>CM061538.1:102472011-107272011 GCA_030864215.1 Capsicum pubescens
GTAGAATTTTAAAATAATTATACAATCAATTTTTTCTCACGTACAATTCTCAATTCCAAATCGAGATTGCTAAAACACACCATACATAACACGAAATTCAATATAGACAAATCGATTTCCAGAAAAAAAGAAACATCCAATACAATTTCAATCAAAAACACTTTGGTATAGTGATAAAAAATAAATAAAAAATTACAATCTGAGGCAAAGAATTAAATGGCTTGCTGAGAAGCAATGGAGAGAGAAACTAGAACAACAATTTTTTTTCTTTTTTAAAAAGTGTAGTGAAAATCGAGAAAAGAAATAATAGCAAAAAAAAGAAAGAAAGGAGAAGCAGAGCATGGAGAGGGGGGGGGGGCATGAAAATAGCTCAAAATGGAAGTGGCTATTTCTTGAAATTATATTGACTGGCACATCATTTTATGTTCAAAGGCCCAATCTTGGGCCATTTATTTTATAATGGGTCGTGAAGTGTCCTTTTTCCTTTTTATTATGGAAAAGAACAGTGTCTGACCAATTTTAAAATGAGTAAATAACGTAAATTTCCTAGCTAATGAAAATATTTACACAGAATCCCCTCATGTTTTCTCTCTCCCAAATTTTGGCAAATATACTCATACATTCGACCAACTATTATACATTGGTCGAATGTATGATGAAAAAGCAAATCCTAAATTTAAGGTAATTGAAATAATTACTTATTTTAAAGTTCCTTAATTGAAGACAATAATTGGGCAATAATTACTTATTTTAAAGTTACTTATTTTAGAAAGGTAATATGAATATCCCCATATTGCTGCGATATGCTGGAATTTGGGAGTCAAAAATAAGTTATGAGCCATACAAAAGTGACGTAATAATTATTTCGGAAGGTATTACTTTCTTGAAATTGGTTTCTACGATCGCCATGGAATTGGATATCGACGAAGTACGAAAAAAATTAGAAATTAAATATGTGGTTGAAGAAAATTCTTCTCCAATTGTCATAAGAAAGAACAATGGAGTGAGGGTTTACGTTGAGTTGAAGAAATAATTTTGTGGATTGGTTAATTTTCCGCTTTGTATTTTTTAATATTTTAGATCGAGGAAATTATGCCAAATTCTTGGATTTTTGTGGGAAATAGCTTGTACAGTATTTTTTTTGAGCTTCAAAGAAAATGGGATGCCTAAGAAAATCTTAGACTCTTTCTCATTTGTACATATTTATGCTTCTTTTGATGATTGGTCTGTTTTTGCAGATTTGATTGAACTCCACTTGTTTATTATTTTGTGTTATTTCAGTTCAGGAAATGTTTAGTTAGATTTACTTGTTTACCCATTTGCAGGCTCATGTAATTAGATAGATTTCAATAGATTCTGCTCTAAATATTGGAAGAAGATAGAATAATCTGTGGATTTTGGAATGAAACTGTGTCATTCCAATTAACTTACGAATGTATAATATGTTGTTATACATTCAAATCATTGTATAATGAAAACTGTGCCAATCCACTAAACATTCGAATGTATAATATTTGATTATACATTCGTCTATGTGTATAATGAAAACTGCCGCAATGACAGGAATTATATTTTGTTCTGGTTTTATTATTTTTAACATGTTTGTTTAATCCATTGACTCAATTTTAAAAAAATTATGCAGCTATATACTGATTTGTCGTAACAAAGACTGCAAGTGGGTGCACAAGTGATAATGAGAATCCTCATCGATCATGGAATAGTTATC
Organism: Capsicum pubescens; assembly: GCA_030864215.1. Taxonomy (NCBI): domain Eukaryota; kingdom Viridiplantae; phylum Streptophyta; class Magnoliopsida; order Solanales; family Solanaceae; genus Capsicum; species Capsicum pubescens. The sequence goes on from CM061538.1 coordinate 102,473,738, forward strand.
TCCAAACAATTGATGAAAGTGCACTTGTTACTTTAGAGTAGCATTTTTTTATAATAGTCGACATTGAAACAACTAATTCTTGATTTTGCAGTTTATGTTAAATGGTTACAATGTTACTTTTTGGATGTTAATTCATATTTTATGGATGTCCTTATTCTTATTATACATATATAACGTCTGAAGAAATGTTGTGCAATTACTTGCACTATATTGTAATGTTACTAATATAGTTTGGTAGTTATTGAGTTTCCTTACATTTTATTATATATTACGTATAAAACTAAATTACAAAATAATGTGTTACTGTATATCAACATATTGAATTTTTAAAAGTAGGTAAATTATGTTATAAGTTAATAATACATTGAACAAGTGTCTCATACGTTAAAACATATGTATTACATAACATCATATATGTTGTTTAGCGTTCATGACTTAATAGAAAATAAAGAAAATATTTAACGTCATACATATTTATAAACTATAACACTATATCATACATTATTAACATACTTTTAATGTATTTTTTACATTAAATACATTGTGAACGTATCATACATTTACACGAAAGTATAATCTATAACCATACACATAAAATAAAATGGAAAAGGCAACTTAAATTATCACGAATTATGTTACATAAGTCTGTCATTTCTTATGTTGTTTAAACAAAAAATAATACATGTAGTCAGTTAAAAGTCAATTGTTGTCAGTAAAACATCATGCATATTAATAAAGTATAATAGTATATCATACATTATATATATATGAAAGTTTAATGTATAATTGTGTAATACACATTACGTTTCAACAACTATTTACTATAATAGTTGCCAAATTATATAGTATATACACACCCACAATATATGTATAAGGAGTATGAATAAGGATAAGACACCTTCAACACCCACTTCTCATATAAGCATCAATTTTCGATTCATTCATAGAAGACGCCCTCAACGCCCACTTGCAGTCTTTGTTACGATAAATCAGTACATAGCTGCATAAATTTTTTTAAACTGAGTCAATGAATTAAACAAACATGTTAAAAATAATAAAATCAGAACAAAATGCAATTTCTGTCATTGCGGCAGTTTTCATTATACATATAGACGAATGTATAATCAAATATTATACATTCGAATATTTACTAGATTGGCACAGTTTTCATTATACAATGATTTGAATGTATAACAACATATTATACATTCGTAAGTTAACTGGAATGGCACAGTTTCATATTATATATCGGCTTTAATGTATGCTAACATATTATACAAAAAAGGAAGAAAATGTAATATTGAAAATTTAGAACAAACACTTCTTCAAAACCTCAAAGAACATTATACATTGATAGGGATGTATAATAAAATATTACACATTCATATATTTAACAGGAACAACAGCAAATGAACCAACTTTAGAACAAACATTTCTTCAAAACATCAAAGAACAAATTACCATAGAATATAAGCTCAGCAAATAGAATTGATCATGAACATCAAAGTTAGGCTCATCAACATCAATCTCTTCATCACTATAATCATCATCCACCATAGAATCCGACTCAATCTGATTCTGTGGGGAAACCACTTCCACTTCCACTTCCTTTAGTGGAGCAGGAAAGAAATCAAGATCACCACAGAACCCCATTTCCTCAAACGTCATCATCTTGAAAGCAAGTCAATCACATAAAAAAATGAAGCAGGACTAAGCAGCTAATACACAAAATCCACAGATTATTCTATCTTCTTTCAATATTCAGAGCAGAATCTATTGAAATCTATACAATTACATGAGCCTGCATATAGGTAAACAAGTAAATCTAACTAAATATTTTCAGAACTGAAATAACACAAAATAATAAAAAAGTGGAGTTCAATCAAATCTGCAAGAAAAACACCAATCATCAAAAGAAGATCCAAGAATTTTGTATACTTTTCTAGATTTAAAATATCAAATTAATGTAACTTACCTAACTATATGACTAATTCAACAAAAGTGAAAAAAATAAAAACCATATTCAATAAAATCAAGAACAAAAAAAACACATAAAAATCCAATCTTGAAGCAAAAGCTCAAATATTTACATTAAATCCAGAGATCAAACATAATTATTTTAATAACAGAATAAACCCCATATGAAAAATCAACACCAAATCCCAGTAAAGATCTCAACTCTACCACAGAAAAATAAATATTTTCAAGAAATAGTTGTACAGAGGAGGAAGAAGAATACCTCAAAAATATTGTACTACTTTTTTTGCCAAAACCAGTGTTTCACATGTGTAATGATTAAAAGAGAAAAAGTTAAAAGTAAATCGATTTATGTGGGAGCATATGGGGGAGTAAATTACGGAAGAGATATTGGAATTGTGAGATGTATAATGTTTAAGAGAGAGAAAGTTGAAAGTAAAGGGATTTATGTAAATAATTTGGGATATGTGTAAATATTTTAGCAAATTGGTATATAATGTAATTAGGTAATTTTAGTTAGTGTATATATGTAAATTTTAGTTTTAAAATTAATGGTCCAAGTTTGATCTATTGGATAAACAAGACCCTTCGATTTTTTTATTTGTAAAACTTATATCAATTCCAACAAGTTTACCCCTAATTACTCATTATCTCCACTATGTGCTAAATTACAAATAATCTCTTATTTTGCAATTTTTGAATACATACTTTTGAAGTTGAGATACATAATTTTGAAGCAAAAAGGCATAAGCACCCCTTCATCCTATTACCAAAGTTTTAATAACACACATTTTCTTTGCAAAAGACCTATTACCCCTCTTAACTTCTAAAAACTAGAATTAATTCCACCCTAAAATGATACATTCAAATCTCAAGTAAGTGATAAAATACACACACCTATTCAACTATGACACATGTATTTTTTTTTCTCTTTTATCACTCTTCCAAATATAACACATGTATTTTTCTTCTCTTTTATCACTCTTCCACCCTTAACAATTTCAAAATTTGTTTCACATTGCTTAAATATAATTTACATCATCAATATCTACAATGACCATCCACCATACTGATGGTATACATAAGCACCGAAGCTAATAATGGCTTCACACATAACAATATAAAATCATCAAAACAATCTAAAGTTGCTAGTTTTCAACAGATTTATTAATAAATAATTATAACACAATCTAAATAGTTAAATTATTTGGACTAACTAATTAAATCATTAAAATTTTTACATTATTAAATTTGACTTTTAATTTTGGGATAATTAATTATATTATTGAATTTTTCACATTATTAAATTAGACTTTTATTTTTCTCTTACATAGTAATTTTACTTTTAAAAACTTGACAGATAGAGAGAGAAAATGAAATTAGAAAATATTAAGAATTGTCGAAGTTGAAAAAGAAGATGGCGGTTGTCGGAAAATTTTAATGATTCGTATATTGTGCCTTCCCGATATTTTGATGCTTTTAACTTTAGATAAAAAATAAAGTTAAAAAAGAACAATCAACAATAGTTGTCAGAAATGGTGGTGGTCCGATGGGGGAGAATGTTGTGGTTCGAAAAAAATGAAAGAGATAAAAATAAAACAATTAATAAATGATAAATGAGAAGAAAAAAGAAAGATAAATGATAAATGAAAAGAAAAAAAGGCAAAAATAAAAAAACTAATGGTTTCTCACTATTTGAAAGAGAGTGTATAACACACACTCTGCCACCTCATTACATAAGGGAGGATTAATTTTAGTTTAAAAAAATTTGGGGTGAGGGGTGGGGGTGGATAATAAGACTCCCTCAAAGGTAAAGTATGTAGTTAAAATTTTGGTCAAAGGATGAGGAGATAGTTATCCCTTTTTCCTAATTTTGAACTTAAGAATGTAACAACTAATTACTCCATTTTTGCTTGGATACATAATTAATATCCGAATACATAATTTTGAAGTTGAGATACATAATTATGATCACTGAGATACATTTAATTCTGAAACTATATGATCAAGATACATAACACATTAACTAGACCAAAGGGAGATACATAATTAAAATTATGAATTCAAAAATTTATGAATTTGTGAATGTAGCCAGCTATTTTTTTTAAAAGGATTTAGATCATTAATAAAACGGGTAGGAATTTTATATACTTCAATAAAGATAAATTATGGTGTTATGTAATTTTTTCTTTTTATTTCCAATCAGTAGCCACCTACTTCAAATATCTCAAAGCCCATGAAGTAGCCTAAATCGGCGATATCATTATATTTTTCTTTTCAATTTTTTCAACTCCATAAATCTTCTTTCTCATTTTTCTTCAATCACATATCTCAATATCGTTAGTATTATCTACATTTTGATTTACTCTCTTGACTTAGATGACTCTAGATTTTCACTCTTCAATTTTTACATGTTTGATTTTCTTTCCAAATATTTTTCCATTTCATTGGTTCTTTAAATTGTGCCGGATAAGTGTGTTTTGTAATAGGATCATGTACCTTTACTAATTTGGTTAATTTACAAAGTCATGATCTTTCTTGTATTGTAAAATCAAAAATCATATTCATATTTTTCTTTGTGGGTTTTAGAAAAATTTGTGAAATATATCATTGGTGTAGGATGTGTTTAGAAAAGATACTTTAAAGTTAAGAGGTAGAGTGTCACAATAAAAAAACGAGGGTCATGATAAGACTTGTCGCGGAGTGCCTTGACAAGTAAGCTTATCACCCAAATTAGTACAAAAAGAGAAAAAGAAACAAATACCCTAAGGTAAGTCATCTAGAATGAAGCTAAACCGTAGAAATAATCATAACAATGCGAAAAGAACATATTCAAGTACAATACATTTCCAAAATCAGGTGGCAATAGTGTAAGAACTGCTAATACAAACCATGAGTCAAATACATCAGAAATATCGACACATGGTCAATATCTACCTTCGAATACTAATAAACAAATAACTACTATAGAAAGATAGAGGTAAACTCCGGACGCATGAATGTCCAACCACTACCTTGGAAGCTCCCACAATCGCCCGAGTCAAGCAAGTTGAGGCGCACTCGAGCTAAGGCCTACACCGAAAGAGCGCAGTAAGCGTGAGTATAGTCCACTTGTACTCAGTAGGTATCATAGGCTGACCAAGCAAAGTAGTAAATGAAGCATACAAAATATAACTAAGGACACGTCACCTGCAATTAGAAAATGTCCCACAACGATAGCCCACACCCATTGCACTAATAGTTCTACAATATCCACACATGATACAACAACATACCAGATAGGGATACAAATATACACAATAACACATACAAGTAGAACAAAAGAGGAACATGTATAATTAAGATCATCAAATACTAATAAAGGAAGATAGAGTAATTAGACAATAACCAGTCAAGATATAGAACAAATAGATGGATGACAAGTCAAAATGGCAATACAAGCACAACATAAACACAACAAACCAAGTGCAATGTATATGATGATGATGATGATGATAATGCAGGTGGTCATCGCACAACCTCCGAAATCGTCGCACAATCCTCGTATACACCCACGAAGGCAAGCCTCCCGACGTGGGATCCACGGAGGATTTGTCAACCCATATACAATCCACACACACACACACATATATATACATATATATATATGTATATATATGTATATATATTCATATCCATATCTCCTCCCCAGCACATTTCCTGGGGGGGGCTTTATAAGATGTTACATTTTATGTCATAAAAAGGTGTTGCCAGTGTTTCTCAGGTGTTGCCACGGTAGTATCATTCGTTTCATGAATGAGTATGATATGAGGATGTAATTCTTACAACCAATCACAATGAGTATTTTCACAATCAACCATATGATATATTTCCACATCCAACCATAATGATACATTTTCATAACCACATGAGCCAATATCCACTTATTATTTTCATTCATCCATGAATTTCCACATGTTTTCATATGCCAAAAGTATGAATTTATATATATATATATATATATATATATATCACAATACACCAAAGGTACCACAATAGCTCTTTGCAACAACACAATACAATTATTTACATGTATTCAAGGCTGTTAACATCATATTGGACCCCACATGGTCATACATACCACACAATATCTCAATTTCAACATTTACATCACATATAGGCCCTCACACGGGCACAATACATAGATACCCATTTTTCATGATCAGTTCCCACCCGTAACATGCATTTTGCACCAACACTTACTACCCAGACTAGTCTGAAGGAGTTAAGCCATAACCTACCTCGAATGCCAAAATTGGTCCGTTACACTTTGAACCCATGATCTTACTTCTCACAACGATTTTGAAATCAACTAAAATCAAGAAATATAGAATCTATGCGTTAAAATAAAGCCAACGATACTCATATAATATACTTTTGGTTCGGGATCAAAACGGATCCTCGAAATGAATTTTCAAAAAGAAGTGCAAAATTGTAACTTTACTTTAAAAATGCTCGCCATATTTTTAGGAGTCTACAATTGAAAACTAAAGTCAAATCGAGTAAAAATGAGGTTCAAATCGAAAAAGAATCATTTTTTGAGCTTTACCGAGTAAAATTTTTGAAATTCGTGTTAAAATCAAATCTAGCTTCCAAGCTCCCACAAGCTTCACTTTTAAGTTCTCATATTATTTTAGGGTTTAACTCTCAAGAGGAAAAGTGAAAGAATGGGTAAAATGGGCCAAAAAGGGACTATTTAAACTGTACCCGGGTTACCAGGCATTTTGTGCATAAATCACATCCCCTGAGCCCGATTTACCTTATGTGCATAAGGTTGCACCATCAACCTGGTGCACCAGATATTTTTTTAAGTCCTAACGGACTTCGATGGGGTGTCTGAGATTCGTTCCTAGTCTGATATATATAAACGAACTATGTAACCACACTAAATTCGATGATCCAGACTTGATAAAAATTTTAGATTTTAAAAAAAATCATTTTAATAGAGTTGACCCCCAAAACCTGAAATCATAATTTCTCGAATCCAGGGTCAAAATAAGATTTAAAAGTCATAAAATCCAACCAAATATGTTGCCACCCCTAAAATCAACATTCCGGATGCGTTGGCGAAGTCGGATTTTCCATTCGAGGTCGTTTCACCCAAATATGGGTCCCAGACCTATATTTCTAGTTTTCCCAACTTTTTGACCAATAGGTCAAAATGACCTCGGGTGCATTGGGACCCAAACCAAAGGTCTACCTAGCCTAAAATCGATATTCTGAAGCGCTGGCATAGTCTGTTTAGCCATCTATCATACAGATCAAAAGATAAGCACACAGGTTCATATACGGCTCTTGAAGCCACCAAAAACCACAATATCTCACAGATGGTACCAAAATACATCGGGAACTATGTCAATCACCCCGACAACCTAGAAATAACACATTGCAACCACGAGAAGGGGTAGCATAGTCAATTCATATAAAATTACAAATTTCAAATATTTCATCAAATTTTTTGGTCGTTACATCATCCACCACTAAAAATTTAGTCCGTCCTCGAACTAAGACAAAGAAATACATGAATCAATGAAGAGTTGAGGATAAGAACTATGAATATTAGTCTCGACCTCCCAAGTAGCCTCACCCATAAGCCGATGTCTCCATTGAACCTTAACCACATCGATAACTCTAGAGCACAATCGTCTAACATCCCTAGCCAAAATAGAGATCGACTTCTCAATGAAAGACAACCGCTTATCTAACTGAACCAACTCCCAACGGATGACACGAGACTCATCAAGAATATAGCGGCGAAGCATAGAAACATGAAAAACTGGATGAACATCTCATAAATTTGGGGGCAAAGCTAACTCATAGGCACATCACCAATAGTTTACAGAATCTCAAATGGACCAATATACCTAGGGCTAAGCTTGTGTCTCTTCCCAAACCTAATCACACCCTTCATGGAAGAAATATGAAGGAAAACACAATCACCACACCAAATCTCAAGGCACAAAGTCTACGATCAGTATAGCACTTCTGCTAACTCTGAGCCGCTCTAAGCCTATCATGAATGATTCGAACTCTATCCAAGAACTCATGAAGAAAGTCCATACCACGAGGTATCACCTCTAAAACATCAAACCAACCCACTGGCAAGTGACAACACCTCCCATACGATGCCTCAAAAGGATCCATATCAATGTTGGAATGGTAGCTATTATTATACGCAAACTCTGCTAAAGCCAAATATTGCTTTCGCTGGCCACCAAAATCCATCACACACGCGTGGAGTATATACTCCAAAACCTGAATAGTCTGCTCTGACTGACCGTCAGTCTGAGGGTGAAACATCATGCTAAGATCAACCTGAGTACCCAACTCATCCTGAAAGGTCTTACAAAAATACGAAGTAAACACAGAACCCCAATTTGAAATGGTATATACCATCACACCATAAAGTTGCAAAATCTCGAGAATATAAATATGGGTTAACCTCTTGGTACCGAAGGAGATCTGCACTGAAAGGAAATACGCTAACTTGGTTAATCAATATACAAAGACCCAAACACTATCAGATCTATAAAAAGTTCGAGGCAACCCGATCATGAAATTTATAGTAATCCATTCCCACTTCCACTCGAGAATGGGTAATCTCTGAAGTAAATCACCAGGTCTTATATACTCGACTTTCACCTGCTGACAACAAAGAAAACTAGCTACGAAGTCCACCACATCCTTCCTTATACCACCCCACCAGCAGTATTATCTTAAATCATGATACATTTTAGTCAAACCTGGATGGATGGAATATCTGGAATAATGGGCCTCCTCCAAGATCAACCTAATCTAGTCACCCAATCTCAGTACATAAATTCAACCTCCAATCCGCAAAACTCCAGCTGAATCAAGTGAGGCTTTCTTAGCCTCCTCATTCAATACCTTATCTCAAATCAACCTCAATCCAACATCATCAAATTGATGAGCTCAATTTGCTCCATAAAAAGATCTAGCCTCCACAAATGCCAAAACACACCCAGGTGTCGAAATATCAAGCCTAACCATCCAGTTAGCTAAAGACCAAACCCCTAAGGCTAAAGACCTCTCCTAGGTCAAAAGATGCGCCAAGCTACCCATGCTGTCAACTTCCAGTTCAAGGCATCTGCAACTATATTAGCCTTGTTTGGATGATATAGAGTAGTCAAGTCATAATCCTTGAGCGACTCAAGCCAATGACACTGCCTCATATTAAGATCTCGCTCGGTGAAGAAGTACTAAAGGGTACGATGATCTAAGAAGATCTCACAACGAACTCCATACAAGTAGTGCCTCCATACCTTTAAAAAAACACAACTGCGCACAACTCCAAATTATGGGTAGGATAATTCCTCTCATGAGGCTTCAATTGATGAGATACATAAGCAATTACCTTGCCCTCACACATCAACACAACACCCAATCCAACACCTGAAGCATCAATAGATGATAAAATAAACCAACATAATACCCAATCCAATACCTTAACGAAATAAAAATGCCTCTCATGCTCAGTCTCAGTCTTGGAATAAACCAAGATATCATCTATTAATATAGTAACAAAGGAGTTGAGATACGGTCGAAACACGCAGTTCATCAACTCTATGAATGCGACAAAGGCATTGGTCAACCCAAAGGACTGACCAAGAACTCATAATGACCATATCGAGTAGGAAAAGCTATCTTGAGAATATACGAAGCTCTAATCCTCAACTAGTGATAACCAAATCTCAAATCATTTTTTAAAAACACCACAACACCCTGAAGCTGATCAAATAAATCATCAATGCGAGGAAGAGGATACTTATTCTTAACTGTCACCTTGTTCAATTGACGATAATCAATACACATACGCATAGACCCCTTTTTTTCCTTCTTCTTTACAAATAATAGAGGCACACCCCAAGGCGATAATATAGGTTAAATAAATCCCTTATCTAACAAATTTTGTAGCTGATCTTTTAAATCCTTCAACTCAGCTTGGTCCATCCTATAAGAAGGAATAGAAATGGGCTTGGTGCCTCGCTCAACATTAATAGAAAATCAATATCATGATCTGGAGGCATACCAAGCAAATTCGTAGGGAACACATCTATAAACATACGTATGACAAAAATAGAATCTAAGAAAGGAGCTGAAATAACACTAGTATCATGAATATGAGCCAAATAATCTAAACATTCCCTCTCAATCAATCTAGGAGTCTGAACATAAGATATGACCCTTTTGGATCCCTAATGAAATGTACCCTTCCAAGCTATCCTTGGCACACCTGGCGAAGCTAAAGTTATAGTCTTAGCAAAATAATCAAAGACAACATGATAGGGAGCCAACCAATCCATACCCAAAATAATATTGAAGTCAACTATATCTAACACAAGTAAATCTACCTAAGTCTTATGGCTGGACAAAGTCATAACACAATATCGATGTACCCAATATAGCATTAAAGAATCACCTATCGGGGTAGATACACGAATAGGTATGGCAAGAGATCACTAACATAATAAAAAGCCCAAGCAAAATACACAAAATATAAGAAAAAGTCAATCCAGGATCAAATAATACAGATGCAGGTCTGAAACAAATGGGGATGATACCCGTAATCACGACATCTGAAGTCTCTATCTCAAGTGTAGCTGGTATAGCATAACACTTCCCACGACCCCCTCAAATGCCTAAGTATCCCCACGACCACCAAATGCCTGAGTAGCCCCACGAGAAATCTTAGTATCTTAGTTGGTTAGTTACCTAAACTTCCTCCTTGTTGGTGAGCGTTTGATTCCCTATATTATAATCCCCTCCCCCATTCCCCTTCCCCTACCCCCAATAAAAATAATACTAATAAAAAAATTGAGTAGCCCAACAACCACCAACATGAGTTCCACTACCTTTGTCCCTCGCACCTCTAGTAGCACCCCTACCCCTAGCTAAAATAAGAGTAGCCCTACGACAGAGACAGTCGGCCAAATAGCCAAACTCATCACACACGAAAAAACCTCTATGACCTAATTTAATAGAAGAAGGTACCACTAGGCCTGTACGAATACCCTAAACTATTGAACTAGAAAATCCACCACCTAAACTCTGCAATACCCCCTGCACCGGTGTAACACCCTGAGTCTGGTACCCCGGACGCTACACGGTGCTAACAATCCCAAAGGACCACTAGCTAACCCACGACTGGTACCTGCTGTGAGCACTTCATAATAGCAATACTGTAATAACAATATATCTAAAATAAATGCGGAAATCTGGTGGAAAACTTGCCATAAGGTTCAAAACTACAATAAGCAATGTCTGATCAAGGTATAATAATACCAAAACTGAAAAAAATAACTGTCTAAAATACTCTAGTCTGAAAATGCCTCTAAACTGTCTGAATAAGAAGTTGATGGGACAAGTCCCTAACTAACTCTAACTGCTGAAATAAGCTAAGTACTAAAACACTAAAATAATGAAATAATCATATCCTCAAACTATGAGGACTCACCACTGACTCTGACTGCTGAAATCTGAACTGCTAAGTGTGATCGGGAACCTAAGCGTCCGAACCTATGGTATAAAACACCATAGCACAAGAGAAAAGTATGTGTCAGTGCGTGAGAATGTACTGGTATGCAAAGTGAGGTAGGTTGAATACAAGGGTTCATATGCATGAACTATAACTGACTGAATAACATGAACATGACTGCGTGAGAATGCGTGCATGAATACATGGATTGTAACTAAGGTCGTGATAATGCTAAATACTGAATCTGAATACTAATTAATAGATGTTTAAGTCTACAAATACTGTATAACTAGCAACTGAACGACTGTATCTGACAGTTCTGAATCTGTGAAACTATACTGAGTTTACTGATAACATGGATTATTGATAACTGATGTACTATTAACTGAGTGACTATTTCTAACAGTCCTAATTCAGATGGAACTAGCTGAGTTTCGAACTAAGCTGAGTGACTGTATCTGACAGTCCTAAAATCTGAGGAACTATCTGAGTTCCTTACTGAAGACTGAGACTAAGACTGTGGGAGGTAATCATCTAACTGACATGCCCCATAACTTAACTGGTGGGGTCCAACCTGTGACCCCAGTTGGAAGGGTGTCAATACCATGCCACGTGTAAAGATAAGCTATGAGTTAACCCTCTACTGACATGGAGCTCTTCCATCAACCCCTCACTGGTAGGAGAACTCGAATGAGATGTATTAACCCTAGACTCGTAGGGATATATCTCAACCTACACTGGCTATATAGTTCTGGAATGCAAGAATTGCTTCTAAGGATCACACCCTCTACTGACTGACAGGTGAGCCTTCATCCCTGGGTTCACTCGATGCTGAATCCTACTCCCAACTGAATAGACACTGAACTGATTTCCTAGTTCACACTAGGCTTGACTGAGCTGTTACTGATTGTACTATTTAACTGAACTGAGTTTACAGAGTTTCATTGACTGACGAAATACTACTGAGTTTTATTAACTGACTGAATTTACTGAGAACTGAACTGAACACTGAATGGGACTGAACTGATACTGGATCTATTGATCTTTCCAGAGTCATGTAACTGACTAAGTTCTACTGAGTTCTGAAACTTGACTGAGAGTACTATTGATCATGGCTTGACTGAGGTTATCTTGAAAATTGACACTGGCTCTAGGCACACAGCTAAATTATTAGGTATTAAATACCCCTAGGACTCGATAACATGAATATAAATAGGACATAAAACTTCTTGAACACATGACCATAGTCAACAATTCACAATAAAACCATTGAGGGATTTCATAAAGCTTTTAAAAGTCATAAGCTTACACATGAATAGGAATGCATGCTAACATAACATAATTTCACAAATCCATACTTATGAGCATTTTACGAAATCATTACAAGACATAGCTTAAGCATGGGAGTTATTTTGAACATGTGGGTACATCATGAGTTCATCATTTAGATCACCAATGGGTCATAATGCACAATTCTTATTCACTTAGGCATTTTAACAAACACATGGAAGGCATAACCTTTTCTAGGGCATAAATCAACAACTAATACATAATGGATATATCAAGCACTTCAAATTTAAGGATTTCAATCCACATACTAACATAAAGTCATGAAAATTTAATAAAGATTCAATCTTGAAAGTCATATCATAGCATTAACATGTGTACAATCAAGCCCACAACATGGAATTCAAAATTCATACTTTGAAAAGGGTTTCTTGCGATCCAAGGGTGGAAGGAACCCTTGGATGACAATTTACATAGCTTTGTTGAAAAATTCTTGAAAGTTAACAGAGAAATCTTGAGTTCTTGATTTGGAATTAATCACCTAGGGTTTTCTTGTTCTTGAGAAATAGTGAAATAGTGAATGTATTTAGCCAAAAATGGGCTAAGTTTCGTGTTATGAGGGCTGAAGGTCGGGGTAAAAGATCTAATTACCCTTAAGGACACGGTCATTTAATGATTGAAAACTGAGCACTGACGTGGTTGTCGACACGACACATCGATGGCATCGACACGATACTCGATGCATCGCACCATGATCACGTCGTATCTCAGGAGTTTGACTCTGGAAACCTACAACAATATTAACCAATACGATAGGTGACGCGGCGCGCTAAGATCGTGTTGTTTCACCTTTTTGGGATTTCAAACGTGGTCTAAACGCGTTCCAAAAAATTCAAAATTTGTCTGGGTACACCTATTGACCTTCCTGATCATGAATTAACAAAAATATAGACCACTAAAGGACATTAAGGTCACAAAATAAGATTGCCAACTTTCAAAGGCTAAAAATAAACTAAGTCTTGAAACTTAGCTAGAATCTTCTAAGCTTGGGACCTCTTGACAAGCTTAAAGGACTGAATTAAGCTAGAAATTTTGCGGGGTCTTACAATATCTCTCCCTTGGGAACATTTGTCCTCTAATAAGACTGACTGAGATGAGGGAAAAGATAAGCTGAAGTACATATTGAACATGAACAACTAAAACATGATTTCATGACTGATATAACTTTTAAGCTGAGTTTATTACACTGAACATGCATATCTGATGCATGAATAACTGACTCATGAATACATGACTTGGATTACCGATAAGCTGAATTTATCAAGCTAAAAATGCATATCTGATGCATGAATACATGACTGAACTGACACATAAATGCATGAGTGAACATGCAATGGTAATTGATACCAAGTTTATAATAGAAATATGGACATAAAACTGAATGAGTTCAAGGAAGACTGTTAACTTAAACTGAAAATATGGATAAACCTGAGATTATTTACTAAACATGCATGAGCGGAAACATGAGAACATATTTTAGATTGAAACATAACACATGAACTGAACATCATGAACTGAACTGCGTCTTTAAATACATGTCTTACGGCTGAGATTTGAATTTGAGGGTCAATCTATGAGTACCCCTTGCTCCAGGATGGATTCGTTACATGAAGAGGGTGATGGCATATTTTAAGTCATAAAAGTTCGGGGGATTATAGTGTATCTCCCCCTTGGGAAAATATGTCCACTGATAGATAATGACTTGGCTGAGCTACTAAGGAAGGACTGGAATGATGCACAAGGCACCTACAAACTGAATTACGACTGCATATCTGGTATCTGGAACTTGGTGGATCCATCTTAGAATGTTTACACCCATTCACGAGATTTCAGATAACGCGAATAGATGGAAAGATAGGAAACCATACGAACTCATCCATCTGACTGCTAAATTGGGTTACGACTGTACGGACTGACTCATACTAAAAACTCATTCTCAATAGGAGATTTTCTCTAATACTCTTTTATAGAGTTCTAGTGGCCTTAGGGAGAAAGGAAAACTTGGAATGGTCTGAATACGATAGCTAAATATGAAAGTATCATCCTGGCTAAGATTCTGTAATATGAGGCGAGGCCTACACATATTCATCTAGGGTAGGGTGACTACGCCTTATGCACTACATCTAAAAATTTTAAGCTTAGACATAACCCTCAATTACTCTTTCAACTATACTCTCTGCCTTAGCACAACACATCACTTGAGACTACTGAAAATATTCACCTGGGTGTTGAGCATTTATGCATAAATATACTACTCATTTGATTAACTGAATGACTGATAACTGAATACTGGGTCTACAATACTGAACTGTACTTAGTCTGAATAACTGGACTAAAACTATAGAGTATCATGCATAGAAGGTATTGACTGATTGGGTAATATGAGGTAATAGATGCAAGACCATGCGTATAACATGGTTCTAAAATATTCTATAAATTGAGGTACTAAAATACTAATAACTGGGTAATTGATGGCTATATGTTATGGTTAGGAAATCCTAAAACTGAAATGAGTTTCTGATCTAACTATTGGACTAGGACAGGGACTGAGATTGTAGCTAAGATGGTAATTGAGACTGTAACTGTAACTAAGACTGTAACTGAGATTGAATGCTGGTTTCTGATAACTAAGGTTTAAACTAGAACTGAAGTACTGAATTTTGATGGCTAACTAACTGATAACTAAAAGCCATGGTCCTGTAGGACTATCTGAGTCCTTTACTAAATATTGATTACTAAACTGACACTGTAACCGAGGCCGGAGGGATAGAGCATCAACACCACTGATTCACCAAAGAATCTAAGCTGAGGGTATATATGACATAGTCTAAGTTTGGCTGATCACTAAGAGTGAAACATGAGTCATATGGGCTGAGCATACTGTAAAGCATGACATGAGTCATGAGTTGCATGACCTGAGTCCGAAGTTCCTGTACCCATGGAACATAATTCATAACACTAAGTAAACTGGAACTCCTCATACTAAGAACTGGAAGTGCACATGATTCTATGGAAAGTGCGTCAATATAAGTTGTATTCATGGAACTGAGACGTAAAACATGCGTAAGTATCATGATGACTGTAGTTCAAAACTTTGCACTGAGATACGGATGGGTCGGAAATCATCTTCCCTTATTAATTTCCTACACATACTAGCACTACTACTAGAATCTGAAGGCCTGACATTTTTGAGATATCATAACCGAACAGTTCCTATATACCTGCCGGTCTATATTATACTGAACCAATGGGTGGAGGCTGAGAAAGATTTTATTAATATTTGGTCTGATCTTAAAGTTCGACTATTATGTAAAGAAGTACAAAAGACATAAAAGCTCCTGGATTTGATTAGACATAAATACATAAATAGGAGATTTGTAACATACCAGTGACTGCATCAGGAGAACTTTCCTGATCCTGTCAGGACTGAAGTGCATAGAGTCTGTTTGGGCGTTGCCCACTGGTGGCACTGGAAGTGGCAACCCGCTAATTCGGGTGACCGAATTGATTTAAAGGACTACTATGCTGACTTCGTAGACCAGGCTTAGGACAGTCTCGGAGTCTGTGACCCGACTCGCTATATTGAAAACACACATCACTACCGGCTCTACACACACCTTTATGGTGTTTGCCACAAGTCTGACAAAGAGGATGGGTTCAGGTACTGCTGACACTACCTTGAGACTTAGATCGTAGTGCCCTATCTTTATTTCCATTTCTGAACTTAGGAACTAGAGAGCTGACTAAGGAAGGAGCTGGAACTGAAAACTTCTGACTATACTGAGAAATGTTACCACCCTCTGACCTTAGTTGGGCAAAACTATAGCTATCCATTCTGGCTCTCTTATTTTCTCTCTCCTTTTTCTTAAGCTTCTGCTCCTCAATTCTTTGAGGATGGACCATAAGCCTAGATATGTCCATCTCCTTAATCAACATCGCAGTCCTGAATTCCTTAACCACTCTACCCAATACCCCAGAAATAAACTTGCTCATTCTGGATCTACTGTCTACTACTACATGGGGTGCATACATGGCTAGCTGGGTGAACTTGAGGGAATACTCTTTCACACTCATGATACCTTGCCTGAGGTTGATGAAATCTAACACTTTGGCTTTTTTCAGCTTAATAGGAAAGAATTGGTCTAGAAAGGCAGTAGCAAACTCTTCCCACTCTATAGGATCTGCATCCGTACCCCTGTCTACCTTTCATTACTTAAACCACATATAGGCTACATCCTGTAGCTGATAGGAGGCTAACTCGGTACTCTCACTAGAAGTCACTCCCATGATATCTATGACTTTCTGGACCTAGTCGAGGAACTTCTGTGGATACTCTTCAGATTTAGAACCTGAGAATAAGGGAGGATTCATTCGGATGAAGTCCCGAATCCTGGTTGCAGCAATATTGGTCACTGGGTTGGTCGGAACAGCAGTTGGCTGCTCATTCTGAGTTGTAACGAATTATCAAGAGTAGTGAATGTAGTCCTGAATTCTGCATGGGAAACATGCTCGTCCAGGGGATTTGCCTAAACGGGCTGAGGTTCTGACTGATTTTCGGTTCTTCTTTCGTTAGCCCTTTTGGCAGGCCTGTTCTATAAACGAAAGAAAGAAGCATATTAGAAGGAGAGTTTAACTGGAGCTCATGCTCACTCGCACGACATGAATACTGAAAGAAGGGAAACTATTCCTAAAACATCTCATAGCCTCCTGTACATAAGTGTGGCATGCAACACACCCATACACAAGACTTTACTAGATGCAGCTTTTCAGACTTCCTAGGACACTGTTGAACCTTAGTCTCTGATACCAAGTTTATAACGCCCCGATTCTGGTACCCCGGATGCTATATGGTGCTAACAATCTCGAAGGACCACTAGCTAACCCATGACTGGTACCTGTTGTGAGCACTGCATCATAGTAATACTATAATAATAATATAACTGAAATAAATGCGAAAATCTGGAAAAAAAATTGCCATAATGTTCAAATCTAAAATAAGCAATGTCTGATCAAGGTATAATAATACCAAAATTGAAAAAACAACTATCGAAAATACTCTAGTCTAAAAAAGCCTCTAAACTGTCTGAATAAGGAGCTGATGGGACATGTCCTCAACTAACTCCAACTGCTGAAATAAGCTAAGTAATGAAGAACTAAAATAATGAGATAATCACGTCCTCGAACTATGAGGACTCACCACTGACTTTGACTACTAAAATCTGAACTGCTAAGTGTGATCGTGAACCTGAGCGTCCGAACCTATGGTATAAAACACCATAGCACAAGAGAAAAGTATGCGTCAGTACGTGAGAATGTACTGGTATGCAAAGTGAGGTAGGCTGAATGCAAAGTTTCATATGCATGAACTATAATTGACTAAATAGCATGAACATGGCTGTATGAGAATACGTGTATGAATACGTGACCTATAACTGAGGTCGTGATAATGTTGAATACTGAATTAGAATACTGATTAACAGATGTTTAAGTCTACGGATACTGTGTAATTGGTAACTGAATAATTGTATCTGACAGTTCTAAATCTGTGGAACTATACTGAGTTTACTGATAACATGGATTACTGATAACTGATGTACTGTTAACTTAGTGACTATTTCTGGCAGTCCTAATTCTCATGGAACTATCTAAGTTTCGTATTGAGTTGAGTGACTATATCTGACAGTCTTGAAATATGAGGAACTATCTGAGTTCCTTACTGAAGATGAGACTGAGACTGTAGGAGGTAATCATCTAACCGACATGCCCCATAATAAAACTGGTGGGGTCCAACCTATGACCCCAGTTGGAAGGGTGTCAATACCTATCACGACCCGAATGAGGGCCTGGCCGTGACGGACATCCCGAACCATGAAGGCCCAGAACGCCCTTCTCTATCTAGTAATCATGCACAAAATTCATATATTAAAAGTAGATGCAAAAACATAATCTTCTACGGAAACATGGTCAATTCTAAATTCAACACAAGTATGGAAACTGTAAATCAACTACATCTAAGTAACATCTGACTCAGTCTGTGAAATCTCTACTACATTAATATCTGACAACTGTCTGAAACTGAAATAAGGCCCCCAGTAGACCAAAGCTGAAATAAGTGACATAATCTGAAAAGACAGGCCTTCTGGAATAGAGAAGGCTCACCACTGCACAATCTGATTAGTTGTCTGAATTATCTACTACTTATCTGGATCCCTAGACTGAGTCTCAGAACCTGAGAGGTAGGGGGAGGGAGGGTCAATACAGATGTACTGGTATGCAGAGCATATCCAAAATAATCATTTATTATTCGACATATATGAGAGCAATTTAAAATAGTTCATAAGTAAATCATATAGTAAGAATTCACATGGACATTTTAAAGACTCTACAAAAATTATCTCAACTCTGAGAAATCTATGTTACTTCTGTGCTAGGTGGTATACCCTACAACTCTGAAAAATTTCATGGGCTATAAGGAAACTGCCATTAACTCAGCAGCGAAGACCCCAACCCAAGTGTGCCGCAAGGGTCAGAGTCTCTGAATCTACTATGCCACACGGCCGTCGCCAGCGTACAATAATAATCTACCCGTATCGGCAATTACGATTTCAGGCTAAGAGTTGCTTGAACTCGTGCCTTCTTCGAGTAACCACCTAACCCTCTTTAAGACCCTTTTTAAAACTCTATCAAAACATACAGTCTCTGAAAACATACTCTGAAAACATGCTCTAAAAACATAATCTGTTATGGCATAAATACATATGGTATTGTCATACCATTGACTTGTAAGTCACATCTCTGAGCCATTATTAGTCTATTGTAAATATTTATTTTCAAAACACAAGTTTTGGGACCACCATTTCAATAATTCAATTCAAAGAAACTCTTTCTCAAATCTCATATAAACACATGCAAGGAACTCATATTTGTTAAGGATTTCTGTAGTACAGTACAAAGTGGTCCTGTCAAAGTTCTCAATTCACATGCAATTCTTTCTCTTAAATACAAGAATACATTTATATCAAGAAACACCCTCTCAGTAATTTCAAATCATGCTCAAATGCTATAATATTTCGAAAACATCTTTCAATTCACAAAACCATAATTTTTAATTCAATACACGAGAGGGAGTTCATAATTTATGCTCTCAACGATCTTAAATCTCAAATTCCATACATATACGTATACATGTAAATCAATTTAGGGGATAGGACCACAAGGTTAAAACAATAGTAACATTAAAACATTCGGAGTACGTAATTTAGAACATAGATTCCAAAACCCCTTTGAAATTCATGCATAAAAATCTAAAAATCATGCTCTAATGGTTCTAAGCCCATGTAGTTTTTTTTAGGATAAACCCCACGTACCTCTATCTAGAAATTTAAAGAATGCTTTTTGATGCCCACGGCTTGGGGATTCCAAATCTTTAATTTATTTTGAAAACCCACGGTTGAATCTTGATTTATTTGGATTATCAATATGGAACCCTAGAGAGTGTTCTTGAATATTTTTGGTGAATGTATGAGTATTATGCTCAATTGGGGTTGAAATATCGTGTTTGGATTGATAAGGGGGTGGGAAAATATCCAATATACCCTTAATGAGACCGGTATTAAAATATAACTGGGAGCCTGATTTCATGGGCCACCGCGATGCACCACCGTCGCGGTGGCTCACTGGAAAATTGACGAATGAGAATTTGGCCCACTCCGCGATGCACCACCATTGCGGAGTGCCAATGGAAATTGACCATCATCATTTACACCCTCTCCGCAATGCGCCAAGGACAGGAATGACGAT
This sequence comes from Capsicum pubescens, assembly GCA_030864215.1. Classification (NCBI taxonomy): domain Eukaryota; kingdom Viridiplantae; phylum Streptophyta; class Magnoliopsida; order Solanales; family Solanaceae; genus Capsicum; species Capsicum pubescens. The sequence continues at coordinate 102,494,397 of CM061538.1, forward strand.
GTTTTACGACTAGGACTTAAATTAACCATAACTCCTTCCCCGAGTGTCCGTTTTGGATGCATATTATGTCGATGGAAAAATTATTCAATCATCTAATAAATGAAAAGTTTAAATCTAAGGGATTCCACCGGGAAAAAGTATAAATCATTCTAAAATCCAATGCTTGATATTTTAGGGATAAAATTTAGCTAAGAAAAACTTTGGGGCGTTACAATATCACCCCCTTGGGAACATTTGTCCCTGAATGTTGACGCGGGATACAAACAAGTAAAATTTCAAGCATACTAAGGCATAGAAAGAATAAGGCAAGGATTGTACCTTCTATTTCATCATCCATTGGATAAAAAAGGTTTGGGTATCTAGCTTTCATGTCAACTTCTGATTCCCAAGTCGCTTCTTCAATTTTCTGGTTTCTCCACAACACTTTAACTGAGGCTATCTCTTTTTTTCTCAATCTTCTAACTTGGCGATCCAAAATCTCTGCAGGCTCTTTTTCATAGGATAAAGAGTCTGTCACTTTGATTTCTTCGACAGGCAATACTAAAGAATAGTCTCCAATACACTTTTTCAACATAGATATATGAAATACCGGATGAACCGAACCCAAACTAGCTGGCAATTCTAACTCATACGCTACTCCACCTATCCTTCTCACATTCTGATATGATCCTATATAGAGAGGACTCATCTTACCTTTCTTCCCGAATCACATGACTCCCTTCATGGGAGAAACCTTGAGAAACACCCAATCTCCAACTTCAAACTCTAGATCTCTTCTCCTAACATCGGTGTAGGACTTATGATGACTCTGAGCTGTATTAAGTCATTCTCTAATGACTTTCACATTCTCTATTTCCTAATGAACAAGATCATGCCCAAATATTTATGTCTTACCTACTTTATACCATCCTATCAAGGACCTACATCTTCTCCCATACAATGCCTCAAAAGGTGCCATCTTAATATTGGAATGGAAACTATTATTATATGCAAACTCTATCAATGGCAAGTGATCTACCCAACTACCTTTAAAATCAATCACGCAGGACCTCAATATATCCTCAAGGGTCTGGATGGTACGCTCAGTTTGCCCATCTATCTGAGGGTGGAAAGCCATGCTCAAATTCACTTGGGTACCTAAACCCTTTTGAAACAATCTCCAAAACTGTGAAGAAAACTGTGTACCTCTGTCAGATATGATGGACACAGGTGCCCCATACAAACGAACTATTTCTGTAATGAACAACTTGGCATAATCCTCTCCTGAATAATTTATCCTGACAGGTAGAAAGTGAGCTGACTTGGTCAACCTATCTACAATCACCCAAAGGGAATCATACTGGTTTTGGGACCTCAGAAGTCCTGTAATGAAGTCCATATTAATCATCTCCCACTTCCACAAAGGCAAAGCTATCTCTTGAGAAGAAGCACCTGGCCTCAAATGTTCCACTTTAACTTGTTGACAATTCAAACACTTGGCAACATAGTTAACCACATCACGCTTCATATTATTCCACCAATAAATGGTTTTCAAATCCTGATACATCTTAGTAGATCCAGGGTGAACAACATACCTCAACGTGTAAGCTTCATCAAGGATTCTCTTCCTCAGACCATCTACATCTGGCACACACAATCTACCCTGGTATCTCAAAACACCATCACCACCAATTTCAAAAGACAATACCTTTTGTTGACCCACATCTTTCTTGATCTGCATCAAGATGGGATCTTCAACCTGTTTCTCTTTGACTTCTGCACAAAGGGAATATTTAGCTATCTCATGAACAACCACTCCTCCATCCTCGAAATCCAAAAGTCTCACTCCTAGATTTGTAAGTCGGTGAATATCCTTCACCATCTCCCTCTTTTTTCCCCATATGAGAAAGACTGCCCATAGATAACATGCTGAAGGCGTCAGCTACCACATTCTCCTTGCCCGAATGATAGTGCAGGCTCATGTCATAGTCTTTTAAAAGTTCCAACCATCGCCTCTGCCTGAGATTCAATTCTTTCTGTGAGAAAACATACTGTAAACTCTTGTGGTCAGTAAATATATCAACGTGTACCCCATACAAATAGTACCACCAGATCTTAAGTGCAAAAACCACAGCCGCTAACTCTAAGTCAGGAGTAGGGTAGCTCCGCTCATGCACCTTCAACTACCTAGATGCATAAGCCACTACCTTTCCGTGTTTCATAAGAACACACCTAAGTCCCACTCGGGATGCATCACAGTATAGAATAAAACCTTATGTACCCCTTCGAAGCGTCAGAATAGGAGCAGTAGTCAACTTGTCTTTAAACTTCTCAAAACTATTCTCACAAGAGTCAGACCATAAAAACTTCACCTTTTTCTGATTCAACTTAGTAAGTGGTGCAGCTATGGAAGAAAAACTCTCGACGAATCTTCTATAATAACCTACCAAACCCAAAAAGCTCCGAATGTTGGTTGGAGTCGTGGGTCTGGGCCATTTTCTCACTACCTCAATCTTTTGGGGATCAACCTTAATCCCTCCACTAGACACAACATGCCCCAAAAACGCAATAACATTCAACCAGAATTCACACTTGGAAAATTTTGCATACAACTTATGATCTTTAAGGATCTGAAGGATGATTTAGAGGTGATTGGCATGGTCCTCCTCGCTCTTAGAATATACCAAAATTTCATCAATGAATACAATGAAAAACAGATCCAAAAACTGACGGAAAACCCTATTCATTAGATCCATGAAAGTTGCAGAAGCGTTAGTCAACCCGAAGGACATGACTAAGAATTCATAATGGTCGTATCTGATTCGAAAAGTAGTTTTGGGAATATCTGACTCTCTAACTTTCAACTGGTGATATCCCGAATGAAGGTCTATCTTTGAAAAACATTTAGCATCCTGAAGTTGATAAAAAAGATCATCAATCCTAGGAAAGGGATATTTATTTTTAATCGTGACCTTATTCAACTGGCGGTAATCTATGCACATACAAAGGGAACCGTCTTTCTTTCGCATGAAAAGTATAGGTGCACCCAAGGGAAACATACTGGGGAAGATAAAATCTTTATCTAAAAGATCTACTAGCTGTTGTTTCAACTCTTTTAGCTCTGCAGGAGCCATCCTATATGGCGGAATAAAATTAGGACGGGTATCTGGCAATAAATCAATACCAAAATCTATCTCCCTATCAGGTGGTATTCCTGGGTGATCATCTGGAAAGACTTTTAGGAATTTATTCAATACGGGGACAGAATGAAGAGGGAGACTTTTGTCACTAGAATCTTTAACCTGAATAAGATGATACAAGCAACCTTTGGAAATAAGTTTACGGGCCCTGAGATAAGATATGAAGTGCCATCTAGGTGCTAGAGAATGTCCCTCCCATTCTATCACAGACTCTTTCAAAAAAATGTGGCTCTTTGGGTCCAACAATTCAAGGTGGCATAGCATGAACGGAGCCAGTCCATCCCTAAGATGGCATCAAAATCAACCATATCAATTTTTATGAGATCTGCCTCAGTATCCCGACTGAAAATAGACACAACACAATTTCTATACACCCTCTTAGCAACAACAAAATCTCCTACCAGGGTGGAAACCAAAAAAGGTTCAGCAATCACATCAGGCTCAAACCCAAAGCCAACAGCCACGTATGGGGTCACATAAGACAAACTAGACCCGGGATCAAGTAATACATTTATATCATGAGAAAATATTTACAATGTACCAGTGACTATATCTGGTGAGGCCTCTGCCTCCTGGCGGTTGGTCAAAGCATACAACCAGTTTCGACCATTTCTGGCGGCTGAAGTGGCACCCTTCTGAGGTGGTGGTGCAGATGAATTCGCCTGCAACTTGGATCCTCCAACATTACTCTTTGCTGCCAGAAAGTCTCTCTGGATATGGCCTGGCTGGCCACATAAATAACACACCAAAGCGCCAAACTGATATCTCCCTGGATGATTCCTCCCACATCTCTCACAGCGCGGATAGGATCGAGAGTTCTGGGCTACACTTCCCTGTGACTGCGTACCCTGCATCTTCGGCCCCTGACTAGACTGAAAATTTTGGGTGCATTGCTCAACTGTGGCTCTGGACACTGAAGCACTAGATGTTGACTGTGCATTACCCTAATTCTTTTTCTTTTTCCATTTGCCAACCCAATTACCGCTCTACTGCTGACTATTACTCTGGTCTGTCGCTCTGGCTCTCTTTGTCTGGCTGTCTTTTTCCCTAGATTCGACTATCTTCTTCTTCTTCTCCTCAACTTACTTCATGTGGACTGACAGTCTAGAAAATTCCATATCTCTATTCAGTATAGCTCCCTGACACTCAAGCACCAGATCATCTGAAAGGCCGGAAGCAAACTTCCTCATTCAGGCCCTCATACTACTCGTCATCTCAGGAGCATAACGGGACAGCTGGTTAAACTTTAAAGTATAGTCTTGAACACTCATCTTACCCTGCTTATGGTTCATGAACTCCTCTGATTTAGCTTTCCTCACCTCCAGAGGAAAGAATCGGTCAAGAAAATATTCCACGAACTCGTCCCAAACTTTGGGCTCAGCACTGTCACCCTTTGCATCTTCCCACTTGTTGTACCATTAGTTCGCTACATCCTTTAGCTGGTATGCTGCTAGCTCAACACCCTCCACCTGATCAACATGAATTACTTTGAAAATTTTCTCCATTTTGTCTACGAACTCCTGCGGGTCCTCTTCTACCTTAGAGCCAGAGAACTTGGGTGGGTTCATTCTCATGAACTAGCCCACTCTAGTAACTTTAGAAGTAACGGACGCATACCCAGTATCCTCTGACCTCTGAGTCTGTGCCAGCATATGAATAGACTATCTGAATTCAGCATTAGAAACCTCTCCTTCACGAGGCTGAGTGCGATTGGCCCCAGTCCAGGGAGCTCTAGGAGGACTGGTCAGTACAGGAGGTACTCCCGGAGTAGGAACAAGTTCTAGGGTATGAGCTCTGTTACGGGTCCGCATCCCATGGGTAGGACGGACTTTATCATCCTGAGCATTAACGTTGGTGCGACGAGGAGATATCACTGGTTTTTTAAAAAGAAAGAGGTTATTGATTTGGGGACAGATTAGACTCTGAAGCACGAACTAAATCACAAAGAAGAGAAACATTCTTAAATGTCTAATATCCTCCTGCTTATAAGTGTGTCACGCTACACACCCATAAATAAGACTCTACCCGACGCGATTTCGCAGACACCCTGGGACCATGAACCATGCTCTGATACCAAGTTTGTCACGACCCGAACGAGGGCCTGGACGTGATGGACATCCCAAACAATGAAGGCCCAAAATTCCCTTCTCTATCTGGTAATCATGCACAACATTCATATAATAAAAGAAGATGAGGAAATATAATCTACAACAGAAACTGGTCAATTCCGAATTCAACAAAAGTATGGAAACTGTAAATCAACTATATCTAAGTAACATCTGAATCAGTCTGCAAAATCTCTACTACATGAAAATCTGACAACTGTCTGAAACTGGGACAAGGCCCCCAGTAGACCAAAACTGAAATAAGTAACATAATCTGAAAAGACAGGCCTTCTGGAATAGAGAAGGCTCACCACTGCACAATCTGATCAGCTGTCTGAATTATCTACTGCTTATCTAGACCCCTATACTGAGTCTTAGAACCTGAGAGGTAGGGGAGGGGGGGTCAATACAGATGTACTGGTATGCAGAGCATATCCAAAATAATCATTTATTATTCAACATATATTAGAGCAATTTAAAATAGTTCAAAAGTATATCATATAGTAAGAATTCACATGGGCATTTTAAAGACTCTGTAAAAATCATCTCAACTCTGAGAAATCTGTGTTACTTCTGTGCTAAGTGGTATACCCTACAACTCTGAAAAATTTCATGGGCTATAAGGAAACTGCCATTAACTCGGCAGTGAAGTCCCCAACCCAAGTGTGCCGCAAGGGTCGGAGTCTCTGAATCTACTACGCCGCACGGTCGTCGCCAGCGTACAATAATAATCTACCTGTATCGACAATTACGATTTCAGGATAAGAGTTGCTTGAACTCACGCCTTCTTCGAGTAGCCACCTAACCCTCTTTAAGCCCCTTTTTAAAACTCTATCGAAACTTACAGTCTCTGAAAACATGCTCTGAAAATGTAATCTATTATGGCATAAATACATATGTTATCGTCATACCATTGACTTGCAAGTCACATCTCTGAACCATTATTAGTCTATGTTAAATCTCTGTTTTCAAAACATAAATTTTGGGACCACCATTTCAATAATTCAATTCAAAGAAACTCTTTCTCAAACTTTATGTAAACATATGCAAGGAACTCATCTTTGTCAAGCATTTCAGTAGTACAGTACAAGGTGGTCATGTCAAAGTTCTCAATTCACATAAAATTCTTTCTCTTAAACACAAGAACATATTTATATCAAGAAACACCCTCTCAACAATTTTAAATCATGCTCAAATGCTATAATATTGCGAAAACATCTTTCAAATCTCAAAACCATAATCTTTAATTCAATACACGAGAGGGAATTCATAATTTATGCTCTCAATGATCTTAAATCTCAAATTCCATACATATACGTATACATGTAAATCAATTTAGGGGATAGAACCACAAGGTCAAAACAATAGTAACATTAAAACATTCGGAGTACGTAATTTAGAACATAGATTCCAAAACCCCTTTGTAATTCATGCATAAAAATCTAAAAATCATGCTCTAATGGTTTTAAGCCCATGTAGTTTTTTTTAGGATAAACCCCACGTACCTCTATCTAGAAATTTAAAGGATACTTCTTGATGCCTACGACTTGGGTATTCCAAATCTTTAATTTGTTTTGAAAACCCACGATTGAATCTTGATTTATTTGGATTATCAATATGGAACCCTAGAGAGTGTTCTTGAATATTTTTGGTGAATGTATGAGTAATATGCTCTATTGGGGTTGAAATCTCGTGTTTGGACTGATAAGGGTGTGGGAAAATACGCAATATACGCTTAATGAGACCTATATTAAAATATAACTGGGAGCCCAATTTCATGGGCCACCGCGACGCGCCACTATCGCGGTGGCTCACTGGAAAATTGACGAATGGGAATTTGGCCCACTCCACGACGCGCCACCATCGCGTAGTCCCACTGGAAATTGACCTTCGTTATTTACACCCTCTCCGCGATGCGCCAAGGATAGGAATGATGGTGTTTTACAACTAGGACATAAATTAACCATAACTCCTTCACTCAGTGTCCATTTTGGATGCATCTTATGTCAACGGAAAACTTATTCAATCATCTACGAAATGAAAAGTTGAAATCTTAGGGATTCAGCCGGGAAAAAAGTATAAATCATTCTAGAAGCCAATGCTTGATATTTTAGGGACAAAATTTAGCTAAGAAAAACTTCGGGGTGTTACAATACCATGCCACGGGTATAGACAAGTTGTGAGTTAACCTTATGCTGATAGAGAGCTCTTCTGTCAACCCCTCGTTAATAGGAAAAGTCGAATGAGATATATTAACCCTAGACTCATAGGTATATATCTCAACCTACGCTAGCTACGTAGTTCTGGACGGCAAGGATTGCTTCTAAGGATCACACCCTCTACTGTATGACAGGTGAGCCCTCATACCTAGGTTCACTCGGTGCTAAATCCTACTCCCAACTGAATAGATACTGAACTGATTTCCTAGTTTACACTAGGCTTGACTAAGCTGTTACTGATTGTACTATTTAACTGAACTGAGTTTACTGAGTTCCATTGACTGACAAAATACTACTGAGTTCTATTAACTGACTAAATTTATAGAGAACTGAACTAAATATTGAATGGAACTGAACTGATACTAAATCTACTAAGGTTTCATGAGTCAAGTAACTGACTGTGTTCTGAAACTTGACTGAGAGTACTACTGATCATGGCTTGATTGAGGTTATCTTGAAAAATGACACTGGCTCTAGGCACACAGCTAAATTATTGGGTATTAAATACCCCCAGGACTCGATAGCATGAATATAAATTGGACATGACACTTCTTGAACACATGAATAGGAATGCATGCTAACATAACATAATTTCACAAATCCATACTTATGAGCATTTTACCAAATCATTACAAGACATAGCTTAAGCATGGGAGTCATTTTGAACATGTGGGTACATCATGAGTTCATCATTTAGATCAAAAATTGGTCATAATGCACAATTCTTATTCACTTAGGCATTTTAACAAACGCATGGAAAGCATAACCTTTTCTAGGGCATAAATCAACAACTAATACATCATGGCTATATCAATCACTTCAAATTTAAGGATTTCAATCTACATACTAACATAAAGTCATGAAAATTTAATAATGATTCAATCTTGGAAGTCATATCATAACATTAACATGTGTACAATCAAGCCCATAACATGGAATTCAAAATTCATATTTTGAAAAGGGTTTCTTGAGCTTCAAGGGTGGAAGAGACCCTTGGATGAACACTTTACATACCTTTGTTGAATAATTCTGGAAAGTTAACGGAGAAATCTTGAGTTCTTGATTTGGAATTAATCACCTAGGGTTTTCTTATTCTTGAGAAATTGTTAAATAGTCAATGTATTTAGCCAAAAAAGGGCTAAGTTTCGGGTTATGAGGGTTGAAGGTCAGGGAAAAAGACCTAATTACCCTTAAGGACACAGTCATTTAATTACTGAAAACTAGGCACCGACGTGGTTGTCGATGCGATGCATCAATGGCATCGATGCGATACTCAACGCGTCGCACCATAATAACGATGTGTCTCAGGAGTTTGACTCTGGCAACCTGCAACAATATTAACCAACGCGATAGGCGACGCGGCGCTTCAAGATCGCGTTGTTCCACTATTTTGGGATTCCGAATGTGGTCTAAATGCGGTCCAAAAAATCCAAAACTTGTTCGGGAACACCTACTGACCTTTTTGATCATGAATTAACAAAAATATAGACCACTAAAGGATATTAAGGTTGCAAAATGAGATTGACAACTTTCGAAGGCTAAAAATAAACTAAGTCTGGAAACTTAGCAAGAATCTTCTAGGCCTGGGACCCCTTGACAAGCTTAAAGGACTGAATTAAGCTAGGAATTTTGCGGGGTCTTACAACCGGCCTACCCTGATATCCATAAGAACCTCTGAAATCTCTACCACGAGAAACATGACCTCTAAACTTGCCAAAATTGCACACCTTCTTGGCGCCTCCCTGAGATACCCGAAGAATGCCCTCTGTCATCTTCACATGATCCACAATGCTCTGAAAAGATGCCAAAATACAACCATCTTATACGTAGCCAACTAAAGGTAGACATCCAAACCCTTCACAAACTCCTAAATCTTCTGATACTCGGTGGATATACTGTCATAGGAATATCTAGACAAGGCATGAAAACTTGACTCATACTCTGCAACAATCATGGATCTCTGTGCCAAACGATCAAACTCATCACGCAACCGATCCCTTAAATAGTTGGGCATAAATTTCTCCAGAAAGTCATCGACAAACTGATCCTATGATAACTCAAGAGAATCAATATACCCAATAGTACACGGGATGGTAAATGCTCCTGGGCCTGCCTTCTTCTGCACCAAAGACCTTATGGAGATAGCACCACAATGATGGAGATAGAAAACGCACCAACAATCCCTCCAACACTAGGGGAGATGAACTCTAAAGAATTGGAGTAGAACCCACATCTCCAACCTACTCAACATGAGGCTCAGGGACGATTCCCCTAGTATTCTTCCTAGACCGGGATGAACCATGGGCCCATCCCCTCCCTTAAATCCATCCATGACTTGAGGCTCACCCTCGAGGTGAAGGCTATAATTCACCACTCTTGTAGGACTTAGTCAACACCATCTGCGTAGAGAGTGAAACGTAACTCAAAACAGAAGATATAAAAGAACTTCACATGATAAGGAATAAAATAGGGAAAATTTCCTAAAGACATCCTATAGACTCTCAAAGATAGATACGAACGTCTACGTACCGATTCACGAGACTCTATTAGACATACCATTCTTACACCATTGAGACTAATGAATCTTGGCTGCTCTGATACCAATTTGTCATGACCAAACAATGAAAGTCAGGAAGACACTTGTTGCGGTACCTTGACAAGTAAGCCTATTACCCAAACTTATAAAAAAAAAAAAAAGATAGAAATACTCCAAGGTAAGGATTTTAGAACAAAGCCAAACCGTACATGTAATTATAACAATGCAGAAAGAACATATCCAAATGCCATACATTCCTAAAATAGTTGTCAATAGTGTAAGAACCGCTAATACAAACCATGAGTCAAACACTTTAAAAATATCCACACAAGGTCAATATCTATCTCCGGATACTAATAAAGACATAACTACTATAGAAAGATAGAGGTGAAATTCAAATAATGAATGTCCAACCGCTACCTTGGAAGCACCAACAATCGCTCGATCAAGCTAGCTGAGGTACACTCTAGCTAGGATTTACACCTAAAGGGCACAGTAGGCATGAGTATGGTCCACTTGTACTCAGTAGGTATCATAGTCCAACCAAACAAAGTAGTAAATAAAGTATACAAAATATACACTAAGGGCACATCACCTGTAATAAGAAAATGTCCTACAATGATAGCCTATGTCGCTTGCACTATCAGTTCTACAATATCCACACATGATATAACAACACATCAGATAGGGATACAAATATACCCAATATCACATACAAGTAGAACAAAAGAGGAACATGTAAAATCAAGATCATCAAATACAAATAAAGAAAGATAGAACAATTAGATATTAACAAGTCAAGATATAGAACAAATAGATAGATGACAAGTTAATATGGAAATACAAGTGATCAAACCCAAACTACACCTTCAAATAAGGTTATTGCGGTAGTTGTCAAAAAATAGTAACCTAACTCAGGTTGGGGTCAAACCCAATGGAATACGTGGAATAGTGGCTCACACTTGCAGTAATCAATGGGTAGAACTAGAAAAGTAAATGGAGGGGTTTTGTAGTTACAATATTTGTAACGACCCAAGACTACCCCCTAGTCTTTACACGGTGCTTGGGATCTTATACTGGCATAAATTATGAGCAACTGAATCAATACATAAATCTAAATGAAATAAGTGGAAGATCAATCTTTTCTGAATCTGATCAATACAAAGCCATATAAAAATGATTACAAATCTTCTTATACAAAACAACAGTAGAATAAAAATACATTAGTTCTACTGACAGTATATGAAGCCTCTACTATACTGACTATAGGTATATGGGACACGAATCCAACTACCACTAATCAATACACATGAGCAAGAAAATAAAGTACATATATAATATCTAACTGAAGTCCCCAAAGTAGGAGGACTCATCATTTGCTGGCTGGAATCTGCAACTGTCTGATAGTGATATAAGGACTACAACTGAACTGGTACCTACATTATTAAACAATGTAGCATATAGACGTATATATGGATCAATACTTTTGGAATTTACTGAGCATGTGGGGGTGAATGCATAAGTAAAATAGTAACTCAATTATTCATATAGCTTGCAAAGAATGCATGCTAAGTGTAAATGACTCACATTGGCTTGAATAATTGAAAGCTAAAAATCATAAATCATGAATGATAAAGCAAACTGTATAAATCTTGTGAGTCATAACACTTAGTTCTAAAAGTTGTACTTTTACTCTTTCTGCTAATGGAATAAGTAGAACTGAGGTTAGGTCTGTTTTCAAATCATGCAGGCTAAGTGTAAAAATGACTTACCTTTATCATATGAAAACTAAAAACTGAAAATTGAAATCTGATAACTAATGTCTCATGTTAGACAATATTTGAGTAAATTTGTGAGACTTTACTCTTAGTTTCTAAAAGTTATTTTGTTATTTGTTTTAGGACTTAGGGAGTTTCTTCTAAAAAGCTTTTATGTTAGAATTTTCTATTAGGGAGGTTCTTCTAACCGACATAAACTATGTGAGATATCATGGAGTCCAATGTCTAGTTCCCCTGAGGGTAAAACCTCACATTGAGGAGTGGTGTCATACTCTTGCCAAAGAGTATAACCCGAGCTGAGTGATCACAATTTGTATCTGCATCCATATAAATGGGAATAATCTGAATCTGTACCTACGTTTGCTCATAGTTCTGGGATATGATACCTTGGAATCACACCTAACTCGGTGCTAAATACAACTCTCTTTAATTTGTATTCTCATTCTGAAGGAAATCCACTTTAAAACTAGCATAAGGGTTTATAATGAAACTAGTTATTCAACTATCTATTTTAAACTGTATTCAAAACTAATTTGCATGAATACCATATCTTATTTGAGAATTAAAAGATCAAATCTTGCATAAAATCTAAATACACGCTTTTCAGAGAATGCTTAAACATCATCTTTCTTGCAATATCAAGACTAAAACTTTGAGCTTGAAAATTCTTTCTTGAACTCATGTCAAATCATCACAATTCATGTTCAATAATGAAAATCTTGAAATACTTTAACAATTCTAGTCTAGCTAATAAAATTCAATGCTCAATATACAAAATCGAGTCACACACATAAGTATGTGAAAATAGTCATGCAATTCAATGCTTAGATCACTTGTAACTTTATAAGGATCAAACAATGATATTTGGGTATGAACCCTAAACTGTAAATCATGTAAATTCATGTAAAATCAACTTTAAAAACTATTTTTGGGCACAAGGATGAAAGGAGTATCCTTGTTCATAACCCCCACATACCTTAATTGAGTAATTGGATGTAGAATCTTGAACTTTGAATCCCTAATGATGTTCTTGAAGCTTCTTCTTGAAGTTCTTGAATCTAGAAACTTGAATTCTTGATTATCTTGAAAAAGGAATGGTGAAACTTTGGATTTCTTGGAGTTAAAGTTGGATTTTTAGGGTTTCTTGTAGATAATTTGGTGAATAATGAGTATATTTTACTTAGAATATCATCTAATTTGCTGTTTTTATGACCTGGGGCTGTAGTGATAAGACAAGACTACTCCTCAAAATTAAAAGTTTCAGTAGAATTTCGATTTTGAGGCTTACCGCTGAGCGCTATTAGTTCCACCGCTATAGGCACCGCCGAGTGGTGTAATAGCGCTGACCTACTATTTGTGAAAATCCCAACTTTGAGGCTTATCACTGAGAGCTATTGGTTCCACCACTATAGGCACCGCTGAGAGGTGTAATCGGACAACTTACTGCCTCACACGAAAAATTCTATAACTATTTACTCGGGTATCGAATTTAGGCAAAATTGGTATAGTTGGAAAGTTGATTCAATTATCTACAATTTGATGGGTCTTTAGCTGGAAAATTCTATGTACATTAAAAGTTATACATTTTCAAAGTTGACCTATGTAGAATCTAACTCCAAACTTTGGAAGGATCTAAGGTTCTTAGCTCAACTTTGTTCTAAGTAAATTCTATGAACATCTTTCACTTCGAGAGCACTTCCTAAACTAGGATAGTTATCATGACACATTTATTAATATACAAATCATGAGATTAATATTTATACACATTGGAACGATGGTTCGAATTCTAGCGCAAAAATACAGGGTGTAACATTATCCCCCCCTTGGAATCATTCATCCTCAAATGATGGATAGGAGCTTGTTAAATCCTTAGAGGTATGGAATAATGTGGACATGATATGTTTTGCAAGAAAGGATATAACTGAGGTGAAACATTAAAAACTTCCATCATGAAACTGTCTTCTAAGATGACTTGCCTTTACTTACTATAAGGAGCTGTTTCACACTGAGAATTTAAAATTTGTTGAAGTGTTCATAATACAATCATACATATAGAACTGTGAAGTGATAACTTATGCAAGCAAGAATCATGAAACAATGAGACTAAGATCACACAATGGATATTAAGCTGTGTTAGCTGGAATTCTTGGAAAACTAAGATCATTCACTGAACACTTGTGAACTAAATCATGACTAAATAGCTGAATCTGAAACTGATGCATGGTGCATGAACTGAGCTGAATTTGCAATTTGCATGAATGCGAACATTTTACCTCATGGAATGGCCTTACTCATGATAATTTGGGTAGTAAGACTAGATGGAAAGGTAGAAATCTATAGGAGCTTATCTGCTTGATTACTAAACTAGATCATAGGTTCTATGAATTGGACCACACTGACTGCCCATACTTAAATGGAGTATTTTTCCAACACTCTTCTAAGAAATTCTAATAATATGGCTTTTGAACGATACATATAAATCATAAGCTAGGATAGAATTACTAGGCCTTAGGCAATGCAACTTCTTGCTTTCAAGCTTAGCCACACTTCAAACTACTCCCTCAACTATACTATTCCCCTTAATTACCATACTCATTGATTCAACTTATAATTCTCACATTGGCATTGATAAATCCATCTATTAAAGTCTAAACTGAACTAAATTCTCTCACCATAATCAAGCCTAACTTGAAATCACAAGATACGCATGCTACATCATAATGCTAGTCTAAACCATATGATTCAATCTTCTATGTCTCTCCCAGAGCTCACACCCTAAGCATAACATGCCTCAGCACTTCAATAACTAACTCTAAACTTTACTATGGATTAGCTAACGTATATTTTATTTCCCTACTTACATCCCAACATGACATTAAAGCCTATCGTTATAACGACACATGAACTTCAAGGCAAACACCCATAAAGGCATCTTTCTCATATCCCATAAACCTCTATCAACAACCATTTTCTTGCACTATGCTTAAGAAGACAAACCCAGAATTCTTAACTAACTATGATATATGCCAAAGATTTACTTCAATATTTCTTTATTCTCTAGCCTTAGATAGAAAAGCATAAATAATCTTTATTAATGAGGGTCATCAACTCCCTCTCATCTAAACCATTGCTTATCCATTAGCATCATCATTATCTTAACATAGGAAAAGGTCACTGCAGGGCTAACATATAAGGCTCTAAAAGACGAAGGAATACCATACATAACTTAGACACGATGCTTGAGGAATAAAATGTCAAAGGTATGGATTCATTAAGGAGATCTACACGGGGACGTACACGATATAAATCTAAATTTTGCTAGTATCATGAGTTTCTGCGAACTGATCATACACTGAAATATGAGTTCATACTTATCATTAGCTATTCAACATAAGACTGAAGTTCATAGATTTATGAGGGATAACTCGAATCACGGAGTGAAGCTGTTACTTACTTACTGGAAGTTGAGAATGAATTTGAATATGCATGAAGTGTATAAGTATTGGCCTTTGGCATGGATCTCTCGCGCAAGATATGAATTTGGTATGATAATGACTGAAATCCAATGAATACTCTAGAGTAAGAAGGGGTAACTATCTCATCACAACTCTTATTGATATGTATCACCATCTAATTATCAAAACTTGATTTGGTTCTTCACTCTACCATCTCCCTCTTAGAGCAAAGCTGACATTCTAAGCTTATGGGTCTATTCCATATCCTCAAGACTGAGCTGTAATTTCTTTGCTCTAACGGTCTAAACATAAATGCTAAACTTACAAGGATAAACTATATTTTAAACTTACTAACTTTGCTCTTGGACACCCTGTTAGTACATACCACCCTTAACTCCCTTTAGCTTTAATAGTCAATATCACAGACTTACACTCTATTAACTCGACAAATATACCCGCCTTACCGAAACACATAAATCGTTCTTTTTCTTCATAGTCTACTAATATCATACCTCTAAGCTTATACTTTCCCTAAACCATAAGGATCAAATTCATACTTAAAAGACTCACCACCAACTATCCATAACTCCTCAACTTAACTATTAGGAACACTTTACACTATATAGCTAGCCTTCTTCCACTTAACCACTCAAGGGTACTATTAACAACACACAACATTTAATAACCTTAAAAAATAATACAACCATATATCACCTTGGACACCTGTCTACATTATACTTATGTAACACCCCAAGTACGGTACCCCGGATGCTACACGGTGCTCATAATCTTGAAGGACTATAAGTTAACCCTTTTTTTATATTTGTTACTGAGCACTGCATAATATACTTAAATAAAGGCGGAAGACTAGCGGAAACTTGCTAAAAGGTTCAACTACTAAAATAAAACTGAATAAGTTTTAACAATATCAAAACTAAAACATCTGTCTGAACAACTAGTCTAAAAGCCTCTAAACTGTATGCACTATGGAGTTGATGGGATAAGTCCCCAACTAACTTCGTCTACTAGAATACTGAATCTAATGCAATAATAAAATAAAGATTATCCTCGAATAATGAGGACTCACTGTTATCAACCACTGTTGACTGAATCTGGACTGCTAAGGGTGCTATGGCTCTCGCGCTTATGAACCTATGCTATAAGACACCATAGTGCAATAGCAAAGTATGTGTCAGTACGAGAGAATATACTGGCATGCTAGATAAGGTAAGGCTAAATGCAAGGGCTCACATACATGAACAGTACTGACTAAATAATTTGAGTAGACTAAATAAGGATACATGCATAAACACATAAACCGTAACTGAAAGCATAGTGACTCTGAATGCTGAGTTCTGAATATTGACTTACTAATATCTGAGTTTACTAATACTGGTATATTAAATAACTAAATCTACTAATGTGTTTATTTAAGCTTACTAATACTGATTGATCATATCTGAGATCAATCCTATCTAGCGGATGATCTCTAATATCTGTTGGTAACGATAATGATTAACTGTATTTAAGATCAGTCCTATCTAACGGATGATCCCTGAATATACTTATAATGAAGATGATTGACTAAATCTGAGATCAGTCCTATCTAGCGAGTAATCTCTGAATCTACTAGTAATAAAGATAATTGATTAAGTCTGAAACTAGTCCTATCTAGTAGGTGATCTCTGAATCTATTGAGGATGATACTAATTGATTGTATCTAACAGTCCTAAATCTGAGCTACTGAACTGAATTCTATTACTGAGACTGATGCTAAAATTGAGACTGTGGGAAGTAATCATCTAACCGACATGCCCCTTCTAGGTACTTTGGGGTCCAACCTGTAACCCCAGTTAGAAGAGTGTCAGTACCGTGCCACGGTTAAAGTCAACTTTTGTGAAGACAGTCCTATCTAACGGGTGACCCTTAAGATCAGTCCTATCTAACGGGTGATCCCGGAGTATGTCAGTCCTATCTAACGGGTGACATCTCATACCTACCTGGCTATGTAGTTCTGGAACTTAGGGATTGCACCTAGGGACCCAGTCCTAACTAACGGGTGTGCCCCTATCCCTAGGGTCGCTTGGTGCTGAATCCTACTCCCAACTAAAAGACTCTGGATTGATTCTTAAACTGTACTATACTGAGCTAAATCTATTACTGATCGTACTGATTAACTGAGTTAAACTGAGTTCACTCAACTGAAGCTGGAATGCTAATGATACTGAGATTACTGAAATTTCCTAAGTTTTGTAACTGTCTAAGAGTACTGAGTTCTGTAACTGACTGAGAGTTCTACTAATCATGACGTGACTGAGATTATCATAAAACCGACACTAGCTCTAGACAATTAGCTAAGTGGTCGATATTAAATACCCCTAGGACTCGATAACATAAATAATACAAGATAGGACAACTCATACATAACATGGAAATAGGCTATCATTCACAATACATTCAATGAGACATCTCTTCAGGCACTTGGAAATCATAAACATATAATTGTATAGGGAGGCATGCTATTGTCTCATAACTCATTCAATAAGGAATACACATGAATAGGAATGCACGCAACATAGCATAATTCATTCACTAAGGCTTTTCAACAAACACTTGGTATGCATGAACTTATACATAATTGGGGATTTCTTGTCAACATGTTATAATGACTCTAATTCCTTCACACAAGCATTTTATCAAACATATGGGGACCATGCTTTGGTTATTCAACAATTTCTACACCCAATTATCATGGACAATTAATCAACATGCAACTTGAAGAGGGTTTATCATGAAAATCACGTAAATATCACATACTAGGATCAAAGCTTAAAACTTTGTAATCAAAACATAGATTAAAACTCAACAACAACATGAAATTCAATTTCTATTCGCATAAACCATGAAAAACTCATAAATCTATAAATCTTGAATTTATAAAAGGAATCTTGAACTTCTTGGGTGGAAGGAATCCAAGAATCAACATCTAACATACCTCAAAAGCTTGAATCTTGAAATACTGAACGGGTTTTACGACCGCTTGGGCGATGGTCCGTCGCTAACTCGATGTTCCGTTGGTCAATCCCGTCGTACCTGGCCAGAACCTGAACTTTCTGCCTCGTCTGCGATGATTTGAGCGACGGTACGTCGCTAGCTAGAAGGTTTGTCGGTCCCGACCGTCGCACTTGGCTAGAAGGTGGGTTCACTGCCTTAGTAGCGATGGCTTAGTCAACGGTCCGTCGGCCTGACCATCGCTTCTGGGCAGTTCCGACAGTTTTCTGTAAAACGTCCATAACTTCTTACTCCGATATCGGATTTGAACGAAATTTGTATCGTCGGATAGCTAATTCAATTTCACACATGATAAAAGTCGAAATTGGGAAAATTCTATCTGATTTAAACATTATTCACTTAGGAAGTGATCACTAACTCTTCTGGAGAGTAGATTTGACTTAAAGAAAGATCGGGGTATTACAACTTACAACATCATACTAAATTATGAATAAATGAACTTAAACTCTTGCATACACTGTTCAAGCCTACTATATTACTTCCATACAACTATCTGCACTAACCAAGAAATTATTATTTCCACCTTGTTGATCATCTACTATTCAAATGTAGTGTCTAGTGCTAGGCATGATTAACAACTCAATCTCACATACTATTCTCACTTGGAAGCTATAAAATAAAGCATCAAGAAACACTAGTCCACTAGAACTTCATAACAACAAAAATTGGTCATAATCATATAATATATCTTATTAAAATACGTTAGCACATCCTCCTTCTACACATTATGACTATTCATAGCTATATAGTTTCAACTAAACTCCTTTTTTCCCAACCTCAGGGGAAGCCTAAATTAACAATACTCAACCACCAAATACTCCATTAATATCCTATACCTTTCAAACACTATAAATACCATCAATAACTTATTTCATACTTCAAGCAAACAACAATTCACCTTAACTAATAACTCCTTCTCTACCTTCCACTAGCTAACACACAAGAACATATCACCTCAACACAAACTCGATAGAATGCATAAGTTTATCTCTATATTTTCTATCAATCATCATTCTCACTTTTCTTGTCACTACGCCTCTATACCCATACTTCCAGCTATAGAAAGGTTCTACTACTTGTTGACACCCAATTTTGACCGTCCGATACTTCTTTTAGGTTGTTATTTTAGCAAAATTATTAATTTTAAATATTATTATTTTTTACACATTTTTTCTTGCATCAAACAGATTTTTGACGTGTCACATTCATGATTTAAAAATGTACAAATTATTTTATTAACTTTTGGTATCATTTATACAATTTATTAATTCAGATACAATATTTTATATAATTTTATTAATATTTATTAAATTATTTTCTCACAAAGGTGCACACTCATAATTTACAAATACATTGTCTAGTTTTCATTATTATTATTATTATTATTATTATTATTATTATTATTATTATTATTACCACTCTCAACAATTTTATATAATAATCTTACGTAACATTAATTTTTACATGCTTAGTATATTCTGATATCGATATCTTATTATTTTCTTGTCATTATCACATTGATTAAAATAGAGACCCAATTTAAATTCAAGTTTCCTATTTATTTAAATTTTAGCCTTTTCCAATGCAATTTATAATAATTGTAGCCTAATTTTACCCAATTTATTACAATTCTAGCCTAAATCATGTCCAATTACTCAGTGTCAATCTTTTAATGTAAATTTTGGCATATTCTGCAATTTAAGATCTCGACCATTAATCAAAAGGATCCAACGGCTGAGATCAAACACCTATTTTCTTTCCTTTTTAACCAAATATCAAACCCTAACTCCCTCATTTTTCATCAAAACAACCGACGTCTTTCTCTCTCTCTGTCTCTCCTCTTAATCCCTCACCGTCGACCATGTCGAAGACAACTGATAAGACCTCCCCGCCGGCATCCTTCACCCGTCATCCACCATCAACGAACCCGCCCAGATCTGACAACCCAAATGAGCATCCGTCACCTCCCCGTTCTTCTTATTCAGCGCCAGCAATCACATAAAATTGGTTAGCGATACCACCCACCAGTTGCCACCGCCGATGATGAATCAGCCAACAGTGGCTACCCACGAGCCGACCCCACCATTCACCACCACCACCAGCCCCGGAGCCGCCTCTCCAGGGAAATGGCCAGCTTCTACGGGCAGGGCTCCGCCACTAGTGAGGCAGCCCGACCAGCGCCCCTTCTCCCCCACCAACAACTTAACACCGTCTCTATCACCGACTCATCTTCATTGTAAATTGATGGGTTCTTTGAAACCCATTCAGGTCTACTGTCGTGTTCATTTTTATGTTTGACTTCTACTCTTTGTTTCTTCTTTCCTTAACACATTTTGCCATCCGAAATTAACCAAATTTGATTTAAAACTTCTGATTTGATTTTTTCAGATTTAGACTTGTCAACGTCTTAGATTATTGTGTGATAAACCCCAATTTCTATCAATTTTAGCGTTAGAAATAATTTTTCATATACTCATGTCTTGTCATTCGATCATAATTCCTACATATTGAAATGGATTGTTGGCATGTTGATGTGAATTGTGTTACTGTTAAAGGAATAATTACATGACTGATTATTTACACTGCCTTACATTTACACTTTATTGCATTTTTCTCTCATATTTTGTTGATGAGATTTCATGCCGTAAATGGGGTTTGTTATGAGTGATTGTCATAATTTATGGAAGAAGCTTTCATTAATTGAAGATTATGTTATTTGGTAGGATGTTAATTGATTCAGTTTCCTTGTTGAAATTGAGACAACATTTCTTTTTTTTTGAGTCATTTTTTAGTAAGTGTTACTTGAATATTTATGACCTGTGTGTGATTGAGGATCTATGCATTGGTTAATTGGATTTTATTTATGATAAAATTACAAAGAAATTACGCGGATTTTTATTTATTAATGTTGCCTTTTTGAGTTTTACAGATTGTAAATATTTGTGGCAAGTGGCATAATTTTTCCTCTTTGTTGATGTGATTTGCTTATTTAAATTAATTAATTTGAGAAAATATTTTTTTTTCTTTTTCCATGACCCTGATTGCTTATCACGTATTTTTTAACCTTTTAACTTTTTCTGGTATCCACTATATAAAGGACCCCTCTTTTCAATTAGCAGACAACTTTTCAATAACAATTACTCTCTAAAACAAAAGAACTACTAGCTATTTTTAAATATAAGAAAAATATATGCTCCTCCGGCTCTTCGGTGTTTCTTTACGGGTTTAAGGAAACATTCTTACTGTCTTATTGTTGTTTACTTGGGAGCATCCTGCATATCTCACTGTGGGGAGTGCCTGTCTCCAACAATTTTCTTATTATCTTATTTTATTTGCTTCTTACCGGTATGTTCTCAAAATGATGTAATTTTCATTCTTTGTGTGTGCTGACTACATTATGTTGTGAAAGCCATTAGAAATCATGCCTATAGGAATGTTTGTTACTATATGTTCCGTTTGCTTGTTATTACATCCTGTCTCGCAGGTTTAAATAGACAATTATGGGATTTGAAGAGTTGCCTTGGAAATTAAGGAGGGTGGCTTATTCTTTTAATTTCTCTTAATTTTATTATTATTATTCATACGGCTTGTAATAATCTTGTACAAACATTGTTTTGATGAAATA
This sequence comes from Capsicum pubescens, assembly GCA_030864215.1. Taxonomy (NCBI): domain Eukaryota; kingdom Viridiplantae; phylum Streptophyta; class Magnoliopsida; order Solanales; family Solanaceae; genus Capsicum; species Capsicum pubescens. The sequence continues at coordinate 102,516,366 of CM061538.1, forward strand.
ATAAATTGGGGATTGCTCGGGGACGGGGATTTACATGCTCTATGAATAATATAGGCAGGCGCAACTCAGATTTTTGTGTGTGATATGTGTTACATGGATCACCTAGGCACACAAATTTAGAATTTATTAACACATGAATGACTTAGACATTTAATTTGCTCATTAATTAATTTGATTAGAAATTTTAATTTTAGGATTAAACTAACATCCGAACATGCTAAATTCCTACATATTAACACATCTTTGGCATGCTAAACATTATGCTTAAACGATTTTAATATGACATTGCACGTTTTAACATGTTAACACAAAATGTCAGCATGTTAATATTGTTAGAACATGTTAGCATTAAATTTCTGCATATTAATAGGTATTTCATCATGTCAATATATTTTCAGCATGTTCACATTGAATTTTACCACATTAAATAGTAGAACGTAAGCATTCCTAGCATGTTAACATGAAAATTAAGCATGTCGATGTATTTTTCAGTATGTCAATGCATCTTCAACATGATAATACATTTTTTCAGCATTAAATTCCAGCATGTTCCCACATTAAAATGCATTTTTAGCATGTTAACATGCAATTTCTGCGCATTAACATTTTTTCAGCATGTTTACACGTTAAATTCAAGCAGTTTCAGCATGTTAAATAACAGATTAAGTAAGTTATTATATTTTCAGCATGCTAATGCATTTCCATCATTAAACATCATGCATAGTAATACATTTTAATGTGTAATTCCTAATGTCCTACACTAGTTCGCATGTCACACATTAATTAATGGGTATCACTCTTAATGCATTCACTCCACTTTGACATTTCCTTTATTGTTAATAAGTTTACAATATTATTTTAAAATAATTTACACTTATCTCTTGCTGACGAGTGCTTATATGACACCTAGATATCATGTCCATAGGCTTAACTATCTTTCACTCAATAAATTATGTTCTCATGCTGGCACGTTCGCTTCGACATTTCTTTTTATTCTCATGAACTCTTACCACATTGTTTTAAATGTTTTGACAATTACTTTTGTGTAACCCCATAGATATCATGTCTATAGGTTAATTAAATAAAAATAAGTAATTATTTGTCTTGGCATGTTAATCACATTAATCAACTTTAATTAACCAAGAGTCTAAATTGAGACATTACATGCTACTTGACGTCCTTTGTGTTTTACGCATTTTGAGTCCTAGGAAACATAACTTTACATTGTCTAGACCAAAAAACCAAAATAGCAAAGTCCAATGCCTCTTGGACGATAGGTGGGACGATAGATATTAATAAAGGCGTTAGTTTTATCATTGTCTTAGAACTCCTTTAGATTTAACAACCAGCCTAGGTGGGGTGGGACGGGTAGTCATTCGAAAGTGATGATCTCCATAGACATTACACGATATTTAACATTGTTACTTGTTTAAGAATTCGGTCAGTGGGTCGGATAAGGATTAAACAAGTTGGGGTTCTGATCCGAATGAGACCAAAATATTTCTTTGTTTGGTGATTTCTTTCTTTTCTTTACATTTACTTTACATGCTTGTTTGTTTGGGGTAGTTTAGGTCTTTAAAATTAATAAATATTTTATTATAAATTGCTTTTTCTTCTTTCTCCTCGCTTCTCTATTTTACATTATTTGTTATCTTTTTTATCACCACCTAGTTAATGATTAGAAATAATAAAATAACATGTTTGTTTATTCGTTACTTTATCACTTAGTCAACATTTAAGTTAACAATAAAACAAGAGACCTTTATTTGATCACATAGAATTCCTACGTAAAATACGAATTCTGCTGGGAACCACCTTTGTGGACCTCAAAAGGTGTCTAACACCTTCCTTTTGAGGTAATTTAAATCCTTACCCAAATTTCTGGTGAACTAAGACTAAATAGCAAAATAGGTTCGTAGTTAGCCTAGACCGGTGCCCTAACGCACCTTAATTCGTTAGGTGGCAACTCTTCACACGCTCTTCAAAATAATCCCAAAAAGAGTGGTCACGTCGGATCCTACTTTTTGTAAGGAAAATGGGGAGCGACACTACTTATGAATCATAACACTCTAGGTTCATACTGTCTCCTCTCATGAGCGCTATATATATAGAAGGATTAATGAGGAATCGAAATACATATCTTATTCTGTCTTAACTGAACAACTCATGTGGATGAGGACATAACTTTTAATTTAAGGGACTTATAACACACTAGCGATCTCCTCTCAAGTCCCTTGTGTGACTTCTGAAGTACTGATAGTAAATCTGAGAGCATTATCTTGAGAAAAATTGGAACTTGCTAATTATGTTATCTCAAGAATATAACATAGATTGAGAATTATGGAGTAACACATGAATCGAAAGAAGTTTCAGAGAGAAAAACTTTATAGCACGACCTAGAGCAAGAAGAAGGGAAATATTTTTAAATGCCCTGTAGCCTCTCGAAGAAAAGTATAAACGTCTCCGTACCATTTCATACGACTCTACTAGACATGGCTTCATAGACACTCTAGGACACTTGAACTCTGGGATCTGATATCAAGTTTATAACGATCCGAGACTACCCCCTAGTTGTCACACGGTACTTAGGACCACACGTGATCCCAAGCTAACCCTTGTACTGGCATAAATCATGAGCAACTGAATAAAATACATAAATTTGAAGAAAATAAGCTGAAGATCAATCTTTTCTAAATCTGATCAATACAAATCTATATAAAAATGATTACAACTCTGCTTATATAAAACAACACTGGAATTAAATACATTAGTTCTACTGACAGTCTATGAAGCCTCTACTATACTGACTATAGGTAGCTGGGATGCGACTCCAACTACCACTAATCAATACACATGAGTAAGAAAATAAAGTACATAAATAACATCTAACTGAAGTCCCCGAAGTAGGAGGACTCATCATCTATTGGCTGGAATTTGTAACTGTCTAATCGTGATATAAGGACTACAATTGAACTGATACCTACATTATTAAACAATGTAGCACATAGACGTATATGTGGATCCTTGGAATTTACTGAGCATGTGGGGGTGAATGCATAAGTAAAATAGTAACTCAATTGTTCATATAGCTTGCAAAGAATGCATGCTAAGTGTAAATGACTCACATTGGCTTGAATAATTGAAAGCTAAAAATCATAAATCATGAATGATAAAGCAAACTGTATAAATCTTATGAGTCATAACACTTAGTTCTAAAAGTTGTTCTTTTACTCTTTCTACTAGTGGAATAAGTAGAACTGAGGCTAAGTCTGTTTTCAAATCATGCAGGCTAAGTGTAAAAATGACTCACCTTTATCATATGAAAACTGAAAACTGAAATATGATAACTGATGTCTCATGTTAGACAATATCTGAGTAAATCTGTGAGCCTTTACACTTAGTTTCTAAAAGCTATTCTGTTATTCTATTTAAGGACTTAGGGAGTTTCTTCTAAAAAGCTTTTCTGTTAGACTTTTCTATTAGGGAGGTTTTTCTAACTGACATAAACCATGTGAGCTATCATGGAGTCCAACATCTAGTTCTCCTGAGGAGAAAACCTCACATTGGGGAGAGGCGTCATACTCTTGCTAAGGGGTATAACCTGAGCTGAGTGATCACAATCTGTATTTGCATCCATATAAATAGGAATAATCTGAATCTGTACCTATGTTGGCTCATAGTTCTGGGGTGTGAGACCTTGGAATCATACCCAACTCGGTGCTAAATACTACTTCCTTTAATCTGTATGCTCATTCTGGAGGAAATCCACTTTAAAACTAGCATAAGGGTTTATAATGAAAACCAATTATGCAACTATCTATTTTAAACTGTATTCAAAACTAATTTGCATGATTTCATATCTTATCTGAGGATCAAAAGATCAAATCTTGCTTAAAATCAGAATACATGATTTTCAAAGAATGCGTAAACATCATCTTTCATGAAATATCAAGACTAAAACTTAGGGCTTGAAAACCCTTTCTTGAACTCATGTCAAATCATCACAATTCATGTTCAATAATGAAAATCTTGAAATGCTTTAACAATTCTAGTCAAGATAACGGAATTCAATGCTCAAAATACAAAATCAAGTCACATGCATAAGTATGTGAAAATAGTCATGCAATTAAACACTAAATCACTTGTAACTTCATAAGGATCAAACAATGATATTTAGGTATGAACCCTAAACTGTAAATAATGTAAATTCATGTAAACTCAACTTTAAAAACTAGTTTTGGGCACAAGGATGAAAAGAGTATCCCTGTTCATAACCCCATATACCTTAATTGATTAATTGGATGTATAGGCTTGAACTTTGAATCCCCAATGACGTTCTTAAAGCTTCTTCTTGAAGTTTTTGAATCCAGAAACTTGAATTCTTGATTATCTTGAAAAAGGAATGGTGAAACTTTGGATTTCTTGGAGTTAAAGTTGGAGTTTTAGGGTTTCTTGGAGAGAAATTTGGTGAATAATGAGTATATTTTACTTAGAATATCATCTAATTTGTTGTTTTTACGACCTGGGTTGTAGGGAAAAGACAAGACTACCCCTCAAAATTAAAAGTTTCAGTAGAATCTCGATTTTGAGGCTTACCGGTGAGCGCTATTAGTTCCACCGCTATAGGCACCACCAAGCGGTGTAATCGCGGTGACCTACTATTTTGGACAATTCCAACTTTGAGGATTAATGCTGAGCGCTATTGGTTCCACCGCTATAGGAACCGCCGAGCGGTGTAATCACGGTATCTTACTGCCTCACACGAAAAATGCTATAACTTTTTAATCGGGTATCGAATTTAGGCGAAATTGGTATCGTTGGAAAGTTGATTCAATTATCTACAATTTGGTGAGTCTTTAGGTGGAAAAATATATGTACATTAAAAGTTATACACTTTCAAAGTTGACCCTTGTATAATCTAACGCCAAACTTTGGACGAATCTAAGATTCTTAGCTCAACTTTGTTCTAAGTAAATTCTATGAATATCTTTCACTTCGAGAGCACTTACGAACTTAGGATAATGATCATGACACATGTATTAACATACAAATCATTATATTAATGTTTATACACATAGGAACGACAGTTTGAATTCTAGCTCAAAAATACGAATTATTACAATATCAAACTAGTAACCATATGTAACTTTGGTTATAAACAGTCGGAGACGAACACTAGAGTTTTGTTCCCCCTGAATTCTTGAATCCGTAGGTTTATCGTGTGTTGTTGAACCAACCTAGTACTTTGCATGCAGAATCTAATAAGTTATGTACTATCAACTGTCTTGTGGACTCGTTGATAGATTTCACCCTTTACCTTTTGAGTCTTAAGATGTCACATTACTAACCCTTATCCTAGATCCCAGTCAACTATTACCTTTTGAGTCTCTAGCTATTAGATGATAGATAAAAGTCTTACATAGATGATACTATTTAGCCTAGATCGATAATTAATATTCAAATTACTATTGTAATTATCTTTTCCTAGTTACCACTCTTTTTTTGGAGTAAGTAGCAATAATCTAGGTAGGATCCTAACGTTTGCAACCACTAGATCAACTATCAAACCAAAGATAATACAATGAACGCACAAGTACTGGTTCAGAACAACTCACACTTCCCCTATTTCACCAATCTGCCAAGGTTCCCACAACCCTAGCTAAGGGTTTTAACCACTTATGCTTGTGAAATGATCAACAAAATTCATGATGAAGGACATTAAACAATATCATATGAATAATTGAATAAAACTCAAAGTCTGAAACTGAATTATGCACCAAAGTCAATATAAGAGCAATCTTAAGATCAAATTCGAATATTAGAATCAAAATAAGTTATAAGTGTTAAGAGTGTGTAACCTAACTACAAAATGCCAAGAGAATATATAGTACACAAGGGAACCTAAAAATCAAATCTCGAATGAAAAAAGAAAAAATAAAGTCGGTAGACACTTACTTAGGACACATACGGACCATATGCACCACATACAGACCATATGTGGACCTAGGTAAGTGCAGACTTCAAGTGTAGATCCTGTAGCTCTTTGGACTTTGAAACTCTATACTATCCTGGGTCACATATGGACCGTATGTGCCACATATGGACTGTATGTGACATAGGATAGTGTAGGATATTTTTTTTCTGCTTTTGAGCCTCTGGATTTTTTATCTCTGTAGTATCTTAGGTGACAAATGCCTAGTAAGTGGCACATACGTCCAAAACAGCCTCATTAAGTAGACAAAAACTTCACTTTGCATCTTTTTTTCTTTAGTTTATAATCCAAAACCTAGTTTCCTGCAAAATATACTGAAAACACATCATATCCAACAAAATAACCTAAGAAACTTGCATATTTTCATCGTTTTAAGCATAGAAAGTGCTATATTTCTATAGCATATCAACAAGCATAACATAAACACAATAAATCAAGTGCAATGTATATGTTGTTGATGATGATGATAATGCACGAGGTCATTGCACAACCTTCGAGATTGTCGTACAATCCCCGCATACATCTATGAAGGCAAACTTCTCGATGTGGGACCCATGAGGGATTTGCCAACCCATATACAATCCAAATAATATATCCATATCCATATACATATATCCTCCCCGGCACATCCTTCAGGAAGAGTTTTATAAGATGTCACATTTTCTGTCAAAAAAAGGTATTGTCAGTGTTTCTCAGGCATTGCCACGGTGGTACCATTTGTTTCATGAATGAGTATGATGTGAGGATGTAATTCTTACAACCAATAACAATGATTATTTTCCCAACCAACCACATGATATATTTTGACATCCAACCACAATGATATATTTCCATAACCACATGAGCCAATATCCACTTATTATTTTCATTCATCCATGAATTTTCGCATGTTTTCATATGCCAAAAATATGAATATGTATACATCAAAATACACCAAAGGTATTGCAATAGGCCTTTGCAATAACAAAATACAATTATTTACATGTATTCAAGGTTATCAACGTCATATAGGACCCCACACGATCATACATAGCATATATCAATTTCAACAATTACATCACATATAGGTGCCCACATAGGTACAACATATATATAGCCATTTTTAATAATTAGTTACCACCCTTAGCGTGCATTTTGTATCAATATTTACAACCCAACCTAGTCTGAAGGAGTTAAGCCATAACCTACCTCGAATGCCAAAATCGGTTCACTACACTTTGAACCCATGATCTTACTTCTTATGAACGATTTTGAAATCAACTAAAATTAAGAAATATAGAATCTACGCATCAAAACAAAGCCAACGATACTCATATTGCCTACTTTTGATACGTGAACAAAATGGACCACCGAAATAGATTTTCAAAAAAGAAAGGCAAAATCATAACTTTACTTCAAAAACATGTTCCTCATATTTTTAGAAATCTACAACTAAAAACTCAAGTCAAATCAAGTAAAAAACGAGGTTCAAATCAAAGAAGATCCATTTTTGAGTTTTATCGGGTAAAATTATTAAAATTCGTGTTAAAATCAAGAATCAAAGTAGTTTTAAAGATAAATTGATGGAAAACTGGTAATTAAAGGATTAAAACATTATTCAAGTGAAAAAAGGTGAAACTTGGGGATAAATCAAGAAATAAGGTTTTGGGATTTTTGACTAATTAATCAAGAATTAGAGTATGAAAAGGATGAAATCTCACCTTAAATCCACAATTGAATCAAGAAATATATGTTAATCTAGCTTTCCAAACTCCCACAAGCTTCACTTTTAAGTTCTCACACTATTTTTAGGGCTTAACTCTCAAGAGGAAAGGTAAAAGAATGGGCAAAAGATGCAAAAAAAGAGGCTATTTAAACTGTAACTGGGTTACCAGGAATTTTGTGCATAAATCGCACTCCCTGAGCCCGATTTACCTTATGTGCATCAGGTTGCACCAGAAACCCAGTGCACCTAATTTTTTATGTCCCAAAGGACTTCGATGAGGTGCCCGTGATTCGATTGGAGTCTGATATACACAAACAAACTATGTAACCATACTAAATTCAATGTTCCAGACTCAATGACAATATCAGATTTTCATAAAAGCATCATTTTCATAGATTTGACCCTCGAAACCCGAAATCACAATTTTCCGAACCGAGGGTCAAAATGAGATTTAAAAGCCATAATACCCAACCAAATATGTTACCACCCTAAAATCAATGTTTTGAACGTGTTAGTGAAGTTGAATTTTTCATCCAAGGTTATTTTGACTAAATCTGGGTCCCACAATCATATTTCCATTTTTTTAAACTTTTTGACCAACAAGTCTAAATGAGCTCGGGTGCACGAGACCCAAACCAAAGATCTACCTAGCCTAAAATCACTATTTCAGAGTTGTTGACACAGTCCATTCAATCATCCGTCGCACGGATCAAAAGATAAGCACATAGGTCCATAATAAGTCTCTCGAAGCCACCAAAAGCCGCAATATCGCACAAATGAAATCAAAATACATCAAGAACCATGTCAATCATCTCCATACCCCAAAAATACCACAATACTACTACAGAGAGGGGTGAAATAGTCAAATCATATAAAAATCACAAATTTCACATATTTTATCAAATTTCAGGTTGTTACATAGAGATTTCAGATTTGATTCAAATTTTGTTGTTGTTGATGGTGATTTCTCTTATTCTCTAATTTCAACTAAATGATGTATAGAATATGTAAGAAATTGTATAATTATTGTAAAAAAATGTGTATCTATATAAGATTTATGTAGAATTTGTATAGAGCGTATATATAAACTATATTATTTTTGTATAAAACATGTATCTAAATAATTATCGCCTCTAAAGTTTGTATAATGTCTATAGATATTGTATAATTATTTTATAGAATATGTATTTGTATAAAATTTCTATTGAAATTGTATTATACGTGTATAGAAATTATATAATTATAGTTTGTATTTGTGTAAGAGTTATATACTCTATAGGATGTGTATAGAGATCATATGATTGTTGCATTGAATATGTATAAAGTTTCTATAGAAATTGTATAGGATGTATATAATATATATATATATATATATCTTATGCTTGTTGTTGTTCTTTTGACTAGCTAGAAGGACAAAGGAAATTGTTAAAAAAAAAGGAGTAACAAAATGAGAAAAAAAAAACATTCATTGTTTGAAGAAATTAAAAGAGAGAGTTTGATGAATAAGAGAAAAAAATTGTATTGTTCAAGTTTATAAGATGTTAAGTTCTTTTTTTAAAATTATTTTTGGAGAGGAAATGGAAGAAGGAGGAGAGAGATTAATAAGAGAAGAGCAATTAAAGATAGACACCTCTTGACACATTTTTTTTAAATAGCCATTCCATCGGAGTTAATGACCACCTCCAACTCTCAACCTCGAACCCCTTCGGAACCACCTGATACCCTAAATGGCAACATAGCCATGGACCCTCCCTGCAAACCCCTTTTTAGCGATATAGTGAGGAAGAAAATACCCTCCCTAATATAGATTTAGGATTGGAAGATTCCCCCCTCTTTGATAAAGGAGAAGGCTCAAACTTGATTGTTCTATCTCAGGAAGAGCGACAAAGATTATATACCCCTTGGAAATTTTTTGTCATAATTAAGCTAGTGGGGAAGTAAATTCACCATGTATACTTAAAAAAAAAAAGCTCATTGATATGTAGAAGTTGAAAGAATCTTTTCTCCTGATAGATTTGAGACTTGAGTACTATACGGTCAAATTCTCCAACCCAGAATCGCAAAAGAGGGTTTTACAAGAGGGACCATGGTTTGTATCCGGCACATACCTATCAATTCGTCTGTGGGAACAAAATTTCTTGCCCAAGGACTCCGTAATCGAATCCACCGCGATCTGGCTAAGATTGCCCCAATTACCTACTGAATTTTATGATAATTCAATCCTGCAGAAAGTGGGGTGTAAGGTGGGAAAATTACTCAAGATCAATGTTTGTACGTCTTCAACGTTGACAGGTAGATATGCTAGAATCTGCATTCAAGTTCCGTTAAGATCTCCATTCATACCCTATGTCATTATCGGCAAGCAAACTCAAGCTATCCACTATGAATGCGAAGGTTTTCTCTGCAAAACATGTGGATGCTTGGGACATACCCTCAACAGTTGTCACTTTGCCATTGATGGAAAAGTCAACGGAGCTAACAAGGCCATGGAACCTTTAACAACTACACAGGAGTAATGGATAACGATGACTTTCAACAAAAGTAGAAGGGACTAAAATCATGCCGAACAAAGTAGTAAATTAAGGAAAATTCCACTAAGGTGAAGAGATTTGATACTACCACGGGTAAGTTTCTCGACTCTTATGCTTCCGCTATCTATCAGAAACCTCCCTCCAATGATCCAATACTGGCGGTTCAAGGTAAGTTCCCTTCTCCCTCCAACAACCCTAATATGTCTGGTACATCAAGGTCCAAATGGTCCCCTGGACCCAAACCAGACCTGAATAATACTCAGCCCAAACCAAATAACCTGAAGAGGCCTAATTCCTTTATCAACCCAGACTGGGATATCGCCACTCTTCAGGCCTAGATTGATGGACCAATACCCCCTTTAACCCAACCCACATCTGATAGCTTACTCAATAATCCTCTTTATACTGACTTGGAAAAAACATCCCACTCTACTTTCTCTCCTAATATCTGTTATTCCCTCTGATTGTTCTTTGTCGGTGCACATCAATCAAGGAACTGAAACTGTCCTTTCCAACAGAGCTTTATTTAATGCTCAGACAGTGGACATGGAGGGAAACCATAGAGTCTCCTCAAAATACACTACTAATACAAACTCCTCTACCATAACTGGCTCCCAATTAGTCAACTCTTCCCCTTACATCTCCCTTTCTCAATTCTACAATAGCTTCCTCGAGTCAGTCCCAACCATCCATCATGGTTTACAAAACTTAACCACTGGACTCGAACCACTATCCGGCGTCGTGGCTCGAGATATGTCTCTCTCAACATACCATCCCTCTCAAATTAAATGTGGAAGAAAGGTCAATCACTCTACTGATTCAGGACCCTCACTATCTGGCCCAGCTAGTGAGGGAAGGAGTGAACTAGAGACTAACCAACTATGGGCATCATTTTGTTCCAAGATTTTGGATCACCATCAACTATAGGATGCCCTGAACCCCATAATACCTCAGGCACCATCATCTCTCTCATTGGAAATGATGGAAAGAGAGAAGAATTTGGAAGCTTTGAGAGAAAGCAACAGGGATATGGAAAGTATTCTGGCCTGACTGAAGTCTCCTTAAATGGAGGTCATCACTCTAGAAAGACCTCACACCCACTCATTCGAGGACCTTACCAGCGAGCTCATCCTAGTTCTACTTCTAATGGAACTCAACAAGTTTTATCTAGAGGTAAAACTCCCAGGAACAGGAATCTTCTACTCCTCAATAATGAACCTCTTATCCAGGAAGAGAAAGGACCCCTCAACACCTGTTGTATTCTCTCCAATACTGGACAAGGGCAAGAGTCTTCTGGAAAACCTCCAAAACCTTCTAATTCCCCCCATGATGAACCTATAATATGGAATGTTAGGGGAGCAAACAACCCTGAATTTAAGAGACATTTTCAAGCTATGATAAACATTCATAAGCCCTCCGTCCTAGCTCTCCTGGAGACTCGAATGAATGACCACAAAGGGATAGTGCAGACTCTAGGCTTTAACAGTAATTCAGTTCCCTGGCTCTAGCAATTCTGGGGGTATTGTTATTATATGGGACAGTGCCTCACTCTCCATTCAGGACATTTCCATCTATCCTTAAGGCATCCATATTGCTGTTAAGGTGAGTAACCCCCCTTCTAACTGGCTTTTTAGTGCTATCTATGGTAGTACTAACTCAAATAACAGGAAGTCCCTCTGGGATTTTTTTCATCAACTATATTAATTCCATTATTAACCCTAGAAATACTCTTTGGCTCATTAAGGGGAATTTTAACAAGGTTCTCAGTGCCTCAGAGAAATTTGGTGGCAATGGCATTAACAGGAACAGGGTTAACTCCTTCTGGAATTGTATAAATAAGTGCAATCTGACTGATCTTGGGTTCAGGGGTAGTAAATACACCTGGACCAATAAAAGATATAGGAATAGGATAGCTCTTATCCTTGAGAGGCTTGATAGGTATTTTGCCAATAGGGAGTGGCTCCATTTATTTCCTGAATCCTCTGTTGCCCACCTTCCTAGGACACATTCTGACCATTTTCCCCTCCTCATTAATCTTCAACCCCCTTCATAATCTTAATAAACCATTTAGATTTGAGTTTATGTGGTGCTCTCATCCCACTTTCACTCATGTGATCCATAATTTCTTTAGTGGGAATGAGCCCATTGTGGAGGCTTCCAAGGCTTTCCATGAACATGCCAGGACCTGGAACCAACTCACCTTTGGTAACATCTTTAAGAAGAAAAGGGACATTCTTGCCAGAATCTCAGGAATTCAAAAGTCCCCAAATTACCCTACTAGTTCCCTTCTCCAGAACCTGGAAAGGACTCTTACTAGGGACTTCAGCCTCATCCTGAGACAGGAACAAGAATTTTAGAGGCTTAAGTCCAGAATTTCCTGGTTATCTGAAGGTGACTCCAACACCAAATTCTTCCATTCCACTACCCTGATTATAAGGAGGAGAAAAAGAATTCAGGTCTTGAAGGATGAGTGTGGAAATTGGATCACCACCCCAAACTCCATAAAAGATCACATCTTGTCCTATTACAAATCCCTCTTCTTGACTTGCCATAATGTTGTTTTTAGGGTTTGTCAACCAAATCCTTCCATACATGGTTCCATCCTCAATAGGGACTATTATATTCTAGACTGCATTCCCTCTCCTGAAGAAATCAAGGGAACAATGTACTCTTTCAAACCTGATAAAGCCCCAGGACCTGATGGAAAACACCCTTTTGTCTTTCAAAAGTACTGGACACTTTTGAACTCCCTATTATTAGATTCTACCAAGAAACCTTCTATAAGGGTAGCATAGATCCTAAGGTCAACTCCACTTATCTTTGCCTCATCCCCAAGTGTCTTAATTCCTCTAGTCTTAAAAACTTCAGACCCATAGGCCTTTGCAATACTCTGCATAAGCTCATTACCAAGATCATAGCTAGGAGATTGAGACCTCACCTAGCTAAGATCATTGGATCCAATCAAGCTAGTTTTCTTTCTAACAAGAGAACCTCTAATAATGCCATAATTGTTCAAGAGGTCATCCCCCACTTCCAGAAAATGAGGGGCAAAAGGAGTGGCATAGTCCTCAAAATTGATCCACAGAAGGCTTTGATAGGATTAAGTGGTATTTCATTAGACAATCCCTCCACTTCTTCAACATTTCTCCCAAGCTCTCCTCTCTCATTATGTCCTGCATATCTTCTTCTACCATCTCTATCCTTATAAATGAGGAAAAGACCAGCTTTTTTCAGGCTACAAGAGGTATTGACATGGGGACCCCATCTCACCCTACATCTTCATAATGTGCATGGAACTTCTCTCAATAACAATTAACCATAAAGTGGACATCCTAAAATGACATCCCCTTTCTATCAGCAATAGAGGACCTAATCTCTCTCATTTTTTCTTTGATAATGATCTTACTCTATTTTCTAAGGCTGACATTGACAACTATGTTACTATCAATAGGGTGCTCAGGGATTTCAGCACCCACTTTGGTTAAAAGATCAACCATTCAAAATCTAAAGTCCTTTTCTGCAGGAATTGTCCTACCCATATCAAGGATCACTTGTCTTCTATCCTTTCTATTAGATTTTTTGATAGCCTTGGAAAATACCTGGGCTTTCCCATCTTCCACAAGAAGCCTAGCAATAGAGATTTCAATTTCATTATTGATAACCTTACTCTAAATTGGCTGGTTGGAAAGTAAACCTCTTAAGCATGGCTGGCAGAGTCACCTTGGCCAAATACACTCTCAACAGCATCCCTACCCATGCTATGCAGTACACTAATCTCCCTAGCACCACCTTATCCCATATTGACAGAATTCAAAGGAACTTTGTTTGGGGAACAACTTTTGAGAAAAAGAAACTCAATTTTCTTAACTAGGAGTCCATCTCTAAACCCAAGGAGGAGGGGGGTATGGGTATTCACAGGTCTAAAACTAGAAATAAAACCTTTAGTACCAGCCTGGACTGGAGGTATTACCACAAACCAAATACTCTTTGAGCTTCAATCCTCAAGGGTAAGTATGAAAGACCCAACCTCTCCCCTCTAAGATCCCCATCCAGAACCTGGAAGTTTATCACTCAGGGTGAGGATCTGTGCAAACTAGGGGCTCAATGGATCCCTAAAGATGGTAGCAGGATCAAGTTCTGGAAGGATACATGGATTCCTCAACTAGCCCCTCTGAGAAATCTGATCCAAGGCCCCCTTTCTTCAAATGATTCCAACCTGACCCTGGCTGAGGTGTGGAATAGGGGAGAATGGAACTTTAGGAATCTTTATCTTCAACTACCCCCACACCTCATCAGTGACATCCAAAGATCCTTTAGGTGGAATCCCAGGTCCCTATCTGATCATCTGATTTGGGGACTCACTAGAAATGGTTGCTTTACAACTAATTCTATGTATAAACTGATCTCCAATATAGGGAATGTCCGTAACAGATATGCCATTCATTTATTCCAATGGATCTGGCACATCAACTGCCCTCCTAAAATCAAAACCTTTCTCTGGCTAACCTTGCACAATAGACTCCCTACTGATGAATACCTTGCTCGTATTAGTATTGATATTATTCCTATTTGCAAGGTCTGCAACAATCAGGTAGAAGACTCTACCCACATCTTCTTTCAATGCCCCATTACAAAAGAAAATTGGGATAATCTGCTCCAAGCTGTCACTAGGACTGAGGGTTTAACTATCAATAGTTTCTTCTCCCATAAATGGCACTCCACCTAGTCGAGATTGAAACATAAGTCTTTTGACAAGATGTTGAACTGTCATAACATTCTCTCTTTTAGTCTCTGGACCATTTGGAAGAACAGGAATCATAAAATCTTTAAGAACCTTACCACGTAACCTAGTTGGAAAGAAGCTTATGATGAGACCCTTGAATATATCTCCTTAAAGTAACTACTCCACAAGGTTGATATCAACTTGAGATGGAATATACCTAAGCTAGGATCTTACATGCTCAACACTGATGGGGCATGCAAGGGTAACACTGGGAGAGGGGGTATAGGGGGTGTTATTAGGAGTGCTGGTGGGGGATGGGTGTTAGGATTTGCTAGGGCCTACCCTTGGGCTATAAATAATCATATGGAAATCTTATCTCTTCAAGAAAGTCTCCATCTAGTAGAAGAGAAAAATCTCACTCCTATTGAAATATGTGTTGACTCGACTGAGATTATCTTATGGCTTGCCAATGGAAACTTACTTTATGATTCAATTATTGATGATTGCAGGTCAAAACTAAGAAGACTAGGAAGACCCAGAGTGGTACATTGTTATAGGGAGCAAAATGAAGTCGCAGATGCATTAGCAAAGCTAGGCTGTTAGCAGGAAACACAACTAACAAGTCACCTTTTTAAAGTTCCGCCTATGTGTGCACAGAAACCTCTGTGGGAAAACATGACAGGAACTTTTTTTGCTCGATCTGTTAATGATTGTAATTTATACCCAAACTCGGGGTCTGGTTATGTTTTTGTAATTCCTGACTAACTTTTCTTGGATCCAATCTAGTGTTTCTAATTTAAGTCCTTCTTGACCAAAAAAAAAAAAAAGAGAGAAGAGCATGTAGTGTAGTATAATGAGAGTAAGAAATAGTTCAAATCTAGAGTAGCGAGTCAAATGCTGATTATTAATGGGTAGTTGTTTTTCTGGACCATCCGACTGTCAATAATTTTGTTCGGATAATCATTATTGTCCTTTTTCCTTTTATTATTTCTCTTGTACATTATGAATCTTGTAAATTATATGAAAATTTCTCAATGTAAATTTAAAAAATGATAAATTGTACTTCAAGATTTCATAAGTTATTACAAATATTAGAATGTTTTCTAATATTGTCTTTGAGGTTGAAACTAAAAAAGTATATAAGCAAATATTAGACCTAAATCTAATGAGGAAAGGACATCCCATATTCATTAGGATAAAGAAATTTCACTAAGATGATCATTTTTAAAGTAATGTCCTGGGTAGCAACTCTTCTATTTTAATTAATTCCACCAACCGATTATTTTAAGAAATTGTGTAAAATGTGTATAGAAGCTGTATAAAATGTGTATAGAAATCAGATAGGATTATTCTTTTTTGGTTTTTCTATATTATTTTGAGTTAAAACAATACACTTTTCTTAAAAATAATTAAATAAATATGTATAAAAATTATATAATTATTGTATAGAATAAGTATAAAAATTGTTGTATAAAAATTGTATATACAATGTGTATTGAAACTATATTGTAGGGGTGTACATTGATTCGGTTCGATTTATCAATTTTCGATCTGTCAACATGCTAAACTAATAACCAAACCAATAAGATATTTGTTATCGATTTTCAGTTTATCGATTTTGAACCTTAACGGTTCAATTTATCGATTTAACTAATAAGAAAATGCTCCTTTTATTTTTTTCACCTTCTATTCTTATTTTCATATGTTCATATATATATATATATATGTATGTATGTATGCATGCATGTATGTATGTATACACACACACACAAAATCTTCATGCATAAAAGCTTACACAAAATATAAGTAGAAGCAAATTCAAATACATTATTACTAAAACAAACTTGTTCGCTTCTAGGTTAAGACGAACTTGAATACAGTAGCAATCGATAGAGATCTCTCAAAAAGAAAATCAATGTTGATTTATAATTTATAGCGAACATGTTTATAAAGAAAAGACCAACACTAAGACAACAACTGTAAAATGCAAAAAAACAAAAAAATAAAATATGTATTTAAAATATAAAGCCATTATTACATAACTAGGGATAAAAATATAATTTTAATATAATCTTATTGGGTTATCAGTTTAACCGTTAACTAAAACCTTAATACCGAAAACCGAATCGATATCCCAATAAAAAATTTTAAAAATCGTTAACCCAATAACTCGAGATCAATAAATCAATAACGATTTTTCGATTTGGTTTATTGGTTAATTCGATTTTTGCACACCCCTATAATATCATTGTTGTATAGAATATGTATGTATACAAGATATATGTATAGAACAACAAATATGGTATAGGAGTTGTATCAATATAGTGTAGTGCTTGTATCGATGTAGTATAAGGATTGTAGCAATACGGTATAAGAACTGTATCAATATGGTATAGGAACTATACGTGCATAGTTTTTTTTTATATAAACTACACCAATGCGGTGTACAGACTATATAGAATGCATATAAAAATCGTATAGAGTCGTATAAAGTATGTATCTGAATAATTGTTACAGCTAAAAGTTGTATAATCTATGTATAAAAATGATATAATTGTTATATAGAATATGTCTATGTATAGAAACTGTATCATTATTATACAATTTACTTAATACAGTATAATCGTCATTATTTTCATTAAGAATTTTTAATTGACATACTTCAATGTTACGAAGATCTATCGAAAGCAACTTTTCTATTTTCACAAATTTACAACAATTTTGGGATTTTTAAATTAAAAATTGAAAATTGAAACAAGAAAGAAAGAAAGAAGGAAGGTAGGCATGAATTCAGGACTTGATTGGCTGATAGTTGAGGTGAGGCAATATGGTGCAGTGATCTATGGATGGAGTCGTTTTGTGGGTCACCACCATGCCCAATTATCATAACAAAAATTATTTATGGTCAAACAAGTATAGCGGAGAGAAACGAAGCTAGGAGGATTTCAACTAAGAAAATATAATATTCGAAGAAAATTTAGTTGAAGGAGGTTCAACACCTACTATAGATATATCAAACTAATTTTAATTATGTATAAATGATATATTTTTTTATTGAAGAGGGATTCGAACGAACCCCCAACAAAGGATTGGTTTTGCCCCTGATAGCAGAGTAAAATAAAAATGTTTTCTAAAATAAAGAATGAATATGACAAATGGACACCAAAATAAATAGCTAATAAAAATAATAACTTTTTAGACTTAGATTGTGTAATAGATACAGAAAAAAATAATACAATTATGGATAGGATATATAACAAAACAATTATTAGATAATAATATAAATGTAACAGATGCACCAGAATATATAGAAAGAACACTAATAGGAACAGTAAAATTATGGTTTTCAAATCTAACTGAAAATAGTAAAAGAGTATTAAGAACTGACAAACCTACAGAAGAAACATCATCAACAACTACAACTAAATTAACACCTATAGAATTATTAAAAAAATATGAAATGGCTATAAAAGACGAATTTAGCAGCATGACAACAACAGAAAAGGAACAAAATGAAGAGAAAGATACAAACAGGAATTTAATGTTAAAATTAGCAATATGTAATATGTGTTACATAGATGAATATACTTGCGCATTTAAAGAATATTATTATAAAAGAACATATAATACAGAAGAAAGTAAAGAAATAAGAAAATAAAATTATATTTTAGTAAATTACCTGAACCATTTAGTTCAAAAATAATAAAAAGTGGGATGAAGCAAAAATAGCAGATACTCTAGGAGCAAGAATAAAATTTTTACAACAATGATATAGAAACCTATGTGAAAAATATAGAGAAGAAATAAAAATGAAAAAAACATTAATAAGAAATTTAGCATGTTGCAAAGACAAAATAACACCTCAATTTGGATGCAAAGAAAGATATTATAAGAAAAGAAAAAGACATAAGAAATATAAGAAATACAAAAAATCAAAATATAAATATAAGAAACCAAGAAAAAGATATTATGTAAAAAATTATAAACATAAAAGACCATATAGGAAAAAGAAATCTATAAAAGAATGTACTTGTTATAATTACGGAAAATTAGGACATTTAGCTAGAGATTGTAAATTACCTAAAAACCCAAAAAATAAACAAATATCAGAAATAAAAATAGAAAATACAGAATATATGCAGATAGATTAGATAGATTACGAATTAGAAAGTGAAGATAGTATATATGAAATTTCAAAGAACGAAATAGATAATGAAATAGATAGTGAATTAGATGAATTAAAGGACTGAAGAAGACATAAGAATAAACCAAATAACTGAAGAAGATATAAAAATAATAACAAAGGAAGAATATTTAAATGAAGAAGGAACAAATCAAAAACTAATATTTGATAGTCATATATTTGATGAAATAAAAGGAAAAGAATTAGGTTTAAGTGTAGAAAAAATATTTAAAATACCAACAATAAAAAACATATTTAGTAGAAGAAAAGAAGAATATTACGTAGTAAGCCAAAAAGAACATGTAATAGACTGTAGATATGCAAAAGGTAAAGCTAGTACACCACTAATAACAAAAAGGATAATTAATAAAGAAATAAACGATATAAAAAGTAGAGACCCAATAAAATATGTACACCTTGGAGGTACAGAGATATTAATAAAAGCATGTTTTAGAGAAGGAATAGATACACCAATAGAATTATATTTAGTAGATGATAGAATTATAAAACCTATAGAAAAAAATATAATAACTGCCATAAAAGGAAATTTAATATACCAAAAATTTAAATTTATAATAAGTGTGAATTATTCAGTAGAAATTATAGATAAAAATATAGATAAATCATTAGTATTATATTGGAAAATATCAGGACTAGAACTAACCCCAGGAAGTAAAATATTTACAGCAAGATGTAAAAATCTATATGTATTAACAACAAAATATAAAATAACGGGAAAAAATAAAATTAACAAAATACAAATAGAAAGTCTTTTCGAACAATTTGTAAAAATAATTGATAATAATGATTATAATTATAGAAACATAGATATAGAAGAAAATTTAGAAATAATAAATGATAGAATAAGTACAACAAAAAGAATAGCTTATGAAAAAACAGAATCATCAAGTTCATCAAAAAGAACAAGTTATGAAACAAGTTCAACAACTAATTTAAACCAATATTACATAACAGGAACAATAAATGAAAAAAGAATATTTAATACTCTTAAATACAGGACAAAAAGAAAATTATATAGTAAGATATCTAGAAAAAAATGAGGAAATAAAATTTGACAATAATATATGCCCAGATCTACCAAAAAGCTTATTAAACACTAAAAATATAGCAGAAAAAGAAATAACAGTAGGAGTTAGAAAAATAAAAATAGAATTTGAAATAAAGGAAGAAATGCAAAAAACAGACATAATATTAGGAATAAAATAGCTAGAACAAGTAAAACCATATAATATAGAGCATACACAATTATCTATAACATATAACAAGGAGAAATTATTCTTAAGAAGAGCTTTAACATGATATGAAAATATATGTATTAATGAAGATAGTAGTAGAAGGGTATTACAGTAGAAATTATACACCTATGATAGATACAGGAGCAGAAGTTAATTTATGTAGATATAATTATTTACCAGAAAGTAAATGAGATAAATTAAAAACACCAATAATAGTTAAAGGATTTAATAACGAAGGAAGCTTAATTACTTATAAAGCTAAGAATGTAAAAACACAAGTATGAAATAAAATATTAACAATAGAAGAAATCTATAATTATGAGCTAACATCAAAAGATATACTTTTAGGAATGCCCTTTTTAGATAAATTATACCCACATATAATACCTAGAACGGATTGGTGGTTTACAACACCATGTAAACAGAAAGTAAGAGCAAAAAGAGTTATTAATAAAATAAGAAAGAAAACTGATTGGATAGAAGGAAGTGAAAAAATTACACAAAAATTAGAAAATATAAAAAATACTGAAGATACAATAGAACTGATCGTATTTTCAATAAATAAAAAGGAAATAACTATATTTTCAATAAATAAGATAAAAATAATTAAGAAAAAATTATAACAATTATATAGTGAAGATCCATTAAAAGGATGGAAAAAATATTAAACTAAAATAAAAATTAAATTAATAGATAAAAATAGCATAATAACTCAAAAACCATTAACATATAATTTTGACGATTGAAAAGAATTTAAAATGCATATAGATGAATTATTAGAAAAATAATATATACAAAAAAGTAATAGTAAACACAATAGTCCAGCATTTATAGTAAATAAACACAGTGAACAAAAAAGAGGAAAAAGTAGAATGATTATTGATTATAGAAATTTAAATGCAAAAACTATGACATATAATTACCCAATACCAAATAAGATATTAAAAATAAGACAAATACAAGGATATAATTACTTTAGTAAATTTGATTGTAAATCAGGATTTTACCATCTAAAGTTAGAAGAAGAATCTAAGGAATTAACCGCATTTACGGTACCACAAGGATTTTATGAATGGAATGTACTACCATTTGGATATAAAAATGCACCAGGTAGATATCAACATTTTATGGATAGCTATTTTAAACAATTGCCTATTTTAAATTATTAGAACAGTTTACAGATATAATAGAAAAATCGAGAATAAGTTTAAGCGAAAAGAAAGCAGAAATAATGAAAAATCAGATAGAATTTTTAGGAATACAAATAGATAAAAGTGGAGTAAAAATGTAACAACATATAGTCCAAAAAATAATAAATTCAGAAGAAGAATTAGATACAAAAAAAGAAATTACAATCATTTTTAGGATAAGAAAAATCAAGTAAGAGAATATATTCCAAAATTAGCAGAAAACTTAAAATCATTGCAGAAAAAATTAAAAAATGATGTAGAATATAGCTATAATGAAGAAGACAAAAAACAGGTACAGAAAATAAAATTACTTTGTAGAGAATTACCAAAATTATAATTTCCAAATGAAAATAAAAAATTTACATATATAGTAGAAGATGATGCAAGTGAATATAGTTATGGAGGAGTACTCAAATATAGATATGAAGAAGAAAAATTAGAACATCATTGTAGATATTATTCAGGAACGTTTAACGAAACAGAAATAAAATGGGAAATAAATAGAAAAAAATTATGTTCTTTATATAAATGTTTAATAGCATTTGAACCATATATCGTATATAACAAGTTTATTGTTAGAACAGATAATACACAGGTACGATGGTGGCTAACAAGAAAAATACAAAACTCAGTTACGACAAAAGAATTCAGAGATTAGTATTAAATTTACTGAATTTTACATTTACAATTGAAGTAATCAATACTAACAAAAATATCATTGCAGATTACTTGTCAAGACAAAGCTACTCAAACTGATTTACCAATAGAAGAGGTTGATGCCAAAGATACCCAGACTGACTTATTACTCCAAATGTTTAAACAAGTGGGGTTATTACAAGAACGAGTTATTACACTAACTGCTGAAGTTACAAATGTAAAAGTGCAGGTCGAACACTATAAAAAATAAGATACTGTGCAGAAGAGCACATTAAAAAACTAGACCTAGAAGGTGACGATGAGAAACACCTTAAAACTCAAATTACTAACGAAACTTCAATTACAGCTGCAGGAACATCTAAAGGGAAAAATATAGTCACTCAAAATAGACATGAAATACCAAAGAAAAAGAATTATAATCTCAACCAAATATTTTCAAAACCATATACACCAAATATACAAAATTCAGAATCATTCGCACCGCCCCAAATATATACATATTCTGAATCACTTAACCAAGAAAAATAAACATACAACTATGCTTCTAGTAAATACATTGACAACATATACACCATACAAACCATATTAAATACCAAACCTATTCAAAGTGAAGAGCTACCGCACAACAAAAAGGATATATTACCCAAAAATGCCAAAATTACAATAAACTTATTGCCCTACCAGGTACAAACCCAATTTTTATTAAATCATGTTACTATTATGGATTATTATCTACAGTTTACACAACCAATGGAGAAGAGTTAGCAGGAATCTCAGAAATTCACAAAGAATTTATGACTTACAAGAGAATTACCAACGGACAATTATTCTATGTTCGATTTTATTCCACATTAGCAGAAATATTATTTGACGAAATTAAACAGACTATTTATGTGGTCAAAATAGGTATGACCAGAGATTATATTATTCCGGAAGAAATATGTGAACAGGACGAGATATAAAAAACACAGATACCAGAATTTTACCGTAACAAAAGAGTTATTGGAATAAGTAATATATTATCAGAGTTACTTAATAATTATTCAAATAAAAAACTAGTTTGGATATATAATTCGAGGAATCAAACATTGATTTATTCAACTTGCAAAGAAGTTAGAGACCAAGATATGGAAGAACTTAAAAAATGGGGATTAACACTCCTTAGACCAGAAGAACAACCGTTAACAAGATCTATCATAAAGAAAATTATTTCAGAAGAAGCTATGGATCAATTTTGTGAAAAAGTTGGCCAAAAATACAAAGACCACATATGCAGCAGATGTAGTGACAAGCACAACTTTATTCCAGATGTGATGCTACACTGACAAGAAAATAGAGCAGATAACCAAAGCAGATACAAGGAAGAAAGAGATAAAGACAAAAGATATGTGAATAAATTAGCATAATTTTACTTTACGTAAAATCTTGTACAAAGTTTTGATGTAAAGTCTTAGGCATTTAAAGTTTTTTGTCGTTTAGTGCTTTATGTCTTCTTTTAAAAGATGAAGACTTTTTTGTAAGCATTAATTAGTCTAACCTAGACTAGTATAGGCTTTGATTTTTTAAGTCATTTTAGAAAACGTGTAAAGAAATCATCTGTAAATTTCAGTTATAAATAGAAGAACCGAAGGCAATGCAAAGACAAGCCTTCATGCATTGAAGCAAAAACTCTCTCTTGCCTGCAACAAATATTTTGCTTATTTATTAAAAAATAGGTATATATTTCAATGAAAAAATCTATAGAGGAACAAAACTTAAAATTATCAAACCTACCAGAATATGTATATTCATTTACAGTTATGAATAGCTAAATTTAGAAATTCCTAACAATCATGATATGATAAAATAAATTCATGTTAGTTACCTTATAGTAGAATTATTCGAAGAATAGCATGTTAAGAAATTTATTAGCAAAGTGAAAACGGAGAAAAATCCTTAAGAACTATGTCATTCTAAAGGTGAAACCAATGAAGCAAGAAGCCATGGTGGGGAGTAGCCAGAGTAGAGGCGCTATTTAAGGAAAAAGTATCTGGATTACCATGCTAATAGTGACCAACGAACATGTTATTTAAGAATAATCTAGTATATAGTAATCTAAAATGATCATATTTTGTTATGTATATGATTGGAAGGAATATTTTGATAATAGCATTTTATGAAAAATGAATAATTATTTATCTGACGAAATGGTAGATAAATTTAAAATACTTATTTTGTATGTTCTTAAGGATATAAAAATAGCAGATATAAGAAAAATCATATTAGAAAAAATATTTGGAAAAGATTATATGACTAGAGTAAATTATATACCATACCTACCTAACTACTCTTACAAATACTTACGTACACACCAACTATGATAAATTACGTATATCTAGAATTTTGGGAAAAAGATATGAGAAACATACAACTAGTAAAAAAATAAATGAAAATAAATTTAGACAAATACATGGAAACTAAAGATATAAAATATATAGAATTTCTTAATGAAAATATGCAAGAATTATTTAGACTAAAACAAACAACTAGTAAATATTATGAAAAAATATTTAATCAAGCCTAAATGACAGATGATATTAAAATACTTTTTTTATATATACTTAGAGATATAGAAATTATAGACATAAAGAAAATAATATGGAAAAAATTACAAGATTATGAAGAGGAAGAATTATTAAACAATATAGAAAACTTACGCATATATTATGAACATCAATACTATTTAGATTCAGATGGATATTATACAGACTAAAAATGTCAGAATATAATAAGAAAATTAGAGAAAATCAAGAAGACCTACATAAAAAAATTAATTATAGAAAAAAATTAAAGAAATAATGGAAAATCTAATAGAAAAATTAAAATGGATAGACGAAACCTTGAAAATTTTAGAAAAAAGCAAAGATAAAAGTTTAGATAGTTTAAAAAAATTCATTAAGAAGAGAACAAGAAAAAATAGTTAGTAGGATTAATAACCTCAAACAAGATATTAAATATAGTACAAATAGAATAGTTTATTATACATTTACTTTAGAAGAATAAAATGATAAACTACGAATATCTAAAATATTAGAGACAAGAAATGGAAGAAATAAGATTAACAGAAAACCTTATAAAAATAAATTTAATTGAATATTTTAAAATAAAAGATATAGAATATTTAGAATATCATAAAAATAATATAGTAGACTTACAAAAACTAAGAGAAAAAGCTAAAGAATATTATAGCAAAACATTTAATCAACTACCATTTAATCACCCCCGAAAATATGAAAATCAGTAAAATTGAATATGTTAAAAAAATATATGAAAGTAAAAGATACAAGAACGAAGAAAAACAGTTAATGAATATTACTACAAAGTATTTAACAATTACATAAATTAATGGATACATCTCACGAAAAGAATAAATCATTAAAAGAAATCGAAAATAAACTATATAGTTTATACCTAGAATACAAAAGATTACATAATACTAACGAGGATCCTAGAACACTAGATAATTTAATTACGATAATATCTAATTTAAAATATGAATTAATAAAACATCTTAAGTCAAGAAGATAAAAATGAAAATTAATCCAATCAATAATATTCACAAAATACATTATATAAAAATAAATACTTATTACCTAATAACTATTTATTATCTAATAAAGTTACCGCGCCTAAATCCGCACCCCCACACAATTTTTTTTTTACTAAAAATAGCAGAATGCATATATAATGCATTTTCAAAAACACAATTTTAACTTAATTAATAAGAGAAGAAATAAACAACAATTTTAATACATTTTAAATTCAATACATTATATGTATTAAAAATATATTCCAATATATGTGATGAATATATATAACTAAAATATTTTTAATATAAATATATTATAAGTATTATAGGTGAATTTCAAATATTCCATTATCATTTAATTAATTTACGTTGTTAGAAAAATGTATTATATTTGTTATGAGATTACAACTTTCAAATTCATAAAAATGTATAATATTGAATTGTAATTGTATTACAACATTCTTTACATTTAATACAATTTTAATACAAATCACACTACCATCACCACCACCGTACATCACTCTTTTCCATAACCACCACCAAACTCCGGCCAGAGCTCCACCACCACCAACACACCCATCGCTGTTTTTTTTTTTTCGACGAGCCAGCCACCAACAATACTCAACTAATGTGCTCATTTTTTCGACGAACTCACGTTGCCGTAGCAAATAACAATCACTAACCACTCCGTTGCTCCTCCATCACCCAACACCACCTCATTTTTTCAGCCAAATCTGAAATCCATCACCTCTCATTTTCAATTTTCTCGCTGAACCAACCGCCAAACAATCTTCATCTTCTCCGGCGAACTCATGTTGGTAGAGAAGCCTCCACAAACCCACCATAAAATCGCCCATCAGAATAATTAATTCGGTCAGATCTGGTGGTTTTTGGTTTGTCAGTTGATTGAACTTCGAGCTTGTAGTGTGGTGCATGAAAATAGAGTTGTTGTAGTTTCAATATTTTGTGGGTTTACTGGAGCTTGTAGCTCATTCTTCACCGGAGACGAGCTTGTTGAACCTCATCAGTCTTTGTTTAGTTGGTTCTAGGTCTCCGTGTATTTTTAATTGTGTTATTGTTTATTGGTGGTTACTTGTTGAATAATGGTGGTTGTAGCTAGCAGTGAAGTTGTCGTTGGTGGTAGACTTCACCGGAAAAATATAGAAAAAAAAGAGTTTGGCAACTGGTTGAGGAGGGTGTAAAGGGGATTGTTGTGTTGTTTTTTCATGGTTTCTCGGTCGAAGTGAGTTCGCAGGAGAAGAAGATGAGGTGGGTGGCTGTGTTCATGGGCGGACGTACACATAAATTTTGGGTGGTCTGACACCCGCTAAACTCAACATAATTATATAAAAAATATATGAAAATGAGTATAAATTATATAAAAGCACCCACTAAATAAGAAATTAATTAGGTGCACTGGCATTTAAGTTGATCTTAAGGCTCTCCATTGATAGATGTGGTCGGGTTCAAATCTAGTTGAGATAATTTTTTATTTTTTTGCTGTAGTAACCATCAATTCTACTTAAATTATGGATCCGTCACTGACTGTGTTGATCAGTATGTGTGATTTCAAAGAGAAAGAGAAATACGCACATTACTAATGTCATGGATAATACAATTATGGATAAGATATATGACAAAAAAATTATTAGATAATAATATAAATGTAACAGATGCACTAGAATATATAGAAAGAACACTAATAGGAACAGTGAAATTATGGTTTTCAAATCTAACTGAAAATAGTAAAAGAGTATTAAGAACTGACAAACCTACAGAAGAAACATCATCAACAACTACAACTAAATTAACACCTATAGAATTATTAAAAAAATATGAAATAACTATAAAAGACGAATTTAGCAGCATGACTACAACAAAAGAAGAACAAAATAAAGAGAAAGATACAAATAGGAATTTAATGTTAAAATTAGCAATATGTAATATGTGTTACATAGATGAATGTACTTCCACATTTAAAGAATATTATTATAAAGGAACATATAATACAGAAGAAAGTAAAGAAATAAGAAAATTATATTTTAATAAATTACCTGAACCATTTAGTTCAAAAATAATAAAATGTTGGAATGAAGCAAAAACAGTAGATACTCTAGGAGCAAGAATAAAATTTTTACAACAATGGTATAAAAACCTATGTGAAAAATATAGAGAAGAAATAAAAATGAAAAAAACATTAATAAGATACTATCGTAATTAACATTGAACTGTTAATACATGCATTAGATCCATTACATTACTAATGTCATGAATTTTGAGGTATTAGTAATACACACCTCAATACACAATAGAGTGTATAACCAGGGTAAAAAGGTATACCAAACAAGATACTACTAATATACATTAAATTAATGCATGCATTAACAGTTCAATACATTCTACCAAACGATCCCTTAGTAAACCACCCCTTAGTAAATGTAAAATTATGCTATAACCTGTAATTTAAAAAGTATCCTACATAGGGTAATTACTAATATAAAAGAGTTCATTATGTAAATATTTCAATAATCCTCAAGAATATGTCTAGAATGAGCCAACTATTGTCCATGTCTAGGTGAATTGGGCCAGTTATATTTATGGGCCAAATTTAACTCCTTGTCATATCTATTCGAATTTTATTTTTATAAATAACATAAATATCTACTCTTTTGAAAGTAATTATACTTTCTTTCACTTTTTAAATTACTTTACTTTCTCTCCCTATTAATATACTTAACATAATCGACATATACATAGCATTCTGTATATATGCTGAGATTTTTGTAACATGTTTAGAGAGTTGGGATTTTTTGTAATATTGAAAACATAAGTTGTGTATTTATGTAATTTTTAGAAAAAAAAATGCATATAAACATCCTTAGATTATTTAATACAAGATATAACAAAACTTCTTAATTTGCAACTTATACCAAATTTTAGTATAAAAAAATATTTTTTGTTTTAATTAAAAAATAAAATACTAATTATATATAATGAAAAAGATTTCATACCAATAAAAAAGAGTGAAAATTATTATTAGGATATCAATCATCCCCTTTTTCTCTCTAAAACGTTTTCCTCTTTCTTTAATCATACCATTTTCTCCTTCTTCACTATCAACTAAACAGTTTTTCTTCAATTATTCATTATCAAACATCAATTTTTTCTTCTTCATCACAATTTTCTTTTAAATTGACTCGCTCTAATTATCATTTTCTTCTTCTAAAAAAATACTGATATAAGTATTTTATTAGAAGCGGAATTCATATTAAAAGACGTCGTAACTTACTTAAATGGATGATGATAGTTTACATTTTTTGCTTGTAATACACGGATAAAGATGAAATATGATCAGTATTTTTTTGTTGATGAAATATGATTAGTATTTTTAAGTTTTAGTCAACTAATTATTTGATTTTATTTTCTCCATTCGATTTTTTTTTTTTTTTTGTAATGAAATACAAACGAAGAAAGATAACAAAACATAATTCAAATCGTTTTCATCCTTAATTAATTACGATAATGTTAGTTTTATTGATTTGAGTTTAAATAATTATCATAATTTTTTTTTTTATATGTATGTTTTGTCAATATTAAAATATGTTGAAATTATCAAATTTCATATGTTTATCATTTTTTGAGCATTGATTAGTTAACAATACTATATTATGTTTGCAGGTAGATCTAAAATTTTTACTGTAAATGATCATGTATGATGAAAGTACCAAATATAAAGGACTGGTAAATACAATAACAAAATAACTCAAGATTGACATTAACTCATTTCAAATTGAGATTAAGTTCTTGATAAGTGATAGATGCCCACAAATGTTCATACATAATGATACATGAGTAATGATGTATCTAGATTAAAATAGAACTGTTGTCGATTTCTTCATTAAATATCCATTGTATATAACAACTAAAGTTATGTCAATAGATATTACAGAAAATACTGAACAATTCATTATTTGTGTTGGTAACAACACAAATAATGAATTGAATATAGAGCGGTAGAATCTATACTCAACAAACTCAGTTTGATTGTTTGAATTAACTCCAGGGGATAAAATGTTGGATGAAAATAGAGTTGAAATAATTGAAGAAACTAAAAATACGAAAATAGCAGTAAAATAAATTTACAAAGACAAACAAACACTTTCTAAAATAGTGAATCTGCATGCATTTGTGAATTAGTTCTCATTTCGAACGGAGAGATCTAATGCCTCCAGGTAATGATTATGAAATCCTATGTTTCTACTTTCTTTATATATGTGTGTTTGGTATTAATTTGATATGTTTGCTAACTTGTCAATTGATTTATAAATATTTAAACAGCTACTATCTAGTTTGTATTGTGGAAAATTGTACATGATTTCTTAGAGCTTGAAGTACAAACAAATCAAAGATATCCAAAATAAGAAAGTATTGTGAAATACATACATGCTCGGTAAGAGACCGACAAATTTATGCAAAACGTCAAGAAATGACAAAGATTGTTTCTAGATTGATATTGCCTAATTTTGTAAACAGAAATAGAATATACACACCAAATGATCTTGCCTCTGACATGTTAAAATAATATGGTGTGTCGTTAAACTATAACCAATTGTGATTGTTGATGGTGCTGTCCTAAAATAACTTTATGGTGGAACAATACTAATTGCACGCATATCATACTGCGTGGGTAACTAATTAATATGTTATTTGTTGATATTTAATCATAAGTTAAAATTTATGTATATCATGTTATTATTTGAAGTATGAAACTGGTATGTTAATGAAATTATTTTTCTTGATCTATTTTAAAATAAACTCAACTATCATATTGCATATAAATATGAATGTATGCGGGTCATATATTGCCACTTGCTTATGCGTTGGTTGATTATGAGAATATTGCATCTTGAACATGATTTTTCAATAAATTTAATGAAGATATAAAATAAAATGTGTATCGTATCAGACAGGAACGATAGCATATGAAAAACTTCATCAACAGTATATTCCAATATCTCAATCATGCATGTATTTGACATTTTTTGGAGAATAAAAAGAAGATTTTACGAAAGAATGTTGAGGAACAAAATATTTTTTTTGGGCCACGGCAAAGACAAATACTCTCCAAGAATTTAAAGAGTTGATGGGGTGGTGGACCAAATTGATAGGAGAGTGAGGGTATATTTATATGAAATTGGATATCATAAATGAGCAAAGATTCATTCTACGATAAAGCGTACTTGGGCTCTGACGTCAAACATAACTGAATCCATAAACAATACAAATAGGATAGCTAGAGGAATGCGTGTTGTTTCTATGATGGCTTTTATGAGGTTAACTGTCGAATTCTGAAATGCTAAACAAAATAAAAAAGGAACAAATACATTGACATTCCTAATGAAAAAATATGATGATCTTTTCAATGATAACCGTCAACAGTCGCATAATATGACGATAAATATTTAAATATGTTACATTACATAATTCAAAAGTCCATAATTTAATTTTTATATTAGTTTGTTTACATTAAAATACTAAAGGTAGTGGAATATATTAGATTATATCACTGAAAGTTAGTGTGATGTATTATAATTATTTTTTGTCTATTTCTTCAGTATTTTTTATTATAATTTTATTATATGATATGTGTATTAACAATATAATTTGTTGTAGATAACAGCTTAAAAGGAATTCCTGCATAAAATTGTCAATGAAGTTAAAAGATTTATTATATGTCTAGAAAGTAGAAATTATGGTTGTGATCGATTTCAGATAGATGAGATACCTTGTTCATATGTAGTAACTGTTATTATATATCGTAATCAACATATAGAGGACTACTGCTCGTCATACTGCATCAATAAAATTTTTAAAAATGCTTACGTAATACCGATTTAACCTCTTCCTTGTGAGAGTACATGAAATTATTTTTCAAGAAGTGTTGGGTGATATTGTTTTACCACCTTATTCTAAAAAATCGCCTGGACGATCATGTGTTGAAAGATAGAAAGCACCAACTAAAGAAAAGTATAACAAAGCCAAAGAGTCATGTAACAGCTTTCATCGGGAGGGACACAAGAGAAAAACATGTCATAAATATGCACCTCAAGTTTAATAAATAATTATTCTTATTTATAATTTTTTTATAGTTAAACTTTAATAATAAAACAATATTAGAAAAAAACATACATCAAATTTGAAACTGAAGCTAAAGTTATAAATACTTAAATATCAAAATAAAAAAAATTGATTCATAATAACTTTGTTTTAAAGACAAAATTACTGAGCATAAAAAACTATCAATAAAAATATCCATTTCTAAGAACAATCACCAAATATAGTACCCATAGATAACTACTATATCATTATATTTTTTTAGTGGCATGTTGAAGTTTTTGAACATTCAAAGTAATCTCGCTCAAAATCTTTGAACGACCGAGTCTGTTCGTAACATTCTTAGTCACCTTATTTTTACTAATTGCACCCTCATTTCGCTTTCTTTGAGCATAATTTGAAATAGTGCACCATATCTAATACGAGAATTGAAAGCATTGAATTTAATGATTGGAATATCAAACACATCATAATTATTAAATTCAGCAAAGGCACACGAATACATACCACAATCGTTGAAATAAAATAATCTAAGAAAATTAAATACAAATATATACGATGATAATATAGACACTTAAACATATGAAATGACATACTTAGAATGTGGAGCCTGTAGGGAAGCATCCCTCACAAGAACATATTCTAGCGGATCCGTCATGAATTTATCAATATATATAGTCTTCTTATGTCGGTTAATATCCGATTGTTTGCTATCAAAATTAGTGGCAATCAAAAACAAGGTTATCATGATAGCAAGTGATTGAATATGATTATAAACATTCTTTGTGTTAACAAACCTCCAATAAATGAATTATATACATAAAGAAATTCAATTTTAATGCGAAACAGAATCATATCCAATGAAATGATTCACTAACATTAACAGGAATGATAATGTTGTCCACAGTATCCCAACATACATTCACACGCATCTTAAAATTTCTAATATACTAATCAACATAGTGTTTAGGATATCTATCTCATGTCCTTTTTCGCATTCAATTTCTCAATTGAACAAATTTTCTTAATGAATTAAATATCAATCATGTGGAATCTGCTTCATCGTTTAATACTTTGCTTTTTTCATAATAGTACATAATCACATTTACATGCTAATTGAGAAAAATAAATACAAAAATAATTATGCTGAATACTTTAAAACGTTAAGAATAGAAAAACTACACTATCCTATTACATCAAAACTATTACCACAACTCTCAAAATAACGAAAAATGTTATTTTAGATCCATACCAGTAAAGCATACAATAAAAATTCAGATGGTGAAAACAAATTTTTAGAAATTCAAAAAATAGCAAACTCCTCAAACATAGTTTATGTAGAAATTATCTCAAAACTTGAAAGGACAACACACCCAAAATACAATAATCCCTCTATTCCCCAACCTTTCATAATAAAAAACATATAAACACGAAAAAAACATAAATTTTTCTTAAATAGCCTTAAAAATATTAAAAATATGTCTTTGATTTTTTTTCTCACAATAAATAATAGTATGAAATTTATTATCATTCACAATATTCCTCACCACAATACAGTAGAAAATTTTATATCAAATTTTATACTGCTAGTATTTATATGTATTTGACATATGCCTCGTCATTTCATGAACGTCCAGTATGAATCATTGTATGAAATCAATCCTTCTGAGCAATTTTTACTCCATCAAATTCAATTTCAGAATTTATGATGATGTTTTGAACATTATTTTTTTCTCACATAATTCTTTTAGAAAATATAACAATTTTATAAATGGTTATATACGAAAATTACAAGTATATAATTAAAATCCTATGATAATATAAAAGATTTAAAAGTGTATTACTTATTTGAAATGTAAAATTGTCTATTAACTTCAAAAAATAAAATATTATCTTTCTCATTATTTCTTAGCATCTGCATAACATTAATATGTAAATTGATTGATCAGCAATTTTGTTAATCTCAAACTCGATATAACTTTTAAATGGGTATTTTTTTGAAAGTAATTAATGAGTTTTTCAGATCTGAATCAACACTAACTTTGCACCAGTGTAGGAGATTTATCGTAAATCACCAAAGTTAATATTTTAAATTTAAATTTGGGTGTTTCAAGCTGTTTAAATATCGATTTCAACACAATTATTTAAGACTCTATAAAAATGACAACACATCCAACGAAGAAAGATCGTTGACAAAAATAATATCAATAGTATCACGACGAATTGTGCATTAAATTAAAACAAACAAAATCATATAAGGATTGATTTTTGATATTAAAAAAACACAAATTTATTTTAAATAGACAGTGAAAATTATGACTAGGTTAAACTTAAATCTATTAAAAAATAAAATTTGACAATAAAGTAAATAAAATTTTATCATTCATTTCAGAAGACACATTATCAGAAAATGTATCAACCTTTTTGATTGGTTCCATAAAAACTTTATCATAAATTTTATTTGCGTGTGATTTTTGTAGTACATCCTCCACATATTCAAATACAAATTTCTATTGATCATAAATAATAAAGTTAACATTTGAAAAAAAGTCATACAATATGTCAGCAATTTGATAATTATAGTTATTCAACAATAAGATATAGGTTCTGGACATAATAAAATATATTTTTTTAAATTCAGCTAATTTATGTTTTAAAAATCTTATTTCACTCAAAATCAACTTGACATATTCAACAACATATTACTTGATTTATTTAAATTGATTATCAATCTACTCATAAAGCATTGAAGTAGATTATAAAAAAATTAAGTTATATGTAATGATAATTGTAAAAACCTTGCTAGAACAAGTTATATAAAAATAATTTTCATATGCTATGAAACATATAATACTGTACCATCTTAAATAATTTCATAAATGATCATTCTTTATTCAAAATTCTAAAATAACAACTTCAACTATAATTTAACAAGTTTGATTCATATTACATATTAATAACAAGGAGAATCTGTTAATATCATGTTACATATATATATTTAATACGTTAAAATTTTAGGGCTCATCTTTTCCTGAAAACAGATATATCAACAAGAACCCGTACACACAAATAATAATTTTTTATTATATATAGAAGTTACATAATCATTTGAATCTTGAAGAATAAAAAACATATATTTTTCTGTAAGATCAACATATCTGCTCGAATTTGCACATACGTGATAATTATTTTAAACACATAATTAGTAAATTTTTAAAATGAAATAAAAATATTACTTGAAAAACTAATATTAATATTCATAATGTACATTAACCAATTTGTTCTTCAGTTTTATGAATGCATTTTGTTTTACAGATAATGAAGAATCTTTTGCACAACCAACATTTTGTTGAATGAAGCTGTTCTGATCTTATTGAATGAAGTTGTCCTGATGTATTGTTGTCAGATTATACTTTATCATTTTTTTCATCAATAAAGACAATGTCTTTATATTTATACTAGCATAAATAATAAATTTGTATTAAATTATTTAATAACAAGTGAAACAAATTCTATGAAACAGTTATTGAATTAGAATATCATATAATATAGTATGATATTTTATTTTAAAGAAAAAATTAATAAAACATAACTGTCAAAAAATATAATTAACATGACCTCATTGCTATATCACTTAGGCATGATTTTCTTCAAATACTCATTATAAATGAATTTCTACGATGACTTCAATTTAAACTTTGAGAATTTTGAAATAAATCACTCAAAGTAGTAATAACTTTGACAATGTTCAGACAACATTCGTAATATCAAATTTGAAGAGTCAAATGAAAAACACAAAAAGTAAATGATTATGGATTGATCCTCAAACTACGACTAAATGATTTGTGCAAAACTTTGAAATAATCATTTCCCCAATCATAATTCATATATTTATCATAATCAACCAAATAAAAATAAAACTTTAATATATAACTCTTTGACAAATCAGGTTTCAAGAACCTGATTATGAAATATAACATACTAATTTTTAAACACATCTTCATTCCTAAAAAAATTTTCAGTCTCAACAAAATTTGTATAAAAATTAAATCTCTTAACTTTTTTCATACCGAGATAATACCTATTCATAAGTTTGTTTGGAACCTTTGAATTTGAAAAAAACTCAGACTTCTTTTCAAAAATTAACCTAGTCACAATAAAAAAAATCCTCTTCCCAAAATGCAAAAATTTTCCATTCGATCTAAAAATGAACAAATCTTCTCTATCATTCTCCGTCTCTACATGCAACAAACTTCAAAGAAGTTGGGGATGCACTTTAAGCTACTGTAATTTGAAGAAGTATTCAAAAGGTGATTCTACAAACATGTCGAAATGCTTGTTCTTCCATCTTAAATTAAGGTCATCAAACACATTGACCTTAATATACAATGACCAGTGGCTATATGTTTTTCGCTCCTACAATTTTTTTTTTTTAAATTATAGAAAAACTTTGATTAAAAAATAAAATATATCAAGAAAGTAAAATAAAACATGAAAATTACCCAAATTAGAATATATAATTAAAAATTAATAAAAATTAAAATAACTACAAAATTAAAAAATGAATGCATTATTTGACATGAATTGCATATTTTAAAAATCTATTAAAAAAATAAAAAATCATACAATTTTTATATAAGAACTCAAAAAAAAATAAAAAAATAGTACCTTACAATTTTTTTGATTTTTTATTGCTAGTCTTCTTGGCAACATCCTTGACATTTGTTACGTTAGACCTTACCTTTGTAACCCAGGAAGGTGCATCTATTCCACTCTTATTTTTTTTTTGATTTGTGTGATGAAATTTCTTCTTCAAAATTCGAATCGAATACTTGCTAACACACAATATTTTTTCTTTTATAATTCCTCTTAACTTGTGGAATAACTGTTTTCTTAGGATTTTTCTCACTTTGTATGTTGGCAATCGACTTCCCAAATGATGCTTCATTTTGAGAAAATTTATTTTTTTCCAGCAAATACTCTTTTTGCTTATTGAACTTAGGCCCACTTTCAACAATCTTCTTATTGCTCTTACTAAGAGGAGATGGAATAAAATCAAGATCAAACAAAGGTCTAAAAAGAACAATGGGGCTACTATCTTCTATTAATCTAGGACTCTTTCGAGAAAAAGTAAAATCAAACTTGAATTTAGAAGACATGATTCATACAACCATGAAATCAACGCATATGTATTACATACAATGAAATTCAAGCAAAAAAATCTTGATAAAGAAAACGAAACTCAATCCACAGAGTTAGAATCATTTGAGATATATCAAGATTGATACAGATACAATACCTCAAATGCTTGATGCTTTATTATGCAGATGAATAAAAAAAATAAGGAGTATAACTAAGAAGAAACGTGTGAGAATAAGCAAAAGAATATTATTTTAATAAAGTTATTTCAAAAAAACGTGTAACTTTTTGAAAAAGGTAAGAATTACAATAAATGAAGATATATTATATTGATCATATTTTACTCCTACTATATTTATCAACACATTAGGAGTCATTGAATACTGAACCCTACAAAAAAGATTTTATTGTAGTTAAAAATATTTTTCAATTTTTTTTAAAAATAAATAACTAATTTTTTTAAAAGTTGTCACTACTTGCAATTAAAACTTTAATAAAATGATAATTTAAAAGTGTTGCTATAACTTGCAATAAACAATCTAATAAAATACATATGAGATAATTTTTACTATCTATAAGTATCTATTAAGTATCTTTGCTATGAATCATAACCCAAACAACAATCCAAAGGACTCAATTCGTAACATCAAATAGCTTGAAGGAATGCAAAATTATTATTATTATTTTCATCCTAGAAAATCTTAGTATATTAATTCAAATTGTTGTTTGTACGAGGAGATAGCGGAGCTTGGGTTGATCTTTAATTTTTATCTATACCAAATGAATTTATACTTAATGAAACATAAATTCTTTTTCTTTTGTTCGAATTTGCTGCATTTGAGCCGAGAGTTTTTTGAAAATAACCTCTCTACCTCCACAAAGTAGTGATAAAGTCTGCGTACACTCTATCCTTTTCAGACTTCACTTGTGCAATTTTATGGGGCATGTTGTTGTTGGAACACAAATTTTTAAATGTGCTTGACAAAATTTGTAGAATGAAAAAATATAAATTTATGCCTCCCAAAATGTCATGTACTTTGAAGAAAAAAATTATATACCAGCACAAAATAGGTACAGAAGTGCAAATGTCCCACGTTTGATCAATACAAAAAGGCTGAATTATATGTCGAGTGAAAAAAGAAGTGCTAATATCCACAGAATCAATATACAATTTACAAAATTATTTCTCTTTCCTCTCTGAAATGCTCTCGGCGTAGGTAGCACTAACATGTGTCGTGGTGAGTAGGGGTATTCACGGTTTAGTTAAAAATTATACAAAATTGATTATAAAAATCGACATTGGTTTAATTTGATTTGATTTTGAATTTTAAAAATCGATGATATTTGGTTTGGTTATGATTCTACTAAAAAAATTTGAAAAAATAATCAAATCGAACTAATAAATTATATACGTAAGTTTTATAATTATTTGAATGCATAATATTAGTTTTTCATAAATAACATAAATACTTAAATCTTTTAATCATTAATTTGTTTTTAGTCTACTTATTTCACATGCACTACAATACTTTTAAATCTCATTTCTTAAAAAATAAGTCCAAACTAAACACTCTAAGTTTACTTATCTAATTATATATATATATATATATATATATACACACACACACACACACACACACATATATATATATATACACACACATATATATATGTGTGTGTGTGTATATATATATACACACACACACACACACACACACACACACACACACACATATATATATATATATATATATATATATATATATATATATATATATATGTATATATACATATATATATGGGGTGTGGTGTATTGTCAGTTACAATTTACAAAATTATTTCTCTCCCCTCTCTGAAATGCTCTCGGCGTAGGTAGTATTAACATGTGTCGTGGTGAGTAGGGGTGTTCATGGTTTTGTTAAAAATCATACAAAATTGATTATAAAAATCGACATTGGTTTGATTTGATTTGATTTGATTTGATTTAATTTTAAAATTTAAAAATCGTTGATATTTGGTTTGGTTATGGTTCTACTAAAAAGAATCTGAAAAAATAATCAAATCAAACGGATAAATTATATACGTAAGTTTTATAATTATTTGAATGCATAATATTAGTTTTTCATAAATAACATAAATACTTAAATCTTTTAATCATTAATTTGTTTTTAGTCTACTTATTTCACATGCACTACAATACCTCATTTCTTAAAAAATAAGTCCAAACTAAACACTCTAAGTCTACTTATCTAATTATACACACACACACACACACACACACACACACACACACATATGTATGTATATATATATACACATATATATGTGGTGTATTGTTAGTTTTTAATTTTCTTTACTAAGACATTCATCTACTCTTCAACAACTCGCCCCTTTGATTATCTAAAGGTTGACCATTCTATTGAAAGATGTATATTTCTTCTATGGATATTAGACATGTGAAGTGAAAGAACCTCTATAGTTATGCAACATAAACATGCTAAAACTTGAGAATAGTGTCGAAAAATAATAGAAGATTCATATACATTAATCTTGTGATAGTAGAGAGAAATTTATCGATTTCTAACGTTTATTTGAAATAGTTGTCTCATGTCCTGTTGTGTCACGACCCAAAAATGAGGTGATGATAGCACTTGTCGCGGCGTACCTTGACAAAAAAGCCTATCATCCAAACTGATACAAAAAGAGAAAAAAATAGAAATACCCCAAGGTAGGGCTTCTAGAACAAAGCCGAACCATACAAGTAATTATAACAACACGAAAAGAACATATACAAATACTATATATTGCCAAAACCAGGTGTCAATAGTGTAAGAACTACTCATACAAATCACGAGTCAAAGACATCAAAAATATCCACACAGAGTCAACATCTGTCTCCAAATACTAATAAAGACATAACTACTATAGAAATATAGAGGTGAACTTCGGACACATGAATGTTCAACCGCTACCTTGGAAGCTCCAACAATCGCCCGAGTCAAGCAAGATGAGGCATACTCGAGCTATGACCTGCTTTGAAAGGGCGCAGTAGGCGTGAGTATGGTCTACTTGTATTCAGTAGGTATCACAGTCCGATCAAGAAAAATAGTAAATAATACATACAAAACATACACTAAGGGCACGTGACGTGCAATAAAAAAATATCCAACAACGGTAGCCCACACCGCTTGCACTAATAGTTCTACAATATCCACACATAATACAACAACACATCAAATATGGATGCAAATATACACAATGTCACGTATAAGTAGAACAAAAGAGGAACATGTATAATCAAAATCATCAAGTACAAATAAAGAAAGATAGAACAATTAGACATTAAAATGTCAAAATATAGAGCAAATAGATAGACAACAAGTCAATATGGCAATACAAGCACAACATAAACATAATAAAGAAAGTGCAATGTATATAATGATGAAGATGATGATGCTGCACGAGGTCGTTGCATAACCTCCGGAATCATCGCAAAATCTCCTTATAGGCAAACCTCCCAACGTGAGATCCATGGGGGGTTCTTCAACCCATATACAATCCATATATATATCTATCTATCCATATCCATATCCATATATCTTCATCGACACATCCCTCGGGGAGGGTTTTATAAGATGTCACATTTTCTGTCATAAAAAGGTGTTGCCAGTGTTTTTTAGGTGTTGCCACAGTGTATTATTTGTTTCATAAATGAGTCCGATATGAGGATGTAATGCTCACAATCAATCACAATGAGGATTTACACAACTAACCACATGATATATTTCCACAATCAACTACAATAATACATTTTCATAACCACGTGAGCCAATATCCACTAATTATTTCCATTCATTCATGAATCTCCACATGTTTTCATATGCTAAAAGTCTGAATATATATATCACAATACAAAAAGGTACCACAATAGGCCTTTGAAACAACACAATACAATTATTCATCTGTATTCAAGGCTATCAACACATATAAGACCCCACACGGTCATAAATATCATGAAATATCTTAATTTCAATAATTATATCACATATAGGCCCCCACACGGGCACAACACATAGATATCCACTTATCATGATTAGTTTCCACCCTTAATAGACATTTTGTACCAATATTTATTGCCCATTCCAGTCTGAAAGAGTTAAGCCATAACCTACCTCGAATGCTGAAATCGATCTGCAACAACCAAGCCCTATTTCTCACGAATGGTCCCAAAATAAACTAAAACCAAGAAATATGGTATCTACATGTCAAAACAAAGATAACAACACTCATATTGACTAATTTTGGTTCAGAGTCAAAACAAACCACTGAAATGGGTTTTTAAAAAAGAAGAAAAAAATCATAACTTTACTTCAACAACGTGTTTCCCATATTTTAAGAAATATACAGCTGAAAACCCAACTCAAATCGAGTCAAAAATTGTCACGACCCAATTTCTCAAGTCATGATGGCACCTACCATAACCTACTAGTAGGCAATCCAATCCTAGTAATCCAAAACGGCTAGTAGCGGACTACTCAATTATATACAGAAAAGAATGTGAAATCTATGGAATAAGAGAATCAAATACATAATGAAATCCCATAACGTGGTGGTATTAGTACAAGAGCTTCTAATACAACAAGAGTACAAGAGTGAAATACAAATGAATATGCTGATAAAACATATCTCTGAATACAACATAGAGACTAGTATAATACATAAGGGAGAGATAAGTAATACTCCGAA
The DNA here is from genome assembly GCA_030864215.1 of Capsicum pubescens. Classification (NCBI taxonomy): domain Eukaryota; kingdom Viridiplantae; phylum Streptophyta; class Magnoliopsida; order Solanales; family Solanaceae; genus Capsicum; species Capsicum pubescens. The sequence continues at coordinate 102,558,170 of CM061538.1, forward strand.
CGTCAGGAGCTCACACTAACTCTCCGAACCATGTCTGCTCAGCACGGCGCACACATCAACGACGATAACCCATACTATGATCTGCAAGCTGTAGAAGTGTAGTATTAAGTACTAAACAAATGGTACTCAGTAGAAAACTGCCAATTGAGCTACAAAGATAAAACAGATATATATAATATATAAATAGAATGAAAACTACACTCAAATGTCCATCATCCATATAAGACAACCAATAAGGTGATAAGGATAAACTATCTTACTCATGTCCTAGAGACTAACATATTAAGACTAAGGAAGTAATAAGGATGAACTACCCTATTCCAGTCATATTCATGAATCTCAATACTATACTATATATCACTGGCCAATATGTAAAGTACAAGTGGAAGAAAGATACATATAAATATACAAGGACAAGGAATGAGTATACAATATGAACAATTGAAGAAAAGGATTACGGTAGTTCCATAGCTACGTATAGCTATATATATACATATAAATATGAAGTCAACTCAAAGCATAACACAAATCATCATATCTTCACTTTTAAGACCTCATTAGAATCCTATCAGGATCTAGTACTATCATACTCAGGGTTTCTAATCCATATGTCTAAACATGAGACAAACATGCATAATGATACAATTGTAAGGTAGAAGTGGTTGGAAACATACCTCCAATCTCGATACCAAATCAATGACCAATCTGTCATAAAATAGCCATAATAATGATTATAACAATGATAATAACAATATCAACAACAATGCAAGTAACTGTCTATTCTTGACAACCAAATACCTAGACGAGCCTATGCGTACCCCTACCGCCCTAGGATCGAAAGGTTCAATCAACATACAATACACAAGGCATAGTCATCACCCATATCTATGTAACCATCCCATACCGACTGATAGACATAGGTTCATACTGGTGATAGGCGATGCACATGCAAGAATTAATGCAACAGAATCTCCATGGTCTCTCCTCAATTACCATAGTGCAATCTCCATCCACTTTATGCTATTTCTATGCACTAGCTATCAGCAAACATGGAAAATTTTCCAAGTTTGCAACAGAGACTCAGGATTCATTTGGAACCCAATGTCTGCAAATAAACTATGTAACCACACTAAATTCAACGTTTCAAATGCGTTGGCAAAGTCAGATTTTTAATTAGAGGTTGTTTTGACCAAATGTGGGTCCCAAACCCAATTTATTAATTTTCTAACTTTCCGACCAACAGGTCGAAATGAGTTTGGATGCATTGGGACCCAAACCAAAAGTCTACCTAGCCTAAAATTATTCTGGATTTGCTGGCACAATTGGAATTTGTATTCGAGATCATTGTATTAAGTTTTCGTTCGGCGGCCATTTGGAACCAATGAGGACTTCCAAATAGGGAATTGTTCTAAAAACTAAACAAACTACTCAGTAACCCAACTGTCAGTCCTAATAAGTCATAAATGACTTGAGGTATATATAGAGAATCCCGAACGGTATAGATAGGCAAAAATATGAGAAATGACCTAAAAGGTCATTACAATATCCACTACTAAAAGGACTTTCATCCTCGAAAGTCAACAGATAGAAAGAATCTCAAAAGCTATAAAGGATGAGGTACTAGGACCGCATACTCCGAGCATGACTTCTTAGATAACCTCCGTGAAGAGAAAACACTTGCAAGGGATTTTGCCACAGGTATCCCTTTTTCAACCAGCACTCTCATTTCACTTCCAAATAATTGAAACTCAAGCTTAGCCACTGATTGACCTCATCGAGAATGAGACATACTGAATCCAACTTGAATATATTACTCCCATTGGGTATATCATCCAAAATTCCTAAAGAAAACTAGAAACTTGAGGTCAAAGATGAAAGAACCAATGCCGGGTCCATGGGCTACAATCTGAACACTTATCGACTATAATCCATCCAAAATTGAGAAAAATAAATAGGCAACCACGTAGTAGGCTCAACCAACCTATAAATGAAATTCAAACTGAAACAAGTCTAAAACGAAGGCCGCGCACAAGCTCTACAGGTCCAAGCTAAGATTACAACACCAAGGCTAAATTTCTTGATCTAAACTTCCAATCAAATCTTAAGACAGGTTGAAATTCATACTCTAATTCAATAAGAACATCCAAATCGCCATTCCAAGGTGTCAGGTCACAATTGAACTAATAAGCCTATATCATTACAAACCATTCAAATTGACTTTAGTATCCAAAACCGACATATCCAAGCTAGCTCATACCATGCCAAAATCAAGACACCGCTGAAGGAAAAAATCACCACAGGGGTAACTATCGATAGAAAACATAAACCACCAACTCTATATTAGCTAGAGGGCACGAAATATAGCCACAGAATAGAAATCATGCCAAAGGATGAATAACTGGATGGAGATGCACATAACTCATTCCTAACCTCTGGAGGGGCATGAATTATCAAAGCATACTTAAAAACTCCCTAAGGCCGCAAACCACACTAGTAGAAGCAAAAGCTCTAGCAACTCAGATAGATGCAACTTAAACTAGAACTAATCAATCCAACACTCCATTTTAGCAAAGAATAGCCATAGGCATCTACCATCGAGGAAAAACACTCCACCAAGCCTCGTTAGGCTGAACAAACTCTGTAATGGGGATTTTATGAATCCACCCAAGTAGGGCAATCATCACTCGATCTATGATAACGCTCAACTTACACGTCAATTTCGTGCAAGGCGGTCGTCAATATATTTACCCAACTTTGGAGTCGGGGTTGAATCCATAGGGAACAATGTGAGTGGTGATTAAACTCATTTGAAACTAAAGCTACAAGTTAAATTCAAACAACTGGCATGAAAATACAAAATGGGGGTTTTTAATGATTGAACAAAAGTTATTAACACTTCAATTCACCTTAGAACTCAAATCTTAAACTGTAATATTTCAAATCAATGATATAGAGAAACTAGAGTTGTGATCATTATGATTAGTAATCCTCCATTGAATAACAGTTGTAGTATTGGATTCTCGTGACTTATGGGAAACACCAAATTATCAGTTTCGACAGTCCATCTAAGTGTTTCTCAACCTACATAGATGTAGAACTCCCTAATTCTTTCGAACTTAGGAATGCATTCTATTCATACTGATTTTATCTCGAGTTGATCAATCTTGTTACAACATTAATCATTAGATGAGAACTTAACCTTCCCAAATCCTCGTTGATAATTCATTTTTTATCTCAAGTAAATCAACAGTAAGCAAGGCCTATTGTTTGCAACCAATACAAAATAATTAATACAAAATTCCCATAATCACTCGAACCCTAACCAAATATTAAATCCATGGAGGAATAATCATAGATCCCACAACCCTAGTTGTGGGTTTTAGTTCCACATGAGAAAGAAAGAGATAGCAACAATTATATTCATCATTCAAAGTAATTAAACTTACAAAAGATGAAGTATGAAGTTGATTCTCTTCCAAGTTCAAGAGAAAATTCGCACAACCAAATCAAAGAGTTGAAGATTGAATTCTAAGTTCCGAGCCCCCAAAGAGAGGTGAACTCCCTTGGACTAAGTTTTCTATCCCCCGATATGTTCACCCCCTAATGAAAGCCTAGAAGCTATTATTTATATCCGTAACTTAAGAAAAATCCAAAATTAAAAATTCAAAAATTTTCTTTTAGGTGACGACATGTCTGACGGCTTATCAGAGTTCTGATAGCTTATCATAACATGTCGTTAGGCATGCTTTAAATTTTTTCCTTCTACTTATGTGTGATGATATTCTTGATGGCTTATCAGATACCTGACGACTTATCACAAACGTCGTCACATCTTCACTTCAATTTCTCAAGCACTGCCCAAGCCTGACGATGAGCCTGTTGGCTTATCACAACTTTGACGGCCTATCACAGGTTGTCGTCACTTCTTCCAGCTGAATCTCATTCTCTGTCTAAGGCTGACGCTGAGTCTGATAACTTATCAGGGAGTTGACGACTTATCAGACAAGTTGTCAACTATACTTCCCTTTTTATTTTTCTTAAAATTCAACTCTTTTACTTCCATTATTGCTAGTTCTCTTGCATCTTGACTTTTACTGCAATATCAAAGAGAAAACAATCAAAAACGACAAAAGTTGCTTAAGACTTTGCAATTATTCTCAGTTAAAAGCCTCAAATGTGTTAGCATCTGCTCACACATCAACACCCTCAACTTAAAACAATTTCTTGTCCTTAAGTAACTACATGACACCCCACTACGATGCTTAACCAAGAGACACATAAGATACCTATGAGAGTTGATCATCAATTTTAGTTCAAAACACATTACCCTCTCCATTTTCAATCACTTTAAACCCAACTGTGTATATCAATAAAGATCAACAATGTGACATAAGGGAATGAAGATATGACACCAAATCAGCAATAATAACCATGCGTATATACAAGTTACACTACCTAAACATGTAAGCATCTAGCAATGCAACCAATGTGCCCTTACAACAAAGAAGTCCCTCTTCACTCATATATGTAATCAAGTATGTCAATGAGTGGACGGTCAAGAGACACTCAATCTCAGAAAGAAGTTCCAATTAATGTATGCCAAATACCATAAGCTTGCCCTTATTTTCATCACCGAGGATTTCAGATAGTTAAGCTAGGATCACTATAAGACTTTTCTTCAGCTTGTAATGTAGGCTTGGGGCTGGTATAATACACAAAGATATTTAAAGTGACTAACCCTCCTTGGCACTATACTATTTTTGGGGTCTCACTTATCAACCTTTACCTTATTTCTCCCTTTCTTGATTAAAGCACATTCAAGCTGGGTGCAGTTTTTATTCATTTGTTTTTTTTTTCATAACTTTTCTTTTCTCATTCTTTTTCTACCATACCCAGCCTTGCATATATATATATATATATATATATATATTTATTACCCATCTTCATACTCACTTTGCACCCCTATGATAGCCACCCTCAACTTAGGCTATTTGCCTAAGTCAAAGTGCAAAATATCCAAGGAGGACCAGGGCCAAAACAGGTCCATTGTGATACAAATGGAAATGTGATAGGTATAATAAAAAGAATAGGCAATCAGGCTGAAAATTAGGATCAAGGGATATTATTCACACATGGAAGGTCATTTAGTCTAAACGTGGACTAATATCAACAACGGCCTATGATCCTTTCCTAACCGCTATCCTACAACCAAGGCAAGACCAACCGAGTAAGTTCTGGATTTAACACACAACGGGAACTAAGTAGTAACTCACACATACATAGCACAAAGGTACATCACAAGCTACTACCCATTCGGTTCATGCAATTGTTAGCAGTGATTATCATGTCCCTAGTACTAATGCCATAAAAAGATTCACAGTAGTCACATATAGATGCATATCACACAGTTACCAGGCAGACAATTGGAAAGGTATTTATCATTTCCAGAAACATTTACAAAATATGTCAACTGTCCTAGATACTTATTTTTCCCCAATTAACCACAACACATCACAAAACAAACATAATACGCCTAAACATGCTGGCTCTACTAGGAACAAGACTCCGGGGAAAAGAGGCACGACAACAAAAACCCCAGGGGGACATCAACACCCACAAGTAGCCCCACACTCAACTTAAAATCATGCAATGTCCCCAATGCGTCAAACCAAAACAAAAGACTTAGAACATACCTGTGGCACCATGGGTGCGAAGATCTGATGTCAATCACATAATATGAATACAAACAACAAAATACCTTGGGTTGCCTCCCAAGAAACGCCTAATTTAGTATCGCGGCACGACCCGACTCAGCTTTTTCCTCCACCTTGAGGATATGAATTTCACCCCCAACTTAGAGTCCATCTTCTTGCCTCGCTCATAAGGGGTGGTACAAAAATTAAGAAGTCGAGTAATGGATTGAGCGTGGTAAACCACTCGTCCTTAAAGTGAGGTATGTTTTTATGTTGCTTATCAAGTGTAAAATAAAGAATATAGGATTCTTGTTCCTCATCTTCACACTTTTCCACTATTTTAGATGATTCCACATATAAGATATCATCTAAACATAATGTGGAAAAATGCTTTGAGTGAGGCCCAACTAATTCTACTTTAAAATTTACTCTATCTACTACACACTTACTTTTATTCACCTTCTCAATGTCAGTCTTAAGATCAAGATGACAATCGAGTGGTTGCGATTCTTGAGTTTTCTTCTAAAATTTGCTAATGTCCTCCTCATATTCTTCTTTGTTTATCCACTATAAACATGGTGGGAGTGGTAACTCCTTTAGCTCTACCCACAACTGTTCTTGATTCTCTAAAATTCCTTTCATCAATTTGTTCACTTGAATCATGAAAACACACATAACTTCAGTATGATCACTTTGACCACAAGCCAAACACCAAGTTATAGTAAGTAGGACAATATCCTCATCATATTGTGAAGGTTCAGTCCATGCACTTCCAGGTAAATCTGGACAGCAAGCCTTAAAATATGGTCCCTCATAATAATAACAAGAATCGTCATCACTCAAAAAACTATCTATCCAGGCTGATATCTCAAGAAAGGTGTGATAAAAATAAAAGAAAATAAAAAATAAACTAAACAAATATTTACAAGTTTGAATTCAGGAAAGTAAACTAAAATTCCAAGCCAACACAATACGCCAAATTGTTCCCTAGCAACGATGCCATATTTGATAACGCTAAACTTACAGGTCAATTTAGTGCAAGGCGGTCGTCGTCAATATATTTACCCAACTTTGGAGTCGGGTTCGAATCCACAGGGAATAATGTGAGTGGCGATTAAACTCGTTTAAAACTAAAGCTACAAGTTAAATTCAAACAACTGGCACAAAAAGACAAAATGAGAGTTTTTAATGATTGAACAAAAGTTAATAACACTTCAATTCGCATTAGAACTCAAATCTTAAACCACAATATTTCAAATCAATGATATAGAGAAACTAGAGTTGTGATCACTATGATTAGTAATACTCTATTGAATAACAGTTGTAGTATTGGATTCTCGTGACTTATGGGAAACACTAACTTATCAGTTTCGACAGTCCAAGTGTTTCTGAACCTACATAAATGTAGAACTCCGTAATTCTCTCGAAATTAGGAAAGCATTTTATTCATACTAATTTTATCTCGAGTTGATCAATCTTGTTACAACATTAATCATTAGATGAGAACTTAACCTTCCCAAATCCTCATTGATAATTCACTTCTTACAAGGGTTGATTTCTTATCTCAAGCAAATCAACAGTAAGCAAGGCCTATTTCTTGCAACCAACAGAAAATAATTAATACAAAAGAATTATCAAGATGTTCCCACAATCACTCGAACCCTAACCAAATATTAAATCCATGGAGGAATAATCATAGATCCCACAAATCTAATTGTGGGTTTTAGTTCCACAGGAGAAAGAAAGAGATAGAAACAATTATATTCATCATTCAAAGTAATTAAACTTATAAAAGATGAAGTGTGAAGTTGATTCTCTTCCAAGTTCAAGAGAAAATTCCCACAACCAAATCAAAGAGTTGAAGATTGAATTCTAAGTTTCGAGCCCCCAAAGAGAGGTGAACTCCTTTGGAATAAGTTTTCTGCCCCCTTAATGAAACCCTAGAAGCTGCTATTTATATCCATAACTTAAGAAAAGTCTAAAATTAAAAATTCAGAATTTTTCTTTTAGGTGACGACATGTCTGACGGCTTATCAGAGTTCTGATAGCTTATCAGAACATGTCGTCAGGCATGCTTCAAGTTTTTGCCTTCTGCTTATGTGTGATGATATTCTTGATGGCTTATCAGATACCTGACGACTTACCACTGACGTCATCACATCTTCACTTTAATTTCTCAAGCACTGCCAAGCCTGACGATGAGCCTGATGGCTTATCACAACTCTGACGGCCTATCACAGGTTGTCATCACTTCTTCCAGCTGAATCTCATTCTCTGTCTAAGGCTGACGCTGAGTCTAATAACTTATCAGGGAGTTGACGACTTATCAGACAAGTCATCAACTATACTTTCCTTCTTATTTTGCTCAAAATTCAACTCTTTTACTTCCATTATTGCTGGTTCTCTTGCATCTTGACTATACTGCAATATCAAAGAGAAAATAATCAAAAACTACAAAAGTTGCTTAAGACTTTGCAATTATTCTCAGTTAAAAGCCTCAAATGTGTTAGCATCTGCTCACACATTAATCAATCCATAGATCACATTATCGAAGAAGAAAAATACCAATATCAAAACCAAGTTCCAAGTCAAGACCACCACCAAAATATAAACTACTCAAGATAAGGAATTTCAAATTTGCCAACTTAAGAAGCGATCATACAAAAGGCCACTTGCTTCCATCACTCTAACTCCGTGGAAGAAAAGAATCACATCACAACAGTAAAAGAGCATCCAATCTTCACACCAATAACAAGGGGCAACCATCACAATGGGACAAACCCAATAAATCTAAGAGATGAATCCATGACATCTCAATCTCAATCTCAAAACCACTATCATCAATAAAATAGCCATAAATAAATAATGAACCCAAACTGGTCAAGCTCAAAATGGGCTATATAGAAAGAGATAGTCAATAGAAAAGCCTTCACAACCCAGGAGGTAAGTGTAAGAATCTCGAACTCAATGACGGGCCCCGTAACTAAATTACCAACTCTAGATCCATTTCAGGACCACAAAAGGTCTACTTACCTTCGACACCACAGTACATCCCTGAGTCAATCTAACACAGCTAACCATGATGGAACACAATCAACCTCGTCATATTATGAAAAAAAAATCATCAAATTGGGCTATATCTACTCAAGACACCAAATAACATCACAGATAAATGAAATTCTAACTAGATAATACTAGTCTAAACAGCTACCCAGTGATGATCAATTTCATCAAATAATAATATCAAATAATATTAATAACCTCAAACAGTGATAAAAACAACAACAATATCAACATCAGTATAATGAATAGGCGATACCAAAATGAACATCACTATAATACAACACTCAAGGGCCACAATAAGGCCAATGTGCCAAGATTAAGACTCAAACCCAAAAGCTACACCCATAGGGGAAAATATCAACACAAATCGACTCCATCTATTACCAAAATAAATAAACCATGGAATAGTAACATAATCATGAATTTAATAATAAGGCACATAATAACCAGTATGAACTCGTCAAGGCATATAATTATCAATGGGTATGGAAAACCTAATACACATAAAAAATAAATAAATGCAGGAAATAAAAGCACACAATCATGGTGAAATTCGTAATCACATGCCTGGCGGGCATAATGAATCTGAACGGGCCCACTCGAACTGATCGAATAAATTATCAACTAAGGCGCCAAGTGCACTATCTCTAACTGAATATTCCACAACATTATAGAGATGATCTGAATGACTAGAAATACCATGTCGGGGATACTCTCTGGTCCAGTAGTCAATCTCTCTGCAGTCGTAGCAACTCCTGAAGCTTCAACATGGCAAAAACACAAACTAAGCCCAAACGGCTGTTCACTAACACTGAGAGTAAACTCCAAAATTATATCCATTATTCCACAATTATAGCCTACCTCGAGAACTCTTGGATGGCAGGGAATACATGCTAACTCTGCCTGATCAACTATCTCATATTTGGGGCACTCTCTTAGTTGTTATCCCATCATGATGCAACTAAAATAAGATCCTAGAATACTTCAAGACACTGCCCCATATAATCCAAAATGGATACTATGACTCGGAGAACCATACCACAACTTTACAAGGTCTGATGGGGACTTTTCCCTTTATGATCATCACGACTAATAGGAGAATTACTCATAGTCTGGAATACTATCTACGTACAGCTGATAGGCTGCAAGTGAAACTGAACTCTACTAGAAGGGTCCCCACTATCAAATAAAATACCAATAACACTATCCTGATGGCATAGCCTCTTTCTGCCACTTCCATAAGTCTCAATACACTCTCTTTCTATGGCTCTCTCATAATCAACAGGCTGAGAGAAAAAAAACCCAACTGCTATCAAGTGCTACGATGCCAAATAAAGTAATAATACAATTCCTTTAACATATCCAGGCACCCTTGTCCGGCTCAGAAGGATATATTATAGAAATATGTCAGGCCCAAATTGAGAAATCTAGTCTCTTACTCAGAAATTGGTCAAAAATCCTGATGAACACCAAGAGACCAACTCTAGTCTGAGGACTGCTCAATGAATCGAATGCTATCCATGGCTAGAGGGATCTTCAACATGACTCAAATGCCCAATGTTGAACCTCAAAGGATTGAAGTAGCTGCGAACTCAACTGGAGCCTAAGCTGACCACAAATCCTTTTGGCTGATACTGAAGGTATTTAATATCCATCTCTGACTCTCTAGTCTGATGCTGCACTAAAACTTTAGAAATACGTGTCAAAGTCTCACCCACATCTTCTAACTATCTTACATCATTCATTAGGGATAATGTAGAGTCAAAGAATGTGCTCGAGGTTCATAGCAATGCAGATACATGATAAAGAGTCAAGAAGTGAATTTCCAAAGAATCTCACTGTAACCTCCCAAAAATAAGTTACAGATGTCTCTACACCAATCTGCAGGACTCTACTAATACTTAGCTCTTGTATTAATACACCAGTGAAGCCTAGGCTCTGATACCAATTTGTCACCCAATTTCTCAAGTCATGATGGCTCCTATCATAACCCATCGGTAGGTAAACAATCCTCGTAGTCTGAGATGGCTAGTAACGGACTACTCAATTATATATAAAAAATATGGAATTGATGGAATAAGAGAATCAAATACGTATTGAAATCCCAAAACCTGGTGGTGTTAGTAAAAAAGCTTATCATATATCAAGAGTACACGAGTGAAATACAAATGAATATGCTGAAACAAATTATCTCCAAGTACTACATAGAGACTAGTCTAAGACATAAGGGAGAGATAAGTAATACTCCAAACGTCAGGAGCTTACTCTAAGTCTCCGAACCATGGATTCTCTGCACAAAGTACACATCAATGGAGATAACCCATACTATGATCTGCAGGCTATAGAAGTGTAGTATGAGTACCAAACGAATGATAATTAGTAGGAAACTGCCAATTGAATTTCAAAGATAAAGTAGATATATATAACATATAAACAGAATGAAAACTACACTCAAAATTCCAGCATCCGTATAAGACAACCAATAAGGTGATAAGGATAAATTATGCTACTCATGTCCAAGAAACTAACATATTAAGACTAAGAAAGTAACAAGGATGAACTATTTTATTCCAGTCATACTCATGAATCTCAATACTATACTGTATATCACTGGCCAATATGCAATGTACAAGCAAAGTGAAGATACATATAAATATACAAGGCCAAGGAATGAGTATACACTATGAACAATTAAAGAAAATGATATACGGTAGTTCCATAGCAACATATAGCTAGGTATATATATATACATATATATATGAAGTCAAGTCAAAGCATAACCTAAATCATCATGTCTTCACTTTTAAGACATCATTATAATCCTATTAGGATCTAGTACTATCATACTCGGGGTTTCTAATCCATATGTCTAAACATGAGATAAACATGCATAATAATGCAATCGTAATTTAGAAGAGGCCGAAAACATACCTCAAATCTAAATACCAAGTAAATGACCAATCTATCATAAATAAGTCATAATAATGATTATAACAATGATAGTAACAATATCAACAACAACACGAGTAATCGGCTATTCTGTCCAACCAAATACCTAGCCGAGCCTATGTGTACCCCCACCGCACCCGGCTCAAAAGGTTCAATCAATATACAACAACACAAGGCATATACATCACCCATATCTATGCAACCATCCCATACCGGTAGGTAGACATCAGTGTATACTGGTGATAGGCGATGCACATGCCAAAATTAATCCAACAGAATCCACAATACCATAATCATTATTATTATAACCGTGATCATTATAATTAACCTCCAGATGTGCCAGGTATATAATGAAATACCCTGGGTTCCTAGGTTTCTTTCCTTTGGAAAATTTTCTAGATTTCTGGTCTCTGGACAAGATACGACTAGGGGAAATAACTTGTACACTGGAATACGAGTGGTATGTGTTAGCCTCTAAAGTTTATATTTTAATAATGAAAAACTAACAAGTGAATCCTTGTAGGATATTAAAGATCACTGATGAAGGAAGCTGGCTTTAGAAAATGAAGGACATTTAATCGCAAAAAGATTACGACATTCTAACAAGCATGGAAAATAAATCAAATATGCTAAAAAAGGAAGAAAATTCATAATCCCAGAATCATGGCAGACCGAGAATCACGATAGAACAACATCAATCGAAAAATCAATCAAGATCTAAAAAAAAGAAGGAAGGACATAATTATCACATAAGACATCCAAACTAAAAGAAAAGAAAGATCATAGACATGTCTGATATGGACTTGATCCAAAGCTGTATATGGACATATCAAATGGCTATATTTCTCAATCAAGGAATCAATCTAAGTCCTTTACTGAGAAGAAATCTCTTGGATTTTCTTTTGAAGAATAATAACCGAAGACTATAAAAGAAGAAGACTAAAGATAGAAACTACTTATGCAACTTCAAGGAGAAAATTCAAAGTGTCTCATTCTTAGTGTTACAAAGCTCTGTAACGTTAGTTTACAATTGTTATATAAAGAGTAGAATTGAGTTATCTTTGTAACATCAACTGAAGCTGTTTCAGTTGATCTGAAGAGCAAAATAAGTCTTCAAAACTTTTTTCCTATCATTGTACTCGAACCAAACCTTCAATGATCTAAAGGAAACTTAAAACCCAAGGGGACTGGACGTAGGAACTGGATTGGTGTGCTGAACCAGGATAAATCTTTGTGTTGTTTACTTTATGCTTTATTATTTACGTGCTTAACTATTTAAGTTTAATTTGTTTGTAAAGTATGTTGATCTGCAGGCAAGTCGACATTGAGGAGTCAATAGTCGACTCTCAGAAGAAAATTTCAATTCACCCCCTTCTTGAATTTCAATTGGTATCAAAGTAGGTCTCACAAATAGCATAGCTTAACCATAAGTGAGTAGAGATCAAATATCCAATTACTAAATTTTCCATGCTCTTCTTCAGGATGGTCACTCCTCCATAAGACCACCATACTTCAATGGATAACACTACTCATACTGGAAAAATAGATTAACTATCTTTATCAAATCAAATGACTACCAAGCCTAGGTTGTCATAAAAAAGGGTCCTAAGCCAATTTCAGGGCTCAAGGAAAAATAAAAGGACAAGGATAGAGAATCCAGTAGTACTGATATAGAAGATCTTGAAAATTTTGATATTACCAAAGAACAACAGGAGGAAATCCAAACTAACACACGTGCTATAAGTTTACTTTTTTGTGAAGTTAGCGGAGAAGAATACAACAAGATCTCAATATGTGAGACGATAAAAGAAATGTGGGACAAACTGGAGGTAACCTATGAAGGAACCACCAAAGTTAAGAAGTAAAAAATTGATGCTCTTGTAAATAAATACGAGTTATTCAAAATGTAGGAAAATGAGGATATTGAATCAATGTTCGGTAGATTCAGTAAAATTGTCTGTGAATTGAAATCACTGGGATGATCTATCCTTACAGCCTGCAAGTTCAGAAACTAGTCTGAAGTCTCCCAAAGATTTAGGAAACTAAGACGGCCATTCTAAAAGATGGAGATCTTCACAACATAACTTACGATGAACTGCAACGTAACCTTATTGCATATAAGAAAAATTATATCAACAGGTATCATAAGGATGAAAAAAAGAAACCAGTAGCTTTCAATGTTGCTCCAACTAGAGAGGAGGACATTCTAAAATATGCTAATAGTAATGGAATTTCCCTCATCAACTGTGGTGTAAGGCAGATCATGAGACAGAGACAGTAAGGATCCCAAGAAGGCCAAAGTAATAATTCTATAAAAAATGATGAACACTGCTACTATTACGAAAAGCCTGGTCACTTCAAACAGAATTGTCCAGAATTGAAAAAAAGAACGTCTAGGAAAAATCAAACTTTAGAGCCTGGAGTGATGAAGATAAAACCAAAGAAGAGATAGAAGCCGAGAATATGTGTTTCATGGCAACTGATGAATCCAGTGAGGTAAGACTACATAATTGCCATAATAGTAATACTCTTGAATCTAACCTGGATATGATTACTGACAAACTTCAAAAAGTTATAGATGAGTATAACAAACTCGCCCAAGGGAATAAAAGTTGCACAACTTAATTTAAATGAAAACTCGAAGAAGAACACCGAGACTGGCAAATAGAAATTAAAGCATGTCAAATTAAAATTAACCTACTTTATGAAGAGATTGATGATACAAAATAAAATAAATAATTTTTTGGCATCCCCAAGCCATAGTTTCGTAAGATCGAACTCACTTAAAAATTACTCAAGTTCCTCATCAGGGTCGTTTAAATTGACTAAAAACTATTTCTCCTATCGAGGGCCTATTTGTTTCATCTGTGGACAGAGAGAGAATAAATCCTACAGTTGCAGGCACAAGTCTAAAAATGTGTAGGTTTGGAATGCCAAAGGGAGTATATCTAACCCGCAAGGACCTAAGACCGCTTGGGTACCTAATCAGAATTAATCTTCTTAATTTGCAGGAACATGTCCACAAGATCCATAACAAGAAGGAATTAATGGAGGATGTTTCAGAATATAGCTGGAGAGAAAAAGTTTTCACCAAAAAATATGTCAGATTTAGTGATAACTGTAGAGGAAATCTCATCAGAGTTGACTACATCCCTTACAGAGTCGACTCTTGCAGATGAAACAGTAAAATAAAGAAAGATGTTTTCCCTCCGAGAGGATACTGCCTTACATCTATTTTTTAATGATAAATTCAAAATCTAACGCAGATTGTCCTTGACTTTTTTATTGGTGTTTCTTTTAAAAAATTATTATTTTTGTTGTATACTTTTATGTTAATTTTAACATCTTGTTATGAGAAATTTTGGCCACTCAGATGAAGGTCTCGTCTCATGAGCATGACTCAGCAAGGAAAAAACCTTAGTTGACTCACCTGCCACCAGAGCAGTATTCACTACTCTCAGAAATTGTTCTCTGAATCTGACGTCAACTACTTGGTTTCAATTTGTCTTTTAAAATTATGCCCAGAACGTGTGAAAATTGGGTGTTGATTATCTTTTTAAATTGTACTGTGTAAGTATGTTAAAGTCAAGTATTTTCTGTCCATGTTATTTTTTTTTATTCTAAAAAATTTTTTGTTAATAATTTATACGTCATATTTTTGAACACAAATCATTTTTACTTAGTCAAATACTATTTTTTTTACTGAAGGAAAGATCTTAAAAAAAAAAGGATTCTGCATTTAAGACTCATAAGCTATTTTTGACCACAATATCCTCTTTACTTAATCCATTTTTTTTACCTTTTAAAAAAAAGGACTCTTTTAAAAGTTGTCATCATTATCTCACCATTTCCCACGCCTCCTCTGCCGCCCTCACTCTTCTCCAAGCTATATCCTTTCACTTTTATCTATTTTCTTTCACTTCACGCCTCTTCAGTTCTCCATTTCTATCCCTTCCCAATAGTTGTCTTCCTTGGTTCTTTTTACTGGTTCCCCTTCTCCCTCTTTCTTCTCTTGTAAATCTCACCTTTTTCTATCTCATGACAAGAGCCCACTTCATGGATAATGTTTCTAGAATTTCCTCCGATGGTGCCGCTCCTCTTTTAAAATCCTCTGATGAGTCCTCGTCTTAGTCCATTCTCCTTAAGAGATAACGACCCTCTTCCAGCCCCATCTCCTCTAAAAAACCTTGTCCTAATCTATTTTTCTCACTCTCTCTACAAAAGATGCACCAATTCTGCACAAGCTCTCATAGAGAGAAATTTCTTTCCTTAAAAAATCACTCCATTATTCTCGATTGTGTCATCAATATTAATGTTCTTAAAGATGCCTCTTGCAAAGTCAACCACTTCTTTAAATTTCATAATCTGTCCTTACTTATTTGCCTTGGTGGACTTCTAGTTTATGAAGTCCCTGTCCGCATGTTTTATGCTAATCTTTGTCTTTTCCTTGATAGTGGAAAATTCGAGACTCTTGTGCTAGGCACAAGAATTATCTTAAAAAACTTTCTATTTGAAAATGTTTATGATACCAAGTTCTCTGGTGTGGTACCCTTCATGAACAATAATTGGCCTAAGGGCTTTGAAGTAGGCTTTGAGGAAGCCAAAAAGTTTTTATCTAATTCTGACTCTTTGACTACCAACTTTGGCTTCAAATATCGCAATATGGCCCATATCATTGCAACCACTCTGCTTCCCAGAAATGGATCTTTAAGCAATATCATTTGTTGTGATATCTTTGTGCTATACTGTCTTGTCAATAAGATCAAAATAAATTGGGCAACTTGGATATGGGAATACATTCTTGAGAGTGAAAGGGAATCCAATGCTTCAACCAGTTTACCTTACAAACTACTTATCACCTGGATCCTCTTATTCTACTCCATCGACCTCTTAGCCAACCCCCTGTAGAAGTTGCTGCAACTTATGATTCTAGAACTTTCAACAATATGGAATATGTCTTGGTGAAAGATGAGTGGTGCAAGAAGGAGTCTGCTCATGCAAAGGATGTGCCTCCAAATATAAGTAAGTCTGTCTCTAACCCCTCTATCTCTTTGATGAAGAAACTGGAAGAATTTAAGCAACGGTTCAAGGCTATCGAGGAAGATATCATGCAACTTCAAGAGTCTACTGCCAAGCTCTTGGACCTTGGGAAAAGTACAAGCTCTGACATAAGTGTGGTCAGGCTGAGGCTTAATGGGCTTAAATATGAAGGAGTTAAGTTGTTGTCTTGAGCACTCTCTCACATGGACTCCTTAAAATCCTAAGTCTCTTCCTCAAATGATGATCTGTCTATCTTTGTTCAAAACTCCTATTCTTCCTTAGTCAAAAATGTTGAAAAATCTTATGGAAAGTTCTGTCAAAGCAAACATAATACTCTTACCTATCTTATTGGCAAAACAATGAATTATGAACTTTTCATTCAAAAAGGGTCCTGTGCCTTACGTCTTTGGGTTGTAAAAGATATTTTTTTTTGTTTTTACAAATTTATTTTGCTATGCTAAGTTATGACTATCCATGGTTATCAACTACCTATATAAATTATATTTTTCTCTAGTTTCGTATGTGCTATTTTCATTTTCTGCTATGTTTTTTGACTATGCCAAAAAAGGAAGAAAGACAGGATAGAAAGAAACCATCAGTGAGTAGGAGCAAGTCGACTGTCAACATGCAAAGGTTGACTAATAAAGTATGAAACAACCAAGATGATCACAAGTCATGGGGAGCAAATTCCAAGTTGACTTTTATAGTATAAAAGAAAACTGATGGTTAAAAAGTCAGAGGGAGCAAGCTAACTGACAGAGAAGTCAACTGATGTTTACTCATGTTTGTCATTATCGAAAAAGGAGAGATTGTTAGCCTCTAAATTTTATATTTTAATAATGAAAAACTAACAAGTTAATCCTTGCAGGATATTAAAGATCACTGATGAAAGAAGCTGGCTCTAGAAAAAGAAGGACAATCAATCGCAAAATATTACAACATTCTAACAAGCATGGCAGATAAATCCAATATACTAAAAAAAGAAAGAAAAGTCATAATCTAGAATCATGACAGAATGAGAATCACGGTAGAACAAGATCAATCGAAGAATCAATAAAGTTCTAAACAAAAGAAGGAAGGACACAATCATCACATAAGATATCCAGACTAAAAGGAAAGAAAGATCACGGACATATCTGATATGGACGTGATCCATAGCCGCATATGGACATATCTGAAATGGATATATCAAACGGCTATGTTCCTCAATTAAGAAATCAATCTAAGTCCTTGATTGAGAAGAAATCTCTTGGGCTTTCTTCTGAAGAATAGCAGCCGAAGACTATAAAATAAGAAGGCAAAAGACAGACACTACTTACTTAACTTCAAGGAGAAAATTCAAAGTGTCTTATTCTTATCTTACAAAGCTCTGTAACATTAGTTTAGAATTGTTATATAAAGAGTAGGATCGAGTCATCTTTGTAACATTAATTGAAGCTGTGTCACAAGATTTGAAGAGCAAAATAAGTATTTATAACTTGTTTTCTATCATTGTACTCAAACTAAACCTACAACGATCTAAAGGACACTTGATACCCAAGGGGACTGAACGTAGGCACTAGATTGGTGTGCCAAACCAGGATAAATCTTTGTGTTATTTGCTTTATGCTTTATTTTTTATGTGCTTAATTATTTAAGTTTAATTTATTTGTGAAGTGTGTTGATCTACAGGTGAGTCAACCGTGAGAAGTCAGTAGTTGACTCACAGAAAGAAAATTCAATTCACCCATCTTTAATTTCAGTATGGGTTAGTCGTATGCTGACTAATATTAGTTGGTGGGTTTGATTGGTTTCTAGAATGGGTACAACTCTGGTGGTACGAGTCATATCGGTGGACATGGGTCACTTGATTTGGGTCTTTCCTTCACTTAATCATAGACTTGATAGACTAAGTTGGATCTGAGTACGAGTGGATCACCATAAGCCGCAAGATAGGTTATGAGTCATACCATGGACTCGTATGGTGGGAAGTGTTCAATCCTCTTTAGATTCTATTCTGCTAGGGGTACGTATCATGGTTACTAGTTGTCTACTTGGATACAACATGGTTTGGGGTGATTCATACCTTGGATAGTGTTGGGTCCAAGGTAGATGGCCTTAGGTACGAGTGGTGGGTACCACTCGTATTAGAGGGTACGGCTGATACTGATAGTCGTACCCACTTGATGGGATTTTTGGGAGTTTAAGTGAGGGCAATCTGGATATTTCCCTACTTAACTAATATGGCCCCACGACTTATATTTCTATTGGGAGTTTATTTGTCCTATTATTTTATTCATTAACACTTGGAAACTTCTCTTAAATACTCTATAATTCTCTCTAAGGCTTTTGGGTAAAGGAAGGCTAGGGTTTTATCTTAAGGATTAATTTGGGGCTCTTGTTGGTGATTTCTCTCCAACATCTTCTTGTTTTAAGCAATGTTCTCTTCTCTCATTGTTAGTTCCAACTAAAGTCATGGTTTTATAAAATGTTTTCATGGTTTGATTACTGTATGGTTTTGCATTTTTAAATATCTATTAGGGGTTTTGGTTATAAATGCTTGGTTATGGTTTTTCCATATTTTAATTATGCATTTACAATGTTTTAATGGTGGTTTGGATACTTGGTTACATGGTAATGGTTGATTGGTAATTGGAATTGGTTTTGGAAACATTAAACCCCCAGTGTGTTTGATAAAATGCCTATGAGAATGTTTTTACTATATTGTTGGACTTTTAATGAACACTATAGCATGGTATGGTTGGGTAATGAAAACCTAAATGGTTTGGAATGGTTACATAGAATGGTTTTGGGTTTAACAATCAGACTTGTGGGGTACATTAGAATCCCCCAAGTAATCATTATAATGGAACACTTGTGGTGTGCATGGAACTCCCTAAAGTTAATTGGATAATGTGATCTATGGGTACATAGGAATCCCTAGATATAAAAAAAGTTTGGCTAAGGACTATACTTGCAAGTTATAGTCGGTATGATGATACCACTATGTATAACCTCAGTTAATAATAATAGTTTGGTTGGTTGGAAATGGTTTTAATTAGTCAATAAAGGTGGAGTGTGATAGTTAATCATGAAAGTGGGAGTCCAACGGATTAACACTAGAAACTCATGTTTGCTGACTTGAGGGGTAGGTCCTTGCGACTTTATATGACACTATGAGGTATATCAGAATCCTCTAAGTACACTGTACATATGTATCATGGAGGGTAAGGGTACTTGGGAATCCCCTACTTTAATGGTATCTCTGATTCGTGCGGCTACACACATCGGGGCCCGTTTAGGGGGTTACACGGGATCAAATTTTAGATTGAAGTAGTGAGCTTCCATCTTTATAGAAGGCTCCATTTCATGTATGTTATTTCATACTTTGGTTTATTTATGGATAGTGGTTTTGGCTATGGTTGGGGGCATGTCCCAACCGAATTTTGGTATTCTTTTGGTTAGAGGTTTTTGTGGAACTACTATGGGTTGGTATAGGCGAGATCAATATTAGTGTCAGCCTTAGTAATTGTATTAGTATTATGGTTGATACTGGTGGACTAAATTTCTCACTGTTCTATCCTTTTATGTTATGTTATGGAACTTGATTTGGTTATTATTTTGGTTTTGGTTTACAGTTTGGTATTGGTTATCAGATGGGTTTGGGTGGTTGGACTCAGTTGGGCCGGTCATGATAATAGACATATCCTAGAGTCTGTAATTTGGATAGTTATTCTATCTTGTTATATGTTTGAAATTCAGCTAACTCAGGGCAGGAGACTAGAGGTTGGGTTAGGTAATAGGGGTGGTCTCCAGTCCCGGTTGAACTTAGGACACCCATTATGACAAGGACCTGGGTTGTGTTAAGTTGGTATCATAGATTTAGGTTTATGGTCAATTGAGAGTCCCCAAAGTCATGTCTAGTAGATTCTGTCTTAGGGGTGTGTAGTGCGCCACACTCATAAGAGAAAGGCTATAAGGCATTTAGGAATGTTTCACTTTCGATATTCTATTTTGAAGATTGGAGTTTAAGTCCTGGAATCCTCTCTAATCCTTGTTTGTTTGCTTTTCATATCATGACTCATCAATGTGGAACACAAGGAGATCCTTCTTTCCTATCCGGGGACGATGTTGATAGAGTACACCCTACACCTGGAGTTTGCACTCGATCTTAGGGTCTTATCCCTGATGTTTCTGTAGTTCTGCCGGTATCTACTAGTTCTTCTCAAGGTGAGGTGACTAATGCAGAATTTTGTCAATTAATTCATACTATTGGTCAGTTGGTTATTGTTTGGGCTGAGCGGGATGCATCTGGTGTTCTACATGCTGAGGCCACAAGGGATGGCTAGTTCATGAAGATGAATCCTTTTACTTTTACTAGTGTGAAGGTGGAGAAGGATCCTAAGGATTTATTGGATAAAAGAGAAAAGATATTTAAAGTGATGCAAGCCACTAATATGGAAGGGGCAAATTGCAGCTTATCAGCTCAAGAATATTATGTACCAATGGTACAAGGAGTGGGATAGGGATAGGGGGTAATGTGGAGGAGTTGTCTTTATAGGAGGCCTTATCTATTGCCTTCTTGGATTGCTGCTTTCCTCAAGAATCGAGGGAATCAAAGATGGAGGAGTTTATGAATCTTAAGAATGAAGAATGTTTGTCAAGGAATATGCCTTAAAATTTCATCAGTTGTCCAGGTATGCTCCGAATTTGGTGAATGATATGAGGGCGAGGATAAGAAAGGTCACTTCTAGGATATCTCGAGATTTGATCCTTAAAAGCAAGACTTCTTTGTTGATTAAGGATATGGATTTTTGAGGTTAGTTGTTCATATGCAGAAAATGGATGAAGAAAAGAAGAAACAGGAAAAGTTTGGAGAAAGGTAGGGTAAGTGGAGCAGGTTCTCTGAGCAGGGTGGTGCTAAGAAGCAGGGCAGTCAGGATGGTAGAAAATGGAAAAAAAGAACTGGGGAATTTTTGGTTCCTCTCCATAGCTAGTGTTTCTTACCCGAATAGTCGGGTGACATGCGTCAGCAGAGTGGTGATAATTTCCAGGCACAAGGTTCCTAATCTCAGGCTAGTGGGGCACAGTTGGCTTCTTGCTTTCCTCCTTACCGGTCCTGTGGTCATCTTCATCAGGGATTTTGTGATGAAGGGAGGGACAAGTGTTTTAAATATGGTCATCCAGGCCATTTGCTCAGAAAGTGTCCAGTGGGTAAGGGTGCTTCGGGATCGGTCAAAGATCCGGTTATTTCATCTTTTGATACTGTGTCTAGTGGTTCAGGTTAGGCATCTGCTCCTATTTCTAGTACTGGCACAAGTTAAAATAAATTATATGCTCTTGTATCTCAGTAGAAATTTGAGGCATCACTGATAGCATTACTAGTATGTATTGTCTATGTGATCAGGTGTCTACACTCTCTTATATGACCCTATTTTTGGGTATATGTATAGATTTTGATCCTGAGATTATTTTGGATCCTTTTATTATTTCTACCCGATAGGTGACTCAGTTATTGCTAAAAGATCCTATAAGAGGAGTGTGGTAGCTGTTGGTAGCAAGAAAACCTTGGTGGATTTTGATGTTATTCTGGGAATGGATTGGTTACACTCTTGTTATGCATCCTTAGATTGTCGGACCCATAAGGTTGTCTTTAGGTTTCCTGGTGAACCAGTAATAGAGAGGTAGGGTGGTTCCCTAGCTCCTAGGGGGAGGTTTATTTATTATTTTAGATCTCAGAGATTGATCTCCAAGGGGTGTCTTTATCACTTGGTCCAGATCCCTCTTTGCATTTGGTTCCGGTGGTAAATAAGTTTCCTGAGGTCTTTTCGGATGATCTTCCTGGTGTTCCTCCAGATAGGGAAATCAAGTTTGGTATTGATTTGATTTTGGACACTTGTCTAATATCTATTCTTCCTTATAGAATGGCTCTGGCTGAGTTGAGGGAACTCAGAAGCAACTTAAGAATCTTCTAGATAAGGGGTTTATTCATCCTAGTGTATCCCCGTGGGGTGCACCGGTGTTGTTTGTGCACAACAAGGATGGTTTTATTTGGATGTGCATTGACTATCGGTAGTTGAATAAGGTAATAGTTAAGAACAAGTATCCTTCCAAGGATAGATGACTTGTTTGATCAGTTGCAAGGTGCTAAATTAATTTCTAAGATAGACCTTTAGTCTAGGTATCATCATCTTAAGATTAGGGAGGTGGATATCCCTAATACGACTTTTTATACTTGGTATAGGCACTTTGAGTTCTTGGTTATGTCATTTGGCTTGACTAATGCCCCGACGATATTTATGGATCTGATGAACAGAGTGTTTAGGCAATTTTTTGATCTTTTTGTCATTGTGTTTATTGATGACATCCTGGTTTATTCTAAGAAAGAGGTGGATCATGCTAATCACCTCTGGGTTGTGTTACAGACTTTGAGAGAGTAGCAGTTGTATGCCAATTTCTCCAAGCATGAGTTTTGGTTGAATGCTGTAACTTTTTTGGTCCTATTATTTCTAGTGAGGGGATCATGGTGGATCCACAAAAGGTTGTGGTGTTGAACAGGTGGCCTAGACCCACGACTCCAAGTGACATTCGGAGCTTCGTGGATTTGGTTGGGTATTATCGATGGTTTGTGGAAGGGTGCTCGACGATAGCTGCAACTTAGACTAAGTTAACTCAAAAGAAGGTAAAGTTTTCTTGGTTAGATGTTTGTTAGGGAAGTTTCGAGAATCTTAAGGATAAGCTAACTTCAGCTCTAATTTTGACATTTACTAAAGGCAATGAGGGGTTTGTGGTTTATTATGATGCATCTAGGGTGGGACTTGGTTGTGTTTTGATGCAACATAAGAAGGTGATTGCCTATACTTCAAGGCAGTTGAAGGTGCATGAGAAAAATTATCCTAGTCACAATTTGGATCTTTCAACGGTGGTTTTCTCTTTGAAAATATGGTGTCATTATTTGTATGGAGTACACGTGGATATCTTTTCTGATCATAAGATTCAATAGTATGTGTTCACTTGGAATGAGCTAAATCTTAGGCAAAGGAGATGGTTAGATCTTCTACTAAACTATAATATGAGTCTTCACTATCATTGGGTTAAGCATCTACCTTTGGTAGAGTTTGCTTACAACAATAGCTATCATTCTAGTATTGGTTTGACCCCTTTTGAGGCATTGTATGGTAGGAGGTATAGATCTCCTATTAGTTGGTTTGAGCTTGGTGAGTCGGACATGTTTGGTCAGGATTTGGTTCATCAGGCTATATAATTGGTGATGGTGATTCGGGATAGGCTTAAGGCTGCCCAAAGTCACCAAAAGTTCTATACGGTTGTAAGACATAGAGACTTGGAGTTTGAGATTAGGGATAAGGTGTTCCTCAAGGTGTCTCCTATGAAGAAAGTAATGCATTTTGGAAAGAAGAGGAAGCTCAGTCCCCAGTATATTGGTCCCTATATGGTTTTGCGGAGGGTTGGTAATATTGCTTATGAAATAGAGTTGCCTTATAGTTTGAGCTCCGTTCATTTGGTATTTCATGTCTCCTTATTGAGGATGTGTCTTGGTGATCCTTCTTCAGTTATTTCTTTGGAAGGTTGGGTATCTTGGATTCTCTATCTTATAAAGAGGTCCCGATTGAGATACTGGATCAGGAGGTTTATCGGTTGTGGACCAAGAATATGGCCTCAGTTAAGGTTCTATGGCGGAACCATAAGGTGGACAAGGCTACGTGAGAAGCGGAAACGGACATGAAGTCCAATTATTCGCATTTGTTATCTGCTCCAGATGTTCGTGAAAGGTATGTGTTCTTGAACACATCTTTATTTTATGAGTTTGTTAAAAAAAGTTGATTTCCTTGCATCTTTGTTTTTTTGTTTTAAAGGTAAGAGTATATGCATCTAAGGGGTGTGAATCATGCTTGTAGTTACCTTACCTTGTCCTTAATTCGGGGATGAATGTTCCTAGCGGGAAATACTAAAATACCTTGGGTTCCTAGGTTTTTGGCCCATGGAAAATTTCCTAGATTTTTGGTCTCTGGATAGGAAACGACTAGGGTAAATGACTCGTACACTGGGATACGAGTGGTATGGATTAGTCGTATGTTGACCATTGTTGGTTAGTGGGTTGGATTGGTTTCTGGAATGGGTAAAACTTGGGTGGGACTAGTCATATCGGTGACACAGGTCGTTTGGTTTGGGTCTTTCCTTCACTTAACCTTAGACTTGGTAGACTAAGTTGGATCTTAGTATGAGTGGATCACCATGAGCCACAAAATAGGGTATGAGTCGTACAATGGACTCATATGATGGGCAGTGTTCAATCCTCCTTAGATTCAATTCTGCCAGGGGTACGGATCATGGGTACTAGTCGTATACTTGGATACGACATGGTTTGGGGTGAGTCGTACCTTGGATAGTGTTGGGTCCAAAAAAGATGGCCTTGGGTATGAGTAGTGGGTACAACTCATATTGGAGGGTACAACTTGGATGGATAGTCGTACCCACCTGACGGGATTTTTGGGAGTTTAAGTGAGAGCAATTTGGATATTTCCCCCACTTAACCTAATAAGGCCCCACGACTTATATTACTATTGGGAGGTTATTTGTCCTATTATTTTATTCATTAACACTTAGAAACTTCTCTTAAACACTCTACAATTCTCTCTAAGGCTTTTGGGTAAAGGAAGGCAAGAGTTTCATCTTAAGGATTAATTTGGGGCTCTTGTTGGTGATTTCTCTCCAACATCTTCTTATTTTAAGGCATGTTCTCTTCCCTCATTGTTAGTTACAACTAAAGTCATGGTTTTATACAATGTTTTCATGGTTTGATTACTGTATGGTTTTGGGTTTTCAAGTATCTATTAGGGGTTTTGGTTATAAATGCTTGGTTATGGTTTTTTCATGTTTTAATTATGTATTTACAATGTTTTAATGGTGGTTTGGATACGTGGTTGCATGTGAATAGTTGATTGGCAATTGGAATGGTTTTGGAAACATTAAGCCCCCAATGTGTTCGATAAAATACCTATGAGAATGCTTTTACTATATTGTTGAACTTTTAATGAAAATTATTGCATGGTATGATTTAGTAATGGAATCCTAAATGGTTTAAATGGTTATTGGAATAGTTTGCGGTTTAACAATTAGACTTGTGGGGTACAATGGAATCTCCCAAGTAATCATAATAATGGAACACTTATGGGGTACATGGGAATCCCCCAAGTTAATTGGATAATGTGATCTATGGGTACATTGGAATCCCTTGATATTAAAAAGGTTTGGCTAAGGACTATACTTGCAAGTTATAATCGGTATGATGAAACCACTATGTATAGCCTCAGTTAATAATAATGGTTTGGTTAGTTGGAAATGGTTTTAATTGGGCTATAAAGGTGGGGTGTGATAGTTAATCGTGAATGTTGGAGCTAACAGATGAACACTGGAAAATCATGTTTGCCGACATGAGGGGTAGGTCATGGAGACCTTATATGAAACTATGAGGTACATGGGAATCCTTTAAGTACACTGTACATATGTATCAGGGAGGATAAGGGTACTTGGGAATCCCCTACTCTAATGGTATCTTCGGTTCATGCGGCTACACATATTGGGGCCCATTCAAGGGGTTACACTGGACCCATATATATCGTGGGTGGTTAAGGATGGTTAAGCTACACATACCCCTGTTAATTGTTTTAAATGCATGCTAAACTCGGTTTCCTTTCCCGGTATGGTTATATTTATATATAAGGTTTGTACGCATAAGGTTGGTTTACTTGGTTTTATTGGTTGATATTATTTTATCCTTTTACTGAGTTCATGCAAGCATTCACCTGCTAGCCCATTTTCAGGTGGCTATATCCCCATGCGATGCAGGAACTGGCCGTTCTACTCCTCCTGCTTAGCTATCGGATATTTGAGATCAACTTTTGGATTGAAGTGGTGAGCTCCCATCATTCGGGATGGCTCTATTTCATGGATTGTAACGCCCCAAAAATGGGTCCCGAGATGTCACACGTTGCTTAGGATCATAAATGACCCCAAGCTATCCTTTCTACTGGCATAACTCATAAGCAACTGAATAAAATAGCTAAATCTGTACAAAATCAGTAGAAGATAACTTTTTTCTGAAATTTGTTCAATACAAAACTGAATTCACATGATTACAACTCTGCTTTTACAAAGAAAACTGAAACTGAATAAATTAACTCTACTGTCTGTCTATGAAGCCTCTACTAATACTGACGATATACAGCTGGGAAGCTACTCCAACTATCGCTAATCAATACGTATGAATGAGAAAGTAAAGATTATAAATAAGTATAACGAAAGTCCCCGAAGTAGGAGGACTCATCATCTCACAGGCTGGAATCTGCAACTGTCTGAGTCTGAATGTGCATACTGAAACTTGTACCTAGATTATGAGACAATGTAGCACATAGACATATATGTGGATTAGTAATTTGAGGATGTACTCAGTCTATGGGGGTGAATGCATAAGTAAAAATATATCTCATAGTCATCATTTATAAAACAATGCATGCTAAAAGTAAGTGACTCACATAAGCTGGAATATCTGAAATACTGCAGTAAGTAGCAATAAGACACAAAACATGCTTTACAAATCTCGTGAGCCACAACATTTAGTTCTAAAATTTGTATTCTATTCTTGTTCTCGTAATCTTGTAAACTAAATGAAATCTGAAATTTCTTTCTGCATAAGAAATACTTTATCTCAATTCATAGAGGCTAAGTGAAAAAGGAGCTCACCTTTGTGTCTGAAAACTAAAGTTGTAACTCTGTAGTTGAAAATCTCAAGTAATTCAATATCTAAATAATTTTTGTGACCCTTTACACTTAGTTCCTAAAATCATTAGGGAAAATACTTACCTTAAGAAATATACTAAAAATTTGTTATTTACTTTTACTAGCAGGAAAAAAAAAATACTTTCTTCAAGGGAAAATATACTTTAAGAAACTACTCTGAAAATCTTACTACTAGGGAGGTTCTCTTAACTGACATACACCATGCGAACTACATAGAGTCCAACGTTTTGTCCTCCTGAGGAAGAAACCTCACGTTGGGGAGAGGCGTCATACTCTTGCCAGGGAGTATAACCTCAACTCAGTAATCACTATCTCGGCCTCGGGCCCATAAATCTCAATCCTATGGTGGCACATAGTTCTGGGTATGAAACTATAGTAACTTACCCGACTCGGTTCTAAATACTACTTCCTTTAGTTAGCTATACTCATCTCATGGAAATCCACTTTAAAATAATCTCATGGTTCATAAAGAACCCAAATATTAAATCTGTAATCTCATTTAGAAAAGTGGACTTCAAAGCTACTATGACCGTTAAGGTCAAAACTTTCTCAATAATCTCAAAATACTCAAATCATGGTTGCTTATAGAACGAAAGTTCTTAAAATTTAAATCTCAAGTAGGACTTAATGACCCATAATTCAATCTCATGTTAAAACATCTCAAAATTCACACTTGATAGCATAAAGATTCATAAATCATCTCTAAATCTGGAAAATTTTAGCAATATGCATTATAATATCAACATACACATGTAATTCAATTTCTAAAACATGAAAAATATCATAATCTCAAGAATAACATCATAGGGTATAAACCCATACTTCAATTTCATGAGAAAACATGTAAAATCATATATCTTTGTAATTAAAAATAAGTTTTGGGCACAATGACGAAAGGATTGTCCTTGTTCAAGCCCCACATACCTTATTTTTCTCAATTTGATGGAACAATATGACTTTTGAATCCTTGAGAGTGTTCTTGGTGGCTTTTCTTGAAGGTTCTTGAATGGTGATATTTTGATTCTTAAGTTTTCTTGAAGAACGGTTTGAACCTTGTTCTTGGGGGTTGATCTTGAAAGGAACCCTAATTTTGATGTTATTGATGAATATGAGGTTATGAGCTTTGATTTGATTTAATTAGGTGTTAAAAAGGGTGGAAAATACCCAAAAATCCTTTTAAAAATGGCTTAAAATCTCTAAACGGAGGTCCCCGACAGTTTGGGCGATGAACCATCGCCCTTGGGACAGACCGTCCCTTCAACCCATCACTTTTTAGCTAGAAAACAGGCTTACTACCTCAGTTGTGATGTTTTGGGCAACGGTCCGTCGCAGGCACGACGGTCCGTCGCAGGCACGACGGTCCGTCGCAGGCACGATGGTCCGTCGCAGGCACGACAGTCCGTCGCAGGCACGATGGTCCGTCGGCCTTCCCATCGCACTTTGGTAGTCCGGATAGCTCAATGTAAAACGGCCATAACTTTTTACCCCAATACCGGATTTTAGCAAAATTGGTATAGTTGGAAATATAATTCAATTATCTACCTGTTAGTGGGTCATAAGCTCAAAAATTCATAGTATAACAAAATATATGCCCATTTGAAGTTGACTATACCAAAATCCTACTTAAGAATTCAATCGGTAAGGGATGTTTTGATTCACCTAATAGCTAGGACATATTTGAGTCCTTAATACACATTGAACTTGATCATAAAACTAACAAATCAATAAAATTTATTTCTCATGAGCTTGAAGCATGGTTATACTATCGGTTGGGATTCTCGGGGTATTATAATATCTCCTCCTTGGGAACATTCGTCCTCGAATGAGGTTGGCTAGCTGAGAAAATTGCGGATGCACAGCTGAAATAAATTACTAAACTGATTCTACCTCATTCTAATCCTGTGAGTACTTCTAGGAATGCAACTTCTTACTTTCAAACTTAGCCACTCTTCTCGAATACTCCCTCACTATACTATTCCCGTTAAATACCATACTCCTTTGATTCAACTTTTAATTCTCACATGGCATTGATAAACCTATCTACTAAGGTCTAAACTAAACTAAGTCCTCTTACCATGGACAATCCTAACTCAAAATTTTGGGGTACTACATATAACACCATAACTGACTGGACTACCGAAGCGATATGCGACGCGTCGCGTTACCCCCTACCAATGCAACTACTATGCGTCGCGGCCATATCGCGTTACCTCACTATTTTTATCATCAAACCTCACCCGAAAAATCTGAAACTTACACGAGATGTGCTATTGACAACCCGGTCATGATTTCACTTAAGGATTTACATTCTAAGGTCGGGAAGGTTGGAAACTAACGCGCACCACATTCATCCACTCATACACCAACATGGCATTCAAGACTATTATTATAACCACATATGAACGTCTAAACAAACACCATAATAGCACACTCCTTGTATTCTCTAACCCCCTATCACAACAACTCCCACGCACTACCCCAAGAACATACACACACCAATTTCAACTAACCACAACATGTATCAAGGACTTGGCCTCAATATTACTTCACACTTATGGCCTTAGATAAAACAAGAATACAACTATCTTTCATCAACAAGAAACACTTACTCTCGCCTATCAACACAATTACTCATCACCATTATTATTACATAAGGAGGAGTCACTGAAAGGTTAGAACATGAGACGTTCAAGCATGGAAGGATACTATACGTAACTTGACACTTAACTGAGGCCTGAGGAATTAAGGATCAACATCATAGATTCATCAAAGTGATCTGAATTGAGGACATACATGATATAAACTGAATTGCACTAGGATCATGAGTTCTTAAAAACTGACCATACTTTGAAACATGAGTTCATACTTATCATGAGCTACTCAACATAAGACTGAAGTTTATAGATTCATGAGGGATAACTCGAATCACAGAGCGAAGTTGTTACTTGTTTGCTAGAAACTGAGAATAGAATTGAGCATACATGATGTGTATAAGCATTGGCATACAACATGGATCTATCACACAAGACATGGATTTGGTGATATAATGACTGAAATCCAAGGAATACTCTAGAGTAAGAAGGATCACTATCTCATTATAATTCTTATTGACATGTATCACAATCTAATTCTCAAAACTTGATTTGGTTCTTCACTCTACCATCTCCCCCTTAGGTCAGAGCTGATATTTTAAGGTTATGGTCTACTCCAAATCCTCGAGGCTAAGCCATAATTTCATCATTCTAATGTCTACACATAAATGCTAAACTCATAAGAATAAACTATATTTCGAACTTACTGACTTCATTCTTGAACAACCCTTTCATATACCATCCTTAACTTTCTAGCTTCAATAATCATCATCAAGAACTTACACCCTCATTTGTAAACATACCTACATATCTAAACACATAATCATAGCCTACCAAGATCACACTTTTATACTTATATTTCTAAGCTATGAGAATCAAGATTATATCAAAAGGCTCAACATTATCAATCATACTCACTTAACTTAGATATTAAGAACACCATATACTATATCACTAGCTTTCTTCCACTTTGAAACTTAAGGGTACTACAAACCACAAACAAAACTTAGTAAACTTCGAGAATAATGCAGCACCATATCACCTTCGGCATACCTCTACATCATACTTAATTTTGAATACATGCAGTTACACTCTTCCATACACTGTTCAAGCTTACTAGATCATCTCCATATAACTAGCATCAACAATCGAACAATCATTATTCTCACGTTTATGATCATCCTCTATTCAAACTTAACGTCAAATGCTAAACATGATTTACAACCAAACCTCACACACCATTCTCACTCGAAAGCTATAAAATAAGACGTCAAGAAACACTAGTCCACTAAAGCCTTAAATAATAATAATCGATCATAATCATATGGCCTATCTTATTTACAATCCAATATCATACCCTTCTTCTACCCATCATACTTTTCACCCATATATACACCTAAACTTCTTTATAGTTCTATACATTTTAACTAAACTCCTTTTTGTAACCTCAAGGGAAGCCTAAATTAACAATACTAAACTACTGAGTACTTCATGAATAATCTATACTTTTCTAACACAACCAATATCATCAATAACTCTTTTCATACTTTAAGCAAACAATAATTCTCCTTAACTAATAACTCCTTCTCTACCTTCCACTAAACTAACACACAAGGACATATCACTTCATTACCAACTCAATCATATACAAAAAAAAATTCAGCTATTTACAAATTCAATAAATTGATCTTGCCACACTTCTTGTCACTACACTTATAAACCCACCCTTCCAACTACAAGAAGATTCAATCTACTTATGAATCATAAAACTCTAGGTTTCAATATCTCATGAATACAAACTATATTTAGAAATCTATAGTCACACTATCTCCTCTAATGAGTACTATCTGTATTGAAAGGCTAATGAGGAATATGGATACATATCTTACTCTGTCTTAACTGAATGACTCATAAGAATGAGGACATAAACTTTCAACTTGAGAGACTTATGACACACTAGAGAGCTCCTCTCAAGCCCTTTGTATGACTTCTAAGATTTCTGCTAGTGAATTTGAGAGCATTATTTGGGGAGGAACTGAAACTTGCTAATTATGTTATCTCAAGAATAATACAAAGAATAAGGAAATTTTAGGGTAACACATGAATAGAAAGGAGATTCTAAGAGAACAACTTTACTGCACGATCTAGAGTAGGAAAGAAAGGAAACTTTTCTTAAATGCCCTATATCCTCTTAAAAAAAAGTAGAGACATCTTCGTACCATTCCATAAGACTCTACTAGACACGGCTTCACAGACACCCTAGGACACTTGAACTCTGTGCTTTGATACCAAGTTTGTAACACCCCAAAAATGGGTCCCGAGATGTCACACGGTGTTTAGGATTATAAGTGACCCCAAGCTAACCCTTCTACTACCATAACTCATAAGCAACTAAATAAGATAGCTAAATCTGTACAAAATCAATGGAAGATAACTCTTTTATGAAATCTGTTCAATACAAAACTGAATTCACATGATTACAACTCTGTTTTTACAAAGAAAATTGAAACTGAATACATTAACTCTACTGTCTGTCTATGAAGCCTCTACTAATACTGACTATAGATAGCTGGGAAGCTACTCTAACTATCGCTAATCAATACGTATGAATGTGAAAGTAAAGAATATAAATAAGTATAATGGAAGTCCCCGAAGTAGGAGGACTCATCATCTCACAGGATGGAATCTGCAATTGTCTGAGTCTGAATATGCATACTGAAACTTGTACCTGCATTATGAGACAATGTAGCACATAGACATATATGTGGATTCATACTTTGAGGATGTACTGAGTATATGGGGGTGAATGCATAAGTAAAAATATATCTCATAGTCATCATTTATAAAACAATGCATACTAAATGTAAGTGACTCACATAAGCTGAAATATCTGAAATACTGAAATAAGTAGCAATAAGATGCAAAACATGCTTTACAAATCTCGTGAGCCACAACATTTAGTTCTAAAATTTGTATTCTCTTCTTGTTCTCATAATCTTGTAAACTAAATGAAATCTGAAATTTCTTTCTGCATCAGAAATACTTTGTTTCAAATCATATAGGCTAAGTGAAAAAGGAGCTCACCTTTGTGTCTGAAAACTAAAGTTGTAACTCTGTAGCTAAAAATCTCAAGTAATTCAATATCTGAATAAGTTTTGTGAGCCTTTACACTTAGTTCCTAAAATTATTAGGGAAAATACTTACCTTATGAAATATACTCAAAATATGTTATTTACTTTTACTAGCAGGAAAAAAAAATACTTTCTTCAAGGGAAAATATACTTTAAGAAACTACTCTGAAAATCTTACTATTAGGGAGGTTCTCTTAACTGACATACACCATGCGAGCTACATGGAGTCCAACATTTTATCCTTTTAAGGAAGAAACCTCACGTTGGGGAGAGGCGTTATACTCTTGCCAGGGAGTATAACCTCAACTCAGTGATCACTATCTTGGCCTCGGGCCCATAAATCTCAATCCTATGGTGGCACGTAGTTCTGGGGTATGAAATCATAGTAACTTACCCGACTAGGTGCTAAATACTACTCCCTTTAGTTAGCTACGCTCATCTCATGGAAATCCACTTTAAAATAATCACATGGGTCATAAAGAACCCAACTATAAAATCTTTAATCTCATTTAGAAAAAGTGGATTTCAAAGCTACTATGACCGTCAAGGTCAAAACTTTCTCAATAATCTCAAAATACTCAAATCATGGATGCTTATAGAACAAAAATTCTTAAAATTTCAATCTCAAGTAGGTCTTAATGACCCATAATTCAATCTTATGTTAAAACATCTTAAAATTCATACTTTATAATATAAAGATTTATAAATCATCTTAAAATCTGGAAAATTTTAGCAATATGCATTATAATATCAACATACTCATGTAATTCAATTTCTAAAACAAGGAAAATATCATAATCTCAAGAATAACAACATAGGGTATAAACCCATACTTCAATTTCATGAGAAAACATGTAAAATCATATATCTTTGTAATTAAAAACAAGTTTTAGGCACAAGAACGAAAGAATTGTCCTTGTTCAAGCCCCACATACCTTATTTGGCTCAATTTGATGGAACAAGATGACTTTTGAAGCCTTGAGAGTGTTCTTGGAGGCTTTTCTTGAAGGTTCTTGAATGATGATGTTTTGATTCTTAAGTTTTCTTGAAGAAGGTTTGAACCTTGTTCTTGAGGGTTGATCTATAAAGGAACCCTAATTTTGATGCTATTGATGAATAT
This sequence comes from Capsicum pubescens, assembly GCA_030864215.1. Lineage (NCBI taxonomy): Eukaryota > Viridiplantae > Streptophyta > Magnoliopsida > Solanales > Solanaceae > Capsicum > Capsicum pubescens. The sequence continues at coordinate 102,592,554 of CM061538.1, forward strand.
GAAGTTATGAGCTTTGATTTGATTTAATTAGGTATTAAAAAGGGTGGAAAAGATCTAAAAAAACTTTTAAAAATGACTTAAAATCGCTAAACGGAGGTCCCCAATGGTTGGGGCGACGAACCGTCGCCTTGGGAACAGAACGTCCCTTCAACCCATTACTTTTTTGATAGAAAATAGGTTTACTGCCTCAGTTGCGATGGTTTGGGCGACGGTCCATTGTAGACGCGACGGTCTATCGGCCTTCCCATCGCACTTTGGCAGTCCAAATAGCTCACTGTAAAATGGCCATAACTTTTTACCCCGATACTGGATTTTGGAAAAATTGGTATCTTTAGAAATATAATTCAATTATCTATCTGTTAGTGGGTTATGAGCTCAAAAATTCATAGTATAACAAAATATATGCCCATTTGAAGTTGACTATACCAAAATCCTACTTAAGAATTCAATCGGTAAGGGATGTTTTGATTCACCTAATAGCTAGGACATATTTGAGGCCTTAATGCACATCGAACTTGATCATAAAACTAACAAATCACTAAAATTTATTTCTCATGATCTTGAAGCATAGTTCTACTATCGGTTGGGATTCTCGGGGTATTATATGGATGCTATTTCATACTTTGGTTTATTTATAGATATTATTTTTGTCTATGGTTTGGGTCATGTCCCACCCAAATTTTGGCATTCTTTTGGTTAAATGCTTTTGTGGAACTACTATGTGTTGGTATGGGTAGGATTGATATTGATGTCATCCTTAGTATTGGCATTGGTATTAGGGCTGATACTGGTGGACTAAATTTCTCATTGTTCCATCCTTTTATGTTATGTTATGGAACTTGGTTTGGTTATTGTTATTGTTTTGGTTTATGATTTGGTATAGGTTATCGGAAGGGTTTGGATGGTTGGACATAGTTGGGATAGTCTCGATAATAGACCTATCCAGAGTCTGTAATTTGGATAGGTATGCTATCTTGTTATATGTTCAAAATTCAGCCAACTCAGGGCAGGCAACTGGAGGTTGGGTTGGGTAACAGGGGTGGTCTGCGATCCTGGTTGGACTTGGGACTCCCATTACGACATGACCCTGGGTCGGGTGGTGTAATATAATTATCACAACATCCTCCGACCTTGACGGGTATATAATTATCACAATATCTTTTGGCCTTGCCGGGTATTAATATTATCATCACATTATTCTTTGGCCTTATCGGGTATCATCACATCATCATAATGTCCTCCGGTCTTTCCGGGTATCAATGTCATCATTATAATATCCAAACCAATGTTACATAATAGAGAGTAAGCCCCATAAGGGCTAAAGTAAAGAGCAAGCCCCACGGGGGATATAGTAAAGAACAAGCTCCACAAGGGCTAAAGTAAATAATTACGAAAAGAGAAGCAAGGTAGTTTATATTTCCATAATTCATCGCTCATCATCAATATCACATTATCCATAAGTGTATATATATATATATATATATTTATGTATATATAAATACATATATACATACATATATATATACATACATATATATATACACAAACATATACACACACACACACATATATATAAGGTGCACAAACTCAAGCCGTGATTAAAAGAGTGTAAGTTGTAAATCCATTTCCCGAAGTGATCTTTGGGACTAAATCATTAATCAGTATCGAAAGGGTCAAAATCTTCCACAATTGGAGTAATTAGTAGTATCAATTCATGGACCGAAACTTATCTCGGTCAAGTCTTTAAAATATCATTATTATCCTCTTTTAGGTATATAAATTATTCATTAAAACAGGCAGTTATTACTATGACGAAATCCATTGTTAAGTTAGAAAGTGGGTCGTTACCCTTAGTTAGAGACAATAATAATAATATCATAGTCTAATAGAATCGTATCAACTATCGATGCAATGATCATGAATGTACCACATCTCTGCATGCCATCAATAGTATTCAATCATGTCTATCATAAACATTATACCATATTTTCCTCCATCCAATATCGGAGAGATGTGTATATAAACACACACACACACACACATATATATATATATATTCATAAACTGCAATCATATCCTTTACAAATATATTACTTCCTGGATATCCAACCAAAATCATAATGTGGCCTTTGGCCCAATAATGTGTCTAGAATAATCATACTATCATATTTACGGCCTTAGGCCCATATACGAATTCGGATCTCATATTAATAATCATGTATATATAAATGATCTCATAACTATAGGCCATAACATATTTACAAGGCATAATATCTCTATAAGCTATGAAGCATATTTGTAATCAACTTACATAGAGGAGGCATCTCATTTCTAGGAGTCAAAATGCATCAATAAATATAACTCATAACTACGAGGCATATCACATCTATGAGGCATCTCGTATCTATAGGTCATGTATCATTACTATGAGGAATATCATCTTTATAGGCCGATTTTCATGTCTATGATGAATATTGTAACGCCCCGAGAGCACACCCTAGGCATCACACGGTGCTTATAGTCCCGAGGGACTATAAGCTAACCCATAAGCTGGTATCTGCTGTGAGCACTAGATAACATGATCATAAATGTGGAAGAATACTGACATGCCATAAGGTTTTAATAACTGAATTCAAAACTGAAATATGAGTCTATAGAAATAACTGACTGAATCTGATAAACTAGATAACTAACTGTAGTGTCTAAATATTGAATAACTGACTCTAATGTTTGATAAGCCTCTAAAACTGAATGACTCTGAGTTGATGGGACAGGCCCCAACTAACTCCAACTAACTACTAAACTGAGAAATGAAATAAAGTAAGCCTGTCCTCGAAGTATGAGGACTCACCACTGCTACTGCTAAGGATCTGATAAGTCTAATCATGAGCCGGGAACTGAGCATCAGAACCTATGATATAATACATCATAGAGTAAAAGAAAAGGTATGCAATTAGTACTTTGAATGTACTGGTACGCTAAATGAGGTAGGCTAATATGTATGGTTTCATGAACAAAACTAATAATTAACTGAATATGTATGTAAAGCATAGAGTACTGAGTGTTCATGAAAATCTATAATTACCAAAGATACATGAATATCTATAGATACTAAGGATGCATGACCAAGCATATAACATAAACTGAGTAAAATCTGTAAACTAAAATTCTGAAATAACTGAAATCTGTCTGCTTTGGTCAAACAAAACTAAGACTAAATAACTAAACTGGGACTATAACTGAGACTATATCTGAGACTGTGGGAGGTATCATTTAACTGACATGCCCCAATCTGAGCTAATCGGGGTCCAAACTCTAACCCCAGTTGGAAGGGTATTAATACCATGCCACAGCTACTAACACTGACTGTGTGGAACCACTAAACTGATATAATGTCCAAAGGACTAAGGGTGTCAAGCCTGAATAGATGGGTGACCCCTGCGAGATAGTCAAGCCTAATATGACGGGTGACTTCTCATATCCTATGTTGGCTACGTAGTTCTAGAGTATAGGGACTTCTACTAACGACTCTGCCTATCTGACGGGAAATCCTCTATCCCTACACTCGCTCGGTGATAAATTCTACTTCCAACTGAAAGACACTGAAATACTATACTATTCTGAGTTTAACTGACTGATATTTGACTATTCTGATAATGCTTATTGTATGTTCTGAAGACTATTCTGTAATGTACTGAGAGTAGACTACATAAACAGCTATGGTTTTTAGGTATTCAATACCCCCAGGACTTAAAAACAACAATGGTAAAATGACACTAATGCTTGGGGGACAAAGCATGAAGGCTTTTATTAAATCAATCACTCTTATAGGCATTTTAGCAAACACTTGTAGTTCATGGTTTAACACAATTATCATGGAACTTATAGAAATAGCATGAATTTGACATAATAGTATTAAATAATGGTTTAATTCAATAAATAATAATATTAAAACACGAAGAATCGAATAACAACAATAATTTCATTGAATCATGATAAAAAATCATAGTTCATGGAGATTCATGGGTGAAATCATAATTTAAAACATAACTTGGTGATTAAAATGGGATACTTGGACTCCATGGGTGGAAGGGACCCATGGATGAATATTTAACATACCAGAGTTAATGAATTTAGGATGATTGATGGAGAGTTCTTGAGATCTTGCCTTAAATTTGAGAGCTAGGGTTCTTGATTGGGAGAGAATCTTCTTTGATTTGGGGGAAGACTTATTTAAATAATGAAGTAATAGGTTAATTAGGGTGAATTTCATGTTAAAGGCTGATTGGGGTGAGGGGAAAAAGATGTTATTTCCCTCAGATTTAAAACTCAGAATTTCTGAAAAATTTCCGATTTTGTGGGCTAGCGCGATGTGGCACTATCGCACCGTGGCATTGGAATTGGACAATTGGGAAAATACATGGTGGCGAGACCACGTAATCACGTTTCCACCTTTTTTGTGACCTGGAAGCTCACCACGATATGGAGGTATCGCGCTGCAACATTGGAAAATGACAAATACCAATTTGGCCTATGGCGCGACGTGCTAGGATCGTGGACCCTCACTAGAATTTGCCAAATGGGAAATTGGCCTGCTCCATGATGCGCGAAGGGTTAAAATGATAGTGTTTAATGACTGGAACTTAAAATCGCCATAACTTCTTACCCGTGTATTGGATTTGGGCGAATTTATATCGTTAGAAAGTTAATTCAATTTCCTACGCAATGGCTGGCTCTAAACTGAAAAATAACAAGTGTTTCAAAAATTTCATAAATGAATACTCATGTATTGGGACTTAGATTACGCTAAGGAAATGTGGGGTATTATAATATTTCCCCCTGGGATCATTCATCCTCGAATGAGACTGGTTAAGCTGAGGAAAAACTGATGGACTGAGCTTACACACTGAACATGCATATCTGATGCATGAAATGCATGACTGAACTGACTCAGGAATGCACGACTGACATGAACATGATGTGCAACTGAAACTGAGCATGATATAGAGAAATCTTAAGAAGATTAGTACCTTAAACCAAATCAGAATTTGCAAAGAAAAGATGAGGGTACTTGGTCCGCATATCTGCTTCTTCTTCCCAAGTGGCTCCCTCAACAAACTGATTCCACCAGAGAACTTTGACTAGTGAAACCTCTTTATTCCTTAGTCTACAAACTTGATGATCAAGAATTTCGACTGGAACTTCCTCATAGGAATGACTATTCTGAACATCTATCCTTTCTAGGGGAACAACTACAGCTGGATCACCAATACACTTCTTCAACAATGAGACATGGAACACTGGGTGGACTGAAGCTAGGTCTCAATGCAACTCAAGATCTTAAGCAACCTTTTTGAAACGACTAAAAATTCTGAAGGGATGGACATATCAGGGACTAAGTTTCCCTTTCTTGCCGAATCTCTTCACTCCCTTCATGGGAGAGATTTTCAAGTACATAGAATCACCAATCTCAAACTCGAGATCCTTTCTCCTCACATCTGCATACGACTTCTGTCAGCTATAGGCTGCTCTATGTTTTTCTCTGATCAACTGAACCTTCTCTAAGGCATCAAACACCAAGTCAAACCCTACTACCACAGCCTCACCTACTTCAAACCAACCAATTGGAGATCTACATCTCCTACCATAAAGAGCCTCAAATAGAGCCATCTGGATACTGGAATGGTAGCTATTATTATATGCGAATTCAATCAAAGGAAAGTAGTCATCCCAACTACCTTTAAAATCAACTACGCATGCTCTCAGCATATCCTCAAAAGTTCGAATGGTCCTTTCTTCTTGACCATCTGTCTGAGGGTGCAAAGTTATACTGAGATGGACTTGGGTACCAAGACCCTTTTGGAACTCTTTCCAGAAATGAGAGGTAAACTGGGTACCTCTATCTAAGATGATAGATAAGGGAAAACTGTACAACCTGACCAACTCTCTGAGATAGAGTTTGGCATAGTCCTCGGCTGAATAAGAGGTATAGAATGACAACAAATGAGCTGATTTGGTCATCCTATCTACGATAGCCCAAATAAAATCATGTTGATGATGGGTATGAGGCAATCCTATCACAAAATCTATGTTCACATCTTCCTATTTCCATATGGGAATACTGAACTCCTTCATTGCCCCACTAGGCTTCTGGTGCTCAATCTTAACTTACTGACATGTAGAGGATTTGGATACAAACTCTGCAATATCCCTCTTCATCCCACTTCACTAATAGATCTCCTGCAAATTATGATACATCTTAGTGGCCCCTGGATGAATAGAGTAACGCACACCATGAACTTCTACAAGAATTCGTTGCCTTAAATTTTCTACATCAGGCACACCCAATCTACCTTGACAACGCAAAACACCATCTCCCCCTTGGGATACAACCTCCACTTTCTGATCTCTACTGATTCTTTCAACTTAACTAGACTGGGATCTCCATCCTGCTTTTCCTTCACCTTAGAAACTAGAGATGATTCGGCACTACTCTGCACCCACACTACCCTCTATTGAGTCGACTAAGCAGAAACCTAGTTGCGCAAGCTGATGAGCTTCCTAGGCTAACTTCTTCTTACCATCCTCAACATGAGCAAAACTACCCATAGACATTCTACTGAGAGCATCAACCACTATATTGGCCTTGCCCAAATAATACAGAACACTCATGTCATAATCTTTCAATAACTCTAGCCACCTTCTCTGATGAAAATTCAAATTTTTATGAGATAACACATACTGCAGGCTCTTATGGTCAGTGAACACATCTACAAGAACCCCATACAAGTAATGTCTCCAAATCTTTAAGGCAAATGCTACAGCTCCTAGCTCAAGATCATGAGTAGGGTAATTGTTTTCATGGGGTTTCAGTTATCTGGAGGCATAGACGATAACCTTACCTCGCTGCATGAGGACACAACCCAAAACTACTTTGGATGCATCATAGTACACAACAAACCCATCTGAACCATCTGGCAAAGTAAGAACCGGGGCTGAGGTGAGTCGAGTCTTCAACTCTTGAAAACTCTTTTTCCAAGAATTTGACCACTGAAACTTAACTTTCTTCTGCGTCAATTTGTACATGGGGGATGCAATAGAAGAAAATCCTTCAACAAACCAATGGTAATATCTAGCCAAACCCAAGAAACTCTTGATGTCTGACAGAGATATGGGTCTATGACAGTTTCTCATGCCTCAGTCTTTTGAGGATCAACCCTAATGCTATCACCAGTAATAATATGGACACGAAAACTACTGATCTTAGCAAAAATTCACACTTACTAAATTTGGCGAACAACTGATGAGTTCTGAGAGTCTGAAGTACCATTCTGAAGTGGTCTGCATGATCATTTTTGCTACGAGAGTAAACAAGAATGTCATCAATAAAGACTATGATGAACATGTCCAAGTACTGCTTGAACACTCAGTTCATCAAGTCCATAAAGGCTTCTTGGGAATTCGAGAGACCAAAGAACATAACTAGAAACTCAAAGTGACCATACCGGGTTTGGAAAACTGTTTTTGAAATGTAACATTCCCTGACCCTGAGCTGATGATAGCCTGATCTGAGGTATATCTTGGAAAAGTATCTGGCACCCTAAAGTTGGTCAAATAAGTCATTAATTCTAGGAAGTGGATATTTATTCTTGACTGTGACTTTTTTAACTAATGGTAGTCTATGCATATTCTGAGAGAACCGTCTTTCTTATGCACGAATAGAATAAGTGCGCCCTACGAGGAGATGCTGGGTATGATGAATCCCTTATCTAGGAGATCCTTTAACTATTCTTTTAACTCCTTGAGTTATGATGGAGCTATTCTATATGGCAGAATATATATGGGTTGAGTATCTCGGAGAAGGTCTATTCCAAAGTCGATTTTCCTTTTGGGAGGAACTCTAAGAGATCTTCAGGGAACACATCTAGAAATTCCCTCACTACAAAAACTGACTCAAGAGTTGGAGTTTCTGAGTTGGAGTCTTTGACTCACACAAGAAGATAGACACATCCCTTAGATATCATACATCTCGCTCTAAGGTACGAAATCAACTGACCCCTAAGAGATGTGGTACTAGGATTTGTTAATTTAGGAATTGAAAATGAACTATTATGTTTCTAAAATCAACTGAGGCATAGCATGATTGGAGCCAATCCATGCCGACAATGACGTCAAAATCCATTATTTCTAACTCTACAAGATCAACTGAAGTAACTTTTTGAGATATGGTGACCGGATAGTTCCTGTATACCTATATGGCTACAATTGAAACACCTACTGGGTAGACACTAAAAAGGGCTTTGCTAGAGTTTCGGGAATGAATCTGAAATTAACGGCTATATAGGGATTTACAAAAGAAAGAGAAGCTCCAGGGTCTAGTAAGGCATAAACATATAAGTAAAAGAACTGCAACGTACCAGTAACTACGTTAGGAAAATTTTCTTGATCTTGGTGGGATTGAAGAACATATAATCTATTCGGACGCTGACCACTGGTAGAACTGGAAGTGACACCCTGCTGAGTTGGGCGACCGAATGGAACTGACGACTGATGGGACTGGCCCTTTTGGCGCACATCCCTACCTTTTTGAGAAACTACCCGACACTTTCGAATCCGATTACCTGGCTTTCCACACCCGAAGCACACATAACTACCCGCTCTACACTCACCCTAATAGTGTCTGCCATATTTTTGACATAGAGTATTTGTACGAGTACTACTAACTCTAACCTGGGACTTAGAGCTTAGTGCTCTATCCCTATTTTCATTTCTGAATTTGGGTACGGGAGCACTGGCTGAAGAGGGTGTTGGGGCTGAAGACCTCTGATGGAACTGAGAACGATTACCACCCTCGAACTTTGGCTGACTAAAGTTAAACTACCTATTCTAGACCTCTTATTTCCTCTCTCTCTCTCCTTAATCTTTTGCTTCTCCATCTGTTGAGCATGAACCATCAACCTAGACAACTCTATCTCACTAATCAGCATTGCAGTCCTGCACTCCTTGACCACATTATCAGATACACCAGACACAAACTTACTCATCTTGGAACTATTATCAGCTACCACATGAGGAGCATATCTAGCTAACTGAGTAAACTTGAGGGAATACTCCCTCATGCTCATGTTTCACTGCCTCAAGTTAATAAAATCTACACCTTCACCTCTATGAACTCCAATGGGAAGAATTTGTCTAAGAAAGTTGTGGTAAACTCTTCCCATTCTACTGGCCATGCATCTACACCCTTATCAACCTTCTACTGCCTAAACCAAGTATGGGCTACATCCTGCAACTGGTATGCAGCCAACTCAAGACTCTGACTAGATGTCACCCCCATTGTATCCATGACCTTCTAAACTATATCTAAGAATTCCTGTAGATCTTCTTCAGACTTGGAACGCATGAAAAAGGGAGGATTCATCTGGGTAAAATTCCAAATTCTGGTTGTATCAGTATTGGCCACTGGGTTAGCCGGAATAGCAGTTGGCCGTTCATTTTGTGTTGCTATGGAATTTGCTAAAATAGTAAATGCAACTCTAAATTCTACGTGAGAGACATGCTCGTCTAGAGGATCTTCCTGGATGGGCTGAGGGGCTGGCTGGTTTCCTGTTCTTCTTCTGTTCTTCTTGGGAGGCATGTTTTGTAAATAGAAAGAAGAAATGGATCAGGAAGGGAGTTTAACTTAAGCTCATGCTCATTCGCATGACATGAATACTAAAAGAAGGGAAACTTTTCCAAAATGCCTTGTAGCCTCTCGTACATAAGTGTGATGCGCTACACACCCATGCACAAAACTCAACTCGATACGGCTTTCAGACTACCTAGGATACTTTAAAACATTAGGCTCTTATACCAAGTTTATAATGCCTCGAGAGCGCACCCTAGGCATCACACAGTGCTTACAATCCCAAGAGACCACAAGCTAACCCATGAGCTGGTACCTTCTGTGAGCACTGAATAACATGATCATAAATATGGAAGAATACTGACAAGCCATAAGGTTTTAATAACTGACTTCAAAACGAAAATATGAGTCTATAGAAATAACTGACTGAATCTGATAGAATACTGATAAACTAGATTCTAACTATAATATCTGAATACTGAATAACTAACTTAAATGTCTGATAAGCCTCTAAAAATAAATGACTATGAGTTAATGGGATAGGCCCCAACTAACTACTAAACTGAGACATGAAATAAAGTAAGCCCGTCCTCAAAGTATAAGGACTCACCACTACTACTGCTGAGGATATGATAAGTCTAATCGTGAGCCGGAAACTGAGCATCAGCACCTATGATATAATACATCATAGTGCAAAAGAAAAGGTATGCAATCAGTACTTTGAATATACTGGTATGCTAAATGAGGTAGGCTGATATACATGGTTTCATGAATAGAACTAATAATTAACTAAATATGCATGTAAATCATGGAGTACTGAGTATGCATAAAAATCTGTAATTACTGAAGATACGTGAATATCTGTAGATACAGAGGATGCATGACCAAGCACATAACATAAACTGAGTAAAATTTGTAAACTAAAATACTAAAATAACTAAAATTTGTATGCTTTAGTCGAACAACACTAAGACTGAATAACTGAACTGGGACTATAACTGAGACTGTATCTGAGACTGTGGGAGGTATTATCTAACCGACATGCCCCAATCTGAGCTAATCGGGGTCCAACCTGTAACCCCAGTTGGAAGGGTGTTAATATCGTGTCATGGGTACTAACACTGGCTGTGTGGATCCACTAAACTGATATAATATCAAAAGAACTAAGGGTGTCAAGCCTGAACTGACGGGTGACCCCTGCGAGATAGTCAAGCCTAATCTGACGGGTGGCTTCTTATATCCTACGCTGGCTACATAGTTTTGGAGTATAGGGACTGCTACTAACGACTCTACCTATCTGACAAGGAAGCCACCATCCCTACACTCGCTCGGTGCTAAATCCTACTCCCAACTGAAAGACACTGAAATACTAGACTGTTCTGAGTTTAACTGACTAATATTTGACTATTCTGATAATGCTCATAGTATGTTCGGAAGACTATTCTGTAATATACTGAGACTAGACTACATAAATAGCTATGGGTTTTGGGTATTCAATACCCCCAGGACTCAAAAACAGCAATGGTAAAATGACACTAAAGCTTGGGGGACAAAGCATGAAGTCTTTTATTAAATCAATCACTCTTTAGGCATTTTATCAAACACTTGTAGTTCATGGTTTAACACAATTGTCATGGAACTTATAGAAATAGCATGAATTCGACATAATAGTATTAAATCATCTTTTAATTTAATAAATAATAATATTAAATCATGGAGAATCGAATAACAACAATAATTTCATGGAAACATGGTATAAAATCATAGTTCATGGAGATTCATGGGTGAAATCATAATTTAAAACATAATAACTTGGAAAGATTATAACTTGGTAATTAAAATGGGATACTTGGAATCCATGGGGGGAAGGGACCCGTGGATGAACATTTAACATACCAGAGTTAATGAATTTGGGATGATTGATGGAGAGTTCTTGAGATTTTGCCTTGAATTTGAGAGCTAGGGTTCTTGTTTGGGAGAGAATCTTCTTTGATTTGGGGGAAAAGTTATTTAAATAATGAAATAATAGGTTAGTTAGGGTGAATTTCGTGTTAAAAGATGACTGGGGTGAGGGGAAAAAGATGTTAATTCCCTCAGATTTAAAACTCAGAATTTCTGAAAAATTCCTAATTTTATGGGTTGGCACGATGCGGCGCTATCATGCCGTGTCATCGGAATTGGATAATTTGGAAAATTCACGGTGGCGCGATGCGGCGTATTCGCGTTGCCACCTTGTTTGTGACCTGGAAGCTCACCACAACGCGGTGGCATCATGCTGCAACACTGAAAAATGACAAATGCCTATTTTGCCTATGGCGCGATGCGCCAGGATCGCAAAACCTTACTGGAATTTGTCAAATGGGAAATTGGCCTGCTCCACGATGCACTAAGGGTTAAAATGACGGTGTTTAATGACTGGAACTTAAAATTGCCATAACTTCTTTTTCGATTGTCGAATTTGGGCCAATTTTATATTGTTGGAAAGCTAATTCAATTTCCTATGCAATGACAGGCTCTAAATTGAAAAATAATGAATGTTTCAAAAATTTCATATATGAATAATCATGTGTTGGGACTTCAATTATGCTAAGGAAATGCAGGATATTACAAATATCATCTCTAAGGGGCCCATATCATAACCAAAAGAAAGTACATCTCTATAGGCCCAACATCACTTGTAGGAGGAATATCATCTCTAAGGCCATTATTCATAATCTGGGGAAGTAATCATTGTCCATCAACTCACTAAGAAAATCTCTTAAATAAGGCTTATTAGTCTCAACTAGGCCTAACATCTGCAACTAAGTCCACAATGGGTAACCTAAGTCCTAGCCTAAGTGGGTCGGATAAACCCACTTCGAATCCTTAATTTCCATATTTAGGCAATCTATGCCTCAAACTAGGCTAAAGTATCTAGTTCAACTTCTAGATGTCAAGTAAGCCATAACCAATCCTAAGATAGGAACTTTGACTACAAAAATTGGCATTTAAGTCAACTCTATCCAAATTATGATTTCAAGATCACTAGACTAGCCTAACTAAGGTTAATCATACAAACCAAGATTCTAACACTTAAACCACATCCCAAACCTAGAATCATATCATATCCATGCTACAAATTAGTCCCATTTAAAAAGAAGGCAATAGGATTCAAAAAGGATATTAAGCATTTCAACTTACAGGTCCAAAACCCTCATCTAATCCCCAAACTTGAATATTCAATACTAAGTCATCCTACCCATAATCAAACTTAACATTCATATTCATACACAATATATACCACATATCATATTACGAAGAAGAGTAGACAGAGGCCTACCTGAAAACCAAACCACAAATACTTACATCATTCACCATATGCTCATCTTCAATTCACAATCCCCATAATGCCATCACACTATAAAAATAATAATCTACTCATCAATATGAGTCTAACGATACCCATATTACATTATTTTTCTTCGGGTCCAAAAATGATACCAGAAACCCCAAGTGGGTCCCACTTATGGAAAATATGTTTTTGAGGTCAACCCAATGTTCATACATAAATAAGGAATCATAACCCTCAAGAATTGGGTGAAAACAAAGCTAGTTTTGGGCTAAAACTAAGCCCTAAGCTAAATTAGGATTTTGGGACAAAACTAAGAAATTCAAGCATAAATTCGAAGGATTCATACCTTAAATTCAAAGATATTCATGATAATAGATGATAATAAAGCTCCTCAATCACCCACATAACTCAATTTTGAGTTATTATACCCATTTAAGGGTTTTGGCTCTCAAGGGTCAAGAGAAAATGACCCAAATCCGGACCATGGGGTCTATTTATAGACCCCTTTAGGTACAGAGATGTGGAGATTGCCACAAATTGGTCATCTACATAGACTTTCCGTGATTTCCATAGTGTAATTTTCATCCACTTTGTGCAATTGCCACGCACTAGATATTAACAAACTTGGAAATTTTTTCAAGTTCGCAACAAAGCCTCGGGATTCATTCAGAATTCAATTTTCGTAAATGGACTATGTAACCATACTATTCAACGTTCCAAGTTGGCGAAGTACGATTTTGAATTTGAGGTTATTTCAACCAAATCTGGGTCCCACACCTAATTTACTGATTTTCCAACTTTTCAACTAATAGGTTGAAATGAGTTGGATGCATTGGGACCCAAACCAAGGGTCTACCTAGCCTAAAATCGATATTTCAGATCTTCTAGCACAGTTGGAATTTGCATTCGATATTGTTTTTCCAATGTTTTTGCCCGCTGGCCATTTAGAACCAGCAATACTTCCAAATAGGGAATTGATTCTGAAAACCAAACTAACTGCTCAATAACCAAGACGTCAGTCCCAGCAAGTCATAAATAACTTGGGGTCGCTATGGAGAAGACCTAAATAGAGAAGATCAGTAGAAATATGATAAATGACCTGAAGGGTCATTACAAAATAGAGATTCAAACCGAAGAAAAATATTTTTAAGCTTTATCGGGTAAAATCTTTAAAATCCGTGTTAAAATATAGAATCAAAGTTGTTTTGAAGGTTGAATTGATGAAAAACTAGTAATTACAGGATTAAAACATTACTCAAGTGAAAAGGAGTGGAATTTGGGTTTAAAATCAAATCCTAAGATTTTTAGGGTTTTGAGAAATTAATCAAGGAATTAGGGTAGAAAAGGATGAAATCTTAGATTAAACTCATAATAGAATCAAGAAATAGATGTTAATCTAGTTTTACAAGATCCCACAAGCTTCACTTTTAAGCTCTCACACTATTTTAGGGTTTAACTCTCAAGAGGTAAGGTGGTAGAATAATCAAAATTGGGTAAAAGGGCTATCTTTATACTTCACGTACAAAAGGGCATAAATCGTACCGCCCAAATGCGATTTACCCTTTGTGCACCAGTTAACATGGTGCACTAGATTATTAATTCCCAAATGGACTTTGATGGGGGTTCTCGGGATTCATTCGGAGTCTGATGCCTAATTGAGGTTTTGGGTGGATTTTATTGATACACTCGTTAGGTACCCGAAAGATTCAAAGAGTGACATCCTTGATTCCTTGTGGACAAACTAGACTCAAGAACTCATAACCTAGCCTACCATGCCATCAACAATTAGAACTTACACCAAACCATCATGATCCCATGCACAACTTGACCTTAGGTAGAAATAATCCCAAGATCCCTCCAAAATTGAATCCTAAAACAAAAAGTATTATCGTAGTGTAATGCTTGACTTGATATTGATAAGATTATATTCCAAACCATCCCCCACCCACCCACCCACTTTACATTATATGTTTTATGTTGTGCAAACTTTAAATATCTTTTTAGTAATTCTGACACCCATAGGACTCGAAATCTAAATCTCACTCCTTGTGGATTCGACCTCAATGAAAGTTGAGCTGTTTACAATGACCATCCTCTACCACTTTAGATGGTATAGGTGAGCGTTATTAGGTTTATAAATTGAAAACAATTATGTTTCTCTTTACTTAAATCATATTCATGAGGAAACTTGTGGATTTCATGTCTTATCTTAGATTAAATGATCAAGCTGGACTTTAATCATCCAGTAATACTTGTAACTTGAGATTATAAGCTTAAACTTCTTGTAAACTCAATATCTTATTCTTGAACTTGAAATCATTCTTTATCTCATGAAGACTTCATATCAAACCATCAAACTCAATGCTCAAAATTTAAATCTTTTATCAATTCATCAAATTTCATATCAAAATAATGAAATTCATATTATAATAGTAATCATGTGAGTAATAACATGAATAAAGGTTAATTGTTGTACAAACTGAACTTTAAATCACATGATAAAGCAATAATCTAAAAAATATGAAAATTTGGGTATGAACCCTAATTAAAACCACATAAATCAACTTCAGAATCAAAGCTTTTGGGAAGCATGATGAAATATTATTCTTGCTCAAACCCCACATACTTGATTACTTTCGATTCCTTAATTGAAGTTTTGAGGATTTGAACTTGGAGATAAAGAACCCTGATTTCTTTCTTTGGAAGAAAAGAAAAATCACATATTTTGGGAATATTTTTGGATTTTTGTTGAGAATGAGAAATTTGGGGTTGTTTTGGATTTTTATTCAGCCTTAAAATAGCCTAAATGACATAGTTTTGGGGTTAAAAGAGTGGGGAAAGACCAAAGAAATCCTAAAAACCATCTGGAAGTCGTATGGAAGTAGTCCCACCGA
Organism: Capsicum pubescens; assembly: GCA_030864215.1. Taxonomy (NCBI): domain Eukaryota; kingdom Viridiplantae; phylum Streptophyta; class Magnoliopsida; order Solanales; family Solanaceae; genus Capsicum; species Capsicum pubescens. Next base: position 102,608,404 of record CM061538.1, read on the forward strand.
CTTAGGTCGCAACTCGTATGGTCTAGCTATGAGTCCTGATTTGAGTTGTAGTCAGAAACCCATTTTCAGCTTTTACTTCCTAGATTACAACTCCCAACAACCCATAATGAGACATTATGAGTTGTAGTCTGGGCAGCCTTGACAGTGCTTTAGTATTTTGGCCATAACTTTTTACCCCAACATTGAATTAAGGCAAAATTAGTGTCATTGGAAAGATAATTCAGTTATATATATGTTGGTATTCTTGATCTCATAAATTCTTAGTCTACCAAAAGTTATGCTCATTTGAAGATAACTATAATCATATACATCACAAAATTTAATCGCTAAGGGATGTCGTGACTTGTCCATAAGTTAGGAGCTATTTGAGGCCTTAATATATGTCCAAATAACTTATAAACTATCAAAACATGATTTTTGATTATTCATTAACTTAAATCATGGTTCAAATATTGGCTTAGACTTTTGAGGTGTTACAAAGTCCAAGCAATTTGAAGATAAGAAGTTGAATGTATTCCAAAATAAAGTGGTGTGCGGAGAGGTGGCGGACGCCACTCTTGACGTGGAAGGGGATTTTTAGTTTAAGAGAATATTATGTGTTCTTTGAGTTAGTGATCTGATTCATGATGTACTTTTAGAGTCCCATGACTCATGTTATTTTATTCATTTGGATACAACTAAGATGTACCGTGACTTGAGGCAGCTTTATTGGGGGCTCTAAATGAAGAAATACATAGTGGGTGATGTTTCCAAGTGTAAAAATTGTCAGTAAGGAAAGTATGATCACGAAAGTTCTGCAGGGTTGCTTCAGAGGATGCATATACTCACGTGGAAGTGGGAGCATATTACTATAACTTGGTAGTGGGTGTCCCTAAGACTTTGGGGAAGCATGAATCCATTTGGGTGATGAAATCATCTCAAGTTTTATCGATTCAGGTGGACTACAACTCTCAAAAGTTAGAAAAAATTTATGTCCAGGATATTTGTGATACTACATGGGGTTCCGCTTACTACCATTTCTGGTAGAGATGCAAAGTACACTTTAAAGTTTTGGTATAGGTTGCATCAGGTGTTGGGAACAAGCTCACCTTTAGCACGACTTTTCACCCCCAAACTAATGGGCAGTCAGAGATGATGATTCAGGTGCTAGAGGATATATTGAGGGCATGTGTGATTGATTTTAGTGGTCATTTTGATTAGTTCCTTTCATTGTGTGGGTTTTCATACAACAGTTATCACTCTTGTATTGATATGGCACCATTCGAGGCACTTTATAGAAGAAATTTTAGGTCACCTATTGAGTGGTTTGAGTTGGGAGATGTTAAGTCTTTGGGCACAAATTTAGTAGATGGGGCTCAGGAGAATGTAAGATTCATTCAAACCAAGTTGGCTTTTCAAAGTAGGCAAAAGGAGTATGTGGACCATAAGGTAAGGGACATGTTCTTTAAGGCTGGTGAGAAAGTTTTTCTCAAGGTGTCTCCTATAAATAAATTCATGAGGTTTGACAAGAGGGGCAAGATCATCCATTGATATACAGGTCTTTTCGAGGTTCTTGAGGAAATAGGTATAATTACGTATTGGTTAGCTCTACCGCCGGGCCTGTCGGGGCTTCATCTATTTTTTCACGTTTTAAAATGTAAAGGTACCATGGAGATGGATACTACATCATTAAATGGGACTCGATTATATTAGATAAGTATTTATCTTATGAGGAGGAACCAGTAGCTATTCTAGATTGGGATGTTTGAAAATTGAGGATGAAGGAAATTTATTCAGTGAATAAGCAACATAAGCATCGTTCGATCGAGGAAGCCACTTGGGCTATTGATGAGTGATTATTTTACTACCTATTCTAACTAAACATTTGTGCACACTATCTTGTTTTGAATGAATAAATGAGACATATTTGTGAGTACATGCACTAATATCCACTCATTTTAGGTATAGAGTTGAAGAGATCAAAAGATGTGGAAGGGAGCTTAAAATGATAAAAAGGGAGCAAAGAAGAGTGCAATTGAAGACCTGGACCATATCATCCTCAGTTACCACGACCATGATCCTCAGTCCGCGGTTGCGTTCAGTCAAGATGGTCATTATAACGCAACAAAACACAATATCGGTCGCATAGCCGCGGTTGCGATCAAACTTGTGCGATCGCGGTTCAGCGAGATTATGCCCCAAGGTAGTTTTGTCAAACTAAATGGATGAATCCCAAATCATATATAGGCAAAAAACTTTTCTTCTTTGGGAATTGCATACCTCATAGATATTTTTGAATTAAAAGCAAGAAACACTGATTGGGCAAGTGTGACTAATTGTGAAGGCGTAATTTCTTAGTATTTTGTAAAGAATGAATGCTTTAGACAATCCTTATGGTATATCGCAGTCTTTTATCTCCGGTCGCGGTCAGTCAAAATAACGCGGTCGTAGCACATAACTGTGGTCGCATAGTCGCGGTCGCAAGGAGCCGTGCGCGATTGAGATTAAGAGAAAATGTGACCAGGGGCAGATCTGTAAAAGCACTTAGACGCATCCCAAGTCAAATTTAAGAGAAAACCTCTTTCTCTTAAGGGGAACTTAGCTTATAAGATATTTTGTAATTCGAGACTTGAAACCCTAATCTTGGCTAGGGTTTAATCAACTTTGGATTCTCAAATTTCATAGTTTCTTGTTGAAGAATGGATGCCTTTAATGACCTATATTGTATATTTCTCTTTACTTTCTTCGTGAGTAGCTAAGTAATTTAGTCTTGGGATTATGTTAAATTAGCGTGTGATTGTGTGTGGGTATTGTTGAGTCTGCATGGACTTTAGTTGTTGAGTATAGATTTTACCATTGCTTGGGCTTACGAGTTGGGATTTGATGGGTGAAAACTTCAAATTCCCAAATGGGTTTGAAGGGTGAAAGTTCCAAGCTCTAGAAACCCTTTGTCATCTTTGAAAGAGGGACTTAGGTGAATATTAGGTAACCCATAACATCCTTTAAAGAGGGTTATCAGGGGCCAAGGCAATGGCGAACAACTAAGCCTATGGGTTACTACCCTTTGCAATCGTAGAAATAAGTGTTTAGGGATAGTGATTCATGTAAAGAGCATCATCCTAGAAATAGGGATGCTTGGTTGAGGTTTTAGGTGGTTATACAAACTCCACACTTGTTAGGTTCTCGAAAGATCCAATGAGTGAAATTGTTTGGGTTTCATCGAAAGATTGACCTCAATGATCTTCGACTTAGCCTATCCATTAACTAAAAACTAAATCCCATACTAAACCAACACTACCCCACACACTTTACCTCTAAGGATGCATGATCCCAAGATTTCTCAAATCTATGAATTCAAATCAAAGATATTGTCTATTAATTACTTGCTAAAGGTTATAGCAAAAAGGTTCCCAAATAATTTCCCCCCATTTAATTATACATGTCTTTTTCGTTAGCATTCCGGAAGACTTTATAGTAATTGGATTACCCATAGGTCTAAAGTCTATAGCATTCACTCCTAGAGATTAGACCCCAACTAACATTGGGGTACTTGACAACGACTGCTTCACCCCTCAATTATGGGAGTGAGTTTAGCATTATCAAAATGGCGCTGTTGCCGAAGAGTGAATTATAGATTTTTCTTGTGTGGTATTATTCTTGCTTTAGAGCATCCGGAGTGTTACACTTTATTTTCCTTGTTGTTTTTGTATTTTTTGTAGGTAATTCTACCATCAACAGAACCATGAGTGAAGGCCCTAATCATGTGGAACCAACCGATGATACTTGGGGAGAGATCAACTTAAATAATAGGGGTCATGCGAGTAAAAACCGTATCCCACCGCATCATAGGGGTGGGACGTTTCATGTGACTAGTACCATGATTTATGTGTTGCAAATAAAAAGGATATACAGAGGTCAAGCACATGAGTACCCATATGTTCACTTAAGGAACTTTTTGTAGGTGTGCACACCATTTAATATTCCTTTTACCACCCTAGAGGCCTTTCGGCTTTGTTTTTTCCCATTCTTATTAACGGGTGAAGCATTGTTGTGGTTTTTCTCACTCCCTACGAACTCAATCACTTCATGGAGTGAACTCACAAGTATTTTCTTATACCAATACTCCCATACCTCCAAGGTCTATCAACCAAGATATAAAATTGTGAATTTTATACAAAGGAGCAGGAAACCACTTCATAAAGTGTGGGAGAGGTTTCATCAAAAGTTAGCCCAATGCCTAAACCATGAGATTCCGAGAAAGACACTTCTTCGAATATTCTATCGGGAACTTGAGCCTTTGAACCAAATAGTGGTAAACAATGCAGCAGAAGGGTCTTTCTTAAACTTGCATTTCAATGTGGCTACAAAAATGTTGAGAGAGGTAACTAATCAAAATTGGGAATGGCATACCCGAGATTACAACATCTCTACTAGATCTTCACTCAATCCCATGGTTATCAAGGAACAATAAAAGCAGGGGTGAAGAGCAAGAGGAAACCTTGTCAAAGATATTGACTCAACTTGAGCTCCTAACCAAACATGTCATAGTGCTCCACCAAAAGCCTATGGCAAGGATGTCGAAGAAATTCAGTATTTAGCAAACCCCTCGGAGGGTTCCCTCTCAACCTACCATAGGCAAGGTGGGAATAAAGGTTAGATAAATTGAGTTGGTAGTCGAGTTTGGAGAGAATGGGAGCATGAAGATTGCTATTTCACACCTTATCATGATTGGGATTCTAATAAAGAGTCAAGCTCCATTGACGCTGACAGAGGTAGAATAGAAGATCTAATTGCGAGAATTTAGAACAAAGTTGAGGGAATGGACAAAATGGTCTGTGAATTAAAAAAGGACTAATTTTAACTATCTAGAACAGTGGTCTCCCATTTGAACTCAATTAAAGAGTTGGAAAATCATATGGGTCTAGTCGTCGCACATCTAGATGCTAAAACTAAGGAGAAATCCACTACTAGCACAATTGCCAACTTCCAAAATGATGATCAAATCTTGGCAATGCGGGCAACAGGTAAAAATATAAAGGAAGAACACATGATAGAGAACTTAGGTAGGAAATTTCCCAACGCGCAATAAAAAAAAAGGTTGTTCCAAAGTCTAATCGATAAAGAGAAGAAAGAGGTGAAAAGAATTATTGGACAGTTAATTGATGAGGGAAAGTTTGATAAGTGGGGTCCTGTGGACCCTCCTGATAAATTGATACATGCCAACGTCGTTCCACGATTTTAACTAAGTCTCTATGTGAGAGGAAACCCACAAATGCCACGAGGATGGCTCATATCCTTTTTATTATATTTTTATATAGTTTTGATGGTTAGTTTTCGTATATGAATAACTTATGCATGTGTGACACTATGGGGAGCTTTGCATAAGCTTAGAAGGAACAAAGTATGCAATTCAAATGAGCAGAAAAGTTGAACAGTGGAAAAGAAGGGGAGCAGATATGTTCTTGATTATCGTGACCGTGGTCCCCAGGCGCGATCACGGCTACCAGCCTGTCGACGATCGTGGTCAGTCAACTGCAATCGCGGGAACATAAACTAGTTGATTCATCGACTACCTCCCTAATTTTCTCGCACTCTTTCTCAAGTTCTTTCATAAAGAAATCGTCTAATATCAAGATAATTGGTGATGGTGCAGAATATGAAAAGACTAGAAGCCTTTGATGGAGTTTTAGGGAGCACCCTTATCTCTTTGTTAGCTTTGGTTATTCCTGCAGTAGGGACACTACAACCTTTTCGGCTGGGGGTGTTCCCCTATTAATTTTATTTTGACTTGTATTATTTATATTGTTGTACACTCTGTTGTTCTTTTGTACAATTCTTATCGTGGTCCTTATTTGGGTTGTAATATTTGGGAACTCAGATGGTGTTTCACTTTTGTATGGATTAGCTATTTTTTTATTCTGAGTACCAATGGCATTGAAAAATTGGGGTTGCATTATACACCATTGACGAAGTCTGAGTAACCATATGGGGGGTCGCCCATACTATGAACTTTAATGTGAGACGATAACTTGGGTGGTTTCCATGATTAGCAAATTATATGTGGTGCGGATGCAAAAGCAAACAACACCTTTCATCTGAAAATTTTAAAATATTCGAAGGCATGGGCATGAGCAACTTTGTGAAGAAATTATTCCCTCTTCCTGTGACTCCTAAAGTTGACTTCAAAAAAATAATGAATACTCCATCTTTTTCTCGAGCGGGTAGAATAATTGAATCCCCTTGATGACATTCGCATGCCTTGTGTGTGAGGTTAATTGTCTCCATCTCGTGTGTACTTGTACTATCTAGAACTTGCCCCCATAGTCTTTCAAAGCTAATGTTTGACTGTGCTCGCTTAGTAAAATGATCATAGGCCATCTTGTGATTTTGCAAGTCCACTTTAGCCTAAAAAGCCTACCAATACATAACAGTTACCCCTAGTCACCCTCTTCGATCCTTTGGACTTTTATTTGGCAACCGCATTACAATTCGTGACCCTTCTATTCATCTGCCCTTGAACCTATCTTTCTTCAGCTTGAGAATACAAATTGAGGATGAAAGCCTACTTTGGGTGTGGTGGAAAGAGAAAGAAGTATAGTTGGGCCATCAAGTCTTAAAAAGGTTCCTACAATCTTGAGAAAGTAAAGCTTTTTAGATTTGAATTAGGAGAATATCTCATAAAGGAAAGAAAGGCTTTATCTATGTGCAAAAATTATGAAAGAAGAGAAAATGAGGAAAGTGGGAAAACCAAGAAAAAACAAAGGTAGGCAAAATAGTAAAGTAAAAAGAAGTGGCAATGAGTGAAGCATGAAAAGAGTACAATATAGAAGTTCAAGGTGGGTGTAGCCTTGTGTTCCTAAGTTGATCTACTACCCTACCCTATACCTGTATTACAAGCTCAACAAGCCCTTTGTGATTCCCAACCAAGTGCAGTCACTGGAGTGGTGACTGAAGATAGAGGCAAGCCTATGACATGGTACTTGCTAACATGAAGAATTTCTTGAGAGAGAGAGTGATTACACTAAAAATTCCTTGTTGTAGGATTGGTAGCTAGGTGTGTGCATTTCCCCTTTCTTGTGAGGAGGCGTGTGAACTAATTGATATGGGTAATTTTTTCATCTACCACACAATGAGATAATAGGAAGTATTACATGTCTGAAGTCAGCATGTGAGTAATTTGTAGAGCATTAGTAGTTGTTACATGGTTGATCCTTTAAGTTTATTGCACTCTTCACTATTCCATTTTATGATGAGGGAAGTTGTTAAAATCCTATTTGCCCATGTGTAAAAAGCCTTTTTGTTATACCAATCTAGTTTGAGTCATCATGATCATTGGGTGATAGAATGAGGACACACATATGAAACCGTCTCATAGTATGAGGTAGAGTTGCTTGAGGACAAGCAAGTTCTTAAGTTGGGGGTGTTGATGAGTAGTGTGTTTACCACTCATTCTAACTCATTAGTCGTGCACATTACCTTGTTTTAAGTGAATAAATAAGACAAAATCTATGGATAGATCCACTAATATCCACTCTTTGTAAGAATAAAGTTGAGGAGACCAAAAGATGTGGATGGGAGATGAAAATGATAAAAAAAGGGAACAAAGAAGAGTGCAGCTAAAGACCTAGAATACATCAGCCTCGGTTACCATGACCGTGATCCTCTATCCACGAACACGATCAATCAAGATGGTCAAAATAACACGTTCGAAGCACACAACCGCGGTCGTATAGTCGCGGTCGCAGGGAGCCTTACACGATATTGGTTAAGAAGAAATATGCCCAGGGGCAGATCTGTAAAAGCACTTAGATGCATCCCAAGCCAAATTTAAGGAAAAACCCCCTTCTCTTTAAAGTAGCTTAGCTCATAAGATATGTTAGAATTCAAGACTTGAAACCCTAATCTTGGGCTAGTGTGTAATCAACTTTGGAGAATCAAATTTCTTAGTTTCTTGTTGAAGAATGGATGCCTTTAATGACCCATATGGTATACTTCTCATTACTTTCTTCATGAGTAGCTAAGTAATTTATTCTTGGGATTATGTTGAATTAGTATGTGATTGTGTGTGGGTATTGTTGTGTCTGCATGGATTTTAGTTGTTGAGTATGAATTTCACCATTGCTTAGGTTTACGAGTAGGGATTTGATGGGTGAAAACTCCAAATTCCCAAATGGGTTTGATGGGTAAAAACTCCAAGCTCTAGAAACCCTTTGTCATCTTCGAAAGAGGGACTTAGGTGAATATTATGTAACCCATAACATCCTCTAAAGAGGGTTATCGGGGGACAAGGCAATGGAGCACAACTAAGCCTATGGTTTACTACCCCTTGCAATCTTAGAAATAAGTTTTTAGGGATGGTGATTCATGTCAAGAGAATCATCCTATAAATAGGGATGCTTGGTTGAGTTTTTAGGTGGTTATACAAACTCCACATTGTTAGGTGCTCGAAAGAACCAATGATTGAAATTGTTGGGGTTTTATCCAAAGATTGACCTCAATGATCTTCGATTTAGACTATCCATTAATTAACAACTAAATCCCATAATAAACCAACACTACCCCCACACACTTTACCTCTAAGAATACATGATCCCAAGATTTCTCAAATTAATGAATTCAAATCAAAGATATCGTTTATTGATTACTTGCTAAAGGCTGTAGCGAAAAAGTTCTCAAACAATTTTCCCCCATTTAATTATACCTGTTTTTTTTGTTAGAAATCTGGATGACTTTATAATAATTGGATTACCCATAGGTCTAAAGTCTATAAAGTTCACTCCTCGAGATTCGACCCTAACTTACATTGGGTTACTTGACAACGACTACCTCACCCCTCAATTATGGGAGTGAGTTGAGTGTTTTGATACCGCTCAACTTACACGTCAATTTGAGTTCAAGGCAGTTGTCGTCAATATATTTACCCAACTTTGGAGTCGGGTGATAACGCCCAAACTACAGCTCTCGTAAGAGTGTAAGCGGTCGTTGTCAAATATAGAACCCAACTGGGTTGGGTGTCGAATCCCACAGGGAATACTTGGTCACTAAGTGTTGCAATTGTTAGCAGACTGTTGGTCGAAAGTTCTACAGAAAGGGGGGATGGTTTAGGCGTGAATTAAAAGTATCAAAATAGCAAAGTAAAATCGGAATGCTTTGTTTAGTAAGATTTTAATCAATGAGAATTGTAAGTTAGGGTTATGTCCACCTTATGAGTTCTACGTATCTATTAACTATGAGTAATGCGGAATTCAGACATGCATGCACTTATAGAGATTCGTATTCTAATGGTAAATCCTAGTGTTTCTCAACCATCAAGGATTATTTCACTTTAACTCTCTCGAGCTTAAACCGTGTAACTAACGGTACAAACTTTCCAAGAAGTTAATCCAGTTACGGCACTAACGTGTAATAGGGGTTGGTAGCCCTATTTCCTTGTCACGCTCTCTTTTCCAAACATGTAACTATTCTCTCGAACAAGTTAATGCTATAATGGCGTATTCTATATGTTTGCAACCACAAGAATGTAATTAAGATGAAGAGAGTAATGATATAAGTAGCATACGTATCAAGAATTCACAAACTCATAGTAATAGATAGTATATCAAAAGGCTTCCATAACCCTAACAGAGAAGTTTAGCTACTCATGATTACAACGAAAATCACAATAGACATCATCATCGTACCAAAGCTAGAATAATCTCACGATGGGGATAGATTTTGGCATCTAAAGGAAATCACGTTGAGCTCCTCAAACCGTTCCTCATAGCTTTTGCATTTTTTCTCTGTAAAAACTTACAGATTCTGTAACGTGAATAATACTAGAAAGTCGGATGATTAATGAAAAGTATCTATCAATTCGTGAATAATGAAAAACATGCATGCTGAAAAATTCAGCAAAATAGGGTTTTTATGACATTCTTGTCCTATACCTACTGAGTTACTGCTGATCCCCAAGTCTTTAGAAATATTGTTTTTGCCCGGGACAAGTTCTCCATGCATCACTTTCAGTCCATAAGCTTCCAAAAGCTGCCTTCCCTCTTATGTGAAGTTTCCCTTGCTACCAAAAGGTCCACAAAGTGCTGAAATCTTTATCATTAATACCTGAAAACATGCTAATCACGTTGGTTAGCTCACTTATAGGAAAATGGACTAAAAATGCAGGAATTATATATTTTGTCCTTAAAACTTAGCTAAAATATGGGTAAATTATGGTGCTTTAGGCGTGTAAATACGCCTATCATCAACACCCCACACTTAAAGCTTTGTTCATCCTCGAACAAAATATTACGTCCATGAAATCATCTACTTAGAATGTCACAGCAACAGCATAAAATGTTCAACAAGACAGGCACGACAACTATTAACAAAGAGTAGTTTTCTTGTTCATTACTAGAAACAATTCAACCTCCAACATAGACTTGTGATGATGGTTAATTCGTATCCACAAGTTAAGTCACAAAGAATCATCTAACACTACCCAACAATCATCAACCATGTGTGTCTCACACAAGATATCACCCATAATCACTCATTAGTTTTGCATTTTTCGAAACATGGGCACAAGATTCTCCTTGCTCTCACTCTCACAAAGAATTCATATGTTGCAACTGATGACCATAGGCTTTCCCTTAGTGTAATGCTCCACTAATATCAGAATGCTAAGCTTAGGATCAAGTAGGTCTTTACAGGTTGTAATGTAGGCTAAGGGATAGGTAGGACTATTTTGGCCAGAAATAGTGACTATTTTCCCTAAGCGCTTTAATACATCACATTATGTCATTAACACTCTCTTTTAAACAACCCTTCTACCTTTCTTTTCATCTAACACCCCTTTTCACCTATTTTGTTATTCAATTATAAACACAAAGATGAGAATATACAACTTATTTTTTTATTTTTCTATTTCTGTTTTTTTTTTTTTATAAAACACCTCTATGATAGTCACTCTTATTCACAATAATTCCAAGTACCAATACACTCTGAGGCATCACTCTCACCCAATTTCCTCTTATTTTGTCACATGACTCTACAATTTAAAGCACTTAGGAATTTGGATCAAATTATGGTCTTGAAAAAAAATGGATTAGGCTACATATGAGGCTGTCAAAGAAAATAGCTAAAGGCTCAAAGGGGGTTAACTAAGATAATGTCCACGGGTAGGTAAAAAGAAGGTAAACAATCACAGGCTGCCAAAGAAATGCCTAAATCATCTCCTAAACTCACACTCTTTATTTCGCTTTACACACACACCAGGCAAGTTCTAGCATCAGTCACAACACAGAATATACTATAACCTCACACACACAATGCACATGGTCAACTTTATCGGGAGCAGTATAGACTCTTGACCCAACAGATGAATGAATTAAACCACACACTTATCACACAGTGAGTCACACTTAGATCCTAAACGTCTCAATAGTAATGATGATTTTGTCACAAACTCTTGTCATAATACCATGCCGCCTATCAGGACAATTTTATGCAAAATCTAAAAAATCTAGAATTAAACTAACTAATTACGACTAATTAAAAAATCTAGAATTAAACTAACTAATAAATGTAAATGTAGACAAAGAAGTGTAGCATACAAATACCAGCACCCCACACTTAGACGGGACACAGTGCCCTCAGTGGAAAATAAATAAGAAAAACCTGATTAGTCGGACTCCTCCGCTATGTCTGGGGTCATACCCCCTGCATCGGAATCATCATCAGAGTTGTCATCATCAGAGCTCTCCTCCATGTCTGAGTCTGGCATTCGGCGATCGTCATCGGTTGGCACGTCATCATCAAGAGGTTCCTCGAAATATACGCCTACTCCGCACATAGCCCTCGCATGCTCATTCATTGGGTAGTCATAATCCAACTGTCGGAGCTCTGCAGCAGTTGGAACACGACCCCCGCTCATCATGGTGAACCTCGTCATGCCATATAAATGGCGGAAGAAGCTTTCGTCGCGAGCATGTCATTCTGCAGTGGTCAGGTTGACGCCATGCATAGATTCAGCATCTTTCACCTTTGTGAGGTCAACTTCCTTTGGGTTGTGTGGAAGCTTATGATCTGCAGGTTCCTCTTCGATGTCCTCCTTCCTCAATATCGCAGTCAACAGATTGCCAAAGCTGAAGTGGGACCTCTTGTGCAGCCTAGCCTTACGTATTGAAGATCGAATAATCGCCCCAATGTTGATGGGGGTGTTCTTCATCAAAGCGTACACCAAGAACACTCTATCACGTGTGATCTTTGTGTACTGTGTTCCTGGAATCAAGCAAGAGTTGACCATCTGCAACCATATCCGAGCTTCTCTGTTCAAAGAAGCATATGGGAAGGTATTGTGCCGACCGGTATCCTTGTGACGACTCCAACGTGCCATTGATCTTGTTCCGCACAGTGTGTGTCTTATTGCCTTGTACGGAGGTCTGTTATAAAGCTCCTTGAGTGGTGATGGATCTACAGATGGCAAACCCAGAAAAGAGTTGAAGAACTCTGCATTTAGTTGCAAGACTTGGCCCCGAATCTTTACTTCACTCCCTGTAGTCTTTGGGGACCAATTGGCATAGAATTCTCACGTTAGATCAAGATTGCACTCTCCCATATCTCGGAAAATGAAATCAAAATGTAGCGCCATTATTTTAGCCAAAATGCGAGGTTCTCTCTTTGCTAGGCTCTTTTTTTGTATTAACTCCACGTGAGCATATTTTTTCACTTTGTTGTTCTTGTACCACTCCTTTCCTTCCTCCTCTAGGACCCATTTTATCCCGAACATGCGGCGAGGTATTTGCAGCCAGGAGGATTCATCTTGCTCTTTTCTTCCCCTTTTCTGACCTTTCTGTGAGATGGACGCTTTTTCTTTTCCTGGTCGACTTTTTGGTGCCATTGTGCCTGAGATTAAAATAAAGTCATGTTAGCTTCATCTCGGTAGATACAATCGACAAACAAATAGTAGTGGCACCACCCCACACTTAATTTGTGGTGACAAACTAATTAAGTAAACGATGTCGATTACTCAGACTTCATCGCCATACATTTAGGTGTTATGTTCCAACAATATGTTCAACGCAGTCATACTTTTCATGTCATCTTCACTATCCTTTTCAACTCTATTTCATATAAACCTGACCATACTGTATGGTTTGGATTAATGCACTTTTGGAACAAGACTACTACGTAGAGATCAAATCAAGTTTATGGCATAGAAATAATCACAACATCTCATGCTTGTATTCAATCATGATCTTTATCTCGATGAACGAGCCTTTCAAAACATTCCAACGTTCGACTTACACGATTATGTGATCAGCTTTACTATTTCAATTCCGCAAAAAGTTGACAGTGTATAACAACCAAAATACAAATCGGAACAAAGTTTAGAACACCCATACGTATTCTTTCACTCAATTAGATGTATCAATACTAACCAACTACATTCAAATCACCAACACTACTTCAAGATTTAACAAATCATTATAGGCGTAGTATTGTAATAACTACGGAATATAAAAGAAGTACTTACTTGGTGATGGCCTCGGAAGATTATCTTGCAAGGTTAGAAGAGCAAAAAGAAAAATTTTGAGAGATTTGGAGAGTAAAGGAGGCACCTAGGTTGAGCAAATAAGTGTGTTTTGTTCTCATGTAGAAGTTTTATGTATAGGACAAGGCTTGGGTCGGGTTTGACCCATTTAAAATCGGATTAGGAGACCAAAAAGTAAGCATAGGCGGCGCCTAATGCTTTGCCTATGCTTAGCATAGGCGGCGCCTTTTGCAAAGCCTAGTTGAGCATAGGCGGTGCCTATGCTATGGCATTGTTAGGCATAGGCAGCGCCTATGCTATGGCATTGTAGATTCATAGAGCAAAGGCAATGGCATAGGCGGCGCCTATGCTATGACATTGTTGGGCATAGGCGGCGCCTTGTTCGTGGCCTAGATTTACATAGGCCTTGTCTTGTTCGTTGCCTAGATTTGCATAGGCAATGCCTAACCAATAGCCTTTGTTTCTTCATTCCAAACTTACCACCTTCAACATTACACAATTCCAAATTAAAATTTGGGTTAGATCTCCTCCTTTATACGTCTTACACCTATATTTACTCAAAAACAACAAAAATAATTAGAACGATGGGTTGCCTCCCACCAAGCGCCTTAGTTTTGGTCGTGGTTCGACTCTTCTTTTTGGATTTTTATTTAACCAAAACAAACTCTTCGTAAACCAAAACGATTAAAAACGATGGGTTGCCTCCCATCTAGCGCTTGATTTATTGTCGCGGCACGACATAGTTATCTCAATTACTTAGACTTCATCGACATAGATGGTGTCCATGCATTTTATCGAGTCAAGAAGACCGATATATGGCTTCACTCGTTGGCCATTCACTTTAAAGATACCACCATCAATGCCTTCTAACTCTACTACTCCAGACGAGTAGACTTGGCTAATTCTGAACGGACCAGACCATTTAGACTTTAACTTACCTGGAAATAGCTTTAGTCTGGAGTTGAAAAGAAGTACCACATCACCCTTCTGAAAGTTTCGTTGGATAATCCGCCGATCATGGTACTTTTTCATCCGTTCTTTGTAGAGGTCTGCCCTTTCATACGCATGTAGACGGAATTCATCCATCTCATTCAGCTGCTCTAATCTCAGATTAATTGTATCATCCCAAGTCAGGTTAAGCCTCTTCAACGCCCACAATGTTTTATGTTCGAGCTCAATCGGCAAGTGACAAGCCTTCCCATAAACTAGTTGGTACGGGGACATGCCAACTGGTGTCTTGAATGTAGTCCTATAAGCCCATAAGGCATCATCCATCTTGCGGGACCAATCCTTCCTACTAGCATTTACAGTCTTAGCAAGGATCAGCTTGATCTCCCGATTAGAAACCTCTACCTGCCCACTAGTTTGTGGGTGGTAAGGTGTAGCTACCTTATGTTTCTTGACCCCATATTTCACCAATACGGCTCTGAACAGCTTGTTGCAAAAGTGTGATCCTCCATCGCTTATGATGGTACGTGGTACCCCAAAATGAGAGAAGATATTTCTCTTTAAGAATGCTACAACACGCTTACCTTCATTATCAGCCAGCGCTACTGCTTCGACCCATTTGGATACATAATCCACAACAACTAGGATATATTTCATCCCAAACGAACTCACAAATGGGCCCATGAAATCAATACCCCATACATCAAATAGCTCCACTTCAAGAATTTTAGACATGGGCATCTCATGGTGCTTCGAGATAGAGCCTTGCCTCTGACACTGATCACATCTTCTCACAAAATCGTAAGCATCCTTGAATAACGAAGGCCAATAATAGCCGCTTTACAATACCTTCCTGGCTGTCCGATCACCTGCATGGTTACCCCCAACTTGGGAAGCATGACTTGCTTCCAAGATGCTAGGCACCTCCACATCAGCGATGCATCGCCTAATAACACCATCAGCACATCGTCGAAAAAGATATGGTTCATGCCAGAAGTAGTGTTTCACATCATGCATGAACTTTCTCTTTTGATGAAAGGAGAGATTCTCAGGCATCACTTTACTTACCACGTAGTTCGCAAAGTACGCATACCACGGTAAGTCTTCCACCATAGCGGCTAGGATCTCTTCATCGGGAAATGCATCATCAATCTCAAGGTCGGGTTACGCTATGTGTGCACTCTCAAGTCTAGATAGATGATCAGCTACTTGATTTTCGCAACCTTTTCTATCCTTTACCTCGAAATCAAATTCTTGAAGCAATAACACCCACCGAATTAGCCTTGGCTTAGCATCCTTCTTTGCCATTAAATATCTCAGAGCCGCATAATCTATATGAACCACCACTTTGGTTCCCAACAAGTTAGCACGGAACTTTTCAAAAGCATAAACAACTGCTAGAAGCTCTTGTTCCGTGACGGTATAGTTCTTCTGGGCTCCATTCAAGGCCTTACTCGCATAGTATATTGGATGAAATAACCTTTATCTTTTCTGACCAAGTACAGCACCTAAAGCTATCCCACTTGCATCACACATCACTTCAAACGGTAGAGACCAATCGGGTGCTACGATAATAGGAGCTTCAACTAGCTTCCCTTTGAGGCATTCAAATGCCTTCAAGCAATCTTCACCGAAGTTGAACTTTGCATCCTTCTCCAAGAGTTTGCATAATGGACTAGCAATCTTGGAGAAGTCTTTGATAAACCTTCGATAAAAACCTGCATGACCGAGGAAACTACGAACTCCCTTTATAGAAATTGGAGGTGGTAGTTTCTCGATAACTTCAATTTTGGCTCGATCAACCTCAATTCCTCTTTCGGATACTTTGTGCCCAAGAACAATGCCTTCCTTAACCATAAAATGGCACTTCTTCCAGTTTAGCACCAAGTTGAACTCAACACCTCTCTGTAACGCCATACTCAGATTCGCCAAGCACGATTCAAACGATTCACCCACAACTGAAAAATCGTCCATGAACACCTCCAAGGTGTCTTCAACTATATCAGAAAAAATGGACATCATACAACGCTGAAAAGTGACAGGTGCGTTACATAACCCAAATGGCATATGTTTGAAGGTAAACGTACCATATGGGCATGTAAAAGTGGTCTTCTCTTGATCCTCAGGAGCAATGCAAATCTGATTATAACCGGAATAACCATCTAAGAAACAAAACCATCCCTTCCCTGCCAATCGGTCAAGCATTTGGTCCATGAATGGCATTGGGAAGTGATCCTTAAGCGTCCACGAATTCAGCTTACGGTAGTCCATACACACTCTCCACCCTGTTACAGGTCTGAGTGGAATCAGCTCATTCTTTTCATTCGCAACTACCGTCATGCGCCCTTTCTTGGGCACACACTGTACCGTACTTACCCACTTATTGTCGGAGATTGGATACACTACCCCAGCATCTAACTACTTAATAATTTCTTTCTTCACCACCTCCTGTATGGGTGGATTCAAACGTCGTTGATGCTCAATAGTAGGCACATAATTTTCCTCGAGCTGAATCTTGTGCATTCATATCCCAGGAGGGATACCAATAATATCAGCAATAGTCCACCCGATGGCTCTCTTATATCTCCTCAAAACAGAAATAAGAGTCGCAACCTGCTGTTCACCTAAATCAGCCGCAACAATAACCAGAAGTGTATCACCACTTCCCAAAAACGCATATTTTAGGTGCCTGGGCAGCTTCTTCAATTCTAGCACTGGTGGTTCTTCAATGGATGGCTTTGCTGGTGGTGAAGGGCGATTTTTAAGATCCAGATCCAGCTTCTTAGGAGCATGAGAATAGGAGCCAATTCCTGTTAGAGCACAAATAGTGTGTTCATACTCTTCAACATCCTCACGCTCAAAATTCATAACACAACAGCCAATGGATCAACAATAAGCTGCTTCTCTACAGATAATTCTTTCTCATCATCATAATAAACATCAGCTACAGAGAACACATTCATATCTTTGGGCTGCTTCATTGATTTGCATACATCAAAGCGGACCACTTCGTTATTCATCCGAAATAAAAGTTCATTAGCTCTTAGATCAATAAGCACACTTCCTGTTGCAAGAAAAGGACGCCCCAAGATTATGGGAACTTCAGAATCCACCTCGCAATCCAAAATAACAAAGTCTGCTGGAAAGATGAAGGTGGAAACCTTCACCAATACATCATATAAGATACCAACAGGTCATTTTATCGACCTATCTGCCATCACGAGCCGCATATTGGTTGGTGTAGGATCACCCAACCCCAACTTTCTGTAAATAGATAGTGGCATCAAATTAATGCTAGCTCCCAAATCGCATAATGCCTTAGCAAAATCCAAAGATCCAACCGTGCAAGGAATAGTGAAAGCACCAGGATCTGCCTTCTTCTGAACTAGCGATCTTGTAGCGATAGCACTGCAATGATGAACATTATCTGCCAGCTCAAAGCTTGCTTCCCGCTTCTTTGTCAAAATGTCCTTCATGAATTTAGCGTATCTGGGCATCTGCTCTAGTGCCTCTACCAAAGGAACATTAATAGTCAGCTGCTTCAACATGTCATGAATTTACTGAACCTGGTGTCATCGACTTTCTTCTTCAGTCTCTGAGGAAAAGGTGGTGGTGGAAGGGGAATAGTTTTCTTCGCCACTTCCTTTTTATCTTGCTTCCAATTGTCGATCTTTTCAGGTTGCAGACGTCTAGGGGTAATGTCAGGAACACTATCTTCATCTTCTACGGCATCTTCACATTCTGCATCAATAACATTATCTGTTATATCATCAACTACCTGCTTGCCTTTGGATGGATTTTCCAACGCTTTACCACTCCTGGTAGTAATAGCCATGCATGATCCATCATTCCTTGGGTTTTGCATAGTGTCGCTAGGTAAGGTGCCAGCCTTTCTTTGATTGAATACCGCTGATAATTGACTCAATTATTGCTCCAGTTGTTTTATCGCATTAGAATACGAATCAACCAATTGATTTATTGATGACAAATCATTCTTTACCTCAGTAACGCCTATATTGGTTGCCTCCACCCCTTTCAACAGCTTAGCCATCATATCATCCGTGGACATCTTTCCAGAGCCAGACGCCATAGCCTCACGGTTTCCAAGTGGGACATACAAACCACTCCTGTCAGTCTTATTCTTCCAACCACCTTGATCGTGGTCCTTGTATCCAGATTTATCATAATAGTTCCGACCTTGGTTTCCTTGGGCATTGCCTCGGAAACCCCCCTGATTATTCAAGTAGTTCACTTATTCCTCAGAGTCGGATTCATCTCTTCCCTGTGATACAACGGCCTTAACCTTTTCGGTCTTCCCTGATAATAAGTGCTTGGTAAGAAGATCCATCTGCATTTTCATGTGAGCCATATCTTGGTCACGTTCCTCTTGTCTACGCCTCTACTCTGCAGTCAAGCCAATAGATGCGGTAGAGCTTGCTACCTCAGAATCCCTGGTATGCCAAGCTCTACTCTGCTTTTTCATACAATCTAGCATATCACTTGCCTCAAGAAAAGTAAGGTCCATGAATGACCCACTTGCAGCATTATCAACCACTGGCTTTGTCACCGAGTTCAAAGCCCTATATAATATTTCCATCAAGATGATATTCGTTATCTGATGGTTTGGGCACCGCATAAGCTTCTTCTTGAACCTCTCCCATGTTTCGTAGAGAGCTTCAGTTGGAAGTTGTTGGAAACTGCTGATCTCATCTCTTAACTGTGCTCTCTTGGATGGCGGAAAGAATCTTTCTAGGAAAGCGTCTTTCAATTGCCTCCAATTAGTAATAGAATCAGGAGTTAGCCCGTTCAGCCATAGAGTTGCCTCCCCAGACAGAGACAATGGAAATAAGCACAGCCAAATTGTATTCTGCCCAACTCCTGGATTGTCAAACGACTTGCATGTTGAAATAAAATTGACCAGATGCATATTCGGATCATCTCCTGCAAGTCCACCAAATAACCCTTTGAGCTGCAATAACTGAATCATGGTGCTAGTGATATTGAACTTAGCTCCGGGTGCCAAGGGTGGAGGAATAATAGCCCCTATGACACCAGCTCCATCCAGATCGTCATCATCATCATCAAAAGGAGCCTGCACAGCTTGGCGGTCAGGTCTCATTCTAGCTTGACGTTCCCTCCTATGCATAGGTGCTGCCACCTAATCTGCACGCCGTGGATTAAGTAACTCATCATCACCCAGGTCCTCATCATCAGGATTTGTTGCTCGCCCTGGGTTATCAATATTCTGTTGATGTACTTGAGCAGCTGCCAGTGTAGCTAATCTAGCCTGCTCCTGTTGAGCCGCCCTTCTATCAATGTCCCGCTGTGCATCTATTTTGCCAATAAGTTGAGGTTCAGGATTTATGGGTAATAATGGCTGACCAGAACTACGAGTATTTTGCATGCACTCAACAGAACCTGACTAAAACGAAAACAACAACTAAAACTAAAATTTGAGAATCTTTGACCAAAGGGTCTAGTAACTATCACAAACTTAGTCGACAACCGTATTCCCCGGCAGCGGCGCCAAAATTTGATAACGCCCAAACTATAGCTCTCGTAAGAGTGTAAGCGGTCACTGTCAAATATAGAACCCAACTGGGTTGGGTGTCGAATCCACAGGGAATACTTGGTCACTAAGTGTTGCAATTGTTAGCAGACTGTTGGTTGAAAGTTCTACAGAAAGGGGGGATGGTTTAGGCGTGAATTAAAAGTATCAAAATAGCAAAGTAAAAGCGGAATGCTTTGTTTAGTAAGATTTTAATCAATGATAATTGTAAGTTAGGGTTATGTCCACCTTATGAGTTCTACGTATCTATTAACTATGAGTAATGCGGAATTCAGACATGCATGCACTTATAGAGATTCGTATTCTAATGGTAAATCCTAGTGTTTCTCAACCATCAAGGATTATTTCACTTTAACACTCTCGAGCTTAATGCGTGTAACTAACGGTACAAACTTTCCAAGAAGTTAATCCATTTACGGCACTAACGTGTAATAGGGGTTGGTAGCCCTATTTCCTTGTCACGCTCTCTTTTCCAAACATGTAACTTTTCTCTCGAACAATTTAATGCTATAATGGCGTATTCTATATGTTTGCAACCACAAGAATGTAATTAAGATGAAGAGAGTAATGATATAAGTAGCGTACGTATCAAGAATTCACAAACTCATAGTAATAGATAGTATATCAAAAGGCTTCCATAACCCTAACAGAGAGGTTTAGCTACTCATGATTACAACGAAAATCACAATAGACATCATCATCGTACCAAAGCTAGAATAATCTCACGATGGGGATAGATTTTGGCGTCTAAAGGAAATCACGTTGAGCTCCTCAAACCGTTCCTCGTAGCTTTTGCATTTTTTCTCTGTAAAAACTTACAGATTTTGTAACGTGAATAATACTAGAAAGTCGAATGATTAATGAAAAGTATCTATCAATTCGTGAATAATGAAAAGCATGCATGCTGAAAATTCAGCAAAATAGGGTTTTTATGACATCCTTGTCCTATTCCTACTGAGTTACTGCTGATCCCCAAGTCTTTAGAAATATTGTTTTTGCCCGGGACAAGTTCTCCATGCATCACTTTCAGTCCATAAGCTTCCAAAAGCTGCCTTCCCTCTTATGTGAAGTTTCCCTTGCTACCAAAAGGTCCACAAAGTGCTGAAATCTTCATCATTAATACCTGAAAATATGCTAATCACGTTGGTTAGCTCACTTACAGGAAAATGGACTAAAAATGCAGGAATTATATATTTTGTCCATAAAACTTAGCTAAAATATGGGTAAATTATGGTGCTTTAGGCGTGTAAATACGCCTATCATCATCGGGGTCGAATCCACGAGGAACAATGTGAGTGGCGATTGAGTATGTTTTGGAATAAAAGTTACTAACTAAATTCTAACCTATAGTACAAAATGGTTTGGGATTTTTCAATATTCCTATGAATAACCTTAATAGACATCTTGGTTTATTTATGTTGATTATCATTATGAGTTGCTAGATCTACCTCTTGGGATTATGCTTGATCAGGGTAAAATTGTGTGTGGGTTGTGATATTTTTGTGTAGATTTGAGTTTGTTAAAGAAGGGTTCCATTATTGCTTGATTAAATTTCTTGGGATTTGATAGGTGAAAACCTCAAATACCCAAATGGGTTTGATGGGTGAAAGATCCAAACTCTAGAAAGTTCAAGGCTATCTTCGAAAGAAGGGTTTTGGGTGAACTTTAGGAATCCATATCATCCTTGAAAGAGGTATGTGAAGACCAAAACAATGATAGAAAATTATGTGAGTAGTTTGCTAAATTTTCACTATCTTAGATATAAGGGTGATTAGGAGGTTGACTATCCCCCGGGTGCCATCCTAGAAATAGGGGTGCCTAATTGAGGTATTGGATGGCTTTAATTGACATACTCGTTAGGTGCTCAAAAAGGTCAATGAGTGACATCTTTGTGGCTTTATTGAAAAACTAGCCTCAAGGATTTTAAACCTAGCCTACCATATCATCAACAACTAGAATTTGCATCGAATCATTACATACCCATGCTTAGCTTGCCCATAGGATAGCATAGTCCCAAGATCCATTCCTAATTGATTACACCCTGATTATTATTATTCTCAAATTAGTCCTTTAGAAGCCCAAAAATTACTCCCATGTTAAAAAATATTAAAAAAAAAAACCATTTTGTACTATAGGTTTGAATTTAGTTAGTAGCTTTTATTCCGAACATACTCAATTGCCACTCACATTGTTCCTCGTGGATTCGACCCCAACTCTAAAGTTAGGTAAATATATTGACGACGACTGCCTTGCACTCAAATTGACGTGTAAGTTGAGCGTTATCAAAAATGACGTCATTGTTGGGGAACAATTTGGTGTATTAAGTTAGTTTGAAATCTTAGCTACTTGCTTGAATTCAAGCTTGTAAATATTTGTTATGATTTTTCTTCGTAGGTTGATTTTATTTTATTTTTGGGGTCATGAAGTATTTGTGAAATGTTAAATGTGACTATGTGTTGAAAATGAATGTTTAGCAATAGGAAGGATCTCACAAAAGAATGACTTTTGCAAAAATGCAAGAAAGTGAAAGTAAAAGGAAAGAGGGGAACAAAGGAGGCAAAAGATAGGCATGAACAAAGGCAGAAAAAAAAGAGTGACACTTAGCGAGAAGAGAAATGTTGTAAAATATGATGTAGATGTTCAAGGTAGGATGTAACCAAGTTCCCTAGATGATATCCTACCCCATCCCAAACCTACGTTACAAGCTTAGAAAGTCCTTTGAAATCTCCAAACATTTACCATTTTTTTAGTGGTGATTGAGAATAGGGGCAAGCCTATGGCATGACTTTTGTTAAAATAGAAAATTTCTTGAGAGAGTGAGTGGTTGCACTTAAAATTTCTTGTTTCATGATGGGTAACTAGGAGTGTTAATTTCTCCTTTCTGGTGAAGAGGCAAGTGACTAGTTAAGGCTAGTGATTTTGTCATCTTCCGCACAATAAGACAAGTGGAAGTATAGAATGATTGTAGTCGTCATATGAGTCATCCTTAGAGTGCTAGCCATTGTTACAAAGTTGCTCCCCAAAATATTTAGTACCCTTCACTATCCCATTTTAAGATGAGGAGAGTCGTTAAAAGTCTATTTTCCCATGTGCGAAAAGCTTTTGGTGGTCGAAATCAAGATTGAGTCTTTATGATCATTGTAGTAATAGCAAGAGGGCATAAATATGAAATTGTCTCATGATAAGTGGTAGCATTGCTTGAGGACAAGAAAGGTCTTAAATGGGAGATGTTGATGAGTGGTGAGTTTACCACTTATTTGCACTCATTTTTCATGCCCATTACCTTGTTTTGATTGAATAAATGAGACAAAATCTATGTATAGATCCACTAATATCCACTCTTTACAGGAATAAAGTTGAGGATACCAAAAAATGTGGATGGGAGAAGAAAATAATGAAAAGGCAGCAAGGAAGAGTGCAGGTGAAGACTTGGACTACATCAGCCTTGTTTACCGCAACCGAGGTCCTCTATCCGCGGTCGCAGATAGTCAAGATAGTCAGAGAAATGCGGTCGCCGCACAAAACCACGGTCGTGGACAAATATCCGTGATTGCGAGTAAGAGGGAATAGGCATAGGGGTATTTCTGTAAATGAAGCTAGACACATCCCAAGCCATATTTAAGAAAAAAAACCTTCCTCTTTAGGGGAGCTTAGCTTATAAGATATCTTGGAATTCAAGAATTGAAACCCTAATCTTGGGCTAGTGAGTAATCAACTTTGGAGACTCAAATTTCTTAATTTCTTGTTGAAGAATGGATGCCTTTAATGACCCATATGGTATATTTCCCTTAACTTTCTTCATGAGTACCTAAGTAACTTATTCTTGGGGTTATGTTGAATTAGTGTGTGATTGTGTGTGGGTATTGTTGTGTTTGCATGGATTTAAGGTGTTGAGTATGGATTTCACCATTGCTTGGGCTTATGAGTTAGGATTTGATGGGTGAAAACTCCAAATTCCCAAATGGTTTTGATGGGCGAAAGCTCCAAGCTCTAGAACCCCTTTGTCATCCTCGAAAGAGGGACTTAGGTGAATATTATTTAACCCATAAGATCCTCGAAAGAGGGTTATCGGGGGACAAGGCAATGGCGAACAAATAAGCCTATGGGTTACTACCCTTTGCAATCTTAGAAATAAGTGTTTAGGGATGGTGATTCATGTCAAGAGCATAATCCTAGAAATAGGAATGCTTGGTTGAGGTTTTAGGTGGTTATACAAACTCCACACTTGTTAGATGCTCGAAAGAGCCAATGAGTGAAATAGTTGGAGTTTTATCGAATGATTGACCTCAATGATCTTTGACTTAGCCTATCGATTAATTAACAACTAAATCTCATACTAAACCAACACTACCCCACACACTTTACCTCTAAGGATACATGATCCCAATATTCCTCAAAACCTTGAATTAAAATCAAAGATATCTTCTATTGATTACTTGCTAAAGGCTATAGCGAAGAAAATCCCAAACAATTTCCCCCCATTTAATTATACATGTCTTTTTCGTTAGCATTCCGGATGACTTTATAGTAATTGGACTTCCCATAGGTCTGAAGTCTATAGTATTCATTCCTCGAGATTCGACCCCAACTTACATTGGGTTACTTGACAACGACCGCCTAACCCCTCAATTATGGGAGTGAGTTGAGCATTATCAAAATTCATTTTTGATAATGCTCAACTTACATGTCAATTTGAGTGCAAGGCGGTCATCATTAAAATTTACCCAACTTTGTAGTCGGGGCCGAATCTACGAGGAACAATGTGAGTGGCGATCAAATTAATTTGAAATGCTAGTTACAAGTTTAATTCAAACAAATGGTAGAAAAATAGAAAATGGGAAATGTGAGTTCCTACACTAATGTTTCTTTTTGGGATTTTCTAGTATAAATTTGGGGCTCCAAATGATTAGAGTTTTAACAATTATGCATGGATCTTGGGATTATGCATTACTAAGGGAGTGATATATGGGATTTAGTCGTTAACATCGATTTAGAAGATCAAATATGGGTAAGTTTGGTAATAGATTTTGGTGCTAGTCTTTCAACAAAAAACCAAACTTTCACCCATTGATCCTTTTGAATACCTAATGGGTGTGTTCAACAATTAGCAACCACAACCTCAATCAAGGCATCCCTATTTCGAGGATGACACACATGGCGTATTCAACCTCACTTTCACCCTTATTTCTAGGATATTAAGAATTTAGCAAAATACACACATAATTTTATATCATTGCTTTGGTCTCCACATCCCTCTTTTGAAGATGATATACATTCCCAATCATCACCCAAAACCCTTCTTTCAAAGATAGCCTTGGGTTTTCTAGAGCTTTCACCCATCAAAACCATGTGGTATTTAGAGTTTTCACCCATCAAATCCAAAAAAAATTATCATAGCAATAATAGAACCCATAAACATTAACTACCAAATAAATGCTAACAATAACAACCCACACAAACTTTAATCCCTATTCACACATAACCCCAAGAGGGAGATTTAGCTACACTTAAGATAAATAAGCATAGATATACCTATAATCTCCATTGAATTAATTTGTGGTAGATCTAAGAGAATGTTACTTCAAACTTGGATTCTCCACAATTTCAACAATGGAAGTGAGCAAACCTTCCACTTGGAAAGTCTCCAATGTATTCTTCACTCAAAATTTGTACAATATTTTCTTCTCCAAAAATGGTGTCTACAAAACCCTAAGCTAAAACTAAAGGAATATTAGGGAAGAAGGAAGGTGATGATATTCAATGATATATCCCATTAGGGCTTGAGCCTTTTCGTTTAAATTTAGAATCAGCACGTGCAATTACAATTTTGCCCTTGGGCTGACATTTGCGCCAAACCGCGATTGCGCAAGTTTGGTCATGACCGCGGATGCGTGACCGTGATTGACTTCCACGTTCGTGGTTTATTGACCATTTTGACTGACCGTGACCACAACCCATGGGCCAGGATCGCGGTAACTAAGACTAGTTCATTGCAGGTCTTCAGATGCACTTTTTCTTCTCCCTTTTGATCATTTCAAGCTCCAATCCACATATTTTGGTCTCTTCAACTCCTATACTTGCAATGAGTGGATATTAGTGCATTAAATCACAATTATGACTCACTTACTTATTTGAGACACGGTAATATGCACGAAAAATATGTGCAAATAAGTGGTAAAATCATCACTCATCAATACCCCCAACTTAAGACCTTGCTTGTCCTCAAGAAACACTACCTCTTTTCCATGAGCCACAATCATTTATGCACAAATTTCATGCCTTAAGGGCCATAACGACTTCAACTTGAGTCGCAACCATAAGTAGCTCATCGCACATGTGCTAGGCTAATTTTAAAACACCCCTCATTATAAAATGTAATAATTTAGGTTACATCAGACTTTAAGTAGAAATCAAACAACAAAAACCAATACTCTAGAAGCGGCTTACCTTTTGACTAAAACTAACCCATACTCTACTTTCGTCATTATCTGAGAGGTGACAAAAATTACTCACCCCAACTTGTTTTCATGCCTATCTCACAAGAAAGAAAAGTTTCACACACCAAACTACCAAAAAAGTAACAAGGAATTTTAAGTGCAAAATTCTCCCCTCACAAAAGAAATCTCAATGTAACAAGTGTCATGCAATAGGTTTGCCCCTATTTTCAATCACCACTTCAAAGAAAATAAATGGTTGGAGATCCCAAAGGACTTTCTAAGCTTGTAAAGTAGGTCCAGGTTAGGGTAGGATATCATTTAGGGAACTAGGTTACACCCTACCTTGAACATCTACATCATACTTTACAACACTTCTCCTTTCGACTAAGGTCCACTCTACTTTGGTTTCTCTTTTTTCTTATGCCTACTTTGCACTTCCTTTGTTTACCACTATTATTTCATTTCATTTTCTTGCAATTTTCATGCAAAGCCTTTCTTTGTTAGACTTCTTTATATTTCATTCTTTTGCTTTTAAAACGTAGGTACACTAGGCAATTCATTTACAACTTCGTGGCTCAAAACTCACTTCCATCAATCTTTATCACCCCCAACTTAGGCTTTTAGCCTCACCTTACATTTTCTAGTTTAAGAAAGGTATGGTTCAAAAGAGGGATAAAAGAATGGTTCACGTCTTGTAACGTGTTTGCCAAAGAAAGGTATAAATTATCAAAGTGGGTACTAGGGATTTCAATTATGCATGGGTAGGTATTTTAGGCTAAAGTGGGTTCCAAAATCACAAAGAGGGCCAAAATCATTTCTCCAACCAAATACAATCAAAATTAGCTTTGAAAGACTAATGGGGAAAGTTCTAGATAACACAAGTAGAAAAGATATGAATCCAATATTCTCACCACACATGGCATACAAAATTCGTTAAGGGAGATCAAATATCCCTCCCGATAAAAACAATCATAGATTATTTATCACTATTTACAAGTCAAAATTTGTGAAACCACATAAAGAGAAAAGGGTTTATTACAACAATGCTCACATCCATGCCCTTGATTTTTCAAAAATTTTTGATGGAGGGGGTTTCTTGATTTTCCCTAGCACCATGCACAAATTACTAACATATGGCTACTACTACAACCAAAGCCTTAGGCTCACATCCTGGCTCAAAACGGGCAAACTAATCATATGGCTACTCAGACTTCACCATTGGTTTACAATTTGATCCTAACTTTTCAAAACAAAATACAATGACAGTTGCACTACGGGTACTCCGAATTCCCCTGCACATTTGGGCACCATACGAGTACCCAAAAATATTGCATCTCAAAACACAATAAAAACAATGTCCAGGGTGTCATCTAAAACACTATCCAAGGACATCCAAGAAGTATAAATATAGGGACAGGTACCCCCAACTGCCTAGTAAGCAAGGTAAGAGTAAAAGATGTTCGCTGAATCAGCTTCATCATCTATGGTATACCCTGCATCATCTCCACCATCATTGGCACCAGACCCCTCAGCAGCATCTCCATTATCATTGTCGCTCCTCGACAAAGGTAGTTGTTTTATATGCTTAAGCACCCTGAAGGTGCCCTAAACCCCTCTCCACAACTTGGTGAAGAATTTTTCTCTTTTTTTTTCCTCTTCAACAATTTTTCTTGTAATTCCCGGAGGGTCCTGTGTGATATTACCAAGGTTGAATATGCCCATTCCAATCTGGCAACCTTAGCACCTTGCTTCTTTAGCTCCTCTTGATATATTTCATAGTCAAACCAAGCCGCATATGAATGGTGAGAAGTAGAGGATTCTCCTGGTCCCTGGGATAGTCCTGAAGCATGTTCCCTGATAGCAAAAATTCTATCAACGAGTTCTAGGAACTTCACTGGGGCTTTGTCCATATAAATACTCCGTTCTATGTGTATCTTGGACTTTGGGAGGTTCTTGTAATACTGGCAGTGGCTTTCCAGAAGCAAGGCTCTGGATTCGTCTAAGTCTCTCATTTTGTAGATGAGTATCTGTATGTTAAACACTTAGGACAATTTTTAATATTTTTAAAACTAAGACGTATGCTATATTAATAAGAAAATTACATGTGGCACTATTTTAGGGGAATCGGGGGTGAGAATAGATGAGAAAAAAGTTGGGTTTCTCTAAGAAGTTGACCTCAGGTATGGCGATCGTGAAGTATTTTCCGTGATTGCGCTACTACAGTCGCGGTCATCAGGACCGTAGCCAACATTTCTGCCATTGCTCAAAAGATAGGAACTTAACACTAACTTTGTCTTCCACTAAGAGCACAACATCATGACCAGATAAAAATAAGCCTAGCTGGTAAGATTTCAGTCCCAAACTTAAAAGTATTGATGTTGGACTCACTTAGGTAATGAATGGACACCTACTGTATATATCAATTAAAACTGGCTAGTTTGGAATATGGGTACTCAAGACTTCCCCAAATGATGTGTGGTCACCCTATATCTGCTAACCATAATTATAATTACAAGCAAGCATAGTTTTGGAATTATAACACTATTTCAATCTCATGTCTAGCTACACGTCCTAAGCCTACAATAATAGTGAATGTAATGGAGTTTGAGACTACATACCAGGCAACCGATTTAAAAGGTTTGAAATGGAACCTTGGATACTCTTGAGAGGCCACAAATTTGAGGGAGAAAATTTAAAACTAAAGTGCATGGATGCATGGCAGTCGGATGGTCTTGTTCATCTGAATTAACCATGATCGTGGTCACATGGTCTCCGCAATCACGTGGACACAGACTGTGGTCGCGGTAACTAAGACCAAGCACCTGAGGTCCCTACATGCCCTGCTTAGTCCATTTGCCAAATTCTCACATCCTTTCTTTCCAAATTCAACCAAAATGCCCTTAATTACCAATACTTTATAGACTATGCATGCTCACAAACAACAAAAGGATACGGGCCATTTTTCATGGCGTGATGGGTTACCTCCCATCTAGTGCTTAGTTTAATGTCACTGTATGACGCTTTCACTCCTTCCCTTTATGTCTCCACTTAGAAAATTTGAATTTCTATCCCAGCTTTCGCTCAATATGCAATGAGCGACAGAAGGATAGAAAAATCAAATCTTCTAAGATAAAACTTGGAAGAGGTGACAGAATGGCAGGCAAGAATAGATCTCTCCATTTTGAAGATTTGAACCTTTTACCCAACTTCACATTGAATTTTTGGATTGGTTCTGTGGGTAAAAGCATGTTCATTAATTTGTCATTCCTTGTACTTCGGAAGTTGAATTACTCGACCATTGATGTGTGGGGCTCTATATGCTCCGTGGGAAGTCAAATTCCAAAATATAATGGTGCAGTTCCCTCTCTTATAATTCATCATTAACTTGAGTAGATAAACGTTCATCCAATCCAACAAGCATAATGTTGAAAAGGGGTTAGAATTGGATCCCTCCCTTAATTTAGGAATTAAATCTAACGTAGTATAGCCACCCTGAAATAAGCTAGAGTCATCATAAGAGATAAGTTTGGCTTCTTCTTTGGACTCTAGACCCATTTTTTTTATTTTGGCTTCTTCTCCCTCGTATGAGTTAAATGGTTGAGAAACCGGTGAGGAGTCTTCACTACCAAGCTCTTTATCATAGCTTGGTTTTTCGTCTTTATAACACTCCTCTTGAGTATTTGGAAAAGTAGTAATAGTTTCAAGCTTTTTTCCTTTGCCCAATAACTCTTCCTTGATGACAACCACCTTGCACTCAAATTGACAATTAAGTTGAGTGTTATCAAAATGACCACCTTACCCCTTAATTATGGGAGTGAGTTGAGCGTTATCAGTCATCTACAATAAGCTTGGATTGGATGCCCCTACACCGACCTCTATACAACTTTTCATGGCGGTCCGATCCATTAAAAGGCCGGATGAAATTCTGTTTGATTTTCTTGTTAAAGTGGATAAGTTTATACTCTCGACGGATTTTGTAGTGTTGGATTGTGAAAGGGACCAAGAGGTACCTATAATCCTTGGTCGTCCTTTCTTGGCCACCAGAAAAGCCATTGTCGATCTAAAAATGGGGGAGATAAAATTTAGGGTTCAAGAGGATGAAGTCTCTTTCAGAATTTGCAAGTCAAAGAAACAAACCGCGGAGCTCCAAGTAGTATTCGTGGTAGATGATGAAAATGATAAGGTGAATAAGGAGAGGTTTGGAGACCCACCTTGAGAATGAAGGAAGGAAGACATTGTGACATGACGATAACTAAGGCGCTAGGTGGGAGGAAACCCACAAATGCCACGAGAGTGGCTCGTATCATTTTTGTTATGTTTTTGTAGGATAAATGTTATCTTTTACATATGAATAACCCATGCATTTGTGAAACTATGGAGTATATTGGATGAGCTTGAAAAAAAGAAAGTGTGTAATGCCGCATTGAAAACTGAACAGGGGAAAAATTCTTGAAAATTGAGTAAATAACTGAACAGAGGAAAATAAGGGAGAAAAACTGCTCTCAGTTATCGCGATTGCGGTCCCCAAGAACAATTGCGGTGATGCGGGTGTTTGCGATCACGGCTACTTCAGTCATTTAACCCCTCATTTTCCTTTATTTCCCCCACACTCCCTTTACTGATTGTACTCTCTAATTTGGGCTAATTTCTGGCCATGTTTGTGAGCTCTCAATCAGCATCTTTACACCCATATTACATCACAACTTCAATAGGTATCATGAATTTGTGTTTTTATTTCTGAATATAGGCCTTAGAATGCATGATTAAGAGGGGGTCTAAAATTTAGATTGTTATGTCTCCTATGTTGTCACACTTGGTGTGGTGTGATGTTAGTTTCTTAGATAAGGTGTGCGCACAAGTGGGACATCTTGAATACCCAATAATATATGAAAAATATAGACAAACAAGATGTGCACACCAAGTGTTTGACATTTTTCCCAACTGATCTTTCAATACGGGTAACTTCATTTTAAAGAGCACATTCATACACTTATTAGCATTGCTCGATTGCTTTTCCTGTACATCCATATTGTACAGCATTCTAGTAACATAAAAACTTAGAAGTAATCTGAACATGAAAAGCTGGCATGAAACCAACCTCAGGTATCGTGACTGCGGTCGGATGACCGCGATCGCAGCAACGCGAACGCGGTCATGGTTTGCGATCGCGGTATCTGAGGCCAGTTTCCTTCCATGCCAAAAATCCTACACTTCTAATTTTTAACCTATCACCATCGAGCACCCATTCCAATGAGCATTAATGAACAATATGGTATAGTTTGTATGTTAAAATGTCATTGACTGATATAATATGTGCCTAGTGCTTTTAGGAAAACCTCATGGACAAGTATGACCACATCCGATTCATGGCACCCGAGTGTCACACTCATTACTATATTGATTTGTCGAGGATAAAGCTGCTCCTAGAAAGAGAAATTTTCTTGGAGAACGTGCCAAAGTATCTATCAACATTTCATGACAAACTTGAAGCCATAGGGTGGCAGTGTTTCACCATGGATCCACGCATTGGAAATGAACAATGGGTCTGCAATTTTTATGCCAATATCAGTGAAGTGTCTTTTTTGGACCCATTCAATGTGACTATCAAGATTTAGGGCAAATCGATTAAAGTTGGGGCTAAGCAAATCAATGATGTTTATGGGCTCGAACATGTAGACATGTGTGAAAATCAGAGAAAAGAGGTGTAAAGTGGGGATTTCGTTGGCGCAATGGTTATGCCATGGAAAGGAAGTCTCTTGGACCAAGACTAAAAGCAACATCTCCATGAACGACTTCACTAACGAGGCTCGAATATGGTTGCACATCATTTGTAGTTGAGTTTTTCCTTGCACCCACATGACAGCAATCCCAGAATTACATACTCGGATGGTTTCTTCCCCTCTTTAATTACTGAGCTTTGTTGAAAAGTGGGGGTGGAAGAGTATGCTAGTGATACATGGGTGTGCCCTAGTGCCTCCATCTACCCCTTGAGGATTTGAGGATAGGGCGCACCTGGCAAAAGCAAAAAAAGAAAGATCGACTTGGAAAAGCCGGCATGCAGTGAGCCTGATTCTCATAGGCCAATCACCACGGGATCTCCTGAGGAGATTAGAGTAAATATTGCAACCATCAAAGGGTTTGTTCCTCATTTGCCCCAAGAACTGAGAGAGCCTTTTGCAACCCATCATTCATAGGTGTCACATTTCGATTATGAGAAGTACAGGAAAGACAAAAAAAATCAAGAGGCTACTATTGCTAATCTTGAGAAAGCCTAATCCTCTTTGGCGGAGTCATATTTAGACCTTCAAATTGAACATGATAAAATAGTTACAAGAGAGAAGAATAGGGATGAGTTCTTTATCAAGATATGGAAGGGATAAACGGTTTATGAAAGGTCCTAAACCCCTGAGATATACTTCTTTCCTCTTGGGTTGAGAGTGATGATGAGGCCTCAACTGAGTGGACTGATCTTGAGGAAAATGGTAATGATGCAGAATCCGAGAGTGAAAGCATCCCTTGATGTGGTTACAGGAAGCACCCTTATTTCTTTTATCCTTGATTATTTATGCAGTGGGGACACTGCTACCCATTCAGTTGGGGATGTCTCCTTGTTCAATTAATTTGGGCCTGTATTTGTGATAATTATGTATACTTTTCTGCTCTTTTGGATGATTCTTAGTTTTATTTGGGTTGTAATATTTGGGCACTCTGATGGTGTCCACAGTTTCATGGATTAGTTACTTTGTTCTTAGTTTGCTACTTTAGTTTAGTTTTAATAGACGAGCCTTTCCATTATGATTGGGTTTCTAATCATAGGTGCAGGGGAAGTCTTTGTACCAGTGGCATCAAGGCCATAAAATGTAAGGAAAGTCTGAGTACCTCTAGCATTGATGATTTGGGATTACATTCATATCCATTGGTGAAGTCTGAGTAACCATATGGGTGGTTCACCCGTACTATAATTTTCAATATGAGACTATAGCTTGGGTTGTTTCCATAATTAGAAAATTATGAATGGTGTGGATACAAAAGCAAACAACCCCTTCCGTCCAAAAAATTTGCAAAATTTGAAGGCATGGACGTGAGCAACCTCGTGATGAAACTTTTCTTTTTTCTATGACTCCAAAAATTAACTTTAAAAAAATAGTAAATACTCCATTTTTGTCTCAAGTGAGTAGAACAATTGAACCCTTTTGACAATATTCGCATGCCATGTGTGTCAGCTTAATTGTCTACATCTCATGTGTACTTGTACCATCTAGAACTTTCCCTATTAGTCTTTCAAAGATAAATTTTGATTGTTCTTGGTTGGTAAAATTATCATTGGCCATCTTGTGATTTTGGAAGCCCACTTTAGCCTAAAAAGTCTACCAATACATAGAGTTACACTAGTCACCCTCTTTGAGCCTTTGGACTTTTCTTTGAAAAATGCATTAGAAGTCGGGACCCTTATATTCATCCTCTCTTGAACCCTATCCTCCTTGAACTTAAGAATACAAATTGAGGCTAAAAGCCTAAGTTAGGGTGGTGGAAAAAGAAAGAAGTGTAGTTGAGCCACGAAGTCGTAAGAAAGTGCCTACGAGCTTAAGCAAGCAAGCATTTTGGTTTAAAGAAAGAGAAAATCCATTAAAAGAATGAAATGAAAATTTTAAATGCATGCAAAAAGAATGAGAAAAAAAGGCGAAGAGCATGTGAGTAAAGCAAAAGGGGAAAAGTAGGCAAATTAGTAAAGAGGGACTTAGGTGAATATTAGGTAACCCATAACATCCTTTAAAAAGGGTTATCATTGGCCAAGGCAATGGCGAACAACTAAGCCTATGGGTTACTACCCTTTGCAATCTTAGAAATAAGTGTTTAGGGATAGTGATTCATGTCAAGAGCATCATCCTAGAAATAGGGATGCTTGGTTGAGGTTTTAGGTGGTTATACAAACTCCACACTTGTTAGGTGCTCGAAAGATCCAATGAGTGAAATTGTTTGGGTTTCATCGAAAGATTGACCTCAATGATCTTCGTCTTAGCCTATCCATTAACTAAAAACTATATCCCATACTAAACCAACACTACCCCACACACTTCACCTCTAAGGATACATGATCCCAAGATTTCTCAAATCTATGAATTCAAATCAAAGATATTGTCTATTAATTACTTGCTAAAGGTTATAGCAAAAAGGTTCCCAAATAATTTCCCCCCATTTAATTATACATGTCTTTTTCGTTAGCATTCCGGAAGACTTTATAGTAATTGGATTACCCATAGGTATAAAGTCTATAGCGTTCACTCCTAGAGATTAGACCCCAACTAACATTGGGTTACTTGACAACGACTGCTTCACCCCTCAATTATGGGAGTGAGTTTTGCATTATCAAAATGGTGCCGTTGCAGAAGAGTGAATTATATATTTTTCTTGTGTGGTATTATTCTTGCTTTAGAGCATCCGGAGTGTTACACTTTATTTTCCTTTTTGTTTTTGTATCTTTTGTAGGTAATTCTACCATCAACAGAACCATGAGTGAAGGCCCTAATCATGTAGAACCAACCGATGATACTTGGGGAGAGATCAACTTAAATAATAAGGGTCATGCGAGTAAAAACTGTATCCCACCGCATCATAGGGGTGGGACGTTTCATGTGACTAGTACCATGATTTATGTGTTGCAAATAAAAGGGATATACAGAGGTCAGGCACATGAGTACCCATATGTTCACTTAAGGAACTTTTTGTAGGTGTGCACACCATTTAACATTCCTTTTACCACCCTAGAGGCCTTTCGGCTTTGTCTTTTCCCATTTTTATTAACGGGTGAAGCATTGTTGTGGTTCCGCTCACTCCCTACGAACTCAATCACTTCATGGAGTGAACTCACAAGTATTTTATTATACCAATACTCCCATACCTCCAAGGTCTATCAACCAAGATATAAAATTGTGAATTTTATACAAAGGAGCAGGAAACCACTTCATAAAGTGTGGGAGAGGTTTCATCAAAAGTTAGCCCAATGCCTAAACCATGAGATTCCGAGGAAAACACTTCTTCGAATATTCTATCAGGCACTTGAGCCTTTGAACCAAATAGTGGTAAACAATGCGGTAGAAGGGTCTTTCTTAAACTTGCATTTCAATGTGGCTACAAAAATGTTAAGAGAGGTAACTAATCAAAATTGGGAATGGCATACCCGAGATTACAACATCTCTACTAGATCTTCACTCAAGCCCATGGTTATCAAGGAACAACAAAAGCGGCGGCGAAGAGCAAGAGGAAACCTTGGCAAAGATATTGACTCAACTTGAGCTCCTAACCAAACATGTCATAGTGCTCCACCAAAAGCCTATGGCAAGGATGTCGAAGAATTCAGTATTTAGCAAACCCCTTGGAGGGTTCCCTCTCAACCTACCATAGGCAAGGTGGGAATAAAGGTTGGATAAATTGAGTTGGTAGTCGAGTTTGGAGAGAATGGGAGCATGAAGATTGCTATTTCACACCTTATCATGATTGGGATTCTAATAAAGAGTCAAGCTCCATTGATGCCGACAGAGGTAGAATAGAAGATCTAATTGCGAGAATTTAGAACAAAGTTGAGGGAACGGACAAAATGGTCTGTGAATTAAAATAGGACTTAATTTCACTATCTAGAACGGTGGTCTCCCATTTGATCTCAATTAAAGAGTTGGAAAATCATATGGGTCTAGTCGTCGCACATCTAGATGATAAAACTAAGGAGAAATCCACTACTAGCACAATTGCCAACTTCCAAAATGATGATGAAATCTTGGAAATGCGGGCAGCAGGTAAAAATATAAAGGAAGAACACATGATAGAGAACTTAGGTAGGAAATTTCCCAACGCGCAATCAAAAAAAAGGTTGTTCCAAAGTCTAATCGATAAAGAGAAGAAAGAGGTGAAAAGAACTATTGGACAGTTAATTGATGAGGGAGAGTTTGATAAGTGGGGTCCTGTGGACCCTCCTGATAAATTGATGCATGCCAACGTCGTTCCACGATGATAACAAAGTCTCTATGTGAGAGGAAACCCACAAATGCCACGAGGATGGCTTATATCCTTTTTATTATATTTTTATATAGTTTTGATGGTTAGTTTTCGTATATGAATAACTTATGCATATGTGACACTATGGGGAGCTTTGTATAAGCTTAGAAGGAACAAAGTGTGCAATTCAAATGAGCAGAAAAGTTGAACAGTGGAAAAGAAGGGGAGAAGATATGTTTTTGATTATCATGACCGCGGTCCCCAGGCGCGATCACGGCTACCAGCCTATCCACGATCGTGGCCAGTCAACTGCAATCGTGGGAACAGAAACTAATTGATTCATCGACTACCTCCCTAATTTTCTCGCACTCTTTCTCAAGTTCTTTCATAAAGAAATCGTCTAATCTCAAGATAATTGGTGATGGTGCAGAATATGAAAAGAATAGCAGCCTTTGATGGAGTTTTAGGGAGCACCCTTATCTCTTTGTTAGCTTTGGTTATTCCTGTAGTAGGGACACTGCAACCTTTTCGGCTGGGGGTGTTCCCCTATTAATTTTATTTTGACTTGTATTATTTATATTGTTGTACACTCTGTTGTTCTTTTATACAATTCTTATCGTGGTCCTTATTTGGGTTGTAATATTTGGGAACTCTGATGGTGTTTCACTTTTGTATGGATTAGCTATTTTGTTCTGAGTTGGTTATTACAGCCTAAATTTTATTAGACGAGCTTTGCCTTCGTAATTAGTTTTCCGACCATAGAATGCAAGGAAATTCTTAGTACCAATGGCATTGAAAAATTGGGGTTGCATTATACACCATTGACAAAGTCTGAATAACCACATGGGGGGTCGCCCATACTATGAACTTTAATGTGAGACGATAACTTGGGTGGTTTCCATGATTAGTAAATTATATGTGGTGCGGATGCAAAAGAAAACAACACCTTTCATCTGAAAATTTTAAAATATTCGAAGGCATGGGCATGAGCAACTTTGTGAAGAAATTTTTCCCTCTTCCTGTGACTCCTAAAGTAGACTTCAGAAAAAAGATGAATACTCCATCTTTTTCTCGAACGGGTAGAATAATTGAATCCCCTTGATGACATTCGCATGCCTTGTGTGTGAGGTTAATTGTCTCCATCTCGTGTGTACTTGTACTATCTAGAACTTGCCCCCATAGTCTTTCAAAGCTAATGTTTGATTGTGCTTGGTTAGTAAAATGATCATAGGCCATCTTGTGATTTTGCAAGTCCACTTTAGCCTAAAAAGCCTACCAATACATAACAATTACCCCTAGTCACCCTCTTCGATCCTTTGGACTTTTATTTGGCAACCGCATTATAATTCGTGACCCTTCTATTCATCTGCCCTTGAACCTATCTTTCTTGAGCTTGAGAGTACAAATTGAGGATGAAAGCCTACTTTGGGTGTGGTGGAAAGAGAAAGAAGTATAGTTGGGCCATGAAGTCTTAAAAAGGTTCCTACAATCTTGAGAAAGTA
The DNA here is from genome assembly GCA_030864215.1 of Capsicum pubescens. Taxonomy (NCBI): domain Eukaryota; kingdom Viridiplantae; phylum Streptophyta; class Magnoliopsida; order Solanales; family Solanaceae; genus Capsicum; species Capsicum pubescens. Next base: position 102,646,357 of record CM061538.1, read on the forward strand.
AAGCTTTTTAGATTTGAATTAGGAAAATATCTCATAAAGGAAAGAAAGGCTTTATCTATGTGCAAAAATTATGAAAGAAGAGAAAATGAGGAAAGTGGGAAAACCAAGAAAAAACAAAGGTAGGCAAAATAGTAAAGTAAAAAGAAGTGGCAATAAGTGAAGCATGAAAAGAGTACAATATAGAAGTTCAAGGTGGGTGTAGCCTTGTGTTCCTAAGTTGATCTCCTACCCTACCCTATACCTATATTACAAGCTCAACAAGCCCTTTGTGATTCCCAACCAAGTGCAGTCACTGTAGTGGTGACTGAAGATAGAGGCAAGCCTATTATATGGTACTTGCTAACATGAAGAATTTCTTGAGAGAGAGAGTGATTACACTTAAAATTCCTTGTTGTAGGATTGGTAGCTAGGTGCGTGCATTTCCCCTTTCTTGTGAGGAGGCGTGTGAACTAATTGATATGGGTAATTTTGTCATCTACCACACAATGAGATAATAGGAAGTATTACATGTCTGAAGTCAGCATGTGAGTAATTTCTAGAGCATTAGTAGTTGTTACATGGTTGATCCTTTAAGTTTATTGCAGTCTTCACTATTCCATTTTATGATGAGGGGAGTTGTTAAAATCCTATTTGCCCATGTGTAAAAAGCCTTTTTGTTATACCAATCTAGTTTGAGTCATCATGATCATCGGGTGATAGAATGAGGACACACATATGAAACCGTCTCATAGTATGAGGTAGAGTTGCTTGAGGACAAGCAAGGTCTTAAGTTGGGGGTGTTGATGAGTAGTGTGTTTACCACTCATTCTAACTCATTAGTCGTGTACATTACCTAGTTTTAAGTGAATAAATAAGACAAAATCTATGGATAGATCCACTAATATCCACTCTTTGTAAGAATAAAGTTGAGGAGACCAAAAGATGTGGATGGGGGATGAAAATGATAAAAAAAGGGAACAAAAAAGAGTGCAGCTAAAGACCTAGAATACATCAGCCTCGGTTACCATGACCGCGATCCTCTATCCACGAACACGGTTAATCAAGATGGTCAAAATAACACGTTCGAAGCACACAACCGCGGTCGTATAGTCGTGGTAGCAGGGAGCCGTACACGATCTCGGTTAAGAAGAAATATGCGCAGGGGCAGATCTGTAAAACCACTTAGATGCATCCCAAGCCAAATTTAAGGAAAAAAACCCTTCTCTTTAAAGTAGCTTAGCTCATAAGATATCTTAGAATTCAAGACTTGAAACCCTAATCTTGGGCTAGTGTGTAATCAACTTTGGAGAATCAAATTTCTTAGTTTCTTGTTGAAGAATAGATGCCTTTAATGACCCCTATGGTATACTTCTCTTTACTTTCTTCATGAGTAGCTAAGTAATTTATTCTTGGGATTATGTAGAATTAGTATGTGACTGTATGTGGGTATTGTTGTGTCTGCATGGATTTTAGTTGTTGAGTATGAATTTCACCATTGCTTGGGTTTACGAGTTGGGATTTGATGGGTAAAAACTCCAAATTCCCAAATGGGTTTGATGGGTAAAAGCTCCAAGCTCTAGAAACCCTTTGTCATCTTCGAAAGAGGGACTTAGGTGAATATTAGGTAACCCATAACATCCTCTAAAGAGGGTTATCGGGGGACAAGGCAATGGCGCACAACTAAGCCTATGGTTTACTACCCCTTGCAATCTTAGAAATAAGTTTTTAGGGATGGTGATTCATGCCAAGAGCATCATCCTATAAATAGGGATGCTTGGTTGAGTTTTTAGGTGGTTATACAAACTCCACACTTGTTAGGTGCTCGAAAGATCCAATGATTGAAATTGTTGGGGTTTTATCGAAAGATTGACCTCAATGATCTTCGATTTAGACTATCCATTAATTAACAACTAAATCCCATACTAAACCAACACTACCTCCACACACTTTACCTCTAAGAATACATGATCCCAAGATTTCTCAAATTAATTAATTCAAATCAAAGATATCATTTATTGATTACTTGCTAAAGGTTGTAGAGAAAAAGTTCCCAAATAATTTTCCCCCATTTAATTATACCTGTCTTTTTTGTTAGAAATCTGGATGACTTTATAATAATTGGATTACCCATAGGTCTAAAGCATATAAAGTTCACTCCTCGAGATTCGACCCTAACTTACATTGGGTTACTTGACAACGACTACCTCACCCCTCAATTATGGGAGTGAGTTGAGTGTTTTGATACCGCTCAACTTACACGTCAATTTGATTTCAAGGCAGTTGTCGTCAATATATTTACCCAACTTTGGAGTCGGGGTCGAATCCACGAGGAACAATGTGAGTGGCGATTGAGTATGTTTGGAATAAAAGTTACTAACTAAATTCTAACCTATAGTACAAAATGGTTTGGGAGTTTTCAATGTTCCTATGAATAACCTTAATAGACATCTTGGTTTATTTATGTTGATTATCATTATGAGTTGCTAGATCTACCTCTTGGGATTATGCTTGATCAGGGTAAAATTATGTGTGGGTTGTGATATTTTTGTGTAGATATGAGTTTGTTAAAGAAGGGTTCTATTATTGCTTGATTAAATTGCTTGGGATTTGATAGGTGAAAACCTCAAATACCCAAATGGGTTTGATGGATGAAAGATCCAAACTCTAGAAAGTTCAAGGACATCTTCGAAAGAAGGGTTTTGGGTGAACTTTAGGTATCCATATCATCCTTGAAAGAGGTATGTGAAGAACAAAATAATGATAGACAATTATGTGTGTAGTTTGCTAAATTTTCACTATCTTAGATATAAGGGTGATTAGGAGGTTGACTATCCCCCGGGTGCCATCCTAGAAATAGGGGTGCCTAATTGAGGTATTGGGTGGATTTAATTGACATACTCGTTAGGTGCTCAAAAAGGTCAATGAGTGACATCTTTGTGGCTTTATTGAAAAACTAGCCTCAAGGATTTTAAACCTAGCCTACCATATCATCAACAACTAGAATTTGCATCGAATCAGTACATACCCATGCTTAGCATGCCCATAGGATAGCATAATCCCAAGATCCATTCCTAATTGATTACACCCTGATTATTATTATTCTCAAATTAGTCCTTTAGAAGCCCAAAAATTACTCCCATGTTCAAAAATATTAAAAAAAAAAAAAACATTTTGTACTATAGGTTTGAATTTAGTTAGTAGCTTTTATTCCGAACATACTCAATTGCCACTCACATTGTTCCTCGTGGATTCGACCCCAACTCTAAAGTTAGGTAAATATATTGACGACGACTGCCTTGCACTCAAATTGACGTGTAAGTTGAGCGTTATCAAAAATGACGTCATTGTTGGGGAACAATTTGGTGTATTAAGTTAGTTTGAAATCTTAGTTACTTGCTCGAATTCAAGCTTGTAAATATTTGTTGTGATTTTTCTTTGTAGGTTGATTTTATTTTATTTTTGGGGTCATGAAGTATTTGTGAAATGTTAAATATGACTAAGTGTTAAAAATGAATGATTAGCAATAGGAAGGATCTCACAAAAGAATGACTTTTGCAAAAATGCAAGAAAGTGAAAGTAAAAGAAAAGAGAGGAACAAATGAGGCAAAAGATAGGCATGAACAAAGGCAGGAAAAAAAAGAGTGACACTTAGAGAAAAGAGAAATGTTGTAAAATATGATGTAGATGTTCAAGGTAGGATGTAACCAAGTTCCCTAGATGATATCCTACCCCATCCCAATCCTACGTTACAAGCTTAGAAAGTCCTTTGAAATCTCCCAACATTTACCATTTTTTTAGTGGTGATTGAAAATAGGAGCAAGCCTATGGCATGAAATTTGTTAACATAGAAAATTTCTTGAGAGAGTGAGTGGTTTCACTTAAAATTTCTTGTTGCATGATGGATAACTAGGAGTGTTAATTTCTCCTTTCTGGTGAAGAGGCAAGTGACTAGTTAAGGCTGGTGATTTTGTCATCTTCCACACAATGAGACAAGTGGAAGCATAGAATGATTGTAGTCGTCGTATGAGTCATCCTTAGAGTGCTAGCCATTGTTACAAAGTTGCTCCCCAAAATCTTTTGTACCCTTCACTATCCCATTTTATGATGAGGAGAGTCGTTAAAAGTCTATTTTCCCATGTGTGAAGAGCTTTTGGTGGTCGAAATCAAGATTGAGTCTTTACGATCATTGAAGTGATAGCAAGAGGGCGTACATATGAAATTGTCTCATGATAAGTGGTATTATTGCTTGAGGACAAGAAAGTTCTTAAATGGGAGATGTTGATGAGTGGTGAGTTTACCACTTATTTGCACTCATTTTTCATGCCCATTACCTTGCTTTGAATGAATAAATGAGACAAAATCTATGGATAGATCCACTAATATACACTCTTTACAGGAATAAAGTTGAGGAGACCAAAAGATCTGGATGGGAGAAGAAAATAATGAAAAGGCAGCAAGGAAGAGTGTAGGTGAAGACCTGGACTACATCAGCCTTGTTTACCGCAACCGAGGTCCTCTATCCGCGGTCGCAGTTAGTCAAGATGGTCAGAGAAAAGCGGTCGCCGCACAAAACCGCGGTCGCGGACAGATATCTGTGATTGTGAGTAAGAGGGAATAGGCATAGGGGCATTTTTGTAAAAGAAGCTAGACACATCCCAAGCCATATTTAAGAAAAAAATCCTTCCTCTTTAGGGGAGATTAGCTCATAAGATATCTTGGAATTCAAGACTTGAAACCCTAATCTTAGGCTAGTGAGTAATCAACTTTGGAGACTCAAATTTCTTAATTTCTTGTTGAAGAATGGATGCCTTTAATGACCCATATGGTATATTTCCCTTTACTTTCTTCATAAGTAGCTAAGTAATTTAGTCTTGGGGTTATGTTGAATTAGTATGTGATTGTGTGTTGGTATTGTTGTGTTTGCATGGATTTTAGGTGTTGAGTATGGATTTCACCATTGCTTGGGCTTATGAGTTGGGATTTGATGGGTGAAAACTCCAAATTCCCAAATGGTTTTGATGGGCGAAAGCTCCAAGCTCTAGAACCCCTTTGTCATCCTCGAAAGAGGGACTTAGGTGAATATTATTTAAGCTATAAGATCCTCGAAAGAGGGTTATCGGGGGACAAGGCAATGGCGAACAACTAAGCCTATGGGTTACTACCCTTTGCAATCTTAGAAATAAGTGTTTAGGGATGGTGATTCATGTCAAGAGCATCATCCTAGAAATAGGAATGCTTGGTTGAGGTTTTAGGTGGTTATACAAACTCCACACTTGTTAGATGCTCGAAAGAGCCAATGAGTGAAATAGTTGGAGTTTTATCGAATGATTGACCTCAATGATCTTTGACTTAGCCTATCGATTAATTAACAACTAAATCTCATACTAAACCAACACTACCCCACACACTTTACCTATAAGGATACATGATCCCAATATTCCTCAAAACCTTGAATTAAAATCAAAGATATCTTCTATTGATTACTTGCTAAAGGCTATATCGAAGAAAATCCCAAACAATTTCCCCCCATTTAATTATACATGTCTTTTTCGTTAGCATTCCGGATGACTTTATAGTAATTGGACTTCCCATAGGTCTGGAGTCTATAGCGTTCATTCCTTGAGATTCGACCCCAACTTACATTGGGTTACTTGACAACGACCGCCTAACCCCTCAATTATGGGAGTGAGTTGAGCATTATCAAAATTCATTTTTGATAACGCTAAACTTACATGTCAATTTGAGTGCAAGGCGGTCATCATCAAAATTTACCCAACTTTGTAGTCGGGGCCGAATCTACGAGGAACAATGTGAGTGGCGATCAAATTAATTTGAAATGCTAGTTACAAGTTTAATTCAAACAAATGGTAGAAAAATAGAAAATGGGAAATGTGAGTTCCTACACTAATGTTTCTTTTTGGGATTTTCCAGTATAAATTTGGGGCTCCTAATGATTAGAGTTTTAACAATTATGCATGGATCTTGGGATTATGCATTACTAAGGGAGTGATATAAGGGATTTAGTCGTTAACATCGATTTAGAAGATCAAATATGGGTAAGTTTGGTAATAGATTTTGGTGCTAGTCTTTCAACAAAACACCAAACTTTCACCCATTGATCCTTTTGAATACCTAATGGGTGTGTTCAACAATTATTAACCACAACCTCAATCAAGGCATCCCTATTTCGAGGATGACACACATGGCGTATTCAACCTCACTTTCACCCTTATTTCTAGGATATTAAGAATTTAGCAAAATACACACATAATTTTCTATCATTGCTTTGGTCTCCACATCCCCCTTTTGAAGATGATATACATTCCCAATCTTCACCCAAAACCCTTCTTTCAAAGATAGCCTTGGGTTTTCTAGAGCTTTCACCCATCAAACCCATGTGGGTATTTAGAGTTTTCACCCATCAAATCCAAACCAAATTAGCATAGCAATAATAGAACCCATAATCATTAACTACCAAATAAATGCTAACAATAACAACCCACACAAACTTTAATCCCTATTCACACATAACCCCAAGAGGGAGATTTAGCTACACATAAGATAAATAAGCATAGATATACCTATAATCTCCATTGAATTAATTTGTGGTAGATCTAAGAGAATGTTACTTCAAACTTAGATCCTCCACAATTTCAACAATGGAAGTGATCAAACCTTCCACTTGGAAAGTCTCCAATGTATTCTTCACTCAAAATTTGTACAATATTTTCTTCTCCAAAAATAGTGTCTACAAAACCCTAAGCTAAAACTAAAGGAATATTAGGGAAGAAGAACGGTGATGATATTCAATGATACATCCCATTAGGGCTTGAGCCTTTTCGTTTAAAATTAGAATCAGCACGTGCAATTACAATTTGGCCCTTGGGCTGACATTTGCGCCAAACCGCGATTGCGCAAGTTTGGCCATGACCGCGGATGCGTGACCGTGATTGACTTCCACATTCGTGGTATATTGACCATTTTGACTGACCGTGACCACAGCCCATGGGCCACGATCGCGGTAACTAAGACTAGTTCATTGCAGGTCTTCAGCAGCACTTTTTCTTCTCCCTTTTGATCATTTCAAGATCCAATCCACATATTTTGGTCTCTTCAACTCCTATACTTGCAATGAGTGGATATTAGTGCATTAAATCACAATTATGACTCACTTACTTATTTGAGACACGGTAATATGCACGAAAAATAAGTGCAAATAACTGGTAAAATCACCACTCATCAATACCCCCAACTTAAGACCTTGCTTGTCCTCAAGAAACACTACCTCTTTTCCATGAGCCACAATCATTTATGCACAAATTTCATGCCTTAAGGGCCATAACGACTTCAACTTGAGTCGCAACCACAAGTAGCTCATCGCACATGTGCTAGGCTAATTTTAAAACACCCCTCATTATAAAATGTAATAATTCAGGTTACATCAGACTTTAAGTAGCAATCAAACAACAAAAACCATTACTCTAGAAGCGGCTCACCTTTTGACTAAAACTAACCCATACTCTACTTTCCTCATTATCTGAGAGGTGACAAAAATTACTCACCCCAACTTGTTTTCATGCCTATCTCACAAGAAAGAAAAGTTTCACACACCAAACTACCAAAAAAGTAACAAGGAATTTTTAGTGCAAAATTCTCCCCTCACCTTACATTTTCTAGTTCAAGAAAGGTATGGTTCAAAAGAGGGATACAAGAATGGTTCACGTCTTGTAACGTGTTTGCCAAAGAATGGTATAAATTATCAAAGTAGGTACTAGGGATTTCAATTATGCATGGGTAGGTATTTTAGGCTAAAGTGGGTTCCAAAATCACAAAGAGGGCCAAAATCATTTCTCCAACCAAATACAATCAAAATTAGCTTTGAAAGACTAATGGGGCAAGTTCTAGATAACACAAGTAGAAAAGATATGAATCCAATATTCTCACCACACATGGCATACAAAATTCGTTAAGGGAGATCAAATATCCCTCCCGATAAAAACAATCATAGATTATTTATCACTATTTACAAGTCAAAATTTGTGAAACCACATAAAGAGAAAAGGTTTTATTACAACAATGCTCACATCCATGCCATTGATTTTTCAAAAATTTTGGATGGAGGGGGTTTCTTGATTTTCCCTAGCACCATGCACAAATTACTAACATATGGCTACTACTACAACAAAAGCCATAGGCTCACATCCTGGCTCAAAACGGGCAAACTAATCATATGGCTACTCAGACTTCACCATTGGTTTACAATTTGATCCTAACTTTTCAAAACAAAATACAATGACAGTTGCACTACGGGTACTCCGAATTCCCCTGCACACTTGGGCACCATCCGACTACCCAAAAATATTGCATCTCAAAACACAATAAAAACAATGTCCAGGGTGTCATCTAAAACACTATCCAAGGACATCCAAGAAGTATAAATATAGGGAAAGGTACCCCTAACTGCCTAGTTAGCAAGGTAAGAGTAAAAGATGTTCGCTGAATCAGCTTCATCATCTCTGGTATACCCTGCATCATCTCCACCATCATTGGCATCAGACCCCTCAGCAGCATCTCCATTATCATTGACTCTCCTCGACAAAGGTAGTTGTTTTATAGGCTTAAGCACCCTGAAGGTGCCCTTAACCCCTCTCCACAGCTTGGTGACAAATTTTTCACTTTTTTTTCCTCTTCAACAACTTTTCTTGTAATTCCTGGAGGGTCCTGTGTGATATTACCAAGGTTGAATATGCCCATTCCAATCTGGCAACCTTAGCACCTTGCTTCTTTAGCTCCTCCTGATATATTTCATAGTCAAACCAAGCCGCATATGAATGGTGAGAAGTAGAGGATTCTCTGTGTCCCTGGGATAGTCCTGGAGCATGTTCCCTGATAGCAAAAATTCTATCAACGAGTTCTGGGAACTTCACTGGGGCTTTGTCCATATAAATACTCCGTTCTATGTGTATCTTAGACTTTGGGAGGTTCTTGTAATACTAGCAGTGGATTTCCAGAAGCAAGGCTCCGGATTCGTCTAAGTCTCTCATTTTGTAGATGAGTATCTGTATGTAAAACACTTAGGTCAATTTTTAATATTTTTAAAACCAAGATGTATGCTATATTAATAATAAAATTACATGTGGCACTATTTTAGGGGATTCGAGGGTGAGAATAGATGAGAAAAAAGTTGGGTTTCTCTAAGAAGTTGACCTTAGGTATGGCGATCGTGAAGCATTTTCCGTGATTACGCTACTACAGTCGCGGTCATCAGGACCGTAGCCAACATTTCTACTATTGCTCAAAAGAAAGGAACTTATCACTAACTTTGTCTTCCACTAAGAGCACAACATCATGACCAGATAAAAATAAGCCTAGCTGGTAAAATTTCAGTCCCAAACTTAAAAGTATTGATGTTGGACTCACTTAGGTAATGAATGGACACCTACTGTACATATCAATTAAAACTGGCTAGTTTGGAATATGGGTACTCAAGACTTCCACAAATTATGTGTGGTCACCCTATATCTGCTAACCACAATTATAATTACAAGCAACCATAGTTTTGGCATTATAACACTATTTCAATCTCATGTCTAGCTACACGTCCTAAGCCTACAATAATAGTGAATGTAATGGAGTTTGAGACTACATACCAGGCAATTGATTTAAAAGGTTTGAAATGGAACCTTGGATACTCTTGAGAGGCCACAAATTTGAGGGAGAAAATTTAAAACTAAAGTGAATGGATGCATGGCAGTCGGATGGTCTTGTTCATCTGAATTAACCATGATCGTGGTCACATGGTCTACGCAATCGCGTGGACACAGACTGTGGTCGCGGTAACAGAGACCAAGCACCTGAGGTCCCTACATGCCCTGCTTAGTCCATTTGCCAAATTCTCACATCCTTTCTTTACAAATTAAACCAAAATGCCCTTAATTACCAATACTTTATGGACTATGCATGCTCACAAACAACAAAAGGATACGGGCCATTTTTCATGGCGTGATGGGTTACCTCCCATCTAGTGCTTAGTTCAATGTCACTGTATGACGCTTTCACTTCTTCCCTTTATGTCTCCACTTAGAAAATTTGAATTTCTATCCCATCTTTCGCTCAATATGCAATGAGCGACAAAAGGATAGAAAAATCAAATCTTCTAAGATGAAACTTGGAAGAGGTGACAGAATGGCAGGCAAGAATCGATCTCTCCATTTTGAAGATTTGAACCTTTTACCCAACTTCACATTGAATTTTTGGATTGGTTTTGTGGGTAAAAGCATGTTCATTAATTTGTCATTCCTTGTACTTCGGAAGTTGAATTACTCGACCATTGATGTGTGGGGCTCTATATGCTCCGTAGGAAGTCAAATTCCAAAATATAATGGTGCAGTTCCCTCTCTTATAATTCATCATTAACTTGAGTAGATAAACGTTCATCCAATCCAAAAAGCATAATGTTGAAAAGGGGTTAGAATTGGATCCCTTCCTTAATTTAGGAATTAAATCTAACATAGTATAGCCACCCTAAAATAAGCTAGAGTCATCATAAGAGATAAGTTTGGTTTCTTCTTTGGACTCTAGCCCCATTTTTTTTATTTTGGCTTCTTCTCCCTCGTATGAGTTAAATGGTTGAGAAGCCGGTAAGGAGTCTTCACTACCAAGCTCTTTATCATAGCTTGGTTTTTCTTCTTTATAACACTCCTCCTGAGTATTTGGAAAAGTACTAATAGTTTCAAGCTTTTTTTCTTTGCCCAATAACTCTTCCTTGACACTCGTAAATTCTTTGTACGTGTATTCCACATTCTTTCCCGTTGTATCTACCTGATCTAAGATGACTAGTAACCTTGGGTCACAGCTACTAAACTCGGTGAATTGTTCTTTCGGCTTATCATTATATGACCTAAGAAAATCATAAGAAGAACTAGAAATTCGATTAGTATAATTGGGGGAGGGGTGTTTGGACACTCGTCCCAATATCCTTGTAGCCGTGATCGCATGAGAGTGGAAAATGGCCCAGGGGCAGAAATGTAATTTTGGCCAGCTGACCCTAAATTTCCATTTAAAGGCTCAAACCCCTTATTTATCTCATCATCCATCTTTCCAAAACCCTACCTCCTATCCTTAGTCTAGGGTTTTTGTATTTCTTGGAGCTTGGAGCTCAGATTAAGACATTAGAGTAACATCCAAGTGTAGATTTGGTTTTGTCTAGTGAAGATTTAATTGAGTCTAAAGTGTGGTTTGCCCTCTCTTTATTTTTCCTATGAATAACCTTAATAGATATCTTGGTTTATTTATGATGATTATCATTATGAGTTGCTATAGCTACATCTTGGGATTATGCTTGATTAGGGTGCAATTGTGTATGGGTTTGAAGGGTGAAAGCTCCAAACTCTAGAAAGCTCAAGGCCATCATTGAATAAAAGGTTTTGGGTGAACTTTAGGAATTCATATTATCCTTGAAAGAGGTATATGGAGACCAAAGCAATGATAGACAATTAGGAGGTTAACTATCCCTCGGGTGCAATCCTAGAAATAGGGGTGCCTAATTGAGGTATTGGGTGGCTTTGATTGACACGCTCGTTAGGTGCTCAAAAGGGTCAATGAGTGACATCTTTGTGGTTTTGTTGAAAAAATAGCCTCAAGAACTTTAAACCTAGCCTACCATATCATCAATAACTAGAATTTGCATCGAATCATTACATACCCATGCATATCTTTCCCCTAGGATAGCATAGTCCCAATATCCATTCCTAATTGATTACACTCTAATTATTCTTATTCTCAAATTAGTCCCTTAGAAGCCCAAGAATTACTCCCATGTTCGAAAACATTAAAAAAAAACATTTTGTACTATAGGTTTGAATTTAGTTAGTAACTTTTATTCTGAACATACTCAATCGCCACTCACATTGTTCCTCATGGATTTGACCCCAACTCTAAAGTTGGGTAAATATATTGATGACAACCACCTTGCACTCAAATTGACAATTAAGTTGAGTGTTATCAAAATGACCACCTTACCCCTTAATTATGGGAGTGAGTTGAGCGTTATCAGTCATCTACAATAAGCTCGGATTGGATGCCCCTACACCGACCTCTATACGACTTTTCATGGCGGTCCGATCCATTAAAAGGCCGGATGAAATTCTGTTTGATTTTCTTGTTAAAGTGGACAAGTTTATAGTCTCGACAGATTTTGTAGTGTTGGATTCTGAAAGGGACCAAGAGGTACCTATAATCCTTGGTCGTCCTTTCTTGGCCACCAGAAAAGCCATTGTCGATCTAAAAATGGGGGAGATAAAATTTAGGGTTCAAGAGGATGAAGTCTCTTTCAGAATTTGCAAGTCAAAGAAACAAACCGCGGAGCTCCAAGTAGTATTCGTGGTAGATGTTGAAAATAATAAGGTGAATAAGGAGAGGTTTGGAGACCCACCTTGAGAATGAAGGAAGGAAGACGTTGTGACATGACGATAACTAAGGCGCTAGGTGGGAGGAAACCCACAAATGCCACGAGAGTGGCTCGTATCATTTTTGTTATGTTTTTGTAGGATAGATGTTATCTTTTACATATGAATAACCCATGCATTTGTGAAACAATGGAGTATATTGGATGAGCTTGAAAAGGAAAGTGTGTAATTCTGCATTGAAAACTGAACAGGGGAAAAATTCTTGAAAATTGAGTAAATAACTGAACAGGGGAAAATAAGGGAGAAAAACTGCTCTCAGTTATCGCAATTGCGGTCCCCAAGCACAATTGCGGTGATGCGGGTGTTCGCGATCACGGCTACTTCAGTCATTTAACCCCTCATTTTCCTTTATTTCCCCCACACTCCCTTTACAGATTGTACTCTCTAATTTGGGCTAATTTCTGGCCAAGTTTGTGAGCTCTCAAACAGCATCTTTACACCCATCTTACATCACAACTTTAATAAGTATCATGAATTTGTGTTTTTATTTCTGAATATAGGCCCTAGAATGCATGATTAAGAGGGGGTCTAAAATTTAGATTGTTATGTCTCTTATGTTGTCACACTTGGTGTGGTGTGATGTTAGTTGCTTAGATAAGGTGTCCGCACAAGTGGGACATCTTGAATACCCAATAATATATGAAAAATATAGACAAACAAGACGTGCACACCAAGTGTTTGACATTTTTCCCAACTGATCTTTCAATACGGGTAACTTCATTTTAAAGAGCACATTCATACACTTATTAGCATTGCTCGATTGCTTTTCCTGTACATCCATATTGTACAGCATTCTAGTAACAAAAAAACTTAGAAGTAATCTGAACATGAAAAGCTGGCATGAAACCAACCTCAGGTATCGTGACTGCGGTCGGATGACCGCGATCGCAGCAACGCGAATGCGGTCATGGTTTGCGATCGCGGTATCTGAGGCCAGTTTCCTTCCATGCCAAAAATCCTGCACTTCTAATTATTAACCTATCACCATCGAGCACCCATTCCAATGAGCATTAATGAACAATATGGTATAGTTTATATGTTAAAATGTCATTGATTGATATAATATGTGTCTAGTGCTTTTAGGAAAACCTCATGGACAAGTATGACCACATCCGATTCATGGCACCCGAGTGTCACCCTCATTAATATATTGATTTGTCGAGGATAAAGCTGCTCCCAGAAAGAGAAATTTTCTTGGAGAATGTGCCAAAGAATCTATCGACATTTCATGACAAACTTGAAGCCATAGGGTGGCAGTGTTTCACCACGGATCCATGCATTACAAATGAACAATAGGTCTGCAATTTTTATGCCAATATCAGTGAAGTGTCTTTTTTGGACCCATTCAATGTGACTATCAAGATTCAGGGAAAATTGATTAAAGTTGGGGCTAAGCAATTCAATGATGTTTATGGGCTCAAACATGTAGACATGTGTGAAAATCAGAGAAAAGAGGTGTAAACTGGGGATTTCGTTGGCGCAATGGTTATGCCATGGAAAGGAAGTCTCTTGGACCAAGACTAAAAGCAATATCTCCATGAACAACTTCACTAACGAGGCTCGGATATAGTTGCACATCATTTGTAGTTGAGTTTTTCCTTGCACCCACATGACAGCAATCCCAGAATTACATACTCGGATGGTTTCTTGTATTTTAGATAGTATCCCACTGGATGTTGGTCAACTCATGCTCAATGAAATAGATCATTTCAAGAACCAAGGTGGTACACATATCTTCTTCCCCTCTTTGATTACTGAGCTTTGTTGAAAAGTGGGGGTGGAAGAGTATGCTAGTGATACATGGGTGTGCCCTAGTGCCTCCATCTACCCCTTGAGGATTTGAGGATAGGGCGCACCTGGCAAAAGCAAAAAAAGAAAGATCGACTTGGAAAAGCCGGCATGCAGTGAGCCTGATTCTCATAGGCCAATCACCACGGGATCTCCTGAGGAGATTGGAGTAAATATTGCAACCATCAAAGGGTTTGTCCCTCATTTGCCCCAAGAACTGAGAGAGCCTTCTGCAACCCATCATTCATATGTGTCACATTTCGATTATGAGAAGTACAGGAAAGACGAAAAAAATCAAGAGGCAACTATTGCTAATCTTGAGAAAGCCTACTCCTCTTTGGCGGAGTCATACTGAGACATTCGAATTGAACATGATAAAATAGTTATAAGAGAGAAGAATAGGGATGAGTTCTTTATCAAGATATGGAAGGGATAAAGGGTTTATGGAAGGTCCTAAACCCCTGAGATATACTTCTTTCCTCTTGGATTGAGAGTGATGATGAGGCCTCAACTGAGTGGACTGATCTTGAGAAAAATGGTGATGATGCAGAATCCGAGAGTGAAAGCATCCCTTGATGTGGTTACAGGAAGCACTCTTATCTCTTTTATCCTTGTTCAATTAATTTGGGCCTGTATTAGTGATAATTATGTATACTTTTCTGCTCTTTTGGATGATTCTTAGTTTTATTTGGGTTGTAATATTTGGGCACTCTGATGGTGTCCACAGTTTCATGGATTAGTTACTTTGTTCTTAGTTTGATACTTTAGTTTAGTTTTAATAGACGAGCCTTTCCATTGTGATTGGGTTTTTTATTATAGGTGCAGGGGAAGTCTTTGTACCAGTGGCATCAAGGCCATAAAATGTAAGGAAAGTCTGAGTACCTCTAGCATTGATGATTTGGGATTACATTCATATCCATTGGTGAAGTCTGAGTAACCATATGGGTGGTTCACCCGTACTATAATTTTCAATATGAGACTATAGCTTGGGTTGTTTCCATAATTAGAAAATTATGAATGGTGTGGATACAAAAGCAAACAACCCCTTCCGTCCAAAAATTTTGCAAAATTTGAAGGCATGGACGTGAGCAACCTCGTGATGAAATTTTCCTTTTTCTATGACTCCAAAAATTAACTTCAAAAAAATAGTAAATACTCCATTTTTGTCTCAAGTGAGTAGAACAATTGAACCCTTTTGACAATATTTGCATGCTATGTGTGTCAGCTTAATTGTCTACATCTCATGTGTACTTGTACCATCTAGAAATTTCCCTATTAGTCTTTCAAAGATAAATTTTGATTGTGCTTGGTTGGTAAAATTATCATTGGCCATCTTGTGATTTTGGAAGCCCACTTTAGCCTAAAAAGTCTACCAATACATAGAGTTACCCTAGTCACCCTCTTTGACCCTTTGGACTTTTCTTTGAAAAACGCATTATAAGTCGGGACCCTTATATTCATCCTCTCTTGAACTCTATCCTCCTTGAAATTAAGAATACAAATTAAGGGAAAAAGCTTAAGTTAGGTTGGTGGAAAAAGAAAGAAGTGTAGTTGAGCCACGAAGTCGTAAGAAAGTGCCTATGAGCTTAAGCAAGCAAGCATTTTGCTTTAAAGAAAGAGAAAATCCATTAAAAGAATGAAATGAAAATTTTAAATGCATGAAAAAAGAATGAGAAAAAAAGGCGAAGAGTATGTGAGTAAAGCAAAAGGGGAAAAGTAGGCAAATTAGTAAAGAGGGACTTAGGTGAATATTAGGTAACCCATAACATCCTTTAAAGAGGGTTATCATTGGCCAAGGCAATGGCGAAAAACTAAGCCTATGGGTTACTACCCTTTGCAATCTTAGAAATAAGTGTTTAGGGATAGTGATTCATGTCAAGAGCATTATCCTAGAAATAGGGATGCTTGGTTGAGGTTTTAGGTGATTATAAAACTCCACTCTTGTTAGGTGCTCGAAAGATCCAATGAGTGAAATTGTTTGGGTTTCATCGAAAGATTGACCTCAATGATCTTCGACTTAGCCTAGCCATTAACTAAAAACTATATCCCATACTAAACCAACACTACCCCACACACTTCACCTCTAAGGATACATGATCCCAAGATTTCTCAAATCTATGAATTCAAATCAAAGATATTGTCTATTAATTACTTGTTAAAGGTTATAGCAAAAAGGTTCCCAAATAATTTCCCCCCATTTAATTATACATGTCTTTTTCGTTAGCATTCCGGAAGACTTTATAGTAATTGGATTACCCATAGGTCTAAAGTCTATAGCGTTCACTCCAAGAGATTAGACCCCAACTAATATTGGGTTACTTGACAACGACTGCTTCACCCCTCAATTATGGGAGTGAGATTAGCATTATCAAAATGGCGCCGTTGCAGAAGAGTGAATTATATATTTTTCTTGTGTGGTATTATTCTTGCTTTAGAGCATCCGGAGTGTTACACTTTATTTTCCTTGTTGTTTTTGTATCTTTTGTTGGTAATTCTACCATCAACAGAACCATGAGTGAAGGCCCTAATCATGTGGAACCAACCAATGATACTTTGGGAGAGATCAACTTAAATAATAGGGGTCATGCGAGTAAAAACCGTATCCCACCGCATCATAGGGGTGGGACGTTTCATGTGACTAGTACCATGATTTATGTGTTGCAAATAAAAGGGATATACAGAGGTCAAGCACATGAGTACCCATATGTTCACCTAAGGAACTTTTTGTAGGTGTGCACACCATTTAACATTCCTTTTACCACCCTAGAGGCCTTTCGGCTTTGTCTTTTCCTATTTTTATTAACGGGTGAAGCATTGTTGTGGTTCCGCTCACTCCCTACGAACTCAATCACTTCATGGAGTGAACTCACAAGAATTTTATTATACCAATACTCCCATACCTCCAAGGTCTATCAACCAAGATATAAAATTGTGAATTTTATACAAAGGAGCAGGAAACCACTTCATAAAGTGTGGGAGAGGTTTCATCAAAAGTTAGCCCAATGCCTAAACCATGAGATTCTGAGGAAAACACTTCTTCGAATATTCTATCAGGCACTTGAGCCTTTGAACCAAATAGTGGTAAACAATGCGGCAGAAGGGTCTTTCTTAAACTTGCATTTCAATGTGGCTACAAAAATGTTAAGAGAGGTAACTAATCAAAATTGGGAATGGCATACCCGAGATTACAACATCTCTACTAGATCTTCACTCAAGCCCATGGTTATCAAGGAAAAACAAAAGCGGGGGCGAAGAGCAAGAGGAAACCTTGGCAAAGATATTGACTCAACTTGAGCTCCTAACCAAACATGTCATAGTGCTCCACCAAAAGGAACAACACATCTTGGCAATGCGGGCAGCAGGTAAAAATATAAAGGAACAACACATGATAGAGAACTTAGGTAGGAAATTTCCCAACGCGCAATAAAAAAAAAGGTTGTTCCAAAGTCTAATCGATAAAGAGAAGAAAAAGGTGAAAAGAACTATTGGAAAGTTAATTGATGAGGGAGAGTTTGATAAGTGGGGTCCTGTGGACCCTCCTGATAAATTGATGCATGCCAACGTCGTTCCACGATGATAACTAAGTCTCTATGTGAGAGGAAACCCACAAATTCCATGAGGATGGCTCATCTCCTTTTTATTATATTTTTATATAGTTTTGATGGTTAGTTTTCGTATATGAATAACTTATGCATGTGTGACACTATGGGGAGCTTTGCATAAGCTTAGAAGGAACAAAGTGTGCAATTCAAATAAGCAGAAAAGTTGAACAGTGGAAAAGAAGAGGAGCAGATATGTTCTTGATTATCATGACCGCGGTCCCCAGGCGCGATCACGACTACCAGCCTGTCCACGATCGTGGTCAGTCAACTGCAATCGCGGGAACAGAAACTAGTTGATTCATCGACTACCTCCCTAATTTTCTCGCACTCTTTCTTAAGTTCTTTCATAAAGAAATCGTCTAATCTCAAGATAATTGGTGATGGTGCAGAATATGAAAAGAATAGCAGCCTTTGATGGAGTTTTAGGGAGCACCCTTATCTCTTTGTTAGCTTTGGTTATTCCTGCAGTAGGGACACTGCAACCTTTTCGGCTGGGGGTGTTCCCCTATTAATTTTATTTTGACTTGAATTATTTATATTGTTGTACACTCTGTTTTTCTTTTGTACAATTCTTATCGTGGTCCTTATTTGGGTTGTAATATTTGGGAACTCTGATGGTGTTTCACTTTTGTATGGATTAGCTATTTTGTTCTAAGTTGGCTATTACAGCCTAAATTTCATTAGACGAGCCTTGCCTTCGTAATTAGTTTTCCGACCATAGAATGCAAGGAAATTCTGAGTACTAATGGCATTGAAAAATTGGGGTTGCATTATACACCATTGACGAAGTCTGAGTAACCATATGGGGGGTCGCCCATACTATGAACTTTAATGTGAGACGATAACTTGGGTGGTTTCCATGATTAGCAAATTATATGTGGTGCGGATGCAAAAGCAAACAACACCTTTCATCTGAAAATTATAAAATATTCGAAGGCATGGGCATGAGCAACTTTGTGAAGAAATTTTTCCCTCTTCCTATGACTCCTAAAGTTGACTTCAGAAAAATAATGAATACTCCATCTTTATCTCGAGCGGGTAGAATAATTGAATCCCCTTGATGACATTCGCATGCCTTGTATATGAGG
Organism: Capsicum pubescens; assembly: GCA_030864215.1. Lineage (NCBI taxonomy): Eukaryota > Viridiplantae > Streptophyta > Magnoliopsida > Solanales > Solanaceae > Capsicum > Capsicum pubescens. Next base: position 102,665,281 of record CM061538.1, read on the forward strand.
TTAATTGTCTCCATCTCGTGTGTACTTGTACTATCTAGAACTTGCCCCCATAGTCTTTCAAAGCTAATGTTTGACTGTGCTTGGTTAGTAAAATGATCATAGGCCATCTTGTGATTTTGCAAGTCCACTTTAGCCTAAAAATCCTACCAATACATAACAGTTACCCCTAGTCACCCTCATCGATCCTTTGGACTATTATTTGGCAACCGCATTACAATTCGTGACCCTTCTATTCATCTGCCCTTGAACCCTATCTTTCTTGAGCTTGAGAGTACAAATTGAGGATGAAAGCCTACTTTGGGTGTGGTGGAAAGAGAAAGAAGTATAGTTGGGCCATGAAGTCTTAAAAAGGTTCCTACAATCTTGAGAAAGTAAAGCTATTTATATTTGAATTAGGAAAATATCTCATAAAGGAAAGAAAGGATTTATCTATATGCAAAAATTATGAAAGAAGAGAAAAAGAGGAAAGTGGGAAAACCAAGAAAAAATATAGGTAGGCAAAATAGTAAAGTAAAAAGACGTGGCAATGAGTGAAGCAAGAAAAGAGTACAATATAGAAGTTCAAGGAGGGTGTAGCCTTGTGTTACTAATTTGATCTTCTACCCTACCCTATACCTATATTACAAGCTCAACAAGCCCTTTGTGATTCCCAACGAAGTGCAGTCACTGTAGTGGTGACTGAAGATAGAGGCAAGCCTATGACATGGTACTTGCTAACATGAAGAATTTCTTGAGAGAGAGAGTGATTACACCTAAAATTCCTTGTTGTAGGATTGGTAGCTAGGTGTGTGCATTTCCCCTTTCTTGTGAGGAGGTGTGTGAACTAATTGATATGGGTAATTTTGTCATCTACCACACAATGAGATAATAGGAAGTATTACATGTCTGAAGTCAGCATGTGACTAATTTCTAGAGCATTAGCAGTTGTTACATGGTTGATCCTTTAAGTTTATTGCACTCTTCACTATTCCATTTTATGATGAGGGAAGTTGTTAAAATCCTATTTGCCCATGTGTAAAAAGCCTTTTTGTTATACCAATCTAGTTTGAGTCATCATGATCATTCAGTGATAGAATAAGGACAAACATATGAAACCGTCTCATAGTATGAGGTAGAGTTGCTTGAGGACAAGCAAGGCCTTAAGTTGGGGGTTTTAATGAGTAGTGTGTTTACCACTCATTCTAACTCATTAGTCGTGCACATTACCTAGTTTTAAGTGAATAAATAAGAAAAAATCTATGGATAGATCCACTAATATCCACTCTTTGTAATAATAAAGTTGAGAAGACCAAAAGATGTGGATGGGAGATGAAAATGATTAAAAAAGGGAACAAAGAAGAGTGCAGTTAAAGACCTAGAATACATCAGCCTCGGTTACCATGACCGCGATCCTCTATCCACGAACACGGTCAATCAAGATGGTCAAAATAACACGTTCGAAGCACACAACCACGGTCATATAGTCGCTGTCGCAGTGAGCCGTACACGATCTCGATTAAGAAGAAATATGCCCAGGGGCAGATCTGTAAAACCACTTAGATGCATCCCAAGCCAAATTTAAGGAAAAAACCCCTTCTCTTTAAAGTAGCTTAGCTCATAAGATATCTTAGAATTCAAGACTTGAAACCCTAATCTTGGGCTAGTGTGTAATCAACTTTGGAGAATCAAATTTCTTAGTTTCTTGTTGAAGAATGGATGCCTTTAATGACCCATATGGTATACTTCTCTTTACTTTCTTCATGAGTAGCTAAGTAATTTATTCTTGGGATTATGTTGAATTAATATGTGATTGTGTGTGGGTATTGTTGTGTCTGCATGTATTTTAGTTGTTGAGTATGAATTTCACCATTGCTTGGGTTTACAAGTTGGAATTTGATGGGTGAAAACTCCAAATTCCCAAATGGGTTTGATGGGTAAAAGCTCCAAGCTCTAGAAACCCTTTGTCATCTTCGAAAGAGGGACTTAGGTGAATATTAGGTAACCCATAACATCCTCTAAAGAGGGTTATCGGGGGACAAGGCAATGGCGCACAACTAAGCCTATGGTTTACTACCCCTTGCAATCTTAGAAATAAGTTTTTAGGGATGGTGATTCATGTCAAGAGCATCATCCTATAAATAGGGATGCTTGATTGAGTTTTTAGGTGGTTATACAAACTCCACACTTGTTAGGTGCTCGAAAGAGCCAATGATTGAAATTGTTGGGGTTTTATCGAAAGATTGACCTAAATGATCTTCGATTTAGACTATCCATTAATTAACAACTAAATCCCATACTAAACCAACACTAACTCCACACACTTTACCTCTAAGAATACATGATCCCAAGATTTCTCAAATTAATGAATTCAAATCAAAGATATCATTTATTAATTATTTGCTAAAGGTTGTAGCAAAAAAGTTCCCAAATAATTTCCCCCCATTTAATTATACCTGTCTTTTTTGTTAGAAATCTGGATGACTTTATAATAATTGGATTACCCATAGGTCTAAAGTCTATAAAGTTCACTCCTCGAGATTCGACCCTAACTTACATTGGGTTACTTGACAACGACTACCTCACCCCTCAATTATGGGAGTGAGTTGAGTGTTTTGATACCGCTAACTTACACGTCAATTTGATATCAAGGCAGTTGTCGTCAATATATTTACCCAACTTTGGAGTCGGGGTCGTATCCACGAGAAACAATGTGACTGGCGATTGAGTATGTTTGGAATAAAAGTTACTAACTAAATTCTAACCTATAGTACAAAATGGTTTGGGAGTTTTCAATGTTCCTATGAATAACCTTAATAGACATCTTGGTTTATTTATGTTGATTATCATTATGAGTTGCTAGATCTACCTCTTGGGATTATGCTTGATCAGGGTAAAATTGTGTGTGGGTTGTGATATTTTTGTGTAGATTTGAGTTTGTTAAAGAAGAGTTCTATTATTGCTTGATTAAATTGCTTGGGATTTTATAGGTGAAAACCTCAAATACCCAAATGGGTTTGATGGATGAAAGATCCAAACTCTAGAAAGTTCAAGGACATCTTCGAAAGAAGGGTTTTGGGTGAACTTTAGGAATCCATATCATCCTTGAAAGAGGTATGTGAAGACCAAAACAATGATAGACAATTATGTGTGTAGTTTGCTAACTTTTCACTATCTTAGATATAAGGGTGATTAGGAGGTTGACTATCCCCCGGGTGCCATCCTAGAAATAGGGGTGCCTAATTGAGGTATTGGATGGATTTAATTGACATACTCGTTAGGTGCTCAAAAAGGTCAATGAGTGACATCTTTGTGGCTTTATTGAAAAACTAGCCTCAAGGATTTTAAACCTAGCCTACCATATCATCAACAACTAGAATTTGCATCGAATCATTACATACCCATGCTTAGCTTGCCCAAAGGATAGCATAGTCCTAAGATCCATTCCTAATTGATTACACCCTGATTATTATTATTCTTAAATTAGTCCTTTAGAAGCCCAAAAATTACTCCCATGTTCAAAAATATTAAAAAAAAAAAAACCATTTTGTACTATAGGTTTGAATTTAGTTAGTAGCTTTTATTCCGAACATACTTAATTGCCACTCACATTGTTCCTCGTGAATTAGACACCAACTCTAAAGTTGGGTAAATATATTGATGACGACTGCCTTGCACTCAAATTGACGTGTAAGTTGAGCGTTATCAAAAATGACGTCATTGTTGGGGAACAATTTGGTGTATTAAGTTAGTTTGAAATCTTAGTTACTTGCTTGAATTCAAGCTTGTAAATATTTGTTGTGATTTTTCTTTGTAGGTTGATTTTATTTTATTTTTGGGGTCATGAAGTATTTGTGAAATGTTAAATATGACTAAGTGTTGAAAATGAATGTTTAGCAATAGGAAGGATCTCACAAAAGAATGACTTTTGCAAAAATGCAAGAAAGTGAAAGTAAAAGAAAAGAGAGGAACAAAAGAGGCAAAAGATAGGCATGAACAAAGGCAGAAAAAAAAAGAGTGACACTTATAGAAAAGAGAAATGTTGTAAAATATGATGTAGATGTTCAAGGTAGGATGTAACCAAGTTCCCTAGATGATATCCTACCCCATCCCAAACCTACGTTACAATCTTAGAAAGTCCTTTGAAATCTCCAAACGTTTACCGTTTTTTTAGTGGTGATTGAAAATAGGAGCAAGCCTATGGCATGACATTTGTTAACATAGAAAATTTCTTGAGAGAGTGAGTGGTTGCACTTAAAATTTCTTATTGCATGATGGATAACTAGGAGTGTTAATTTCTCCTTTCTGGTGAAGAGGCAAGTGACTAGTTAAGGCTGGTGATTTTGTCATCTTCCACACAATGAGACAAGTGGAAGCATAGAATGATTGTAGTCGTAGTATGAGTCATCCTTAGAGTGCTAGCCATTGTTACAAAGTTGCTCCCCAAAATCTTTTGTACCCTTCACTATCCCATTTTATGATGAGGAGAGTCGTTAAAAGTCTATTTTCCCATGTGCGAAGAGCTTTTGGTGGTCGAAATCAAGATTGAGTCTTTACGATCATTGAAGTGATTGAAAGAGGGCGTACATATGAAATTGTCTCATGATAAGTGGTATCATTGCTTGAGGACAAGAAAGGTATTAAATGGGAGATGTTGATGAATGGTGAGTTTACCACTTATTTGCACTCATTTTTCATGCCCATTACCTTGTTTTGAATGAATAAATGAGACAAAATCTATGGATAGATCCACTAATATACACTCTTTACAGGAATAAAGTTTAGGAGACCAAAAGATGTGGATGGGAGAAGAAAATAATGAAAAGGCAGCAAGGAAGAGTGCAGGTGAAGACCTGGACTACATCAGTCTTGTTTACCGCAACCGAGGTCCTCTATCCGCGGTCTCTGTCAGTCAAGATGGTCAGAGAAATGCGGTCGCCGCACAAAACCGCGGTCGCGGACAGATATCCGTGATTGCGAGTAAGAGGGAATAGGCATAGGGGCATTTTTGTAAAAGAAGCTAGACACATCCCAAGCCATATTTAAGAAAAAAATCCTTCCTCTTTAGGGGAGCTTAGCTCATAAGATATCTTGGAATTCAAGACTTGAAACCCTAATCTTAGGCTAGTGAGTAATCAACTTTGGAGACTCAAATTTCTTAATTTCTTTTTGAAGAATGGATGCCTTTAATGACCCATATGGTATATTTCCCTTTACTTTGTTCATAAGTAGCTAAGTAATTTAGTCTTGGGGTTATGTTGAATTAGTGTGTGATTGTGTGTTGGTATTGTTGTGTTTGCATGGATTTTTGGTGTTGAGTATGGATTTCACCATTGCTTGGGCTTATGAGTTGGGATTTGATGGGTGAAAACTCAAAATTCCCAAATTGTTTTGATGGGAGAAAGCTCCAAGCTCTAGAACCCCTTTGTCATCCTCGAAAGAGGGACTTAGGTGAATATTATTTAACCCATAAGATCCTCGAAAGAGGGTTATCGGGGGACAAGGCAATGGCGAACAACTAAGCCTATAGGTTACTACCCTTTGCAATCTTAGAAATAAGTGTTTAGGGATGGTGATTCATGTCAAGAGAATCATCCTAGAAATAGGAATGCTTGGTTGAGGTTTTAGGTGGTTATACAAACTCCACACTTGTTAGATGCTCGAAAGAGCCAATGAGTGAAATAGTTGGAGTTTTATCGAATGATTGACCTCAATGATCTTTGACTTAGCCTATCGATTAATTAACAACTAAATCTCATACTAAACCAACACTACCCCACACACTTTACCTCTAAGGATACATGATCCCAATATTCCTCAAAACCTTTAATTAAAATCAAAGATATCATCTATTGATTACTTGCTAAAGGCTATAGCGAAGAAAATCCCAAACAATTTCCCCCCATTTAATTATACATGTCTTTTTTGTTAGCATTTTGGATGACTTTATAGTAATTGGACTTCCCATAGGTCTGAAGTCTATAGCGTTCATTCCTTAAGATTCGACCCCAACTTACATTGGGTTACTTGACAACGACCGCCTAACCCCTCAATTATGGGAGTGAGTTGAGCATTATCAAAATTCATTTTTGATAACGCTCAACTTACATGTCAATTTGAGTGCAAGGCGGTCATCATCAAAATTTACCCAACTTTGTAGTCGGGGCCGAATCTACGAGGAACAATGTGAGTGGCGATCAAATTAATTTGAAATGCTAGTTACAAGTTTAATTCAAACAAATGGTAGAAAAATAGAAAATGGGAAATGTGAGTTCCTACACTAATGTTTCTTTTTGGGATTTTCTAGTATAAATTTGGGGCTCCAAATGATTAGAGTTTTAACAATTATGCATGGATCTTGGGATTATGCATTACTAAGGGAGTGATATATGGGATTTAGTCGTTAACATCGATTTAGAAGATCAAATATGGGTAAGTTTGGTAATAGATTTTGGTGCTAGTCTTTCAACAAAACACCAAACTTTCACCCATTGATCCTTTTGAATACCTAATGGGTGTGTTCAACAATTAGCAACCACAACCTCAATCAAGGCATCCCTATTTCGAGGATGACACACATGGCGTATTCAACCTCACTTTCACCCTTATTTCTAGGATATTAAGAATTTAGCAAAATACACACATAATTTTCTCTCATTGCTTTGGTCTCCACATCCCTCTTTTGAAGATGATATACATTCCCAATCTTCACCCAAAACCCTTCTTTCAAAGATAGCCTTGGGTTTTCTAGAGCTTTCACCCATCAAACCCATGTGGGTATTTAGATTTTCCACCCATCAAATCCAAAACAAATTAGCATAGCAATAATAGAACCCATAAACATTAACTACCAAATAAATGTTAACAATAACAACCCACACAAACTTTAATCCCTATTGACACATAACCCCAAGAGGGAGATTTAGCTACACATAAGATAAATAAGCATAGATATGCCTATAATCTCCATTGAATTAATTTTTGGTAGATCTAAGAGAGTGTTACTTCAAACTTAGATCCTCCACAATTTCAACAATGGAAGTGAGCAAACCTTCCACTTGGAAAGTCTCCAATGTATTCTTCACTCAAAATTTGTACAATATTTTCTTCTCCAAAAATAGTGTCTACAAAACCCTAAGCTAAAACTAAAGGAATATTGGGGAAGAAGGAAGGTGATGATATTCAATGATACATCCCATTAGGGCTTGAGCCTTTTTGTTTAAATTTAGAATCAGCACGTGCAATTATAATTTTGCCCTTGGGCTGACATTTACGCCAAACCATGATTGCGCAAGTTTGGTCATGACCGCGGATGCGTGACCGTGATTGACTTCCACGGTCGTGGTTTATAGACAATTTTGACTGACCGTGACCACAGCCTATGGGCCATGATCGCGGTAACTAAGACTAGTTCATTGCAGGTCTTCAGCTGTACTTTTTCTGCTCCCTTTTGACCATTTCAAGCTCCAATCCACATATTTTGGTCTCTTCAACTCCTATACTTGCAACGAGTGGATATTAGTGCATTAAATCACAATTATGACTCACTTACTTATTTGAGACACTGTAATATGCACGAAAAATGACTGCAAATAAGTGGTAAAATCACCACTCATCAATACCCCCAATTTAAGACCTTGCTTGTCCTCAAGAAACACTACCTCTTTTCCATGAGCCACAATCATTTATGCATAAATTTAATGCCTTAAGGGCCATAACGACTTCAACTTGAGTCGCAACCACAAGTAGCTCATCGCACATGTGCTAGGCTAATTTTAAAACACCCCTCATTATAAAATGTAATAATTCAGGTTACATCAGACTTTAAGGAGCAATCAAACAACAAAAACCAATACTCTAGAAGCGGCTCAACTTTTGACTAAAACTAACCCATACTCTACTTTCCTCATTATCTGAGAGGTGACAAAAATTACTCACCTCAACTTGTTTTCATGCCCATCTCCCAAGAAAAGAAAGTTTCACACACCAAACTACAAAAAAAGTAACAAGGAATTTTAAGTGCAAAATTCTCCCCTCACAAAAGAAATCTCAATGTAACAAGTGTCATGCAATAGGTTTGCCCCTATTTCCAATCACCACTTCAAAGAAAATAAATGGTTGGAGATCCCAAAGGACTTTCTAATCTTATAAAGTAGGTCCAGGTTAGGGTAGGATATCATTTAGGGAACTAGGTTACACCCTTCCTTGAACATCTATATCATACTTTACAACACTTCTCCTTTCGACTAAGGTCCACTCTACTTTGGTTTCTCTCTTTTCGTATGCCTACTTTGCACTTCCTTTGTTTACCACTATTATTTCATTTCATTTTCTTGCAAGTTTCATGCAAAGCCTTTCTTTGTTAGAATTCTTTATATTTAATTCTTTTGCTTTTAAAACGTAGGTACACTAGGCAATTCATTTACAACTTCGTGGCTCAAAACTCACTTCCATCAATCTTTATCACCCCCAACTTAGGCTTTTAGCCTCACCATACATTTTCTAGTTCAAGGAAGGTATGGTTCAAAAGAGGGATAAAAGAATGGTTCACGTCTTGTAACGTGTTTGCCAAAGAAAGGTATAAATTATCAAAGTGGGTACTAGGGATTTCAATTATACATGGGTAGGTATTTTAGGCTAAAGTGGGTTCCAAAATCACAAAGAGGGCCAAAATCATTTCTCCAACCAAATACAATCAAAATTAGCTTTGAAAGACTAATGGGGCAAGTTCTAGATAACACAAGTAGACAAGATGTGAATCCAATATTCTCACCACACATGGCATACAAAATTCGTTACGGGAGATCAAATATCCCTCCCGATAAAAACAATCATAGATTATTTATCACTATTTACAAGTCAAAATTTGTGAAACCACATAAAGAGAAAAGGGCTTATTACAACAATGCTCACATCCATGCCCTTGATTTTTCAAAAATTTTGGATGGAGGGGGTTTCTTGATTTTCCCTAGCACCATGCACAAATTACTAACATATGGATACTACTACAACCAAAGCCTTAGGCTCACATCCTGGCTCAAAACGGGCAAACTAATCATATGGCTACTCATACTTCACCATTGGTTTACAATTTGATCCTAACTTTTCAAAACAAAATACAATGACAGTTGCACTACGGGTACTCCGAATTCCCCTGCACACTTGGGCACCATCCGAGTACCCAAAAAAATTGCATCTCAAAACACAATAAAAACAATGTCCAGGGTGTCATCTAAAACACTATCCAAGGACATCCAAGAAGTATAAATATAGTGACATGTACCCCCAACTGCCTAGTTAGCAAGGTAAGAGTAAAAGATGTTCGCTGAATCAGCTTCATCATCTCTGGTATACCCTGCATCATCTCCACCATCATTGGCACCAGACCCCTCAGCAGCATTTCCATTATCATTGTCGCTCTTCGACAAAGGTAGTTGTTTTATAGGCTTAAGCACCTTGATGGTGCCCTAAACCCCTCTCCATAGCTTAGTGAAGAATTTTTCTTTTTTTTTCCTCTTCAACAACTTTTTTTGTAATTCCCGGAGGGTCCTGTGTGATATTACCAAGGTTGAATATGCAAATTCCAATCTGGCAACCTTAGCACCTTGTTTCTTCAGCTCCTCCTGATATATTTCATAGTCAAACCAAACCGCATATGAATGGTGAGAAGTAGAGGATTCTCCTGGTCCCTGGGATAGTCCTGGAGCATGTTCCCTGATAACAAAAACTCTATCAACGAGTTCTGGGAAATTTACTGGGGCTTTGTCCATATAAATACTCCGTTCTATGTGTATCTTGGACTTTAGGAGGTTCTTGTAATACTGTTAGTGGCTTTCCAGAAGCAAGGCTCCGGATTCGTCTAAGTCTCTCATTTTGTAGATGAGTATCTATATGTAAAACACTTAGGACAATTTTTAATATTTTTAAAACCAAGACGTATGCTATATTAATAAGAAAATTACATGTGGCACTATTTTAGGGGATTCGGGGGTGAGAATAGATGAGAAAAAAGTTGGGTTTCTCTAAGAAATTGACCTCAGGTATGGCGATCATGAAGCATTTTTCGTGATTACGCTACTACAGTCGCGGTCATCAGGACCGCAGTCATGATAACTGAGACCGTAGCCAACATTTCTACCATTGCTCAAAAGATAGGAACTTAACACTAACTTTGTCTTCCACTAAGAGAACAACATCATGACCAGATAAAAATAAGCCTAGCAGGTAAGATTTCAGTCCCAAACTTAAAAGTATTGATGTTGGACTCACTTAGGTAATGAATGGACACCTAATGTACATATCAATTAAAACTGGCTAGTTTGAAATATGGGTACTCAAGACTTCCCCAAATGATGTGTGGTCACCCTATATCTGCTAACCACAATTATAATTACAAGCAAGCATAGTTTTGGCATTATAACACTATTTCAATCTCATGTCTAGCTACACGTCCTAAGCCTACAATAATAGTGAATGTAATGGAGTTTGAGACTACATACCAGGCAACCGATGTAAAAGGTTTGAAATGAAACCTTGGATACTCTTGCGAGGCCACAAATTTGAGAGAGGAAATTTAAAACTAAAGTGCATGGATGCATGGCAGTCGGATGGTCTTGTTCATCTGAATTAACCATGATCGTGGTCACATGGTCTCCGCGATTGTGTGGACACAGACTATGGTCGCGATAACTGAGACCATGCACCTGAGGTCCCAACATGCACTGCTTAGTCCATTTGCCAAATTCTCACATCCTTTCTTTCCAAATTCAACCAAAATGCCCTTAATTACCAATACTTTATGGACTATGCATGCTCACAAACAACAAAAGGATACGGGCCATTTTTCATGGCGTGATGGGTTACCTCCTATCTAGTGCTTAGTTTAATGTCACTGTATGACGATTTCACTCCTTCCCTTTATGTCTCCACTTAGAAAATTTAAATTTCTATCCCAGTTTTTGCTCAATATGCAATGAGCGACAGAAGGATAGAAAAATCAAATCTTCTAAGATGAAACTTGGAAGAGGTGGCAAAATGGCAGGCAAGAATCGATCTCTCCATGTCGGATGACCGCGATCGCGGCAACGCGAACGCGGTCATGGTTTGCGATCGCGGTATCTGAGGCCAGTTTCCTTCCATGCCAAAAATCCTGCACTTCTAATTTTTAACCTATCACCATCGAGCACCCATTCCAATGAGCATTAATGAACAATATGGTATAGTTTGTATGTTAAAATGTCATTGATTGATATAATATGTGCCTAGTGCTTTTAGGAAAACCTCATGGACAAGTATGACCACATCCGATTCATGGCACCCGAGTGTCACACTCATTACTATATTGATTTATCGAGGATAAAGCTGCTCCCAGAAAGAGAAATTTTCTTGGAGAATGTGCCAAAGAATCTATCGACATTTCATGACAAACTTGAAGCCATAGGGTGGCAGTGTTTCACCACGGATCCATGCATTGCAAATGAACAATGGGTCTGGAATTTTTATGCCAATATCATTGAAGTGTCTTTTTTGGACCCATTCAATGTGACTATCAAGATTCAGGGCAAATCGATTAAAGTTGGGGCTAAGCAAATCAATGATGTTTATGGGCTCGAACATGCAGACATGTGTGAATTCAAAGAAAAGAGGTGTAAACTGGGGATTTGGTTGGCGCAATGGTTATGCTCTGGAAAGGAAGTCTCTTGGACCAAGACTAAAAGCAACATCTCCATGAACGACTTCACTTACGAGTCTCGAATATGGTTGCACATCATTTGTAGTCGAGTTTCTCCTTGCACCCACATGACAGCAATCCCAGAATTGCATACTCGGATGGTTTCTTGTATTTTAGATAGTATCCCACTGGATGTTGGTCAACTCGTGCTCAATGAAATAGATCATTTCAAGAACCAAGGTGGTACACATATCTTCTTCCCCTCTTTGATTACTGAGCTTTGTAGAAAAGAGGGGGTGGAAGAGTATGCTAGTGATACATGGGTGTGACCTAGTGCCTCCATCTACCCCTTGAGGATTCGAGGATAGAGAGCACCTGGTAAAATCAAGAAAAGAAAGATCTACTTGGAAAAGTCGGCATATAGTGAGCCTGATTCTCATAGGCCAATCACCACGGGATCTCCTGAGGAGATTGGAGTAAATATTGCAACCATCAAAGAGCTTGTGCCTCATTTTCCCCAAGAACCAAGAGATCCTTCTGCAACCCATCATTCATATGTGTCACATTTTGATTATGAGAAGTACAGAAAAGACGAAAAAAAGCAAGAGGCTACTATTGCTAATCTTGAGAAAGCCTACTCCTCTTTGGCAAAGTCATACTGAGACCTTCGAATTGAACATGATAAAATAGTTACAAGAGAGAAGAATAGGGATGAGTTATTTATCAAGATGTGGAAGGGATAAAGGGTTTATGGAAGGTCCTAAACCCCTGAGATATACTTTTTTTCTCTTGGGTTGAGAGTGATGATGAGGCCTCAACTGAGTGGACTGATCTTGAGGAAAATGGTGATGATGATGAATCCGAGAGTGAAAGCATCCCTTGGTGCGGTTATAGGAAGCACCCTTATCTCTTTTATCCTTGATTATTTATGCAGTGGGGACACTGCTACCCATTCAGTTGGGGATGTCTCCTTGTTCAATTAATTTGGGCCTGTATTAGTGATAATTATGTATACTTTTCTGCTCTTTTGGATGATTCTTAGTTTTATTTGGGTTGTAATATTTGGGCACTCTGATGGTGTCCACAGTTTCATGGATTAGTTACTTTGTTCTTAGTTTGATACTTTAGTTTAGTTTTAATAGACGAGCCTTTCCATTGTGATTTGGTTTCTAATCATAGGTGCAGGGGAAGTCTTTGTACCAGTGGCATCAAGGCCATAAAATGTAAGGAAAGTTTGAGTACCTCTAGCATTGATGATTTGGGATTACATTCATATCCATTGGTGAAGTCTGAGTAACCATATGGGTGGTTCACCCGTACTATAATTTTCAATATGAGACTATAGCTTGGGTTGTTTCCATAATTAGCAAATTATGAATGGTGTGGATACAAAAGCAAACAACCCCTTCCGTCCAAAAATTTTGCAAAATTTGAAGGCATGGACGTGAGCAACCTCGTGATGAAACTTTTCCTTTTTCTATGACTCCGAAAATTAACTTCAAAAAAATAGTAAATACTCCATTTTTGTCTCAAGTGAGTAGAACAATTGAACCCTTTTGACAATATTCGCATGCCATGTGTGTCAGCTTAATTGTCTACATCTCATGTGTACTTGTACCATCTAGAACTTTCCCTATTAGTCTTTCAAAGATAAATTTTGATTGTGCTTGGTTGGTAAAATTATCATTGGCCATCTTGTGATTTTGGAAGCCCACTTTAACCTAAAAAGTCTACCAATACATAGAGTTACCCTAGTCACCCTCTTTGAGCCTTTGGACTTTTCTTTGAAAAATGCATTACAAGTCGGGACCCTTATATTCATCCTCTTTTGAACCCTATCCTCCTTGAACTTGAGAATACAAATTGAGGCTAAAAGCCTAAGTTAGGGTGGTGGAAAAAGAAAGAATTGTAGTTGAGCCACGAAGTCGTAAGAAAGTGCCTACGAGCTTAAGCAAGTAAGCATTTTGCTTTAAAGAAAGAGAAAATCCATTAAAAGAATGAAATGAAAATTTTAAATGCATGCAAAAAGAATGAAGAAAAAAAGGCGAAGAGCATGTGCGTAAAGCAAAAGGGGAAAAGTGGGCAAATTAGTAAAGAAAATAGAAGTGGCCCAAATAGCAATGCATAAAAGGAATATGATGTAGAATTTCAAGGAGGGTTTAGCATTATCGTCCTATGTTAATATCCTACCCTACCCTAAACCTACAGTACAAGCTCAAAATGTCGTTTTGTGATTCCCAACCAAATGTGGTCATGTAGTGGTGCTTGAAAATAAAGGCAAGCCTATGGCATGGTACTTTTTAACATGGAGAATTTCTTGAGAGAGTGAGTGTTTGCACTTAAAATTCCTTATTGCATGATTAGTAACTAGGTGTGTGAATTTTTCCTTTCTTATGAGGAGACATGTGAACTAGTTGAAGTGGGTGATTTTTTCACATTCCGCACAGTGAGATGAATAGAAGTATAACATGATTGTAGTCAACATGTGAGTCATTTTTAGAGTGTTAGTAGTTGTTACATGGTTGCTCTTCGAAGTCTATTGCAACCTTTACTATTCCATTTTATGATGAGGGGAGTCGTTAAAAGCCTATTTTCCCATGTGTGAAAAGCTTTTGGTGATAGCAATCAAGTTTAAGTTATCATGATCGTTGGGTGATAGAATGAGGGCATACATATGAAATTGTCTCATAGAAAGGGGAGGTGTTGCTTGAGGATAAGTAAGGTCTTAAGCTGGGGGTGTTGATGAGTAGTGATTTTACCACCTATTCTCACTAAATATTTCTGCACACTACCTTGTTTTGAATGAATAAATGAGACATATTTGTGATTAAATTCACTAACATCCACTCATTTCAGGCATAGAGTAGAAGATATCAAAAGATGTGGAAGGGAGCTTAAAATGATAAAAAGGGAGCAAAGAAGAGTACAACTAAAGACCTGGACCATATCAACCTCAGTTACCGCGACCGCTGCCCTCAGTCTGTGGTTGAGATTAGTCAAGATAGTCAGCATAATGTGGTCACGGTTAAACTTGCGTGATTGTGGTTCAGCGGGATTATGCCCCAGGGTAGTTTTGTAAAACTACATGGACGAATCCCAAATCATATATAGGCAAAAACCCTTTCTTCTTTGGGTATTGCTTACCTAATAGATATTTTTTAATTGAAATCAAGAAACTTTGATTGGGCAAGTGTGTAACTAATTGTGGAGGCTTAATTTTTTAGTATTTAGTGAAGAATGAATGCTTTAGACAATCCTTATGGTATATCTCTCTTTACTTTCTTCATGAGTAGGTAAGTAATTTAGTCTTCGGATTATGTTGAACTAAAGTGTAATTGTGTGTGGGTGTTATTATGTTTGCATGATTTTTAGTTGTTGATTATGGATTCCATCTTTGCTTGGGTTAATGAGTTAGAATTTGATGGGTGAAAACCCCAAATCTCCAAATGGGTTTGATAGGTGAAAACCCTAAACTCTAGAAACCCTTTATCAACCTTGAAAGAGGAATAGACATGAATATATGGTAACCCATAACATCCTTGAAAGAGGGTTACAGGGGAACAAGGCTATGGTGGACAATTGAGAATATGGTTTACTACCTTTTTCAATCTTAGAAATAAGTGTGATTGGAATATAAGCCATGTCAAGAGCATCATCCTAGAAATAGGGATGCTTGATTGAGGTTTTGGGTGATTATAACTTGTACACTTGTTAGGTGCTCAAAAGAGCCAATGGGTGAAATCGTTGTGGTTTTATTGAAAGATTGGCCATATTGATGGTATACCTAACCTATCCTTTACTTATCAACTAAATTTCATGATTAAACCATCAACAACCCGCATGTTTTACCTTTAAGTAGACATAATCCCAAGATCTCCCCTCTTCTTGAGTTCAAACCAAAAAGTGTCATATTCATGCATTGTTAATCAACAATTGTTACAAACCATCCTAAACTCAAATCCCCTATTTTAATTTACATGTCGTATTTGTTAGCATTCTGGGTACCCTTTTAGTAACTAGAACACCCATAGGATTTGAAGTCTATAATTCGCTCCTTGTGGATTAGACCCCAACTCTAGTTGGGTTATTGAAAACGACCGTCTCACCACTCAATCATAAGAGTGAGTTGAGCGTTATCAGCTATCGAGAAGTACATTTAGAATAAGTACCCTCAATTGTTTGAGGATACAGGTACTCTCCTTCTTCCTTATTTAGCCTATATTTCTTATTTGATCATTCAGGGATGAATAATGGATAAATTGGTATCCTTTGTAATTACCCTCTCTGTCATTATGTATGAGTCCTACTTTTAAAATCTTATATCTAAATTCTTCCTAGTTTAGAAGTTAAATATATCAAACTAGGCTAGTTTTGATTGGTTTCGGAGTAAGGTATGGCCTAGGGAAATCTAGAAATGATTTGGACTGGTGTAATGGTATTATTTTTTATCTCTAGTTAGCTAAAATGAAAATAAATCTATAGAAATTTACAAAATCAAATTTGGATAAGTAGAACTCTCGAAATTGATCTTATCATAAAGGCACTGTTTGAAATATTTTAGGTTTAAGATGTGTTGCAAAAAGTGAAATTTCTAAGTGAAGACGGACATTCTGTCCTGTCAACACTGCTATAGTGGTCAGTAAACCGCAATAGCGGTAAGTGCTATAGCAGAATAATTTTCGCTATAGCGGCGATCAACGATCGCTATAGCGATGGCTACCATTATAGCAGTGAAAATCACAGTTTTAATGAAATAATTCTCCGAAATAGTTTACTTTTTAAAAACTCATTTTGGCCCAAAGAAAGGGTGATTTAGGGTTAAATACACCAAAAATTCTTTGTTTGACTTTATTAACGTAAGAAATTCATCTCCGTTAACTCATATTTTTAAGCCTTAGAATTATTAATTTACAAAATTTAGGGAGGATTTCAGAGCTAAATTTGGTTATTTTTTGGTGCAAGATAGAAAATTATGTAATAAGTTAATAGGTTTTGATTATTAACTTTTAATTACCCTTGCGTTTCGTTAACTCACTAATTTAATCATGAAATTGATAGTCTTAGCTGAATTACAGCGAAAAAGTCCTAGAAGGGGAAGGAAATAACCATGAATTTGACCTTAGGAGTTGGATGTGTGTTATAAATCTTCACTTGTTAGGTCATTTCTTTAATTATGTATTTATGTGCATGTTCTAGATCCCGAGAAAGCAGAAATTGCATGAAAGGAAAAAGCTCGAACATAGAGGAGTTGTGCAAGCTTGATTCGAGGTAGGTGATGGTATTGTAGTTTGTAAACACCTAATTTTTTATCGAATCTAAGGTTTTACCCTATTTTAGTGTTTAAATAAATTTTTTAGGTCTAAATTAGGTATGTTTGACTTTATCTTATTTTTACTAAATTTATTTTAAAAGATTTAAAACTACAAAAATAGAGTCACCTTTTGAATAAGTTTTATTTTTATTTCAAAAAAAAGAAAAGAATTTTTTTTCTTTAATATGTCTTTTTCTAAATGAAGTTTTTTATAAATAATCTAATAATATTATTAATTTCTTAATCATATTTCTAGGACTAACTATTTAACTTTCATATACATTTTTAGTTCAAAACAATTAGCTAATATTTTACCATTATATTTTATTTATATATTTAATTTACAAAAAAATACAATTTTATCTTAAATTTCTCTTAACAAACCCACTCTACCCTAACCTCCTCCCACAATCTCATTTTCACTCAACCTCCCCAACTCCCTCCACAAACAACACGCGTAACATGCACTCCCTTACAGTATAACATGCACTCCCTTACAGTATATAACACACACGACACATAAAGATGAAAAAGACAAAAAATATTCTTCAGCAAACCAAAACAAACCCAAAATAAAAGAATATACTCCCTCCCATCATGTGGAAACAACACCAAGCAACAAAAGAAAATAAAGAGTAACATAGGAGAGACAGAGAAAAAAATGTACGAAGTGAAGGAAAAAAAGTAAGATAAAAGAGAACTTGAGAGAAAAAGCAAGAAAACAAAAAAGAGAGGAAAACAAAGAGAGTGAACAACGGACAGGGAAAAAAAGAAAAATAGACAAAAACAATAGAAAAAAAAAACATATACATATTGGGCAAATGGGTAGGCAAGAAATTAAAGTTTAAGGTTTGGTTCGTAATTTCGAGTTCATGATTCTTCTTTATTTTATTATATATTATTTTCGCAAGAGGTAACCCTCCATCTTTCTTTTTCATAATGTAACATCACGAATCTGCGAGACATTATTTTAATATATGAAGTTACTCAACACTACAATAAAATACAGATAAAGCTATAAAATGCATTGTAGCTAAATATGAAAAGTTCTGTAGCTAAACACTTTAGCCACAAAAAAAAAAATCATAACATTCATAGCAAGAAGTGGCGTAACTAATAGTTAGCTACAGACTTTACATGGTTTGTGGCTAAGACTAACCCATATAGCTATAAAAGAAATTTTGTTGTAGTTCCGACGGTAAAAATAATTTGCTACAAAATATATACTTATAGCAAATAATTTAAATTTTTTGTCACGGAAAACAAAATTTGCAGCAATTTTTATTTTGTAGACACAATATTTTATATTTTGGCAAAAGGCTTAATTTGTTTGCCATGAAAATTCAAACTTTGTGGCTATATTACATTTTAGTCTCATGGCATAAATAATTATATTTAGCTATGAGTTAGAAAATCTATAGTTATGAATTGAAATATTTACAACAAATATTTTTGTACATGGCTAAAAATTCATTATTTTTAACATGAATTAAATAAATTATATCTATTATTAAAAAAAATTGCCAAAAGAAGTGAAAATGTGTAGCCATATTTTGGGTAATTAAATATTATATTTAAAGCATAACTATAAAAATTCATTATAGCAAATTGAAGAACATCGTCATAAGCAATTATTAATTACAAGAATTTCTATAATATAGCTAAAATTCAAAAATCTAAATTCCAAAATAAATTTCAATTAACACATAATCACATTCAAGATAATCACCTGCGAATTTTTGATAAAATAAATTAGTGCCAAAAAGAAAAAATAATTGTATCATATATATAATTTAAGAGGTAATGTAATAATATATTTTACCTAAAATATCTTTATCAAAATTTACTATAATATTCTTATATGACCAATTTTCGTAAGATAATGAAAGTCAATAATCTTCAAAGAAATCGCAAGATTCAAACAATTCAATCTTCTTCATGAAAATTTCTTTTAACAAAGTTTTGAAAACCTATCGATATTAAAATGTATAGTAACAAACATTTGATTCTAGTGGTGTGTACAGTAAAAAGACATCAATTTTACTTAAAAAGAAAAGCATTTAGAAAGCAAAAGACCAACTTACTTTATCTCCGATTAGTTATTATTGCTCAGCTTAGATCAATGAAAATCAATCTATAAATAAACAAAAAAATTATTTCAATATCTACGACTATAATAATTTAAAAAAAAAAGATAAAAATATTTCTGAACAACAATAGAGAAGAAAGAAAATTAAAATTTAAGCAATAAGAAATTAAAATTAACTCTAGAAAATTTAAACTATCAAGGGAGAAAGGGCGGAGGGGTGTGACGGCTGGAAGGAAAAGAAGTCGAGGCTTTGTTTTGTATCCCTATAAAATACTCTTTGGAGTTGGCCGCTTGGCCTTGCCTTGCATTATATATCTTCTTCTTTTTTCCTTGTCTAGACAAAATTATATGGAAAAATTACCTAAATGAACAACTTATGTTTATAAATTACTAAAAATTTCCCCATTTTTAAAATATTATTTAAATTCTAATATTTATAACTTTTTGATAAAGTTGAGATACAAGTTTACACCTCTTTTTCTGAACCTGTAACTTTACCAAAAATTAATCCATTTTCTCCTCTTTGTACGCCTTAATTCAAGTAGCAGTTTCTATCCAATTTCTCTCTCTAATTCAAACCCTTAAATTAAGGTAAATTTTTCCCCTAAAATCAACTTCAATTTCTTCTATTTTGATTTTACGCTCTTTTTTTCAAAATAATAATTATACGATTGGGTTTACAAAGTGATTTTTCAATTTTTTTTTGTGCAATTTCTTTGATTACCGTTTTTTGTGCAATTTCTTTGATTAAAGACGGCTAAATATTATTTTCTGCTTTGTGTTCCTATTTTTGTTGGTTAATGACTCGAATTTTTCTTTTCATCTTTACTAGTTCATGGTATGGCAGTGTTACTATAATTTGCTCTTCTGTTTCTGATATGATTGTCATGTTATTTTCTCATTTATGTTGATTTCTTAAGGTAGGCGTCTATTACAGACTGACCACCCTTTTTAACTGGCTCTAATATCTATGTGGCCTCAATCTCTAAACACTAAAACATGATATCCTTTCGTCTTTAATTTAACGTTCTGATTATTATGCGTCTAGCGTTATTGTGAACATGATTTCAATTTGTTGGTGGTTATTTGCTTTATTTCATTGGATTCGGAACTTTGATTTGATGAGAAACAATGAATTTTTAGCGTTTTAAGAAGGTCTGTTCTTTCAAAGTTATTTGCATGTTCAAATCTGTTGAATATTAAACCGAGATACATAATTAGACATGTATGATACGTTTTAAAATTTCATGTATATCTGATTCTTTATTTATGATTTTATATGTATCTTGTGTTTATTAAGTACTATTGAAATTAACATAACAAAAGATACATGTTTATAAGCTTATAGATACATATTATTTTATCTTGTATCAGTGGTCTATTGTTAATGCATTTAAATGTATCTTGTGTTGTTTAACTTTTATTGAAATAAGCATTACTATAGATACATGTTATTTCATCCAAGATACATATTGTACTATCTTGTATATATGGTTACCTGAGCATGCATAAAAATGTATCTAGTGTTTTTTAAGTATTATTGAAATAAGCAAACAAAAGATACATGTTTTTAAGCTTAAAGATACATATTGTATTATCTTGTATAAATTGTTATCTGCTTATGCATTTATATGTATCTTAATCACATCAATTTCCTTCTTTGGAAAAAGTGTTCTATTTCTGCTTCAATGCTTTGATGTTCTGAATGTGAGTTTACTAGTGTAGTCATTCTTATTTGATTCATATTTCGGGTTTTGCAAAAGAAGCTTCAGTTCAGTCCTTGACATAATACCTATTGTTGATTCTATGACCAAGTTTACCATTCGATGTGAACTTTGTGGTGAACGTGTTTCTTTCGCCTTGAGAAAGATAGAGGAGACGAGGATGAAGTTGATTTCACGAGCAGAAGTATATATGCCCGTGTGCCACAAGCACTATGTGAGTGGGCAAGTAGTCAAAGAGGCTGCTAGGTGTGTTCTGCAGTCTCAGAAGGTTGAATGCAGCTCTATTTTGTAATATCTCAAGCGCCAATTGTCTTTGCAATATAATAAGCGTATTGGTGCAACTTTTCCTGTATGAAGCTTTGCACTTTCAATAGCTAGGTAGTAAATAGGACATTTGCTTAGAAATGTTAAGAAACTATTGTAGTTCCAAGTCTCTCATCTTTCAAAGTTTTTGAGGACAAAGTTGCTCGATATATGTGTTAGTGAGAGGTTGTTAAGTGTTCGATGGAATATTTGAGGTAGCGAGCAAGTTATCTCGGACATCATAGTTAAAAATAAACTATTGAACTTTCAAGTCATATTTTGGGGAGTGTTCCCTCAAAGTGATGAAAGTGAAATGGCTATCCATGATTATTGTATTTATAGCACTTTTAATTTCCTTTGTCTTCAAGGTTTTAAATCCAAATATGATTGATACACGTGCTTTACTATGTTTTGTTTAAAATTTTAAGTAATGAATACACAATTTTGAATCACAAGGATTAAAATTCTTGTCCCAAACACATATATATCCCAAGTGTTAAAACATAAAAGATCTCAGGCTATTGGACAACACTGCAGATAAACACATGTAGTTGTACTACACACGAAAGCTCTTACAAAATATTTCTATCAAAGTACCAGCTACACTGATTTGCATCATCCTAAATTCACCCTTGTGTTACAAAGTAATAACAAAAGAGACAGATTACACAGAAGTAACATAAATAGAAAAAAAAAAATAAGATTATCTTTTTCTACATTGTCTTGCATATTGATTATATATTCAGAGCTCTATGAAAATCTGGATTTAGATTTTTTATATTGATGATCACATGTTTTCCAGGATTGTTGTTTACAAGAACCGATCTACGTGACATTAGAACTCTTGTTGAAGCTCGATGACACGTTTCTTCTCTATATTCTTGCAAAAAAAAAGAAAATGAATCTTAAATCAGCTTTTACAATCATAAACTGCACAATTGTGTACAATATGTATCTTTAACAATACCCATATGTATCTTTCGTATGTTTATATAGTTAAAAATAAAACATCACAAGATACATAATTATACTCAAATAAGATGTTACAAAAATAAGATGTTTCTCAACGTACTGAAAAACAAAATGATAGATACATAAAATGCACAATCGTGTACAATATGTATCTTTAACGATATTCATATGTATCTTTCGTATGTTTATATAGTTAAAACTAAAACATCACAAGATACATAACTATACTCAAATAAGATGTTACAAAAATAAGATGTTTCTTAACGTACTGAAAAACAAAATGATAGATACATAAACTGCACAATCGTGTACAAAATATATTTTTAACAATACTCATATGTATCTTTCATATATTTATATAGCTAAAACTAAAACATCACAAGATACATAATTATACTAAAATTTAGCACCACATATACAAGAACACAAAAAATGTACCATGAACACAAAAAAGTTACGTATCTCGGCCATATTAACATAACTAAAAATAGTTACGTCAAAAAACTTATCAATTTAAAGTTAGATACATAATTCATTAAACTAGATACAATTAACAAAAACTAATACGTTAAACACGATACATACCTTTTCTTGTCCGATCTTTTCGTATAGAAGTTGAAGGAATGCTCAATTGCATTACGAATCAACAAAGGTACCGCATTACCATCAACTATGTAACGATTCTATCACTTTTATAACCCTCGTAATTTGTATTGTTAATCCAAACTCTGTAATGACGTAACAATTCAGAAATGTTCATTGCAAGTATGTCGAAGAAAATCAACAAACGTGAAAAAAAAAAGTTGAAGTCTTTTTGAAAAGTGATAATGGAAGATATTTCGTTTAAGAATATGGAATAAGAAACAAATAACCTTTCTTTGTGGGATTTTATTGAGCATTTACTATTATTAGTTATCTTAATTGCTACATTTAAGGAAATTTAACCGTTACAAGCCTTAATTTAAGAAAATTAGTTTACTAACTATCTGTATCTCTAGGATGTATCTAACGTTAATTAAATGTATCTCCAATGGCTAAATATTGGGATTTTACGAAATTAAAAAAAAAATAGAATTTTAGGTAAATATTGACAAACATGTCGGGATATAGGTAAATTATACAAATTATAAAAGTTAAAAATTATTTTTCTTTCTTTAACTTTACTTTAAAAATCAAATTTCCTCCTCAACTTTAATAATAAATATTCTCCTTCCTTTTCCTATTTGTCTTTTTAAATATCTATTTAATACTTACACTATTAATCTTTATTTTTCTTTACTTCTTTAAAATCATGATATTTTATATTATTTTTTTCTATGTTTAGTAAAAAAATTTAAATAAAAAATAAGTATTATTATCTAGATGAATAAAGGAAAAGTTACAAATATTTATTTAGTATATAAGTTAATGATGTTCTAAATGAAATAAATGATCTAGATAAGAAAATTAATTTATTATTATTATTAATAATAATAATAATAATAACAATAATAATAATAATAATAATTATTATTATTATTATTATAATACTATTTATACAAGAGAAAATAACAAATAAAAATAACGTTATAAGCATATTCCAATTCATGTAATATAATACTAATAATTAATAAATATGAAGATATATTTCATAACTAATTAATTCCTAAAGTTTACTTGTATTGTAAATAAGTTTGAGTTTATTATTTAGAATATTACATTAATGACAATGGAAACTCATTTATCTATATAAACAATAGAAAATAAGAGAAAATCAAAACTTAAATATGTACACAATACATGTATATACATATGTATATATACATACTTAATGCATTTAATAAAATAGCAATGGTAAAAAATAGCATTAACTTTTGCGGCAAGTTCATAAAAATATGTAACAACCAGTGTTTTGATGAAATATATAAAATATATGTTTCTATGTTATTTGACTATTTTACCCCTTTTCATAGTTGCATTATGGTATTTTTGGGGTGTGGGAGTGATTGGCACAGTTTTTAATATATTTTGGTACCATTTATGGGATATTGTGATTTTTTATGACTTCGAGAGCCTTATTTTAGACTTATGGGGATATGTTTTGATCCGTGTAATGGATGGCTGAACAGACTACGCCAACAGCTCCAGAATATCAACTGTAGGTTGGGTAGACCTTTGGTTCGGGTCTCGGTGCACCCGAGCTCATTTCGACCTATTGGTCGGAAGTTGAAAAATTAGAAATAAGGGTGTGCAACCCACATTTGGTCGAAAAAACCTCGGATGGAAAATACAACTTCGCCAACAGATCTAAAATGTCGATTTTAGGGTGTTAACATATTTGGTGTGATTTTACGACTTTTAAATCTCATTTCGATTCTCAATTTAGAAAATTGTGATTTCGTATTTCGGGAGTCAACTTTGTGAAAATAATATTATTTCAAAAATATAATACCGTCATCGCATCCGAAATATCGGATTTAGTGTGGTTGCATAGTTCGTTTGCATGTATCGTACTCCGAACGAATTTCGGGCACCCCGTCGAAGTCCGTTACGACTTAGGGGGGGAAATCTGCACTATACATTGCAGAAAATCAGCAATATAACAGCTTTTTTTTGGGGGGGGGAGAAAGGACAAAAATAGCCACTCGGCTAAAACAATTGCCGCCGAGTGTCCATCGATTTTTAAATTTCAAAATATAGCCATTAGGCCTTTTTTTGCTACTATCTTCATTTATTTATTTTTGCTGCAAATATCACAATCCAGTGATTCCGTCTAAGCTATCCTCTTGTTTATCTATAACGTCATTACTCAACGGTTGATTTGAATCATAAAGATTTTAAAGTTTGCTAGCTTCAAAATAAGCTATGCAGTTTTAAGCTTTAAAAAAAAAAAGTTATTCTTCTAATTGGTGTAGTTTTTCTAACAATCAAATACGATTTTATAACATTGTAATTGTTGCTCTTCTTTTTTATCAATCAAATACAATATTTGATATCAAATACATGAATCTTTGATACCAAATAGAAATATATATTTTAAACAATAATTGTATAAAAGTGTATCAATGCGGTATCAAAGTATATCAATGTAGTATAAAAGTGTATCAATATAATATAAAAGTGTATCAATATGGTATAAAAGTGTATCAATTGGGTATAGAGACTGCATGCGACCGACGAGCCAAATGGCAAAAAATTGGAATTAAATTAGGCCGACTGGCTCCAATTGTCTAACTTTTACATGGGCTGACCATTTCTTTTCAAAATGGTCAGCCCATGTCCTTTTTCCTTATTTTTTTTACCTCTTTTGGCCCATTTAGCCTATTCTTTCACCTTGCCTCTTGAGAGTTAAACCCTAATATAGTGTGAGAGCTTAAAAGTCAAGCTTATGGGATCTTGAAAAACTATATTAACACCTATTTCTTGATTTTATTACGAATTTAAGGTAAGAATTCACTCCTTTCTTAGTAATTTCTTGATAAATTTCTCAAAACCTCCAAAAACAAATCTTACGGCTTGATTTTAAATCTCAATTTCACTCTTTTTCACTTGAATAATATTTTTATCTTATAATTACTAATTTTTTATTAATTTAACCTTCAAAACAACTGTGATTCTTGATTTTAACCCAAATTTCAAAGATTTTATCCGGTAAAGCTTAATGGTTTTTCTTCGATTTGAACTTCATTTTTTACTCGATTTGACTTAGGTTTTCATCTGTAGATTCCTAAAAATATGGAGAACATGTTTTTGAAGTAAAGTTATGATTTTTCCCTTATTTTTCAAAAATTTATTTCGGGGTCCGTTTTGACTCCAAACCAAAAGTAGTCAATATGAGTGTCGTTGGTTTTATTTTGATGCATAGATTCCATATTTGATATTTTTAGAGGATTTCAGGATTGTCTATGGAAAGTAAGGTCATGGGTTCAAAGTGTAGCGGATCGGTTTCGGCTTTTGAGGTAGGTTATGACTTAACTCTTTCAGACTGGGATGGGTAGTAAATGATGATACAAAATGCATGTTGAGGGTGAGAACTAATCATGAAAAATGACTATCTATGTATTGTGCCCGTGTGGGGGCCTATATGTGATGTAATTATCAAAATTGAGATATTATGTGATAAGTGTGACCGTGTAAAGTTCTATGTGATATTGATAACTTTGAATACATGTAAATAATTGTATTATGTTGTTAAAATGCTTAATGTGGTACCATTGGTGTATTGTGATTATATTCATACTTTATTGGCATATAAGACATGAAAATTCATGGATGAAACAAAAATAATGCGTGAAAATAGGACCACATGGTTGTGGAAATGTATCATTGTGGTTGGTTGTGGAAATATATCATATGGTTGGTTGTGGAAATATATCATGTGGTTGGTTGTGGAAATATATCATGTGGTTGGTTGAAGAAATAATCATTGTGATTGGTTCTGAGCATTACATCTTCATATCATACTCTTTCATGAAACATTGGTGCCACCATGGAAACATCTAAGAAACACTGGCAACACCTGATAATATCTTTCCAAGAGATATACTGGAAAGAAGATATGAAATATGTGGATTGTATACGGGTTGACAAACCCCTCAAGGGTCTTGCATTGAGAGGCTTACCTCCGTAGGTGTACAGGGGACTGTGCGATGATTCTGGAGGTTATGCGACGGCCTTGTGCATCATCATCATATACATTGCACTTGCTTTATTGTATTTATATTGTGCTCGTACTGCCATATTGACTTGTCATCTATCTATTTAATCTATATCTTGACTTGTAAATGTATATTTGTTTTATCTTTCTTTATTAGTACTTGATGATCTTGATTATACATGTTCCTATTTTGTTCTACTTATATATAATATCGTGTATATTTATATCCCTATCTAGTGTGTTGTTGTATTATATATAAATATTATAGAACTATTAGTGCACGCGGTGCGGACTATCGTTGTGCGATATTTTTTTATTGCAGGTGACGTGCCCTTAGTGTATATTTTGTATGCTTTATTTACTACTTTGCTTGGTTGGCTTATGATACCTACTAAGTACAAGTGAACCGTACTCATGCCTACTGTGCCCTTTCGGTGCAGGTCCTAGCTCGAGTGTGCCTCAACTTGCTTGACTCGGGTGATTATTAGAGCTTCCAAGGTAACGGTTGGACATTCATGCATCCGAAATTCACCTCTATCTTTCTATAGTAGTTATGTCTTTATTAGTATTCGGAGACAGATATTATTCCTTTGTGGTTATTTTTCTGATGTATTTGACTCTTGGATTGTATTAGTAGTTCTTACAGTATTGACACCTGGTTTTGGGCATGATTGGTATTTTGGATAAGTCTTTTCTGCATTGTTAGAATTACTTGTATGGTTTGACTTCGTTCTAGAAGCCTTACCTTCAGTATTTCTTTCTTTTCTTTTTCCTTTTTGTATTAGTTTGGGTGATAGGCTTACTTGTCAAGATACGTCGTGACAAGTGCCATCATGACCCTTATTTTTGGGTCATCATAAATTAGTATCGGAGCAGTAAATTTTCATTGGTCTCAACGTTGTAAGAACAAGATGTCCAATAGAGTCTTACAGATTGGTACGTAGACGTTCGTATCAATCTTTGAGAAGATATAGAACATTTTTAGAAAACTTCTCTCATTTTATTCTTTATCATTCAAAATTCTTTCATACCGGTGTTTTGAGTTGTGTTCCACTCTTTTTGCGTAAATGGTATTGCTTATACAGCCTATCGGTTGAGAGATTTCGCTAGATATTGGTGGAGGTCGCTTGTGAGTTGTAGACCCCATGATTCTCCTGAGATAGCATAGGATTAATTTTTCGAGGGTTTTCTAGAGAAATTTGTGCCTTTTAGTTTGAGAGATCATATGCGGGACGAGTTTGACCATTTAGAGCAAGGCTCCATGACAGTTGTTGAGTATGAGACACTCTTTCATACCCTATCTAGATATTCCTATGATAGTATTTCCGCTGAGTCTGAGAAGATTTAGAAGTTTGTGAAGGGTTTGGATGTCTCTCTTTAGTTGACTACGTCTCAGATGATTGTGCTTGGGGCATTTTTTCAGAGTATTATAGATAAAGCTAAGATGATAGAGGCTATTCGTAGTGAATCTCAGGGAGGCACCAAGAAGGAGCAATATTTTGGTGAGTTCAGGAGTCAGACCTCTCGTAAAAAGATTTTAGAGGTTCTCGTGGATACCATGGTAGGCTAGTGGCAGCTTTACAGATTTCAGGTGGCAGATCTTCTAGTTTAGGGTGGTCGTTCTAGCCTAGTTAGACCTTCTCTTATTGAGACTGATCGTAGAGGTTACTATGTATGTGAGGAGATTGTCCATGTGGCCAGGGACTGTCCCTATCGGGTGATTTAAGCTACTCCTATTTCAGCTGTGAGGGACAGGGGTACTACCAGAAACGAGAGGCAGAGGTGGTGGAGCCCGCGGTGGTAATCATCTGCCCACTCATACAGTTAGTGGTTGTGGACAGTGTGATGCTATACCATCCAGATCTGAGGCAAAGACTTCAGATGTTGTGATCTCAAGTATCGTCCCTTTTTTTATTTCAGACTTGCATCTGTGTTATTTGATCCCTGATCAACTTTTTTCTATGCATCTATGTATTTTTCTTTAAAATTTGATTCTGTTAGTGAGCTTCTTGCCATGTTTATTCGTGTATCTACCCTGGTAGGTGATTCTTTAGTGGTGGATTGGGTGCACCGATCTTATGTTGTGACTTTTTCCAAGCGTGAGACTTTGGTAGACTTGCTTGTGTTAGATATGGTTAATTTTTTATGTTATTTTTGCTATGAATTGGTTGGCTCCTTATCATGCAATCGTAGATTGTTATGAATGTTATTTTAGCTTCACTGGGTATGCCAAGGATAGCTTGAAAGGGTACACTTCATTCGGGTCCTAAAAGGATTATATCTTATGTGTAGGCTCATAAATTGGTTGAGAGGGGATGTTTATCGTTCTTGGATCATATTCATAACACCAGCATTGTTTCGCCTCCTTCTTAGATTCTATCAGTGTTATCCATGAGTTTATGGATGTGTTCCCTGCGGGCTTGCCTAGTATGCCTCTAAATTAAGATATTGATTTTGCTATTGATGTTGAGATGGTCACCAAGCCCATTTTTATTCCTTCTTATAGGATGTCCCCAGCAGAGTTGAAGGAATTAAAGGATTAGTTATAGGAGTTATTAGATAAGGGATTTATCCGACCTAGTGTTTCACCTTGGGGTGCGGTTGTCTTGCTTGTGAAGAAGAAGGATGGTTCGATGTGGATATATATTGATTATCGACAGTTGAATAAGGTGATGTTTAGGAATAAGTGTCCTCTTCTTGACATTGATGATTTATTTGATCAGTTTCAGAGTGTTGCGGTGTTTTTGAAGATTAATTTGAGCTTTGGTTACCACCAGTTGAGGATTAAAGCTTCGGATATTTCCAAGATAGCTTTTCAGACTCGATATGGTCATTATGTGTTCATGGTCATGTCCTTTGGGATGACCAATACCACTGTCGTATTCATGGAGTTGATGAACCGGGTGTTTCGACAGTATCTTGACTCTTTTGTTATTGTATTTGTAGATGATATCTTGATTTATTCCAAGAGTGAGATTGAGCATGAGGAGCATTTGCGGATTATGCTTCAGAGATTAAGGGATGAGAAGTTGTATGCTAAGTTCTCTAAGTGTGAGTTTTGGTTGAAGTATGTTTCTTTCTTGGGTCATGTGGTGACTAAGAAAGGTATTTTTGCTGATCCATCCAAGGTTGCAGCGATTTGGGATTGGACTAGACCTACTTCACCTACCGAGATTCGAAGTTTTATTAGCTTAGCAGGTTATTATTGATGTTTTATCGGGGATTTTCATCCATTGCAGCTCCTTTGACTAAGTTGACTCAGGGGAAGATTTTCTTTCAGTGGTCTGATCCTTATGAGGAGAGCTTTCAGAAGCTCAAGGATTTATTGACTTCAGCTCCTATATTGGCTTTACCCAAGGAGGGTGTAAGCTTTACTGTGTTTTGTGATGCTTCTGGTGTTGGATTGGGTGTTGTGTTGATGTAGGAGGGAAAAATAATTGCGTATGTGTCTCGTCAATTGAAGCCTCATGAGAGGAATTATCCTACTCATGATTTGAAGTTATGCGCAGTCGTGTTTGCCTTGAAGTTGTGAAGGTACTACATGTATGGATTCCGCTGTGAGATCTTCTCAGATCATTGTAGCCTTCAGTACTTCTTTACCCTGCGAGATCTTAATATGAGGCAACATTGTTGGCTTGGGTTGCTTAAGGATTATAACTTGATTATTCTCTATCATTCGGGCAAGGCTAATGTGGTTGTGGATGCCTTGAGCCAAAAGTCAAGTAGCATGGGTAGCTTGGCACATCTTTTGACCCAGGAGATGCCTTTGGCCTTAGAGGTTCAGTCTTTAGCTAACCAGATGGTTAGAATTGATATTTTAATACCTTGGCGTGTTTTGGCATTTTTGGAGGCTAGATCTTTTTTGATGGAGCAGATTTGTGCTCATTGGTTTAATGATGTTAGATTGAGATTTATTCGAGTAAGGTGTTGAGTGGGGAGGCTAAGGAAGCCTCACTAGATTCGGATGGAGTTTTGAGGATTGGGGGCCGAGTTTGTGTGCCTAGAGTGGGTGAATAGATTAGGTTGATCTTGGAGGAGGCCTATTATTACAGATATTCCATCCATCCAGGTGTGACTAAGATGTATCGTGTTTTAAGAGCATTACTAGTAGGGCGGTATGAGGTAAGATATGGCAGATTTTATGGATCGTTACCTATGTTGTCAGCAGGTGAAGGCCGAGCATATGAGACCTGGTAGATTGCTTCAGAGATTGCCCATTCCCCTGTAAAAGTGGGAACAAATAACTATGGACTTCATGCATAACTTGCCTCGTACTTCTCGTGGTTCTGACAGTGTATGGGTTATCATGGATCCATTAACCAAGTCAGCTCATTTCATTTTTATTCAGGTCTCATTCAGTGCTGAAAGGTTAGGCTGCATCTACATTCATAAGATTGTGCATCTGCATGGTGTGTCGGTGTCCATTATTTCAGATTAAGGCTTTGTGTTCACATCTCACTTTTGGAAGACTTTTCAAGATGAGTTAGGTACTCGGATTGATCTTAGCACAGCGTTTCACCCCAGGCTGATGGCCAGTTAGAGTGGACTATCCAGGTTTTGGAGGATATGCTTCGCGCATGTGTAATGGATTTTGTGGCCAGTGGGAGCAGCATTTGGCGTTAGCAGAGTTTGCACATCATAATAGCTACCATTCCAGTATGGATATGACTCCTTTTGAGGCATTATATGGTAGGCGTTGTCACTCCCCAGTGAGTTTTTTGATGTTTCAGAGGTGATACCTTGAGGTATGGACTTGTTTCATGAGTCTTTTGATAAATTCTGGGTCATTCAAGATAAACGTAGAGCGGATCAGAGTAGGAAGAAGTGTTATGCTGATAGTAGATTTCGTTCCTTGAGATTTGGTGTTGTTGATCGTGTCTTCCTTCAAGTATCACCCATGAAGAGTGTGATGAGATTTGGGAAGAGGGGCAAGCTTAGCCTTAGGTATATCTGGAGATTTAAGATTCTTCGAACTGTTGGTTATGTGGCTTATGAGTTGGCCTATCCCCCTGATCTATCAGAGGTTCATCCAACTTTTCATGTTTTTGTGCTTCGTCATTACATTTCGGATGAGTATCATGTTATTCGTCGGGAGTCAGTTCATTTAGATGAGCAATTGTCCTTTGTTGAAGAGTCGGTCTCCATTTTGGCTAGGGATGTTAGGCGGTTGCGCTCTAGAGTTATCCATGTGGTTAAGGTTCAATAGCGACATCGACATGTAGATGAGGCTACTTGGGAGGTCGAGTCAAATATGCGTAGTTCTTATCCCCAGCTTTTTGTTTATTCAAGTATTTCGTTTGCCTTTAGTTCGAGGACGAACTAGATTTTTAGTGGTGGATGATGTAACGATCAGCTTTTTGATGAAATATGTGTTCTTATGTTATTTGACTGTTTTACCTCTCCCCATAGTTGCATTATGGTATTTCTGAGGTGTAGGGATGAATGGCATAGTTTCTGATGCATTTTATTACCATTTATGCGACATTGTGGTTTTTTATGTCTTCGAGAGCCTTATTTTGAACTTATAGGGATATCTTTTGATCTGTGCGACAGATGGCTGAATAGACTGCGCCAGCAGCTCTGGAATATCTATCTTAGGCTAGGTAGACCTTTGGTTTGAGTCCCGTGCACCTGAGCTCATTTCGACCTATTGGTCGGAAAGTTAAAAATTAGAAATATCAGTGGGATCCACATTTGATCAAAATAACCTCGGATTGAAAATCTGACTTTGCCAGCAGATCCAAAATATCGATTTTAGAGTGTTAACATATTTGGTGTAATTTTACAACTTTTAAATCTCATTTCGATTCTTGATTTGGAAAATTGTGATTTCGGATTTTGGGGGTCAGCTTTATAAAAATGATGTTTTTTCAAAAATATGATATCTCCATCACGTTTGAAACGTCGATTTGGTGTGGTTACATAGTTCGTTTGAATGTATCGGACTTCGAACGAATCCTGAACACCACGTCGAAGTCTTTTTGACTTAGGAGAAAAAATCTGCACTATATATTGCAGAAAATCTGCAATATTACAGCTTTTTTTTACCCCATTTGGCCCATTTTGTCTATTCTTTCACCTTGCCTTTTGAGAGTTAAACTCTAATATAGTGTAAGAGCTTAAAAGTGAAGCTTGTGGGGGCTTGAGAAATTAGATTAACACCTATTTCTTAATTTTATTACGGACTTAAGGTAAGAATTCACCTCTTTCTTAGTAATTTATTGATAAACTTTTCAAAAAATCCAAAAAATCTTAGGGCTTGATTTTAAACCTCACTTTTTACTCTTTTTCACTTGAATAATGTTTTTACCTTATAATTACTAGTTTTTCATCAATTTAACCTTCAAAACAACTTCGATTCTTGATTTTAACCCGAATTTTAAAGATTTTATCCGGTAAATCTTAAAAATGGTTTTCTTCGATTTGAACCTCATTTTTTACTCGATTTGACTTGAGTTTTAAGCTATAGATTCTTAAAAATATGGGGAACACGTTTTGAAGTAAAGTTACGATTTTGCCCTTCTTTTTCGAAAACCCATTTCGGGAGTCCGTTTTGACCCCGAATCAAAAGTAGTCAATATGAGTATCGTTGATTTTTTTTAACTCATAGTATAGAAGTTTGGGAAAGTTTGTGGAAAGTAAGGTCATGGATTCAAAGTGTAGCAGACCGGTTTCAGCTTTTGAGGTAGGTTATGGCTTAACTCTTTCAAACTGGGATGGATAGTAAATGATGATACAAAATACATGTTAAGGGTGAGAATTAATCATGAAAAATGGCTATCTATGTGTTGTGCCCGTGTGGGGGTCTATATGTGATGTAATTGTCGAAATTGAGATATTATGTGATATGTGTGACCGTGTGGGGTTCTATGTGATATTGATAGCCTTGAATACATGTGAATAATTGTATTGTGTTGTTAAAATTCTTAATGTGGTACTATTGGTGTATTGTGATTATATTCATACTTTACTGGCATTTGAGATATGTGGAAATTCATGGATGAAACGAAAATGATGAGTGGATATTGGCTCATATGGTTGTGGAAATGTATTATTGTAGTTGGTTGTGGAAATATTTTGATACAATCCAGATCGACCTTAAAACTTTAGACTACATCGTTCAAGGCCAATGTAAAGAGGTCCAAACCATGATCAAGCCTAGATCTCAAGGATGCATTCGGTGGATCCCTTTTAGGCTCCTAAGTCCTCAATGCCACGTGTGGATAATTGCTTGGAGCTTGGAGTATGCTTTGAAGAACCCTTGTGGTTTATTTCCAGAATAGCCACTTTTGGGCTATTTTTGTAATAGGCTATTTTAGGCAAAGGCAAACACTGTAAATAAATGTCTTAGTCATTTCATTTACAACTTTTTATGATATATGAATGAATGCTTCTTTGAGAGTGAATTGCAAACTTGGATTAGCTTGTGTTGACATCTTGTTTAGAAATGTGGGTTGCTTGAGAACTCAATTTCCTTGAGGTCTACGTAAGAAATTGGTGATCGATTATTCTAGTTTAAGGGTCTTTGAGTTTATACACTCGTTGGTTCTTAATTCTTTGTAGTTTCTTATGTCAATTTACCTATCTTTACTTTCTTGCATCGGTTATCTTTTGCTTCTTTAAGTAGATTTCTATCTTTCATATCTAGATCTATATCATTTGGTATCAGATCCAAGCTTGATTTCGCTCCTACGAAGTCAATCTTGGGCTTGTTATCTTGAAAATCACAAAAAAAAAAATATTTTTCCATTTTACCCCTAGGCCGAGATTTGAAGTCTTAGATTTTTGTGTCTTTGTGTGTTTCTAGTGTTAAATCCTTGTTCTCTAACACTAATAGAGTCTAGATCTTGAATTTGAGCTTATTCTGGGTTGATTTGAGTCATCCACCATTGTTGAGCTTGAGTTGAAGAAACTTGAAGATGGGTTCTCAAATTTTGGAAGGTGGTTGTTGAGATTTGGTCTTGAAAGTGTATTGGTTGTGTTTGGGAGCTCAACGTGAGCTTAGATCTTGAAATTTCTTTCAAATCCGAGGTCATTTACTTGAGGGGTCAACTTTAAATGTTCTTGGTGTTATTCATAATCTTCATATGTTGTTGAAGAAGAACATTCAAAAAGTAATTATTTGATCCAAAAAGGAGGTGAGAGAAGGTGAGGTACTTATTTGTCTCAAAGAATATTCCAAGAATATCCCAAGTCTTCAAAAGAAAGAAAAGGATCAAAAGTCATCAAAAGGGAATATCCTCAAAGAAGAAGACAAAGAAAAGTAAAAAGGAAGGGGACCATAAGAAAATTCAAACTCTCTTGAGTTTGAAGGATCAATTGAAAGGTTCCAATTCACTGTATTTTCATCCAAATACCGCCTACACGCCTCCAACAACAAGAAGAAAGATTGAAACACAAGTTGAAAGCAATTGACAAGTGAAATCTCCAAACATGAACCAACAATTGATCGTCATTTAAGGCAGCCACGTCACTCAACCGTCCAAATTGCCTAAGCTCAAATTTAGATTCTAAGTTTCTTTTCTTTGATTCTTAAGTTTCTTTATTTTATTCTAATGATAATTAACAACTAGTAATCGCCTACTTAGTTGTGAATTATTTTTGAATCTGATTCTTTTGTTGTCATCGTTCTTTGTGTGCTTTTTTCATTTTTGATTTGTTGCAGCTTTTTTATTCACGTCCGTACATAATTTTTTTGTATTTGAGTCCTTCAAACAAGAATCCATTCCGACCTCAAGCCACAATGGGTACCAAGCCATCTCATTGGAGTATAAACGAGCTATCAATACTTGCTACGCCAATTGAGTGACAATCAAAGATTTGAACTTTGAGAGCTTGTGAGGTTGATTTCCTAACCTTTAACTTGTTTGTTGTTTTTGTTTTTGTTTTTGTTTAGTATTTCTTTTGATAGGTACAATGGTGAATGAAGGTGAGATGCCTAGTTGGGCTAGATCACTCATGGAAAGGATTGATGCCATGAATAGCCGATTGGGATCTTTTGAAGAAAGAATGGAAGGAAGAATGGAAGGGATGGAAAACTCTCTTTCAAAGAAGTTGGATAACTTGATAGACCATCCAAGTTTTCTAAATCCACCCTTCCTAATCCACCAAATTATCAAACTCCCCTGAGTGGACATGCTCCAAATGAACTTCAAGGTAACAAAGCTAACTCTTGCACTCTAGTGAATGAGGCTAGTATCAACTAAGTGTGAATAATAGCTTATATTTAGGTGAGCCTAATGTCTCTTTACTTCATGATCATAATGTACAACTTGAAAGTATGGATACACTAGTTGATCCTAATGATGACAAAATTGACTCTTCTAGCAAGATCAATTTATGTCCACCTAGTGTTGAATCCATTGTGACGAGTGATGGTAGATTGCCTTGTGGAATTCATGAAGACCAATTTTTGAGTTATACCTTCTTCCATATGTGTGTAGAGATGATGACATCCTTCTCAAAGTTGGTATCATTTTTTAGAACTCTATGGAAAATGTGTAATTGTATCCTTTGGATATTGCTTATACATATGTATCCTTGTTTGATACACTTGTGCTTAAGTTGCATGAACCTCAACTTGTGGATGCCTAGTTGATGATTCACTTGAAAGGAAGAAGTCACATGTGTTTAAGTGTCTTGATTCCATCTTTATGTGTTATATCTTTTGAGCCAATTGGCATTTCTATAGATGATAGAACCTTGGATGATGCCTTTACACTCGATTCCTTCCTATATTACCTTTTTGCTTATGATGATGACCATATCCGTGTTGAAAATGCATTTTGTGTGAACATGGGTTGTCTTGGAAGGAAGGGTGTTGTGCATCCTAATGAATTAACTCATTTCTTGGTTATTCCAATGTCTAGTGACTTGGTTACTAGATTTCTTGAGTACCTTGCTACACTTAAGTGTGGAAACACCTTGGATGGGACTCATCCTCTTCATACCTTTCCTTACTACCTCTTTGCATTTGATGACATCCATGTTGATATTGGATTTATTTTAGATAGAGGTTGGAGTTCTTGGATATGGTCTTCTAGTGAAATAACGAAATACTTGTGTTTTACGACTTTGTTAGTTTTCATGTCACATAAGGCTTCTTATAGTCGACGCCTTTGTGTAGTGTATAACGAGTTTATTTTATTGATAACAAAGGATTTTTGGTTGTATATCAAATGTGTACCTCTTGGCATGGTCCTATGATTTAATAAGATAATCCCAACCCTCATGCTATGAGGAGTTCATGTTTGTTTGTCCTTCCATTATTTTTGCAAGGTTTGGATTTGAGGACGAATCCTTTTCAAAAAGGGGGAAGATGATACTATCCAGATCGGCCTTAAAGCTTTAGACTACATCTTTCAAGGCCAATGTAAAGAGGTCCAAGCCATGATCAAGATAGAGTTCA
Organism: Capsicum pubescens; assembly: GCA_030864215.1. NCBI lineage: Eukaryota > Viridiplantae > Streptophyta > Magnoliopsida > Solanales > Solanaceae > Capsicum > Capsicum pubescens. Next base: position 102,702,371 of record CM061538.1, read on the forward strand.
AAGATGCATTCGGTGGACCCCTTTTAGGCTTCTAAGCCCTCAATACCACGTGTGGATAATTTCTTGGAGCTTGGAGTATGCTTTGAAGAACCCATGTGGGTTATTTCCAAAATAGCCACTTTTGGGCTATTTTTGTGATAGGCAATTTTAGGCAAAGGTAAACACTATAAATAGATGCCTTAGTCATTTCATTTACAACTTTTGATGATATATGAAGTAATGCTCCTTTGAGAGTAAATTGCAAGCTTGGATTAGCTTGTGTTGATATCTTGTTTAGAAACGTGGGTTGCTTGGGAATTTGATTCCTTTGAGGTCTATGTAAGAAATTGGTGTTTGATTCTACTAGTTTAAGGATCTTTGAGTTTGATACACTCGTTGGTTCTTAACTCTTTGAAGTTTCTTATGTCAATACTATCTTTACTTTCTTGCATCGGTTATCTTTTGCTTCTTTAGGTAGATTTTTATCTTTCATATCTAGATCCGTATCATATATCATGTGGTTGGTTATAGAAATATATCATGTGATTGGTTGTGGATATACTCATTGTGATTGATTGGGGCATTACATCTTCATATCATACTCTTTCATGAAACACTGGTACCACCGTGGCAACATCTGAAAACACTAGAAACACCTGATAACACCTTTCCGAGGGATGTGCTGGAAAGAAGATATGATATATGTTGATTGTATATGGGTTGACGAACCCCCTCCCCCATGGGTCCTGCGTTGGGAGGCTTGCCTCCGTAGGTGTATACGGGGATTGTGTGATGACTTCGGAGGTTGTGCGACATCCTCGTGCATCATCATCATCATATATATTGCACTTGTTTTATTGTGTTTATGTTGTGCTTGTACTGCCATATTGACTTGTCATCTATCTATTTGTTCTATATCTTAACTTGTAAATGTATAATTGTTCTATCTTCCTTTACTAGTACTTGATGATCTTGATTACACATGTTCCTCTTTTGTTTTACTTATATGTGATATCATGTATATTTGTATCCCTATCTAGTGTGTTGTTATATTATATATGGATATCATAGAACTATTAGTGCAAGCGGCATGGGCTACCATTATGCGACATTTTCTGATTGCATGTGATATGTCCTTAGTGTATATTTTGTATGCTTTATTTACTACTTTGCTTGGTCGGTCTATGATACCTACTGAGTACAAGTAGACCGTACTCATACCTACTACACCCTTTCGGTGCAGTCCTAGCTTGAGTGTGCCTCAACTTGCTTGACTCGGGTGATTGTTGAAGCTTCCAAGGTAGGGATTGGACATTCATGCGTTCGAAGTTCACCTCTATCTTTCTATAGTAGTTATGTCCTTATTAGTGTTCAGAGACAGATATTATTCCTTTGTGGTTATTTTTCTGATGTATTTGACTCTTGGATTGTATTAGTAGTCTTACACTATTGACACCTGATTTTGGGCATGATTGGTATTTTGAATAAGTTTTTTCCGCATTGTTATAATTACTTGTATGGTTTGGCTTCGTTCTAGAAGCCTTACCTTCGGTATTTCTGTCTTTTCTTTTTCCTTTTTGTATTAGTTTGGGTGATAGGCTTACTTGTCAAGATACGCCGCGACAAGTGTCATCATGACCCTTGTTTTTGGGTCGTGACAAAATATTGTACTAATTATAATACAAAATAATTTAAATAAAAAATATATAAATACTTGAGTAAAATAAATAATATATAGTATAAAAAGATATTATATAAGTGAAAAATTATAAATGTCAAGGTTAAAATAGACATTGTCAATGTAAAAAGGTGAGAGAATGCTTATTATTCAAAATATCTCCATGTGTGGCGTGATAAGGAACCCTAGAAAAGATCGATTGAGACTCCCTCCACGGTCCCACAAAGATCTCTATGTACTTGTCCAGGACAAGTATATATGTATATATGTGTATACGTGTGTGTATGTATATTTTTGTGTGTATTTATGTATGTGTATATATAACTAGAAATAATTAGAACTATAAAAAAATAACTAGAACTAGAAATAATGATTAAGAACCTGTTTGGATAGGATTAAAATTTGGTTAAACTAGCTTTTAATTTTAATCTCCTTTATAGCTTTTTTAAATATTTGGTAAAACTAAAAAGTGCTTAAAAAGGTAAAAATTGATTTTAAAAAGCAAAAAGTGAGAAACTGGGTACCCCAACTTTTTACTTTTTAGATTAAAATTCTTTTAGGTTTGACCAAAATATTTTACCTTTTTCTCCTTATATTTTTCTCCAATTCCAATAATACCCTAAACTTATAGCCCTTAAATATATGATTTTTCTTTCTTTTTCTCTTTGTCGCTTCTCTTCATCTCTGTCCTTCAATTTCCTCTTCATCTTTCTACTTTGTTTTCAGCGAATCCGTCATTACATCGGAGGTTTGCTCAAAAATTTTATTTTAGAATTAAAAATAATAAATAATTTACTTTATTTATGGTGTTAACAAGTTTTAAGGACATTTAAGTCATTTTGACAACAAAAAATTGCTTAACATCACTTATTTACCAAACACATAAACAGTTTTTTTCAATTTCAGCACTTCTATCCAAACACTTATCTGTTTAATTTATAAGTACTTATTTTAAGCTATTAATCACTTAAGTTAAAAAAAAAAATTCATCCTATCCAAACGGACTCTTAATTCCTTAATTTAGCGATGATTATAATTATATAATTATTTAGATTAATTAAATTAAAGGTCACGTGTTATACTTTTTTTAATTGAATTATAATATTATGAATTGGGTCATATGCTGGTATTTTGATTATATTAAATTATTATTTTTAATATATTTATCTAATTATCAAGTTCTTAGAATTACAATATATGACAACTTTAATAGGCTATTTTGCTTATTAAAATTGAATATAATAAGATATAAACACGTAATTGTTTAATGTGAAACCTTTTACCCTCTCCAACTGCCACACCTCTATTCCTCGACTGAAGTTTATGTCATTTAATTATTTTAAATTTAATATTTAAAATTTTAAAATTAATTAAATTTTATATATTAAACCATTTCTTATTTGAAATATATGTATATATATATATATATATATATATAAAATTAATATTTAAAAATTTAAAAACGATTAAGATTTTAGCTTTTAGGAAATAATTACAAGTTGAATAAAATTATACTTATAATGCAAACCAACCTTGTAGTTAGGACATTTGAAAATAGAATTTAAAAAAATGACAGTCTGATGCACAAAGTATCCTACTAATGTAAGCATTAGTGACCGCTTTCACTAATTTTGATAAGTCTTACTTAGTTTGGTGGAATAACAATTACTTAATAATCAATTACAAAAAAACAATGAGTTTGTGATACGATATCAATTTATTAATGCCAAAAGAAGTCAATAATAAATCACAATACAATTTCGGAGCTACTGATAATTATTTAAATAAATAACTTATACTATATGTTTTAATCTACTTTACAACTTTGTATTGCAATTCATCTTTAGAAAGATGGTATTTATATTAAATGTTATTATGTTAATAATTTAGTAATACATATTTTTTGACAATTGACATGAAATATGCATATAATTAATGCATTTAAGTTTATTATAAAAAAGAATGACTTTTTTCCTTTCAATCAAACACTGTTTCTATGACACTTCTGTTCAATAAAACAAGTATTAGAACAAAAAAACGGAAGAAATAGTAGATTGGATCAAACTCTTTAACATAATCAATTATCAATTTAAAATTTCTAATTTTCTTTCTAAATTCTTATATTGATTGTTATACAAACACATCTTTTAAATATTATTTATGTTATTTTTAAAATTTTATTTTATTAATACGAGGGACATATGTGAGGCGTGTAAACTAAGACTAGTAATAAAATGCTTGACAAAACTTATATTTATTACAATATCTTGTAAATAGGTTTTCTTTTAGGATAATTATTACCACAAATTTATATAACCTGAAAGAAAACATCAATTTAGAAATAATATTATTTTTAAGTAATTTTGTTGTGGTGATAAGATTACTATTGCTACAATAAGTCTAAATCTATGACCCAAAGCGTATGATTTACCTACGTCAGTTTGTTGGAGCAATAAATTTGTAGTTATTTGGATAATTATTGCCACAAAATTTTATAACTTGAAGCAAAAATTATTATTTATCTATAAAATTTTGTTTCAAGCAATTTTTTGTGGCTATAAGATTACTACTTCTACAATTACTTCAAACTCATGGTAAAAACATACGATTTAGCTACGATATTTTATTGTATCAATAAATTTATAGCTAGTCGGATAATTATTTTCTCAAATGTTTATAACTTGAAGCAAAAATATCTATTCAGTTATAATATTTTATATTATTTTTTTATGTGGCTATAAGATTATTGCTACAATAACTTCAAACTTGTAGCAAAGAAGTATAATTTAGCTATGACATTTTACTGTAGCAATAAATTTATAGCTATTTCGATGATTATTGCCACAAAATTTTGTAACATGAAACAAAAATATATATTTAGCTATAATTTTATGTTTCAATTAATTTTTCATAGCACCAAGATTACTATTCCTAGAGTGACTTCATACTCATGGCAAAAACGTTTGATGTAGCTACAATATTTTATTGTAGCAATGATTTTGTAGCTATATGAGTAATTATTGCCACAATAAGTAATACCTGTAGCAAAAATGAGGAATTAGCCTTGTCATTTGATTTTTATAGCTAAGAAATTTTATGAAATTATAAAAAGCCACGAAATTTTAAATTTTGTGGCTATTGTTAAGTATTGGTCACGAGTTATAAATTCATAGCTGAGAATTTGTAGCTATAGATGCATAATATTGTAGTGCAAGTTTCATGTTTAATCAATTAATATTTATAGCGTTTGTATGTTAATAATTTTTATATTATTAAATTTACACTTTGTTTGGCTAGTGGTTTGCCATAGTTTCATAATGTACGGTACTGTATGGTATGGTATTATGTTGTACAGTATAGTACAATACAATGTTTGGATGGACTGTAGCGTTCACTGTTATTTAATAACAGTTTTATCGTTTGGTTTGGCAGTATGGTACTGTATCATAACTGGTAAGTTTACTAAAATATCCTTAATTATTATAAATGTTAAATTTATCAATAATTATTAATAAAATAATTTTCTTCCTGCTAATCTGTCACAAATTATGCCATGAAAATATATTAAGTTGTTAAATTCATGTAAATTTTAAAAAATCAGTACAAGAGTAAATCAAAATAAATATAATCAGAATTCATTTTTAAGTAACAAGTTTCATTTTCTTTTGGCGTTTTGAAACGTGACCAGTAACGACAAGTACAAAATTTGAATGCATCTTTTGTGTATGATACGGATGTGTTCGGTGTGAAATATAAATAAAAATTAGAAAAACAAACTGTTTCTTACTTATTTTCTTGTGTTTATTACACAAATAGAAAAATATTTTCTAAAAATACTTTTATATATTTAATACAAAATAATGAGACGAATAGGATAAGGGAGTAGAGGAAGAAAAAATTATAAATTTTGTTAAAAGAATATGGGGTAGTGGAGTGGGGGATCGAGGATAGGGGTAGGGGCGGGGCAAGAAAAAAGTTTTAAATTTTTTAAAAAGTAACTCAAAAATAGTTTTTTTGTGGGTGGGTGGGTGCATTTTGGGGGAAGGGGGAGGGGAGAAGGGGGGGGGGGGGGTAGGACTTGGTGGTGGAGTAAGAAATTTTTTAAAAAATCTTTTAAAAATAAAAAAAATTAATTCCGGAAAGGAGCTGGTAAAGTGATGTAGGAGGAGGAGAGGTGGGTGAGGGTGGGGCATGAAAAAGTTTTGAGCTTTTTTTAATAAACAAATTTAAAAAAAAAAAAAAAAATTGGGGTGGAGGTTTGGTAAGGGGTGGGGTTGGGATAAATAATATATAGAGTAAAAGGTAAAATATAATTATATGATATTAAATAAGGATATAACTGGAAAAAATAAGCAAACCATGAATACCACCAAATCTGTGGTTACATAAAGTGAGGGTTTTCATGGTTATCAAACCATGAAATTAAATCATATCATATCATACATTTTAAGAAACAAATACCATAGAAAACCACCCTCCAAACAAGTTGTTAGAGTAAAGTAGTATAAGAAATAATTGTTTTTTACATGAAATCATTTGTTCTCAAGTTAATAAAATTTATTAAATTAATATTGGTACTGGCACTTAAGGTGCAATAGTTGATTAATTGTAGTTCATATACTAACTTTAATAAGACATATATAGCAATATAAATTTGCTAGCAATTGAATTCCGGCTATTTAATGTGATTTTTTTGTGGCTCTATGTTGTTAGAATTAAATTAGTTCAACATAAAATTAGTTTAACATGGAAATTAGAAAGAGAAAACCACTTACAGAAGAACAAAGAGGGAAAAAAATGAATTACGCTACGACTATTATATTTCTTTTATATGTTTAGTTGTTAAAGTAAATTTCTATATTTAGATCTACTTCGTTCTTAAAAGTGTGAATAAGGTTCAGTGTTCAATTTATTTATTTTTAATTAACTGTCCATACGCAAAAGGACTTAGTAGATTAATAGAAATTGTATTTTTCTGTAGTTGTAAGATTTGGAGTAGTGTTCTTCTTTTTTTTTTTTGGTTGAAAGATGATGGTTTCATAACTTAATAATTAAAAGTATCAACAAAAACATGTCCAGCTTTAGTCAGTCTGGATCAAAATCAAAAGCTGAAATTACATATTGGCACTGATTATTTGGTGCCTCATAGTTAGTCCTAACAGATCTTTGATATGTAGTTCCTAGCATGTCTGTTTGTAGTTTCTGCCTGGCATACATCGGAGGAACTACCAAAAGTTCAGCTTATTCAAAATTTGCAGCTTGCGCTTCATGTTTCGTGAGCACATCTGCCACACTATTCTGTTCTCTGTAGTTATGGCTTACCACTGGACATCCCAGCCTCCTTAACCAGGACCTGCACTCATGAACAATACCGTTATAAAGCATGTTACCATTTTGGAGGATTTTAATAGTTTCCAGAGAATCAGTATTGATTTCTAATGGTAAAAAATTGTGAGATTCACAGATCCTGAGATAGAAGCTCCATTTGATTATTGGTAGCATGAATAAAACTCTTGTTGAAGCCAAGAACCCATTCCCCAATGTGGTTTCGTATAACCCCACCTATCTCTACCCTCCCTGGGTTTTCCAAGCAAGAACCATCTATATTGAGTTTAAACCATTCTTCCTGGGGGGTTCCACTTAATTTCAGTTATAGATATCCTCCTTCCTCTAAGGCTATTTAAAGCTAGCAACCTGAACTCCATAGCCTCCGCATAAGCTTGCTTGAAGAAAGGCTTGATATTAGTATTTCTGAAGACATTATGATTCCTGGCAAGCCAAATAGTTTAGAGGCAGTATGGGAGAATCTCTGTCTAGAGAAGGAAAGAGTCAAAAGGTTTAGATTTAATGAGTTTTCAAGTTCCTACCCAGTTGGGTGGGTAAAGGTTGGAGAGAGTGATAGGAGTATTTGTCGGAGATTTCTCTAGCATTTCCTTCCAAAAGTCCTGAGCATGAGGATATTCAAAGAACAAGTGATTTATGTGCTCAGGCAATTCGCTACAAAGATGACAGTTGAGGCTGAAGGGCAGATCCATCCTAGAAAGTTGGAGGTTAGTGGGAAGTCTGTGGTGATGTAAAAGCCAAAGAAAGAATTTAATTTTGTGAGGAGTATGAATTCTCCAAAGCCACCTAATATCAGGACCATGAGTGTGGTAGGACTTGTTTCTCTTGTTAGCTAAGAAGTGATAGGCAGCGTTGCTAGAGAATAGCCCACTACCATTAAGGTTCCATAAAGGAGTGTCCTTCTGTATCCTTGTATTAGAGAAGAAAAAATTGACAATGTGGTGCCTTAGGAATTGACAATTGGTTGTCCATTAGTGAAGCTTCATCATGTACAATAATTTGTAGACATAGAAGTAGACAATAGATACTATAATATTTCATTTTGACGGTTAGTTAATTTAATTATTGTTTTATTGGTGGGTTGGAAACCAAGATAGGAGATTTGTTATATGGTTATTCGTTGTTTAATTATCTCTTTTATGTTTGTATGGATAAGTTGTAGTATTGCAAATGTTGATACCTTATTTAGGTTTGTCGTGGCAAATGTTGGTTCAATCCTATCATTTTTAAAATGTTTTCCTTAGGCCTAAATAATTAGTAATTAGTGTGAGCTTGAGTGAGATGGGTTGCGGATCTATTTAAAATCCATCATAAAATGATAAAAAGAGAGGAAAACTCATTTGTAAAGAAGCGGGACGAGTTGCAAATTAATTCAAAATAAATTGAGATAATAAAAATAGAGAAAAATCAATCTCGAGAAGCTTAGTGAGTAAAATAAGACACAAAATAGTAAAAGAAAAAAATGAATTTAATTTAATATATTGAGGTTGATCATGCGCGTGGTTACTCTCCTTGGTCAACTTCTAAATTACAAGGTTTCGTGTGTGGTTACGCTCTTCAGTCGAAAACATAAATCATAATTTCTCTCCTAATCATTAGGTAAATAAAGCAATTAGTCAAATATAATTTATCCAAAAAATAATTATAAGCTGAACATAAGTTGATAAAGCGATCGTGCTAGAATTCTTTATCTGGATTTCTAGTTCGCAGACCAAAAAGAAAGAGTCATTTTCTTTTGATAAGGTATCCAATAAGGTGACTTGGAACACCCAAACTCAATTTCAAGTGGCAATTCTGTAAATTAAATAACTCCTTTTCAAAACGTCACTTAAATTAAAAAAAACCTATTTTTCTCTAAAGTCAACTCTTAGCGGGGTTGGGGGTAAAAATAGGGGTGTGACATAGTATAATACAGTTTGAGCTATATGTGCATGTTAACTCCATAGTAGTATGGCTTGTTAGTGCATGTTGTTGGTCAGATCTTTGCAATAATTTACGATTGTTACATGATTTTTGACCTACATTACTTGCTAAATGTGGAATGTTCGATATTTAGAATGTTCTCATATGTTTTTGGTGAAACAATATTGACAGACACTTGTATTTGAGACTTTAGTACATGAATAATAATTGTCCCCTGCAGGTCATGGCTAGAGGGTGGTTAAATATCCCTTAGTGTATATGTACGAGGGTCAGGCGAGTTTGACGGTTCCATGAGCAAACCAGGAAGATATATTTGAATACTTAAGAAATTGTACTAACTTATTTTTTACTTGACTTGACTAAACTTTACTTGGTGATAATCTATTGACTTACCAGTTTGATTCCAAATTATTCATTGTTGTTTGTTGTGATAAGTGTATGTTTATTAAGCATGGATTAACTTGTTGTCCTATAATTTAGTTATATATTCATATTCTCATCTTGGATTTGCCAAATGATTCTATCGGTACACTATTGTTCTTGTGTGCTAATACTACACCAAAATTTACTTTTGTGTCCAATGCATATTCCAACGACTCTTATGAGACCTCACTTGTCATTCTAGTGATTGACTCCAGATTTCAGGGTGAGCAACATATTGGGCTACCATGAGATCTTTCTCTTTATGATATTGTCGTTTGTTTGGACTATGTACTTTCTTTAGTTTTTGAGGTTGCATCCCTTCTTGACATTCTTGTTATGTTTTGGTACACCGGCTTTCGAATTCTAGGGGTGTTTGATTTAGTATTTATTTTTACATTTCTCATAAGTTGTTTGACTAGTTAATACTTGAACTTCGTTTACCTTAAGAGTTGGATTATGTTACCGGGCTTATTGGTTCTCTCACTGGGTGAGTAGTGTCGGTTCTACGCACGACACGTTTGAGTCGTGACATTTAGAGAGAGAAAAAATCATGGTGTAAATACGTTTCTCCAAGAGCATCTTAATAAAATTAATGACCTAAAGCCAAACTTTAATAATAGACCTTAAATATATGTACATACATACAAAGATAATAATAATTTAAAATTATTTTTTTGTTCTAATTACATATTACTTGTTTTTAGTATATTATTCTTAAGGACATTAAAGGCTTAACTTTATATATATATAGTAATATTGTCACTTATAAAAGTAAGGGTTAGTTCTAGTTAATAAAATGTTATTCATTTGTTTGCAATGTATTATTTTGGATGTTGTAAAACTTTTATTTTATTAATATGAAGATTTGAGTTGTTTAATTCAAAGCTCCAAATTATTCTTGATGAAAAGTAGATAGTTCGTGTTTCTTTCTATTTTTATTTAAATTTTGTACCTTATACTTTTTACAATCTTCAATATTGTTTTGATTGATATTAAGATTATAAAATTCACTATTAAAATTTTTTTGAAGCATCATATTTTTTAAAATTAAAACAAGTGATTTACTAGTTTTATCCTTGAACCACCCTGCATCAGTCATCAAGTAATAATAGATAAATAAAAATATTGTTACTTGGAAGTGACGCAAATTCATGAGAGAGCAATGAGGCTAGGTATGGGTTTTAGATAGACAGACAGACAGACAGACAGACAAACGTAGCAAGTGGTTTTAAATTTCGAGTCTCGAATACTAAATAAATAAAAAATTAGGAAGCTCTTCTCCTTTATATAGATCTTACGTAGTGTGAATCAAAATTCATTGTGACCTTATTAAATACTTCTAGTTCATGAAGCTAAATTTGTGAGGGAATACAAGCCTATTTAGGGAAAAAAAAATTAAAGGTCAAACCCATCGGTGGCCCCCTAAACTTGGCACGATTTTTCACTTTGGCACCTCAAGTGGACATTGTTCACTTTTGGCACCTCAAGTAGCTATAAAGTGTGTCATTTTGACAATTTTTGTTGAATCAACAATGGACGTGTGACTCACACATTTTGAGCGCGTTTTAAGGGGTATTTTTATAATTTTCTCCTCTCTCTTCTCCTTCTTCCTCATTCTTTCTCCCTTTTCAACCATTTTTTTCCTTCACAAGCTTCCATTGTTGAAGAATTCATTTTCTTCACCATTAATTTCAATTTTTGATATTAATGGATTCTCTCCTTCATTACTCTAACTTTCGATAAATTTTAACAGTATTTAATTGAGTTATACTATTAATTTTATTTTATTTTCAATTTAGTATTTCTCAATTTGATCCAATATACAACTTTTCCAACTGAAGTTTGCATAATTTTATTAAAGAATCCACATATACAGACATTGAGAGGAAGAGACCTCACCAGTAACAGTCATCTTAACGACGACGACCATCACCGGCGAGGTTGTCTCTACCGTAACAACTATGAAAAAAGACAATGGTGACATCTGTGTTTTGCCCCAATTTAATTTGATTGAAGAATTCATTTTTCTACATATGAATCATCACAAAGAGGAGGAAATAATTTTTGTGTGTGCTTAGTGAAGGTCCATTAATGGCTTCCTTGTTGAAATTTGAAATTTCAAGAATTTAGAATTTTAGAGAGTGGGGGTGGGTTAGAGAAACAATGTTGGGGGTGGGAGGAGAGGCATTGCTGCATTTAGAAGATGATTTTGGGGAGGGGGTGGGGGTGGGGGAAGGGGGAGGAGGGAGGGGGCGGCATTGTTGCTAGACATTTTGGAGAAGATGATGTTGGGTGGGGGAGGGAGGGGGAGGGTGATTATTGATTTAAAAAAAAAATAATGATTTAAAAATTATTTTTTAGAAAAATGACACATGTCGGCATATTATTTGTCACTTTCCACATTATCAGGCGCGTGTAATACACGCACACAGTATAAATTTGTTGATTCAGCAAAAAGTACTAAAATAACATCCTCATATGCTACTTGAGGTGCTAAAAGTGAACAACTTCCACTTGAGATGCCAAAGTGAAAGATGGTGTCAAGTTTAGGAGATTGTCAATGGGTTTGGCCAAAATTATAACATAAATCGAACATCATTTTCTACTTTTACTCTTTTAGAAAATGGAGATGGTCGTTACTAAAAAGGATTTTTTTTTTTAAAATGAAATTGCGATCATCAAGGTTTCGTTGCAAAAAACAGATGGAAGAGGGGGGCGAAAACCTGACCTCTAGCTAGTACTAAATATCGTCAACTGCAATCTGCAAAAGATATGGAACGGAGCCTATATACCTTCCATACATGCTATATATATATACAAGAGATCAACTAACAACAAAGTTATTCTTGTCATATCTTCTTATGCTAGGAGGAAGCTGGCATTTGTCTAGTTGAAATTACCCCTTCAATTCTCTCGGTAGTTGATGATAAGAGGAGCCAAAGGTACTATTTCCACGAGTCAATACTAATTTAGCAGAAAAAAATCAGCAACACCATTAGCTTCCCTAAAGCAGTGATAAAATGGTGATGTCCTTGTCTTCCATGGCTTGGATAGTATCTTCGACGACTCTTTTGAGCTTGAGATTAGTGGTGTCTTTGTTTTTAAACATTTCCACAATTATAAAAGACTCTAATTCCAACTGAATCTTATAGAGATCATAGTGCAGACCCCACTTCCTACAAAATGATAATTGGCATTACTTGGAGAATCGATTGATGTACAATGTTATTAGCCTTCACATCCCACCAATTGTTGAGAGCTCTTCTGATGTTCCAGTGATTGTGAGAGATACCAAGTGGAGCTCCAAAAATTTCCATAGATGTTCAGTAACCTCACCTTCAGTAAAGGCTTGGCCGATGGAGTAGTGTACAGTAATTTGACAACAAAAAACATCTGGATGTAGATTGTCTACACCAAATCTGGAAATTGCTTCATTAAAAGGTACTTTTCCAAGGGTTCTAAAATCATGAACAATTAACTATTGAAATTATCACGTAAAAAATGTAAATGAAGGGCAAAATTAAAAAAAAAAAAATCAACAACTCACTTAAACATTGAACATTAGCTAATTTTGAACACTAAAAGAAAACCAAAAATTCATGGACTAGAGAGAGTATTAATACAGCTAGTGGACAGTAATGAACGAAAAAAAAAAAAAAAATGTGCTCGTAGTTGTTCCTTAAATTCTGCTAGTTATATTCCATTTTTGACTGGGAAAGTTGACATCTTAATACTAACAAATCCCTAAAATTAACATTTCCATTAAGATCCATATATGTATATCATTAGCAATATTTGTATGATACTCGTATCTTCTGCTAATTCTTGTTTCCAGAGGCAGTATGTCCTAAGGAGCCATAGATAGAAGACTGGGGGAGACTATGAGGCGACACCATAGTCAGCCTGCAAAACATACATAATCATAATGAGCTGTGCTACATTTCAAATCAATAGAGTAAATTAAAATAAAGAACATCACCTAAGAGTGCACATTCTCAAGGTGCACAACATCTAGTTCCCTTATCAGTTATCAGTATTATTGTTATTACTCTTCTCCTATCTTGTTCTTCAATTTTAATATTATTTGTTGCTTCCTTTGCTTCGGTTATTATATTATTTGTTGTTGCTAATGTTCTCTTTTTCGGATGTTTCGCTCCTATATTGTTTTACATACTTGAACTTTATAAATTAATTATTATGCTATACTAGAGCCGAAGTTCTATTGAAAACAACATCTCTTTCTTCACAAGGTAGGGATAAAATTGTGTACGCCCTCCCCAAAACCCACTTGTAAAATTGCATTTGATATACAGTATTGTGTTATTAGATTTTCATGTGTAGATTAATATCCTCAAACCCAACTACAAATTACCATTGTGGCTAAAGAAAAAAAAACAGCATGTTTTGACTACTCAAATAGTCTGGTGAAATAAGTTAGGTAGGCATATGCACAAGAATGAAAGTGACGCCTGCTTTAATATGAGATTCCGCCAAATCATGTGAGCACCGAGGTGTTTTCCTCATGATGAAATATAGCACCAAATCAAATGTGGTTCTCATATTACAACAACATACCTACTGTAGCTCCACATAATGGGATTTGAGCGTAGAGTTTAAGTAGACCTAGATTTTAACTCAAAGATGGAACGATTGTTTCTGATAGACTCCCGGGTTCTTCTCATAATTACCTAATTCAGATTTTCTATGTGGAACCAGGGGTGATCAGAGCGATTCCCAAAACCCAACAGTTTTTATCCAAAATTTAATAAATATGTTAAAATATTTCCATGTGAATCTAATTATTATTGTATATAACTTGATATCACGATATGAATCCATAAAGTTTAAATTCTGGTGCGCTAGCTATACTTTGTGGGACATGAATATTTAGCTAAGTGAAAAAGCTCCATTTACTCCATATTTGAGAGTCCTAACACCTAACAAAGATGGCTATATTTCAATGAAATTTATACCAATTAAAGTCGTAGAAATTCAACCTGTTGAAGGAATTAATACGTTCATATGACTCTTTAGGGATCATTTGATTGGTGGAATAAGATAGATAATGATAGTTTATGGGTTGGAATAATATTCCATGAGATTATTTATCCAATCTCGATATGGATAACTTATCACATTATTTTACTAAAATAGTGAAATCTAAATAATCCTAGAATTAAATACTCATTTCAAAAGAAGAATATACTAATCCCGTGAAATATTCTGAAATTAGTATTTTTATTCCACCAACTAAACGACACCTTATTCTCTCTCTGTTTTATATATTTTTTATATGGACAAAACGGGGGTGTGGCTGTGCCCAAAAATAAAATGTTGTGCAGATATAAAATCCCTAGGTTTATGATGAGAGTGTCCATTGCTAAGTTAATAATGTGCATATCAGCAAATCAAAAATGTAATTTAATAATGTACTCCACTCCTTTAAAAAACAATATTAGCTTCTTTTAATTTTGTGAGGTAGGGGCTACTCTTTATAACTTCTAAAATTACCCTTTATGAGATTAGATTACACTTTTGATAATTAATTGAAGTTGAGAGAGCTTTATGGGTGTCAAACGGGCCGGTTAAAACCGGCCCGAACCGACCCACATAAAATAAACCGGGCCAGTTTAACCCGGTAAGCTCAAAGACTTTAGGGGTCCGGGTCCCGGTCAGGTTGGATTTTTTATTTGGGCCCGATTAACCCGGCCGGGACCCAACCTAATTTGGGCCCGCCGTTTAATCGGCCCGGCCCGGTTAAGGTTTTTATTTTGTTTTTTTTTTTTGTTTTAATTCAGAATTTCACAAACTGAAATTAAAAATTTAGTTTTAATACATTATTAATTTAATATCAAGTATTATTAATTTATTATATTAAGTAGCATATGTTTTATACTTTTATTTAAAGTAGTGTATATGGTATGTATATATATATATATATGTGTGTGTGTATCTTCTAAATCTAAAGTAGTATATATTTAACGTATACATGTGTATATGTTTTATAAATTAGTATATAACTATATAACTATATATATATATATATATATATATATATATATATATATATATATTGTAGTGTATGTTTTATTTAAAGTAGTGAATATATTGAATGGTATATATATATGTGTATATATCTGCTATAGAGGAGTATATTTAATGTATACGCTATGTATATGGTTTATAAATTAGTATATAACTATATATATATATAAATATTGTAGTATATATATGTGTATTGTAGTATATATTTTATTTAAACTAGTACATATATATTGAATGGTGTGTATATATATCTTCTATAGACGTATATATTTAACGTATCCAAGTGTATATGTTTTACAAATTAGTATATAACTATACAAATATATTATAGTATATTTCATTTAAAGTATTACATATACATAGAATAGAGTGTATATATGTGAATAGATCTTCTATAGACGTGTATATTTAACGTATACATGTGTATATATTTTATAAATTAGTATATAACTATACAAATATATATTGTAATATATATATACTGTAGTATATCTCATTTAAAGTATTACATATACATAGAAAATAGTGTATATATGTGAATAGATCTTCTATAGACATGTATATTTAACGTATACATGTGTATATATTTTATAAATTAGTATAGAACTATACAAATATATATTGTAATGTATATATATTGTAGTATAACTCATTTAAAGTATTACATATACATAGAATAGAGTGTATGTATGTTAATAGATCTTCTATAGACGTGTATATTTAACGTATACATATGTATATGTTTTATAAATTAGTATATAACTATACAAATATATATATTGTAATGTATATATATATTGTAGTATATTTTATTTAGAGTATTACATATACATAGAATAGAGTGTATGTATGTGAATAGATCTTCTATAGACGTGTATATTTAACGTATACATGTGTATATGTTTTATAAATTAGTATATAACTATACAAATATATATTGTAATGTATATATATTGTAGTATATCTCATTTAAAGTATTACATATACATAGAATAGAGTGTATATAGGTGAATAGATCTTCTATAGACGTGTATATTTAACGTATCCAAGTGTATATGTTTTACAAATTAGTATATATAACTATACAAATATATTATAGTATATTTCATTTAAAGTATTACACATACATAGAATAGAGTGTATATATGTGAATAGATCTTCTATAGACGTGTATATTTAACGTATACATGTGTATATGTTTTATAAATTAGTATAGAACTATACAAATATATATTGTAATGTATATATATTGTAGTATATTTCATTTAAAGTATTACATATACATAGAATAGAGTGTATATATGTGAATAGATCTTCTATAGACGTGTATATTTAACGTATACATGTGTATATGTTTTATAAATTAGTATATAACTATACAAATATATATTGTAATGTATATATATATATATATATATATTGTAGTATATCTCATTTAAAGTATTACATATACATAGAATAGAGTGTATGTATGTGAATAGATCTTCTATAGATGTTTATATTTAACGTATACATGAGTATATATTTTATAAATTAGTATAGAACTATATAAATATATATTGTAATGTATATATATTGTAATATATCTCATTTAAAGTATTACATATACATATAATAGAGTGTATGTATGTGAATAGATCTTCTATAGACAAGTATATTTAACGTATACATGTGTATATGTTTTATAAATTAGTATATAACTATACAAATATATATTGTAATGTATATATATTGTAGTATATCTCATTTAAAGTATTACATATAGATAGAATAGAGTGTATATAGGTGAATAGATCTTCTATAGACGTGTATATTTAACGTATCCAAGTTTATATGTTTTACAAATTAGTATATAACTATACAAATATATTATAGTATATTTCATTTAAAGTATTACATATACATAGAATAGAGTGTATATATGTGAATAGATCTTCTATAGACGTGTATATTTAACGTATACATGAGTATATATTTTATAAATTAGTATATAACTATACAAATATATATTGTAATGTATATATATTGTAGTATATTTCAATTAAAGTATTACATATACATAGAATAGAGTGTATGTATGTGAATAGATCTTCTATAGACGTGTATATTTAACGTATACATGAGTATATATTATATAAATTAGTATAGAACTATACAAATATATATTGTAATGTATATATATTGTAGTATATTTCATTTAAAGTATTACTTATACATAGAATAGAGTGTATATATGTGAATAGATCTTCTATAGACGTGTATATTTAACGTATACATGCGTATATATTTTATAAATTAGTATATAACTATACAAATATATATTGTAATGTATATATATTGTAGTATATCTCATTTAAAGTATTACATATACATAGAATAGAGTGTATATATGTGAATAGATCTTCTATAGACGTGTATATTTAACGTATACATGTGTATATGTTTTATAAATTAGTATATAACTATACAAATATATATTGTAATGTATATATATATATATATATATATATATATATATATTGTAGTATATCTCATTTAAAGTATTACATATACATAGAATAGAGTGTATGTATGTGAATAGATCTTCTATAGACGTGTATATTTAACGTATACATGAGTATATATTTTATAAATTAGTATAGAACTATACAAATATATATTGTAATGTATATATATTGTAGTATATTTCATTTAAAGTATTACATATACATAGAATAGAGTGTATATATGTGAATAGATCTTCTATAGACGTGTATATTTAACGTATACATGCGTATATATTTTATAAATTAGTATATAACTATACAAATATATATTGTAATGTATATATATTGTAGTATATCTCATTTAAAGTATTACATATACATAGAATAGAGTGTATATAAGAGAATAGATCTTCTATAGACGTGTATATATGAGAATAGATCTTCTATAGACGTGTATATTTAACGTATACATGTGTATATGTTTTATAAATTAGTATATAACTATACAAATATATATTGTAATGTATATATATATATATTGTAGTATATTTCATTTAAAGTATTACATATACATAGAATAGAGTGTATGTATGTGAATAGATCTTCTATAGACGTGTATATTTAACGTATACATGAGTATATATCTTATAAATTAGTATAGAACTATATAAATATATATTGTAATGTATATATATTGTAGTATATCTCATTTAAAGTATTACATATACATAGAATAGAGTGTATGTATGTGAATAGATCTTCTATATACGTGTATATTTAACGTATACATGTGGATATGTTTTATAAATTAGTATATAACTATACAAATATATATTGTAATGTATATATATTGTAGTATATTCATTTAAAGTATTACATATACATAGAATAGAGTGTATATAGGTGAATAGATCTTCTATAGACGTGTATATTTAACGTATCCAAGTGTATATGTTTTACAAATTAGTATATAACTATACAAATATATTATAGTATATTTCATTTAAAGTATTACATATACATTGAATAGTGTGTATATATGTGAATAGATCTTCTATAGACGTGTATATTTAACGTATACATGAGTATATATTTTATAAATTAGTATATAACTATACAAATATATATTGTAATGTATATATATTGTAGTATATTTCAATTAAAGTATTACATATACATAGAATAGAGTGTATGTATGTGAATAGATCTTCTATAGACGTGTATATTTAACGTATACATGAGTATATATTTTATAAATTAGTATAGAACTATACAAATATATATTGTAATGTATATATATTGTAGTATATTTCATTTAAAGTATTACATATACATAGAATAGAGTGTATATATGTGAATAGATCTTCTATAGACGTGTATATTTAACGTATACATGCGTATATATTTTATAAATTAGTATATAACTATACAAATATATATTGTAATGTATATATATTGTAGTATATCTCATTTAAAGTATTACATATACATAGAATAGAGTGTATATATGTGAATAGATCTTCTATAGACGTGTATATTTAACGTATACATGTGTATATGTTTTATAAATTAGTATATAACTATACAAATATATATTGTAATGTATAGATATATATATTGTAGTATATCTCATTTAAAGTATTACATATACATAGAATAGAGTGTATGTATGTGAATAGATCTTCTATAGACGTGTATATTTAACGTATACATGAGTATATATTTTATAAATTAGTATAGAACTATATAAATATATATTGTAATGTATATATATTGTAGTATATCTCATTTAACGTATTACATATACATAGAATAGAGTGTATGTATGTGAATAGATCTTCTATAGACGTGTATATTTAACGTATACATGTGTATATGTTTTATAAATTAGTATATAACTATACAAATATATATTGTAATGTATATATATTGTAGTATATCTCATTTAAAGTATTACATATACATAGAATAGAGTGTATATAGGTGAATAGATCTTCTATAGACGTGTATATTTAACGTATCAATGTGTATATGTTTTACAAATTAGTATATAACTATACAAATATATTATAGTATATTTCATTTAAAGTATTACATATACATAGAATAGAGTGTATATATGTGAATAGATCTTCTATAGACGTGTATATTTAACGTATACATGAGTATATATTTTATAAATTAGTATATAACTATACAAATATATATTGTAATGTATATATATTGTAGTATATTTCAATTAAAGTATTACATATACATAGAATAGAGTGTATATATGTGAATAGATCTTCTATAGACGTGTATATTTAACGTATACATGTTTATATATTTTATAAATTAGTATATAACTATACAAATATATATTGTAATGTATATATATTGTAGTATATTTCATTTAAAGTATTACATATACATAGAATAGAGTGTATATATGTGAATAGATCTTCTATAGACGTGTATATTTAACGTATACATGTGTATATGTTTTATAAATTAGTATATAACTATACAAATATATATTGTAATGTATATATATATTGTAGTATATCTCATTTAAAGTATTACATATACATAGAATAGAGTGTATATATATATGTGAATAGATCTTCTATAAATGTGTATATTTAACGTTTACATGTGTATATATTTTATAAATTAGTATATAACTATACAAATATATATTGTAATGTATATATATTGTAGTACATTTCATTTAAAGTATTATATATACATAGAATAGAGTGTATATATGTGAATAGATCTTCTATAGATGTGTATATTTAACGTATACATGAGTATATATTTTATAAATTAGTATAGAACTATACAAATATATATTGTAATGTATATATATTGTAGTATATCTCATTTAAAGTATTACATATACATAGAATAGAGTGTATATATGTGAATAGATCTTCTATAGACGTGTATATTTAACGTATACATGTGTATATGTTTTATAAATTAGTATATAACTATACAAATATATATTGTAATATATATATATTGTAGTATATTTGATTTAAAGTATTACATATACATAGAATAGAGTGAATGTATGTGAATAGATCTTCTATAGACGTGTATATTTAACGTATACATGAGTATATATTTTATAAATTAGTATATAACTATACAAATATATATTGTCATATATATATATATATATTGTAGTATATTTCATTTAAAGTATTACATATACATAGAATAGAGTGTATATATGTGAATAGATCTTCTATAGACGTGTATATTTAACGTATACATATGTATATGTTTTATAAATTAGTATATAACTATACAAATATATATTGTAATGTATATATATTATAGTATATTTCATTTAAAGTATTACATATACATAGAATTGAGTGTATATATGTGAATGGATCTTCTATAGACGTGTATATTTAACGTATACATGTGTATATATTTTATAAATTAGTCTATAACTATACAAATATATATTGTAATGTATATATATTGTAGTATATCTCATTTAATGTATTTATATACATAGAATAGAGTGTATATATGTGAATAGATCTTCTATAGACGTGTATATTTAACGTATACATGTGTATATGTTTTATAAATTAGTATATAACTATACAAATATATATTGTAATGTATAACTTTATAGTATATTTCATTTAAAGTATTACATATACATAAAATAGAGTGTATATATGTGAATAGATATTCTATAGACGTGTATATTTAACGTATACATGTGTATATGTTTTATAAATTAGTATATAACTATACAAATATATATTGTAATGTATATATATTATAGTATATTTCATTTAAAGTATTACATATACATAGATTAGAGTGTATATATGTGAATAGGTCTTCTATAGACGCGTATATTTAACGTATAAATGTGTATATATATATATTTATTAATATATATTGTAGTATATTTTATTTAAACTTTAAAGTTTAATGTAGTACATATATATTTGGATGATGTGTATATATGTGTAATTGTGTATGTGTATATATTTTTTAAATTCTAATGTAGTATATACTATATATATATAGTGTATATATATTGTTTAACGTATTTACAATGTATATAAGTGGGTATATATAATGTATATTGAAAAAAAGTTTTTTTTTTATATTTTTGACCGGAGTTGACCGATTTTTTAATCGGGTTTGACCGAGTTTAGGTGGGTTTGACCGGGTTGGATTAAGTGGGCCGGGTTAGGATGATTTTTTATTTTTTTTACTGTGTGAGCCCGGCCCGGCCCGGCCCACTTAGACCCCAACCCGGCCCTCAACCCGGTTAAATGACACGGGCCTGTTCCGGGTTTGACCGGCCCGACCCACTTGACAGCCATAGCTTTAGCAAAGAAAATTATCTTTTCTAGTTTCTAAAATAAAACTTATGGTGCACTGAATGTGAAAGGCCGAAAGGGTAAGTAGGTGTTTGAATACAAAAAATGTGATTTAAAAAAAGAGTTGAAAAGAGGAATTTAAAATTTTGAAAATGTGCTTGATCATGCATTTAACGTGACAAAAATATGAAAAAAATAAAATAAAATTTACCTCTCTTTTCGCCTCTCCAAGAATCTAAGCAAGGAATTTCTTCTCGCCAATGGTAAATCTACATGTCATAAACCAACACAGTATTATAATAATGTGAAGATGAACAAAACGTTGATCAAATTTAATTTTCAACAGACAATTAGTAAAAGAAAAATGTTTAACCTCCACTTAGTGTTTCCACAGTCAATTGTTTTTTTGACGAAAAGGCATCCATAATTTTCGACCTTTCGGCAAACTTTAGAATATCCTCAGCCTACGATACGCAACAAATCCAAAAATCACAATTACGTATTACTAATTCAAAAGTGAAGGAAAACAGATTGAAAACCTTATCTTTGGAGACATCAAAAATCGCAACCGTTCCATTGTAGATAATAGTTAAAGGCGCAATTTTGGCGTCACTTTCCAAGCCACAACAAAACCTAATTAATAAAATCAACACAAAGATCAATCAACTGTGTATCTATTTTCAATTATCTAAAGCATTAATTGAGTCAATGCAGACATTATGTTTTCTAAAAAAACCTCATTAAGATTAAATTACCTGGACGAAGGACTAAAAACAGGCAACGGAGAGTAATCCACCCTACTAGGAGGCATCAAAGGATTTGGAGGGCTCGCACTTTTTTCTGGTGGTACGACATATCCTGATCCGGTAGAATCGATTTTCGAAACGGAGAACAATTAACATTACATGGCTTTTCCCTTTGTATAATAGGGTAAACTTACACAGATATTGCTGATGAACATATATGCAATGACGAATTTATGTAACAAAAAAGAGAGCAAAATACAGTGATTCCACTCTCGAGTTTAAGAGAAGGATAAAGCTTACCATCTGTTGTTGACTCTTTCCCCATGTTGAAGAAATCAAGCTCCACGACTGATCTCTCCATTCTTTTGATTATTCAGAATATTGGTTGAGATTTTTTAGGATATGATCAGAATTCAGATAGTAGTATATAAATAAGGGGAGTGTGAGGGTTAGTTGTGTGTTTTGGGGGATATATATGCAATATAGACCCGAGTTAAAATTAAATGAGTACTTCGATTGAAAAAGTAACGTCCCTTCGGGGACATCCGTTTTTTTTAAAAAAAAAGGTGTTTCCTCCGTCTCAAATTTTTTTAATTTAATTTCTAATTTTACTTGTCTTTTTTCATTAATCAAGAAGAGACGAAAAAAAATTTCATGTTTTATTCTTTGCATTAATTATTTTTTTCTTCAAATTAAAATGTAAACATCGTTTAATAGGAATACTATGGTAAACTAATCATGTTTCTCAATTTAGGATGGAAGGAGTATTGAATAATAAGTAAGGAATTTAAAGAGTTACGATCCTAATGTGAGTCCCGTGGGGTCAATTCTTTTTTTTAAATCGGTATTTAATCAAATTTTGAAATTTTATCTATAAATATTTATCAGTTTTTGGAAATTAGTTCAGGTTAATTTTTGGATTTTTGGAACTATTAGTTACAAAATTTTAAATTCCTTAAAGTAAAGTGCAAATACAACTTTAAAACTCACAAATTTCAAGTTTTAATTCAAAATGTGTGGTCAAATGGAACTTAAATTATTTTCTCCCTTTACGTTTACTTATCCACTTAAAATTTCGCATGTCTATTAACAAACGACAATTAATATAAATATTTTATCACAGTATTCATCAACAACAATAATAAAATCAGTGTATTCCCACAAAGTGGGGTCTGGAGAGGGTAACATGTACGCAGTCCATACCGCTACCTTCGAAGAAGTAGAGAGGTAGTTTCCGTTAGACCCCCGGCTGAAGATATAGTAAACAAAGTCGTAATGAAACATAAAACAGGATGGATGAAATAACAGAAATAAGACACTCACATAATAATACCATACACTCACAAACCAAAGACACCAACCACACCCTAACTCTCCTAACTGGCAGCTCCTACCTATGGACACAGTCCTAAGATTACTAGCCCGGCTACACCAAAGCTCTCCTAACTACTTGCCACGACTCACCTACATACACTAGCCTTCTAACCTAATCTGCGACCTCCATATCTTCCTATCTAGAGTCATGTCCTCAGTAAGCTGTAATTGTTCCATGTCACGTCTAATCACCTCCCTCCAATATCTCTTCAGCCTACCTCTATCCCTCCTGAAACCATCCAAAGCTAGTCTCTCACAGGCCTATCTTTATCCCTCCTGAAACCATCCAAAGCTACCCTCTTACACCTATGAACTGGGGTATCCGTGTCGCTCCTCATCACATACTCAAACCATCTCAGCCTCACTTTCCGCACTTTGTCCTCCACCGAAGTCACTCTCACCTTCTCCCGGATAGTCTCATTCCCTCTAGTAAACCCACACATCCAACGCAACATTCTCATTTCCGCCACAGTATTCATATCAATTGATATTTAATATTTGCTTTTTGAAAAATAGTTTATGCATGAAGTAAATAATTTATATTGAGGATAAAATATTAAAAAAAAAAGAATATTCCTCTCTTAATAGTGATAAGTAAAAGTTAAAATATAATTTTTAATATAATAAATAAATACTAAAATAAATACAAAAAGTATCTGGTAGAGATCCGACTTCCTAAGATGCAGGGAAAAGTTGTGTTCGGGTGGGGAACATCAGCTAATTTGCTCTCTTCGTTTATTTTTACGTATTTCGTACCAAAATTTCACATTTTTTAACAACAACAATTTTTGCCTAATCCATATTGATTCTCCAGAACAGCATTATTTTACTAATTTATTTTTCAAATTACTGAGTGAAAACCATGGATTCATTGACTGATTCACAAGAATGATCTTGAAAACAGAGATGTTGACTTTACACCATGCTTACCCCATGAACAAATCTTTATACTGTATTTAACAAGTTTTGTCATTTGCCCTCGAAGATTTGCCCATATAATAAACGACAGATAAAGTTTAACACCATCTGTTTTTTTATTTTATTTTATTTTATTTTTAAAAACAAATTTGTGGTTTTATTGCAAATGAAAATTAGGTAGTAGTTAACACCATCTGTATTTCAAGGTTATTACGTATAATTTCCGGCTACCAAAGGGTAGAATGAGCCATGAGAAAGTGACAATAGGAGTAGGGAGAACTACTACAAAAGGATACCACATTACTACTGCCAAAGCTGAAAAACTGTAGTAGTAGCTACTCTCATTTTCAGAATTACTTTTCACTTATTTTTAATTAATTAGATTTTCACTTTTAGTTGTCATTTTCGACATACTCCCTCCATTTCAAAATAATTGACCCTGTTTTACTTGACACTTCCTTTTAAGAAAGTATTTATTAGGAGTTTATTTTAGGAAAAATTACAGAAACTAGCATTCTTAACAACACTATAATTACAATAAATAACAATATTTTTCCAAAATTACAACTTATAGCAAAAGTAACAATATCTTACCACTTTTTAGAAAGGAGCGCATGTTTCTCCCATCAGTTTATCTTTTCCTTTTTTTTCATGCAATATTCACTTCTCTCTCTCCAATTAACCGCATCTTCTATTTTTTTTTTCAATTTTCGCTTTTATCTCTCAATTTGTTGATAAACATCATGCTCCATAGTATTTGCATTTCATCTTTCCATATAATTTATATTTTTTTTTATTTTTTCGTATTGCTTTCTTCTTCATTTTTTTTTTGTTTTGATGTTTTGTAAATTTTTTGTTGTTTTTTCAGCTAAGGAATGTCGTTTCCAGCGATAGTGGGCTGGTGGCTTTGATTAAACTGTTGGTTTCAGCGTTTTTCGGTGAATTTTCGACGAAGGGAGGGTCTATCCGACGAATTTCACTGTGATGGTGACCGGCAACAATAGTAATGTTGTTTTACCAGCGAGTATTAGCCGGAAACGATCACAGGGGTTGAATTTTAGTCGGTGGTTTGTTAGTTTTGCAAATTCGGTGAGGAACGGGCTCTCTCTTCTTTGCTCTCCTCCTTCAACCCTTTAATATTTTTTGAGCTTTCAATCATCAATGGAGTTTTGAGGCGTTGAAGTGAAAGCAGGAGAATCTCTAAGAAGTCAGCTGGTAAGAAGATCGGTCCAGTAACGCCTTTTGCCAAGCAAAATGGTAAACCTGCAGCAGCCAATGATAACAACACATTTCAGTCCCCAAAATCCGACAACAAATCTAACCACAAGAATTTTAGTGGCCAAAAGAATTCAAAGAGTAAGCAAGGAAGGAAGTAGAATGCCTGAAAGACATATCATACAGTGAAGTGTGAGGTCTTTTTGAAGAGCAAAGAGTTATTATTTTTAATTTTTAATTTAAAGGGGGACATAGATGGATAGTCTCTTTATGCTTTTAAGTTAAAGGGGGACATAGATGGATGGTCTCTTTATGCTTTTAAGTTATTTTTTAGTTGTAGTTCAAATTTTGAACGAGTGTTTTTGTTACCAGAAAGTTTTGTCAAAAAAAAAAAATTCAGTGAAGGACGGACTTGGCCATCCTTTTTATGGGGTTTTCGGGGATGTGGTAGAGGCGGGTAAGTATATTTCGACGAGATTTTTATAAAATGTAATTTTTACAATATAGATATGTATTTGAATTTGATAATGACAAGATTTGTATTTGTATTTATATTAGTATTTGGCACTGATAAGATTTGTATTTGTTACAGTGTAGATATGTATTTATATTTGGTATTGTAAGATTGGTATTTGTTACAATATAGATATGTATTTTTTTATTTGTAATCTTATATTTTATGGACAATATGTTCATATATGTATTTTTGTCTTTATAATGTGAAGATATTTATCTGTTAAATTTAAGATATGTATTTGTATTTTAGAAATTATATAAGATGTATTTGTTACAGTATAGATATATATTTGTATTTGCAGGAATTGTGGTTTATATATGATGAAATATGTTGAGTGTCTTACTTTTGGTGAATGTGTTCCAAATGTTGACTTTGATTCAGATCTTCTTCGCACGAGGTATGCTTCAATGTTGTGGCATTATGGTTCGAGGAAAGAAGAAGAGAAGACACAAAGTGATGATGAAGCACCAATGAGGCCTCGTATGAAAATTGGGATAACAAAAGATACTAAAGTGCATGATATTTGACGTTTATTTTGAATTTGTTGTATTTGACAACAGTTAATTTTATGTGGACTAACATTTAGTTGAATATTTCTTAGGTTTCATATGTTACTTTAATGTTGAAAGTCGATATTTTAATGTTTATTTGATGTGATATTTAGATTTTTGATGTTTAAACTATAAAATAGTATTTTTCGTGGTTAGTTTATGTTACTGTTATGCATATGTCGGTATGAATATGTGATTTTCAATTTTGAATATATTTTTGAGTAATTAATATGTATATTCCAATTACTATATGTATTTTTCATATATACATTTGTATTTTTCATTTTATGCATATGTATTTTGAGTAATGCATAAGTATTTTAAGTAATGCATGTGTTTTTTTTCCAGATATACATATGTATTTATGCATAATGAATATGTATATATTATTAACACATATGTATTTATGCATAATGTATATGTATATATGAATATTGCATATGTTTTTTTACAAGTCTTAATATATATTTTCTGCTATGGATATATATATATATATATATATATATATATATATATATACATTTGTCTGAATATGTATTTTTTCGGCTATGCATATGTATTTATCCAGTTTAATACATATATTTTTTTACCAGATATACATATGTATTTAAGCAGATATGCATATGTATTTATGAGTTATCCATAAATTTTTTCAATTATGCGTATATATCTATGAATAATGAATATTTATGTATGATTAATGCATATATTTTTTTAAAAAAACATATGTATTTAAAGTTTTGATTACGTAATTGATATGTCTTTATATGTATTTTTTTTATTTATTACATAAAGTTATGTTAACTTATTCTTATTTTTTATAGATGGGCATAGGTACTTAATAGATTCTAATATGTATTTTTTCAGATTAAAAATTTGGTAAGTGTGGCTTCCAGTTTCTTAGGTATCAATGATGTTATATATCTTGTACAATATATTTATAATGAATTAAGTTAAGCAAGTTCAGTAAAAAAAATTGCAACAATGTAACTATAACAAGCTCAATAACATCAAATCTTTTTATCAAAATTTAGAATCATATAATTATTAGTGAAAAAATGAAGCAATTATTTTTTGACATAATGCTACATCATGAACAGATCAACATTTAAACTATAAGTGTAACATTTAAGCTATAACAATATTATTGTACATTTCTCCATAGAGGCCACATACATGCATAATGCGGTACATCATTGTACACACCAACAACAACTTTTATGATGCTTGCATTACGATCAGAAATTACACACATATGTCAAATTTCACTGTATGCTTCTTTCAGATTCTTGAAGAACCAAGTCCATGATGCATCATTTTCAGAATCAAGTACACCACATGCCAAAGGAAATATATATCCTGCATATTCAAAAAATACATATAAGAATACATGATTTTTACACATAAAATATTGCATATGTATATTATAAATACATACAGCTGGAAACATATGAAACTGTCAGTGAACACATAAACGTACTGCATATGTATATTATAAATACATACAACTGAAAACATATGAAACTGTCAGTAAACATATAAACGTACTGCATATGTATATTATAAACACATATAGCTGGAAACATATGTAATCTTCATAATGTTGTTCATATGTCCATCTACCGGAGTGTTTAACGAGAACAAGTATGCTTTCCATTGTCAATGTCCAAAACACTACAAAACAGTAAATATAAATTCAATTATCAA
The DNA here is from genome assembly GCA_030864215.1 of Capsicum pubescens. NCBI lineage: Eukaryota > Viridiplantae > Streptophyta > Magnoliopsida > Solanales > Solanaceae > Capsicum > Capsicum pubescens. The sequence continues at coordinate 102,731,625 of CM061538.1, forward strand.
ATATACTACGTACAATGAATCATTTGTATATACACAACTGGAAAACAAATTTCAACGAAACAAATTCTTTAGTCGAATAATAATTATCATCGACTAAAATTCAAAATTAACGTATAAGAATTGTTATTTAGTTTTATAAATACATAATGATAAGGACAACTTTGAATTTAAAAAAAAAAATCGCTGAGAAATTTTTTCAAAATACGATCTCAAAATTTGAACTTCATGACTGTTACGCAAACTTGTTATTAATTTTTCAGAAATTTTCGCAATTATATTTTATGAAATTCACAAACAGAACCAAGTTTGTTTATCAATACATGTAATTGTAGCGTTGTATTTTTAATTTTTCTTCACAAATTTCAGACGTTGATCAATAATATTGGAAGCACTCTGTTTTTTTTTTTAATTTGCTTTGAGTTGCTGTTTATGAAAATTATTTTTTAAATTTGAATTATGTTGATGTAAATTAATGGTTGAGGTAAAAATAAAAGAGTCATATAAGGTAAAGGAATTTGTTTAATTAAATATGGCATAAATTAAGGAACGGTTTCATCCCTTATTTAACTCTAACTGATTAGAGTTAAATAAGGAATGAATACCTATTTGTATATGTATTTATATAGCAACCTTTTACTAAAATATAAAATACATATTGTTATTTTTCGTAAATTTAAAATTGTTGCTATAAAAGTTATAATTAAGACTCTACAGTTGTTATTTCTGAAATTTTCCCATTATTTTATTAAATTAGTCTTATTAAATATGTTTTGAAAGTATAAATTTGAGTAAATATACTTTGTTTAGTCATTTAATGTTGAGGGTAGTATTGAAAGAACATAATAAAATATTGTTGATTTCATCAAAAGGAACAACTAAAGTTAAACAAATATTTTTAGAAAGAGGGTCAACTAAAACAAACGGAAGAAGTATTAAGTAAGTATAATTTTTTATCTCTACTTTACCTTTAACATTAACTATTTATTCTCCAAACTAATTTTAAGAAACAATGTAACTATCAATTAATAGAGTACTATAGTAAAATAATCATATTAACAATTGTTTTAACCATTAGGTATGTCAAGTAAAAAGTCACAAATCAAAGTGAACCGATAAAGTAATTACCAAGGCATCATTCATTTCTTCACTTAGTTACACCGTTCAACTGTGATCCTAATAAATACATGTACTCCTACTAGCATTAAATAAATACTCCTATAATAAAGATATGGTAAGACTTTGGTCACATGGAAATTAAATGCAAGACAAGGAATAATTCTACCCATTCTGGTCTCAACGAACAGGGAAGGAGGAGCCCGAGTGTCGACTACGGTTTAATCTAATCCAATAATTTTATTTTTTTTACTTTGTATTTGTATTTAAAATTCATTAAACATGAACAAATTACTCCCTCTATCTCAAATTACCCATTTCAAATTTGCTAATTTGATTTCTCATTTTACTTGTCTTTATTCATTAATCAAGAATAGACAAAAAAAATAATTTATGTTTTATCCTTTGCATTAATTATTTTTTCTTCAAATTAAAATATAAATATCATTTAATAGGATACTATAGTAAACTAAGCATGTTATTAATTATTTTGTTAATCAATGTACCATCTCAATTTAGGATGGAGAGAGCATTAATTTAGGTCTCAATAATTTAAAAGAATTAGAGTTAAGAACAACAATTTTCAAATTTTTGGCTCTGCCAGCTCTCCAACAAAATCCTAATTCTCTTGGATCGATACTAAAATATACAATTGGACTTAAGCCTGTTACCTGGGTCGGGCCGGGTCAATCCGGAATCGATCCGTCATTTTTAATTGGATTGTGGTTCGGTCTGGATCTGGGCCAGGTTTAACAGGCCGATCCGATTTCGGGTCAAACAGTAATATTTTTAGAAACAATTCGGGACCGGCCCAATAAACCTAATCCGGTCAACTCGTATAAACCCGATCAAAAATACAGTGAAAATCGGTCAAAAATTTTAAAAAAAATTAAATATTCTTTCTCCAATATACACTATATATACGCACTTATATACATTTTAAATATGTTAAACAATATACACACAATATATATATAGTATATATTACATTAGAATTTTAAAAAACATATACACATAATCACATATACACAATTACACATGTAATCATGTATACGACTATACGTTAGTTAAATTTATATGCTATAAATAAAACATATACTACAAGATATATACTACAATATATATACTAATTTATAAAACATATACACATGTATACCTTAAATATATACTACTTCAAAATAAATAGAAGATATGTACATATATATACGTACCATTCAATATATATACTACATTAAATAAAACATATACTACAAGATATATACTAATTTATAAAATATATACACATGTATACGTTAAATATATACTACTTTAGAGTCTATATTCTATATATACACATATATACGTACCATTCAATATATGTACTACTTTAAATAAAGCATATACTACTAGATATATATTAAATTATATATACTACAATATATACACACACTATATATATATTTATATACTAATTTATAAAACATATACACATGTATACGTTAAATATATACTCTTTTAGAGTCTATAAAAAATATATACACATATATATACCATTCAATATATGTACTACTTTAAATAAAACATATACTACAAGATATATACTAATTTATATGTACTACAATATATACACATACTATAAATAGTTATATACTAATTTACAAAACATATACACTTGTATACGTTAAATATATACTCTTTTAGAGTCTATAAATAATATATACACATATACGTACCATTCAATATATGTACTACTTTAAATAAAATATATACTACTAGATATATGCTAATTTATATATACTACAATATATACACACACTATATATATAGTTATATACTAATTTATAAAATATATACACATGTATACCTTAAATATATACTACTTTAGAGTCTACAGAAAATATATACACATATATACGTACCATTCAATAGATGTACTACGTTAAATAAAACATATACTACAAGATATATACTAATTTATATATACTACAATATACACACACACTATGTATATAGTTATATACTAATTTATAAAACATATACACATGTATACCTTAAATATATACTACTTTAGAGACTATAGAAAATATATACACATATATACGTACCATTCAATATATGTATTACTTTAAATAAAACATATACTACTAGATATATACTAATTTATATATACTACAATATATACACACACTATATATATAGTTATATACTAATTTATAAAACATATACACATGTATACCTTAAATATATACTACTATAGAGTCTACAGAAAATATATATTACTTTAAATAAAACATATACTACTAGATATATACTAATTTATATATACTACAATATACACACACACTATATATATAGTTATATACTAATTTATAAAATATATACACATGTATACCTTAAATATATACTACTTTAGAGTCTACAGAAAATATATACACATATATATGTACCATTCAATATGTGAACTACTTTAAACAAAACAAATACTGCTAGATATATACTAATTTATATATACTACAATATATACGCACACTATATATATAGTTATATACTGATTTATAAAACATATACACATGTATACCTTAAATATATACTATTTTAGAGTCTACAGAAAATATATACACATATATATGTGTCATTCAATATATGTACTACTTTAAATAAAATACATACTACATATATATACTAATTTATATATACTACAATATATACACACACTATATATATAGTTATATACTAATTTATAAAATGTATATACATATATACGTACCATTCAATATATGTACTACTTTAAATAAAAAATATACTACAAGATATATACTAATTTATATATACTACAATATATACACACACTATATATATAGTTATATACTAATTAATAAAACATATACACATGTATACCTTAAATATATACTACTTTAGAGTCTTTATTCTATATATACACATGTATACGTGTCATTCAATATATGTACTACTTTAAATAAAACATACTTACAAGATATATACTAATTTATATATACTACAACATATACACACACTATATATATATTGTTATATACTAATTTATAAAACATATACACATTAATACCTTAAATATTTACTACTTTAGAGTCTATATTCTATATATACACATATATACGTACCATTCAATATATATACTACTTTAAATAAATGTCACGACTCAAATGGCCATGAGTGTCACCCACACTAATCTTACTGTGGGAGAACCATGATACAAGATCGACAAGGAAGACACTAACACATACCAAAACAGTCTATGATTTGAAGAACCGAGGACCCCTTTTGGTGACCTCTCTCGGATTCACTACACAATAACAATACAAGCACAATAACAACAAGATTCTAAGGTGTTCAACACCTATAATCAGCGAGCCACAAACTAAGATTACAACATAATAACAAGAACAAAATCGACACAACAATGTCTCGGGTTTGGACACCCAAAATCAAGAATGAACACAACAACAATAATAAGATAGAATGATAGATAACTTGACACACAATGCACAAACGCTATGAACCAAAGTGTATATTGAACACTAAGACCCAAGAATTCATACAAATAACATCAAGTTCTTACGGTGATCTCAAGGGAACGGAATCCCCAAGCAACCAACGTTTCAAAACAAGCAACCAACACAAGTGATTCCACACTTGTTACAAGTGATATCCACACTTGTATGAACACTCTCAAAGAGCTCTCAAAATATCATCTAAGTTATGAGAAAATGACCTAATATGTTCTACTTATAGCCTAGGTTACAAATTATTAAAAAATGACTAAAATGCCCATAATGAGCCAACACTCCAAAGCTTATTCCATTAGTTGGTCAGTCACCTGAGCACGAGTTCTTTACGTATTGATCCACAATCACGATCGTACTCGTATCATCCTCCCCTTCTTGAAAAAGGATTCGACCTCGAATCCGAACCTTCAAAATAATAGAGGAGACAAAAGAACACATATTCCTCATGACATGAGGGTTAAAGTTAGTATAATCAACAAAAAATATCAAACCACGAGTGTACATTTTACACATGCCATGGGAACTTAGGGAATAAGATACCCTTCTAAGCACTAAAAGAAATACTTGTCTATCCACCTAAGCGTGACAAGAAACAAGACAAAAAGAAAAGTGTACTTCCTTGGAAAAAGGACCATAGTGTACTCTCGGGTTCTTCATCATCAAGAGGTCAAAGTGGAATCAAGACCTCACCTTCTTCGGGCCAAACATCATCATGAGGTGTTCTCCTCATCAATCCGCAAGGCACATTAACTTCTCCTTCCTCCACCACCCTCTCGAGTTCACCATCATCTCTATCCTCCTCTTGAGGGGTTCCTTCACTAACATCATTTTTGGTCACTTTATCCCCAATAAAATAAGGATCACCCTCCACTAGTACAATGTTCCTTTGGTTTGGGCACTCGCTAGCTTTGTGACCCCAACCTTGACATTTAAAATAAACGATACCCTTAGGATTAGGAGTGGAAGAATTAGTACCTTCAAGCCGTGGATACCTTTGGATTGTTTTATCCAATGGCTTCTTCTCTAAGGGCTTGTAGGACTTGTCCCACCCGAAGGTCTTCTTAGAATGATTGTTCCTTTCAACTTCAATGGCCGCTTCTACAAGGTCCTCAATTCGGTCAAACTTGTGGACAACTAATTGAGAAACAACTTTATAGCACAAGCCACCCTTAAACCGAGCTAGGCAATGATTTGGAGGTTCGACTATGTCAAGACGTAGGATCAAGTTTGGAAACTCATCATAATACTCCTCCACACTTCTATCTCCTTGCCTCAAGTTGTAGAGCTTTGTTAGTTGCTCTTGTTTGTACCTTTTTGTGACATATCTCTCCCTCATAAGAGCTTTCAATTCATCCCAATCTGGAAGGTCAAGATTGTCATTCCTTGCCCGTTGCAACCGTTTTGTCTCCCACCAAGTAGATGTATAACCTTTAAATTGAGCAATGGCATGTGCGGCTTTCTTCTGGGAATTTAACTCGTTGAGTTGGAAAATTCGATTACGTTGTAACTCTCAATCAAGATAGAGAGATGGATCACTAGTCCCTTTGAAAGAAGGAAGAGTGATCTTAATGGAATTTAGGCCCGTGTCTCTACCCACATTACCTCCTTGGTCCACTAGACTTTCTTAAACATGAGGCCGGTATTCCAAGTTGCCCCTACCATGAGGAGCCGGTCCAACTCTTCCCCCTCGGTTTCTATGTCCCCTGTCATAAGCTCTTCTTCTATTGTACACAAATTCCGCAAAAAGAGTTGCTTCATCTAACCCCTCACCTCCATAAAGACCCTCACCTTCCACATCATCAATTTGGATTGGTTGGTTTTGGTTTAGTGGTGCTCTGGCATATCAAGGGGGTCTCAGATTTGGGAAGCTTCTTGATAGACTTGACTTCGGTTTTTTGGATAAGTAGGGACTTGGTGGATGGGTTCATGGGTTAGTCTAGGTGGATTGAGCAATTGTGGAAATGTATCCGGGGTGGTAGCATGTCCACCAGTCGAGGCGTGGTAGTGTTTTGGACTTGAATGGTTGGAATCTAAACAAACTTTCAATGTATCCATTCTCCTTGAAAAGGGACCCTCCATCCCGTCTATTCTTCCCTCCATCCTCTCATTCGACCACTAAGATCATGTTTCACGCTCATTATGGCTGCCAACAAAGCATCCATGGTTACCTCTCTTGAGGCTCTTGGACTACCTTCACCCGAAGCCATCGTACCTAATAAGAAATACTAAACAAAACACAAACAATAATAAGTTAAGGTTAGCAAAAATCACCCTCACTAACTCTCAAGCTCACACTTTTTCAAGTATCACTCAATTGGTCTCACAAGTATTAGTACACCATTTTTACTCCAATGAAGTTACTTGGTCCCACTTGCGGTTTAAGATCGGAATGAATTTTTATTTGCAACGACTAAAAATAAATTTGTGCGTACTTGAATCAAAAGGCTACAATGAGTTTTCGAAAAGATAAAAGCACACAAAGAAACGTAGACACGAATAAACGGACCCAAAACTAATTTACAACCTAGTAGACAATTACTAGTTTGTTAATTAGCAATAAAATCAACAAAATGCAACTAAGAAATAAAGATTAGAAACTAAGAAATCAAAAAAATCGAGTTTACTTATGTTGCGTGAACAGTAAAACGTGATGATGTGGCATCCACGTAATTGGTTGCGGTACCACACAATTTTTTTTAATCACCAATTTGAAGCTTTTGTCTTGATACAATTTGGAATGGATGAGTTTGTCTTTTGGTGAAAAAATTCAAGTCTTAGAAACTTTTTCAAATTCCAACTAAAAAAGTGAGACTTGACTTTACTATTCCCACAAAACAAGGTCCTTGAAATATGGAAAAGTGATTGACAAGTCTTTGAAGTGATATGTTCAAGTCTCTTTACCAACAACTTTTCAACTTTATCTTACACCATTTTTGGATCTATGTTATACTTTATATTGATTAAAAGATGTCAAGATGTGAAGAACAACAAGATCTCAACAACAATTTCTCAAGAACACCACCAATATTCACCTCCAAGTCCACAACAATTGCAACACACGGACAAGATCAACAATATCAATACACGACCAACTTCCAATTTACATCAGCAAGATCCACAACATAATCTCAAACCTTTAGATCTAGACACTTTAGTGTTGGTGAGAAAGAAACCAACACTAGAAATAATCTAAACAAACAAAAGACTACAAAATCTAGCCACAAAGAAATATGTCTCGGCCAAGAACAAAAACAACTTCTACACTTTTTTTTTATATTTTTAAGAAAGCTAGCCCAAGATTGATCTTGTGAAAACAAAATCAAGCCATGCTTTGATACCAAATGATACAAGATCGACAAGGAAGACACTAACACACACCAAAATAGTCCATGATTTGAAGAATCGAGGACCCTTTTTGGTGACCCCTCTCGGATTCACTACACAATAACAATACAAGCACGATAACAATAAAATTCTAAGGTGTTCAACACCTATAATCAGCGAGCCACAAACTAAGATTACAACACAATAACAAGAACAAAAATGACACAACAAGGTCTCGGGTTTGGACACCCAAAACCGAGAATGAACACAACAACAATAATAAGATAGAATGATAGATAACTTGACACACAATACACAAACACTATGAACCAAAGTGTATATTGAACACTAAGACCCAAGAATTCATACAAATAACATCAAGTTCTTATGCTGACCTCAAGGGAACGGAATCCCCAAGCAACCAACGTTTCAAAACAAACAACCAACACAAGTGATTCCACACTTGTTACAAGTGATATCCACACTTGTATGAACACTCTCAAAGAGCTCTCAAAATATCATCTAAGTTATGAGAAAATGACCTAATATGTTCTATTTATAGCCTAGGTTACAACTTATTACAAAATGACTAAAATGCCCTTAATGAGCCAACACTCCAAAGCTTGTTCCATTAGTTGGCCAATCACCCGAGCACGAGTTCTTTATGTATTGATCCACAATCACGATCGTACTCGTGTCAAACCATCTAAGCCATACCATTATCCAAACACTTAGTCAATATTAGATGATATTATTATAAAATTCAACATAATAACAAATATCCAGGACTAATTATTATTAATGCAGAAATTCAAACAAATTACTTACTAAAATTCACAAGACCCGAAAGTCATCGTACAAGAACTACTAACAAAGATCATGTCTAAAGTGATATCCAAAAATAAAGTAAATAAAGTATATTTCATTGCCCGAAAGAAGGACAAGAATAAATAAGATGACCCATGGCAGCCTGGAGACGGAGTGCTCACCTTTGGATCAAGATCTGCTATCAAACTCTAGAGGTGAGGTCATGTCCGAGCCTAGAACAATTTTTGCACTCAACAAAAGAAGAGTACAGGGTAGTATCAGTACAAACCACTATGTACTGTAGGTATCATAGGCCAACTCAATTTAATAGCATGTACACAACATAAATCAAATAACAAGTAGACAAGCATCGTCACACAACAAATATTCAATGAATCAACAACACAGCAACAACAGGTCAAACAGTGCTCACAAACAAGGCACATAACCATCAAGAATATCAACCATACTGTAAACATCCACAGAAATAACACAAATATGCACACAGATGCTATGAAACTTATTTTTGCCCAAATAGTCATGACCTGCAGTGAACAATCTATGTTCATGTACTGTACCGACGTGGTACCCGATCCAACATAAATATAAATGTACCGGCATAGTACCCGATCCAACGTGAATATAAACGTGCCGGCGTGGTACCCGATCCAACGTGAATATAAACGTGCCGGCGTGGTACCCGATCCAACGTGAATATAAACGTGCCGGCGTGGTACCCGATCCAACGTGAATATAAACGTGCCGGCGTGGTACCCGATCCAACATAAACATAGCCAAGTATTATCAATATCAATTTACACAACCTCACAGCATGCCACACAATGTACCAAGTTTACAAGTACACTTAAAGTCATAAGACAATTTCATTAAGTTAATTTTCAATAAACATTTATATATGAATCAACAATCCAAACATCAACAATTTCAAGCATGTCCGAATACCAATCCACAAGTATCCAATTTAGCAGCATACACACAATTAAGTCGAGTCTAAACTCCAATTAAATCGTAACCTACCTCAACCGGAGAATTCAAATGTCACTAGTCCACAAGTGCCTTGCCCTTCCTCACAAATTCGGAACGTTTGAAATTTGTAACTAAAGACACCAATCTTCTGTACGTGAAAGAATTATAACAAATCAGTACACCACATGATTTTCTCATGGTTACTGCCAAGAATTTCCCATAATCCTACATTTTTGTCATTATTAAGAATGACTAATTAACTATTACAATCTAAATAATATACCACTAATGCACAAACCCACGAATTGGCACTAAAGTGAACTGTAAGGTAGGCCTACGGGAAATCACTTTAGTTAATACTAAATTATTGAAAAGAAAACATTAGTTATACTACTTTAACACTAATGCGCACACACTAACATAATGATCAACGTCATTGACTAGTTACTGCCCAATGTAGTAATTAACATCCTTGACATCATTAATCCACAAATTGTCCATGCTAATCAGAAAGATTTTATTACCGTGAAGTACATCACATGCTAGCAACAGCCCATTTTCTATTACAATATACATCTCTCTCTCTCTATATATATATGTCAATTGACCAGAAAGTACATTTCGGGCCCATTGATAATACTACGGCACTAATTCGAGACTATCTCGATCAAAGATTGACTATTATCGGGTTTAACTTTTTCAAACTCAATAACCTCGTTAATGACTTAAATTACTTTCGAATACCCAAGAATATCGATACTACTCACCACCGTAAGTCATAAATCATGTATACAAACTTATAAGAGCGCTAAAATAAGGAAGATGAGAAAATTTTACAAACGACCGGGAGAGTCGTTACAATAATACATATCCTACTAGATATACTACAATATACACACACACTATATATATAGTTATATACTAATTAATAAAACATATACACATGTATAAGTTAAATATATACTCTTTTAGAGTCTATAGAAAATATATACACATATATACATACCATTCAATATATGTACTACTTTAAAACATATACTACAAGATATATACTAATTTATATATACTACAATATATACACACACACTATATATAACTATATACTAATTTATAAAACATATACACATGTATACCTTAAATATATACTACTTTAGAGTTTATATTCTATATATACACATATATACGTAACATTCAATATATGTACTACTTTAAATAAAACATATACTTCAAGATATATACTACAATATATATACTAATTTATAAAACATATACACATGTATACCTTAAATACATACTACTTTAGAGTCTATACTCTATAAATACACATATATACGTACCATTAAATATATGTACTACTTTAAATAAAACATATACTTCAAAATATATACTAATTTATAAAATATATACACATGTATACCTTAAATATATACTACTTTAGATTCTATACTCTATATATACACATATATACGTACCATTCAATATATGTACTACTTTAAATAAAACATATACTACAAGATATATACTAATTTATATATACTACAATATATACACGCACTATATATATAGTTATATACTAATTTATAAAACATATACACATGCATACCTTAAATATATACTACTTTAGAGTTTATATTCTATATATACACATATATACGTACCATTCAATATATGTACTACTTTAAATAAAACATATACTACTAGATATATACTAATTTATATATACTACAATATGTACACAAATTATATATATAGTTATATACTAATTTATAAAACATATGCACATGTATCCGTTAAATATATACTCTTTTAGTGTCTATAGAAAATATATATACACTTATATACGTACCATTCAATATATGTACTACTTTAAATAAAACATATACTACATGATCTATACTAATTTATATATACTACAATATATACACACACTATATATATAGTTATATACTAATTTATAAAACATATACACATGTATACCTTAAATATATACTACTTTAGAGTCTATATTCTATATATACACATATATACGTACCATTCAATATATGTACTATTTTAAATAAAACATATACTTCAAGATATATACTACAATAGATATATTAATTGATAAAATATATACGCATGTACACCTTAAATATATACTACTTTAGAGTCTATACTCTATATATACACATATATACGTATCATTAAATATATGTACTACTTTAAATAAAACATATACTTCAAAATATATACTACAATATATATACTAATTTATAAAACATATACGCATGTATACCTTAAATATATACTACTTTAGAGTCTATACTCTATATATACACATATATACGTACCATACAATATATGTACTACTTTAAATAAAATATATACTACAAGATATATACTAATTTATATATACTACAATATATACACACATTATGTATATAGTTATATACTAATTTATAAAATATATACACATGTATACGTTAAATATATACTCTTTTAGAGTCTATATTCTATATATACACATATATACGTACCATTCAATATATATATACTACATTAAATAAAACATATACTACTAGATATATACTAATTTATATATACTACAATATATACACACACTATATATATAGTTATATACTAATTTATAAAACATATACACATGTATACGTTAAATATATACTCTTTTAGAGTCTATAGAAAATATATACACATATATACGTACCATTCAATAGATGTACTACTTTAAATAAAACATATACTACAAGATATATTCCAAAATTCAATTATTATTTTTTTTTAAAAAGTACCCGGGCTGGGCCGGTTAACCGGCGGGCCTGGACCGATTTTGTTCCAGGTCGGATTAACCGGGCCCAATTTTAAAATTAGCCCAGTCCGGAACCCGGCACCCTACAACCCATGGGCTGACCGGGTCGGGTCAAACCGGATCGGGTAGTTTAAGTAGGTCGGTTCGAGCTGGGTCAAACCGGCCCGATTGACACCTTTAATTGGACTTATCTCTACCTTGAGTAGGTACTAGTAGTGGCCTACCAAAGTTTTCAAGTTCAGACTATGATGACTGGGGGATCCTCACTTATGCGATCAAATTGATTGTATGGAGTAACCAATACCCTTAAGTTATTCTCTTTGTTATCGCTCTCTCTCATTGTTTAAAATGTGTCGCAAGGGCATTCGACTAGGAGGAATAAATGTTAGGAACGAGGGCAAACTCTGACTATGCACTAGCACTAGCATCTTTGACTTGTAATTTGATCCAACTCGAGACCCAAGTACAGAGACCAGAGGTGGGACCTGACACCCAACTTTGACCCAAAACCTGAGACCTAACCTTGACTCAAAACCCGAGACCCAACCTCGATCTAAGATTTGTGACCCAACTTTTAGACAAAACTTGAGATCCAACGTTGACCTCAAAATCAGCATTCAACCCCGACCTGAGACCAAAGCCTCGACGTAGCCCTGGCACCTGAACTTGACTTAGGTCTAAAGTCCTAGGAATCGAACCCTAATTCATCTCAAACTGTAAATCCAGATTATAGTTAGGACCCATTTGGCAATAAGAATTTTTCACCTTTTTTTCGAAAAATTATTTCACTTTATGAAAATTTGAGTGTTTGTCCATGAGAATTCCAAATCCAATTCCAAACTATTTTTGAAAAAGTGAAAATAAGTTTTACTTATTTTCACTTTTTTCCAACTTCAGTTTTAGAATTTTTTTTCTGTTGTTACAAATGACCTCATTTTTTTTATTTTTACAAAAACACCCTATTAATTCAGCTAACAATCGGAGTTAAATATCTAGCTACCACATTATCCACTTCTTTTCTACTTTCATCGATAAAAGACCTCAAAGTTGGAGGCGACTTCAATTTTTTTCTTCTTCATCAAAATCTCCTCTTAATACAACGGGACCTTAATCTGTCCATTCTTGCAACTTTTTATGCAACACCAACAACAAAGGCAACATTACTGTCTCCTCTCATATTTGGTTTAATCTTGTTGGTAAACTAGTTAAGATGGGTGATTTTGATAATTTTAAAAATTAGGGGTGTAAAATTATATTTTAAAAAGTTTTTTCAAAAGTTAAAAAAAAATCAAAAAGGCCAAAAAATTTCAAGAAGACATGGTCAAACACAACTCCAACACCAACTCCAACTTCAACTCCAATTCCAACACTAAAAATTTTAATTTTCATAGCTAAACACCTACTAAATCTTAAAAATTTGGTTGAAATTGGATTACTGTTGGGCTACATTAAAGATCACTTTTCAGATGGGCTATATGTTGGGTTAGAGGGGTGGGAAAATGGATAAATAATATGATTATCTGTTTGTTTTATCCATGTTAAATGAGTTGGTTATCCAACTCATTTAATAGTGGGTCAAATATGGGTCAACCCATATTATCCATTCTAAAATATGAATAATCCATGGGTATCCACACTAATTACACTTTCCCTAATGTATGACATATGTAAAATGTACAACCTCTAAAGTATACTTATTAAGGGTGAGTTTGAAATGAAGAAAAATATTTTAAGAATAGAATTTTTTTAAAAAAATTTAATTTTTTTTTTTTTAAAGTTGACTTTTTCATTTAAATTATTTGGACCACCCTTTTCTCTTCTTTTTTTTTTTTTTTTTTTCTGTTTTCATGTTTTTATTATTTTTTTATTTTTGTTTTCTTTTTTTCTTTTTCGTTTTTTTTTTAAATTTTCTCTCTCTGTTTTCTCTCTAGCTTCTTCTTTTTTATTTTTTAGTTCTCATTTTTCTTTTTGTATTTTTTTCTTTTTCCTGTGCCCCCATTTTTTTTCTAGTTTAATTTTTTTCTATTTTTATTTTTTTCATTTCTTTCTTTTTCTTTTTTTTTCTCTCTCTTCTATATCTAGCTTTTATTCCTCTTTATTTTTTTTGTCTCATTTTCTCTTTTCTATTTTAACTTTTTGTACTTTTGAAAAATATTACTACGTCGAACACAAAAAATACCACAGCCGCTTATTGTATTTGTATGTACATTATCATTTATATTTTTGTATTTGTAAATATAATTATATTTGTATTTTATAGTATGCATTTTTTATATTTTTAAATAATTAAAAAATAATTATTTGAAGTATCCGTTGACACAAATGATAAATTATACATATTTACGTCTAAACTATTTAAATAAAAATATTAAACTTATTTAAAGCATATTTTATGATACAAATAAATATAAAACACAACAACAACAAAAAATGATAGGAAAAAAATGCAAAAAAAAAAAAAAACAGATAATAAAAAAGAAAAAATGAAACAAAGAAAACAGAAAAAGAAAATACAAAAAAATGAAAAAAAAATGAAAAAATGAAACAAAACGAAAAAATTAAAAAAACAAAGATGAAAAAAATTGAAAAGAAAAAATGAGATATAAAGAAAAAAATGAAAAAGAAAAAAAGAAAAAATGAGAAAGAGAAAAAGAAGAAAAAAACGAAAAGGAAAAAAGAGAAGAAAAAAAACTGGAAAAGAAAGAAAAGGAGAAAAATTAAGGGAGAAACAAATGAGAGAGATTATGGATTGTATTTAATTGGCAAGAGAGGCTATGGATTGTAACAAATCAAAACTTAGGCTAAATTAAATAATTAGAAGCTTATCCATGTAGTTTTCCTTGTAATATAGGAGTACTTTTGTCTTTACATAATAAGAAGTAATGGATAATATCGATATCCACATTATTTATTGAGTTTACCCATTTTATCCATATTAAATATGAGTTTGGTCAAATATTTTATTTATTTTTATATGACCCATTTTCAATCCGCTCATATCCAACTCGATTCGTCTGTTTGCCACCCCTAGGTTAGACTAAGATATCTTATGTCCAACCCTTAAAATTTTGAGTGAATTGGGCGGGCCATTAATTTTTGGGTTATATTTGACACTCTGCTAGCAATATATAAATATATGTTTATTTCGGGAAAATTTCAAAAATAGCAACTCTGTAGCCTTAATTATAACTTTTATAGCAACAGTTTCATAATTGTGAAAAATAGCAAATTGTATTTTGTATTTAAGTAAAATGTTGCTATATAAATACATATACAAATATATATGTATTACTCATAAATACATATGTACAACTGAAAAATATATATTCTTATATTACTATGAAGTGGGTAAAATATTACTACTTTTGCTATAAGTTGCAATTTTGAAGAAGTGTTGCTATTTATTGTAATTATAGTCTTAAGGATGCTAGTTTCTGTAATTTTTCCTTTATTTCTTACTTCCTGATAATACATTACCCAAGAGAACCATAAGGTGTCACCATGCTTAACCAGCAAAAGATTTTGCAGTCATATCACCTATGATATTACACTAGATATGTTATTATTGTTTTCATTTTATAGCATATTATGTTACATTTCGAGTCAAGGTCCCTATAATCTATACTATATTAAAAGTATGAAGATCCTTAGAAAAGTGATTGAACTTTTTGCCCTTTATTAAAAAACTCTATAATAGATAAAATCGTCTTTTTATTATTTAAAAAAAAAATAACCTAAAAAATTCAGTAAAATTTAATTCTTAAAACCTTTCCTTATTTGAATTATATACCTAAATTTAGAAATTTTAAATCAATTAAAAATTATATCTTAAATAAATCTGTAAAAATTTTAATCAATTGGTAGCACTATTTTGGCATTTTTTTCCCTTCACGTATGTGTCCTTATGGGTAAAAATTTTGTTTACAATTAATTTTAGTTATAACTTCCTTTGGTTTGATTATTTAATTTAAGTAGGAATTTGTAATATTTAACAATTCAAAATCAATTAGAATTTATCTTATATATATATAAAAAATCTACAATTCTAATTAAATGTTATTTTGGATCAAATTTTACAAGAAACTGTAGAAAAAATATTTAGTTATTTCAAAATAATTTACATTTGAAGTGTATTAAAAAAGTCATGTCTTTAAATGTATTTTAGAAGCCACGTAAAAACTTACTCTAGAAGTCATCAAGAGATGGACTTGAGAAGGCTTACTCTAGAAGTCATCAAGAGTTGTACTTGATAAGGCTTACTTGGGAAGCCATTAAGAGATATACTTAAGAAGACTTACTTTGAAAGCCATCTAGAGATATACTTGAGAAGACTTACTTTGGAAGTCATCAAGAGGAGTACTTGAGAAGCTAAATCTTACCTATAAATACTCCCTCAATCCTCACAACAATCTTTAACATTAAAATTTTTTTCTTTAATTTCTCTCTTATAATCCTGCTTAATGATTTAGTTAATATAGTTTAACTTGCTAGTAGTTGTACTAATAATTTTATTGATTCATGTATCCTCTAATTAATTAGGGAAGTGCTTGTTTAATCCTGGAAAAATATTTCACACTGCTGAAATAGTTTCTTAAGACAGTGCCTAGCACGACTCAAGTATAATTAATATATCACTTAAAAGAATATCGTAGCAATATTTATTTAATATTCAGTATTATTAATTGTTATTATTATTGTTCCCCAACAATCTAAGAAACTATGGTAAATAATTCTTTCCTGGTACTTCTGCTACCGAAGCAACTCTTAATACTCCTGTTCCAGTTGTTCTACCATGTGCAAAACTGTTTCCTGATGTTTCAAATATTGAAATATTTGCTAATGAAAACTTTAAAAGGTGGCAAGAACGAATTTTCTCACTACTTGATGTTCATAGTGTTGCATATGCTTTGTCACAAACACAACCTGATGCAGACGTTGATAGCAAAATTTTGGAATCATGGCAATACGCCAATAAGGTATGTCGCCATACTATTTTACAAACAATTTCTAATGAAGTATTTGATGTGTATTGCAGTTGCAAAGAAGCAAAAGTCATTTGGGAAGCTTTAATCAAGAAGTTTACAGCTGAAGATGCAACCAAACAAAAGTTTGTGGTTGAAAATTTTTACAATTGGCAAATGAGTGATGTGAAAGAAATGAAAATTCAAATAAATAAATACAAAAACTGCTAGAAGATTTGAACGTCGAGGACATCGCTTTACCAGGAAAATTTGTTGCTGGAGTGTTGATTGAAAAATTTCCCGAATCATGAAATGACTATAAAAATAACTTGAAACATAAACAGATAAATTTTACTATTGAGAAAATAATAACTCATATTCTAATTGAAGATACCAACAGAAAGGAGTCATTCAAAGCTAAGCAGGCTGCGCTCAAAGCAAATTTAGTACAAGGTTAACACAGCAACAATAAAAGGTATGGTAATAAGTCTCAAGGTTACAAATGAATATGGTGGCACATATAAGAAAATGGGTCGTAGACTCTGGGGCTGCTCGACACATTTGTGCAAATCGAGAAGCATTTTCCTCCTATACATCAATAGGAGATGATAGTGAAGTGGTCTACCTTGGAGACTCAAGAACTCTTGGGCAAGGGTAAATTGCTCCTAAAACTCACTTCGGGAAAAACTTTAGTCCTCATGGATGTGCTACATGTTCCTACAATGCGAGCAAACCTGATTTCGGTGACTTTGCTGGATAAAGCTGGAATGAAAGTGTCTGTTGAATCTAATAAGATTATTTTGAACAAAAAATAATGTATTTGTGGGAAAAGGCTATTGTAACCATGGACTTTATGTACTTAATATTATCAATGATAATGCATCAACTTCTGCTTATATGATTGAGTCTATTTTTTTATGGCATGCTAGATTAGGATATTTTAATATTAAATATATAACGAATATGCAATCACTTGGTTTAATATCTGATTTAGACTCAAGTAATTTCGATAAATGTGAAATATGTGCTGAAGCTAAAATTAGTAAAAAGTCATATTTTTCAGTTAATAAAGAAATTGAACTGTTATCTTTGATTCACACTGATTTGGGTGCCTTAAACCAAACTATGACTAGAGGTGGTAAAAGATATTATGAGACCTTTATTGATGAATTCTCTCGATTTACTAAGTTGTATTTGCTTAGAAATGAAGATGGTGCATTTGATGTTTTTGTGTCTTATAAATCTGAAGTTGAAAATCAACTTAGTAGAAAAATTCAGAGAATTAGATCTGATAGAGGCGGAGAATATGTATCTATCTTTAAATATTTTTTTGTGAAAAAGAAGGTATTATTCATGAAGTAACCCCACCTTATTCTCCTGAGTCTAATGGTGTAGCTGAAAGAAAAAATAGATTACTGAAAGAAATGATGAATTCTATGTTAATTAGCTCTAATGCACCTGATAATTTGTAGGGTGAAGCTATTTTATCTGCATGTCATTTACAAAATAGAATTCCTCATAAAAGAACAGGCAAAACTCCTTATGAATTGTGGAAAGGTTATAAACTTAATTTGAAATATTTAAAAGTGTGGGGTTGCCTTGCTAAAGTTCTTCTTCCTGAACCTAAAAAAGAGGAAAATAGATTCTAAAACTGCTGATTGCATGTTGATTGCATGCTGATTAGATATGTTGAACATAGTGCTACATATAGATTTCTTGTTTTGAAAAGTGATGTACTTGATAGTAATACTATAATTTAGATAAAGAATGCTGAATTATTTGAACATATTTTTCCACTATGTGATAAAATCTCCCATGCACCTGTTGAAAGAGAAAATTAATCGACCTCTAATAGTTAGGAACTAAGGAGTAAAAGGCCTAGAAAGAAATATTTTTCTTATGAAAATGGTTTTCAAATTTTTCTTGTTGATAATGAACCATCAAATTATTTTGAAGCTGTATTTTCTTCTGATGCTAAATTTTGGAAAGAGACAATAAAAATTGAACTTGATTCAATTATTTGAAAAATAATACATGGGTTTTAACTGATGTACCTCCTAGTCCAAAATTGATTGGTTGTAAATGGATTTTCAAAAAGAAAATTAATTGGGATGGATCTTTAGATAAATATAAAGCTCGGTTAGTAGCTAAAAGATTTTCTCAAAAATAAAACATTAATTATTTTGATACATTTGCACCAGTAACAAGAATTGCTTCTATTCAAATATTAATTGCTTTAGCATCAATTCATAAGCTTTTTATCCATCAAATGGATGTAAAAACAACTTTCTTAAATGAAGATTTAGAAGAAAAAATTTATAGGGTTCAACCTGAAGGATGTGTAATTTTTGGACAAGAAAATAAAGTTTGTAAGTTAATTAAATTTTTTTATGGCCTTAAATAAGCTCCTAAACAGTGGCATGAGAAATTTGATCAAGTCTTAATAAAAGAAGGTTTTTCTTCTGTTGAGGTGGATAAATGTGTTTATAAAAAAATGATAGACAATGATTATGTGATAATTTATTTATATGTTGATGACATGCTTATATTTGGTACATGTTTAAATATTGTGGAACGTATCAAATTATTTTTGTCTACTAACTTTGATATGAAAAATTTGGGTGAAGTGAATATGATATTAGGAATTAAAGTTATAAGGAGTGAAGATGGTATAATGTTGTCACAAGAACATTATGTAGAAAGACTTCTTAAGAAATTTGAATGTTGGGAGGTAACTCCTGTAGCCACTCCTTATGATGCTAATTCTAAATTAAAAAGGAATAACGGTGACCCAATTGCTCAGTCTAAGTATGCACAGATCATTGAGAGTTTGATGCATTTAATGAATTTTACTAGGCCCGATATAGCTTATGTCGTGTGTAGACTGAGTAGATGTACTTATAATCCCAATACTGAGCATTGGTCTGCATTAATGCGACTGATGAAATATTTGAGAGGAACGATGAATTTTGATATCTCGTATAATGGATTTTCTTCAACTTTATAAGGGTATTGTGATGCAAATTGAATCTCTGATTCAGATGAGACAAAATTCACTAGTGGTTATGTGTTCACCCTTGGTGATGGTGCAGTATCATAGAGATCAGCTAAGCAGACGATCATTGCTAGATCAACTATGAAATCAGAGTTTGTGGCTTTGGAGTTAGCTGGTACTGAGGCTGAATGACTAAGAAATTTCTTAGCAAATATCCTTTTTTAAAAGGATGATCTGTTATCTCATAGCCCTTTGAAAAAGGATGATCTGATGCCTCCTATAAATATACATTGTAATTGTCAAGCCGCAATTGGTATTGCGACGAATAAATCTTACAGTTGTAAGAGTAGGCATATCAAATTGAGGCATGATATTGTTAAACAACTGCTGAGAGATGCAATAATTTCCATTGATTATGTGAAGTCAGAATTGAATTCGGTCGATTCACTGACTAAACCTATGGAAAGAAAATTAATTCTTCAAACCTCATAAGAGAAGGGGTTAAGGCCAGTATAATTATCAATAGAGATAGTAACTTAACCTATGTGATTGGAGATCCCATGAAGTAGGTTCATATGGGTAGTAACAAGTCAATATTGACTCTGCGCACTAATTGAGAATGCTTGAACTGCTACTAAAATTGAGGGATGAGTTACAAACTCTTAATGAATTCATGGTCCTTATGGATGGTGTATTTAAAGCAGTGTACATTTGATGAATTCACCTATATGAGAAGTGGAATGAGGTCGTTCCTATGAGACTTTTGACCTTAGTCTCTAAAGCTCTCATGAATATCAGACACGCGCATGGCCTATTGGCGCAAAACCGCGTTGAACAACAAAATTATGGTCAAAATGTGATTGATAAAATCTCTGACTTATAACAAGGATTATTCAATTCATAAAAATATTATATTTTACCGATAATTTTATAAATTAAATTTTATTGGTCTAAGTTTAGTTCATAGTCCAGAAGACACCAAACCTACTGCATTTTATCCATGCAAATCCAACAAATTAAAATTCTTTTTCTATAAATTATTTTAAAATAATGTGGGGATTGTAGGAAAATTATTTAGTTATTTCAAAATAATTTACATTTGAAGTGTATTGAAAAAGTCATGTCTTTAAATGTATTTTAGAAGCCACGTAAAGACTTACTCTAGAAGTCATCAAGAGATGGACTTGAGAAGGCTTACTCTAGAAGTCATCAAGAGTTGTACTTGATAAGGCTTACTTGGGAAGCCATTAAGAGATATACTTAAGAAGACTTACTTTGAAAGTCATCTAGAGATATACTTGAGAAGACTTACTTTGGAAGTCATCAAGAGGAGTACTTGAGAAGCTAAATCTTACCTATAAATACTCCCTCAATCCTCACAATAATCTTTAACATTAAAAATTTTCCCTTTAATTTCTCTCTTATAATCCTGCTTAATGATTTAGTTAATATAGTTTAACTTGCTAGTAGTTGTACTAATAATTTTATTGATTCATGTATCCTCTAATTAATTAGGGAAGTGCTTGTTTAATCCTGGAAAAATATTTCACACTGCTGAAATAGTTTCTTAAGACAATGCCTAGCACGACTCAAGTATAATTAATATATCACTTAAAAGAATAACATAGCAATATTTATTTAATATTCAGTATTATTAACTGTTATTATTATTGTTCCCCAACAAAAACATAGCTTTACTTCTACTTTTTTTTATTTCGTTATTAATTTAAGTTCTCTTTATTTATTTTTTGTGTGCAGTAGTCATTATTATCATCTTCTTTGTTTGTCTTTATTCCTGTAGTTGATAACTTTAAAGATTATATATAACTTATGATTAAATAATCAACAATTGATAATGATTTCTCCTCTTTTGATAATTTCTCATATTTTTTCTTTCGGTAGAAAATTTAATCAAAAATTGAAAGAAATAAGCATGTCGCCACCAAATGAAGTGGTCAAAAATATCAAAGGCTTATCTCTTTTTTTCTTTGTTCAACTGTGACTTTGATTTGATTATGTTATTTAACTATTTCTTTGGTATTATAGTTGAGTCTTTAATTAAACTTATAATTAGTTGAGTTCTAAATATAAGGTTATAATAAGTGTTAAAGCTTGATATGCATAACTTTTGTTTGAATGATGAACATATACATTTAGGATTATAGACGGCTCTTTCAATTCTGGGTTCACTTATTAAGTTTGAAGGCGGATCAAGTACATTATTCGTTGTAAATCGAGTTTAATCTATCCACCTACTATTATAAAATCCTGAATATAAATGTTAGTTAACAAAAATATCTTTCGAGAAATCTTCTCAATATATTAAAAATTATATGTCAATCAATGAAGTTGAGAGATTGAGTGAGTTGAACAGATTAGTTGAGGAAGCTTTAGAAGAAGCTGACAAGCCTAAAAAATTCAAATAAAATGATAATTGTGTTGATATGTAATTAGAGAAGTTGAAAGAAAAGATTGAGATGATTAAAGAAAGAAAGGAGAGGTGAAGGAGAATGACTTAAGGGGGGACTAAAGAAAATGTATATTCTTTTTTGTAAACTTTCTTATGTTTAAATTAATATACACGTAGATGCTTTTCGATTAGCTAATTTATACTTTTTCATAAAATTGAATAATAATTGAAAGCAGCCCTAATGTGGAGATGCTAACAAAAAAAAAATATAATAAAAGTTTTAAAAGACCGTCATACTTTTTCATACCTTAAGTAATTTCATAAAATTGAACTCACTAAATTGAGGTACACGCACGAAATGCGTAAGCCTAAACTAGTTAGAAGAAAACCATCTAGTGAGTTAAATTAAAGTCCAACTTTATTTGGACTTAGTTCGTTCCATTGAGCTCCAGAAGACGAGCTCATTTTGCTAGCATACTATTCAAATGGTTATTAGCTCGTCAAAATGTCCCCAGCTATGCCACGGCTATCCGAACAAACAACGTTATCATAAATAGGTTTGATGACAATGCTTAGCTTTTTTCCCTGACGACCGGGCAAGATTGGACCAAAAGTTGCTTAGCCTTTAAAGCTTATTGGCTTTATGTTATAGTCTTGATTGACAAAGTTACCTGGTACCTATCGTTGCCTCGCTGGTGGGAGGTGGCAGATCCCATGGAATTAGTTGCAGTACGCAGGTTGGCCCAAATACCCTGGTTATAAAAAAGAGAGGGAAAACTTTCATAAATAGCAAACTTAAGCTCATAATTAGGAGTTTCATAGTAACTGTTTCACAATTACGTGAAATAGCAACTTGTATTTTGTATTTTATAAAAGTGTTGCTACTAAAATACATATACAACAAGATTTACTGTCCTTCTTTTACTCAAATCAATTGAGTTAAATAAGGAATAATTATACCATGTATTTAAAGCAGTAAATTTCTTTTTCATAAATTAATTATATCATGTATTTAAAGCAGTAAATTCTTTTTTCATAAATTACTCTTATTTAAAGCAGTGGATTCTTTTTCCATAAATTAGTCTTATTTAAATTAGTAGATATCTTTTTCAAATCAAACTCAAAGATTATTATATTTATGATCTTCAAAATTTCAAAATAAAACATTATTACTGTTTTTTTTCTCTCTTTCACTCTCTTATTTCTCTAACTTTTTTTTCTTGTTAGTTTTTTTCATCTTCTTTTTTTTATCGCTTTATTTTTTTTATTTTGATTTCTTTTTCTTTTTCATTTTCATTTTTTTTCTTTTTCTATTTTCGCTTTTTCTTCTTTTTTTCTTCTTTTTTTCACTTTTACTTTTACACTTCTATTTCTAGCTTCTATTTCTCTTTCTTCTTTTTATTTTTTCTTTTTTCGGGTTTTTCTTTTTTGTTTTTTTTCACTTTTTTACTTTTCTATCTCTATCTTTTATTTTTTAAAAATGAATATCTATATCACATATACATATCCAAAAATATATACAAAATAAATTGTTATACAAATCTACATATGTATTTACAGTACAAAACATACATATATATCTGCATATATATTTATAGAAATACATATCTGACTCATATGTATAAATAAGCTTATAGGATAACGAAAAGGACAACTATATACATATACAAATAAGTAATAAAAAATACATGATACATATCTTAAACAGTTAAAAATACAAATAAGTACATATGTTACCTTCTAAAATGACAGAATAATTCAAAGACATATCCAACACCGTACAAACATATGAATATGCATTTGTATAAATAAAATACAAATACATGCACATGCCCCCAAAATTTTATCATACATTTGTGACATAATACATCTGTCTAATTGCGCTTGAACTACATATTTCTTCTTCTTCATGTAGACACTACAAATATTCTTATGACAAAAAATTCTTGTACTGCTCTTTTGATAACATTGCCTTGATAGGTTCTTCATTATCATTGACTGTGTGACATCTTATATGTGGTGCAAATCTTGAAAGTACTCTTGCCATGAATATATGATCACGCGGCACCCATAGAACAAAATAATGACATAAATCTATATTACATGTACTTTCATAAAAAAAAAAAACACAAGATACAGTATGCATATATTTTCTTTTACATAATACATATTACATTACAAAAAAATACATATAGCTCTACATATGTATTTACAGAATACATGCCTAATCCATATTTATATTACCATACAAAAAATATAAATATGATATGTACTTACGAAATACATATCAGATTCATATCAAACATCAACGAACATAACTATAATATATATATTCATATGTATTCGCAAAATATAAATGTGATTCATATAAAACAATAAATACAAATGCATATCTTAAACAGTAACAACTATAACTATATACATTTACATATAACTAAATCAAAAAATACATAATACATATCATGAACATTAAAAAATACTAATATATATTACCCTCCAAAAAAATATATCAACATAACCACTATAACTATATACATTTACATATATATATAATCTTTTAATGTCCATGATATGTATTATGTATTTTTTATATATATATATATATATATATATATATATATATATATATATATATATTACCCTCTAAAAAAATATATCAACATAATCATATGTGTATAAAAAATACATATACTACACATGACATATAAGCTAATAAAAATACAAATACCTTCAAAATTTCAAAATAAAGATCATTACTGTTTTTTCCTCTCTCCATAACTGTGATTAAATTTCAAAATAAAGCATCATTACTGTTTTTTTACTCTTCATAACTGTGATTAAATTTAAAAATAAAGTATCCAAAAAAAAAGTCAAAAAAGAGAAAGAAAATAAGAAAGAGAAATAAAAGAGAAAAAAAGAAATAAAAACATGAAAAAAAAAAACGAAAATAGGAAAAGAAAAAAATATGAGAAGGGAAAAAAATAAGAAAACGAAAAAGAAAAAATAAAGAAAAGAATGAAACAAAAAAAAAGAGAAATAAAATGGAATGAAAAAAATGAAAAAGAAAAAGAAATCAAAATATAAAAATAAAACGATAAAAAAAGAAGATGAAAAACAAACTAACAAGAAAAAAATTAGAGATATAAAAGAGTGAAAGGGAGAAAAAAAAAATAATGATGCATTATTTTAAAATTTTAAAGATCATGAAGATAATAATCTTCATATTTAAATTTGATTTGAAAAAGAAATCTACTAATTTAAATAAAAGTACTTTATGAAAAAGGAATATACTGCTTTAAATAAGAGTAATTTATGAATCCGTGTAAAAAAAATAAAAAGAAAAGAGATGATTTTTGTGAGATTTGTTTTAGGATAAATTGGATAGAGGTAAAATAATGGAGTGAAAGTAGAAAAGAAAGAGTAAAACATGCATGTGTAGAGCTAATGGGCAAAAAAATGTCACTTTTGCTATAAAATATAAGTTCATCACTTTCTCTAATTTTTTCCAAAGAGAGAAGCTAATTGGGCTGAAATATATATAACCTGTAAATTCAAACATCATGACATTCACAAACATGACTGTAACAAGGAAGATTACATCCTTTAGGAAAGTCAGAAGTTTAAGTAATAATATTTCAAGCACAAATGCATCCTTCACAATTTAATTGCCACAACATAAAATAACTAACAATACAAGTGTTTGACAGTACAAGTTCTTCGAGCATACATAATAGAGCTTTGAGAGAGGAGTCTGCTGACATTTTCAAGATTACACCCACAATCAATCAGTAGCACTTTGACAAACCAACAATATTCGGAAGATGGCGTCTAGCAAACTAGAAGCACCTAGAGCACTCCTCCAAAAGACAGCAACAACAAAGAGTAGCCAAACTGCAGAAAAGATCAGCTTTAAGCAAACACTATAAACAGCATAAATTAAATAGATGAGACGTAAAGAAGAGAAATTCAAAACCGAAAAATATATACTCCTGATGTGTGTGTGTGTTTGTGTTTATCATGATTTTCTCCGTCTTTATCAAGTAATTTATCACCTTGTTTCTCCCTCTACTTTACATGTTATATGCTCAAAATATTTAGATAACTTGCCCTACTTATCTTTCTCATTTTTTTCTATGTTTCAGCTTTGTATTATCTCCCTCTTCCTTTCAACCACCCCCCAAAAGCAAGAATTTGAACACTGCTTTAACTTGCACACATTCGCTTAACAGAGGCTGCTCACTGGTTGAGATGAAACAAGCAAAAGAAATTATTTCTGCAGTTAAAACACAGAAAATGCACTTGGATAACACTTTTGACTCTTTCTACCTGATCCAAGGACAACCTTAGGAACTCTCTGTAACACAATTTTTGACGGATAAATTACTCTCTGTCCTTGGAATTTTGAGTCACTCATATCAACAAAGAGTTAAAAAAACGGATCGCACAAGAACAATTCTGAAGCTGAAGGCTGCAACAGCAAAAAGGAAAATAGAAGCCCCTTGCATATTCACGGAGAATTTATGAGCAACAAAAGCTAGATGTGGCTTTAAGCCACAAGATGAAAGAATTTTAATGCAGTCATGAAATAAGACTAGGAAAAAAATAAAGTCTCTGGTGGTTTCACGAAAAACTAATGAGGGGCAAAACCTAAGTATAGGCGTTACAGTTGAGATTTGAGGAAGATAGTTGTCTAGGACGGCAACAATGGCCATTTTAATCAGCTCCAGAGGTTCTGGTCTAGTGTCAAGAGCGCAGCGCCCAACTGCGAGTTAGGCGCATTTCACTAGGTTGAACTCTACATTGGACCAAAAAAACATCTTTCAAGGAAGAAAAGGCCAGTATCCTCCGAGTTTCAAACCCTGCACTAGCTTACATTTTGGAGATTTCACATTTATCAAAAATATGCTGTCTTAATAAAGAAAGAACTAAAAGACCATGTTTATCAAGTTGAAATGCTATGCAGAAGATAGATATGACACAACTGAGTTTTGCTAATAGGTCGGAAAATGTTTTCAACCGGGAAACTTCGCAAGAATCATGATGTGCAGCTTGTTACTCCAAAGGTGTTGCAATAACCGAAACTTGTTGTACCTACTGAGCTGATGGCTATGCTAACGAGGGGGTCAAACAAGAGAGTAAGTTCCTTGAATCTGCTAGTCTGAACGGCTTTATTCAGGTAGCACTATTCCCTGTATTTACTGAATCGTTGAATTCATTTTCTATATGATAGTTGAAAAACATGAGAAAATACTCTCACATAGGAAGCGATACTCATTCTCTCAACATTACGCTGTTTCTCATTGGCATTAGACAGAACTAATTATAATGATGTCAGATGTCGGAACATACAAACATAATTTATAAGCAAACTCCAGCAATTTTTGACTCGCTACCAACTAAGTGTGGGCCGTAGAACTATGTTTTTTGTACTCGTTACTAATAGAGTTCACCTAAGAATTGTTTACTATAGTCATATGTTGCAAAAATAGCAGAATTTATTTTTTGATAACCAAAATATAAATTCTACTATTTTTTTACAACACACGACGAGACAAAGTAGGTGTTTGGCCATAGATCCAAGTATTTTCTCATTTTTTTTAAAAAAAATTATGGAGTTGGAGATGAAGACGGAGTTAAAAGGGCAGCCCGGTGCACTAAGCTCCCGCTCAGACGGAGTTAAATGGACAGCCAACTCCGTCTTCAACTCCAACTCCATAATTTAAAAAAAAAAAATGAGAAATATTTGGAATCTATGGCTAAACGCCTACTGTGTTTGGTTATACTTTTTGCAAAGAATATCTGGAATAATATCCATGCACGAATGTACTTAAATACAACTTCATAAGTTGAAAGTGAGTTGGAAAACATGTTATAACTTGCTTTCCAAATTTGAAATTCAGCTTTAAGTTGGATTGAAATTTAAATGGCCAAACACTGGTTCTCAAATCAAGTGAAAAATTATTCCGGGAAAAACTGAATAAATTTTATGGCCAAACGGGCACAAAATTTAGGATAATATTATGAAGGCGTGCAAGTAAACAAACCTTTCTTCTATTTAAGATCCTAACTAAAACCTCAACTAGGCTTGAAAGATTCGGATCCCAGCATGAATCTGTCTAGAGTCCTCCGACACAAAACAAAACTTGAGATAAACAAATACAAATACATCAAAAGAAAAGAATGATTCTTATGTTGTTAATAGGTTAATCATACAGGATCATTTCAATCTACCCATCCACCGCTTCATCTTACATGGGTTGATCAGCAATATAATTCCTTTTTTTGATAATCAAATCAGCAATATAATTCCTCATGACTACTCTTCAAACACAAATTACCAAAGACTTGAAAATTGAGTTGCATTGAATGTGGTAAAATGTTGCTGACCAGGAAAAATGGAAAGAATGCATCTCACTCACTTCTGCAGCTTTCCATTCCAAAGAGGTTATACTTAACCAGATCTTGATGTTCATATGAAGGGATAGCTACACTTAAGACTGAAAAACAAATGAGATAGGTCCCTAGAGTCTGCTCCTTGAACAACTTGTTCCTCAAGCACTATGTTCATTATTTGTTTACCTATCACGTTCTTTTCTTATAAAAATTTTTATAAAAAAAGTTAACGTGGACGCTACATGAAGAAGAAGAGAAGATGCTCAGTGGATTAAGAATGGATAGAGAAATCTTCCACAGCAATAATCAGATTAACGAGATTATTCAATAACCTCATCATTGCACCTCCATTTCTTATATCAAATTATGCAAAACACACAAACATACAAACAGGAGAAAGAGAAAATGAAACCCTAGATTGAAAGTTAAAAGAGAGCGTCAAAACAGAGTCCGTAATATATAAAATGAACACTCTTCACCACTGAGCTGCAACACTCGATTTTTTCTTATATGATGACTATATTGGAGAGAAATCCTTCTTCTCTCATCATTTCATAGATTCTACTCCCTTTTTATTGACATCAGAAGAAATTTATCATGATGACATGTTTTCACAAAATGCGTGCATAGTTTACAAGGACACTCCTGCAAGTCAAGTCTAAGGACAGCAGAACTAATGTATTGAACTCGCCACCACTGTCACCTAATGCATTTCTTTACCGAAAGCATTCTATGTAGTGAAAGAATAGCAGCAAACAAACAACACATGTGGAGACAAATATTAGAATAACCAAATTCAGACAATATTCAAGGAATCTAAGAATCATGCCCTAAGGAGTCTAGGTAGGCCGCACAGGTGATGCAGACCTCCTGCTTCATTCCTTCTATTTGGAACTCCTAACCCTCACTTCAGCTGAACTTTGTGGATCCTGGTCATGATCCAGTCCCCTTTGCCACAAAAGGGAACTTGAGATCAACAAATCCAAATACATCTAAGAGATAAACGATCCTCGTGTTATCATTCAGTTAATCACAGAGGATCTTCTCAATGTTTCTCCCTTAATTTCATATGCGTTCAGCGCTAAATCCAGTTTCTGATGATTCTTCCCCAAAAACCAAGTTCTAGGTGACTTAAACGTGCACATGCATCAAACTTATCCTTACCAATGATCATAAATGAAGAAATATCCCCACTTATAGTCGACTCTAGCTTATCCTTTTGGTTATCTAGTGTGAGAGTCTAGAATATGTTATGGACTGCGTACATCTTACCCTCCCCAGACCCCACTTTGTGGGAATACACTGGGTATGTTGTTGTTGTTGTTGTTGAACTGTTTGTGAGAGGCCAAAATGCAACATATTCTAGACTCCCACACTAATAAAGTCATTTTTCGAATTGAAATAGAATAAAGTGTATAAAAGCCGGACCAATAATAAAGTCCAATTTCTCATGGAACTTGAAAGGATAGGTCAGATCTGGTGAGCATTCAACACATGAAGTAAAATGGTGGAGCATCTAATATCCACTAGCCCAAACACTACTATTACATCATGAAATTGGCTAGTTTGACGCTAGCTGCCAGCATACGGCAACCCTCTTCCTTTATCCAGGCTTAGAACAGACGAACTTTTACAACATACACAGCATCTAAGTTGCTCGGACTCTTCAAAAATGTCTACAGATATGTGTCGGATCCTCCAAAAATAGTATATTTTTGAAGGATCCAACACGGGTGCGGCAACATTTTTTAAGAGTCCGAACAACTTAGCACAGCATAAGGTAGAGAGGCCTGTTTCCAGTAGATCCTCGACTCAAGTAAAAATATTAGAAAGCAGTTCTAAAAAGGAAAACAACTAGAGAGTAAAAGCCAAGACAAAATGCGAAGAGAGTATGACAAAGAATACTGAAAGGGAACAATCACTACAAGAAAATACTACGATAATCTCAATGCAAAAAACATCAAATAGTCACAGAAATGGAATAACAAGAAACTCTCAAAGTAATACTACGACTACTAAAAGGAATAAGTGAAACAACTCTCCACTACCTAACTAACCATCTAACTTGATCCAAACTTTTATGAACTAAAAATCAAATATAGGAGAAAGTGAGAGATGACATACCATCCTCTTAGGAATGAAGAACATCCATTGTCATCACCATGATAGCCATAGCCATCGCCACCGCCGTGGTACATGTGCTGAGGTGGTGGTGGTGGAGGGTATTGATCATTAAAGTAGCCCTGATAACTATGGGTCCCAGGAGGTGGAGGTGGAGGAGGGTAGCCCCCTCCATTGTAGAACCCTGGTGGCTGTGGCATCCCCGGTGGTGGGTATCCTTGTGGTTGGGGAGGCGGTGGTCCATACCCTAAACATATTGTCAATTCAAACACAAACAAGTTCAATCGCAACAATCAATTGACAAATTCCCTACTACTGGCAATTTAGTACTCCTTAGTCCCTACATCCCAATTCACATGGCACTAATGGAATTTCAAGAGTACCAGAATTTTGCTATGTCTTTAAAATATTATAAGTTAATTAAGTATTATACATATAGTATTTTATATAATTTTCAAATATATAAATTTGATTTAAAAAAACTTACCCCAGAGTCCACTTCATCCCGAGGTAGCGTTATGAACTGCCCTATATTCCAACCTTCCCAAACCCCACTTTGTGGGAATATACTAGGTAGGTTGTTGTTTTATTTTTAAAAATTTAAAACCTTCTATGTCTGAATTCATGGTCAAAGCTTACAAATTTGAATTTCAAAATTCCAACTATACCACATAAATTGGGACAAAGTATTGAAACTTGGGTGATCATGAAAATTGGGCGTTTATATTGTAACTTTCACCTAAAAGGAGCAATACATACAAGAACAAACATGCAGGATGCACTTACAATGGTATTCTATATTGCAACTTGCCTAAAAGAAGAGAAAAAAAAAAATACAATAACTAGAAGAAAAATACTTGGCAAAAAGAGGTTGAATCTTGGGTGAATTTTTACAAATGTTATTGATACAATAAATTGTTGTTAATCAGTGTGATATGTATTACTTTTATGTAGTTATCAATTATATATCTATCATTTCAAAAAACTTAACGCTCCTATGTCTGAATTCACTATTAAAGTTTAGAAACTTGAATATCGAAATTTCAACTGTCACAAAAAATTGGGACAGATGGAGATATCAAAGATTGAAACTTAAGTGTTCTTGAAATGGTAAACATATTTTGCAACTTGCCTAAAAGAAGAGAAAAAACACATAAGAACTAGAAGAATGGATGATTAACCAAATTTACTGGTGAAATATTTGGCATAAAAATGGTTGAATCTTGGGTGATTTTTAATAAATGTTATCGATACAACATATTGCCTAAAAAATAATTTGATTGACTGACCTAATTTACAAGACATAAAAAAGGTGGAAAATAGGGAAATCTTGAAATAGAGTATGTTAATGATATTGTAAGATACCTGGTGGAGGGTGGTCAGGGTAGGAACTTTCATGAACATGTTGGTAACTCATTCTGATTGTTGTTTTGCCTGGTTGATGGAGAGTAGTTGTGATCTTGAATGAAAATGAATTGAGAGGGGGAAGGGGCAGATGAGCTAAATACAGGGACGTTGAAACTTAGTTGTTAAGGTGGAGGAAATAAGTACTGGCACGTCAGAAAGATAATTTAAGGGTCATTCTCGACACTGTCATAGTCATTCACATGTTGGCAGCACAAAAACAGCCAGGGGGTATTTTAATTCAGAAAATTACGTTGGCTCAAAGCATGATAATCATGATTAGGGACGGAAATGGTTTGATATTTGAAACTTGGATTTGGAATTTTTGTAGTATTTGGTTTTTAACAAATACTATATTATCATTAAACTAAATTAATTCAATATTGTTTATTACTATTTTGAATTTTAGTATCGGTATTTTGTGATACTATAAATCGATTGCTACAATTAGTTCAACTTCAACAAATATATACTCACATAATAAAAAATTCTGACTTTGACTTTTTTTAAAATAAATATCTCAGTTGTATCATACTAACACATTACACATGTAGCAATATATATTCAAAAGAAAGTACAAACAACTCTCTTTGTTAATCAGTTAAAAAAAAAATATTTCAATCAAAATAGAGTAGTCAAAATTCTAACGTATAAATATTTTGTTTTATAATAATAATAAGTTGTGTATTGTTAATATTTTAATAATATATAAGTTACAATGCAATTATGTACTTCAGTACGGTATCCGATCGATTTTGTTGTATGGAGCGGAGTGTTGATCAATTAAGAACACCCAGATCCAAAAGTTGAAGGTAGTGGAGATGAGGATGTTTGCGATGAATGTGTGGTCATACCAGGAAAGATAGGGTGAGGATTAAGATTATTCGGGAGAAGTTGAGAGCGGCTTCGGTGAAGGACAAGATGCGAGAAGTGACGTTACATTGGTTCAGGCACGTGATGAGGAGGGGCTCTGATGCTCTAGTGCAGAAATGTGAGACACTGGCTATGGATGATTTTAGACAGGGTAGAGGTAGGCCGAAGAAATATTGAAGGGAGGTGATTAGGCATGATATAGAACTGTTACAGCTTACGGAGGACATGACCCTTGATAGGAAGGTGTGAAGGATGCGGATTACGGTAGAGGATTAGGAGGTGGGAGTGTGTCGGTTACAGTAGGGGAGTGTTCTTTATTTGTGTTTGTAGTTTCCTGTTTGTGGTGTTGAGTGATGTCTATGATTTTGGATAGATAATTTTTAGTATTATCGTGTGGTTGCAGTATTATATTGTGGATAATGGTGTTAGTTTATTTGCATATTGTACTAGTTTATATGCATTTGTGTTTTATGATTGCATAATGTTATCGGTCCTAAGTCGGGGATTTATCGAAAACAATCTCTCTACTTCACCTGAGGTAGTGGTATGGTCTGCGTACACTAGACCCTCCCCAGATCCTACTATGTGGGAGTACACTGGGTATATTATTATTGTAATACGGTATCTGATACCATAATAAATATCATAATACCAAAATTATAATAGTAAATTTTCAATTGCGGTACGATAATTCGGCATACACAACACTTAGATTATTTTTTAAATCATTCACATGTTTGCTTAGATTATTTTTTAAATCATTCACATGTTTGCAGTACATAAAAGATAATTTAATATTTTAAAAATAGATTTTCACTTTTACTTGACAGTTTTAACATATTAAGAAAAAATAATAATTTATTTTTTATACTTTAACCTTTTAACAATAATTATTTATTTTCAAAATTATTTTTCAAGATCTAATACTAAACATCAATTAATAGGAATAACATGATAAAATAATTATGATAATTATTATCAATTATATGCCACAGTCAAATATGACAAGTAAAAATGAAGTATGAGAGTAATATATAATATACTCTCTATGTTTCAAATTTTTGTATTACTTTTCATTTTAGCCGTTTTAAAAAAAAAAAAAAATCTTTTCTTTTTTAGCAATTTTCTTAATTGTAATTCTCCACATGGTATATAACATATTTTAGACTACAAGATTAAAAGATACTTTGTACATTTAACATATCTTTTAAAAAAAAAAAAAAATTATTTAATTTTATATCAAGTCAAAATAGAACAAACAAATTAAAACAAGGGAGTACTAAAATTTTGGCACATTAAGTATTTGATCGATCGATCAAAAATAATTATATCTGCTAATCAAATGTACATCAATTTATACACCAATAAAATGTCCTAATATTATGTATATCCCACAGCTCTTAAGCAATTATTTTGGAAGTGCTCTATAAAGTATAAAAAAAAGGTCCTAAAATTTTCACATAATATGTACCACCTTCAATTTTGAGCTTTGAATCAGAAAAGAGAAATGTCAAAACTCGCAATTGTTATATTTGAGCTATGATTGAGTTTGAAATTTATTATTCGTACTGTAGTGGAGCCAAGCCTGTCAAATGGGTCGGGTTGACCCGACCCAATCCGGCCCGAACCAACCCATTTAATGAAATCGGCTCAGTTTGATCCGGCCCAGTAAGCCCAAGGGTTTTAGGTATCGGGTACCGGGTTTTTTTTGTTTTGGGCCCGATTAACCCGGTCCGGACCTAACCCGGTTAGGGCCCACCGGTTAATCAGTTCGGCCTGATTTTTTTTGTTTTATATATAAATTTTTGGATTTTGGACCAAACTAGTCGTTGGCCCAAAGGCTATATAGCCATTTTTGGGTCCAAACGGCTAGTTTGGGCCCATTAATTAAAAGAAAAAAATTACTTTTAAAATTATTTTTTTATCCCAAAAAAATTTTATATACCCTACACCTTCAAATTATTTTTCACACAATTTTTTAATTCACTCAAATCTCAATTCTCAATTCTCAAATATTCTATAAATTTAATTTCCTAAAGTGCTCACTTTAATTTTTTAATTTTGCTATTACAAAGTACGAGTGAAAGATTCTAAAGTCGCAACCTTCGGATACTTTCAAAATTTAGCATTGTCGTTCCATCTCTTACGTTTAATTTTTATTTAGTGTATTAATTATTGAATATTTAATTTTATTATATTTGTGTATTTTGAATTTTTTTAGTTTAATTTATATTATGGATAAATTAAGAAACCTCGCTACTAAAGGTGTTAAATTTTTTTGTCCCAGAAGCAGTAGTGGTGGTAAAAAGCGAATTACTAGCGGTAGAGGTAGTTTCAAGTAGTAGATATACCCGTGTGCCTCCGACACCGCTTAGTTAACCTTTTGAGGAAGAAGTAGGTGTACATTTAGGTGTAGGTACTCACGATATGGATTATGTAGAAGCTCAAGAAAGTTACGGTATAGAAGAAGAAAGTGAAGTAGATGCGGTTAATTTAGACGAAGATGATGAAAATATTGGTGAAACACCCGCAGTAGAAAATACTAACGTTAGATCTGAACCGGTTAATCTCCCTTCCCGTCCTCCCCGTGCCCCAAGAGCTCGTAAAACAACTAGTATTGCATGACAATTTTTGAACGTATATCAAATACTGTGGTGCAATGCAATATTTGTCAACAAATATATAAGCATAAAAGCAGAGGCAAGCAAGGGGGTACGGGTACGTTAATGAGATATATAGGTGATGTTCACGAAAGAAGTTAAATATTGCACGAGGTGGTGGAGTTGTTGGTGGGCCAACGCAAACTAGAATGGACTTAGCAACCGGTCAGGTAACGAAGAAGTATAATAAATTGAGGATCAGGAAGAAATAACTAAAATGGTAGTTGTGGGTTGTTTGTCTTTTAGTTTTCCTTCTTCTGATGCCTTTATTCATTATATTCAAGCAATTTATAATCCTATGTTTAATGGTGTTCTTGGAAGTACTTGTCGATCTGATATTTTTAGACTTCATTCACAATATTATTTTTATTTATCAACATTGTTAAAAAATATTTAATGTAGATTGTCCCTAACTTCTGATCTTGATCGTGCTGTAAATAAAAATGATTATTTAACCGTTACTTGTCACTGGATGGATAGTAATTTTGTGATGAAAAAACGTATTCTTGCTTTTTTATATGATGAAGATCGTAAACATACTGAAGATTTTATTGTTGATTCTTTTGTTAAAGTTGTCGGATTTTATGGTATCGAAAATAAAATCTTATGTATTGCTTTTGATAATGCTTCTAACAACAAGACTGCTATAAAAAAAATTAAAATCTAAGTTATCTCCGCTGTTGCCTGAAATTTTTCATATTAAGTGTCCATGTCATATATATAATTTAATTGTAAAAAATAGTCTTGAGTTTTTTGACCTTTATATTGAAAAAATCCGTCTTGCTATTGGTTTTATTCAAGAAAATAATCGAAGAAAAAGAATTAGAGAATTTAAAGTTAAATGTCAAGAAAATGGACTTGCACCGATATTGATGGCTGAGGAAATTGATATTAGATGAAATTCTACGTATGATTTTTTAACAACAACAACAACCCAGTATATTCCCACACAGTGAGGTCTGGGGAGGGTGAAATGTACGCAGTCCATACCGCTACCTCCGAAGAAGTAGAGAGATTGTTTCCGCTACGTATGATTTTTTAAAAACTTGTTATAAATATAGA
Source organism: Capsicum pubescens (assembly GCA_030864215.1). NCBI lineage: Eukaryota > Viridiplantae > Streptophyta > Magnoliopsida > Solanales > Solanaceae > Capsicum > Capsicum pubescens. The sequence goes on from CM061538.1 coordinate 102,769,065, forward strand.
GTTCCTATTACACTAGCTTTTAACCAACATTGCGGTTCATTTGCTGATTGCATGCTACATGATTCTGATTGGGTTGTAATTAATGATCTTGTTAAATTTTTTTTTTAGAAAATTTTTATGTAGCTACGGTTGAATTTTTCGGTGCTTATTATCCTGTTGTTTGTAACATTTTGGCATATATAGCCGATATTTCTGGTTTGCTCAAAGAATATAAAAATAAAGAAGGTTATAAAGAAGCTGTTGGTGCCATATTTACTAAATTTTAAAAATATTTTTTCCCGATTCTCCCTATTTACTTGGTTGGTGTTATGCTAAATCCATGCATGAAATATAATATTATGTACCACTTTAGTACTATTATTTATGCTAACTTAGAAATAAATACTAACAATGATTCTGAACAAGTACAATCTGATTTGTAGACGGCTATGGGTGATGCGAATGAATACATAGAAAAATTATATAATCATTATGCTGATTTATTTGATTTAGCCGTACCTACAAATATCACTCCAACTGTCTCTCCCCATCCTCCCGAGGAGCCATCATCTTCTAAAAGGCTGGCACATAGTGGTTTTCTTGATTCTTTTTATGATTTACCTTGTTGGAACAGTGTTGATGACAGAGCTTACACATCAACTTATTAAGAAGAGCTAAAATATTATCTTCGGTCGCCGCCAGAGGATCGTAGATGACGGATCAACACGTTGGATTGGTGGAGGAGTAATGAAACACAATATCCTGTACTTTCAAGATTAGCTAGAGATATCTTGAATGTTCCAATATCAACTGTTGTATCAGAGAGCGCCTTTAGTCAGAGACGACAACAGCTTGGAGACAACCGACACTCATTGAAAAGCAATGCAATGAATGTTCTAGTTTGCCTCAGAGATTGGATTAGAGCGTAAAGAAGAAACCAAGTAATGGAACCGAAGCCGAACGACGAGCTGAAACTTGAAGAAATTATGTCTTCACGGAAGAACTCAACAGAATCAAGTCCAATGCATGGTTTTGCCCCCGTTGACTTTGACTATCCTATGCAAGTTCCCGTTAATATTAACATGAATGAGTTGGAAAAAATGATGGATAATTTGTAGATTTTTCATTCATGTAAATTATAAATTTTGGATCATTTCGCAATCAATAAAATTCAACATTCATTCACTCCTTAGTCCATACTTTGTAATTTTTTTCATTTAATGATTTAAATTGAATTTCTTCTTTAAATTAAAAACTTACTTCTAATATATTATTAATTTACTACCAAGTATTATTAATTTATTATATTAAATAGCATATGTTTTGTATATTTGTGTATATATCTTCTATAGATGTGTATATTTAATGTATACATGTGTATATGTTTTATAAATTGTAGTGTATATATATATATATATATATATATATATATATATATATTTTAGTATATGTTTTATTTAAAGTAATACATATATATTGAATGGTGCGTATATGTGTGTATATATCTTCTATAGACGTGTATATTTAACGTATACATGTGTATATGTTTTATAAATTAGTATATAACTATATAATTATATATATATATATATATATATATATATATATTGTAGTATATTTTATTTAAAGCAGTACATATACATTGAATGATGCGTATATATGTGTAATATCTTCTATAGACATGTATATTTAACGTATACATGTGTATATGCTTTATAAATTAGTATATAACTATATATATATATATATATATATATATATATATATATTGTAATGTATATATATTGTAGTATATTTTATTTAAAACAGTACATATATATTGAATGGAGCGTATATATGTGTATATATCTTCTATAGATGTGTATATTTAACGTATACATGTGTATATGTTTTATAAATTAGTATATAAATATATATATATATATATATATATTGTAATGTATATATATTGTAGTATATTTTATTTAAAATAGTACATATATATTGAATAGTGCGTATATGTGTGTATATATCTTCTATAGACGTGTATATTTAACGTATACATGTGTATATGTTTTATAAATTAGTATATAACTATATATATATATATATAATATATATATATATATATATATTGTAATGTATATATATTGTAGTATATTTTATTTAAAGTAGTACACATACATTGAATGGAGTGTATATATGTGTATATATCTTCTAAGACGTGTATATTTAACGTGTACATGTGTATATATTATATAAATTAGTATATAACTATATATATATGAGTTAATACATAAAAATGACCCTAAACTTGACACCAAATAATAACTTTGACCTTAAACTTTGATAGTGCACAAATAGGACCTTTAACTATTCAAAACCTGAACAAATATGACCTCCGATTTTGCAACCCCATGCGTGAGTCTCACTCGCGCCTACGTGGAAAGGTAATCCAATCACACGGTGCCACATCGTTAAAAGGTTTGACTTGGAGAGAGGTCATATTTGTGCAGTTTTGAATAGTTAAAGGTCATATTTGTGCACTGTCAAAGTTTTGCTTTTGTGTTAAAACGACGTCATTTTTATTATTATTATTATTATTATTATTATTATTATTATTATTATTGTTATTGTTATTATTATTATTATTATTATTATAATAATTTATTTATTTATTTCTATAGTAGCAGCACCTAATGTTTTTTTTTAATTTTAAAAAATTATTATTATTATTATTTTATTTATTTCTATAACAGCAGCACCTAACTTTTTTTTAATTAGAAAAAAAAAAACAGCCACTAGCAGGGATCAAACCTGCATAGTAGGCTGAAGGAAGCGCCCAAAAAGAGCAAATAACACCACTGGGCTATCTAAGTGTCTTGTTTCATGTGGTTCAACATTAATATACGTACATAAATATTCATTTTCTATCTTATATATATACAACGTAATTTTTTTATCGAAGGGGTTCGGGTGAACTCCATGGCAACCACGTAGGTCCATCCCTCGTTAATTTAATAACATTAATTTAATAATATTTTAATTATGTTAATTTGATAACGTTAATTTAATATACTACTACTACTACTACTATCCTTAATAACATCAATTTAATAACGTTTTATTAAAACCATAATTTTTTTATTATTAGTATAGTTTCATCTTTAATACAATATTTAAATAAATAATATTTAGATATATTATATAACTTAAATTCGTCCCTTGGTTTATAATATATATACATACATACCCGCTCGATTTTTTCATATGAGGCTGACCCGCCTAATTAATAAATCTTCAATATTGCTCTTTTTCCGCAATGACAAAAGAAATTAGATGTCATTTTCATCTTTGAGCCGAAAATAATGAAAAAATAATAGTGAAGAGTCATTTAAAAGTCATATTTGTGCAGTTTTGAATAGTTAAAGGTCATATTTGTGCACTGTCAAAGTTTAAGGTCATATTTATGTATTATGCCCTTAGATTTTAAGCTGAACGCGCTCAGTTTTGCGTGTTGAACGCGCGTTTTTCCACGTAGGATTGGAGGTCATATTTGTGCAGTTTTGAATAGTTAAATGTCATATTTGTGCACTGTCAAAGTTTAAAGTCAAAGTTATAATTGGGTGTCAAGTTTAGGGTAATTTTTATGTATTAACTCTCTCTCTATATATTGTAATGTATATATATTGTAGTATATTTTATTTAAAGTAGTACATATATATTGAATGGTGCGTATATGTGTGTATGTATCTTCTATAGACGTGTATATTTAACGTATTCATGTGTATATGTTTTATAAATTAGTATATAACTATCTATATATATATTGTAATGTATATATATTGTAGTATATTTTATTTAAAATAGTGCATATACATTGAATGGTGCATATATTTGTGTATATATCTTCTATAGACGTGTATATTTAATGTATACATGTGTATATGTTTTATAAATTAGTATATAAATATATATATATTGTAGTATATACATATATTGTAGTATATGCTTTACTTAAAGTAGTACATATATATTGAATGGTGTGTATATTTGTGTATATATCTTCTATAGACGTGTATATTTAACATATATATGTGTATATGTTTTATAAATTAGTATATAACTATATATATATTGTAGTATATCTTTTACTTAAAGTAGTACATATATATTGAATGATGCGTATATTTGTGTATATATCTTCTATAGACGTGTGTATTTAATGTATACATGTGTATATGTTTTATAAATTAGTATATAACTATATATATATATTTATTGTAGTATATGTTTTATTTAAAGAAGTACATATATATTGAATGATGCGTATATATGTGTATATATCTTCTATAGACGTATATATTTAACATATACATGTGTGTATGTTTTATAAATTAGTATATAACTCTATATACATACTTATATATATTGTAGTATATATATGTTGTAATATATGTTTTATTTAAATTAGTACGTATAGTCGTATATATTGAATGTTACGTATATATGTGTAATTGTGTATGTGTATATATTTTTTAAATTCTAATATAGTATATACTATATATATAGTGTATATATATTGTTTAACGTATTTAAAATGTATATAGGTGGGTATATATAGTGTATATTGGACTTTTTTTTTTTTGATCGGGTTTGACCGGTTTTTTAACCGAGTTTAGGTGAGTTAGATCGAGTTAGGTTAAGTGGGCCGAGTCAGGATTGTTTTTAAAATTTTTACTGTTTAACCCGGAATCGGCCCGGCCCACTTAACCCCAACCGGCCCGGCCCACAAACCGGTTAATTTTAACGGGCCAGTTCCGAATTGACCCGACCCGGCCCACTTAACACCTTTAAGTGGAGCTTAAATTGATAAACCAAGCTGAGATTAATGACATCATTGATGAATTATTACAACTAAAATATAGGTTTGCGAATTCGAAATCATTTTCGATCAACTGTTACTTGAAAAGTTGGGAACATCTTAATCATGAGCTTATAACGAGGAGGTTGTGAAATACTAGTGAGATTTTGAATTTTCATATTAAACTTGGGGTCTCATATATGTCAGTTGTATATCATTTGTATGTCACTTTACATCATATGAATATCACGTTTATCTCGTGTGTATATATATATATTCTACTTCTATACTAATATATAAGTAAAGGTTTGATAGTACTACTAATTTCTCTTATTCTCTTTCTTTCATTTTTTTTTACTATTACTACTATTATTTCTATTTCTATTTCTATTCTATTCTATTTATTTATTATTATTATTATATTATTTTTTTACTACTATATACAAGTGAAGATTGCGGTGACTACCAACGGTATTTCGGTAATTTTAGTCACCCCAACCTTCACTTATAAATAGTTACACATGCATATATTTTTTTTTTAATCTTTATTAGTTTTGTCCTCATTTTTATGGTGCAATAAAATAGTTATATATGAATAATATTTTTTTCTTATATTTATTAGTTTTGTCCTCATGTATTATTTTAATAATATTTTTATTTAAACTTTTGTAATTGAATTATACATGGTAGTATTTTTTTATAAATATCTTTTTGTTCCTAACTAAATGACTATCAAGAGTATTTCGGTAATTTTATATATAAAATGGTTACACATGCATATGGTTTTTTTTCCCTATATTTATTAGTTCTGTCCTCATTTTATGGTGCAGTAAAATGGTTAGACATGCATATTGCTTTTTCTTATATTTATTAGTTTTGTCCTCATGTATTATTTTAATAATATTTTTATTTAGACCTTTGTAATTGAATTATATATGGTAGTATTTTTTTATAAATATCTTTTTTTTTTCCTTATTAAATGACTACCAAGGGTATTTCGTTAATTTTATGGTGCAATAGTGAAGGTTGGGGTGACTACCTAGGGTATTTTAGTAATTTATGTATTATTTTAATTATAGTTTTATTTAGACCTTTTGTAATTGAATTATACATGGTAGCATTTTTTTTATAAATATCTTTATGTTCCTTATTAAATGACTATCAAGGGTATTTCGGGAATTTTATGATGCAATAAGTGAAGGTTGGGGTGACTACCAAGGGTATTTCAGTAATTTTAGTCACCCTAACCTTCACTTATATATAGTAGTAATATCTTTTTGTTCCTTATTAAATGACTATCAAGGATATTTCGCTGATTTTATGGTGCAATAAGTAGTCACCCCAACCTTCACTTATATATAGTATAATAGTAAATAAAATGGTTACACATGAATATATTTTTTTTATATATATTTATTAGTTTTGTCCTCATTTTTATGGTGCAATAAAATGGTTACACATGCATATTGCTTTTTACTTATATTTATTAGTTTTGTCCTCATGTATTAATTTAATAATATTTTTAATTAGACCTTTGTAATTGAATTATACATAGTAGTATTTTTTTATAAATATCTTTTTGTTCCTTATTAAATGACTACCAAGGGTATTTCAATAATTTTATGGTGTAGGTTGGGGTGACTACCAAGGGTATTTCGTTAATTTTAGTCACCCCAACCTTCACTTATACATAATAGTAAATAGAGAAAATACATCGAATCACCCCTGAACTTGCAGCCAAAACTTACTTTAGACCCTTAACTAGTCGGGCAATTATATACCCCCCTTAATAACTTTAAAGTGAATTTTTTACCACCCTAAAAAAATTATACCACTCTCACTACGGAGAGTGAAGTACACACGCCCCACGTCATTGTCAAATCAGTACCATGTCATTGCCACGTAAGAAATTATAATTTTTTTTTAAAAAAGTAATCCAACACACATATTATTTTTATATATTTTAAAAAATAAATAAATATATATATGTAGTATTTATATATATATATATATATATAATATATATATTTTTAAAAAAAAATTATATATATATATATATATAAACCCCCCCCCCCTCCTTCTTCTTCTTCTTCTTCTTCAACAGCCCCCCCCCTCCCCCATTCCTTCTTCTTCTTCAATTTAACTGCCCCTCCACCCCCACCCCCTGTTTCTCCTTCTCCTTTAATTTTTTTTTTCACCATTAACACCATTGTTTCACCATTAACACCAATGACTTGATTCGAATTTAACAAGAAGTTGATAAATAACTTGTTCATGTAGATTAAGCCATGGCTCCTTCATCAACAGTTAGAAATCAACAATTGCAAGTAGAACAAAACTTAAACCCATCCACAATAATTCCAGGTCTACCAAACGATTTAGCAGCAATAATACTAATATTCGTTCCTTTGTTTCGATCTGCCATGAAACTGCTTTCTCCTTTAATTTTTTTCACCATTCACACCATTATTTCAAAACTTCACAAATTGTCATGTAGGTTACAATACATAACTTGATTCAAATTTAACAAGGAATTGACAAATAAATTGATTAGAAATTGACAAATTGTCATCACAAATTTTCACAAATGCTCCGATAAGCACAAGACGAGGAAGTGATAAATTGTCATCACAGTTTCACCTATGCTCCATGCTCGGAAACTAAGAAATTGATAAATTCAAATCAAGTTATTTATCATCACAAATTGGATGTAGAAGTGAAAAAAATTAATGAAGGAAGGGGTTAATGGAGCTTAGTAATGGTGTTCTTGAAAAAAAAAAGAGGATGAATTTAGCCTAAATAACGAAGATGAAGAAATGGGGTGGGGCGAGGGTGGAGGGTATGAAGAAGATGAAGAAATGGGGTGGGAGGTACAATAAAGATGAAGAAATGGGGTGTTGGGGGTGGGGGTGGAGGTGGGAGAAGGGGGTGTTTATGAAGAAGATGAAGATGAAAGTGGATTCTTGATCTTTTTTTTTTTAATTTATGTATATATATATATATATATATATATATATATATAAAATAAAGTGGGCCCTTTTTTAAAAAAAAAATTCACTTGCTTTTTTTTTGCCACGTCAGCCATAGAGGGTGAAATTAATTCACTTGAAAGTTGTTAAGGGGGGTAAATAATTGCCTGATTAATTTAGGGTTTAAAGTAAGTTTTGGCGATAAGTTCGGGGGGTGGGGGGGGGTGTGATGTATTTTCTCTAGTAAATAAAATGGTTATACATGCATATGATTTTTTCCTTATATGTATTAGTTTTGTCCTCATTTTTATGGTGCAATAAAATTGTCACACATTCATATTGCTTTTTTCTTATATTTATTATTTTTTTCCTCATGTATTATTCTAATAATATTTTTATTTAGACCTCTGTAATTGAATTATACATGGTAGTATTTTTTTATAAATATATTTTTGTTCCTTATTAAATTACTTATTTTTTTATATATATCAAGGGTATTTCGGTAATTTTATGGTGCAATAAAATGGTTACACATGCATATTATTTTTCTTTATATTTATTAATTTTATCCCCATTTTTATGGTGCAATAAAATGGTTACACATACATATTCTTTTTTCTTATATTTATTAGTTTTGTCCTCGTGTATTATTCTAATAATATTTTTATTTAGACCTTTGAATTGAATTATACATGGTAGTAATTTTTTATAAAAATCTTTTTGTTCCTTATTAAATGACTACCAAGAGTATTTCGGTAATTTTATGATGCAATAAATATTTCAGAATCGATGTATGTCTCCTCAACTTATACATTTGAAACTTTCAAATGAGATGTGCAATCATATACTTTTCTAGGAATGTCCAAATGAAAGGCGTGTCGCCAACTATAGTTGCAACAATCTAGCTAGATTTTTATCCACTTATATAATCACTTTTGTATTGGTTGGACCAGTCCAACAAACTCAATTTATTCCACACTGAATGTATATATTATGTTAACATCGGTACTTTGTACTGCATTTCTTTTCTTTTACTCCTATACTAAACAATTAAAACAAGTAGGAAATAATCTTTCCCAAAGTTGGATCTCTTTTGCATATTATTGTTGCCAAAATGCACGGGCACAAATATATATCATGTGTGTGTATATATATATATATATATATATACATGTGTGTGTATGTGTATGTATCACATACAATGATATACATATGGCATAAACAATCATCCTATTTGAATTATTTTTATAACAACACCAAAAGTCTGATCAATTCTAAATATATCTAACCTTTATAATCAATTCCTCCAAATTATTCGAAACAAGATCAAGCAACGCCCGATTGATTTCAACATAAATTCTTAAACACTCCTTATTTTATTTTTAAAATTTTGCTTGAAATAGCTCCTTATTCACGAAAAAAAAATCAACATAAAATCAAATGATACATGTAGAAATGATAATGGAGTGGAGCTGGACGAATTTAATGTTAAAAAATATATTTTAAGAACACAAAATATACGAAGAAGAACACAAGATGAAGGGTTGATAATATGAACATCGAACACATGATTGAGGCCTGAAATACATGCGAAATGCTTACCTAAAAATGATATTTACTCTCTATCCTCTGAAAGATTGCTATGGAATTACGTGCAAATAATTTTAATAGATATGAGAAGCCTATGAAAGTCCGCACTAAGCAAATAGTGAAGAAATTCAATTAAAAAGCAAGAACTATGAAACTTGATCTTTTGAGAAGAAAAGATTTGATTTGGAAAAAGTTGTAAAGACGCTTCTCTATTAAAGTTTTCTATAAAGATTACGTTGAATCACAAGAGGTTGGATTTACATAAAATTAAGGTAGAAAAACGATGAACAGACGCAACCTTTCATTAAAAGATACTTTTTCATCAAAAGATATTTCATTAAAAAAACACCTCTTACAATTATTAATTCAGTTTAGATAAAAATGCAACAATCCCCCACTTGTTTAAATATAAATTAGGACATAAAGAGCAAGTCCTGTTCATGCATATAGTAATGCATCTTTCGATTTGAACAATATCTTAGTGCAATGCTTTAAGACAAAATTGAAATTTCACATAGCTTAATAGCTTTGAATGTGTTATTCTTTGTTATAACATCAATAACACTACAAACATAAGCATTTCATTTCTGCTTTCCACTAAACATGCTTAGCGCTTTTATGGTCATATGCTATCCACAATTCATGAACATTTATGAAAGCAACTCCAACTCTCAATCGAAGTGACACCACTTTTAATAGGTGAAGTTCTGTTAGTGTTTCTCATATTTGAGACACTTGTTCATTGAGTTGAACCTCATTAAAAGTATTAGAACTCAATCCTCCAATTTATAACAATCAGTACTAGTATATCTCTTACTTAACTACTGAACATCCACTTATCAATAACTTGTTGTTACCGTTTGAACCCATAGCTCCATTTCACAGTGTCGAGTAGGATTGCATTATTGGTGGATCTAATTAAGGAGTTTTAACATTATCAAATTTAAATTTTTATTAAACAACTTTCTTTTTAAAAAAAATAGTAAATAGATTAGTCAAATTCTTTTGACTCTACCAATGTTATAGAAATTATTCCATCTTGAATTAACTTTCTCACTCAATCATGTCAAGAACTTATGCGTTTTGACTTTTCATTATATAATCTTTATATCTTGAGTTAGAGTACCTTGGCTATTATAAAATTGATGTCATATTTTGCAAAATAATGAATTTTCTAAAAATAGATAGAATCCCGCAACACCCAACTCCTTTTCTTGCATCCACTAAAACAAGTCTACTTCTTGATTTTAAAAATTGTACCTCCTTCAGAGGTAACATCCGTCATGTGATAAATTTATTTTCTCACATATTTGATACCGACTTGTATCGATACATACTTATAAAATATAATATGAAACTTAGAGTTTCGTAAATCTTTAGTTCTCTAAAGAAAATCAAGAACTCAGCTACTGACTCTTCCTATAATGCTTGCTTACATACAGAGGCGAACCCAGGATTTGAAGTCTGGGGGTACACCAGTATTGTCAAAGGCGCGTATAAGTTCTGAATAAAGACTCAAATTTGTGTTGATTGCTCACCTCGTTTAATGTGCAGTTTAGGTTCTAATTTATAAGATATACTTTCCCTTGTCAATGAGGCTTTTCTAGAGATACGGACACTAACAATTGATATTTCACTTAATAAAAAAAAATCAATTTTTGTGTTCATATATTTGTCATTCATGCTTATATTATTAGTCTTGAACTAGACATATGTTTATATTTTTTCTCCTTTATGCCTTTTTTTGTTAAATCTCACGCTTTATTTGTACTTTGTGATTAAATATAATGGACCTTGCGGCTTTTATTGCCCTTTTTTGCTTTTGCTAAGGCGATGAGAATTGTCTTTAAAACTAGAACTTGGTTGAGGAGAATAGTATCTATCCATTTCAATTCACAAGAATCAATAACAAATTCCTACAAAATAAAAAATTCATCAAGAATATAAGTAAAAATATTTATTTATTTTTAATCAAATCCCATGAACTTAAATAGAAGCAAGAAAACAGAAATAAATAAATTTTACACACTAACTTTCAAGCAACAAGTAAATATTAAAAGCAATTAACATTACCCAAACTTGAATAAAAAAATAAAAAAATGAAAGGAAAAAATGTGTACCTATTAGTATCAAATGAAAAATTGCTCTTTTCTCTTTGTTTGGGTAGCCTAGCTGGTGGCATTTAAATGTATATAAAGGAGAAATAAAATGAAAAAATCAAGCGACTCCATCAAGAATCGAACACGCGACATCGGGCCAGAAGGGTGTCAGCGTTTGAGTTCCAAACCAGTGCACCCACACAAGTTTTATTCCTAAGGTTGCACAATTAAATATATTAACACTTTAGTAGGATATATATACGTATATATACAATTTTTTTAAAAAGTTACCGGGTGCACGTGCACCCTCGAGGCACCACGTGGGTCCGCCTCTGCTTACATAAGTTAAGCCACAATTCTTTTATCATAATTAGTTAACTCAATCTAGTATCAAATAGGATATTTTTCTCTTGTATTTAAGTGACTAAATTTATTTAGCACTTTCTCAATGTAATGAAATTAACTCAATACATTACTCTCATTGTTTTATTTGATCTTGATACCCAACATATAGTATCATTTTGTCCAAGATCTTCATGCGAGCTCTCCACCAAATAAAGTGAGTCCTACTGAATAATAGAGATCTGGTGATGGATTGTTCTTCACAGTGCTAGTAGGAGGTGCATAATTCATCTTAATCTTATCTTAAGGTGTTAACCTTTTAACAAGATAACCTGCTCTATACCAATTGATATTTTACACGTCCTGCAGTTTTTAACGAACTATGGATAATTAAATTTCTTGAATGTATCGGGTTGTCTAATGTGTTTCACCAACGTGATAAAAAATAATAAACTTAAGAACATACATTTTTATGTTGAGAACACCTGAATCACAATAAGTGTAAGAAATTACGATCTACACCTCAGTAGGATTTACCCCAAAATTTTCTAAATAATGAGCCTTTTAAAACAATCAATTACAAACTCTGAAATCTAAGAAATTATAAACTCTAATTCCAAAACAACTCACAATCCTCTCAAGGCTTGCGACCCTAAATCACCAAGTTATCCCAACTTGAAGACAATCTCCTATTCTAGTTTATAACACACCGAAATTGTAATTTCAAAATGATTATAACTCAAAGAACGCTCCTAATACAATCAAGTTAAACTCTAGCTAGACTCATCTATGTATAGACTTGTTCCTTATTAAGAGTTCTTCACGCAACACTTCAATATTCTCAATATCTGATTTTTGCCTTTGCTTGTTATGAGTGTACAAACGACTTAATGGGAGCTCTTAGGTATTTATGGATGTTAATACTTGCTTCCTTTAAGTCGGTTTGCTTTTCCTTCAATTGAATCTCACTCCTTTTTTGAAAAATATTTTGAGGAATCCCATTCCTAATTGGACACTTTTACCACCTTCCTTTTTAACTCATTTTTTTTTACATGAATTCACCTAATAAAGTATTCCTTTATAGTAAGGAATTCATGTCTTGAATCAGCATCTTTTTAACTTGTATTGCTTGTGTCATCAAATTCAAACGAAAATCTCTTCTTCACTGCATATTGCTAGTGTAGATGGACCATGTGAGTTTACCTGTTTCTTGCGACTGTTCCACTAGACAACTTGATTTTCAAGACTTTTTTTTTTTGCATTAATGCTTTTATCATCTTCAAAACCATCACATTCCAACATAGTGTCTTACGTGAACAAGGTCTTTGAACTTAATCATCACTACTTGGTGTACTCGCATGAACCGTAATAGTCCACATGCAACAAATTCATCTTGGCATGGTCTAACGAAAGCGCCATATTTTTTTGTAGAGATCCAATGATTATTATATAACCACAATAGCCCTCAATTTCATTCATGATAAATATCATTTTAGATTGTTGGAATATATGTTCTTAGAACATAAAATATACGAAGAAGCACACAAGATGAAGGGTTGATAATATGAATACCGGATACAGAATTTGGGGCTTGAAACACATGCGAAATGCATTCCTAAAAAAGATATTTGCTCTCACTCCTCTGTAGGTTGCTATGGGATTATGCACAAATATTTTTAGTGGATATGACAAGCCTATAAAATTCTACACTAAGCAAATAGTAAAGAAATTCTTCTAGAAAATAAGAACTATAAAATTCGATCTTTTGAAGAAGAATAAATTTCTTTTGAGGAAAGTTGTAAAGACGCTTTTGTATTAAAGTTTTTTGTAAAGATTATGTTGAATCACAAAAAGTGGAATTTAAATAGAACCTAGGTAATCAAAGGATGAAATAATATAATCTTTCATTAAAAGACATCTTTTCATCAAAAAATACTTCATTAAAAAGATACCTCTTATAATTATTAATTCAATTTAAACAAAAATCTAACATTTAAGGCTACTGAGCATAAAGAGTTTGAGACTAGGGCAGGACGAGTTCAAATAATGTTCTCCAAAATTTGATATGGACTGTGGGTTTATTAACTTTGTTTATTTGTACTTATCATTACTATAATAGATAATTTATGTAAATATAATTTTCAATTAATAGAATTTACAGATCTCATTTTAAAGATAAATTATATTATTACACTGTCATACTCTTTCAATTACTATCTTTTAGTAACTAAACCATTTAGAAGTCATTTGGTGTGAGGGATAAAAAGAAATAGTGGCGGGGTAAATTTTTGATACCTCTTAATCCATTGTTTGATTGTAAAGTGTGGGATAACTTATCCCAAGATTAATAATTAATACTGGGATAAGTTATCCCTACCTTTGGGTAGAATAGTAATATCGAGATAATTTATTCCGGAATAAAATGTATAAAATAACAAAAATACCCTCCTTAAACTCTCTTTTATACATCACTTTTTACATCCATGTATTTTCTCATATTTTTTAATACCATTTCCTTCACTACTCGTTATTTTTTTTGATAATAAATTTTTCTATTAAAAATTAAACTATAAATATAATTTTTATTTATGAATATATTATATGTTGAATTTGTTTGCTTAATTCTTATGTTTATTTATAATTTGATTTCTCTTATAAAAATATGACTCCACTATTTAATTACATATTTTTAATTAAATAGTCTTTTTGTCACTTAAAAATTTATTTTTTATATATCAATTAAAATAAAAATAATTTTAATATTTTATAATAGAAGAGTGATATGTGTTGAAATGAAGTGATAGAAACAGTAAAATCTTTTTACTTATAACAAATTTAAGATGGAATTTTATTTTTAAAAAACACATGGCACAATTATGAGAATGCACACACAAAAATATTTAAGCTAAATAAGATGAAAATTTTATTTTTAAGAATGAATAAATGAAGTTTGCAAAGAAAATATATGCAAAAATAAAATAAGGTAGAGGATATTTTTGTAAACAAACGACTTATTCTTGAAAATTATACAATGCATACTATTTTGAATTTGACAAGTCAAACACTCAATAAGAAATAATCTCATCATAACTAATCTCAATATAACTTATTCCAACATAACTAATTCCAGCATAACTTGTCCAAAAACCAAACGACCCCATAATGTCACTATCCAACTCTATTAGTTGATAATAGACAAAAATAAATTAATGAGGCCAACTAGGGTTGTTAAGTGGGCCAGGCCGGGTCAACCCGAAACCGATCCGTCAAGTTTAACCGGTTTGTGGGCCGGTCCGAATTCGGGCCTGGTTAAAAGGGCCGGCTCGATTTCGGGCCCAACAGTAAATTTTTTAAAAACAATCCGGGACCGGCCCACTTAACCTAATCCGGTCCAACCCACCTAAATCCGTTCAAAACCTGTCCAAAATTCGGTCAAAATAAAAAAAAATAATTAAAAGTTTTTCTCCAATATACACTATATATACCCACCTATATATATTTTAAATACGTTAAACAATATATATACACTATATACATAGTATATACTACATTAGAATTTAAAAAAAATATACACATATACACAATTACACATGTAATCGTGTAATACGATTATACGTTAGTTAAATATATATACTATTCTAAATAAAACATATGCTCCAAAATATATACTACAATATAATGATATATATACTAATTAATAAAACATATACACATGTATACGTTAAATATATACTACTTTAGAGTCTATAGAGGATATATACACATATATACGTACCATTCAATATATATGTACTACTTTAAATAAAATATACTACAATATATACACACACTATATATATAGTTATATACTAATTTATAAAACATATACACATGTATACTTTAAATATATACTACTTTAGAGTCTATATTCTATATATACACATATATAGGTACCATTCAATATATGTACTACTTTAAAAAATATGTTCCAAGATATATACTACAATATAATGATATATATACTAATTTATAAAACATATACACATGTATACGTTAAATATATACTACTTTAGAGTCTATAGAAGATACATACACATATACACGTACCATTCAATGTAGATGTACTACATTAAATAAAATATACTACAATATATATACTACAATATACACACACACTATATATATAGTTATATACTAATTTATAAAACATATACACATGTATACGCTAAATATATACTACTTTAGAGTCTATATTCTATATATACACATATATACGTATCATTCAATATATGTACTACTTTAAAAAATATGCTCCAAGATATATACTACAATATAATGATATATATACTAATTTATAAAACATATACACATGTATACGTTAAATATATACTACTTTAGAGTCTATAGAAGATATATACACATATATACGTACCATTCAATATATATTTACTACTTTAAATAAAATATACTACAATATATATGCTACAATATATACACACACACTATATATAGTTATATACTAATTTATAAAATATATACACATGTATACGCTAAATATATACTACTTTAGAGTCTATATTCCATATATACATATATATACGTATCATTCAATATATGTACTACTTTAAAAAATATGCTTCAAGATATATACTACAATATAATGATATATATACTAATTTATAAAACATATACACATGTATACGTTAAATATATACTACTTTAGAGTCTATAGAAGATATATACACATATACACGTACCATTCAATATAGATGTGCTACTTTAAATAAAATATACTACAATATATATACTACAATATATACATACACTATATATATAGTTATATATTAATTTATTAAACATATACACATGTATACGTTAAATATATACTACTTTAGAGTCTATATTCTATATATACACATACATACGTACCATTCAATATATGTACTACTTTAAAAAATATGCTCCAAGATATATACTACAATGTAATGATATATATACTAATTTACAAAACATATACACATGTATACGTTAAATATATACTACTTTAGAGTCTATAGAAGATATATACACATATACACGTACCATTCAATATAGATGTACTACTTTAAATAAAATATACTACAATATACACACACACTATATATATAGTTATATACTAATTTATAAAACGTATACACATGTATACGTTAAATATATACTACTTTAGAGTCTATATTCTATATATACACATATATACGTACCATTCAATATATGTACTACTTTAAAAAATATGCTCCAAGATATATACTACAATATAATGATATATATATATTAATTTATAAAACATATACATATGTATACGTTAAATATATACTACTTTAGAGTCTATAGAAGATATATACACATATATACGTACCATTCAATATATATGTACTACTTTAAATAAAATATACTACAATATATATATTACAATATAATGATATATATACTAATTTATAAAAGATATACACATGTATACGTTAAATATACACTACTTTTGAGTCTATAAAAGATATATACACATATATACGTACCATTCAATATATATGTACTACTTTAAATAAAACATATACTATAATATATATACTACAGTATATGCACACACTATATATATAGTTATAAACTAATTTATAAAACATATACACATATATACGTTAAATATATATTCTTTTAGAGTCTATATTCTATATATACACATATATACGTATTATTTACTATATGTACTACTTTAAAAAATATGCTACAAGATATATACTACAATATAAATGGCTCAAACGGTCAAAAATATATATATTTTTTTAAAAAGATTAAACGGGTTGGTTAATCGACAGGCCTGGACCGGGTTTGGTCCGGGCCGGATTACCGGGCCCAAAAAAAACCCAGCCCGGGACCCGGAACCCTACAACCCGTGGGCTGATCGGGCCGGATCATACCGGGTCGGGCAACTATGGTGGGCCGGGTCAAACCGGCCCCTTTGACAGGCTTACTTCCAACATTGAGAAATTTTATGTACAGTACTAACTTAGGGTGTGTTTGGTATGAAGAAAATATTTTTCTGGAAAATAATTTGAATTCTTATGTGTTTTCTTATGTTTGGTTTTAACTTTACGTATGGTACTGACTTAGGGTGTGTTTGGTATGAAGAAAATATTTTTCTGGAAAGTAAGTTGGATTCTTATGTGTTTTCTTATGTTTGGTTGGTGAATGACAAATATTTTTCAAAAATTATTTTCTATTGTTAGGTTGGTGAATAAAAATTTATTTAGAAAATACATTTTAGTGTTTAGCTAAAGAGTAAAAATACATTTTAGAAAAATAATTTTTGATCTCAAAAAATATTTTTTTTAGGGTGTGTTCGATATGGAGGAGGAAAAATATTTTTTAGAAAAATAAGTTATTTCTTACTTATATTCTCGTGTTCATTATGCAAATTTGTAAGTATTTGTTTTCTAAAAGTATTTGTATATATTTAATAAAAACAAGGAGAACGAATATGATAAGAAGTGTGGGATAAGAAAATTATTTTGAATTTAAAAAAAAAATATTATTTTTTTCGGGGAGGAGGGCTGGTAGGTGGGGGTTGGAATTGTCAAAATAGGTGGTAGGAGTGTGGAAAGAAAAAAAATTATTTTTTGAAAAAAATAAATTAATTTTTTTAAGCAGGAGGGGCGGAGGGGCGGCTACTAGGGGATGGGGATCGGGGTAGAATAGTGAGGGTGGGGTAAGAAAAAAATTAAATTTTTTTAAAAATAAATATAAAGAAATTATTTTTTTTGGAGGGGGATGGGGTTAGTTAGGGAGGGGGTAAGAAAAAAGTTTGAATTTTTTTAAAAAATTAAATATTCTTTTTGGAGGGAGTAGGAGTTTGAGTTTTGGGGTAGGGGATGAAGTAAGAAAAAAATGAAATATTTTTTCCGGATGGGGGTAGGGGTGGAGGTTGGGATAGGGGAGTGAGGATGGATAAGGAAAAAAATTAAAGTTTTCAAAAAATAAATTTAAAAAGTAACTTTTTTTTTAGGGGAGAGGTGGCGGTGGGGGGGAGGTAAGAAACAAGTTTGAATTAAAAAAAACAAATATTTTTTTTGAAGGGAGGGGGGTAGGGGCTTGGGTTTTGGATAGAGAATGAGGTAAGAAAAAATATTGAAATATATTTTTTAGATGGGGTGGTAGGGGTGGGGTGGGGTAGGAGATTGGGGGTCAGAGTAGGGGTGGATGATTTTGAGAGTTGTATGAACATTTTAATTTAAGAATGAGGTTGAAAAAAAGTTTTGAAAAATATTTTCAAAACATTTAAACCAACCAAACATGAGAAAATTGAAAAACATTTTCAAGAAAATGTTTTCCTTCATACCAAACACACTCTTAAAGCCAATCATTTTAAAGTCAACTGTTGCAACAGATGTATATATTTGTTTGATAATTTTCAGCAGATGTGTTATCTGTTGAAACATATATGTGTCTATTTGTTTTGTCAGTTGGAAGACATATAATATATTCACCTTCTTCAGCTCGTGCTGCTTTCCTTTGGACATTGTATGTTGCTCAGTGCAACACACAAACAGAGGAGTTGCAATTTCGCTTTTTTGGATGCCTGATAATGCCCTGGAAATCACTCTCCTTCTCCTCTTAGCCCGAATCTATAATGGAACGGATGGAAATAAAATCCTCTTTGATGAAATGAGACCCCTCTTAGATGTCAATTCCTTTATAGAAGAAGTTAATACATTAATAGCATTAAATACTACATCATGTTTCGCCCTGCAGTCTTGACATTTGCATGCAGAACATTCGCTGGGAGAGGCAAAATCTGTATAACCAGTATGATCATACTCATAATGGTTTGCTTTAAATACTGTAAGAGGAGCATCATTAGCACCAACAACAGCACCACTACCACCACCAACAGCTCCATCAACAACAACAAGTCCACTCTCTAAAATTATTTTTCTTGTAATGGTTGTTGCTCCAAACAATTCCATTTTTATTCTGTCGATGACCTTAGGGTCCGATAAAGTTTGCACAGACCGTAAAGTAAGAAAAAATGGCATCTTCAACTCTCGATTGGTCGGAACTAGCGACGGATGCACATTCTAACATAAATCATTACATATATTAGAATGATGATTAGATCATTAAAAAAATATTAATTAAAAGAAAAAATAATTATAATTATACTTACTGCATCCTTCGGGGGGTTGAAGAGATCAAGAAATTTTACATTTTTATCAGTTTTGGCCGACAACCATCTCAAGATTATTGGACAAGAAACTCCTTCCTGGTAGTTCACTTGTTGTCTCAAATAAGGAATGACTTCAAACACCCAAGCCTATAAAATAACTCCAATAAATCAAAACCATTATTGAGCGAAAAAAATGAATGATATCATAATAGAAGAAAGAAACATTTACCATGAAAGCCCATGGGAAGCCATATAAGTTGACTGTCTTTGGCGCTAACGGAGTCAACAAATATTTGATAGTCATTTTGAAGCTTTCATACCCCCATGGATAGCTGTTAAACGCCTCAAGATCCTCGGAGAGCTTTATTAAACCGAGACTTATATTTTTGTTAACGTCTCTCGCCCAAAGAATATTATGTACAAACCAAACCAAGCACAATGGCTACTTGTGCTTCTTTGAAAGTCCTTTACCTTTCAACGCTTCTATCAAATTTTTGTTTTTGAAGCTTGGACCAACAATGGACACCAGGTCATCACGATCACACGACTTGCTTTTGCCTTTTTTGGGTGTGCGGGGTGCTTTTTTTGGGTTAGAATAGGTATAACTTGAGAAGGAGGATAACATTTTAGTCCAGTAACTATGACAAACTCCTTCCAACAAAAACAAACCGGCATGCCACAGTAATTTATCCATACCTCATCCATCTTATCTTTGTTTTCATACATAAACCTATGCTTGGGAAGTTCATATACCATTTTCATTTGGAAACGAGCATTGTTGTCCTCCGGCAAATCAAGATATTTTCCAAAGCAACTGTCCCTGAAATAAGCATCCAATTTTTGTTCTCGAAGTATTTTTATGAAGGCGTCAGAAGATTTTCCCATGACTGACTTAACCACGAAATCACCCGTTAAATTTGCGGCACCATCGCACTGCATTCTCACAGGATAACGATCAATGCTGAAGGATTTGACTAGCTCTTCAGTGGAAGGGCTATTAGCATCTGCATCATCTCTTTTGAAACATTCCTCCTCCCCGTGTTCATCATATTCTGCTCCCGATTGAGATAACGCTTGTAAAGCAAGATCATAAAGTGGTGGATGTAGCTTAGCTGCTTCACTTGTTCGTTTACTTGGACTTGATTTGATTTTTGTTCTTTTGGGAACCATATTATCTAAAATTAACAGGAATATAAAATAATATATTATTGTTGATTAATGCATTGTTAAAAAAAGATAACAGTAAATCAAACAAGCAACACAGTAAAATAACAGTTGCAACAAATCACCGATCTGTTGCACCAGGTAGTATATTTGTTTCAACATATAACCAAACTATTACAGCGGATGAGTAATCTGTTGCAATAATACAAAATATATCACTCATCTTTTAAGACAGATGAATTGTCTGTTCAACAGATCACACAACTGTTGTGACATCATCTGTTGCAATATATGAGTAATCTGTTGGAATAGTTAAATAATCCGTAGCAACGGCTGAGTAATCTGTTGGAATAGTTAAATAATCCGTAGCAACGGCTGAGTAATCTGTTGCGATAATACAAAACATATCACTCATTTGTTGAGAAAGATGAATGGTCTGTGCAACAGATCACACATCTATTGCAACACATGAGTGATCTGTTGGAACAGTTATCAACGGTTAATATTATTTAGATTTCTTCCAACATAGGGCCGTCTATCGTGGCAGATGAATGATCAGTTGGAAAAATCAAGTCTTGGACTTTTCCTGTAAGAAGAGTTGGTAGGATTTTATCCAACAGGAGGTTCATCTGTTGCATCAGATCATTAATCTAATGGTTCTTCCATTGCACCAGATGGTTAATTAGTTGCATCAAATTTTTTATCTGATGCTTAATCTGTTGCAATATATGATAAAGTTGTTGCATCAGATATTTAATCTGTTGCATCAAATTATTAATCTGTTGCATCAGAATTGTAATCTGATGGTTCCTCTGGTGCATCGGATGGTTGATCTGTTGCATTATATGATAAATTTGTTGCATCAGATGATTAATATGTTGCACCAGATGGGTAATCTATCGGAGGAAACAGTAGCACGATTTTGTTAAACAAAAAATAACAATTTCATCTTTTTTACCAAGAACAAGAACAGAATAAATCAAACCAAATTGTCCTTTTGTTTTTATAAACACAAATAATAAAAATTAAACTTCAAAAAAATGCAACAAACAACAAAATATCATAATTCACTTCGAAAAGAGAATAGAAGAAATACTAGAAATTAGTATTTTATTCAGACCGCATTTCAAATTAGTGCAATAAATATTAAAATTGTTAACCAATACTATAAGAGAAGTTGGCTCAAGTTCCTCGTTTTCTTCAAAACTAAAAAGGCCATAAATTTTTACCTGTGAAAGAAGAAAAGGACCGATGAAGAATTTGAAGTTGTTGTGGACGGAGAGCAAGGTTGTCACGTCGATTGAAGTCGAAAAGGAATTTGAATCCCAACTATTTGTAGTCGGATGTTGAAGTCACCGAGGATTGAAATGAGAAATTTGCAGAACAGTTGGTTGGGAGAGAGTTGAGAGAAGCTGTCGAGAGAGGGATGAGAGACAGGTTGATTGAATTGAAGAGGGGAACTCGAAGCCCAACTATTTGTCGTCGGAGGTAGAAGTCGTCGGGGTTTGAAGGGAGAAATTTTGCAGAACTGTTGGTTGAGAGAGAGTTGAGAGAAGATTTCGAGAGCGAGGAGAGAGATGAGAGAGTGGTTGATTTGGATTGAAGAGGGTGTGGGTTGGGTTGAATTGTATTTTTGAAAAGATTAGAAAGTTTTGAAAATATTAATCAAGTCCACAATTAACTTGATCTAGTTTCTTAATAATGTTTGACCCTATCTGTTGGTCAATGTCACCAATCCTTCATTTAAGACTTAAAAGACACCTTCCCTTCAATTTTCTCGAGAAACTTTACCTACAGTACTGACTTAGGGTGTGTTTGGTATGAAGAAAATATTTTCTTAGAAAATGTTCTCCTGAAAAATAAATTGGTTTCTTGCTTGTTCTTTTATATTTGGTTGGCGACTGGAAAATAATTTTTGAAAATTATTTTCTAGTGTTTGGTTGGTGAATAAAAATTTATTTATAAAATATATTTTAGTGTTTAGCTAAAGAGTAAAAAATAAATTTTAGAAAAATAATTTTTGATCTAAAAAAATAATTTTTTTTGGGTGTGTTCGATATGGAAGAGGAAAAACGTTTTCTAGGAAAATAAGTTGTCTCTTACTTATATTCTTGTGTTCGTTATGCAAATTGGTAAGTATATATTTTTTTAAAAGTATTTGTATATATTTAACAAAAATAAGGAGAACGAATATGATAATAAGGTGGGATAAGAAAAATATTTTAAATTTAAAAAGAAATGAAAAGAATTATTTTTTGGGGGGGAGGAGGGCTGGTAGGTGGAGGTTGTCAAAACAGGTGGTAGGGGTGCGGTAAGAAAAATATTAATTTTTTTAAAAAATAAATTAATTTTGTAAGCGGGAGGGGGGAGAGGGGCGGCGAGTAGGGGATGGCGGTCGAGGTAGGAGAGTGAAGGTGGGGTAAGAAAAATATTAAATCTTTTTAAAAAATAAATCTAAAAAAAATATTATTTTTTTTGAGGGGGGGGGAGGGTAACGGAGGGAGTAAGAAAAAAATTTGAATTTTTTGGGAGTAGGAGTTTGAGTTTTGGGATAAGAGATGAGGTAAGAAAAAATATGAAATATTTTTTCATATTTTTTCGGAGGGCGTAATGGGTAGGGGTGGGGGAGTGAGGATGGATAACGAAAAAATTAAAATTTTCAAAAAATAAATTTAAAAATTAGCTTTTTTTTTTGGGAGGGGGAGAGGGGTTGGATGGGAGGGGGGGGGGGGGAGGTAAGAAACAAGTTGATTTTTTTTTAAGAAAATAAATATTTTTTTTTAAGGGAGGGCGGGGGGGTAGGGGTTTGGGTTTTGGATAGGGAATGAGGTAAGCAAAAAAATTGAAATAACCTTTTTGCTTGGGGGTGGTAGGGGGTGGGATGGGGGTAGGGGATTGGGGATCGGAGTAGGGGTGGATGATTTTGAGAGTTGTATGAACATTTCAACTTAAGAATGAAGTTGAAAAAGAATTTTGAAAAATATTTTTCTTACTTTTTGAAGAAAGTCATTTTCTTCCTTCATACCAAACACACTCTTAAAGCCAATCATTTTATCCTACAGAAATTCAATTCATAACTAGCAATAGACTAGAACATTACACAATAAAAATTTTATAACATTTTTCTGAATCTCTTTTTAATTAAAGAAAAAAAGTAGCAAATTATGTAAGATGAAACAAGTTGAAAACAACAAATTAAGCTATGCAAAACGAATTAAAGTCAGCGAATTTGCTCCACAGCAAACATTGTCTAATACACTACAAAAACAATACATAGGAAACTTCCCAAATATCAGCCATTTCTTAATCGAGTATACTACCAACGAAAAAAAATTAAATAAACCAAATCATTTTGAAATTTTGAATCCACATATCAAAGTTTGACCGTTTCTTATTTTCTCGTTTATCAAGCAAAAGTGAACATGACATTTCTTATTTTCTCGTTTAATAAGAGTGAAGAAGCAGACAACTCTTCGTCAACATGTCTGCTTCTTCACCTGCTTTAGTTGCTCCGTAATTTTACTATATTATCTCTAATTAATTATTTTAAATTATTTATATATAAGAGAATTAATAATATTTAATTAAAAAAAGGTAAAATAGACATTTATGACATGTCTGTTTCAGCTGCTTCAATCGTAGTTTTATTATATCACCTCAAATTAATTATTATAAGTCATCTAGGTATTAAAAAATTAATAATATTTAATAAATAATAAAATAGATATAACATGTCTGCTTCTTCACATGGTTCAGTTGCTCCATAATTTTACTATATTATCCCTAATTAATTATTTTAACTCATTTATATATAAGAAAATTAATTATACTTTAATTAAAAAAAAGGTATCAACTGCTTCAATCGTAGTTTTATCATATCACCTCAAATTAATTATTATAAGTCATCTAAGTATTAAAAAATTAATAATATTTAATAAATAATAAAATAGATATAAATGATAAATCAATTCTTGATGTTTTAAATTAATAGGACATCTTATATGAGACTTATTTAAAAAAATTCACAAATATGTTTGCTCCATGATTTTACTATATTACCTCTTATTAATTATTGTAAGACATTTACATATAAGAAAATTAATAATATTTAATAAAAAAGGTAAAATAGACATTTATGACATGTCTACTTCTGCTTCAACCGTAATTTTACTATATCACCTCTAATTAATTATTATAAGTTATTTAGGTATTAAAAATTTAATAATATTTAATAAAAATAAAATTGACATAAAATGATAAATTAATTCTTGATGTTTTAAATTAACATGACATTTTATATGAGACTCATTTAATTTTTTTCAAAAATATTTTCTCATAGTAATTTTGTTATATCATTTCTAATTAGGTATTATAAGTCATTTAGAACATATCCACTTCACTGCTTCAATCATAAAATTTGATTCAAATTTATTTCAGTGCTACTTAAATTAGAATAGAAGAAAAAGTATTATAAATCATAACAATTAAAAACTTAAATTATTGTAAGAATATAATTGAATATCAATGCCACAAAAATTTGGATAAGGAGAGTAACATATATTATTTAAAAATTAAATAAAAAATATTATAAATTACAATAGTTAACAATTTAAAATATTTAAAAACATATTAAGAATCTGATTGATTATCTAAATTATATTTGGGTCACGTAAATTTGGGATAGTTTTGACATTTTATAATTTGCATATTTTATTGTTTTAATTTAGTAATTTATTGATCCAAATGATATTTTCGAATTTAACATGTTTTAGAAATTTAGTACTTTATTTATTTTAATTTATTTACTTTATTTTGGCAAAATATTATATAGTTAAAAATTATGCAAAAAAATAATTATAAGTCATAACTATTAACATCTTATAATATTTTAAAAACATATAGTAAAAAATATGATTGATTTTTCAAATTCTAATAGTGTCACATAAGTTGCGATAAAGCAAGTAACATAAATTATTTGAAATTACATTAAAAGAGACTAAAATCACAAAGATTAACAACTTAAAATATTTAAAAAATATATTAGTAAAAAAAATTTGATTGACTCACTAAATTCTAAAATTGGGATAAAGCGAGTAACATAAATTACTAAATTAAATAAAAAATACTATGAATCACAATGATTAGCAACTTAAATTATTAAATAATTTATATTAATAAAAATTTGATTGACACTTCAAATGCTATTTGTGCTACATAAATTGAGATAACGTAAATAACATATGTTGGGTCCGTGCTGGCACGAGCTACAGTATCTAGTATACTAGAGAAAAATGGCCCGTGTATATATTATTATTTTTTTGTCTCAAATTATGTAACACAAATAGAATTTACAAAATCAATCATTAAAATAATTTAAATTCTTAATTATTGTGATTTATAATATTTTTTCTTTTATTCTAATTTAAGTAACACTGATATAATTTCGACAGTCAACCAAATATTTTGTATCTTTTAATTTTTAGAAGTTGTTAATTATGCGATTTATAATTTTTTATATAATTTTTCAATAAGATATGAATACTTTCTCTGTCCCAGTGTATGTGACATTTTTTTACATATATATGTGTATATATTTTTTTTTTACACATATATCCACTTTTTATCTCATTTTCAAATAATATATGTTACTTTATGTCTTTCTCTATCTCATCCCAATTTATGTGGCGCTAATATAATTTCAATAGTCAACCAAATTTTTATGTTGACATATTGTTTTGTGTCTATTTTACCATTTTATAAAATATTATTAATTTTTTAATGCTTAGATGACCATAATAATTAATTAGGGGATGATATAGTAAAATCACGATTGAAGCAGCGAACCAGACATATCTTAAGTGACTTACAATAACTAATTAAAAGTGATATAGCAAAATTACTATAAAAATACTTGTAGAGAAAATTTAAGTGAGTTTTATATAAGACGTCAAGTTAATTTAAAACATCAAGAGATAATTTACCACTTTATATCTATTTTATTTTTTATTAAATATTATTAATACATTGTCTAATACACTACAAAAACATTGTCTAATATTTTTTACCACAGCAAACATTGTCTAATACACTACAAAAACAATACATAGGAAACTTCCCAAATATCAGCCATTTCTTAATCGAGTATACTACCAACGAAAATAAATAAATAAACCAAATCATTTTGAAATTTTGAATCCACATATCAAAGTTTGACCGTTTCTTATTTTCTCGTTTATCAAGCAAAAAAAAATAATTAAAAAATGAAAAAGGCTTAAAAATACCGCTGAACTATCCAAAATAGCTCAAAAATGTCCTTCGTTAGATTTTTGGCTCAAAAATATCCCTCCGTTAAATATTTGGCTCAAAAATATCCCTTCGTTAAATATTTGGCTCAAAAATACCCTTCCCTCCAACGGAATTTGAAAAAGGATCAAAAATATACCTGAACTATCTGAAATGGGTCAAAAATACCAATCTGTTAAAAATTTGGCTAAAAAATACCACTCCTTTAACAAAATTAAATTCTTTCGATTATTTCGTTAATATATATAAAGTTCATCATTTAATTTAAATTTCGTTAACTTTTTAAGTGAAAATTTATATTTCGTTCATTTCTTTAAAGATTAAAAAGATGTAAAGTGAAAATACCTTTTTAGAATAAATGTATGTTTATTTTCCAAATCAAATTCACCAATTTATATTATAATTCAAATACTTTTTTTCATTATCTTATTTTAAAAATTAAAAAAATACTTTTATGTAAAAAAATTAAAGTATTAGGGTTAAAAAGTTAAAGTTAGGGTTTAATTCAATCGAAATAATTTAATTTCGTTGAGGGGAGGGGTATTTTTGAGCCAAATATTTAACAGAGGGGTATTTAACGAAATTAAATTATTTTGATTATTTCGTTAATTTATATAAAGTTCATCATTTAATTTATATTTTGGTAATTTCTTTAAGTGAAAATTTATATTTCGTTAATTTCTTTAAAGATTAAAAAGATGTAAAGTGAAAATACCTTTTTAGAATAAATGTATGTTTATTTTACAAATCAAATTCAACCAATTTATATTATAATTCAAATACTTTTTTTCATTATCTTATTTTAAAATTAAAAAAATACTTTTATGTAAAGAAATTAAAGTATTAGGATTAAAAAGTTAAGGTCAGGGTTTAATTCAATCGAAATAATTTAATTTCATTAAGGGGAGGGGTATTTTTAAGCCAAATATTTCACAGGGGTATTTAACAAAATTAAATTATTTCGATTATTTCGTTAATTTATATAAAGTTCATCATTTAATTTTTATTTCGTTAATTTCTTTAAGTGAAAATTTATATTTCATTAATTTCGTTAATTTCTTTAAAGATTAAAAAGATGTAAAGTGAAAATACCTTTTTAGAGTAAATGTATGTTTATTTTTCAAATCAAATTCAACCAATTTACATAGTACAAGGGTCCATCGAGCCATTCTGCCATTTTTTTCTCCCAAATCTGTCTCTTGATTAAAAATTAATTATTCACTTTTCAACTCTCTGTCTTAATTAGCTCTGTCAAGAATCTTTGATTCAGCTAATAAGAATCAAGTCATCAATATTGTTTGTTATATATTAATACTATTCCATATATAGTAATACTGAAACTGAAAACATTTATAGTATATTTCAATTATTTAGTAACACAATACTATAAATATTTTTATTTAATAGTATTTAAACTGTAAATATTCTATTTTTTCTATTAGTGTGAAGTGTTTGTTTTCAATATGACACTTGACTTTGGACACTGATTATAAAGAAAGTCATTTATTATGATATAAAGTTTAATTATCATCTTTTTGGTATAATATATATTTAGATTTAAGTCATCAAATTCATTAATATCGTAATTTTTCATCCTCTTTTAATTTTAATAATTAAAAAAATTAAAAATTAAAAAAAGAACAATAAAAGCAGAAAACACTATCAAATTTGCTTCTAAATCACTGCATCAAAATTCATACATATATTGAATCCAAAGATTTAAGGCAAACTATTTTTTTCTTGAGTAACTTACATAAATTCCTAAATCTTTAAGTGATATTATATTTTATCCCAACTATTTGGTTAATTACATCTTATCCCGATTTTTTAAAATCGTGATACATATGTTATAAGGTGATATATATAAAAAGAGATACATTTAAAACTTACTAGATATTTATTTAAGGAAGTAACAGATTCTCTTTTATTCTGTGGAGCAAACCACAGATAATCAGTTACGCAATGAATTAATGTGTAATACCCCGTATTTTCCTAACTTAAATTAACCCTCAGTACATGGGTTATCCTATATAATTTTTTTAAAATACTCAGTATTTTTCAGTGTAGAGCTTATCATTTCGTAGGAAATTCAGTCATCTTTCCAACGATATAAAGTTCGCCCAAATCCGATACTCGGGTGAAGAGTTAGAGCCATTTTTGTAAAGCAGTGTGCCAACTGGCACTTCAGCGTATCGCGGAGCCAGGCCAAATGGCATTTGACAATTTTCAGTGGAGCTCCGCGATACCACCGCGTCACGCTACCAGTCAAGTTTCTAATTGTCATTTTTCAGTGTTTTGTCGCGATCATGACGAGTCGCGCCAAGGGTGAAATTCGCATACAAAGGGGTAACGCGATTCCACCACGTCGCATTGTTGACCCAGTTCGCAATTGTCAGTTTACAGTGACACGGCGCGATAGCTTCGCGTCGCGCCAAGGGCCCAGATCGGGTTTTCCAGTTATGAATTTTTAAGTTATTCCAGGGGTATTTGGGTCTTTTTTCAATGCCCTAATCAGTCCTAAATACGAGATTAATGCCCTAAATAGCCTATTACATCATTGTTCACTTAATTTCTCCTAAATCAAATCATTCTCTCTCAAGAAGGGCAAAACCCTAGATTCAAGAAACAAGAGAAAACTCAAGAATTCCTCCAAGAACCTTTAAGAATTAACATTCCAAGGTATGTTAGGTATTCATCTATGAGTTCCTTTCACCCATAGAGTCCAAGAATCAATTTTTAAAAATCACGAGATTGTTGATTTATGAATTACATGCTTGAAATTGGCTTGTATTCATGTTCATGACATTAATTGAGTTTCAATCCATGATTAATTGTGGTTTTCATGAAATTGAAATAGCATGTATATTGAATTATGTAATTTTCATGTTATAATCCTTGAATTTGCAAGTTTGGACATTATAGTTGAAATGTGTATATGATATCCATGATTATGTGCATTGAGTTGTGCTCCCCAAGTGTTTTATAGAATGTCCATGTGAATTAAATGGTGAAATCATGACATGTTATTATATGTACAAGCTTATGCTCTACATGTGCTTGATAAAATGTCTCTATGAATGAATTATGGACAAATGTACATTGTTATGTTTCTCAAGATCATGCTATGCTTTACTTTTCATGCTATAGAGTCCTGGGGGTATTTAATATCCAAAAATCTAGCTATTTACCTAGAGCTACAGTAGTTACAGAATAGTATCGATCATGTCACGATCAGTAGAACTTAGTCAGTTACAAAACTTAGTAGTACTTAGTCAGTTACAGAACTCAGTAGTTCTCAGTCAGTGACAAAACTCAGTAAAACTCAGTATCAGTCCAGTCTAGTTCAGTATAATTAGTTTAGGGTCTATTCAGTTGGGAGTAGTATTCAGCACCGAGTGAATCCAAGGATGCGGGCTTACCTGCCAGTAGAGGGTGTGATCCTTAGAAGCAGTCCTTGCATTCCAGAACTACGTAGCCAACGTAGGTTGAGATATCAACCTGCCAGTTGAGGGTTGATGAGGTATTTTAACCTGCCAGTTGAGGGTTCCACCGTTCTCATTAGAGTACCTGCCAGATAAGGGTAACTCTTCAGTGTCTTTACCCATGGCATGATACTGACACCCTTCCAGCTGGGGTTATAGATTGGACCCTAAATCTATTTAGAAAAGGGGCATGTCGGTTAGATGATTACTTCCCACAGTCTCAGTATAGAACTCAGTTCAGTTCTACAGAATCAGGATTGTCAGATACAGTCAATCAGTTTTAGTAACTCAGTTATTAGTAATCTCAGATATCAGTTACTCAGTTATCAGAACTCAGAACTCAGCTTCAGTAAAAGCTCAGTTACAGTATACACGTAGATGTACAGTATTGCATACTCAGTATTTACATCAGTTTCAGTTATCCATATACTCTCATATTCAGTTACTCTATATTATTTAGTCAGTTATTGTTCATGTATATGAACCCTTGCATTCATCTTTACCTCATCTAGCATACCAGTATATTCCACGTGCTAACGCATACTCTTTCTTTATGCTATGATGTCTTATATCATAGGTTCGGATGCTCAGGTTCCTACCTGCGCATAGACAAATCCAGTTATCACCAGTATTTTCAGTAGTGAGTCCTCATCTATCGAGGGCATGCTTTTATTTTAGTAGTTCAGTAGTCGGAGTTAGTTGGGGGCTTATCCCATGAACTCCACATTTAGCCAGTCCAGTTAGAGGCTTTTCAGACTAGACTTTCAGATAACATTTAGTTTTACAGATTATTATTACAGCTGATATTCTTATTCAGTATTTCAGATTTTGAACCTTATGGTATTTCAGCCTATTTTCCATATTTATTACATTATTATTAATTAGTGCTCATAGCAGATATCAGTCATGGGTTAACTTGTGGTCTTTCGAGGTCGTAAGCACCGTGTAGCGTATAGGTTACAGACTCAAGGCGTTACAAATATGACATCAGATCCTAAGGTTCAACAGAGTCCTAGGGAGTCTGAAAGCCACGTTAGTAGAGTCTTGTGCATGTGTGTGTAGTGCGCCACACTTATGGAAAAAAGGCTATAAGGCATTTTAGAAAAAATTTCCCTTATTTCAGTATTCATGCCGTGCGAGTGAGCATGAGATTAAGTTAAACTCTCAGTCTAATTCATTTCTTTCTTTTGTTTACAGAACATGCCTCCCAAAATGACTAACGGAAGAAGGACCGAAAATCAGTTAACACCTCAGTCGGTTTAGGCAGATCCCCTGGACGAGCATGTCTCCCATGCAGAATTCAGAGCTGCATTCACTACTCTAGCCAATTTTATAATAGCTCAGAATGAACGTCTAGCTGCATCCAGGATTCGAGACTTCACCCGAATGAATCCTCCCCTATTCTCAGGATCTAAGTCAGAGGAGGATCCGCAGGAGTTTCTCGATAAGGTTAAAAAAGTCACTGATATTATGGGAGTGAATTTTAGTGAGAGTGCTGAGTTAGTTACCTATCAGCTACAGGATGTAGCTCATACGTGGTTTAAGCAGTGGAAGGTAGACATGGGCACTGATGTAGAGCCCATAGAGTAGGAAGAGTTTGCTACTGCTTTTCTAGATGGATTTTTCCCCTTAGAGCTGGGAGAAGCCAAGGTGTTAGAGTTCATCAATCTCAGGAAGGGTAGTATAAGTGTGAAAAAGTATTTTCTTAAGTTTACTCAGTTAGCCAGGTATGCTCCCTATGTAGTAGCAGGCAGTAGGTCCAGAATGAGCAAGTTCGTATCTGGGTTGTCAGATAGTGTGGTTAAAAAGTAAAGAACTACGATGTTGATTACGGAGATGGACATATCCAGACTCATGATTCATGCTCATCAGATATAAGAGACTAAGAATAGAGAGAGAGAGAGAGGCAGAGCAAGAGAGCTAAAACAGGTAGCTTCAGTTTTAATCAGCCTAAGTTAGAGGGCGGTAACCGTTCCCAACTTCGTCTGAAGTCTTCGATTCCAGCTCCATCCTCAGCCAGTGCTCTAATACCTAAGTTCAGAAATGGTAACAAAGATAGGGCACCAGGCTCTAAATCTCAGGGTAGTGTCAGCAGTGCTTGAACGAATCTTCTTTGTCAGACATGTGGCAGAAACTATTAGGATGTTTGCAGAGCTAGCAGTGATGTTTGTTTTGGGTGTGGCAAACCAGGACATAAGGTCAAAGATTATCCTCAGTCAGGTTCTCAGGGTCAGTATAATCGTCCTTCAGCTCAATTAGGACGCTTGAATCAGCAGGGTGCCGCTTCTAGTGCCACCAGTGGGCAATGCCCAAACAGGCTTTATGCACTTCAGTCTAGATAAGATCAGGAAAATTCTTGTGATGTGGTCACTGGTACATTACAGATCTTCCATTTACATATTTATGCCTTGCTAGATCCAGGAGCTTCTTTATCTTTCGTAACTCCTTATATAGCCGTTAACTTCGGAGTCAGTCCAAAAATCTTAGTAGAGCATTTCTCAGTTTCTACGCCAATGGGTAAATCTATCATAGCCTGGTGGGTATACAGGAACTTTTCGATTATGTTATCTCAGAAAGTTATTTCAGCAGACCTTGTAGAGCTAAAGATGACAAATTTTGGTATCGTTCTCAGTATAGATTGGCTCCATTCATGCTATGCCTCAGTTGATTTTAGAAACAGAATAGTTCATTTTCAGTTTCCAAATGAACCAATCCTTGAATAGAGAGGTAGTACTACAGCGCATAAGGGTCAGTTGATTTCATACCTTAGAGCTAGAAAAATGATATCCAAGGGATGTGTCTATTATCTTGTACGAGTCAAAGACTCTAGTTCAGAGACTCTTAGTCTTGCATCAGTTCTAGTAGTAAGTGAATTCTCAGATGTGTTTCCCAAAGATCTTATCGGAGTTTCTCCCGTAAGAGAAATTTACTTCGGAATAGACCTTTTTCCAGACACTCAGCCTATATCCATTCTGTCATACAGAATGGCTTCAGCAGAACTCAAGAAGTTAAAAGAATAATTAAAGGACCTTTTATATAAAGGGTTTATCAGACCCAGCGTTTCTTCGTGGGGTGCACCAGTCTTATTCGTACGTAAGAAATACGGTTCTCTCAACATGTGTATCGACTACCGTCAGTTGAACAGAGTCACAGTCAAGAATAAATACCCACTTTCTAGAATCGATGACTTATTTGACCAACTTCAGGGCGCCAATTACTTTTCTAAGATAGACCTCAGATCAGGCTATCATCAGCTCAGAGTTAGGGAATGTGACATTCCGATAACAACTTTCAGAACTTAGTATGGTCACTTCGAATTTCTAGTCATGTCCTTTGGTCTTACAAATTCCCCAGCAGCTTTCATGGACTTAATGAATCGCGTGTTCAGCAGTACTTGGATATGTTTGTTATAGTCTTCATCAATAACATTCTTGTCTATTCTCGTAGCGAGAATGATCTCGCAAATCACCTCAGAATCATACTTCAG
This sequence comes from Capsicum pubescens, assembly GCA_030864215.1. NCBI lineage: Eukaryota > Viridiplantae > Streptophyta > Magnoliopsida > Solanales > Solanaceae > Capsicum > Capsicum pubescens. Next base: position 102,803,499 of record CM061538.1, read on the forward strand.
ACTCTCAGAACTCATCAGTTGTTCGCCAAATTTAGTAAGTGTGAATTTTGTCTATGGTCAGTAGCATTCCTTGATCATATTATTTTCAGTGATGGCATTAGAGTTGATCCTCAAAAGACCAAAGTGGTGTGAAACTAGCCTAGACCCATCTCTTCATCAGATATTCAGAGTTTCTTGGGTTTAGCTGTCTATTACTGTCAGTTTGGTAAGGAGTTTTCATCTATTGCATCCCCCATGTCCAGATTGACTCAGAAGAAAGTCAAGTTTTAGTGGTCAGATTTTTATCAGAAGAGTTTTTAGGAGTTGAAGACTCAACTCACCTCAGCCCTAGTCTTGACTCCACCAGATGGTTCAGATGGGTTTGTTGTGTACTGTGATGTATCCAGAGTAGGTTTGGGTTGTGTCCTCATGCAGAGAGGTAAGGTCATAGCCTATGCCTCTAGACAACTTAATCCCCATGATAATAATTACCCGACTTATGATCTTGAATTAACAGCTGTAGTGTTTACCTTAAAGATTTGGAGGTACTATTTTTATGGGATGCATATTGATATGTTCATGGATCACAAAAGCTTATAGTATGTCTTTTCTCAGAAAGATTTGAATTTGCGTCAGAGAAGGTGGTTAGAGTTGTTAAAAAATTATGATATGAGTGTTCTGTATCATTCGGGCAAGGCCAATGTAGTGGCTGATGCTCTTAGTAGATTGTCGATGGGTAGTGTTGCTAATGTTGAGGATGATAAAAAAAAGTTAGTTCAGGAAGTTCATCAGCTTGCCCGACTAGGTGGTCGCTTAGTCGATTTAGTAGAGGGTAGCGTATGGGTGTAGAATAGTTCAGAATCATCTCTAGTTTCTGAAGTGAAGGAAAAGCAGGATAGAGACCCTAGTCTAGTGAAGTTGAATGAGTCGGTCAGAAATCAGAAAGTAGAGGTTTTCTCCCAAGAGAAAAATGGTGTGTTGCGTTGACAGAGTCGTTTATGTGTGCCAGGTGTAGATGACTTGAGGTAGTGAATTCTTGCAGAAGAACATGGTACGCGTTACTCCATTCATCTAGGGGCCACTAAGATGTACCGCAATTTGCGGGAGATCTATTGGTGGAGTGGAATAAAGAAAGATATTACAGAGTTTGTAGCTAAGTTCTCTACGTGTCAGCAGGTTAAGATTGAGCACCAGAGCCTAGTGGGTCCATGTAGGAGTTTAGTATTTCCACATAGAAATGGGAAGAAGTGAACATGGATATTATGACGGGTTTGACTCATACTCATCATCAACATGATTCTATATGGGTTATCGTAGATAGGATGACCAAATCAGCTCATTTCTTGCTAGTTCATACCTCTTATTCAGCCGAGGACTACGCCATACTCTATATCAAAGAGTTGCTCTCGTTACACGGAGTCTCAGTATCCATTATCTCAGATAGAGGTATAGTTTACCTTTTACTTCTGGAAAGTATTCCAAAAGGGTCTTGGTATCCGAGTTTACCTCAGTACAACCTTCCACCCTCAGACAGATGGTGAAGCAGAAAGGACCATTCATACTCTAGAAGATATGTTAAGAGCCTGCATTGTTGATTTTAAAGGTAGTTGGGATGACCACCTGCCTTTGATCAAATCCGTATACAATAACAACTATCATTCTAGTATTCAGATGGCCCCGTTTGAGACTCTTTATGGTAGGAGATGTAGATCTTCAATTGGTTGGTTCGAGGTAGGTAAGGCCGCAGTAGTAGGCCTGACTTAGTGTTTGATGCCTTAGAAAAGGTTCAACTGATCAGAGAAAGACTTAGGGCTGCCCAGAGATGATAGAAATTATATGCAGATGTGAGGAGAAAGGATCTCGAATTTGAGATCGGTGATTTTGTATTATTGAAAATCTCTCCCATGAAGAGGGTAAAGAGGTTCAGCAAGAAGGGAAAGCTCTGTCCCTGATATGTCGGTCCTTACAAAATTCTCAGTCATTTCAGAAAGGTAGCTTATGAGCTCGAGTTGCCTTCAGATCTAGCTTCAGTACACCCAGTGTTCCACGTCTCCTTTCTAAAGAAATGCATTGGTGACCCAACAGTCATAGTTTCCTTAGAGGGCATAAATATTCAGAATGATCTCTCTTTTAAAGAGGTTCCAACCCAGATCCTCGATCGTCAGATTCACAGACTGAGGTACAAAGAAGTTTCCTTGGTCAAAGTTCTTTGCGGAATCAGTCCGTTGAGGGAGCTACTTGAGAAGCAGAAGCAGATATGCAGACCAAGTATCCTCACCTGTTCTCCGCAAACTCAGATTCAGCCTAAGGGAACAGTCTTCCTTATCACTACTCAGTTCCTTGTTCAGTTAAAGTTATAAACTTGGTATACTTTACCATTGCATATCCAATCATGTATTCACGAATTATTTCATTCATGTACCCATGCATCATATATGAATATTCAGTATGAAAACTCAGTTTGTCAATAGCTTCAGTCATATACCCATGCATCAGATATGCATGTTCGGTGGGTAAGCTCAGTCTATCAGTGTTTCTTAGCCTAATCAGTCTCATTTGAGGATTAATGTTCCCAAGAGGGAGATAATGTAATACCCCGTATTTCCCTAACTTAAATTAACCCTCAGTACAAGGATTAACCTATATAAAAAATTTAAAATGCTCAGTATTTTTCAGGGTAGAGCTTACCATTTCGTAGGAAATTCATTCATCTTTCCAACGATATAAAGTTTGTCTAAATTCGATACTCGGGTGAAGAGTTAGAGCCATTTTTGTAAAACAATGTGCCAACTGGCACTTCAGCGCGTCGCGGAGCCAGGCCAAATAGCATTTGGTAATTTCCAACGGAGCTTCGTGATACCACTGCATCGCACTACCAGCCAAGTTCCTAAATGTCATTTTCCAGTGTTTCGTCGCGATCATAGCGCATCGCGCCAAGGGTGAAATTCACATACAAAGGGGTAACCGATTCCACCGTATTGCGTTGGTGACCCATTTTGCAATTGTCAGTTTCCAGTGACACAACGCGATAGCACCGCGTCGCGCCAAGGGCCCAGATCAGGTTTTTCAGTTATGAATTTTTAAGTCATTCCAGGGATATTTGGGTCTTTTTCCACGGCCCTAATCAGTCCTAAACACGAGATTAATGCCCTAAATAGCATATTACATCATTATTCACTTAATTTCTCCTAAATTAAATCATTCTCTCTCAAGAAAGGCAAAACCCTAGCTTCAAGAAACAAGAGCAAATTGAAGAATTCCTTCAAGAATCTTCAAGAATTAACATTCCAAGGTATGTTAGGTGTTCATCAATGGGTTCCTTTCACCCATAGAGTCCAAGAATCAATTTTTAAAAACCACGAGATTGTTGATTTATGAATTACATGCTTGAAATTGGATTATATTCATGTTCATGACATTAATTGAGTTTTAATCCATGATTAATTGTGGTTTCCATGAAATTGAAATAGCATGAATATTGAATTGTGTAATTTCCATGTTATAATCCTTGAATTTGTAAGTTTGGACATTATAGTTGAAATGTGTATATGGTATCCATGATTATGTGCATTAAGTTGTGCTCCCCAAGTGTTTGATTGCATGCCCATGTGAATTAAATGGTGAAATCATGACATGCTAGTATATGTACAAGCTTATGATCTACACGTGTTTGATAAAATGTCTCTATGAATGAATTATGGACAAATGTACATTGTTATGTTTGCTATGCTATGCTTTACTTTTCATACTATCGAGTTCTGGGGGTATTTAATACCCCAAAACCTAGCTGTTTACCTAGAGCTACAGTAGTTACAAAATAGTATCAGTCATGTCACGATCAGTAAAACTCAGTCAGTTACAGAACTCAGTAGTACTTAGTCAGTTACAAAACTCAATAGTACTCTGTCGCGACAGAACTCAGTATCAGTCCAGTCTAGTTCAGTTTAATCAGTTCAGGGTCTATTCAGTTGGGAGTAGGATTCAACACTGAGTAAACCCAAGGATGGGGGCTCACCTGCCAGTAGAGGGTGTGATTCTTAGAAGCAGTCCTAGCATTCCAAAAATACGTAGCCAACATAGGTTGATACAACAACCTGCCAGTTGAGGGTTGATGAGGTGTTTTAACTTGCCAGTTGAGGGTTCCACCGTTCTCATTAGAGTACTTGCCAGATGAGGGTAACTCTTCAGTATCTTTATCAGTGGCACGGTACTGACACCCTTCAGCTAGGGTTACAGGTTGGACCCTAAATCTATTTATAAAAGGGGCATGTCGGTTAGATGATTACTTCTCACAGTCTTAGTTTCAGTCTCAGTATAGAACTCAGTTCAGTTCTACAGAATCAGGACTATCAAATAGAGTCAATCAGTTTTAGTAACTCAGTTATCAGTAATCTCAGATATTAGTTACTCAGTTATCAGAACTCAGAACTCAGTTTCAGTAAAAGCTCAGTTACAGTATAAACATAGATGCACAGTATTGCATACTCAGTATTTATAGCAGTTTCAGTTATCCATGTACTCTCATAATCAGTTACTCTATATCATTCAGTCAACTATTGTTTATACATATGAACCTTTGCATTCAGCCTTATCTCATCTAGCATACCAGTATATTCCACGTGCTGACGCATACTCTTTCTTTATGCTATGATGTCTCATATCCTAGGTTCGGACGGTCAGGTTCCTAACCGTGCATAGACAGATCCAGTTATCAGCAGCAGTTTCAGTAGTGAGTCCTCATCTATCAAGGGCATGCTTTTATTTTAGTATTTTAGTTTATCAGTAGTTCTGTAGTCAGAGTTAGTTGGTGGCTTGTCCCATCAACTCCACATCCAGACAGTTCAGTTAGAGGCTTTTCAGACTAGACTTTCAAACAACATTCAGTTTTACAGATTATTATTACAGCTGATATTCTTATTTAATATTTCAAATTTTGAACTGTATGATATTTCAGCCTATTTTCTGAATTTATTACATTATTATTAATTAGTGCTCATAGCAGATTTCAGCCATAGGTTAGCTTGTGGTCCTTCGAGGTCGTAAGCATCATGTAGCATCCGGGGTATAGACTCGAGGCGATACATAATGAGATTCCAATACCCCAAAATTTCAAATTTCAATTGGTGACTGCTTCATCTCCACCAGCTACACCAACTGCTGAAACTCCGGCAGGTACTCCATCTGTTGGAGGTGCTCTTCCTCCATCGTCAATTGGTGCTACTCTTACGGGTTCTCCGATTGAATCTCCTAACACTGCTTCGTTGAATAGAGTTGTTGTTGCTGGATCTGCTGTTATAGCAATCTTTGCTGCATATTTGGTGCTTTAAATCTGAGAGGAGATATTTGAATTTGGATTTGGATTTGTTGGAGAGTTGCTTATGATTTTTTAATATTTTTTTTAGTTCATCTTTTTTACTCATTGATGTTTATTCGTTTTGCTTTACTCGTGGGACACTGCATACATGCGATTGATTTGATTTTTACTAAAAAAATAAAAAAATTAGTGACTGCAAGTTGAGAGTATCTGTGGCTACTTCAAATGTATCCTCTCCCATTCTCTCTTCATCACCAGAAAATGGATCTCCTTGTTCACTAGCAAATTCTTTGTCTTCCCCCATGGCATTGAAGTTTGATGATATTTCTGCTAATTCGACATGGAGAAAAAAGAATATCTAATTGATCCATCTCTCCCTGATATCAAGAACAGTATATATTCAATTGACAAGTTTCGCATATCAAGAACAATATTTATTCAACCTACGCCAATTTCTGGCAGTGAAATGTCGGAGTTGCAGACTAGTACAACGTCGTCGATGGAAGTGAATGAAGAAGAAAAGGAGTAGAAGAGGAATTATTATTTGAATACGTGATACATCTGAAAATCTAAATTATTATTTGGCGGCGGAGGATTACTATGTGATACATCTGAAATATGTGATAAATTTGGTCGTATTTCAATGATTTTTATATGATTCATATTAAATGTTATGAAGTTTTGTGATTCATATTAATATTGTCTGCATTAGTTTAAAGAAGTTATCTATTATACTAGTGATATATTTTTATTATTGAAATAAATGTATGTATCACCAATAATCTGACCGCAAATGTATCACTCATACATTGTCAATACAAATATATCACCAATAATCTAACAACAAAATATATCACTCCTACACTGTCAATAAATGTATCACCCATATACTGATAACAAAAGTATCATTCATATGAATCACTGTTACACTATGAAAATGTATCCAGAAAATTAATATTTTTATACATGTATCAAACAGATTAACAAAAAAATATATCACCTATATGTATCACCGACGAATTTCATACTAATATTAACTTAAACATGTATGAATAACTAAATAAATTTATATATGTATCAATCGATTTAAAAAAAAACTGGGAGAGATTTTAGGGGAGAAAATTGTGAAAAGAAAAAACAGTTGCATGCTTTAATGGAGTATAGCAAATCGGGAAGGAAGATCCTTGTCCATTTAGTTATTTCATGTTTGGACTTTGACTGTTGAAAATTTTACAACCTGACATTTATATTGTAAATACTTATTTTTAAAAAAATTAAAAATATGTGTATAATTTGGGAGAGATTTTAGGAAAGGTAATCTTTGAAAAAAAAATATCTTACATGAGTTAATGGTGGAGTAAAAATAGGATGTGGGGTTTTGTTGATATGTATCAAGAGTAAAATTGAAAATCGGAATTTAATGTAAATTTTTAAAAAGTAAGAGATATTGAGTAATATAGTCTCTTAAGTTTAGAATTTGTGTAATTTATCCTTTTTTTTATATGTCATCTAGTGTCTGGTACTCACATTGGAGCCCAACTAACAAATTGTTAAATGTATGTATTTTCCTTTCTTTCAAAAGCTACAAAAAACAAAAGCAGTATTAATTAAATTTATTAAATGATCATCTAAATGAGATCATCAGTGCCAATTGACAGTACCTAAAAAATCTATATATATTAAACATTATGTGTTCATTTCAGTATCTTTTAATTCAGAAGTTATAATCACAATATGCAAGATTTGTCTCCAATCAAGTATAAATTTTTTTAAAAAATTGAGTTATCATTCACAATATGCACAAAAAATAATTCAACAGTTCATGCAAAGAATAGATAATGTCAATCATAGTAAATTATTAATAATTGTATAGATGTTCTTAAATTTATTATCAATAGAAAATTGAATAAGTTTTTTTTTTTGTAAAAAAAAAGAACAATTGCAGATGTTGATGCTCATATTATTTTCAAGAAATGGGTGTCATATCACTTTTATTTTCTAAAAAATTATTTAATATAACTCATAAAAAATAAATTTGATAACATTAACATTAAAATTGTGTAAGTTTATCAATGCTTATGTCCTTAAATTGTAATAGTCTAACAAATTTCAAGAATTGAACTATATCCTTACCTTTCGTTTTCAATAATATATTCCACGTGTATTCATCATGTCCAACACAGGTGATCATCGTGAATTATCCTAACATTCCTGAAGGAAATCAGAATTAATGATCAGAGAGAGAGAGGCGGTAGGGAGAAAAGAGCTTTAAAAATAATTTATGTGCTAATGAAAAGAATATATATATCAACATGGGTTGTGATGCAACGGATGAGGCTGCTCCACCCTTAATCAGAGATTGAGGGTTCCACCCTGGGCATGGAGAAAACTCCGTTGGGAGCGCTTTCCCCCGAATGGGGCCCTACGCGACGCAAATCCAGATTAGTCGGACTCCAATGAAGGTACCGGACACCGGATGAGAAACCAAAAAAAAAAGAAAAGAATATATATAAGAGGTATTTTTTTTTTAATCTTAATTCAATTTAGAAAATCATATCAGTTTGTTAAAGAGATCAATCTATATTTGAATAAAATCCTAAGATTTATTTTGAGTGATGATATCTTTTTTCATAGTATTTTTAATTTTGGAATGACTCTTTGATCATAATAATTTTTTTCGTATAAGTTACTCATTACTAATTCATTATTCTCTTAATTGACTTTTCTTGTAATACTTTCTTGATTAAGATAATTACAGTGAAATCATAAATATTTTTTATGTGATATAGTATTTAAATTAATTGTAAACATATATTGAGTGATGATATCTTTTTCATAATATTTTTAATTTTGAAATGACTCTTTGATCATTATAATATTTTTCATATAAGTCGCTTGATTATTAATTGATTGTTCTGTTAATTGATATTCTATGGTATTTTCTTGATTTACTTAATTGTAATGAAATCATAAACTTTTTTATATCATATTATTATTTAAATTAATTATGTACATTTTTTGAGTGGTGAGATTTTTTTCATAATATTTTAATTTTGGAATAACTCTTTGATCATAATAATCTTTTTCATATAAGTTGCTTGATTATTAGTTGAGTATATTTTTAATTTTGAAATGACTCTTTGGTCATTATAATATTTTTCATATAAGTTGCTTGATTATTAATTGATTGTTCTCTTAATTGATATTATATGGTATTTTCTTGATTTACTTAATTGTAATGAAATCATAAACTTTTTTATATCATATTATTATTTAAATTAATTATGTACATCTTTTGAGCGGTGATATCTTTTTCATAATATTTTAATTTTAGAATGACTCTTTGATCATAATAATCTTTTTCATATAAGTTGCTTGATTATTAGTTGAGTATTCTTTTAATATTGTTAATTTTAGAACGACCCCTTGGTTTTTATAATCATTTCCATATAAGTTGTTTGATTACTAATTATTTTATTCTTTTAATTGATATTTCTTGATCTACTCAATTATAATGAAATCATAAATGTTATTTTTTTTTTATATAGTATTATTATTATTTAAATTTTTTTGTTTTTTCAAGGTATTCCCACAGCCGACAGTCATGAGACTAATCCTCCGTTTCTACTGTCAGTGCACTAAGCGGTAGGGAACTGGCCACAGAGTTTTTTTATTCACCAGAGGTGGGGATCGAACCCTCAACCTCTTGCTTAAGGGGTGAGGTGCTGAACCACCACACCAATCCTTGTAGTTATTATTTAAATTAACTATGTACATTATTTTAGTGATGACATCTATTTCATAATATTTTTAATTTTGAAATGATTTTTTGGTCATAATAATATTTTTCATATAAGTAGCTTGATTATTAATTGGTTATTCTCTTAATTGGACTCGATTGTAGTGAAGTCATAAATGTTTTTTTTAAAAGAATATTATTATTATTTATATATTTAAATTAAGTGTGTAAATATTTTAAAGGATGACATCATTTTCATAATATTTTTTTATCGTGGAGCGACTCTTTGATTATTATTTGTTAATTGGTTATCTCTTAATTTATTTTTCATGTAATGCATTCTAGAATTACTCAATTGTTATGAAATTATAAATATTTCTTTATATAATCAACTAATAATCAAGTAATTTATATGAAAAATATTATAATGACCAAAGAGTCATTTAAAATTAAAAATACTATGAAAAAATGTCATCGCTCAAAATATATGTACAATTAATTTAAATACTATATTACATAAAAAATATTTATGATTTCACGACAATTATCTAAATAAAAAAAGTAATACAAAAAAAGTCAATTAAGAGAATAATCAGTTAGTAATAAAGCAACTTACATGAAAAGATTATAACGACCAAAAAGTCATTTCAAAGTTCAAAAAATTCTGAAAAAAATATCATCACTCAAAATATATTCACAATTGAAGAAGAAAATTTTAAGAAAAAATCAAGTATGGTTAATCTTAATAGTTTTCATCTAAGAGAAGTCAAACTCAGTTGCTTTTTACTATAATATGAAATAAACATGAAATAAATGTGAAATAATTAAATAATCTATAAAATAGTTTTTTGTTGTACAAAATTAATTTTAGTGTAAGCGCCTAGTACTCAAGATGCCCATTTGACATAATCTCATGCTAGACTATTCTATTTTATTATATATATATATATATATATAGAGAGAGAGAGAGAGAGAGAGAGAGAGAGAGAAGATTTGATTGACAGTATCAAATTGGCAAACAAATATATATTGCTAATCAAACAAAATATAAATTTAATCACAAACTAATCATGGTTATCCCATCTTATCCCTGATAGCTTTACCTTGATTTTAGCTTAAGTTATAGCTGCTTTGACAAAAGAGTTTTAAAATGAGGTGTAGGTGACACAAGTCTTAATTATTAGGTGGAGGTGACAATTATTTTATTATGGATTAAGAAAGTTGGGGAAGTTTGAAAATAACCCACAAGTTTTTAAATTTACACTTTGATCCAAATGTTAGTTAATATATAACGGGGAACGAAGGGAAAAAAGACGCCTTTTTTATTCTCGTCATCCATTGTTATTTTCTCTCTCTTCGCGATATTTGTTGTTCATTGTTGTTGTTGCTTTATTCACCATCTTCTGATTCATTATCATCATCTTATACTTCATTATCATCTTCATATTCTTCTTGTTGACCATTGTTGTTGTTGTTACCCCAACTGCTGCTCTTTGACCAAATTCTTATGTAAAATTTTATTTCGTAAATCACTTTCAACTTTGGAATTTACTTGAGAGGAGACTTTGGTAAGTCAGATTATGCTTTTTAGTTGAATCTGGGTAACTGCTAATGTGTTATTTTTTCAACAATACCTTGCACGCGAACATGAATGCAATACAAGAGCAATCTGTTTAAACAAATCCATTATCTGCGGCAACAGATAAATGTTATGTTGTAATAGTAGAATCATGTTGGATGGATTCATGTTTAAGGATTTTAGGTGCCCGTAATATGAATCGAATAGATGGGTATTCTGTTGCACTAGATTAGTAATCTGTTTCAACATATAAATAATCTGTTTCATCAGATTACTAATATGTTTCGAACAACAAAATTCAGATACAGCTCCTGTCACACACAAAAACTAACTAACAGATAACTCATATGTTCTTGCTAGTGATACTGGAGTCAAATTATTCCTTAATTGTAGACATGTCATTCGTTAAGAAATGAAAATAGACAACACGAAAATTAAATAAGAAATAAAAAGTCGTGCATCAAACATAATTTTTTATAAAACAAACAAAAAAAATAATAGATAACAGAAAAAAAGCATAATTATTATTATCATCATTATTAACATCATTATTATTTGTTTGGCCAGCCGGCCAATCTTCAAAGGGCAGCAGCAGCGCCCTCCGGAGTCTGCGGATCTCCCGCAATGTCCTTACTCTGACGGCGGCCAACTCCCAATGCAGGTCATGAACCTCCTTCTGTCGTTCCCTCATGGAGTCTCGTAAAATAGCAACATGCCACACAGGATCAGCCATTTCTAAAAAACGCATAAGTTGACAAAACACACACATAAACACAAACGTAAAGAAAAGAAAGAATTCGAATGTAATGTAATACAACATATATTTACACAAAAATCAAGAAAAAAACTTACCAGAGACAGGAAAAAGCTATCAAGTCCTTGAAGAGAAAGTAGTTGAAGGTGTAACAAGAGCGAGGAATAAATAGTGTGTAGTAGAACGAAAGATTGAGTAAGGAGGGACCTATTTATAGAGGATTGAACTTGAATGAGTTAGGCAAAAAATCGCAACTGTTCACCTCCATTTATTAATGACATTCTTGATTACTGTAAAAATTTATGACTTAATTAAATTAATTAATATTATGATAAGTCATGACTTTTCAGGTTTATTATTATTATTATTATTAATTAGTTCTTTCCAGGAACCATTTTTTTTACACTATTTTAGACAACAGATAATATATCTGTTGCATCAGATAAATCATTTGTTACAACAGATATATCATGATTTGCAATAAATAGATAACCTGTTGCATCAGATAATATATCTGTTGCAACATATAATATATATATATTTTTTAAAAAATAAATTATCTTCATGACATCCAAATTTTTTGACTTTTTAATTATATAAATTAATAAAGCAGATTTAAAGGCCCAACTGTTCACCTCCATTTATTAATGACATTCTTGATTACTGTAAAAAGTTATGACTTAATTAAATTAATCGATATTATGATAAGTCATGACTTTTCAGCTTTATTATTATTAATAGATAACCTGTTGCATCAGATAATATATCTGTTGCAACATATAATATATATATTTTTTTTTAAAAATAAATTATCTTCATGACATTCAAATTTTTTGACTTTTTAATTATATAAATTAATAAAGCAGATTTAAAGGCCCAACTGTTCACCTCTATTTATTAATGACATTCTTGATTACTGTAAAAAGTTATGACTTAATTAAATTAATCAATATTATGATAAGTCATGACTTTTCAACTTTATTATTATTAATAATTAGTTCTTTCCAGGAACCATTTTTTTTAACACTACGTTGGACAACGGATAATATATCTGTTGCATCAGATAAATCATCTGTTACAATAGATATATCATGATTTGTAACAAATAGATAACCTGTTGCATAAGATAATATATCTGTTGCAACATATAATATATATATTTTTTTTAAAAAATATATTATCTTCATGACATTCAAATTTTTTGACTTTTTAATTATATAAATTAATAATGCAGATTTAAAAGCACAACTGTTCACTTCCATTTATTAATGACATTCTTGATTACTGTAAAAAGTTATGACTAAATTAAATTAATCAATATTATGATAAGTCATGACTTTTCAGCTTTATTATTATTAATAATTAGTTCTTTCCAGGAACCATTTTTTTACACTGCGTTGGACAACAGATAATATATCTGTTGCATCAGATAAATCATCTATTACAACAGATATATCATGATTTGCAACAAATAGATAACTTGTTGAATAAGATAATATATCTGTTGCAACATATAATATATATATATATATATTTTAAAAAATATATTATCTTCATGACATCCAAATTTTCTGACTTTTTAATTATATAAATTAATAAAGCAGATTTAAAGGCACAACTATTCACCTCCATTTATTAATGACATTTTTTATTACTGTAAAAAGTTATAACTTAATTAAATTAATCAATATTGTGATAAGCCATGACTTTTCAGCTTTATTATTATTAATAATTAGTTCTTTCCAGGAACCATTTTTTTTACACTGAGTTGGACAGATAATATATCTGTTGCATCAAATAAATCATCTGTTACAACAGTTATATCATACGTTGCATTAAATAGATAACCGTTGCATCAGATAATATTAATGTTGCAACATATAATACATATATTTTTTTTTAAAAAAAATTATCTTCATGACATCCAAATTTTATGACTTTTTAATTATATAAATTAATAAAGCAGATTTAAAGGCACAACTGTTCACCTCCATTTATTAATGATATTCTTGATTACTATAAAAAGTTATGACTTAATTAAATTAAACAATAATTGTGATAAGTCATGACTTTTCAGTTTGAAGCTTAGCTTTATAATTATTAAAATAATTAGTTCTTTCCAGCAACCGTTTATTTTTTACATTGAGTTGCACAAAAGATTATATATCTATTGCATCAGATAAATCATCTGTTACAACAGATATATCATCCGTTGCAACAAATAGTTAATCTGTTGCATCAGATAATATATCTGTTGCAACATATAATATATATATCTTTAAAAATAAATAAATTATCTTCATGACATCCAAATTTTCTGACTTTTTAATTATATAAATTAATTAAGAAGATTTAAAAACAAGAATATTTCTGGTGAGTTTTTTACGGTTTAAATTGTGTTTATCATTTATTTTCTTACTCTTTTCTGTGAAAAAAAATGACTTAATTAAATCAAGCTGGTGGTGACTTAATCTTTCCGTTTCTTTAATAACCATTTTTATTAATTGAGTTATGACAACAGATTGTATATCTGTTGCATCAGATAACCCATCCGTTTCAACAGATATACCATCTGTTGCTATAAATCGACCATCTGTTTAAGGAGCTTTTTTAATTTCTTCTAACTGATTCATAAGTCGCAACAGATGAGGAATTTGATGCATCAGAAGCATTTTTTATTTTTGTTTGTTTGTTGAATGTGTTTAGACAAAAGTCACAGTCACGACTATTCATTAACTTTTTCCTTAAAAATCATATCATCGTATATATATCTTAATTAAATTAATCCAATGTTGTAACTTTTTTTAAAATTAAATAATCTTTCTTTTATGATTATAATATCATTTAGTTCCTTATTATTTATTAACGAACCATTTTTAGGAGAATTTCTCATCATGATCGTATCCCTAACTCCAACCGCCGACATGTTTTGAATAGGGAATAAATAGAATGATAATTAAATATTGAATAGGAATTAAAACTTTAAAATCGACCAAACCAAACCAAACCAAACCAAACCAAACCAAACCAAACCAAACCAAACCAAACATATACATGGATTTTTTTGAATCCCTTATAGGTAGATCAGATATAGAAAAGGGAAATACATACGCTAAAAGAAAGAAAAAACATAACCTAATTATTATTATTATTATTATTGTCAACCTGACAATTTTCATTCGGTAGCAGCAGGGTCCCTCTCAGCCTTGCTCGGAAGTCGGCCAAATTCCTCTGGAGTTCATCAAACTGCCTTTGAAGTTCTTGCAAGGACTCGATATGAACCTTCTTGTACGAATCTGGATCTGACATATTAGTATTGCAAGTATAGTAGAATGAACGAGAGTGAGTGAGGAGGCCTGAGGGACCTATTAATAAAATGATTGAGAATTGAAAGGGACTGAACTTAGTCAAACAAAAAGTCACGACTGTTCATATCCCTTAAAAGGAAAAATTACACAAATCCCATATTTAAGACACCATATTACACAATATCCCTTAATGTTTTAAAAAATTACATAAAATCCCGGATTCATATTTACTAGTGATACATATGCTACATGTATCACTACCGTATACATATGTATATACTAGTGATACATATACATATGTATCACTAGTACATATATGTATCACAATTTGAAATTCTGGGATAAGATGTAATTAGCAAACTATTCGGGATTTAATGTAATATTGCTGAAACTATTCGGGATTTATGTGTTGTGTGTGTTAGTGTTACTTAAATAATACTGGTGACTTTATTAATAAGTAAATTAGAAAAAAAATTGATCTAAATACAACATTTTATCTTTTTGTTGTATTTTCGAAAGAGAAAGATTAGTAATCTGTTGCAAAATATATTCCACCTGTCAGATAACTTACAACATATGGACAATCTATTGCAACAAATGGATATATCAGTGTGCTTTTCCATCAGTTGTGGCGTCTGTTGCAACTTGCTAGTCATCGGTTATATTCAATTTCATCGAGAGCAATTGATTTTTCTAAACACTTCTTGGCCAAATTCATTTTTTGCTCTTGGATTGCTTCTTTTTTTTCTCTGCATCCTTCAACCAAACTAAATTTTTGCTATTGGATTGAGGGTAAAAATTGAATTTGGAGGCCAGCTTGAAGGATGCAAAAAAAAAAAAAGAAGCAATCCAAGAGCAAAAATTGAGTTTGGCCAAGAAATGTTTAGAAAAATCTATTACTCTCGATGAAATTGAATAAAAAAATGACTAGCAAGTCCAATAGACACCACAAATGATGGAAAATCAAACTGATATATTCATCTGTTGTAACAGATTGTCCATATGTTGTAAGTTATCTGACAGGTGGAATATATTTTGCAACAAATTACCAATCTGTTTCTTTCAGAAATACAACAAAAAGATAAAATGTTGTATTTAGATCCGTTTTTTTTAATTTACATATTAATAAAGTCACCATTTTTATTCAAGTAACACTAGCACGCACAACACATAAATTTTGGATAGTTTGCGTAAGATGTGGAGTCTGTTGCGTCAGCTATGGAGTATGATGCAACAGATATGGAGTCTGTTGGAATACATAGCAGCCTTGCTGGTGGTTTGATTTGTTCCATCAGTTGCTCCATCTGATGCAACATCAACAACAGCATAAACTACAAACAACAAATAAAAAACATCAACAACAAAGAAAACAAAAACATTTGTTCCAACAACATCATCAACAATAAAGAAGCATACATCCTATGTTCCAACACCATCAACAACAAGGGGAAGACACACATGGAGTTCTCCGGGTGCGCGAGCACAGATTGAACTCGTATCGAACTTTATATATGTATGTGAAAATAAAGAAAAAAACGTATATAATCTAATCAGTGAGCACCCATAGTAAGAGTTGTTTGGTTAACCTAGTTGTTGTTTATGGGTGCTTAAGGTTATTTATTTCTTTTGGTCTTGAGTTCAATTCCCACTCAGCACATATTTTTTAAATTTTGGTAACCAACTCTTCTCTTCTTATTCACTTTAAACTTTTTATTTTTTCTCCCTTACTCCTTGTGTTGATTGTTCGTACTCCACTATTTTTAAGCTAAGAAGCATGCACCATCTAAACCACACTACACCACAAGTTCCAAAAATGCCAACCCCACCAACAACACCACACCACACCACAATTTCCAACAATGCCAACCCCACCAACAACATCAATAACAACATCAACAACAAAGAAACAAACAAAATACATAAAAAAAAATGATACTGCCAACAAGGCTTTTAAACTTCTCCCAACAGATGACTTTTTTTCGCATCTTATAATAAAAATTATCGGTATGTTTATTCAACAATTAAAAGTTTCTTCAAGTTTTTTAAATAAATATGATATGGGAAAATGGTAATTAAATAAATAAAAAAGATGTAAATAAAGTTGCAAGAAGAAGACGATAATGAAAGAACAATAATTAATCATATCATACCTTAATGTCAAAAGGGGGTCAAAACAACAATTTCAGTTGAGGAATCTAAGATATGGATATCGATCGGTTTAGATTCGAACAAAAAATTTTGAGAAAGAGGAGAGAAAAAAAAAGGTTGTGATAACCCTAAAGAGGATAGAAAGAAAAAAGATGAGAGATTTAGGGCTGAAGGAGAGGAGGGGAGAGATGAGATAATTCTAATTTCTAGATGTACTACCCTTAATATTAAATGACTAAACAAAGTGTATTTATTCAAATTTATATTTTCAAAGCATAATTAATAAGGCTAATTTGGTAATAAAATAAACCCCTAATTAATATTTTCTTGATGGGAGTGCCAAGTCAATATGAAACGAAAGAAGTATTAGGGGTTTCAATATTCATTAATTAATATTCACTAATAATTTGAGGGGCACGAGGAAGAAAATGGGTGACACTGAAACGACAGAACAAGACTACTCAATGAGATTTTTGAGTTATCCAAGAAACATTTTTTACCGCCTTTAGTAGTACTACTAGTTTATCTACTCAGACAGTAACTTGCTTTAAAATTAAAAGAAAAAAAAAGATTTTCAAACAGATATGTCGTCTGTTGCAATAGGTTTAGATATCTGTTTGAGAAATTCCAACAGCTCAGTCATTTGTGACAACAGATGGAAATGTTATTTGATAACTAAATAAAAAACGTCATCTGTTACAACAGATATCAATATCTGTTTGAAAGTTTCCAACACCTCAGTCATCCGTCATAACAGATGTAAATGTCTATTTGATAATTAAATAAGAAATATCATCTGTTGTAACAGATATTGTTATCTATTTGAAATTCTCCAACAACTCAGTTGTTTGTTGCAATAAATTTTATTGCAATTGATTTAGGATGAACTAGGGATGAAAGAATGAGCTCTTCATTAACTTAATGTTAAGATTAATAATAGTACCTATATCGATCTAGGTCGAACAAGGGATGAATGAATGAGTTCACAGGGTCAACTACAAATCCAATTGAGTCGTTGCATTTGCATGGTGTTAGTATTGCGTTCCTCCCGACCCGAGTCGTCGATCGATCACTCTGAGTTGAAATGTGTTCTCATTAACTTAATATTAAGATTAATCATAGTACCTACATTGATCTAGGTGGAATTAGGGATGGATGAATAAGCACAAAGGGTCAACTATAACTTCAATTAAGTTTTTTGGCAATTGCATGATGAGATGGTACTGCATTCCTCCCGACAAGAGTCATCGATCGATCACTCTGAGATGAACTGATTCTTACTACCTCGTATGTTCAACTAATGCCTTAATTGAATAATCTGGTACTAAGGGTGAGTTCTCATAGGGTCAACTACAACTTCAATTGAGTCTTTTGGCAAATGCATGATGAGATGGGACTGTGTTCCTCCCGACAAGAGTCGTCGATCGATCACTCTGAGCCGAACCAATTCTTACTACCTCATATGTTCAACTAATACCTTAATTGATTAATATAGGACTAGGGGTGAGTTCTCATAATGTCAACTACAATAGATGACAACGCCTATTTGATAATTTACAACAGATGGATAATCTGTCGCAACAGATGACTTAATCTGTTTAATAGTTTACAATAGATTCGTGATCTGTCGCAACAAATGACTTAATTTGTTTGATAGTTTACAACAGATGGATAATATGTTGCAACAGATTCATAATCTGTTTGATTTGATCTAACAGAAAAGATATCTGTTGCAATAGGTTGAACATTTATTTATATATAATTCAATTGAGTTCATATGTTAGACTAATACCTTAATTGAATGTGAGTTCTCATAGGGTCAACTACAACTTCAATTTAGTCTTTTGGCAGTTGCATGATGAGACAGTACTACGTTCCTCCCGACCAGAGTCAGCGATCGATCACTCTGAGCAGAACTGATTCTTACTACCTCATATGTTAGACTAATACCTTAATTGATTAATATAGGACTAGGGTACTAATACCTTAATTGAATAGTCTGGGACTAGGGGTGAGTTCTCATAGGGTCAACTACAACTTTAATTGAATCTTTTAGAAATTACATAATGAGACGGTACTGCGTTCCTCCCGACAGAGTCGTCGATCGATCACTCTGAGCCGAACCGATTCTTACTACGTCATATGTTAGACTAATACCTTAATTGATTAATCTAGGACTAGGGTACTAATACCTTAATTGAATAGTCTGGGACTAGGGGTGAGTTCTCATAGGGTCAACTATAACTTTAATTGAGTGTTTTGGCAATTGCATAATAAGACGGTACTGCGTTCCTCCCGACAGAGTCGTCGATCGATCACTCTGAGCCTAATCGATTCTTACTACCTCATATGTTAGACTAATACCTTAATTGATTAGTTTATGATTAGGGTACTAATACCTTAATTGAATAGTCTGGGACTAGGGGTGAGTTCTCATAGGGTCAACTACAACTTCAATTGAGTCTTCTGTCAATTGCATAATGAGATGGTACTGAGTTCCTCCCGATAGGGTCGTCGATCGATCACTCTGAGCTGAACCAATTCTTACTACCTCATATGTTAGACTAATACCTTAATTGATTAATCTAGGAATAGGGTACTAATACCTTAATTGAATTATCTAGGACTAGGGGTGACTTCTCATAGGGTAAACTATCGATTAATCTAGGACTAGGGGTGAGTTCTCATAGGGTCAGCCACAACAGATGGTAGCGCCTATTTGATAATTTACAACATATGGGTAATCTGTTGCGACATATGACAATCTATTTGATAATTTACAACAGATGGGTAATATGTAGCAACAGATGACTTAATCTGTTTGATAATTTACATCAGATTCGTAATCTGTTGTTACCTAATCTGATTGATAATTTACAACAGATGAGAAATCTGACGCAACATGTTGAACATTTGTTTTTTACAATTTCAATTGAGTTCATATGTTAGACTAATAGTACCTAAATTGATTAATCTAGGACCAGGGGTGAGTTTTCTCAGGGTCACCTCCTAGAGTACTCGGTCAACTACAACTTCAATTGTTTTTATACAATTTCAATTGAATTACCCTTTCGACAATTGCATGATAAGAGGGTTAAAAATTACGCATATATTTTATGATTTTAAAAGTAATTAAGATCATTTCGGACCAAATTTTCAAAACTACTTGTCATTCTTTCTCAAAATACAAATCAACCCATACAAAACGTTTCATCATTTCAAATCTCGAGGTATGGCTCTTTCTCTCCCATTCTCACTCAATAATATAGTACAGACAACAACTACTCAATAAATTTTCTCAACCCTCCACAACAGGTCACTTTTCTTCTCATTTTCGACCACATAGGTGTTATTTTCGACTTTATTCTTACTTGTATCAGTCGTTTTCTTTGTCTTCGTAGGCAACAGAGTTTGAGAAGAGCTCTATATTTGATTTTTTTCTAAAAAATAAGGGCTTTTAAGTTAATGATGAAAAATAAAACTTTTAGTTGTATTATCTTTGAGAATGGACTTACAATTTTGAGTTTTGATGGTAAAATCATAGGAAAAACTCGAGAAATCCCTAGTTTTCGTCGCAGTGTTCCGTTGACTGTTGTGGTATAGTTGGATGGTGTTAGTGGTGGTGGTGGTGGTGTTTATGGTCGTCGTGGTGGCACCAGTGGTGGTGGTGTTTGTGGTCGTCGTGGTGGCATCGGTGGTGGTGGTGTTTGTGGTCGTCGTGGTGGCACCGGTGGTGGTGGTGTTTGTGGTCGTTGTGGTGGTGTCGGTATTCGTGGTGTTTGTTTGTTTGTTGGCATTAGTTGGTGGTGTTTGTGGTGGTGGCTGTTGGTGTGTCGGTATTCGTGGTGTTTGTAATGTATTTTTAAAACCTATGCATACATCAACTATAATGTAATTTTTGTTTTTCTTTGTCTGTAGGTAAAACATGTCTCCCAAAAGAAAAAAAGTGAAAGTGGATCAACGTCTGACCACTAAAAAAAAAGGCTACAGTACAGAGGAATTCGGAGGAGATTCCTGAACAATCTCAGTCAGGGAAAAGTGAAGATGAGGAGAGATGTGAAAATAATGTTGAGGGAGGTGGACAAGGGTCCGTAGATGGTGATGAAGAAAATGAAAGTGAGAAAGAAGAGGAATTAGAGAGTCAGAAAGAGAAAGATGGTGATCATCAACATGATGATAATGGATCACCGACGGGGCGTGAGTTAATATCGACATCCCAGCATGATCCTGTTAAAACTTTTAGTATTGACAAATTTCAAGTTGTGATGCCGATAAATGACCAGAAGGAAAACAACTAACTGGGCAAATTGTACTTAAATGTCAGATGGGGAATTTTTTTGAACATTTTATAAAAATTATGAAGAACAAAAACATAGGCAGACTTTTTAAGAAGAGCTACTTTGGATGATTTCTTGAGCTGCCTGAGGACCCCTCTGCCCGTATCCATTTCCCTATGATGATGGTATATGGTCTTCTCGAGCGCAGGATCAAGTACGCGGGGGATGATAAAGATCCGAAGGAGGGGGAAAAAAGAAGATGGATGAAATCTGGATCAAATACTGTGGCATGCCTGTTTGTTTTGGCTTGCAAGAGTTTGCCATAGTGACGTGCCTGAGATGCCATTATCCAGAAGGACCACCACCCCGCAAAACATCCAAGGCAAGAAAATGCAAAGAAAAAATAGATGGGTTGTTTGACATTGCTCGACGTGGCTACAAAACATCGGATTTGTTGACAGATCTCGAGGATAAAACCATACCAGAGTAGTACAGGGAGAAATTATGCTTAGTTTAGTTTGGTTTTCCCATTCGGTTATATTGAAAAGAGACGTCAACAAGGTCATAGAAGATGATTTGTTGGCGCGTGCTGAGGATTTTGATAAATTCAACAATTATCCCTGGGGATGTGACAACTTCTACTTGACTGTCCAATATTTACTTACAAAGCTATCCTCAGGGACAACCACATTATATGGCTTTCCTTGGGCTTTCATGGTACAATTAATCACTAATTTTACTCATCCATTAATTTATATTGAATATAGTTATTATGATTTTTTTTGCTTGCTTCCTGTTTACATTTTTTAGGCTTGGGCATTTGAAGCCATTCCTCCCCTCCGAAAGTAGTTAATGGATTACCCGGATGAGGTTTCTCATCCAAGGATGTTTAGGTGGTTGGCTGCAAAGAGCAACACCAATATTAAGGAGGCTGATCTCTTTAACCCTCCGGATGATGCAGTACGTCTTCTTCAAGTAAAATAATTCTACTCAAAGATAAGAAAAATATTGAACAGATGTTATATCTGGTGCAACAAATGTTATATCTGATGCACCAGATGGGACATCTATTGCAACGAGGTATATCTTGCATAAGATTACCCATCTGTTGCTTTGGTTCTCTGAACCCGACTCCTAAAAGATTAACCATCTACTACAAATTATGCAACAGATGTTTAATCTGATAATATATCATTCATCTGTTGCAACGTATAGATCATCTGTTGCATAACAGATTACCCGTCTTGTGCATCTGTTACAACAGATGATTGCTATTTTGCATCAGATTATCCATGTGTTGCTCTGTTTCTCTGAACCAGACTCAAATAAATTTTAACCATATACTGTAAACTATGCAACAGATGGGTCTTTTTTTTAAAAAATGTAGCCCAACTTTGAAAATTATTATATTATATGATTTAAATGCATCTGTCTTTTTTTATAGGTTGTGCATCCATGGATCGTGCCTACTGAGGAGGATTCAGTGATGACTTCTTATATTACTCTAGGTCATGTTGATACTATTACAGACCTAACAGTGGAGTTAATAAAGAAGGAATTGGATGGAGCAACAGCCATAAGAAGAGCAGTTAGGCAAGGTCAGCCTAATATTGAGGCTCTTCATGACCAACCTTTTACTAAGGCAGATCCGGGTGCTTCTTCTGGTGGAGTTGTTAGTGTTGGTGGAAGGCATGCTGATGATTCTACCACTCGTGATAATGAGCATGTTGATGCTCAAGAAAGAAAAAATATGTTTGAAAACACCCCTTTTTGCCCTTACACAGGTCCCTCTCACCCCTCTTCACCCTTGTGTTCTCCTTGTGAATGCGATGAGTGCAAGGACAGACATAATAAACTCTTTGAAAAAGTAGTGGCTATCTCTAAAACTATTGAGAAATTCAAATCCAAGAGGTATGTCATACCATCTAAGAAGGTGAGGGAGCCACACACTCCTACAACGTTGGTTAGAAGAAAGAAAAGAGCAATTAGAGACGTACTCTCCACTCAAAAATCAAAAGAAATTGCAATTCCTTTCTCTCCAAAAGATGTTGAAGTTCAGGGGCCAGTCAAGATGGTGGACATATACGCAGAACTTGGCGTCGAAGAGAATAGGGATCTGCGACAGGCCAAGAATGCCAAGCCAGGCGCACCAGATTACCCCAGGCCTCCCTTCCCCCCCAAGACTTCCAGACTATGACTGATATGCGTATGCCGTACGAGGACAAGGTAAGTTTACTTTTCCTAACCTATTCCTTCTAATCTACCCCATGAAGAAGAAGCTACGCAATAGGTTTCACATCTGTTGCAACAACTGGGTATACTGGTGCAACTGGTTATGGTTTTGTTGTATCTTATTATCCATCTATTGCATAAGTTGCATTGGATTATTGATTCAGAGAAACCTACGCAACAGATGGACCATCCGTTGCATCTTTACAATTACTAACCTATTTAAAATTGACTTTTTATCTCACAGCATGTTGACATAATTCTCTGCCTAATGAGGAAAAGGCAATTAACGTACCGGGAAGTTTATGACGCTGTCGATAGAATAATGGATCACAACTTCTGAAAGAAGCTCAAGGATAGGTACGATCAACTCAATGGAGAGGCATCAACCCTTGGCGAGGGACTTGATTTCCCTAGTTCCTATGTTGGTCTTGGATGAAGAAGAAACGTTAAGATATGTTAGAGGGGACATGCCAAATCCACACGGCAAGAGCTGGACCGAGGCAAAAAAGATTCTTGCAGTCATTAAAGTGAACGACATGCATTATCGGGCTGTTTAGATACTACTCGAGGAGGGAAAGATCAATGTTTATGACTCCAAGTACCTCTCATCGATGATTTTCATCTTTTTCTCCTCGTGGAGCCACTAATGGTGCCATTGCCCATCTTGTTGAGGGAGAGTAAACTGATGAATCATTTGCCAAAGAAAGTGTTGATGAAGAAATCATGGAATTTTGAAGGTCGAAACAGGTAAATGATCCTTCCAAAAGATGATGCCACTAAAGCGAGCGACTCGCACGCTCTTGCACACATCGAATGTTTGCTGACCGACACAAAAATTGTCGAGCCAACAACTTTTCTGTGCAACAACGCTGTGGCAAACCTGCAAGAGGTCTGGGCTTATGGGGTACTAACTGAACGATTGAAGCCGGTGTATATAGAAGAGCTTGTGAAATATTTTTTTTTAATTTTAAGTCACCCTTCACTTTATTACATGTACATGTAGTGACAATAATTTTTTTCTGATGAAAGTTGAGTTTTTTATAATGCAATAAATTAGATTGTCAATCTGTTGTAAAATATCTTTAATCCGTTCTGGCAGATAGTTTATCTGTTGCAATAGGTTGGTCATCTGTTGCATTACGCCGATGTTATTTCTATGAATAATCTAATAATCTAAGTCTAATCTGTTGAAATAGTGGGAAAACCTGTTTGATAATTTCCAACAGATGACCTAAATTTTACAACATATGCCTAAATCTTTTTGATATTTTTCAACAGTTACGCTTGAATATCCATGTGCCCGTCGACAACAAACCAGTAGCAAATACACACACCACAATAGAAATTTCAGCAATTAGACTTCAATATCCATGTGCCTAACAACACCAAACCAGTAGCAATAACAGAAACAATGTAGTATCTTCTTGCTCTATTTTATTTCTCTTCGGAAGCATTGATTTTGTTCAACAAACCCCAGATTACACGATTTGCTTGTGAAGGGTGTCGTTTTTCATACCAATCAAAGTAATCGCATCCACCCAATTTCTATAAAAAAGAGAACACAATTATAAAACAATTACAAGTCAATAATTAATCAAATAATTAAATAAAAAAATATTACCTTTGAAATCTTACAAGTAAAAAATCTACGACCCGTATTTTGTTGAGTCCAAGAAGTCTTTAATAGAGATTCATGACCGCACTTACAATATCAAAAATCCTTATCACAAAAAATAGTGGAAGATGCGCTCGACATTTTCAAGGTCAGTT
The DNA here is from genome assembly GCA_030864215.1 of Capsicum pubescens. Classification (NCBI taxonomy): domain Eukaryota; kingdom Viridiplantae; phylum Streptophyta; class Magnoliopsida; order Solanales; family Solanaceae; genus Capsicum; species Capsicum pubescens. The sequence goes on from CM061538.1 coordinate 102,828,599, forward strand.
GGAAAAAATAAAAGTAATAATTTGAAGAATTTTGATAGATAAAAGAAGATGATGATTAAGAAGAAGATCTGGGAATTTAGGATTGAATTTTAGGAGGAAGATGAATATATAAGATAATGGGGGAAAAAATGACCGTTGGGAGCCAAGTGATGGCAAGTCAACAAAATGTGTCAGTCTGACACTGACACATTTGATGCCTGTTTTATTTTATGTGTTTAAAATGAACATGTCTACTTGATGCCTATTTTATTTTAGGTGTTTGAACTGAACACCGTCGATGGGTTGCGCCTTTTTTATTTTAATTCAATTCACTTTAACCTTTTTACACGTAGTGGCAATTTTTTATGTCCAACGAAAGTTGAATTTTTATAATGCAACAGATTCTCCGTCTGTTGTAACAGTTATCCTACCTGTTCTGACATATAGTTTATCTGTTGTAATAGGTTGGTCATCTGTTGCATTATCTCGATATTTTTATCTAAAGTCCATCTGTTGCAACAGTGGGAAGACCTGTTTAATAAATTCCAATAGATAACCTACCTGTTGCAACATATGTATAAATCTGTTTGATTATTCCAATAGATGTGTCATCTGTTGCAACAGATAAAGTCCATCTGTTGCAACATATGTCTAAATTTGTTCTTTTTTTTCCAGCAGATGTGTCATCTGTTGCATTATCTCGATGTTTTTATCTAAAGTCCATCTGTTGCAACAGTGGGAAGACCAGTTAGATAAATTCCAACAGATTACTTACCTGTTGCAACATATGTCTAAATCCATTTGATTTTTCAAATAGATGTGTCGTCTGTTGTAATAGATACATTATTTGTTGCAATATTTGAATCTAGTATTCCTTTTCAATTAATAAGTTCAAATCTAAGGAATAAATAAAATTCGTAGACAAAATAAAATAAATCGAAGCCTTCATAAATTAGCTGAAATAAGTCAACGAATAAATGAAATATAAAAAAATTGTTATGGGTACAGATCTCAACAAATACATCAACAATAATTTAAGTATACTGCCAAGAATTGCTTTGACAGGCTCAAGCTATAAGGATCTACTCATTATGGTCAAGTTGTTCTTCATCTGGTGCTATGAAATTCGGCTTTGCTCGTCGTGGATCTTTATTGTCTCTTGCGTACGGTTTCTGCACTTTCTGTTCTCCGTATTTCCATAAAAAGAGTAGCATATTGTCAATGCTGTTCAGCAGTAGCTTCTTCTACATCCACCTGGAAAGCCAAAATTGGTCAATGCTAATCACGGAGATACAATAAAACGTAAAAAGATAACTCATCTCTTCTAGCAAATTAAACCGGTCTTCTCCCATTTTAAATTATCCCAAACATATTATATTTCTGTTGCAACAATGAATCAACTGTTGGGATAAATTTTTACACGAGGAAGACCCTGTGTGATAATTTTCAACGGATGAACCATCCATTGCAACATATGAATCATCTGTTGCAGCAGATAGGTCGTCTGTTGGTACAAATAAAAGCAGTGCAAAAAGCTGTTTGATTTGCTAAAACAGACGAGACATATGTTGCACCGGATAAAGTATCTGGTGCAACAGGTTAGTCAACTGTTGCAACAGATGTATATATCTGTTTGATAATTTTCAGCAGATGTGTTATCTGTTGAAACATATATGTGTCTATTTGTTTTGTCAGTTGGAAGACATATAATATATTCACCTTCTTTAGCTCGTGCTGATTTCCTTTGGACATTGTATGTTGCTCAGTGCAACACACAGACAGAGGAGTTGCAATTTCGCTTTTTTGGATGCCTGATAATGCCTTGGAAATCACTCTTCTTCTCATCTTAGCCCTACTCTCTAATGGAATGGATGGAAATAAAATCCTCTTTGATGGAATGAGACCCCTCTTAGATGTCAATTCCTTTACAGAAACAGTTAATACATTAATAGCATTAATTACTACATCATGTTTCGCCCTGCAGTCTTGACATTTGCATGCAGAACATTCGCTGGGAGAGGCAAAATTTGTATAACCAGTATGATCATACTCATAATGGTTTACTTTAAATACTGTAAGAGGAGCATCATTAGCACCAACAGCAACACCACTACCACCACCAACAACTCCATCAAGAACAATAAGCCCACTCTCCAAAATTATTTTTCTTGTAATGGCTGTTGCTCTAAACAATTCCATTTTTATTCTGTCGATGACCTTAGGGTCCGATAAAGTTTGCACAGACCATAAAGTAAGAAAAAATGGCATCTTCAACTCTCGATTGGTCAGAACTAGCGACGAATGCACATTCTAACATAAATCATTACATATATTAGAATGATGATTAGATCTTTAAAAAAACATTAATTAAAAGAAAAAATATTTATAATTATACTTACTGCATTCTTCGGGGGGTTGAAGAGATCAAGAAATTTTGCATTTTTATCAGTTTTGGCCGACAACCATCTCAAGATTCTTGGACAAGAAACTCCTTCCTGGTAGTTCACTTGTTGTCTCAAATAAGGAATGACTTCAAACGCCCAAGCCTATAAAATAACGCCAATAAATCAAAACCATTATTGAGCGAAAAAAATGAATGATATCATAATAGAAGAAAGAAACATTTACCATGAAAGCCCATGGGAAGCCATATAAGTTGACTGTCTTTGGCGCTAAGGGAGTCAACAAATATTTGATAGTCATTTTGAAGCTTTCATACCCCCATGGATAGCTGTTAAACGCCTCAAGATCCTTAGAGAGCTTTATTAAACTGAGGCTTATGTTTTTGTTAACGTCTCTCGCCCAAAGAATATTATGTACAAACCAAACCAAGAACAATGGCTACTTGTGCTTCTTTGAAAGTCCTTTACCTTTCAATGCTTCTATCAAATTTTTATTTTTGAAGCTTGGACCAACAATGGACACCAGGTCATCATGATCACACGACTTGTCTTTGCCTTTTTTGGGTGTGCGGGGTGTTTTTTTTGGGTTAGAATAGGTATAACTTGAGAAGGAGGATAACATTTTAGTCAAGTAACTATGGCAAACTCCTTCCAACAAAAACAAACAAGCATGCCACAGTAATTTATCCACACCTCATCCATCTTATCTTTGTTTTCATACATAAACCTACGCTTGGGAAGTTCATATACCATTTTCATTTGGAAACGAGCATTGTTGTCCTCCGGCAAATCAAGATATTTCCCAAAGCAGCTGTACCTAAAATAAGCATCCAATTTTTGTTCTCGAAGTATTTTTCTGAAGGCGTCGGAAGATTTTCCCATGGCTGACTTAACCACGAAATCACCCATTAAATCTGCGGCACCATCGCACTGTATTCTCACAGGATAACGATCAATGCTGAAGGCTTTGACTAGCTCTTCAGTGGAAGGGCTATTTGTATCTGCATCATCTCTTTTGAAACATTCCTCCTCCCCGTGTTCATCATATTCTTATCCTGATTGAGATAACGCTTGTAAAGCAAGCTCATAGAGTGGTGGATGTAGCCTAGCTGCTTCACTTGTTCGTTTACTTGGACTTGATTCGGTTTTTTTTTCTTTTGGGAACCATATTATCTAAAATTAACAGGAATATAAAATAATATATTATTGTTGATTAATTCATTGTTAAAAAAAGATAACAGTAAATCAAACAAGCAAAACAATAAAATAACAGTTGCAACAGATCACCGATCTGTTGCACTAGGTAGTATATTTGTTGCAACATATAACCAAACTATTGCAGCGGATGAGTAATCTGTTGCAAATAATACAAAACATATCACTCATCTTTTAAGACAGATGAATGGTCTGTTCAACATATCACACAACTGTTGTGACATCATCTGTTGCAATATATGAGTAATCTGTTGGAATAGTTAAATAATTCATAGCAACGACTGAGTAATCTATTGCGATAATACAAAACATATCACTCATTTGTTGAGAAAGATGAATGGTCTGTGCAACAGATCACACATCTATTGCAACACATGAGTGATCTGTTGGAACAGTTATCAACGGTTAATATTATTTAGATTTCTTCCAACATAGGGTCATCTATCGTGGCAGATGAATGATCAGTTGGAAAAATCAAGTCTTGGACTTTTCCTGTAAGAAAAGTTGGTAGGATTTTATCCAACAGGAGGTTCATCTGTTGCATCAGATCATTAATCTAATGGTTCTTCCATTGCACCAGATGGTTAATTAGTTGCATCAAATTTTTTATCTGATGCTTAATCTGTTGCAATATATGGTAAAGTTGTTGCATCAGATATTTAATCTGTTGCATCAGATTATTAATCTGTTGCATCAGAATTGTAATCTGATGATTCCTCTGGTGCATCGGATGGTTGATCTATTGCATCATATGATAAATTTGTTGCATCAGATGGTTAATATGTTGCACCAGATGGGTAATCTATCGGAGGAAACAGTAGCACGATTTTGTTAAACAAAAAACAACAATTTCATCATTTTTACCAAGAACAAGAACAGAACAAATCAAACCAAATTGTCCTTTTGTTTTTATAAACACAAATAATAAAAATTAAACTTCAAAAAAATGCAACAAACAACAAAATATCATAATTCACTTCGAAAAGAGAAGAGAAGAAATACTAGAAATTAGTATTTTATTCAGACCGCATTTCAAATTAGTGCAATAAATATTAAAATTGTTAACCAATACTATAAGAGAAGTTGGCTCAAGTTCCTCGTTTTCTTCAAAACTAAAAAGACCATAAATTTTTACCTGTGAAAGAAGAAAAGGACCGATGAAGAATTTGAAGTTGTTGTGGACGGAGAGCAAGGCTGTCACGTCGATTGAAGTCGAAAAGGAATTCGAATCCCAACTATTTGTAGTCGGATGTTGAAGTCACCGAGGATTGAAATGAGAAATTTGCAGAACAGTTGGTTGGGAGAGAGTTGAGAGAAGCTGTCGAGAGAGGGATGAGAGACAGGTTGATTGAATTGAAGAGGGGAACTCGAAGCCCAACTATTTGTCGTCGAAGGTAGAAGTCGTCGGGGTTTGAAGGGAGAAATTTTGCAGAACTGTTGGTTGGGAGAGAGTTGAGAGAAGCTGTCGAGAGCGAGGAGAGAGAGGAGAGAGTGGTTGATTTGGATTGAAGAGGGTGTGGGTTGAGTTGAATTGTATTTTTGAAAAGATTAGAAAGTTTTGAAAATATTAATCAAGTCCACAATTAACTTGATCTAGTTTCTTAATAATGTTTGACCCTATCTGTTGGTCAATGTCACCAATCCTTCATTCAAGACTTAAAAGACACCTTTCCTTCAATTTTCTCGAGAAACTTTACCTACAGTACTGACTTAGGGTGTGTTTGGTATGAAGAAAATATTTTCTTAGAAAATGTTTTCCTGAAAAATAAATTGGTTTCTTGCTTGTTCTTTTATATTTGGTTGGCGACTGGAAAATAATTTTTGAAAAATATTTTCTAGTGTTTGGTTGGTGAATAAAAATTTATTTATAAAATATATTTTAGTGTTTAGCTAAAGAGTAAAAAATAAATTTTAGAAAAATAATTTTTGATCTCAAAAAATAATTTTTTTTGGGTGTGTTCGATATGGAAGAGGAAAAACGTTTTCTAGGAAAAGGTCTCTTACTTATATTCTTGTGTTCGTTATGCAAATTGGTAAGTATATATTTTTTAAAAGTATTTGTATATATTTAACAAAAATAAGGAGAACGAATATGATAATAAGGTGGGATAAGAAAAATATTTTAAATTTAAAAAAAAATGAAAAGAATTATTTTTTGGGGGGGAGGAGGGCTGGTAGGTGGAGGTTGTCAAAACAGGTGGTAGGGGTGCGGTAAGAAAAATATTATTTTTTTGAAAAAATAAATTAATTTTGTAAGCGGGAGGGGGGAGAGGGGCGGCGAGTAGGGGATGGCGGTCGAGGTAGGAGAGTGAAGGTGGGGTAAGAAAAATATTAAATCTTTTTAAAAAATAAATCTAAAAAAAATATTATTTTTTTTGAGGGGGGGGGGAGGGTAACGGAGGGGGTAAGAAAAAAATTTGAATTTTTTGGGAGTAGGAGTTTGAGTTTTGGGATAAGAGATGAGGTAAGAAAAAATATGAAATATTTTTTCATATTTTTTCGGAGGGCGTAATGGGTAGGGGTGGGGGAGTGAGGATGGATAACGAAAAAATTAAAATTTTCAAAAAATAAATTTAAAAATTAGCTTTTTTTTTTGGGAGGGGGGAGAGGGGTTGGATGGGAGGGGGGGGGGAGGTAAGAAACAAGTTGATTTTTTTTTAAGAAAATAAATATTTTTTTTTTAAGGGAGGGGGGGTAGGGGTTTGGGTTTTGGATAGGGAATGAGGTAAGCAAAAAAATTGAAATAATCTTTTTGCTTGGGGGTGGTAGGGGTGGGATGGGGGTAGGGGATTGGGGATCGGAGTAGGGGTGGATGATTTTGAGAGTTGTATGAACATTTCAACTTAAGAATGAAGTTGAAAAAGAATTTTGAAAAATATTTTTCTTACTTTTTGAAGAAAGTCATTTTCTTCCTTCATACCAAACACACTCTTAAAGCCAATCATTTTATCCTACAGAAATTCAATTCATAACTAGCAATAGACTAGAACATTACACAATAAAATTTTTATAACATTTTTCTGAATCTCTTTTTAATTAAAGGAAAAAAGTAGCAAATTATGTAAGATGAAACAAGTTGAAAACAACAAATTAAGCTATGCAAAACGAATTAAAGTCAGCGAATTTGCTCCACAGCAAACATTGTCGAATACACTACAAAAACAATACATAGGAAACTTCCCAAATATCAGCCATTTGTTAATCGAGTATACTACCAACGAAAATAAATTAAATAAACCAATCATTTTGAAATTTCGAATCCACATATCAACGTTTGACCGTTTCTTATTTTCTTGTTTATCAAGCAAAAAATAAATAAATTAAAAAATGTAACAACAAAATAATCCTTTATTTGGCACTACGCGTACCAGTTTGATGTTTCTTTCCTAGAGGCCAAGACAACATTATGATATTGGATTACCTAAATTCAAATATTTTCAAAATAAGATATAAATTTTTATATAATGAATTTATTGAAATTACTAGTACGACTAGTAGGAATGAACTTAAAAAATATAACGAGTATAATACAAAAAAATTAAAAATTAAAAATTAAAAATTAAAATTATAGTAACTTAAATCCTAAATCAGACTATCTACTTTGAGGATAAAAATTTGGACATAAAATATTTACACCAAGTCGATAGATAGATATTAATATACGTATAAATATAAATCTGTAACATTTAATCATAATTAATTAATGTATGTATTCATTTCATTAAATTGAGTATTTAATTAAATTACACCATCAATTGATACGTGGAGTAAATTATGATCTCTCAACTAATTTATCCAAGATTAAGTTTGAATTAGATCTATACTAAATTTGATTGATTGACAGTATCAATTTGGCAAATAAATTTCTATCGCTAATCAAGCACAATATAAATTTAATCACAAACTAATCATGGTTATCCCATCTTATCCCTGATAGCTTTACCTTGCTTTTAGCTTAAGTTATGGCTGCTTTGATTTGCAGCATAATCATGTTAGAAAAGCAAAAGAAACGCGTTTGACATTTGCAGAATATACTTATCCTATTCCCCATTTTCTCCACTTCAAATTCCTTCTTCCCATTCTGCACTAATTAAAGCAGATTCTCATCACACTCTTTTACAACAATACCTTTTTTCATTGATCACCAAACCAGCTATGAATAACCAATCTAATATTTCTCAAGAACCCGCACAACCCTCTACAACTTCTGATCATATGGATAGGCAGAAATGGGGCACCCATGTCATGGGTCCTCCAGCAGTACCAACTACTCATCCAGACAACAAAAAAGCTGCCTTATGGAAACCTCATGATCAGCAGCCTTACCTTGTGTATTCCCCTGTTGAAAAAACTAGCAACAATCCTATTGATTCTGTTGCTCATGTGTTCAATTCTTGGAGTAATAGAGCTGAGACCATCGCCCGCAACGTCTGGCATAACTGTGAGTTTTAGTTGTTTAACTAGTGTGTGATCGCATTATTTGAAATATTTATTTATTAGTTAAACTCTTCAATTATATTTACTCTTTGTATGAGACAAGTTAGTGGAAATTCTTTTGGATAAAGAGTTGACTAATCTGAAGTCCTTAGTGTAGCCAAAACAGTTTGATTGGTACGAGAGTTTTTTTTTTTTTTAAAAAAAATCATTTGATTGATAGATGCAAGGAATTCAAAGAATATTGATATGATCAGTTAGTGAGACTTGGAGTGGCGTTAAAAGTTAAAAGAGGTGTGAAGAAATTGCTGGAAAATCAAAAGAGAATTGAAAAAGTAAAATAATTCTAATTATATTGAATAATTGAAAGAGCGAATGATAATTGAATTGAATTGAATGAATAATGAATATTGAGTGAATACAACTAATGTACAATACCTTATTTATACAAGTAAAAGAATGAAATTAACCTGAAACAAAGGTAACACTAAACCGACTTCAAAATTCTATATAAGGTAAAAGTCTAATTAAGATACAAAATAATAAAGAGAAACACTTGTATAAGGTACAAGATATTTGCCTCTTATCCATTAGCCCGAATACTTTTTTCTCGTGTTTGTTTATAAATTTTAAAGTTGAAATTTGCAATTTGAATGGACTTTTGAAGTTGTACGTGGACAAGCATTTTACTTAAAAAATGTAAAATCTTATAAGTGAAAGTCCAAAAATTTCCATTTTGAGCAATTTTAATTCGTCCAAAACTCAGTTGAGTGCTCCTATGGAGAAGGCGAAGCATCCTTGCCTTAGCATTAGACTTCTTCCCCACTTTCTTTTCTACTTTTTTCCTCTCCTTTTGTTTGTGCTTCTGACTTGTTCAATAGATTCGGAAAGACCAAGTTCTTGACGAAGGTAGATTTGCACAAAGCATATTGCCAAGTGCCCAATTTATACAAGTTTTTGGAAACTTGAAAATATTCGAAGATTGGATTTTCAAAATCAATGGCGAAACACTAGCTTAGATTCTAGTGTTTTAGACAGCTTTCAATAGCTTCTTTAACGTAGTGCAAAGAATTGCCTATATTAAGGTGTGGGAAGCGGGCTAGCCCCTGAATATGTCCTCACCTGTAACTTCCTTTGTCGTTGCGAAAAAAGAATCTCATTTTGAATAAATAGGCCTCTCTCTAACAAGGATGAAGCTTAAATTGCCATATCATCCATCAATTTAGTTGGACACTATATCTGATTTCAAAGAAAAAGCTGAGGAGAGAGCTATACCTTCTGGAATCGGAGCAATAACTACTATAAAGTAAGGACATGCACAGGAACGATCCCCAAAGGAAAGACTCCGAATGCTCCACAACTAAGTACACCCATGCGGTATCTATTTGCTCAATTTTGTTGTATCAACACTTCCTCAATTTTGTTGGATACAGTGTAGTTATTGAATACATGTATCAAAAATGGACTTATGTACCATTAATGCATGCTAAATTATGAGGAAACAAACTTTAATTTATTTAATTATGTCTTTTTATGACTAGCTTCACCTGACAAAATGTACTTACAATGCCCAAATTAATTACCAAGTGCTGATAAATTTGTTTTGTGCTTTATGTTGTAGTGAAAACAGGTCCATCGGTATCTGAAGCAGCATGTGGAAAACTTAAATTGACAGCCAAGGCATTGACAGAGGGTGGATTTGAGCCACTTTACAAGCAGATTTTTCCAACAGATCCAAATGAGCAGCTGAAGAAGACATTCGCTTGCTACCTTTCTACAGCAACTGGTCCTGTTGCTGGAACTCTATATCTGTCATCAACCAAGGTGGCGTTTTGCAGTGATCGGCCCTTATCTTTCAGAGCTCCATCTGGACAGGAGGCTTGGAGCTATTACAAGGTAATATTTTGCAAATTTAGATTACTCTTCTCTCGGAAACTGCCTCTCTACCTTTCAAGGTAGTGGTAAAGTCTGCATACACTCAACCTTTTAAGATACTACTTGTTGCATTACACTGGTTGCGATATTATTGTTGTAGGCTAGTCTTCTTGCTATCTGCTAGAAAAATCTCATCGAGATAGATCTAGTTGACGACTTCAGATTTCAACTAAAGGCACAAGGGTGCAGCGAGCACAACGTAGCGAGATAGATGACTAAAAACTGATGATCGCTCTTACTAGTAAAGGGAAAAGCCTTACATATCATGTTAGTTGTTGGGTTTAGCTGGTGTGAATGGAAAATGGAGGGACACAACCTTTGAGCAAAAGACGAAAAGGTGTGACTGTTCAGAAAAAAACACAATGTTTCGAATGAACAGATATGACTCTTCCAAAGGATACACGTTTTAAGTGAACTATTGCCACCTTGCAGAAGATGTATCTGATGACTATATAAACCTGCTTTCATCCACAGATTTGAAATGAATGAAAAATTTTCTGAAATAAGAACTCTTCTTGTCTTCAAAACATTCTTTGTGATCAATCAAATCGTTGAGTGAGTTCGACGAATCCAATTATTTGAGGTACCACTATAGTGGGATTGAAAATCATTTTATCCTGGGAGGAAGATTCCAAAACCTCGGGTACAGTGAGGGAAATTATTCCTTAAGGACACTCGGTGAAGTCGGGGGACTTGGCTTTATATTTCTGTTTCATCTTAATTTCTGAAAAAATAATACACACTTCTTAGAAAGATCACTTTGATCTTGTGTTGAGGGTGTTTTTGTACTTCATAGTGTTCTTGTTTTAAACTTGAACTAATGTTGAAGTTGTTGTGCCTAAATACAGATTCTTGTACCCGAAAACACCATAAAATAACATTAATCAGGTCTAAAGGCGCTTTATTGATATAATAGAAGGTAAGACCGTCTTTCGTGCAGTTGTTATGCCCTTACTTCTTGCCCATAGAGAGTTGGGATACTCTATGAGGTCCTTTGCCTAGCGGAAACCTCTGTTCTTCAGTTGATTGGTGAATAAAAGAATTTAGTATGAAACAGTAAAAAGATATAAGAACATGATTGTCGGCAACTTTCAAAAGAAAAAAAAAGACTGATAACTCGACTTTTACACGGAGTCTGCTTCCATAATTGCTCGAGTGACAACCACCTTGCGTCCCAACCTTCTCGATTTGGTTGGGGAAGTCATGGGAGTGGCAGGCTAAATAAAATAATATACTGATGTTACTAATGCTGTTGATTGTAGAATCTTATGAATTAAGCATGACACACATTCTATAGCTCACTATCTGGACGAAACAGTGTAAGCAATTAACATAAGCTATAGCTTTTCAAAAAATCTGTAATCATACCCCTTAAACAAGAGTCTCCCTCTTTGACTATAAAAAGTATAACTACGGAAGCTTTTCAACTAGTGTCCATCGGAAAATGCTAGTACTTAACTTGTATCACCTGTAAGTGATGGCTATATATACTATATTAGTTGGGGAGAATGAACTTGAGAAGGTAAAAAAAACTGTGGAATTTAAGTAAAATTGTAATATTAGCGCTACAACATTCATCCCTAATTTGTCGCTGAATAGCCCATTGCTAACTGATTGTCTATGTAGGTGGCAATACCATTGGCAAACATTGGAAATGTCAACCCAGTAGTCATGAGAGAAAATCCATCAGAAAGGTATATTCAAATTGTCAGCATAGATGGCCATGACTTTTGGTTTATGGGATTGATCAATTTTGAGAAAGCAAAGCATCATCTCCTAGAGACTTTATCACATTTTAGAGGCCAACCTTATGGTGGATATTGAAATGTTATGTGAGTGACATTTTCTTGGATTGCCCGTCTGTTTTGTTCTCCTATGTATTTTGAAGAGATATTAACATACCATTACTAGTATGTCACCATAACGCAGAGATCTTGGGTGTTTTACATGTTTTCAAGAAAATACTCTCTCTTGTCCATGTTTCTCTTTTACACATTAAAAAATTATTCTCTTCATCCATCTTTACTTATCCACATTACAAAAAATAGATGTCAAAAATATTTATCTAGTTTGGATTACCAATGGATAGTTTACCCATTTGTGCCATTTTACTCTTGCTATTAAATACCAATTCATTATCTAATGCATTTCTCAAAGTTTTAACTTAATTATATTCGAAGAGTGATGTAGTAAAATTAACCATATTATTCATTATTTCTTAAGATGTGTGTCAAGTCAATACTAGACAAGTAATAATAGACGAAGGAAATATTAATAAGAAGGATATTTTAATTAGGAAAAATCTTTTTGGCCACAATAGAAAAAAGTTATGTTCACACTATAAACTAGTTAACTTTTAGACATTTTTACCCTTTTACCTTAAAAATTAAATATATTCTTTTCTCCTATTTCCAATACATTGATTATCTTAATCTTAGTTAATTCCCATATTCATGGGAAAGTGTTTTTTTTCATAATTTTGTTTTCATAGCCAATTTTTCCTAGCAAATACATTTTCAATAATTTTTTTCATAGGCAAATACAATTGTTTAAGTATTATCCATATTTAATATGTATTTTTGGAAAACGTATTAGGTAGAAATTCCTAATTTTAGATAGTATAATTTTACTCTTTTTCAAGTTAAGAAAACATAATTAGGTAGAGATCTCAATTTTTTTTTTTTGTGACAGTGAAAGACAATCAGTACTTTAGTTCGGATTTTCTAAGTTTGAACATAACATCTCGACTCTAGCTACGACTGTTCAAAATCAAACCGAAATCAATAATTTGTAATGATAATTTGGTTACTGGACTAGTGGTTTGATTTATCGAATTACCACGTGTAAAGTGTGTTGAATTGTTGTTATCGTAATATTTTAAAACTTATGTTTAAAATTTTATATATATATATATATATTGATTTTATTTAAGCGTAATAATTAAAAAAATAATTCATTCGAGGTCATTTTAGTAACAAATATAAGTAAAAATTCATAATTTATCAGATCGGCGTAATATAGGAGTGAAAGACTTGTATGATTAACACTTATATCTCATTCTCTTTTGTTCGACAGATATGAACTATATGCATGATTTCTATAAGTGTCAACGATCATCAGGTTTAAGGTATGTTGAGTTGTCATTATTGCAATATCTTACAAATTATGCCTGAAAATTATTTAAATATATTTTTTAGTTTTATTTAAACATAATACTTAAAAAATAAGAAAGAGGTTATTTTAGTAAATGATTCACAATTTATCAGACCGGCATAACATAGGGACGAAAGACTTGTACCATCAACACTTATGTCTCACTCTCTTTGATTCGACACATATGAACTGTATGCATGATTTTTATAATGTATCGATATTTACCAGTTCTAAAGTGTCATGAGTTGTCGTTATTGAAATATTTCATAAATTACGTTTATAAATTATTCAAATATATAGTTTAATTTTATTTTAACATAATTATTAAAAAATAATTAATTAGAGGCCGTCTTACTAACAAATATAAGTAATAATTCATAATTTATCAAATTCGCGTAACATAGAAGCGAAATACTTGTACGATCAACACCTATGTATTCCTCTTTTTGGTTCGACACATATGAACTATATGCATGATTTTTATAATATGTCGATATTTACCAGTTCTAAAGTGTGTTGAGTTGTCGTTATTGAAATATTTCACAAATTATGTTTAAAAAATATTTAAAATAAAGTTTAATTAATTACAATAAATATTCCTGTGTGGCTTCTCTCTAATACAGGGTAAGAGTAATGTCCTTTTTCAATATGGTTATTAACTTAAAGAATAAATTCTTTTGGCCACAATGACCCAAATTTTATAATAATACCGTCACACTATGAGTTGATCTCTTTATTGACATATATTAATTATTATGTTTTTAAGAAAATTAAACTACATAATTTGAACAATTTTCTAAATGCAATTTGATAATATTTTATAAAAATCAAATTGTTCATGAGTATCAACTCTAGTTAACAACAGCCCAAGTAAGTCACACGTTAGTATTATAGTCTTGCGCTCATATGTTATACTGATTTGGTCACTTGAAAATCATTACTTATTTTTGTTATTATTATGAACTCTAATTAATAATTTTATAAATTATTACGTTTAAATAAATATTTAAACACAATTAAAAAATATTGTAGTAACGATAGTAAAAACTCCAAACACTTTAGACATCGACACTTTAAATAAATCAAAATAATCATACGATTCATAAGTGTCAATCATATTTTATAACAACCCAAGGGAGTCACCTATTAATGTTGAAGTTTTACATATTTATTAAACATCATCTTTTAAAAAATAAATTAAATATTTATTAAGAACTCTAATTAATATTTTTTGAATTAAAATAGAATTACATTGTTGAACGAGGTTATAGACTCATATTTCTTTGTCTTTGGAATTATATTTAATTAATTGACTTAATTATTTAAATATTTACACACATAATTTTATTATGACAAACATGTCAAGTTATACTTATGCGAGAGTACCCTTTTACGGATAAAGAATAAGATTAGATTCCACTTTCAAGCAATTAATGATTAATGTGTGTAATTTTTCTATACCACTTTTACTCCTCTTATGTCTTTTTTTTTAAAAAAAATTATTATGAAATTGAACCAATATTTTTGATGAGTAATTAATTCTCATTTTTATTTTCATAATTTTTTTAAAAATAATTGCGGTATGAAAAATTGTGGAACTACACTAAGCATGTTGTAAGTGAAAATTAAAAGAACTGAAAAATTGAATAACTGAAATCAAAGATAGGTAAAATTTATTTGCTATTACCTAACATTGATTCTATCACATAAAAAATTAATTTCAATATTTTTAAAACATAAACGTCATTTAACTTTAAAATATATATTTATGACATAAAATTATTCTATCTTTAAAATTTAGTACACAAAAATTATTTTATTTATTTGTTTAAAAGGTGTTTGCACAATTTACTATTCAACTACATGTATTGGTGAAGAAAATAATCAAATACATTTTCTTCAATATTAATAATATTAAATTAAAATTATTATAAAGAAATGAGTAAATACATAATTACTCCCTTGATGTTGTCCGAGATTTTCAAAAAGACACTTAAACTTTCAATACCACCTATTACCCCACGATTCTTATTTAATCCCTTGTAAATACACCATTTTGACTTAATTTTTGGCTCTGCGTGTAGTCACGTATTCCAAACGCGCGAACAACTAAATGTGATTTAGTTCACCAATTAAAATCCGCCACGTGTCAATTAAATGTCTAAAAGAAATTAAATTCCCTTCTTCTTCTTCACTTTAAAACCACAACCTCCTTGCCATTAACATAGTCGTTGGCTATTTTGAAGAAATTTTTTGTCTCTTTTTCTTTTCTCAACAAAATCAACCTTAAAAGGTAAGATGTTTCCATTTATGTTGTAATTTCTAAAGAAAATCAGTCCTAAAAGCTTTAATTTTGTCTTAAATTTTTTAATTTTTTTGAAATCATGTTAAATTTTGTGACTAGGTGTTTGCCGAAAATAGTTTTACAATGTCAAATGCAACCTTGAATCAAATTTGTAATGACGAGAACGATCCCATGTTGCGTGTAAAAATGCGATGCAAACATGGAGACTTACTGTCAATGCAAACATTATGGTCGGAGGACAACCCAGCTAGAAGATTTTGGTCTTTTCTACACTACTGTGTATGTCCTATACATATTTTCTTATTTTTCCTCCTGTTTCTGTTCAATTAATTTGTTTATGGCCCCTTTTAGGAGAAATCATGCAACTTTTTTAGATGGAGGGACCCGAAAAAAACTGATTTACGATCGAAGACAGTTATTTCGAGATTGGCGAAGAGAATCAAGGAGTTGGAAGAAACATTGATATTTTATGAAAGTAATGGAAAATGAGTGGTGAAGAAGGAGAAGAAGATCAAATTTTGTAATTGAAAGCTCATCGTCATGATTGTCGTAGAGTTTTTTCTATTTTGGACTAGCATTACCAAGAGAACGGATGATAAATGTAATTGTGTGTAATTAAAATTGTCATAGTCATTCTCTTGTTCTACAAAATAGTGTTCGTCTTTTCTCTTGTCGGAATAGTAGTTGCTTAACAAGATGAAATTTTGTTTGGTTGTGTAACACTAAGTGTTTGTATTTTCTCTTGTCGGAATAGCAGTTGCTTAACAAGATGTAATCTATTTTGTATCAATATATTGTGTAACACTTTTGCAATCTATTTTGTATTAATATATTGTGATATTGACAACATTTGTGAGCATTTTAAACGTAAAGTGCAGTGAATAGACTAACAAGACAACCATAATGAGAGAAAATGAGGACTTCATTTCAACACATTCATTGTTTCAATTTGAACAACAAAGCTTGTTTTGTTTGGTACCTAACAAAACATACCTTAATACCTAAAGGTACCTAACAAAACAAACTGCCCAAAAATTGTTTGATTGCTATAAAATAAGATCAAAATGCTATCACCATCAACAAAACATACAAAAACTAATTATTTGTGACAATATCAACAATCTCCACCAAAATATACACATCATATCAGCAAGATGTCCTACTTCCACGGCACATGAGTCTTCCTAGTTGAAATATTTTTGCCTTGAGTTTTTGGCAGCAACTGCAGACCTCGTTTGAATAACCTTTTCAACCCTTATTCTTTTAAGTTTGCTATTGGTAATGGCTGATTTCCCTTTCCATTTGAATCTTTGTCTTGGTGTGTAGCCAATATCACCAGTCACAACATCATACCTCTTTGTGACCTTTGCACCAGTGCTAATGACTCTTCTACTTGGCATTCCAGGCTGCACAAACAAATTACAGAAATTATAAGGCAATCTTTAGAAATTCCAGGCTGCACAAACAAAAATTCTACAAACTACTTACATTAAGAATGGTAAATCCATCTTCAGCTTGGTATATTCCAATCCCCGCCATCCTTGGACTTTTAAAAGGTATTGTATGTCCTTTACTGTTATCCTCATGGTTTTGCCTTTGAGGAGGCACACCCCTTCCTATGCCCGTTTCACTGGAAGAACTGGTTTGGCTCTCTTGAGTCATTCCTCTTCTTCGACCACTTGAACCTCCTAAAATACTGCCTTTTCCTCTACCTCTTCCTCTAGTAGCATTTGCAATGTTTGTGGTGGCTTGATTATTGAGATATTAGTACGCATACTTAAAAAAAAATTGATAGTAACAAATAAATAAATATACCTCTTGCTGGTAAGATGTTCCAGCTGAATGACTTGGACCACTGCCCCTTACTCTCGCTCTTCCTCTACCAGTAGAAGCTCCAGCCTGTGTTTTAAGAGATTAGTCCTTGTACTTAACAGAATGTATATTAGATAATGATTATACAAATACCTGTGCCTAAGAAGATGTTCCAGCAGATTGAATTGTACCATGTTGATCTCTTGTAGGACATGATCTTTTATTATGTCCCTAAGTACCACATTTGCTACAAGTAATTACAGTATCATATTTGCTAAGTTTTTCAGTTTTTCTATTTTCATCATCCTTCTTTCTTCTAATTTTATGTGGTCTTCCAGGCAACTTCCTGATCTTTGGTGGCTTCTCAGTAGGATTATTTGATGTTGGCCATATTTTCATGTTATTCATTAGTTGAATAAAATGAGCATATGTGCTGAGGTAGGTATCCTTGTGATAGCAGGTATCCACAAAATTAATGGGTTCATATTCCTTGTGGTAAAGAGCATCAACACCATGAGGACAAGGAGTGCCCCTAAGCTGCCAAGCTCTGTAACTGCAGTTCCTCCTAATAACATCAACAGTATGAGTACAACCCCTGTCAACAATCTCAAAACCCCTTTCCCCATTCTAAGACAAATTGCACTGCATTGACTTGTCAATATTTTCTTGTAAAATCTTCAAAGCCATAGGAGAAATATCAATGATCCAAGTATTTGAAAACTGTTTCAACTCACCAATTCTTTTCATTATTTTCACCCTAATCTCCTCAAGCACTATGATGATTGTTTTGAACCTTGCAGGAAGTACCCATGCATTAAAACTCTTTGCCATATTGTTGTCCACAACATCACATTTGTAATGCTCTTCAAAGTATCTTTTACACCATGTCTCTAAATTATACTACAAAAGATCAACCAAAAAATCCCTCCCAACATCTTCATTTCTTCTATATTCTCCTTCAATTCTACTTCAAATGTGGATTTTGCAATCTTTCAAAACACTTTTCTTCTTTCTATACCTTTCCAGAGTTTAGACCAATTAGCAAGAACATGTCTTGCACATTTTCTATGTTTAACTAGTGGCAACAACTCTTTTACAGCTATTTCCAGTCCCTAACAAAACAAAATAAGTATATTAATCTACCAACAGTTGTTAAAAAAAGAAAAAAAGAAAAAAAGCAAACAGTTGTTAAGAATAGAGTCATACCTTTTGCATATCAGATATGATGCTCAATTGATGACCTTCTCAAAGTTCAAGGTCATTCTTCAGCAGTTCAACAAACCAACCCATATAAATTGATTCTTAACCTCAACAAATGCCCAGGCAATAGGCAATATTTGGTTGTTTCCATCTCTGCAAACAACCACCAATATTTGACCTTTGCACACACCTTTGAGGAAACAACCATCCAAACCAATCAACCTTCTAGCACCTCCAAAGAATGTTTTCTTTAAAGCATGAAAACACACATAAAAACCTTGAAAGATTAATTGTCCAGTCTCATCAGCATCTCTAATTTTGACAATACAAGTGTTACCTGATTAGTCTTCAAAATCTCATCCCTGTAATAAAAATCCTACCATACTCCACAATGTGATCATCCATAATCTGTTCTAGCACTCTAAACCTAGCTCCTCTTACAGTTGTTGCACCAACATGGATATCCAACTCCTTTCTAATAATCTCTTGTAACTGGACAACTCTAATGTTTGGTTGTTGACTAATTCTGTCTTTATACTTACTTGCCAGAAACTTTGAGTTGGAAAGATAGTTAAAAGTTGATCTCAAACAAATATGAATAGGGTTATATCTTTTAACAATAAAATCCCCACTACTCTTATCCTTTGTAGCACACAACAACCAAGGACAAGTATCTCTGCAACACCTCACTCTAACTCTAGAAGGCCCATTCACATATTTTTCAATTTAAATTTTTTCTTGAATTGCATATCTGGTTATTGCCAGCCTTAAATCCTTTACACTTGGAAAAACCAACCCTAATTCTCAAATAATTTTTTCACAAGTTTCATAAAAAATAACTCTATTTTTTATTCTTTCTTCTCACAGGTTGTTGCACTACTTCATCACCATTTTCACCATCTCCCCAACCTGCTTCATCATCTAATTCAAAGCTAGGAGCTTCATCACTTGGGTAGTAAGGTTCATCACCTCCTAGTTTACCAACTAGGCTATCCCTAGTGCCAATATTTAACTCATCATACCCTGTATCTGGACCTTTTTCACCAACATTAACCTGTTCAGTTGTTGTGCCTCTACTTTTTCTTTGTAACCTATTGAAATTTCTTTTACTAGCCCTTATATCAATATATTCTTGATGGACATCACTGTCAACATCACTGTCCAGACTAGTATTCCCTTCTGAATCTGAATCACCCTCTAAATCATCATCACTTGGATCCTCATCTATTGTAGGATCAAAAGACTTGGAAGGTATATTAGAAGGAGGAGGCTCATCAGGAGGGTTGGAAGGGAAATTAGGAGTAAAAGACTGAAAATAAGGGCTAGAAGCATCACCCTAACTAATAGGGTTCAAATATTCCCCACCTACCCCATTGTCACTTGTATTGGGGAAATACTCCAATTGAAGTGGGGCCTGATCAAGTTCAGTCACCCCATGTGAAACATACACCTCAAGTTTATCTCTATTTTTTAACATGTTGACAATGTAAAAAATAACCTTATCACACTTAATTTCTACCAAATAACCATTCCATTTAACAAAGAAATCACATTAAGTTGAATATTCTAGATATTTAATGTAGTCTCTTAACTCAAAGTAGGACATCATATCAACATCTTTATCGAAAAACTCAGTCACAGACCTACCAATATATTCAGGTGGGGGACCAAATTATATTTCACTCTCCTGATACCATCTTAAAGTTACAAGCACAAAAGCCATTGAAAGATACTTGAAAAAGCTATAATTCAACCACATAAACACATTGAAATCAGTAAACAAAGAAAAAAAACACCCACCCCACCCCAGCCACCCCCACTTGACACACACCCAAAAAGAATTTTGAGTTGTACATGTTACTACAACACCGTAAAAGTAACAACAACATACGCAAAAAATCGACAAACATCCAACAAACACATAAGTCAATATGTTCATATTTGCATCAATTTCAGTAAATTATGTTCTCCCCGCCCCCCCCCCCCCTAAAAACACAACTTTGAAGAATCCATCAAATCGATAAAAATTAAAACAAAGACGTTGTACATGCATAAGTCAATATGTTTATATTTGCATCATTTTTACTAAATTATGATCTAAAAAATATTCCCCCCCCCCCAAAAAAAAACACAACTTCGAAAAAGCCATGATTAGAGACATTAAAACTACAATTCACAAAATCCTAACCTGTAAAATCCCCTACTCTTAAGTTAATACGTATTTCCCCCCAAAAAAATTTCTCCCAAACATCTTCAATCTCCTTCGAGTGTGAGCTTAGAGTGTAAGTCGCGAAAGAAAAATAAAAAAAGAGAGGGAAATGGGAAATGAATCGTTTGAAATGATTGGGAATATTTTATTACAATCGGGTCGGGTTATTAGGTTAAACCCAACCTTTTTAACCTTTTAATAATTAAATTATTATTTAAAAAGAGAGTGCAAACCATGCGCCTAAGGGTTGCTGCAGAATATGGTCAAAATGGTGTATTTACAAGGAATTAAATAAAAATCGTGGTGTAATAGGTGGTATTGAAAGTTTAAGTGTCTTTTTGAAAATCTTGGACAACATCAGGGGGGAAATTATGTATTTACCTTAAAGAAATCAAACTTAGGAAAGCAAGTGTAATATCGTATACCCCCAACAAGTTGTGTTAAGAAGTAAAACATTAAATATGTTTCTAATATCATCCTGAATCTATAATCTATATCCATAATCTATAATTTATTAAAAGTGTGAAGATCCTTAGAAAAGTGAAATGGACTTTTTCCCTTCATTAGAAAGTCTTGTAATAGACAAAAATGTCATTTACTAATTTTTTAAATAAATTTTTTTAACATCTAATAATAATAAATAAAACTTGATAAGATAAAAAAGGAAAAAGAACATATTTTTTGGTTGAAACTTAAAAGTCATTAACCATTGAAATTGGAAAAGGTTTAAAAAAACGGGGAAAAAATGATAAATAGAATTTGCGTAAGTTAAAGCAAGAAGAACAGTTAATAAGTATAAGAAGGAAGGGATTGGTGCTAAATTCCTAATATTTAGGAATTATCCGTTTAACCCTTATATATCAATTAAAAAATTACTTTATATAAAAATAGAATTTTATAATTTTTTTAAAAATATATGGTAAGAAAAAAATCCTATTGTATTAGGAATAAATTTTCAATAAATTCAAATAAGGTTAGAAAAATCCTCCAATTATAAAAAATTACTTTATATAAAAATAGAATTTTATAATTTTTTTAAAATATATGGTAAGAAAAAAATCCTATTGTATTAGGAACAAATTTTTAATAAATTCTAATAAGGTTAGAAAAATCCTCCAATTATAAAGATTTATACCTCATTCGTCTCCAGTACATTGGAGTACTTCTCAATTTGTTTGATCATATAATTAACTATAATAAACTTTATAATCTAAATGTGTAGTTGGCTATATGCATAAAAAAATTTCTATTGAATTTTGGTAAATTATCACCTCCACAGGCATTATTTTGCTAATACTAGATAATCTTTATTTTGTGAGGAATATTGACATGGATTTTATAATGATATGAGTTTATTATTATTTTTTGTAAGAATTATTAGGTTTAATAGTATTGTTCTATTATCTTGATTATCACATTATTTTGTTGCAGTTTTTGTATGTTCAAGTATATATTATAAATGAATGTTCGATTGAACTTAAAAGAATTTTTTGTGTAAAAATTAAGTTTAATTGTATTATTCTAGTATCTCGATTATTGTAGTTTTAGTTATGTAATTATCTATTATTTTTTTGCTTAATATAGGTGGTAGATGAACGTTCGATCGGACTTTGAGATTTTTTTGTGTAAAAATTAGATTTAATCGTATTATACCAATATCTCCATTATCGAATTATTTCCTTATAGTTTACATATAGATGAATATTCGATCGAACTTTGAGGAATTTCTGTGTAAAGGTTAGATTTATATTATTTTGATATTATTAATTTATTTGTCGTAAAATATTACTCTGTTAATATTATTCATTATTCACTATGTTACTTCCATTTATTTGATGTTATTTCATCTAATTTCAAGTTGATGTCCATTTACTCAAAAATTTTTGTGAAAATATATATTATGTTATTTGCAAATACTATTAGTATCTTTTTCATAGTCAGTGAGCTATATACATATTTAGCACATAAAATATTAGATTAAATATATGTTGGACAACAAGATGATTGACAGTTTGACACGAAGCACACGTGAAGTGCACGTACACTTGACTAGTATATGAAAAGTGTGAAGTGTCTAACGAATTATTTTTGAATTTTTTGTCCTTCATTAAAAATCTTTGCTTTCGATAAAATCGTCTTTTCACTATTTTTTTCTAATATTTAAGAGTTAAAAGTTAATTAAATATATTTATGATAAAACATTTCCTTATATGGAAGTCATCAGAATTAATAACAACTAATATTAGTTTAAGAATTCTAAATTAACTATATTTGATTTTTAGAAGATTTGAAAAATCTAGAAATAAATATAAAAGTATCAGAATAAGAAAAATTTAATAAGTACCAAATTTTTAAAAGTTTGTGTACACAATAAAAATATAATCAATGATTTTGTAAAGATTTGACTTTAAAAATAAGGAAAGATTTTGAATATAGAAAATAAAGAAAAATAATCATAGCACAAATATGGTTCAAATTGATGTGTGTCTTTTACCCTTTGACAGCAAGGGAAAAGATATTGCATTTAAAACGTAAAAGTGATGATCTATCAATCATTTGGAACTTCTGGTGGTAAAATATCTATGTACCAATACTAAAATATCTGTTTATATTTATATTATTATATTAAAGTATGAAGGATCTTTGAAAAATGATTTGAATTTTTTACACTTTATTAAAATTTTTGCAATAGATAAAACTTTTTAATTTTAAATAAACAAATATTACATGTGCAAAACACGTGCGATTACATTAGTGTAATTGATTTATTTTGGACCTCTGTTATATTTTTGATATGATTTAGAAAAATTCAGATGAAATTTACTTTTTAATTAACTTGATATCATCCATTTCCTTTCTTTTTATGTCTCAATATTTACTTCTTGTAATTTTATGTAATTGCTCGTATTTTTATTTTTTATTTGATTATTTTTTTATTCATTTAGCAAAACTGATTAACTGCATTGCTATTTTAATTTTTGAATTAAAATAGAATTACATTGTTGAATGAGGTTATAGACTCATATTTTCTTGTATTTTGAATTATATTTAATTAAGTTACGTGAAAATTTATTGAATAATATGTATTAATTATTTTTAAAATTAGTTACAAATATAAGATGATAATCTAATGTTTTATTTGTAAACTTTAACAAACAAAATACTCGAGTATAATAATATTGTTTGAAAGGATAATTTTTCACGGACCATATTTGCATTAGAATAAGGATAAAATCTAAATAATAGCTTTAAAAAGATATTTGAATAAATCGGCCCTTTGATTTTTTACTTGGTATACAAAGTTGGAAAAATATCTTGCATTTAGAAAATTTTCAAATGAGATATATTATGTCCATAATAATGAATAATAAAAGTACCTTAAATTCATTAATTATTCTTGTATAAATCAATTTTAGTTGTTTAATAAGTTTAGGGAATAGAAAAAAATTACTACATTTATTAAGAAAATTTGGAGGGAATTTATTTGAGAAAATATGATAAAATCTAAAACAAGGCTATGAAGGTCTTTTCACAACTGTGGCCAAATTTGGGCAAAACAATTGTGGTCATTTAGCACTTCCCTTTTAATTATGGGAAAACTATATGGAGTAACATACCTAAGACTTAAATTATAAAAAATAGCAACACTTTAATGAAATTACCTTGTGTAGCAAACCTAGCATTATTTTAAGTGTGGTCTCCCACTTTGTGCGTCTCTAAAAAATTACCATGTTTAACATGCGGATTTCACGCCAATTCCAGACTAATCTTTCTCTTTCCTTTTAACTTTACCTTTTCTCTTTCTCCTTTTTCTTTCAAATCTCTCAAATTTCACTTTCAATTTTTTTACCTCACAATTTTCTCACATTTTTTATAAGGATTGTGATTTACAAAATCAGATAACTATTAAATTCAGTTATTGCATGTTATCTATTTAATAATTTTTTTCTTATATGTTGTACTGTAAATCATTATCAAGGTCATTTTTGAGGTCGTTTTTATGAGTTGATATAGTTGAAAAAATTGAATTTTGGATGAGAATTGAAACTAAATGTTGTTTTGTTGCGATTAATGGAGGATAATAAGAGTTGAATGAATATTGTAGATGATTTTGGGTTGATTTATTGTTGATCATTTTTTTTTCAATTGTTTTTCAGTGAAATTTGATTTTTTATGAGTTGATAACTTGATATGAGTTGATAACTTGATATTGTTGAAAAAATTGATTTTGGATGAGAATTGGAACTGAATTTTATTTTGTTTCAATTAATGAAGGATAATCGGAGTTGAATGAATATTGTAGATGATTTTAAGTTGATTTATTGTTGAAGAAGACATGGAGGAAGAGGTATTTTTTTTGTACATGTATTTTTATTTACTGTTATATATTTACGAATTTCAGTAAAGCTGTTATCAATTTTGGGTAATATGCAGTTTTTTTTTAAGCTAATATGTATTTACTGATCAACTGATATGTATTTAGGGATTTCAGTAAAGCTAATTTGTGATGATGATAGGTTAAATATATATTTTGGGTTAACATGTTTTTATTTGTATATTTTGTAAAACTGCTATGTTTGGTTGTATTTGTATGTTAAATGAATTTGCTAAGTTGCATGTATGGAATTTATTATACTTGATATGTATTTTCAGTATATTGGAATGTTGAAATATACAAATACATTCATGGTTATGGACGTATTTGTATCTGTTGAATTACAAATATATTTTTAAATAATTTTTCAATACAATTTATATAGCTTTGCCATATATACAAATGACTGACTAAATATACATTTAAGGTATACGTATGTAGTTTGTATGTTTTATAGATATATATGCACTTTCATTTGTATTTTTGTTAGGTTCTACATACATTTTAAGGTATAGGGAAACATTTGTATTTTTATACATACATATCAAATTTCATATGTATTTTGCTTTAGTAATGGTTTTGTGTTTTTGTTTTGTTCAATATACATATGCATATTTATATGTATTTTTTGATGTGTTGATTGTGTTTTATTGTTTTTCACAGTTTAATAAGGTGTAGTTTTACTTTATATAGGTGTTGCGTGATGAAATATTCATTGTAAGAAAACTTTCAAGTTTGCACCACATATGTGCTGCTATAGTGATAATGATATTGAGGGAAGTTTACAGTTTATATTGATGAGAAATATTGATGTGTTATTTGTAGAGGATTTGTAAGTTTATACAAAATATATTTTAATTATTATTCAATATTTTTTGTAGGGACTGTGTTTGTATATGGTTACATACGCAGAGTGCCTTTCTTATGGTCAAGGCGTTCCTTCACTTGAGTTCAATCCCAACGTATTTCGTACAAGATATGCTTCACTAATGTGGAATTACATCATGAGGAAAAAAGAAGCAAAAGCTCAAAGTGACAACGAAACGTCATTGAGGCCTGTTAGAAAAAGCAAGATAACTAGTGTCACAAAAGTATTAGAAGTCTGATGGTTGAAGATTTTATTACATTGCGTAATTGACAAGATTTAACTGAATATTGATATTAATTGTAGAAACTTATTTTATATTTTGAAGTGAATCAAAGTTACTTATTTTTTAAGTGAATGAAAGTAATTCACTTTAGTCTTTTATGTTGAATATGTTTTCAATAATTTTGTAGTCTGTATTTTATTTCACTGTTCAGTTTTATTTGTTACAGTGAGATTTAGCTTCAAAATACATATGCAGTGTTCAGATTTTGTAATATATACATATGCAGTATTCATATTAACTTAAAAATACATATGCAGTTAATATCATATGTATTTTAATCTTGGTTCATTTTCTTTCAAATATATATAAAGTGAATCAAAGTTACTAATTTTGAACTGAATGAAAGTAATTCATTTTAGTCTTTCATTTTAGTCTATGTTTTATTTCAGTGTTCAATTGTATTTGTTACAGTGTGATTTAACTTTAAAATACGTATGCAGTGTTCAGATTTTGCAATATATACATATGCAGTATTCAGATTTAACTTTAAAATACATATACAGTTAACATCATATGTATTTTAATCTTTGTTCATTTACTTTCAAAATACACATGAAATGAATCAAACTTACTAAATTTGAAGTGAATGAAAGTAATTCATTTTAGTCTTTTATGTTTAATATGTTTTCAATAATTTTGTACTCTGTATTTTATTTCAGTGTTTATTTTTTTTTGTTACAGTGAGATTTAGCTTAAAAATTAAAAATGTTCAGATTTGCAATATATACATATGCATTATTCAGATTTAACTTTGTTCATTTACTTTCAAATACTTTTAAATACTTTCATATTACAAATACATATAAGTGATCATATTTGAAAGATATCTCAGTTATCAAATACATATACCCTAAAACATAGTATTTTTTTAAATAAAAAGCATATGTATCTTTTTATCAAATTTAGTAATACATAATTGTATTACTAATTGTTATTTATAACTCATTATAGCAAATGATCGATAAAGATCTTAAAACTTACAGATGAGTTCATTATTATCAAAAGTGCAAAAGAAATTATAAAGAAAGAATACAGAAGAACAAATGTATCATTTACGATATTTTTCTACATGAACGCCTATTGTTACGCTTAGACCCACAACCACTGCATGAGTTGATGTTCTTCTTTTCAAACATATCTCTGCTCGATTTTAACACCTTCAGCAGATGTATTTAACACTTGATACAAATTATTTTGGACGTCACTTATTTCAACAACACATACATTATGTATTTGTATTTGCCCTGCATTACCGGTGATTTGATATTCCACTTGAATACGTCTGCTGCTCAAATCCACATTTATGCGAGATGCCAAAAGATTGTGTAGTTCATTGAATGATGCCGTCGTGCTCAACAATATTGCGTCAGTGACGTACTCTTCATAGTTTTTTTCATACATCCACCTTCCAGAGTGCTTCACGAGAACTGATATGCTTCCTATTGCTAACTTATTTCACCTAAAATATAAAAATATACATATTTGTAAGTTGTCAATAGTTACAACATACACTTACACAACAAAAACTCAAACAGAATTCTACAGTTATAAACGTAGAATTACGAAATAACTACTCCCGAAAATACAATTACGAAACATACAATTACAAACAAAATACAATTAAATACAATCAAAGCCAACAACTACTCCCAAAAATTCTACAGCCAATAACTACTCCCGAAAATATAATTACGAAACATTTGTTAAACTTAAAATACAAACACAGAAAAATTTTCCAGACAAAATACAATTAAAAATTAGTTGTTCAACATTAAATACAATCAAAGTCACAACCTCTATAATCGAACACAACCAAATTATCTATAAATAAAATTTTCACATATACAGATATACTATAAATTTCGAGAATCAAAACTCCAAAAAAATGAATTTTGATTAGCTTGAAAAACTGATTTCGATCACTATTTTGTTCTACCGGATCAATTTACTGTAACATTAAATTTTACTCGAAATTTATCTATAAAATATTCAAAAATAAATTAACGACGTCGTGAAAAATTTGAACGAAGTAGCAGTAATGGATCACTAAAAAAATTTCTAACCAAATAACTGTAATGATGCAAAAATTTTTTTAGAACAAGTTTCATTTTTTCAATTTCATAAAACCTTATGAAATTGATATGAGAAAAAATATTATGAATGAAAACCTTCAACAACAGTAAAGGATGAATTTACAATCGATGGTTGAATTCAAACAAATTATTTAGAAGAAGGTACAGTTGATCGTTGAATTCGAAGAAACTGATCGTTCAAAATGATCGTTGAATTTGAAGAAATTGAACAGAAGAAGATACACTTTAGTTTGATTGTTCAATTAGAAGAAATTGAACATAAAAAGATTCAATTGATTTTGATTTTTGTTTTGCCTGAACACGTTTTTTGAAACTAAAAATTGAATTTGCAAATAACGAAAATCTCGTGATTTATTAGGTTTTAATGGGAAAGGAATCTTCATATTTAATTTAAGGTAATTTTACCATATTTACCTCAACTAATTTTAGTTAATTAAGGGTAGTAAAACCATTTTTCTTCTTCTTAGCAATAGTTTGTTAAAATACAAAATACAAGTTGCTACCTTATATAATTATGAAAGTGTTGTTATGAATCTCATAATTAAGGTCTTAAGTATGCTATTTGTGAATTTTTCCCTTTAATTATTATACTCTTTAGTTATATCTTTAATTACTCCGGACGTTTCAAAATAAGTGATACTTTTCTTTTTCATTTTGCTTCAGAGTAAGTGATGTTTTACCTAACCACGAAGAATTAATATTCTTCTTGAAAAATTACTCCGGTATTAATAAAATAGAGTTTTACACCATTAGAGAGCTATTTATTTTTCAAGGTACATTTGTTTAATGTGGTAAGATGGTAAAAATGTTTCTTACTTTCCGTTCCAAAATAGTTGACATATTTGCTAAAAGAATTTGTCTCAAAATAGTTGGCATATTTAAAAGATCAAGAGTAATTAATCATTTTTTTTCAACTCTAACCTTAGTAATAATTATTCTAGAATTAAGAGACACGTAAATAGATGAAGATTAAAGAGATAATAAGAATTACATTATTTAGATCACGCTCCTAATTAATTTTTTCCTTAAGTTATGCAAAATCTATACATGTCAACTATTTTGAGATAAAGAAAATATTTTTTTGGAATAAGTAAATTTCTTAAAGGGTGTGTCTAGGGACGAATTAAAATGGAACTGGGTTACCACGCTACCCAGACGCTTCGATAAAATTTCTATATATGTATTGATAAGACTTAAGTCATCGATAGACCCTTAAAGTTGTCTACGAAATTCACTTAAACAATTCAACTAGGACTAGTACCGACTGAACACCTAAATTATTCAAAATGGTACCTATTAAGTACAAAGTGCCGATGTAGAAAGGAAAATGTTCCTCACTTTTATTTGGTGCGTGAATGGATCCAAATGATATTTTATTTTGTTTTGTTTGAAAAATTTAAAGAAATAACTTAAAGAATTATTTATTCATTTTTTAAAATAATAATTTCTTAATAAAAAAAGAAAATCAACTCCCCCCCTCCCCGTCATCTTCTTCACCCTCATTTTTGATTCTCGCTCAAAGCTACCGCAACTTGTTTTAATTGTTTGCTATTTTATTTTAGTTTTGAAAATGAAAAATATTTTTAAATCAATTAATTGAATCTGTAAAAAGAAAAGAAATTTTTTTCTGACATTCGAGTCTAAATAGTTGGCCAAACTTCAGCTCATCTTTATTACCACTACTAAAAAAAGAGGAAAATCGACCACAAAAATCGACCACAAGTGATCAGTTTTCCTCAAATTCCGACCACAAAACCGGCCAAAGTGCGTGGTAATTTTTTAAAAACCGACCGCGTGTGGTCTTTTTTTTTTAAATATATATATTTTTAAAATTTATTATTATTTTATTAAAATAGAAAAAAATGAGTTTAAAAATAAAAAAATTCAAAATAAATCGACCATAAGTGGTCGGTTTTATTTTAAAATTAATTAATTAATTTTAATAAAACCGACCACAAGTGGTCGATTTTATTTTAAAATTAATTAATTAATTTTATTAAAACTGACCACTAGTGGTCATTTTTTTTAAATTAATAAATTAATTTTAATAAAATCGACCACTTGTGGTCGGTTTTTTGTAAAATTTCCAAAAAAATCGACCACTTGTGGTTGGTTTTATGCAAAAAAAATTTAAAAAATAAAAAGCAACAAATGAAATACCATACAATACAACAACAACAACAATAACAAACCAAAGTACAAACTACAACAAAATGTCCAAATCCATACAACAATAATAACAACAAACCAAAGTGTAAAAACTACAACAACACATACAAAAGTGTAAAAACTACAACAAAATGTCCAAATCCAAAGTACAACTCATACAAAAGTCAAAAAACTAATACTAATCTTCATCGCCATCATCTTCGTCTTCCGCATCCTCATCTGTGCTGATATCATCTAGTGGGCCTAGACCTTTTGCAACCCAAACTGCATGACCAGAATATGGAGGAATAATCCCTGCAGTCTGAATAAAAGAGTTGAACTGCTCCTGCAGCATCCTGATTTGTGATGTTGTTTCCTCCTCCTTCTTCTGCGCCCTATCTCTCTGTTCAACAAGCTCTCTAGTGAGTTTAGAAATCGTATTTTTAGTGATTCAATGGTTTCTCTATCAACTGAAGAGGTATAGGATGTAGGACCGAACGAAGACCTAACATTCTCGCCAAAATAATTTCTGTGGTATCCGTAGAAATGGCCTCTAACTGTAGGACCCACAACTTGTTCCTATAACTCCTCCTCTAATGTTGGGGTATTGGGTTACCCAGACTTTCACGAGGCTGACTACTACGAAACTCACTAAGGAGCTGTCTGTATTTGTCTTATATTCAAAGTAAAGTTAAAGTTAATAGTCAAAAAATATTAAAGTACTTACACTTGAATAATATCAACTTTGAGAAAAGATTCATAAATTCAAAATTTGATTCTTACATGGGCAGCTTTTGCACGAGGTTCAACCCAGACATCTTCATCAGTCGGGTTCTTTTTCTTTTTCAGATGGTCTCCTCGAATAGCTCATCGTGTGGTATCTTCATACACTTTTCTTTTTCCTGCATATAAAAAATTATTAATCTTCAAATAATTAAAAATTTAAATAGAAACAAACAATTAAAACTGTAAAAGTTACATACCATTTTTTCCTCCACAACAATCATACTTTTGGCACCCGCAGTATGTAGGGAGCCACTTTGGATGATGCCCGAGCTTTCTTTCCTTTGTCCCTCAACAATTGGTATTCTTCGCTATTCCAATAGCGAATATACTATTTCCATAAGGATTCACTTATCCAGTCAGGTTGTACCAAGTTGGTTCTGGCATAATCCAACAGACCGTTAAATCTGGATCTAGCTCTTCTGTAAAAATTTCTCTTTATAGC
This sequence comes from Capsicum pubescens, assembly GCA_030864215.1. Classification (NCBI taxonomy): domain Eukaryota; kingdom Viridiplantae; phylum Streptophyta; class Magnoliopsida; order Solanales; family Solanaceae; genus Capsicum; species Capsicum pubescens. The sequence goes on from CM061538.1 coordinate 102,860,238, forward strand.
ACATTTATTCGCATCATCCCACCAATAACATTTCTACAACAAAAACAAAAATATAATATTCAATTTTTTGTTCTAATAATGTGTTAAGTAGTCGATAAGTTAAATCCATACATGAAATTCGTTAAACATTCTTTCTCTGTCCATTTCTGGAACCTTTTACCAACTGATCCAGTAGCCGTTGAAGTTTCGACAAATGCATTTCTTCGCAATTGTTCCAACTCCAGCATCCGTCCTAAACCTACAACACAAGATCAAATAGTAATTTCATAGAGCATAATAATATAGTAATGAAAAATGAATAATGTTATTATATTTAGAAATCTTACCCTGTTCCATAGTGAATAAGATAAAGCCTCCCATAATTATCTCCGTCTCAAGGTTGCAAAACAAGTGTTGGTGGATGCACTGGCATGGGCAGATCTGAAACACCGGATGGAGTGCCTCCAAGATGAAGATCCGACAACTTAATAGATCCAGCAGAATCACTGTGCAAACATGGGTGACTGCTATAGGAGGGTACTGACGATGGTAGATGTCCGGATGTGCCAGCGGTCGTCCGATAGTACTGTGATGGCAGTGGCATGGTGATAGGAGCAGAATGAGTCGGTGTAGACCCATGAAGTGGCCCCACATGTGTAGGAGCAGGAATCGAGTGCCGAGACGATCTAGAATATGATGGTCGTGATGGCGCATCAGCAAACCGACCATCAAATATTTGAATACCTGTCGGTCGTCTATAAGGTGGAGGTTGTTTTTTCTTTTTTTATTTTCGTAGGATCAACTTTTTCCTTACCTTTGTCACCTCTACCTGACATCTAAATTATATAAAGTTAACAAGTAGTTAGTTTCTACAAATGAATATATAAGAAAACATTCCAAGTAACTAATTTCAAGTTACTAATTCACATTTCAAACCGCTCCAACAACACAAGATAGACAAAAATATTTTTAAAGTTACTAATTCACATTTCAAGCTACTAATTAACATTTCAACCTACCAAGTCACCAAGAATAACCACATTCAAAATAAAAAATTCACCTTTAAAGTCCCTACACTTAATCATTTTCAACCTACCAAGTCACTAAGCATAACCACATTCAAAACAAAAAATTCACCTTTAAAGTCCCTACACTTAATCATTTTCAACCTACCAAGTCACCAAGCATAACCACTTTCAAAACAAAAAATCACCTTTAAAGTCCCTACACTTAATCATTTTCAACCTACCAAGTCACCAAGCACATCATTTTCAACCTACCAAGTTACCAAGCAGAACTACTTTCAAAATAAAAAATCACCTTTAAAGTCCCTACACTTAATCATTTTCAACCTACCAAGTCACCAAGCATAACCACTTTCAAAACAAAAAATCACCTTTAAAGTCCCTACACTTAATCATTTTCAACCTACCAAGTCACCAAGCACAACCACATTCAAAACAAAAAAACACCTTAAAGTCCCTACACTTAATCATTTTCAACCTACCAAGTCACAAAGCATAACCACTTTCAAAACAAAAAATCACCTTTAAAGTCCCTACACTTAATCATTTTCAACCTACCAAGTCACCAAGCATAACCACTTTCAAAATAAAAAAAAACACCTTTAAAGTCCCTACACTTAATCATTTTCAACCTACCAAGTCACCAAGCATAACCACTTTCAAAATAAAAAAAAACACCTTTAAAGTCCCTACACTTAATCATTTTCAACCTACCAAGTCACCAAGCATAACCCCTTTCAAAACAAAAAATCACTTTTAAAGTCCTACACTTAATCATTTTCAACCTACCAAGTCATCAAGCATAACCACTTTCAAAATAAAAAACACCTTTAAAGTCCCTACACTTAATTATTTTGAACCTACCAAGTCACCAACCATATCCACTTTCAAAATAAAAAATCACCTTTAAAGTCTCTACACTTAATCATTTTCAACCTACCAAATCACAAAGCATAACCACTTTCAAAATAAAAAATCACCTTTAAAGTCCCTACACTTAATCATTTTCAACCTACCAAGTCACCAAGCATAACCACTTTCAAAATAAAAAAAACCTTTAAAGTCCCTACACTTAATCATTTTCTACCTAGCAAGTCACCAAGCATAACCACTTTCAAAATAAAAAATTACCTTTAAAGGCCCTACACTTAATCATTTTCAACCTACCAAGTCACCAAGCATAACCACTTTCAAAACAAAAAAACACCTTTAAAGTCCCTACACTTAATCATTTTCAACCTACCAAGTCACCAAGCATAACCACTTTCAAAATAAAAAAATACCTTTAAAGTCCCTACACTTAATCATTTTCAACCTACCAAGTCACCTAGCATAACCACTTTCAAAATAAAAAATCACCTTTAAAGTCCCTACACTTAATCATTTTCAACCTATCAAGTCACCAAGCATAACCACTTTCAAAACAAAAAATCACCTTTCAAAGTAACTACACCTAATCAATTTCAACTCACTAAGTCACCACCCAAGTCACCAAACTAAACCACATTCAAAATTATCAAGCATACCGAAATTCACAATTAAAAGTTCACATTTCAAGTACCTACGCTTCAACAAAATTAAAAATAAAAGTTCACCTTCAAGCTAAGTTACTACACTTATTCACTTTCAAGTAAAATATTCATTTATAGTATAATAAAGTCAAACAATTGAACAAGTGTAACAAAACAAATATAAGTAGAGGCATCGCATGTCCCTCTCTCACCATATAATCATCACAAAATTTCTATGACTTTCAAAGCCTTCTACAACGAACAATCCCAAACTAAACTACATTTGAAACTTCATTATAAGAAAATAAAGAAAATTAATTTACCTTTGCTTGGCGTAAATTAAAGTGAAAGAGATAAGCGGTCACCGAATCTAGATTCAGATGTGCTGGTAGCGGAAAGATACTAAATTAGGAACATATGAATTATTTTCAACCTGTCATTCAAAACAAAAATATTTAATAAACAGTATCCAAGCAGACTAATAATTTTAGCCGATAACACCTTCAATCCAACTAAACCCATATAAACTACAAGTAAAATCACAAAAAGAAATCAAGAATCTGAAAAAATCACAATTAAAGATTCCAACTTTAATAGATTTCTACCATGATTAACTTCAACGAATATCAAATACAACAAGCTAACCTTAAAAGCAAATCGAATCTCAAACGTTGACAGCTAAAGTTTCCAACTTTGATAAATTCCAACCAATAATAACTTCAATCCAACAAAAAAAATAATAATCAAGAACCTAAAAAAATCACGACAAAATATTTCAACTTTGAGTGATTTAGCAAAACTCATATAAAAAACAACAAGCTAAAGTGCTAAGCCATAAAACCCATATCAAAAGCTACAAGCTAAACCATAAAACTAAATTACGTCAAAGATCAACTTTGAGGGATTTAGCAAAACCCATATAAAAAACAACAAGCTAAACCATAAAAGGAATTCAAGAATCTTACAAAATCATAATTAAGGATTCCAACTTTTGAATAGTGACACATAAATTGGGACGGTCTGAGTAATTCTCTAACAATTTTTTTCACACAAGTGAGCTGAAAATACAAAAATCACATAAACTTTTAATTCTTTTATGTGTATATAATTGCTAAGTGAGCTAAGCAAAATTCGATCTACAAACTAGCTTAAAAAACTAGTTCAAACTAACCTAATCTTCAGTATTGCAGTACGCTTATAAATCAACCTCAAAAAACACAAATTTTGTAAAATAAAATAAAATTCAAGCTACAAGTGAGCTAACAAAAACTTCAAAAGAACCTCATACCTGAGCTATCGTCGTCGGAGTAGAGCCGGAGCAGTCGCCGGAGATGAAAAGGATTTGGAAAAGGATTTTGGGTATGTTTTGGTCGATTTTTGTGTGTGTAGGTCGATTTGTGTGTGTGTGTTTCAATTAGGGGTTTTTGTGTGTTTAGATCGATTTTTGTGTGTGTAGGTCGGGTCGGGTCATGTGGGGGGGGGGCGGGTGTGTGTGTGTGTGTAGGAGTTTTCAAAAAAAAATTCCAGAAAACCGACCACGTGTGGTCGGTTTTCAAGAAAATAATAATAAAATATTTTAATTACTAAAATGAATAAATTACAATAAATTAAAATTATTTTTTAACAAATTAACTTTTTAATAAATTCTATAATATTTATAACAATAACACGAGTAGTATATTTCCTCAATCGTATAATAATATCAATGAATTTTGCAAATTAGGATAATTTTTTTGTTAATTAGCATTTAATTATGATATTATATATATATATATATATATAAATATAGTAATTAAAAGCTAATTAACAAAAAAATTATTCTTATTTGGAAAATTCATTGATATATATATATATATACCTCGTAATACAATATGTTAATCAAATAAATGATTGTTTACTCGTCTTACATTATTACAACTTCATAATATACGCGTATCTACATTGACACTAAATAGTATATCTATTTCCTCAATAGTATGATATCAATGTATTATTCAAAATATTTTGATATATAGATTCAGTTATCGAGCTTTCGATTACTGCATATTTCACTACAGGAGATATGCGTAAATATACATATATTCAATTGTCTTCCAACTTTCAAATACGTATTATAAACATCACATACATGATTTTACTAGCCCATAATAATATACAAAGTAGTTAACATATACTCAGATACAAAATTTTTAAGTGAAAAAACTCAAATGCACCGTCAAAATTTGGCGGTCGTTCAAAATTCAAAATTCAAAGAAAATGGTAAGTATATGCCAGTTTCAGGATTAAATTTTCTGTCTCCCTCCCTTACTTACTTCCTCCCCTTATTTATACCTCGTAATACTTGTCTTACATTATTACAACTTCAATAATATACGTGTGTCTACGTTGACACAAAATAGTATATCTATTTTCCCAATTGTATGATATCAACGTATTATTCAAAATATTTAGATATATATATTCAGTTATCTAGCTTTTGATTATTGCATATGTCACTACACGAGATATACGTATGTATACATATATTCAATTGTCTATCAGCTTTCAAATACGTACTATAAACATCACATACACGATTTTAATATACTACCCCATAATAATAGACAACGTATTTCACATATACTGATCAGATGAATTATCGGTTAGTTTATCTTATGTCATTAATATACCTTCACTATATAATATGTATATACTACATATATACCCATAAATACACACACATATACATACTATCGACTTTATCAAGTTCTACATAAGTACTTTATATATCACATACGTACTGTCACGCCCCAAAACAATAATGACGAACAAGAACCCCATGTAATTACTCGACAAGCATTCTATGACGTACACGAGGTTATGGGATAATAACGAGCAGGATATTCAATAAACGTTGCATATATACACAAGGAGTTACATTTACAAAACTATACAATACTACACGATGTCCATGAAGACTCTAGTCAGTTTAACACACTATACTACAAGTGACTAGTTGGCATTAGGCCCGTCATGCCCAACCAAAGACCTATACATATAATAAAAAATACTAGGCATAGACCGGCTCCCGAGAGAGTTGGAGCTCACCAAAATACCAGCTGAAAACGACAAAAAAGTCTAATGTAGACGTCTGCTATCCTGAGAATCTGAGCCTGCATTAATAAAATATGGTGGGCCTGAGACTTCAGTACATAAAAAATATGTACTGGTATGAAAGCAGTCAGAATAAAAGCTGGACAAGTACAAAAGCTCATATGAGTCAAATGGTAAAGTGAGAAATGTATGCGCCAACAAATAACACATATGCGATATGAACTGATAACTTATACACCAACCTTATTAGCATCATATATAATATTTAGAAAAACTTTCATTATAATGTAGGGCCTACACTTTGCCTAAGTAATACATTTATCTTATAAGTCTTACAAATAATCACAAGATGGCCTTCCGAAGGCGATTGATGCAAGTATAAAGCATATGTTGCTCACATACTCATTACTACGATCTCATAGGTATAACTGTTACCGCAGTCAGTAATCAGGTACGCCCCGCCCAGGGGATCACTATGAGGGTCTGCCCGCAGGACATATATGCCATATGTTGGCTCGAGTCAGGGGAAACCAATACAAGACGTTCCAACTGACTTCAAATACAAATGATTCCACAAAGACGGGTATGCCCAATGGTTGGGCTCACTATAGTGGTCTGATCTCGATCCTGTGCACAAAATCACGTCGAACGATATGCCAAGCCAAACCTATGTACCCTCCCATTGTTAATGTTTATCAATTAATACCTAGAAGGCCTATGACATGTGAGTTACGATAATGATCGTTTACCTACCATACACAAGTGAAACTATGCTATTACTGTTCACTCCTAAAGTGGAAGGGCTTCAAGTATAGAAACTTATAATAATATGGGAGTATCATAGAAATTTAACACAAAGGAAAGATAGATACTTATAAGCTTGATGGTAGAACGAGGGAGTGATGTGAAGGTAATATAAAGATTCCACTTTCATATTTCATGAGAGATACTAACATCAATTGGGAAAGAGCATGAAATGTAGGGTGGTGCCTTAGTGGCGAGGGAAGGTTTAGCTTTACATACCTTAGCGCTTAACTATCTACGATAGCTTTCCGAGCCTCAAGCAATTTAACCTGCAAAAAAGTAGCCCTTATCCTTCCAACCACTAATTCTATGTATCCACTAGCAAATAGATTAACTACAAGGATAAGATATATGTCCATCAATGACTCGTATGAGTGTTTAACAATTTATTCCCAAAATTTTCAATTATGGCCGGAACCAATTGAATTCCTTAACAAGAATCCGGAATGAATTCCAACTTTAACAACTTATATAATTCAACGATAAATTCACCCAATTGATAGAAATTCCTAAAAGATCCTCTTTCACCAAAATTGCTCATTTTCTCCCTTTTTCTTCTCATGAACCCATTTCAAAAACTAGTATAAAAATTCAAATTAGATATCCCAAATACTTTTCTGTAATTAAATTCAAAAAGAAAGGGATAGAGAATTACCTCTAGGAATTCAATTCCAACTTTAGGTTATTAAAGTCACTTCTCCAAGATTATTTCAAAATTACTATAATAATCCCTTCCTCCCTTCCTCCTCTAATGAATTCTTGGACGCCGATAGAAGAGAACGAAATTGAGTTCAAGTAGTCCAGCTGCCGCCTCTTATTTCCTCTTAAATCATTTGATTTGCTTCGTAGTTGCTGGAAAGAAGGAACAAAGAAAGAATAATAGTAGCAGGTAAGCCACCAGCACTAATAACTTTTCATTTTGTTCCTGCTGCCTTTTTTTTTAGATAAATATATGTACTGTACGTTAGTTTTCCCCCAAAACCAAAATCTTTTCTTTTTGTTTCCCTTTAAAGTGGACCCTACTTAGAAGTAGTAATTTAAAGTTTTATAAAACTTTTTCATTTTTCTTTTCTTTTTTCTTTCTACTAGTAGCAACCATATAACTTATATATACTACAATTATATACATATGCACACACTATGATTCTCCATAAAATGCGTACACCTTATATTCACTTAAAATATTAAATTTGGATTCAAAACTTTTTTTGAGGTATCACAATCTCCCCCACTTAGGATCATTCGTCCTCAAATGATGCTTATAGCTTATTATCCATTCCACCATGATCCAACACCTTCATTATAACATTTAACCAAGTTCGGTCTTACTTTATCGAATGATAGTAAAAAAATTGACTAACTCTCTAAATTTCTAAAAATTTTACCAGAGTTTTCTTTGTAAATAAGATTATCGGGTACCTGTTAGCTAGCCAGAACACATCCAAATACGCTTCACAGAGCATCACAACACATAAAATACTCAACAACTAACACACTAGGCTCCGCTTGGCCTTAAACCCAAAAAATAGTACACGACGCTTCTCTTGGCCTTACACACAATTAAAAGTCATAACCAACCATGTAACTTACCTTATACTTTGCATGTGCATGCTATTTTTATGTAAATATCAGGATTCATAGGCACAAATCATGTCTCTAAACATATCAGGTAAGAATTAGATATCAACATAACAAAATATAGTAGAAACTAATGATCATATAAAGGGACAAGTAGTTCAAGAACCTTCTAATATTTTTTGAAATAAATAAGGGTATTTAATTTTCATATCTGCTTCTGCTTCCCACGTGGCTTCTTCTACGTTCTGGTTTCTCCACAACACCTTTACTGAAGCAATGTCTCTAGATCTTAACTTCCTGACCTGTCGATCCAATATGGCCACGGGGACTTCCTCGAATGATAAGTCTCCAGCAAGTTCAATACCCTCTATAGGGATAACGCGAGATGACTCTCCTAAGCATTTACGTAGCATAGATACATGAAAGACAGGATGTACTGCAACTAACTCTAGAGGTAATTCTAACTCATAAGCTACCTGGCCAATTTTGATAATAACTCTATAGGGCCCAATATAACTGGGGCTCAATTTACCCTTTTTCCCGAATCTCATAACGCCCTTCATCGGCGATACCTTTAAGAACACAAAATCATCAACATAAAACTCTAAATCTCTATGTCACACATCCGTATATGATTTTTGTCTACTCTGGGCAGTCTTCAACCGCTCTCGTATCAGTTTAACCTTTTCGACAGCTTGAAGGACTAAATCCGGACCTAATACCTATGTCTCGCCTACTTTGAACCAACCAATAGGTGATCTACATCGCCTCCCATAGAGAGCTTCGAATGGAGCCATGCCAATGCTGGAGTGATAAATGTTATTATAAGTAAATTCTATTAAAGGCAAATGATCATCCTAATTACCTTTAAAACCGAGAACGCACGCTCTCAACATATCTTCAAGCATTTGAATGGTGCGCTCAGTTTGGATGTCTGTCTGCGGATAAAATGCAGTGCTAAGGTTCACCTGAGTACCCAAGCTCCTATGAAATGACTTCCAAAATTGATCTTTAAACGAGGAACCTCTATCTGAAATAATGGACATCGGGGTTCCATGTAGGTGGACAATCTCTTTTACATATAGCTTGGCATAATCTTCAGCCGTGCTGGTAGATTTAACAGGAAAAAATGGGTTGATTTCGTCAACCGATCAACTATTACCCAAATAGAGTCATGTTTCCGATAATAAAAAGGTAAGCCTACCACTAAGTCTATATTAATAGCATCCCACTTCCATACAGGAATACAAAAGGTTTGAGCTAGGCCACCGGGTCTTTGATGTTTCGCTTTCTCTTATTGACAATTAGAGCAGTGCGCCACATATTCTGCTATATCTTTCTTCATGTCGTTCCACCAGTAGATCTCTTTTAGATCATGATATATTTTTGTAGAGCCGGGATGAATTGAATAACGAGAGCAATATGCCTTAACCATAATCTGTTGTCGCAACCCATCTACATCAGGTACACACAATCTGCCTCGACACCTCAAAGTACCATCGCTTGCTAGCTCAAAATCTGTGACTCGATTATGTTGAATTCCCTCTCTGTACTGGAATAATAAGGGATCATCATACTGCTTTTGCTTAACTGATGCCATGAACGATAACTCGGATGAATTAAGCACAAAAACACCACTATCTTCAGAAGCCACAAGGCGAACACCCAGACTGGCCAATTTGTGAACATCTCTTACTACCTCCCATTGATCAGGTGGAAGGTGTGCTAGACTACCCATGGATATTCGACTAAGAGCATCAGTAATAATATTACCTTTACCGGGATGATAGAGAATATTGACATCATAATCCTTCAGTAACTCTAGCCACCTCCTTTGTCTTAAGTTCAACTCTCTCTGCTTGAATAACTATTGAAGACTTTTATGATCTGTAAAGATATCAACATGTACTCCATATAAATAATGACGCTAAATTTTTAGTGCAAATACCACTGCTGCAAGCTCTAAGTCATGCGTGGGATAGTTCTGTTCATGCTTCTTTATTGTCGAGAAACATATGCTATAACTCTTCCATGCTGCATTAGGACGCAACCCAAACCAATACCTGAAGCATCACAATACACCACATATCCTTCGGTGCCCTCTGGTAAGGCTAATACCAGTGCAGTAGTCAATCTATGTTTCAACTCTTGAAAACTTCTTTCACAAGCATCAGACCACCGGTACTTAACTGTTTTCTGCATCAACTTGGTCAGTGGGGCAGAAATAGAGGAAAATCCCTCTACAAATCTCCTAGACTAACAGGATATCCCTAAGAAACTACGCATCTCAGTAGGAGTGGTTGGTCGAGGCCAATTCTTCACAGCTTCTATCTTTTGAAAATCTACTCTAATGCCTTCTCCAGATACCACATGACCAAGAAAGGCTACCGAGGTCAACCAAAATTCACACTTAGAGAACTTAACATACAACTAGTGCTCTCTCAATGTCTGTAATACTGACATTAAATGATCTACATGCTCAACTTCGTTACGTGAATATATCAAAATATCATCTATAAATACAATCACGTACATATCAAGAAAAGGTTTGAAAATTTGTTCATCATGTCTATGAAGGCTGCTGGAGAATTCGTTAGTCCAAATGACAAGACAAGAAACTCAAAGTGCCCATATCTTATCTGAAAGGCTGTTTTGGGAATATATGTTTCACGAATTCTTAGCTGGTGATAACTGGATCTCAAATCGATCATTAAAAAAAATCTAGCTCTCTGTAATTGATCAAATAAATCATCTATTCGGGGAAGAGGGTACTTATTCTTTATTGTCACTTTGTTTAGCTGCCTGTAATCTATACACATTCGCAACGTGCCATCTTTCTTGCGTACAAAAAGCATTGGCGCACCCCAAGGTGATATACTAGGCCGAATGAAAACTTTATCAAGTAAGACTTTGAACTGCTCTTTTAACTCTTTCAATTTGGCAGGGGCCATTCTATAAGGTGGAGTTGATATCGGCTGAGTACCGGAATGCACATCAATACCAAAATCGATCTCTCTGGCAGGAGGTATTCCAGAAAGCTCATTAGGAAACACATCTGAGTACTCGTTCACCACAGGTACGGATCCTAAAGTTGGTGCCTGCTTTTCGGCCTCAATGTCTTTGACCTGGACTAGGTGATACAAACACCCCTTTGCAATAAGCTTTCTTGCCTTAATAAAAGAAATAAACCTCCCTCTAGGCATCATAGAATCACCCCTCTACTTTAGGATTGGCTCTCCTGGGAAGTGTAAATGGGCTATCTTGGTTCGACAATCAACTATAGCATAACAAGAGAATAACCAATCCATACCCATAATAACGTCAAAGTTTACCATTTCAAGTTCAATCAGATTAGCTAATGTAGCCCGACCACATATTGTCACAACACAATCATAATAGACCCGTGTAGCTATAATAGAATCTCCTATTGGAGTTGATACCACAAATGGTTTGTGTAACAACTCCGGCTCTATTCCAAACTTCTTAGCAATAAATAGAGTAACATATGACAAGGCGGATCGTGAGTCTATCAAGGCATATACATCATGTGAAAAGACAGCTAAGGTACCTGTGACCACATCTGGAGATGCCTCTGAATCCTGCCGACCAGCTAGTGTATATATACGGTTCGATCCTATGCTCGAACCAGGCCCTCTTCCCCTACCAGATCCTCTTTCTGCTGATGCCTGAGGACTACGAGAAGAAAAAGGCACTAATGAAGATGAAGCTGATGCAGACCCTGTAGGCTGTGATCGATCACCTCTACCTTTACCTCTGAGCTGTGGACAATCACATACTATATGACTCTCTATACCACACCAGTAACACGAATTTGAACCACGGTGACACTCTCCTCCATGTGGTCGGCCGCACTGCCTATAAGAAGGTCGAGGTGGTAACCCTCGACTAGTGCCCCTCTGAGGTTGTAAGTATGGTGCTCTAGAAGTCTGGATCTGCTTATACCTATGACTCAAGAATTGAGTTGGAGCATTAGATGTGGAGCGCACAGCCGATTGGGTCTGCCTAGGTAGTCCTTACTAGTGGTAGCTCCACTACTTTCCTGATACTGGCTGGTCTTCCTAGCTCTTTTACTCTACTCCCTTTCACTATCTATTTCACGACTGCGTTGATCTTCCTCTATCTGCTGAGCACGTGCCATAATCCTTGCTATATCCAAATATTTGTTCATAGCAGCAATAGAAAGAAGGTTCTTCAAGGGACCCGCAAGGCCATTCACAAAGTGATGAATCCATTTTGCTTGTGTGTTAACCATCTCTGGAGCATATTTGGACAACTGTGTAAACCGCAAACAATACTCCTTGAAACTAAGATTACCCTACTTTAAAGATAGAAATTCATCCACTTTCTCCTCTCGCAGCTCTAATGGGCATGAAATGATCCATGAAGGCTTCTGAAAATTCTTCCCAGACCGGTGGAGGAGCTTCCTGACCTTTCGAGGCAAACCACATCTCATACCAATCAACTGCAACATCTTTCAGTCGATGGGCGACTAATTCAACTACATCTTTATTTGAGACCCACATCACTTTGCAAATTCTATAAGCCTCATTAATGAATTGTTGAGGATCCTCTACAAGCTTAGAACCTGTGAATTCTGGTGGATTCATATGGAGGGAATCTTTGATCCTAGATTCGGTTATCCCTCCCTGAGTAGCAACAGGTACGTCCACACTCTGTCTTTGGGCTTGAGCGGTGACCAATTACGTAAGCAACTGAATTGCTCCCTTAAGATCTAGGTCTGAGGCACTTGGTAGTGAGATAGGAACTACCATTGGTACCACTGGAGGTGTATAAAACCCTATAAGTCCTTCCGTTTTGAGAGTTTGGGAACCTGGAAACATAAAACCCAACAAACTTTCTTGAGTCCTATTCAGATCCACCAATACGGGAGATGGACCGGTAGTGGTTGCCCCCTGACTAGCGCTTGTAGTAGCCTGCTGGGCTACTTTATTCTTTTTTGTAGCAGACATGGTCTGTATCACAAATAAGCAGAATAGGAGACAGAAGTAACTTTCTATAACTTAGCTCTATTGCACGAGCTAGATTATATATGAAGGTCAAATTCCTAAATATCCATGCAGTCCCTTAATTATAAATGTGGTGCACAACATATCGATAAGTAAAGTCTTTCTAGACACGACCTCATAGACTTCCTAGGACACCTGAACCTAGGCGCTTTGATACCAAGTTTGTGATGCCCCAAAACAATAATGACGAACAAGAACCGCATGTACTTACTCGACAAGTATTCTATGACGTACACGAGGTTATGGGATAATAACGAGCAGGATATTCAATAAACGTTGCATATAGACACAAGGAGTTACATTTACAAAACTATACACTACTACACGATGTCCATGAAGTCTTTAGTCAGTTTAACACACTATACTACAAGCGACTAGTTGGCATTAGGCCCGTCATGCCCAACCAGAGACCTATACATATAATAAAAAAATACTAGGCATAGACCGGCTCCAGAGAGAGTTGGAGCTCACCAAAATACCAACTGGAAATGACAAAAGAGTCTAATGTGGACGTCTGCTATCCTGAGAATCTGAGCCTGCATTAATAAAATATGGTAGGCCCGAGACGTCAGTACATAAACAATATGTACTGGTATGAAAGAAGTCAGAATAACAATTGGATAAGTACAAAAGCTCATATGAGTCAAATGGTAAAGTGAGAAACGTATGAGACAACAAATAACACATATGCGATATGAACTGATAACTTATGCACCAACCTTATTAGCATCATATATAATATTTAGAAAAATGTTCATTATAATGTAGGGCCTACACTTTGCCTAAGTAATGCATTCATCCTATAAGTCTTACAAATGATCACAAGATGGCCTTTCGAAGGCGATCTGAGGCAAGTATAAAACACATGTTGCTCACATACTCATTACTTTGATCTTATATGTGTAACTGTAACCACAGTCTGTAAGAAGGTATGCCCCGCCCAGGGGCTCACTATGAGGGTCTTTCCGCAGGCCATATATGCCATATGTTGGCTCGAGTCAGGGGAAACCAATACAAGACGGTCCAATTGACTTCAAATACAAATGATGCCACAAAGGCGGGTACGCCCAATGGTTGGGCTCGCTATAGTGGTTTGGTCTCGATCCTGTGCACAGAATCACGTCGAGCGATATGCCAAGCCAAACCTATGTACCCTTCCGTCGTTAATGTTTATCAACTAATGCCTTGAAGGCCTATGACATGTGAGTTACGATAATGACCATTTACCTACCATACACAAGTGAAACTATGCTATTACTATTCACTCCTAAAGTGAAAGGTCTTCAAGTATAGAAACTTATAATTATATATCGTAGAAATTTAACACAAAGGAAAAATAGATACTTATAAGCTTGATGGTAGAACGAGGGAGTGATGTGAAGGCAATATAAAGATTCCACTTTCGTATTTCATGAGAGCTATAGTAACATCAATTGGGAAAGAGAATGAAATGTAGGGTGGTGCCTTAGTAGCGAGGGAAGGTTTAGCTTACATACCTTAGCGCTTAACTATCTACGATATATTTTCGAGCCTCAAGCAATTTAACCCGCAAAAAAGTAGCCCTTATCCTTCCAACCACTAATTCCACGTACCCACTAGCCAATCGATTAACTATAAGGATAAGATATGTGTCCATCAATGACTCGTATGAGTGTTTAATAATTTATTCCAAAAATCTTCAATTATGGACGGAACCAATTGAATTCCTTAACAAGAATCCGAAATGAATTCCAACTTTAACAACTTATACAATTTAACGGTAAATTCACCTAATTGATAGAAATCCCTAAAAGCTGCTCTTTCACCAAAATTGCTCATTTTCTCCCTTTTTCTTCTCATGAACCCATTTCAAAAACTAGTATAAAAATTCAAATTAGATATCCCAAATACTTGTCTGTAATTAAATTAAAAAGAAAGTGATAGAGAATTACCTCTAGGAATTCAATTCCAACTTTAGGTTATTAAAGTCACTTCTCTAAGATTATTTCAAAATTACTATAAGAATCCCTTCCTCCCTTCCTCCTGTAATGAATTCTTGGACCCCGATAGAAGAGAACGAAATTGAGTTCAAGTAGTCTAGCTGCCTCCTCTTATTTCCTCTTAAATCATTTGATTTGCTTCGTAGTTGATGGAAAGAAGGAACACAGAAAGAATAATAGTAGCAGGTAAGCCACTAGCACTAATAACTTTTCATTTTGTACCTGCTTCCTTTCTTTTGGATAAATATATGTACAGTACGTTCGTTTCCCCCCAAAACCAAAATCTTTTCTTTTGTTTCCCTTTAAAGTGGCCCCCACTTGGAAGTAGTAATTTAAAGTTTTATAAGACTTCCATTTCCCTTTTCTTTTTTCTTTCTACTAGTAGCAACCATATAACTTATATATACTACAATTATATACATATGCACTCACTATGATTCTCCGTAAAATATGTACACCTTATATTCACTTAAACTATTAAACTTGGATTCAAAACTTTTCGCGGTGTCACACGCACACAAGTATATTATCCAATAATATAATGCGACGTGTTTCATATACATACTCAGATGAGTGATCGATTAATTATATTTGATTAGCTTAATATACTAGGTTTTGACTACATCGTTCATCAATCGATCACTACATGATATATATATATATATATATATATATGTATATATATGAACTCTTGAATGCGTACTATATATATCACATCCACAAGTATATTACCTTATAATAAAACACGTTCATTATATTCTGATAAATTATCGGTTATATATACACAGTCATTATACAAAGATTATGCATGTTTAACGTCATTTAACGTAAATACAAAGGAAAATATTTATTCCATATATTGAAACATAAGTAATAGATAAATATTATGTTTAACGTAATTTGTTTATTTTATTTGATATATTTTTTAGTGTAATTTTTTCACAAAATTTAAGAATGATTGATTTTTATTATTATTTTACTGGTTATCGACTACGTGTGATCAGTGTAATTTCAATTTTTTTATATATATTAGATTTTATATATATATATATATATATAATTATTTTTAATGAAAATAATATTTATATTTGATTACATATATATAATTATTGGTTACTAAACATTATTTACTTTTATTTTTTTTTTAGTTCAAAAATCGACCACAAGTGGTTGATTTTTATTTTTTTATTTTTTTTTTAAAAATCGTCTACAGGTGGTCGTTTTTTAAAATATTTTGTTTTTTGAAAATTAAAAACCGACCACTAGTGTTCGATTTTTTTAAAAATAAATTTAAAAAGATTTTTTACAAATCGACCACAAGTGGTCGGTTTATAAAAATATTTTTTTATAAAAAATCGACCAAAAGTGGTCGGTTTTGTTATTTTTTAAAATTTTTATTTGTAAAATAATTAATAATTAATATAAAAATTATTGAAATGATTATTTTGAAATTTTTAAAAAAAATGAAAAACCGACCACAAGTTGGTCGGTTTTTTCCGATCACAAAATGTAATCGGTTTTTCCGATTTTTTTAGTAGTGTACCTCTGAGCAAACATCAACAATCAAATATAAACCCACTAAGCTTATTGAGAAGGATAAGAGAATTTGATAGAATTAATCAAGTCCCGGCGATTTCTCTTCATCGCCAACTTCAAAATGGTAAATTTCTCTTCATCATCGTCGATTTCAGAATTGTTCACCATTATCGTCTCTCTACATATCTTTCCTTTTTCAAATCAGATATGAAAAAAAGTAGAAGATTGTATCTGAAATCAATTTGAAAATAAATAGTGTTGTGATTAGGAAAAAGAAATAACGACGGCGAGAAAATGGAGAAGAAAGTTTTGTCTCTTCTATCAAATCAAATTCAAACATAAAGCAAATTCAAAATTAATAAATAAAATAGATCCAAAAAGAAGAAAAAAGTAAACAAAAACGAGGAAGAAGATGGTGGGGGGTAGGGGGGGTGGGGGTGGAAGTGACAAGTTAGAGTTTTTTTATTTTTTTTAAAAAATATAATTATTTTTAATAATATATTTTGGACCCTCATTGCCACATGTCCTCTTTTAATTAATCGTTTTGCCATGTCATCATGAGTGTACACATCATATTTTTTTGCTGAATATCCAAAAGTGCCTAATAGGAACAATTTTCTAGATAGTAAAGATGTTCAATAGGTACTAGTCCTAGTTAAGGTGTTCACGTGAATTTCACAAACAACTTTAAGGGTCTATCAATAACTTACGCTATTAATAATTTACACAAAATATTCTATATATTTAAAGTGGCACCTAATACAAATCAACCTAGGTGCCATGATTTTTGAGTGCCAAAATTCAAATGTCATGTTATACATTACTAGACATACTATTAATTTAGCTATATGTAAATTGAAGGGGTACATATGATAGTTTGAGATTTTATTTTTATTTTATGTTTACTAATCACGTAATCCAATTGAAATTTTTTTTCATCAGGGAAGTACTTCATTATATTATTCAATAATATGTCTCAGATGTCCATAAGACACCACTGCATCATATACAATCCAACTTGAGAACATAGAATCCCAAAAAATTAGATATAAACTAAAAAATAAAAAAATAGCTAAATTATGAACTAATATATTTGATGCACAAGGGATATATAGATACAGTTGAACTAAAAAATTCACATGAAACAAAATCATGTCACCAACTAGAAAAAAAATTCCAGAATATTTTCTAAATTAGGTCAGTTGATAGGACGCAATTTTCTTACTACCTGAGCTTTCGGACACTTGAGAAGCATATGATTCAATAGTTTTTGTTTCCAAACCACACACTTTACGGGCATCACAAATATAAGTCAATCTCGTAGAAAGGACAGGCTTAACTGGTAAGACATTTAGAATGCACTTTATAAGAAGAAAATGTTTATGCTTGTTTTTTATTTTTAGTGACCCAAAAAAATTCCAGAAAGGTTTTGGAAAAGAATGAAAACTGGCCTGAGGCCTATTGGTTGCATTACTACAACGAGCCAGATCTTTAGCTAGACGGTAACCAGATCTAACCTCATACTTACCTGATTTGATAAAATGCCATATGATTTTATCCGGAATTTCTGTACTAGAAAGTGGGATGAACAAAATAAAATAGATTATTTCGATTTTTAGATCTTGTGACACAGCCTCAACTGGTGTTGACACTTAGTTTTTGCCCTCCACAACTAAGTTTAGTCCCAATTTTCTTCGATTTTCAAATAAAATTACAATATTTATTTTATCTGAATAAAAAGCTTTTCAAAATATTTATCTAAGTAATTTTTTTATTTTAAGTAACGATTATGTATCATCGTATTTAATTATATGAAATTATATAATTTTGTTACTTAAATATTTATTTTACGGAACATCGGATTTTAATCAAAGATGATCTAAAAAATTAATTCAAATAGGTAAAATGTTGATTTAAATATGATTTGTTGTAAAAAATAATTTATTTGGAGAAATATTTATTTGATTTTATCTAATCAAGAAGCTCAAGATTAAAGAAAGTATTAATTCGTATCGAATTTCAATTTAATTTAGTAAATCTATTAGATTTGACCATAATTGAAATCAAATTGGCTATAATTGCAATGCAATCCGCCAATTGATTTTCAATTTGGTTAAAATTAAATAAATTTGGCTAAATTTTAAATTTCAATTTGGGTTATATTTTAAATAACTCCAAAATCCCCAAAAATAACCTAAATCTACTCATTCAAATTGAATTTCGAATTTGTACTAGATTGTACTATTTCACCTCAACCTTGTTCTTTTTTCAATTTGAATTTCAAAATTTGTACTAAATTGTACAATTCCACCTCAACCTTATCCTTTTTCCTATTTGAATTTTAAAATTTATATTAGATTGTACAATTCCACCCCAACCTTATTCTTTTTTCATTTTTGAAATTCAATTTTGAAATTTAAAATTTGTATTAGATTGTACAATTCCACCTCACCTTATCCTCCAACAAACCTTACCCTCAATTTTAAAATTCCCAAAACACTCCTAAATTCTTTCTCCCACAATGGTGGATTCAAAGAATTGAATCCTCATCCTTTCCTATAAATACTAGTACTCTTTTGGTAGAAGGCGAAGTCTCAAAGAGTGATTTTTTTTTTTTTGATTAAAGAATTCAATTTTTTTTTTTTAGTAAAAATTTTCAAGTGATAGTCTAATCGAGGTTCTCGAAAGATTGCTTTTTGGTGGTGATCAAAACTCCGAAGAAAGCTTGAAGTCCCGTTTTGCTGCTTCGAAAAAGATAAACACACCTTTTCCTTTTAGTTTTATTATCGTTTTCTTCTTCATCTCCTTCTTCGTAGTTTTAATTTTGTTTGCTGGGATTGTTTGTTGTAGACGACCTTGAAGGCCATAGGATGTTGTGATATCAATATTATGATAATTTTCATGTTCATGGTATAAGATGAGCTAACAATAGTTAATATTAATTGTTTCGCCTTTTGGCTTTATTCGTTGATTGTTATGGATAAAGTTGTGATCGTTGTTTAAAATATGTACTCATGCTTTGTTTAAAGTTGTTTCCTTTATATTTGTTTTTAGAATGTAAAGTTGTTTCCTTTATGTGGAAAAAAATAGTTAATATTGATTTTTTCGCCTTTTGGCTTTATTATTTGATTATTATGGATAAAGTTTCGATCTTTGCTTAAAATATGAATTCATGCTTTGTTTAAATTCATTGTTGGCGGATATGTTTGTTTTTAGCATGTAAGGTTATTTCGTTTATATTGAAAAGAATAGTTAATATTGATTGTTTCGCCTTTTGGCTTTATTCTTTGATTATTATGGATAAAGTTTTGATCTTTGCTTAAAATGCGCGCTCATGCTTTATTTAAATTCGTTATTGGTGGATATTTTTACTTTTAGTATATAAAGTCGTTTCCTTTATGTCAAAAAGGAATAGTTACTATTTTTAAGGATCTGTGAAATTGTTTCTCAATTTGAAGTAGTGAATTACTCATTTTCGTGGTCAAAACTGTCTTTGATTTTTCTCTTATTTAGATTGAAAAGTTGTTAGAGTTATAGATTTTGTTCAAATGGTGTAGAACTAAAATAGGAGTTGGCATAATTGGACACTTTTCTTAGAATTAATCTTTTACTATTTCTCCTATCTTGTCTTCAAATATCATTTCTCAAATACGCTTAATATATGCTATTTGCTATACCTCACGTATTGGTTTACTTCTTAAAGTGTTTTTATTCATTTAGATGTCTCATTGTTATTCACATGCTGTGGTGAATTTTTCTTCGAAGTTATAGATATGTTGATTGACTCCACTTTGTACTGAAAAAGTATTTTTGCATTAGTATGTCTTGTATTTCATATTTGAGGTGCTATGAAAGATTTCCTCATCTCTTGCTCATTATCCTTTTCTTTGTTTAATGAAGACATGCCTTAGACTATATTATATCATAGTATTTGAAGCAAATATGTATTAATCTATTTGTCCCAAATTTTAAGCAACTATGTTTGTGGATTCATGTCTTCTTTTCAAGGGCTAGTTAATTATATTATGCTAGATTCAATTTTTGGTAAGATTTTTTAGGAGAGGGGTTAATTTCCTTTTCATTGGACAATCTGGCTTGCTTTGATATCATAGCTTATATTGCTATTTCTTTGTGCTTGAGAATGTTATTTTTTTTCATCTCATCATTTATCTATTAAGTGTAGAATTTTCGTACACATATTAATTCTTTTTCTTTTATCTTTTCCTTTGCATGAATCTGTTTTGCAGTCCAAATGGTCTCCTTTCCTCTTGCATTTCGTAATGGGCTAATGAGGCCCATCTCTTCGAGTCAAGTTCGAGGTTTAAACTCAAAAACAAATATATGGCGTGCGGGTGCAAGAAGATGAAAGAAGAATTAAATGGGTCAAAATCCATTGATGAGGTTACTAAGAGAGTTGAAAAGTCTCAATTTTTATTATTGTCTTATTTTTTTTTATTCATTTAGTCATTTATTTATGCATTTATTTGGGCCTTGAAGCCAAAGTTGTAATGTAATACAGGTGAAGCGGATTTTGGGTATTCAAGGTTCGAGAACTAGCTTAGGACAAGTTATGGACCAAACACCCAAGTATTTAGATTAGGATATGTGAAGATGGGCCAAAGCCCAAATTAGCTTAGGACAAAATTTATGAATTCGAGTCTGACTTAAGTCATTTAGTCTCTTCCTTTCCCCTTAATATACTAATTGTTCTTAGTTTTCTTAGACTTAGTTGAAAATTCCCACTAAGTTGTCAAAGTTTGTTTTGCATTTTCTTTTCCAAAATCAATTTCCATTTTTTAAAGTTAGTCAAAAAAGTTATTTCAAATAGTTCGGATAATCACAAGTTAGCGGATACTCTTGGTGGCTTAACAACCTTTCAAGAGTATTAATAGGAACCACTTACTCGGAATTTCTAAACATAAAAGATTTTTCTGCTTGGAATCTTCTAAGTAATATTTTAGTTTTTCTTGATATTTTCTCAAAAAATCAAGTGGCGACTCTGTAATTTTTTAAATTATTTTTAAATTTTCTTTTAGGATTTAAAATAGTTTTAAAAGTAAAAAAATAATGTTTTCCAAACCCATCGAATCGAAAAGGGGCAAAAAAATATGTCGACTTTGCTGGAAATTTTAACTAGGTTCTAAATAAATATTTGAATTAGTTTTATGGACTAACTATTGTAATGTTTGAACTATTTATATGCTTATGTGTTTAAATTCTGCAAAATTAAACTGTTGTATTTCATGGCATGCTTCCCATGTGAAATATATAATCTTTTTTGGGGTTTCGTGGATGTCTTAACCCTTATTGTTCAATTCTAAATAAAGTGTTGAGAATACAACAGTTTATTAGCACGTTAGGCGTCTGATTGTTGTACGTATTTTCGAACCCAAATCGTCCACTTGGGAACCAGGTTGAAGCCCATTCTAGACACCTAGGATAGAGCGAAATTAAAACCTTATATAGGCATGAGCCTAGGACGACCTAATACCTAAGGAGGTATTGGACCTATTAGAAAACCTACCTTACGTCTATTTGACCACGAGTCAAAACAGACAATTATTCTTTGTGTGTTAAATTGAAGGATATAATGCTGGGTTGTACGGACCATTGTCCCTTGGGTTTGAGGGTTTTATTTAGATAGTTTGGTTTAATCAAAAGAAGGTCTTCATCAGAAGAATATGTAGACATTTCAAGAAGTTCAAAGATCGATGGACTTTCAAGGAGGCTTAATTTAGATTTTCTCCCCTGCATGGGATTGATATTATGTATTTCCATTTTTACTCATTTTGTATCCCCATTTAGTTTATTAATGAAGTCTGTATAATATTTTGGGGGAATGGAATGTCTTACAAACGGCATATATATATATCCTTCAAACGTTAGGCTTACCTTTGGCTTAAAGGGTCCTAAGTATGTTAGGACGCGTTAACAATTATTTATGTGCTAAAGTGCTTTATTATTTTTCTTTGACCATGTTTGTTTACTTTGGTCAATTATTATAATTTATGAACTAACATTTTACTTTCTGAGTGTTTTTTCTTTTCTTTTAAAGAGAGGCTGATTTGTGTTGGTGATCAAACTTGCTTGCTTCATGAAGACTAAAAGCAAAGTGATCATTGGTAGAACATCAATATTTTACATGGTCTAAGTTAAAAGATCAACTACCGACTCATCAGTTCTTGCTTGGACTAACAGAAAGACTCGTTCAACTATGGATCCTAGCTTGATCAGTACTTCATTTGAGTCAGTTACCACCTTGTCTGTAGCGATGGACCCTAGTCCCTCAATAGGAAGAGAAATAACCCCAAAGGTCATTGCTGGTTTGGAAAAATAAATTGCCGAACTAAGGTTTATGTTGATGCAAAGAACACCTTCTCAAACTCCTCCAAACATGACTCTACCTCTTGATATTCGACAAAAAGGTCTTATATTTCCGACATCAGAAAGAATTGATTTGGGTGGTCACTTTTCAACTTCTCAAAATGTTCATGCTCCTCAGAATGCTTCTTTGGTGTATGCATTTGCTCCTCTAAAGGTTCAAAACATAACACTGCCGCATCACACTTTTCTAGTGTACACCTATGCTATCGCCCTATCGATAACGCAAACTCAGGGGTTATACCGCCTAAATATTGATCATTATGTTGAAGTTGAAAATGATCCTAGGGTGTGCACTGATTAGATTGTGAATAGAAAGCTCAAGGCTTTAAAAGATGTAATGATAAGCCTTAGAGGGCTTGGAAGTAATCAAAGTGTGAAGTATAAAGAGTTGTGTGCGCTTTTCAAGATTGAGTTGCCTCCTGGTTACAAGATCTCAAAATTTAAAAAGTTTGATGGGTCTGGAAATCCCTTATTTTATTTGAAAAATTATTATGAAAGGTTGATTGGTGTGGGCAAAAATAAGGAAATACGAGTTAAGCTATTTAGTCAAAGTTTGAGTGGAAAGACTCTAGAATGGTATGCTAAGTAAGATGTGACTAAGTAGTGCACTTGGGATGACTTGGCAAATGCTTTTGTGGATCATTAAAAGTTTCACGTCGATATTATTCCTGACAGGATCTTTATCATAAAGCTAAGGTAGAAAATAAATGAGAGCTTTCATGAATATGCCATAAGATGTAGAGAAGAGGCAACTAGGGTCCATCTTCCTATGGAGAAAGCTGAAATGATCAGTTACTTCATTCATGCACTAAGTCCTGATTATTTCGATCGCATGGTGACGATGGATGGAAAGACATTTACTGAAATTTTCAAGACTGGAGAAATAATTGAGAATGGCCTCAAGACAGGGAGGATAATAAATTTGACGGAGCTGCAATCCACTCATAAGAGTTTCCAGACTGGCTCTTTTGGAAGTGGAAAGAAAAAGGAAAAAAAGTGATAGGATTAATTACTCAGAGAGGTTCATCCAACTATAAGCAATCCCTACGATACCAACCCAATGATCGACATTCTCACTATTCGGTCTTCAATGAACAAGCAACTACCATGCTTATCCTCCCCCACAAAACTATCAAAATAATGCTCCTCGTTCCAATTATGAAAGAAAGCCTTCCAGAATTTTCACGCCATTGGCAGAATCTCTTACTCAACTTTTAGAAAGGTTGAAATAAGCAAAACTACTTCATCTAGTGGAAGCAAGGCTTGTGAACACTTCTGCTAATTGGTATGATCCAAACAAGCGATGTGCTTACCACTCTGGAGTCGTTGGACATGATATAGAGAAATGTATGATTCTTAATCACAAAGTTCAAGACTTGATTAACAAAAAAGTGATAACACTTACAGAAGCTCCAGCCAATGTCAACAACAATCCATTGCCTAATCACGAGAAATAGTCATGGGAATCATCAGTCACAACGAAGAATGAAGTTTCCTCCAAGGCGCACTTTTGGCGTTCTTCTATTTTAAAGTTATTATTTTATTTTATAGTAATCGTACTTTCTCATGTTTATTTTCTTGTAATCATACTTTATGGTTTGATTTCCTTGTAGTTGAACTTTGTGATTTTCTTGTAATCGTACTTTATAGTTGTAATGAACTATGTTCAGCCTGATTTCCCTAGTGGAATACGTAGGCGGCCTGTATTGGCTTCAGTCACATTATCAAAAATATTAAATATTCCTTTTAGTTCTACAAACTACGTTTGACCTGAATTTCCAAGAATGGAATACGTAGGTGGCCTATGTCAGCTTCAATCAATCCCTTAGAAAATTTATTTTTCTGTCTTATGGTGAAACTACGTTTGGTATGATTCTTACCTCAATGGAATATGTGAGCACCACACTAGATCGATCATATTCTCCATAAGACTTTGTTTAAGAGGATTTTTTTTCAAGTTACATGGAGATGACATAGAAGTGTGTAACTGGGGCAGAAATTTTTGAGGTCTCAAAAATTTCACAAGAACTTGACATTTTCTATAACGTTAAACATCAGACGTTGCTAAAGCTGAATTGGTGCATAATTTTAAGAAGTTGTAAAATTTTAGGTTATGCTACGCCATAAAGGACTCGAGTATTTTTCATTCTAGACTGGAGTAGAATTTTTTAGAAGATCTCAAAAATTTCATATTAAATGATCTCATAAGTTACAAAGAAGTTCGAGAGTTTCTAAAGTGGGATAGAATTTTTGAGGAAGATCCTCAAAAATTCCACAAAGACTGCACTTCAACCCTGTGAATCAATATCAAACAAGGAGCATCATGAAAGCAAGGAAAAACCAACACAGTCAACCTCTTAAAAAAAGATTTTTTCTTTGGATGCAGGAAAAATAAAGTCACAACGTTGACAATGTTAAGATTGATAAAAGGCATTACTAGATCCATTATGACCTTGCCATAATAATCCAGACAACTTTTTTTTTCCTATTGATTTATGTTTCTATTACTTCGTTATGATCTCTAACACTTTTTCTAATTTTATAGTAAAATGATTGGACACAACGATTGAGATATGCAGATATTATTTAAAACACTATCTCTAAATCATCATGAGTCAAACGACTTTATCTCTGAACTTTACTTCTGTTACACTCTTGGATTAGTTTCAATAAATTATTGTTTTATTAATGAGTGTTGTTTGAGTTATACCGGTGATGTTATGCAAGACCACCTCGAATTGTCACCTCATTCGAGGTGATGTATCTTATTATATTTGGGTCATCCACCCTTTCAAGAGGACGTAATAGATTGTCACCCTAACTTATCATATTTTGGGTCATCCACTATTTTAAGAGGACATTCCCAATCGTCACTTTATTCGAGGTCGCACATCTTATTATATTTGGGACATCCCCCTTTTAAAAGTACGCATCTTATTATATTTGGATTTTCCACCCTTTAAGAGGGTGCATCAGATCATCTCTTTATTTGAGATAACATGTTATTATGTTATGGATTGTCACCTCTCCAGTGTGACATGTTATTATGATTGAATCGTCACCTCTTTCAGAGCGACATATTATTATGTTATGAACCGTCACCTCTTTCAGAATGATATGTTATTATGTTATGGATCATCAACTCCTTCAGAGTGACATGTAATTATGTTATAGATTATCACATTCCTCAGAGTGACATGTTATTATGTTATGGATTGTCACCTCTTTCTGCATGACATATCATTATATTATGAGTCGTCACCTCTTTCAGCGTGACATCTTATTAAGTTATAGACTGTCACCTCTTCAACGTGACATGTTATTATGTTATGGATTGTCGCCTCCTTGAGCGTGATATATTATTATGTTATGGATCGTCACCTTCTTCAGAGTGATATGTTATTATGTTATGGACCTTCACTTCCTTCAGAGTGACATATTGTTATGGACCGTTACCTCCTTCAGAGTGACATGTTATTAGATGAACTGTCACCTTCTTCAACGTGAGATATTATCATGTTATGGAATGTCACCCCCTTCAGAGTGAAATATTATTATGTCATGAACCGTCACCTCCTTTAGAGTGATATATTATTATGTTATGGATCATCACCTCCTTCAGAGTGACATATTATTATGTTATTAGATTGTCACTTTCATTAAAGTGACACGTTATTATATGGATTGGTATCTCCTTCAACATAATATGTTACTAAATTATGAATTTTCACCTCTTTCAGTGTGGCAGACTAAAGCAAGGTATGCACGATTACCCTTATATTGCATTTGATACTAATAAGTTTAGTGCAAGTGATTAATAGACACGTTGGACCGTTACTTCATTCAAAGTAGCATGTTACATTGAAATAGGGTCATCCACCCTTCAATGAGACACGTTGGACCATCACTCCATTCAAAGTGGCATATTCTATTTAAATTGGGTCATCCACCCTTCAATGAGACATGTTGGAGCTCCACTCCGTTCGAAGTGGCATGTTACATTTAAATTGAATCGTCCGCCCTTCATTGAGATATGTTAGACCATCACTCCATTTAAAGTGGCATATTACATTTACACTGGGTCATCCACCTTTCAATGAGACACGTTGGACCGTCACTCCGTTCAAAGTGGCATGTTGCATTTAAATTGGATCGTTCTCCCTTTAATGAGACATATTAAATCGTCACTCCATTCAAAGTGGTATGTGACATTCAAAATGGGTCATCCATTTTTTAATAAGACACGTTGGACCGTCACTCAGTTCAAAGTGGCATGTTACATTTAAGATAAATCATTCGCCTTTTACTGGTACATGTTAGGTTGTCACCCCGTTCAAAGTGGCATAATATTTTAGAACAGGTTGTGCGAATTAGTTCATCTGCTATCTCAGTGCAGTATGTTCAAATAGGTTTGCACCAAGTTATGTTAGTGTAATGCTACATTTGTGACTAATTATTTTGTTTGAGGTGTTGTTGAGAGCATCTGAAATGATGGAATTCTCAAGTCAAAACCATAGGTGTGGACGACTCTAAAAAGGGCGCAGCACAACGTGAAACTTTTTCTTAGTAGCAAAATAGGACATAGTCTAGAAAGGGACGTCAAACTCTTTGGACGTGATCTAAAGGATGATTGTCACCACCCTCAAACCACACCCCTATTAGAAGGCATGTGGGTACTTTGGGATATTTTAGTTTCAACTTAACCTTGGGGATATTTCTACACGCATACCATGGTTAACCTTCTCTTTTCTCCAAATTCGAGTGATAGGACACCTAGAGTTGTGGAAATTATGTCCGGGTAATTTTTTACCTATGGATGTGAAGGATCCCATATTCATGGTTAAGAAGTTACAAGCCTTTTTTCATAACTCGAACGACTTGTCACTCATTTCGAGCCAAAGATTGTCTAAAATAAAAAACTATCTTTTCTACCAATCGAGTCGAACTATAAGTAGTCTGATTTCCTGAGTATCAGGGATATGTAGGCTGGGCTCTTTGTTGAAAACTCGAATGCATTCCACCCTCCACCCAATCTTCTTATTCCTCATTTTTTTGGTTTTATCAAAATTTGAAAATTAGAATAGCTCGTGAATTCTTTGAAAATCATTCTTCAGAATCAAGCTTTATGAATTACAAGTGGCCTGAATTCTCATGTAACCTGAGATATGTAGGAAATCAGATATTGGGGTCCGGCCATAACTCCACGAAACTCGTGCAAAAGCCAACTACTTTCAGAAATGAATTTCTGATCGAACAAAAATTAGGAACGTCAAACTCCCTTTGCCCAGGGTTACTTGCATCCACCCAACTCAAAGAGAGGAGATAGTTATGGCACTTAATTTTTGCCCTCCACAACTAAGTTTAGTCCCGCTTTTCTTCGGTTTTCAAATAAAATTACAATATTTATTTTATTCGAATAAAAAGCTTTTCAAAGTAGTTATTTGAGTAATTTTATCATTTTAAGTAGTGATTATATATCATCGTATTTAATTATACGAAATTATATAATTTTATTACTTAAATATTTATTTTACGGAATATCAAATTTTTATCAAAACTTGTCTTAAAAAATAATTTAAATAGGTAAAATCTTAATTTAAATATGATTTGTTCTAAAAAATAATTTATTTAGAGAAATATTTATTTGATTTTATCTAATCAAGAATCTCGGGATTAAAAAAAGTATTAATTTGTATTGAATTTCAATTTAATTTAGTAAATCTATTAGATTTGGCCATAATTGAAATCAAATTGACCATAATTGAAATGCAATCCGCCAATTGATTTTCAATTTGGTCAAAACTAAATAAATTTGGTTAAATTTTAAATCTCAATCGGGGTTATATTTTAAATAACTCCAAAATCTTCAAAAATGACCCAAATCTACTCATTCAAATTGAATTTCAAATTTTTACTAGATTGTACAATTCCAAATCAGCTTTGTCCTTTTTTCAATTTAAATTTCAAAATTTGTATTAGATTGTACAATTCCACCTCAACCCTGTCCCTTTTTCAATTTGAATTTCAATATTTGTACAAGATTGTACAATTCCACCTCAACCTTATTCTTTTTCCATTTTTAAAATTTAAATTTAAAATTTAAAATTTGTACTAGATTGTACAATTTCACCTTACCTTATCCTCCAACAAATCTTACCCTCAATTTTGAAATTTCCAAAATACCCCTAAATTCTTTCTCCACATTGATGGATTCAAAGAATTGAATCTTCATCCTTTCCTATTAATACTACTACTCTTTTGGTAGAAGGCGAAGTCTCAAAGAGTGGAAAAAACTTTTGAGTAAAGAGTTAATTTTTTTTTCTAGTAAACTTTTTTAAGTGGTAGTCTAATCGGGGTTCTCGAAACATTGCTTTCCGGTGGTGATCAAGACTCCGAAGAAAACTTGAAGTCCCGTTTTGCTGCTTCGAAAAAGGTAAAGACACCTTTTTCTTTTAGTTTTGTTATCGTTTTCTTCTTCATCTCCTTCTTCGTAGTTTTAATTTTGTTTGTTGGGATTATTTGCGGTAAGCGGCCTTGAAGGCCATAGGATGTTATGATATCATTATTATGGTTATTTTCATATTCATGGGATAAGATGAGATAACAATAGTTAATATTGATTGTTCGTCTTTTGGCTTTATTCTTTGATTGTTATGGATAAAGTTGAGATCTTTGTTAAATTATGTATTCATGCTTTGTTTAGATTCATTGTTGGTGGGTATGTTTATTTTTAGCATATAAAGTTGTTTCCTTTATGTTAAAAACAATAGTTAATATTGATTGTTTCACATTTTGTCTTTATTCTTTAATTATTATGATTAAAGTTTTGATCTTTATTTAAAATATGTACTTATGCTTTGATTAAGTTCATTGTTGGCAGCTATATTTGTTTTTAGCATATAAAGTTGTTTCCTTTATGTTGAAAAGAATAGTTAATATTGATTGTTTCGCCTTTTGGCTTTATTCTTTCATTATTGTGGATACAGTTTTGATCTGTGCTTAAAATATGTATTCATGCTTTTTTTTTTAAATTCATTGTTGGCGGATATTTTTGTTTTTAGCATGTAAAGTTATTTCGTTATGTTGAAAAAATAGTTAATATTGATTGTTTTGCCTTTTGGCTTTATTCTTTGATTATTATGGATAAAGTTTTGATCTTTCTTAAAATGTGTGCTCATTCTTTGTTTAAATTCATTATTGGTGGATATGTTTGCTTTTAGTATGTAAAGTTGTTTTCTTTATGTCGAAAAGGAATAGTTACTATTGTTAAGGGTCTGTGAATTGTTTCTCAATTTGAAGTAGTGAGCTACTCGTTTTCGTGGTCAAAACTGTCTTTGATTTTTTTCTTGTTTAGATTGAAAAGTTGTTAGGGTTATAGATTTTGTTGAAATGGTGTAGAACTAAAATTGGAGTTGACATAATTGGACACTTTTTTTTAGAATTATTCTTTTACTATTTTTCCTATATTGTCTTCGAATATCATTTCTCAAATATGCTTAATATATGCTATTTGCTTCACTTACTTGTTGGTTTACTTCTTAAAGTGCTTTTATTCATTTAGATGTCCCATTGTTATTCACATGCTATAGTGAATTTTTCTTCGAAGTTATAGATATGTTGATTGACTTCACTTTGTATTGAAAAAGTGTTGTTTCATTAGTATGCCTTGTATTTCATATTTGAGGTGCTATGAAAGATTTCCTCATTTCTTGCTCATTCTCCTTTTCTTTGTTTAATGAAAACATGCCTTAGACTATATCATATCATAGTATTTGGAGCAACTATGTGTTAATCTATTTCTCCCAAATTTTAAGCAACTATGTTTGTGGATTTATGTCTTCATTTTAAGGACTAGTTAATTATATTGTGTTAGATTTAATTTTTTGTAAGATTGTTTTGGAGATGGGTTAATTTTCTTTTCGTTGGATAACTTGGTTTGATTTGATATCATAGATTACTATTTCTTTATGCTTGAGAATGCTATTTTTTCATCTCATCATTTATCTATTAAGTGTAGAATTTTCGAACACATATTAATTCTTTTTCTTTTATCTTTTCTTTTGCATGAATCTATTTTGGAGTCCAAATGGACTCCTTTCCTCTTGCATTTCGTAATGGGCCAATGAAACCCGTCTCTCCGAGTCATGTCCAAAGTTTAAATCCAAAGACGATTATATGATGTGCGGGTGTATGAAGATGAAAGAAGGAGAAAAATGGGTCAAAACCTATTGATGAGGTTACTAAGAGACATAAAAAGTCTCGATTTTTATTATTGCCTTTTCTTTATTTATTCATTTATTTATTCATTCATTTGGGCCTCGAAGCGAAAGTTGTAATTTAATACAGGTGAAACGGCTTTTGGGAATCAAAGGTCTGAGATCTAGCTTAGGACAGGTTATGGGCCAAAAACCCAAGTATTTAGATTAGGAAAGCTGAAGATGGATCAAAAACCTAAATTAGCTTAGGACGGGATTTATGAATTTGAGCTTAATGGCTTAAGTCTTTTAGTCTCCCCCTTTCCCCTTAATATGCTAATTGTTCTTAGTTTTCTTAGACTTGGTTGAAAATTTCCGCTAAGTCGTCAAAATTTGTTTTGCACAAATCTTAAAGATAATTTGTTCCTTAATCGTTTTCTTTTCAAAAATCAATTTTCTTTTATTAAAGTTAGTCAAAAAAGTTATTTCCAAATGTCCGGATAATCGCAAGTTAGCGGATACTCTTGGTTCCTTAACAACCTTCCAAGAGTATTAATAGGAACCATTATTCGGAATTTCTAAACTTAAAAGAATTTTCTGTTTTGCATCTCTAAAGTAATATTTTAGTTTTTCTTCATATTTTCTCAAAAAATCATGTGGCGACTCTGTAATTTTTAAAATTATTTTGAAATTTTCTTTAATGTTTTGAAATAGTTTAAAAAGTCAAAAAATAATGTTTTTCAAACCCTTCGAATCGAAAAAGGGCAAAACAACTGGTATGACTAAGTTGACTCGATATTATTCTATTGTAACTATTATAAACTAAGAAGTACAAAGCCTTTTGAGACTAAGATTGAGACACACTAAGAATGTTTTGTAAAGTTGCATGTCTTCTTTGGTTTTCAGTCTCTTCTTTTGTATCCTTCAACTGATTTGACTTCCTTTCTTCATAAGGAAGCCCAAGGAGCTTCTTACCAATAAGGAATTTGAATTGATTCCTTAATTGAGGGATTGCACCATGCCGTATGTCCATATTAGATATGTCCAAACATGGTGCATTCTTCTTTTCACCTATATTATCTCACAACCATACATGTCTATATCAGATATGTCCATGTAGAGGTTGTGATCTTTTTTTCATTTGCCTTACCATGAGTGATGTTTTTGTGATTTATTTGTCAATCATCTCCTTGTAATTAGGGATCTAATAATATCCATGATTGATGCAATTTTAAGTTTAGCACCAGCTCCTTTATGAATAGATACTTATTTCCTTGTGAGATATTCTTTCATATATTGATTCCTTAGAGATCTTCTTAGATGCGATTGTATCTTCGTTGTATCCTGCAAGATATTTGTTTTTTAGTTTGTCGTTATTAAAACATATTATGAGAATGTGGGGCTAACAATCTTCTCCTTTTTGATAATGACAAACAATAAACATCAGTTGACTTTCCTATTCCTGTTGTCGATTTTCTCCACTTTTCTTGCTGGCTTCGTTGTCCTGGAGCATCAATTAAATTCTATGTTTTTATAGTCGACTTGCTCCCCCAGACTCCCCCTAAATCGAAGGCCTTTATGATGTTTCTGTCTTCTCCCCGTTTTGACATAATAAAAAAGAGCAACACAATAAACAATAAGAAAAATACAGGCAAAGAGAAACAACAGGCATATAACAGATAAGCAGTTAAGGTACTTAACCAACCAAAAAAAATATGGCAGAATGTGTTAAAAAATTATTTTACAACCCACAAAAGAAAGAAGGGACAAGACCCACTTTTGAATAAAAGTCATCATTTCAACACTTGGCAAGCAAGTAACTGAGAGTATTGTGTATGTTTTGACATAACTGCTTATAGGATTTCTTGATATTCTTAGAGAAGAAGGAATAGGAATTCTAGAATGATATTTCAAGGAAGTTATTTCAGGAGTTAGTTTCATACTTGATGGATTCCACGCGTGCAAACAACTTACTAAAAAGCTTCACGCTTTCCTGCTTGAATCCGTCAATGGTCAGATGCACCTTGCCTACATCAGTGCTTGTGTCCTTCCCCAACTGTAGTAGCTTGGAAGTCAACTCCTGAAGTAGTAACAATCCTTTCTCGATTGTCTTTAGATGATCCTTGAGCTCCTCCAACTCCTTCAACATAGGAAGCATCAGGTTATATACAAACTTGCTTACCTTAGGAAGATCTGATTTTGATTTTACAGAGTCCTTTTTGCACCATTTATTATTCACCAAAACGTAACCCATGCTAGCAAATGTCTTGGAATCATAAGTTGTAGAGACTTCCAAATTTGGGTATGCGGATAGATCAATAGAATAATAAAGGAGAATCCTAGAAATCAGCAGTCCATAAGGCAGACTAGCAAGGCATGAGCATTTCCAGCA
Organism: Capsicum pubescens; assembly: GCA_030864215.1. Lineage (NCBI taxonomy): Eukaryota > Viridiplantae > Streptophyta > Magnoliopsida > Solanales > Solanaceae > Capsicum > Capsicum pubescens. The sequence goes on from CM061538.1 coordinate 102,893,762, forward strand.
CTTTCCAGCATATATTCTCGAAACCAAAGGACCCTATTTATTTAGTACTTTTTCACCATGCAGTACAACACAGACATATCACGACACGTCACATTGCTAAGTGAGCCTTTTCTAGGAATCAGAGTGGTGGCGATGATATGAGCCATGATTAGGTACTTAAAGTGGAGATATAGGGGACCAAAATTAGATGAACTTATGTCTGGGTCGGACACAACCTTTTTAGCTTCGTCGAAGCTGACTTCAAAATCTTCAGGTCAGGAGTAACTCATAAAGGGAATTACCTCAAAGAAGTTTGTATCAAACACTTTTTCAAACAGGAAATCATTAACTATGATTCTTGTGTCAAGCATAAGAGTTTTCAGTTCACCACTGTCGTGAGAAAACCAAAGGTTTGCATAGAACATGCGAACAGGGTCTTCATATACCTCAAGTCCACATAGACGAAACACTAGATATGAGTCTTGAAATTTAAAGAAGGAATTCACATTGCAGTACGATTTCTTTAATTGAGAGAGATTCACTATTTGACCGGGCACAACTGAGTGGGTTTTAAAATCAGCAATTTTTTCTCTTTGCGAGAAAGTTCAAAATTTATGTATGTCCTCTGCTAGAAGAGAATCTAGAGGAGTTGAACAATATTTCTTAACCGATGAATTAGGGCTTGTAGCGAAATATTTCCTAGGGACATATTAGTGCCTAGAATACGAGGAGGCTTCATCAAAAGAGCTAAAGATAAGTACAGGATCACGATTATCAGAGTGATAGTTAGGAAGGGCTTTTGTAAGGATAGATATTGAACGAGTTCTAGTCATTTGAGTGAGAGTGAATCTGAGCAAGAGTTTTAAAAAAGGCGAAGAGAAAGATAAAGAGATGGATAGATAAAGTGGGGTGAAGTGAACCGGGGGAAAGGTGAAAGGATGTGAAGTGAATGGAGGCGACTACTGAAGTGAAAGGACAGTAGACGGTGTTTGGAAAATAAAAGGGTAAAGGGGGCGGTAATTAAGGAGAAAGAGAAAAAGGAGGCGTGAAAGGGGTAAAATAATGATGATGTTGATTCAGATTTTTTTTTGTAAAAAAAATTACAAGTCATTAAAGCAGATAATACCAAGCCTTTTTTGTAAGGAACAAAATCTTTCTTCTAACAAGGGTTTTGTAAAAATATCTGCCAACTAATTTTCGAAATCAACAAACTTTAGAGAAAAATCATCGTGTTCTACACGATCTCAAATAAAATTATGTTTGTGCTTATCTCTAGAATGATGCACAATATATTTTGATAAACTAATAGTACTGGTACTGTCACACATTATAGGCACAAATTCAAATGACAATTTAAAATCAAGTAATTGATACATAATTCATAAAATTTGAGTACCACAACCTCTAACGACTATGTATTCAGCTTCAGTAGTTGATAGTGCAACTGGAGTTTGTTTCTTGCTATGCCATGAAATCAGGGCATCACCAAGAGTTTGAAAAGTCCCACTATTGCTTTTTCTATCATTCTTATCACCTGCAAAGTCAACATCTGCATATCCAACTAAATCAAAATGAGAGGAAAAAGGGTACCACAGTTCAATATCTTGTGTTCCAGTGAGATATCGAATAATTTTTTTGATGGTAGTCAGATGGAACTCTTTAGGAGCCGACTAGAACCTTGCACACTTACACACGCTGGACATGATATTTGGTCGGCTGGCGGTCAAGTAGAGGAGTGATCTAATCATCCCTCTGTACATTTTTTCATCAATATTTTTTCCAGATTATTCTGAATCAAATTTGTGGAGGGACTCATTGAGTTCCATAGTCCTTCCCCTTTTCCATACCTTACTTTTTGATGAGTTCCTTCGTATATTTGGCTTGACTGATAAAAGTACCTTTGGGTGTTTGCTTGATTTGTAATCCCAAGAAAAATGTGATCTCTCCCATAAGACTAATTTCAAATTCTCCTTTCATTAAGTTTGCAAAATTCTCACACAAAGAAACATTAGGGCTACCAAAGATAGTATTGTCAATGTAAATTTGCACAATGAGTAAATTTGAGTCACACTTTTTGGTGAAAAGAATTGTATCTATTCTACCTCTTTGGAAATTTTTGTTTATCAGAAATGTACCTAACCTCTCATACCAAGATTTTGGAGCCTGTTTGAGACCGTAGAGTTCTTTTGATTGTTTAGAAACATGGTCTAGATATGATGGATTTTCAAAATTGGAAGGTTGTTTTACAAAACTTATTCATAAATAAACCCATTCAGAAAGGCACTCTTGACGTCCATTTGATATATTTTAAAGCATTTGAAGGAAGCAAAAGCTAACAAAATTTGAATTGACTCTAACTTTGCTACAGGAGCAAAGATTTCATCATAACCAATACCTTCTTGTTGGGAGTATCCTTGAGCTACAAGTCTGGCCTTGTTTCTAATAACCTTACCTTCTTTATTCAATTTATTCCTGTAGACCCATCCAGTTTCAACTACTGAGCAGTACTTGGATCTTTTAACTAGATTCCAGACTTAATTCCGTTCAAACTATTCTAATTCTTCCTTTATGTCCTCGACCCAGGACTCGTATTTGAGGGCCTCATCAACCTTTTTGGGCTCGATTTGAGACATAAGAGCAACAGACACTTATTTTCTCAATCAGGATCTTGTATGCATCTTATCATTTGGGTTTCCAATGATAAATTAATTTTGAAAACTAGCATTGTGTCTCTGTTCTCTTGGAACATTTGTTTTAGTTGTTTCATCAATGGGAGCTGACTCTGGATGGGATCTAGTCGACTCATCGGTTGATAGTTCAGAAGTTATGTTTGCTTTAGCTCTTGATTGTAGATCATTTACCCGCTTTTCATCAAGACTCAAACTCATAGGAGAGTGATTGCTTCATCAAATACAATATGAATAAATTCTTAAACACATAAAATCCTTTTATTATAAGTCCTGTAAGCACGACTAGCGGGAGAGTACCCAAGAAAAATACCTTCATCTCTTCATTGGTCGAACTTCCCTAAGTTATTCTTATCGTTATTTTAGATGAAGCATTTGCATCCAAAATGATGAAAGTAACTGATATTAGTCTTCTTTTCTTTCCACAGCTCATAAGGAGTTTTCTTTAGGATTGGTCTTGTGAGACATCTGTTGAGAATGTGACATGCTTACTGCTTCTGTCCAAAAATATTAGATAAATTGTGTTCTATAACTATGGTTCTTACAGTTTCTTGTAGCGATTAATTTTTTGGTTCCACCACACTATTTTGTTGGGGAGATCGAGGAGATAAAAAGTTCTGAGAGTATCCATTTTGCACAGTATTCCTCGATAGCTTTATTTTCAAATTTGCCTCTATGATCACTATGAGCATAGGTAATGAAGTGTCCTGCCTCTTTTTGTACTCTTCTACAAAATATCTCTAAATTAGTGAATTCTTCATGGTTATGAGAAATAAACATTACCCAGATAAAGCGAGAATAATCATCAACAATAACAAACATATATATCTTTTTTCCACCAATGCTCGCCGTCTTAATGGAACCAAATAAATTCATATAGATTATTTGAAGGGGTCTGGTGGTAGTGACAATATCTTTGAATTAAAAGAATGTTCGAGTCTATTTACCAAGTTGGCAAGAATCACAGATGTGATCTATCTTTGATTTAAAATAATGTCTGAGTCTGTTTACCAAGTTGACAAGCATCACAGATGTGATCTTCTTCAAACTTTATCTTTGGCAAACCTTTCACCAGTTCAAGTCTAGATATTTTCTCAATGGCATGCATATTGGCATGCCCAAGCTTTCTGTTCCATAGCTAGGTGTCATTGGTTTGCACAATGAGGTAAGACAAAGTAGCAAAGTCAAGACTATTAAAAACATAAATATTGTCAACACGTTCACTGATAAAAGAAATGTCTCTTCTTTCATGTTTGATAGATCAACTTTTAGCTTTGAAGGAGACTCTGAATCTTGCGTCACATAGTTGAATGATACTCAACAAGTTGTTCTTGAGTCCATCCATGATATAAACTTCAATGATTTTGTAGAAAGAGTTGAGCTTCACTGAGCCGACTCCAATAACGTCACCTTTGGCGTTATCACCAAATCTGACTGATCCTCCCATTATTTTTTTTAAAGAATAAAAGTTTTATTTATTTTCGGTCATGTGTCTGGAACATCCATTGTTGATGATCCACATTTCTTTCCTATAGCTTTTCCAGATATATTTCTGCAAAATAAAAAGATTAATTTTGTTTAGGTGTCCAAGTGGTCTTGGGTCCTTGACAGTTAGATAAACTTTCTTTGAGTCTCCAAAACCACACACCTTTAGAACTTTGTCTGCAGTTGTGTGATTTATGTCCCTTCTTACCGCAAGTGTAGAAGACTGGTCCTTGAAAAGAGAAAAAGGTTTTAGTCGACTCGAACATACTTGATGAGGAACTTGATTTTGTTTTAAAAGAATTTCATCTTATGTAACTTTGACTTGGTTATTTATAATGTTGTTTAATTGCATTTTTACATCATCAAGTTCTTTTTGAAGTAAGTTTCGATTTGACATGCTTCAAGTTTAACTTGCCAGTTCATTCGTTCCTCTTTAAGCCTTTGTTTTAACCGAACTTCCCAATATTTCTTTTCTTAAGCAAGTTTATTGTATTCATCAATAAATTTTTGAAGCTCATCAGTAATCATATCAAGATTTGTTTGAAGAATATTGTAATTATGACAATTAGGGTCTTACCTCACTTGATTCACCTTTTGCCATTAAGAACATGTTGGCCGCTTCTGTCTCCTCTTCAATATCATCTCCATCACTCTATGCCCAAAATTTTTTGTTTCTTCTGGATGATCTTCTTCTTAATTTTGGATAGTTTTGTTTAATGGGACCCAACTTTCCACAGTAATAACAATGATGATCATTGTTTTTGAATCCTTATGGTTTCTGTTGCCTTTGTTTCAAGATTCGCCTTACTCTGAAATTTGTTAGAGCCATTCCCTCACTGTTGTCCTCTTGTAAGGATTCTTCATCTTCAGTTGTTATAACATTGAAGGCTACTGGTTTCTTCTTTTCTTCTTTGTTGTACCTCTTAGTTCGTCGTAGGTCATATTATGGAGATCCCCATCTTCTAGAATGGCAACTTTGGTTTTCCATGCTTTTAGGAGGCTCCTTACAAGCTTCTAGACTTGCAGACTATATGGATAGATCATCTCCAATGACTTCAGTTCACATAAAATTTTACTTAATCTAGCAAACATTGATTCCACACTCTCATTTTCTTCCTTCTTGAAGAGTTCGTACTCATTGATCGGAGCACTGATTTTTGCCTTTTTGACTTTGGTGGCTCCTTTGTAGGTTACTTTTAATTTGTCCCACATTTTTTTGCGGTTTCAAAAGTTGATATTTTCATATTCTTCACCACTAACTGCAAAAATGAGCAAACTTATAACTCTTGCATTAGTTTGAATTACCTCGTGTTGTTCTTTGGTGACTTTGAAGTTTTCAAAGTCCTCCACGTGAACACTTCTTGATTCCTTGTGCTTCTATTTTTCTTTGAGTGCTGGGATGGGATTTCGTCCCTTCTTGTTGACAACCCACGCTTGGAAGTTATTTGATTGAATAAAGATTTTAAATCTATTTTTCCAATAGAAGTAGTGTTGTCCATTGAAGTATGGTGGTCTCATAGAAGAGTGACTCTCTTGAAGGAAAGCTCCTGAAATTTGACAGTTTGCCATTGGGTCTTTACTTACCTGCAGTTAAGTAACACTATTAGTGAGACCTTGCTCTGTTACCAATTGAAATTCAAGAGGGGGAGGGGGTGAATTAAAAATTTAATTTGAGTCGACTGGTCGGTCTTGACAGTCAACTCACCTATAGATCAATTTACTTAACAGAATAGATTAGATTCAAATAAATAAACAAGTAAGCAGTTAATTGAAATGAAGATCGAAAGATTTATCCTTGTTTAAAACACCAATGTAGTGCCTATGTCTAGTCCCCTTGGGTTTTAAAGTTTTCTAAGATCTTTTCAAAGTAGAGTCGGAGTGCAAACGTAGTGGACAAATTCTAAAGATTATTTGATTTTCAGATCTTGCGACATAGCCTCAACTGGGATGACTAAGTTGACTCAATCTTTTTCTCTTGTATCTATTGTAAACTAAGAAGTACAAAGCTTTATGAGACTAAGATTGAGACACACTAAGAATTTCCTGTGAAGTTGTGTGTCTTCTTAGGTCTTCAGTCTCTTCTTTTAGATACTTCAGTTGCTTCGGCTTCCTTTCTTCATAAGAAAATCCAATGGATTTCTTCTCAATCAAGGATTTGAATTGATTGCTTGATTGAGGATTTGCACCATGTGGTATGTCCGTATCAGATATATCTATATATCGTGCAACTTTTTTTTCTCGTATATAAGTTCACAGCCATACATGTCCATATCAGATATGTCCATATAGAGGGTGTGATATTTTTTTCTTTTTTCTTGCCGTGAGTAATGTTGTTGTGATTGATTTTTCAATCATCTCATTTTACTTAGGGATCTAATAAGATCCATGATTGATGCGATTTCAAGTTTAGCATCGGCTCCTTTGTGGGTAGATACTTATTTCCTTGTGAGATATTCTTCCATATATTGATTCCTTAGTGATCTTCTTAGATGTGACTGTATCTTCATTGTATCCTGCAAGATATTTGTTTATTAGTTTTTCGTTATTAAAATATATTATACGAATGTCGGGCTAACAACACGTAGTTTGTCAATTTTCATAATGCATTTTCTTTTTTCTCCTCATTTCATTCTCATTAGAAATCAGAAAAGATAGTAGTAATTTCCTTACAAAGGGTACTCAGGGAATTGAAAATAAGCCTACGCATATGAAAGCACTGATTTAAGCATTACTTCCTTTCCCACAAGACTTAGTCAAAGTGTATTCGGGTTGGTGAGAACTCAGTTATTTATGCACCAATACACTTACGAATTTAACTAGATTAATTCAAATATGGACCAAGTCGAATTAATTCTAAATGGATTGTATGGACAAAATGTACTCTCTAGTTCAATTATCTCCAATAGTGATTTGTTTGCATTACAAAGTAGCATCCGCAATTATCAAATTCTCGATTCGTCTTTGAATGTTTCCAACTTAATACACCACTTATTTTAGATCGGAGGAAATATACAACATGTTAATCACTTTCAGTAAAATGTCTATCCATCCACAATGTTTCATTTATGTGTCTCAAATTGATTTCTATTTTTTATATATTCCAAACATCATCAACATGTTCCATAAACACATTGTTTCTCAAAAAGAAAAACATATAAGAAACTTCTTATTTTATTTGTGAAGCACTGTCATCTCATGAACCACGTCCAATTAAAGGATAAAATAGTAGAAAAAAATAAAAAGAAAAAAAAAACTAATAATTCATCTAGTAGAAGAAGGTTTAAACCTACAAGTTGGTAATTCGGGAGTCTAATGTGTTGGGTTATGGGTCTTTTTTTCTTCCTATGTGGATAAATTAAACTCAATTTGGATCAACTAACTTTTACCCATAGGCCCATTAGTATAGGAAATATATATAGATCTTTTTTAGGACTTATTCACCATCCACAAAGAGAGTTTTAGCAGCCACAAAAGAGAGTTCGTCCAAAAATTCTAGCTACAACTGTCAATTTCAAATTGCGATTCCCGCTTTATTTCTTGTCCGATTGAGCTGATTTTTGGTCAGTTTATTTCTGTCATCTCAATATTTGATTAGAAATTGATGGAGGTGAATTTGGTGGCCTGTAGATCCAGTTTTTCATTCCCGAACAACAACAATGTTTTTGGTATGTTTGCTTCTTTTAATTCTCTAGTTTTGATGTTGTATTGTTGTGTTGTTGCTCGTTGTTTGACACTTTTTTGGTGGCTATTTTGAAGAAAAATATTATAACTCTTGGTGATTATAGTGGAGGTTTGGTCCCGTGGTTTTTTATGCTTCACACCGAAAGGTTTTTCACGTAAATTTAGTGTCTTGTTATTCTTGTCTTATCGTATTTGTGTGATTGATTTATTTTCTTTCATATTCTTTGTTTTGCTTGGATTTGATTATCTCCTCTTGGTTCAAATTGAAAGAGAAATTTAGAATTGGGTATTCTTCCGCTGCTATCCTGTTGTGCACCATTGATTGTGCCCCTACCTTTCCTAACAAAATGGTATCAGAGCGTTGGTTGTTGTTGATTCTCGATTTGAATGATGGAGGAAAATATGAGAAAGATGATATGTTTGAATGCTAGTAATTATTATACTTGAAAATACAAGATGAAAGATCTTCTCTTTGTCAAGAAAATGCATTTACCTGTATTTGCGTCTACCAAACCTCAATTCATGACAGATAAGAATTGGAAATTTGAGAACCTACATATTTGTGTCTATATCAGACAATATGTTGAAGAAAATATTAGAAACCATATTGTGAATGAGACACATGCCAAAGTTTGTGGAAAAAGCTCGAGACACTTTATGCTTCAAAAACTGACAATAACAAGTTGCTCCTGATTAAGCAATTGATGGATATCAGGTATAAAGAGGGCAGTCTTATTCCTGATCATATAAATAATTTTTAGGGTATCCTTGATCAACTGTCCGAAATGGGTGTAAAGTTCGATGAAGAAATTCAGGGACTTTGGCTTCTTAATACTTTGCCTGGCTCTTGAAAAACTCTTCGAGTTTCTTTGACTAATTCTGCTCCCGGTAGTGTTGTAACTATGAAATGTGTTAAGAGTGGTGTCTTGAATGAAGAGATGAGAAGATCTCAGGCTTTGTCTTCTTTATCTTCATACTCTGATATTTTGGTTACTGAAGAGAGGGAGAGAAACAAGTCCAGATATTTGAATGATAGAGATAAAAGTGAAGCAAGTCGAGGTTCAAATTCAAAAATATTACATGTGACTGTTGCAACAAAAGAGGGCATATCATAAAATATTGTTACAAGCATAAGAGAGATATGAGACAACATAAGAAAGAAGACGGTAATGAAAATTATTTTGTTATTATTGCTAATGATGATATTCTTGTTGCTTGTGGTGAGAATGTCATTATTCTTATTCGTGATGAGTCTAGCTGGTTCATGGATTCTGATGCTATTTCTCATGTTACGTCAAAGAAAGAATTATTTTCTTCTTATACTTCAGGTAATTTTGGAATGTTGAAAATTGGCAATAATGATGAAGTTAAAGTATTTGGCATTGGCACTGTTCGTTTGGAAAGTAATAATGGTTTCAAACTAGTTCTCAACAATGTCAAGCATGCTCCAGATGTCCGCTTGAATCTGATTTCTATAGAAAACCTTGATGATGAGGGTTATGTTAACACCCTTAGTGCTGGACAGTGGAAGCTTACTAGAAGTTCGATGATTGTAGCTCGAGATGACAAGTTGTCTAACTTGTACGTATTTCAGGACTCTACTTCTAGAGGCTTGATAATCTTAGTGGAGAGTGATACTTCATCAGAGTTATGGTATAGAGATTGAGTCATATGAGTAAGAAGGGGATTGATAGTTTGGCTAAGAAAAAATTGCTTTCTGGAGTGAAATAAGCAAAGTTGAAGAAGTCTGTTCATTTCTTAGCCGGTAAATAGAAAAAAAATTCTTTTCAGAGTCATCCGCCTTCAGGAAAACTTAATTTGTTGAAGTTGGTATATTCTGATTTGTGTGGTCCTTTAAAAGTAAGGTCTCATGGTGGTGCACTTTACTTTGTGACTTTTATTGATGATCATTCTCGCAAACTCTGGGTATTTCCTTTGAAGTCCAAGGATCAAGTACTTAATCTGTTCAAGGGTTTTCAGGCCTTGGTTGAAAGGTAAATAGAGAAGAAATTAAAATGCATCCGTTCGGATAATGGTGGTGAGTATATTGGTCTTTTTGATAGATAGTGCGGAGAGCAGGGTATTCGGCATCAGAAAACTCCTCCAAACAGAGTTGAATGGTTTAACAGAGAGGATCAACAAAACTCTAATTGAGAGGGTTAGATATATGATTTCAAATACTAAGCTGCCAGATTCTTTTTGGGAAGAAACACTTAATATTGTTGCTTATATTATTAATTTATCTCCTACTTTTGCTTTGGATGGTGATTTCCCTGACAGAGTTTGGTTCGGTAAGAATATTTCTTATGATCATCTTAGAGTCTTTGGGTGTAAAGCCTTTGTGCATGTTCCTAAGGATGAAAGATCAAAGTTGGATGTTAAAACTAGGTAGTGTATTTTCATTGGTCATGGTCAAGATAAATTTGGCTATCGTTTCTAGAATCCAGTTGAGAAGAAAATTGTTAGAAACAGTGATGTTGTGTTCATTGATGAGGCCATAGAAAGTGAAGAAAAAGAAAAATGGTTTGATGCTATGGAAGATGAGATTAAATCTTTGTATGATAATCATACCTTTGATTTGATTAAACTGCCTAAAGACTAAAAAGCTTTGAAAACAAGTGGGTTTTTCAGGTGAAACATGAAGATGGTAACCCAGTTCCATAGTACAAAGATAAATTGGTTGTGAAGGGATTTAACCAGAAAAAGTGAGTTGATTTTAATGAGATATTTTCTCCAGTTGTGAAGATGTATCCATTCGTGTGGTTCTAAGCTTAGCTGCAAGTCTAGATTTAGAGATTGAGCAAATGGATATTAAAGATACTTTTCTCCATGGTGACTTAGATGAAGAAATTTATATGGAGCAACCCGAAGATTTTGAAGTCAAGGTAAAAGAGAATTATATTTGCAAATTGAAGAAGAGCTTGTATGATTTGAAACAAGCTCCTAGGTAGTAGTACATGAAGTTTAGTTCCTTTACGAGTTAGCAGGGCTTCAAGACGACTACTTTAGACCATTGTGTTTTTGTGCTGAAATACTCTGATGGTGACTTTATTATTATGTTGCTTTATGTTGATGACATGCTTGTTGTTGGTCATAACACTTGCAGGATTCAGAAGTTGAAGTAAGAGTTAAGTAAGTTTTTTTCTATGAAAGACTTAGGACCAGCAAGGCAGATTCTTAGCATGCAGATTGTCCGTGATCGAAAGGCCAAGAAATTATGGTTCACAAGAGAAGTACATTCAGAAAATACTTCAAAGGTTTAACATGGACAAGGCTAAGGTTGTTACTACACCTTTAGCTATGCACTTCAAATTGAGCACGAAGCAGTGTCCTTCTAGTGATAATGATAAGGAAGATATGAAGAGAGTTCCTTATGCTTTAGCCGTTGGTAGTTTGATGTATGCAATGATTTGCACAAAACCAAATATTTATCATGCTGTTGGTATTGTTAGTTGTTTTCTTTCTAATTCGGGAAGAGAACACTGGAATGCTGTGAAGTAAATTATGAGAGATCTTTGTCGAACTTCTAATCTGAGTTTGTATTTTAGTACACCGAAGCCTATTCTTTGTGGTTATAGAGATTTAGACATGACTGGTGATGTTGATACTCACAAGTCTTTTTCAGACATTTGATTACTTTTGCAGGGGGAGCTGTGTCTTGGCAATCTTGGTTGTAAAAATTTGTTGCCTTATCTACTACAGAAGCTGAGCTTATTGTTGTTGTTGAAGCTTGTAAAGAATTGTTTTGGATGAAGAAATTCTTGGGGGAACTTGGTTGTTCTCAAGAGAGGTATGTGCTTTATTGCGACAGTCAAAGTGCTATATATCTTGGCAAGAATTCTACATTTCATAATCGGTCTAAACACATTGATGTGAGATATCATTGGATTCGAGACATGTTGGATTCTATGTTGCTTGAACTTGTGAAGATTCATACGAATGATAATGGTTCTGTCATGTTGACTAAAACTTTGCCAAGAGGAAAGTTTGAAGATTGTTGCATGATCGTCGGGATGGCGGTCTCCTCCACATAGTCGGGAGGGGAGAATTGTTGGGTCATGATCTTTTTTCCTTCCTATGTGGATAACTAAAGCCCAATTTGGACCAAACCCCTTTTGCCCATAGGCCCATTAGTATGGGACATATATATAGATCTTTTTTAAGTCTTATTCACCAGCCACAAAGAGAGTTTTAGAAGCCACAAAAGAGAGAAAGAGTGCAGATTTTCGTTCAAAAATTCCAGCCACAGCTGTCAACTTCAAATTGCGATGTCCGCTTCGTTTCTTGTACGATTGAGCTGATTTTTGGACAGTTTGTTTCTCTCATCTCAATATTTGATTAGAAACTAACGGAGGTGGATTTGATGGCCTGTAGCTCCTGTTTTTTATTCTCGAACAACAACTATGTTTTTGGTGTTTTTGCTCCTTTTTATTCTCTAATTTTGGTGCTATCTTGTTGTGTAGTTGCTCATTGTTTGGCAATTGTTTGGTGGTCATTTTGGAGAACAATATTGTAACTCTTGGTGATTATAGTGGAGGTCTGTCCCGTGATTTTTTACTTTTCACACCGAAGGATTTTCCACGTAAATTTGGTGTCTTGTTATTCTTGTCTTATCATATATGTGTGATTGATTTATTTGTTGTCATGTTCTTTGTTTTGCTTGGATTTGCTTATCTCCTTTTGGTTCAAATTGAAAGGGAAAGTTAGACTTGGGTATTCTTCCGTTGCTATCCTGTCGTGCACCTTTGATTGTGCCCCTGCCTTTCCCAACAAAATGTAGTTGTTTGGACACCTGCTTTGAAAGGGTTAATTTTACGCTACACAAATTCATAAATCACAATAAAAATAAATCTATGTTTGTTTTCAATAAATATTAATCAGTACACTGTATAATCAATTGTAAATAAGTAATGTATGATAAGTCAGCATACTAATTATACACTTATTATTTACGACGTTTTCTTCCTGTGCTGGAGTACGTAGATCGGCAGAAGTTTCATATAGGATTTTAAAGCCGAACATCACATTTTAAAAAAAAAAATTGAAACCTTGTCAATTATTTTTCTAGGGGTATTAACATCCATGTACAATTCTGGTGACTTTTATAGTCAAGGTCTACGTTTAGCTATTGATACTCAATAGTCGATGGGGATTCTATCTTTTCATCAAGAAAATTAATTCTTAAAGAATAGAATTCAAGTTAAGGATTTTCATAAATTTCAATCTCCACTTCCTTCTTCTTTTCCTCTATCTGATTGAATTTATATCTATGAGAGGGCGTGGTTGGAATTAATTGAAAACGCCTATACGCATACCCAAAATTTAGAGATAGTTTAGATGTAATTTGAGCTTATTTCAAGAAAAAAAATGAAAACCTATAAAATGGCAATGTGATATGGGTAGATCACATTGTTTGCAATATATTGTGTATATAATTTCTATCACATATAACTTCTCAAGGATTTGCACAAATATACGTTAGATAGGAGATAAACAGATATACAATATGGTATACATTGATAAACATAGATAGACCTAAGATACAATAGGCGATACATAAATGTTGTCGTCTTAAACCTCGAGTTTCAATCTAAAATTTATCTCAAATTAGCCTTAAATAGTCTCCAAAACACCTCTAAAATTGATATCGAATTTCTCAACAAAATTTAATATCACCCAATTAAAATGATTCACAAATATGTAGATCGTAAAAATTCAAATCTAACTATAATGGTCTTCGGTAGTGTTTTTAAGTCCCTTCCATCAAAATATTGATGGTGAGCTTTCATCTTCACATGTTCCATTTGAAGCTGTATCCTCTTCAAAGTAGGTCTTATATACTTTTCCATTTAAAGAAAACGTAAAAATTTATACGTTAAAGCACTTGCAAATTGACATTTCATTCAATGAGCTTAATTTGTAAAACGCTTAATCGAAAAGTGTTACCACTAAATCATCTTAATTTAGGTGAGATATTATGTTACTCAACTATTAGAATGGTGAAAGAGAGAGACGTTACGTTGTTGTGAATAAACTTTTGAGATTTCGAAAAAGTAATTAGATAAAACCTTAAGGAGGGGGAGCTAGATGGGATTGGAAATTTTAAAATATTTTAAAGATAATTTCTTTTAAAAATACAAATTTTGTAGTATGCAGGATCAATTTCATAAATATATGTTGTTAATGCCTTTTGGTGGGTGAACTTGATATACAGTGTCAAATTCTTCTTTTTCTTTTTCTCTCCTTTTCTTTGATTTCGATTGGAATTTGGGCTGATTTAAGCATTTTACCTTATTTCATTAGCTTTAGTTAGGTTCTTATGCAACTATACAAGTCAAACAAGAAGCTTCCAGTAAACATAGAAAATAACTTTGTACATCTGTTATAGCCAATTTGCTTTAAAAATTATGGCATCTTTTAATGTTGCCTTTTACCTTTTTTTTTTTTTTTAATCTTACTTTTGCACTTCTAAGATTGTACACATCTATTCCCACACACTTTTATGTATTTGTTTTTTTGTTTTACACTATTAAACAACTTGTATATGTTGCCTATTAGGTTTGAATATAATGTAATATAAGGTGGAGAAAATGTAACACTTCATGAATTTAGAATAAATTTTAACTCATTAAATTCGTGTGATAGATCCAAATCATGATAAATTATTTGTGCACATGTATAAAAGTTGATGTCTAAGCGTGTATCGACTGTACAAAAAGATTGAAGTTGAAACAGTCCGAAAAAAATTGTGTCAAGGTACGGTGAAGAAATGGATCGTATAATAGACATAAGGACCGCATGCTGGGTCGCATGTGAGATACTGATAAAGTTGACATTAAAGTTACATACGTTGAGATGAGGAACAACATATGGACTGCATGTTGGATATACAGTCCACATGTCGGGTCATTTGTTTGAAGTCCAAAATAAGGCTGTCAAGAGGATCGGGTCGGGCCAATTCGAAATTGGCCCGTTAAAATTAACCCGGTTGTGGGCCGGGGTCGGATTGGGGTTAAGTGGACCGGGTCGGTCCGGGCTCAACAGTAAAACATATACTACAACATAAATATACTACAATATATATAAGTATATGTACATTATAGAGTTATATACTAATTTATAAAACATATACGCATGTATACATTAAATATGCACATCTATAGAAGATATATACACAAATATACACACCACTCAATATATATGTACTACTTTAAGTAAAACATATACTACAATATATGTATATACTATTATACTACAATATATATATAGTTATATACTAATTTATAAAACATATACACATGTATACATTAAATATACACGTCTATAGAAGATATATACACAAATATACGCACCACTCAATATATATGTACTACTTTAAATAAAAAATATACTACAATATATGTATATACTACAATATATATATAGTTATATACTAATTTATAAAACATATATGCATGTATACATTAAATATGCACGTTTATAGAAGATATACACACACATATACGCACCATTCAATGTATATGTACTACTTTAAATAAAACATATACTACAATATATATATACATTACAATATATATATATATATATATATATATATATATATATTAAATACACTACAATGTATGTACAATTTATAAAATATATACACATGTATACATTAAATGTACACATCTATAGAAGATATATACACAAATATACAAAACATATGCTACTTAATATAATAAATTATTAATAATACTTGATAGTAAATTAATAATATATTAGAAGTAAGTTTTAAATTTAAACTAGAAATTCAATTTAAATCATTAAATGAAAAAAATTATAAAGTAAGGACAAAGGAGTGATGAATGTTGAATTTTATTGATTGCGAATTGCGAAATGATCCAAAATTTATAATTACATGAATGAAAAATCTACAAATTATGCTTCATTTTTTTCAACTCATTCATGTTAATATTAACGGAAACTTGCATAGGATAGTCAAAGACAACGGGGGCAAAATCATGCATTGGACTTGATTCTAATGAGTTCTCCCGTGAAGACATAATTTCTTTAAGTTTCAGCTCGTCCCTCGGCTCCGGTTCCATTCCCTGGTTTCTTCTTTCCACTCTGATCCAATCTCTGAGGAAAACTAGAACATTCATTGCATTGCTTCTCAATGAGTGTCGGTTGTCTCCAAGCTGCTGTCGTCCCTGACTAAAGGCGCTCTTTGATGCAACGGTTGACATTGAAACATTCAAGATATCTCTAGTTAATCTTGAAAGTACAGGATATTGTGTTTCATTACTCCTCCATCAATCCAACGTGTTGATCCATCGTCTGCGATCCTCTGGCGGCGACCGAAGATAATATTTCAGCTCTTCCCGATAACTTGAGGTGTAAGTTCTCTCATCAACACTATTCCAACAACGTAAATCATAAAAAGAATCAAGAAAACCACTATGTGCTGGCTTTTTAGAAGATGATGGCTCCTCGGGAGGATGAGGAGCGACAATTGGAGTGATATTTGTAGGTACGGCTAAATCAAATAAATCAACATAGTGATTATATAAATTTTCTATGTATTCATTTGCATCACTCATAGCCGTCCACAAATCAGGTAGTACTTGTTTAGATTCAGAATCATTGTTAGTATTTATTATCATTGTTAGTATTTATTTCTAAGTTAGCATAAATAATAGTACTAAAGTGGCATATAGTATTATATTTCATGCACGGATTTAACATAGCACCAACCAAGTAAATAGGGAGAATCGGAAAAAAATATTTTTAAAATTTAGTAAACATGGCACCAACAACTTCTTTATAACCATCTTTATCTTTATATTCTTTAAGCAAACCAGAAATATCGGTTATATATCCCAAAATATTACAAACAGTAGGATAATACGCATCGAGAAATCCAACTGTAGCTACATAATTTTTTTAAAAAAACTTAACAAGATCATTAATTATAATCCAATCAGAATCATGTAGCATGCAATCAGCAGAATCAGTAAATGAACCGCAATGTTGGTTAAAAGCTAGCGTAATAGGAACTCTATATTTATAACAAGTTTTTAAAAAATCATACGTAGAATTCCACCTAATATCAATTTTCTCAGGAATCAATATCGGTGCAAGTCCATTTTCTTGACATTTAATTTTAAATTCTCTAATTCTTTTTCTTCAATTATTTTCTTGAATAAAACCAACAGCAAGACGGATTTTTTCAATATAAAGCTCAAAAAACTCAAGACCATCTTTTAAAATTAAATTATATATATGACATGCACACTTAATATGAAAAATTTCAGGCAACGGAGAAGATAGCTTAGATTTTATTTTTTTATAGCAGTCTTGTTGCTAGAAACATTATCAAAAGCAATACATAAGATTTTATTTTCGATACCGTAAAATTTGGCTACTTTAACAATAGAATCAACGATAAAATCTCCAGTATGTTTACGGTCTTCATCATCTAAAAAAGCAAGAATACGTTTTTGCATCACAAAATTACTATCCATCCAGTGACAAGTAACGGTTAAATAATCATTTTTATTTACAGCACGACCAAGATCAAAAGTTAGGGACAATCTACATTGAATATTTTTTAACAATGTTGATAAATAAAAATAATATTGTGAATGAAGTCTAAAAATATCAGATCGACAAGTACTTCTAGGAACACCATTAAACATAGAATTATAAATAGTTTGAATATAATGAATAAAGGCATCAAAAGAAGGAAAACTAAAAGGCAAACAACCCACAACTACCATTTTAGCTATTTCTTCACGGTCCCTCAATTTATTATACTTCTTCATTACCTGACTGGTTGCTGGATCCATTCTAGTTTGTGTTGGCCCATTAACATCCCCACCACCTCGTGTAATTTCTAACTCTCTTTTGTGAGCATAACTTATATGTCTCATTAACGTACCCGTACCCTCTTGCTTCTCTCCGTTTTTATGCTTATATATTTGTTGACAAATATTGCATTGCACCTCAGTATCTGATATACGTTCAAAAAAATTTCATGCAATACTAGTTGTTTTATGAGGTCTTGGGGCATGGGAAGGACGGGAAGGGAGATTAACCAATTCAGATCTAACGTTAGCATTTCCTACTGCGGGTATCTCATCAATATTTTCATCATCTTCGTCTAAATTAACCGCATCTACTTCATTTTCTTCTTCTATACCGTAACTTTTTCTGAGCTTCTACATAATCCATATCGTGAGCACCTACACCTATTTCTTCCTTAAAAGGTGTACCAAGCGGTACTGAAGGCGAAGGCACATGGGTATATCTACTACTTGAAGTACCTCTACCACTAGTAATTCGCTTTTTACTACCACTACCACTTCCGGGACAAAAAATTTTAACACCTTTAGTAGCGAGGTTTCTTAATTTATCCATAGTATAAATTAAATTAAACTAAAAAAATTTAAAATACACAAATATAATAAAATTAAATATTCAATAATTAATACAATAAATAAAAATTAAACATAAGAGATGGAACGATAATACCAAATTTTAGAAGTATCCGAAGGTTGCAAATTTAGAAACTTCCACTCGTACTTTGTAAACGCAAAATTAAAAAACTAAAGTGAACACTTTAGGAAATTAAATATATTGAATATTTGATAATTGAGAGAGTGAAAAATTATGTGAAAAATGATTTGAAGGTGTAGGGTATTTATAGAATTTTTTTTGGGATTAAAAAATTATTTTAAAAGTAAAAAATATTTTTTTTAATTAATGGGCCCAAACTAGCCGTTTGGACCCAAAAATGGCTATATAGCTGTTGGGCCAACGGCTAGTTTGGCTCAAAATCCAAATTTTTCAAAAAAAAATAAAAAATCCGGGTCGGGCTGGTTAACCGGCGGGCCTGGATCGGACTTGATCCGGGCCGAATTAATCGGGCTCAAATTAAAAAAACACCGGCCTGAGACCCGGTATCCTAAAGCCCTTGGTTAGGTGGGCCGGTTCGGGCTGGGTTAGTCCGGCCTACTTGACACCCTTAGTCCAAAATACTTGAAAAATTAAGTACGGTGGCCACATACAAGTTATACATGGAACATGTAAATTGCATATGAAGCACCTATGGAAACTACTGGAGGCTAAAATTTAGAGGTTCCTACATGTTGAAATATAGAGTTAAAATACATACTATATGTGGGATATACATGGTACATCCAAATCGTATGTGCAAGTTCGGAGAGTTGGAATTTTGAAGCTTTAATTGTTGACATATGGGTCAATACCCCGTATGTCAATCGTATGTCATGTCAGTGATTTTTTAAGTTAAGTTTGATTTAGGAGTTCAGATACGGAATAATACGTGGACCGTATGGGGTAACTTGGCATGAATTTTTATTTTGACACGTCAAGTAGGTGTTTTCCATTTTAAGCACCTTATATAGACTTTCGCAGTGACATTTTAGCACCTTTTGCTAACATGGCAAAGTGAATGGATCATATTCCCTTAAGGCGCGTGAAAGCTTATTTAGATCATTCTTCTCTTCTTCTTCGAGATATTTTCTTGTCATTATTTTTCACCATTTTTAAAGCTTAAAACTCAAACATGTTCATCAATGGTCTCTCAATTGGTACCCAAATTAAAAGAAAATGAATTCCTTTGACAAGAATTAATCTGTAATTTCACTTTTAGCACACACACACAAAAATATAATTTACTTATAAATCAAATCATATCCAATTCATACTCAAAAATTGAACCATACTAAAAAAAAATTCCTTTCAAAATTAATGAAATCATAAGCAAAAATCGAATCATATCCAAATGAATTTTTTTGACAAGAATTAATTTGTAATTACAAAATTCTCAAAGAAAAAAAATACAATCTATTGTCCGAAAATTTTAAAATTCACTACCGTTATCTCATATCAAATTTTATTTTTTCATACCAAGATTCATGATGATGATTTCGTAGATAATTCCAATATGAATTTCACTTGTGAAAAGATTTGTTGTTGATCCAAATTCAAACTGTTACAGTTCGTGATGATGCTTCATCGATGATTCTGACGTGAACTCTAATTGTGAAAAGGATTCGATGTTAGACCCAAAATCAAGAATGTTTTATGAAAATAACTTTGTGGGGTGAAATGTGAGGGTATCATTGAAGGTGAAATACGAAGTTTATGAAGGAGAAGAGGAATAATTTTTATTTTTTTGTTATACGTTTTAAGTTATTGTTAGAAGTGATTTGATTTTTTTTTAAATAAGTCATTTTGAGTATTATGAAAAGACGACGTCGAGCTCGTAGTTGATTTTTGTAAAAAGAAAATGAAGTCTTAAGTGTGTTGGACAAGAATTTTTAAATTATTATTTTTTATTCAACTGCCACATGTCTTCTTTTAATTAGTCAAGATTTCATGTCATCGGAGAGTGCATTATACTCTCATTGTAATTTTAGTTGATGGTTGAAAATGTGTCAAAATGACACATCGAAAACCTACATAAGGTGCTTAAAATGAATAACATCTACTTAAGGTGTCAAAGAGTAAGTTCATGTCAAGTTTAGTAGACTGGCAATGTGTTTAACCCATGTGTTGAGTTTTGACAGAAACCTATACACACATATTTTAGTTAAATTTTTTATTCTATTTTATTTTTGACTAACTTTTGAGAGAAACAATATCCTAAAATTTCTCAAATCATACAATGTGAGTTCCTACTCAAGTTTCATACAAATTAACAAATATTAATTCTAGATTCAAACCTTTCAATTCATAGATTATTGAAAATCAATTCAGGATTGATTTGAAGAAATTTTTTTAAAACTATTTGAGAGATAAGTCTCTTGATTAATTATAACAATTTAGTTAGGATTTATGTAATCTATTGAAAAGAATTATAAATATTGGGTGATTTCTCAAATTTATCTATAATATGATCTTTATCAGGAACCACATGAAATTTATAAACTTCTATCAAACTCTGAAATTTTACCATCAACAATCACAGAGCAATTGCATAACATTGAAAAATATTTTCATGAATTTTGAGTTATGTCTCTTTAAAAAAAAATTTGTATCATCAAATTAATTTAAATAACTTATGTGCATGCAAGGCAGTTTGTATAGAGCCTTCGTATTTTATTTCTTATTGATACATGAATATAAATATATTTTATCTTATGATTTAAATAGTTGAATTGAATTTTAAAATGATAAACTTTAAATATATATTTTCCTCACGAATAAGTTGTTGAACTTGAAATTTGATAAATGATTTTAACAATTTCTAAATTGATTAATGACTTGAAAATATCCCTATTATAAGGAGATCATTTGAAAAATAAAAATAAAAATAAATCAGTCATGATTAATATTATTTTCTTTGTCTTGCAATTCGAGAAGATGAATAGTGATTATCGGTCCTAATTGTCACTTTCAAGCGTATTGCCATTCAAAAATATGAGTATCCTCGTGAACTGATTCTGGTATATCACTTTCGAGCAGTCTTGCAATTAGGGAGAATGAGTGACCATCGTGGATTGATAATTTTATTGTATTGCGTTCAAGCACTATTAAATACTGTATTGGCATTATATTATTTGAGTATGTATTGACATTATTAACCTTTTTAACATAATGAACTAAAATTTTTTAATTTTTTCAATGTTGGTATTACTAAGTTTCTATTTAACTACTTTAGTTGTAATGTATCATTATATCTATTATAATGATTATTTATCTTTGCACTCAGTACTCAAGTATGTCATTGTTATTTTATAGTATATTATGTAAAGAAAAAGAGTACGAATAGACAAACTGCACAAACTAGGAGTACTTGCGTGTTTCAGATTGTTGATCAGCTAATATACTTGTTTTTAAGACTCCATTCAATCATTTATTATTTTTTTATTAGTTTCAAATTATGTTATGAAATTAACATACATTATTTTAGAAGCTCCATAGACAAATACTCCTATCATGTTATAGAGTCATCACTTGACTTGTTGAGATGTTTTGGCATGTTAGACAAATTTTAATATTTAACTTATTCTCGCATTTTCATTAAATATTATCACAATCTTAACTCACATAAATGAATTTACTTAGTGATAGTAAAATATTAGTTTGATGAGTGATGCTTTACATTCATAAGATGCTTTCAATGTGGTTCCTTAGTAACAAATGCCTATTTTGTTAAGATTATATTTGGGATATGAAAAGTTTGATATCAAAAAATAGATTTAAAATTATCTTATTTTTTCTAACGAATCTTGACGAACAAATCATTTTGTAAGGATCAAGGTTAAGCATGCTCCTCGAATTATCTTATTCTATTTCAAATATATTTTTAAGATTCTCTCGTACGTGGATATGACTAACTACAATGAAGTTGTCACGTCTATTTATTCAAGTTCACCCCTTAGAATAACTGATGGTTCACTACTTATCAATGCAATCATATATTGTCGTATTTGGATAAAATATAGAACTCATCCTTCATAAATTTAGCTATTTTATTGGTAATAAATAAATTATCACGATTCGTACAGTTTTTAAGTTTGGAGATTGAAAGGTGATGAAATAGACTTTTCAATATAATAAGTCATCAATAATATCATACTTGCTAATTCTTTGTCATTCTAATAAAAATTTACACATGTATATTGATGTTAATTGATTAGATGATCTAAATGACATATCTGGATATCAGGTTATATGCTTTTTTTGAAACTAATTTTCATCATTTTTCTCCTAAGAAGCACCAATCAATTGTTCAATTTTTTACTGAAGTAAAATATAAATTAATGACTAATACATTCTCTGAGATTATGTGGGTTCAAAATTTATTCAATAAATTAAAATATCAAATCTCACTATCAACTATATTTTGTGATAGCATTGATATCTCACAATTTAACAAGAATTTAAATTTTCACATGAAAATAAAAGACATTGCAGCGAATTTTTTTTATCTCCATAATAGTGTGCAATTAGGCAAAGTGATTGTCAAATGTATTTCTTTCAGGAATCAAATTGCATACACTCTCATTAAGCCTATCTCTCTTTGATGTTTATCTAAGTTAGATGTTGTTGTAATACTTAATTTGATTGGGTGTATTTATAATTCAATATTATCAGTTTGTAAGAGATAGATTTAGTTATGAATTAGTTAGAAGTAGATTTAATTTAAATATCTAAATTAGTTTTAATAATCTTTCTAATTTTCTATACAAGATTAAATTAAGCTATTAGACTAGTTCACTAACTTTAATCGCGTTAATTACACTTATTTGTACTTAAATAGATGTTATAACAGAATAAAATCATTCAAGTTTGATCACATTATCAATCTCTTTACTTACTATTCTTGTTACTGCTCAACAACAACAAACAAGAGTTGAAATTGCACCAATGATCGAAGTAGGGAGTTTAATCATTTTGTGAGTTTGAATATGTCTAAACTTTTCAATTCACATGCAGTAAGGATTCATAATTCTTTATGAATGAGACCTTTTGTGAAACTCAATTTTATGAGAGCAATTTTTTTTTAAAGTTGTGTAATTTATTTTTATCAGTTGAAAGTGTCATGATTCAAATTAGGGGATCGTGTAGACACCTACTCTATTCTAACTAGATAGGAGAACCTTACCCCCCAATTAATTATTATACGAAAATTCAGAAAAAATCTTTATATAGTTAAGCAATTTCATTATGTATGTCAAACATAATTATAAATTAAATTTTTTTACAAACGTATATATATCCAACAACTTACACATTATTCAAGACCTAGTCTAGACATGTACAAAAGTTTTTACAGTGAGATCGGACAATAAAAAATACAACTTCTGCCCGAATAAGATGTATAAGTTGAAGATGAGTATGCCATTATTCGTCATTCCAACTAAGAAACTCTGAGTCAATCTACAACACACCTACATTTAAAAAAGGATGTAGCAAGAGTAGTATTTGTACATACACCTACCCATAATCATTATCGATCGACTAGAATTAGTTCAACCAATAAAATAAAGGAATCAATAAAATCAACGTGACAATCTCATATATAAGTTTACAACTCAAGTTCACATTCTTTATTTGTGACCCTTAATAATCTCAGAAGTTTTCACGTGCTTTTCTTAGCTCAATTAACTCAATAAATTTCATTACGTGTTCTACTTTCACTAAGACATGTTTCACTAACCATTAAATCGATCACTGATATCACTTATTGAAGGATATGATCCCGATTAATGGCGTGTTCGATCAACCAACTATTCCAACACCACAAAAGATGCAACAACTCACAACAACAACAACAACAATAATATTCCATAAATCATATAAGGCAAGTAAAACATGCATCTTAACATACAATAAGTAGTTTTCCTCAGTCAACCAATCATCTCAAATCAGTTATATAGATTAAATAACAAGAACATATGAGTCACAACGATTATCATAATTGGCCACTGCTCTATAACAAGGACATTTAAACCATAATATTTTTCACAAGCGACAACAAATTCTACAATCCAAAGCAATCACATTAATAAGACTATATAACAATACACAATTACATTTTGAATATATCGATCCATATGAAACTCTATAATTATAATAATCACCTTACAACATGAATTCATGTCTACATCAACCTCACAAAATACATAATCTTTGTATTATATCAACTCATTGTACCCACTTATCTCATAAACTCTCTCACCTGTAGACATACGCTAAGGGCTCTTATTTTTGTCCAATAATCATGACTTACAGGGGACCAACTACGTTCATGTATCATATCAGCGTGACATTTGATCCACCATAATAGTATCGTAACGATATAGTACTCGATCCATCATAATAATATTGTACTGATGTGATATTTGATTCATCAAATAATAATATCATACTGGCGGGGTACCAATCCATTATATAAATTAGTCATCCATAAGCTCACATCGGACAAGTGCTACTCATTTAAGAAGATGTGTGTGTGTGTGTATATATATATATATATATATATATATATGTTCTTAATTAATTCCATATTTCACCTCATATTCCACCTTCACTATCTTTTAGGATATATCACAAGTGCACCCAGTTTCATAAGTACCATTCACAATCATGCATCAAATACAATCAAGATTAACAATTAACTGTTTATTCATTCAAGCATCATAAAATCAACAGATTAGTCAAATACAAGCTTGTCTGAAGATAAACCAATAACTTATTTATTTGAGATAAAGCAACAAAATCCTCCTAAACTTGTCGTAAAATGTCAAAATTTAATTAAAAAAAAAGAATAAAAGTTGAGGCAACGGTAATATTTTCTCCAAATTCAATAAGAACCCTAATTTCTCTTTATTTTCTCATCTCCTTCATCTTCAATCAAGATAAGATTTGAAATTCCTTAGAAAATCAAGCCCTTTACATTATTATAAGGTATAATTCCTCTCTTCTTTTTAAAAAATTATGCTTTCTTATAAAATTTTTTGTATTTGATATAATTTTTTTGGAGTGAATTCTTTGTAGCACATCATGAGATCAATTAACTAGAGTAAGCCTTGTATGGAGGAGGACGATTTTGCATTGAACCAAGAAGTTCGATGCAATCATGGATTTGTGGTGCCTTTGAAGACAACTTTAACTTCGAAAAATCCCGGTAGAAGATATTAGGTTTGTAATTACTATGGGGTAAAGATGATATTTTGCTCCCAATTTCTCATTCTTTTTATCGCAACTGATTCAATTGAATTCTGATTTCTTCCTTTTTAATCATGAAAGGATCCAAGATCTTGTGATTTTTGGTTTTGGAGGGATAAAGAAAATACAGATTCGAGGTATAAATTTGTAATCACTAAATTGACTGAAAAATTAGGTGAGCTTAAAAATTTAGTGAAATCATCGCAATATAACAAGTCTACATCATTCAATGAAGTTAGAAAATTGATTGCGGAAACTTCTGAAGAAGTTGATAAGCCTAGAGCATCCAAAGAAGATGATAATTGTGTAGATATGAAGTTGAAGAATGTTACGACCCAAAATCACCTCCCGGGACGTCACACGGTGCTTAGGGCTACAAGTATCCCCAAGCTAACCCTTTGAGACTATCACTTCTCATAATAACTCTTTCAAGAAGGAATATACAAAATACTAGCACTGTCATATCAAATGAAAAAAAATACGAAGGTAATACTCGATCCAAATGACCACAATACTAGAAATCTCAACACAACCATAGTCTGATAACTAGTTTGGCAAAGCCTCTACTACACCATGAACTTGAGATCCATTGGGACAGGTCCCCGACTGGCTCAAACTGAACTGAAAGTAATAACATAAACACTCAAATACTGAAATGTCTAAAGATAGGTCCTCGAACCATGAGGGCTCACCACTGTAGAAATGTAGACGAAGGTACTCGAGAATCACTAACGAGGCTGGGACTAAGCACCTGAACCTATATTATAAGACAATGTAGCACATAGAAATATATGTGGATCAGTACTTGGGAATGTACAAAGTATATGGAGGTCTACGCATTTACATAAAACAATACCAATACTCATTAATCAAATCATGCATGCAAATAGGAACAACTCACATGGCTTGAATAAGTCTAAAATGTAAAGCTCATAAATCATGTAGAATGAGGCATGTAGCACAAATCTCGCGAGTCATTATACTTTGGCTTTAAAATCTGTGCTCTCCTCTTATTCTAATTACTCATAGGATGAAGGAAGCTTTAAACAATACTTTCAACTCATGCATATATCTCATGGAGAGTAAAACTTCTTTACTGCTCAAGAACTTATAACTCTTTTGAACTCAAACACTTGGAACTCGGAATCATATGACTTTGGTTTAAAAACTGATAATCAACTCTATTAGTAGAGAAAACTACTTCCTTCTTTGGAAAATACTCAAAAGCAATTCGTTCACTTTAGAAAATATCTCATCTCAAAGATTTAGGGAAAATATTCTATCACAATGGAAAATACTTTAGTTTAGGGAGGTTCTCTTAACCGACATAAACCATGCGAGCTACATAGTTTCCAACGTCTTGTCCTCCTGAAGAAGAAAGCTCCCATTGGGAAGAGGCGTCATACTCTTGCCAAGGAGTATAACCTCAACTCAGTGATCACTTATCTCGGCCTCGGGCCCAATCATCTCGGCCTCAGGCCCAAAATCTGAAACCTAGATGGAACGTAGTTCTGGGGTAAGAAACCGTGGTAACTTACCCAACTCGGTGCTAAATACTACTCCCTTTAGTTTATCTCGCTCATCTCATGGAAATCTACTTTCAAAATAATCTCATAGTTATAAGAACCCAATAATCAAATCTGTAATCTTATGTGGTAGAGTGGATTTCAAAACTCTATGACTATTAGGTCAAAACATTTCTCAATAATCTCAAAATACTCAAATCATGGGTTCTTATAGCATAATAGTTCATAAAATTGCAAGTCTTAAGTAGGGCTTAATGACCCATAATTCAATCTCAAGTTAAAACTCATCATACTGCATAATAGATAGCATATAGATTCCTAATTCATGTGGAAATCTGGAAGTTACAGCAATTTGTCTCAAATTATCAACATACTTATATACTTCAATTTCTAGAACATTGAAACTCTTAAATTCTCAAAGAGTAACAACATAGGGTATAAACCCAGCTTCAATTTCTTAAGAAAACATGCAAAATCATGCTATTTGACTTTCAATTCATGGGAAACATCAAGATATTGCAATCAATAACAATGGGTGAAAAACCCTAATTCAATATCATGTAAAATCTCATAGATTATAGAAAATTATAGTTTAAATAAGCCTTTGGGCACAAGGTTGAAAGGATTACCCTTGTTCAAAACCCCACATACCTTGGATTATGAAATTGGATGAACAATCTTGCTTCAAACTCTTTTTCTTACTCTTGAGAGAGAGTTCTTGCAACCCTTGAACTTGGGGAACTTAAATTTCAACTCAATTTGTAGAATCTATGATGAGTTCTTGGATTTCTTGGAGAAGGGTTTTAGATTTGATCTTGAGGGAGAAACCCTAACACTCTTGTGTTTTGGATGATGAATGAAGTAATTTGCTCCGTTTGGAATATATTTGGTTGATAAAAAAGTGGAAAGACCAAAAAGTCCCTTTTAAAAAAGTCTTAAAGTACTGAACGGGGGCTGCGACGGTCGAAGCAAAGGTCCGTCGCTAGCCTGACGGTTCGTCGGATCATCCGTCACATGTAGGTAAAAAAAAGAACACACTACCTCAATGTGACGATCTCAGCGATGGTCCATCGCAAACTCGACGGTCTGTCAGATCGTCCATCGCTTGTTGGCCAGGATGAGGCCACACTGCCTCAGCGGCGACGGTCCATCGCAGTCTTGATGGTCTGTCGTCCTGGCCATCGCACTTGGGACAGAAAAGGGAGTTACTGCCTTGGTTACGACGGTCCGGGCGACGGTCCATCGCCCACTCGACGGTCCTTCAACCTGTCCTTCGTACCTAGGCGATTTCGATAACTTTTGGTAAAACAGCCATAACTTCCCACCTCGATGCCGGATTTGAACTAAATTGGTATCGTTGGAAAATTCAACAAAATTAAAATACTAATCACTTGGGAAGTATCTTCCCAATCTTTTATGGCCAGAATTACACTTCACTTGACACGCTCAAGGCTCAAACTATAAGGAAACTTTGCGGGGTCTTACAATATCTCCCCCTTGGAAATATTCGTCCTCGAATGTCGCTAGTTAGACTAGGAACACATGAAAAATATAGTACACATAGCTGAAGCAATTTGCTAAACAGGCTTAAAATCTTTCTAAACTCTTGAATACCTCGTAAATTGCAAGAACTCATGCAAGAATAGATATATAGCTGAACTTTAGATTAGAAGGGCTGAATAAAAGAAGAATAATACCTTCGGATCGATTTGAACTCAGAAAAGAGAGGTGCGGGTACTTAGATTGCATGTCTGCTTCTGCCACCCAAGTAGCGCCCTCAACTGACAGGTTCTGCCACAATACTTTGACCAAGGAAACCTCTTTGTTCCTCAGTCTGCAGATCTGAAAATCTAGGATCTCAACAGGAATCTCATCAAATGAAAGACTGTTTTGAATATCAGCACTCTCTGAAGGATTTACCACAACGAAATCACCAATAAACTTCTTAAGCATTGAGAAATGGAAAATAGGATGAACGACTGATGACTCTGCAGGCAACTAAGCCTCATAGGCTAATTTCCCAACACGGGTCAAAACTCTATACGAGCCAACATAACGGGGACTAAACTTTTCCTTTTTACTAAACCTCTCCACGCCTTTCATGGGTGAAATCTTCAAGTACACCAAATCACCCACTTCAAACTCAAGATCTCTTCTCCTCACATCGGTATATGACTTTTGACGACTCTGAGCTGTCTTTAACCTCTCTCTAATCAACTTAACTTTCTCCAAAGCTTCAAACATTGCATCAGGCCCAATGACAATAACTTTACCCACTTCAAACCAACCTATAGGTGATCTACATCTTCTACCATACAAAGCCTCAAATGATGCCCTCTCGATGCTAGCATGGTAACTATTGTTATAGGTGAACTCTATCAATGGAAAATGCTCATCCCAACTACCTTTGAAATCAAGAGCACACGCCCTCAACATGTCTTCTAGGGTATGAATGGTCCTCTCTGCCTGACCATCTGTCTGTGGATAAAAAATAAAACTCAAAAGAACTTAGGTACCAAGTCCCTGCTGAAACGCCCTCCAAAATTGAGAAGTAAATTGAGTACCCCTATCTGAAATGATAGACAAGGGAACTCCGTGCAGCCTGACTAACTCTCGGATATACAATCTAGTATAATCCTTAGTTGTATAAGATGTATGCACGGGCAAAAAGTGCGTGGACTTAGTTATCCTGTCTACAACAACCCAAATAGAATCATAATGACGACGCGAAAGAGGTAACCCGGTCACGAAGTCCATATTCACCTCCTCCCACTTCCAAGTGGGTATACCAAACTCTTGTATCACATCACCAGGTCTTTGGTGCTCTACCTTAACCTGTTGGCACGTTGTACACTTTGCTACAAACTCAGCTATATTCTTCTTCATACCATTCCACCAATAGATTTCCCGCAAGTCGCGGTATATCTTGGTTGTGCCGGGATGAATTGAATACCGCGCGCCATGCGCTTCAGTCATAATCCTCTACCTTAGATCATCAACACACAGAATGCATAATCTACCCTGCAATCTCAACACACCATCTCCCCCTCTGGAGAAAACCTCTACCTTTTGGTCCTTAACTGTCTCTTTCAGTCTGACCAAACTGGGATCTCTATCTTGCTTCTCTTTCACATCCAAAACTAAAGAGGATTCAAAACTACTTTGCACCAAAGTACTTCCCTCAGCTGAATCAAGCAAACTAACACATAATCTAGCCAGACAATGCACATCACAAACTAACTCTTTCTTATCTTCCTCTGCATGAGCAACACTACCCATCCGCCACTATATTGGCCTTGCCTGGGTGATACAACACACTCATATCATAGTCTTTTAACACATCTAACCACCTCTTCTACCTAAGATTCAACTCTCTGAGTAACACATTCTGCAGGCTCTTATGATCAGTAAACACATCAACATGAACACCATAAAGATAGTGTCTCATGATTTTCAAAGTAAAGACCACAACAACTAACTCAAGATAATGGGTTGGGTAATTCTTTTCACGTGGATTTAAATGTCTAGATGCACAGGATATAACCTTACCTTTTTGCATCAATACACAACCCAAACCAATTCTAGAGGCATCATAATACACCACAAAACCATCTGTACCATCATGCAAAGTCAACACTGGGGCTGAAGTAAGTCGAGTCTTCAACTCCTGAAAACTCTTCTCACAAGAATCTGACCACTGGAACTTAACTTTCTTTTGGGTCAACTGGGTCATGGGAGACGCAATAGAAGAGAAACCTTCAATAAAACAGCGGTAGTAGCCCGCTAGATCCAAGAAACTTCTAATGTCAGATGGAGAGATATGTCTAGGCCAATTTCTTACTTCTTCTGTCTTTTGAGGATTAACTCTAATACCTTCGGCTGAAACAATATGACTCAGAAAGGCTACAAACCTTAGCCAAAATTCACACTAACTGAATTTGGCGAATAACTGGTGACCTCTAAGAGTTTGCAAGACAAATCTAAGGTGATCTGCATGGTCATGCTCACTGTGGAAGTAGACAAGGATGTCATCTATGAACACTATGACAAACATATTAAGATATTGCTTGAACACTCGATTCATGAGGTCCATAAAAGCTGCTGGGGCATTGGTTAGACCAAAAGACATGACTAGAACTCAAAGTGACCATAGCGGGTTCAGAAGGTTGTCTTTAAAATATCACATTCCCTCACTTTAAGTTGATGATAACCGGATCTAAGGTCTATCTTGGAGAAATAACTTGCACCTTGCAACTGATCAAACAGGTCATCAATTCTCAGAAGAGGATACTTACTTTTGACTATGAACTTGTTAAGATAATGATAGTCAATGCACATACGCAAAAAACCATCTTTCTTCCGCATGAATAAAACTGGTGCGCCCCAAGGAGAAATACTGGTCCTTATGAAACCTTTGTCTAAAAGATCTTTGAGTTTCTTTTTCAACTCCTTAAGCTCAGAAGGTGCCATACGGTATGGCAGAATAGAAATGGGATGAGTGTCGGGAAGATGGTCAATCTCAAATTCTATCTCTCTATCGGGAGGTACTCCTGGGTGATCTTCCAGAAAAACATCTGGAAACTCATTAACAATATCGAATGACTAAATAGTTGGAGCCTCGAACTTAGTTTCTTTGACTCTAACTAGATGATAGATGCAACCCTTGGATATTAGCTTTTTGGCTTTGAGATAGGAGATAAAATGACCCTTGGGAGATACTGAACTCCCAGACCACTCAAAAAATGGCTCATTAGGAAATTGGAACTTGAACACAAGGGTACGACAGTCTATAGATGCATAACAAGAATGAAGCAATCCATACCCAGAATAAGGTCAAAATCCACGATGTCTAACTCTATCAAATCAGCAAGTATGACTCTATGAAGAACAGTAACAGTACAATCTCTATACACTTATTTAGAAATAACTGACTTTCCTACTGGTGTGGAGACTAGGAAAGGCTCAGGAATCTTTTCGGGACTCATTTTAAAATTCACAGCCACAAGTGGGGTTACATAGGAGAGACTTGACCCGTGGTCCAACAACACATAAACATCAAAACAAAAGACGCGGAGCATACCAGTAACCACATGCTCTCCTACTCCTGATAGGATGGTAAGGCATAGAATCTGTTCTGGCGCTGACCGCCAGCAGTGCTAGATGAAGCGCCCTGAAAGGAGGCAGGATGAGGGATAAGAGTTGGTGTACTAGTAATCTGTGCCTGAGGTTGGGGATCTCTGGTCCCCTGCCTAGCATGCGGACAGTCTCTAAGTCTGTGGCCCTGCTTGCCACAACCAAAACAACCTCTTAAATCTGTGAAACACTCATCGGGATGATCCCTACCACACTTAGCACAAGGAGGATAACGGGGCCTGTTACCAATATTGTTCTGCGACTTAGACGTAAAAGACCTGCTCCCTTGCTCCTGGATGCCTCTAGGCGTGGGAGCACTAGTTGATGAAGGGACTGGAATAGACGGACGTCTCTAAAACTGAGGTCGGTTTCCTCCAAGGAACCTAGGCTGACGATACTCATGCTGCTCAGATCTAGCCCTCTTGTTACCCCTCACTCTGTCTCTCTCTCTAATCTTATCCACCTCTATCTGCTGTGCATGCATCATCAACTTAGATAGATCCATATCTCTATGCAGCATCGCAGTCCTACACTCTTTCAGCACCAAGCCAGAAACACATGTCAAAAACTTGCTCATACTAGCTCGGGTGTCAGAAATCAAATTAGGAGCATACTTGGCCAACTGATTGAACTTCAAGTAGTACTCCTTAATAGTCATGGAGCCTTGCCTCAAGTTCATAAACTCCTCAATCTTTGTTTCCCTTGTCTCAAGCGAAAAGAACTTGTCCAAGAATGCATTTTGGAATACCTGCCAAGTCATAGGAGCATCATCCTCACCTCTACCCTTCCTCCACGATACAACCCAATCATAAGCTATGTCCTTCAACCTGTAAGATGCCAACTCAACACTTTCTTCCTTAGAAATATGCATCACCTATGTGATCTTTCACACCTCCTCAAGGTACAACTGTAGGTCCTCACCTTCCTTGGACCCATAAAACTCTGGCGGATTCATCCGTATGAAATCATAAATCATAGAAGCAGCTACATTACCTCTCTCCTGATTTGCAACAGCAGCCTGGTTATTGGGCCAAACATTAGCAGTGATTGCTTGGGCTAATGCCTGAAAGGCTGCCTGAAACTCAGCACGAGACACAGTCTTATTCAAAGGATCAAAAGGTGGGGGTTGTTCATCATCGTTTCTGCGGGCATTCTCTCTTCGGAGAGGCATTTTCTGAAATAGGATAGCATGAATTATTAGATGAGAGGGACAACTGCAGGCACTATAGAATATGAAAAAAAGAAACATTTTTTTACTAAAACGTCTTGTAGCCTCTTGCTCATAGATGTGGCGTGCTACACACCGATGATTAAGATTCTACTCAATGCGGCTTGTCAGACTCCCTAGGACTCTTTAAAACCTTAGGATTTGATAATAAGTTTGTAACGACCCAAAATCACCTCCCGGGATGTCACACGGTGCTTAGGGCTACAAGTAGCCCCAAGCTAACCCTTTGAGGCCATCACTTCTCATAATAACTCATTCAAAAAGGAATATACAAAACACTGGCACTGTCATATCAAATGAAAGGAAATACGAAGGTAATACTCGGTCCAAACGACCACAATACTAGAAATCTCAACACAACCATAGTCTGATAACTAGTCTGGCAAAACCTCTACTACACCATGAACTCGAGAGCCGTTGGGAAAGGTCCCCAACTAACTCAAACTGAACTGAAAGTAATAACATAAACACTCGAATACTGAAGTGTCTAAAGATAGGTCCTCGAACCATGAGGACTCACCACTGTAGAAATGTAGACAAAGGTACTCGGGAATCACTGACGAGGCTGGGACTGAGCACCTAAACGTACATTATAAGACAATGTAGCACATAGAAGTATATGTGGATCAATACTTGGGAATGTACTGAGTATATGGGGGTGTATGCATTTACATAAAACAATATCAATACTCTTTAATCAAATCATACATGCAAATAGGAATGACTCACATGGCTTGAATAAGTCTAAAATGTGAAGCTCATAAATCTTGTAGAATGAGGCATGTAGCACAAATCTTGTGAGTCATTATACTTTGGCTTTAAAATCTGTTCTCTCCTCTTATTCTTATTACTCATAAGATGAAGGAAGCTTTAAACAATACTTTCAACTCATGCATATATCTCATGGAGAGTAAAACTTCTTTATTGCCCAAGAACTTATAACTCTTTTGAACTCAAACACTTGGAACTCGAAATCATATGACTTTGGTTTAAAAACTGATGATCAACTCTTATTAGTAGAGAAAACTACTTTTTTCTTTGAAAAATACTCAAAAGCAATTCGTTCACATTAGAAAATATCTCATCTCAAAGCTTTAGGGAAAATATTCTATCTCAATGGAAAATACTTTAGTTTAGGGAGGTTCTGCTAACCAACATAAACAATACGAGCTACATAGTTTCCAACATCTTATCCTCCTAAGGAAGAAACCTCCCGTTGGGAAGAGGCGCCATACTCTTGCCAAGGAGTATAACCTCAACTCAGTGATCACTTATCTCGGCCTCGGGCCCAATCATCTAGGCCTCAGGTCCAAAATCTCAAACCTAGGTGGCACGTAATTTTGGGGTAAGAAATTGTGGTAACTTACCCAACTCGATGCTAAATACTACTCCCTTTAGTTTATCTCGCTCATCTCATGGAAATCCACTTTCAAAATAATCTCATGGTTGATAAGAACCCAACAATCAAATCCGTAATCTTATTTGGTAGAGTGGATTTCAAAACTCTATGATCATTAGGTCAAAATATTTCTCAATAATCTCAAAATACTCAAATCATGGGTGCTTATAGAACAATAGTTCATAAAATTACAAGTCTTAAGTAGGGCTTAATGACCCATAATTCAATCTCAAGTTAAAACTCATCATAATGCATAATAGATAGCATATAGATTCCTAATTCATGTAGAAATCTGGAAGTTACAACAATTTGTCTCAAAATATCAACATACTCATACACTTCAATTTCTAGAACATTGAAACTCTTAAATTCTCAAAGAGTAACAACATAGGGTATAAACCCAGCTTCAATTTCTTAAGAAAACATGCAAAATCATTCTCTTTGACTTTCAATTCATGGGAAACATCAAGATATTGCAATCAATAACAATGGGTGAAAAACCCTAATTCAATATCATGTAAAATCTCATAGATTGCAGAAAATTATGGTTTAAATAAGCCTTTGGGCATAAGGTTGAAAGGATTACCTTTGTTCAAAACCCCACATACCTTAGATTATGAAATTGGATGAACAAGCTTGCTTCAAACTCTTCTTATTACTCTTGAGAAAGAGTTCTTGCAACCCTTGAACTTAGGGAACTTAAATCTCAACTCAATTTGTAAAATTTATGGAGATTTCTTGGATTTCTTGGAGAAGGGTTTTAGATTTGATCTTGAGGGAGAAACCCTAACTCTCTTATGTTTTGGATGATGAATGAAGTCATTTTCTCCGTTTGGAATATATCTGGTTGATAAAAGAGTGGAAAGACCAAAAAGTCTTTTTTTAAATGACTTAAAATACTGAACAGGGGCTGCGACGGTCCATCGCTAGCCTGACGGTCCGTCGGATCGTTCGTCATATGTCGGTCAGAAAAAGAACATACTGCCTCCATATGACGATCTCAGCGATGGTACATCGCAAATTCAACGGTCTGTCGGATCGTTCGTTGCACTTTGCCCAGGATGAGGCCACACTGCCTCAGCGGCGACGGTCTCAGCGATGGTCCGTCGCAGTCTCGACGGTCCGTCGTCCTAGCTGTCGCACTTGGGCCAGAAAAGGGAGTTACTACCTTGGTTACGACGGTTCGAGCGACGGTCCATCACACACTCGACGGTCCAACAACCTGTCCGTCGCACCTGGGCGGTTCCAATAACTCTCGGTAAAACGACCATAATTTCCTACCCCGATGCTAGATTTGGAAGAAATTGGTATCGTTGGAAAGATAATTCAATTCTCTACACTATATGAAGTTATTTTTAGGAAAATTCTTCATGATTAAAACACTAATTACTTGGAAAGTCTCTTCTCAATCTTTTAGGGCCGGAATTACACTTCACTTGACACGCTCAAGGCTCAAACTACAAGTGAATTTTGCGGGGTCTTAGAATGAAGCTTGAAGACGAGATCGAGAAGATGAAAGAAAGAGATAATAAATGGAGAAGTAACATGGCTAAAGGAATGACTAAGGATAATGCACTCTTTATCATTGTGTTTTGTTATTGTGTTGATGTTATAGCTACTAGCGATTGGTTTGGGATGATCTACATAAAGAAAGACTCAATAAAATTACCTTAGAATTTGGTGTTCTTAGTTCGTATTATGGTGTGTATCATCCTTTATTTTGAAATGAATTTGATCTTATGTAATTATTCTTGACTTATTTGTAGTGTAATGCAGTTCTTTATCTTTACATTGTATTTGAAATTGAGTAAATTTTGTTAGGTCTTATGGGATGATAATATAATGTAATGCTTTCTTTTGGGATTACAAATGGAATGTTGTTGTTCCTATTGGACTGTCAAACATGATTAATCCAAAGTACAGTTGGTTTCATAATGATATGATAGTTGTATATATACCAAAGAACAGTAAATATATACCAAAGTAGTCAAAATAGAAAAATTAGGCATCAAAACAGTACAGTCACAGCAGCATATATACCAAAGATTATGAATACATTACAGTCACAACAGCATAATTATTTGACAAAAAAGATTAAGTTAGTGCAGTCACAGCTACATAATTAATAGAGAACTATATTACATTGCAGTCAAAGATGCATAATTGTTTTTTAAAAAGAAAACTTCATTCATAATTCATCAAAACTAATGTAGCCACAGCTGTATACCAGTCACTACTGCATCTTCAACTAGACAGCTGATGAGCTTGTTTGGCTCATATGATTCATTTCGACAGTTTTGGACCTTGTCTTCATTCTTTTTTGTGCTCGTATTTCTTGAAGTCCTTGTTGGGTCACAATATTTTTTCCTTTCCAGTTGACACCTGATCTTGGCTTGTGATACCCGAGATTTCCAGTCACTATAGAGGAGTTCAAAGGCATTCCAGGTTGCATTAACACAAGAATAAATTATCTTAGACATTTGATCATTTGCTTGAAAATTGAAAACTGTGAATTCATTCAACTTACATTGTGAATTATAAAACCACTCTGTGTATGTAGCACTCCCATACCAACCAATCTTGGCCTTTTAAAAGTTGTACCTCTACCCTTACCAGTAACACCACCAACATTAAATATAGCGGTAACTAAAGTTTCTCTACCTCTTCCAGCAACACCAACAGTCCCTCTACCTCTTCCAGCAACACCAACAGTCTCTCTACCTCTTCTAACAATACCAACATACCCTCTACCCCTTCCAGCAACACCAACAGTCCCTCTATTTTTTCTAGCAATACCAACATACCCTCTACCCCTTCCAACAACACTAATAGACCCTCTTCCTCTTTCAGCAACACCAACCACATTTAGAATAGGAGCAGCATCAACCTATTATACAATAAAAAATTATTTAATAAGAATAAATAGTAAATAAAGAAGCCAAATGATTACCTATTTTGTAGAACCCTTAGGTCTTCCTCTTCCTCTACTTGTGCTTGGTTGAGATTCACTTGCTGCTGCAGAAGAACCAACACTTGACATTGCTGAAGTTGTCCCTCTTTCTATACTAGTAGTAGCTTTTGCATTCAAAGGACAACCCCTCTTATTATGGCCCTTAGCATGACACTTGCTGCAAGTCATCTCAACACCCTTTTTAGACAATTTACCTGTCTTGTTTTCAGCCTGCTCTTTTCTTCTATTCTTACTAGGTCTGCCTGGTAGTTTTCTAGTTTCACGAGGTATAACAGGAAGGTTTGTTGATGGTGGCCACATTTCCATTCCAGTGACAGGTTGAATGAAGTAGTTATAGGTTTTGAGGTAAGTTTGCTTGCTATACCAATGTGCAGCATAGTGAATAGGCTCCAATCTTCTAAAATGTAGTGAAGCTATAGAATGACAACAAGGTATACCCTTTAGCATCCAAGATCTAGAGGTATAAGTTTTGTTACTCAAATTCACTATACAGATATTACCCCAACTGTCCTTACCCTCAAAACCATATTCACCATTGGATTCAAGTGTACACTTCATTGATTTTGATGTGTTATCTTCCAATACTTTTAAAGCCATTGGTGAAATATCTGTTATGTAAGTATCAGAGAACTCCCTCAACTGTCCAATTCTTCTCATTATTTTGATCCTTATTTTCTCAAGCATTGTACTGATGGTCTTGTGTCTTGGAACCAATATCCATGAATTAAAACTTTCAGCCATGTAGTTGTCAACACTATCACAACAACATAAATTTTTGAAGTAGACCTTAGACCGTACCATCTTTCAATGTTGTACCACAGTAGATCATCTACTATCTGGTCACCTAACATCTCCATGTGATCTAGATTTTTTCTCAACTCTTTCTCATATGTAGACTTGGCACATCTCCAAAAATAATTTCTTCTTTCAATGTCTAACAATTCTTTGGACCAGTTAGCAAAAATGTGTCTTGCACACATTCTTTGTTCTGTATTTAGAAGCAACTCATGAATAGCAGTGTCAAGACCCTTCAATAAAATATAAAAATATTAGGTGACATAGTAAAAAATTAAGTAAAATCAGATAATAAAGAGATAAGAGAGAAAAAAATTACCTTCTACATATCAGAAATAGTCGTTAATTCGGTCTCATCTCCAAGCTCAAGATCATCCTTTACTAGCCTAATAAACTATCTCCAAGTGAAGTTATTTTCAACTTCAACCACTCCCCAGGCCAGTGGTAGCATCTGGTTGTTCCCATCTTTGCAAACTACTACAAGTAATTGTCATTTGCAAATACCTTTCAAAAAGCAACCATCAAACCCAATACATTTTCTACATCCAGTTTTGAATGTTTTCTTCAAAGCATCAAAACAAATATAAAATGCCTGAAATCTTTTTCTTCCCTCTTCAAAAGTTTTTTCACTAAGCCTTACAACACATGTGCTTCCTGGATTAGACTTCAAAAGTTCATCCCTATAATCCAATATTCTTTTAAATTCCTTCATATGATCACCCATAATTTCTTGCAAGATAATATTTCTGGCTTTTCTTGCAACAGTTCTACCAACATACACCTGCAAATTTTTTTTCACCAAATTCTGCAATTGAAAAACTCTAATTCCTGGCTCAGAAATAATTCTGTCCTTGTACCTTTTTGCTAAGTATTTTGAATTGACCAATTTATTTTTGGTTATGGCGGTACATTTATGGACTGGAATATAATTTTTCACAAAAAAATCCCTTGTCCTTGAATCATGACTACCAAACAATAATCAAGGACAACCATTTGCACATTTTACCCTCACCCTAGTTGGTTCATTAATGAACTTGTCCAATTCTACATGTTCTTGAACTGCATACCTAGTAATAGCTTCTCTAAATTACTTAACATTTTCAAAACATAAACCAGTTTCCTGAACAACTAATCTACAAGTAGGATCAAACACAATTCCTTTTTAGGTCTTTTTGCTCTCCTTGTCTTTTTCCCACTACCTGAAGCCATTTGGACCCCATCTTCAATATTAGCATCTACATCACTGTCTATTTCAAAGCTAGCCTCTTCACCTGAATCAAAATATGGCTTATCACCACCTATCTTATCCTTTAAAATATTTTTTTCTGGTTAGATACTCATCATATCCAATATCAACTTTTTTTTTGCCTAATTTAACCCCTTCAGCTATAGGACACCTTTTTTTCTTTTTTAGTTTGGCAGCTCTTTTATCTTCCCTCAAAGTCCTAACCTCCTCATGAACATCACTGCCATATTCATCATCAATTTCATCAAACTAGTCTCCATAACCTGAATCTTCACTACTTTCACTTGCACTTTCCCAATCAGATTCAATGATGGGAAATTCTGATGCAGTAGCAGCAGAAGGCCTACCAACCTCTTCTCCAACACTTGTTGAAGTTGCAGCAACCTCCTCTCCAACACCAATAGAATTCCCACCACACAACTCTTCATCGACCCCAGCAGAAACCCCACCCACCTCTTTTCCAACACCTATTGAAGCTGCACCAACCTCCTTTACAACACCAGTAGAATCCCCACCATACAATTATTCTCTAACCCCAGCAGAAACTTTACCCACCTCTTCTCCAACACCTGTTAAAGCTACACTAAAATCTTCTCCAATATTAGTAGATTTTTTAGTTTGTGCAGCCTCTTCAAACCCTAAATTCTGACTATCCTCACGTGTTTGACCAGACTCTATATGAAAAACGGCACTAGATTCTCCACCCACATGGGTTTCATATTCAATAAGAGTAAAAGCAGGGGGGACCACAATAGGTTCTTCAATTAAATGTGACACAAATAGTTCAACAATATCTCCATTTTTCAATTAGGGTACAATACCCAAAATATCCCTATCACATGTAGCTTTAATCAACTTAGAAGACTTAAGTGGTCTAATATAAACCACACAAGATGAACAATTATACCCAATTTCTTTGACATATCCTACAAACTCATAATAAGAGAATTTATCAACATTTACATCTAAACAATTTGTACCAATACCTCATTCATATTTAATTTGAGGTTTTTATTGTAAAATTCCTCCATGGTGAAACCTTAACGTAATGTACACAAAATTCATTTTCAAACTGCAAAAAAGTCATAAAAGGCTCATACATTAGCAAAAATTAAAAAAACAACAACAAACAAACCCTAAATCCTTCGAAAAACGAATGGGTTAAAACCCTAGACTATGTAAATGTAAAATACCACCAAGATTTCAGTATTTGGGCACAAATACATTGATTCAACTGAAAAATCCTTCACGATTTTCAATATTTTTGGGCACAAATTTGTTGGTTCAAGTGATTAGGTCATTTGATTGGGATGGAAGTGAAGAAAATGATGGGTCTTGATTGTTTTGGGAGTATTTGATTAAAGCGGGTCGGTTTTATGAAAATGGGTCAAAATTTTATTTAAATATAAATTGGATCGGGTTATGTAGGGACCGGTTTTATTAAATGACGTGGACCAATTAAATAACGTGTGGTCCTACAACACAAAGGCTTGACCTGGTTGACTGAACGAGTGAGTGAAAATAATACAATTTAAAGTTTTTAAGGGGGGTAAATAAATGTGTGTTAAGTTTAAGTGCTAAAGAGAGTTGGAGTGACAAGTTTAGGGGGGTTTTGATGCATTATCTCTATTTATTTAAGCATTATCAAATCAACAACCACTCAATCACAAGTTATGTCCGAAGATCAATCAATAACTTATTTGTTTAAGCATTATCAATTCAACAACCTCTCAATCACAAGTTATATTCAACAATCAGTCAACATCTTCTTCATTCAAATATTATCAAATCAACAATCAATAAATAACTAAATCAATCCATAACTTCAATTAAAAACTCAAACGTTCATTCACTTATCCATCTATTGTCAATTACACCAAGGAGTGGTGAATTCAATTACAAGTGTGATATCTCTTATTCATGTCATTACTAGCTTTGTATACACCATTTAATTAGCTATAAAATTATACTATATGGTCTATTTCAGTTATACATCTACTCAAACGTACTAGCACCTAGCCACACTTTCTTCTGAGATCTCTATGTTATGAAATTGCTTTCCTTTTATGAACAACCCTAAAATAATACTATGATGAAAAAAATACATAATTAAGAGCCGCATAATATCAATTTTAAGTTATTAAAATCAAGGTTCATAGGTTACATGCATACCCAAATCCTTTACTGTTACTCTATTTCACTTTAATCATATTTTCGTTCGTCATGAAAAGCACACGAACACATAATACACATTAAAAAATTTACTCATCAATATATTACCACGTGTTTAGACCATTTTATATTAATTCATATTTTATCCATCCCAATGATATGTTCGCAATCTTAATCATGATTCTCCATAAAATTTTATACTATGCACACATTTGCTAATCGCAGTCTACTACTTATAAATCATAGCTTATCTTAATCGAAGATCTTGAAATGAATAAGCTAAACCACATATGTTTTTTCTTTCTTCCATGCCTTAGAACATTTAACATCTAAGAACAAGTAATAACAAGAGCAATTAATCATTTATCCTTCAAATAAATGATTTGAGAATTCAATCCGATGATTCTACCCTTTATTAACGGTCCAGAACATTATCCTATGGTTAATTAACCATTAACTAGTCCCACAATACTCACGTTATCTAAATTCATAGAGTTTTATTCTAATTAACCCTTTCTTAAGTGGTTACTATTCTAAAGGTATCATCTTTGTTGAACTCAAGATTTTTAATAACTACAATTCATGTTTTAGAACAATAAAGTCATCCTAGAAAGTGTTAGTTTACAATCTAAAAATAATACTAGATGATATTACATCTACTCATAGGTTTCCACAATTTCATGAATTTAGAATTCTAACCTACAATTTCACCATAATAATCTTTCTAATAATTACAGATGTTAGTAGATTACTGGACAAAGATGTTGATGAAAAAACTTATCGTAATAAAAAATTGCACCCTAATCTTGAAAAACTCTCTTTTCTAGGGCCCTGGAATGAAATTTTTGAGTTTATGACATAAAAATTAATAATGATCGACTTAATATTTGCCTTTTCATCGCTGCAGCAATCCTATTACCTCGATAATGGACCTAACATGTAAAATATTTAGCACAAATACTTTTTACAAAAATGATCATAACTCTTTATTCCGAAGTCAAATTAATAAATGATCAGTGGTGTTAGAAAGAAGACTTGAAAATCTTTAATTTGATAGGTTTTAGGCCATATAACTCTTTATATGTAGGTGTATTCAGGTTGGAAAGTTTAAAAATGCTATTCTCAAGACACGTAGTGAAAGCATGATTGGGCTATACGAGATTCTAGTTAAATTTTGGAAGAGCATAGATTGGGTAGGTGTAAAATAGTTGAATGTGTTGCTTAATGTTGTTCTTAAAATGATAAAAATCTTCAAAAATTGGAGGGGGATACAATGATCATGTCATACAAGAACAAGAGTGTCAACGAAATTGCAATAACTATAGGGGCATTAAGCTTCCAAGCTACACTACAAAGGATTGGGAGAGAGTTCTGAAGATAAGCGTAAAGAGAGGTGTGTCTATTTTTAAGAATTGGTTCGACTTCATGTTGATACATTCGACTATAGAATATATTCGTCAGGTTAGGAGACTGATGAAACAATATAAGGGGACGAAGAGAGACTTTTATATAATATTCATTGATCTAGAAAAAACCTATGGATATGACTCAAGAGAGGTTCTGTGGAGGTACCTGGAGGCTAAAAGTGTTTCTATCGGTATAATAGCGAAACTAAGGATATGTATGATGAATTCAAGACCCCGATAAGAATAATGGATAGAGATTCTTAGTATGTCCTATTTGTAATAGGATTGCACTAAAGGTCAACTCTTTGTCATTTTTATTTTCCTTAGAGATGGATCAATTGGCTTAGTGTATACAAGGTGAGTCACCATGATACATGCTATTTGCATATGACATAATCTTGATTAATGAGAATCATGACAGAGTTAATTCTAGGCTTGAGTTTTGACAACAAATATTAGAGTATAATAGATTTAGGTTGAAGAAAATCAAGATAGAGTACTTGAAGTGAAGTTCGGTGACGTAGTGCACGAGGATGATGTAGAGGTGAGACTTGATACATATGTCCTTAATAAGAAAGGAAGTTCCAAGTGTTTTAAATCTATTATCAAAATAATAGCTAAATAGACAAGGATGTCATACATCATATTGGTTAAGGATGGCTTAAATTGAGACTTACATCCTGAGTCTTATGTGGTAAGGTGTCATTAAAATTTAAAAGTAAGTTCTATAGAGCGATTAATTTTCTATGTTGTAAGGAGTGAAATCTTGGTCAGTCAAGAACTCACACATCCAAAAGTTAAAAGTATAGAAAATAATGATGTTGAGATAGATATGTGATCATACTTGAAGATATACGATTAAAAATAAATATATATACAGGATAAAATAGGCGTGATCGTGATGAAAGACAAGATGCAAGTAGCGAGAATGAGATTATTCAGGTATGTGAATTGGTGATGTACAAATGCTTCAGTGTGGAGTGTGAGTTTTGGGTATAGATGGTGATAAGAGAAGTAGATATAGTACCTAAAAAAGTATTGGAAAAGGTGATTTGACAGTACATAACACACCTTCAACTTATCATGGACATGGCCTTATATAGGTGGTAATGAAGGACACAAATTAGGATAGATGGGCAGTTAGATAGTTAAGAGTTGTTTTACCTATTCCTTTGTAATAGTACTTGTAACATTACTTTAAGAGTTTTTTATTATTTCATATCTGTGACTATTTGATGTTTCTTGCACTTAGATTATCGTAGTATTTTTGTTGTAGTGACTGTTTCTTTTTGGTATCCTTTGTCATTCTTTCTATAACATTTGTTTTGACTTCTTATTTATCACTTTTCCTTTTTTAGAAATGCTTGTAATATTTTTACTTGAGCTTAGGATCTATCAAAAACAACCTCTCTATCCCACATGTAGAATAAGGTCTTCGTACACACTACCCTCTGCAGATGCCATAAGTAAAATTATACTGAATATGTTATATTGTGTTTATATTAAATTAGTGTCCAGTTCATAAATAAAAAATGCTCGTATGCACATTAG
Source organism: Capsicum pubescens (assembly GCA_030864215.1). Lineage (NCBI taxonomy): Eukaryota > Viridiplantae > Streptophyta > Magnoliopsida > Solanales > Solanaceae > Capsicum > Capsicum pubescens. The sequence goes on from CM061538.1 coordinate 102,938,709, forward strand.
ATTTTGTAATCCAATTGATCCTATTGACATATAGATTGGCTACTAAGTGTAGACACGTAATTTTGTCCCTTCCAAGAGGAAACTTTTACACATTTACCCTCGCCTTACCATGTACCCTACCCCATGTGATAATCCCTTCAAAAAAAGAACAAAAAATAAATAAATTCCTAACAAGTTAACAACCCACCTAATCAAAATTAACTACCTCACCTTATCCTAACCACTCGCACTCCTACCCCTATACCCCCTATTCCTACATTCTCCCCTACCCCATATTTTTTATCCAACAATAAACTCACCCATATATCTTGATATCGATATTCTCATATACATACACGCACAGAAAAGAGAGAGACTTTCTTTACTTTTCCATAAACAGCAACACATCACACAAAGAGGATATTCACACCACATAGACAATACTCAACATATATACATACACTCCATATACAGTGAGGTGGGGGCTGATTTTTACTCACCCACCATTGGAATAGACAGCCAGGTACGAGAGAGAATAGAGAAACCGAGAAAGGGTGTGATCGGAAATTAGGGGGAAAGGTAAATAGAGTGAACAGAGGAAAGAAAAATAGTGAAGAATTGAGAGAGGGAAAGCAATGAACAATAGAGAAAGGGAGCTTAAATTTTTCGACAAAATACCATCAAAAATGCCATCTCTACCGATAAACTAACTCCGAAAAGCCACCAGCTCTTTCACCTGTCCAAAAACCCGATCAAATCCATACCGCATCGACTCAAAGAACCAACCTGTCCTTTCCCATCCCATCACTGTTGAGTTCACCGGCAAAGCTCACCGAAGCTCCGGCAAACAGTGACACCCATTGCCAAATAGTTCACAAATTCCGATTGAATAATCGATCTTTGGGTTGTTTTTATTTCTAATTACTGAGTTGGGTTCGGATTGAGTTCGGTGGTTCGTTGCTCGTGGATTTGGTTTCGGTCGTGGCTCCTCTTCTATGTATTAGTGGAATTCTTCAAAGAAAATTCATGACTAAGCCCCTATTGAGATCTAATTCTACCTTATTAACTCTTAATTCTATCGCATAATTTAATTTTTGTGTGTTTGATTGTGTGAATAGTTGTTTGTCTTTATCTATTATTTTATTTTCATTGATTATAAATTGTGTGATGAAATGATATCTTGTTTGAGCATTAAATTGGTTGTTTGGGACAGAATTGAAAAATTGATAAAGATGAATATTGATAATCTCGATTCATAAGGTAAGTGATTTCATGAATTGGTTGTTTGCTACTAATTTGCACTCAGTAGTATCATGATAGGTCAAAATGGTTAGGCAAATGATAGGTTGGGTAGGAGAAATTTAGGGACTGTGGTTTTTGTTGAATATTGGAATATGTTGAATCATTTTTGTCATATCACACTTGAATTCATTGTACTGATTTTGTTGGGGAATGCCTCGAGACACATTGTACTTATTCAATGGGGAATGCCTCTAAGTATTATGTACGCAAAGGATGCTCGTAATCAAGGCCCGAGGCATCGGATAAAGCATAGCTAGGGCAATTAGAATAGTTTAGGTTTCTATTTCAACATTTTTATTTTTGGTTTGTACTAAATTGGACTGGACACTATTTTTAAATTTTTGATTGTTTTGGTTGTTTGGTTTCTTGTTTGTGCATTTTGTTAGTTTATACATTCCATAGTATTGTACTAGCCGATATACTCCACGAAGCGACCATGGTCGAACTAAGGGATTGAGAGAGGCCTAACACCTTCCCCTCGGTCAACAGATATCTTTAGCCGGAATCTCTATTCGTGGACCAATTTTAAAAGAGTAAAAAATTATTTGAAAAAAGATTTCAAAAGGTGACTTGGCACACTAGATTTATGCCAAGTGGCGACTCTGAGCTTTGATTGTCAAAAATTCTTTTCAAAATAAATTATTTTCTTTTGTCACTTAATAATCAAATCCTTTTCAAACTTAAAATTAATCTTCTTTTGATAAAAAGAAGGTGTGATATCTTTGGCGAGTCTGCTGGGGATTTTCTAGAATTCGAGCTTATTTTTGAGTGTATCGGCTTATTTTGACACTATAGGTGTATAAATATTTTGTTTGTTTTATTACTTGTGTTATTATTTTATCATTGTTGGATGCCTACGTGCTCTTTGATTACAGTCATTCTTTATGTGGTACCGCTTTATATCTGACATCATATGCATTACCCCGAGTCATTTCTTTCGTAATAAGTCCTGGAGTACACGTCGTGTACACGAACTCTAGTTGAGTCACCCTTAGTTTAGGAGGGAGAGACGTCGGACGTATGGAGTGGGTGGAAAGTTGTCGCGGCCACTATAGACCATACGCTCTCCCCGAACAGCCTTGTTATTGGACTCCAACCTAGGTAAGCCTTTAGGTCATGCTTATTTGCATCATATTAAGACTTAGCGGGACCCGCTTAGTACTTTATATGAGACTTATCTTAAAAGCATCCCTACGTTCTAAATATTATATTTTTAGGGTGACGGGGTCATTTGACGAACTAATTTGGGTAAAATATCTGTAAGAAGTAAAGTGTGTAGGCAAGAAAAGGTTGAAAAAAGAAAAAAAAAGTGTTTCATAGTTTTTAGATTTCTTTATGGCTTTTGTTTTTCACAATTCAAAAATTCAAAAAAGAAATTTACCAAAAGATTTTTTTAATAGGAGCTTTTTATAAGGACATTTCAAGAAAGATGGTAGAAGTTTTGTACATTTCATCTAACGAAAATACCAAAAGATTTTTTTTTCATAATTATTGGTGTCAATTTTATATGAAGTATTAACTCAAAAAGATTTTATTGATGTTTTCATCGTCTGTATTTGGTCGTGTCTCTCAAGTTAAAGTTCAATTTATTTTTTAATCCTTAATTTTCCAACCTGGACGAACTACGCACACCTGATTCTCCTCTTTCGGGAGTGAGATACGTAGGCAGCCCTTCATGGGTTCGGTGTTTTTATTTCAAAAATTTAAAAAGATTTTCTTCACTCTTCATATAGAGTAGGTATTTCATATACATATTTAAAAGAAAACTACAAAAAGATTTTTCTTAATAGTTTCAAGTTTATCTTCGTATGAAATTCAAAATATAAAACCCAAAAAGATTTTTTCTTTGGTAATCATAGGTTTCTTTTTATATAGGGGTGTTGAATCTGAAAAAATTCAAAAAAAAAAAGATTTTTGCCAATTCTTTTGATAATCTATTATTTTATTTTCTTCTTAAAGTATCAAGAAAAAGAAAAAAAAAGTTTGATTGGCTATGTTGGGCAGAAACTTCATGAACTACGCACACCTGAATCTCTTCTCTTGGGAGTGATATACGTAGGCGCCTTTTTGGATTCGATGACCTTTTCAAAAGCAGAAAAAAAAAGCAAACAAAGAAAAAGATTTTGAGAAAGTATTGAACTCTAACATATTTGTCATCTCGTGTTCAGTTAGCTTAAGGTGGTTGGTTTGTGGCACTCCAGTTGGTCCTTCACATCATACCAAATCAAAGAAAGGGTTAGTTGTGTCCAACAAAAATATAGAGGGTGACATCATGTATCAGACAAAGAGCCAGGAAAATGAGAGTTTAAAGCAAGAGATTGTAAGTCTAAGGCATCAGATGATGGAAATGTATCAAGCTTGGGCCAGTGGGTTGCCTCCTCTTCCATTCCCCACTATTGACCCTACAAATACCTTGAGTTTTTCACCAAAATTGCAAGGTCGATTTTCTGTTGTTCTTGATGCGTCATAACATGCCTCAGAATATACTCCAAGCCAAATACATTCCAATGCTTCCATCACTCATTCTCTAGATCTTCAGTACAAGTCTACCACATTGATAACACCACATATCATTTCTTCTTTGGTTACGCAACCTTCTACTGAGGCTTCCATGGCTATTCACCAAATGATTGTACTTTCTGAATCTGCTAATAATCTAGGTTCAATACTCTTGATGATCATTGTTATACGCCTAAGACTACATTTAAGTTAACTGGACCACCAAAATTTCTTAACAAGAAGTCTAGTGTGCCAGAAGAGTTAGAGAAAATGGTTGAAAAAATGAAGAGTGCAGAAAATGCTATGAAAAAATGGATGGAAAATGAGTGGGCTTACTTATTTTCTTGTGTTCGGTATGTTATTTTCTTGTGTGTTCAGTGCGTGTGCAAAAAAGTATTATCCTAAAATCATTGATGTACAATCTAGATAAATACTATGGAGGTGGGAGGTGGGTGGTAGGATGGGGGGCTACATGGGGTTGGAGTGAAGATGAGGTGTGTTGAAGGGTGGAGAGGAGATAATCAATGTGGAATGTCGCTCCTACTTTTCCATTAAGGAAAAATCTGAAGCATTTCCCAGTTGGTTGTTGAAGTTGCAATTGGCAAAATTTACAGGGGAATTGTGTATGGCCTACTAGTCATTTCGGTTTACATGAGAGATCACTGCAAAATAAGTTTTTTGACTATGCCAGCCGACCATAATCTTAATCGATGTGTCTTGGCTGGTCATTGTAGAAAGAGAGCGTTGTGTTTGTTGATTTTTCACACTCAAGCTTACATAATTGTCGTATGCATTCAATCCACTAGTAGAAATGGTTGAAAAAATGAAGAGTGCAAAAAATGCTATGAAAAGCTCCCTAGGTCTTGCGGGTAAATATGATGTTTCATATAAACACTGGGGCATGTCTTCAAGTGTTAACCTTTCTCCAAGCCTTGAGATATCAAAATTTAAGAAGAATGATGGACATGAGGAATCTGTGAAACATTTGGCACGATATTGCATTCAATTAAGGGAAACTGGAGGGAAGAAGAATGAGAAAGATGAAACTGCTATTATAGATGGACAACAGGCATGTCCAAGAAGACCACGTCGTCGTTATCCTCAGTGTCAAGTCCAAGTTCATACCCAAGATCTATATGATCACTTCCAAAATCCATTATACTTCATTTCCCTACCTCCATACACAGGATATAGCGCACAACCATATGTTCAATCCCCCTCTTACTCACAATGGCACCAACTCCTAAGAGTCATTCTTCAACTCCAAAAACATATCAAAGCCCTTCTAGTCCCGATGTTAGATCCAAGTTAAACAATGAAAACAGGCAGAAGCCTAGGGATAGTTTCACGCCAATTGTAGAATCATATGCTAGTCTGTTCCAAAGATTAGTGCAATGAGGCATGATCACTCCTCCCCGTAGGTATACTTCTGACCCGCATTAAAGAAATTTTGATCCTCATATATGATGTGCATATCATTCTGATGTTCAGGGTCACAGTATTGAGGATTATCATGCTTTGAAAAGAGAAATAGAAAGGATGATTCAAGAAAAATTAATTTTAGTGCAAAACATTGATATTATGAGCGTCACAAGAAATCCTTCACCAACACACGGTAATACACAATACATAGGAAGCAATGAGTTAAGTATGGAGATCCAGAACTTATTTATTGAAGAAAATGTGTTGGACAATGGTGAAAGCTCTAGTCATGGTGATGTGCAAATCAGTGGCTAAGATATCAAGCTCAGCAATTGGAAAGTCACTCATCTCCTTACCAAGAAGGATTATTGGTATTTTGTTTTGTTTTCCTTTCTATTTTTCAAATTATCTTAGGGTTGTAGTTCAAAATCTATCATGTTTAGTTTCTCTGTCGTCTTTATTTAAACCCTACTATTTTCTCTTTCATTGAAATATGTTGTCCCTTATTTTTTTGGTCTTATTTTAAGTTATTTGTTTGTCTTCTTTACACAACACATTATGTTGATTCTAGTGTTATGACATGCCTTCAGAATTTTTAGCCAGATCTTAACATCTAGTTTAATCATAAAATATTGAATCAGAGGGCTAAAGTTAAAAAGAGGCATCTGAGAAATTGGTAGAGAGTTGAGACATTTGGTGACAATATGGAAGATTTCTTTCAAAATTAAGGCAATTATTTTGAGAATCACAAGAATAACTTAGTTATCAATTAAAAATATATCTCAATTAGGTCAAATAGTGGATGAGAGATCCCTATATCAAGAGAAACAGGAAGATAATCAGCTCCACAAAAGCATGAGTCATTCGATGTGAGGGTTGTAAAACAGAGGTGGAGTTGTATGTTTGACAAGTGTAGAATAAGAAATGGCACACATGCTCAGTTAAAGTTAGTGTTGTTAAAGTGTCACAGATAATCTTCATCTTTCACATCATATTGTACGATGTGTACTTGCATTTTTAATGATTGATATGATGAAGACCTTTCGTTCTGCTATCCAAACACTGTGCCATCCTTTGTTTAACTCATTTGAGCTTTAGTTCTATTTTCTTTCATACACCTTTTTTGGAATCAAGATAGAGTCAGCAAAGCTCAAAAGAAAAGTGTCGAGCAAAAGAATAGAGCCAGAATAGTTTTCTTAAAAAAAAAGAGAAAAAATGCATCAAAAGGGAAGAAAAGAGATGAGTGTCAAGAAAAATGGAGTCAGAAAAAATTCCAAAGAGAAAAAAGTCAATGAAAAGAAAAGTGGAAGTCAGATTCAAGAAAAGGAACAAGTTGCTGAAACTACCTGTGACCTAATTCCCCTCTCTCGAGAGTGAGATATGTAGGTTGTCCTACTCTGGGCTCGATCTAACCAAATGAACAGTTTAGAATTACCCAGCCAAAAGAAACTAGGGCATGAGTTAATCTTCATTGTTTGAGTCGATTTTAAAAGTTGTAAGTCCCACCCCACTTTAAGTGTCATTTGATCCTCATGTCATCATTTCTATTTAACCATATCCAAAAGTCAAGTTACAACCAAAGAAAGACCTTCAGATCAATCTTTGAGAATGTTAAGGTTAAGCATGCAATGGATGTGATGATGCATTTGGGTACTACTTGTCTTCCTCACCATAAGGAACTAGGAGAGAAATAAAAATGAGAGAGTCTTATTGGTGAAAACTCTCATGGGCACCGTAAGGCAATGGTAATTGAGAGAAATAAAAATGAGAGTTATACTGGTGAAAACCCTCACGGGCACCATAAGGCGATGGTGAGCTGAGAGAAATGAAAATAAGAGAGTCACATAGGTGTAAATCCTCACAGGCACTCAGATTGAGAGAAATGAAAATAAGAGAGTCTCGTTACCTTAGGGCAATGGTGAGCTGAGAGAAAGAAAATGAAAGGGGCTTGTCGGCGAAAATCCTTCCAGGCATCACTAGCCGCATGAGGTCTGTGAGTGCAATTGACTTAAGGAAGCAACTCAGTTTCAGGATCATTAACTCAACAATAATTGGTGAAAAATTTGAATGGAAAGATCAGGTCGCTTAATCCAAAAATGCATGACATAATCATTAGAATTGATTGTCATTTTTAGATAATTTTTTTCTTTTCTCTATTTTCAAAAAGGGACAAACATTGTTTTTTTTTCTTTCTTCTCTATATTTCTATTTTTTTCCTTTTGAGTTTGTCATTCGAACAAAAATTATTTTTCTCATGTCTTTGAGTCAAGTCTATGTCAAAATAAGTGAGAAAGGATCTCAAAACTTGCTACCAACTTCTTTAATTGCACAAAGCAAAACAAAAGGCCAGTACATAAAAGAAACATGATTGTAATGTGAAACAAGACAAACAGGAAGTTTTATCAGAAAACTAGTTTGGGGAATCGAGGAAAATCCAAGGTTCAAAAGATTCATCTGAGAGACAGCAAAATGGAGATACAGTGTTTCTTTCTAATTCACTTTTAATAATTTGAGTTTGGATCGATGGTGCAACGAGTTAATGACATATGCCATTAGTTGAAAGAAAAATTAATGGGACAAGTGCAAGAGAAATCGCCTCAAAAGCCAAAGCCGCAAGCTAACCACCCTATTTTAAACTCACGAGTTTCTTGTATGAAACAGGAGCAGTTATTAACTTTTAATCAAAGGCTTCAAAGCGCAAATATCCAGAGGTGCAAATCCTCTTTTCTGCAAAAGTAGTGTTGTTGTACAGGTTTGATAATCACAATTATGGTAAAACTCATCATCTTGTACCCCTAAGAGACACATTCTCTTATTTGGATCTTTCATGTCTCATGGCTAGGAGGTGCACTTCTTAATTTGAGTCGTTAATCCTAAGAGATACACTTTTAGTGAAAATCTTTCACTTTCACTCTTAAGAGAGGGACTTGTTGGTCTTAGTCATTTAATTTTACCCTAAAAAGGTGTATTTGTTGATCGAAATCTTGATTCATCTTTGCATTATGCGTTGTTGCAAGTAGTTGTGATTGGATTTGACACCCGCAAAAGCTTTTGATGATAAACTGGGTCAAAAATAAAATTTAATTCCTGTTATTTGAAACTTCACTTTAGGACCCTCCTAGAAAATGAGACTTTATTTTTTTTAGTTTTTTTAGAAAATGAAATCTTTCTTTATCATAATCTTTGTGTGGGATAATTTTTGTTCTAGTTTTGATTTTGAGTTCAGGAGTCCGCCTGAAGAATAGGGTGATGAAATGGAAATTCAGGAGCCCTCCTGAAGAACAGGATGATAAAATTGTAAATCGGGAGCTCGTCTGAAGAACAAAGTTAGGAAATCGCAAGTCAGGAGCCTTCCTGAAGAATAGGATGATGAAATTACAAGTCAGGAGCCCGTCTGAAGAACAGGGTGGTGAAATTGCAAGTCAAGAGCCCGCCTGAAGAACAGGGTGATAAAATTAAAAGTCAAGATCCCGCCTGAAGAACAGGGTGATGAAATTACAAGTCAGGAGTCCGTCTGAAGAAGAGGGTGATGAAATTATAAGTCAGGAGCCCGCCTGGAGAACAGGGTGATGAAATTGCAAGTCAGGAGCGCACCTGAAGAACAGGTTGATGAAATAGCAAGTCAGGAGCTCACCTAAAGAACAGGGTGATACACTTGCAAGTCAGGAGCCCACCTGAAAGAACAGGGTGATAAAGTTGAAAGTCAGGAGCCCGCCTAAAGAACAGGTTGATGAAGTTGAAAGTCAGGAGAACGCGTGAAGAACAGGGTGATAAAGTTGAAAGTCAGGAGCCCGCCTGAAGAACAGGGTGATGAAGTTGAAAGTCATAAGCCCGCTGAAGAACAGGGTGATGAAGTTGAAAGTCAGGAGCCCGCCTGAAGAACAGGGTCAACAGAATTCCTTAGCCGGAATCTCTGTTCGTGGATCAGTTTTGAAAGAGTCAAAAATCATTTTGAAAAAGAATTTCCAAAGGTAACTTGACACACCAGATTTATGTCTAGTGGCGACTCTGAGTTTTGATTGTTAAAAATTCTTTTCGAAATAAATTATTTTCTTTTGTTACTTAATATAAAACCCTTTTCAAACTTAAAATCATATATTTTTTGGTAAAAAAAAAAAGAGTGTGACACTAAGAAGGATATTCACTTTTTAAGATATCCTCTATATGTAAGAGCGATTAGGATAAGGGGTCAGATTTATTTCAACAACAACATTATAGAAGGAGGGCGAAAGAAAAAGAAATGAGGGACTACATATAGGGGTGTTCATGGTTCGATATGGATCAATTTTTTGACTAAAATCAAAATCAAACTAATTTAGTCGGTATTTAAATTTCTAAAATCAAACCAAATAAAAAAAAATCAAATTGATTCTTGTTGGTTTGATTTAGTTTTTTAGTTTATAATTAGCTAACGATAAATTGATAATAAAAATAAAATAATAAAGATATGAGACAACTATTTTAAATAAATATTATCTACTATCACAAGTGTATCTAAATCTTCTATTACTTTTTCAATGATTTTTTTAGCTTTAGCATTCTTAAGTTGCATCACTGTACAGTTTTTCCATTTCACATATCTCACATCCGTAAAAGTAATATATAACTTTTAAATAGAATGGTAACCCTTCAAAAATTAAAGGGGCAAGTTCTTAAAGAGTAGATGGATATCTTAATAAATAAAATTAAAAACTAACAATACATCACACCATATATATATATATATATATATATATATATATATAATTAGACAATTAGACTTTACAGTGTTAGACATAGAGTATTGAGTTGGGCAATACTTTTAAGAAACGAAATGTAAAAGTGTTATAGTGGATGTGAAATAAGTAGACTTACTAAATCAAATTAATGATTAAAATTGTAATTATTTATAAAAAAATGTATACAAATAAATAATAATTATAAAAGTTAGTGGAAAATCAAAACTAAATTAAATATTATTGATTTTTAAAATTTAAAGTCAAATATCTGTTTTTTTAACTCCGTTTTGTGAACACCCTAACTACATACTTCTTGTTTACAACAATCACTAGTTATGCAAATCAAACGATGTCTAATGTTCTACCATGTCCCGATTGAGTTAATTTCAGATGAATAAAGGTGCACGATAATCCAAGTAGTCCAAGATAGATTAAATTTCAAATTTTCAATTTAGCTCAGTAATCATTCAAAACAGAGAATACATTTACTTTAAGCAAAGTACTTTTTCCTTGATCTACCCTCCACAAAGTACGTCAAAAATGTCCAAAAAAATATATTAATTAAATCAGAAAAATTCCTGACACAATGTCATATTAAATTAAGGAAAAGTTTTTTTACCACAATTTTTTTTCACAATTTGGCCACAATAGAAAAAAATTATGTTCATACTATGAAATAGTTAACTTTGGGACATTTTTTACCTTTTTACTTTAAAAATTAAATAACTTTGTCTATTTAAAAAAAAAAGGATAATATAGTCTTTTTATTATTGTGTTCAAATTTAAGCCAAATTTTTATGGTCATTTAGCACTAACGTCTATCTAGATTATTAAGAAGTGTGGAACAGAACACTTGAATTCTGACAAACTATAATAGTTGGAATTAACAAAAAAGTATAAAGGTGATTTCAATGAAACAACAGAAGATTCGAAGAGGAGACAGAAACAAGAACATGCTTCACTGATAATGGAACAAACATGCACAGAAAGATTCCCTTAAATGAGGAATTATGTGAATGGAGAAAATTTAAAAGTAATAAAAAAGATGAGGTCAAAGTACTACAAATTTCAAAAGTTCTATATCACTCAAATATAAGTAGTTAGCTACGATATGTTCAATGTCAGAAATTTTTATTATTTCTTAAAGTTCGAGTGGATTTAAGTTATATTCCGAAAACTGAAACAAAGTGAGAATCTATGTGTTCTTGGACACACTTAATTCTTTAAATTAGTTTTTTGAGTTGAGTTAAGTTCAATTTCAGCTTCTTTTATTTGGTAATAGGGTTGAACATTTCGATATATTCTTGTTCTAGTGTGTTGGGTTGGTTGAGAGAATGAACGATATCTTCTTATGAGCAATTATGACATCATAATAATGTTCAATTTTGAAGTTGAGACAGGTCAATTTTTTTACCTACGCAGCGTCCCTACTTATCCCATAATGTGACTTCTCTCTCTTGTTTTTATTCTTTCATAAATTTATTTCTCCAATTAATAGCACAATGTCTCTGCAATTTGACCAATTTGTGCTCTTCCCCTTATTGTTTGAGGTCTTATAGTACCATTCAATAATTAATGGTTATTTTTAGAGGTGGAATGAAAACTTAAACGGGGTTCTTAATTTGCCATGTAACTCATAGTTATTGAGTTTGTTTAGTTTTGTAATAGGAACAGAAGTTCATGGGGTTCTCTCGAACTCATAAACCCCAGTTTATATTTCGGAGTACCCTGTAGCTGATCTGTCACTCAATCTACTTAAACGACCTAAAAAGGCTTGACCCCCTCTAGTTTGGACAGTGACCTCTTCTTATATATGGCATGGCTTGATTAGTTATTCTCTCAGTTGGGATAAGATTCTAACAAATGAACCCGTAACTAATACTCTCCTTCGGATCCTCATTAAATTAAAACAACTTTATAGAAAAAAAGAATTTTGTGTGTTGTGTGTGAGAGGGACGTCTCTATAGTGAGTACATGTTGTCTCACTCTATCAACATCTGCCATATTACATATTGGCCCCCAAAGCCCATTGATATTTCTCCATCCTTTCTCTGCCAAAACTCTTGAGCCTTTCTGTCTAGATTCCTTTCTGCTGCTAAATAATAGGACTTTCTGCCATGCAACATGCATTCCTTACTATACTTCATACACCTAAAGTAAAGCTAAAAGGTTCTTTTCCTTTCCTTTCCCTCTCCCCTGTCCCTTTCTCTTTCTAGCTACCTAGCTAGTTTTTAACTCTTAACAACTCTAAGAGGTCGTTTTGTAGAAGATATTAGAGCAAATAATAGACGTATTAGTTATAGTATAATTAACTAATTTCTTGTTCGGTGAAATTCTTTCAATTAACTATAATGCGAGTATTGTTATACATCCTATTTGCTATTATCATATCTATAATCAAACATAGTAAACCCTGGTATTAGCATCACCAAGCTAAGATTATTAATTCATGCATTAACATGATTAAAGGAACACTTATCTCTTAAATGTAGAACCTAGACGATTTGAAGGATATTTTTATAAATAAATATTCTCTTTTATAAATTATGGAATATATGTTATTTTAATAAATCAAATCAAACAAGGAATAATTAAAAAATAATGTCAGCATAATTAATTCCGATAATACTAATACTTTTCATTCGAAGACATTCTTATACACCCGACCCGACTAAAAAAACCCTGACAAATTCGGATAGTAATTTTTGCTTCCTCAACTTCACTTCCACCTAATTCGAAATGGACGGTCTTACTACACGAGATGCGGCGGATTCAGCCGAATCTATAGCAGCTAACTCAAAATTCTAAAGAGAGGTAGATCTAGCGTGCAATTAGGAGTGGCAAACAGGCAGCGCGAGTCAAAAAAACAAATAAAGTATTTGACTCGCCCATATTTATAAAAATAATAAATTAATTAATGGAAAGATAACATGAATGATTTCATGAATAGTCAAGTAAGAACAAGCTAGAAGTCAAAATAACTTTAGAACTCCAGAAAGCAAGAAACCTGATCGATTTGAAATACTTTCAAGGTTCAAAGTGTAAGATACATATGTTATTCAACTGAATATCGACAATATCCTTACTTAACCCATTTTTAAGAAGTTAGTTATCCAATTCATGGATGGATCAGATGGTTATTTATTTATTTTAGTCATTTTATTAGTAGTCCTACATGTAACATATATATATATATCACAACAACATAGCCTGTATATTCCCACCAATGTAATATATAGGTTTACATAAATCTAATAGCTTTTGATCCTATATATTTACAAAAGTTTCACTACATATTTATAAATATTTCACTGTGAAATTAATTACTATTATATATCTTAACTTGGGAATTAACTTTAAGTTAGCGTAGAACCCTTAAAACTTTATGTATCTGATTATGTGAGATCATAAACACACCAAAGGTGGATGTGTGTTTATTCCTTGATTATCCATGTGTTTCAATGGTACACAAACAGTAAAAAGTTTCTGAAAATACATCTGAGAATTCGGAACCAAAAGACTGAATAACAAAAGAAAAGACAAATTCAATTAAAAGTAGTTAAGAGAATTACTACATCCCCATTTTAACCTTACAATAGAATGTTTCACTAAGAAAATTAATTTTGTTAGAATCCTATCAAGTTACAATTATTAGACTAGGACTTTAATTAATCTCATTGTAATTCACTGATTGAAGTTTGATTAAAAGGGGTTTTTCCAGACATAAATTTCAACCAAGTTGGAATATTTATTTGTTTTTTCTTATAGTCATATCAATCAATTAAGTACGAACAAACAAATCGAAAACCCAATGAGATAGCCACACTGTTTTAAATGAATAATAATATAGGGGAAGAAAAATAATGTACTGGATGTATTTTCCTATTATAACCAACAAGAGTCCTCTACTACGGAATTACCTTTGTTAGGGAGGAAATTTTTCGGCGTGAATTCAAATTTAGTCAGACTCAAATACACATATGGAACAACGAGAAACCAAAAAAAAAAAATTATTTTCCTATTATAAGATCAGCACAAGTTATTCCTAAGTCAACTTTTAGGCATCCACTAACAAACATTTTCCACGTCTATGCAATTTCATTTATAAACAACAAGAAGCATTAAGTCAGACATGGAAGGATGAAATCATTATACAATATGTCTAAAACCATTTGACTTTGGCAAAAAATAATGGAACATTATTATCAGCAAAAACAAAATACTAATACTAAAATAAGATCAAATAGCATGTTCTATTAATTTGTCCTTGGACTTTATTTTTTTTCTTATTTGGTTTCCTCTCGGACTTCGTGTACCCACACTGAAGTTTCGACTAATTCAAATTGCATACTGCAACACTCATTTTGGGTATAACACTCCAAAAAAAAAAAAACTTCTTTCATACCTAGACCTCAAACCTGACATCTCTAGTTAAGAATTGGAGCGATATCACCCCTACACCTCATTGGTCCTTGGACTTGACCTGTTCTGATTATTTCGCGTTGTTATCATAAAAAATAGGTTGTTGAGCCCACGACTAACATTGAGGTATGATTATTTCTTGTCCATTACTAAGATATTGAACTTTAAAAAAAATAAAAATGATTAGATGCTTAAGAAAACAATTTTCAGTTTTAAGCTTTTAATTTATGTCTTCTAAATGTGTAACAAAAAAAAAAGTATTGCCCAAAAAGAACAAAAGTTATTGAACTTAAAAGAAGCAACATGTCGCATTCATTTACCATTATCATGAATCCTTCCTGTACATGGTTGACCTTGCTGCTAGCTAGCACTTCAGAAAAAAGATCACCCTCTCCATCTTCGGATTTATTTATCGATCACCTATGATTAACTTCTTTGTTTGTTATAATACTTTAATTTTAATTTTTCACATGTCATGTTTGATACTACAAGAATAAAAAAATATTTTGATACATTTGATATAACTTTAATTTAAGAGCACAAGATTAAAAAAATCTTCTTTATTTTCTTTCTTACATTTCATGTCAATTCAAAACACGTAAATCTTTTTGAAACGAAAAGAGTACTTCATTATTTATAATCTATAATCTGTAATTTATATCTATATCTATATCTATAATATATTAAAAGTGTAAAGATCCTTAAAAAAAAAGTGATTTGAACTTTTTACCCTTCATTAAAAGACCCTCTTTTAGACAAAACTGTCTTTTCACTATTTTTTTAATTTATTATTTAATTATTGTTTATTATATTAACTAGACTTCCTAAAATATAAGGGACTCCTAAAATATATGGTAGGCAAATTAATTAATATTTTATTTTCTACTAGACTTCCTAAAATATATGGGACTCCTAAAATTTATGATAGGAAAATTAATTAATATTTTCTTTTCTACTGTTCAATTAAAAAATACTCTTAAAATAAGATTCTATTAAGGAAATACTTTTATAAATATTGAGATGTACGTTAAACTAGAGAACAAATCGGTTTGCTTATTGGGAGAATATGATTGATGTTCATCTAACTTGATTCGATTGCATGTCTAGATTGATGGATGCTTAATTTTCTAACTCTCAACTTCTTCATTATTTTTGTCAGCATAATAGAATTCAACATGTGTGTGTGTGTGTGTGTATATATATATATATATATATATATATATATATATATATAATTTTTGCTCAGACAAGAATTAGTTGGATCAAAATTGAAGCTTTGTAATCACTATAATATTCTGTTTTTATAGTTTACAGGTCGTAGATAAATGTTGATTGGCTTTGAAGAATTTTTGTGTAAAGGTTAGGTTTAATTGTATTGTTTTGATATCTTTATTATCTTATTGTTTTATTTTAATTTACAGACACCAGATGAATGTCGGTCGGCTTTGAAATTTTTCTTTAGGTAAAGGTTAGATTTAATTGTATTATTATAATATCTCTATTAGTTTGTTATTTTGTGGTAGTTTACAGTTCGTAGATGAATCTCGATCGGCTTTGAGAAATTTTTGTGTGTAATATTTAAGTTTAATTGTATTGTTTTGATATCAGTTTTATCATATTATTTTGTTGCAGTTTATATGTGATAGATAAATGTTGGTTGGCTTTGAGGAATTTTTTTATGTAAAGGATAAGTTTAGTTGTATTATTTTGATATATCTCTATTATCATATTGTGGTAGATGAATGTCGATCGACTTTTAAAAATAACTTTGGTAAAGATTAGCTTTAATAAATAAATTCTCTATCTTTACATACTCAAAAGATATTAAATTTAATTATTATATTTATCTTTATTATTTTAACAAATATCTTATTTAGTGTAATGTTTGAACTCACTTATAATGTTTGAACTCATTAAAGTGAGGTACAACGCGTGTACCTAAACTAGTTAGTTATAAAAGTGATCATATGAAGAATCAATTCCTGCATCTTCCACATATTACAAAAACCATAAATCGAACAAAAACAACTGAGTAGCACATAAAAAAAAAGGAAAGCAACAAGATAAACATTTCTAGGATAATGGTTTTTTAAAATCCTTCTGTAAGAACTTTCGTACTTTTTTTTTTTTTACTGGAACTCCGACTCTTAGGATTAAAATCAAATGATGCTTACCATCTTCTTCTTCTGATTGATCTCTCAAATGATCCCATTATATAATTAATAAAATAATCACTACTACTAATTGAGTGATCATACGAAAAATCAACTCGAATATCTTTCATAGATCACAAAAATAATAAACCAAAAGAGAAACAAGGAGTAGCACATAGAGAAAAAGAAGTCACATGATAAATATTTCTAAATGATAACGATTTTCTTTTTGGTCCCTTCCCTAAGAGTTGTTGTCCTTTTTGCCTTTTTGGTGACGCCAACCCACAACCTCATGATTGAAGACCGGAAATGCTTACCATCTCCATCTGTTGATTGATTTCTCAAATGATCACATATTTTTGAAATAATCACAACTAGTTGATTGATCATGTGAGAAATCACTCCGATGCCTTCCATAGCTCACAGGTACCATGAACCAAAGAGAAACAAGGAGTAGCACATAGGAAAAGAACAAGAAAATCACACGATAAATATTTTTTAAAATTAATGGTTGGTGTGTTTTTTCTTAGAGAAAAAACACATCAACAAACTACTAACAAAACAAACTCCTATTAAGAAAAATGAAAAGACAAAACAAATAGTATCTCATGTTCTTCTAGTTTTTTTCGTTCTTTTTTCCTCCCTCCTTTCAATTTTGATCAAAGTGAAGAAGTTGACCACAACATTTGGGGCAATCATCAACTTCTTTTGGCACCATGAAATACATCAAACAAGTCTTGCAACCACCCACCACTAGTACTGGTCCTGGTCCTAGTGGTGCATTCTTTCCAATTGCATTAGTAATTATAGGAAGTTGGGGTTCTCTTGATGATGAAAATGCTGACTCTTCTGATGAAGATCCTTCACTATCATATGAGTTATCATCTTCTCCTTCTTCTTCTTCTGAGTAGTACAAATTGTCATTACCATACACATGTTCACCAATATTTGTCCTTGGATCTTCCTTAGCTTTCATCCCTGTCCTCCAATTAATATAATAAATTTCCCCTGTCTGCCCAACACACAAACAACGGCGGGTCAGAATTTTCAACAAGGAGATTCAAAATATAAAAAAATTAAATACACGAAGAAGATAAGGAGATTCAACATTTGTTACGTATGCATAAAAATTAACCTTGATCTTATATATACAACGTAATTTTCAGGCAAAGAGTTCAAATGACCCCTTTCTCTCCCTTCTTCGCACATGACCACAAATGTCGGGGAAGTTAAAGATTTTCAGCAAGGAAATTCAAAATATAAGAAAATAAACACACGAAAAAATTAAGAAAATTCATCATCTGCTATATGCATTAGAAAAATATTGATTTTATATATACTGTGTAATTTTCCGGCACAGGTAGTTGACTAGTTCAAATGATCCCTCCTGCCCCTAGTTACGCTCCTAGTTTTACCCATGCCCACAAATTCAAGAAATCCACACATAATTCAAAAAATAAACGAAAATGAGTAATGCAAGAAAGAAAGTAAAGTAGGCATTTCTTTCTATTTGTCTAAGTTTTAATGAATGAAGTTATTCGATATCAGTTAAAAGAAAGTGCAAGCTAATTCAAACACTATGATTTTTGTTTGTAAAAAGAGAGTGAACTACACCAATTTGTAAAATTTTCCATACAATGTCAACAGAAAATTAAATGCATGTTTTAACTATCCATATAACGGAAAATATTAGCTAGTTGTACTGCAAAAAATTATGAGAAATTGAGAACCAAGAGAAGTTGTCCCATTTTGCCTCTATAAGGACATGTGGAAATAATCAACAATTTCAGAAT
Source organism: Capsicum pubescens (assembly GCA_030864215.1). Classification (NCBI taxonomy): domain Eukaryota; kingdom Viridiplantae; phylum Streptophyta; class Magnoliopsida; order Solanales; family Solanaceae; genus Capsicum; species Capsicum pubescens. The sequence goes on from CM061538.1 coordinate 102,956,997, forward strand.
GAGGAGGAATTCCATTTGTAATTAATTTTCATTCCTTTTGTTTGTCTGTGGATAGAGGAACATATTAAATGAAAGAAACCCAAAAATAACAAACGTGAAACACAGCAAGTTAAAGTGGAGTAATGCTAAGTAATAATTATAATGAAATCCAAGATCTGGACATGAAAGCAATAAATGTCAAGAAAAAGACAGAAAAAATAATAAATACAAATGATTGCAATACCCCCAAAAAATTATTACGTACCTGCAAATCAAGGCATTGTTCCCAATGGTAAGGAAGAGAAATCTCAGAATTGAGTTCTAAAGTAGCATCATCTGAAGGGTTATTGTTATTATTGTTGTTGTAGGCATGATGATTTTCCAAAGAATCAGAAAATCCATCTGTCAGGGCGGCACCAGAAGCACTGTTGCTGGTGCTGCCCTGACGATGATTATTAAGAGAACAATTTTGGAGAGATCTCTCCAAAGAAGCTGTAATAGTAGCCATATTTGGACCCGTCGCCATTCTTGTTACAAAAATCACTTAGTAATAAAAATTCTCAAAACAAATAATTATATATATAGCTATATGATTTAGGAATAATTTTTAAAAAATTTGTGATGAATGCTACAGTAGTAATATAGTTGGAATTTGATAGAGAAGAACAAGAAGAGAAAAGAGGGAAGGAGAGACCAAAGAGAGTGGGAATCTTTTTCCTTTGAAAGAAAGGGCCAGTGTAGTACAACTACCCCCACCTGATGATAGGACCAGTTTTTTGCTCTATCTTTTCCTATTCCCACGCACTTATGCATTCTACAAAAATAACCAACCCCAGTTTACTAAAATCTCTCACTCACCACATGCATCTCACATGACCCAAAGATTAATTTCACTACAACTTTTTCTCTTTTTTCATTTGAGTTTATTTTTATCTACTGTATCATTATTTGGTTTCACCTATGGGCGTTAAGGGGCCGGGCCGGACCGAGCCAATTAAGAAAAAAATCGAGTCCGTCGGTTCAGGATCAGGGTTGGACCGGTTGGTTACACTATTTGGGGCATGTGGGTCTGATTTCATTAGGGCGGGGTTTATTTGGATAAAGTTATGTCCGCAAGGGATTGGGTTCTACCGGATCAGGTCGGTTGGTTTATACTAAATGATATTTTTAACATAATTAAAATAATTTTTTAAGTATTTAATTCTTATAAAAATAATTGACTGCTATATTGAACAGCTCGGAACCGGTTAAAGTCGATCCGAGTAACCAATTTAGGAGTGACGTAACACTATAGTGTTGGATCGATTTTGAGCCACAAAGAGTCTAACTAAGACCTTGTGGCTTTTGATTTTTTGGTGAACCCAACCCAACCTTGCCCTTCTACATGGGTCATTCAATCGGGGTAAAAATCAATTCGATCTGATCTGATCTGATCTGATCTGATTGATTTGATTTGGATCGGCCGGACGTATTTAACGGCTTTCACTTTTAGGTAAGACTGTCTAACGGGCCGGGCCGGTTCAACCCGGAACCGGCCCTCTCATTCTTACCGGTTTCCGGGCCGGTTACGGGCCGGGTTTGGCCTTAACCGGTCCGGGCCGGGTCGGGCTGCACAGTAAAAATATTAAAACCCACCCGGAACCGGCCCACTTAACCCAATCCGGTCAAACCCACTAAAACCCGGTCAAACCCGGTCAAACCCGGTTAAAAACCGGTCAAATATACACTATATACGCTATATACATAATATATACATTAAATATACATTTTTATAGAAGATATATACACGTGTATACATTAAATATACACTTGTATAGAAGATATTAAAATTATAAATCGTTAAATAAAAAAAAATAAAAAACAACGACTATACGTTAAATATACACGTCTATAGAAGATCTATTAACATTCATACACTCTATTCTATGTATATGTAATACTTTAAATGAGATATACTACAATATATATACATTACAATATATATTTGTATAGTTATATACTAATTTATAAAACATATACACATGTATACGTTAAATATACATGTCTATAGAAGATCTATTCACATATATACACTCTATTCTATGTATAGGTAATACTTTAAATGAGATATACTACAATATATATACATTACAATATATATTTGTATAGTTATATTCTAATTTATAAAATATATACACATATATACGTTAAATATACACGTCTATAGAAGATCTATTAACATTCATACACTCTATTCTATGTATATGTAATACTTTAAATGAGATATACTACAATATATATACATTACAATATATATTTGTATAGTTATATACTAATTTATAAAACATATACACATGTATACGTTAAATATACATGTCTATAGAAGATCTATTCACATATATACACTCTATTCTTATGTATAGGTAATACTTTAAATGAGATATACTACAATATATATACATTACAATATATATTTGTATAGTTATATTCTAATTTATAAAATATATACACATATATACGTTAAATATACACGTCTATAGAAGATCTATTAACATTCATACACTCTATTCTATGTATATGTAATACTTTAAATGAGATATACTACAATATATATACATTACAATATATATTTGTATAGTTATATACTAATTTATAAAACATATACACATGTATACGTTAAATATACATGTCTATAGAAGATCTATTCACATATATACACTCTATTCTATGTATAGGTAATACTTTAAATGAGATATACTACAATATATATACATTACAATATATATTTGTATAGTTATATTCTAATTTATAAAATATATACACATATATACGTTAAATATACACGTCTATAGAAGATCTATTAACATTCATACACTCTATTCTATGTATATGTAATACTTTAAATGAGATATACTACAATATATATACATTACAATATATATTTGTATAGTTATATACTAATTTATAAAACATATACACATGTATACGTTAAATATACATGTCTATAGAAGATCTATTCACATATATACACTCTATTCTTATGTATAGGTAATACTTTAAATGAGATATACTACAATATATATACATTACAATATATATTTGTATAGTTATATTCTAATTTATAAAATATATACACATATATACGTTAAATATACACGTCTATAGAAGATCTATTAACATTCATACACTCTATTCTATGTATATGTAATACTTTAAATGAGATATACTACAATATATATACATTACAATATATATTTGTATAGTTATATACTAATTTATAAAACATATACACATGTATACGCTAAATATACATGTCTATAGAAGATCTATTCACATATATACACTATATACGCTATATACACAATGTATACATTAAATATACACTTCTATAGAAGATATATACACCTGTATACATTAAATATACACTTCTATATAAGATATATAAACATATACACATGTATACATTAAATATACACTTGTATAGAAGATATTAAAATTATAAATCGTTAAATAAAAAAAAATAAAAAACAACGACTAAGGAGTGAATGAATTTGTGGAATTTTATTGATTTCAAAATGATCCAAAATTTATAATTTACATGAATGAAAAATCTATAAATTATGCATCATTTTTTCCAACTCATTCATGTTAATATTAATTGGAACTTGCATAGGGTAGTCGAAGTCAACGGGGGAAAAACCCTGCATTGGACTTGATTCTGCTGAGTTCTCCCGTGAAGTCATAATTTCTTCAAGTTTGAGGTCGTCGTTGGGCTCTGGTTCCATTCCTTGGTTTCTTCTTTCTGCTCTAATCCAATCTCTGAGGCAAACTAAAACATTCATTGCGTTGCTTCCCAATGAGTGTCGGTTGTCTCCAAGCTGCTGTCGTCCCTGACTGAAGGCGCTCTCTGATGCAACGGTTGACATAGGAACATTCAAGATATCTCTGGCTAATCTTGAAAGTACAGGATATTGTGATTCATTATTCCTCCACCAATCCAGCGTGTTGATCCGTCGTCTGCGATCCTCTGGTGGCGTCCGCAGATAATATTTTAGCTCTTCCCGATAAGTTGATGTGTAAGCTCTCTCATCCACACTGTTCCAACAAGTTAAATCATAAAACGAATCAGGAAAACCACTATGTGCCGGCCTTTTAGAAGCTGATGGCTCCTCGGGAGGATGAGGAGCGACAGTTGGAGTGATATTTGTAGGTACGGCTGAATCAAATAAATCAGCATAGTGATTATATAATTTTTCTATATAATCTTTTGCATCAGCCGTAGCCGTCCACAAATCAGGTTGTATTTGTTCAGAATCATGGTTAGTATTTATTTCTAAGTTAGTATAAATAAGAGTACTAAAGTGACACATATGATTATATTTCATGCACGGATTTAACATAGCAGCAACCAAGTAAATAGGGGGAATCGGGAAAAAATATTTTTTAAATTTCGTAAACATAGCGCCAACAGCTTCTTTATAACCTTCTTTATCTTTATATTGTCGGAGCAAACCAGAAATATCGGCTATATATGCCAAAATATTACAAACAGTAGGATAATATGCACCGGAAAATTCAACCGTAGCTACATAAAATTTTTCTAAGAACTTAACAAGATCATTAATTATAACCCAATCAGAATTATGTAGCATGCAATCAGCAGAATCAGCAAATGAACCACAATGTTGGTTAAAAGCTAGTGTAATAGGAATTCTATATTTATAACAAGTTTTTAAAAATTCATACGTAGAATTCCATCTAATATCAATTTCCTCAGGCATCAAAATCGGTGCAAGTCCATTTTCTTGACATTTAACTTTAAATTCTTTAATTCTAGATCTACGATTATTTCCTTGAATAAAACCAACAGCAAGACGAATTTTTTCAATATAAACCTCAAAAAAGTCAAGACCATCTTTTACAATTAAATTATATATATGACATGCACACTTAACATGAAAAATTTCAGGAAAGGGCGGAGATAGCGTAGATTTTATTTTTGTTATAGCAGTCTTGTTGTTAGAAGCATTATCAAAAGCAATACATAAAATTTTATTTTCTATACCATAATATCCGGCAATTTTAATAATAGAATCAGCAATAAATTGTCCAGTATGTTTCCGATCTTCATCATATAAAAAAGCAAGAATACGTTTTTGCATTATGAAATTACTATCCATCCAATGACAAGTAACGGTTAAATAATCATTTTTATTTACAGCACGACCAAGATCGGAAGTTAGGGACAATCTACATTGAATATTTTTTAAGAATGTTGATAAATAAAAACAATATTGTGAATGGAGTCTAAAAATATCAGACCGACAAGTAGTTCTAGGAATACCATTAAACATAGGATTATAAATTGCTTGTATATAACGAATAAAGGCATCAGAAGAAGGAAAACTAAAAGGCAAACAACCCACAGCTACCATTTTAGCTATTTCTTCTCTGTCCCTCAATTTATTATACTTTTTCGCTACTTGACCGGTTGTTGGGTCCATTCTAGTTTGCGTTGACCCACCAACATCCCCACCACCTTTTGCAATATTCAACTCTCTAGTGTGATCTTCAGCTATATGTCTCATTAACGTACCCGTACCCCCTTGCTTACCGCCACTTCTATGCTTATATTTTTGTTGACAAATATTGCACTGCACCTCAATATCTGATATACGTTCAAAAAATTGCCATGCAATACTAGTTCTTTTACGGGGTTTTGGGGCACTGGGAGGACGGGAAGGGAGATTAACTGATTCAGATCTAACGTTAGCATGTCCTACTGCGGGTGTTTCAGCAATATTTTCATCATCTTCGTCTACATTAACTGCATCTACTTCATTTTCTTCTTCTATACCGTAATTTTCCTGAAATTCTACATAATCCATATCGTGAGCACCTACACCTATTTCTTCCTCAAAAGGTGTACCAAGCGGTACCGGAGGCGAAGTCACACGGGTATATCTATTACTTGAACTACCTCTACCGCTAGTAATTCGCTTTTTACTACCACTACCGCTTCCGGGACAAAAATTTCTAACACCTTTAGTAGCGAGGTTTTTTAATTTATCCATAATATAAATTAAATTAAACTAAAAATATTCAAAATACACAAATATAATAAAATTAAATATTAAACAATTAATACAATAAATAAAAATTAAACGTAAGAGATGGAACGACAATACCAAATTTTGGAAGTATCCGAAGATTGCGACTTTAGAAACTTCCGCTCGTACTTTGTAAACGAAAAATTAAAAATTTAAATTGAACACTTTAAGAAATTAAATATATTGAATATTTGAGAATTGAGAATTGAGATTTGAGAGAGAATGAGATTTGAGGGAGTGAAAAATTGTGTGAGAAATGATTTGAAGTTGTAGGGTATTTATAGATTTATTTTGGGGATTAAAAAATATTTTTTTTTTAAGTTAATGGGCCCAAACTAGCCGTTTGGACCCAAAAACGGTAATATAGCCGTTGGGCCAACGGCTAGTTTGGCCCAATAATTTTTTTTTTTTTTTTTTTTTTTAATTCCGGGCCGGTTCCGGGCCGGTTAACCGGCGGGCCTGGACCGGGTTGGTCCGGGCCGGGTTAACCGGGCCCAGTTTAAAAAAAAAACCGGACCGGAACCCGGAACCCTAAAGCCCTAGGGCTTACCGGGCCGGGTCAAACCGGTCCGGTTTGATATGTAGGGCCGGTTCGGGCCGGTTCGGGCCGGGCCAGCCCGGCCCGTTTGACAGGTTTACTTTTAGGAGTGTGTGATTTGGTCGGCCTAAGTAATTCTTTGAAAGGAAATCAAACTTATTAGGTTAATTGTTTTTAATATTAAAATCAATCAAACTAATATAAAATAAATTTTGTTGGTTTCACGCGGAGTGGTTCGACTTTTCCAATCATTTTCAATTTTACCAAATGATCGAACTTTATCTAGATCTTATTGATTTATTAGTATTGAAATAAAATTGAGCAAATATAGAGCAAAATTACAATAACTATAATCTCACAAAGTGTAGTCTAGAGATGATAGGATATATACTGACATATCCCTACCTTGGAGGTAGAGAGGTTTCCAATAGACCATCAACTCAAGAAATAGAATAAAATTCATAGTGATGAAAACTTAAGTCGGAACTTAATATCCATCAGTCAAATGAAGGGTATCAATATAGTAAGAGAGTTGTGAAATTTGATACTATAGTATTAGAACCGAAATAAATATTGCAATGGGATACTTACATGTTATATTCACGGTGAAAGCAGATTTGTGACAATCACGAGTCGTGCCAACGATCGACAAAAATTCTCACAAAAGAGATGAACTCTTTTAATCCACAACCTAGATATCCTCACTAACCGTAAATGTTATATCATTGACAAAATCGTTGTCTTTCCTAACATCTAAGATGGTGTATTTATACACTATAGAATAGGGTTTAGGAGATGGACAAGTTAATCAGTCAACGGTCCAATTAACATTCCTTATGGATAGACCTGATCCAACAGATACTTTCAAGAACAAATATACATAGTATATAGTAACAAATATGTAATAAGTTAATCGGTCAACAAACTAATTAATCGGTCGTTTGACTAGTATATAGTAATAAATATGAAGCAAAGAATATATTGATAAAAGATTAATCAAATATTTTTCTATTTATATTATAAGGGGTCGTTTGATATGTGGAATAAAGATAAATATGAAAAGTATATAGTAACAAATATGAAACAAGTTAATCGGTCAACAGACTAATTAATCTGTTGTTTGACTAGTATATAGTAACAAATATGAAACAAAGAATATATATTGAAACAATTAATCTAATTTATATCTATTTATACTACAAGGGATCATTTGATCAATGGAATAAGGACAAATATGACTAGTGTATAGTAACAAATATGAAACAAGTTAATCAGTCAACGAACTAATTCATCAGTCATTTAACAGGTATTTAGTAACAAATATGAAACAAGAAATATATTGATGCTAGATTGATCTAATATTTAGTTTTATTTGTGCTATAAGGATTCGTTTGACTTGTGGGATAAGAAAAATAATCTCAGAATAAAATTTGTGATTAAATTTATCTCATATTTGATGTGAGGTATTAGATAATTTCAAAACTAGTTTATTCTTTTATTTGTATAAAAATGAAAGAATTACTATTACATACGGAATATGGAATAAAATAGTCTCATATAATATGTCAATCTACAAATATCACTACTTATCCTATCCTGTATATCAAATAACCTGTTCTAAATCAAATTGAAGGAAAATGAATGTGTTAAATAATACAAAATTTTATTTGAATTTCGATTTTTAGTAAAATTTCATGTACAAGTTATTGTAATTACAAATTATCACAATCCTAAAGTTGAGGTCGTGATGACACCTATTTCGGGCAGGCCTTAGTAGGTAAGCCTAAACCCACATACAATAAAGGACAACTAAAAATATGAAAGAAATACCAATAAATGTCAGACATCTAGAATGAAGTCAAGCTATAATGTATAACAAAATGAAAATTTGAAAAAAAAAAAAATACATAAATCCCCAGAAATGGCGCCATAAGTAGAAGAGCATTTAATACATACTCTAAAAAATTTAAAATACAAAGTCTATCTACGAAATACTAATAAAGACAAGATAAAATACGAAGAGGTCCAAAAGGTTGTCCCAAACTCTAGAACTCACCCGTACTTCAGATATCAACTCTGATAGCATGAAATCAGTTGTCGTGAGTCGTCCTTGACAAAGGATCTGCATAAAAAAAGGTGTAGTATAAGTGAGCACAGTTCACTTATACTCAGTAGGTATCATAGACTGACTGATTAAAGTAGTAAATAATACAAGTAAAATATATTATGAGCACATCACCTGCAAATAGAAAGTTCTCAAATGGTAGCTCACACTATCTCCACTAACAATTTTAAGATATAAAAATAATAAAGGAAATTAACTGAACAACAATAACATATTAGGAAAAACACAATAATGTACAGCAATGTAATACAATCCAATGATGAATATAAGCCATTGCATGACTTTCGTATACATCTTTCAAGTCTCTGCTTGTCAAGACAGGATTCATGGGGGTTTACAGTCATATACTTTCTTATATATCAATTCACCTCTACGACTAGTGTTCATGGATCTAGAATTTTATAAAGTATCTCATTCACCTCTTCGATTAATATTCACGGATCAAGAATTTTATAAATTATTTCTCAGTGGCACCGATAGTATCTCATTCACCTCTTCGATTAATGTTCACGGATCAAGAATTTTATAAATTGTTTCTCAGTGGCACCGATTTCCATGAATATGATGAATAAGATAAGGATGCATACTCATAACCAATTCAATATGATGATAATGAATCAACTCAATAATGGTATAAATGAACTCAAATCTCCTCAATATGATAATAGTCATGATGTGAACCCTCCTCGACACAATTAAAGTGAATAGTCATATAGACATCAATAATATTATCTCAAAAACCCCTTTCTCAGATATTAGTGTCATGATAAATGCAAATAATGTTCAGAAAGGACTATAATATCTATTCAAACTTTCGCACGGGCAACACAATATTAATAATGGCAATTAATGCACAAATAAGGCCTACAATATCAAATAAAGCCTTTACTCGGGCATCACCACAATTATATGCTCTCAAGTCAACAACAATATGCAAATAAGCCCTCATACGGATACACAATGATAATAATAATAAAAAAATAATAATAATAATAATAATAATACTTCCTTGACCAAATTTTCTAACCCATAGCATGCTTTATGAAAAATTAACTACCCAGTCTAGAGAAAGTTAAACCATTACATAGCTCAAACAATTAAAAATTCAAACCTAAGTCTTCGATACGAAGCCTTTTCTTCACGAATGGTCTCCGCTCGAGTTAAAACTATCAAAAATATCTATGTATCAAAAGAAAACTAATGATATCCATATTAGCTATATTCGTATCGAGGGTAAAATTAGTTCAAAAAATGAGTTAAAAATAAAACAGGTAGTATCAAAATTTTATTTTAGAATATGTTCAAATCAAAAGGAGTCTATAGTTAAAAATACATGTGAAAACAAGTCGAAATCGGTGCTCAAATCGATGAAAAAACTATTTTAAAAGTTCACCACAAAAATCCCCAATTTCTAGTTTGAAAAAATGATTGAAAGATATCTTTGAAGATATAATCAATGGAACTTAATGAAAATAAGAGTTTGGAGCTTATCCAAGCACAAGTGATAAAGAAAACGCTAGAAATCACCCTTTACCTAAGCTTTCTAGTCCAAAAATAATGAAAATCATAAAAATGAAATCTTTCTATTGTTCTGTGCACAATAGCTAGCGAACGTGGCCAACCCTTCGCATTTTCGAGGGTCACTGATGACTAGGCCCTTAAGTTGGCCTTTGCATTCGTGTGCAACCTCTCACATTTGTGAAGACTAATAACCAGGACCATCACATTTGTGATGATCTGGTCGGGATCGCGATGAAAGAACTTTCCTTCTCCGTGTTTGCGGCTTATGGCTCGCGTTCCAAAAAAGGTTCCATGCACTATGTATCAGTTGTGCACTACTAAATTTGCATGATTTTAAATTTTTTGAACGTATCCTCAAAATTTATTTGGGACCCCGCAGAAGTAAACCATATATACTAGTGGGCTATTTCAAACTTCAGGACTCAATGTCACCATTGAATTCTTGAAAATAGGTCTCTTACAACAAATTAGTTTCTGAAATCTCATTTTGGCTTATTTCACTAATTTTCAAAAGAAGGGTCAAAATGCAAAATAAAGGCTCGGGACACAAACTAACTATACTCCTAATCCAAAATCGGTATTTCGAATCTAATAAATCTGTCCAAATCTCCGTTCAAAACTCGAAATTCAAAATGTTGACCAAAGTCAAACTAATACTATTAAAGCCTCTAAGAATCTCAAACTCTCTCAAATCATTCTTGAATGCATTGGAGACTGTGTCAATCATTCTCACATCTCACAAATGGCAAGTAACAATAATAGGAATGGCCAAAAAGATCAAAAAATATAAAAATAGAAAAATCACAACTATGATTGTTGCATTATCCATCAATAAAATACTACTTCATCCTGGAACTAGAAAGTAAATAAAATACCTAAAGCGGTAAAAAAAATAGGGGTATCTACGCCTCATATCAGACTCGGCCTCCCAAGTTGCCTCTTCAATAAGGTGATGTCTCTAGGGGACCTTTACTAAATCAATACTCTTAGACCTTAACTTCCTAGTCTGCCTGTCTAGGATAGCAATGGTTCCTCCTCAAAGGATAAATCATAGTGTAATACTACAAAATCCAACTGAATCATATGTGCATCGTCTAAACAATATCTATTCTATATGGAAACATGAAATACAAGATGAACAACCAGCAAATGCAGAGGCAAAATTAGCTATACGCCACAACATCATACTTATCAAGGATCTCGAAAAGAATAATGAACCTCCAATTAATCTTACCTTTCTTCCCAAATCTTATCACAACCTTCGTGGATGAACTTTCAGCAGAACTTGATCTTCAATCATGAATGATCCATCATTGGCTCGACGATCGACATAATTTTGTTGCTTACTTTGGGAAACCATTATCCCCTATTGTATTAGCCTCACACATCTATCAAATTCCTTAACAAATCTGTGCCCTTGGGTCTCATGGGGGATCAACATCTCTTCCCATATAAAGCCTCAAACGTCATGGGATCAACATCTCTGCCCATATAAAGCCTCAAACGTTATCTAAATGTTGGAATAGTAGTTTTTGTTATAGGAAAACTCCGCCAAGGGAAAAAATTGATTCCAATGACCACTAAATCCCATCACACATTCTCCAAGCATGTCCTCTAGAACCTTAATAGTCCTTTCAGGCTGACATTCCGTCTGAGGGTGAATAGTTATGCTCAAATCAAGTCGAGTATCCAACTCACTCTGCATAGTACTCCAAAAACTCGAGCTGAACTGAGAACCTCTTTTCGAAATAATGGATACCAGGACACCATGTAATCGATCATTCTCTCTAATATAAATTTTGGTGAACTTCTAGGCATTATAATTCACTCTCACGGATACAAAATTCACAGATTTGGTCAATATATCTACAATCTCCTAACTAGAGTCAAACTTCTCCAAGGTCGGAGGTAGACCAACTATGAAATCTATGCTAATCTTCTCCCACTTTCACTCAGGAATGGACATCCTCTTCATCGCATCACCCGATTACTGAGCTCATACTTCACTTGCTAGTAATTTAGGCACTTAGCCATAAACTCCATGATATCCGTCTTCATACCACCCCATCAATAATATTGCTTTAGGTCATGATACATCTTAGCCCATCCTAGGTGGATAGAATATCAGGAACAGTGATCCTCCTCCAAGATAATTCTAACCCATCCACCAACCCTCAGCACATAACATTGATGACTAGTTTTCAAAACAACATAAGAATTAAGATATTTCATCTTGGCCTCGCTGTTCAAAACTCTATCATGAATCACCCTATCTATCATCATCAAATCGATGAGCTCGAATCTACTACATCAAAGAAGATCTAGTCTCAACAAAGGCGAACGCATACCCAGGTGATGAAATATCAAGCCTAACCAACCGGTTAGCTAAATAATGAACCTCTAAGGCCAAAGGTCTCTCCTGGATCAAAAGATGATCTAAACTCCCATACTCGTTGTGTTCGAGCTCAAGGTAGCCGCAATCACATTGGCCTTGTTTGAATAATAAAGAATAATGAGATCATAATTTTAAAGCAATATAAGCCATCAATTTTGTCTCATATTAAGATTTTATTGGGTTAAGAACTTCTGGAAGGTATGATGATCGGAAAAATCTTACAATGGACCCCATACAAGTAATTTTGCCATGATTTCAATATAAAAATCACCACGACTACCTCTAAATCATGGGTAGGGTAATTTTACTCCTGAGTCTTTTACTGACGAGAAGCATACACAATCATCTTACCCTCCTGCATCAACACAAGTCTCAAACCAATACCAAAAGAATTACAAAATACGATAAAGCCTACGCCCTTCTTAGATAAGGTCAAGATAGACGCTAAAGTCAATAACTCTTTGAGCTTTTAAAAGTTCTCCTCAAAAGCATCCGACACTAAACTACAATCTTTTTTTGTGTCAATTTTATTAAAAAAGACACAATAGAAAAGAAACCCTCCATAAAACTTCGATAATAACCCGCTAAACCAATAAAACTCTAAATCTAGGTAGGAGAAGTAGGTCTAGAACAATCACTAATCACCGATATCTTAGTCAGAGCGACTATAATACCATCTTTGGTCACTACATGACCCAATAAAGAATAGAATCAAACTAAACCTCGCACTTAGTTAACATAGCATATAACTTCTCATCTCGTAACCTCTTAGAGTCCTCAAGTGTCTCACATGGTAAGCCTCATTCTTGAAATAAATCACGATATCATCTATGAATACAATTATGAAGAAATCAATATATGGTTGAAATACTCAATTCGTCAACTCCATAAACACTATTGAGGCATTGGCAAATCTAAGAAACCTGACCAAAAATTTATAATAACCATATTGTGTCCGGAAAGTCGTGCTTGGAACTTCTTAATCTCTAATCCTTGACTGGTATAATATCGTGACCTAAGGTCAAACTTAGAAACACTGAAGTACCCTAAAGTTGGTCACCTTGTTTAATTGTCAGTAATCAATACACAAGCACATAGATTCATCTTTCGTCTTCACAAACCGGATCAGGGCACCTCAAAGAAACACGCTAGGTCTAATAAAATCCTTACTCAACAAATCTAGAAACTATTTTTTAAATTTCTTCAACTCAATAGGGGCCATCTTATAAAGAGAAATAAAAATGATCTTAGCGCCCACCCTAATATCAATATCAAAATAAATATCATGATCCATAGGTATACCAGAAAAATCTATAAGATCTTGGAACTCTCTAATAACTTGAACAGAATTCAAAGGAGACGGTGAAGGAACACTAGTATCGCAAATATAGGCCAAACAATAAACACACCTCTTTTATAACATACGAAGAGCATGTAGAGAAGATATAACCCCCTTCAAACCCGAACTAGGAATACCCTTCTATGGTAACCTTAGAACACCCGAAATAGCAAAAAAAATAGTCTTGGCAAAATAATCCAAAATCGCACAATAAGTGTTACCCAATCCATACGTAAGATAAAATCAAATCAACCATATCTAGGATGATCAAGTCTACCCAGGTCACAGCCCCACAAAGGTTGCTACACAAGTACACCCGATCCACTACCAAATAATCTTCTATTATGGTAGAAACACAAATAAGCACAACAAGAGACTCAAACGCAATATCAAACCCAATAAGAAAATATGTAGACACATCAAAGAATATAGACCTAGGGTCAAATAACATGAAAGAAAAATGATAGCAAACCAGATGATACCTGTGATAACTGTATCAGAGGCCTCTGCCTCATATCTCCCTGAGCTCTACCTTGAGCACCTCTAGTACTACCCCTGCCACTCTATGAACCACCTCTAAGCACAAAAATATGAGTAGGACTGAGTTAAAGTTGTGAACTCCGCTAGGTAAGACCAAACACATGATGAGGATATGCCTTCACCATATTACTAATATCGTCAGATACATACACACTCTGCTACTTTAATCAAGTTAAGGAAGGCCAGAAGAAAAAAATAACCTCCATATCTGGATGAACCAAAACTAAAGCCCTTGCACGCATGACCCGCCTTTTAGCTGCCTGAAACCATAATAACCACAGAACTACTATTTAAAATATATTATACTACTTGAACTGTTCTACCATGATAACCATGAGCATTTCTCATGTAGAACCCTCTACCTCGAGACATATATCTATTAAATTTGCTCTATCGATGGATCTTTTTTACGCCGCCACCACCTTGAGTACTCTAGAGAATCGACTCAATCAATATTGCATATCCCTAATGCTTTGAAAATAATCTTTTGAAATAACCATATGAGTTATAGAAAACTGATATCACCTGCCAACCGCTTGACAAACTTTCAGATCCTCTTTGATTCGATGGAGATATTGGTAGTGGCATTTTTGTATAGTACATAAAATCTTGTCTCATACTTTGAAATAGTCATTGATACCTTCTCCAGGTGATCAAAGTCATCTCTCATCAGATCCCTTAAAATTTATAGAACGAAACTCTCCAGAAAAGCATAAAAAATTGGGTATGTGTTATAGTAGGCGAACCCTACGACTTACAACTAAAAATAGACTTTCACCAATGTATGGCCATGCCTGTAACTGATAAGTAATATATGAAACTCTATGGGACTCATATCATGACCCGACTCGAGACTCGAGCCGCGACGGGCATCCCAAACCACAAAGGTTTGAGAGACCCCATTAGCCTGTCCACTAGTGATATTGTCCGCTCTGGGCCCAGGCCTGTACGGCTTTAAAATGTGTCACTAGGGAGTAAGGATTTCTTACTTATATACCAAGTATCCCTTCTGTGTTTTGTCGATGTAGGACTCCTTCCTAAGTTAGGGTGTTATATATACCCCCTATGGACTCAGCATCCTCGCTGAGGTTTACCCCACCGAATGGGATTTGCCTATACTCAGGATTGAGGTTTGCCCCGCCTTATCAGAATTTTCCTACACTCAATTTGAACTCTGGCCCACATCGATAGGGACGATACAGGAGCGACTTTGATACCATTTTGTCATGACCCGACCCGATGCCCAGGCCGCGATGGGCATCCCAAACCACAAAGGTCTGAGAGACTCGCTTAGCCTGTCCACTAGTGATATTTTCCACTCTGGACCCAGGCCCGTACGACTTAAAAACAAGTCACTAAGGAGTAAGGATTTCTTACCTATATACCCAGCATCCCTCCTGTGTTTTGTCGAAGTGGGACTCATTCCTAAGTTGGGGTGTTACAACTCAGGATATCAAAGGTTATGCAACCTCTTCTAGCAGTCAAGCAAAAAATCATAGGCGTTCTCACTCATAGGCGTCCTGTTCAGTAGCACTACTACACTAGGGATACATCAAATGAATGAATATCTATAGTATCTTATGATCATCATAAGATATCATAGGACCCATAGAAACAGAAAAAATAGTGAGTCTAGTAGGTGGTAAATCAATACGAGGGGGTATTACAAAAGATGGATGTACCCCTAAAGTCGGTCAATCATAAGTAAGAGCCTGCCTTGACGACAAAATATCCCCAAATTCTGAGAAATACATGGCACACCCAATGAAACACCTGTATGGGGGACACCATCTAAATAATCCAATAGACTAATCAGCAAGTCCTGCAACACTGGGTAGCAACTAAACTTTGTGAGACTTAAGTTGGTCCCTCATCCTCTATTTAATAATCTTCCTCAAAATATACAATCTCAGGCTGGGGATAGGCTGGACTAGACCATTCTCTAGCTGAAGCAAATTATCATGCTCGACCTCTACCTCTGAGCAAGTTGTGACCCTTCTTCGCCCTTTGACTAAAGACTGAACAACGAGTGCTGACTCGAAATCCTAAACATCTCTAGATCTGTTCCTCACCATTTGCATAAAAAATAATGAAATATAAAATTAGAACATTAGGAATGAACAACCCGCATGATAAGGAGACAAATTAGAGAAGTTTTCTCAAAAGCCATCTTATAGCCTTTTGAAGAAGATATGGATGTTTACGCACCGATTTACGAGACTCTACTAGACATCATGCTCTTTTAATTATGAGATTGGTGAATCTAACGCTTTGATACTAATTTATCACGATCCTAAATTTGAGGTCATGATAGCACCTATTTTGGACAAGCCTTATTAGGTAAGCCTAAACCCACACACAATGAAGGATAATAAAAAATATAAAAGAAATACCTATAAATGTGAGATCTATAATGTATAAAAAAATGAAAATCTAAACCAAAAACATAAATCCCTAAAAAAGGTGTCATAAGTAAAAGAGCATCTAATGCACAACCTATAAAATTGATGATACATAGTTTGTCTTTGAAATACTAATAAAGATAAGATAAAATATGAAAAGGTCTGAAATACTGACCCAAACTTTGGAGCTCATCCTTACCTCAGATATCAACCCTGATAACATGTAATCAGTTGCTGTAAATCATACTCAAACTAGGATCTGCACAGAAAGGGTACAGTAGGAGTGGGTACTGTCCACTTGTATTTAGTAGGTATCAAAGGTCGACTTAATAAATAAGAAAACAATACATATAAAATAGACTATGGGCGTCACCTACAAATAGACTAGTTCCCAAATAGTAGCTCACATTGTCTCTACTGATAATTTTAAGATATAAAAGTAATAAGCGAAACTCACAATACAATAACAACACATAAGAGAAAACACAATAATGTAAAACAATGCAATGATGATGTGATGATAAATGTAAGTCATCATATGATTTGTATACACTTTTCAAGTCTCCGTGCTTCAAGACAAGACCTATGGGGGTTTCACAACTCGTAACCTTTTTGGTATGTCAATCACATATCTCAATTTACTTCTCCGACTAATGTTTATGGATCAACAGTTTTATGAAGTATCTCATTCACCTCTTTGACTAATGTTCACGGATCAAGAATTTTATAAAGTATTTTTCAGTGGTATCAATTTTCATGAATATAAATAAATAAGATGAGAATGTATGCTCATAACCAGGTCAATGTGATGACAATGAATCACCTCAATAATGGTATAAATGAGTCTAAATCTCCTTAACATGATAATAGTCATGATGTGAATCCTCTTCGACTCTACTAAAGTAAATAGTCATGTAGACATTAATAATATCATCTTAAAAACTCATTTCTCGTGTATTACTATCATGATAAATGCAAAACAAAATTACAAATGGCTTATACTATCTATTCAAATCCCCCACACAGGCAAAACAACAATAATACTGATAATTAATACACAAATAAGACCTACAATATCAAATAAAGCACCCACTAGGACATCACCATAATTATATGCTCTCAAGTCAACAAAAATATGCAAATAAGACTCCACACAAGCATACGAGAATAATAATAATTTTGAAATAGTACTCCCTCGACTAAATTCTTTAACCCATAACATGCTTTATAAGAAATTTAACTATTCAGCCTAGTCTGAAAAAAGTTCAATCATAACCTATCTCGAAAAGCCAAAAATCTAAGCCTAAGCCTTCAATACAGAGCTTTCCTTCTCTAACATTCTCGAAATTAGCTAAAACTATCAAAAACATAATCTACTTATTAAAAGGGAGCTAATGATACTCATATTAGCTATACTCGAACTGGATCCAAAATTAGTTTGAAAAAGGAGTTAAATGAAAGGGCTAAAACTAAAATTTTATTTAGAAATATGTTTTTCAAGTCCAAAGAGTTTACATCTAAAAAGTCATGCAAAAATGAGTTGAAATCGATGGAAAACTCATTTTAAAAGTTTACCAAGAAGATCCCCCATTTCTAGTTTGCAAAAAAAATAATTAAAAGGTAGTTTTGAAGATATAATTAATGAAATTTAATGAAAATAAGATTTTGGAGCTTACCCAAGTACTAGTGATGAAGAAAACCCTAGATATCACCCTTTCTCGAAGCTCCCAAGTCCAAATATAGTAAAACTCGCAATATATAGGGTAATTATCTTGTTCTGTGAGCAATACGTCAAAAATCCGGCCAACCCTTCATGTGGTACAAGGACGACTAGGCCTTTAAGTTGGCCTTCGCGTTCATGGTCAGTCTCTAATATTTGCGAAGGCTAATGACCTAGACCCATCATTTTTGCAAAAGTCCTATCGCGATTGCAATGAAAGAGCTTTTTCTTCTTCATGATTGCCATGACTGGCATTCACAAAGAAGGTTTCATGCACTAGATATCAGTTGTGCATCAGCTGAATTTGCATGATTTTAAATTTTTTGAACGGACCCTCGAAATTTGTTTAAGACCCTACAAACATAAACCATATATGCTAAAAGGCTATTTTTCATGTTTAAAACTCAATGATATCGTCAATTTCTTTTTTTAAAAAAAGATCTTTTACAATAAATTAACCCCCAAGATCCCATTTTCGCTTATTTCACTAATTTTCAAAAGAAGGATTGAAATATAAAATAAGAGCTCGGGATTCTAACTAACTATGCTCTTGACACAAAATCAAAATTTTAGATGTAATCAAACTATCCAAATTGTCATTTGATGCTCAAAACTCAAAATATTGAACAAAGTCAAACTAATGACTTTTAAAGCCTGTAAAGGTCTCAAACTCTCCCAAATCACTCTTGAATGCATCAAGGACCATGTCAACTATCTCCATACTTCACTAATAGTATGTCACAACTATGAAGAAGAAAAAATGGGTCAAAATACATAGAAATTAAAAAAAATTGCACTTATGATTGTTTCACAAATACTCTTTAATAGACTAGGAGGAATACTAACTTTTTAAAAATTGTGAATCATCCAATGTGTTGGACTTGGCTATGTAACAAAATAAAAAATAATAGGTATAGTTCACTAATAATCCATAATTATTAAAAAAAAAATAAGGAAATTCACAAATATGCACATATTTTGGAACCAACGCAAAAAGAATCGTCATATTTTGAGTTCATATAAGGTAGTTATGTCCTTTTTAGTGAAAGAGTTGTTGTTGAAGGATCTTTTGTCGCGACTGCTAGGACATTACTAAATATGTCACAAACCAAATTACAGGATCATGCGGGCAACTACCTTTTCTAACTAGATAGGAGAACTCTTACCATCCAATCAATTATTTTATGGACTTCAACTAATAGCTTTTATAAGTAACGAATTTTTTTCTTCCACTACTAACGATTTATCAAAGCGGGCTTTACAACTGTTATCTTAATCAAAATAAAATAAATTTTCAAATTCCTAAGTAGACATGTCCAAGATCTTCTACAAGAATACGGACAAAAGAAAATACATAATTTTTGTAGGAAGAAGAGGTGCAAAAGTTGATGATGAACAACCGCTACTCCACATAAGAGGCTCCCAATCAACCTGCAACATACCTACATCTTAAAAAAGATGTAGCAGGAGTAGTATCGGTATACCACATATACTGATAAGTATCGTCAATCGATCTGAGTTAGGTCACACAACTCCATATAGAAATCACACAAAGAAAACATATCAATTTTTATCAAATAGTTCAACACCAAATAATCACATTCATACTATAACTTTTCAATATAATAAGAGTATCCCATTTACCCCCCTAAGTCCCATTTAAATCAGTCTACCACACTATACATCTAATTTCTATTAAGATGATTTCAATTAACCATTTTTATAAGTCAGTCCACTATCTCCCAATCGCAACTATACAACATGTTACAACCCCAGAGATAATTCAACAAATCGGGTAAACAAGTACAAGTATTTCCACCCACACTAAAAGCATTTTATTTCAACCAATCCACAACGTACACAATATAATCATAATAGTGCATAAGTCACAAATAGGTTCGTAAGTAGTCTCGAAACTCCAGAACCTCCACAATCGCATCAATCACAAAGGAATAGCACAAAATACACAAATCACACCAAAATGAATTACAACCACATGTTACACATACCTCCTAACTCAACAATCATAACAAGCAAAGTCACAATATCAATTGATCAATATTTCAGTCATAATTCACTCATCACATGTCATACAAAATCCTACAACCATATTCACTCATCATAATGTGGAATCAATCCCATGCGATTAGCTTGGCTGTATAATTATATATACATACATGTATAAGACCGGCGGGTTATGTTTATTAACTAGTAATCCTTACATTTAAAATTTTAATAGAATCTGAAACACCATGTCATTAACTACTTTCTCAATTATTAGGTCATATTCAGTTCTTACGATTCTAACTCTAGTTATGCGCCTCTATATGGTTCATTATTCACATTCATCCACACCATTATTAGGTTCATTAAGGTACGACACTATATTACTCTACCATATTTGTTCCTCATAACCTATTACAGTAGTACAATTATACATTCAAGCAAGTACAACATCATCACACTTTTTAAAGGTAGTTAAACTGAATCCTTATATTATAAATTCATATGTTCTCACTATCTTCACTCAAGATCACATAATCAATGTTACAATTCATCATGGAGGTCATACAAATACATAACACTCATCAAGGATTCATACAACAATTATATCATCACACAAAAATGACTTTTTTTGCTTAATTTACATATTTTTATCCATCCAAACTCCATGACCACTGGTCAAAGCATGATTTCTTTCATAAAATCTATATTACAAATATGTACTCTTACCATAGTCTACTCTCATAAGCTATAGCCTACCTGAACGCCAAGTTATTATTACGGTGTGCATGAATTCTCATTCCTTGCTTCTATTCCAGCAATTTTGATAGAGAATCTATGAAAATATATATGGGACACATTTTTTAAAGAGCTTTGCCTCTTTGTTTAGTAGTTTTTTTCTTAGGAATAATTCTACAATATTTTTAGGAGGAGGCAACTATATTAGAATAAGACTTGGGGGAAAAGGGTTTAAAACCCACGTGAGTTATTATCTGGGCACCGCTATTGTTGCCCATAGTTAGCTACAGTCATACTGTCTTAGCCTCCAATGGACTACTGCGGCGGCCCTGAAGCAGTCCACCCACATCCTTTTATCTCATCCTCAAAATTTTTGATAACCCAATAATGGCTAATTCCGACTTAACCTCGACTCAATCTAACATTTTAAATTTGAATATTTTGTCACGGATATTTTCAATGATGACAAAATGGGTCATTATAAAAGGTGTCAGACTTTTGTAGAATGGACATTTTAAGAATTTTAGATTTTGGACATTCTTGAAAATAGAAAGCTACGATTGATGTATTTTTTCTCATATAAACATTGGATACGTATTTTGTACTTTATTTTATTCATTTTTCATGAATATCCATTGTGTTTTTATGATTTTGATTCATAAAATTGAGATTCAAAAATCACAAAGTTAATAAATCAAAAGTTTTCAGTTTGAGCATTAATTTATGATGGATTAACGTTGATTTCAAACTTAAGATCCTTGTAGTATGGGTAAACTAATTTTAGCTTAAATCTATTGATTTATTAATTATTTTATCATTTTAATCTGTGTGTGAAATGAAAATTGGAGATTTTTGAGCCAAAAATTAACAAATCATATTTTGATTATTTGAAGGTCGATTCTAACTCTATTTTAATAAAATTTCATATTTGAGTTTCTTATGCAATGGTTAACGTGATTTTCAAATAAAATTTTATATTTATCCTTATGAATTTGGGATAGACTTTTAAACTCAAAATTTAAGTATAGCAATATGAGTATCTATGAATTTATTTGTTTATGTATTACACGTATTATTCAGATACTATTTGAAAGGATAAAATTTTGATTTTGACTATTCAGACCTTCTTTAAGATAAGTTTAGACTTTTTAGACTCTTTTTTGAAGCATTTATGCATTAGATGAATGTACAAAGAGTGATTTGGATATGAGTGTGCATATTAATAAGATGACAGATATTTATGCAGGTATCAATGTGTTTATGAAGGGTTTAAAAGCAATTAAAGAACTATATGGACTAAACTTTTGAGATTTTGGCTTATGCGATATATTTGGTTGATAATATAGTTTATTGATTCACTTATTAGCATACTGGGAGTATGAGATTTTGATCAAATGTTATTATGGATAACTTGTGAGATGACAGAGGCTTTTTCTAATATTCATGGCGTTGGACTAATAGTACATGTGGATTAATACTTGCGCTTATTTATTTCTACACTTAATGTATAAATACTAATCCATTGGTTCTCGGTCACTATTTCATAGATTTCTTTGTGGTATACTCCTCAGAGATTTAGAGGTAGTGGTTGTTTGATCCTTTATGACTATTTGATCTCCTCTATCCTTATTTTTATATTCGGAAAAGGATCTAATATACCTTTCAACTGTTAAAAATGATACACAAATACCCTCCTTCCATCTTTAGGCTCAAAAATACCCTTTCATCTATCTATTTGGCTCAAAAGTACCCTTAATGTATTAGAAATGGCTCAAAAATGTCCTTCTTCCTCTATTGGTTCAAAAATATCCCTTCATCCACCTATTTAGATAAAAAAATGCCCTTAACATTAAATTTAAGTCCAAAAATGTCTCCTCCTTTATATTATATTATTTTTTTTGGTTTCACGTAGGGGTAATTTTTCTTGTAATTACAATTTTTTTTATTATGATATTATATATTTTTTGGTGGAATAGATATGCATTAATTAGTATATTATTTTTTTGGTTTCACGTAGTGGTAGGCTTTTTTTAGTTTCAAATTATTTTATTATTATATTATTTTAGGGTTTTTTTAATTACAACTTTTTATTATTATATTATTTCTAGGTTTTTTAATTATAATTTTTTATTATTATATAGTTTTTGTGGGTTTTACGTCGGGGGTGGTTTTTTTTTTTAATTATTATTTTTTTAATTTTAGGTTGGTACCAAGTTATCAAGTAATTTATGGTAAATCATAATAGCTATATTTATGGTAATTTTTGTTTTTTCAAGAAATATATTTTTTCTATTTTAGGACTCTTAATTTTCCTATATGTTTCGGGTTTCATAGTTATATATTTTAGGACTCTTAATTCCATTCTATATATTTATTTAATAAAATAAAAATTAAAGGAAAAAGATTAAATGATTTTATCTATTGTAAAGTCTTCTGAGGGAGAATGTTTTTTTTAAAAAAAGTTATTTATTTATTTTGGTTTCACGTAGGGGTTTTTTTTTAATTATATTTTAATATATATAAGAAAAAAGATTAAATGATTTTATATATTGTAAAGTCTTCTAAGGGAGAATGTTTTTTTTAAAAAAAAATTATTATTTTTTTTGGTTTCACGTAGGAGTGTTTTTTTTAATTACATTTTTATATATATAAGATAAAAGATTAAATGATATTATCTATTGTAAAGTCTTCTAAGGGAGAATGTTTTTTAAAAAAAAAGTTACTTTTTTTTTGGTTTCACGTAGGGGTGTTTTTTTTTTAATTACATTTTAATATATATATATATATATATATATATATATATATATATATATATATATATCATTACTATTTTTCTTTGTATTATTACTATTTTTATGGTTTCATGTTGGAGAGGGATAGAAGTGTAAAATATTATGCATTCTTACCTAAATTAAACAAAGACTTAAATTACTTTCAAGTTTTTTTTTTTATATAAAAAGTTCAAAACCTAAAAAGAACTAAAAGTCTTCAAAATTTTACCTAAAATATGTTTTCTAATATTTGAGCACACATAGATAATCATTAACTATGAGAGTATTTGCCCTTTTCTAATTATCCTACGTAAGGAATTTTTTTTTAATTTTGCACTTAAACATTAATTAATTCTTTTTAAATTTTTATATATAACTAAAAAAAATTAGTGAAAAGAGGACCATTAAATTGTGAATGAATTTGAGTCGAATTACATGTGGACCCATAAAAATAATGTCATGTATTTAATTTAAATAAAATTATATTTCATATCAGAATTTGTTAAAAGGAGGAGACATTTTTTGACTTAAATTTAATGTTAAGGGCATTTTTGATCCAAATAGGTGGATGGAGGGGTATTTTTGAACCACCGGAGGAAGAAGGACAGTTTTGAATCATTTCTATTACATTAAGGATATTTTTAAGCCAAATAGATGGACCTTTTTTGTTTTATATTTATTTTCATAATTTGAGATACTTTAGACTCCTTATTATTTTTATTACTCTTAGAAGATTGTATTGTGACTTTTAATTCTTGGGTTGATCTTTTTCGTAATTAGTTGAGACTTACCATTAAGATTATCTTTTTGTGTATTTACCTCAGATATTTTTATTGTTAGAGTGTTGGATTGACTTATTTATCATGGGGGTACACTAAGTGCTATCACGATTCGAATTTTGAGTTATGACAAGTTGGTATCAGCACATCAGGTCCATTGTCTCACAAGTACGAGTCTAGTGGAGTTTTTTGGATCGGTGTAGAGACGTTTGCTATCTATCTTTGAGAGGCTATGATACTTTTTAAAACTCTATTCTTGATTTCTTATCGTATATTTTTGATCCAGTCTAACGTTTAAAATCTCTTCATTCCATTCTCTCACTTACAGTAAGGACACATTCTCAAATTTACACAACAACAGTTGGGGTTGACATCATATGGTAGGATGCAAGACTTGGTGCTCAGAAGAAAGTGGTAAGACCAGTTTAAAGAATATGTAGTGACATTTTATCTGTATGATTCAAAGACAGATTTAGTAGGTTGTGATTTAAATTATTCAGATTTGGGATATTAGTATGGAAATATGTAAATAATGATTTAAAGAACTTCATAATCGCCTTATCTTTTGCGGTTGTGTAAAAATCACATATGTTGTATAGATGGTATCAGAAACAGTGATGATAATTAGGAATAGTATGATTAGAGGAATAACCAGGTAACAAGCATTCTGACATTGAAGAATACTGTTAAGAAAGTTTGACATAAAGAAAATAGATTGTCCAGTATATGATGAGGATGAAAATACTTTAGTAGAGGTCAGAATTTCTATTACACTCTTATGACATGAATGCAACGATAAGAATTCAACTTTTTAGTAAAGGATAGGTACATACTATCATTATTTTAAGGAATGGTTAATGTTGTGATGGACTAGCAGATTACGTGAAAAGATAGTGATTGTGGTAAGGTATGAAGGAGAGTTTCTTATAATGAGATTCAAGGTGGTACGACTACTCTTAAGGTTCGTATAAAAAGTATACTTTCTATCTTATGAAGTGGGGAAACAATAAAAGAAATTTGAATGGTTTTGAGTTTATGATATGACTGCCACAAGGAAACATATGTTTACTTATCTAGAATCAGGAGGTGTGCTGTGCTACTTTTGCTGTCTACTGGGATTAATTCAATGGTATGTTAATTATGTGGTGAGGTGACATGAGGAATGAATGAATACCAAAGGTTAAGAGTCCATAAAGAGATATGATTGTCGGCTTCAGGTCTATAGGGGCAAAGTTTCTTTAATGGTTGGATTTTATGGCATTATACAGTGGTAATTTTTTAGTAAGGGACAGGTGACAGTTTTAATGATATGAAGACAAGGATACATATTATTTTGGGTTTGAGACTAGGGTGTGTTTGGTATGAGGAAAATGTTTTCCTGGAAAACAAGTTGATTTCTTACATGTTTTCATATGTTTGGTTGGTGGATGGAAAATATCTTCCGAAAAATATTTTATAGTGTTTGATTGGTAAATGAAAAAATATTTTTCAAAACATACATTCTAGTGTTTAGATAAAGCGTAAAAATATATTTTAAAAAAATAATGTTTGATCTCAAAAAATACTTTTTTAGGGTGTCTTAGTTATGAAGGAGGAAAAATACTTTCTAGAAAAATAAGTTATTTCTTACTTATATTCGTGTGATCGTTATGAAAATTGGATAAATATATTTTTCTAAAAGTATTTGTATATATTTAACAAAAATAATGAGAATGAATAGGATAAAAAAGGTGGGATAAGAAAAAAAAATTGAATTTATTTTAAAAAATAAAATAAAAATATTAATTTTTTTGGGAGAGGGGGTTAGTAGGTGGGGGTTGGGATTGTCAAAATATGTAATAAGGGTGAGGTAAGAAAATAATTTTGATTTTTTAAAAATAAATTATTTTTTTGGAGGGGTTGGGGGATAGTAGGGGGTGGGGGTAGGGGAGAAAGAGTAGGATAAGAAAAAAATTTGAAATATTTTTTTGAATGGGGAGTATTAGGGGGTGGGCGTCGGGGTAGGGGGAATGAT
Source organism: Capsicum pubescens (assembly GCA_030864215.1). Classification (NCBI taxonomy): domain Eukaryota; kingdom Viridiplantae; phylum Streptophyta; class Magnoliopsida; order Solanales; family Solanaceae; genus Capsicum; species Capsicum pubescens. The sequence continues at coordinate 102,983,951 of CM061538.1, forward strand.
GGTGGGGTAAGGAAAAAATTAATTTTAAAAAATTAAAAATAAATTGGGGAGGAGGGGGGGGGGAGGAGGTTGGTAGGGGGTTGGGTAGGGGAAGTAAGAAAGAAGTTTGAATTTTTTAAAAGAAAAAAAAAATTTGAAGGGGGTAGGGGTTTGGGGTTTGGGTAGAAGGAGTGAGGTAAGAAAAAAATTTAAAATATTTTTTAATAGGGGTGGTAGGGGGCGGGGTGGGGGTGGGGGAGGGGGATTGAGGGTCGGAGTAGGGATGGATGATTTTGAGAGTTGTATAAATATTTCAACTTAAGAGTGAGGTTGAAAGAGAGTTTTGAAAAATGTTTTTCTTATTTTTTGAAGGGAAGTCATTTTCCTTAGAATTGAAGAAAATAAGTTGATTTGGAAAACATTTTCCAAAACCTCTAAGCCAACCAAACATGAGAAAATCGAAAAACATTTTCTGAAAAATATTTTCCTTCGTACCAAACACACCCTAAGTGTTTTGTGTAATGTACTGCAGTAACTTGATAGGCAGAAATGTATGGTGTGATCTGGGTATGACCTTCTCGATGGTGATGTTGTGCAAAGGTGGTAGATCAAGTAGATTTCATGAGCAAGGATGGTAAACGGGCGGGTTGAGTTGGATATGAACGGGTCGAAAATGAATCATGTGAAAATGGATAAAATATCCGATCCGATTCATATTTGATACGGATAAAATGGGTAAACCCAATGAATAATATGGATATATTATCCATTACTTATTATTATGTAAAGACAAAAGTACTCCAATATTACAAGGAAAACTACATGGCTTAGCAAATATAAGCTTTTAATTATTTAATTTAGCCTAACTTTCAATCAGTTGCAATCAATAGCCTCTCTGCTAATTAAATACAATTCATAATCTCTCTCATTTATTTCTCCCTTAATTTTCTCTCTCTCTTTTTTTTTTTCTTTTTTAGCTTTTTCTTCTTCTCTTTTTTCTTTCTTTTTTCCTTTTCATTTTTTTCTTCTTCTTTTTTTCTCATTTTTCATTTTTTTCATTTTTTTTCTTTGTTTTTTCATTTTGTTTTATTTTTCTTTTTTGTCATCTTTTTTTCCCTTTTTGTATTTTCTTTTTCTTTTTTTTTGTTTCGTTTATTCTTTTTTTTTTTTTGCCTTTTTCCTCTCATTTTTTTTATTGTTGTTGTGTTTTATATTTATTTGTATCATACATAGACTTCAAATAAAATTAATATTTTTATTTAAATAGTTTAGACGTGAATATGTATAATTTATCATTTGTATCTGTTGGGTTCAATTGGTGTGAATGCAAAATGGAGGGACATAATCCTTCGAGGAAAAGGCACACTGTTTCGGAAAAGGGATGATTGTTCAGATGGTTGTGATTGTTCAAAAAAAGGTACACTGTTTCGAATGAACAGACATGACTGTTCCAAAGGACACACCTTTCCGATGAACCATTGCAACCTTTCAAAAAGGGCACTTAGTGGCTATATAAACCTGCATTTTTTCACAGATTTTTGAACGAAAATTTCTAAATTAAAAACACTTTTTGTCTTCTAAAAAACTCTGTGTGATCATCTCCCGTTGAGTGAGTTCGAGGAGAATCCAATCGTTTGAGGTACTACTACTGTCGGATTGTTAAACCAATTTATCATGGGAGGAAAATTTCGCAACCTCGGGTACTTGAAGGGAATTATTTCCTTAAGGACACTCCGTGGATTCGAATGACTTGTTTTTTTCTGCTTCATCTATTTTTTCTTTAAAATACAGAAAACACACTTCTTTAAAAGGTCATTTTGATCTTGTGTTGAAGGTGTTGGAAAACTTCACAAGTGTTCTTGATTTATTCTTGAACTTATGTTGAAATTGTTTTGCCAAAATACAGACTTTGTGTACCCGAAACAACAGTATCAACAAATACTTCAAACAATTATTTTTGAATTATTTAAAAATACCAACAATACAAACTATAAAATACAAATACAATTGTATCAACGAATATAAAAATATAAATGATGGTACACATACAAATACAACAAGTGATTGTGGTATTTTTTGTGCTCGACGTAGTAATATTTTTCAAAAGTACAAAATGTTAAAATAGAAAAGCAAAAATGAGAAAGAAAAAAATACAAAAAAAAAATAAAAAAAATTAAGAGGAATAAAAGCTAGAGATAGAAAGAGAGAAAAAAGCGAAAGAAAGAAATGAAATAAAATAAAAATAGAAAAAAATCAAACTAGAGAAAAAGAAAGGGGGGCACAAGAAAAAGAAAAAAATTCAAAAAGAAAAACAAGAAATAAAAAATAAAAAAAAAGAAGAAAAAAGAAAGAGAAATAGAAGTTAGAGACAGAAGAGAGGGAAAAACAATGAAGTGGAAAAAAATAAAAAAATAAAAAAAAGAAAAATGAGTGGTTCAAATAATTTAAATGGAAAAGTCAATTTTAAGAAAAAAAATCAGAAAATAAAAATTTTAAAAATAAAAAATATTTTCTATTTTTTAAAAAAAAATCTTCATTCCAAACACACCCTTAATAAGTATATTTTATAAGTTGATACATTTCATATACGTTATACTTTAAGGAGAGTGTAATTAGTGGATACCCATGGGTTATTCATATTTTAGAATGAATAATATGGGTTGACTCATGTTTAACCCACTATTAAATGGATTGGATACCTAACTCATTTAACATGAATAAAACAGACGAATAACCATATTATTTATCCATTTTGCCACTCCTATTCATGAGTCGTACTACTAAGTAGGACGAGTCATGAATGGAAATAAATATACCTATTAACTAGTGTTAATATTGATTACTTAAGGAGCTATCAGTTGTTTCATCTAATTGGATAAAAGAGTTCCGCATTGCATTCAAATTCGAAGAACCAATTTTAAATCTATGAACTGTAAATTCTGGATTCACCCCTAACTTGAAAAATATGTTGGATGAGCAAAAAGCAAAAAAATTCCACATGTGAGTGACTAAGCAAAAATAGCAATGCACCCCAAAAAAATAGCAATGCAACTATTTTGGCTAAATACTTTTCCATTTTAAGATTTAAAGAAATGATAGGGATGGTTCATTATATTGGTTCGTGTATTTACCGAATTTAAGTTATGTACCACCCTCTAATATCTTCTATTAATCAATAAAATTCTTACTTGGCAAAACACTTTTAGGTATTACTTTCAGAAATACTATTTAAGATATTATATCAATATTTAAATATCTATCTAATATATTATTTGGTTAAACTTTTGAAAATGTCTTGTTTTAAAAAAAATCTTTTATTCAAATTTTTTTTTGCCAAAATGCTTTCAAATGTAGTACCTTGTTTTTGACTAATCAATTCTTTTAAAAGAATCACTTTTATCAATATTAATATAGCAATTTGGTGCTTGGTCAAGAATTCAAAAATGCTTCTTAAAAATTTACTTTTTTCAGCTTCTATCACTACGAAAAACATCTCTTTCCCTTAAAAACTCGGTCGAGTCCCAAAACAATTAGTCAAAATTAGACTATAAATCTTTATTAGGGATTACTTAAACTATTTACAGAACAGTTGAAAGGAAAAGTATAATCCTAAATTATGCATGGGACTATTCTTTTTTTCATAAAAGAAATAATACTAATGAATGAGTTTATGTATTTGGAAAAAGGAGGTCAATAAAATTTATTGTTTTTTTGAGCGTGAGGCGAGGCTATTCAAGACATGAGACGTAAAGCTCCATTTAATTTCTAAAATTTATTTTAATAAAATTATATAATACCTAAAATAAGTGTTTTCCACATACACTAAAAGTTTAAAAAAAAATAGAGAAATTTAAAGAAAATAAAATATCTAGCATATTTCTTATAATATTAACAATGTAGTGATTAAATTTTTCACAAGATACAAAATCAAATATATGTCTTAACTATAAACAATTAAAATTTTATAGTTTCTTAAAAAATATTACTATACCACATATTTACGTCTCTAAAATTAAATAATTAATAAATATTTTTTGTAATTTAAAACAATACCCTTTCCTAAAAATTCAAAACTACTTTCAAATAGCAAAATAATAATAATAATTTGAGTAAAGCATCTAGTACCCTCCTGAACTATGATGAAATGTGCTACGACACTCTCCAATTTCACGGGGGTTCTATTACCCCCTGAACTAAATTTTAGCGTACTTTTGTCATTCTTTTTAGCTGACGTGGCACCTTTTGTTATTTTTTTTTAGCTGACATGACACATTTGACGTGGTCTCCATTTTAATTAATAATGTGTCACATCAACACAAAAGAGTGACAAAAATACGTTAAAGTTGAGTTCAGGGTGGTAATAGAATCCCTGTAAAGTTGGAGTGTGTCATAGTAAATTTGGTCATAATTTTGGGAGATAGTGGATGCTTATCTCTAGTAATTTTGAGACATAATGTGACAACCTGTTATATAAAAAAAAAATATATTAGTTTTGATCATTTTGCCCTTCCCCATAATTGTTACATGTTGATTATGAGGTGTGAGGATGGTTAACACGATTTACGATGCATTCGATAGTGATTTGAGAGAGTTTGGGACTCTTAGAGGCTTTAAAAGTCATTAGTTTGACTTCGGAAAATATTTTGTCTTTCAAGCATCGAATGACGATTTAGACAATTTCATTATATCCAAAATATTAATTTTAGATTAGTAGCGTGGATCGTTTGGGCTCAGAGCCTTTATTATGCATTTCGACTCTTATTTCAAAAACTTATGAAAAATGCCTAAATGAGGTCTCAGGGTTTAATTTATCGAAAACAATCTCTTTTCAAAACTTGGGTATTTTCATTGAGTCAATAACGTTGAAAATAGCCTAGTGGCATCTATCTTTAATTTTCTGGGTCCCGAACTAGTCCTACGGGTTCGTTCGAAGATATTTCAACTTGCCAAAAACTCGGCATTTGTTCATATCTGGTGTATGTGCACTCCTTCTTCGCAAATGCGGACTCTAGCCGCGAACATGTACAAGGATATTATCCTTCATTACAATCGCGAAGGGTACTTAGGTTCGAGTCAGGTTATCTCCTTTATCACAAATGTGATGGGACTATCTCGAATACGATGGTCTGGGTTGTCGGCCTTCGCAAATGTCAAGCCCTGTCAGCAAATGTGATGGCTAATTATTTTGCCAAGTCAACATTGACCCTCACAGATGCAACAGATTGAACACATTCGCGGGGTACCATTTACAGAACAGTATAAATAATCTATTTTCATGAATTCCAACATCTTTGAACCTAGGAGCTTTGAGAAGAGGCAATTTTGAGGGTTTTCTACATCATTATTTCTTGGAAAAACTTCTAATTCATCTTCCCATCATTTCCTATTTATTATGTCTTCTAAAACACCTCTTAATCATGATTTCAAACTAGAATTTGGAGGATTTATCGGTAAAATCTTACATTGGTTTTTATTTGATTTAAGCCTCATTTTAGCTTGTTTTTTCTTGGGTATTTGACTATAGACTCCTACAATCTTGGAAGTATATTTTTAAAATAAATTTTTTAGTTTTTTCCCTATCATTTTTTAACTCACTTTGGATCTGTCTAAAATATAATTGATATAGTATCATTAGATTTCTTTTGACGTGTCAATGGTGTTATTGATAGTCTTAGCTCGTGACTAGACGATTCAAAGAGAAAAAGCTCCACGTTGAGGGTTCTAAGTTTGAATTTCGTCACCTTGAGGTAGTTTATAGCTTAACTTCTTTTAGACTGGGTTGAACAGTTAATGAACTTGAAAAGCATACTATGAGTTAGGGTGTTAGACGTGGGAATCATATTGGAGATTATTATATTTTATTGTGTTGTTTGTGCAGGAACTTGTATGTATATTATTATTGACTTAAGATATAGTAAATGATGTGATGCTCGTGTAGGGAATTTATTTGATGATTTCAGGTCTTACTTGTGTATTATTTATCATATTCTAATTGTGTCCCCCGAGTGAGGGCTTGGCTAGATATTACAAGATTTATTTGAAAATTTAGTTGCCTTTATCACATGACTGAATAAGAATTTTAATTAAGTTTATTGATGTCTTACATGACTATACATACCAGTAGAGCCCTATATAGCTTATATCATGAATCATTGTCATATGGAGTAGATTCTAAGCTCATTCATACCTGTATCGAATTCTTGTTTACCTTCATACTAATTTTTTATGAACAATATATACTCATATAATCTATACATATTCATGAGACTTGATACCACTGAGGCATTATGATTTCAAAAGATGATGAAAATTCTTGATTTAGGTCACTACCGGCAAAGTGGATTGTGAGGTATTAAAAACCTAGACCGAGGTTATTTATTGGTAAGGTTTGTTGAGATTATGAAAGCATATAGGTCTTAAATCCCCTGTTGATCATATCCTAAAGTGTTGAATCTTGGTAGGTGTATATGTTAGTGTCACTATCATTGCATCATTACATTGCATTTCATTATATTTTCTGTATTTCCTTACATATATCCTTGACATGTAATACTTTGCATTTCATTATACTTCGTAGTTTTTCTTTGATTTTATATTATAGAATTATTAGTGGAGACGATGTGAGCTATCGTTTGGAAACTTTTCTATTTGCAGGTGACGTGCTCATAGTATATTTTACGTGTGGTTATTTTCTACTGTGCTCAGTCGGTCTATGATACCTACTGAGTACAAATATATCACGATTCAAAACAAGGTCATGATTGTACTTATCGCAGTCCAATTTGGATAAGTAAGTCAATCACCCAAAAGGAAAGAAAAATCAAAATCAAACAATAACATAAATCAAGGCGAGACATTTAGAATGAGTTCAAGACATATCATATACAAATACAGAAGTCTGAACAATCATAAACATCCCAAAATCTTATGTCACAAGTATAAGAGCATCTAAATACATAACCAAATCTAAAGTACAAAGTTTGTCTTTGAAAGAAAAAAAGACAACTAAAGATGGATGAGATCCAAATTAGCCCCAAACTTTAGAGCACGCCAGTACCTCAAAAAACCCATAAACTCCGCACAAAAGTAAGCCACAATGTGTGGGAATCAATTTAGAATCTGCACCAAAAGGGCAGAGTAGTAGTGAGGATGGTCTAATTGTACTTAGTAGGTATCATATTCCAACTAAGCAAAGCAAAAAATTATATAAGTAAAGAAAACTATGTGCACATCACTTGCAAATTGAAAAGTTTCCAAACGATAGCTCATACCATCTCCACTAATATTTCTAATCTAAACACTGAAATAAACCAACATAAATCTACGAAGAGTAAAGGAAAACCAAAGATAAGTGAAGGGAAACTAAAAAAATCATGAAATATGCATATGTAATGCAATGAATGCAATGATGATGGGATGAATAAGAAAAGTCATTGCATGACTTTTTATCTACACCTACCGAACTCGCACCATCTAAGATAGGACCCATGGGGGGTTCACAACCCATATACTATAAGTCACATCTCACATCTCAATCCATGTTTCCAACTCATATTTACAGAGAGAGTCTTTATAAAAATGTCTCATTTTCTTTCAAAAATAGTGTTCCTCAATGGTACCGATATCTCATGAATATATATGTATGGAATGAGGATGTAATACTCACAATCAAATTAGTATAAAAATATCTAGTTCATTCATCACATATGTAAAAGTGAGCCTAAAATTCAACTCAATGTGTCCACAATCCATGATTTATCAACTCTAATTAGTCACCATCGACATATATATACATGTTAAATATCATTAATATCATATCAATCCCTAACTCAGGCAAATCTATCATGATAAAGACAACCAATGCTCATTAAGGCCAGTTATAGCAATTCAAGCCCTCACACGAGCATTATATCTAGAATAAAGACATTTAAATGCACATATAGGGCCAATAATATCAAATAAAGTTATCGCACAAGCAGTACACAATATCAAATATCATATGTCAACAACAATAGAATATAAGCCCCCACTCAAGCACATAACAGTAATAATAATCTCAAAATATAAACCTCATAGATATATCTCTAACACAGAGCATGCTTTACCTATTTATTAACTACCTAACTCAATATGAAAGAAACTAAGTCATAACCTACCTTGAAACGATGATCAAAACCTAATGTGCTTCAACATGGATCTTTCTCCCTTTGAACAACCTCAAAATCAGCTACAACATTCAAATATAGCATCTACATATTAAAAGAAAGCTAATTACACTCATATTGTCCATATTTGAGCAAGGTTCAAGGAATGAGTTCAAAAATTAAAGGGTTAAAACTAAAATTTTATTTTAGAAACACATTCTCCAATGTTATAGGAGTCTATAGTTGAAAATCCACACGCAAATAGATTAAAAACGAGGTCCAAAATTAAAAAAAACATTTTTAAATTTTAGTTGTAAAAACCTTAAGATTTCAATACAAGATCATGATTAAAAGGTATTTCAAAGATGTAATTAATAGGAGATAATGAAGATATTAGTTTAGAGGTTACTCACACGAAACACATGAATAAAAACCCTCAAAAATTGCCTTTTTCGAAGCTTGGAGGTCCAAATGGAGTAAATAGTGAAATTGAGACTTATATATTGTTCTTTGAACAGTGTTGCATGATCGTGGACCCAACCTAGAGATAGAGAGGGTCAACATTGATCAGCAATTAAGATGGTCATTCACGATCGTATAACAAGCCTCAAAATTGTGATGAGTCGACTCGATTTGGTCCACTGATTAATCCATCGCGATTGTGGTACCATCACCACACGATTGCGATGAGTGTTTCCATTGAGGCCTACAATTGTGATATATGGCCCAAAAATCATGATAAAGGGCTTGATGTATTAGAAAATATTGCACCATCAGAGCTTGTATGGTTCTGAATCCTCTGAATGGATCTTCGAAATGTGTTCGAAACCTGATAGAAATAAAACATAGATGATGTTTAGTTATTTCAATGTTTTGGACTCAATAGCAATGTTTGACTTTCGAAAAAAGACATTTTTCAATAAATTAACCTCCGGGACCTCTTTTTTACCATTTTCTCAAAGAAGGATCAAAATGCAAAATAAAGCTTTTGAACCAGATGCAACCCCGCTACTAACCCAAATTCGACATTCTAGATCTATTGAAACTTTTCAAATCGTCATTCAAGACTCGAAATATCATATGTCGACCAAAATTAACTGTATGGATTTTAAAGCATCTAAAAAACACAAATCACCCAAATTATTCCCATTCACATCAAGAACCGTGCCAACCACCCCACACTTCAAAATTAACATGTAGCAACTATGGGAAAGGAAAAAATAATCAAAATATTCTAAAGCAAAGTCTTACAATTTAGGTCTTTACAAATTAGATCGTACTCACCCTTACGACGCCCTTTCAATGTAGATCTATCACAACACCGAATCAGGGATTGACCGTGACGCGTATCTCAAGTCCACCGAGGATCAGAGATATCTCTCTTTGCCTAGTCAAACAGAACACAATATACTAGCAACGGATGAATTTCAAACATATAACAAGATAGAATAAGCAATAGTAAGGTCAATTCTAAGAATTCAACTGACATCCCAATCCACAGTAATCCACAAAGCATCTGAGCAAACCAAAACCAATCTAAGTCGAGACATGCCCCTGATGATAGTCAAAAGAACTCAATAGAAGTAGTCTAAGACATTATGAAACTAGACTTTAAAATGATAGCCCTTTCGGAGAATGGAATCTCACCACCTCAAAGTTGACTACTGACAACTCAGAAATCCTATCACTGTGCAGAAAAAGTAGAAGTGTCTCCAGTTCCTGCATCGCATGGGGATATAATATCTGGAGACGATTAGCGGGGTTAGCACTATCATATAACTAAAGGAAGGGGATAAATTAATGTCATGTTAAAAAGTTCAAAATCATTCGATACCAATGCACACAATCATATGCATATACATGTATATTTATAACATGCCAGGATAGGGAACATCGATTAGCATGAGAGTAAAATATTAGCCTATATTGTGTAGCCTAACCATCATAAAAAGGCACCTACGGGATATATAGGCTTAGCTTCCCCTATTGAAAGGGCCCCAATGAGTGTTAGCCGCACGAACCAGAGAATAATCATATGTACATATGAAACAAAGGTGACTCGAACACCCGTCCATATATCAAGGGTCACTCGAACACCAGGTCAAAAAGAAAGAGTGATTCAAACACCCGGCTATTTAGACCCCCAACGCTGGCAAACGTGGTTTCCAGCATCGGTCCCTCGGGACCTTCACTTTTAGGGCCTAGCTGCACAAATCTCTTTAAGCCCAATTAAAACAAGTTTTATATTCCCATTCATTGAACCATTATATTTATTTGGCATACACTACTGGTATCATCATATCAACTATACTTGAAAGGTATTATCATCATGCCATTACAATTCCATTAACTTGGGGGAATAACACAACCCCTTTTGTTCATTAAATCAAATTGGGTTCTTTAGCCTTTTATGTTTGCAATAGTTCCAAAGGTATTTTCAATGCGTACACTCTCATAATCAAAGCCAGTTTCACAAGATTGGGTTGAGTTTATACCAATTCTAATATCAAAAGCATCAATTTGGGGCAATCCACGACCCCCTTTCCAATTATCCATGACCATGCACCCCAGTTAGTTTAAAACCATCAATTCAAAATATAAATGATTCACAAAATAAAAGGCCATGGGAAAATAATTCATTCAATATTTTCTCAAAAGCCCTCAACCCACATTTGAACCAACAATTAAATAACATGTATAACAATTATAAATACTTGATTTTAACAAAATAAGATTTGGGGAAGATTAACATCCCTGAGATATCAAGAATTACGAACAAAAATCAACCCTTCGAAGTTTCTAATTGTCAATTCCTTGAAAACCCTAGTGTTCAGGACTTAGGGATTTGAGAGAGAAGAGAGTATGTATTTGATTGCTAAAGTGTTAAAAATAGGGCCCCCAAGGTGTTTTATAGTCATGGGTCCTAAGTGTAAAAGAGAAAAATGTCCAAAGTACCCTTAATTAAAAACCTAAAAATTATCGCCAGTGCCTACGGCTCACCCTACGACTCGTGAGGACATGCTACGAGTCGTCACCATGACTCGTAGTTTGGACAGTAGCTTAGGGCATCCACACTGGTCTGACTATGAGTCATACTCGATGAATCAGACTCAGACCTTATGACTCGTTAGGTACAATCGTTAAGTCAACAAAAATAAGGGACCACTACACTGGTGAGACTATGAGTCCCACCTTACGACTCGTAAAGTCTCACCATTACTCGTATGGTCTTCATCGTACTTAGGATTGAAACTTTGGGTAACACACTGGTCACCCTATGATTGACACATCATGACTCATACTAAATCTTCATGACTCATGGGGTACAAGTCGTAGTCATGGCAGTAAGCTACAAACTTAGGGATTTTTCGAAGGCAAAAATCTGGGGTGTTACATTCTCCCCCAAGGATCATTCTTCTCTGAATTATGAATCAAGGCATCCATTAGCACGATTTAAAGACAGAACACAACCATAATTTCCTTTAACAAAGTCAGAAAACAAAGATATTAAGGAGAACACATACCATAAGCACGATTATCTAAAGCAGGAAACAAGAATGTATATTTGGACTTCATGTCCTCTTCAGTTTCCCAACTAGATTCTTCAACCTTATAATTCCTCCATAGAACCTTCACCGAAGCCGCATCCTTACTCCTCAAATGACGGACTTGCCTATCCAAAATCTTAATAGAGACTTTCTCATAGGATAAAGAATCTGAAATGCCAACACTCTCCAAAGGAACAACCAAGGAAGGATCACCCACGCATTTTTTCAACATCGAAACATGGAACACCGAATGGATAGAACCCAAACTCAAAGGCAACTCTAACTCATAAGAAACATTATCCACTCTCTTCAAAATCAAGTACAGGACAACATAACGGGGGATGATCTTTCCCTTCTTTCCAAACTTCATCACCTCTTTCATGGGGGATACCTTTAAAATATCCAGTCACTAACATCAAACTCCAACTCCCTACTCCTCACATCCGCATAGGACTTTTGGCGACTTTAGGTGGTCGTAAGCCTATCCCTAATCACTTTCACCTTCTTCATGGCCTGATGGACTAAGTCAGTACCAAACAATCTAGTATCACCAACTTCGAACCACCCAATAGGAGGACGACATCTCCCAACATACAAAGCCTCAAATGGAGCCATCTAAATGCTAGGATGATAGTAGTTATTACAAGCAAACTCAATCAGAGAAAAATGGTCAACCCAACTACCACCAACGTAAATCATACAAGACCTTAGCATATCTTACAAAGTTTTAATAGTCCTGTCCGCTTGTACATCTATCTGAGGGTGGAAAGTGGTGCTAAGGTTCACCTTAGTCCCTCAAACCTCTCGTAGATGAAAGCCAAAAGTGGGATGAGAACTTCGTACCTCAATCAGATATAATAAAAATAGGAGCACCATGCAACTTGATGATCTCCTGAATAAAAAGCTTAGCATAACCCTCTACAGAATAATTAGTCATCACAGGCAAGAAGTGAGCATACCTGGTCATCCTATCCACGATAACCCATATCGATCAAACTAACTATGAGACATCGAAAGAACAGTAATGAAATCCATGTTAATTACTTCCCATTTCCACACGAGAAACTCAATCTCTTGAGACAAACCACCAAGCCTCAAGTGTTCCACCTTCACATGCTGACAAACCATACACTTGGCCACAAAATTAGCCACATCCCTCTTTATATTATTCCACTAATAGATCTCTTTCAAATCATGGTATATCTTTGTTGAACTAGGATGACTCGTGTACCTCAACTCATAATCCTCATCTAAGATCCTCTCCCGCAGCCCATCAACATCGAGAACACATAATCTACCTTGATACCTGAAGATACCATCACAACCAATCTCAAAACCCATGACTTTCTGCTGAACGACATCATCCTTGATTTGCATCAAAATGGGATCTAAAACTTATTTTTCTTTCACCTCAGCACCAAGAGATGACTTTACCACCTCTTGAACAATTACACCCCTATCTTCAAAGTCCAAAAGACGAACTCCGAGATTAGATAAATGGTGAATATCCTTCACCAACCCTCGTTTCTCCTCACCCACATGAGATAAACTCCCCATAGATAACCTACTAAGAGCATCAACAACTACATTAGCTTTACCTAGGTGATAATGGAGACTTATATCATAATCCTTGAGCAACTCATGCCATCTCCTTTGCCTGAGATTCAACTCATTCTAGGTGAACGCATACTGCAAGCTCTTATGGTCTGAACATATGTCAACATGAACTCCATACAAGTAATGGCGCCAAATCTTCACAGAAAAAATCACAACTAATAACTCCAAATCATGAGTCGGATAATTCTTGTCATGCACCTTCAGCTGCCCAGAGGCATACTCCACAACCTTAACATGCTGCATCAAAACACAACCCAGTCCCACACAGGACACAACACAAAAAATAACAAAGCCATCAGTACCCTCGGGTAGGGTCAAAATCAGAGCTGAGGTTAACTTATTCTTTAACTTCTCAAAACTACCCTCACAAGCATCGGACCACAGAAACTTTACCTTCTTCTGAGTCAACTTAGTCAATGGAGAAGCGATCGAAGAGAAATTCTCCATAAATCTCCTATAATACCCGCTAAACCCAAGAAGCTCCGAATGTCAGTTGGAGTCGTGGGCATAGGCCACTTCTTAAAAACCACAACTTTCTGTGGATCCACCATGATCCCCTCATTAGAAACAACATGACCCAAAAAGTAGAATTATTCTACCAGAACTCATACTTTGAAAATTTATCATACAAACGTTGATCCTTAAGAGTCTACAACACTATACGGAGTTGATTGGCATGATTATCCTCACTCTTAGAATATACCAAGATGTCATAAATAAACATAATGATATCTACACACTGACAAAATACCCGATTCATAAGATCCATAAATATCGTCCAGGCATTAGTCAAATCGAACGACATGACCCAATAATCATAATGGTCATATCAGGTACGAAAAGTAGTCTTAGGGATATCCACTTCCCTAATCTTCAATGGATGATAACCTGACCAAAGATAAATCATAAAAAAGTATATAGCATCCTAAAGTTATCAAAGAGATCATCAATCCTAGGAAGAGGATACGTATTCTTCACAGTCACCTTATTCAATTAGTTATAATCTATACACATCTAAAGGAAACCATCCTTATTATGCACGAAAAGAACACGAGCACTTCATGGAGAAATATTAGGGTGAGCAAAACCCTTATCAAAAAGATCTTTCAGCTACTCCTTAAGTTCTTTCAACTAAGTTGGAGCCATTCTATAGGCAGGGATAAAGATAGGATGGGTATCTGGGAGAAGGTCAATCCCAAAGTTTATTTCCCTATCCGGAGGAATATCATAAATATCATCAGGAATTATTTCAGGAAACTCATTAACTACATAGACAGATTAGAAAGAAGGGCCCTCAGAATTATAATCCTTAACCCAAACTAGATGATACAGACATCTCTTGGAAATTAATTTTCGGGCTCTTAGATGAGAATAACCTCCCCTTAGTTACTAAAGAACTACATTCCCTCTCAATCACCGGTATTCGAGAATTGGAAACTGATCCTTTGGGTTCTACAATCAAGAGACGCATAGCACGAATGGAGCCAATCCATCCCTAAAATAACATCAAAGTATAACATATACAACTCTATTAGATCCATCAATGTCTCCTTACTATAGATAGATACCACCCAACCCCCATAGACTTTTCTAGACACAACAGAGTCACCCACTGGGGTAGACAAAGAAAAAAAATAAAAAATAATCTCAAAACCAATACCAAAATGAATAGCCACATAAAGGGTCACATCAGAAAGAGTATACCCCGAATCAAGTATGCAATACACGTCATGAGAGAAAAGTTATAACATAACAATGACAAGATTAGGAGATTTCTTAGGTTCCTGGTGGGTGGCAAGGGCATACAGACGATTTCGGCCAGTATCGATACCCGAAGTAGTACCCTTTGGTGCTGGAGCAGAAGACGTAGGAACAAGGACCTTGTTAGCTCCATAAGCAACCCTTGAAAAACACTCCTGTTGCATGTGACCAAGTTGACAACACTTAAAGCATTTATTCCTCCCCTCATCACAAACTCCCCGATGCATCTGCCCACTAAAATGACAAATAGGGTAAAATAGGGTTAAATGAGCCCTACTGGCCTGAGACTAGGAACTTTATGCCCTAAATCCATTATTTGGAAGTCACGATCACCCGATAGCTTTGGATATAGAGCACGAGCCGCAGAATAAGAACCAGAATTTTCCCACTTCTTATTAGACCACTTTCTGCCATCTCTACCACCAATCTGCTAGCCTCCACCCTGCTCAGATACCTGAATTTCTTATTCTGTCATTCCCTTATTTTAGTTTGTTTCTTCTTTTCCTCCTCAACTTGTTGCATATACACCACAATCTTAGAGATAACCATGTCCTTGTTTATCAAGACAGACTTGCACTCCAACACCAAGTCCCAAGACAAGCTCGAAGCAAACTTTCTTACTCTAGCCCTCATTGAAGACACCAACTCTGAAGCATAAAGAGATAATTGATGAAACTTTAAGTCATACTCTTTCACAGTCATTATGCCTTGCTTTAAATTCACAAACTCCTCAATTTTTGCCTCCCTCAACTCCTGAGTAAAGAAGCGATCAAGAAAGGCACTACAAAAGTCATCCCACATAGTTGGCTAAACATCATCCTTTCTCAACTGCTTTCACTCCTCATACCACTGATATGTCACATCCTTCAACTGATATACATTGAAATCCACACCTGCTGAGTCAGAAGCATGCATAGCTCAGAAGATCTTTTCCATCTCATATATGAACCTTTGAGGATCCTCCTCAACCTTGGAACTAGTGAAAATCGAAGGACTCAACCTCATAAATTGTCCAACCCTTGTGGACTAAGAAGAAGGAATAATAGAAGAGCCACGCTCAGACTGGCGGGACTGAGAGACCACCAACTAAAATCAAATAAATTGACTGGCAAAACTCAGCATTAGACACATCTCCCTGAGGCACCGAAGCAGGAGTACCATCAGCCCTAGGAGCTCGAGGAAGACTAGTAGGGACCGGTGTAACTCCACAGGTGCAATCAGCAGTAGGGACCCTAAACTGGGTATGTACCCCATAGGCAAGATGAGTTTCATGCATGTTGTCCTCAAGCGGGACAGTGGAGTTTTCATGAGCATCAAATCTTCGGGGAGACATGATCAGAAATATGAACAAATGAGAATTAAAGGAGATTTCAATATCCTAGACTCTACAGCCCAAAAGTTGAACACAAAAAAGGGAAACATTACTAAATGCCTCGTAGCATCTCCCTTATAAGTGTGGCATGCTACACATCCATAAAACAAACTCTGTTTGATTTGTCTTTATGGAACCAAGATTTTCACGACCCAAACCAAGGTCTGTCCATAATGGGTATCTCAAGTTCGTCTAGGATCGGAGACCACCCCGTTTGCCTAGTCAAACAAAACACAACATACTAGCAGTGGATGAATTTTGAACATATAAAAAGATAGAATAATCAATCATAAGGAATAATATAAGAATTCAACTGGCATCCCAATCCACAGTAATCCACAAAGCCTCTGAGCAAACCAAAACCAATCAGAGTTGGGACATACCCCCGGCAATAGCCAAAAGAATATAATAGAAGTTGTCCAAGAGATAATGAAACAAGATTTTAAAATAATATCCTTTTCGAATAATGAAAGCTCACCACTTTAAAGCTAACTGTTGAAAACCCTGAAATCTTATCACTGTGCAGGAAAAGTAGAAGTGTCTCCGGTTCCTACATCGTGTGGGGATATAGCGTCTGGAGACTGTTAGTGGGATGAGCGCTAGCATGTAACTCAGGAAAGGGGTTAAAGTAATGCCACGATTAACAGTTCAAAATCATTCGATGCCAATGCACACAATCATATGCATATACATATATATTTATAGCATGCCGGGATAGGGAACAAGGCTTAGCATGAGAGTATAACATTAGCCTGGATTATGTAGACTTACCATCATAAAAAGGATCCACGTGTTATATGGTCTTAGCTCCTCCTGCTGAAAGAACCCCAGTACATATTAGCCGCACAAACCAGAAAATAATCATATGTCCATATGAACCAAGGGTGACTCAAACACCCAGCCATATATCAAGGGTGACTCAAACACCCAGTCTTAAAGTAAGAGTGACTCGAACACCTGGCCATTTAGATCCCCCATGCCGGTAGAACCATCAATATGGACCAAACCCGTTGGGCTAGCTCGACCAACCTGTAATTTAATAGGGGTGGGTTATGATTTTTATAGCTCATTTAAGAACAGGGATTTTTAGCCCGACCCAAATAAGCTCGTAGGTCCGTGGGGCTTGAGCAATATGGGCTGACCCGACCCGTGGGCCAAATAAAATATAATTAAAAGTAAAATAGAATACTAAGAATAAAAAAAAGAATCCATACCCAAAGTCTATTAGACCATCATAGATATTTAACTATTAATTATGTTTATAAAATATAAAAATAATTAAAATACAAATACAATTTTTTTATAAGGAATCAAATATGTTTGATGAATATGATGTTGCGATATTGAACATGCCATAAGTGCCATGAAAGTTTTTTTTAAGAGTTTATTTTCAAATATTGATATTTCTTTGTGTTTTATTGTGATCAATTAAAATAAAATTAGGTTAATATTGCTATTTAGCTAGTTATATTATTGCCCATCAACTATTTCATTTGTTTTTCAAAATCTCTATTTCGATTGAATTTGGTGTCAAAAGTTATTCAATTTCACTAGGATTTTTTTATAAATTTGAGAATTAATAACAAGTAATAACTTCATGTAATATTATATTGTAAATATTTATGTAATTAACATTTTAAAATTAAAATTATAAAAATAATATATTTTAAAAAGTGGGTTGGCCCGTGGAGTCCCGCAGCCCACACTGTGTGGGATGGGCTTGCTATTTTTTTGGCCTGGATGGGCCAGCCCGACCTGTCCCATATAGACTAGCTCGAATGGTTTGGGTCGACTCGTATTGACAGCTCTAGCAGACGTGATTGCCAGCATTAGTTCCTCGTGACCTCCATTTTCATGACCTAGCTACACAACCCCCTTTAAGCCTAATTAAAAGAAGTTTCACATTTTTATTTATTGAACTATGATACACATCAGGTATACACTGTTGGTATCATCATACCAACTACACTTGCAAGGTATTATTATCATGTCATTACAATTTCATTAACTTGAGGAAATGTCACGACCCCCTTTGTTCATTAAATCAAATTTGGTTCTTTAGCCTTTTATGCTATGCAATAGTTCCAAAGGTATTTCCAATGCATATATTCTCATGTTCAAAGCAAGTTTCACAAGATTGGATTAAGGTTATACCAATTCCAATATCAAAAACAATAATTTGGGGGAATCAACGACCCCCTTTCCAATTACCCATGCCTATGCACCCCAATTAGTTAGAAATCATCAATTCAAAACATACATGATTCACAAAAAAATGGCCATGGGAAAATAATTCATTCAATAATGCTCAAAAGCCCTCAACACACATTCAAACCATCAATTAAATCACATGGATAACAATTATAAATACATATTTTTAACAAAATAAGATTTGGGGAGGAGTAACATACCTGAGATATCCAAAATTATGGAGAGAAATCAATCCTTGGAAGCTCTAACTGTCAATTCCTTAGAAACCCTAGTGTTCTTGACTTAGAAATTTGAGAGAAAAGAGAGTATGTATTTGATAGCTAAAGTGTTAAAAATAGGGTCCCCAAGGTGCTTTATGGTCATCGATCCTAAGTGGGGAAAGAGGAAAATGTCCCAAAGTACCCTTAATTAAATAGTTAAAAATTATTGCTAGTGACTATGGTTCACCCTATGACTCGTGAAAAAATACAACGAGTCATCACCACGACTCGTAGTCTGAACAGTAGCTCAGGGCACCCACACTGGTCAGACTATGAGTCGTACCCTATGACTTATACTCAGACCTTACAACTCATTAGGTACAATCGTTAAGTCAACAGAAATAAGGGACCACTACACTGGTGAGACTCTGAGTCCCACCTTATGACTTGTAAAGTCTCACCATAACTCGTATGGTCTCCATCATACTTGGGATATAAACTTTGGGTAACACACTGGTCACCCTATGATTGGCACATCACGACTCATAATGAGTCTTCACGACTCGTACAGAGTCTTCACAACTCGTACTGAGTCTTCACAACTCGTGAGATACAAATCGTGATCAGGGCAGTAAGCTCCAAACTCAGAGATTTTTAGAGGCAAAAATCTAGGGTGTTTCAAGATCTCAATGCATAAGTAGGAACTAAAACAACTGATTTATGCAATGGTAGTTGACTTTTTGAAGATTTTGGTGAGTGATAAAATGCCCAAACTACCCCTCCTTAAAAGGATAAAGCGGTCGCTTTCAAATATAGTAACCCAACTAGGTTGCGGTCGATCCTATAGGGAATCGGCCAAAAATTCTTCTCAGACTTATTGAAACCACCAGGTAGAGCGGGAAAGTAAATTGGGGGGATTTATTGAAATAGAAAAAATGAGAAAAATTGGTTGTTTTGTGTTGTAAACAATCTAAGATGAACACTAGGTTTGTGTCCCCCCTGGCTTCTCAACTCAGTAGAATTATCGTACACTATCGAACTATTCTAATGCCTTGCATGCAGAATTTGATAAGTTATGCACCATCAACCGTCTTTTGGACTAGTTGATGGATTTCACCCTTTACCTTTTGATTCTTAGGATGTTGCCTTACTAACCCTTATCCTAGATCCAGTTAACTATTACCTTTTGGGTCTCTAATTATTAGATGATAGTTAACAATCTTACTTAGATAATACCTATTAACGTGGATCGGTCGTTAATCTTTAAATCACTATTGTGATTTTCTTTTCCTAGTCATTATTCCTCTTTTGGAGTAAGTAGTAATAATCTAGGCGGGATATTAAGTTGGCCATCGCTAAGAAATCAATAAGAACGAAGAAAATCCAATACATGCAAGAATCTTTATCTAAAGTGACTTAGCACTTCCTCTACTTTGTTAATCTGACAAGGTTCCTACAACTCTAGTTAAGGGAATTAGCGCTCATAGTTATGAGATCAATCATGGAATCCATAGATAAAATTACAAAACCAATCTCACAATAATGAAAGAATAAATTCCAAAGTCTTAAATTGAATAACAAACCAAGAACAACAAGATGTTTGTGAACTTGGCACCAAAGGGCCTCCTTCTGAATTAATCAATATGTGAATGTGTGAATGTTTGAATGAATAAACTAAACAAAGCCTAAAAGGTATTTATAGTTTACAAGAAACCTTAGAAATTAAATCCTAATTAAAATAAAAAAAAAACTAATTAACCATATATAATAAGACTTAAAAACATAATAGGAGTGTAATTGGGATACATAGAAACCTTAGGAAATAATTTTGGAGTGATCCAGAAAAGTTGAGGTTAGTGGCCATATGTGGTCTCCACATACGTCCTATCATTGGGCACATGTGCCACATGCTGCCAGAGGCCACACACATGTGGTGACCGCATGTGCTAAGACCAAAAAATCCTTCAGCTTGCTCTCGGGACTTTGGACCTCTAGCACATGCTTTTCCCACATATGGTTTGCATGTAGACTAAGTAAGTGCAAAAGTCCCTACCACTGGGTAGATAATTGAATTAGATTTTCAACAATACAAATTTTGCCTTAATCCGATATCGGAGTGAAAAGTTATGACCAAATTACTGAAGTATTGTCTCAATCTCGAGATCTTCAATTTTAGCACTTACCTTAGTCTCATACAGACCACATGTGCTATGTGTGGTCCGCATGTAGACATAGGTAAGTGTCAGAACTTCCAATACTTGCAACCAAGCTTTAAATCTTCAAAATTCATAACATATTTTGGTCATGAACAATCCGAAAAGTGTCACGAATACCCAATAATGATTAAGTAAGTGGCCAAAAACATCATTTTTCATCTTTTTCTCGCATTTAGCATCCAAAACTTAATTTCCCGCAAAACACTTCAAAAAAACACCAAATCTAATAAAATAACCTTAAGTAAATACATATTCTCCAATTTTAAGTATCATAAGTGCTATATTTCTATAGCATATCAAGACCATCAACTTAGAATGTTGCACGTCCTCAGGCAACAAAATATAACAAAATAATACGGCGATGCTTAATCAAGATAAATGTAAGATACCTATGGCAGTCAATCACAATTTTAGCTCAAGATCCATACCCTCTGCAAGTTCCATATTTTGAAACCTACTGTGTGTATTAATGAAGCACAATAATGCGACACAAAGGAATTAATCTATGGCATTATATTAGCAACAAACAACCATGCATATAGACAAGTTACACTACCCAAATAAGTAAGTAGCTAGCAATACAACTCATGTGCCCTCACATCAAAAGAAGTCCCCCTCACTCATATGAAATCAAGCATGTCAATGTAGGGACGGTCAAGAGACACCCATACTCAAAAACAAATTCCAATCAATGCATGCCAAATACCATAGGCTTTCAGACAATCAAGTTAGGATCACTATAGGACTTATCTCGGCTTGTAATGTAGGTTAGGGGATGGTATGATACATATAGATATTTAAAGTGACTAAGCCTCATTGGCACTACAATTACTTTAGGGTCTCACTTATTAACCATTTTTCACTTTATTTCCGCCCTTATTTCTCCCTTTTATTTTAAAGAACATTCAGGTTGAGTGTGGTTTTCTTATTTTTTCTTTTTCACAATTTTTCTTTTCTTTCTTCTTTTGCTTTTATTTTGCTACTACACCCATCCCTACTTTCTTTTTTTTTCCTTCTTTACCCCTTCTATATATTATGCACCCCTATGATAGCCACCCTCAACTTAGGCGATTTGCCTCAGTTGAGGTGCACAATGTCCAAGGAGGACCAGAGCCAAAATAGATTCATTATAACACAAATGGGAAGGTGAAAAGTGAAAATAAAGAAATAGGCTATAAGGCTCAAAATAGGGATCAAGGGATACTATTTCACAATGACAAGGTCATTTAGGCTAAAAGTGGGCTAAACTAAAAAACGACCTATGGTCCCTTCCTAACTGACTATCCTACAACCTAGGTAAGACTAACCATGCAAGTTCTGGATTTAACACACAAAGAAAACTAAGTAGCATCTCACACACACATGGAACAGGATTACATCACAATATACTACCTATCTGGTTCATGCAATTATTAGTAATGATTACCATATCCCTAATCCTAATGTCATAACAAGATCTGCAAAAGTCACATTTATATACATATCACACAGTTCAAAAACAAGCTATTGAAGGGGTATCATCAACAAAAATATGTTAAATACCCTAGATACTCATTTTTCTCCTAGTTACAATAAAACATCATGAAATAGAATATAATACGCCTAAACATGTCGGCTCTACTAAGAACAAGACTTTGGGGAAAAGACGCACGATAATAAAAAACCCAAGAGGATATCAAGACCCATAAGCAATCCCACCCTCAACTTAAGATCATGAATTGTCCCCAATGCATCAAACTATTACAAATCAAGAGAGTTGGGAACATACTTGTGGCACCATAGGTGTGGAAATCTGAGGTCAATCACATAACACGAATACAAACAACAAAATACCTTGGGTTGCCTTTCAAGCAGCGCTTAATTTCATGTCGCGGCATGATAGGACTTGGTTAGGTACTCAGATTTTCCCAACAAGATCATGGGTATCTTGATTACTCAGACTTCATCGAGGTAGCCCAATAGTTAGCATCCAATTTTTCTCTTTCTACTTTGAACTTATGAACGGAACCCCTAGTTATTTTTTTAGTTTCCCATTATGCTCCAGGAGAGGAGGTATAAAATTAAATGACCCAATAAATAGATATGGCATGTTTTACTTCTTGGCCCTTACGTGAGGAATGTATTTGTTTGATTCTGGCTCAGCAAATTCAAGAATATAAATATATGTTTCCTCCTCCTTGCACTCTTCTTCAGGCTCGGATGGCTCGACCAAAATCTGACTATCCAAACACAATATGGAAAAATATTTAGAATGAGGTTCAATATGCCCCAACTCATGATTTACAGTCTTTTTTACATCCCCATATAACTCTAGTATGCTCTCCTTAAGTGTGACACTATCCATAAAAGTATGAGCAATTTTTAACTCCTCCAATTTTAGTTCCTCAAGTTGGCTTCTCAGAATTTTTTCGATCTCATGCCACCCATAACTAGGTTGTTGGACACGCAACAGCTTTTGCATTTAACTCTACTTGTAAGTGGTATATATATCTAAGCCAAACCTATTAACATTTTAAATATGATCTTTATTTTCTTTGTCAGGATTGCCAACGTGTCAAACATGCTCTCATTATGTTCCAACAAAATATTTATCACGTTCTTACAGTAATGCATCATATCAAAAGGAAGAGGATTAATAAATAAGGAGTCATCATCACTCCATACTCCCTATGGTCAGGTTGTCATCTCAAAAGGAGTAGGAAACAAAAAAAAAAAAAAAAAAAAACTCGATAACTCCAACAACTTCAATAAAGAACTTCAAAATCGTATTCTCCTACAACGGCACCAAAATTTAGTAACTCCCAAACTACCCCTCCTTAAAAGGATAAAACGATCATTGTCAAATATAGTAACCCAACTAGGCTGGGGTCGATCCCACAGGGAATAGGCCAAAAAAATTTCTCGAACTTGGTGAAATCACCAGGCAGTGCGGGAAAGTAAATTGGGGGGATTTGTTAAAATAGTAATAAGAAGAAGAATTGGTTGCTCGTTGTTGTAAGCAATCTAAGACGGACACTAGGTTTTTCTTCCCTCTGGCTTCTCAACTCAGAAGAATTATCATGCACTATCAAACTATTTCAATGTCTTGCAGGTAGAATCTGATAAGTTATGTACCACCAACTGTCTTTTGGACTAGTTGATGGATTTCACCCTTTACCTTTTGAGTCTCGAGATATTGTCTTACTAATCCTTATCCTGGATCCCAGTTAACTATTACCTTTTGGGTCTCAGTTGTTAGATGATAGTTAACAATCTTACTTTGATAACACCTATTAGAGTGGATCGACCATTAATTTTTAAATTATTATTGTGATATTCTTTTCCTAGTCCCTATTCCTCTTTTGGAGTAAGTAGTAATAATCTAGGCCAGATCTTAATGTTGTCCACTGCTAAGAAATCAATAAGAACTAAGAAAATCCAATACATGTAAAAAAATTTATCTAGAACGACTTGGCACTTCCTCTACTTTGTTAATCCGCTAAGGTTTTCACAATCCTAGTTAAAGGAATTAGCCGCTCATAGTTATGAGATCAATCATGAAATCCACAGATAAAATTACAAAATCAATCTCATAATAATGAAATAATAAATCTCAAAATCTTAAATTGAATAACAAACTAAGAACAACAAGATGTTTGTGAACTTGGCTCCAAAGGGCCTCCTTCTGAATCAACCAATGTATGAATGTTCAAATGGATAAACTAAACAAAGCCTAAAGGGTATTTATAGATTACAAGAAACTCTAGAAATCAAATCCTAATTAAAATATAAAAACTTAATTAGTCATACATAATAAGACTTAAAAATATCATAGGAGTGTAATTGGGGTACATGGAAACCCTAGGAAACGATTTTGGAGCGATCCAAAAAAGTTGAGGTATGTGACTACATGTGGACTTTCCTTGGTAGTATGTGCCACATATTGCCTGAGGTTGTGCGCATGTGGTGACCGCATGTGCTTAGACCAAAAGATCCTGCAGCTTGCTCTCGGGACTTTGAACCTCTAGCACATGCTTTGCCCACATATGATCCACATGTGCTATATGTGGTCCGCATATAGAATAAGTGAAAAAAATTCATTATCATATAGATAATTAAATTATATTTTCAACGATATCAATGTTGCCTTAATCCGATATCGGGGTGAAAAGTTATGGCCAGATTACTGAAGCACTGTCTCAATCTCGGGATCTTCAATTCCAGCACTTACCTTAGTCTCATACAAACTACATATGCTACATGTGGTCTACATGTAGACATAAGTAAGTGACAGACCTTTCAATACTTGCAACCAAGCTTCAAATCTTCAACATTCATAATATGCTTTGGTCATGAACAATTCGAAAAGTGTCCAGAAACATCACTTTTCATCTTTTTTTCGCATTTAGCATCCTAAACCTAATTTTCTGCAAAACACTCCAAAAACACATCAAATCTAACAAAATATCCTTAAGTACATGCATATTCTCCAAGTTTAAGCATCGTAAATGCTATATTTCTATAGCACATCAGTGAGCTCCCCATCCAGAGCCTTATTCCAGCCTACATCTATCCTTATCATATCTTTATTTATATTTATAGACGGATTTTGTATTTTTCACTTTCATACAAAAGTCATTCCTATTAGACACAAAATACTAGTATGAAAGTGAAAAATACAAAATACTGAACTATTCAAACTATTTTGTATGAAAGAATAAAAATAATAGTATGAAAATTTACTACATACTAGTAGTAAATAATAGTATGAAAGTGAAAAATAATAGTATGAAAAATACAAAATACTGAACTATTAATTTTGCAGATTCGCATGTTACACCTAAGAATGTAGAAAGAATAAAAATAAATTCCAAAACTAATATAGTTCAAGATTTTGATAATGAAAATCCTACCCCATCTGAGATGGATTTTGATATAAATTATGTTTAATTATGATGACACAACTTATTGATTTTAGTCCTGGTTCTCAGGCAAGAAAATATATTCAAAAGGAATTTTTTGATAAAAAAATGAAATATCTTTAGGACTTGATTTTTTGAGGCCTATAGTCCGGATGAGTTAAAAAACTTCTCTGAAGAATTTTATGAAAGATGCGCATTGCATAATCAAATTGTTTACTTTGTGCCATGGTTCATATCTGCATATTTGCCTTTGTATGTCAAGGTGATTGAAAGATCTTACCAAAGTTCTAATGGTACTATAACACAAGTTATTTATCCTCATCAATCATCTTTTATACTGCCTAATAATACTGGTTTAACTTTCTCTGCTTTTCAACAATTTATCGATAATGAAGTTGGAAAAATCACTATTTCTAAAATTAATTGTCTGATTGCCCAAAATAATTATTTAAGTCTTTATGTAAAAGTTCTAGGAGAACATATCTCCTCTCTTGATGAAAAGCTTGATATTATGGCTAATTTGATTAAAAAACTTAGTGATGGTCAAAAGTCTTCCGATATTGCTTCTACGTCAGAAAGTAAGTCGGAAAACCTAACTGCTAAGCCGCATATTCAAAGACCTCTTGATATTGATATAGAAGGATTTAGACAACCCTCTGACTTAGAACAATTTAAAAAATTGCTTGAAAAGAAATTCTCTGGTTGAAATATAAAACCCATCGATTTGTCTAATAATTTTGCTGATACTATTGAATCTTTAACCAATAATTTTATTGATGTCCAAACTACTCCAATCGGAGCAAAAATCCATTCAGAGTTAAATAAACTCAAAGGATTGGTTAGAAAACAACCGGGAAAGAAATATACGAATATTCCTCGGATGCAAACTGCCTATTACCCACGACCAACTCCTCAAGATGTCATGATCGAAGAGAGAGATTGGTCCCTCACTAACACTTCTTATAGTGGCGAACATATTTACGAATGGAATTTAGATGGTTTATCAGAAAGACAATTGTCTATTTTGGTTCATCGTATGTTAATGTATTCTACTATTGCTAAAGTCTCTAGCCCTAAAGACAGTACAGGAAATCCTACTCGCTCAGATAATACTATTTGTAAAATGATGGTTGCTGGTTTTACTAGTCAACTTCGTGGCTGGTGGGATAATTTTCTTTCTAGTGAAGACCGAAATAAGATCTATGAAGCCAGAAATCTCTTACCTGGGGTAGATAACCTAGGTCGGGATCTTCCTGCAAATAGAGAAGATACCGTTTATACCCTTATGCTTACTATTATTCAACACTTTGGAGGTAGATTTACCAACCAACATGAAAACACTCGCACTCTCTTAAATGGTTTAAGGTGTAGACATTTAGGCGAATTTAAATGGTATAAAGATACTTTACTTTCTAGGGTTATGGATTTGCCCGAGTCTAGATTCGAACATTGGAAAGCTAGATTTGTTGATGGTCTTCCACTACTTTTTGCTGAAAGAGTTAGAAAAACCATCAAGGGTCAGTACGGTGCAATTCCTTGGATAGATTTTACTTATGGTCAGCTTCTAGCAGCCTGTACTGAAGAAGGTTTAAAACTCTACAATGAATTAAAATTATCTAGGCAAATTAAGCTAGATAGAATGAGAGAAAAAACTCAATTAGGAGATTTTTGTGGACAATTTGGTATGAAAAATCCTCCTTCTACTAGGAAAAAGAGTCGTAATTCTGACAAAGACAAACCCTACCAACGAAAAAGATATAGACGTAGGTCTATAGAAGAGCGTCAAGCTAGAAAAACCAATCGCAAATCCTCTAAATTTATAAAAAATAAGTCTAAAAGAGACCTAGCAAAAATCAAGTGCTATAGATGTAATCAATATGGTCATATAGCCCCTAATTGTAAACTTCAAAAACTCAAGTCTTTAGGACTCTCAGATGAAGTGCAGGATCAAGTACATGGTCTTTTATATACTTCTGGTTCTGATTCTGACTATGCAACTGAATCTGAGGATGATATTGAATTACCCAATTCTTCTGATATTGAAAATTACGAAAAACCTACAACTAATGCTTGCACTGATTGTAATAAAGATAAGTGTGGCTGTGATGATGTGTTTTATAAACTTCAATCTCAATTTGAAGATTTAGAATTAAATATTTCCACAATTATTGCTGATAGCGCTCTAGAATTATTGAAAGAAGTAACTGATGAGAAGCTTCGTCAAAAAATTATTGATCTTACTTCTACATCAACCAATACTTCCAGTAATCCTAAGATAAGTAATTCTATTACAAAATCCTTTAATATAGATATCATGCCTTACTCTATTTCTGAAGTCAATAGAAGACTTGTTATTAGTCAAATGCCAGGAAGAAATACCACTTTTAATGATTTAAAAACTGAAGTAGAAAATTTAAAAAAGGAAATTATCTCTCTAAAACAAAATTAAATGATCTCTGATCATAGGATTTTGAAAATCGAAGAGGATATTTCTGATTTTTCCCAAAAAACTATTTCCTCTAAAGGAAAAGAAAAGGAAGTTGAAAACCCTGACAATTTTGACATGAATAAAATTATTTAAAAAATTGATTTAAAAAATAATTATTTCTTGGGGATGATGCAATTAGTTACTGCTCATAAATGGTATATAAATTGCACTATTTTGATTAATAAGGAATTTTTTATCACTAATATTATTATGATTGATAGTGGTGCTGATGTCAGCTGCATTCAAGAAGGTTTAATTCCAACCAGATATTTTGAAAAAACTACTCACATAATTAAGTCGGCATCTGGTCATAGTCTTGACATCAACTACAAATTACCGCATACTCATATCTGTCGAAATAAAATTTGCATTCCACATTTCTTCTTTTTAGTAAAAAACCAGTTATATTCTCCTATTATTTTAGGAACACCTTTTATAAATGCTATTTATCCTTATACATACATCGATGCAAATGGTTTTAAAGCTACCTATAAAAATAAACAAATCTCTTATCATTTTGTTACTGGCCCTATAACAAGAGATATAAATGCTCTTATTAATATGAAGCAAAAGCAAGACAATTTTTTACAATTAAAATTAATGAGTATAAATATTCTAGATACAATTAAGTCTGTAAAGATCCAAGAAAAAATAAAAATGATTTCTGATCAATTGATTCTTGATATTTGTGTTGATCACCCAAATGCCTTCTGGGATCGAAAAAAGCATATTGTTTCTCTTCCCTGTGCAGATGATTTCTGTGAAGAAAAAATTCCCATAAAATCACATCCCTGTCAAATGAATGCAGAATTAGTAGAATTCTGTAAAAAAAAGATTGATAGTCTTCTGCAAAAGGGTTTTATAAAACCTTCAAAATCTCCTTGGTCTTGTACTGCTTTCTATGTTAATAATACTGCTGAAAAAGAGCGGGGTATGCCTGGATTAGTCATCAATTATAAACCCCTGAATAAAGTTTTAAAATGGATTAAGTATCCTATACCAAATAAAAAAGACTTACTTTCTAGATTATATGATGCTAACATATTTTCTAAATTTGATTTAAAATCTGGTTATCAGCAAATTCAAATTGATAAAGAACATACTTATAGGACTGCTTTTAATGTTCCCTTTGGACAGTATAAATGAAATGTTATGCCATTCGGTTTAAAAAATGCTCCTTCTGAATTTTAAAAAATTATGAACGACATTTTCAACCCTTATATGGCTTTTATCATTGTCTATATTGATGATATTTTAGTATTTTCTAAAAACCTTGAATTATATATTAAACACCTAAATATGTTCAAACAAATTGTTATACAAAATGACTTGGTCATCTCTAAACCAAAAATAAGTTTATTCCAGACAAACATTAGATTTTTAGGACACAACATTCGTCAAGGTACTATTGAACCTATACAAAGAGCTCTAGAATTTGCTAAAAAAATCCCCGATATTATTACTGATAAAAAATAGCTACAAAGATTTCTTGGTAGTCTTAATTACATTTCTCCTTTTTATGAAAATTTGTCTAGAGATTTAGCTCCTCTATATGATAGACTAAAAAGGGATTACAAAATGCCTTGGACTCAAGTCCACACTAATTTGGTAAAATTAATTAAAAAGTGAGTTCAATCTCTTCCATGTACATCTCTTGCAAACCCTAACTGGTTAAAAATTGTTGAAACTGATGCTTCAAATATTGGGTATGGAGGAATACTTAAACAAGTTAATCCCCATACAAAAATAGAATGTTTGATTAGATTTTATTCTGGTAAGTGGACCGAAAGTCATAAAAAATACGCCATTGTAGCTCATGAAATGCTTACTATTGTAAAATGTATTCTAAAATTCCAAGATGACTTATATGATCAAAGATTTATTGTTAAGACTGATGCTCAATCGGTGAAGTATATGTTCGACAAAGATTTTAAACATGATGCCTCTAAATTAATATTTGCAAGATGGCAAGCTCATTTAACCCCTTTTGATTTTGAAATTCATTATAAGAAGGGTAGTGAAAATTCTTTGTCTGATTTTTTATCTCGAGAATATTTGATCGATTAACATGAATTTTTACTCATACTTCCTCTCTGAAAAAACTATAATTACTATTATCAAATGCATTCCTTTAAACGAGGATATTCATTTTCTTATCTTAGAAAATCTGGTTCGTGGTAAAATAGAAGAAGAATTATTCTTTAATCATGACGAATTTCTTGATAATGATATTTATTGGTTTGATATTGACATAAGTGACTAATATTTACAGGATTAAAAGGAATAATGAAGCTCTTTCTCCACTTCTTCTCTCAAAAATTCTTAATCACTTTTATAAAGACAACTCCTTTAAA
This sequence comes from Capsicum pubescens, assembly GCA_030864215.1. Classification (NCBI taxonomy): domain Eukaryota; kingdom Viridiplantae; phylum Streptophyta; class Magnoliopsida; order Solanales; family Solanaceae; genus Capsicum; species Capsicum pubescens. Next base: position 103,014,742 of record CM061538.1, read on the forward strand.
TGCAGATATGCACATGCTTATATTACGGAAGGTCATTAATGATTTTATCACAAAGGACATATTATATGAAGATCTTTGTGAGTATATGTCATGGTATGCTGATCAAATTCCTAATTATTGATGTAGCATGGAACCACCCTGACAAACAGCCAGAGGACGTAGCAGAGGTGGACGACCTCAAAACTCTTCATATCAAGGAGGACGAACAAACCCTTCATATTTTGATCGAAGAAATCCTGCATATAACTCTGGAAGTTCTAATTTTCCTGTGTTACAACAAGGAAATAAGACTCTAATTAATTTCAAAATTCTTCAAGTTGAATCATCATCATCAAAAACTCTGAATATTGATTCTTCCGTACATCTGGAACATATTCCTTAAGACCATCCACTATATAAACAACTGAAATCCTATATATCTGATCAATAAAAAACTGCAGATTCTTTTGCATCTATAGTTCAGGAAAATTCTGAATATAAACCTTCATATGAGAAATTGAATGCTAGAGAACTCATACTATATATTGAAAATCAGCATATTCCTGGTCAAGAAAATACTGAAGAAGCGTGGAGGATACTCAAAAATTATCTCACTGCCAATGTTTATTTCACTGGCGAATCCTATAAAATTCGGACTTATTATGAACATATATTAGTCCAAACATTCAGTGCAACTTTTGATCATAGTCCCCTTGGAGAATCTACCCCAGGAGTACATGGATACTCTAAAATGGTGATTACAAAACTTATTCCTATTGAAGAATGGGGCATTTCATCAATGACTCAAAAATCCATGTCAATGGGGCCAATGGGATAAACACTAGCAAATTTTACCTATTGGAATTACATTAAAGCCTTTTCTCAAGTATTATATTATAATAATTATAAACACAAATATACTTTGTTTATAAAAATTTGTGCTAAAGTATTTGAAAAGCCTATTCCAAACTGGTTTATCCAATGGTGGACTCAGCATAGACCCACAGTCAAAATATTACCTCCCGAATATTTCTCTCTTTACCATTCATGGAAGAAATCTTCACCTTTCTTAACTGAATTATATCTTTCAGAGCATATTTGTAAAATCGATACTATTGACCAAATGTATTTCTACATAGAATTCTCCATCCCTTGGATCCATCGATGATTAGTAGAAATAGGCTATAATACCCAACAAATTCTTGTTGTATATCGAACATTCTATTGTAATTTCTAGGACAAATTGCTTTGGAAAGATCCAGATACTAAACTCACCTATGGTCATGATCAACGAGAGAAAATAGTCAAGAAAATTACCGAATATGAAAAAGCTCCTAAAAATTGATTTTAGTTGAAGAAAAAAGTCTTAACTATGTTTCTAGAAGAATTTCTGCACATGAGGGAAATAAAATGCAGATGATAGAAAAATATTTATCAGAAGTAAGAGATAAATTACTTCAAACTGTGGAACAAAATTCAGATATATCAATGAACAGTACTGAAGAAAACACTGAAGATCTCACAGATTCTCAACCTCTGGAAGTTCTGCTAGAAAATGAGGAAATTATTGAAAACGCTGAAGCATTCATTAAGAAGTGGAAAGCTAAAGACAAGATTTGATCTGACCTCGACGTCTGGTCCCTTTATTTTCTTGATAAAGACTTATGGAATAGTAAAAGCACTGTGCACAGGGACCCATCTAATACTGTGCAAGATTTTTTTTCTTATTATTTATAGACGTCTCATTCTTGTTAGAGAGGCAAAAGTTTTTAAATTCTCTTCTTATGTTTCTCTCTCTATAAGCTCTCCCTTCTCTCTACATCTCTCTTTGTAATAAACTTTAAAGAATAAATAAGAAGCCACCGTTTACTACTATTCCGGCCTTGCTTCAGGCTATTAAGGTACATACTACTTTTTTATTTGTGTGCATTTAATACCTCTTCTTCCCTCGTCCAGCCGTGACTATGTTCGGCTAAAGGACTTCTTATATCTATGTTGAAGTTCTAACTTCATTTACATAGTAACTATGAAAGATCCAGACTCTATCAAAATATAAAGAAATTTTTCTATAGTTTCTTGACTTGGTTCCGAAATGGTGGTACAGTCGAGTTTAATGAACTCATGTTAACTTTGTCTCTGTGACTACGTTCAGTAAGTTGTGCCTTTTTATCCCGTTGTACTGATACGAAAAGGGCGACTTCTGCACAATTAGAACTTCTAGACATATAAGTTTAACATAAGATTATTAAATCTCTGACAGGCCCCTTGTTTGGATAAAAGATCTCATACATTCATTAAACTATTTGAAATTCTTTTATATTTCGGTTGGTGCTTTGGTTCGATTTTCCGACTTTGGCATAATCCGATATTGTTATACGGTCTGGCAGGCTGAGCGGCATACCCCAGCCTAGTGAGATTCTGTTCATATTAATGGTATCACTGTATTAGTTTTGGAATTAATTTTTATTCTTTCTACATTCTTAGGTGTAACATGCGAATCTGCAGAATTAATAGTATGCAAGGATGCAGCACGATTCCTAGCTGGACCATATTCTGGATCTATAGGAGAAATATGATGTATGGGAGGTAACCTTCTTGGTATTGAAAAAGAATTTCTATATATTGGAGGAGTATCATTAAATTGTAAGCAAATTCTACTGTCAGAGTTTTGAGATACATGAGTTTTACATCGGATCAAAGTGTAAATTAAAAAACTTGTGGGTTATTTTCAAACTTTTCTTACTTTCTTAATCCTTAATAAAGTAATTATCACCTTCACTCAATTATTAAGACTTGTGTTACCCACACTTCATTTTAAAACTCTTTTGTCACCTTGAGCCCAAGGTCCCGTGTCACATTTATAAAATAATTTTAGATTTAACTCAACTCCAAAAATTAGTTTAAAAAATGATAATTATAAAAAATTATATGGAGGTACCAATTTACCTTAGCACAACCAATGTAGGACTCAACAATGTTTTATATGCAGATTTTGATTCTTTTGTTTTGAACTACTCACTACTAAAAAAAAGAGGAAAACCGATCACATGTGGTCGGTTTTTTAAATATTTTTTATTTTATTTTTCAAAAAAAGTGATTACTAGTGGACGATTTCTGAAAAAAAACTAATTAAAAATATATAAAAAACCGACCACTTGTGGTCGATTTTTTGATTATTTTTTATTTATTTTTTTCAAAAAAAACGATCACTAGTGGTCGGTTTTTTGAAAAAAATAATAATTAAAAAATATATAAAAATATATATATATATTTATTTTTTTTAAAACCGACCACTTGAAGTGGTCGGTTTTTTTAATTTTTTTTAAAAAGCGACCACAAATGGTATATATATATATATACATATAATTTTTATCGGTTCAGTTTGATTATTTTGTCAGTTATTTTAGAGTAAAATCAAAATCAAACCAAATAAGTATCAATTTTAAAAATTTAAAACCAAACCAAATCAAACCTAACCAAATATCAGTTTTTTTAATCGATTTGATTTGATTCACAATTCGATTTAATTTTTAACCAAATCATGAACACCCCTAATCTTACCTAACTGTGAGAGGTTGCTTCCATGGCCTTTTTATTATTATATAGATGAGTGAACGGATTGTTGTGGGGGATTGTGTCGGTGCTTTGCTGGCTGGTGTGGTGCATCTTTGTTGTTGGTTGGTTGGTTGGGACACTTGAGGCTTGGGCTTAGCAAAAAGCAATGGCGCAACATAGGGAATCTATTCTGAACAACTCTTTTCCAGTCTGACATACATTCATGGCCCAACGCAAAACATCCAATTCCTTCCTCTTCTCCATTTTCTCAAAATATACAATAGTAAATACACCCCTAATTTGTATCCAAACAAACGTCTCAATCAAAAGTCCGGATCAATAGAGAAACTAAAAGCTATACAACAATAATATATTTAATATAATGTTATAAAGAAGGTATTGAAGGATAAAATCAAAAATGTATGCACACCTTTCCTTTACACCAGAAATAGAAAGACTGTTTCTGTAGCTCAAAAACAAAAATTATTTAGAGAAAAAATAATAAAAGTACAAACAACAATACATAGCAGCAAAAACAACATATGGGATATATTAATGGAATACTTAAAAAAAAAAAAATATTATTATTTTTTTTGAAAAAAACGCACACAATTTCAATAAAATTAGTGGGCAAGTCTGTTTGCACATGAAAGTTTAGAAACAAAGTCAATGTGTAAGTAAAACACAGGGATAGTTGGCACCAAGGGTAATTGATACGAAGGATAAGGAATAATAATTTCAGAATAAAATGCTGAATTATTTAATTATGTATTTGATTAGGAATATCAATTAGATTTGAAATTAGTTATCTCATATATAAATATATAGTGGATAACTAATGTCATAAAAATATCTCAATCTACAAGAAAACTTTGTCTATTCTATCTCTCACACCAACCGACCCCTAATTAGTATCCAAATGTCTCTATCAAAAACGCTGATCAATAGAGAAACTAAAAGCTATGAAATATTAAACACACATATAATATCAATAAAGTTACTGTGCAAGCCTGGCACATGAAAGTTCACAAATAAAGTCAATGTATGTGTGTAAAACAATAGAGAACTATGACCTAAGAACGTGTAAAACAATAGAGAAATGCATTTCGAGGAAATGTTGTGATTCTTAAAAATGAATGGTAATGTTCTCTAACAATTGCACTTATGTGCGTGGCCAGAACAAACATTTTATACCATCACGTTAATGCAAAATTCATCAAATTTATCCTCCGTTAATTTTTTGATTCAACCATGTTTTTACCTTTATTTAATTGGGCCAAAAATGATTTACACAAAATTTAACAGAAGATTAATAAAGACATATTTGAACCTATATACATACTTTAAAAGTATATTTGGTCTAATTTAGTTCTTAATTACAATTGTGCAAAAATCTTTGGAGTTGTGTTTGTGAAGCAATTTGATTAAATTGCAGTGAATTTTCTTGCAAATTTTAGGCATCATATATGGACATTATGATTAATTTTTAAAAAACTTAATTTGTCATTGTGTACAATTTAAATTATAAACTCTAGGTAAAGACACAACAAGTCAATAATGTCATTAAACAAGAAAATTCATTATGTAATGAATTTCTCTTGTTGCTGCTAATTTTATCTGTCTTATTGAGCGGTAAAAATAGTCTTTGCCTATTTAAACATGATTTAGTTTTACCCCTCTTTACATTTTTCTCTTCTTGCTGCTAATCAATATATGGATGAGGAGCCTAATACTTTTGTTACAGTGATTAGTCTTTACATATTTAGACATTTTTATAGCTTAATGCCTTAATTAGTTACTAGTATGTTTAAATTTAAATTTTAATCCTGAGGTAAAATGATTTGAAAAAAGATGGGCATGTAGTACTAAATTTGTGTCTGAACGACTAATAAAATAATAAAAGTTATGACAGAATAGTGTTTAAATTTAAATAAAAAAAAATGTTAAGTGATTTTCCTAGCAAGAATTTAATGAAATACTCAAAATATATATAAATTGATTAATCTCAGTTTCACACAGGGACGGAGTCAGGTCTTGTTAGGGGGTTTCACACAGGGGCGGAGCCAGGCCTTGTTAGGGGGTTCGGCCGAACCCCCTTCGATGAAAAAATACATCATTTATACATGGTTAAAATTATTTTTATGTATTTATAGTAGGTGTTGAAACCCCTTCGGCTAGGTTTTCTTAGAATATTGAACCCCCTTAATTAAAATTCTGGATTCGCCTCTGGTTTCACATTTAACTTTGATACAATTTAATTTTTAAAGTCTAAATTTCTTTTTGGTTTTATTATATTAATATGGTTAATGTGTCTTTACCTAGAACTTCTAATTTAGATTGTGCAAATTGTACATTTAAGTTGCTTTAATATAGCTCATAATGTGTCTATGTGAAGTATTAATCTGTTGAGAAATTTACTACTACAATTTAACCAAACTCCTTCACAAAACCAACTTCACACAAGTTATTGCAGAATTAAAGTTAGGAACTAAATTGGGTCAAATATATATGTAGGTTCAATATGTCCTTGGTAGTTTTTTGTTAAGTTTTGCGTGAAATAAGGACATTTTCCCCCCAATTAAATAACATTAGAGGTTTGGGCCAAACTATTAGCAAACGACAAATTTAGTAAATTTTGCATATTTTAAGAATACTTTTTGACCATTTTTTGAACCTTAACTTGTAAATAATGAAATCAATTACTTAGAATTTATTATTAATGTAAAAATTTGTAAATCGTAAACTTTTGAGTTTAAGTTTACACCTAAATACTTTTTTGATTTGTCAAATTATTTAAAAGACATCTACATATAACTCTTTTTAAGATATGAGCATTAAAATTTTGATATATATAGATATAGATATGAAAATAGATATGAAAATTTAAAAATCTATATATAAAATAAATAATTAATCAGTAAAATAAATTTTGTTGCCAAGAAAATAGATTTTTGTTGCCCAAATACCAAGTGGCTTGTTCTCAATATGCCACTTGGCATAATTTTATGCAAACTTCTTTGTTTTATTATATATATAGATAGATATTTTTTACCACAATATGAAAATTTAAAAATATATATATAAAATAAATAATTAATCAGTAAAATAATTTTTGTTGCCAACAAAATAGATTTTTGTTCCCAAAGTACTCATTGACGAGTTCTTAATATGACACTTGACATAATTTTATGCAAACTTCTTTGCTTTATTATATAGATAGATATTTTTTACCACAATATGAAAATTTAAAAAAATATATATAAAATAAATAATTAATCAGTAAAATAAATTTTGTTGCCAACAAAATAGATTTTTGTTGGCAAAGTACTCATTGGCTAGTTCTTAATATGACACCTGACATAATTTTATGCAAACTTCTTTGTTTTATTATATATATAGAAATAATATTAAATTAATATTAATTACCATTATAATTTTGGGAAGAATTTTAAAAAGGTAACAATTATTTCTTTCTTAATTACTGATTTATTTCTCAAAATTTCTTATAAATTTATAAGTTGATTATAGTCAATTGATTATTTAGTTATCTTTATAATTTGCTAAAAACTAAAATAAGGTAATAATTATTTTTTCCCTAATTACGGATTTTCTTATACTCATTTTTTTTTTACAAAAATAGGTCAAACTTAATTGTGATTAAAGCTAAATTTTTTATTTTTTTTTAAAGTCAATTAAATTTTTTCCATATAAATTGTTTGATTGCTAATTGATTAATGATTCATAATTTTTTCTTGTAATAATTTCTTGATTTACTCAATTGTAATAAAATCATAATGTTTTTAATATACTATCATTATTTATATAGTATACATATTCTGAGGGATGACATCTTTTTCAAATATATTTTATTTGGAATGACTATAATTTTTTCTATATAAATTGATCGGTTACTATTTATTAATGGGTTATTCTCTTAATTGGTTTTTTCTTGTAATATGTCTTTTAATCAAATGTAATGAAATCATCAATATTTATTTTCTTATAATACTATTATTTAAAACATACGAAATAGTTATTTATTTTTTACCACAATAAGAAATATGAAATCATATTAACTAAATAAATAAATAATAAAAAAACATAGAATAATATGAAATAATTAACTACTATTCTTACTATGAAATAATTGAACAATCATAATAGTTTTCATCCAATAGAAATAAATCGTAATTGATTTTTTTCACGATATGAAATAACATTAAATGACATAATATGAAATCATAATAGTTTTCATCCAATAGAAATGAATCTTAATTGTTTTTTTACCACAGTAGGAAATAATATTAAATATTTAAATAATCAGCAAAATAGTTTTTTGTTATGAAATGATAGTTTTTTGTTGTAAGAATTCAAAGAGATAGTTCTCAAGATGACATTTGTCTTAATTTTAGGCTAGACTATCCTCCTTTATTATATATATAGATAGATAGATATGAAAATAGATATGAAAATTTAAAAATCTATATATAAAATAAATAATTAATCAGTAAAATAAATTTTGTTGCCAAGAAAATAGATTTTTGTTGCCAAAATACCAAGTGGCTAGTTCTCAATATGCCACTTGATATAATTTTATGCAAACTTCTTTGCTTTATTATATATATAGATATAGATATGAAAATAGACATGAAAATTTAAAAATCTATATATAAAATAAATAATTAATCAGTAAAATAAATTTTGTTGCCAAGAAAATAAATTTTTGTTGCCAAAATATCAAGTGGCTAGTTCTCAATATGCCACTTGGCATAATTTTATGCAAACTTCTTTGCTTTATTATATATATAGATGGTGTCTCATATAATTATTGTTGGTTGTATCTTATTCATATTAATATTTTGGATAGTGCTAAATGGCCACAAAAATTTGGCCCAAATTTTGCCACAATAATAAAAAGATTATATTAACCTTTTCTTTTAAATAGACAAATTTATTTAATTTTTAAAATAAAAAAATAAAAATATCCAAAAGTTAACTAGTTCATAATGTGAACATAATTTTTTTCTATTGTGGCCAAAGAACTTTTTCTGGAAATTTTTGATAAATGGTGACATGATAATATAAAAATTGTTTACAATACCGGTGTTAGTCTCAAGTTATATGACTCACTCTTTTCTTTTAGTCAATCTAAAAAAAATAACATATTTCTGTATTTTGTAACAGTCTAACATTAAAATGTCTATTGTACCCTTAATCAAATGATTTATAGTCACTCAAATATCTATGACTTATTTTATATCACAAATTTAAAAGTTTTTTTTTTTTTTAAATTTTATGTCAAATCAAGTTAAATTATATAAATTGAGACCGAGAAAGTACTTCCTCCGTTCCAAATTACCCGTCCAAAATTGAGATGACACATAGATTAAGAAAAATAATTAATAACATGTCTAATTTACCATAGTACCCCTATTAAATAATATTTACATTTTGGTTTGAAGAAAAAGTAATTAATGCAAAGGGTATTAATACAAAGGGTAAAACATGAATTTTTTTTTTTTGTCTCTTCTTGATTAATGAAAAAAGACAAGTAAAATGATAAATTAAATTAGAAAATTTAGAACGGAGGGAGTATTATTTAACTTTAATCCCTTGCTTAAAAGTGTAATCTTGCTTTAGTTGACAGTCATAAACAGAATATATAATTGGATTATAAAAAGAAGTTTAGATTTTGAGGTTCCCAATTCATTCTCTCACACATTGCAAGAAGGGAACATACTCTGCTGCCTTCTCTCTTCTTGAGGCCTCAAACTTCATCAATTCTTTAAACCTTTTTCCAATGCCACAATTTATATAATTTAATCATTCTTTTTGAGTAATATTTTAATCGTGCACATGAAGCTATCATCCTCTGTTTATTACTTTAATCATTCTTTATTGGGTGGATTTGTTGACAATGTAACTGGTGAATGGAAAAAATTTCACATCGGTGAATGAACGGAAATTATGCATTCGCTATAAGACTTGATTTATTATTTTTTCTTTTTGCTAGTTTTTGGGTATAACTTATAAGTTAGATTCAAAATTTAATTTGATATGATATTTGAATAGAACGTGGTAGTGTGGATCCCTAAGATCCCTGATATTTGCAGGGGATGGAAATAGGAAAAAGACAGAAACGATATTTCAAATTAAATTATTTTCATGAAAATGGTCATGAAATTTAAATTTCACTTTTTAGCCATTTCAATTTATTGACTTGTTCAATACTATTTCTACACACCTTCTATACAGTTTTTATACAAATCCTATACATATAAATATTCTATACGAAAATTATACAGTTTTGATACATAATTTCTATAATAACTGTACATTTTTTTACACGTTTTATACAACAATTATATAATTTTTATACATTTTCTATATATTTTATATATATATATATATTGTACATATACATATTTGATAGAACTATACAATTTCTATACATCTATCTTATTTAGATACATATTCTATTTAATAATTATATCATTTTTATATAATTTAATTATTATTTCTAAAAAATAAAAAAAAGCAGAATATTTGATCAATTAAAAAATTTATAGAAAAAAAAAGTTGAAATATTTTTAAAAGGGTCGAATTACCCAAGTTGAATATTGTATCAGTATTGTATATAGACTGTATCAGTATTGTATATGGACTCCGTGGACCAAAATGACCAAAATTGAGAAAGATTAGGAAATGGCCATAAAATGACATTTGTTTACCCAACTGAACATTATAGGTCCAAATGCCCAAATTTGGGCTATTATTTTTTAAAAAGACCATAGAGTGTCTGTAACACCCCAAAATTTTTCCTAGCTAAATTTCGTCCCTAAAATACCAAGCCTTAGCTTCTAGAATGATTTAAATCTAATTCTTGTGGAATTACGTAGATTTCAACTTTTCATTTCGTAGATGACTGAATTAGCTTTCCAACGATGTAAGATTTGCCTAAATCGGATGACCGGGCAAGAAGTTATGGCTAATTTAAGTTCTAGTCGTAAATCACCGCCATTCTGGCTTTTGGCGCGTCGCGGGGAGGGCTTAATTTATAATTGTCAAATTTCAGTGGTACTCCGCGATAGTGGCGCATCGCGGAGAAGTTCCACGTTCCATTCAGTGGGACAACGCGATGGCTCCGCATCGCGGAGGCCATCAAATTCTCATTCGTCATTTTCCAGCAAGCCACCGCGATAGTGGCGCGTCGCGGTGGCCCGTTAAATCGGCTTCCAGTTTAATTTTTTTTCCAGCGTCGTACAAAACTTAATAGGGGTATTCTTGACTTTTCCCAAACCCCTTAAAACGTTCAAGCAATAGATTTAGGGTATGTTTGAGCAACATAAGCCTATTTTTCACCAAAAGTATCAAGAACTCTCTCTAGGGCTTCAAATAACAATCTCAAGTAACTCAAGATTCAACCGTGGGAATTCGAAACAAATTGGAGATTTGGAATTCCCAGATCGTAGGCTTCAAGAAGCACCCGCTAATTTCGTATATAGAGGTACGTGGGGTTGTCCTAAATTTCATGGGCATGTTTTGAAAAGAATTTACGCAAGGCTTTAAACTTATACAAGCATATATATGTTTTTACAAGTGGAGTTTTCATTTGATATCAATAACATGTTTTGAGATATGATTTTGAAAGAAATATTGAAATATCAGGGGGTTGTTTGTTTGAATATATTCTAATGGTTGAATTGTGAACATGTGATCCAAACTTCAAAAGGGTGTGATGTGTATGAATTGTGAATTCTTTAAATCCTTCATGATAATGTGTTATACCCCATATTATACTTATGTTAAACTATTGAGAGCAGGAGTTTTGCAATTGATATGATGTTACACATAAATGATAAAACTTCTTGAACTATTCTATGTTGAGAAATCATTATGCATGTGTTATTGTGGGTGAAAGTCTTGTGTATGTGCATGATGTAAATGACATGAGAAGTTAAAGAATTGATGTGATACCGATGACTTGCAAGTCGGGTATGATGATACCCCACAGAGTATGATATGTGATTGATTTTATATGAGATAGGTGGTTACCCGAAGAAAGCACGAGCCAAATGACTCTATGCTGAAAATCGTGGATTGCCGACACGAGAAACTTGGTACCATGCTATGTGATCTTGTGCACCTAATATTGTGTCTTCCCTATTCGGGACTCGTGGTTAAGATCCCTGCTTTGTGATCTTGAGCCCAACCCTGACACACGAATTTGATTTGGATGAAGGCACCCTACTGTGTGATCTTGTGTGTTCTTCTCTCTTCACTGATACTCAAGTCTTGTCGGCAATCGGGATTTGACAGTTGGTAAAATTATAGGGTATACCACCTAGCTCAGCAGTGTTGCATTGTTGTTGAAAAATCATTATACTATGCCCATGTCGTTTTGAACCATTTTGCAATAATATGTTTTATGACGGCTCTCATTTATTTTATATAAAAATCACTATTTGTTTTTGGATTACTCTGCGTGCCAGTACATTTGTGCTGACCCCCCTCCTTTCAGGTTCTGAGGCACAGTCTAGGGGTCCATATACTCAGTAGAGTCTTCAGACAAAGTTCGCAGAGTTCAGTTGGTGAGCCTTCTTTGCTTCGGAAGGACTAGCCTCTTAGACATTCAATATGGTTTTGGTCTACTGGGGGCATTGTCCCAGTTTTCAGACAGTTGATGTTTTAGTCATGTAGTAGTGATTTCGCAGACGGTTTCCAGGTGTTGATAGATGGAGTTGGATTCCATTTTCCACTAGTGATTTATATTAGACTTATGAACATGGTTCCGTTGTTACCTATATTTCTGCATTATCTTCTATTACATGAATCTTGTGCATGATTATCAGATAGAGAAGAGTGTTCCGGGCCTTCATGATTTGGGATACTCGTCATAGCCTGGGCCTCAGTTCGGGTCATGAAAAACTTGGTATCAAAGCACGGTTCATGGTCCCAGGGTATCTGTGAAATCGCGTCGGGTAGAGTCTTGTTTATGGGTGTGTAGCACACCACACTTATAAGAAGGCGGCTACTAGGCGTTTAGGAATGTTTCCCCTCTTTGTTATTTAGTTCGTGCTTTGGAGTCTAATCTGTCCTATAATCAATGATCTCTTATATTTCAGAAAAACAACTATGCCTCCACGCCGTGTTATTTATCATAATGCTCAGTCAGATGAGGTTCGTCCCACTCACGGGATGAGGACACGTAACAGAGAACATACACCTGATCCCGTCCCTACTTCGGGAGTCTCGACCAGTCCCCCTCGGGCTCCGAGGACTAATGTGAACCATCCCCCGACTTCTCAGGGGAATATATCAAATGCAGAGTTCAGGCAATCTATTCATATGCTAGCACAGTTGGTGGCTGCGCAGACTTAGCGGTCAAAAGATACTGGGTCTACATCTATTACTTATGAAGCTACTCGGGTGGGCCAATTCATGAGGATGAATCCTCCCAAATTCACGGGCACTAAGGTAGAAGAAGATCCGTAAGAGTTTATAGATGAAATGGAGAAGATTTTCAGAGTAATGCATGTTGATCAGGTGGAAGGAGTAGAGCTAGAAACATACCGGCTTAAAGATATTGCAAACCAGTGGTATAATGAGTGGGAGAATGAGAAAGGGGATAATGTTGAGCCCACAGTTTGGGATGAGTTTGTAGAAGCTTTTCTTGACAGGTTCTTTCCTCTAGAGTTGAGGGAAGCAAAGGCTGAAGAATTCGTGAATCTGAAATAAGGAAAAATGAGTGTCCAAGAGTATACTCTGAAATTTAATCAGCTTGCTCTCATTTAACCAGAGATGACTAGAAACATGAGAGCCCGAATGAGGAAGTTTGCATCTGGCCTTTCCGATGACTTAACACTTGAGTGTCAAAGGGTGATGCTCAATATGGACATGGACTTTGCTAGACTGTCTGTCCATCTGCAACAGGTAGAGGAGAAGAAAAAAAAGATTATTGAATCTAGAGAGAAAGACAGGCTAGCAAAGGGGCCAGAACAGCGGACCAGCACCATAGTCAGCCGCAAAGTGGTAATTGGGGTAATAAGTAGTTGAAGAAGAAGAATTTTTGGAGTAATGCACAGTCAGCGGCTAGCGCCTCAGCGCCCAGACCACCGACAGACAGTCAATCTCAGAGTTTTCAGACTCACCATGGATCCAGAGCTCCAGATACTCAGTCGCAGGGTAGTGTGGCTCAGCAGCATCGTATTTTTCCGCGGTGTGAGACTTGCGGAAAAAATTACCCAGGGAAGTGTTATTTTGAGAGGAGAAATTGTTATTCTTGTGGTAAAGTGGGTCACCTTCAGAGAGATTGCCCTTCTGCTGGAGGGAATGCGGAGGTTGCTAAGTCCCAAGCCGCCTTCACGGCTCCTCCCCCTAAGGGTGCCCCTTCAGCTGCCGGGAGCGGTCGCAACCGGTTATACACTTTGACTAACCACCAGGAGGTGAAAGCTTCACCAAATGTTGTCACCGGTATGTTACAAATCTTTTCTCGTGATGTTTATGTGTTGCTTGATCCTGGATCTACCTTATCTTATGTGACCCCGTATGTGGCTATTGGTTTTGGGTTTGAGCCCGAAGTGATTTGTGAACCTTTCTTTGTTTCCACTCCGGTAGGTGATTCTGTTGTTGCTAGACGGGTGTATAGAAATTGTGTTGTGTCTATTCTTAGACGAGAGACTGTGGCAGACCTCATAGAACTTGATATGGTTGTTTTTTATGCTATCTTAGGGATGGACTGGCTCCATTCGTGTTATGCCACACTAGATTGTAGAACCCAAAGAGTCAGTTTTTCATTTCCGAATGAGCCAATGATAGAATGGGAAGGGCATTCTTTAGCACCTAGAGGGCACTTCATATCCTATCTCAGAGACCGTAGACTTATTTTTAAAGGTTACTTGTATCATTTTATTTGGGTTACAGATTCTAGCGCTGAGAGTCCTCCTCTTCATTTTGTCCCCGTGATAAATGAATTTCCAGAAGTTTTTCCCGATGATCTCCCAGGAATTTCACCTGATAGGGAGATAGATTTTGGTATTGACGTGTTGCCAGATACCTGTCATATTTCTATTCCGCCATATAGAATGGCTCCTACAGAACTGATAGAGTTGAAAGAACAGCTAGCAGACCTTTTAGACAAAGGTTTTATACGTCCTAGTGTTTCCCCCTGGGGTGCACCTGTACTTTTTGTGCGAAAGAAAGACGGTTCCCTTCGTATGTGCATAGACTACCGCCAGTTGAATAACGTCACTATAAAAAAAAATATCCTATTCCTAGGATTGATGATCTATTTGACCAGCTTCAGGGTGCTAAGTGTTTTTCAAAAAATAGACCTTCCGAATCCGATATCATCAGTTGAAAGTTAGGGAATCAGACATCTCCAAAATAGCCTTCCGAATCCGATATGGTCACTATGAGTTCTTAGTCATGTCCTTCGGGTTGACTAACGCCCCTGCAGCCTTTATGGACCTTATGAATAGGGTGTTCCGCCAGTTTCTAGACTTGTTCGTCATAGTGTTTATTAACGATATACTGATCTAATCCAAACCCTTAAGAATCATCAGTTGTATGCTAAGTTCTCCAAATGTGAATTATGGCTAAATGCTATGGCTTTCGTGGGACATATTGTGTCTAGTGACGGGATTAGAGTGGATCCCCAAAAGATTAAGGCAGTGAGAAAATAACCCAGACCCACGACTCCAAACAACATTCGGATCTTCTTGGGTTTGGCGGGTTATTACAGAAGGTTCGTAGAGAATTTTTCCTCCATAGCTTCTCCGCTCACTAAATTGACTCAGAAAAAGTTGAAGTTTGTGTGGTCTGATTCGTGTGAAAATAGTTTTGAGAAGTTGAAAGACAAGCTGACCACTGCTCCTGTTTTGACTCTTCCCGAGGGTGTAGACGGTTTTGTGGTTTATTGTGATGTATCCCGAGTGGGACTTGGTTGTGTACTTATGTAGCATGGTAAGGTAGTAGATTATGTATCTAGGCAATTGAAGGTGCACGAGCGGAACTACCACACTCATGATTTGGAGTTAGCGGCTGTGGTGTTTGCACTTAAGATATGGCGGCATTATTTGTACGATGTGCATGTTAATATATTTACTGCCCACAAAAGTTTGTAGTATGTTTTCTCGTAGAAAGAATTAAATCTCAGGCAGAGGCGGTGGTTGGAACTTTTGAAAGATTTGACATGAGACTGCACTACCATCAGGGCAAAGCGAACGTAGTAGCCGACGCCCTTAGCAGGCTATCCATGGGAAGTTTTTCTCATGTGGAGGAAGGAAAGAAGGAGATGGTGAAGGATATTCACCGACTTGCAAATCTAGGAGTGCGACTCTTAGATTCAGAAGATGGAGGGGTGATTGTTCATGAGATAGCTAAGTCATCCCTTTGTGCAGAGGTTAAGGAGAAACAGGTTGAAGATCCCATCTTGATGCAGATCAAGAAAGATGTGGGTCAACAGAAGGTGATGTCTTTCGAAATTGGTGGTGATGGTATTTTGAGGTGTCAGGGTAGATTATGTGTACCAGATGTAGACGACTTACGGAAAAGAATCCTTAGCGAAGCTCACACTTCGAGGTATGTTGTTCATCCCGATTCTACTAAGATGTACCATGATCTGAAATCTGTTTATTGGTGGAATAATATGAAGCGTGATGTGGCTAATTTTGTTTCTAAGCGTTTGAACAGCCAACAAGTGAAAGTAGAACATATGAGGCCAGGAGGTACTTCCCAGGAGATAGCTTTGCCTTTGTGAAAGTGGGAAATGATCAATATGTACTTCATTACAGGATTTCCGAAGTCTCGAAACCATTATGAATCCATTTGGGTGATTGTAGACAGGCTGACTAAGACAACTCACTTTTTTCCTGTCAAGACTAACTTTTCGGGAGAAGATTATGCTAAGCTGTTCATTGCAGAAATAGTTCGTTTGCATGGGGCACCTGTGTCCATCATATGAGATCGAGGTACACAATTTTCTTCTCAGTTTTGGAGATTTTTTCAGAAGGTTTTAGGTACCCAGGTAAATCTAAGTACAACATTCCACCCTCAGACTGATGGTCAAGCTGAGCGCACCATTCAGACCCTTGAGGACATGTTAAGGGCTTGTATGATTGATTTTAAAGGTAGTTGGGTAGAGCACTTTCCACTGATTGAGTTCGCGTATAATAATAACTTCCATTCCAGTATTAAGATGGCACCTTTCGAGGCATTGTATGAGAGGAGATGTAGGTCTCCGATAGGATGGTATGAAGTAGGTGAGATGCAGATGTTTGGGCCTGATCTTGTTCACCAGGCAATAGAAGATGTGAAGCTTATTAGAGAACGACTTAAGACAACTCAGAGTCTTCAGAAATCCTGCGCCGATGTTAGAAGGAGAGAGTTAGAGTTAGAGGTTGGAGATTGTTTTTTTCTTAAAGTTTCTCCCATGAAGGGAGTTATACGATTCGGGAAGAAAGGTAAGTTGAGTCCTCGATATATAGGACCATACCAGATTGTAAGAAGGATAGGTGAAGTTGCATATGAGTTAGAGTTGCTTGCAAATTTGGGTTCTGTTCACCCGGTATTCCACATATCCATGTTGAAAAAGTACATAGGAGACCATTCCATAATGTTTCCTGTTGAAGAAATCAAAGTGACAAACTCCTTGTCTTATGAAGAAGAGCTTGTAGCAATCTTAGATCATCAAGTTAGAAAATTGAGGAGCAAAGAGATAGCCTCAGTTAAAGTGTTGTGGAGAAATCAGAAAGTTGAAGAAGCAACTTGGGAATCAGAAAACAACATAAGAGCTAGATACCCAAGCCTTTTTGATCCAGCGAATGACGGAATAGAAGTACAATCCTTGCCTTATTCTTTCTATGCCTTGGTATATTTGAAATTGTGCTTATCTGTGTTTCGAGTTATCATTCGGGGACGAATGATCCCAAGGGGCGGATAATGTAACACCCCAAAGTTTTTTCTAGCTAAATTTCGTCCCTAAAATACCAAGACTTAGCTTCTAGAATGATTTATATCTAATTCCTATGGAATTACTTAGATTTCAACTTTTTATTTCGTAGATGACTGAATTAGATTTCCAACGATGTAAGATTTGCCTAAATTGGATGACCGGACAAGAAGTTATGGCTAATTTAAGTTCTAGTCGTAAATCACCGCCATTCTGGCTTTTGGCGCGTCGCGGGGAGGGCTTAATTTATAATTGTCAAATTCCAGTGGGACTCCGCGATAGTGGCACATAGCGGAGAAGTTTCACGTACCATCCAGTGGGACAACGCGATGGCTCCGCGTCGCGGAGGCCATCAAATTCCCATTCATCATTTTCCAGCAAGCCACCGCTATAGTGGCGCGTCGCGGTGGTCCGTTAAATCGGCTTCCAGTTTATTTATTTTTTCAGCATCGTACAGAACTTAATAGGGGCATTCTTGACTTTTCCCAAACCCCTTAAAACGTTCAAACAATAGATTTAGGGTATGTTTGAGCAACATAAGCCTATTTTTCACCAAAAGTATCAAGAACTCTCTCTAGGGCTTCAAACAACAATCTCAAGTAACTCAAGATTCAACCGTGGGAATTCAAAATAAATTGGAGATTTGGAATCCTCAGATCGTAGGCTTCAAGAAACACCCGCTAATTTCGTATATAGAGGTACGTGGGGTTGTCCTAAATTTCATGGGCATGTTTTGAAAAGAATTTATGCAAGGCTTTAAACTTATACAAGCATATATATGTTTTTACAAGTGGAGTTTTCGTTTGTTATCAATAACATGTTTTGAGATATGATTTTGAAAGAAATATTGAAATATCAGGGGGTTGTTTGTTTGAATGTATTCTAATGGTTGAATTGTGAACATGTGATCCAAACTTCAAAAGGGTGTGATGTGTATGCATTGTGAATTCTTTAAATCCTTCATGATAATGTGTTATACCCCATATTATACTTATGTTAAACTATTGAGAGCAGGAGTTTTGCAATTGATATGATGTTACACATAAATGATAAAACTTCTTGAACTATTATATGTTGAGAAATCATTATGCATGTGTTATTGTGGGTGAAAGTCTTGTGTATGTGCATGATGTAAATGACATGAGAAGTTAAAGAATTGATGTGATACCGATGACTTGCAAGTCGGGTATGATGATACCCCACAGAGTATGATATATGATTGATTTTATCTGAGATAGGTGGTTACCTGAAGAAAGCACGAGCCAAATGACTCTATGCTGGAAATCGTGGATTGCCGACACGAGAAACTTGGTACCATGCTGTGTGATCTTGTGCACCTAATATTGTGTTTTCCCTATTCGGGACAAGTGGTTAGGAGCCCTGCTTTGTGATCTTGAGCCCAACCCTGACACACGAATTTGATTTGGATGAAGGCACCCTGCTGTGTGATCTTGTGTGTTCTTCTCTCTTCACTGATACTCAAGTCTTGTCGGCAATCGGGATTTGACAGTTGGTAAAGTTATAGGGTGTACCACCTAGCTCAGCAGTGTTGCATTGTTGTTGAAAAATCATTATACTATGCCCATGTCGTTTTGAACCATTTTGCAATAATATGTTTTATGACGGCTCTCATTTATTTTATATAAAAATCACTATTTGTTTTTGGATTACTCTGCGTGCCAGTACATTTGTGCCGACCCTCCTCCTTTCAGGTTCTGAGGCACAGTCTAGGGGTCCATATACTCAGTAGAGTCTTCAGACAAAGTTCGCAGAGTTCAGTTGGTGAGCCTTCTTTGCTTCGGAAGGACTAGCCTTTTAAACATTCATTATTCAGTAGGGTTTTGGTCTACTAGGGGCCTTGTCCCAGTTTTCAGACAGTTGATGTTTTAGTCATGTAGTAGTGATTTCGCAGACGGTTTCCAGGTGTTGATAGATGGAGTTGGATTCCATTTTCTACTATTGATTTATATTAGACTTATGACCATGGTTCCGTTGTTACTTATATTTCCGCATTATCTTCTATTACATGAATGTTGTTCATGATTATCAGATAGAGAAGGGTGTTCCGGGCCTTCACGGTTCGGGATACTCGTCACGGCCTGGGCCTCGGTTCGGGTCGTGACAGTGTCTTTTTCCCATGGAAATATCCTGATTCATAATATGCACGCACTAGATCGGGGACAGTGAAATTTTGAATAAAAGAATATTCGAAACTAAATGTGAGGAGGGTAATGAATGAAATGAATCTCACATTAGTGATGGACAAAAACCTCGAACTCCTTATAAGACATGGACAATTATACTCTCTTTGAGCTAACTTTTAAAGTGGAGTTACGCCCAAGACCCTATTTGATACAACCCTTTAAATTTCATTTAAATTTGACATATGACAAAATGTTTATATCAAACATTTTCACCTCAAATTTTAAATACTTGAGCACACTTGATGTTTTTTATTTTTTCAGGTTAATACGTTTAATAAAAGAAATTGATGTATTTTAGATCGTTAACTTATCTATGTAATGAATGCTTCAAAATAAGGGTGTTAAGTGGGCCGGAACAACTCGTCATCGGCCCGTGAATTTTAGCCGGTTAGTGGGCCGGTTCGGATCCGGGCCTGGTTAAACGGGTCGGTCCTGTTCTAGGCCCAATAATAATTTTTTTAAAAACAATCCAGAACCAACTCACTTAACCTAACCCGGTCCAATCTACCTAAACCTGGTTAAAACCTGTTAAAAATTCGATCAAAACCGGTCAAAAACAAAAAAAAAGTTTTTTCTCCAATATACACTATATATACCCACCTATATACATTTTAAATACGTTAAACAATATATATACACTATATATATAGTATATACTACATTAGAATTTAAAAAATATATACACATATACACAATTACACATGTAATCTTGTATACCACTATACGTTAGTTAAATATATATATTACTCTAAATAAAACATATACTACAAGATATATACTACAATATAATGATATATATAATAATTTATAAAACATATACACATCTATACGTTAAATATATATGTCTATAGAAGATATATACACATATATACATACTATTCAATATATATTTACTACTTTAAATAAAATATACTGCAATATATAGATACTACACTATACACACACACTATATATATAGTTATATACTAATTTATAAAACATATATACATGTATACGTTAAATATATACGTCTATAGAAGATATATACACATATATATGTACTACTTTAAATAAAATATACCACAATATATAGATACTACAATATACACACACACTATATATATAGTTATATACTAATTTATAAAACATATACACGTGTATACATTAAATATATACGTCTATAGAAGATATATACACATATATACGTACCATTCAATATATATGTACTACTTTAAATAAAATAAACTACAATATATATATATATATATACTACGATATATATATGTACCAACAGTTTCTTTGTAACCTTCTTTAATTTTATGTTCTTTGAGCAAACCAGAAATATCGACTATATATGCCAAAATATTACAAACAGTAGGATAATAAGCACCGAAAAATTCAACCGTACTTATATAATTTTTTTTCCCAATCAGAATCATGTAGCATGCAGTGGGCAGAATCAACAAATGAACCACAATGATGGTTAAAAGATAGTGTAATAGGAACTCTTTATTTATGACAAGTTTTTAAAAAATCATACGTAGCATTCCATCTAGTATCACATTCTTCAGGCATCAATATCGATGCAAGTCCATTTTATTCACATTTAAGTTTAAAATCTTTAATTTTTTTTCTAAGATTATTTTCTTGAATAAAACCAACGACAAGCTGATTTTTTTCAATATAAATCTCAAAAAACTCAAGACCATCTCTTACACTTATACACGACAAGCACACTTAACATGAAAAATTTCAGGTAATAGCGGAGATAGCTTAGATTTTAACTTTGTTATAGCAGTCTTGTTGTTAGAAGCATTATCAAAAGAAATACATAAGATTTTATTTTCAATACCATAAAATTTTGCAACTTTAGCAATCGAATCTACAGTAAAATCGCTAGTATGTTTACGATCTTCATCATACAAAAAAGCAAGAATACGTTTTTGCATAACAAAATTACTATCTATCCAGTGACAAGTACTAGTTAAATAATCATTTTTATTTACAGCACGACCAAGATCAGATGTTAGAGACATTCTACATTGAATATTTTTTAACAATGTTGATAAATAAAAATAATATTGTGAATGAAGGTTAAAAATATCAGCCCGACAAATACTTCTAGGAATACCATTTAACATAGGATTATAAATTGCTTGAATATAATGAATAAAGGCATCAGAAGAAGGAAAACTAAAAGGCAAACAACCCATAACTACTATTTTTGCTATTTCTTTCCGGTCCCTCAATTTATTATACTTCTTCATTACCTGATCGGTTGCTGGGTCCATTCTAGTTTGTGTTGTCCCACCAACATTCGTACCACCTTGTGCAATTTTTAACTCTCTTTCGTGATTATCACTTATATGTCTCATTAACGTACTCGTACCCCCATGCTTGCCTCCTCTTTTATGCTTATATATTTGTTGACAAATATTGCATTGCACCTCAATATATGATATACGTTCAAAAAATTATCATGCAATACTAGTTGTTTTACGAGTTCTTGAGGCACGGGGAGGACGGGGAGGGAGATTAACCGATTCAGATCTAACGTTAGTATTTTCTACTGCGGGTGTCTCACCAATACTTTCATCATCTTCATCTAAATTAACTGCATCTACTTCATTTCCTTCTTCTATACCGTAATTTTTCTGAGTTTCTACATAATCCATATCGTGAACACCTACACCTATTTCTTCCTCAAAAGGTTGACTAAGCGGTACCGGAGGCGGAGGCACACAAGTATATCTACTACTTGAAGTACCTCTATCACTAGTAAAGGTGTATATAACTATTAGTGGCGAGGTTTCTTAATTTGTAAATAACTATATATATAGCATGTATAACTATATATATACACACGCTATATATATAGTTATATACTAATATATAAAACATATACACATGTATACGTTAAATATATACGTCTATAGAAGATATATACATATATATACGTACCATTCAATATATATGTACTGCTTTAAATAAAACATATACTACAATACAATATATATACTACAATATACACACACACTATATATATAGTTATACACTAATTTATAAAACATATACATATGTATACGTTAATTATATACATCTATAGAAGATATATACACATATATACGTACTATTCAATATATGTACTTCTTTAAATAAAACATATACTACAATGTATATATACTACAATATATACACACACTATATATATAGTTATATACTAATTTATAAAACATATACACATGTATATGTTAAATATATACGTCTATAGAAGATATATACACATATATACGTACCATTCAATATATATGTACTACTTTAAATAAAATATACTATATTATATATATACTACAATATATACACACACTATATATATTGTAGACATGTAATTTTATCCCGTCGAAAATAATTCTTACTCCGTTATCACGCACTTTGATCCCATCTTATAATTTTCTTCAAGAAAAACAAATGAATAACCACCTTATCTTTTACTTATTTATTTATTCCCTTTTATTTTTATCCAAATTACAAATCCTAACTAATTTTGTCTTATCTCAAAGATTCCAACAACTCCTCCAATTAAAAAATGACACCTCACCCCTACCCATACCCTCACCACCCCCACCCTCTACCTACTTACCATACCCCTACCCCACGTTTCATTTCAACAAAAAGAGAATATAACAAAAGGGAGGGGGACCACATGGTAACAATACACCATCACTCATCCATAACCAACAAACATAGTAGGGCCCACGAGAGAACTTTCCAAGAAATTTACCAACAACTTTCATTCATTTACACACTATATACACGCACAGTAACATTCATAAAGGGGGGAACTATTCACCCTTCTTCTCCATTTTTTTTGGAAGAGGATACAAAAAAAAGGGCTTCTTCCTCCATTTTGTTTTTTCACTCAAACACATCCCATACACAATAACACGACACTCGCATACACACATCTCTCTCGTAGATCTATGCACAAAATCACATGCGTATAAGGTGAGTAAACTGAAAAAATGAAGAGAGATTCGAGGGAGTTCCGATCAGTTTCTTCGAGATTTCCGGCTAAGTTTTGCCGAAATCAGTTAGGTTCGTCGTTTGCTCGTTCCAATTCCAAAATCTCCATTTTTTTCTCTCGTCGTTTATTTTTTTTATTTCCAGGCAAA
This sequence comes from Capsicum pubescens, assembly GCA_030864215.1. Taxonomy (NCBI): domain Eukaryota; kingdom Viridiplantae; phylum Streptophyta; class Magnoliopsida; order Solanales; family Solanaceae; genus Capsicum; species Capsicum pubescens. The sequence goes on from CM061538.1 coordinate 103,038,582, forward strand.
CCCGGTTGGTAAACATCAAAAGTAACCGGAATCTGCCTTGATTCATCTTCTTTGCCGCCACCTGAGCTCACCGAAGCTCGGGTACACTGTCCTTTGGCTCTATCGTGTATTAGAGTTTTGTGTTCGTAGTTCTGTTCAAAATTATCGATTTAGGAGGTCGAATTGAGTTTATTTTTGCTGGTTTGAAACTTGTCTGGATCGATTCACGACCCTCAGGTGAACGACAGTAACCTTACCCCTTTTTGTTCATCCGAAATCGGTTTCGAGACCAGTCAACGTTGGGTACTGCGTTTGGATTTGGGTCAGTCAGTTCTTCGTGCTCTATTTTGGATTAGTTTTTCTCTATACCGAGTTGGATTCATCGCAATCGAGGTTTTCTATTCGAGATTCCAAGTGCGGGTCTTCTTTAATAGTATTACCAACCGAAATCGATTATCGAAAGATCCATTTCTTTAACTCATTCTCTCTTCTTTATCGTAATTTGTTGAATTGGGCATGTTTGAAATTGGACGAGTTGGTGAATGTTTGATGTTATTCATGTGAAATTCGTATGATTATCATGCTTTAATTGTCGTTGGGTCTATGTTGTTTATATTGGATTCCGAGTTGAAAATTGAGTTGATAGTCAAAGCATGTGTTAATTTTTGGTTGAAAAAGGATTTCGGGGTGGGAATAAGAAGTTGTTAAAAAGTTGAATGTAGTTAAATTTTGGACCGTTGTCATTTTATTTAATTCGGATTAAGCATGAATTTGATAGAATCATTTTAAATCAAAAGCTTGATAGGAAACATAGGTCGGGTAGGCAAATTTAGGGATTGTGGATTGATGGAATATTCGATTTGTGTGATTGAATGGTTTTTGGCTATATTGCTTAGGGATCACTTGTATCATTTGGTCGGGGAATGCCCCGAAGTACTTGTATTATTTTTATCCGGGGAATGTCCCGAGGTATTTTGTACTCGGAGGACGTCCGTGATGAAGGCCCGAGGCGTCGGGTAGCATAGGAGCGTAGTTAGGATTAGTATAGGTTAGAGTAGACTTACGTTTCCACATTTTTTATTTTTCGGGACTGTATAATTGGACTGAATACTAAATTTTGGATTGTTTTGTTTTTGTGTGTTTTGATTGTTTGTTCTATATGTCTTTTTTTTGTGTTGTTTACACACTCGTCGATGTCAAAATTAGCCGATACACTCCGTCAAGCGACCGTGGTTAAACCACGGGATCGAGGGGTGCCTAACACCTTTCTCTCGGTCAACAAAATTCCTTAGCTGGAATCTCTGTTCGTGGATCAGTCTTTTAGAGTCAAAACAGTTTCGAAAAGGATTTATAAAGGTGACTTGGCACACCGATTTTATGTCAAGTGGAGACTCTAAATTAAAATGTAAATAGTCCTTTTTCGAAACAAATCTTCATTTTGTCACTTAATAATAAAAACCCTTCCGAACATAAAAATATATGTTTTTGGAGTTGTAAAAAAGGGGTGTGACATATATAGTTATATACTAATTTATAAAACATATACACATGTATACGTTAAATATATACGTCTATAGAAGATATATATACATATATACGTACCATTCAATATATATGTACTACTTTAAATAAAATATACTATAATATATATATACTACAACATATACACACACACTATATATAGTTATATACTAATTTATAAAATATATACACATGTATATGTTAAATATATATTACTTTTGAAAATATATACACATATATACGTACCATTCAATATATATGTACTACTTTAAATAAAATATACTACAAGATGTATACTACAATATATACACACACTATATATATAGTTATATACTAATTTATAAAACATATACACATGTATACGTTAAATATATACGTCTATAGAAGATATATACACATATATACGTACCATTCAATGTATATGTACTACTTTAAATAAAATATAATACAATATATATATACTACAATATACACACACACTATATATAGTTATATACTAATTTATAAAACCTACACACATGTATACGTTAAATATATACTACTTTAGAAAATATATACATATATATACGTACCATTCAATATATATGTACTATTTTAAATAAAATATATTACAAGATATATACTACAATATATACACACACTATATATATATAGTTATATACTAATTTATAAAACATATACATATGTATACGTTAAATATATACGTCTATAGAAGATATATACACATATATACGTACCATTCAATATATATGTACTACTTTAAATAAAATATACTACAATATATACACACACTATATATATAGTTATATACTAATTTATAAAATATATACACATGTATACGTTAAATATATACTATTTTAGAAAATATATACACATATATACGTACCATTCATTATATGTACTACTTTAAATAAAACATATGCTACTTAATATAATAAATTAATAATACTTGATAGTAAATTAGTACTTAATATATTAAAACTAAGAATTTAATTTAAACTAGAAATTTAATTTAAATCATTAAATTGAAAAAATTACAAAGTAAGGATTAAAGTGTGAATGAATGTTGAATTTTATTGATTGCAAAATGATCCAAAATTCATAATTTACATGAATGAAAAATCTACAAATTTTGCATCATTTTTTCCAACTCATTCATGTTAATACTAACGGGAACTTGCATAGGATAGTCAAAGTCAAAGGGGGAAAAACCATGCATTGGACTTGATTCTGCTGAGTTCTCTCGTGAAGTCATAATTTCTTCAAGTCTTTACTCGTCGTTCGGTTCCACTTCTATTCCTTGATTTCTTCGTTCCGCTCTAATCCAATCTCTAAGGCAAACTAGAACATTCATTGCATTGCTTTCTAATGAGTGTCGGTTGCCTCCAAGCTGCTGTCGTCCCTGACTAAAAATGCTCTCCGATGCAATGATTGACATTGGAACGTTCAAGATATCTCTAGCTAATCTTGAAAGCATAGGATATTGTGTTTCATTATTCCTTTACCAATTCAACGCATTGATCCATCGTCTGCGATCCTCTATCGGCGTTCGAAGATAATACTTCAGCTCTTCCCTATAAGTTGTTGTGTAAGATCCCTCCTCAACACTGTTCCAACAAGGTAAATCATAAAAATAATCAGAAAAACCACTATATGTCGGCCTTTTAGAACATGATGGCTCCTCGGGAGGATGAGGAGCGACAGATGGAGTGATATTTTTTGGTACAACTAAATCAAATAAATCAGCATAGTAGTTATATAATTTATCTATGAAAGCATTCGCATCGGCCATAGCCGTCCACAAATCAGGTTATTCTTGTTCTTCATCATCAGAATCATTGTTAGTATTTATCTCTAAGTTAGCATAAATAAGAGTACTAAAGTGGCACATAGTAGTATATTTCATGCATGGATTTAGCATAGCACCAAGCGAGAAAATAGGGGGAATCGAAAAAAAATATTTTTTAAATTTAGCAAACAATGGCACCAACAGCTTCTTTGTAACCTTCTTTATTTTTATATTCTTTGAGAAAACCAGAAATATCGGCTATATATGCCAAAATATTACAAAAAGTAGGATAATAAGCACCGAAAAATTCAACCGTAGCTATATAAATTTTTTCCAAAAACTTAACAAGATCATTAATTACAGCCCAATCAGAATCATGTAGCATGCAGTGGAAAAAATCAGCAAATGAACCACAATGTTGGTTAAAAGATAGTATAATAGGAATTCTATATTTATGACAAGTTTTTAAAAAATCATACGTAGCATTCCATCTAGTATGACATTCATCAGGCAGCAATATCGGTGCAAGTCCATTTTGGTCACATTTAAGTTTAAAGTCTCCAATTCTTTTTCTACGATTATTTTCTTGATTAAAACCAATGGTAAGCCGAATTTTTTCAATATAAAGCTCAAAAAACTCAAGACCATCTCTTACAATTATACATGACAAACACACTTAACATGAAAAATTTCAGGTAACGGCGGAGATAGCTTAAATTTTAACTTTTTTATAGCAGTCTTGTTGTTAGAAGCATTATCAAAAGCAATACATAAGATTTTATTTTTAATACCATAAAATTCTGCAATTTTAGCAATCGAATCAACAATAAAATCTCCAGTATGTTTACAATCTTCATCATACAAAAAAACAAGAATACGTTTTTGCATAACAAAATTACTATCTATCCAGTGACAAGTAATGGTTAAATAATCATTTTTATTTACAGTACGACCAAGATCATAAGTTAGAGACATTCTACATTGAATATTTTTTAACAATGTTGATAAATAAAAATAATACTGTGAATGAAGTCTAAAAATATCGGCCCGACAAGTACTTCTAGGAGTACCATTAAACATAAGATTATAAATTGCTTGAATATAATGAATAAAGACATCAGAAGAAGGAAAACTAAAAGGCAAACAACCCACAACTATCATTTTTGCTATTTCTTTTCGGTCTCTCAATTTATTATACTTCTTCATTACCTGATCGGTCGCTGGGTCCATTCTAGTTTGTGTTGGCCCACCAACATCCGCACCACCTTGTGCAACTTTTAACTCTCTTTCGTGATTATCACTTACATGTTTCATTAACATACTCGTACCCCTTTGCTTGCCTCCTCTTTTATGCTTATATATTTGTTGACAAATATTGCATTGCACCTCAATATCTGATATACGTTCAAAAAATTATCATGCAGAAACTCCCACTCATACTTTGTAATCGCAAAATTAAAAAAATTAAAGTGAGCACTTTAGGAAATATATAGAATATTTGAGAATTGAGAATTGAGAGAGAATGAGATTTGAGAGTATGAAAAATTATGTGAAAAATAATTTGAAAGTGTAAGGTATTTATAAGAATTATTTTTTTTAAAAATTAAAAATGGCCATTATAGCCGTTTTGGGCTCCCAACGATCATATAGCCGTACGGCTATAATGGTCCAACGACCATTTTCTTAAAAAATCAATCTTTTTTTAAAATAGCTTAATCGGGCTGGGCTAGTTAACCGGTGGGCCTGAGCCGGTTTTGGTCCAGGTCGGGTCAACCGGGCCCAAAAAATAACCCATCCCAAGACCCGGTACCTTACAGCCCGTGGGCTGATCGGGCCGTGTCAAACCGGGCCGGATTTGCTAGGCGAGCCCGGTCAACTCGGCCCGTTTGACAAGCTTAGCTTTTCCTTAACTAAGCCTTCATGGGAAAAAGGACACCCCATGGCCACTTGCCATAATATTACCGGCCGAAATGGCTTTTTGAAACTTCACTCATATTTCGGCCACTCGGTCCTATAAATTCAATTGGGCAAAATTCATAAATAACATACTTAAGACCATAATTATTAGTTTCCTACCAGCTCTTTAATAATTACTTAGGATAACACTTCATATTTTGTATTTTAAGAAATTGTTGTTATAAAAATACATATACAAATTATTTTACTGTCCTTATTTAACTGAAAGTAGTTGAGGTAAATATGGTATAATTACTCATGAATTAAATGTGTAGATTCCTTTTTCATTAAAATCTCTTAAATCACGTGATTTCCGTTATATGTTAACAACATTAAGAAAAATTCAAATTTCAGTTTTTTCATCCTTTTTCTGTTCAAAATTGTTCGAATTCAATCATTAGTTTGAAATTCTACCATTATTATTTTTGAATCACATTTGACTGAAATTTTTTCTATTCAATTTCTTCGAATTTAACATAAGTTACAAAGCGAAGCATTAATGTTGTTGAATCATATTCAATTGTAGCCTTTTCGGTTCAATTTGTTCGAATTCAACTATCGATTGCAAATTCAACCATTACTATTGTTGAAGGTACTTAATCATTATTGTTTTTCGGTTCCAAATTTTTTTGTCAATCATTACTGATGGTCCGTTCAATTTTTTGTTATCGTCGTTAATTTATTTTTGAAAATTTTATAAACGAATTTCAAGTTAAAAGCAATGGAACAATAAATTGAACAGATAGAACAAAATAATAGTGACCGAAATTAATTTTTTATGCTTCTCAAATTCAATTTTTTTGGAGATCTGTTTTTCAAAATTTAAGACTATTTGTGTAATTCTGATTATTTTGATTATGTTTATTTTATTTGTGTTTGATTATGGAGATTGTGGCTTTGTTTGTATTTAACATTGAATAAATGATTTGTTATTGTATTTTCTGCTCGGAATTTTGATTGTGTTTGTAATTTATGTTTAACAAATTTGTTGCAATTGTATTTTCTGCCGGAGTTCTTGGCTATGTAAGTATATGTTGTTTATGTTTATAACTGTAGAAGTTTGTTTGTATTTTTATTTTGTAATTGTATATTGTAACTATTGATGTCTTACAGATATGTTTTTTGTGTAGTTTAGTTGAAATACGTTAGCAATGAGGAGAATTCCGGTTCTCGTGAAGCACTCCGAAAGGTGGACGTATGAAAAAACTATGAAGAGTACATTACTGGTGCAATATTGATGAGCACGACAGTATCATACAATGAACTACACAATCTTTTAGCATCTCACATTAATGTAGATTTGAGCAGCAAACATATTCAAATTGAATATTAAATCACTGAAAATGCTGGACAAATACAAATACATAATGATATGGGTTTAAAGGTGTTTATTATGTTAAAAAAGAGATACAAGACATGAATTGTCTTTCTTTATGTGTAAGCATTTTGGAGAAAGATGTTGCAAACACCTTTAGAAGTTCATCTGTATGTGTTGTTGAAAGAAGAGACGTCCAAAATAATTTACATCAAGTGTTAAATACATCTGCCGAAGGTGTTCAAATCGGGAAAAGAGATGTTTTGAAAGAAGACATCAACTCATGCATTGGTTGTGGGTCTAAGGATCACAATAGACGCTCGTGTAGAAATATCGTAAATGATACATTTGTTCTTCCGTATTCTTTCTTTATAATTTCTTTTGCACTTTTCATAATAATGAACTCATTTGTGTGGTTTTAAGACCTTTATCGATCATTTGCTATAATGTGTTATAAATAACAATTAATAATACAGTTATGTATTACTAAATTTCATAGAAAAATACATATGCTTTTTATTTGAAAAATACTAGTTTTAGGGTATATGTATTTGATAACTGAGATGTTTTTCAAATATGATCACTTATACGGATTTGTAATATGAAAGTATTTTAAAGTATTTGAAAGTAAATGAACAAAGTTAAATCTGAATACTGCATATGTATATATTCAAAATCTGAATACTGCATATTTATTTTTAAGCTAAATCTCACTGTAAAAAAATCGAACACTGAAATAAAACACAGAGTACAAAATTATTGAAAACATATTAAACATAAAAGACTAAAATAAATTACTTTCATTCACTTCAAAATTAGTAAGTTTGATTCACTTCATATGTATTTTGAAAGTAAATGAACAAAGATTAAAATACATATGATGTTAACTGCATATGTATATATTACAAAATTTGAACACTGCATATGTATTTTGAAGCTAAATCACGCTATAACAAGTACAACTGAACACTGAAATAAAACACAGACTACAAAATTATTGAAAACATATTCAACATAAAAGACTAAAATGAATTACTTTCATTTAGTTCAAAATTAGTAACTTTGATTCACTTCATATATATTTGAAAGAAAATGAACCAAGAGTAAAATACATATGATATTAACTGCATATGTATTTTTAATTTAAATATGAATACTGCATATGTATATATTGCAAAATTTGACTACTGCATATGTACTTTGAGGCTAAATCTCACTGTAACAAATAAAACTGAATAGTGAAATAAAACACAGACTACAAAATTATTGAAAACATATTCGACATAAAAGACTAAAGTGAATTACTTTCATTCACTTCAAAATAAGTAACTTTGATTCACTTCAAAACATAAAATAAGTTTCTACAATTAATACCAACATCTAGTTAAATCTTGTCAATTACATAATGTAATAAAATCATCAAATATCAGAGTTCTAATACTTTTGCGACACTAATTATCTTGCTTTCCCTAACAGGCCTCAATAGCGCTTCGTCGTCATTTTGAGCTTCTGTTTTTTTATTTTCTCATGCCGCAATTCTACAATAGTGAAGCATATCTTGTACGAAAGTACGTTGGGATTGAACTCAGCCGAAGAAACGCCTTGATCATAAGAAAGACACTCTGCGTATGAAACCATATACAGACCACAATCCCTACAAAAAAATATTGAATAATAATTAAAATATATTTCGTACAAACTTACAAATTTGGTATATGTATATTAAAATACTTACAAGCTTCCACTTGGTTGTTGAGGCAAATCCTCTACAAATAATACATCAATATTTCACATCAATATGGCCTGTAAACTTCCCTCAATATCATTATCACTGTAGTAGCAGCACATATGTGGTGCAAATCTTGAAAGTTTTCTTACAATGAATATTACATCACGCGGCACCTATACAAAGTAAAACTATATCTTATTAAACTGTAAAAAATAACAAAACACAATCAACACATCAAAAAATACATATAAATATGCATATGTATATTGAACAAAATAAAAATACAAAATCATCACTAAAGCAAAATATATGTTAAATTTGATATGTATTTATAAAAATACAAATGCTTCCCTATACCTTTAAATGGATATTGGACCTAACAAAAATACAAATGAAAGTGCAAATGTATCTATAAAACATACAAACTACTTACATATACCATAAATATATATTTAGTCAGTCATTTGTATATATGGCAAACCTACACAAACTGTATTGAAAAATTATTTAAAAATGTATTTGTATTTCAACAGATACAAATACGTCCATAACCACAAATGTATTTATATATTTCAACATTTCAATATACTGAAAATACATATCAATTATAATAAAAATACATATAGTCAAATACCTCTTCATGGGTAGTTCATATATAAATGTATTTTTTCATATATGCAACTTAGCAAATTCATTTAACATACAAATACAACTAAACATAACAACTTTACAAAATTGTTAACATTAAGCAAAATTTAAATTTCAGTTTGTTCATTAACGTATTCATAAAAAAAAAAACAAAAAAAAAAACAACTGAACCTTTTTCTATTCAAAATTGTTCAAATTCAACCATTATTTTGAAATTCAACCATTATTATTTTTGAATCAAATTTAACTGAAATTTCTTCTATTCATGTTCTTTGAATTCAACATAAGTTACAAAGTGAAGCATTAATGTTGTTGAATCAAATTCAATTGTAGCTTCTTCAGTTCAATTTGTTCGAATTCAATAATCGATTGCAAATTCAAATTTGAATCAAATTTGACTGAAATTCAACCATTAGTGATTTCCGTTATATGTTAACAACACTAAGCAAAATTCAAATTTCAGGTTTTAACCTATAAAAACATGTTAACCCAAAATGTATATTTAACCTATCATCTTCACAAATCAACTTTACTAAAATCCCTAAATACATATCAGCTGATTAGTAAATACATATTAGCTTCACAAAAAAATACATACTACCTCAAATTGATAACAGCTTTACTAAAATCCCTAAATACATAATAGTAATTAAAAATACATATACAACGAAAAATACCTCTTTCTCCATGTCTTCTTCAACAACAAATCAACGCAAAATCATCTACAATATCCATTCAACTCTGATTATCCTCCATTAATCGCAACAAAACTAAAAATAATAGCTTTACAAAAAATACAAATAAAAACATGTTAACCCAAAATGTATATTTAACCTATCATCTTCACAAATCAGCTTTACTGAAATCCCTAAATACATATCGGTTGATCAGTAAATACATATTAGCTTCACAAAAAAATATATATTACCCCTAATTGATAACAACTTTACTGAAATTCCTAAATACATAACAGTAAATAAAAATACATATACAATGAAAAATACCTCTTCCTCCATGCCTTCTTCAATAATAAATCAACCAAAAATCATCTACAATATCCATTCAACTCCGATTATCCTCCATTAATCGCAACAAAACAAAACTCAGTTCCAATTTTCATCCAAAATTTGATTATTTCAACTATATCAACTCATAAAACATCAAATTTCACTTAAAAACAAACGAAAAAAATATATCAACAACAAATCAACCCAAAATCATCTACAATATTCATTCAACTCTGATTATCCTCCATTAATCGCAACAAAATAAAATTCAGTTTCTATTCTCATCCAAAATTCAGCTTTTTCAACTATATCAACTCATAAAATATCAAATTTCACTGAAAAACAAACAAAATAAAATTCAGCGAATCCGATCACCTTGATTCTCCGTTAACAACTACAAAAAACAAAATCTTAAAGACGAATTGGAGAAATTGTTTACATTACAAAATTAAAAAAAATTGAGAAATTGATAACATGCAATAACTGAATTAATTAGTTACCTGAAATTATGGAACAATTTCCTTATTAGAATGTGCAAAAGACGTTAAGAAGGAAATTTCTTTTAAAGAGAAAATCCGAGAAAAAGCATGAAAAATGGTAAAGTAAAAAACAATTAAAGGAAAGAGAAAAAATTTAAGCGTGAAAAATGAAACCTCAAACACGGTAACTTCTGAGAGGTGGTAAGTGTGGTCCCCCACTTAAAATAATGTTATGTTTGCTACACAAGGTAATTTGATTAAAGTGTTGCTATTTTTTATAATTTAAGTGTTAAGTATGCTATTCCTTGTAGTTTTTCCAATTCCATTTGCTGGTCATTTCCACTTGGGCCATTTTGGCCCATAAGTAATTCCCTCTTTTTCTCGCTATAATTCTTTTGACTAAAAAATCTGCTTTTTTCAAAATTTTTAAATATAGTTGTATAGAAACTGTATAATTATTGTATAGAATATCTATTTTAATAATTATTGTAGTTAAATATTATATAGAATGCATATAGAAACTGTATAATTACTGGACGAATATGTATCCGTATAATATATGCATAATTTATGCAACAATTATATAGTTTCTATACACATTCTATATAGTTTCAATGTATATATAGAATGATGTATAATAGCGGTAGAAATACGTATTCGTATAAAATATATATATGGGAACTGCATAAAATGTGTGTAGAAACTGTATCGTTGTGTGAAATATGTATCTGAATAATAATTGCATCTAAAAATTGTATAAAATATGCATAAAAATTGTGTCATTGTTGATATATATATATATATATATATATAGATGTAGTTAGTTAGTTAGTTAGTTAGTATATTGAAACTGTATCATTATTATATAAAATATGTATATCTATCAATATTGTACAAAATATCTTATTTTATATAACAAATAACAATACGCTCATTTTGTATTTGATTATACATTTTCTATTCTAACTATCTCCGCTTTAATGGGAAAAAGAAAACTACAAAATCATATTTAATTTTTTTTATTAAAAAAAAGTAGAAGAGCATATATATTTTTGAAACCAAAAAAAAAAGAGCTACAAAAAAATAATTAAAAGAAATAGCGGAAAACAGGAATAAAAGAAGAAAAAGAAGGCGGTAGCCAACGTAATACGACAAAACAACACGGGGGGCGGGGTGGGGGGGGGGGGAGGCAGTAGAGATGAACAAATGGCTAAAAAATGAAATTATACTTCATTGATCTATTATAGTCTAGTGTCTATTTTTGTTCTTTTTCCAAAGATTAATTATCGGATTTATGGATGGCCAAATATATGAGGAGTCCTTAGGACGGTCACGATAGTGTAGATGGTCATGATAGTGTACTGAGTAAATGTCCATCAGCATAATTAGGGGTGGGAGTTCGATATTTTTAAAGTTTGAGTTCGGTAATTCTGTAATTGGTATTTGAGAGTAGATACCACATATCATACTTTTAAACATCGGTTCGATAATTCAGTAATCTGTAAATTAAATTTCGATTCGATACTGTATTTAATAATACCATATTAAAGTTGGAGATGTGCAAACTACGTTTAAACTTCAAAGAGTATATTTAATGAAAATCCTATTCAGTATTCTTTTTTGTGCTTTTTACAAATATATTATCAAGATTCAAGAGATTCGTTGGGATGAATAATACCAAACAGTATTAGTATTTGTACCAAATCCAATTTCGAATATCAAAATGTTGAAATCTTACTTCCAAATACCATGCCAAAATACGGAATTATCAAATACCAATTACCAAATTTTTTATTTTGATTCGGTAATTCAATTTTCGGTATTTTATGTCCAACTCTAAACATAATAACTTGAGAAATTGGCATGGTTAGAGATGTTAATATGGACTTACCCGTTGGGTCGGTGTAGACTACTCCATAATTTGATTGGATTGGACTGATCTTGAAGTTCATTTACGAATGAGGCTTTTTAACTCGGTCTAAATAAGCCTGCTAGTCAGTAAGAATTGTTTAAGATTGGGTTGGATCGGTCCATGGGTCAAACAGAAAAAGAAAAACATCACAAACAGATAAGATTTAATCCATAATTTCAAGGTTATGGTCAAACTTTGCATAATTATAAAACATGGATATGCCTTAAATCTCTCCATTTGTCTCCCTCTTTCTGGCTACTCTCTTCCTTTTCTCTCCATATCTCACTGCCCCCCCTTTCCCCTTTCCCTCTATGTCGCTACCCTTTCTCTCTCTCGTTCTCTTTGTCTCCGCCTTTACTTTTTGCATCTTCAGGAACTTGTAGGTAAAAATTGTATATTCAATATATATTCTACAAAATGTGTAAGTATAGATTCAATATATATTCTGCAAAACGTATAGGTATATATTCAAAGTTATTCAATATACACTATGATAATAAAAATATTGATAAACATTTATTCAATCTTTTCTATTCAATGTACACTATGATTATACATAAATTACATTCAGATATACATTTAAAAAAGAGAGTCAGATATACATACACAAATTCACATATACAATTAAATTATGCAACTGATACATATACGAATACAATTGAAACATATACGAATATTCAATTAATATATACAACTAATAGATATATGAATATTAATTGAAATATATACAAATATTGAATTAATATACAATTGATACATATACGAATATACAATTGAAACATAATATACAATTAATAAGTCATTATTGTATACATTGACCATATAAGATAATTATGGGCTCATGTTTCTTACACAAATACACAACTTATGTTTTCAATATTACAAAAAATCCTAACTCCCTAAACATATTACCAAAATCCCAATATATACACAGAATGCTATGTATATGTTGGCTATGTTATGTATATTAATAGGGAGAGAGAGTAAAGTAATTTTAAAAGTGGGAGAGATTGTAATTACTTCCAAAAGGGTTGCCTTTTTTAAAATTAATCTTTTTAAAGAGAGAGGAGAGATGGTTGTTGAATGAACTTCTTAATTTTAGTCCACATGTGTATATTTTTCTTAAAATATGGAGATTTCATAAAAATAATTTAAAAATAAAAATATTTTTAATAATATCTATATCTATATCTATATCTATCTATATCTATATCTGTATCTATATCTATATCTATATCTATATCTGTATCTATATTTATATCTATATCTATATCTGTATCTATATCTATATCTGTATTTGTATCTATATCTGTATCTGTATCTGTATCTATATCTATATCTGTATCTGTATCTATATCTATATCTGTATCTATATCTATGTATCTATATCTATATCTGTATCTGTATCTATATCTGTATCTGTATCTGTATCTATATCTGTATCTGTATCTGTATCTATATCTGTATCTGTATCTGTATCTATATTTGTATCTGTATCTATATCTATATCTGTATCTGTATCTATATCTATATCTATATCTATATCTATATCTATATCTATATCTATATCTATATCTATATCTATATCTATATCTATATCTATAATCTATAATCTATATCTATAATATATTAAAAGTGTGAAGACCCTTAGAAAAGTGATTTGAACTTTTCCTCTTCGTTAAAAGACTCTTTAGACAAAACTGTCTTTTCACATTTTTTTAATTTGTTATTTAATTATTTTTTATTATATTAACTAGACTTCCTAAAATATATGAGACTCCTAAAATAGATGGTAGGAGAATTAATTAATATTTTTCTTTTTACTAAACTTCCTAAAATATATGGGACTCCTAAAATATATGGTAGGAAAATTAATTAATATTTTTCTTTCTATTGTTCAATTAGAAAAATACTCCTAAAATAGGACTATATTAATTAAGAAAATACTTCTATAAATATTGAGATGTACGTTAAATTAGAGAACAAACCAGTTTGTCTATTGGAGAATATGATTGATACTCATCTAACTTGATTCGATTGCATGTCTAGATTGGTGGATGCTTGATTTTCTAACCCTTAACTTCTTCACTATTTTTGTCAGCATAATAGAATTCAACATGCACGTATATATATATCTTCTGTGTTTTCATTTAAAATCATTCTTTAGGGTCAAATTTTCCGCTCAGACAATAATTAATTGGATAAAAATCGAAGCTTTGTGATCACTATTATATTTTTTTTATAGTTTACAGATCGTAGATGAATGTCGGTTGGCTTTGAAGAATTTCTCGTGTAAAGGTTAAGTTTAATAGTATTGTTTTGATATCTTATTGTTTTATTTTAATTTACAGATGCTAGGTGAATGTGGTCGACTTTGAAAATTTCTTTTAGGTAAAGGTTATGTTTAATTGTATTATCGTAATATCTCTATCAGTTTGTTGTTTTGTGGTAGTTTACAGTTCGTAGATGAATCTCGATCAACTTTGAGAAATTTTTGTGTGTTGGTCGATTTTGAGGAATTTTTTTATGTAAAGGTTAGGTTTAGTTGTATTATTTTGATATCCATATTATCGTATTATTTTGTTATTTTTACATACTCAGAAGATATTAAATTTAATTATTATATTCATCTTTATTATTTAAACAAATATCCTATTTAGTGTAATGTTTGAACTTATTAAAGTGTGGTACACATGCAAGGCGCGTACACCTAAACTAGTAATATATTAAAAGCGTGAATGGTCTTAGAAATGTTGTTTGAACTTTTTGCCTTTTATTAAAAATTCTTACTTTAGACAAAATAGTCTTTTCACTATTTTTTTCTAATATTTAAGAATTAAAAATTAATTAAATATATTTATGGTAAAACCTTCCCTTATTAGAAGTCATTAGAATTTCTATATATTTTCCTAATTTAAGGGTTGAAAGTTAATTAAATATATTTATGGTAAAACCTTTCCTTATTAGAAGTCATCAAAATTAATGACAATTGATATTTTTTCCATTAGTTTAAGAATTTTAAATCAACTAAATTTGATTTTAACAAGATTTGAAAAATCTAAAAATAAATATAAAACTATTAGAATAAGAAAAATTTAAGAAGTACTAGATTTCTAGAAGTTTTAAGTACGTAATAAGAATGTAATCAATGATTTTGTAAAGATTTGACTTTAAAAATAAGGAAAAATTTTAAAACTTAAAATAAATAATCGTAAAACAAATATGGTTCAAAAGATGCCTCTCTCTTAGCATGTGGCAACAAGAAAAAGAGGAACTATAACGCAAAAGTGATGATTCATCAACCAGTTGAAACTTCTGGTGGTAAAACATATATATGTATATGTTTATGTTTATATTATTATATTAAAGTGTAAAATATTTTTTGAAAAGTGATTTGAACTTTTACACTTTATTTAAAATCTCCGCAATAGAAAAAATCATTTAATTTTAAATAATCAGACGTTATACGTGCGTGACACGTGAGGTTACCTAATTTTATTAAAACTACTACAACTTATAGTTAAAAACCTAATTTTATAATTATGAAAAATTAACTTATAACTACAATAAACCTTCTTAAAAGTACACTTAGGATAATTTTCACTTTTTCCATTTCAAAACCCCGTGGACTAGCCCGTTTGCATTGGACCAATCCATTAACAACTCTAGGCACGATACGACAGGTGTATCCAATAAGTGAAAATTATCCCAAATAGACTTATTAGATTGTTAATTACAAGTTATAGAATTTTTTTTCAATAATTACTAGACTTAAGAAATAATTACAAGCTATAACAACTTTTGAGAAAAACATATGTTAATTAAATTTTTGAAAATTATTTTTTTATTATTTATGTTATTTTCTTATATTTAGCATTTAACATTTATCACTCTTAATTAAAAATTTAGATAATTATGGCAAGTTAAGGTATAACATTTATTTTTAATTTTAATAATTAAATATTAAAGTTTGTTCACAATTTAAGGAATTATATTTGGTAAATATATTTTTTAAAGTTAAAAACTGATTTTTTACTTTTTATTAACTTGAATAATTAACTTGCTTCTACACTTTTTCATGTTTTACTGTCTTTAATTACCAATAGAAGTCTTATCTCTTTATTTTTTTTTAAACTTTTTCTCCTTCTGTTAACTTTATTCTACAAACCTTCACGTTTTACGGTATCTTTTTAGTATAATTCATACACAAAATCTTTTAAATTTTTACCAACTACCAATAAAAGTCCTCAACTCATTATTATTTACTCTTTTCAACTTATTTTCCCTTCTTTATGATTATTGGTTTCCCACATTTAGCCACAGTTGGGCTTGGTTTAAGATTTAACACTTCTTTTTTATTTTCTTGAGACAATGTCCAAAAAAATCAAGTTTGATTCTACCCCTAGTAGGAAAAGCCGTGGAATAATACAACAAAATAGTCCGATTAATCTTTCGAGACCCTTGTTTGATTTGGAGTGCTTTACCCCATCTCTAAAATCAAAAAACAAGAACAAGGTAGTTGAAGCTGATTCTATTTCTTACAATAAAAGTGAAAGTTTGCTGGTGAAAATTATTTTTTCAAAGATTTCACCATCCTTCAAGCAACAACAACTCAACATACAAAACTATATTATATTAAAATAGGTTGTTGTTTCAGATTTAAAGAAGGTTGATAAGAGAAAAAAACTTGTTGGTCAACACGATTCAAATTCGGATTTTAAAGATGAAATTTTCTTGCCTAAAACAAAAAAAATCAAAAAACTAAAATCGTGAAAATGCTAGAGTTACAAGGTCCAAGGCCAATATAAGTGTCGGCAAAGTGGATGATAAAAAGGTTGACACGAATAAATCAAGAAACGTGTGCAAGGTTAGTGTAATCTAATTTTGATTTTTTCTATTAAATTAGTATAAAATTGATATTTAATTATTTTATTTTTGTAATGATATGCATGTAAATTAGATTTTCATAAATTTTGTGTGTTTGTGGTTGAAAATTGAAATATAACTCTTGATCTTGTTAGTGTTCGAATTATATTAAAATATCACTTTTGTTGTTGTTAGTGGTTGAAAGTTGAAATATCACTTTTGTTGTTGTTAATTGTTGAAAGTTGAAATATCACTTTTGTTGTTGTTAATGGTTGAAAGTTGAAATATAACTACTAACTCTGAAACAAGTTGGTGCATTATATTTTTTTTAGCTTCATAGCAAAAGTTTTGTGAATTGTTTATCTTTTTTTTTTCAAGACAAAAAACAGTATACTCACTGATCTTCATACGTAAAAGTTAATGTGTTTGATGATTTCAAACAGAAATGGACCAAAGAGCATTTCAAAATGTTTCAGAAATCTCCATTTGCTCATTTTTTGAATATGCATTATTTAAAAATTCAACCCCAGCTTCTTCGTAGTCTATTACTTACAAAAATCATTAAAGATAAGGATGATTTATTCATCTTCAGTATCAATGGTAAAGAACTGCATTTTGAAAAGAGAATTTTGTGTAGTTAGTGGGTTGAAATGCTTTAAGAAATCTAATTTTATTTTTGATCCTAAAGGGAAAAACAAATTAATGAATAGCTATTATCCGGGTATGGATAAGGTCATGAGATCTGTTTTTTATGATGATTTTATAAACAAAAAGATTGCTTTTCGAGATGAAGATTTTTATGAAATTGAATTATTATACTTCATAAGTCGATTTCTTCAATCTGAGTTACCAAGAAAGTTCATTAAGAAGGTTGATTTTGACTTGGTAGAATCAGGTAACTACTTAAAGTATGATTGGGGAGGTGAGTGTTTTCAAGTCTTGAAAAAAGCATGTAGACATAAGATGAAAACCAAATCATCGTCTTTTACTTTTCAAGGATTTCATCTTGCGCTTCAAATCTGGTTCTATGAGTGTTGTTTGGACATTGATAATTGTGTTGCTAATTGGGTTGGATCCCAAACTCCTCGAATTTTAAATTGAGAGTCATCTGAAGAACTCATTTTTATAACTATCTTCAGAGTACAATATTCAAGTGGTACAACAATGAGGTAATGATCATATTCTAACTGTATTTTTTGATTAATTATTTTATGTAACAACTTTTTTCCTTTATATTCTATATGTATATTATTGGTATGTAGTAACTCATTTTAGGCATATAAGTGTGAAATTTTATATCTAACTTTTTGTTTAAACTTCAGTATGTGTTTAGAGACATCGTGTTTACCGATGAAGAGGAGGTGAAATTCAATCTTGGAGCTATTTATTAGGACAACTTGGGTCATGAACATGGTAATGATTCAGACCATTCTGTACCACCCATAACTGAAGATGCATTCATTGTCTTAAAGAATGAAATAGTTAGTGTATGTTTCTAATTTAATCTTCAAGTACATATTCAGTATTCTTTTCAAAATATTTAATAAACATGTGGTTGATGTTTTTTGTATGTCTGTGTGAAGATCTGCCGTGATATATCGTATTTCAGGAGAAGGTTTGTTTTGATTTATATGTAAAACTTATAATGCACATCATCTTTCCAGTATAACATATTTGTGTATTCATTTTGTAGGATTATATTTTTCAGTTGTACTATTAAGTACTTTATATTTATGTATGTGCAGGTTTTCAAAGAAATGATAGAATATCGGAATAAGGTATGTTTAATCTATAATTTTATAATTCAATTATTAATATGAATCAGTTTTTGATATATCTTTTCATTTTTTTATGTTTTTTTTCCAGGTTGATAGTCAATTCAATGGGATGAGGGAGTTTGTTGATGAATTTGTAAAGTTGATATTGAATGAATTAAGATCGGTTAAACAACAATCGTCCGAATTTGTTGGAAAAGAGGTTTATTTTTCATTGCATTGAACTATCATATTTTTTTTTATCATATTTCTTATTATTAAATGTTATTAAAACACTATACCTTTTCTAAGAATGTGGACGTTGATTTACAAATACCAAGTGCAAGCAAGAAGCAAGATGAAGTCCTTGTTGATCCTGCCATTGAAAAATATTCTTTTGGTGATGATGTTTCTGTCCGATTGGATGGTAATATTTCTATATTTTCATATTTAATTTTATTTCTATAATAACAAGACTTCTCATTATTGAATTTCACTTCATGAGTTCTCATGTTTCATTCACAGTTTCTAACAATGAGGTTGTTAATAATCCTGTCAATGATCAGTCACCGTTGGATGACATATTTTTATTTACTGAGTCTCAAGTTGTTGCTCTTGAACCAACATTTAGAGTATTGGAAATAACAAAAAAATAAAGCATATATCACTTCGCC
Source organism: Capsicum pubescens (assembly GCA_030864215.1). Lineage (NCBI taxonomy): Eukaryota > Viridiplantae > Streptophyta > Magnoliopsida > Solanales > Solanaceae > Capsicum > Capsicum pubescens. The sequence goes on from CM061538.1 coordinate 103,058,211, forward strand.
TATCATGTTTGACAAATCTCCAGTAGGGGTGTATAACCATCTGACACAAGCTCCCAAAGATGTCCATTGTACTTCAAGAGAAAGCATCCGTTTGAGGAGTATATTGGATTTAAGACTCTGAATTTGTTGATCCAATAGTTCACCGATTAGTGTTACCCAGATTCAAAATCAAGACGAAATAGGTGTAACACCCCGTAAATTTTTTCGTACACTTATCGCGATTATATGGAGTCCTAAAGGCTTGCGTATGGGTTAAATTAAGTTTATGGTGTTCGGAAGTATCCCGTCAATAGTTGTATGTGTAGGTATTGGAATAATATTTCCAACGATATAAAGTTTGCCCAAAACAGAGGAGTATTTCATATAAGCGAGCACATTCGAAATTTCAAAACGGTGGCCGGGAAGCCTGTGAACAGTAAATCTGCAGGAAAATTACTGCAGCTAGGTAATTTTTTTTTTGGATCAACTTTAGACGATCATAACTCCTTGTACAAAAAGAACTGTGTGAGCTGCTATATATCGACGAAAATATCCGAGAATCTTCTTTATGATGAAATTGGTTTCATCCAAATCCAATGTCTGAGTAAGGAGCTATACCCGTTTTACTACAGCCTACCAAAAAAAAAAACAGAATTTTGGGACAGATTTTTGGGTCAACTTTAAACGACCATAACTACTTGTACAGGAAGAACTGGATGGTATACTTTATATGAAAATGAAATAACTTTGAATTATCTTTCCAATGCAATTGGTTTCACCCAAATCCGATACCGGAGCAAAGAGTTATGATCGATTTACTTCAGCCTGTCAAAACTGTCCACTGGGGACAGATTCGGATTTATTTAAATTTTTAGGGCAAAATGGTCATTTTCTATTACCTCTTGGACGAAAATTGGTCTTTATAAACATACACTTAGCCTCATATATATCATATATCATCCAATTATTAAGAGAAGGTGAAACCCTAGCCTAATTTCAACTTCAAATATTTTGTGATTCAACCGTAGAAAATTCGAATTGGTTCCGTAGTTGTGTTCACCATCTCGAAAGCTTCGAGAAGCACCCCATGGTTATGTAAGGAGGATTCTAAATACAAGAGTTCATTGTTAAGGTATGAATATTATTTATTCTTGATTCTTATCCATGAATAAGTATTGATAAAGGATTATGAGTATTGTCTTGATGTTGGAAGATAACTAGAAACATAGTTATGAATTGTTTTGTATAAATTGTTAGTAGTAAATTATGGAAGTTGTTGTATTGGATTATGGAGGATGAATTGTGGTGATATATCATTATATTAGTGGGTATGTATGCCTAGTGATCATGTTGGTATTGGATGGTGATTAAGAGGGGAAATAAAGGCTAAGAGTGATGTTGAGGGATATTGCATGAAAATGCATGATATGTGAATGTAATAAGAGTATAAGAGGATGTATGTAGAACTCTTATTGATGAGTTAAAGGATTACTTCCTAGACATTATTTGGTGAAGTTAATACCTAAATGGTAAGGTTTGGTTGCTAATACTAGTTTGCCACAAATGACTTATTGTAGATAAGTGTTCGAAGAGTACGGGAAGTCAAGTTGGACTTGTATTGAAGTGGTTATATCAAGGTATGTAAGACATACTCTATCTAATCTTTGGCATGAATAATGACCCATGGCACTCTCAAGTAAGCTTCCAACATTGTCCTACGACACATGACACATAATAACATCATATGATCTTCGACACTACCAATTGAACTTGTTTTCACTTTTAAGATGTCCGGCTAGTCAAAAAAAAAATGTCCATATACTATTGTTGACTCCGAAATGGTTTAATGAGGTATCCATGATTCTCTACTTCATTTTCATGATATTTATTACCTATTTACATGTCTTTCCTATTGAGGTATCATGGTTTCAAGTTCCATAAGGTGTGACCACAAAGTAACCAATCTCAAAGATTAATTGAATTAAGAAATGGAATGTCTTTATTTTAAATTGATGATATGATGTATTGTATTAGTACCACTGATCAGTTGGCCATTGTATTATAAAGATTATGTATATATGCTATTCCAGGGGTGGTCCCTGATGTATTGTATTAGTACCACTGATCAGTTGGCCATTGTATGACATATGTTATGTATTGATAAGGAATACGAGAAGTAATGATATGAAAGTAATGTGCAGGTATCCCATCAGCTCTTTTAAGTGTGGTCTACTCATACTGTTTATTCACTGGTATCTGGGTTCTGTTGATCTTTGTATCTCATCTTGATACTCACTGCCTTACATACTCAGTACATATTTCCGTACTGACGTCCCTCACGGGGGACCTGTATTCATGCCTGCAGAAACAGGTACTTCAGGTCGTACACCTCCGCAGTAAGAGCCAGGACATTCTGTTGATAGTGGTGAGCTCCAGTTGTTTCGGGGCATCCCAAGTCGTTTCTATATGTATTTTTGGTATTTTTATAAAAGTCTTTTGTGGGCGGGAGTTTGTCCGGACCCTAACTCAGTTGTGTATCTATGTAGAGGCTTTTGTAGACATATTGTACAGCCATAAGAGTGTTTGGTTGATAGACGTGATGGCTCTGACGGCCAATTACTGTTTATATATATATATATATGCGTGTCTGCTGGGCTGATACAGGTACTGTTTTCTTCTATTTACAACGACGTGCTGCCCAAATTTCTAATTTTCATAAGTAATGTAAATGTGAAAGTATAGGTTATGAACGGGTTCTCCCGGGCCTCCTCGGCTACGGGTGCCAGTTCGCTCCAATGGGATTTGGGGCGTGACAATAGGTGTGATTTCAGAATTTTAAATTATTTTTATTGATGGTTCAATAAAAAAATATTTATTATCTTTTAAAAGTGTATGTAGGAGTGCTACAAAAACTTCTTTACATGTAACGCCTCGAGTCTGTACCCCAGACGCCACACGATGCTTACGACCCCGAAGGACCACAAGCTAACCCATGACTGGTACCTGCTGTGAGTATTGTATAATAATACTGAAATAATATAGAAATTAAGCTGAAATGCCATAAGGTTCATATTCTGAATACTGATGAATATAAAAACTGAATAATAACATTTGCAAAATTGAATATGTCTGAACTAGTCTAGTCTGAAAAGCCTCAACTGAACTGTCTAAAAGTGGAGTTGATGGTACAAGCCCCTAACTAACTCCAACTAATAAAATACTAAAATAAAAGCATATCCTCGAGAGATGAGGACTCACTACTGAATCTACTGCTACTATCTGAATCTGTCTATACGCAGTCAGAAACCTGAGCGTTTGAACCTATGATACGAGACATCATAGCGTAAAGAGAAAGTATGCGTCAGTACGTAGAATGTACTGGTATGCTAGATGAGGTAAGGCTGAATGTAAGGGTTCATATGCATGAACAATAACTGACTGAATGATATGGAATAACTGAGTATGAACACATGGATAACTGAAACTGCTGTAAGTACTGAGAATACAATATTGTGCATTTATGTATATATATACTGTATCTGAGCTTTTACTAAAGCTGAGTTCTGATTTCTTATACTGAGTAACTGATATTTGAGTTACTGAAACTGATTGACTATATTTGACAGTCCTGATTCTATATAACTGAACTGAGTTCTATACTGAAACTAAATCTGAGACTATGGGAAGTAATCATCTAACAGACATGCCCCAAATAAGATAACTGGGGTCCAACCTGTAACCCCAGTTGGAAGGGTGTCAGTACTGTGCCACGGGTAAAGACAAACAGAAGTGTTACCCTTATATGGCAGGTACTCTAATGAGAATGGTGGTACCCTCAACTGGCAGGTTAAAACACCTCATCAACCCTTAACTAGTAGGTTGATGTCTCAATCTACGCTGGCTATGTAGTTCTGGAATGCAAGGACTTCTTCTAGGGATCACACCCTCTACTCCCCATCCTTGGGTTTACTCGATGCTGAATCCTACTCTCTATGAAATAGATCGTCGACTGATTACTAGACTGTACTAGATTTGACTGAACTATTACTGATCGTGTTGACTGACTGAACTGGACTGAGTTCACTGAGTTCTATAACTGACTGAGTACTACTATTTCATGACATGACTGAGACTATTCAGTAACTACTGTAGCTCTAGGTAAACAGCTAGATTATCGGGTATTAGATACCCCCAGGACTCGATAGCATGAAAAGTAGGGCATAGCATGATCTTGAAAAGCATAACAATGTCCACTTGTTCATAATTCATGCATAGAGACATTTTATCAAATACTTGTAGGGCATAAACTTGTACACGCCTAAAGCACCATAATTTACCCATATTTTAGCTAAGTTTTAAGGACAAAATATATAATTCATGCATTTTTAGTCCATTTTCCTTTAAGTGAGCTAACCAACGTGATTAGCATATTTTCAGGTATTAATGATGAAGATTTCAGCACTTTGTGGACCTTTTGGTAGCAAAGGAAACTTCACATAAGAGGGAAGGCAACTTTTGGAAGCTTATGGACTGAAAGTGATGCATGGAGAACTTGTCCCGGGCAAAAACAGTATTTTTAAAGACTTGGGGATCAACAGTAACTTAGTAGGAATAGGACAAGGATGTTATAAAAACCCTATTTTGCTGAATTTTTCAGCATTCATTCATGCATTGATGCACGTTTGCTTTTTCAGAATTCATTCGACTTTCTAGTATTATTCAGTTTACAGAATCTGTAAGTTTTAAGACAGGGAAAAAATGGCAAACACGTGAGCAACGAGGGGAGCAAAATCATCAATCCCTTTTGACGCCAATCTCATCCCCACCGTGAGATTATTCGAGCTTTGGTATGATGATGATGTCTATTGTGATCTTCGTTGTAATCATGAGTAGCTAAACTTCTCTGTTAGGGTTATGAAAGCCTTTTGATATACTATCTATTACTATGCGTTTGTGAATTCTTGATACGTATGCTACTTATATCATTACTCTCTTCATCTTAATTACATTCTTGTGGTTGCAAACATATAGAATACGCCATTATAGCATTAACTTGTTCGAGAGAAAAGTTACATGTTTGGAAAAGAGAGTGTGACAAGGAAATAGGGCTACCAACCCCTATTTACACGTTAGTGCCGTAACTGGATTAACTTCTTAGAGAGTTTGTACCGTTAGTTACACGCTTTAAGCTCGAGAGAGTTAAAGTTAAGTAATCCTTGATGGTTGAGAAACACTAGGATTTACCATTAGAATACGAATCTCTATAAGTGCATGCATGTCTGAATTCCGCATTACTCATAGTTAATAGATACGTAGAACTCATAAGGTGGACATAACCCTAACTTACAATTCTCATTGATTAAAATCTTACTAAACAAAGCATTCCGCTTTTACTTTGCTAGTTTGATACTTTTAATTCACGCCTAAACCATCCCCCCTTTCTGTAGAACTTTCGACCAACAGTCTGCTAACAATTGCAACACTTAGTGACCAAGTATTCCCTGTGGGATTCGACACCCAACCCAGTTGGGTTCTATATTTGACAGCGACCGCTTACACTCTTACAAGAGCTGTAGTTTGGGCGTTATCAAATTTTGGCGCTGCTGCCGGGGAATACGGTTTTCAACTAAGTTTGTGATAGTTACTAGACCCTTTGGTCAAAGATTCTTGAATTTTACTTTTAGTTGTTGTTTTTGTTTTATTCAGGTTCTGTTGAGTGCATGCCAAATACTCGTAGTTCTGGTCAGCCATTATTACCCATAAATCCTGAACCACAACTTATTGGCAGAATGGATGCACAACGTGACATTGAAAGAAGGGCTGCTCAACAGGAGCAGGCTAGACTAGCTGCACTGGCAGCTGCTCAAGTACATCAACAGAATATTGATAACCCAGGGCGAGCAACAAATCCTGATGATGAAGACCTGGGTGATGATGAGTTACTGAATCCCAGGCGTACTGATGAAGTGGCGGCACCTATGCATAGGAGGGAACGTCAAGCTAGAATGAGACCTGACCGCCGAGCTGTGCAGGCTCCTTTTAATGATGATGATGACTATCTGGATGGAGCTGGTGCCACAGGGGCTATTATTCCTCCACCCTTGGCACCCGGAGCTAAGTTCAATATCACTTGCACCATGATTCAGTTATTGCAGCTCAAGGGGTTATTTGGTGGACTTGCAGGAGATGATCCGAATATGCATCTGGTTAATTTTATTTCAAATACAAGTCGTTTGACAATCCAGGAGTTGGGAAGAATGCAATTCGGCTGCGCTTATTTCTATTGTCTCTGTCTGGGGAGGCAACTCTATGGCTGAACGGGCTAACTCCTGATTCTATTACTAATTGGAGGCAACTGAAAGAAGCTTTCCTAGAAAGATTCTTTCCGCCATCCAAGAGAGCCCAACTACGGGATGAGATCAACAATTTTCGACAGCTTCCAACTGAAGCTCTCCACGAAACATGGGAGAGGTTCAAGAAGAAGCTTATGCGGTGCCCAAACCAACAGATGACGAATATCCACTTGATGGAAATATTATATAGGGCTTTGAACTCGGTGACAAAGCCAGTGGTTGATAATGCTGCAGGTGGGTCATTCATAGACCTTACTTTTCTTGAGGCAAGTGATATGCTAGATCGTATGACAAAGCAGAGTAGAGCTTGGCATACCAGGGATTCTGAGGTAGCAAGCTCTACTGTATCTATTGGCATGACCGCAGAGCAGAGACGAAAACAAGAGGAACGTGACCAGGATATGGCTCACATGAAAACATAGATGGATCTTCTTACCAAGCACTTATTATCAGGGAAGACCGAAAAGGTTAAGGCCGTTGTATCATAGGGAAGAGATGAATCCGACTCTGAGGAAGAAGCGAACTACTTGAATAATCAGGGGGGTTTCCGAGGAAATGCCCAAGGAAACCAAGGTCGGAACTATTATGATAAATCTGGATACAAGGACCGCGATCAAGGTGGTTGGAAGAATAAGACTGACAGGAGTGGTTTGTATGTTTCTCCTGGAAATCGTGAGGCTGTGGCGTCTGGCTCTAGAAAGATGTCCATGGATGATATGATGGCTAAGCTGTTAAAAGGGGTGGAGGCAACCAATATAGGCGTTACTGAGGTAAAGAATGATTTGTCATCAATAAATCAATTGGTTGATTCGCATTCTACCACGATAAAATAGCTGGAGCAATAATTGAGTCAACTATCAGCGGCATTCAATCAAAGAAAGGCTGGCACCTTACCTAGCGACACTGTCCAAAACCCAAGGAATGATGGATCATGTATGGCTATTACTACCAGGAGTGGTAAAGCGTTGGAAAATCCATCCAAAGGCAAGCAGGTGATTGATGATATAGCAGATAATATTATTGATGCAGAATGTGAAGAGGCCGTAGAAGCTGAAGATAGTGTTCCTGACGTTACCCCTAGAAGTCTGCAGCCTGAAAAGATCGACAATCGGAAGCAAGATAAAAAGGAAGTGGCGGAGAAAACTCCCTTCCACCACCACCTTTTCCTCAGAGACTGAAGAAGAAAGCCGATGACACCAGGTTCAGTAAATTCATGACTATGTTGAAGCAGCTGACTATTAATGTTCCTTTGGTGGAGGCGCTAGAGCAGATGCCCGGATACGCTAAATTCATGAAGGAAATTTTGACAAAGAAGCGGGCAGCAAGCTATGAGCTGGCAGATAATGTTCATCATTGCAGTGTAATCGCTACAAGATCGCTAGTTCAGAAGAAGGCAGATCCTGGTGCTTTCACTATTCCTTGCACGGTTGGATCTTTGGATTTTGCTAAGGCATTATGCGATTTGGGAGCTAGCATTAATTTGATACCATTATATATTTACAGAAAGTTGGGGTTGGGTGATCCTACACCAACCAATATACGGCTCGTGATGGCAGATAGGTCGGTAAAATGACCTGTTGGTATCTTATATGATGTATTGGTGAAGGTTTCCACCTTCATTTTTTCAGCAGACTTTGTTAGTTTGGATTGCGAGGTGGATTCTGAAGTTCCCATAATCTTGGGGCGTCCTTTCCTTGCAACAGGAAGTGTGCTTATTGATCTAAGAGCTAATGAGCTTTTATTTCGGATGAATGACGAAGTGGTCCGTTTTGATGTATGCAAATCAATGAAGAAGCCCAAAGATATGAATGTGTTCTCTGTAGCTGATGTGTATTATGACGATAAGAAAGAATTATCTGTAAAGAAGCAGCTTATTGTTGATCCATTGGCTGCTGTGCTTATGAATTTTGGGCGTGAGGATGTTGAAGAGTATGAAGAAACTATTTGCGCTCTAACAGGAATTGGCTCCTATTCTCATGCTCCTAAGAAGCTGGATCTGGATCTTAAAAATCGCCCTTCACCACCAGCAAAGCCATCCATTGAAGAACCACCAGTGCTAGAATTAAAGGAGCTGCCCAGTCACCTGAAATATGCATTTTTGGGAAGTAGTGATACACTTCCAGTTATTGTTGCGGCTGATTTAGGTGAGCAGCAGGTTGCGGCTCTTATTTCTATTCTGAGGAGATACAAGAGAGCCATCGGTTGGACTATTGCTGATATTATTGGTATCCCTCCTGGGATATGTATGCACAAGATTCAGCTCGAGGAAAATTGTGTGCCCACCATTGAGCATCAACGACGTTTGAATCCACCCATGCAGGAGGTGGTGAAGAAAGAGATTATTAAGTAGTTAGATGCTGGGGTAGTATATCCAATCTCCGACAGTAAGTGGGTAAGTCCGGTACAGTGTGTGCCCAAGAAAGGAGGCATAACGGTAGTTGCGAATGAAAAGAATGAGTTGATTCCACTCAGACCTATCACAGGGTGGAGAGTGTGTATGGACTATCGGAAGCTGAATTCGTGGACGCTTAAGGATCACTTCCCAATGCCATTCATGAACCAAATGCTTGATCGATTGGCAGGGAAGGGATGGTTTTGTTTCTTAGATGGTTATTCCGGTTATAATCAGATTTGTATTGCTCCTGAGGATCAAGAGAAGACCACTTTTACATGCCCATATGGTAAGTTTTCTTTCAAACGTATGCCATTTGGGTTATGTAACGCACCTGCCACTTTTCAGCGTTGTATGATGTCCATTTTTTCTGATATGGTTGAAGACACCTTGGAGGTGTTCATTGTTTATTTTCTAGTCGTGGGTGAATCATTTGAATCGTGCTTGGCGAATTTGAGTATGGCGTTACAGAGATATGTTGAGTTCAACTTGGTGCTAAACTGGGAGAAGTGCCATTTTATGGTTAAGGAAGGCATTGTTCTTGGGCACAAAGTCTCCGAAAGAGGAATTGAAGTTGATCGAGCCAAAATTGAAGTTATCGAGAAACTACCACTTCCAATTTCTGTAAAGGGAGTTCATAGTTTCCTCGGTCATGCAGGTTTTTATCGAAGGTTTATCAAAGACTTCTCCAAGATTGCTAGTCCATTATGCAAACTCTTGGAGAAGGATGCGAAGTTCGACTTCAGTGAAGATTGCTTGAAGGCATTTGAATGCCTCAAAGGGAAGCTAGTTGAATCTCCTATTATTGTAGCACCCAATTGGTCTCTACTGTTTGAAGTGATGTGTGATGCAAGTGGGGTAGCTTTGGGTGCTGTACTTGGTCAGAAAAGAGAAAGGCTATTTCATCCAATATACTATGCGATCAAGGCCTTGAATGGAGACCAGAAGAACTATACCGTCACGGAACAAGAGCTTCTAGCAGTTGTTTATGCTTTTGAAAAGTTCCGTGCTTACTTGTTGGGAACCAAAGTGGTAGTTCATACAGATCATGCGGCTCTGAGATATTTAATGGCAAAGAAGGATGCTAAGCCAAGGCTAATTCGGTGGGTGTTATTGCTTCAAGAATTTGATTTCGAGGTAAAGGATAGAAAAGGTTGCGAAAATCAAGTAGCTGATCATCTATCTATACTTGAGAGTGCGCACATAGCGCAACCTGACCTTGAGATTGATGATACATTTCCCGACGAAGAGATCCTAGCCGCTATGGTGGAAGACTTACCGTGGTATGCGGACTTTGCGAACTACGTGGTAAGTAAAGTGATGCCTGAGAATCTCTCTTTTCATCAAAAGAGAAAGTTCATACATGATGTGAAACACTACTTCTGAGATGAACCGTATCTTTTTCGACGATGTGCTGATGGTGTTATTAGTCGATGCATCTCTGATGTGGAGGTGCCTAGCATCTTGGAAGCAAGTCATGCTTCCCAAGTTGGGGGTCACCATGCAGGTGATCGGACAGCCAGGAAGGTATTGCAAAGCGGCTATTATTGGCCTTCATTATTCAAGGATGCTTACGATTTTGTGAGAAGATGTGATCAGTGTCAGAGGCAAGGCTCTATCTCGAAGCACCATGAGATGCCCATGTCTAAAATTCTTGAAGTGGAGCTATTTGATGTATGGGGTATTGATTTCATGGGCCCATTTGTGAGTTCGTTTGGGATGAAATATCTCCTAGTTGTTGTGGATTATGTATCCAAATGGGTCGAAGCAGTAGCGCTGGCTGATAATGAAGGTAAGCGTGTTGTAGCATTCTTAAAGAGAAATATCTTCTCTCGTTTTGGGGTACCTCGTACCATCATAAGCGATGGAGGATCACACTTTTGCAACAAGCTGTTCAGAGCCGTATTGGTGAAATATGGGGTCAAGCAACATAAGGTAGCTACACCTTACCACCCACAAACTAGTGGGCAGGTAGAGGTTTCTAATCGGGAGATCAAGCTGATCCTTGCTAAGACTGTAAATGCTAGTAGGAAGGATTGGTCCCGAAAGCTGGATGATGCCTTATGGTCTTATAGGACTGCATTCAAGACACCAGTTGGCATGTCCCCATACCAACTAGTTTATGGGAAGGCTTGTCACTTGCCGATTGAGCTCGAACATAAAGCATTGTGGGCGTTGAAGAGGCTCAACCTGACTTGGGATGATGCAATTAATCTGAGATTGGAGCAGCTAAATGAGATGGATGAATTCCGTCTACATGCGTATGAAAGGGCATACCTCTACAAAGAACGGATGAAAAAGTACCCTGATCGGCGGATTATCCAACGAAACTTTCAGAAGGGTGATATGGTACTTCTTTTCAACTCCAGACTAAAGCTATTTCCAGGTAAGTTAAAGTCCAAATGGTCTGGTCCGTTTAGAATTAGCCAAGTCTACTCATCTGGAGTAGTAGAGTTAGAAGGCATTGATGGTGGTGTCTTTAAAGTGAATGGCCAATGAGTGAAGCCATATATCGGTCCTCTTGACTCGATAAAATGCATGGACACCATCTATCTCGACGAAGTCTAAGTAATTGAGATAACTATGTCGTGCCGCGACAATAAATCAAGCGCTTGATGGGAGGCAACCCATCATTTTTAATCGTTTTGTTTTACTAAGAGTTTGTTTTTGTTAAATAAAAATCCAAAAAGAAGAGTCGAGCAACGACCAAAACTAAGGCGCTTGGTGGGAGGCAACCCATCGTTCTAATTGTTTTTGTTGTTTTTGAGTAAATGTAGGTGTAAGACGTATAAAGGAGGAGATCTAGCCCAAATTTTAATTTGGAATTGTGTCATGTTGAAGGTGGTAAGTTTGGAATGAAGAAACAATGGCTATTGGTTAGGCATTGCCTATGCAAATCTAGGCAACGAACAAGGCAAGGCCTATGCTATGGCCTAAGCTCTCTGAATCTACAATGCCATAGCATAGGCGCCGCCTATGCCCAACAATGCGATTAGCATAGGCGCCGCCTATGCCATTGCCTTTGCTCTCTGAATCTACAATGCCATAGCATAGGCGCCGCCTATGCCTAACAATGCCATAGCATAGGCGCCGCCTATGCTCAACTAGGCTTTGCAAAAGGCGCCGCCTATGCTAAGCATAGGCAAAGCATTAGGCGCTGCCTATGCTTACTTTTTGGTGTCCTAATCCAATTTTAAATGGGTCAAACCCGACCCAAGCCTTGTCCTATAAATAAAACTTCAACATGAGAACAAAACACACTTATTTGCTCAACCTAGGCGCCGCCTTTACTCTCCAAATCTCTCAAAAATTTTCTTTTTGCTCTTCTAACCTTGCAAGATCATCTTCTGAGGCCATCACCAAGTAAGTACTTCTTTTAAATTCCGTAGTTATTACAATACTACGCCTATAATGATTTGTTAAATCTTGAAGTAGTGTTGGTGATTTGAATGTAGTTGGTTTGTATTGATACATCTAGTTGAGTGAAAGAATACGTATGGGTGTTCTAAACTTTGTTCCGATTTGTATTTTGGTTGTTATACACTGTCATCTTTTTGCGGAATTGAAATGGTAAAGCTAATCACATAATCGTGTAAGTCGAATGTTGGAATGTTTTGAAAGGCTCGTTCATCGAGATAAAGATCATGATTGAATACAAGCATGAGATGTGTGATTATTTCTATGCCATAAACTTGATTCGATCTCTACGTAGTAGTCTTGTTCCAAAAGTGCATTAATCCAAACCATACAGTATGGTCAAGTTTATATGAAATAGAGTTGAAAAGGATAGTGAAGATGACATGAAAAGTATGACTGCGCTGAATATATTGTTGGAACATAACACCTAAATGTATGGCGATGAAGTCTGAGTAATCGACATCGTTCACCTAATTAGTTTGTCACCACAAATTAAGTGTGGGTTGGTGCCACTACTGTTTGTTTGTCGATTGTATCTACCGAGATGAAGCTAACATGACTTTATTTTAATCTCAGGCACAATGGCACCAAAAAGTCGACCAGGAAAAGAAAAAGCGTCCACCTCACAGAAAGGTCAGAAAAAGGGAAGAAAAGAGCAAGATGAATCCTCCTCGCTGCAAATACCTCGCCGCATGTTCGGGATAAAATAGGTCCTTGATGAGGAAGGAAAGGAGTGGTACAAGAACAACAAAGTGAAAAAATATGTTCACGTGGAGTTAATACAAAAAGAGAGCCTAGCAAAGAAAGAACCTCGCATTATGGCTAAAATAATGGCGCTACATTTTGATTTCATTTTTCGAGATATGGGAGAGTGCAATCTTGATCTAACGCGAGAATTCTATGCCAATTGGTCCCCAAAGACTACAGGGAGTGAAGTAAAGATTCGGGGCCAAGTCTTGCAACTAAATGCAGAGTTCTTCAACTCTTTTCTGGGTTTGCCATCTGTATATCCATCACCGCTCAAGGATCTTTATAACAGACCTCCGTACAGGGTAATCAGACACACACTGTTCGGAACAAGATCAATGGCACGTTAGAGTCGTCACAAGGATACCGGTCGGCACAATACCTTCCCATATGCTTCTTTGAACAGAGAAGCTTGGATATTGTTGCGGATGGTCAACTCTTGCTTGATTCCAGGAACACATTACACAAAGATCACACGTGATAGAGTGTGCTTGGTGTACGCTTTGATGACGAACACCCCCATCAACATTGGGGCGATTATTCGATCTTCAATGCGTAAGGCTAGGCTGCACAAGAGGTCCCACTTCAGCTTTGGAAATTTGTTGACTGCGATATTGAGGAAGGAGGACATCGAATAGGAACCTGCAGATCATAAGCTTCCACACAACCCAAAGGAAGTTGACCTCACAAAGGTGAAAGATGTTGAATCTATGCATGGCGTCAACCTGACCACTGCAGAAAGACATGCTCGCGACGAAAGCTTCTTCCACCATTTATATGGCATGATGAGGTTCACCATGATGAGCGGGGGTCGTGTTCCAACTACTGCAGAGCTCCAACAGTTGGAGTATGACTACCCAATGAATGAGCATGCGAGGGCTATGTGCGGAGTAGGTGTATATTTCGAGGAACCTCTTGATGACGACGTGCCAACCGATGACGATCGCCGAATGCCAGACTCAGACGTGGAGGAGAACTCTGATGAAGACAACTCTGATGATGATTCCGATGCAGGGGGTATGACCCCAGACATAGCGGAGGAGTCCGACTAATCAGTTTTTTCTTATTTATTTTTCACTGAGGGCAGTGTGTCCAGTCTAAGTGTGGGGTTCTGGTATTTGTATGCTACACTTCTTTGTCTGCATTTACATTTATTCTAGTTCTTGTTTGTTTTAATTAGTCGTAATTAGTTAGTTTAATTTTAGATTTTTTAGATTTTGCATGAAATCGTTCTGATAGGCGGCATGGTATTATGACAAGAGTTTGTGCCAAAATCATCATTACTATTGAGACGTTTAGGCTCTAAGTGTGACTCACTGTGTGATGAGTGTGTGGTTTAATTCATTCATCTGTTGGGTCAAGAGTCTATACTGCTCCCAATAAAGTTGACCATGTGCCTTGTGTGTGTGAGGTTATAGTATATTCTGTGTTGTGACTGATGCTAGAACTTGCCTGGTGTGTGTGTAAAGCGAAATAAAAAGTGTGAGTTTAGGAGATGATTTAGGCAATTCTTTGGCAGCCTGTAATTGTTTACCTTCTTTTTACCTACCTTTGTACATTATCCTAGTGAACCCCCTTTGAGCCTTTAGCTATTTTCTTTGACAGCCTCATATGTAGCCTAATCCATTTTTTTTTCAAGACCATAATTTGATCCAAATTCCTAAGCGCTTTAAATTGTAGAGTCATGTGATAAAATAAGAGGACATTGGGTGAGAGTGATGCCTCAGAGTGTATTGGTACTTGAAATTGTTGTGAAAAGGAGTGACTATCATAGAGGTGTTTTATATAAAAAAAACAGAAATAGAATAAAAAAATAAAAAAATAAGTTGTATATTCTCATCTTTGCGTTTAGAATTGAATAACAAAATAGGTGAAAAGGGGTGTTAGATGAAAAAAAAGGTAGAAGGGTTGTTTAAGTGAGAGTGTTAGTGACATAACGTAGTGTATTAAAGCGCTTAGGGAACATAGTCACTATTTCTGGCCAAAATAGTCCTACCTGTCCCTTAGCCTACATTACAACCTGTAAAAACCTACTTGATCCTAAGCTTAGCATTCTGATATTAGTGGAGCATTACACTAAGGGCAAGCCTATGGTCATCAGTTGCAACATATGAATTCTTTGTGAGAGTGAGAGCAAGGAAAATCTTATACCCATGTTTCGAAAAATGAAATACTTGTGAGTGATTATGGGTGATATATTGTGAGACACACATGGTTGATGAGTTTTGGGTAGTTTTGTATGATTCTTTGTGCCTTAACTTGTGGATACGAATTAACCATCATCACGAGTCTATGTTGGAGGTTGAATTGTTTCTAGTAGTGAACAAGAAAACTATTCTTTGTTAATAATTGTCGTGCCTGTCTTGTTGAACATTTTATGTTGTTGCTGTGATATTCTAAGTAGATGATTGCATGGACGTAATATTTTATTCGAGGACGAACAAAGCTTTAAGTGTGGGGTGTTGATGATAGGCGTATTTACACGCCTAAAGCACCATAATTTACCCATATTTTAGCTAAGTTTTAAGGACAAAATATATAATTCTTGCATTTTTAGTCCATTTTCCTGTAAGTGAGCTAACCAACGTGATTAGCATGTTTTCAGGTATTAATGATGAAGATTTCAGCACTTTGTGGACCTTTTGGTAGCAAAGGAAACTTCACATAAGAGGGAAGGCAGGTTTTGGAAGCTTATGGACTGAAAGTGATGCATGGAGAACTTGTCCCGGGCAAAAACAGTATTTTTAAAGACTTGGGGATCAGCAGTAACTTAGTAGAAATAGGACAAGGATGTTATAAAAACCCTATTTTGCTGAATTTTTCAGCATTCATTCATGCATTGATACACGTTTGCTTTTTCAGAATTCATTCGACTTTCTAGTATTATTCAGTTTACAGAATCTGTAAGTTTTAAGACAGGGAAAAAATGGCAAACACGTGAGCAATGAGGGGAGCAAAATCGTCAATCCCTTTTGACGCCAATCTCATCCCCACCGTGAGATTATTCGAGCTTTGGTATGATGATGATGTCTATTGTGATCTTCGTTGTAATCATGAGTAGCTAAACTTCTCTGTTAGGGTTATGGAAGCCTTTTGATATACTATCTATTACTATGCGTTTGTGAATTCTTGATACGTATGCTACTTATATCATTACTCTCTTCATCTTAATTACATTCTTGTGGTTGCAAACATATAGAATACGCCATTATAACATTAACTTGTTCGTGAGAAAAGTTACATGTTTGGAAAAGAGAGTGTGACAAGGAATAGGGCTACCAACCCCTATTTACATGTTAGTGCCGTAACTGGATTAACTTCTTAGAAAGTTTGTACCGTTAGTTACGCGCTTTAAGCTCGAGAGAGTTAAAGTGAAGTAATCCTTGATGGTTAAGAAACACTAGGATTTACCTTTAGAATACGAATCTCTATAAGTGCATGCATGTCTGAATTCCACATTACTCATAGTTAATAGATACGTAGAACTCATAAGGTGGACATAACCCTAACTTACAATTCTCATTGATTAAAATCTTACTAAACAAAGCATTCCGCTTTTACTTTGCTATTTTGATACTTTTAATTCACGCCTAAACCATCCCCCCATTCTGTAGAACTTTCGACCAACAGTCTGCTAACAATTGCAACACTTAGTGACCAAGTATTCCCTATGGGATTCAACACCAAACCCAGTTGGGTTCTATATTTGACAGCGACCGCTTACACTCTTACGAGAGCTGTAGTTTGGGCGTTATCAGAGGTAAGGCAGAATGCAAGAGTTCATATGCATGAACAATAACTGATTGAATGATATGGAATAACTGAGTATGAACACATGGATAACTAAAACTGCTGTAAGTACTGAGAATGCAATACTGTGCATTTATATATGTATATACTATATCTGAGCTTTTACTGAAGCTGAGTTCTGATTTCTAATACTGAGTAACTGATATCTGAGATTACTGATATCTGAGTTACTAAAACTGATTGACTGTGTCTGACAGTCCTGATTCTGTAGAACTAAACTAAGTGCTATACTGAAACTGAAACTGAGACTGTGGGAAGTAAACATCTAACCGACATGCCCCAAATAAGATAACTGGGGTCCAACTTATAACCCCAGTTGGAAGGGTGTCAGTACCACGCCACTGGTAAAGACAAACTGAAGAGTTACACTCATCTGGCAGGTACTCTAATGAGAACGGTTGTACCCTCAACTGGCAGGTTAAAATATCTCATCAACCCTCAACTGGCAGGTTGATGTCTTAACCTACACTGGCTACATAGTTCTGGAATGCAAGGACTGCTTCTAGGGATCACACCCTCTACTGGAAGGTGAGCCCCCATCCTTGGATTCACTCGTTGCTAAATCCTACTCCTAATGGAATATACTGTGGACTGATTACTAGACTATACTGGATTTAACTGAACTACTACTGATCGTGTTGACTAACTGAACTGGACCGAGTTCACTTAGTTCTATAACTAACTGAATACTTCTGTTTTGTGACATGACAGAGACTATTCTGTAACTACTATAGCTCTAGGTAAACATCTAGATTGTCGGATATTAGATACCCCCAGGACTCGATAACATGAAAAGTAAAGCATAACATGATCTTGAAAAGCATAACAATGTCCACTTGTTCATAATTCATTCATAGAGACATTTTATCTAACACTTGTAGGGCATAAGCTTGTACATATGCTAGCATGTCATGATTTCACCATTTAATTCACTTGGACATTCCATCAAACACATGGGGAGCACAACTTAATGCATATAATCATGGAAAACATGCAAAACATTGTAACTACAACACCCAAACTTGCTAATTCAAGGATTTTAACATGGTAATTACAAAAGTCAATATACATGCTATTTCAATTTCATGGAATCTATAATTAATCATGGATTGAAACTCAATTAATGTCATGAACATGAATACAATCCGATTTCAAGCATGTCAATCATGAATCAATAATCTTGTAGTTTTAAAAATGGATTCTTGAATTCTATGGGTGAAAGGAACCCATAGATGAACATCTAACATACCTGAGAAGATTAATTTTTGAAGGTTCTTGGAGGAATTCTTGGGATTTGTTCTTGATTCTTGAAGCTAGGGTTTTTGATTTTTGAGAGAGAATGTTTTAATCTTGAGAGAAAGTGAGTAAATAATGAGATAATAGGTTCTTTAGGGATTTAATTTCGTATTTAGACTGATTAGGGCCGTTGAAAAATACCAAATTACTCCTTGGAATAATTAAAAATTATCACTGGATGCCCGAATTTGGCCACCACCGTGACGAGGTGGTATCGTGGTGAGCCACTGGAATGTGGTTGGCACTGTGTAAAAACGGACGACTGGGAAATTTGCTCTTGGTGCAACACAACACCATTCTCGAGCCTCACTGGAATTTGACAATTGGGAAAATGGTCCTTGGCGTGGCGCGCCGTTGTTGCGGAGCTTCACTGGAAAATTCCAATTGGGAACTGGCCCTGCTCCGCGATGTGGGCTTATCGCTTTGGCTTACTGGAAACTGACAATTTCCATTCCGCTGATCTCCGCGACGCGATGATGTGCCAGTTGGCACACTGCTTTATAGAAATTGCTATAACTCTTCATCCGGGTATCGGATTTGGGTGAATTTTATATCGTTGGAAAGCTGACTGAATTTCATACATAATGGAAGGACTTAAACTAAAAAAATCTAAATATTTTGAAAAATTTATATAGGATTACTCATGTACTAAGAGCTAAACTGAGTTAGGGAAATACAAGGTATTACATTACATAACCAGATAATTCCTGAATTTGTATTGACTGACATAAAAATTGGAGATGAAGATTGATTCCACACCTTGATTCATATTGTACGACCATCGAATGGTAAGGTATGTTTTCTATATTTTCTTTGGTATTGAATTATTTCTTGTGATTTATTTGTATGTGCATAGTGTGATTCTGTGTATGTCATTAAAACATGTTTAATAGAAACAGAGTTGATTTTTGTGTATTCCAGTGCGTTTGAAAACAAGATGTGTTAGGTGTAAATAACATTTGTATTTAAATTATATGTGTTGTTTCAATTATATGTGTTAGTCACTAATGGATATAATAATACCCAATTACTTTTGCGCGCCATTTATAAAGCAAAAAACAACATTCATTAGTCATCAATGATATCAAAAAACCGATACGAGATTACATATAGCTAATCAGTAAGGACTACATAGTCCCTGAAAATATAAAAAAATAGATCTCTATAAAAGGCATACAAACAGAACACAAAGGCATGACTTGTTAATTATGTTCGTTGTAAATAACATCTATTTTTTTTATATTTGTTGTTTGAATTATATGTCTTGGTCACCAATTGGCTTACATTAAGATTGGAACTAAGCACAACTTATCCAGAACTAAATTAGGATTGAGAGTATGTTGTCCAGTTTTGTTGTTTATGTGTCTACTTTATTCTAATATAATTTTTATTTAATCAGCATGTAGATGTGATAATGTATTATTTGAGGATACAAGACATGGCCGTTGGGGCCACATATCTAAAAGACAAGACACTACCACATTTAACTTTACATTAGTCTACAACGCCTTTAAAAGATACATAGACTTAGTTAGGGTCAGGACAAACCCCCGCCCTACTCTTGACTACTGCACAATACCAAAACATATGAAACAAACTCGGAAAGCCCCGAATCAACCTTTAGCTCACCAATAGTCATTAATAGCCTGTGCTTCTACTAGCGAGGTGTATTAGATGAAGCACCTGAGCCTGCAGCATGAAATACAGGTCCCTCGTGAGGGACGTCAGTACAAAAATATGTACTAAATATGTAAGGCTGAAGGTAACGACACATGATACAAACGCTCAATAGAAATTAGATACAAGTGTATAAGTAGTACTAGTAGACCACCTTTATATATACTTGTAGGACGACGTACATTACATTCTTTTCTTCATTTTTACTTTTCTTACCATATAATCTTTGTAAGATATATAATGCAAATGACCAGCTGATCAGTGGTAAATAGATAAATCGGGATATCAAAGTACAGTGTGTTTAAGTCAATTACATACACCACTACTGATGTCTTCTTTGTTAAATGGATACGTTCAATTCAACAATAATGGTTGAGTTTGAATGAATACATGAGTTATATCACTACCGAACACTATGTTATCCAATACATTAGGGGATACAAAATGCATGCCAATATTTCCTGAAATTCTGTTGATAATATCATCATTCCTATAAATGTTAGTGAGTCATATCATTAGGTATTAGTTGTTTTTCGAATTATACATAGGTGTCTATATGCTTATGATTCAATGATGGGAGGTGTTGTGCATTCAAAGAATGTTTTAGATCATGTTCGATCTCTTTCTACCATGATACCTATGTTTTTGGTTGCCACTGATTTTTATGGGAAACGTTCGGATATTGAGTGAAATTGTGAAGCTGCACACATTGATAAGTCCATGAATGAACCTTTGGAGTATGTCATTGTTAAGGATGTACCCCAACAGGGACCTCAATCTAAGTATTTTATAATTAAATTGTGTTTTTATTTATTTATGTTAATATATATGTTGCTTTATCAATGATTTTTCTAATTTTTAATTTTACAGTGACTGTGGTATGTTTGTATGTGCCTTTACTGAGTTTGTTAGCCATGATGTATTTGATATCTCCAGTAGACTATTTGATGCTTCCAACCATCGACTCAGATATGGTGCACTACTATGGGATTATGCCAGACAGAAGTAGAATGATGGAGCAATCAGTGAAAGTGAGGCAACTGGAAAGGTACTAGCAAGCATGGTGGTTTCAAAAGATCTAGGAAAATATTTTTTAAGGTTCAAGGATACGATAATACCAGTCACAAAAAAAGATTGCAGTAGACGTTTTTGTTTAGTTCTTGTGTTTTTGAAGGATGTTTTGTTATTTGAAAGTAGTAGGTTCTTTTCTAATAGTTTCAAGGATACCCATAATTTTTTTTATTACTCTATCTTGATTTTTGGTTTTGTTTGGTTGAACATTATTGATATGATGAAGTAAAAGCAACAATGTTTTTAGTTTGGGAAGTTTTTGTGCTTGTATTAGTTCTTGTAGATTATACTGACATTTGTTGCATTCAGCTGTTATACATGGTGTTTGTTGGTCTTATTCAAGAATTCAATAGAAAAAGTTGTTCATTGAGCATAGTTTGTTATTGGTATTACCATCACTAGTGATTCTACATCTGATTTGTATCATTTCGATTCCTGCATACCAAGTTGGAACTACTGCATATTACTGTGCATTTCTGGAGTAGATTGTTATTTTTGTATTTGCAATATTGTACACATGTTCAGCTATTAAGTAATGCCTTTAGTAATTATATTTAAAGTTATGACGTACTATTAGCTAGTTGATTTGAAGTTATTTTTAATGATTTTATATAATACTTGATTAGGTACACTCAAGGTGCAACTACAAAATAGTTTTAAGCATACATAACACCATTATATCTGACACCATTATAATCTAACATAATAAATAATAGAGATAATACACCATTATAGGCAAACATAATACATGATAAAGATATTTTATTCAATATTTTTAGTCATAATCAGTCAAAAAAAATTCACCAACTCTCAAGAATTTGATTATTTAAAACTAATAAAAATAAATATTCATAAACACAAATTACTTTAAACAACACAAATCTTAACACTAGAATTTATTGATCATAAATATTTTTTTAAAAAAATATTAACATCAAAATAAAGTAAGAAACACAAATTCGCTCTTAAGCAGGCGGTGTATGTTTGTGGCAAGTCTTTTTATTGTGCCCCTCACGATGAGAACTACTACATGCAATCTTTGAACGTTTACACTTGTCTTCATTTGGTGCTTTTCATCTTTCACAACATGGTCTTTCGGGAGGTCATTTTGAATCAGGTGACAATACAACTTTATCCAACACTTCACGTGGTATTTCCCATGTACTTTCACAAGGAAGAGGTTCAACTGGCATGACATAAGCATCTCTGAAATGTTTGTTGCTGTAGTAAGGTGAGCAATAGTTCTCGCAATGTTAGTTTCTATACGTAATAGCAGCCACAGCATGAGAGCATGGTATTTCGTCCAATTGAAATTCTCCACAGCTGCACTTTCTTCTTCACAAACAAACAATGAATCTTTTTGCTTCGTTACTTACAGTATGCAAGAATTCATTTGATGATTTTACCTACATTCAGAAGCAACATTAATACACAATCCAATTAACATAAAATTTAAGTCATGTATAAAGTAATGGATAAAGGACTTACTATCATTCTCTGAGAAAGCAAACGATTATTTATCAAAATATTATTTTATTTGACTGTTAACTCTGTTAACATGTTTGTTGCCTCCTCATGTTGTTTTGCATTCCATGATTCAACCATTAACTTTATAAAATTCATTGTTGAAACCACAGATAATCTTCTAGATATTTTATTGGTGTTGTTGATCGATTTCGATATGTTTAATGTTATCGTCCAAGTCCGTTTGACAGTAGAATGAACCCTTGCCCATTTGGGGTAGCCAATTTTGAATAAATACCCCCTAACTCTCTTATCTATTTGGTTCACCCTTCCCATTAACTCTTCAAATTGTTGTAGAGTATATGCCTTTGCTATTGCAAAACAAAGTTTATGCAATTCTTCAAGATTCTTACGAAAGCTTACCTTTATGTTGCACCACAAATACCAAATGCAAGCATGATGTGACAGATTGGGATATACTGTTGATGTTGTCTTTCAAATGCTCTCATTTCTATAGGACATTAGACACACACCTCCCTTTTCACCAAATGTAATCTTAAATTTATCAAAAAATCAAGTCCAAGATACGATATTTTCTGAATCAACCACAACATAAGCAAGGGATAGTATATGACCTACATTTATGACATACTTCATATAATATACTAGTTGATTACTTTTTAACATAACAAACAACATACATATATAAGACATGCCAATATTATACAACGCACTATAATACTAATATGATTTCCTTTTTAAAAAATAAGCATTACCTCCTGGGGACAACGTGCTCGCAGTCAACATAGTTCCACCGTAAATTAATTTTAGAGCTGCCCCATCGATTACAACAATTGGCTTGCAATTTTCCCATCCCTGAATGGAAGCATCCAACACAACAAAATTATACAAGAATTTATTTTCTTCAATTTTCTCTCAATTAACAATAGATCTAGGATAATTCTTTTCCAAGATATATAAATAATCTGTTATTTTTTATATGACTCGGTAGGATCACCGTGCAAAATATTAACTTCTTTGTTTTTTTCACGCCATCCCTAATGATAATTTAGTGAAATCTCATGCTCCCCCATCATGTCAGAAACAATATCGTTAGGAGTGTATTCTTTTGGTGTCCACATAATTACCTAAATCAGTCCATCTATCACTTTTGTCATCCCTTGATGCTTTGCATAAATTTGATCTTTTATTGAGCATGTATGAATGTCACAATACTTTCTTATCTAAAATCTTTGATTTGTTAATTCTGGAATAACAAAAAAACCAAGTACAGTCCTCCACCACACAAACCAAATAGTAGTTGTTTAAATTAAAAAAAATATTTTCTATTTAATACGCAAAAAGTAGATATCTTATTTATATTCAACTATTATATATGATTTAATACACAAAAAAAACCCAGGTTGTTACCTGCTTGTGCTTGACCTTTCAGTTCGATTAGAGAACTATTTTACAAATGCTTGCATATCCATAACATTAGCCAGTGTTTGCTTATCTTTGTAAGTCTGTTTTATAGCTATGTTGATATTAATTACATCACAAATTATATCCACACGTTCTTCTTCAACTTCTTTAAAATTTGGACTTAACCCGATCAAATGAACACATTCTTTTGATAATAGCTTTCTCCATTCTGGATTTTTTTGTTACAACTCTGTTGTCCAACACAAATAATTGCTCATTCAGTTTGGTGAATTAGATCGTCCGATATATCCATGGTTGTAACATACAATGGATATTGTAAGAAAAAATCAGCAACTATTTTCTTCTATTCCAGATAGACCTTCACACTTGTATCATTGTGTATGACCATAGTTGGGCACCTATCACTTATTATATATCTTATTTCAAGTTTATTTGTAGTTGTGTCTATCCCCACCTGTGTTGCGATTGCTTCTACTAATCCTTTGTAATTTGTAGTTGCATCATACATAATCCCATAATACCAAAGTCCCTTGGTATTCTTGTTTAAACAACAATTTTACTTTTCATGCAATTAATAAACATACACAAACTCAAATCATCATCATATTATACAAAATTCAACAATATAACAATAGAGAATTGAAGAAACATGAAAAAAATTACTTTAAATTTATTTTAAATGTAAAATATCCATTTTCATAAAAAAAATAACATACCTGATGAATCCTATCTCCCTCCATGACGTATCATGATTGAATACAAATTATTGGAATTCATATTTTTTATCAAAAGAAATACTTATTTTTGCTTTTTTTCAAATAATAATCCTCAGCAATTTGTTAAAAGAAGTCGAAATTACGTTTAGAAGTTTACTACCATAATTTAATCGTGTACAAAGAGGAAGATAGTGTATGAAGATGAAAACTCTTAATGCAAGAATTAAAATAGGAGAAAATATAAACAATTAGAGGGATTTGGGGGTGGATTAATATCAGTAATTAAGGTTAACTATTTTTAAGGAAGGAATATTATATATTAATTGTATTAAATCTTTCCCACTTTGTGGGAATACACCGGGTTTGTTGTTGTTATTGTTGTTGTTGTTGTTGTTGTTGTTGTTGTTGTAATTGTATTTAATCTTTATTTTCCTTTTTAGTAAAAACTTTTTTGTATTTAAAAAAAACAAAAAAATCATTTTTAACTATTTTTTCTAAATGAAAGTTGCTATAACTTGAAAACTTAAAAGTTTTGCTATAACTTGTAATTACCAATCTAATAAGTTTATATAATTAATTTTTCCATCCAATAATTGGGCATAAAAAATTTATCTTTTAGCAAATGACACCCTTATCCTATATTTAAAAAGTTGACACCACATAATCAAAATTATTTTTCTTAAATATAACCAAAAAATAATTTATAACTTCCTGATGAATATTTCAATCAAAATTTCTAAATATTTTCTTTCAAATCAACTTAAGAACAAAAATTTCTTATGCCAAACAATTCGATTGAATGCAACTCTGATGTCAATGACACGAAAAAAGGGATATATACAATGAATGAAATATATTTCTAGAGTATTTGAAAGCATTTACAAAGCCAATAACGGGCACAGTTGATCGTAGATCCCACATGATGTCTTGTATCCTCACCCAGCCTTGTCTCTCGCTTGTCGACTTGAGTCGAGCTAACTTTTGACATCGAAGTCATAGAGAATCGTTGGACTCTAGACAAACCATTACGAAGCTCTGTCAGCCCAGATTAACCGACCTGAAAGGACCATATATAAACCACCCACTAAAAAAAAGATAAATATCATTTAATTCCTCGATTGGAGTTCATATGAGTTATAATTTAGACTGAATGACTCCAAACTCAATTCAAATTAGAGATTTGTCTACCACAAATACTTGCCACAAGTTTGTCATATTAAATTTTAATTTTTTAAGAAAGCACGACCAATTCTTAACTTATTGAAATTTGAAGATTGGGATTTTAAAATTTTAAGTTTAAAAAGTGTTGTTAAATAGAATAGGCGTTCTTGCAATAGTTTCAAAATGTGGTTTGTTGAATTCATTTGGAAAAGATTTGATGTGATTTGGATCAAATGTTGGTGGTTGTGGTAATATTATATATATGTATCTCAATTTATATCTACATATATACAATGCAAATCTTCTGATATATACATGTATCTCATATATATATCATGCATATCTTTTATAGTGTATGATACATACACACAAAAAAAAACACATCATGTCATGCTATCTGTTATATTACAAGTATAACAATGTGTATATTGGTATAATATGATATACATCCGCATATACATGCTAAAGCATCAAGTTCATAATATTACCCACAAGTGCCAACTAATTATCAAATGTTGCAAAATCGTGGGTGAGAAAGTTGAATCCTCTGAGGGACAACAATACAAAAATTTTAGTCAAGGGAAAGTAGTTGAATCACTTGTTATGAAGGAACAATTTGTTTGGATGGTTGTTACATATTTTATTGTATTGTATATACTATAATGTTTTGTTTGATTGTTACTTGAATTTTATTACATTTTGTTGTTAAATTCACTATTAGGTAAAAATAGAAAGTCTTATTTTATATACTAACCGATTGTTACACTCTTGGAGTTTTGATGATCAAACTATTCCACAAAGGACCTGATTGACAACTAAAGTCAGTATCTATGGGACTTGGTCCCATGCAAAGTTGCTCTCAGAAGATAACTATTGGGTACAATTGAAAGCTATTCTTTTTTGCACAAAGTTGGTAGCACTGCAGTAGAGGTATCCAATCTCGATCAATGAGAGACGTCTAGGTTTTGTTGTCTCTTATAAAAGGACTATTCACACACAACAAAACCTAGTTTTTTGAAAATCAAGATCTTTATCAAAAGGTAAAAGTCGTCTCATATGAACACTGCTCATACCAAAACAAGGGACCTGATCAAATGTTCACTTAGTCTTGTTGTGTCTTGAGTCTTTTGTGTGTTGCTCTCATATTGTAAATTTATTCCTGAACTATAAAGGATAGTAGATTCATAGCTTGTCTAAGTCTTAGCTTGAGTCGTATCAGTTAGAGTTAATTGATCAAGTCACTTTGTATTTGGTTGTCTTTCTTTCCACTTTGGGTGATGGTTTTGTCTTGGTAGAGTTACTTAGGACTGGGGAGTAGAGATAGTCAGTTGAGGTGTAGTAAAGTGACTATATTCATCTTGTAGTAGAGTTATTACAAGACGTTGGGATTAAGAGTTTAATTCTCTGATTATTAGTCTGTAATCCCTTTGTTTCTTAAAGATTAGTGAAGCGTTATGAAATTATGTGAGATAGGTTGTGGTTTTTTCTCCCTTGAGCAAGGAGGTTTTTATGTAAATATTTCATATTTTTACTTTCTTGCATTGTCTTTTCTTCTTATTTACTTTGCATTTGTTGGTAAAAGGACCTGATCCCTTCGTGCTTGGTGGACTCATACATTTCAGCAATTGGTATCAGAGCTAGATCTCTCTAAAAGGGCAACACCTAGAGAGGATCCAACTCAAAAATGGTAACTCCACCAAGAATGATGGACGATAGTCTACCACCAGACCACCTAGATTTATGGTCAATACTATGGTTGGTGGAAGACAAGGATGCATAATTTCATAATGACTGAGGATAGTGAATTATGGGGCATCATTTGTGATGGTCCACATGTTTCCATTAGTGAAGTTAAGAAATGTGAGGTTACTAGGATGGTCCCCAAGACTCAAAAAAATATGAAGAATATGACCATAAAAAGATCGAAAAAAGTTTCAAAGCAAAGAAATTGCTTGTGTGTGTCATAGGACCTGATGAATATAATAGGATCTCGATATGTGAGTCAGCCAAGAAGACCTGGGATTGCCTAAGAACTGTACATGAAGGAACAAGCTGGGTAAAGTAGTCAAAGGTAGACATGCTTACAACTTAGTATGAGACCTTTACAATGAAGGAAGGAGAGACCATACAAGAGATGCACACAAGATTTACATCGATTAATAATGAGCTAGATTGTAGGTGAGGATATAAGGTCAAGTAAATAAGTGAGAAAAAGGTGCTTAGCGTTCTTCTAAAGTAATGTGTGAGCAAATGAATGCTATCACTGAAGCAAGGGACCTGAAAACCTTCACAATGGATGATCTCATAGGAACTTAAAACCCTATGAGATAAAGAAGCAACAGGAGCAAGCCAAGAAGGAATCCAAGAAAGAAAAAAATTTAGCTCTCAAAGCTGCCAAGAGTGAGATCAGTGAAGAAGATGAGGACATGACATATATAACAAAAATATTTCTCAAGGTAATAAGAAAAAATGGAGGCTTTTAAAGAAGAGAGAACTCTAGTAGATCATCCACTGCCAAAGATTTATGTCACAAGTGTGAAAAACCTGATCACTTTATCAAAGAATGTCCAATGCATAAGATGGATCACAAGGAATATAGCAAAGGTGGATTTGATAAAAGAAAGCAGAAGATACCGGGTCCCTTATAAAGTCAGAAGAAGAGTTGTTGCAGACTATGTGGTCTAACCAGCACTACATCTTGGGGGGATTCATCTAGTGATTTAGATGAATCTTAAAACCCTAAAGACATTTTAGTGATGGTTTTTGAGGACTCAGATACATTTGATTCACTCTTTGCATTCATGGCAAAATTTGATGACGGGGATGATAAGGAGGTAACACTTCTTAATATCAAGCAAAATATCAATAATTACTCTTTTAAAAGGCTTAAAAGTCTAGCCAGTGTTCTGGTAGATCCTTGTGTGAGCTTACTAATGAAAATAATCTCTAGAATGAGACTCTTGATGTGTCTGAAAATGAAACTATCCTTAGCTATCAAAGTTTCTGAGTTGGGAGAAAACCTTTGTCTAATGCCAAATAAAAATAGTTGTCTCAAGGAAAAGCTGTTGAAAGTCTATGTAGATGAATCCAAAGGAAAAAACAAAGCTAGTAGTCTACAATGCGAAATTGAAGAAATATTAAAAAATTCTGAAAAACTTCTTACGCCTCTTTATATAGAAACGTCCAACTAGAGATAGACCTGGTCCGTGTCAAAGAAGAGCTTCAAAAGTCACTCAAATAGACCATATCCTTCAAAATCCTAACTAGCATAACTAATCAAAGGTCAAATGGTATAAAAGGGTCTAGGAAGAACAAATGACAGCTTCCCTTATAACCCTCATAGTAAGTATGTCTTTGTGTCTGACAATTTATTGTGTACCCACTGTGAGAAATGGTCATCTCAAGAAGAACTATGAATATAGAAAAAGAGCTGAGGAGAACTTCTTAATATATGATTAAAATAAAAATATCACCAACTGGAAGCCTAGTAAAAAATACAGAGGATCAGGTCTTTATGTTGAAACTAATTTTTCTAGGCTGCCTAGATAGACCAGGAAATCTCTAGTCTCTCCACTATCACCCTATTGGGAACTCAGACTTAAATGGATTTCCAAGTCTAACAATTTATTTTTGATGCATGTGAGAGGAAGAAGGATTGCTCAATGCTGTTTTATGGATAATAGATGCTCCAAACACATGACTGAAAGGACTGAAGACTTCCTCTCACTAAAGGCACTTCATAGTGGAAGTGCCTCTTTAGAAATAGGAAAAAGGACAACATCGAAGGAGTTGACAAGATTGGAAAGTCACCTCGTTGACACATAATTTTTGCCCTCCACGACTAAATTTAATTATGAGTTTCTTCGGTTTTTAATAAAATCAAAATATTTATTTCATCTGAATAAAAACTGTTCAAAATATTTTATGTACGTCATTTTGTCATTTTAAGTAGCGATTATATATTATCGTGTTCAATTATTCGAGATTACATAATTTGATTACTTTAAATGGGATATCGGATTTTAATTAAGGATTATTTTAAAAATAAATATAATGATTAAAATCTTGATCTTAATATAATTTATTACCAAAATAATTATTTAGATAAATATGCGGATTTTATTAAATCAAGAAGCTCGGGGTTAGGAGAGGTATTAATTTGTATCGAATTTTGATTTAATTCGACCAATCTATTAAATTTGGCTATAATTAAAATCAAATTGGCCTCAATTGCAATGCAATTAGCCGATTAATTTTCAATTTGGACTAAATATTTAAATGGATTTGGCTAATTCCTAATTTAATTGGGGTTATTTTTGTAAAATAACCCCAATATTGGCCCAAGATTCGGCTGCCCCACCAGCCCAATAACTCCTCATTTCAGCCTTAGCCCACCTTCAATAACAATAGCCTTCAACAATAACACTGAAAACAACCCAAGCCTAATAAATAACCCCAACCCATTTCATAATCTGACCCGGCCCACACCCTCACAATTTCCTTTCTTCCCCACCAGTGCTATTAAAATCATACAACAAACAAACAAGGATGACAATACAAGCGACAATCTAGCAATACGCGACCCACTCCTACCTGTATCCATGCGAATCCAGTCGGAGTCATTTCTAAACCTGATGTCAACAGCAAAGACCCAACTCAACCCGATTTCTCAGCTCATGCAACAGTAGGACAAAAAAGGTCTAAAAATCTTTTAGAACAAGTTCAGGTGTCGTCTCTAATGGATAATTATGCAAATTTTGGATTAATCAGTACGAATTCGTACATATTTGGGAGAATCCCATTGGTTCTTGAAGATGATTACCTTTCCCCAATTTCTATTGGTTGGCCATTTTCGAATTTCACCTGGATTTGTACAAGTTGTTAGATAGAATTCCTATCCAAAACTTAAATTCAAAAATTCCTTTTGTTTTATCCCCAAATTACCATTTAATTGCCTTGGATCCCACATCGGTGGAGCAAGATTAAAGGCTGGGTCTTCTTCTTCTATAAATAGCTCTCTTGAGAGCAATAAAAGGGGTCCGAAAAAAGGGAGGAAAATTTTTTGGATGCAAAAACATAAGAAAAAAAAGTGAAAGGAAGAATGTTTTTTAGTGAAAAAAAGAAGAGAGAAGAAACACATTCTGTTTTCAACACAAATTCTTGAAGGCAGTAGGCTAATTGTTTTTAAGAAGATCTTTTTTGGTGGTGTTCACAATTCCGACGAAAACCCGCAGTCCTGATTTGCTACTCTTAGAAAGGTGAGCATTTTTCCTTTTAATTATTTCGTGTTTTTCCTTCTCTTGTTACTATTCTGAGAAAGTAGTTTAGTAATCGAATTCGACGTTTGATGTGGTGTTGAGCTGGATGCTACCCATTTTTCTTCCTCTTTTCTGTGTCTGTATGTGTCGCTCCGTGTATGTGGTGGGATGATGCGTGAATATGCAGTGATAGTGTGTGTATTGTACTTAAATAAAAATGAAGGAGATCGTTATTGCTGAGTGTTGTTGTTGTCAAGATTATAATTTTTTTATAAAATTGAATTTGGTCTCGTTGGTTGTCTTTGATGTTGAAAAATCCATGTAGTTTGCAGATTCATTCTTAAACCTGGTTTGTATTATTTTCTTTTCCTATTTAGATAGGGATTTCAGGGACTAAAACTTTTGAAGTTTTGCAAGACCATGTCTTGGAGAATGGTTGTGTTCGTTTTTATTTCCCAAAAATTATCATAGACCGAGGGACACGGCTTGATGCATCATTATGATCCATGATAGTTAACTTTGTTATTTTGAATGGTAGGTCTCTTGGGGGTTGTCTCATCATCATCGCAGTTTTCAGTTGTTTGGGGGTTTCTTTAGTTTAAGATGAGAACTTTGAAAGTGTTGTTTAGCTTTTTGTTTTTTTACTGGCTACTCTGTATTTGTTCGTATTAACTTAGCTGTTGCTCGTTTAGATGGTCTTTTTTCGAATTGGCATGTTGTTTTCCTAGTAGTTTTACTGTCCTTCTTGGCTCATCTATTTTTATATCACCGTAGGTGTAGTTTCGAAATTGGCATGTTCGGTTATAGTTGCAAATTCTGCTCTAATTTTAATAAATGTATTCTAACCACTCGCTTAGTTCTAGCTAATTTGAATGGTTATTTTGTGCAAAAAAATGAATGTTTCTTTGTTCTCTAGCAGCTAATTTCCTTGATGTTGATTGGTTGTTTAGATAAATGTCTCGTGTAATGACAAAATCAGTCGAGTTACCATTACATTAGGAAATTACAAAAGCCTTGATCTTTAAAATATCAGGAAGATCTTTATAGCTATTTCTAGATCAATGATTGTTATGATGAATAAAAAGTTGTTCCCTTTTGTTTCACTTTTTTTTTTTTGGTTGATCATGCATTAATTTCCTTCATTCTTCTTTCTTTGCATGTAAATCCATTTCGGAGCCCAAATGGGTCCTTTTTCTTTGCATCTCTTAATGGGCCATTGAGGCCCACCATGTCTATAGGGTCAAGTCCAAAAGGAAATTCAAAGCCGGTTACGTAGCGCATGGACACAAGAAGATGGAAGAAAAAGAAAATGGGTTGAAACCCATTGGCAAAGTAGCTAAGAGACTTAAAAGTCTCATGCTATTTATTATTATTGTTGTCTTTTACTTTTATTTAATTCGTCTGTTTGTTTATTTATTAATTCAATTATTTGGGGCCTCGAAGCCAAAGTTGTAAACTAATACAGGTAAAGCATATTTCGGGCCAAAAGGTTCAAAAGTATAAATTAGGACAAGTGAAAAATGGGCCGAAAACCCAATTAGATTGGAACAGAGTGATGGATTTGGGCTTAAGAGCCCAAATCATTTATTCGTTCTCTTCCTTTTCCCCTTTTATATGCTTATTTGCTTTTCATTTGCTTAGACTTGGTTAAATCCCTTGCTAAACTGTCAAAACTTATTTTTTATACAAATCTTTTTGTAAAATCACTTTATTTTCAAAAACCAACTTCTCTTTTTCAAAGTTAGCTAAAGATGGTTTTCAAACAGTTCGGATAACCGCAAGTTAGCGGACTTTTTAGGTGTCCTAAAAACTTCCTAAAACGTTAATAGAAATCGGTACTCAGAATCTTCAAATTTAAATGATTTTCCTATTTTGGATCGTTTAAAGTACTTTATAAAGGTTTTCTTAATTCCTTTTCAAATAAATTAAGTGTCGACTCTCAAAAGTCAAAATTTTCACAAAAACAGAAATGGCGACTCTGCAGGGGATATTTAACTAGGTTCTAACCAAATGTTTGATTTCATCTTTTGACTAACTGTTTAAATTGCTTACATGCTTATGTGTTTCGATTTTGCGAAATTTAATTATTGGATTTCATGGCATGGTCCTTCATTGATTATTAAATTGTTTTGGGATTTCGTGGATATCCCGCCCCCTGTTGTTCAATTCCAAATCAAATGTTGGAAATACGACAGTTTATCCGCATGTTAGGTGGTCGGAGGCTGTTCGTATTTCCAAACTCCAGTTGTCCGCTTGGGAACCTGTGTCCAAATGCACTCTAGACACCTAGGATAGAGCTAAATCAAAACCCTCTTTTAGGCATAAGCCTAGGACGACCCAATACCTGAGGGGGTATTGGGACCATTAGAAAACTTGCCATGCATCTATTGACCCCGAGATAATGACAGACGAATCATGTTTATGTGTTGAAGAAATATATGTTTGTTTAAACCAATCCATTATTCTATGGGGTGAGGGAAAGGCTTATCTTTACTTGTTTTTGTATGTAGGAAATGGAACAACCATACCTTGCAAAAGGTTCAAGATGGTTACCGGACCTGGAAACTTTCGGAAAGTATGGAGGACATATATGAGCGAAGAAGATAAAAGGGTTGTTAGTACACATATTGGGCACCTGCCTTCACTCATAGAGATGGATGGCTTGCCCGAAATGATTCGCATTGTAGCGACATTCTGGGATGAAAACAACATGGTGTTTCGCTTCAAGGAAGTAGAATTGGAACCCACTATTAAAGAAGTCTTGACTTGTTACGAAAGTCTTGATATGTGCAGAAAAAGAAAGAGCACACCAAAAAATAGTGTTCTAGTCCCTAACATGATGAATCGTCAAGAGATCCAGAAAGTCTTTACAATTAATGATGACACCTAGTTGGGAGAACATGATGGGGAAAATATATCCTTTCGTGAGTTATATCGCTGATTTGGAAAGTACGACGCTTTTGAGAAGTACGGTCATGAATTCGAGTCCGAAGAAAAATTGATGGAAATGAGAGCATTTGCTTTTGTGGTGGGTTTACTAGGAACAATGGTATTCCTAGAAGGAGAAAATGGCACTATCAATCCAAGGGTCGTTATGGTAGCAGATACTGTCTTCAACAGAATAGATTACGATAGAACTAAGGTGCTCCATACCTTGGCCCCTATGATAGTGGCCGATATATATCGGGCATTGGGAATGTGCCAAAGTAGCGCTCGTTTCTTCCAAGGTTGAAACCTTATCTTGCAATGGTGGATAATGACACACTTATTGAAGGATCCTAGAGTGAGATATACGGACCATCAAACAAGGGTAAATCTCCTATCATCACTAGATATGGGTCTGTTCCTGCACAACTTTCAAAAGAAAAAGTCTCCAAAATTTTGGTTCACAATTTTCAAGGAATTGAGTGACGACGACATTCAATGGTCAATCAGCTATCTTATCCCAAGAAAGTACATTACTCAGGGGGATGAATGGCCTTTTCTAGTACTTCCAGGACTCAGGGGAACTCATCCTTATAATCCCATCTGGGTTCTCAAACAATTCGATATCAGGAAGCTAATACCACAAACGGTTCCTATGCTTAGATTCTTCACTGAGTATGATGAATTCGAATCTCCCATTAAGCAATACATTGTATATGGATGGAAGAGAAAAAAAACACAGGAAATCTCCTTCCATATCAGGTATGAACCCGAAGTTAGTGACACATACAAGGAATGGTTGAAGAAGAGTCTTACTGAAGCATTAATCCCAGGACCTAATGTACCTACTCGAATTATTGATATGGAATCAGAGCATCATATCCAACTCCACAGACTTCAAGATGAATTCCAAAGAAATGAGATTGTTCACCAACGTAGGCATATATAAAATGCCTCAACCATACACATGTTGAGAAAAGAGTTAAAGAGAGACAGACAAGAACCTAATGATGCTAGGCAGTGTTTGATTGATTTGGATGATTGCATGGTTGCTCAGATTAACGGCATAGAAAAAATGACTTATAAGAACAAAGCACAGTTGTGTGGGAGTCATTTTATCATCAACAGATATCAGATATGGCAGGAGGTAAACAAGGCTAAGAAGGTAAGGTCAAACGGAGGGGCATCCAGTAGCTAGTTCTTCTATTCCCCTGCGTGGGACCTTATTTTCTTTCATGTTATCTTCCTTTTACCTAAAGATTGTATCCCTCTTATGCTATCTTTTGTAGGCATTTATGCCCTTTTACATATCTATAAAAGTTGGGGGATAATGAATTTGATTTAAAAAGACATATATTTTTTTCAAAATTTGTTAGGCCTAAACCCTTGCCTCAAAAAGGTCACCCCAATTAGGACACACATTATGTTTTTATGTGATATAATTGTCTTAGGTATTTATGTGTGTTTGTTTGAATCAAAGATAAATTTATCCACTATGCTCCCGTTGATTAGTTTGGCTATGACACAAACAACTCTATGTGTTTACTTCTTGTCAAGTATCTTACATTACTTATCACATATGGAAACTAACACATCTGCCTTTGAGTTATTTTACTTTACAAATAATAGAAAACTACTCCGTGTTGAAATAAGCTGGAAGAACATCCTTACTTCACCTGGTCAAAAGCGCATAAGATCCCATCCCCTAATCATCATTCAAACATAACTGGAAGTGATGAAGAAAATTCATTGACAATCAGGGACAATGTATTAGCGGAGCAAAATGAGATGATTGCTGAACTCGCGAGAAAATTGGAAATGCTTCAGGAGGAGATGAATCATACTCGAGATTTTCCTAACCTGGTCATCACTGTCAATGCTCCCACTCCAAGAGGACACGGGACTCCACTCCAGATCTCTCCCCTCAATATGCCTATTCTCGGGGCCATCCAAATAACATATCATCCGTCTCTGCTCCTTAACTTGTCCAAAACACCAATCGAGAAAATAACCCAGATATGTACCATCCACAAAATCCATTCCTAACCCCAAAATTCCATCCCCAAATCCATAAAATTCATTCCCAAATCCCTAGAACCCATTTTCAAATCCATAAAAACCGCTACCAAATCCACAAAATTCGCTCCCAAATCCACAAAATCCATCCCCAAATCTACAAAATCCATCTCCAAATCCATAAAATTCATTTTCGAATCCGTAAAATCCTTCTCAGATTCCACCAAACTACTCTCAAATTCCACAAAGCTTTTCCAATTTCCAAAACGTCCTCCCACCTACCACCCAACCTCCTCTCATCCTCAAAATTAAGCTACCCTTCCAAATCCTTCTCATGTCATCATATCCCCTGACATCTACAATTCTTTTCCCGATCCCAAGGAAGACCATTACGAGGGAAATAAAAAAGAGTGGAGGACCGAGCATGAAATGAAGTTGCTGTCTATGAATGAAGAGATTATGAGGATCAAGAAATCTCATGGGGCGGGGGACAATGATGGTCTGGGTTACGATGATCTATGTGTTCACCCAGGAGTAGATCTACCAGAAGGATACAAGGTCATTAAATTTGATGTGTTCGATGGTACTGGAAATCTATTGGCCCATCAGATAAGGTATTCTGATCAAATGGTGGGGTTGGGAAAAAATGAGGCATTATTGATGTGCTTATTCAACCGAAGCTTAAGCGACGAAGCCTTAGATTGGTTCACATCTCAAGAACTAAAAAGATGGAATAGTTGGAGGGAATTGGCTAAAGGTTTCCTTGATAGGTTTGCATTTAACATTGAAATAGTTCCTGATCGATACTCATTAGACTGGATCAAACAGAAGAATGATGAGTGTTTTAGAGACTATGCCTTCCGTTGGAGAAAAAAAGCCTCCAAGGTACAACCTCCCATGTATGAGGAAGAGATGGTGTATGTGTTCTCTCGTGCTCACGAGAGAGAATATTCTACTAGGATAGTATCCGCGGTCTGGGCAACTTTCGTAGATTTGGTAAATATTGGGGAATCGCTAGAAGAAGGCATTCAAACAGGAAAGATTGTCAAAACTCTAACATCGTCTGGGACTTCTATGTTCCCAAAGAAGAAAAATAAAGATGTAGGTGCAGTCTCTGCTGATTCTGTTTCTAAGTTGAAGAAAAAATTCAAGACGAGGAACGTTTTATCCTCTCCACCGTCACTAAATTTTCAGCATGTATTCTACACCCAACCCAGTACCAAGCTTCACTTCCAAATATCCAATCCTAGTACCAGGCTTCACTTCTAAATATTCAATCCCAGTACCAAGCTCCACTTCTAAATATCCAATTCCAGTACAAGGATCCACTTAAAAATGTGCAATCCCAGTACCAAGCTCCACTTCCAAGTATTCAATCCCAATACCAAGCTCCACAACCAAATATTTTACCCCAATACCAAGTTTCACAGCTGAATTATCAGCCTCATGTTTAAGCTGTCCTGCCAAATAACCGAACAAACGTACAAGCACCTCCAAATTATCATAAAGTACCTCCTTCTGCTAATCAGAGCCATTAAAACCCCCAATGTCCAAACCTTAAAAAAAGACCTCCCTAAAACTTCACGTCGCTGGCCGAAAGTCGGACCCAACTCTTTGGGAGATTGAAGGATACCGATCACTTATACCCTATCCAACCAAAACTTATCAATCCCAACTCCCGATTTAATCATGCTAATCAGAATTGTGCCTATCATTCGGGAGCAGCAGGGAACAGTACTGAGGATTGTGTTAGTCTAAAACATAAGATTCAAGATTTGATTGACTAGAAGGTCATCATGCTTTAGTCTCCAGCACTAAATATCAACAGTAATCCATTTCCTAATCATGGGGGAGCTGAAGTTAATGTGATTGAAATAGAGGGCGAATGGGTATCTAGCAAGACCATCACTAAGATAAATTCAGAAAAGTTCAAAAAGACGGAAGAGGTTGATAAGATAGAGAGAGTTGTAGCTGCCTTAAGTGTTAATAAGAAGCCCCTATTTATAATAATAATGGCCCCGACTCAGGTGTACACTCCTCTATCTAAGAAGGAATTTATCATAGAGACCGCCGCCTTCCAAGGGATGACACGGTCTAGACGATGCTACATTTTTGAAGATTTGACCAATATAAAAGATTCACAGAAAAGGCCAATCGCTGAAGGGGAGGCCGAGGAATTTTGGAGGCTTATGCAATCGAAAGACTACTCAATTGTCAAGCATTTAGAGAAGACTCCAACCCAGATTTATATATTGGCATTATTAATGAGTTCACAATACCACCGACATGCTTTATTAAAAGTCTTGGATAAAGTGTATATTCCTGCAGGCACGAGTGTCGAGAATCTAGCTGCAATAATAGGAAATATTGTAGGAAGTCAGCGCAATTCCTTCAGTGAGAAAGAGTTATCGTTTGAGGAAGTGATGCATAATAAAGGCTTACACATCACTGTCATTTATTGGGACTATGTGATTAATCGGGTATTGATAGATGACGAATTTGGTTTGACCATTTATCCTCTTTCCACATTGGTTCAAATGGGCTATGATTTGCGGAAAATTTTCCAAGGCTACGTAAATGTGCGAGCATTTAATAGAGGGAAAAAAGATACCATAGGTGAAATTGATTTGTACATCCAGATGGGACCTGCTGAATTTAAGGCTAAATTTCATGTT
The DNA here is from genome assembly GCA_030864215.1 of Capsicum pubescens. Classification (NCBI taxonomy): domain Eukaryota; kingdom Viridiplantae; phylum Streptophyta; class Magnoliopsida; order Solanales; family Solanaceae; genus Capsicum; species Capsicum pubescens. The sequence continues at coordinate 103,096,614 of CM061538.1, forward strand.
ATGGATATCCATCCTAGTTACAACCAGCTCTTGGGAAGATCATGGATCCATGGTGCAAAGGCAGTTTCATCAACCCTTAATCAGTTATTGAAGTTTATTTGAGAGGATCTTGAAATAGTCATCTAAGGGGAAGGAAGCCATGCAATCATCCCAATTGTTTTGCGCCAGTGATTGAGGATATCTCAAAGGGTAGTAGTTTTTATACTTGGAAATTGTGAGTGCTGCAGCGAAAGATCTAATGCCCAAAGCTCCAATGCCTTCTGTCTATAAAATAATTGTGACTGTGGTGTTAACAAGTGGGTTCGAGCCTGGTTAAGGCTTGGGTAAGAATCTGGAAGGAATTATTGAGCCCATTATGGTCCCAGAGAAATCATCTAAGTATGGGTTAGGATACCAACTGACAGAGAAGGATGAGTTTGAGGATAAGCCAAAGACGAGTCTGCCTAGGCCATTGCCGCTCCTGAACCAGTCATTTTCTGTGCGTGAGATGTCAAATAATGATGGTCTTGGGGATGGGATAGGAAATCTGTTTGAAGGATGCAATGTTGTACCAGAAGATTTCTCGAAGTCCAGTAGGGTGAAGAAGTTTGCACCAGGAGAGGCTTTGCAAAACTGGACCTCCACTCCACTCATAACCCATCACCCAACGTGGTAGATGAAAGGGCAATTACTAGTTGTTTTAAAAAATCGGTGATGATCCGGAGGAGGCCCCGTGATCCACCCTTTTATGTCTCAAATTTTCTTTTTATGTTTTACTACTTTCAAAAAGGCATGGGCCCGTATTTGCACGGGTCATGAGCCATAGTTTGTAATTATCTCCAAAATTTCAATGAAAAGGTCTCCCTTTATTTTAAAAATTATATTAAAACACCATTATATTAGTATATTTTATTATCTTGTTATCATCTAACTTGGTTTGTTTATTTATTACAGTAACAGTAACTTAAAACCTGCCAATGTCATGTCATGTCAAAGTTTAGATGAACAAAATAAGGGGAATGATGATGATTGGCAAGAAGGTGATAAGGAGCTATTAGTGAAAGATATAGATGAGTTTGAGAATAAAGAAAATCCCAACCTAGAGAAAACTGAAATAGACAACCTGGGGGATCATGATGAAATCAAAGAAACAAGTGTTAGTGTCCACTTAGCAGAAGCACGAAAAAGAGAACTCATTCACTTATTGCGAGAGTACATTGACATATTTGCTTGGTCCTATGATGATATGTCGGGATTGAGCACTAACATTGTGTCGCATAAGTTACCGATCAATCTCGAGTTTGATCTAGTTAAGCAAAAAATGTGAAAATTCAAGCCAGACTTAAGTTTGAAGATCAAGGAAGAAGTGACAAAGAAAATTCAATCTAAGGTTGTGGAGGTTGCAAAATATCAGACATGGCTAACCAATATCGTCCCGGTGCCAAAGAAGGACGGTAAGATTCAAATTTACATTGACTATAGAGATTTGAATAGAGCCAGTCTTAAAGATAATTTTTTGCTATCCAACATCCACATCCTCGTCGATAATTGTGCGAAGCATGAAATACAGTCTTTTTTTGGATTGTTTTGCTGGGTATCATCAGATATTGATGGATGAGAAAGATGCAGAAAAAATAGCTTTCATCACGCCCTGGGTGTTTATAATTACAGGGTAATGCCGTTTGGTCTTAAGAATGTGGGTGCAACATACATGAGATCTATGATGATGATTTTTCATGATATGATTCATAAAGAGATTGAAGTGTACGCGGATGATGTAATTATCAAATCCTGTGAGAGTTCGGGTCATCTAAACCATCTGGAAAAATTCTTCAACAGATTAAGAAAGTATAATTTGAAGTTGAATCTTACTAAGTGTGCTTTCGGTGTGCCAACCAGGAAATTACTGGGGTTCATAGTCAGCAGAAGGGGCATTGAGCTAGACCCATCCAAAATCAAGACAATTCAAGATTTGATACCGCCAAGGACCCAGAAAGAAGTTATGAGTTTCTTGGGCCGTTTGAATTATATTAGCAGGTTCATTGCTCAGTTGAAAGTCATATGTGAGACAATTCTCAAGATGTTGAAGAAAGATGAAAAGAATGAGTGAACAGAAGAATGTCAAAAATCTTTTGACAGAATTAAGGAATATTTGTCCGCTCTGCCAGTTTTGGTCCCACCAAGGAAAGGAAGCCCATTGTTTCTCTACATGTCAGTCTTAGAAAATGCTTTCAAGTGTGTCCTCGGGCAACATGATGAGATTGGTAAGATAGAGAAAGTCATTTACTACTTGAGTAAAAAGTTTACGCCATATGAAGCTCGCTATACTCTTGTAGAAAGGATGTGTTGTGCTTTAACCTGGGTCTCAAAAAATTTAAGGCATTATCTATCCTCATACACAACATATCTTATTTTGAGAATGGGTCCATTGAAGTATATATTCCAAAAATCCATGCCTGCAGAAAAGTTAACTAAGTGGAAAATGTTGTTGAGTGAGTTCGACATTGTGTATGTGACTCAAAAGGCAATCAAGGGGCAAGACTTAGTAGATTATTTAGCAGAGAATACATTTGATGATGAATATGAGACACTTCGAACTTACTTCCCAGATGAGGAGATTTTATTTGTGGGAGAAGACATTGCAGAAATTTACCCCGGATGGAGGCTGTTCTTTGATGGGGCGGTCAACTTTAAAGGTATAGGAATCAGAGCAGTTTTGGTGTCAGAAATAGGCCAACACTATCCATTAACAGCTAAGTTACATTTTTGGTGCACCAATAACATGACCGAATATGAAGATTGCATCCTAGGGCTCAAATTGGTACTTGATATGGGTGTTCATGAATTGCTAGTCATTGGAGATTCAGATTTGTTGATTCATCAGGCACGGGGAGAATGGGAGGTAAAGAACTCCAAGATTACTCCTTATGTGGAGCTGGTGCTGGGATTATGTGGAAGATTCAATGAAGTTGATTTTAGACATATCCCAAGGATACAGAATGAGTTTGCTGATGCTCTGGCCACTATATCTTCCATGATTCAGCACCCGGATCAGAGTTACATTGAACCTTTGGAAATAAGCTTGAAGGAGCAACCCGCGTATTGTGCACACGTTGAAGAGAAGCCTAACGGAAAGACATGGTACTATGATATTAAAAGGAATTTAGAATCTGCAATATATCCTGAAGAGGACAACAATAATCAAACGAAGACAACCTGGCGTTTGGCAAAGAATTATTTTCCAAGTGGGGAAATCCTTTTTAGGAGGACTCCGGACTTAGGATTCTTGAGATGTGTTGATGCAACGGAAGCAATGAAATTAATAAAGAAAGTACACACTGGAGTCTGTGGGCCCCACATGAATGGGTTTGCCCTTGCTAGAAAGATCATGAGAACTGGTTATTTCTAGATGACTATGGAAAATGATTGTAGAAAGTATGTGAAGAAGTACCCAAAATGCCAGATACATGGAGATTTGATTTGAATGCCACTACATGATCTTTATGCGATGAGTTCACCTTGGCCTTTCGTAGCTTGGGGTGTGGATGTTATCGAACCGATAGAGACACCAGTGTCAAATAGGCATAGATTTATTTTGGTTGCTATTGATTACTTTACTAAGTGGGTCGAAGTTGCTTCATATAGAGCCATCACCAAGAAAGTGGTTGCAAATTTTGTCAGAAATAACTTGATTTGCCGATTTGGAGTACCAGAATCTATCATTACTGATAATGGGACAAACTAGAATAGTCATTTGATGAATGAAATTTATGATCAGTTCAAAATCATTCATCGCAACTCGATCGCATATCGTCCATAGATGAATGGAGCCGTGGAAGCCGCCAATAATAACATCAAGAAGATTTTAAGAAAGATGATAAAAAATGATAAATCATGGCATGAGATATTTCCCAACACTCGGCTGGGGTATCGTTCAATAGTTTGAACCTCCACCAGGGCAACTCCTTACCTACTTTTTTATGGGAACGAAGCTGTGATACCTACCGAGGTTGAAATACCTTCCTTGACAATTATTCAAGAAGCCGAACTAAGTAACAAATAATGGGTTCACGCTCGCTATGAAAAACTCATGATGATTGATGAGAAGAGAATGGTTGCCATGTGTCATGGTCAGTTGTATCAACACAGGATGATTCATGCCTCAAAAATTTTAAGTCGAGTAATTGGTTCTCAAGCGCATATTCCCTCACCAAGAAGAGTAAAAAGGCAAGTTCGCTCCGAACTTGCAAGGGCCATACATAGTTCGCAAGGTGATATCCGGAGGATCTCTAATTCTATCTGAGATGGATGCAAAGAGTGGATCAAACCAATCAATTCTGTTGCGGTAAAAAGATACTACGTTTGAAGGATATTTAACTTTTTATTTCCTTGATATATTTGTAATCGCTTTTATAATAGTATTTGTTTTTTTAATTTGAATTTGCCTAGAATGCTTTCTTTTTATGTACGAACTACGTTTGACCTGAATTCCCAAGAAAGGGATATGTAGAGGGCCTATGACGGCTTCGGTCAACCCCTTAGGAGAATTTATCCTTTTCTTTTATGTACGAACTACATTTGACCTGAATTCCCAAGAAAGGGATACGTAGGCAGCCTATGTCAACTTCGGTCAACCCCTTAGGAGAATTTATCCTTTCCATTTATGTATGAACTACGTGATGACTTGAATTCCCAACAAAATGGATACATAGGCGGCCTATGTCGGCTTCAATCAACCCATTAGATTTTTCTATATATCCCTAGCGTAGTCCTAAACTACGTTTGACCTGATTCCTGCTTCGACGGGATACGTAGGCACCCAAATGGCTTGGTCATGTAACCCCAGGAAATGGAAACTAAGGTAGAATTTTCGATAAGAAATCTTAAAATTCACAAGAGGAAGATCATCATCCAACAAAGAGAACGAAGACCAACAAAGATTTCGGATCTTCTTGAGTTGATATCATATCAAACAACTTTAAACTGGGGTAGAGATTTTGAGGAAGGCCTCAAAATTTCCACCAAACACTGGAATATATTTCAAATTCCCCAGCACCAGAGGTCAAAGTCAAACTTTTGAAGTCACCAGCTGCAACAAAGTCTAGGTAGACTCAATCTCCGGCAATGACAGAACTGTTTGAAGAACCCTCCAACAATGATGATGAGTTTGAAATTCCTCCGTCGGATATAGCCAAAACCAAGAGAAAAACGTTCGTTGAGCTAGTACATGACATGACTGGCAGAGATTTTCTAAAGCTTTTATTGAAACTTTTGAAACTATTTTCTAAAATTAAAACTAGTTTCAAAAATCTATACAAATATTTTACTTAGTGATTGACTAGGCGTCTATTGGAACAGGGTGTCGGGGTGGAGGTACCAACATGAAGGAGCACCTGAAAGATGGCGAGGAGCAATTCAAGGAGCGAAAGAGGTCAACACGGAGTAGTTTCACTCAAAACTAATCACTTTTCTGTGGATGCAGGGATCAATAGACAAAAATGAGAGTCTTTTTCAAAAATCCCCGAGCAAGTCGGGAGCCACACTAGAGAATATGATGCTCAAGAATGGTATTTTCGGGTAGCCCCAAATATGGGTTAATACCCATTTATCAAAGACCTTCTGAATTGTCTATCTCATTTCTTGAGACCATGAAGGACAAATAAAGGCGCCTTATATTCTTTATAAATATTGTATTTAGAATTGTTCTAAAAAACAGTCGCTAGCAAAAGCGACTTTGTGTCTACTGACTGTCTACCTTAAGTACAGGTACACATATAAAGCAAACACATTCAAACGAATTCAAGCCATTGCATTTTCATCGCCAAAAGGGTCATTGCATCTAATATCTGATGACACGTGAGATAACATACGCTGGCGTCGAGGATATCATCCGCATTAAATATCTAATGACATGCAAGATAGCATACACTGGCATTAAGGATATCATCAACATTTAATATCTGTTGACACGTGAGATAGCATACGCTGGCGTCGAGGATATCATCAACATTTAATATTTGTTAACATGAAAAATAGCATACGCTGGCGTCAATGATATCATCAATATTTATATCTATTGACACGCGAGATAGCATACGCTGGCGTCGAGGAAATCATCAATAGTTAATATATAATGACACGCAAGATAGCATACATTGGTGTTGAGGATATCATCAATATTTAATATTTGTTGACACGCGAGATAGAATACACTAGCGTCGAGGATATCATTAGCATTTAATATCTGTTGACACGCGAGATAGCATACGCTGGCGTCATGGGTTATCATCAGCATTTAATATCTGTTGACACACGAGGTAGCATACACTAGTATTAAGGATATTATCAGCATTCAATATCTGTTGACACACAAGATAGCATATGTTGGCGTCGAGGATATCATCAGCATTTAATATCTTTTGACACGCTAGATAGCATACGCTAACATCGAGAATATCATCAATATTTAATATCTGTTGACACGCAAGATAGCATACGCTGGTGTCGAGGATATCATCAGCATTTAATATCTGTTGACACACGAGATAGCAGATGCTGGTGTCGAGGATATCATTAGCACTAATACATATTGAAATGCGAAATAGCATACGCTAGCATCGAGGATATCTCATCATTTTATGAATCAACATCTGAATGAATCAAAAGTATGCGATTTGAAGGGACGCCTTTAAGTCGCTATCTAAAGACGGGTGATATATGAGATTTCCTAAAAATTGACTATTTGAGGGTCATCTATAAGGCATATTATTTGAAACAGGATAGTGTGAAAGATTACCTATGAGTTGATAGCCCATAGGTCATTCGTAAGCTGCAACAACATCCTAACCGGATAGTGTGCAAGGTTACCCAAAAATCGATAGTCCTAAGGTTATCCATAAGTCCCAACTAAATCCTTACCGGAGAATATGCGAGATCATCAAATTGATAAGTCCAAGGGTTCTCTATAAGCCGCGTCATATTCAGGATCAATTATGTGCAGGATTACCAAAGGACTAGCAATTTGAGAGATATCTATAAGTCACATTGTATCCAAGGTTGGATGATGTACAGGAATACTTAAGAGCTAGAGATTAGAGTGATATCTGTAAGCCATCTCTTATCCAAGGTCGAATAATGTGTAGGATCACCTAGAAGCTAGCAATTTAAAGGGTATTTGTAAGTTGCCTCGTATCCAACTTCAAATAATGCGCAAGATTATTCAAAGATTGATAATTCAAGGGAAATCTATAAATCTTATCGATACAAAATAACCCGAGGTCATATGCAAAGAATCAATGTCAATAACTGAAGAGGTTATCATTCAACATGCAACAAGAATTATAGGTGTCCAAAGGAGTTGCCGCATCAGCACAATATTATACGGTTACAAGAACTGCTCTGCATAAAGTGTCGTCGGTATCCAAGAGGCCACCCAACTTTGAAGACATATTCACTCAACAAATGAGCTAAGAATGCAACAACAAAAAGGGTTGTTGCGTCTGTTATTGCAAGTTATTTCCTTCCAAATAGATAATGAAAGGAGGACTTCACCTTTTAGGCAACAACTCACGTGGAGAAATGGTAAAAAATTATATACCCCTTTCGTGAATTGTGTTTATTACTAATGTTTTTGTTTGAAACATTGTTGAGAGAATCCGAGAGGATGAAAATCTCAAATCAAAATCACAGGTGCGGACGACTCCAGATAGGATGCAACACAACGTGGAACTCTTTCTTAGTAGTACAACGGGATATAATTTAGAGAGAGACATCAAACTATCTGGATACGAGCTAAATGGTGATCACCACTACAATTCAACCACACCCCTATTCGAAGGCACGTGGGTATTTTGAGATATTCTAGTTTCAGCTTCACCTTTGGGATATTTCTAAACTCATACCGAGGGTAAACTTTTTTTTCTTTCAAATCCGAGTGATAGGACACCTAGAGTTTTGGAAATTATATTTAGGTGAATTCTTACTTATGGATGAGAAGAGATCCACATTCATGGTTAAGAGGTTACAAGCCTTTTTCCATAACTCGATCAACTCGTCACTCATCTCGAGCCAAAGATCCTCTGAAATAAAAGACCATCTTTTCTATCGATTAAGTTGAACTACAAGTACTCTGATTCCCTGAGTCTTGAGGATAAGTAGGCTAGGATCTATGTAGAAAACTCGAATACATTCCAACCTCCCCCCCAAATCCCTCTATTCCCTAGCTTTTAGATTTTGTAAAAACTCAAAAAATTGAGATAGCTGGTAAATTTTTTAAAATCATGTTTTAAAACAAGCTTTATGAACTACAAGTGGCCTGAATTCTCATGTAACCTGATATATGTAGGAAACTTGATACCTAGGTCCGGCCATAACTCTATGAAACTCGTACGAAAGCCAACCTCTTTCAAATTTAAATTTATGGTCGGCCAAAAAATTAGGAACGTCAACCTCCCTTTGCCCAGGGTTTCTTGCATTCATCCAACCCAAAGGGAGGGGACAGTTGTTGACACCTAATTTTTGCCCTCCACGACTAAATTTAATCCTGAGTTTCTTCGATTTTTACTAAAATCAAAATATTTATTTAATTTGAATAAAAACTATTCAAAATATTTTCCGTACATCATTTTGTCATTTTAAGTAGCGATTATATATTATTGTGTTCAATTATTCAAGATTACATAATTTGATTACTTTAAATGGGATATCAGACTTTAATTAAGGATTATTTTGAAAATAAATATAATGATTAAAATCTTGATCTTAATATAATTTATTACCAAAATAATTTGTTTGGATAAATATGTGTTTGATCTTATTAAATCAAGAAGCTCGGGGTTAGGAAAGGTATTAGTTTGTATCGAATTTTGATTTAATTCAGTCAATCTATTAAATTTGGCTATAATCAAAATCAAATTGGCCTCAATTGCAATGCAATTAGCCGATTAATTTTCAATTTGGGCCAAAATTTAAATGGATTTGGATAATTCCTAATTTAATTGGGATTATTTTTGTAAAATAACCCCAACATTGACCCAAGATCCGGCTGCCCCACCATCCCAATAACTCCCCATTTCATCCTTAGCCCACCTTCAATAACAACAACCTTCAACAAATAACACTGACAGCAACCCAAGCCCAACATATAACCCTAACACAATTGACAATCCGACCCGACCCACACCCTTACAATCTTCTTTCTTCCCCACCAACGTTATTAACATCGTACAATAAATAAACAAAGACGATAATACAAATGACAATCCAGCAATATGTGACCCACTCCGACCCGTATCCATGCAAATCCAGTCGGAGTCGTCCCTTAACCCAACGTCAATAGCAAAGACCCAATTCAACCCAATTTCTTGCCTTACACGTCTCACACAATAGTAGGACAAAGAAGGTCCAAAAATCTTCCAGAACAAGTCTAGGTGTCGTCTCCAACGAATAATTTCACAAATTTTGGATTAATCCGTACGAATTCGAACATATTTGGGAGAATCCCATTGGCTCTTGAATATGATTCCCTTTCCCTAATTTTTATTGGTTGTCCATTTTTGAATTTTACCTAGATTTGTACAAGTTATTAGCTAGAATTCCTATCAAAAACTTGAATTCAAAAATTCCTTCTGTTTTATCCCCAAATTTCCCTTTAATTGCCTTAGATCCCATATTGGTGAAGCAAGATTAAGGGTTGGGTCTTCTTATTTAATAAATAGCTCTCTTGAGAGCAAAAGGGGGGGGTTCGAAAAAAGGGGGGAAATTTTTTGGAAACAAAAACATAAGAAAAAAAAGTGAAAGGAACAAGGGTTTTTTTAGTGAAAAAAAAAGAGAGAAGAAATACATTCTGTTTTCAGCACAAATTCTTGAAGGCAGTAGGCTAATCATTTTTAGGAAGATCTTTTCCGGTGGTGTTCACAATTCCGACGAAAGCCCGCAGTCCTGATTTGCTAGTCTTAGAAAGGTGAGCGTTTTTCCTTTTAATTGTTTCGTGTTTTTCCTTCTTTTGTTACTATTTTTAGACAGTAGTTTAGTAATCGAATTCGACGTTTGATTGTGGTGTTGAGCTGGCTGCTACCCATTTTTCTTTCTTTTTTCTTCGTTTATATGTATTGTTCTGTGTATGTGGTGGGATGATGCATGAATATGCAGTGATAGTGTATGTATTGTGCTCAAATAAAAATGAAGGAGATCCCCATTGCTGAGTGTTGTTGTTATCAAGATTATAATTTTTTTGTATAACTGAATTTGGTCTTGTTGGTTGTCTTTGATGTTGAAAAATCCATGTAGTTTACAGATTCTTTCTTGAACCTGGTTTGTATCATTTTCTTCTCCCATTTAGATAGGGATTTCAGGGTCTAAAACTTTTAAAGTTTTGCAAGACCATGTCTTGGAGAATGGTTGTGTTCATTTTTGTTTTCCAAAAATTGTTATAGACCGAGGGACCAGGCTTGATGCATCATTATGATCCATGATAGTTAACTTTGTTATTTCAAATGATAGATATCTTGGGGATTGTCTCATCATTATCGTAGTTTTCAGTTGTTTGGGGGTTTCTTCGGTTTAAGATGAGAACTTTGAAAGTTTTTCTCTGCTTATTTTCTTACTGGCTACTCAGTATTTGTTCGTATTAACTTAGCCGCTTCTTGTTTAGATGGTTTTTTTTCTAATTGGCATGTTATTTTCCTAGTAGTTTTAATGTCCTTCTTGGCTCATCTATTTTTAGATCACCGTAGGTGCAGTTTCGAGATTGGTATGTTCGGTTATAGTTGCAAATTCTGCTATAATTATAGTAAATGTATTCTGCCTACTCGCTTAGTTCTAGCTAATTTGAATGGTTATTTTGTGCAAAAAATTAAAATGTTTCTTTGTTCTCTAGCAGCTAATTGCCTTGATGTTGATTGATTGTTTAAATAAATGTCTCGTATAATGACAAAATCTGTAGAGTTACCATTACATTAGGGAATTACAAAAGCCTTGATCTTTAAAATATCAGGAAAATCCTTAAAGATATTTCTAGATCAATGACTGTTAAGATGAATAAAAAGTTATTCCCTTTTGTTTCCCTTCTTTTTTTGGTTGATCGTGTATTAATTTCCTTCATTCTTCTTTTTTTGCATGTAAATCCATTTAGGAGCCCAAATGGGTTTTCCTTTTGCATTTCTAAATGGGTCATTGAGGCCCACCATGTCTATCGGGTCAATCCCAAAAGGAAATTCAAAGCCGGTTACGTTGTGCATGGATACAGAAAGATGGAAGAAAAAAATCGGTTGAAACCCATTGGCAAAAGTAGCTAAGAGACTTAAAAGTCTCATGTTATTTATTATTATTGTTGTATTTTACTTTATTTAATTCATCTATCTTTTATTTATTAATTCATTCATTTGGGGCCTCGAAGCCAAAGTTGTAAACTAATACAGGTGAAGCGGATTTTGGGACAAAAGGCTCGAAAGTATAGATTAGGACAGGTGAAAAATGGGCCGAAAGCCCAATTATATTAGGAGTGGGTGATGGATTTGGGCTTAAGAGCCTAAATCATTTATTCCTTCTCCTCCCTTTTCCCTTTTATGTGCTGATTTGCTTTTCATTTGCTTAGACTTAGTTAAATCCCTTACTAAAATCACTTTATTTTTTATACAAAGATTTTCCTAAAATCGCTTTCTTTTCAAAAACAAACTTCTCTTTTTCAAAGTTAGTAAAAGATGGTTTTCAAATAGTCTGGATAACAGCAAGTTAGCAGACGTTTTAGGTGTCTTAAAACCTTTCTAAAACATTAATAGGAACCGGTACTCAGAATCTTCAAATTTAAATGATTTTTCTGTTTTGGATCATTTAAAGTACTTTATAAAGGTTTTCTTAATTCCTTCTCAAAGAAATTAAGTGGCGACTCTCAAAAGTAAAATTTTTAGCAAAAACACACCCAATCGTGCTGTTGAAAATGTGTATTTTGTAAATGGGCTAAAATATAGTCTTCTCAGTGTATCACAGATCTATGATAAACTGAAATAAAGTGAAATTTCTTTCATATGGTTGCATTGTGACTAATCTAAATTCTAGTGAAGTGATTTTGAAGGCAAAAAAATACAAGAAAATGTATGTGATAGACCTGAACTCAGTTTCAGGTGATGAATTGACATGTCTCAGTGCCCAAAGTGATAACACTGAATTGTGGCATTGCAGATCGAGATATGTAAGAGTTTATAGAATTCCCAAATTAAAGTTTGCAGAAGACCAGGTCCTCATTCAAACAGAAGAAACATGTCAGTACCACCTGACCTTTTAAATTGCTCCATATTGATCTTTATGGACTTGTCAAGGTTCAAAGCAGAGAAGAAAAAAGATACATTTCAGTAATTATGGATGATTTCTCAAGGTTTACTTGGACCTTATTCCTAAAGTCCAAGAAAGAAACCTATGGAACATTCATAACTTTTGCCAATAAAATACAAACAAAGTATGATGCCAAGACAGCCGGGATCAGATCAGATCATGGTACAAAGTTTGAAAATTCCAAAATAGACCAATTTTGTGTAGAGCATGAGATCAACCATAACTTCTCATCACCCAGGACTTCTCAACAAAATGGAGTTATAGAAAGAAAAAATAGGCCTCTGATAGATACTGCAAAGACAATGTTGATAGTTCTTTATCTCCTAAAAAACTTCTGGACTGAGGCAGTAAACACTACCTTTCATGTAACAAAAGATGCTTGATCAGATCATTGTTGAATAAAACTTCCTATTAATTATTGAACAATAGAAAACCTAAATTGGGTTACCTAAGAGCCTTTGGATACAAGTGCTTTGTCCTAAATAATGGCAAAAATAATCTTGGAGAGTTTGATCCCAAGAGTGATGAGAGAGTGTTTGTTGGGTACTCATCAACAAGCAGAGCTTATAGAATATTCAGCAAAAGGACTCTTTGTGTAGAAGAAAGTATCCACGTCATCTTTGATGAATCAGGAAGCATTAAGGATTTAAGAAATAAGAATGATACAGAACTAGAAGAGCTTCTTCAAATTCAGAAAGACTCACAAAATGATGAAGTGAAATGATTAAATAAATAGAGGAAATGATGAGAATCAATATAGTGAAGAAACTGCAGATAATGACACCAAAACTAGTAAGGGACCAGGTCCTTAGGCAACTAATCATTACAACACAGACTCACAATCTCATGAGTCTGATGACCAGCTAAATGAGGAGCCTGGACCAAGCCAACTTGAGTCAAATATCAGAGAATCCAACTAGATCAATTCATCCCTTGGAGAATCTTACCTCCTCTTTGGATTCTAAGATGCAAACCATATCCAAAGTAAGAAATCAGGCTTCCTTTTTAGCCTTTATATCCACTATTGAACCTAGGAATGTTAAGGAGACACTTTAGGTTACTGACTGGGTAATTTCTATGCAAGAAGAGTTAAATCAATTTGAAAGAAGTAAGGTATGGCATCTACCTAGTCCCCAGACCTGCTGACTGAACTCTTATAGGGACCCAGTAGGTCAACAAAAAAAAAGAATGGACATGGGACTATTCTTAGAAACAAGTCTAGATTAGTTGTGTAGGGGTACAACCAAGAGAAAAATATTGATTATGATGAGACCTTTGCCCCTGTAGCAAGGATGAGAGCAATTAGAATCCATATTGCCTTTGATGACTATATGGAGTTCAAATTATTTCGAAAAGATGTCAAGAGTGCCTTTCTGAATGGATATCTCAAGGAAGAAGTCTATGTCAAACCCCCCAAGTTTTGATAATATTGATCAATCCAAACACGTCCTGAAATTAGTCAAAGCCCTGTATGGTATTAAGCAAGCTCCAAGGGCATGGTATAGAAGACTTTTTAAATTTCTTCTTACAAATGGGGTCAAAAGAGTAAAGATTGATAATACTCTTTTTCTAAAACCAAGAGGAAAAAAATTGTCATTTATCCAAGTATATATTGATGATATAATTTTTGGAGAAACCACAGACACCATGTGTGAAGATTTTACTAAGCTCATGAGGAGTGAGTTTGAAATGAGCATGATGGGGGAGCTCAACCAGACTCCTACGGGGACCATGATTTGTCAAGAAAAATATATCAAGAAAATCTTAAATAGATTTCACATGAGTAAGGCTAAGCCAGTTGATACCTCCATTGGAACTAATTGTAAACTGGATACTGATGAACCAGGTCCCAAAGTGAATGAAATAATGTATAGAGGGATCATTGGAACCCTCTTGTATATGATAGCCAACATGTCTTAAATTGTATTCAATGTTAGAATATTTTTAAGATTTCAAACTTGTTCTAAGGTATCACAATTGAAAGCTGCTAAAGAATTTTGAGATACGTAAAGGATACAAGGGACCTAGTCCTGTGCTACCTTTTAAATGACTGTTTTGATCTAATAGGTTATGTTGATGCAGATTATGCAGATTTGACAAAAAATTACTTCAGGAATGACCTATTTCTTAAGATCTTGCCTAATCTCATGGGGAAACAAAAAACAGAATTCAATAGCCCTCTTAATAGCTAAAACTGAGTATGTTGCTACTTCCCCTTACTGTGTTCAACTATTATGGATAAAGCAATATCTTGACGACTTTGGGATAATCTCAGACTCTGTGACTCTACTATGTGATAGTACTAGTACTCTCAACATGGCTAAAAAATTTGCGAAACACAAAAGGACCAAGCACATTGATGTGAGACAGCACTTTCTCAGAGATAATATTGAAAAGGGAACCATCTTTATGAAGTTTTGAAAGATTGAGGATCAAGTGGCTGACATCTTCATAAAATCTTTACATAGGGACCATTTTGAAAAGAATAAACTCAAACTTGTTCTAATCAATATGAACTGAGTTTTGTACAACTAATTTTATCTCCTCTTATATTTGCTAAATTAGAGAGCAGGTAACCAGTTTTTAAGTCATGATCAAGTCTAATTCAGTTTCATACCTTTTGTAAGTATAACCCATGGTGAATGTGTCAAATGAAGAAGTAGTATGACAAATTGGAAAAGAGAAACTTCACAAATTTTAGGGACCAGGTCCCTAATATAAGCTTAGTATTTTACACATTACATGATTTAAAAATGCTAAAAGTAACTGCTAAGTGCCATGTGCTTTATTTGCCTTTTCTGACCATTGTCCATCACTCTAATAAGCAAAGCGGTGTGGCCAACAGGTACCAGGCACGTCACTTCACTTTAATCTCAGGCGTCACCCCTTTTTATTCTACTTAAATGCATTCTTAGACCACTTTTTTTTTCTTTATTAGTCTTTCTCAAGTCTAAACATTTTTACTAACTCAACTCCCATCTTTAGGGGGGCATGGTATGGTATGGTATGGTATGGTATGGTATGGTACAGTATTTGAAAATTTTATACGGTAATTTTGATATTCGATTTTAAAAACACTATATCATTACCATAATATATTAATTCGGTATGATTTGTTTTTTTTTATATTCGATTTTGGTATTTTGTAGTATGGTAATTGGTAACCATAGTTTGTTTAACTTCGACAATATATACTCGCATAATAGAGTATTATTATTTTGACTTTTCAAAAGTACGTCTCAATTTTATTGTAATTACACATTACATATGAATAAATATTCAAAAAGAAGTACAAATAACTCTTTTTGTAAGTCAATAACACAAAAAAAAAATATTACAATCAAGATAGAGTAGCCAAAGTTCCAATGTCTTAACATTTTTATACTACTACTAAGTTTTATATTTGTTTTTATATATGTATGTATATATATATATATATATATATATATATATATATATAAGCTCTTTATGTAACTATTTACTTCAGAATGGTATTCTATATTTAGGTATATCATTAGTAAATATCGAATACCATACCATATACCAAAAAAATTAAGATGTATACAATATACCATACCAAATACCATATTTGAATTTTACGGTATCGAAAATTCTGTTCGGTATGATAATTCGGTATATACCATATCATTCCCACCCCCACCCATCTTGTTATTTCTCTCTCACAAAGTTCTCATCTCTTTATATCTCCCTCTCAAAATTATTTTTTAAAAAACCAGCAAAATATCTCTTCCTTCGTCCCTAATTCAGACACCCTCAAAAGAAAATACTCCTTCCATCGAGTCTCCTCCAATAAACTCCTCTCCAAACATTGAAAATCCATTCTCTAAGCACATTCCTCTACCTGTATCATACATCAATGCTCTATTTAGATCACCTATCAGTGAAGTGCCCTCTTTGTTCATTTCTCAATCATCAATTAGCATAGAAACTGTTGAAATGCCATCTCTAACTACCAACTCTTCTTCTTCACCATCTATGACTCCCAATCCTGAGGCCTCATCATCTAGTATTCTTTTTTAGTATGGAGCCCTGCCTGAGGTTCTTATGAACTAGGTCCCTGAATCCTTTTCAATCAAGGATCCTTGTTCAAAGATGACCTACTTGAGAAATATGGGAACCTCCTAGAAGCGTGGAGGCTGGGGCAGATTGGGTGGATTATAGCCTCACTTGATTATCCTGTGACCCAAGGGGATTTTCATTTCTTTCTATAGAATCACCTCCATAATTCCTAAGCCCCAGATATGATAAAACCCTAATTTCTGCCAGTGTGTCCAAAAACATACTTTATTCTTCTGTGAAAGATGATTGGGATGAGGATGAATTAGTAAATAATATCTAGAATAGAGGAGGAAAAAAGGGGTACGAGGGAAAAGATCAAGTTATTGATAGGCCATTACAAAATTCTTATAGCACTATAGAGGCAGCAAAGAAGCTAATGAGTAATACTTTAAAGTCTAGCAAAAGGGCCACCACTCGAAAGAGGAATGCTAAAAAAAGTCTAAGGGAGAACAAGTTGTTTCTCCTTTTGAGGAAGTTTTTAATGTGGAGGATGAGAATAGGGAGGAGGAAACTAATGATGAAATTATTATTGCCACGAGTAAGAAGCGTAAGGAGGTAGGAAGTTAGAAGCCTACAAAATCTGTGCACCCAAATCAAAAGGTATAAGAGAGAAAAAACATATTTTAACCAAGAGAAAAAAGAAAGAGGTGACCAAGGGACCTGGTCCTGAAGCTGACCCACACTCATATAAAGGATTGGTCAGTCTGTTTAGGGACCATGTAACTCTTCTAAAAGAAGAAAAGTACAGAATCCTATTCAGAATCTCACTTGGGAAGAGATGAATCAAATCCTCAAGTCCTAAAAAATATTAACTGGGAGGGTCTTTGATCCCAACATCTTTGAACAACCTAAATGTGTGAGTTAGTTGAGTTTTTACAACATTAGGATTAGTTGTATTTGTATGTAACTCCTATCCCCGCAGTTTATGAGGTCGTGGTCAAGGATTTCTTCTTCACAATAAAGTTTTGCTGAAGATGGGTTGAGTTTAAATGCAATAGTGCACAGAGTGACAATCTTTTTAGATGAAATGTCTATTGGAGAAATTTTGAATATCTCTCTTGATAAAATTAGGTCAGTGAGGAATTAACAATACTCATTTGAGTTTATTAAGTTTGCATCAAAAGTTGGTGAAAACTCCAAAGACTGAGTAAGAAAAAAGTTCTTAATAAGAGAGCTTCAGTTACTCTTTGAATTTGTGAGCAAATTTCTACTACCCTGTTATGAGAAATGCACAGTTACTTCAGTAGTGGACCTATTTCTCATGAAAGATCTCAGCAAATTCAAGTTGGTTAATCTACCCGCCTTGATGATTGAGCATATGCACAAAGTCATGCATATTAAGGATGGAAAACATGGGCTCCCTTATAGGTACTTTCTCACAGGGTGTTTAAATACTTTAAAATACAGTGTGAGAAAGGCATTGCTGGTATAATAAAGCAAATGTTTTCCATGAACACCTTGATTAAAAATAAATGCGTGGAAGACAAGGTGGAGACCAGGTCCCAAGGGTCTGAGTTGTTGGAGATTCAAGAGCGTTTGACTTAAGAATTGGAGAAAATAAAGGGTGGTTGTGGCTACTAGAGATGCTGAGATCATATAGTTCAAGGCAAGGATACAATAGTTATCTACTGAGGGACCTAGTGCCTCAAATAATCTGAAGGCTGAAAATAAAGGGTTGAAGGCCCAAGTTGCAGCACTCGCTTCTGAAGTTAAGAGTCTCTCAAATAAATTCAAGGACCTTAACAAGAATCTCCTAAATGCCCATGTGCGGAGAGTGCTCGCATGGACATGTTTCTTAGGTCTTTTGCCCCCAAACATCCATTCACTTAAGCCCTATTGTACCTAAGCCTTGTAGTCATCAGTTTCTCCTTTTTGTGTGTCGTTAACCTAAGTCCTATGGCATTAATAGTTACTTAAGTATTTATATTTCACATTATGTGTATGGTACTCTCTTTATTTCTTTAATGAAGTAATTCTTTTCTTTGTCTACTGTCTATTGTCTACTTTCTTTCCTTTTTGTCCTATTTATTCATGTCAGTGTTGCCTCAATTACTATGAATTAACTTGCTTTTCCTATTGCTTAACTTGATTTATTATTTTTCTTTTTAATGATACCAAAAGGGGGAATATGCTCTTGGGTGTACAAAATTTAGTTAGTAGTGTAGAAGGATTCCCCGGGACCAGATCCTTATGACAGGGGGTATCAATTGTATAATGGTTGCATGGGGAATTCTTGAGTGATTATAGAAACCCGGACCTGGTGACGGGGGGAATAGTTTGTCATTACCAAAAAGAGGAAAATTGTTACTCTTGGAGTTTTAATGATCTACAAACTATTTCACAAAGGACCTACTCGACGACTAAAGTCAGTATCTATGGGACCTGATCCCATATGAAGTTGCTCTCTTAAGATGACAGTTGGGTACAACTGGAAGCTGTACTTTTCTGCAGAAATTGGTAGCATTGTAGTGGAGGTATCCAACCTCGACCAATGCAGATGTTTTAGGTTTTGTTGTCTCTTACAAAATGACTATTCACATAAAACAAAATCAAGTGTTTTGCACATCCAGATCTTTTTCAAAAAGCAAAAGTCGTCTCATGTTTACACTGGACATACCTCAACAAGGGACCGGATCAAGGTTCCTACTTAGTCTTGTTGTGTCTTGAGTCTTTTGTGTTTTTCTCTCATATTGCAAATCTACTCCTAAATTATAAAGGATAGTACATTCATATTTTGTCTAAGTCTTAGCTTGAGTTGTATTAATTAGAGTTAATTGATCAAGTCACTTTGTATTTGGTCAAGTTTTTCTTTCCACTTTGGGTGGTGGTTTTGTCCTGGGTAGAGTTACTTAGGACTGGTGACTAGAGTTAGTCAGCTGAGGTGTAGTAAAGTTATTACAAGAGGTTAGGATTAAGAGTTTGATCCTCATGATTATTGGAGTCTATAATCACTTTGTTGCTTGAAGATTAGTGAAGCGTTGAAAAATCCTGTGAGATAGATCGTGGTTTTTCCTCCCTTGAACAAGGAGGTTTTCACGTAAATATAGCATGTATTTACTTTCTTGCATTGTTTTTTTTCTTTCAAGGGACCTAGTCCCCTTGTACTTGGTGGACTCATACATTTCATCACCGATATGGTGTGATTGTGTTATTACTTTTTTTTTCTCTGTTAAGCATAGGAAACTCCAACTTAAGCAGGAACTGACCTGGAAACTATATTTAAGGACACTCTCGTCTTATCTATAATATATTAAAAGTGTGAAGACCCTTAGAAAAGTGATTTGAACTTTTTAATCTTCATTAAAACACTCTTTTTTTAGACAAAATCGTCTTTTTGCTATTTTTTAAATTATAATTATACGTAAATACTAAGAATATATATTTTTGAAAAAATAAAAAATCACTATTATTAAAAGAGTCCTAATTGTAGTACCGTATAGTTGGCAAATAAATACAATCGTAGTAGTAAAACAAAATTGCTTTATTAATCTAGAACTGTACAACTTGTTTATATATTTTTGGAAAAATAAAAAATCACCATTATTAAAAGATTCCTAATTATAGTATCGTATATTTGGTAAATAAATACAATAATACCTTATTTAAAACTTGAATTCAACGTGTTTCAATCAATTGTTGCTATGTTTTGGTGGTAAAACTTTATTAATTAAATATTTTGTTGCCAGATTACATCTTTAAGCTCTGGATAAGAGTTGAAGACTTATCAACAATATTGAATCAAATTGTTTGCTTTATATATTTGGTGGTAAAGACAATCTGGTTGGAGACTGGAGTTTTTCGATCATTATCATATTATTTTATTATAGTTTACATATCGTAAATGATTGCCGGTTGGCTTTGAGGAATTTTTTATGTAAAGGTTAGTTTTAATTTCATTATTTTGATATCTTTATTATTGTATTGTTTTATTTTAATTTACAGGTAGTCGATGAATGTCGATCGGCTTTGAAGAATTTTTTTAGGTAAAAGTTAGGTTTAACTGTATTGCTTTAATATCTCTATTAGGGTATTGTTTTGTGAAAGTTTACAGGTCGTAGATGAATGTTGATCAGCTTTGAAGAATTTTTGTGTATAAAGGTTAAGTTTAATTGTATTGTTTTGATATCTCTTTTATTGTATTGTTTTGTTATAATTTACAGGTGGTAGATAAATGTCGGTTGGCTTTGAAAAACCTTTTTAGGTAAAAATTAGGTTTAATTGTATTGTTTTGATATCTCTGATTTGAGAATTTTTTTTATGAAAAGGTTAAGTTTAGATGTATTGTTTTGATATGTCTATCATCATATTACTTGTTGTAGTTTACAGGTGGTAGATGAATGTCCGTCGACTTTGAGAAAATTTTTGTGTTAAGGTTAGATTTAATTGTATTGTTTTCATATCTCTATCATTATATTGTTTTGTTATAGTTTACAAGTTTTAGATGAATGTCAATCGGCTTTGAGAATATTTTTGATAAAGGTTAGATTTAATTAAATAAATTCTCCATCTTTACATATTCAAAAGATGTTGAATTTAATTATTATACGCATCTTTATCAATTTAAACAAAAATTCTATTTAGTTTAACATTTGAATTCATTAAAGTAAGATACACGCGCGAAGCGCGTACACCTAAACTAATATATATATATATATATATATATACCTTATAGATAATCTTTTCTATGATTTCTTACTTGATTGTTTTAACTTCTTTATATATAGAAGTCTTGTGTTATTGTCTCTTTTCGCAGTTTTTTTTCTCCTTCACTCAGTTAATGCCTCAAATAAGAGAGATTCAATATAAAATGCAATGGGTCTAATGTTTTCTTTTTTACTTTATAAATTGGTATAGTATTTGTTTAAAATATGTCCAATTCAACCTTTATAAATAAAAGATAATTAGTTAAATTTTATGATTGAAGAATTTGAAATTATCATACAAAATTATTTTAAATGGGACATGAAAAATAATTCCCAGCTTTCTTCATTGGAAAATAATGTTACTAGTCGTTATATATATTTTACTTTATTTTGAAATTTACAGAGTTGAAATTAAATATGGAATTATATTTGATTATACTTTTTGCAAAGTATATTTATGTTTGAGTGTAGTTTTTTCCCTTTTTATTTCAATAGGATAGATTCTATAATCTATATCTACATCTATAATCTATATCTATAATCTATAATATATTAAAAGTGTGAAGACCCTTAGAAAAGTGATTTGAACTTTTTATCCTTCATTAAAAAACTCTTTTTTAGATAAAACTGTCTCTTCACTATTTTTAATTTATTATTTAATTATTTTTTATTATATTAACTAGACTTCCTAAAATATATGAGACTCCTAAAATATATGGTAGGAGAATTAATTAATAATTTTTTTTTTACTAGACTTCCTAAAATATATGGACTCCTAAAGTATATGGTAGGAGAATTAATTAATATTTTCCTTTCTACTGTTCAATTAGAAAAATACTCCTAAAATAGGACTATATTAAGGAAATACTTCTATAAATATCGATATGTATGTTAAACTAGAGAACAAATCGGTTTTCTTATTGGGAGAAATGATTGATGCTCATCTAACTTGATTCGATTGCAAGTCTAGATTGGTGGATGTTTGATTTTCTAACCTTCAACTTATTCACTGTTTTTGTCAGCATAATAGAATTCAACATATGCATATATATATATATATCTTCTTTGTTTTCATTCAAAATCATTCTTCAGGTTCAAAATTTTCGCTCAGACAAGAATTAGTTGGATCAAAATCGAAGTTTTGTGATCACTATTATATTTTTGTTATAGTTTACAGGTCGTAGATGAATGTCGGTTGACTTTGAAGAATTTCTTGTATCAAGGTTAGGTTTAATTGTATTGTTTTGATATCTTTATTATCTTATTGTTTTATTTTAATTTACAAATGTTAGATGAATGTGGGTCGACTTTGAATTTTTTTTTTAGGTAAAGGTTAGGTTTAATTGTATTATCGTAATATCTCTATTAGTTTGTTATTTTGTGGTAGTTTACAGTTCGTAGATGAATCTCGATTGGCTTTGAGAAATTTTTGTGTGTAAAATTTAAGTTTAATTGTATTGTTTTGATATCACTTTTATCGTATTATTTTGTTGCAGTTTACAGGTGATAGATAAATGTTGGTCGGCTTTGAGAATTTTTTTAATGTAAAGGTTAGGTTTAGTTGTATTATTTTGATATCTCTATTATCGTATTATTTTGTTACTATTTACATGTGGTAGATGAGTGTCAGACGACTTTGAGAGAAAAATTGTGTGTAAAGATTAGATTTTAATTGTATTATTTTGATGTCTCTATCATTGTATTATTTTGTTGCAATTTACAGATGGTAGATGAATGTCGATCGACTTTTAAAAATATTTTTAGTAAAGATTAGGTTTAATAAATAAATTCTCCATCTTTACATACTCAAATGATATTAAACTTAACTATTATATTCATCTTTATTATTTAAACAAATATCCTATTCAATGTAATGTTTAAACTCATTAAAGTAAGGTACGCGTGCAAGGCGCGTACACCTAAACTAGTATAGCTAAATACATCTTTAATAATAAAAATGATCTGGAAACTAGGCTATTGGTTGTTTTTCAAATTTGAATATAACTTTAAGTTGAATATGAATGTTGAACTTTAGTAGTAGAAGGAAACTTGGGAAGCCTTTGGACTGGCTAGAGGAATAACTTTGCCAGCTACATTTACAGTTGCAAATGCTTAATATATTTTTGATTGAAAAATTATATAACATCACAACTTATTTTTACTAAACTACATAAAGTTCTTATCTTATTTATTAATTATCTAATTTATTTTTAAAATAACAGTCGAATACATCCACAAATTCAAAAAAATTCAGATACATAATTGTAATTATGCATCTTCCTTTAATTTCCATTAATGCATTATGTATTTCGATCAAATAGTTTATAAAGTAGATGTGTCTCAGTAATCAAAATTATGTATCTCAACTTTAGAATTATGTATCCGAGCAAAAATGGAGTATTGAACTGTTACATTACTAAGTTCAAAATTATGTATCTCAACTTAAAGGCAAAAAGGTACCTCCAAAACTTAAAGACAAGTTCTACAGAGTGGTGGTTAGATATACTTTGTTGTATGGGGCGGAGTGTTGGCCCGTTAAAAAGGCACACATCCAGAAGATGAAGGTGACAGAGATGAGAAGCCTAGGTGGATGTATGAGTATACTAGGAAATATAGAATTAGAATTGAGGTTATTCGAGATAAGGTGAGAGTGACATCAGTGGAATCCAAGATGGAGGAAATGAGGTTCAGATGATTTGATCATGTGATGAGGAGGGGCGCAGATGCCCCAGTGCGAAGGTGTGAGAGGTTGGCTAGTGATACGGGTCAAAGAGGCATCTTAGCACTCGAGGATATGAAGACGTGAGGAAAGACCTGAGCTTGTGGGGCTGCCTAACCAAGGAACAAGCTTTGAAGTGTAGAGAACAAGTCCCAACACTCCAAAGCTGTCCAAGAAGCCAAGCCCCTTTGTTTGGGCTCATTAAGGGCCTTTTGGTCATTTATGTAACAAGTGTTTCCCTAGCCTATAAATAGAACAATTAGGTCATTTTGTCATTTAGACTTTGATGATATGTTTTGAGAGCACCATGGAGTGTCTTGCAAGGTGAAATCCTTGTGTAGGTAGCTTGCTTAGAAACGTTGGTTGCTTGGGGATTCCGGTTCCCTTGAGGTCGCGTAAGAGATAGGTTTATGTTGTGTGTGGTATTAAAGGTCCAAGAGTGGAATAAGCTCTTGGGTTGTTAATATTACATCTCCATTTGTCTATCTTTCTATCTTTACTTTGTTCTAATCGTTGGTGTTCTTGTTCTAGTATTGTAATCCGTGACTTGTTGTCATTGTTATACCCTTGTTGTTGTTCATCTTATCTTCATATTATTTTTGTTAATCTTACTTTGAATTGGCTGTTTCGGTGTTAAAACACATCCTTTATCTCATCATTATTGTTGTTATTGTTGAATCCGAGTGTGGTCTCTAAACGGTCCTTGAATCTTTGGATTTGTAGACTGTTTTGAGTGTGTTTTCTTATCTTTTTGATAATTTTGGTATCATTTGGTATCAAATCCATCTTTGGTTTTGTTCCTACAACACCAATCTTGGGCTCCCTTGGTTGAAAATTAAAAATAAAAAGGTTGAAAACTGAAATTTCCAGAAAATTGCAAAACTGTCCATTTGGTGTTCTTGGCCGAAAATTGTGTTATTGTTGTGTATTGGCCAAGAATTTTGGTTTGTTTAGTTGTTTCTAAGTGTTGTCTTTCTTGTTCACTAACACTTTGAGTCTAAAATCTAAACTTGAGCTTGAACTTGTTGGAGTTGTTGTGAACTTGAAGAGTGGCCGACTGTTGTTCATTGTGGTCTTAGCCGTAACTTGTTGGCGTTGTTGTTGTTATAGGTGGACATTTGGATTGTTGAGTTCTTGGTGGTTGATGAAGATGTTCTCACAACCTTCATAACTTGATGAATAAAGTGACTACTAGATCTTAAAAATGTGAAGGGAAAAAGGTGAAAACTTGTTAGTCTTGTAAGACTTGCAATCATCCATCAACTAGTCAATCACTTCTCAACAACTTTCCTTGTTTTAAGGACCTTGTTTTAGGGAATTAGTGCAAAAAGTCAAGTCTTCCATTCTTTTGAATTTGAAGAGGATTTCAAGACTTGTTTCCCTCCAAAATAATTCCCACCAATTGCAAATCACCAATTGTTCAAGACTTTCAATTTTGGAAAATTAAAAAAATTGTTAGGCCGCAACCAATACGTGACTACCACGTCACTGTTACTGTTCACACAATAAATTTTGGCTCAAATTTGGATTTTCTTAGTTTTTTATTGTTGGTTCCTAGTTTCGTTTGTTGACTCTAATAACTAATCGACAAGCTAGTACTCATCTACTAGATTGTAAATTAGTTTTTGAATACGCTTCTTCGTGTTAACGTTGTCTGTTTTGTGCTTTTCTCATTTTTGAGTCGTAGTATCTTTTGGTTCAAGTTCGTACATTACTTATTTGAGTCATTTCAAACAAGAATCTACTCCGACCTCGAGCCATAATTGGGACCAAGTAGCCTCATTGGAGTATAAGCGAGTTATCAACGCTTGTGAGACCAATAGAGTGAGAACGTCAAAGTGTGAAAGTGAGGAATTGTACACTGTTTTAAGTCGACTCGTGGACTGATTTTTGCTAACATTAATGTGTTATTGTTTTTATTATGTTTTAGTGTTCTTAATAGGTATTATGACATCGGGAAAGGTGACCATGAATGATTTGATGGCTGCCATAATGGGTATGAAACATTACCTTAGTAGTCGAATGGAGAGAATGGAAAGAATAATGGACCGAGTGGAAGGAAAAATGGAAAGGACGGAAAGCTCTCTTTGCAAGGAGTTGGATAACTTGATAGAGCAACCAAGCCTTCCTAATCAAGTTCCCTTGAGTAGACATGATCCACATGAGCTACAAGTTAATCAAACTAACTCTTGCACTCTAGTGAATGAGGCTAGTAGCCAACTAAGTGTGAATGATAGTTTGACTTTAGGTTAGCCGAATGTGCCTCCATTTGGTGATGATAATGTAAAACTTGAGATTGTGGAAACACTAGTTGATCCATCTAGTGTTGAAGCCATTGTGGAAAGTGATAAAACATTGTCTTATGGAAGTCATGAAGACCAACTTGTGTGTGAAAATAGTGATGTTGAACATGTTGGCCGATTAACTAAAGATAACCCTCTAGTTGTTTTTGTTGTAGATCATGTTAGTATAGAGGGTGTCAATGAGTGTAATGGTGGTAGTCTTTGGGAAAGAAAGTATGTCCTTCACCCGTGTCCATGAACACTCTACCCCTTTGATCCCGGTGACCATTTGAAATATGATGTTGATTCATTTCAAACCATATTCGGGAATGACGTGTGTGCATTGTGTGGGCATGGTTATGTTGATGCTAAGCATGTCTTGTATGTAATTTGGGTTTTCCATGATTGGTGTGTCATTTTTGAGAACCCGAGGGATGTTTGGTTATATGTGAAATTTGAGCCACCTTGGCATGATGCTATGATTGATTATGCTAATCCTAACCCTCATACCTTGAGGAACTTGTGTTTGATTGTCCTTCCTATTATTTTGCAAGGTTCGGATTCGAGGACGAATCCTTTCTAAGGAGGGGAGGATGATACGGGTCAAAGAGGCATCTTAGCACTCGAGGATATGAAGACGTGAGGAAAGACCCGAGCATGTGGGGCAGCCTAACCAAGGAACAAGATTTGAAGTGTAAAGAACAAGTCCCAATACTCCAAAGCTGTCCAAGAAGCCAAGCCCCTTTGTTTGGGCTCATTAAGGGCCTTTTGGTCATTTATGTAACAAGTGTTGCCCTAGCCTATAAATAGAACAATTAGGTCATTTTGTCATTTAGACTTTGATGATATGTTTTGAGAGCACCATAGAGTATCTTGCAAGGTGGAATCCTTGTGTTGGTAGCTTTCTTAGAAACGTTGGTTGCTTGGGGATTCTGGTTTCCTTGAGGTCACGTAAGAGATAGGTTTATGTTGTGTGTAGTATTAAAGGTCTAAGAGTGGAATAAACTCTTGGTTTGTTAATATTACATCTCCATTTGTCTATCTTTCTATCTTTACTTTGTTCTAATCGTTGGTGTTCTTGTTCTAGTATTGGAACCCGTGACTTGTTGTCATTGTTATATCCTTGTTGTTGTTCATCTTGTCTTCATATTGTTGTTGTTAATCTTACTTTGGATTGGATGTTTCGGTGTTAAAACACACCCTTTATCTCGTCATTATTGTTGTTATTGTTGAATCCGAGTGTGGTCTCTAAACGGTCCTTGAATCTTCGGATTTGTGGACTGTTTTGAGTGTGTTTTCTTGTCTTCTTGATAATTCTGGTATTAGCTAGGGATGTGATCAAGAGAGGTAGAGGTATACTGAATAAATATTTGAGGGAGGTGATTAGACAGGATATGGAGCAGCTCCACTTTACCGAGGATATGACCCTAGATGGAAAGTTGTGTTGGTAATGAGGTAGCACTATCAAAGTGCATGACATGATAGCAATGGAAGAATACCTAAGTCTAAACTTTTTATTTCAATTTTAATCAAGAAGAGATAAGCAAATCCAAGTAAAACAAAGAATAGAAAGCAAATATATCAACCATACAAAACCGGTAAGACAAGAATAAAACCAATCAAGCCAAGACACCAAATTTACGTGAAAAATCTTTCAATGTGAAGAGTAAAAAACCATGGGAATAAACCTCCGCTATAATAACCAAGAGTTACAATATTATTCTCCAAAATTCGCTACAAAACAAGTGCTAAACAATGAGCAACAACACAACAAGATATCACCAAAACTAGAGAATAAAAAAGAAGCACAAATACAAAAAATGCAGCTACTGTTCGGGAATTAAAAAAAGGAACTACAGGCTACGAAATCCACCTCTGTCAGTTCCTAATCAAAGGTTGAGATGTGAGGAACAATCTGTCCAAAAATCAACTCAATCAGACAAGAAACGAAATGGAAATTGCAATTTGAATTTGGTAGTTGTGGCTATAAAATTTGGACAAAAATCTGTTTTCTTTTTCTTTATTTGGCTACTGAAATTTTTTCTTGTGATGGTGAAATAAGACCTAAAAAGATCTATATATATGCCCTATGGTAATGGGCCTATGGGAAAAAATGGGTTGGTCCAAATTGGACTTTATTTATCCACATAAGAAGGGAAAAAACCTATAACCCAACAATTCTCCTCCTCCCGACAATGTGGAGGAGACCGCTATTCCGGCGATATGCAACAATCTTCAAACTTTCCTCTTGGCAAAGCTTTAGTCATCATGTCAGATCCATTATCATCCGCATGATTCTTCTCAAGTTCAAGCAATTTAGAATCCAACACATCTCGAATCCAATGGTATCTCAAATTGATATATTTAGATCGATCATGAAATGTAGAATTCTTGACAAGTTATATAGCACTTTGACTGTAGCAATAAAGCACATACCTCTCTTGAGCACAACCAACTTTCCCCAAGAATCTCTTCATCCAAAGCAATTCTTTACAAGTTTCAATGGTAGCAATAAGTTCAACTTCCGTAGTAGATAGAGCAACACATTTTTGCAACCTAGATTGCCAAGATACAACTCCCCCTGCAAAAGTAATCAAATAGCTGAAGTAGACTTGCGAGTATCAACATTACCAGCCATGTCTGAATTAGTATAACCACAAAGAATAGGCTTCCCTGTACCAAAACACAAACTTAGACTAGAAGTGCCACAAAGATATCTCATAATCCACTTCATAGCATTCCAATGTTCTCTTCTCGAATTAGAAAGAAAACGGCTACAATCATATCTTGTACAAACCATTGCATAGATTAAACTACCAAGAGTTGGAGCATAAGGAACTCTCTTCATATCTTCTTTCTCATCATCACTAGAAGAACACTGTTTCATGCTCAATTTGAAGTGCATAGCCAAAGGTGTAGTAACAACCTTAGCCTTATCCATGTTAAACATTCGAAGTACTTTATGAATGTACTTCTCTTATGATGACCACAACTTCTTAACCTTTATGTCATGGACAATCTGCATGCCAAGAATCTGTTTTGCTGGTCCTAATCTTTTATAGAAAAAGACTTACCTTCGAAGTACTTTATGAATGTACTTCTCTTGTGATGACCACAACTTCTTGACCTTTATGTCATGGACAATCTGCATGCTAAGAATCTGCCTTGTTGGTCCTAAGTCTTTTATAGAAAAAGACTTACTCAACTCTTGCTTCAACTTCTGAATCCTGCAAGTATAATGACCAATAACAAACATGTCATCAACATAAATCAACACAATAATAAAGTCACCATTAGAGAATTTTTGCACAAAAACACAATGGTCTGAAGTAGTCTTCTTGAAGACCTGCTGACTCATAAAGGAACCAAACTCCCTATACCATTGCCTGAGAGCTTTTTTCAAACCATATAACCTTTTCTTCAATTTTCAAATATAGCTCTCTTTTTTCTTGACTTCAAACTTTTGGGTTGCTCCAAATAGAGTTCTTCATCTAAGTCACTATGGAGAAAAGCAGTTTTAACACTAATTTGCTCAACCTCTAAATCTAGACTTGCATCTAAGCCTAGAACCACACGAATAGATGACATCTTCACAGCTGAAGAGAATATCTCATCAAAATCAACTCTTTTTTCTGGTTAAATCCCTTCATAACCAATCTAACCCTGTACCGTAGAACTGAGTTACCATCTTCATATTTCACCTGAAAAACCCACCTATTTTTCAGAGCTTTTCTACCTTTAGGAATCTTAACCAAATCAAAGGTATGATTATCATGCAAAGACTTAATCTCATCTTCCATAGAATCAAACCACTTTTCTTTTCTTTACTTTCCATGGCCTCTTCAAGAGTCTCAAGTTATCCCCCGTCATTCAAGAGTACATACTCATCGGGAGAATAACAAGATGAAGGTATTCTCTCTCTAGTACACCGTATAAGAGAATTCTCTGGGGCATCAATAACCGGTTGCTGATCAACCATATCAATTTGTACTGGAGCATCAACAACATCTTGCTGGTCATTCTGGACATGATCATCATCTTCATTATCAACTTAATGTTCATCATCGTGAAGATTTTCTTCAGGAGCAATAGTCAAAGAAACTGGATCAACATCAACTAGACTCTCACTACTCTAAAAATTGACCTTCTCATCTTTGTCAAAATCTTCAATTGTTTGGTCTTCAAAGAACACAACATCACGACTTCTAACAAGTTTCTTCTCAACTGGATCATGGAAACTATAGCAAAATTTATCTTGATCATAACCAATGAAGATACACTGTCTAGTTTTAACATTCAACTTTGACTTTTCATCCTTAGGAACATGCATAAAGGCTTTACACCCAAAGACTCTAAGATGATCATAAGAAAAATTCTCATCAGACTAAAATCTGTCAGGGACATCACCATATAAAGCAACTGTAGAAGATAAATTAATAACACAAGTAGCAGTATTAAATGCTTCTACCTAAAACAAATCTGGCATTTTAGCATCTGAAAGCATACATCTAACTCTTTCTGTTCATTTTCTCTGCTAAACCATCTAACTGAGGGGTTTTCTGATGCTGAATACCTTTCTCTCTGCAATATCTACCAAAAGGACTTATATACTCACCACTATTATCTGAGCGGATGCATTTTAATTTCTTCACTGTCTGCCTCTCAACCAAGGCCTGAAAATCCTTGAATATATCAAGTACTTGATCCTTGAGCTTCAAAGAAAATACCTAGAGTTTGCGAGAATGATCATCAATAAAAGTCACAAAGTAAAGTGCACCATCACGAGACCTTACTTTAAAAGGAACAGACAAATCAGAATGCACCAACTCCAGCAAATCAAGCTTTCTTGAAGGCGAATGACTCTGAAAAGAAACTCTTTTCTGTTTACCGGCTAAGCAAAGAACGCACTTCTTCAACTTTGCTTGTTTCACTCATGAAAGCAAATTTTTCTTAGCCAAACTATCAATCCCCTTCTCACTCATATAACTCAACCTTCTATGCCATAACTTTGATGAAGGATCATTCTCCACCAAGTTTATCAAGCCTCTAGAAGTAGAACCCTGAAATACGTACAAATTAGACAGCTTGTCACCTCGAGCCACAATCATCGAACCTCTAGTAAGCTTCCACTGGAAAATACCAAGGTTGTTAACATAACCCTCATCATCAAGGTTTCCTACTGAAATCAGATTCAAGAGAACATTTGGAGCATGCTTGACATTGTTGAGAACTAGTTTGGAACCATTATTACTTTCCAAACAAACAGTGTCAATGCCAAGTACTTTAACTTCATCATTATTGTCCATTTTCAACATCTCAAAATTATCTGGAGTATAAGAAAAAAATAATTCCTTCTTTGGCGTAACATAAGAAGTAGCCCCAGAATCCACAAACCAGCTAGACTCATCACGAACAAGATTAGTGGCATTCTCACTGCAAGAAACAAGAAGATCATCATTAGCAACAAAAGCAACACAATTATAGTCACAAACCTGTAGGTGCTCAAATTTCCAATCCTCATCTTTCATGGATTGAGGTTTAATAGACACAAACACAAGTAAATGCATTTTCTTGACAAAGAGAAGATCTTTCATCTTGCCTTTTAAGTATGATAATTACTATCATTCAAACAAATCATTTTGCTCTTATATGCCTCCATCATTCAAATCAACAATCAACGTTCTGATACCACTTTGTTGGGAATGAGGTAGCACTATCAAAGTGCACGATAGGATAGCAACGGAAGAATGCCCAAGTCTAAACTTTTCCTTTCAATTTGAACCAAGAGGAGATAAGAAAATCCAAACAAAACAAAGGATATAAAGAAAATATATCAACCAAACAAAAATGATAAGATAAGAATAAAATCAATCAACCCAAGACATCAAATTTACGTGAAAAATCCTTTAATGTGAAGAGTAAAAAACTACGGGACCAAACCTCCACTATAATCTCTAATAGTTACAATATTGTTCTCCAAAATTGACCACAAAACAAGTGTCAAACAAAGAGCAACAACACAACAAGATAGCACAAAAACTAGAGAATAAAAAAAGGAGCTCAAACACAAAAAATGCAACTACTGTTTGGGAATGGAAAATAGGAGCTATAGGCCACCAAATTCATCTCCGTCAGTTCCTAATCAAAGATTGAGATGAGAGGAACAAGCTATCCAAAAATCAGCTCAATCGGACCAGAAACGAAACATGAATTGCAATTTGAAGTTGACAGCTGTCGCTGAAAAATTTGGGCGAAAATCTGTTTTCTTTTTCTTTCTTTGGCCGCTGAAAACTCTCTTTTGTGATGGTGAAATAAGACCTAAAAAGATCTATATATATATGCCCCATAGTAATGGGCCTATGGGCAAAAGTAAGTTGGTCCAAATAAGACTTTATTTATCTACATAGGAAGGGAAAAAGATCCATAACCCAACAAGTTGTGGAAGAGACGGATTAGAGTAGAAGGTTAGGATGAGTTTAGGATGTTGTACTACTTGGTGTATCTTGTATATTATATTATTGGATATATTGATTTCTATGGTATTTTATTTATTTTATTATTCCTTGTCTGGATTGTTTTATTTTGAGTCGGAGTTTTATCAAAAATAACCTATTTATCTCATTTTCTGCATACACCTATTTTTTCCAGACCCCACTTAATAAAAATATACTGAGTATATTATTGTTGTACAAAATACTATTTTCAAATAAAATAAAAAGTCATTCTGAAGAAAAACTATCATATATTATTTTATTATAGTAATGCATTTTGTCTTGAATTCTTATCAGTTGTTTTTTCTTGATTTTACTTAAGCTGACGCTATATAGGAAACTGCTTTTATCTTTAGTCGACTATTTCAAAGTCTAGTTTTTTCTAGAAAACCAAATTAGTCCCCACCCCTGTAAAGCTATAGAAATAGAACCATTCCTGGAACGCGTAACACAAGACAATAAGGAAAAAAACAAATATATCTGAATCCTCTTCTATTCAATCTCATAAATCGATTCATTGGAAATGTCGAAGTACGAGGAACCGATTATTTACTCGGCAATTCATCCGGTAACTTTCGCCAAAGAAGCCCCAAGTGTTGGAATGACTATTTTATCGTTGAAGAAATGATTTACGGTTACATAAATATTTATAATTTCTTTTACATCAAAAGATTCAATTTTTTTTTTCCAGGTTTTGTCTTTAAGTCAAATTAACGCATATAAACTGAGACGACTCATGAGAGGAGTATTACATTTTTACTTAAGTTGAGGGTCTATCGAAAATAACCGCTTTATTCTAAATGTCTGTGCACATATTAATCCGGAAAAACTTATCCATATCTAATGTTTACACAAAACAAATATAATTTATCATAATTCAAGTAATTTAATAAAGTAAAATACATGTTAATTAATTATGATTAAGTAAAATGAGTATCAAAGTCCAAATTCAAATACATGATATGCATGTATTGACTTAAGGTAAACATTAGGCGCGAATAAATTTTAACCTAAGTTGTTTTGACTCTCCAAAATATTATCGCATCCATATTGAATCTCTAAAATTGTACTATTTTTATATTATCTGACACATACCGACATTTTAGTACTAAATGTTTGGCCATGAATTTTTTTTTTTTGAAATATTATTTCACTTTAATGAAAAAAGTAAAAATAGTAGTGTTTGACATAAAAATTATTTCACTTTAGTGAAAAATATTTTTGATTTCTCACTACTATTTCTCTCATAAATTTTTCAAAACAAATCTAATTTATATTTATGATCAAATACAACACTAACTTCAACTTCAAAAAATTATTATTTCCATAACCACTTTAAAAGAGTCCGGAGCAACATAAATTTTAACCATATTAATCTTCCCCAATTCCATTTCCAGTGGTGAAATTATATCACTCTCATACTCTGTATATATGGTTGTTGATTGGCAGCCCCCAATTCCAAGTCAACCAATAATAAAACGCCACATAGATATCACCTAAGTTGAAATAGTCGGCTTTTGAAAGTTTTAAGTTTTTCTCCCTATAAACCTTACGACAATTCCATAAACGCGTAATACACAAGACAAATAAACCATATACATCTTAGAAAAATTCTCTTTAATCGCATAAATCGATCATCGGAGATGTCGAAATACGACGAACCGGCGGTCGGGATCCCATACAATCCGGCGCACTCTCAGGCTCCGATGCCCCAACAACAAATCCCTTACAATCCGGCGTACCAGGCTCCGTACCAGGCGCCGATGATGCCGCAACGGCAATACTATGTTGGTGAAAACCCTTATCAAGCAGGAATGGTTCCACCAAATGCAATATATGGAGATCCTAAAGGAATTCCGATACAACAAACTATTTACAGAGATACACCTGCTCCGTTCAATTGCCTTCATTGCGGTACTACTGGCCTCACCAACATCAAGTAATTCTTCTCTTCCCTTCTGCCTTTTAACCTGTTCAATTATTTTTGGGGATAATTGCATTTTGCAGCTTCCTCGCACAGAGGGTTTATAAGAAATAACTTTTTGTATTCCGACAAAGTAGGGGTCTAGGGCGGGTAGGCTAGGGTATTCACAGTCCTGCTGAACAGTACTGTCTAGAAAACGACAAAGGAAAGTGCTAAATGACCACAATTTTTTGGCCCAAATTTGGCAACAATTGTGAAAAGACTTACACCTAAACTTGTGAGTCTTTTCTCAATACTAATAGGTAGTGTAACAAAATAATAGTGGCAGAATAGTACAACAACAATAATACTACAATTGAACTACACGAAACAATAGAGATCAACAACAATCGAAGGACAAGAAACTCCAAATGAAGCACTAGGACTGGATAGTAGAAGGACACGGGATATATTGTTGTTGTTGCAGCAATTTGCAACTTTTGTTCTCTGTTATCTGTGAATTTTTATTTTAATCCTCTTTTGGTACATGTGAGTATCAGAACTGAATTTGCACATTGGGATGCTTAAAACTGATATCCGAAAGACCAATACTATTTTTTGATTGTAACAAAGGGAGTAAAAGTGCAAATTTTCTTTTGTTTGTCTTTAATTTGTGTGCAACTTAATTGCTATATTTATGGTATGATCGTTTGGTGATGACTTCACAGTTCACACTGAAAACTCATTCACCTTACCTTTATTAATGTAGTTATCAATAATTCAAATGGAGTGGAATGGATATTAAGGATGCGTATAACCGACCAATCTAAAATGAAAAATCATAGTTGATTCAAACTAGTCTGGGATTGCGTTTTAGTAGTAGTAATGACAGTTTTTTTTGTGTGGATAAAGGTGTCTTGAACATTTAGTAGGTGTTTGGTCATGGAAACTAAAACTTTTTGGAGTTGGATTTGAAGTTGGAGTTTGGAGTTGTGTTTTGCCACAAATATAAATTGGAGTTGTTTTTGACTTTTTGTGAGAGAAGTGAAAGTGAAAAAAGTGAAAACAAATTTCACTTGTTTTCACTTTTCCAAATACAATTTGCAATTGTTTTTGGAATTCTTATGGCCAAACACTACAATTTTCGCTAAAGTGAAGTGAAATATTCTCTTGGCCAAACACTGCATATATGGTAATTTTCCCACCTATGCAAGTACGGTAACTGTACCACCAAACATAGGCTAATGAAAAGAAATCACCTAGGAATTTGCTTAAGCAGTAGTACTGATAGTTATATTGTTTATTCCATGAATCCTTTAAGAATTGGAATGAACTTTTCTTGAAGTCTAATATCCTATGAAGACAAGGCTCTGTATATTTCTTGCACGGTGTGTGTATAGAATAGTTTGGCATTTTATCTGTAGAAAAGTTGCTATAGTAGTTCATTACTTATCTGTTAAGAAAAAATTAATATAGCAGTTTCCATATTTTTGTCTGTGCTTCAGTTGAGCTGCAATATCCTTTACTTGTTTTTATTCGATTGAAATCCTTCCAATTTGACCGCTTTAAGGATATTTACCAGCTTATTGTTGTACCAACACAAAGTTAAACCTGCCAACATCAACAACAAATTTGTCTTGGTCCCAAACAAGTTAAGTCAGCAAAAAGTTAAACCTCCCAAACCATGGCAGGTATCTGGTGGAATTAGTCGAGCTGCGCGCAAGCTGGCTCGGACACTATGGTTATAAAAAAAAAAAGGAAAATATAAATAGATAAACAGGTTCCTGTCTCTCTTATCCGCTAATTACATCATTAGTTTAGTTGGATGAGAACGTATCAGGAATTTGGACGAGCATACCCCTTTTGCACGCCTTCTTTCTTTAACTAATGTAGGGTGTAATAGTTTTATGCATATTGGGGTATGGGCATGCAAAAACATTCTGTTACTTTATTCTATCTGTAGATAATCTTGGTGGAACCATGGAAAGCTTACGACCACTTTTCATACTATAGCTTACATCTGGATTGTTGTTTGTAACGAAATGGTGCAGTTTTTGCTTCTTCCTTCTGGATCCTTCAGCAATCACAGTCCTTATCCCACCTTCGTTAATAAGAGGTAACAGGTGTGACACTTTAGTGTTACCTCAAGGGCCTATCTTCATTCCCTTGTAACTAATACTCATTAGTATTAGCTTTGCACTTCATGTGACTACAGTCTGACCATACTTATGCAGATATTGTTGGGAACGCGGCTTTATCAAGTCCTTCCATATGAGATACGACAATATTTGAGCAAATTGTTATCATTGGTTCTGAAGTTTGAGCATCAGAATCCATTTCTGAACTTGGTTTATGGTCTAGTTTATTCCGGAGTTAAGTGTACCACTGATCCTTTTGATAGCTACTTAAACAAAAGCTTTATTCACTTATGATGTTAAGCATAAATAAGAGATTTTGAATTCTTCCGGATCCCACTTTGTGTGAATATACTGGGTATGTTGTTGTCGTTGTCAATGTTGCGCGGACTCGGTGGGTTCGCCGCCGAACCCGTCCCGACGCGATGCTAGCATGGGGCGCGGGGTTCGCCGCCGATTCCGTCAAATGAATCGGGAGATGTTTGACCCAACATCAAGACCAAAGTTGGTTGTCGTCGGAAGGGAGAAATGCCGGCGACTGTAATTATTATCGTCAACTGTAACGCCCCGATTTTCTGAACTGGAATGCTACACGGTGCTCATGGCCCTGAAGGTTCACAATCTAACCCATGACTGATATCTGTACCTGTACACTGCATAATATATGACTATAAATGCGGAAACATGAACTGAAAGGCCATAAGGTTCAATACTGAACGTAATCTAAATAATAACAATGTCTGAATAAAGTGGTATAACAATACCAAAACAAAACTAAAATACTGAAATTTGAATCTAGTCTGTAATCTAGTTTGAAAGCCTCTAACTATCTGAAGTAGGGAGTGGAAGGAACATGTCTCCAACTAACTCCCAACTACTGAAAGCCAAACTGAAATACTGAAGTAATAAAGTAGTAATCATGTCCTCGGAGAATGAGGACTCACTGCTCACTCTGAATGCTGAAATTTGCAATGCTACTGCTGTTTTGGAACTCATGCCTCTGAACCTATGGTGTAAAATAAAACACCATAGCGCGAATGCGTCAGTACGACTGAATGTACTGAGTATACGAGTGAGGTAGGCTAAATGCAAATGGTTTATATGCATGAACAATGCAGACTGATATGAACGTGAGAATACATACATGCATAAGTAACTATAACTGAACTCGTGGTGATACTGACTACTGAGTCTGAATGCTGACAACATGAGTGTACTGATACTGAGATACTGAATTACTGAGTTTACTGATATTAATATGTAAGTCACTACTAAGTGAGGAACTGATACTGCATTACTGAATAGATGAATGACTATTTCTGACAGTTCGAATTATGAAGAACTGGTCTGATTGATTGTGTCTAACAGTCCTGAAATTGAATACTGATAACGTGAGTTATGATGACTGATATCACTGATATGACTGTGATGATCGGCATAACCGATGTAACTGATACTGAGCAACTGTATCTGACAGTCCAAGTTCTGATGGAACTATCTGAGTTCCGTTCTATATGGAGTAACTGAATCTGAGATCAGTCCTATTTAGCGGGTGATCTCTGAGTATAATGATAACAAAGATGATTTGACTTAGTCTGAGATCAGTCCTACCTAGCGGGTGATCTCTAAATCTGATGATACTGATACTGATTGACCATAGTTGAGGTCAGTCCTATCTAGTGGGTGATCTCGGAGTCTATTGATAATAATAGGGATTGACTGTATCTGACAGTCAGTACCGTGCCACTGGTAAAGACAACTGTTGTGGAGTCAGTCCTAATCTAGCGGGTGACCCTTGGGATCAGTCCTGTACATTTAAATGTGCTAACGGGTGATCCCTAAGTATGTCAGTCCTATCTAACGGGTGACATCTTGTACTTATGCTGGCTACGTAGTTCTGGAACTTAGGGATTGCTTCTAGGGATCTCAGTCCTATCTAGCGGGTGAGTCCCCATCCCTAGGCTCGCTCGATGCTGAATCCTACTCCCATCTGAAAGACACTGAATTGATTAATTGAGCTGAACTGATTAACTGAACTGAACTGATTAGCTAAACTGATGCTAGTGGTATAGTTTAGCGGAGCTAAACTGAGTTTACTGAGTTCCGTTGACTGACGGAATGTACTGATGTCTGAGGACTGACTGAGAGTACTGTAGTTACTGAGATTTTACTCGGAATACTGAAATCACTGAGATTACTAAACTACTGAGATTTCCTGAGTCACATGGTTGACTGAGTTCTATGGATCATGGCTTGACTGAGAGTATCGTGAAACATGACATGGCTCTAGGCACACAGCTAAATTGTTGGGTACAAGTACCCCCAGGACTCGATGGAAGGAAACTGACAAAACATGACTTTGCTCTTCTTGAACACATAACCAATATTCATAATTCAAAATACCATAAGTTGGGGATTTCATACTACACATAGTTCTCAAAGTCTTATACATGGAAGGAAACACACATAACAACATGCCATAAGTCCATCAATCTAGTTTCATGAACATTCCATAAACAATCATGATGCATAACAATATCATAGAAGTCATTATTTTCATAAGGGTGTAGCATGCATTTGTCATTTAGGTCACAATTCAACTATAATACATGACTTCTAGTCTTTTAGGCACTTTATCAAACACCTTACATGCACAACTTAGGCATAGGTGTAATCAACTAATTATTCATCATGAACAACCAAACTTACATGTTTCCAACTCATATGATATCATATATTCATAAAAACACATAAAGATTCAAACTTGGGAATCATTCAACATCAACAACATGAACATAATCTATTCACCACATAAATAACATAATATAGAATTTAAAAGAGGGTTCTTGGACTTCATGGATGAAAGGAATCCATGAATGAACACTACGCATACCTTAGGGATTAAATCTTGAAAGCAAATTGACCTTTCTTGAATGTTCTTGGATTGGGAATCTTAATTCTTGAATATCTTGTGGAGAGTGTGATAGGGTCTTGAAGTTAATTGAGAAGAAACCCTAAGTTTGTTCTTGGGAACAAAGAGGGTTAAGAGCTTTTGAAACTAAATACCAATAGTTAAATACGTGTTTTTGGTGTTTTATGTCGTGGGGGTAAGGTTTAGGGTGAGGGAAAAAGACCAAAATACCCTACAAAATTACTTCCCAGTTGCTAAAATTATCAGCTGACGGCCAAGGCTGATAAGCTGTCAGATCTGTGATAGCCCGTCAGCCCAAGTCGTCACCTAGGAGCTGGAATTGATGGGTTGCTGTCTAAGCTTGACGACATGGCTGATAAGTCATCAGAAATGTGATAAGCCGTCAGACAGGTCGTTAGAAATGTGATAAGCCGTCAGACAGGTCGTCACTCAGTTTCCAGGCTGACATGCTGGAGTAAAATGGGTATAACTTTTTGCTTCGATATCGGATTTTGGTGAAATTGGTATCGTTGGAAAGCTAATTCAATTATCTATCTGTTTGTGGGTCATGAGCTCAAAAATTCATAGTATAACGAGAGATATTCTCATTTAAAGTTGACTATGGCAATATCCTTTCCAAGAATTCAATCGGTAAGGAATGTTTTGATCCGTCGGATAGCTGGGAGTTATTTGAAGCCTTAATATACATCTAAATTACTCATAAAACTATAAAAGAATCATAATGTACTATGCATGAGATTGAAACATGGAGCTAATATTGGTTTGGATTTTTCGGGGTATTACATCAACGGAAGGGAGAAGGCCGACGATTGTTGTCATCGTCAGAAGAGAGAAAATTCGGCGATTGTTGTCATCATCGAAAGGGAGAAACCCGGGGACTACTATCGTCGGAAGGGAGAAATTCGACGAGTGTAATTGTTGTCGTCGGAATTTGAATCGTTGGGAAGAAAGAGAAGACTCAAAAGTTAGATTCGTCAACATAAGGGAGAAGGCTGGCAACTGTTGTCATCGTCGAAAGAGAGAAATCCGGTGACTGCTGTCATCATCGGAAGAGAGAAACCCAGGGACTGCTATTGTCGTCGGAAGGGAGAAGTTCGGCGAGTGTAATTGTTGCCGGTGGAATTTGAATCGTTGGGAAGAAAGAGAAAACTCAAAAGTTAGATCTATTCTTGGTTTTTAATAATTATATTATTTTTAAATATAAAAAGAATTTTTATATTAACATAGTAAAAAAATATGTGCTTGTTGACTTTCCAAAAATACAAGTGTATATTATATATTACTTCTAATTGAAAAAGTAACTAAAAGTTACCATAAAAGTTTAAGAAGTGTATTTTTAAAATATCTTTATAACTATATATTTATAATATTTAATTTTTTTAGCCGAATTCCCGCACCCCCGCACTCGTATCCATACTCGGATTTGCATCACCCGAATCTTAAAATTTAAATTTTGACGAATCTGATTCTTCGATTTGCACCCGTTTCGGAATCCGCTCATGATGAGTTCATGCAACTTAGGTGGTTGTTGAATTCTTCCAAATTCGAGGACAATTAATTAGTAAGTAGTCAACCCCCCTTTTTTTCTTTGCATCCGAAGCAAAATAGATTCTTCCAAATCCCACTTTGTCGAAATATACTGAGTATGTTATTGTTGTTGTTGAATTCTTTCAGATTTGAGGACAATTAGTAAATAGCCAGCCCCCTTTTTTCCTTTGCCTCCGAAGCAAAACACAGACATTCTTTTCCAGATTTTTTCATGGTCTAATGTCGATTATCCAAAATAAAAGGTCTCTTGTAGTCCTAAAGATGCTAAAGACTTGTGCACAGAATCATCTGGTATTTGTATTGGTGGAGGTAGCAAGTACACGAGAAAATAGTCCAGTGCGTCAAGCTGGCCCGATACCACCACTAACCACCATTACTACCACCATCACCATACCTAGTATAGTTCCACAAAGTGAGGTTTGGGGAAGGTAGAGTGTCACAGACCGTACCACTACCACCACACAAAGTGTGGTCTGGGGAAGATAGAGTATCACAGACCTTACCTCTACTTTAGAGGTAGGGAGACTATTTCCAGTATACCCTCTTCTCAAGAAGAACAGTCTTGGCCTGAACGCTATTATTGAAAAGAAAAAGGAAAGGAAAAAAAAATGCCAAAGAAATAGACTGTTGCAATAGCAAATACTTACCAAAGTAGCAATTCTAAGGGTGTGTTTGGTATGAAGGAAAATATTTTCCAGAAAATGTTTTTCAATTTTCTTATGTTTGGTTGGTTTATATGTTTTGGAAAATGTTTTTCTAGCCAACTTATTTTCCTTAAATCTAAGGAAAATGACTTTCCTTTAAAAAGTAAGGAAAACATTTTCCAAAACTCTCTTTCAACCTCACTTTAAAGTTGAAATATTCATACAATTCTCATAATCATCTACCCCGCCCCCCGCCCCCAATACCCTATCACCTCCACACCACCCCTACCCCTACCCCTACGCCTACCCCCACCCCAAAATTCAATTGTTTTAAAAAGTATTTCAAAATTTTTTCTTAGTTCACCCCCTACCCTCACCCCTACCAGCCCCCCTTCCAAAAATAATATCTACATTTTATTAAAAAATTTAAACTTTTCTCTTAACCCCCCTACCCTCCCTCCCCCCTTACCAACCCCCTCTCCCATCCCTCCCCCTCCTCACCCCCCAACCTAAAAAAATAAATAAATAAATTTATTTTTTAAAAAAATTCGGTTTTTTCTTCCCCCACTCCCCTACCCTGACCCCACCTCCTACTACCCCCCCCCCCCCCCCCCCCCCCGCCAATTTTTTAATTTTTTTTTAACAAAAATAATTCTAAACTTTTCCCCTACTACCTATTCTGACGCCCCCACCCACACGCCTACCAACCCCCTTCCCAAAAAAAGATTTAAATTTTTTTAATTTATTTTTTTAAAAAGGATTCTAAAATGTATTTTTACGTTTTAGTTAAACACTAAAATGTATTTTTTGAAAAATATTTTTTCCTTCATCAACCAAATACTAGAAAATATTTTTTCATCCACTAACCAAACATAAGAAAACAAGTAAGAAATCAACTTGTTTTCCAGGAAAACATTTTCTAGAAAAATATTTTCCATGGAAAAC
Source organism: Capsicum pubescens (assembly GCA_030864215.1). Lineage (NCBI taxonomy): Eukaryota > Viridiplantae > Streptophyta > Magnoliopsida > Solanales > Solanaceae > Capsicum > Capsicum pubescens. The sequence continues at coordinate 103,139,242 of CM061538.1, forward strand.
ATTTTCCTTCTTACCAAACACACCCTAAGAGTAAGAAGTGCCTGTTAGGCCTAATCTCAAGGGCTGGACATTACAGTAGTGTTAACTTCCTAAATAGTCACCATGTTTTGAAAATTTTCTTCAAATATCACTTGTATTTCATTTAGGACCACAATATCACTCAACTATTATTATTTTTCTCAAAAAAATACTACACACCTCAAAAGGCTTCTTCTCTCTTAGTTGGCATACCATGTCATTAGAACCTCTTTTTAAAAAATACTAAACCCACTTAACTCATTAAATCATTTAATCAAAACTATAATTATACTCCCTCCGTTTTATAATAAATGAATTGTTGGATTATGGCACACAGATTAAGAAAAAAGCATTAAAGACATAAATTTAACACAACTTTCCATTTTTACCCAAAAAAAAAAAGTTGACTTTATAATACCTTTTCAAAAGTTAATTAGTTGTCAAATCATAAGGGTAAATTTGGAAAACAATTCAATGATTCACTTATTTTGAAACACCAATAAATACCCCAACAATTCACTTATTCCGAAACGGAGGGAGTATTATTTTAAAAAGATGCATTAGTTTATTAAAAGAAATTATACTTAAAACAACTTTATCCATACTCAAACTTTGCATATATTTTTTCAAGGGTTATTTTTATGAATGGTCAGTCATATTTTTTGATTGCCTACAAAAATTACTTATGTTTTTATTGAGATAATAATATGACTCAACTATTACTATTATTCTAAAAAAAAAAAAGCTAAATATGTCTCTTTCTCTTCTAATTGGCAGGCTATGTCATTAAATTACTTTTTAACAATAGACCTATTTAACTCATCAAACTTATTTGGTCAAAATTATATTCTTATTTTTTTCTTAAAAAAATATATTAATTTATTTAGAAAGAATTTTCGTGCTTAGAAATCTTTTACCATCACTTAAACTTTCTATTTTTTCTAAAGTTATTTTCTTGGATTGTTATCCATGTTTTTGGAGTCGTTATAAAAACCACATTTGTTTTTGCTAAGATAATAATATCACTCAATTATCAATATTTTTCTCAAAACATCACTAAATACCTCAAAAGTATCCTTCTCTTTTATTAGCATGTCATCTTAGTAAACCATCATTTTTTAATAAATATTAAACATATAAACTCATCAAACTCATTTAACCAAAATTATAATCTCTATCTTTTTTTTAAAAAAATACATTAATTTATTAAGAAGAAATATTCATACTTAGATATTTATACTTTTTTTTTCTAGAGTTATTTTTCTAGATGATCATTCAGGTTTTTATATTGCCTACAAAGATCAGTTTTTTCCTAAAGAAAATAATATCACTAAATTAAATAAGTTATCTATAGATTTTAATTTGCATGTAAAATAATATGATAAAGGTTAAGTGTGGTAAAAAAATCCTAAACATTAAAATTAAACTAATGCATTTTTTTCAAAAAAAGTTATAATTTTGGTTAAATGAGTTTGATGAATTAAATGGTCTATTATTTAAAAAATAGGATTTTAATGACATGGCATGCCAACTAAGAGAGAAGAATACTTTTGAGGTGTTAAGTATTTTTTGAGGAAAAAGGTGATAGTTGAGTAATATTGTGGTCCTAAAAGGAACATAAGTGATATTTAAAAGAAATTTTCAAAACTTGGATGGCTATTTAGGGAATTCACTCAATTATAGTGAGGCCCATGTAGGAAAATTGCATGGCGAAAGTTGAAAAAATGTCATAAATAGTCCCTCAACTATTGGAGTAGGTCTAAAAGGGTTCCTTTAATAGATAGATACCGATTTTAGTGCTTTTAAGTATCCAAAAACTTATCAAATTTAGTTCTATCTATTTGGGCTTAGAAGCACGTAAAATAAGCCAATCCAAACAGGCTTTAAGTGCATGGAGAAAAACTATTGTAGTTTAAGCAAACTCGAGTCCATCTTTAGAGTCTACAACATTTTATAATTAGTACATTTTATTGGGCCTTGAAGATTGATCATACCTCCCAATCTCACGGAGGAGGGTGGATGACATCATTTACCAAAGAAAGAAGTATTTCCTGTTTGTTTTTGGCGCAATGGCCCAATGGTTACATAGAAATCTGATGCTGATTTTGTTAGCACGGGGGCAGCATTTTAACATGTATATGCAATTCCCAACTTCTTTTTTCTTGTGAATGCTTTGAGGCAATATCCTGAAGTCAACATTTGCAGTATGTGCCTTCTAGATCCATGTTATGTTCTTAATTTGTCTTTGTGGCAACTGATTAAAATAAAAGAATTGCCTTTATGGCATAAGTGATCTTATGGTAACTACAAATAACTTTGCTTCCGACTTGTGTTATTTTTACTTGCCCGCCCCCCAAAAAAAACTTTTTTTCTGACTTTCCTGTAGAGGTCTATCCAAAGTTCACATATACTCGCCTCTTTTAACATCCATCAACTTTGAATTAATGGGCTTTCTTACTACGGCTTTATTTTGAGCATGTGTCAGCTTCTTATTCTGAATTTCCTCCAATGCTTGTTGCTTTCAGATCAAAGATTAGTCCTGCAGCTTTTGTTGGTTGCATGATGCCATTTATGCTTGGTGTATGCTTTCTCTGTCCATCAATGGATTGCCTCTGGCACAAGTATCATTATTGTCCAAGCTGCAATCAGAAGGTAACACACTTTTACTGATCAAACTCTATATTTCGTGTCTATTTCATGGAGAGCTTATGTCAATTAAACTTTGATGGTTTATTAAGCAAAGCTTTCTTCCTTTTGTAGGTTGCCGATTTTGAGAAATCTGATTTTTGTTTGGTTATGGACCCTCCAAACTGGGAAGAAAAAAGTTTCGCCTTACCTGCATGAGGGCATGATCCTGGATTTGCCTTGTGCAACTCCTTATCGTATTGTTGTGTATATGTACTTATTTCTTGTTTGCTCAAGACTCGAGAGCATGGATGAACAAAAATGCCGTTGGTTTGTTTGCTTATGTTACATCTTATACAGTAGATGTTATGATTGCCCTTTTGTGTACTTAAAATCAAGTTTTGGAGGTAAGCAAAAACGAAACAAAAATGTATTTTAGTTCATGATGATATAGGTCAGTGGAGATTTCTTTAGACTTCTAATTAGGGAAGAGTAATGGCATCACCATTTTCTGGTGAATTTTTCTCTTATTTGCTTTTAGCCTTCTATCAAATTCGTATATTGCTTGAATATTACAAAATGTCATAAAATATGGTTATTTGATACTGTGCTAAGTAATGGCTAGCTTATCTATGGGGCTAAGCAATCTGTTGTAGTTGTGTGATGTAAAAATCTATCAGTTGGTCCGTCTCCACCCTGCATCAACCCATACCACTCTCGAAAGAGATTCCTATGATTAAAAGAGTTGAAGTCTATAAAGAAAAAAACTTCAGACCAGGGCGACTCAAGCATATAAGTGGCCTAAGGTCAAATTCGAACGGAGGCCTTAATTTTTTTTTTAAAAAAAATAAATTTTTAATAAAGTCTATTCTAAAAATTTTATAATCCTTAATAATATAATCAATGCATTAATCTTTCGTGAGACATAGTACTCTAGATATATCAATTTTTTTTAATAATTTTTATTTTTTATATAAAAAAGTTATTTTTTCATCAAATAATATTATTATTTTTCTCAGAAAAAAATATATAATCCATTATTGTTAAAAAATGAGGCCCGTCAAATTTGGGGGCTAAGGTGGACACCTTTTTTGTAAGGGAAAAGGACAAAAATAATACCTAAAACTAAAATAATACCATAAAAATAACACAATTAAATACCATAAAATAGCCACTATCAGTAGAAGCAGTGTACCATTTTCACAATCACCGCTTTATAAAATCCCCCTTCTTCAACCCACTCCATTTTCTCCACTCTCTCAAATGGTCTAACCTACAAAATACACTCTCAAACTACTAAATCCAAAACATGGAGAACTACTACAATTCTTACCCCCGAATCTGGTGACTCTTCTCCCCGTTCCCGTGAAATTGATTTCGAAAATACCGCAACATTGAAAGATCCCAATTAAATTCGTAATTATAAGGTCTAATTTATGTATAGAAGGTGGCAAGATTCATCCTAGACCACATGATAATCAGCTTGCTTACATTGAAGATTCTGTCTTTCACCATTTTCTTGCTTGCTTTTTCATTCGATGGACTTGATTTTTTCACCATTTTCAACAAAAACCTCAAAATCAAACAGAGGATTTCGAAGCAGAGTAAATATGTTTAGGTAGATTCCAACGAGTGTTACTTTGTAGATGAAAAATGGTTTTGGCGAGTGTTATTGTGAATTCTAGTAGTGGTTCACTACACCATTTTCTTGAATGTGAGTAGTGGTTCACTTAGCCGTAAAGATAAACTGCACTTCCTTAAGTCATTTTAATACAGGTAAATAGTTAGCAAGCAAAAAAACTGCACTTCTTTAAGTCATTCCACTAAAATATTTTTTATTATTTTTGCTTTTTCAATTTTGATTTGAAAGCTTTGGCTGTTACGGTAAAAAAGTGTAACAAAAGAAAGATTTGTTGGTATCAAATTATAGAGTAAAAATATACTTATTGTTTCTATTTTTTTTTTTTTTTGAATTGTTATTTGTCTTAGCTGGGCGATTAATAGAAAATAGCTATTGTATATGCTTGCAAAGACTATATGGATATATGGACACTTCATATGCATGCATAGATTCCCCTTCTATCTTGTTATAGAAGTGTATTAATGTGGTATAAAAGAATATCTATTGGGTAGATGGTCCCCTCTTTCTTTTTTAAAAAGTATATCAATGTAATATAAAAGTGTATCAATTTGGTATAAAGTGTATCAATCTAATATAAAAGAGTTTCAATTGGATATATGGACATTGCATATGCATAGATTCCCCTTCTATCTTGTTATAAAAGTGTATCAACGTGGTATAAAAGAGTATCAATTGGGTATAGGATTCCCTCTTTCTTTTTTAAAAAGTGTATCAATCTAGTATAAAAGTGTATCAATATGGTATAAAAGTGTATCAACTGGGAATAGAAACTGCATGTGGCCGATGGGGCAAATGGCTAAAAGAGAGAAATAAATTTATCCGATAGGCTAAAGTTTTCCACCTTTCAATTGTGGGCCATTTTTTTATAAAATGGTCAACCCATGTCTTTTTCCCTTTTTGTAATGAAGTCGAGCTGCCCTTGTTTTAGACACGCTGAAGATTTACTTCATTCAGGCCTTAACTTTCTTTTATGTGCAACAATGTGGATGTATATATGTTTTGAATTCTTGAAATTGGAACAATGCCCATTATTTTTGAAATATTAACAGATGAAGTTTGCATTTTCATGATTAAAACATAAAAATATCATACCAATAATTGAATCATAGCTTTGTCGAACTGGAAAAGAGTACAACAATATATCCAGTGTATTCCCACCTAGTGGGGTCTAGGGAGGGTAGTGTGTACGCAGATCATACTACCTCAGGAGAAGTAGAGAGACTGTTTTCGATAGATCCCCGGCTTAGAACCAATCACAGTATAGCAACAAAACATCAATGTATATAAACTTATACAGGCAAATATAAACTACCGCTAGCCGTAAGATAATACTAGTATCACAAAATACTACTAAACTATGTATCCGAAATTATAGACAACACACAACCCACAAACAAACAACTTCAGACACAAATAAGGAACACCCCCTACTGGGATCGATGCCCTCTCACCCCCTAAACCTCTACCCTAATCCGCATCCTCCACACCTTCCTATCAAGGGTCATGTCCTCCGTAAGCTGTAACTGCTCCATGATAATCTTAAAAATATCATTTATATATTAAAAAAATTACATAAATAATTAAACTAAAGGAATATTATTTTAAAAAATTTCATTTTCTTAAAAATATTTCATAATATACCACTTTTTGGATATTTACCCTTGATATATATACTAACTCTCTCCCAAAAGCACACAACAATCGAATTTTCAGCCCCAAATCTCTTCATTCCATTTTTAAATTTTTCACCCAAAATAATAAGTAACTTCTCTCCAATTTTGAGTTCCAATCACTTGTCTTCCTCTTCCATCAACTGGAGACGTCATTCAAGTCAATTTGGTGAAAATAAATTCTCATTTTTTCGAGAGTTGAGTTGAATGTTCAAGTAGATTTTAAGAAAGATTACTTTTTCTGTTCTTGAAAACACATCTATTGTGTTTTTTTTTTTTTGTTTTTTTATGACTTTCAGTGATTTACCATCATTCAGTTTGGGTGTTACCCAAATTGATAATAACACTGTTGGTTCTTGAAGTGATGAAGAGGTGAGTTTTGTTTCGGATACTTTTGATAACATTTTTGAATTTTTTTGCGAAAAAGATCAAAACACCGCAATGAACTCACAAAAATGAAGAAACTTTGAGAAAATTAAGTTGTTTGAACTGAAAAAACATACATGTAAACCGCTGAGGAGGACGATACAGGGGAGATGCACAATTCCCCCTCAAATGTGGTAAAAAATCTTCAAAGTTTTCACGCGATCCATATGACATTTTGCTAAGATTTGAATACATTTGATACTTTTTGTTAGCTGATACATTTGATTCATTTTTAGTTGATACTTTTGTCCCTATTTAAGGAGTTTTGATCATTTATCCTTCGTATTGTTTTTTGTTGCATTTGATACATTCAAAACATTTCGAGTCTGTTAATTGAATTTATGCTTTGCATATTTGATACATTTTGATAGCAGGTACTCATTATACATATGTTTTGATATATTTTGATATTTGTATATATATAAATGCAATATATGTATCATCATGATTGTTTTATATATTTGATACATACTTGAGTATCGTATTTTGTTTTATTTTCAGCCTAACTTGTTGCTAATTTTACAGAACATTAGCTGTGATTGCGGACTGCTTATGCTGAATATTTAAGTGATGGGATTGAGATACCTGCTTTAGAATTAAACGTCGCGCTTCATCGAACTATATATGCGTCACTGCTATGGAATTATAATTTGAATAAGGCAATGAATGAATATGTTAGCGACAATCAAGACCCACCTAAGTCTAAGCGCACATACATTTCTTCAGATATTCAGGATTTGATAGATATTGAATAGTTGTTTTCTGATAATTGTGTTTTGATATTGAGTAGACATTAAGTGGTCGTGTTCTAATAGAATTTTATGATGGGATTGAGGCTGCCTGTGTGCTTGTTTCCTTTTTTGTTTGACAAGTAAATGTTAATTGTGCCATTTCAATTAATGGCCACACACTACTTTGTTTATTATAATGTTTTCACAGTCTTATGTATTATTATGTTTTCACAGTTTTATTATACTCCCTCTGTCCGATTTTATGTGTCGCCATTTGATCAGGCACGGAGTTTAAAAAATAAGTAAAGACTTGATGTTTTTTACCAAATTGTCCTTCATTAAAACAATGTACTATTATTATTTTTAATTAAGTGGGCCCTTATAAGTGAAACCAATAAGGATAAAAGTGTAATTGTGTCTTTAAATAGTTATCAAATAAGGAAAAGTGACATTTTTTTGGGGACGGACAAAAAAGAAAATAATGACACATAAAATGGGACTGAGGGAGTAATATTTTCACAATCTTATGTATTATTATGTTTTCACAATTTTTTTAGTTCATAGTTTTGTGTATTATAAGTCATTGATTTTTCTGTTCACGATTACTTGAATGATATGTATAAAACATATGTATCATTAAGATTTCAGTTTTTTTCGACAAGGCAGGTGCTTGAACTATATGTATTGTTTTATCCCTTTTTAAATTTTGATTTTAAAGAAAATATTTTTGACCTTTTTAAAACTATTTCAAAAAATTCAAAAAAAATTTGAAATAATTTTTGAAAGGATTTACAGAATCGCCACTTGACTTTTGTAGAAAATATCAAGAAAACTTGAGGAAAAATTTCAAAGATTCAAAAACAGAAACAAATCTTTGAAATTAGAGAAACTGAGTAAAGATTCAATTAACGCCCCAAGAAGGTTTTTAAGGCACTTAGGAGCGTTCGTTGAAAAATGGTTCACCAAAAGATCATTTTTTGACTAACTTAAAAAGGTGACTAACTTTGCGAAAAGATTAAAATTATTTATTTACATGTCTAAAAATGACATTTCATTTATTCAAACGAGAAATAGTCTACTTGAATTAGGAAAAAAGCTACAGTGTACTCTACTTAATTCAATATTAATTTTGAGAAAAATGACAAAATAATTCGTTTAGTTCATGATTAATTCTTTTGAGAAAGATTACAAAAGTTCTACTTGAGAAAACACTTTACCTAAATCATAATTATTTTTAAGAGTTATGAAGTATTTATTTGAGTTAAAAAAGAAACCTATCTAAATCGGATTGCACATTTAAATTTAAAGAAGAAATAAGTTGGGAAAAAAGAAAATTACGTAATATACCTTCCTTTATTATTATCATTCTTTATTATACAAACATAAAAGAAAAAGGTCGATTTTATTATAGATAATAGTTTTGAAAAATGTTAGGAGAATGTCATGTTAAAAGTATTTTATCAATTATGAATAATTAGGATTTATGAGAAAAATTAGTATTCTTGGTTTGAAGTAAATTATTTTAACTCAAGTAGGCCATTAGTCCTATGAACAAGACAAATGTCATTTTAAAGTAAAATGCTCAACAATTTTTTTAAAATTAGTTTTAGGAAGAAAAATCGAAAGAACCATTCTAATTCATTTAGACGAGATAAATTAGGTGAGGAAATTACGAATTAACTAAAAGCCGTGATAAAATAAAAATATAAATAACATAAATACCAACCTTTTAAAAGTAATTATACTCTCTCCCACTTTTTTTATTACTTTACTCTCTCTCCCTATTAATATATACATAACATAGCCGACATATACATAGCATTCTGTGTATATGTGGAATTTTTGTAATATGATTAGGGAGTCGAAATTTTTTATAATATTGAAAACATAAGTTGTGTATTTGTGTAATTTTTAGAAAATAAAATGGTAACGCCTTAGGAAATTTATCTAGATTAATTAGTTAGAATGTTCAAATAAATAGGAATAGGAAATAAAGAAAGAGTTAAAATTGGGTCCTTTGGGCCCATTAATGGGCTGCCCAGATTTTGGGCCTAAATCCCATGGATTTCAGTTCTTTAATTCAGTGTATATCATCTGTATACTGCAGATATTTTTTTCCAGCATTTTTGTATATCTGATGTATATCAGACCGTATATCAGCCACATATGCATATATTTTGGTCTTCCACCTGCACACCAACTTCACCTCTCCATTTTTCATTGTATATTATTGTATATCGGCACATGCAACCTTGTTTCTTGTCTTTTGGTCTATTTTTTGGAGACTTTGGCACGGAGTTTTGACTCGGAAAAATGACTTGGTCCCATAGATGCAAAAATTGGAGTCCCGTGAACTCGGTAAGGTAGATTCATGCAATGAAAAGGAGATAAGGAATTAGCAAGAGCAAAGAAGGAGAACCATCATTAAATTATGCAATTAAAAGTGCAACCGAATGGCTCGAACAAGCCACATGCTTCATACCAAGACCATTGAATATAATCACGTTAAGGTTCAGTTATGAGTCCATTAGTGTCCTAATGCAATTAACTCTTAAAAATACAGTAGTAGTATATCAGAGAGAAACTTTTAGTTATTTAGCCCGAAAGAAAGTAATTTAAGCATGCATTGAGCTGGTTAGCGAAGAAAGGATGTCCACACAATCAGTGGTAAAAACAAAAATGCGGTCTAGATTTAACACAACAAGAAAATAAGGTTATTGCACCTCTCAATATGATTTCAACGGGACAAGCCTATTTATAATGATCGTTTCAACAGGAAAGTTTTATTTTTAGTTGGTAGAACCCATTTAACAAGGCCGAACACACTAATTCTGAGATATTATACTAACAGTAAGGGAAATTGACTTCTCAGAAATGGTCCGAACAGACAAGATTTCAGCTTACGAAGAATAAGTAGAAAGGTCTAAAGAAATCGATGATAACAAAATAAACATATGGTCTAAAATAAGCATAAAGCATAAATAAGCTTGGTCATATAAGCAGGGAAGAAACTTTGGTAAATGCTTGGATTCAATCTTAATCAAAACTATTTTCTTTTTTTAAATCTTGGAGAGAAAACAGTATGGCAAATATATATATGTGCAATGAAACTATTTTTAAAGGCAGCTAAACTCGAATCATGGGAAGAAATTAACACATATGTTACTCTTCTGGTTGCGCATAAACCCAAACTTTACATACTATTTCAACATTTGGAGCGTGATGACTAAAATGAAACATAGCAGCACACACACCAACTAAGGGTGACTAATTCCATATCATGAACAAAAAGGGACAAAATCATGTCAATGCATAGCCATATCCTAGGGATTAAATTGTTCTACGAACATCAATCAACACCAGTCAAGAAATGACAACAACAGTAAGATGCGAATTTACCTTATTAGGAGAAGGAATTGGATGGACGAGATGACAAAGACGAATTCGAATATCAGAATTCAGCTTGATTCTTGCTGGAATTTAAATGAGTTCAATGAATTTCTCAGTTACGTGAAATTAGAGGAATGCTTCTCCGGAATCTTTTAAGTTTTCACCAAGAATTCCTCCTTGCCTTCTTCCCCTCAATCCCTATTTATAGGGGAAGATATTAATTTTTCATCTTTAAAAACAGAGAAACATATCCCTAAATTTTGAATTTGAATAGATATCTTCTGATTTGAATTGAATTTTGAGTTTGGAAACACACAATCTTGAGCGAAAAAGTTAAAAAGGATGGCTCTGGGTCTGCAAGATGCATGCTGAGATAAGATGGAGAGAGAGGTTTGCTTGATTGAATTTTTGGTGTTTGCGCCGGGTCGAGTCGACGTTGGTTTGCTGGAACGGGTCGCTGGGTTTGTCGTTGAATTGTTGTTGTGTTGAAACAATTTAAGGGGAGTATGATAAAGGGAATTGGGTCGGGTGGAGGTTTAAGGGAAGTGAGCTGAGTGGTTGTGGTTATTGTTTGTTGATTGGGCCGATTAAAAGCTCTTGGGCTACTGCTTGTGAAGCTGTTGAATGTTGTTGGCTGCTTCTGATGAAAGAGAAGAATTAAAAAGGCTATGGGTTGAGTTATTTTGTTGGGTAAATTAGGAATTGGGGGTTTAGATATTTAGGCTGTTTAAGTCATTTATTAAATAGTCAAAAATGAGAGTTTAGATAATTATATTTAAATTTTATCCTAATTAAAATTTAATTAACCAATTGCATGACAAGTATGGTCAATTTGATTTTTGATTAAATTTTAATTTAATAAATTGAAATAATATTTGAAACAAATTAACAACCAATTCAATCCCGAACTTCTTGATTCAATAAAATCAAACAAATATTTTTTAAATAAATTATTTTAAGAATAAATTATTTTTTAAATCAGGGTTTTATCCATTTGAATTCATATTCTAGATAACCCTTGATTAAAATTTAATTTTTTCATAAAAATATATGATCTCGCATACGCAACTACAAAAACATATAATAGTTAATCAAAATAACTAAAATTACTTAGATAAATACTTTAAAAAAAAATTATTTGGATAAATAAATGTTGTCATTATATTAAAAATCGAAAAAACTCAGAATTAAACTCAGTTGTGGAGGACAAAAATTAAGTGTCAACATGTATCAAACAATATAAATCATTACACATTCTTAAGCCACAATTTCATATCTACAAGCACATAACTATTATTCGTATTAAAAACTCTGTGAATCTATAAACACATTCTTAATAATAAATGTATCAAACAAATATGTCTAAAAAATGATTCATATAGAAAAAAATTATTTTTTCTACATTTGTATCACAAAAATATCAATTGTTTTTGTGATTTAAATTTGTCTAAACATATGTATCATACAAGTTCAGTTTTTTTTTTCCGACAAGATAGGTACTTGAATGATATGTATCACACAATATGAATCATTACACATTCTTAAGCGACAATGTCATATCTATAAACACATAACTATTATTTGTATTAAAAACTCCGTGAATCTATATACACATCATTAATTATAAATGTATCAAATAACTATGTCTAAAACAATGATTCATATTTGAAAAAATTGAATCACATTAATATATCAAAAAAATTATGAAAATATAAATGTATCGAAATAGCGTTTAATGTATCAAATAAATATATAAAAAAATTAACAAAAAAGTAAATTTTGTGTCCAATCCAGTTTATAAAAAAAGCTTCATATCCATATAATTATGAATCACTATTGTAGTTGAATTCCCTTGAATCTTTGCATGAATGTTTTTAAGAGATTCATCAATTTTAAGTTGAATAGATATTGCAATCATTAAATCTCTGTAAGATGTTTTTTCGTGAATCATAATTTCGTCAACTTTATACGTGTCGTATTTGTTCTAAAAAATTCAAACACCCGAATGCAGTAATAATAGATAGACAACATTGATAATGTTTTTAAGGTTTGATGATGAAGGAAAAAAAATAGGATGAAGAAATTGTGTAAAAATTATAGTTTGAATCGACATAGATTTGAAGGATGAAAATTTTGATTTTTTTATTTTTATTTACGTTTTTATGCTTTCAAAATCGTTGAAACGTGATTTACTCCTCGATTTAAGGAGATTTTTTGTTGTTTCTTTATTTAGCTAATAATTTTTTAAAAAAATGTATCAAATTTCATATATATCAAGATAAAAAATATGTATCAGAAAAAGCTAAAAGTGTTATAAATCTTAATTAAACAATGCTGTAATAAAAATAATTATTAACACCTTAATTTATTATATTTATGTAATTTATCCTTACACACACATATGTTATATTGTGTACAATTTTTTTAATTATATAAATTATACAATGTATATATAAATATTATTCAATTTTAATTATATATTTGATTAAAGTGTATAACTTTTGTCATCTCTCTCTCTATACCTATTTATCTCTCTCTCTCTCTCTCTATCTATCTATCTATATATCTGTCTGTCTGTCTGTCTATTTGTCTGTCTTTCTGTCTGTCAGTCAGTCAGTCTGTCAGTCAGTCTGCCAGTCTGTCAGTCTATCAGTCAGTCTGTCAGTCATTCAGTCAGTCAGTCAGTCTGTTTGCCTGCCTGCCTGCCTGCCTGTCTGTCTCTATGTATGTATGTACGTACATATGTACGTATGTATGTATACAATGTATATTAGATATATATACTTGAAATAAGTTTATTCGTTGCACAACTAAATACATGTGTGACAAAAATTGTACACTGTATAATCAACTATCACCTGTCTGTCTGTCTATCTGTCTGTCTATCTATCTATCTATCTGTCTATCTATCTGTCTGTCTGTCAGTCTAGCTGTCTAGCTGTCTGTCTGTCTGTCTATCTGTCTGTCTACCTGTTTGTCTATCTGTCTGTCTACCTGTCTGTCTGTCTGTCTGTCTACCTGTCTGTCTGTCTGTCTGTCTGTCTGTCTACCTGTCTGTCTACCTGTCTGTCTACCTATCTGTCTACCTGTCTGTCTACCTATATGTCTACCTATATGTCTACCTATATGTCTACCTATCTGTCTACCTATATGTCTACCTGTCTGTCTACCTGTCTGTCTATCTACCTGTCTATCTATCTACCTACCTACCTATCTATCTACCTACCTATCTATCTCTCTATCCATCCATCCATCCATCCATCCATCCATCCATCCATCTCTATACCTATCTGTCTACCTGTCTATCTACCTTCCTGTCTATCTACCTGCCTAGCTATCTACCTACCTACCTACCTATCTATCTACCTACCTATCTATCTATCCATCCATCCATCCATCCATCCATCCATCCATCCATCTCTGTCCATCCATCTCTATCCATCCATCTCTATCCATCCATATCTATCCATCTATATCTATCGATCTATCTATCTATCTATTTATCCATATCTATCTGTCTATCTGTCTGTCTGTCTGTCCGTCTGTCTGTCCGTCCATCTGTCTGTCCATCTGTCTGTCCATCTGTCTGTCCATCTATCTGTCCATCTGTCTATATCCATCCATCCATCCATCCATCCATCCATCCATCCATCCATCTACGTATGTATGTATACAATGTATATTAGAGATATATACTTGAAATAAGTTTATTCGTTGCACAACTAAATACATGTGTGACAAAAATTGTACACTATATAATCAAATATATATTAAAAATTAAACAATATTTAATATACATGATATTATTAAATATATATATATGAAATAAGTTTATATACAATATAATTAAATGCATATGTTAAGTAATTATTAACCATATAATAATAATGGATAATTATAAACAGCTACTATATTTGTTTTGTAGAGATAAAGATGTATTTCAAATGAAAAATAGTTATGTACCTTAAAAAAAAGGAACAAAAAAGTTTGTCGTGCCTAAAATCTCTCCGTGAAGTAAATATATGTGTGTGTAATTATTTCTATCTACTATATTATTTATTTTTATTATTTCTACTATATAGAAATGGTAGTAGGAGGATGACCAAGGGCATTTTTATCTATTAAAAAAAGTTTAACTTAAAAGAAATGTACATATTAAGCAAAAGTTTTGAATATCCCCAAAACCCCACAAGTTGCTATCAAATTACACTAATTGGTGATAGCCATGTGTAAAGACTAAGGTTGCATTTTTTTTTTTAAGATTCAGACGTCTGAATCTGAATGCACGTCTGAATGATTAAGATGTTGTCTCTAGATCTGAAAACTGAATGATTAAGACTGTTTGTTTTTCAACATCTGAATGTACAAAAAAAAATTATTTGTATATATAATAAAATAAAAATATAATTCAAATAAAAAACTAATTATATATCAGAAAAGTATGTAATTTAATACAACAAAATTATTATTTGATTGAAAAAACTATTTATGTTTGTTAGTGATAGTGGAGATGGTTTGTAATGGTGGTTGTGGTGACAATAATTGATGTTAGTTATTAGTAATGTTAGTGGTGATAGTTGTGATGGTTGGTATTTTAGTGACTGTTATGATGGTGGTGGTTGTGATGTGACGTTGCTTGATGTTAATAGTTGGAGGTGTTGATTGTGATGACTAAAAAATGAATGAATGATGGTTGACGATGTGTTGGTGGTAGTTGGAGATATTGTTAGTTGTGATGGTGGAGATAGTTGTTAGTAGAGATAAATTATAGCGATGATAGTGATTGAACTGATGGTAGCGGTGGCGTTACTAATGACAATGGTGGTGGCCGCCGAAGAATGTGTGAAAGTTGTGATGTATTAATGGTAGTTAGCGGTAGTGCTAGTTGTGATAGATGAGTTGGTCGATAGTAGAGATTGACCGGTAGTGGTTGATGATGGTGGTGCTGTTGACGGCGGTGGTGGCATTAAATATAATTAGAATAATAGAGGTAGTAGGTGTGGTAGCGGTTGACAGTAGTGGTTGGTAGCGATATTTGTTGTCGATGGTGGTTGTGATGGTGGAGGTGGTTGGTGGTGGTTGAAAATATGACGGTGGCAGAGATGGTGACTGATGATTATGAATAGAGTGGCGATGAATATTATCCAATACCAGAATACCTCTTCAGACCTATTAAGACTTGATTCTAGATCTGAATGATTAAGACCTATTCAGACCTATTAATAGCTAAAATCTTAATAAAAAACAAATGCACTTAATGGTCCGAAGTCTGAACAATTCAGATTCAGACCTTCATTAAGTGCAAAGAAATGAGCCATAATACTCACTTTGAAAAACGTAAAATAGGCCATCTGTGCATTAAAAAAAAGTGGGGGCCATCTAACCCATCTTAGATAAAAGTCATATACTGTAGTTTCTTTCTTTTCTAAACTAAAATTAGGAGATCTATAAAATTATTTTATATTTTTATGTGGTAAATATTGAATTTTTTTCTTCATCTATTTATATTTTTATATTTTAAACTTTCTAAGTTAAAATATTTTAGTTGGAATGTCTTACCAACTAAATAGCTTTTTTTTAAGGGAGAAGATAACTTTTTAATAGTCCTTAATTACATTCCAACTATGTTTTACCAACTTAAAAACTTTCTCTTAAAATATTACCCTTATATTTGTCTTTTACTACTGCCTATACTACATAAAAATTAGAGAATTTTCAAGACCTTTTTTGGTGAATACATGATCTTTTAAACTAAATTTTTGAAAGTGATGTCACATGTACTATTTTAAATAAATTTAAAGTTATAATGTGAATTTTCTTTCACGAAATATTAGATTGTTTATATAGAACTAAAATTATTTTATATTTTTATGTAGTAAATGTTGAATTTTTTTCTTCATATATTTATTTTCTTATATTTTAAATTTTCTAAGTGAAAATTCTAATTCCGACAAAATTTTTAATACTCCAAGCTTTTTATATTTTAATTTTTTACTCAAGAATCTCCTTTAACGAAATATTAGATTGTTTATATAGAACTAAAATTATTTTTATGTGGTAAATATTAAATTTTTTAATTCATATATTTTTTTTCTTATATTTTAAACTTTCTAAGTTAAAATTCTGACTTCGACAAGATTTTTAATACTCCAAGCTTTAAATATTTTAATGTTTTGCTCACAAAATACTATCACGCATGAATTTAGTGGGTTAAAATTTAAAGTTGTTAACCTATTTAAAGATATTGTTTTAGTCACTATCAAATAAGTTTATAAGAAATATCATTAAATCAGTCACTTAATGTTTTACTAAAAATAAAAAAAAATTCATAGGTAATATTCATATAAGGCTTCAAACACACAATTTTTATATTTACTTATAAATTGTAGGTGTAATCACAATTGATGTGCATGTTGCAAAACAGATATTTGAAAGAAATTTTTTCTTAAAAAAATTGAAGTACATTAAATGGTCAGTGTAAAGAGCTTTAACTATATTATATAAATATATTTATATGCAAGCTTTCTTAATAATTGAGATTTGTAATATTAAAAATAAGATATATAATACTCTATTTTTTTTTATTTGATTCATTTGGGTTGTGTTTATATTCCTAAATATTTGCTACTTTGATCTTTCAAGAATAGTTTGAACAAAATATTCCTATTATGCGCTTGTTCAACAAATGTAGTCATTATTGATTTGGAAAGAGGTATAAAATTTAATTAAGAGTACATTAGTGAAATTACTTTTAATTTTATAGGAGTAAGAGATTAAGGTGTATCCAACCCAAATAGAGCATATAAAAATGAATGAAGAAAGTACGATATAATAGATAATTAATCTGCATGTAAAATAACTTTAAACTAATAGTAGATAACATGTTTTTTTAATCCCTTTATTAAAAAAATTTAACTCCATCAATATTCATTTGATTTGTGCTCTATTTTTTATAGATAATTTTCAACTATCAATAATGTATCTTTAGTTATTTTATATTATTTCATTATGAAAATAAATGTGTGATATATTTTATGGATTAGAACAATCTCCCATCTCCTTAATATAAATACGCTATTTACTTTTATTTATATATTATATTAGGTAGAAAAAAATTATATTTTAATAAAATATTGCTCGTAAGATTTTATAAAAAAATATAAATATATTAACACTTATAGTTTTAATTTATCCTCTTGTATAATTTTTAAATAAATTAAAAAATGAAAACATAAAAATTAGTTATCTAATTTAAGAAAACGTGTTTGACCTGATGTTAAAATAAGCATTGAAACATATTTTTAATTTTAATTAGGGCAATTTAAATAAGTTGTAAGCTATTTTATAAAATAAAAAATATAATTTTTTTAAAGTGTGATCTTTATTATCCTTTTCTATCATTTTATTTAAAAATATTAATTTAATTATTTTAATAAAAAATTAAATATCAATAAACATATTTAAAAGGGTAATATTAGGCCCTTAAAACGGGCTATATTTATTTTTATATATTTATTTATTATATATAAAGATGAGTTTGAGGACGACCAAGGGCAATATAGTCATTTCACGTTAATACTCAACACAATTCTAGAAGCATCATCTCTTTGCTCTCACTATTTTTAGGTATTTATAGATTTTTGTTAAGTTTATTAACATTATAAGTAGAATAATTTTTATGAACTTATTACAAAATCTAATGTTATCTTTATGACATTATTTAAATATCACCTGTATTAAGAATATATGTTTATTTAAGTTTTACTTATCTCTAATTCTTAATTGTCTATATAGATAAACGAGTTTTGTCATTAATTATTATTTTTAAATTATAATTTAATTACAATATAAATGGATGATCTTTTAGGAATTTATTATAAAATATACCTCTATTCTTACTTATATTAAAATATATCTATAAAACTATCACTCTCTATAATTTTTACTTGTATAATAGATATTAAAGTTTTATTATTAATAATAAAATCTTTTTTTAAAAAAATTATTCATTCATTTCATTATTAAACGTCAATATTGTATGCACTTAAGTTACTATTTCTCACTTTTCTTTTTTGTCTACCATTAATGCTTATTTTTTTTTCTACAGAGATTTGTTATATAAATGTTTTAAAAAATCGTGATTTGAAGAACTAAAAAAGAAAATGATTGGTAATGTAAGGGTAAATAGACATTTTAAAAAGTTAGGATAAAAGAGAGAAAGTGTCTACTGTTCAAATCGAGAAAACATTAATTTTTTAAGTAAATTTGAGGATGTAAATAGTTTTTGAGCAACTTGCAAAAATTTTATAACTAAGAATCTAATTGCTTTCTCTCTCACAACTTTTTTTTTTGGTGAACTTTCTCTCTCACAACTTAATAATATTACATAAAATTTCTTAAAAAGATACGCGGATACATTATAGAGAGTCGGATATATCGTGATTTATGATCCGTGACCAACTAATTTGAAAATTTAAATTAATCAAATCCTTTAATATAAGGCAAAAATAAGCAATGTATCTGTGTTTGATTAATTTCATTTTATTACTCTTTAGAATAATAAATTCATTAATATAAGACAGAAATATATATATCTTGGTTATGTAATTTGATTAATTTAATTTTATTATTTTTATTTAAATATCAAATTCATTAATTTGATGTATCTATTATCAATTTGATGTATCAAACAAAGTAAACACTTAGATACATGTGTATACAATTGCGCATATATACATTTACATATATCATGAACACGTTCTAACCTCTTAGATATATAAAAAATGGATGGACCTTAAAGCGGAAGGACACAAATACATTCATACGTATTGTGAACACATACTAACCTATTTTTATTATATTTTATTTTATTTTATAGAAAATGAGTTGAATGACGATCAAGGGTAAAAATGTCATTTTAGTAATTTCGTAATTTAACAACATAATTCAACTTCAAGCAGTTGTACAAGAAACAGAGGTTATATTAAATTTCTGAAAAGTCATTCAAGTTGTACTAAATTCTAATGGACACGTGAAAACAATACATTGGAACAACAAAAACATCTTGTGTATGTGTAAAAATATGCTCTCAATTTTTGTCTTCAAATGGTCATTAATTATCACCCTTATCAGATTTTTTTTTTCCAAAGGTAATATTCAATACCATACTCTTTTTTTCTTCTTTTAAATTAATTTGAGATTTAATCTAATTACTTTTTACAGTTGCTTCACTTTAATTCATAACATAACTAATGGGTGTGTAAACTATTCATTATTTTAGAAATTAAATAAATTCATCATTTTTCAATTTTATTTTTCCTTTAGTATAATAAAATTGAATGAAATTAGTGTGATAAAAATAAATAGTATATGTTAAATTGAAATAAAAATAATAAATAAAAATGATTTATTGAATTATTCTTTTTTATATTTAATAGAGCATAAAAATATCAACACAAATAAATGAATCAGATGGAATGCTTGAAATTTAAGATAAACTAAGTAGGCGTTTGACCATAAATATTATTCACGGTATTTCGAAATACATTCACTTTATTTCGAAATATTTGTTTGGTCATAAATATTTTAGAACACTTTTTCACCCTTTTTGGATGTTTGTAAAACACCTCAGGAGTTGTTCCACTATTTTTAAATTCACTTATTATACTTTTTAATTTATTTATTTTTTTACAAAAAATATTTTCATAAAATAACTCAATTTTCATAAAACTCTAAAAAAATTTAAGTTTATTTTCAATTTTTATATTCTTTAACTTCAAAAATATGCATTCCCAAAATACTATGATCAAACAGATCCTAAGAGTATTTCCTAAATTTAAAAATCATAAATCTTCATCTAAATAGAGAATCAAATTTGCATTTTAAATATTAGAAAATAATTTAAATAGTTGAATTAATGCACGTTTGATTTAATTTTGAGTTGTCGAATCAAATTTGATAAAAAGAATAACGTATTCTTGAGTCCCATTAATGTATATTGATAATATAATATCTTTAGATTATCAACATGGATAGTGATGCAGTGTTAGGATTGCTCCACCCTTAATTAGAGGTCTCAGATTTAAGCCTTGGGAATGAAGAAAATTGTGTTGGGAGCGCCACCCCCTATAGTGCGCAATCTGAATTAGTCAAAATTTTATTGCGAGTATCAAACACTAAGCATAAAAACAAAAAATATATATCTTTATATTTTTAAATGGATTAAATCAACATATAATTAGTAAATTATTTTCCTTATTTTCTCATTTTAAGATACCAATTAATACTTAATATCCTGTCAGAAATAGTCTTTCTATCTCTGAGAGTGGAGGTAATGTTTATGTACATTCTACCATTCTCAATTTTTTTTTGTGAAAGTAACAATTTATGTGCAAGGAATAATGAAGAAAAAAGTACAAGAACTATGTTCTTAATAGATCTTCCAAAGGAAATAAAGGAGTTAGGAACACTATAAAAAATTCATTAAATATATGATGTGATTTTTGACTTCATTGAATAAAGTATATTTCACAGGTGGTAGGAGCAAGACAGAGTATTTGGAATGCAAGTTTAATGATGTGAGGTGGGAGAATGAGGTGGTAGTGAAGTTAGAATCACAGGTGGTATGTAAGAGAGATAGTTTCAAGTATCTCGGGTCCGTGATTCAGGGTAACAGTGAGATTGACGAAGATTTCTCGCATCGTATTGGGGCGGGATGGATGAAGTGGAAGCTCTCTTCGGGGCTGTTGTGTGATAAGAAGGTGCCGCCCAAGCTTAAAGGCAAATTATACAGAGTGGCAGTTCGTTCGGCCATGTTGTATGGAGCGGAGTGTTGGCCAGTTAAGAACTCCCACATTCAAAAAATAAAGGTGGCGGAAATACGGATGTTGCGTTAGATGTGTGGGCTGACTAGGGGGGATAGAGTTCGGAATGAGACTATCAGGAAGAAGGTTGGTGTGACTCCAGTGGAGAATAAGATGCGGGAAGTCCGATTGAGATGGTTCGGACACGTGATGAGGAGGGGCATGGATGCCCCAGTTCGTAGGTGTGAGAGGCTAGCTTTGGATGGTTTTAGGCGGGGTAGGGGTAGGCCAAAGAAGTGCTGGGGAGAGGTGATTAGGCGGGACTTGGAGCAGTTACAGCTCACTAAGGACATGACCCTAGATAGGAAGATCTGGAGGACGCGAATTAGGGCAAAAGGCTAGGGTCAGTTTGGGTCGCTAGTGTAGGGAATTACTTAGTGGGGGTATTATTCTTGTTATGATACCTTGTTTCATGCTTTATTACGAATCTGTTTACTTTTCTCTGTTTTCTATTACTTGTGGGTGTCGTATTTATGTTATGCCATCTTGTTCCATGCTTTTACAATGTATTTGTGTAGTATTCCGTGTCTCGAGCCGGGGGTCTATCAGAAACAACCTTTCTACTTCTTTAGAGGTAGAGGTATGGACTGCATATATCTTACCCTCCCCAGACCTCACTATATGGGAATACACTGGGTTTGTTGTTGTTGTCGTTGAATAAAGTATATTTCACGTATAATTCAATTCAATCTAACAAATAAAATTATTTTTTAAATCGCAAAAAATTTATGTCATTATGCGATATTGAAAAACAAATTAAATTTTAAATTCTTAATGCTTTAGAATAGTAAGAAAAGAATGTTTTCATAATAGATACCGACAATATTTAAAAAAAATTGTGAGTTAGATAACTTTAAGTACAATATTTTATTTATGCTAAAATTTTAGTTGATAACAGTAAAATATTGATCAAAATGCAATATCATATTTTTGTATTAATTTTTTTTTTGTATATACAAAATAAATTTAAATTTATATCAGTTACATTGGGCCCGTTTACAAACCTTAAAATTATCTAGTCTACTATATAGAAGAGGTAGTAAAGGAACGACCAAGGGAAAAATGGTCTTTTTGCTCAATGATAAAAGATTCCAGAATACTCCACATAATTCCAATCGACTCTCCATCTTCAGATTTTTGTTTTCATTCACAGATCGATTCTCCATCTTCAGATTTGTATTTTAATTTGCCTTCATTGTTTTCTGATTTTTTCATTTATTGTACTATGGTTGCAATCTCAATTTTGCCATAATTTTCTTCAGAGTTTTCAATTTCAAAGGAAGATGATTCCTACTATCATTCTTAATCTATTTATTTTTGCCATATTTCAATCATTCTTCACAATATGAATTTTTATCATCTCATCTGGGTCTTTCAATATCAGGTATGTTTTCTAGCAAATTTCTTCTACTCTCAATTTTGTCATAATTTTTCTCAACGTTTTAAGAATACTCGATTCCTTATCTCTTTGTTCCTTTCTCCCACTTTTCTTTCACAATCCTACATCTTCTTCTTCTTCTTCCTCAAGCTCTCAAACACCAACTCCAATCTTGGATCCAAACAACAACAAGAATACTAACTTCTCAGGTATGATGCTTGTACTGCACACTTTGCACAGTATCAATCTAGAATCATTGATTTGCCTCTCTCTCTCTCTATCATATTCTTAAGTGCCACAAAGGTTTAAACTTCAGGTTTGTTCTATTTTTAATTTTTGCCTAATTCTTATTTATTTTTTTCTTTATTTTCTTTTGAATTCTTGCCTTTTTGGTATTTTCATTTTCTCAATTTCATGTTATATATTCGCCTCTAAACATAGAGGATTGAAAAGATTGAAATATTATGTTTAAAGATAACAAAATAGGTACGAAATACAATGAAAAAGAATATATGAGAGTAAATAGGTTGAGATTTTCTTTTGGATCACTAAATAAAATTGTTGAAATGTAGCATTTTCGAGCAGATTTATTCACTTCATGTTGCCATAAAGTATACAAAGTGTCTATTATTTATGTTCCTATTTGTTTGAAATATATTTAGATGGGTACCTTGTTTGTAACTCTTACATTGCATATTCACTTTTCTCTAATTGAAAACGAAAGGCAATTTCTGAGTATGTTTAACTCTTCTTAACTTTTAACCATCACATAATTCTAGAGAAGATAGTACGTGCATCTTAAACTGTATGCTTACAAGAGAAGAGACGTATTTGAAATTTTAAATTATTTAATGTGAGTCATGCACAAATCAGACATCTATTTAGAAACAGCTAGTGTAACTTATTGACGTAACTTCATTCAGGTATAGGATACCATGATTATTGAATCTGTATTAAAGACATTCTACGAATCCGACTCATGTCAATGACACGAGCTCTTATGATAAACATCACTGTAAGTTTTTGTTGATTTCTTCATACACAGTATTGAATAGCTATTTGTTAAAGAGATAAACTTTACACTAAGATAATGCTGGAAATTGTTATATTGCGCACGAATATTTTGAGAGGATTTCATCATCCCAGTTCTGCAGTGCTCATTGAAAAGAATCTCGCTCTGTCTTTTATTAAGGAAAATATTTTTGTGCTTTTAGCATAAACTGAGTCTCAGAAATCATACCAAAGTCTGCTTCATAGGGATTCCACTTTCGGATCCAGCAAAAATTATTTTTCATAGCTTCTATAGAAAATATTTCTTTGGTAGTATGTATATTGAGATAGTTTAGGAGAGAAAATTAAAACTGTTTGCTTTCTAAATGATGTCTCGTTGTCAAGAAATAAGAGAAAAGTTACTTGGTGGATGTTCAACCACTATCTTTAAGAGAAGTTGTTTCCATGACACTGCAAGTTAATGCTATTTTCTTTTTGTTTCGCATGTATAGATAGAACTAACTCTTCAACTTGTTAATCTCAAAATCTAGAAAAATTTGAGTTTGTCTCTTTCACTTGCTTCTCAAGACCTAGAGACAACATTGTGTTCTGGATACTTGTCAAAGGCTTAGAGACAGTTTAATTGTTGATCATCTCGTTTCTTTTATTCTCTTTATTCCTCTTCTCACTTAATTTATGTTCTTTTGTCTGGAAATAAGATGGATGGTCCGATGATGTTCCATCTTGGAAAAATTGTGCGAAGATAATTTGTCCTGACCCGTAAGTGTAGTCTTTTCCATTTTCTTTTTGTCCCTTAGAACCGATAACCCCCTTTTCCCTCATTTATTTACTTTTCCTTGTGGTTAAGATGTTTTGATCTTTGGAGTATTAAGTAATAGAAACATATAAGACGTCAAGAAAGAGTATCTAATAGTTGTTTTCTTTTACAATAGAATGTAATGAGCTTTTAGTTCAATGTGTTTCTCCATTCCTTTTTACGCAAACTACTTTAATTAATAATTGGGGTTTACTTGATTTTTGAAGGTATGTCAAAATCCCTCCCTATTATGTGGTGTTTGGGATATCAAAGGTTGGTTACTAAGCTAGGTATTGTATCACAAATATTTTAGAGATGATAAATGAAGCAGGCTTTGAATTTTGAATGTCCCAAATTGTAATACCCCGGGAAATTTTTCGTTGAAATTTTGTGCGTAAACGTGTTGGGTTCTATCTTCTAGAACGAATTATAAATTTTCCATGCGGAATGTCTTAGATCATGACCCACCATTGCGTAGAGTATCGAATAATATTTCCAACTATATGTGGATCATCCAAAACGGACACCCGAGCGACGAGTTATGAACATTCCGATCGAACCGTGAATAGTAGTGAACAGTAAAACGTGCAGGAAAAAAAAAGTACTGAGGCCTGGCGTATTTTTTCTCCAACTTTAAACGATTATAAATCCTTGTACATAATAATCTGGGTGATATACTATATATCAACGGAAAGCTCTGCGAGTCCTCTTTCCTATGAAATTGGTTTCATCCAATTTGTCTATCGGAGAAAAAAGTTATGATCGATCTACTTCAGCCTATCAAAAGTAAATTTTTAGGTCAACTTCAAATAATCATAACTCCTCGTACACAATGATCTAGGTGAGATACTATATATCAACGGAAATATATGAGAGTCCTCTTTCTAATGAAATTGGTTTCATCCAATTTGGATATCAGAGTAAAACGTTATGGTTGATCTACTTCAGATTATCAAAACAGTCCACCAAAGTACAGATTCGAGAATTATTTGATTTTTAGGGGCGTTTTGGTCATTCCCCCTCATCCAAAATCCGTCCAAACCGTATATTAAAGCCTATTAGAAGAATTATATGTTATATTTCATTAAATTCCCTCAAAAAGAAAACCCTAAGCTCCTACATCCAACTTCAAGAACCTCCAAAGTTCACCATTAATTCTGCAAATTTATTCAAGATTCCAAGTTCCTAGTTCAAGAACTCCAAGAACCATCATTCAAAGGCAAGCTTAACATCTCAAAAATGAGTATCGATCTAAAGTTCATCATTCAAGGTATGTGGGGTTTTTCAACAAGAACTCTCTTTCGTTCTTGTGCCCAAAAGTAATTTTCTTTACAAAGGCATTATTTTTATTTGATTTTTATGAATTTGAAGCATGAACCCATATCTTATGATGATTATTATGAAATCTTGATGTTTATGATTTTGAAAGATGAATTTACATGTGTGGTGATATAAAGCATGAATCTTGAACGATATTTATCATGATTTTGATATTTGGGTCGTGAATCCCCATTTGAAATTGTGCCTTTGAGAAAATGTGTGCTATATGCACGTTGATGTTGAATATTTGAGATGTTTTGAATGATTTGACCTTTTGGTCGTGAATGAGTTATTTTGAACTCGACTGTGAAAGAAATCCACATTTTTTATTGATTATGATAAAGTCGTAGCAAATTGGCTCCCGATGAAAATTGTTGAAGTGTTTATTGTGGATTTTCTTTAATGTGAGCCTGAGGCTGATTTAAATTTCTGAGCTAAGTCCGGGAGTAATCTTTAGCACCGAGTGGGAGGTATAAAGTGACCTTACTTCCCTAGAACTACGTGCCCCCATAGGATGTGAGCCTGAGGCTGATTTATATAGTGATCACTAATGTTTTTGAATTGATACTGGAAGTCCTACTCCGATGGCAAGGATAGGACGGCTCTCCCCAACGTGGGTTATACGTTGGACTCCATGTGGCTCACATGGTTTATGTAGGTTATAGGATCTCCCAATGTGTGTGTGTGTACTCTTCTATCTGAGATGAAAACATATTTGCTTAAAAGGCTGAGTTTGAGAAAGTCATTATTCTTAAAAGATTTAAGGAATATATTCTAATGAGAATTGACATGAGATTTGATTGTTTTGATGATTTGAAATTGAGATGAATGTGAATTGAGAACGTATTGTAATGACTCACTTGTTTTACTTTACATGTATTATTCATCCATGATTTTGATGATTTAACTAGAGCTAAGTGAGTCATCTATATCAGCATGCATAATTTTATAAACTGTGATGATATTAAGATATTATTTTATATATGCATTGCACCCCCATATGCTCGGTATTTTTCCACAATGCTGACCCACATATTCGTATGTGGGCTACATCTTCTCGAAATGTAGGTACAAGGTATAGTTGCACCTTCGGATCCAGTCAGTTCGTGGTATCCAGTCACTAGGTGATGAGTCCTTTTGATTCAAGGGCTTGGGTTAGTTATGCAGAGTTTATAGTGTTGTATTTTCTTTATTCAGTCGTATTGAGTTGGGGTAGTCGGGAGTCATGACTCGGCTACCTATAGTCAGTACTAGTAGAGGCTTCATAGACAGTCAGTACAAGTTGATGTATTTTGTTTCAATTTTGGTTGTAAAGGCAGAATTGTAATCCTGTAAAATTCTATTTTTGTATCGATCAGATTTAGAAAAGAGTTAATTTCTGCTGATTTGTATGGATTTGTATTTTTATTCAGTTGCTTATGAGTTATGCCAGTAGAAGGGTTAGCTTGGGGTCACTTGTGACCCTAAGCACCGTGTGACGTCTCGGGACCCGATTTCGGGGCGTTACACAAATGCAATTATATGACACTATTCATTGTGGAAAAAAAATCCTTGTGGCAATGTCTACCTAGAACAACACTTGAAGAATGTATGTGCTCCTCCACTTCTTTGTTGTAATATATTGATATCCTAAGTCATTATGAATATAAATATGTGCTTTAATTTCTATAAGATGGCAGAGATGGAAAGAAAGCTAGAATTTTAGTTATTTCTAATGAAGTTTATGCTCATCTCACTTTTGGGAGTAAATCCTTTGTGCCTATGGTAATCTTTGGATCAGTCGCCCCTATTGTTACAGTTGGATCCATATCAAAGAGATGGATTTTCCCTGATTGGCGACTTGGTTGGCTTGTTACAAATAACCCAATCGGCATACTAACAGAACATGCAGTACTTTTCTATTTAAGATGGTCATTCTACTACTCTCATATGCTTATTTTTGTGGAAAATTTAATTTTAGCTTTCACTTATAAAGCCAAATTTAGGTGTTAAAGAGCACTTCAGTCCCGTGAACTATTGTTTATCTGTTAAGCATTTTCTTTGAAATTTTTTACAAGTGATGTGCCTTTTGCAATAGTTTTTTGTATCAAAATAAAATCAATCAGACTGACATTAGATAATAACCAATTGGTCTGACATTTGATTCTCTAATGCTAAAGTTTAAACAGAATGACACTGAATTTGCATAAAAACAAGAAGCACATAGATCAATCATAAAACTTGACTGACACTTGATTCTCTAATGCTAAAGTTTGAACAGAATAACATAGAATTTTCATAAGAATGAGAAATACAAATCAATCATAGAACTTGATGCAAGTTACTTCATTGGTGAATGTTCCAAGGCTTATATTTTATTCCATTGCATTTCACTCGAGCTGAGGGTCTATTGAAAACAACCTCATTACCTTCAGGTACTTTGTAAGGTAGGGTTAAGGTTGCATACACACTACCCTCCCTACTCGTATGATTACATTGGGTATGTTTTTTTTAATGGACTATGATTGAGTGACAAACATTTATCATGGGTTGAGAGTTGAGGTAACAGAATGCAGTTACTTAGAGGATTAACTGGAAAGCAACATGGGAAAACCGAGGAGATTCTGATGAGTTTCCTTATAGCATCAAAATCCATGGAGCTTTTGATTTCAAAAAAATAAGAGAAAGTGGTGTAATTCGTGGAAGGTTCTTGATGCAGTAAAACCAAATTAAGGGTAAATTAAAAAAATATAGCTTTAAAATAGAATGTCATATAGATCTTTGATAATTTGTCATGTAAAATCTTTAATTAAGACTGACTGGCACTCTTTAGGAGGAAGAAAAGAATTTTTTCTAATGAGAATGTCTGTATGTTGTAATCTTGTGTTTTCTTATTTTCAGGTCATAGATTCCATCCTCAGGTATCTCAATATGACTTGTGACCCTGCAACTTTTATTCAGTTTTGCTCTTGATAGTGCTCTCTTCTGCTTGCGTTCTTTAAGAAATTTAATACCTGTTATTCCTTTTAGCCACATATTCGATAGGATATCCCCTAAAATATGAAATGGAGTTGCCAAAGAATTGAATTTTGTTTTGGTCTAACAACTCTTTGAATTTTGTAAACATATTTCTGGTTCTAATTTGTAAGCTAACAGAATAGTGATTTAAAAATTTAGTAGTATAGGTGTAATTGTCTACACCTCTTACCGAGGTAATCTATTTGTTTTTGTTCTTACTTCGACAGAGGGGCAATTCCTCAGATCCTTCAAAAAACAAATGATGATTTCTTCTCTAAAATAGTAAATATTATGTTAAGAGAAGATGCAGATATCTTCTATGACAGAATATGCTAATGAAAGATTAATTAGATATTAGCTTGTGATTAGAACATGTAATCAATAGTCTAATGGAAATCTTTTCCCCTTGTAGGTCAAGCTTCATTTGAACCTTCTCGAAGACATCGGAGATTCCTTGGAATTCGGTTACAAGCTAGCTAAGGAAGAATCTTTGATAATTTTACCTGGTAAAAGAAAACAAACTCTTGCAAAGGTAATAAAACTGTCGAAAATAGTAGACAGGTTTTCTTACTCGAACAAATATCTTTTTCGTGGAGGACTGTATTTTTAAATTTTATTATTTTTTTGACGTCTTCGAATGTTTCTCATATGTTTTTAGTTGTTAGAGAATTCGTATTCACGGGTCATAAGTTGATTCTTTTATCACGCAAACAAGCCTTTAATTGCATTCAATTCAAAAATCACTTCTGGTGATATATAGTTCAGGTCAGCCACTAAAACTGATGCATATTCATGTCTGAGTATCATTGCAACTGATGCAAAGGTAGACATTTTTCAAATTCTATTAGACTCCATGAATGTGCCTTCTTGTATGAACATGAAATTTGTGTAGCTTTCGTGTTGGTGCATTGATTCACAGCATGAACAACATTTTCTATCCAAGTAGTCATAATTGATCAATTACCTGGAAACTACCACATACCCATAAATAAAAATGTACCATGACATATTACTATAAGTTGGTTGTTCTAAAAAAATAGTATTTTATTATGTTACAGTTTTGCAGAAAAGTGATCTGCTGTTCTTACAGTGTAAGTGAACTATTTTCTTATCTACCATTCCTTAGATAAAGTCAGTGAACTATTTGCTTAACTACCATTCCTTAGATTAAGTCATTTTATAAAAAGAATTATTAATGCTTACACATTCTGGATACTGTAAGCATGGTTGATTTTTAATAAAAGAAAAATCAATCGTCGCTTCCGGTGATGTTGACTGTATTTCTGCTGGTGGACCTATTACTGCGAAAAAGAAATTTCGTGTTGTAATGTTTAAGTATGGTCCTAAACCAGTTCAGGCATGTTCGATCTTTTCTTATGAAAATTGGATTTGGCATACTTCTTCTTCTTTTTCAACATCTTCATCATCATCTTTTTGGTTTTCCGGTATAGTTTGATGTCGTTCTTAATAGTGTCAAGATGTCTAATAGAAAACTAATTTTTTCATTCAAAGAATAAGGTAAGCAGGTCCATTGTAAAATCACAATTTTACCTTGCATTTTAGCATGTAACCAAACATGCGTTAACTTTTAATGGACAAGGTAATCACCTGTGTTAACCTTGTCCGTTTTGGTATTTTTTAATTTTGATATGCCACTTTAAAATTTTTAATAAAAAAGCTTGCCCTTTAGGATTCGGACTCGAAAATAGCTGGTGATCCATTTTGAGTCTTGCAAATAATTGGTTAGCCTGCTGCATCCAGATGGACATGATAAGGCTGATAATGTTGTTGGATGGTAAGTTATTGGAGTTATTGGATGGTCCTGTTATTGCTATATCTCTTTTCTAACAAGTAGTATCAATTTTTTGCTTTCTCTAATCTGTACCTATTTTCTTGGATTCAAATAATTCCACAGAGACTATGGTAAAACTTGTCACTTATAAGGATTTCACATTCTCGTGCATTGATTGGCAATCATGAAAACTATTTTCTCGTATTTCAGGACTACTGACATTACTCAACCAGTATAACGACACAACTGCCCTTCAGGTACAAATGTAGTCCTTAAATCATGCTGAATCTTTCATGAAATATGTTGCTGATTTTTAGTTTCACGACTAATCATTTTAAGTTATTTTAAGGTGAGAACAAAATAAGGCAGAGTGGATATCATCACCAAAAGTTCCTGGCATATTTGTCTGCAATATAGGAGATATAATGAAGGTATCCAATTTAGTTTGGAACTTTTGCAACAATTTTACTCCATCTACTTAAGTTCGTGTCTGTTGGCTATTGATAGATCTTATCAAATGGAAATTTATGAATCAAAATTGGACCGGGGGTCATCAATAACTCTCCCAAATAATCGTGTTGGCATGGCCTACTTTTATGAGGTCAAAGACTTTCTATTTATTTTATGACAATTTTTTTTATTATTGCATACTTCCAACTGAAAAGTGTTTTAAAGTACTCCTTGCAACAACACAAATGGATATCATTGAAAACAATCAAAATTAAGTCTCAAAAAATTACATTAGCTTACTCTCCTTCTTAGTTGGTTTTGCTACCAATCAAGTGATGAAGAAGCACACCTACCACAACACTTATATTCAAGCTTTCCGTAGCCATAAATGGTCTATAATTCTGGCCTGAAATACTATTATCACACTCCGCATCCGCATTTTGTCCAACAATTATATCGACGGAGATATTTCCTAGAATTCTAACTAATTCAGCATCTGACCTCTCCACCAATGGCCTCGACTCAGTTCCCTCACTTCCCAAAACAAGGATTGTAGGAGCAGCAGGGACAATTTAATACAATGGAACAACTCTTGAAGAAATGAAACCACCTAGGACCCGCCATCCATTTTCTGTCGAAGACGCAAGAAATTGCATCATATTCTTACAAGACCTCAGCTCCATTAATTCAAGTGAGACAACACTTGCTTTGCTCACTACCCCACTCAATGGTACTAAGTTCTTCGCACATAAGACGATCCCATAAGATCCGAATAAGTAATCAGACCGTATAATTGCACCCAAATTCTGAGGATCAGTAACCTCATCCAAAGCAAAAAAAGAGAAGTAGTCTCTTGTTCCTCAATTGAAATAGGTTCCAATTCCTTGATAGCAACCATTTCCAATGGAGAAACATCGAGGACCAGTCCCTGATGGGGTCTGTTATCAGTAATGATATTTAAGTCATGTTTAGATACTTTCTTTTTTCCTAATCCAACTTTATTCGCCAACGTCAAAACTCTCTCAAACCTTTTTTGTCCTTTTTTTTCTTATTATTCCCACTCAGATCCAACCCTTTCTGAATATAGAGACCATAAAATTCCCTTCTTCCAGATGACAATGCAGCTAAAATCGGGCCAACACCATAAATTTCCTCGCCAACCATTCTTGGTAGGGTTGATTCAGTCGCCTCCTTCCTGAGATGGACCATAACAACCATCCCTCACTCCTAAAATTAGGATTGGCACATGTGTTGTACCAAACAAATTCCCATCGTTCACATTTCCAGTTAAGTGAAGCATCATGTTCATGTATGTATTCTTGAATTGGTTTCATAAATTTAAAGGTGAAAATTTCTTTAATTTCAACTTCGGAATAACTTAAATTTTCTTTTAGCTAATAATTCTTGTCAACTACTGATAGATTTAGACTATTTCGGACCTCCTATCGCTGGTATAGATGTCTATCATTTACAGCTACTTTCTTCATTTGAGATGCTTCTTAAGTTTCAAAATTTACACAGTTCCCAAAAACCATTCTTCATAAGTTCACTTGAGTTTAAAGAACTTGACCCATAAATCCCAGAACAAGTCCAAACATTCTGGAACTGGCTATGTGATGAAGGGGTTGTATTAATAAAGACACCTGTACGACCACCAATTGTACCTGAAGTTTTAGGATTAGTTGCTAAGAGGGATATAGCTAAAGGTTAGACGGTTCTAGGATTGCCTAGAAGGCTATGGATTAATACAGATACAGTTGCAGAATCTGAAAGTAGGAATGTTTGTACTGGATTAGAACCTTGGATATCTATTGCTCTTTTCTTAATTAGAGAGAAATGGAAAGATGATTCTAAGTGGGAATATTTCATTGGTATTCTTCCTGAGTGTACTTATTCCACTATCTATTGGTGGGTGTGATTTTATTACTCCTTCCGTCCCATTTTATGTGTCACCATTTATCCAGGCACGGAGTTTAAGAAATAAGAGAAGACTTGGTTATGTTTATCAAATTGTCCTTTTATCAAAAAATGTGTTACTATCTTTTTTTTAATTAAGTGGGACCAACAAGGGTAAAAGTGGAATTGTGTCTTTAAATAGTTACCAAATAAGAACAAATGACATTCTTTTTGGGACGGACTAAAAAGAAAATGATGACACATAAAATGGGACGGAGGGAGTATTAAACTTTTTTTCTTGAATTGAGGGTATATTTAAACAGTCTCTCTATCTTTGAAGGTCTGTGTATACACTACTCTCCCGAGACCCCATTCGTGTGGTTACATTGTTAATATATTGTTATGAATAATCTTTTTCTTGAGCTGAGGGCATATCGCAGACAACCTCTCTACCTTCCAAGGTATGGTAAGGTCTGCGTATACTCTACCGTCACTGATTATGTTGTTATTATTGAAAAACTCTTTCTGGGAGTAGTGTTGCTGATGTTGCTTGGTATGTTTTTCCAGTACAGGTCTGAAGAGGAGCTTTCTGACATTCAAGGTAATATGCTTTCCTTCTAAAACATTCCTATAATAGAAAAATTACAGATTCTTGTGTTGTTATGTTCCTGTGGCGGAGCTAGGATTTTCACGAATACAAATAGGATTGAACATCTATGATATAAACATAAATAATAATTTTAACCATATATACATAGAGGAATATTTTTCTAAAAAGGATTTGGATGAACCCCTTGGCCATACTTAGCTCTGCCCCTGATTTTGTTTATGATGGAATTAAGTTACATATGCTGACAGAGTGTGACTTCTTTTTTATCTCTATCAATGAATTTTAACATGTGATAGTAGATTACTAACCATTTTTAGCGGGTTATTTATTAATGTTTAAAAGTAGATGGTTTACTTTACCTCAAATTGATGTTTGCTTAGAATTTGAATCAACACATGCTGATTTTTTTTATCATTTATTCGCTGAGTAATAGCCTTTTTGTAATTTTTGCACGTCTAAATTTATTTTCTCATTGATTAGTTTTTTTTACTATACGCATTGGGCTCGTGCAACATACGGGCATAGCTATCTAGTTTATTTATATATAGAAAGATGAGCAAGTGAAATGACCATGGGCATCATGATCATTTCAAATATAATCGTGCATTGAATATTTAAAGCTTTAATGTTTGGCCACAAATTTCTAAGAATAAATTTCTACTATATAGAAGAGTAACCATTGAACGACCAAGGGTATATCAGTTATTTATATCAATTATAGGGGTAAAAAGGTAATATTATATATCATGTAGATTACTTGATAGTTCCAGAAAGATCTTTCATCTCTCATAGAAGAACAAGAATTAAGTAGACCGAACTTGTTCACTTGTCCACTACTGCCCAACTCAAATCCACCACCAAGATCAAGAATTATGGAAAATATTTTTTGAAGCATTCGTAAGAAAAGGGTTATTCTTATCTTTTGGTAAGAATTTGTCTCTCATCCTAATGGAAAAAGGATGCAGCAACGCAACTTGTAGAAACAACTCTTCTCTTTATCTTTGGAAAATATTTTTTCAAGCATCTGTAAGAAAAGAATTTTTCATATATTTTGGTAAGAATTAGTCTCTTATCGCCTTTCGAAATACTGATGGTTACAATTTCAGGTAATTTTTTGGTTAAATTTTTCCTAATCTTCTTTCGATTTGTCAATTTCATTAGTTGATGCTTCGTTCCTTTGATTTTAATCTATTTCTTTTGCCATATTTTAAATTTTCTTCACACTTAGGTTCTTCATTCATATGAGTGTTTCAATTTTTAGCAGACTTCTTCTAATTGTCTTCTTACTTTCAAATTTTATGATTGATGTGGCAAATTATATTTTTGGTTCCCCCCGTCCAAACCAAGTATGTAAGTTTTTGCATGCATTCCTCAAGTATCTAAGTTTTGACAAATTTATTACATTGCTAATTGTTAATCATGTTAGGGCTGAAAAGATACTTTTATATGTACCCTTTTTTGAATCAAAGTTTTTTTGAGCAACTGGACCAGGAGCAACATGAATCTTCCATGAGCAAGTTTAGAGCCTCCATTTTGACGGTTCCTTTTATTATTTCTATATATAACTTTTATCTATTATAATTTGCTTGAAAAAAGTAATAATATGTAATCAACGAATAGTCTCACTCCTCAGTGTTTAGTACATAGAGTCTACAATGAGTGTTAGATTAATAGCCATAATTCTATATCAAAGATTACAAAAGAAAGAATTTAAATTAGATCGGCTAGCTACAAAGTAAATCATCTATAAGTTGTGTAATAACCAATGACAAATTCTACTTGAAAAGGGGAAAAAGAAACTATCACTATCAACCAAGGTCTTACTTAGATAGCAAGACAAAAAGTTCAACTCCTATTTCTATCGACCTGCTGGCATGTTGTAATACCCCGTACTTTTCCTAACTTGAAAAGTTTCCCAAGAATGCTAGAAGCTTTGTTTGAAAGATGAATCCATATTTGTACACGTGGTATTTTTAAGATTTCATATGTTATCATGTGGGGAATCGAATAAGCTTTCCATCGATATCAAATTTGCCCAAATCTGACACCCGGGTAAAGAGTTAGAGCCTTTTTAGTGAGACAGTGTATCACCTGAGCCTTCAGCGCATCGCGGAGATGGCTCAAATGGCAATTGTGAATTTCCAATGTTGCTCCGCGATAGTGGTGCGTCGCACCAAACTTTCAGGTTGCAGACAAGGTGGCAACACGATAGCTCCGCATCGCGCCATCGTGCAATTTCCTATTTGTCACTTTCCAGTGACTTGGCGCGATAGTGGCTCATCGCGCCAAGGATGAAAATCGGGAAATTTTCTCAGAAATTAAAGACGCATCCAAGGGTTAAAAGAGTCAATTTCCTACCCCTATTTAAACCCAATAACACGTGATTTAGCCATTCTTCACCCCAAATATACTAGTTTCTCTCCAATTTCTCTCAAGAACAAGCTAGGGTTTCTATTGGAGATTCAAATTCAAGAAGATTTCACCATCTATCCTCACGAAATCACGAACTAAGGTATGCATAGTGTTCATTCATAGACTCCTTTCGTCCATGAAGCCCGAGAATCTCTTTTCTAAGTTTAAGTTTATGGATTTCTTTATGAATTTCATGTTGAGTTTGTTTTGTTTATGTTGAGAATGATCAATTGAATTCAAATCCATGTTGGGTGATCAATTTTATATGGAATTGATTTGTATAGATGTATATTCATGTGAACCTATAAATAAACCCTAGGATGATGAAATTAGAAATGAATCATGATGATTAATTGTTGTATAATGTTGTCTACATGTGCTATGCCTACCATGTGTATGATTAAATGCCTAGATGAAGGAACAATGCCCAACTAGTATGATATCATGAAATCTCCATGTATGTACAAGCTTATGCATATCACATGTTTGATGAAGTGCTTCAATATATGAATTATGAATTGTGTTGTTGTTCATGTGTTCAAGTAAGCCATGCTATGTCAGTTTTTTCTCATCAATTCCTGAGGGTACTTGTACCCGAACATTTAGCTGTGTTCCTAGAGCCATGTCATGTTTTCACGATCTCCTCAGTCAAGCTATGATCCATAGAACTCAGTCAGTCATGTGACTCAGAAAATCTCAGAAATCTCAGTAATTTTAGTAGCTCAGTAATCTCAGTAACTTCAGTATTCTCAGTTAATCCTCAGAACTCAGTACATTCCGTCAGTCAATGGAACTCAGTAAATTCAATTTAGTTCCGCTAGACAATACCACTAGTATCAGTTCAGTTCAGTTAATCAGCTCAGTTCAGTTAATCAGTTCAGTGTCTTTCAGATGAGAGTAGGATTCAGCATCGAGCGAGCCTAGGGATGGGGACTCACCTGCTAGATAGGACTGAGATCCCTAGAAGCAATCCCTAAGTTCTAGAACTATGTAGCCAGCATAGGTACGAGATTCCACCCATTATATAGGACTGACATACTCAGGGATCACCCGTTAGTGCATTTAAATGTATAGGACTGATCCCAGGGGTCACCCGCTAGATTAGGATTGACTTCATAACAGTTGTCTTTCCTAGTGGCGCGGTACTAACACCCTTCCAGCTGGGTTTACAGGTTGGACCCCAGTTAGCTTAGTATGGGGCATGTCAGTTAGATGAATACATCCCATACTTTCAGTTACAGAATCAGGACTATCAGATATAGTCAATTCAGCTCAGTAGTATAGATTTAAGACTGCCAGATACAGTCACTCCTTATCATTATAAATAGACTCCGAGATCACCCACTAGATAGGACTGATCTCAACTATGGTCAATCAGTAACAGTATCATCAGATTTAGAGATCATCTGCTAGATAGGACTGATCTCAGATTCAGTTACTCAGATACAGTATGGAACTCAGCTAGTTCCATCAGATTTATGACTTTCAGATACAGTCACTCATGTTATTAGTTATATCATTTATCAGAACTTATGTTATTAGCATTCAGCTTCAGGACTGTCAGATACAGTCAACTAGAGTAGTTTTTCATAATCAGAACTGTCCGATACAGTTATCCATGTATTAGTTACATAGTATCAGTCCCTCAGTATTTAGTAATATAGTATCAGTTTCTTACTCATCAGTGACTCAGATGTCAATGTCAGTAGACTTAGTAGTCAGAACTCAGTATTCAGTCCTATCATGATCTCAGTTACAGTTACGTATGCATGCATGTATTCTCACATTCATGTTAGTCAGTCAGTTAGTATTGTTCATGCATATGAACCTATTGCATTCAACCTATCTCACTTGCATACCAGTACATTCAAAGTACTGACGTATTTGCACTATGGTGTTTTATACCATTAGTTTAAAAGCACGAGCTCCAGTGAACTAGTAGCATCCCAATTTAGCAATAAGAGTTAGCAGTGAATCCTCATCCTTCGAGGACATGATGATCACATTACTATTTTAGTTTTTAGTTTATTTCAGTAGTTGGAGTTAGTTGGAGACATGTCCCATCAACTCCTTATTCAGATAGTTTAGAGGCTTTCAGACTACAGTATGTTTAGACAATTATCTCAGTTATTTTGGTATTGTTATACCAGATTTTCCAGTTATGTACTAGTATTGAACCTTATGGACTTTCAGTTCATGTTTCCACATTTACGATATTATTACTATTATTCAGTGCTCAATTTACAGATATCAGTCATGGGTTAGCTTGTGGTCCTTTGGGGTCATGGGCACCGTGTAGAATTTTGGGTACCAAATTCGGGGTGTTACAAACTTGGTATCAGAGCCTAAGGTTCAATAGTATCCTAGGAAGTCTGAAAAGCCGCATCTAGTAGAGTCTTGTACATGCGTGTGTTGTGCACCACACTTATGTGCAGGAGGCTATGCGATGTTTTAGGAATATTTTCCCTTCTTTCAGTATTCATGTCGTGCCAGTGATCATAATCTCAAGTCAATCTATTAATCTAATCCGTTTCTTCCTTTTTTCTACAGAACATGCCTCCTAAAAGAAGAAATAGAAATCAGTCAGCCCCTCAGCTCGAAGAACCTTTGGGAGATCATGTTTCTCATACAGAGTTCAGGGCCGCATTCACTACTCTTGCTTATTCAGTTGCTACTCATAATGAACGACCAGCTGTAGTTCTAGCCAACCCAGTGGCTAATTCAGCTGCATCCAGGATTCGGGACTTCACCCGAATGAACCCTCCATCCTTTCTAGGGTCTAAGTCAGATGAGGACCCTCAGGAATTCCTAGATCAGGTTCATAAAGTAACTGACATCATAGGGGTGACTACTATTGAGAGTACTGAGCTAGATGCATATCAGTTATAGGATGTGGCTCATACTTAGTTCAAACAGTGGAAGTCAGAAAGGGCAGATGATGCAGGGCCTATAGAATGGGATGAATTTGTCACTGCTTTCTTAGAGAGGTTTTTTCCCCTAGAGCTGAGAGAAGCAAAGGTGTTAGAATTCATCAACCTCAGGCAGGGCACTATGATGGTGAAATACTACTCTCTTATGTTTACTAAATTAGCCAGATATGCCCCTCATGTGGTTGCATACAGTAGGTCCAAGATGAGTAAGTTTGTGTCAGGGGTGAATGATAGCGTGGTTAATGAGTGTAGATCTTCCATGCTGAATAATGACATGACTTTAGCCAGACTTATGACCCATGCTCAGTAGATAGAAGAGCAAAAGAATAAGATAAAAGAAAAGCAGAATAAGAGGGCGAGGATAGGTAGTTTCATCTTTGCTCAGCCTATGTCAGGGGGTGGTAGCCGTTCTTAATATAGTCATAACTTTCAGTCCCAGCTCCATCTTCAGCTAGTGCACCAGTACCCAAGTTTGGGAATGACAGTCATGATGGGTCGCTAGGATTCGAGGCCCAGGATAGTAAGAACAAGAGTCTTACCTATCCGCTTTGTAAAAAGTGTGGTAAGAATCACCTAGGTGTATGTAGAGTAGGCAGTGAGGTATGTTATGGATGTGGTATGCCAGGCCACAGGCTACAGGAATATAGAGTAAGGGCAAGGGAAAAGATTTACGCCAACAGAGCGTCACTTCCAATACCACTAATGGTCAGCGTCAGAACAGGTTTTATGCTCTTCAGACTCGCCATGATCAAATAAATTCCCCCGGTATATATTCAGGTACGTTATAGGTCCTTTATACTCATGATATGCACTGTTAGACCTTTTGCTCTCATTTTAGCTTAAGATTTTCAGCATGAGTTGTTCAGTCATGAATCAGTCCATGGATGCCCTATGCATCACCCTAGTATCTTAGTAGGGTGAACATTCTTAGAGAAACATAGTGTCCCAAGGAGGAGATACCTCATTTTTTTCCTCAACGTTCTCATGCCTTAAATAAAGTTTCTCTTTGAATAAAGAATCCAGTTTAGAATAGAGGGTATTTATAAGTTGACCCTCAATGTCCCAACCTTAGCTTTTGGCCAAGTATTCAGAGGCTCAGTTTCGTTCATGATGTTCAGTTCGTATGTCACGCATCAGACCAGACTCAGTTAGGTTCTCATATTTTCGCTCATGCATGTTTAGTAAGATGATCTCGGATTCATTAGCATTTCCGGTTAAGATAACAGTTCTCCTTAGTCTTACTCAGTTTCATGTTCAGTGTTCAGTACAAACTTCGAACTAAGTACCCTTGCATATTCAACCATGAATTCATATATTAGTTCAAGCATGTAATTATGCATTAGACATGCATTCTTACTGTGAGAAATTTAGTTTATCAGAATATTCAATCATGTACTCATAAGTCAATTATCAGTCATGCATCAGATATGCATGAATTCAACTTATTAGTCATGCATCAGAAATGCATGTTTAGTATGTTATATTCAGCCATCAGTTATGTCAGTCATGAAATCATGTTCCAACCAGTCATGTTCAATATGTAAGTTTGTATTATTTCCCTCTCACTCAGTCTCATTCGAGGATGAATGTTCTCAAGGGAAGATA
Source organism: Capsicum pubescens (assembly GCA_030864215.1). Lineage (NCBI taxonomy): Eukaryota > Viridiplantae > Streptophyta > Magnoliopsida > Solanales > Solanaceae > Capsicum > Capsicum pubescens. The sequence continues at coordinate 103,179,803 of CM061538.1, forward strand.
TTGTAATACCCCGTACTTTTCCTAGCTTGAAAAGTGTCCCAAGAATGTTAGAATCTTTCTTTGAAAGATGAATCCACTTTTGTACATGTGGTATTTTCAATATTTTCACTTTTTATCATATGGGTAATCAAATAAGCTTTTCATCGATACCAAATTCGCCCAAATCCGACACCCGGGTGAAGAGTTAGATTCTTTTTAGTGAGACAGTGTATCACCTGAGCCTTCAGCGCGTCGCGGAGATAGCTCAAATGGCAATTGACAATTTCTAGTGTTGCTCCGCGATAGTGGCTTATCGCAACAAACTTCCAGGTCGGAAACAAGGTGGCAACGCGATAGCTCCGCATCGCGCCACCGTGCAATTTCCCATTTATCACTTTCTAGTGACTTGGCGCGATAGTGGTGCGTCGCGCCAAGGATGAAAATCAGGAATTTTTTTCTGAAATTAAAGACGCATCCAAGGGTTAAAAGGGTCAATTTTCTACCCCTATTTAAACCCAATAACACGTGATTTAGCCATTCTTCACCCAAAATATACTAGTTTCTCTTAAGTTACTCTCAAGAACAGGCTAGGGTTTCTATTGGGGATTCAAATTCAAGAAGGTTTCACCATCAATCCTCACAAAATCATGAACTATGGTATGCATAGTGTTCATTCATGAACTCCTTTTGTCCATGAAGCCCGAGAATCTCTTTTCTAAGTTTAAGTTTATGGATTTCTTTATGAATTTCATGTTGGGTTTGTTTTGTTTATGTTGAGAATGATCAATTGAATTCAAATCCATGTTGGGTGATCAATTTTATATGGAATTGATTTGTATAGATGTATATTCATGTGAACCTATAAATAAACCCTAGGATGATGAAATTAGAGATGAATCATGATGATTAATTATTGTATAATGTTGTCTACATGTGCTATGCCTACCATGTGTATGATTAAATGCCTAGATGAATGAACAATTCCCAACTAGTATGATATCATGAAATCCCCATGTATGTACAAGCTTATGCATATCACATGTTTGATGAAGTGCTTCAATATATGAATTATGGATTGTGTTGTTGGTCATGTATTCAAGTAAGCCATGCTATGTCAGTTTCTTCTCATCGAGTCCTGGGGGTACTTGTACCCAAAAATTTAGCTGTGTTCCTAGAGCCATGTCATGTTTTCATGATCTCCTCAGTCAAGCTATGATCCATAGAACTCAGTCAGTCATGTGACTCAAGAAATCTCAAAAATCTCAGTAATTTCAATAGCTCAGTAATCTCAGTAACTTCAGTATTCTCAGTCAGTCCTCAGAACTCAGTACATCCCGTCAGTCAATGAAACTCAGTAAATTCAGTTTAGCTCCGCTAAACAATACCACTAGTATCATTTTAGTTTAGTTAATCAACTCAGTTCAGTTAATCAGTTCAGTGTCTTTCAGATAGGAGTAGGATTCAACACCGAGCAAGCCTAGGGATGGGGATTCACCCGCTAGATAGGATTGAGATCCCTAGAAGCAATCCCTAAGTTCTAGAACTACGTAGACAGCGTAGGTACGAGATGTCACCCATTAGATAGGACAGACATACTCAGAGATCACCCATTAGCGCATTTAAATATATAGGACTGATCCCAGGGGTCACCCGTTAGATTTGGACTGACTCCACAACAGTTGTCTTTCCCAGTGGTGCGGTACTGACACCTTTCTAGCTGGGGTTATAGGTTGGACCCCAGTTAGCTTAGTATGGGGCATGTCGGTTAGATGAATACATCCCTCAGTTTCAGCTACAGAATCAGGACTGTCAGATACAGTCAATTCAGCTCAGTAGTATAGATTTAGGATTGTCAGATACAATCACTCCTTATCATTATAAATAGATTCCGAGATCACCCACTAGATATGACTGATCTCAACTATGGTCAATCAGTAATGTTATTATCAGATTTAGAGATCACCCGCTAGATAGGAATGATCTTATATTCAGTTACTCACATATAGTACGGAACTCAGCTAGTTCCATTAGATTCAGGACTGTCAGATACAATCACTCATGTTATCAGTTATCAGAACTTATGTTATTAGCATTCAGCTTCAAGATTGTCAGATACAATTAACCAGACTTGTTCTTCATAATCAGAACTGTTAGACATAGTTATCTATGTATCAGTAACATAGTATCAGTCCCTCAGTATTTAGTAATACAGCATAAGTTTCTCACTCATCAGTGACTTACATGTTAATGTCAGTAGACTCTATAGTCAAAACTCAGTATTCAGTCCTATCATGATCTCAGTTACAGTTACGTATACTTTCATGTATTCTCACATTCATATTAGTCTGTCAGTTAGTATTGTTCATGCATAAGAACCTATTGTATTCAGCCTACCTTACTTGCATACCAGTACATTGAAAGTACTGACGCATTTGCGCTATGGTGTCTTATACCATAGGTTTAGAAGCATGAGCCCCAGAGAACTAGTAGCATCCCATTTTAGCGATCAATGTTAGCAGTGAGTCCTCATCCTTCGAGGATATGATGATCACATTACTATTTTAGTTTTCAGTTTATTTCAGTAGTTGGAGTTAGTTGGGAACATGTCCCATCAACTCCTTATTCAGATAATTTAGAGGCTTTCAGACTACAGTATGTTTAGAAAATTATCTTAGTTATTTTGGTATTGTTATACCATATTTTTCAGTTATGTACTAGTATTGAACCTTATGGCCTTTCAGTTCATGTTTCTGTATTTACGATATTATTACTATTATTCAGTGCTCAATTTACAGATATCAGTCATGGGTTAGCTTGTTGTCCTTCGGGGTCATGGGCATCATGTAGCGTTCTGGGTACCAGATTCGGGGCGTTACACATGTATGAGTTGTTAAATTTTTTAAATTTGGGTTAATTCAGTAACTTTAAATGGAGTAAAGTTTTCTTCTTTTAAGAGTTCTTACAGAATATAAATGCTTATTTATAGTATGTTGTGACAACTATTGTGGAGAATATGAAGAAATTCAACATGGTATGATTGTTGAGTCTAAAGATGTTACTAATCAAATTTGCTACTCTGCGTAGAACTACTTTATATGTAGTACCATAGGACTATGACTAAATGAGAGCATGCCTCTAGATATAGGGGTTATTTTCTCTGAATGTTTAAGAATTTCTACTTAGTAGCTGAGTAATGTAATCTACTATTTACTGTTGCTCTATTGTATTGTCATTTTTACTCTTAGTTTTCTTCTTTGCTATCCTTAACTTATTCTTACTTAATTTTGGTCAATTTGAATTCTGTTTCTTTCAGATTTATTCTTGGTTTGGTCAAGATGTATTCAGTTAAAATGATTGTTGTGATTTGAAAAGTATTGAGGGTTGTGCTGGAACTATTTTAGGCATGATATCAAGAGAGGTCATTTTTCAAGAACAGGAACAAGTAATCATTTGTTTTTTACTTTACTCTTTTTGATATTTTGTAGCAACTCTTTATTTGTCGGTGTGCATATTCTCTCATCTAAGCTTTAGAGTTCTTTCTAGAGTCTAACATAACTTTTTGGTTAGAAATTAAGCAATTTAAATCTCTACACTGAAAGTAATGGTAAACTTTTTTCTAGCCATATCTTCTTCCTTTGATTTTCCTCAATTTTTTTTTCTAATACAATGCCAATCGTCTTTTAATTTCTCAACAACCAGGTACATTCGTTGATGACTCTTATTTGTTTCTTATTTCACAATTCTTATTCAATTTGTTCAAGCTTTATTTTTTCTGTTCTCTCTTTTCATTTCTCTAGCGTCACTGGACTTCTTCTCTCTTTTTATCTCGCTTTTTATGTCTCATTCATGAGTGCATGTAAAATGCACGTGTCTTTGTCAATGACAGTTATATTTGATAAACCTAATATTTTTTAAAAGAACTATACTATTTTCAGAAACTTTTGATGGTATGATAGATAAGTGATGATGGTGAATTGTCAAAACTCAAGTCATTTAACTAGGAGTTCAAAGATTTCACTATCCTTAACCCACATCTCTGTCAATGTTTACCAATGGAAAGTTGAAGGGAGCTCATGGATGGTCTATTTAGTTTCAAGTGAGTCATTCTATAAGATATATAAATATAACCATGAATGTAAATTTAAAATGTTCACATTAAACGCACTTAGTGTTTTTTGGAAGCATTCTCAATAACCTAATAGTAGTATAAGTGTACTAATTCCGTGAAGTTGACTAAATTTCCTAGGTTTAACATTGCATGAATTATACAATATAGTGTTTTTACAACCAAATTATTTAATACTGTAAAATTCTACAATCCACGTGTTGGTGTGCGAAGGTCGTGACAAATTTGGCAAAAGATCAAAATAGCTTTGTGTGGAAGCTTTATGGCTTAATCAAATACACACATTGAGGGAGAACACATTGTTGGGTACGATGTAGTTTTGATGATTGACAAAGTGATATGAAACATGTCGATCAAGCTGGTTCACAAACACATTGTCTAATGTAGCTGAAACTTGTAGCAAAATCATTGATGATTAAAGATAAGTGTGCAAAAATCAAGGAAGGACCAGATGGGTGGCTAATTCAGATAAACTCAAGGAAATAAACATGTGCTGATTTAAAGAGTTGGAGTTTGACTGTTACACTAAGGAGACACGAGTTGGAATTGAAGAAGGAGTCTCACTTGAAGTAGAATTCTATGCAATGAGAGTTCTGATTAAATGAGGAGTTTGAAATAAAGAATGACTCTTTGGAGAGCTGGAAAAGTATCCAGATTACCATGCTAATAGTGACCGAAGAACATGTTATTTAAGAATAATCTAGTATATAGTAATCTAAGATGACTATATTTTGTTATGTACATGGTTGAAGGGAATATTTTGAAAAAAGCAATTTTATGAAAATGAATAATTATTTATCTGATGAGATGGTAGATAAATTTAAAATACTTATTTTATATGCACTTAAAGATATAACTGTAGTAGATATAAGAAAAATCATATTAGAAAAAGCATTTGGTAAATATTACATGACTAGAGTAAGTTATATACCACACATACCTAACTACTCTTACAAATACTTAGCATGATAAATTACATAGAATTTTTAGAAAAAGATATGAGAAACATACAACTACTAGAAAAACAGATGAAAAATATAGACAAATACATGGAAAATAAAGATATAAAATATCAATTTTAGGGGTATATGGTTCAAATGTTGCCAGTACAAAGGAACAAATTGACGAACCTGTTTCACAGGACAGAACTTTACAGTTCAAGAGTCAGTTTAAATGTATTGTTATTATTGAGTTGTAATTTATTGCTTTCCTAGATTGATTGTTTAGGAACAGTACTGAGCTAAGTTAACTTCAAGTTAGGGATAACTCGAAGTGGGTTCAAAAGTTAAGGGTGATTGTTGAGTTATAGGAATTATAGTTTATTATTCCTACTTGTTGAGTTATAGGAATTAGAGTTTATGATTCCTAGTTATTGAGGTATAGGAATTAGAGTTTATAATTTCTAGTTGTTGGTTACAAGAGTTTTGTAATCAGTCATTGTTGAGGCTCAGAGTTATTTAGTGAAGTTGGGGTTAAATCCTGTAGAGGTACAGGTCACGTTTTTTTACACCTTTTTGAGTCGGGTGTTTTCCACGTAAAAATCATTTTGTTCTTTATTTCCTGTTTTACTGCTTCCTTGGAACAAGTCAGGTAACCCATTCTATCCATAGGAAACTCTTACGTTAAAGTCACTGGTCAGTAGGGCACATACTCTAACACACATCCTTAAAATCTCCATTCAGAATTTAATTTATTCTTATACTAGCATGTAAGAAAATCTAATTTAAGGTGGAGAATTGAGGATGAGAAAGACTGCACTAAAATCGTGTAATATACAAATTTACTACCGTAATTGTTTTATTTGTTCTCTTTAAAGGACATTAACAGAGAGATGAGCTAAAATATAATTTTCTTTTTAATGTTTTTAGCATATAATTCTTGAATCACTTATTTTATTGAATCTCCTATAAAGTAAAACTCATTCACCTTGTTTGTAAGGTTAGCAAAAGCTGAGAACAAAAAAATTAAAGATCCAAATAAATGTGGTGGTTGTTTCTACTTTAGATATACTATTGGTTCAATTTTTAGTGCATTTGCTCCATAAGATATGAGAGAGACTCTGTGATTCATTCTAAGAGACGCTTTCTCTTATCATACTTAATTTTTTCATACCTGAGTTTTTTGTATCTACTTAGGTGAAAAAGATATTGAACCATCTTGAATATTTGCTTGCGAGTGATACTTTATCATGGAAGAGTAGGTACACAATCACATAAGTTAAATCTCATTTATGTCATCTCCATCTTCGGAGGACTAGGAATTATTTGAAAAAACTTTATGATGTGGATCTTGAATAATATGTTTTTCTATTCTTCTTGATGGGGAGCTAAATTAATTTCTTGTGAATTATTTTTTTTGTTCTATATTGATGAAACCTTTGCCTTTGTTAGAGTGCGTACCCTACCAATTTTAATATTTTACTCTACTGAGTTGCCTATCTGTGGAACATGTAAGCTAATGTGGTTCACTGAAGTAAAACTTGAACACAATATTTTTACGTGGAAAACACCCGGCTCAAGAAAGGTGTAAAAAATCACGACTTGCACCTCTATAGGATTTAACCCCAACTTCACTATAACTCTTGAACCTCAACAATCAACAAATTACAAGACTTCTTGTAAACTAGGAATTAAAACTTCTAACTCCTACTTCTACAAAACACTAATCTTCCCAAGATAAGTGTTCCCAAGTCTTCGAGTTCCCCAACCTTAAGACGTTAATCCTAACTCAGTTTATACTTCACTGAGACTAGATATTACAACTCAATATGACTTAATGACCAACCTATTACACAAAGTCTATGACTCTTAAGTAAAGGACCAGGTTACTCTACTAGCTTCTTCAAGTTATAGAACTGATTTGCTGATTGTTGACTATCTTTTTTTATGTGTAAGTGAAACACTTGAATGTCATTTGTTGTATTTAAGCCAACTCCTGATGGAGTCCTTTAGTTGATGTATTCTTCTATCTTCAATAGGACTCCCAGGTAGTTTCACTCTTTGCTGTCGTCTCTCTCTCTCCTTGCTTGAATAGGATTCTTTTTTTTTTTTATCTCAGAAGCTTTGCAGGACTTATTGATAAACTCAACTTCTAGATGCTGCACTCATCTACTTCAGCTGATATGATAAGTGTTGAGAGCATGCTACTTATCCACTCCTATTTTTACACATTGTCATCTTATCAGTCGTCTTGTCTGTAACTTGTTCACTTGTGTGGAACAACTTGCACAACATGTTTCATTCATATGTGCATCATCAAAACTTCACATTTCCTAAAAAATTCCCCCTTTTTGATGATGACAAACTTAGCAGCACAACATTCATTTTAAAATCCTGACACACTCAATAAAGAATTAAAATAGATCACAACGGAATGAAACAGGTTAGTCATTGAGTTATAAGCATTGTATAATCTATTCTTCCCCCTTTTAACATTATCGAAAAGCTGGCCCCAACAAGTAATAACTTTTTAATCATTCATGGCCACTGGGGCTATCACTAAAACAATCAAAACTCAGAGCAAAAGAACAACAATGCATTATGAAAAAACAAAAGCAGAACACTTTAAGCAACCATTTCATTCATAGAACAGGATACAATTATCATAACCCAGTAACAAAAAAAAAGAAACAACATAGACCAAGAGACAACAAGGAAAATATGCCTAAGGCACGAAGAAGGGGATTAAGTAGATGAGGAGGGGGGGGGGGATAAGGGAGGTCAGCTTCCTAATAACATCAGCATTCTCAGCTCTTTCCTTTTCTAAAGTGGCTGTGCGAGAAGCAATTTAAGCTTGAAAGACCCTTTTCTCATCCTCATGAGCAGCCTGTGCAGCCTCCAATGCAGCCTGAGCAACCTCTACCTCAGCCTGTTTTGCAGCAAGAGCATTTCTCATCCTTTGCATAGGGTTATTAGCACTCCTCATGGAAATAGGTAACATCATGTGGTTCACACTCCCTATGATATCCTTGGTAGTCTGTGAAGACCATATTGGACAGACACCCCAATCTCCTCAAACATAAGAGTGAGCAAGAATTCATAAGGGAGGGCATGTCCATTTACTTCCTTAAGGAGAACCCTTTGCATATGCTTCAATATAAGTCAAGGTAAGTCAATTTTCACCTCAGTGTCCAACAGTTCCATGAGAGTAAGGTCAAGAAAACTAGCCACAGTTCTTCTTTTCTTCCTAGGGATGATCATCTTATGTACTATATCAAAATAGAGTTGGTGGAATGGAGACATCTCCCTCTTAAGAACTCTTCTATGAGTGATCAAGTGAGGATTTCCAAAGAACTTTCCACACATGTCAAGAACAGATGCAAGATTGCCAAGAGGTGGCCAAGTGCGCTTAACATAGTGACACCACCCCCCATAAGGAATATTCAAGATCCTAGCAATGTCAGCTACATAAAGGTTCATTGTAACCTTTCGAACAGTAGTAGAAAATATCTGACTATTGGCCACCCTATTTGTGGTGAACTCATACACTTCAGGTTTGGCAAATATCCTCTGAAGGTCACTCTGAAGAAATAGGTGTGACCATCCTTTAAACTCTAATTTTCCCAATAAAGTCTGCATATCAATACCCCTAGAACCACTATTAACCCTTCCTCTAGCTAAGTTGTTCTTTTAAAAGTGAAAATGGTGTTCCTCAGGAGTGTCCTGATGTGATGATGGTTCTAGAACCTCAAAATTAGGATCTAACTTAGTAGCAGCAGCTAGAGGTGACTCAGAATCAGATGAGTCAGAAGGAACAGGTTTCTTTACCTGTTTCTTTGAATAAGTAGAGGAATTAGGAGGAGAAACTGTGGAGGATGGGGAACCTTTGACAATAGGAGTGAATTTTGAAGAGGAGGAAGATTTTGGAGTAGGTTTAGAGGATGATTTTCGAAACACAGAGGGTTTTGGAACTTTTGCAATGATTGTCTTCTTCTTTATGACTGATCGAAAAAGAAGATCAGGAGAAGACTCATGAGGAGGAGTGAGATCAGATATAGCCACACGTTTCTTTTTACTAGCTTGAAGTGTTTCTACCAAGGAAGAATTTTCTTGTTAATTTTTGCCTCGAGTGTGAGGAGTTCGAGGAGTAGAGATAACAAGGGAGGGTTCTACATGGACAGTGTCATCAATATAAATAGAGATGGGAGAGGGCTTTCTTTTTAGCTTAGATCTGAACCTTCTTGTGATTAGGTCTGCTATAGGAATATCATCTCGATCAATAGAAATATGATCTTGATCAAGACTCTGAAGAGAGACAGGAGGTGGAAGTGAAGGTTCAAACAATGGTGGAGGGTTAGAAGAAAATTTTGTAAAAGGGTTTTGTAGATGCTTGAACATAGCGAAATCAAACAACTTGATTGATATTGTGGGAGGAATAAGTGGAGGTAAGGTGATATTTGGATGTAGTATAATGGTTGTTGAAGGAGTAGTAGTAGAGTCAGTGGATGGCTTAGAGGAAGAAGATGCCATGGTGAAAGCAGAGATAAACAATGATTTCTTTGTGGTTATGAGAGTGGTGAATGAGGAGGAGAGGAGGAAATGCATTTAAGGTGGAGAAAAGAAAGATGGATCATGGATGAATTGTACTTGGGGAAGGAAACGTAATGATTAAGAGGGTCAGTTCTGATGGGAAAGGTCTGATAACTTTTTGAAGGAGAAGACTTTTTGGTTTTTGGCGGTTTAAGTGTAACGGAAGGGACCATGTAGACAACCACTTCTCTTTATGCAATTATGGACAATCAATAATCATACCTGAATTCTGAAGAGAAAATGGACAAAATGCCTCGATGTTCTAGTCTTTCTGCAAAATCAACACATAGCTGAGTCAATTTACTCTAAAATCTTAGAATTAGGATACACAACTAAATGTGTAAGACTGAATTAATCAACAATCACTTAAGAGCAGCTTGTTCTAGTCAATCATTGAGGGTGATTTATACAATTTTAATCATCCCCAAGGCTAACCTATTCTTTTCAAAGTGTTCTCTAGTCAAAGCCTTAGTGAATATGTCGGCAATTTGTTCCTCAGTAGAACAAAACATAATTGATATATGACATTTTTCAACATTATCTCTAAGAAAGTCATGTCTAATATCAATATGCTTAGTTCTTTTATGTTGAACAAGATTTTTGGCTATGTTAATGGCACTTGTATCATCATAGAAAATAGGAACACATCTAACATCTATACCAAAATCCATAAGATGTTGCGTAATCCATAACAATTGAGCACACCAAGATCCTACAACAACATATTCAGCTTCAACAGTAGACAAGGCCACTGAATTTTGCTTCTTAATGGACCAGGTAATCAAACATGATCCAAGAAAGTATGTCATGCCTGTGGTGCTTTTCCTGTCAACCAAATATCCTACATAATCAGCATCAGCTTATCCAACCAAGCTGAAATTACTACCTTTTGGGTACCATAAACCAAGATCACTGGTTCCTTTGAGATATTTAAAAATCCTTTTTACAGATTTTAGATGAAACTCTTTAGGATTTGCTTGAAATCTAGCACATAATCTTACACTAAAAATAATACCAGGACTGCTTGCTGTGAGGTATAGCAATGACCCTATCATTCCTCTGTACATCTTTTGCTCCACATCAGGATCTGTTTCATCCACATCAAGCTTTGTAGTAGTGGCAATTGGAGTGCTGATTTCTTTTGCTTCTTTCATGGAGAATTTCTTGAGAAGTTATTTTACATACTTCTGCTGATAGATCATTATTTTAGATTTTGTCTGTTTTATTTGCAATTCCAAGAAGTAGTTTAGCTCCCCCATCATGCTCATCTCAAATTCACAGCTCATGAGTTTGGCAAAATCATGAGTCATGATCATGTTTGTAGAGCCAAAAATAATGTCATCTACATACACCTGCACAACCAACAAATCTTTTTCATTAGTTTTCAAGAAAAGAGTGTTGTCAATTTTACCTCTAGTATGTCCATGCTCCAGTAGAAACTTTGACAATCTCTCATACCATGCTCTAAGAGCTTGTTTCAACCCATACAAGGCCTTATCCAGTTTATACACATGATCAGGAAACTTCTTGCTTTCAAACCCTGGAGGTTTTTTAACATATACTTTCTCTTTGATAATTCCATTCAAGAATGCACTCTTAACATCCATTTGATATAGAATAAACTCCATGTAGGCAACAAATGCAACAAGTAATCTAATAGCTTCAATTATGGCTACAGGAGCAAAAGTCTCATCAAAATCTATGCCTTTTTATTGATTGTATCCTTGGAACACCAATATTTCCTTGTTCCTTGTAACTGTTCCATGCTTATCAACTTTATTTTTGTACACCCGCTTAGTCCCAATTACTTTTCTATCTTTTGGAAGAGGGACTAAGTGTCATACTTTGCTTCTCTTAAAACGATTCAACTTTTCTTGCATGGCTATGATCCAATCAACATTAAGTAATGCCTCAGTTACCTTCTTTGGCTTAATCTCTAATAGAAATACCTTGAAAGTACACATACTTCTTAATCTAGACCATGTAGTGATCCCAAAAGTGAGATCAGTGAGATGAGTGAGAACATTCTCACTAGGATGTGATCCTTAATACTTGTAGCCTTTAGAGACTAAGCTTAGTATAATACTCGGATCACTGCTGATGTTCTGAGATGGGGTAGTTGGTGGATCAGTTCCCTTTGTCACTGTGCCTCCAGATTTAGTTCCCCCTGATGAAGTGTCTCCATGGTTGGTAGCTCCAGTCAATGAACTGGGTTATGTAACTTGTTCCTCAGAGTCACTTTCTTTCTGCAGGTTAGTCTTAACACAGGATTTATGCTTTGCATTGATTCTAATAATTCCAGGCCTATATTATAGGTTCAAGTTATTAGAAGGTCCTGAGAAGAAGCTTCCATATCAGTCCCACCCCCACCCCCACCCTTACCCACGACAGTGGATGATACGTCAATGAAAAATGATTGCATGGGCGGTTATGAAAGGGATAATTCTGAAGATTTTGAAGAAGAGAAGTTTGGAGGAGGTGAGGACGGGTATTTCGGTCCACAAGCAAGCTACTCTAACGGGTATTTCGGTCCACAAGCAAGCTACTCTTTCTCGAACGGAACCAATCTTTGTGTAGGACAAACATTCAAGAATAAGAAAACATTGAAGCTTTTCTTAAAGAAGGCATCGGTGAAAATGTCTTTCAATTACACAATGGAGAAGAGTTGTAAGAAATACTTCAGGGTGAGGTGTGTAGACCTACTTGTCGGTGAATGGTGCACGCATGTACGAACGGAGCATCAGGTTGATTTAAAATCAACAAGTACGCGGGAGAACATAATTATGGCATTGATCATGTCATGGGAAAATTCAAGAATGTCATCGCGGATGTCATTGCCTCAATTATTTTGAACTTTTTTGTCAACAATAAAGGTCCAAGCTCGAAAGAGATCGAGAGGATCGTATTTAGGGAGCTAAATTGCAGGCCAGGCTATTGGAAGTGTTGGATAGCAGACGTCATTGCGAAGAACATAGTTTGAGAAACATCCGAGCATGTATATGCAGTGTTGCCCGCCTTTTCTTATGTTTTTAACAGCCTCAATCCCGGGTCTACAAATTTCCTCATGGTTGAGGAGGAGTCAAGCAAGTTTATTTACTACTTTATGGCGTTTAGGGCTTCCATCTGTGGATATGCACACATAAGAAAGGTCATTACCATTGATGACACATATTTGTCTGACAAGTATGAGGGTGTGTTGCTGTCCGCTATTGCTCAAGACACACAGAAACATATCTATTCCTTAGCATATTGTGTGGCGGATAAGAAAAATGATGAGTCGTCGGAATTCTTCTTTGAGAAGATTAAGGCCATTGTCGTTGACGAACCAGAATTGTGCATTATCTCCGACAGACACGTAAGCATAGCCAATGGCCTCGTAAGGCATTATATGCTTGTGCATCATGGTATTTGTATGAGACATCCCGGTGAAAATCTTTGAACGAATCACCATTATGAAGATTATCTCCATTTGTAATACAATACAGACAAGGCGTAGACGTTGTAAAAATTTAATGACTACTTCAACGTCATTACAGAAAAATGCCCTAGCGCAACAACTTGCCTCGAGCATGACATTGGATTTGAAAAGTGGAGTCGAGCTCACTTTTCAGGAAATAGATTCAATGTCATGACCACAAACATCACCGAGTCGCTCAATGCAATATTGCTCGACGAAATAGAGTATCCAGTGGCGGCCATCTTTAACTCAATAGCACATAGGTTTGGCTAAATATTCAGGAAGAGGTATGTGGAGGTAAACAGTTCAAGAACTCCAATCGTTCCCATAGCCGAGAAGATCTTGAGGAAAAATATGACCGAGGGTGGCAAATTGTATGTGAGAAACATAAATGGAAGCACCGTGCTTGGTTGTGGTCCTTTCGTCAAAGTTAATTTATCAAAAAGGTCATGTTCTTTCAGGAAGTACAACATGATGAAATTGCCATACGCTCATGCAATGACGGCGTTGCGTTTGAAGCATGGGGACAATTACGGTACTAGCATTTATAACTACCCCTCTCCCATATATTCAAAAGAATCAGACCTCCTTGCATACTTGGAACTTATTTGTGCATTACCTCTAGATTCAAAATGGAGCATGGTGCAGGAGTATCTAGAAATGCAAGTTCTTCTACCCGATTTTGATCCTAAACTAGAGAGGACGAGGGTGAAATGCATTAAGGGTGTGTCGGAGTCTTCAAGACCCAAGAAAAGGAACAATTTCTCCAAGCGCAAAAGGCCGAGACAAAAGAGGACAACATGTAGCCTTAACGTAGGATAATAGGATTGACATTGTATTTTTTTTGTTTTGTCAAATGCACTTGACAATTTGTAATGTGTATTCTGCTTTCAAAGATAAGAACTGCAGTCAAAATTGACTTTTTTTGCTATGCATTATCGATCCCAATTCAGTTATTATATACTACGTACAAAATAGATTATACACTATAGTCATCGACTAGCCCCGTAATATATAATAAATCAATGTTTGGTCTATAGTGTAAATATTCAATACGTAGTATATAATAAACTTTTCAATTTGTCTATTGAACAAAATCTTTTCTTCGTACACTAAATATTTCAATGTAATAATGACACTTTGGAAAAGACGTCATTTTGAAAAGACCCCTCCCAATTTATTTATTAAATATTTTGCACTAAATAGATTATACACATTACTCATCGACTAGATTCATAATATATAATAAATATATAAGTGGTCTACAGAGTAAAGATTAAAATATGTAGTAAATAATACACCTTTTGAGTAGTCTATTAACGAAACCATTTTCTTCATACACTGAATATTTTGATGTAATAATGACCCATAAAAAAAAACACCATTTTGAAATGACTCTATTGCCGCCTGCGATGAATTTTTAGTGCCTATTCCCACATGCCTTTTCACCTTCCCTATAGTCTATTTAAAGGGGCCAGTCGTTGATTGTAAACCTACTTTTTACTACATTACTAAACAAGAAGAGATTTGCAGAAAAAAGGGCAAGGAGAAGGTATCCTCTTCGTCCTATGCGCAGGATGACAACAATCCATAACCTTGATTTGCTCCAACTAAGGAACGACCTGGATTTTATTTTCTAGGGTCTTGCCGCTGATCAGCTGAGGCTGGACATGGAGCTCCGGCGGATGACCCATTTTCTTCGGGCCATAGCTGAGAGGCTCCACTTGGACCCCCATGACCTCATTACCCCCTGCTTCCCCCTAGTCTAGTGTAGTTTAGGAGAATGTAGTTCATTGCGGAAGCTTTCATGGTGATATCATTTTGTAAATGAAAGCTTCCCTTTTTGTCTTTTATGTTGGGATTTTTCCCCAACATTATTATATGTAAATGCAATGAATATTATAATGAAATACAATGAACTTTATCTTCAGTATTATGCTTAATTTATGTACAACCAACTTCCTTTTTACTTTATCTTCATCATTATAGTATTGTGTTTAATTTTTTGTTGATTCATCAGTAACTCCAATCGTTCCCGTAGCCAAGAAGATCTTGATAAAAACATGATCGAGGGCGGTAAATTATATGTGAGAAACATAAACGGAAGCACCGACTAATTCACCGTGCTTGGTTGTGGTCCTTTCGCCAAAGTTAATCTATCAAAATAGCCATGTTCTTGCAGGAAGTATAACTTGATGAAATTTCCATGTACTTATGCAATGACAGCGTTGCATTTGAAGCACGGGGATGATTACAGTACAAGCATTTATAACTACTTCTCTCCCATATATTTCAAAGAATCATACCTCCTTGCATACTTTCAACCTATTTGTGCATTACCTCTAGAGTCGGAATGGAGCGTGGTGCGGGAGTATCTAGAAATACAAGTTCTTCCATCCAATTTCGATCCCAAACTAGGGAGGAGGAGGGTAAAACACATTAAAGGTGTATTGGAGTCTTCAAGACCCAAGAAAAGGAATAAGTGCTCTAAGTGCAAATGGCTGGGACATAAGAGAATAACATGTAGCCTTAACGTAGGATTATAGGATTGACATTGTATTTTTTTTGTTTTGTCAAATGCACTCGACAATTTGTAATGTGTATTCTGTTTTCAAAGATAAGGAACTACAGTCAAAATTGACTTTTTTTGTTGTGCATTATCGATCCCAATTCAATTATTATATACTACGTACAAAACAGATTATACACTATAGTCATCGACTAGCCTCGTAATATATAATAAATCAATGTTTGGTGTACAGTGTAAATATTCAATACGTAGTATATAATAAACTTTTGAAGTTGTCTATTGAACAAACTCTTTTCTTCGTGCACTAAACATTTTTAATAATGACACTTTGGAAAATGAGTCGTTTTGAAAAGACCCCTCCCAATTTATTTATTAACTATTTTATACTAAATAGATTATACACATTACTCATCGACTAGATTCATAAAATATAAATAATCTATGCGTGGTCTACAGAGTAAAGATTAAAATACGTAGTAAATAATACACCTTTTGAGTAATCTATTAACAAAACCATTTTCTTCGTACGCTGAATATTTTGATGTAATAATGACCTTTCAGGAAAAACGCCATTTTGAAATGACTCAATTGCCGCCTGCCACGACTTTTTGTTACCTATTCCCACTAATAGACTACATATATAATTATTAAATACATCTGGGTTATTCTGTAATTAGTTATTCTTCAGTTCTCTATATATACAGCTGTAACCCCTTCAATATTAATAAGATCAATTAATTCTTAAATCTGTATCATGGTATCAAAGCTAGGGTTTCTTCTTCCGCCCAAACCCTAATCTCTCCTCTTTTCCGACGTGTGTGCGCCGCCGCCACCGTCTACACCACGCCGCACGGCCTCCCTCCTCCGCCGTAGGTCGGCGCCATGGACAAGGTTATTGATCCTCTGTCAAAATTACCGTCTGGAGTAAAATTACTGCTCAGGAATCTCCACAATCTCATCCCCGAAAAATTATCTGACAACAACTACCCGGCCTGGGCACTTAACGTCCGCACCGCCCTCGCAGCCAACTTGCTGCTCGGATGGATTGACGGTGCGGAGAAGCCGCAGCCCGAGACAGCCGAGAAGGACGGCGTCAAGCTCCCAAATCCCGACTACCTTCCGTGGATGATCGTAGACACTCAGATCCGAGCCTGTCTTCTCGCAGTTATTAGCCCCTCTGTGCACAAACACGCCCGGGGTTTTCTCACATCGGCTTCACTTTGGGACGCACTAGCCACAAGGTACAACTCTGTGTCCACGGCTCATATTTTTCAGTTGCGTGACAAATTGCATACTCTTCGGAAGGGAACGAAGACGATGACTCAATACCTTGATGATGTGGCCTCTATTCTGTCTGACCTAGATGCTGTGAACGAGATTATTCCTGAACGAGACGTGGTGAATGCCGTGATACGTGGTCTTCCGGCTGGCTATTCCTCTCTCAAACAGCATATTCGCCTCTCGCCTGTCGAAATCACTCTGAATCAACTGTCTGGATGGCTTAATGCAGAAGAATTGAATCTAGACATGGAACACAAATTACTGCTCGGAGAAGCCAGTTCCACCCCTGGCGTCACGGCTCTTTACTCGGCTGGCAGCGGAGGCTCGGCCAGGGGTCGCGGTGACGATCGCCGTAACCAAGGGCGAGGCAGCGGCGGCGGTGACCGTCGAAACACCGGGCAGCAAGGCAGAGGCGGGCCTCCACCGAGGGACGGCTTCCAGTCAGGCCGCGGACAGGGACGAGGAAACCAGCGGATGCCCACACGAGATCTTCCGACGTGCCAAATTTGTGCTAAACGGGGCCATTCTGCGGCTAATTGCTGGTATCGTTATGATGACTCGCAGAATGTAAATAGCCAGTCCGGAGGATCAAGGGCGATGCATGCGTCCACAAACGCTCAATCTGGCGATTGGTATCTAGACACAGGTGCTAACACCCATGTGACGTCGGATTATTCACAACTTCAAGCTCCTCATCCGTATCATGGCTCAGAAACTATTACAGTAGGCAATGGTCAATCCCTTCCCATCACAAACACCGGCTCTGGGTATGTCTATACCCCAAATGGTAAATTTCATCTCTCAACCCTTCACCACGTCCCTTCCCTCACATCCAATCTTTTATCTGTTTATCGCTTTACTAAAGAAAATAACTGCACCCTCATTTTTAATGACACCAATTTCCAGATAGTGGACAATACCACGAACCGGGTGCGGTACACGGGCCGCTGTGAGCATGGGCTATACACTCTTCCATCCAGGTCTCCGTCTGTTGTGAGTCAAGCCATTCTCTCGTCAACCTGGCATCGCCGGCTTGGGCACCCATCATCCGCCATCACCAAATCCATTTTATCTTCCTTAGGTTTTAATTTTTCAGAAAAATTACATTGCGAGTCCTGTTCAGTGTCTAAATCTTGTCGTTTACCTTTTTCACTGTCTGAACACAAGGCCACTGCGCCATTTCAATTAATTCATTCTGATGTTTGGGGTCCAACCTCAGTTCCTTCTGTTCAAGGTTTTCGTTATTATATCTGTTTTGTTGATGATTACAGTAAATTCACTTGGCTTTATCCTCTGAAATTTAAATCTGAAGCTTATACTATTTTTGTAAACTTTGACCGAATGGTTCAAAATCAATTTAATGCCAAAATCAAAATTTTTCGAAGTGACAATGGCAAAGAATTTGTCAACAATGCATTTGGTGTTTTTCTTCAAAATCTAGGGGCTCTTCATCACACTTCATGTCCATATACCCCTGAACAAAATGGCGTTGCTGAGCGCAAACACCGTCACCTAATAGAAACAGTTGTTGCGCTCCTCCATGATTCCACCTTACCTGTTTCCTTTTGGGTTGATGCCCTTGCTACTGCCAACTACCTCATAAATCGCATGCCCACTCACACTCTCTCCAACTCCACTCCATATGCCCGTCTCTACAATCATCCACCCGACTATATCCATCTCCGCCCGTTTGGGTGTCTAGTTTATCCCTGGTTGCGTCCGCACACTCAACATAAACTTCAACCTCGGTCAACCCCTTGTGTCTTTCTAGGCTATCATCCCACTATCAAAGGTTACAAATGTTTCGATCCTGTATCTCAGAAAACATATGTTTCCCGTCATGTTCGTTTTGTGGAGGAACAATTTCCTTACACAAGTCTTTCCTCTACTCCATACTCCCCCAATCCACTTGGCGTTGTGCCATTATTTCCGTCCTTTTCTCACGCTCATGCTCCGGCTCACTCGGCACCTAACCCGGTACCCCACTACACCACTACCCACCCGAAACCCCAAACCTCCCACCCGAACACCCAGCCGACTGCCACACAACCCACCACTTCCCTACATCATACTCCTAACACACATACAGCCACCCCATCCACCGCTGCACATCCCAGCTCCCACGGCAGCCCCACCCAACCCCCGCTCACGCATCATACAACTCCACCACCCCTTCCTAATCACCCTCCACTCAACACTCATCCTATGACAACCCGAGCCAAGGCCGGTACCTTCAAACCCAAAGCCTACCACACTCAAATACCCTTTGATGCACATCCCACAACTGAGCCTACTACCTACAACCAAGCCTCCAAAAATAGTTTCTGGTGCAAAGCTATGGATGAGGAATTTCAGGCTCTGAATGAACAACGTACATGGGATTTGGTACCTCTGCCTAGTAACCGAAAGTCTATTGGGTGCAAATGGGTGTTTCGCATCAAACGAAATTCAGATGGATCTCTTTCTCGCTATAAAGCACGTCTGGTTGCAAAAGGGTATCATCAGGAGTATGGTGTGGATTATAAGGAGACCTTCAGCCCTGTTGTTAAGCAACAGACTATTCGTCTGGTCTTGTCTCTTGCTCTTCACTATGATTGGCCGCTTCATCAGCTAGACGTCAGCAATGCCTTTCTTCATGGTCATCTTGAGGAAGAAATCTATATGGTTCAGCCACCGGGATATGTTAATCCCAACCGTCCTCACTATGTTTGCAAGCTTCGCAAATCACTGTATGGCCTGAAACAGGCCCCTCGTGCCTGGTACACACGTCTCTCTACTTTTCTGCAGGGTCTTGGTTTTCGCACCTACCATCATGACAACAGCCTCTTCACCCTTCACTGTTCTCGAGGGACAGTCATCATTCTTATCTATGTGGATGATATTGTTATTACAGGCAGCTCGTCATCACTCATCACTGAAATTACTGAAGCTATGCATCGTGACTTCAAACTTAAGGACCTCGGTCCTCTGGAGTTCTTTCTTGGCCTCGAACTCATCCGCAAATCGGGAACCATATTGATGCATCAGACAAAATATACCCTTGAACTTCTAAATCGGGCTGGAATGACAGACTGCAAACCCGCGGTCACTCCCATGGCAGTCCGCCAATCCCCAGGGCCGAATACTCCCTTTGCCGATCCTACACTATATCGGAGCCTCGTCGGTGGACTTCATTATCTTGCTGTTACTCGTCCGGACATCCAATATGCAGTCAATCGAGTCTCCCAATCAATGCATGCTCCCACAGAACAACACTTTCAGGCCTTGAAACGCATTCTGCGCTATCTTCAAGGTACTCTTCACTGTGGAATTTTATTTCAAAAGGGCTCGTTTGATATATCTGTTTTTTCTGATTCGGATTGGGCTAACGACAAAGATGATCGAAAGTCCACTACTGGATATATTGTTATGATGGGACCGAATCTGATTTCCTGGTGCACCAAGAAGCAAACGCGAGTGTCCCGTTCCTCCACAGAAGCAGAATATCGTGCCATGGCTGCGGGTGTTGCTGAAGCCATGTGGTTACGATACCTTACGGATGCACTTGGCATTCCCCCGACGAAACCACAGATTTATTGTGACAATCAGTCCACTATTTGTGTTACCAAAAATCCAGTCCTTCATGATCGTATGAAGCATGTTGGGTCTGACTGTCACTTTGTTCGCGATGAGGTACTTGCAGGAGCAATGGCCACGCACTATGTCCCATCTACTGACCAGCTTGCTGATATTCTCACCAAGCCTCTTCCGTTACAGCCTTTTCAGTCTCTCTGCTCCAAGCTGCCCCTCGTTACCGCTGATCAGCTTGCGGGGGGATAATAGACTACATATATAATTATTAAATACATCTGGGTTATTCTGTAATTAGTTATTCTTCAGTTCTCTATATATACAGCTGTAACCCCTTCAATATTAATAAGATCAATTAATTCTTAAATCTGTATCACCCACACACCTTTTCACCTTCCCTATAGTCTATTTAAAGAGGCCAGTCGTCGATTGTAAACCCACTTTTTACTACGTCACTAAACAAGAAGAGATTTGCAGAAAAAAATGGCAAGGAGAAGGTATCCTCTTTGTCCCATGCGCAGGATGATGACAATCCATAACCTTGATTTGCTCTGACTAAGGAGCGACCTGGATTTTCTTTTCCAGGGTCTTGCCACTGATCAACGGAGGCTGGACATGGAGCTCCGGTGGATGACCCATTTTCTTCGGGCCATAGCTGAGAGGCTCCTCTTGGACCCCCATAACCTCATTACCCCCCTGCTTCCCCCTAGTCTAGTATAGTTTAGGAGAATGTAGTTCATTCCGAAAGCTTTCATGGTGACAACATTTTGTAAATGAAAGCTTCTCTTTTTGTCTTTTATGTTGGGATTTTTTCCCAACATTATTATATGTAAATGCAATGAAAATTATAATGAAATGCAATGAACTTTATCTTCAATATTGTGCTTAATTTATGTACAACCAATTTCATGTTTACTTTATTCATCTGTACAGTACTGTGTTTAATTTATTGTTGATTCATCAGTACAGTATGTTTAAAGATTTCTATAGATTGTTTCACCAAATGTAAGAAAAAAATATTGAGGATATAATCGACTAGGCTAAATATGAATTATATACTGATATCTGTGTTGATTCATTTGTACATTATATTTAAAGATTTGTATAGACTGTTTCACTAAACGTAAGAAAAAAATATTGAGTATATAATTTACTAGGCTAAATATGAATTATATACTGATATCTATGTTGATGATTCAGTGTAAAGACTTCTTATCGATTTATACTCAGGTCGATTATCGGCCTGAGCAAACGTCTATGCTCAACTTACTGAATATATGGACAACTTAAAATAATGATAAAAAAGAGAAATTAAATTAAATTAAATTAAATTAAAGTATGTTAATTAATACCATTAAAATATTATAAATCAATTTATATACATAAATTGTAATACCCAATCACTTTTGAATGTGATCAAGTGTTTATTTAAGATATGTTGTAGTCGTAGATCATTGAGATGACACAAAAAGGGGAGAAATAAAATAAAATAGATATGAATCATCCAAGCACTAAAGAACGACTACATATCATGATAAGAGATTAGACATGTGTAATGAGCATAAGGAAGAGTGATGGTTGTCACTTGTGGGTGTTGTTGGGACAAGTAGTGTTTGAGAACAAGAAGTCCTTCTCAATACAGACTCTTTTTATGAGTAATTGGCTGTTACTATCATTACTCTCCATTTACTCATTTGATCGAGTGTCCAATTATTTTGTATCATATTATGATATTTAGTCACTTTACATAGCGTAAATGATGTTTATTTTATTTTATTTCTTCTTTTTTAAATCTCACCTCTTTTGAAAATAGACCTATGATGATATCTTGAATTTATTATAGATAATTATCTTTATCTATACTAGACTATATTACTAGTCATGTATCGACCAATGGAGTCTATTTTCAAAGAAGGTGATATTAATAAAAAGAGAAATAAATAAAATAAAATAAATAAATATCATTTACGAATGTAAAGTGACTAAATATCATAATATGAGAATACAAAATAATTGGATACTCGATCAAATGAGTATAACAGAGGGTAATGATATTAACAACCAATTACTCATAACAAGCGTCTGTATTGAGAAGGACTTCTTGTTCTCAAACACTACTTGCCCCAACAACACCCACAAGTGACAACCATCATTCTTCCTTATGCTCATTATACACATCTAATCTCTTGTCATGATATGTAGTCATTCTTTAGTGCTTGGATGATTCATATCTATTTTGTTTTATTTCTTTTTTTTTTTCATGTCATCTCAATTATCTACGACTACAACGTGTCTTAGATAACACTTGATCACGTTCAAAAGTGATTGGGTGTCATAATTGATGTATATAAATTGCTTTACAATGTTTTAATGGTGTTAACTGACATACTTTAATTTTATGTTATTTAATTTCTCCTTTTTTTGTCATTATTTTAAGATGTTCATTCCAGTAAGTTGATCATAGACACTTGCTCAGGCCAATAATCGACCTGAGTATAAATCGATAATAAGTCCATACAGTGGATCATCAACACAGATGTTAGTATATAATTCATATTTAGGCTAGTCGATTACAAAAGACATAAACATTCTTTTGAGATCCTTTGAAGTAAATGATGAATCATTTGAATTTCCTCCAACGATTTGATTCTTTACCAATAGTAAAAGGGTACAATTTTCCAACGGTCAGTTTTTGATAGCCCTACTATATAAAGGAAACAGACCATTTTGAACTCCTTCATGTTCATTTATTCAGCACTTTCTTGTTTTGCTTCAACAACAACAATATTGAAATCATCTCAAACGTCTAAAAAATATTTATATTTGTCATTGTGGTAATCCCGTTGTTTTGAGGATGTCACGAACCGATAAGAATCCAGGTAAAAAATTCTACAAATGTGCAGTTGGAAAGGTTTGTTTTTGTTTAAATAAAAATTTATTTATGTTCGTCACATAATACTATTTACATATTTATCAATGTTATTTTAGGATAATGGTGGATGCTCTTATTTTTAGTGGATTCCTTTCGATTTCGAGGAATTAAAATTTCAAGGCGTTGCAAAGTTTGAAATGTTGGAAAGGCTTAGAGAATCTAAAGAAAACAAAGATCTTCTTATGACCATAAATAGAGAATCAGAACACAAGATTGATCACTTAAAAGTCGTCGAAATTGAGAGGGATCAACTTAAGCATAGGTTGGCTATGGATGAAGAAAAAAAGAAGGGCCTAAAAATTATGGTGTATCATTTACTATTAGTTTTGGATTTTTGGAAAGGTATAATGGGGGTGTAATGGGATTGAATGTATTATATCTCTTTTATTAATCGACTACTTTTCACTTATATTATATATGATTTACTTTTTTCATTCATCGACTACACAACACTGTACTATATATACTTTACTTGTTAGTCAGATTCTATAATCAACAATGACATTTATGTAAAATTAATGATACGTTGATTATATAAATTGTAAAAAAATTATCATAAACTCTAAAAGCAATTTCAAAAATAAAATTGTTCAGCTCTACACATCCAGAGCTGAACTTCTTCCTTCTACCTGCCTTCATCATGATTATCATTCTCTACACCAGCTAATTCATCAGTTTTTTTTTTTCACAAACAACTTCATTTCTTCTTCTTTTTTTCTTCATTGCCTTTATCTAGATTTTCGTTCTCTACAACAATTGCATCATCAGAGATCATCACCTCATCAGTATTGATCGAGTCCTGTTCCAAAGCTGCTACCTTAAGGAGCACTTCTTTAATGTCGTTGTCATCGCGGACAACCCTCGCTGATGAATGCTAATTTTGGACCTGCACACATGCATTTTCAAGTACCGTTTATAACAAACTATGTTATCAGTTGATAAAGAATTATTTAGATTCTATTATAAGTAAAATGGATTATATAAAATATGCAACTTCTATAATATACAGAGGAGATATTACCTTCATCTTTATCTTTCTTGTCTACTTCTCTTTTTCTGCTCTCCTCAGCCATATTTCTTTCATAAAATCAACAATGTCCTTTATCGACTCCTCCAGCCTAAACACCCACTCTTTCAAATTTTTGACCATTGGTGTTTTTCTCGATGCTCTCAACTTAGTTGTTCCCGCACCACGAGTGACATTCCTTGAAACAACATTTTCATCCAAATCCTGGTCATCATACCCGTCCTTACCATCCACCGATGAGGTGATGACAATCACACCCTCCAGATGGGCCTTCAAGCCATCAATAAATATGTCATTTGGTTCGTCCATTAATGCTTTGAACTTTTTCATATAGTGCTGCTTCATTTCACGGACGGTGGGAATAAGGTATGTGTGCACTCTCTACAGATAAATAGGCAAATGTAATTATTAAGCAACATAATATTGGTAAAAGTATTCTTCGAAAAAATTATTTCATACCTTTATGCTCCATCTGTTCAAATGTGGATCGCCTTTGATTAGTTTATCACCTTTTGAGGTGTGCCATTTGAGCAATCGGAGAATGGGTAGCGAGTCTTTTATTGATTTACCATTTTCCCTACTGAGCTCGGGAAAGGCAAAGGCTTCGTATATTTAAATCTATGATTAAAAAATATATATATAACTCAGTCAGTATAGTATAGACACCATAAATACACTACAGTATAGAATAAACTACTTCAATGGATATAATCAATACCAGAAATGCTCAGGGGAATCCATAAATCGCGTACGATGAAACTCCCTTTGTCACATATGTATTCTTATACTTTGTGAAGTTTATCCGCTTTTTTAGATAGTCTAGAGTCAAAGCAAATGACTGCTTACCACAAGGGTATCTCTCAAAGAATCTCACGTTATCCACCATCTTGATGGTGTCTATGTCCACAATTTTTGACAAGTCGCGGACAAACAATATGCAATGCACGAATCAAACCAAGCAGCATTTGAACTTGTCCTCCTTGTCCAGCCTCCCACCTCTAATAAGCTTCAACAATCTCTTGGCATTTACACTCATTTTTTTTGCAATCCTTTTGAAAAAAAGCTTCATCCTCCTCCATCGCTTTGATATATTTTGAATCACGGGGATAATGTCTACATTTTAAACTCGTGATTAGCGCAAACTCCTTCAGGACAAAATATGCAGGCCTGTCGTTGATGCAGAACCATATTTCATGTAGCATGTTGTCCTGTTGAACTCGACGAAGAAGTGTATAGTGGACAAGCTGTCCATTGAACTTCATATGTTCTGGAAAGTCCCATAAACAACCAAAATAGGAATTCTAAAACCTAGACTTCAGACGTAGATCAACCACGACTTGTTTGAAATCATAAAACATTTTCAAACGAGACCTAATAGATATCTTAGCCGAAAATGATCCAACATCATCCATAACTTTGGAGAGGTCATACCTCCCAACCGAAATAAACCTTGCACAGTGGGGCAAGATCTATGCTTCCTCATCTATCCTATGCTCAATTTCTATTTCCTTCGGCTCATCTCTAACCAAAGCTTGAACAACTTCGTCGCTGGAATTTCTATTCTCCGATTCATCGACTACTCATTTTTTTCTCGGACCTCTTAACTTCTACAGCCTTGCATTTGTTACCTCTAGCCATTTTTTATGATCTACGTACAAAGAATAAGATTTCTCAACTATAACAGCAAAACCAAAACCTAATCAACTTAACAGTCTATTAACATGACAACAGATGCAACACACCAATTGCCTATTAACAGAACAAAAACATGCATATAAAACACCATTATATAGAACAAAAACAAGAAGAAACCCAGATTTTTAACACGATAACAGAGAAAGTTTGGAAAAAAGATTCGCAGTACAACCGTCGAGGGAAATCATAATCCATCAAAATAATGTACAATCAAACAAATATCAACTTAAAAACACAGATTTTCAGTAAAATCAAGCCCCATTTTTTCAAAAGAAATTTTAATTTTTTTCGTCCAAATCAAACAAATACCTAATCAACCCAACGGTGTATTAGCAGAACAAGAACAACGTATGATTCAAACCAAGGAATCTCCAACAAGAACATGCATCTACAACACCATTACATTGAAGAAAAATTAGATTTCTTGGCAACATTTACCGATGAAATTAGCAAAAAAAATTTACCATGCAACCGACAAGGATAATCGATATACATCAATTATCCATCAACAATCAAACAAATACCAACTAAAAAATAAAGAATTTCAGTAAAATCAACCCCCGATTTTCAAAAAAAATTCAATTATTTTCCCAAAGTAACTAAATCGACACAAACTAAAACAACAAAAAATGAAAAAAAAACCCATCAATATGGAGCACAAAATACTCGGAAGATGAATTGAAATTAAAATACTCGAAAGCTGAATTGAAATTACCTGAAGTTGAAGATCGAAGTTCTTCAAGATTTAGTCAAGTTAGAAATAAAAAATGGTGAATGGGTACAAAGTAGCGGGAGTGACGGATGAAAGAGTGAGGAGAGAGAAATATTTTTGGTATTTAACTGAAAAGTGGGGTGTGAAAAGTATTTTAAAAAGACTTAAGGGGTGCCAAAAAGTTTTTTTTCTTACACTTTAACCCATACCCCACAATTTTATCCCAAATCCTAAAAATGTAAATGAGAAAAAAAGTGTCTATTTCTAAAAGTAAGTTTTAGAAGTGTCCCTTTTACTCATTCTTCTCCCGTGACAGGCCCACTTAGCTTTAAACCAATTTTGACCGGTCCAAACGGTCAAAATGTAAAAAATAATAAAAATTAAAAATAAAAATTCAAATTTACATGTTTTTTTCAATAAATACTACATATACACACGTATATACATTTTAAATACGTTAAACAATAAACGTATAACATATATACATTACATTTTATACTACTTTAGATTTTAGAAAACAGATACCCATGTATACAATAAAATAAATATATACTACTTTAGACTTTAGTCTATACTCTATATAGATAATATGTATACATATATATGTACAATATAATATGTATACTAATTAAAATACTACTTGAAACAATATACATACAACATATATACATTAAATATATACTACTTTAGAGTCTATAGTAAATATATACACATATATACGTTCAACATAATATATATATACTACTTAAAATACTACTTGAAAAAATATACATACAACATATATACACCATATATATACTACTTTAGAAAACATATACACATGTATATATTAAATATATACTACTTTAGAGTCTATAGAAAATATATACACATATATACGTACAATATAATAAATATACTACTTAAAATACTACTTGAAACAATATAAATACAACATATATACACTATATATATACTACTTTAAAAAACATATACACATGTATACATTAAATATAT
Organism: Capsicum pubescens; assembly: GCA_030864215.1. Lineage (NCBI taxonomy): Eukaryota > Viridiplantae > Streptophyta > Magnoliopsida > Solanales > Solanaceae > Capsicum > Capsicum pubescens. The sequence goes on from CM061538.1 coordinate 103,207,636, forward strand.
ATTACTTTAAAGTCTATAGAAAATATATACACATATCTACGTACAATATAATATATATACTACTTAAAATACTACTTGAAACAATATACATACAATATATATACACTATATATATACACTACTTTATAAAACATATACACATGTATACATTAAATATATACTACTTCAGAGTCTATAGAAAATATATACACATATAATGCGTACAATATAATATATATACTACTTAAAATACTACTTGAAACAATATGCATACAACATATATACACTATATATATACTACTTTAAAAAACATATACACATGTAATATATACTACTTTAGAATCTATAGAAAATATATACACATATATGTAGAATATATACTACTTAAAATACCATTCGAAAGTTGAAAGACATATACATTACATGCTATAGTACTTTAGAAAATATGCACACATATATACATACAAGATTACAATGTATACTACTTAATATAATAATACTTGAAGTTTTGAGCACATATTCAAAAATTTATAATTTTTACATACAACACTTAAAAGATAAACTTATAGTATTTTTATATGTCAATACTAGTTGTCTAAGTAATATTTGCTAACATTATTTTTATTTTTTCATTATATGTATATATATTTGTTATGTTTATTACTTAGTGTAAAGTTTGATAGTAAATTAGTAATATATTAAAAGTATTTAATTGAAACTAGACATTCAATTTAAATAAAAAGAAATAAGGAGTGAATGAATGTTGTATTTTATTGATTGCAAAATAATCCAAAACTTATAATTTATATGAATGAAAAATCTACAAATTTTGCATCATTTTTTTCAACTCATGCATGTTAATATTAACAGGAACTACCATAGGAAAGTCAAAATTTATAGGGCAAAGGCAAAATCATGCATTGGACTTGATTGTGCTGAATTCTCTCTTGAAGTCATAATTTCTTTAAGATTTTGTTCGTCTTTCGGCTCCTCCTCCATTCCTTGATTTCTTTGTTCTTCTCTAATCCAATCTCTTAGGCAAACTGGAACATTCATAGCATTGCTTCCCAATGGGTGTCAGTTTTCTCCAAGTTGTTGTCATCCCTGACTAAAAGCGGTCTTCGATGCAACAATTGATATTAAAACATTCAATATATCTCTAGCTAATCTTGAAAGCACCGGATATTGTCTTTCATTATTCTTTCACCAATCCAACGCGAAGATCCTTGCTCTACGATCCTCTATTGGCTGTCGAAGATACTACTTAAGCTCTTTCTGAGAATGTGTTCTGTGTGATGAAGGCTGCACCCTGTCCCAAACATTTAAATCAGAAAAGTAATCAGGATAACTACTATGTGCCTTCCTTTTAGAAGATGATGGATCCTCGGGAGCTTGAGGAGCGAAAGTTGGAGTGATATTTGTCGTTACGGCTTCATCAAGTAAATCGGCATAATGGTTATATAATGCTTTCATGTAATTATTCGCATCACTCGTATCCATAAGCAAAAAAGGTTCTTCTTCAGGCTGTATCTCTATAGCATTATAAATAATAGAACTAAATTGGGCCATAATATTATATTTCATACATGGATTTATTATAGCACCAATCAAATAAATTGGGGGAGGCGGATAAAAATATTTTTTGAATTTAGTAATCATAAGCCTTTTTGTAACCTTCTTTATTCTTATATTTGTTAAGCAAACAAGAAATTTTGGCTAAATAAGCTAAAATATTACAAACAGTAGGATAATAAGCACCAGAGAATTCAACCGTAGCTATATAAAAAAAATTCAAAAATTTAACAAGATCATCAATTGCAGTTTAATCAGAATCACGTAGCATGCACTCAGGTAAAGAACCAGAATATTGATTAAAAGTCATTGTAATAGAAAATTTATAAGCAAAACAAGTTTTTAAATAAGTGTAAGTAGCATTCCATCTAGTATCACATTCTTCAGGCATAAATATCGGTCTAAGTCCATTTTGTTTACAATATGTTTATTATTTATCATTGTTATTAAATAATATTCCATGTAGAATTGCTCTAACTTCTGATCTTGGTAGTGTTGTTAACAAAAATGATCATTTAACAATTACTTGTCACCGGATAGATAGTAGTTTTATTATGCGAAAATGTATTCTAGCATTTTTGTTTGATGAAGATCATAGACACACTGGAAGATTTATTTCTGAATTCATTTCTAAAGTAGCAAAATATTATGCTTAACTAATTGACCGGTTGTTGGGTTCAATCTAGTTTGTGCTTGCGAACCAACAGCCTCACCACCTTGTGCAATACTTAACTCTCTTGCGTGTCTATCTCCTAAATGTCTCATCAACAAACCCATAACCCCTTCATTGCCTCCGATTTTATGCTCATATACAATTTCACAAATATTGCATTGTACCTTACTTTGTCCTTCTATTTCCAAAAAAAATTCTCATGCAATACTAGTTCTTCTACGAGATCTTGCAGGGGCACGGGGAGGACGGGGAAGAATATTAATTGATTCAGATCTAACATTAGCATTTTCGACTGCGGGTGTCTTACCAATATTTTCATTCTCTACATCTAAATTAATCGCGTCTACTTCATTCTCTTCTTCTATACCATAATTTTTCTGAGCGTCTAAATAATTTATATCGTGGGCACCTACACCTATTTAATCCTCAAAAGGTTCACTAACTGTATCAGAGGCCCACGGGTATATCCAGTACATGAACTACCTATACCGAAACCGCCACCAATTCATATTTTACTACCACTACCATTTTTGAGGTAAAAATTTTTGATACTTTTACCGAGATTTATTAATTTATTCATATTATAAATTAAACTTATAAATATTCAAAATACACAAAAATAATAAAATTAAATATTCAATAATTAATACACTAATTAAAAATTAAAAGTAAGAGATGAAACGATTATACCAAACCTTGAATGTATTCAAAAGTTGCGACTTTAGAAAACTTCCACTTGACATTTGTATTCACAAAATTAATAAATAAAATTGAGCACTTTTGGAGATAATTAGAATATTTGAGAGAGATTGAGAGAATACGATTGTGTGAAAAATAATTTGAATTCAAGGCATTTATAGACAAATTTTTGATTTTTTTTTTTTTAAATTAAGGAAATTTGGCCAAATGACCGTTGAACCTCAAACACCATTATAGCCATTGGGCCAACGGTCTATTTGACCGTTGGAATGCTGCAACCCACAACTTGCCAATTTTTTATTTTTTTATTACCGGTCTGGGTAACCCGTGAGCCTGGTTTGTTTTTGAAACTGTGCCGATCTGTCGGGCCTGTCAACACAGACGGCCCAGGTTGGGACCGACATCCCAATAACCTGAAAGACCACCGATCCGGACCGACTAAACGAGCTAGACTAATCGGGCCAAAATGGGCCAACCTGGCCCAATTGACAGGTTTAATTTATGCTTTTATTTTGTTCTCCCCTAGTATACTCCTTTCTGTTCTTGGTAATGAATTAGATGTAGTAAAATATTTTGTTCCTGCAAAACTAAAACACCAATTAATTTAAAAAAATAGCCATAGTGTTGCCCTCTCTGTATGTGTATTAAAGGTGAATAATTCTTCCTTTCATCAATTCCTTTAGCCTAGTTATCAATATATTAAAGTAGTTGCTTCTTTGAATGGTCTTGGATCCTAGATCAAGAATCCTTGCAAGTTGGACCTTTATTTAAAAATCAGAAGAGCCTTCCCGCCAAGCCCTCAATTGTAGAACCACCTTAACTTAAGATTAAACCATATGTCTTCTTAGGAAAAGGCAACACCTTACCTATTATTATTGCAGGAGATTTATTGCCATGGAAAGTGAAAGCTTCAAAGTTAGTAGTAAGAAAATTTATTTAGGCCATTGAGTAATGCAGATATCATCGAGATCGCTCTCGAAATCTGCACATATAAGATAAAGTTGGAGCTCGATTGTATACCGAGTTTTAAGCACCAACTACGGCTAAATCCTCCAATGCAAGAGGTTGTAAAAAAAGAGATTATTAAGTGGTTAGATACAGGGGCTGGATATCCTATTTTTGATATCACATAGGTAATCCCAGTTCATTGCATCCCTAAGAAATGAGGAATCATGGTAGTTGTTAGTAAAAATAATACGCTTATCACCATTGACACCAGTTATGAGTTGGAGAGTATGCATGGATTCCCAAAAATTAATCTCTTATGGGGAAGGACCATTTTTTCAAGTCATGCATGGATCAAATGCTTGAGATTTGGGGTGCGGAGTTGGTATTATTTCTTGGATGGGTGCTTTGGCTATAACCAAATTTGCATTGCACTTGAGGATCAAGAGAAGACTATATTCACATATCCATATGACACTTTGCCTTTATGTGAATGTCATATGGGTTACACAATGGGCTTACCACATTTCAAAGATGCATATTATATATCTTTTTGGATATGATGGAAGACACTACATAGGTCTTTATGGATGATTTTTTTGTGGTTTGTGACACTTTCAAATCATGTCATGAACACTTAGAGAAGGTACTTGAACGATATGTTGAAACGAATCTTGTGTTGAATTAGAAAAAGTTTCATTTTATGATAAAAAAGGGTATAGTGCTTGGGTACAAAATTTTGAGTCAAGGAATTCAAGTTGACCAAGCTAAAGTTGAATTTATTGCCATCCAATGTTCATGAAAGGTGATCAAAGTTTTCTTAGGCATGTCAGCTTTTATCAAAGGTTTATCAAATATTTCTCTAAGATTGCCCACCCAATGTGCATGCTTCTTGAGAAAGAAGCAAAAATCGAATTTGATGGTGAATGTGTGAGGGAATTGAATTTCCTCATGATGAAACTTGCATGGGTTCTTATCATTATTGCGTCGAATTGGTCACAACCTTTTGAATTGATGTGTGATGTAAGTGGCTTGTCTTTGGGTGTGGTGTTAGGGCAAACAAAGGACAAGTTTTTCCACCCAATCTGTTATGCTATCAAGATCTTGAATTATTCATAACAAAATTATATGGTTATGGAGCAAGAATTGCTTGCCGCAGTCTACGTTTTTGAAAAATTTCATACATATTTTTGGGGGTACAAGTCATTGTGCACATCAACCATGCAACTTTTTGGTATTTGATGGATAAAAATAAAGTCAACCTTGGTTGATTAGATGGATCTTATTACTTTAAGAATTCAATTTTGAAGTTAAGGATCAAAAAGTATGTGAAAGCCAAGTAGCGGACCACCTATTTCACCTCGAGTCAAACAAAGAAAAGTGGAGTGAAATTGAGATTAACGACACATTTTCCGATGAGCTTGATATGGTTCGTAAGGTGAATATGCTACCTTGGTATACCAACTTTGCAAATTATGTTGTGAGAGGGTTACTCCCTGATGAGCATTACAAAATAAAGCATTTCCTCTATGATATAAAAATCTATTATTGGGATGAACCCTATTCTTTTTGGGAGTGTACAAACAAAGTGATACTGTTGTGTTATATAATAGAGATGAGGTTTATTCTTGAGGCACGTCATTCATCACTTGTTATTGGAGATCATAGTGGTGTGCATAAAACTGCATAAGTCCTCCAAAGCGGATATTATTGTCAAAATTTATATCGTGATGCACATGAGCTAGTATGGGAATGTGAACAATGCCAACGGCATAGTGTGTTAGCTTTCCATACTTATGTAATATGTTTTAAGAATGACAAACTAATAATTGACAATTTGCAGAATATAAAAGATCTCTAATGATGAAAGAATATCTCGCACAAAGTGAAGAAGTATCCATACAAATCTCGCAAAGCAAGGAGTATCTATCCAAAGAGGAACGCTGAATATGGAACCACATCAATTGAGATCTCGCTAGACAAGGAAATCAATGATGATTGAACATCTTTCACGGCAAGGCTAAAGGAAAGGAGATCACGCCCTCTACATGGACACATCTGATATGGACATGTATGACTGTGAGAAAGGAAGGTTGCACCAAGTATGGACATATCTGATATGGACATACCATAGGGTACAAACTCCTTCATTCAAGGAATCAATTCAAATCCTTAATTGAGAAGAAATTCTTTGGGTTTCCTTATGAAGACAAGAAGCAGAAGCAACTGAAGAATATAAAAGCCAAGACTAAAGACAAAAGAATGCATGCAACTTCACGAAAGATCTGAGTGTGTCTCAATCTTAGTCTTGATAAAAACTTTATACTCTTTGTTTACAATATTCACAAAAGAATGATTGAGTCAACTTAGTTATTACAATTGAAGTTGTGTCACAACATCTGAGCCTAAGAGGACTGGAAGTAGGCACCACATTGGTGTTCTAAACCAGGATAAATTATTGTGTTGTTGCCTTATTTGAATATTTACTTATCTACATCATTAATTCTAAACTATGTTGTGTTTGAGTACGTATATCTGCAGGGAAGTTAACCGACTTACTTGACTAGTTGACTCAGGAAATTTTCAATTTAACCCTCTCTTGACTTTCAATTGGTATTAGAGCAGGTCTCGTCAAATAGTGTTACGAGTAAGGATCAAATGGGTAACTACCAAATTCCAAGATCTCTCCTTCAAGATGGTCACTCCTTTACAAGACCACCTTATTTTAATGGACATCATTACTACTATTGAAAGAACAGATTCAAAATCTTTGTTCAATCAAATGACTTCCAAGCATGGGTTGTCATTAAGAAGGGATCAAAGCCCATTCCAAGACTCAAAGAAAAACATAAGGACAAGGACAAAGATAAGGAATCAATCAGTATTGACATGGAGGACCTGGAAAACTTTGTAGTCACCAAAGAACAACATGAGGTAATTTAAATTAATGCACGATCTATAAGTTTACTTCTTTGTGCAGTGAGCGGAGAAGAATATGACAATATATAAACCTGTGAGAATGCAAAAGAGATGTGGGATAAATTTAAAGTAACCTATGAAGGAACCACTAAAGTCAAAAAGGCAAAAATCAGTGCTCTGGTCAATGAATACGAGCTGTTCAAAATGGAAGAAAATGAAAAGGTGGAATCAATGTTTGCCAGATACAGTAAAATTATATGTGAGCTGAAATCATTAGAAATGAACTATTAGCACAACCAACAATTCCAGAAACTTGTCATAAGTCTCCTTAATATATGGGATACGAAAGTTGCCATTTTAAAACATGAGGACCTTCATAACATGACATACGATGAATTATGAGGTAATCTCATTGCCTATGAGTGAAATTATATCAACATGTTCAACAAGGAAGAAAAGAAGACACCCGTTTCCTTCAATGTTGCAACAACTAGAGAAGAAGAATTCTTGGAAGAGGTCAATAGTAAAGGAATGGATCTTATAAATCGAGGAGTAAGGCAAATCTCGAAATAAAGACAACTGAGACCCCAAGGAGCCAAAAATAATGATTTCCAAGAAATGATGATTCCTGTTATTATTGTGGAAATCTAGACCACGTTAAAAAAAATTGTCCAAAATTGAGAAGAAGATCTTCTAGAAAAAATAAAAATTTAGAGCTTGGAGTGATGAAGATGAAACCAAAGAAGAAATAGAAACTTCCAACATGTGCTTCATGGCAAAATGTGAATCAAACGAGGAACACATCCACAAAATCTATAAAAAAGGAATGTAGGTCATAGATAGCGGATGTTCCAGACATATAACCGATAAGAAAGAAAACTTTTGCTCTCTAAGGAAAATAGAAGAAGGATTAGTCAGATTTGGTGACAACGCCAAAGGTGATGTCGTTGGATTCAGCTCAGTAAAGCTCAACTGCTCATGTGAACTTATAGAAGTGTATCTCATAGATGAACTCAAACACAACATGCTCAGTATCAATTAACTATATGACATAGGATTTGGAGTCTCCTTCAAAGCCAAAGTTGCTCCATCAAACATGAAAAAAGAGACATCCCTCTTATCAATGAACGTGCTAATAATATTTATTTTCTGAAAAATCCTAATTTTACTACTCTTAACTTATCCCACTGTGCAAAGTAATGATACTTGGTTGTTTCACAGAAACATTGGGCGTGCCAGTATGCATGTCATCGAGAAACTCTCCAGACTTGAACTGGTGAAAGGTCTACTAAAACTCATGTTTGAAAAGGATCACATCTGTGATGCTTGTTAATTAGGTAAATAGACTCAACTATCATTCAAAGTTAAAAACATTGTCACTACTACCAAACCTATCCAAATAATCTACATGGATCTGTTTGGCCCTACCAAAACTGCAACTATTGGTGGAAAAAGATATGTCTTTCTTATTGTTGATGGTTATTTTCATTTTACATGGGTAATGTTTCTTGATCATAAACATGAGTATTTCACAAATTTTGAGATTTTCTTTAGAAAAGTCCAACGAGAAGCAGGGCATTTAATCACCTATGTTCACAACGATCATGGAGGAGAATTTGAAAATAAAGCTTTCTAAGAATATTGTGCTCAGAACGGATACTCTCGTAACTTCTCATCTCCTCGATATCCTCAACAAAATGGTGTCGTGGAGTGAAAGAATTAATATCCTCAGGAAACTGCAAGAACCATACTGCTAGAACACAACTTACTAGATCACTTCTAGGCAGAAGCAGTAAGAACACCATGTCACTTCATCAACATATGTCTTATGTACCAATTCTAAAAAAAACTCCTTATGAGATATAGAGAATGTCACATCATCAACAGATGTCTTATATACCAATTCTAAAAAAGACTCATTATGAGATATAGAGAAGTACAAAACCTAATATAAGCTATTTTCATCCTTTTGGATGCAAGTGCTTCATCCACAACAATGGTTAGAATAACTTAGGAAAGTTCGATCCTCGAAGTGATGAAGGTACTTTTCTTAGGTACTCTCCCATCAGTCATGCTTATAGATCCTATAATAAATAAACTTTATTCATCGAAGAATCTATGCATATTATATTTTATGAATCTAATCACTCTCCTATAAGCTTGAGTTTTGATTAGGAACAAGAAAATTATGTATAATCGGAAGTCAAAATAGATTCAACTCCTGAGCTATCAACTGATGAGTCGACTACAGTCAATTTAGAGTTAATTCCCACTGATAAAACATCTAAAACCAATGTTCCCAGATAATGGAGACACAATGCAAGCTTTTCGAATGAATTCATCATTAGAAATCCAGATGACATAATACAACCAAGAGCTTCAATAAGGAAGCAAGCATCCATTTCTCTTGTGTCTCAAATTGAGCCCAAAAAGGTTGATGAGGCACTTCAAGATGAGTTTTGGGTTGATTCTATTAAAGAAGAGTTAGAATATTTTAAACTAAATAAAGTATGGAATCTTGTTGAAAGACCCAAAAACTGCTCAGTTGTTGGAACTAGATGGGTCTGCCAAAATAAACTAAGTGGAGAAGGTAAGGTTGTCCGAAATAAATCCAAATTAGTAGCTCAAGACTACTCTTAGTAGGAAGGTATATACAACGATGAAACATTTGCTCCTGTAGCAAGGTTAGAATCGATTTAAATTTTATTAGCATTTACTGCCTTTAAACACTTTAAACTTTATCCAATGGATGTAAAATGTGCCTTCCTAAACGGCTACATTAATGAAGAAGTTTATGTTAAGTAACCTTCTAGTTTTGAAAATCCCTCTTATACAAATGATGTGTTCAAACTTTTAAAAGCTCTTTACGGTCTCAAGCAAGCTCCAAAAGCTTGTTATGAGTGGCTAAGTACTTTTCCTCCGAATAATAATTTTCAAAGAGAAAAAATTGATACTACTCTTTTTACTCAAAAGCTGGACTCTATATTGCTTATGGTGAAAATTTATGTTGATGATATTATTTTTTGAAGATCTAACATCTCTTTGTGTGAGAATTTTGCAAACCTGATAAAAGGAGAATTTGAAGTGAGCCTCATGGGAGAAATCACGTTCTTCTTAGGGTTACAAATAAAAAAAACCTCCGAATGTACCTTGATCAGTCAAGATAAGTATACTAGGGATCTCATCAAAAAAATATGTAATGGAAAAAGGAAAAGTTTTTGGGACTTTAATGAGTCCTTTTACAAATCTGGATTTGGATGCATCCGGGAAGGATGTTGATGAAAAAATGTACAGAGGAATGATTGGATCCCTGCTCTACCTAACTGCAAGTTAATCAAACCTTATGTTTAGCGTATATAAATGTACAAGGTTCCATTCAACTCCCAAAGAGTCCCACTTAACTTTCGTCAAGAGAATCATTCGCTATCTTATCGGGACACAAGACATCTGACTCTGGTATCCTGACTCCTCAAGCTTTGATCTAGTTGGCTATTTAGATGCTGATTTTGCAGGTAACAAAAATGATAGAATAATCACAAGTGGAACGTGTCAGTCTCGGTGATTCCCTAATTTCATGGCACAACAAAAAACAAACGTCAGTCGCCTATCAACTACTAAAGAAGAATACATAGCCATTGGAAATTATAGTACTCAAATCTTATGGATCATGCATCAATTACTTGATTTTAATATATCTTTTGAATCTATGCCTATCATGTGTGATAATACTAGTGCTATCAGTCTGTTAAAATATACGGTGTATTATTCTAGGGCTAACCATATAGATATTAAACATCATCCTATTCATGATCATGTAGAAAGTGGTGATGTTTTCTTACAATTTGTTGACTCTAAAAATCAGTTTGTTGATATATTTACAAAACCCAACGTTGAGGAAAGATTTTGCTTTTTAAGGAAAAAACTCAGTGTATTATGTTTTAACGAGCTTTAATTATTTAAAATCTTTTATTTTGGTGTAAATCTCTTGCATAATTTTTGTCCATATTTCAAAGCCCCTGACTCAAGTCTTTTTCTTTCTGATCCACCCCTTTTCATACCATCATTTTCTCTTTCCTCATTATTACCATATTTTTACCTTTTTAACTTCCCAATACTCCTTCGCCTCTTCGTCTCTACCATCACCTCAGTTTACTGTACCTCTCTTTAACTCCTGCCTTTTCGTCTTCTCTTTTTCTCTCTTCTTTATACCTCTCTACTTCTATCTTCTCTCTCTATTACTATAACCCACTCCACGACTAATCTCTCTAAACCATCTCTAGACCATATTTTTGATAGCCTCGACCCATTCTTATCTCTGAATCCTCTGATGAAGCCTCTTCTCATTTTCTCTAGTCAACTATCTCCAAAAATCAATTTGCTTCAAGCCCCATCTCCTCCTCTAGAAAATGTTGACCCTTTCCTATGGACTCTCTTCCTCTAGAGGATATGCACAAGTTCTGTACTTGCGCTCAAAGAGAGAAGTTTCTCACCTTCAAAAAATTGCTCTATTGTACACGGATGGATTATTAATCTCTCTCAGTTAAAGGAGACCCATTGCAATGTAAGTGATATTTTCAAAACCCAAGAACTGCCTATGGTTTTTCGTTTATGTGGTTGGAAGTGTTTGAAGCCCCGATCTGCATGTTCTATGGAAATCTTTGCCTGTCCCAAGACAGTGGCAAATTGGAAACCTTGGTACTGGGTACTCGTATAATTCTCAATGATTTTTGTTTGAGAAGGTTTTTGAAACTAAGTTTTCTAGCATCATTCTTTTTATGAATGACACTTGGCTAGAAAATTTTGAAGTCGGTTTGGTAAAAAACAAGAATGTTGTATCTGAGCCTAACGTGAATAGTTCCTCTTTTAGTCCTATGTCCCTCAACTTTAGGAACGGAATTTTGGTGCATATCATTGCGACTACGTTAATTCCTCGAAAGGGATCTCTTAGTAATGTAAAATGTAAGGATGTGTTTATTCTCTACTTCTTGATTAAAAGGTACAAAATCAATTGGGGTACTTGGATCCGTAAAATATATGTTAGAATGTGTCACCGAGTCTCATGCCTCAACCAGTTTGCCCTATGGATTGCTCATCAATAGAATTCTTCTTCACTATGAAATTAATCTCTCTACCTATCCAGTGGTAGAAGTCTTTGCCACATATGATTCCAAAAATTTTGCAAGCATGGGATATGTTCTACTTGAAAATGAATGGTGCAAAAATAAAGACTGCCAAAACCCAGTCAGAAATAACCAAGGTAAGCAAATATATGACTAACCATGTTATTTTTATAGCTAAGTAGATTGAGGATCTTAAAGACAAGCTCACAGCTATCGAGTAAGGAATAGTAAGTCTGTAATACCCCGTACTTTTTTCTAGCTCAATTTAGCTCCTAGAATGTCAAGAGTTAGCTTCAAAAATGAATAACCTTTGATATATATAGAACTTTTTAGTTTTAGACCCTCCAATGTGTAGAAAATTGAATTTTCTTTCCAACAATACCAATTTTGCCTAAATTCGATACTCGGTTGAGAAGTTATGGCATTTTTAGTAATACAGTATGACATTTCGACAAGCACCGCATCGCGGTAAAGACCAAAATGATAATTGTCAATTTCTAGTGGACCTCCGCGATTGGCCTGCATCGCGTTGAAGTGCCATTTCCTAATTGCCAATTTCTAGTAGCTCACTGCGATGGTGGCGCATCGCGGTGATGGCCTAAATGGCATTTCAGTGGCTTACCGCGATAGCTCCGTGTCGCGTTGATTTTCCAGTTTGCAATAGTCAATTTCCAGTGAGCCACCGCGACAGTGGTGTGTCTCGGTGGTATGCCAAATTGGAAATTTTATTTCTTTTCCAGTTTCGATTAAAATTTTATGAAGGGTAGTTTGGTCTTTTCCTAAGCCCCAATTCGTGGATAACACAGGATTAAGCTCATTCTAAGCACTTTATGCATATTTTTCATCAATTCTCTCTAAAATAAAATCCTAGAGCTCAAAACTTACTCCCCAAGAAATCAAATTTCCTCCATTCTTCTTCTAAGATAACTCAAGATTAAGGATTCTCAATTCAAGAATTTCAAGAATTCATCTTCAAAAGTACAAATAAGAATCCAAAATCAAGTGTTCTCATCAATTAAGGTATGTGGGGTTTATGAACAAGGATATTCTTTCATACTTGTGCCCAAAACTAGTTTTTAATTATAAATTTATATGATTTTGTATGAATATACATTAGTTTCAAATTAGGGTTCATACCCATTGTTGTTATTTTCAAGATTATGAGATTTCAAGTGATTTAGAAGTTGAATTGCATGTCTATCTTCGTATTTTTATACGTATTGCAGTAAATTGCAGATTTTGAGTTGAATTATCAATACTTACATTATAAAGCATGAACATTATGATGTTTTGACATGAATTTGATACATGGGTCATTAAGCCCTAATTGAGTATTGTTATTTCAAGACTTATTGTGCTATAAGCACCCTATGACTAGATTATTTTCAAATTTTTGATAATGATTTGATCTTTTGATCTCAGCTTAGATATGAAATCCACTTTACAGTTTCATATTATAGTTTAACTTAGCAATTATATAGTTGGTTTTCATAATAAACCATTATACTAGATTTTTAAAGTGGATTTCCAACCGAATGACCATACAGATTAAAGGGAGTAGTATTTAGCACCGAGTTGGTTATGTTCTTATTCCCCAGAATTACGAGCCAATGTAGGTTCAAATTATCAGATTATTTCCATTTTTATATAGATGACAGATACAGATGTGATCACTTAGATTAGGTTATACTCCTTGGCAAGAGTATGACACCTCTCCCCAATATGAGATTTTCCCATAAGGGAACTAGACATTGGACTCCATGATAGCTCACATAGTTTATGTCGGTTAGAAGAACCTTCTTAACAATAAAGACTTGCATAATAGTTTTTAAAAATATTTCCCTACAGACTACAAACTACAGATTTCAGAATAGAATAATCCTAACAAAAAAACTTTTAGAAACTAAGTGTAAAGGCTCACAACTTTATTCAGACATTGTTTTACAAAAGATATTAGCTATGAGATTTTAGATTCTCAGATTTTAGATACAGAAGTGAGTCTTTTCTACACTAGATAGTATGATTTAAAGACATAATACCAGTACAACTTTTAGAAACTAAATGTTATGACTCACTATATTTACACAATATATTTTTCTATTCTTGATTATGATTTACAGTTTTCAGATATTCCAGCTTATGTGAGTCATTTACATTTGGCATGCATTATTTTATAAATTATGATGATGTTGAGACATTGTTTTACTTATGAATTCACCCCCATATACTCAGTACATTCTCAAAGTGCTGATCTGCATATACGTCTATGTTCTACATTCTCTCATAATGTAGCTTCAGGTGCTCAGTTCCAGCGGCGTGGGTGATTTCTAGCATCTCCATCTACATCCCAACAGTTGGTGTATCCTCATAGTTTGGGGACTTAGTCTTTCAGTTTTTTTAGTTTATTAGTATAGATGATTCAAATAGTTCGAGTTAGCTGGGGGTTTGTACCAGTGACTCTCTTGTTATTAGTAGTAGAGGCTTGTCAGACTGCTAGATATGATTTCAAATTATTCAGTATTGATTGTTCAAATTATTGAGTCTAGTATTTTCCAGAGATTATATTCAGATATTCTCAGTTAGCTCAGAAAGATTTTCGTATTCTAGTTTTGATTTTATATCTATATTTTCTCTATTATGAGATTCAGACTTAGTAGAAGGCAGGCAGGGTTAGCTTAAGGCTACTCGTAGTCTTGAGCACCGTGTGACATCTCGGGACCAGGTTTTAGGGCGTTACAAAGTCTCCAAGAGTTGACTTTCAAGATGATACAACTGAGTAAAAAGACCAGTACCAACGTGGGCAAGGTGCGACTCTCTATCGATGGTTTCAAATAGAAAGAAGTAAAGTTTTTCAACATGTTTGCACAGGTTGAAACTATCAAATTCGAGATTTCCTCCTCCTCCAATGAGCTTGTAATCTCCATCCAGAACTCGTACTGCAGCTTTACCAAAAATGTTGAAAAATCTTATGACCGATTTTGCACCAACATGCACAATACCTTAACTTACTTACTGTCCAAGCGATAAACTCTTGACTCATATTCAAAAGGGGATCTGTCCCTTTCTATGTTTGGGGTTGTATGATGATATTTAAAAACTTGTCTTGACAATTTTTTTTGTTTTACTTTTAAATCTGCATGATCATCTCACATATATTGTGTGGTTTCTATGCATATATTGTGTTTTTTCCTTAATTGAGAAGAAATCCTTTGGGTTTCCTTATGAAGACAAGAAGCAAAGCGAAGAATATAAAAGCCAAGACTAAAGGCAAAAGAACGCACACAACTTTACGAAATATCCGAGTGTGTCTCAATCTTAGTCTTGATAAGAACTTTATACTTTTTGTTTACAATAGTCACTAAAGAAAGATCGAGTCAACTTAGTTATTACAACTGAAGCTGTGTCACAAGATCTGAATATCAAAATAAGCTTCAGAACTTGTTTCTACACATCTGTATTCTTATACCACTTTGACGAATTGGAAGGAAACTCTTGAAACCCAAGAGTACTGAAAGTAGGCACCACATTGGTGTTCCAAACCAGGATAAATCATTTTGTTGTTGCCTTATCTAATTATTTACTTATCTGCATTATTAATTTTAAACACTGTTGTGTTTGAGTATATTTATCTGCAGGGAAGTCGACTGGCTAACTTGACTAGTCGACTCAGGAAATTTTTAATTCACCCCCTCTTGACTTTCATGGTGGAATCTCAAGATGAAACAAAATTACCTTTAACCCGAGTATGGATGTGGAGTTATTTGGTGAATGGGGTTTAGACTTCATGGGACCCTTTATAAGTTTATATAGGAACCTCTATATCTTGGTTACGATCAGTTATGTTTCAAAATGGGTCAAATCCATTGCGTTACAAAATAATGAAGCTAAAAGTGTTATTCAATTCTTTAAGTGATACATTTTCTTACGGTTCGTAACGCCTCATGCTATTGAAAGTGACATGGTTCTCATTTTTGTAATCGACCATTTACTTATTTTCTTCCTAAATATGAAGTGAACCATAAGATCATTTTTCCATACCATTGTCAATCCAATGGTCTAGCAAAAGTCTCCAACCAGAACATAAAATGGATTTTGGAAAAAAATCATGAATTCTAGTGGAACGGATTGGCCCCAGAAACTTGATGATGCTTTGTAGGCCTACAGATTCCCATTCAAAACTCCCATTGGTATGTCACTATATTAACTGGTGTTTTTCAAGGCTTGTTACTTCCTGGTTAAATTATAACACAAGGCATTATGGGCCTTATGCTAGTTGAATATAAATTGGAAGGATGCCATAAAATCAAAGGTGGAACAACTTCAAGAAATTGATGAATTCCATTTAAGAGCTTATGAGAGCTCAACCCTCTACAAAGAGCGTATGAAGAGATGGCATGATGCCAAACTTCTAAAGAGTGAGTTTAAGACTGGTGATGATGTCCTAGTAATTAACTCAATGTACAAGTTATTTTTTAGCAAGCTTAAAGCTAGGTGGTCGGGCTCGTTCAAGGTGGTCCAATGTTTTCCTAGTGGAGCTATAGAATTGGAAAATGACATAGGATCTCGATTTATGGAGGATGGGAAATGATTTAAGCATTATAATGGGATGTAATCGAAAGTGCATTTCTTGGAGGTGCTCTACATCAATGATTTGTGATCAATGAAGAACAACGCCATGCCACAATGATAGCTAAGGCATTTCTTAGGAGGCAACCCAAGTTTATTTTTGTTGATTTAAATAGTTTATATTAATTGTGTAGGTATCTGATGGAGTTGGAAGGTGGGAAACATGCCATGACACAAGTCGGGAAAGAAAAAGTTGGGGGATCATGAACAAAGCTTCAACAAAGAGGCTTAAGTGATGCGTCCACCCAATTGGTGCATCATCAAAATGCTTCACCGAGGAGGATCTCCCAAACTAAATAAACTATAACAATCAACAATATAATTACCATTTGACGTATCACCGAACATATTGATGATAAGACAAGCATCACAAAAATGCATCGCCAATAGAAAGAACCTAAGCCTTGGAAACTATTCAATTCAATGACAGAACTCCAAATCAGTACATCATAGATCAGTTCCATGATGAAATTAAATCATCAAAGAGGTCATAATTTAAAGTGTGAGGATTTGACTTTATTAACCCTTGACCTTTTCGTTGTCTTTTGACCTTTGATATTGTTGAAACTTTCCCTTTCTCCTTTCCTTCTTCTCTATTACCCATCCATTCAACATAGAACACACACCAAAAAACCCTCTTACACACATACACATACTTGAAATTTTCTCTCTACTCTAACTAGTCACCTCTGTTATACCTTATTTCAATAAGAGTCAAATCAAGGTATAATATATTGAAAACTTCTAAATAAAATTAAGAAAGTCGTCACCTAATTAGTTTCACAGTGAATTAGAACACTTATTATAAACTATGTGATTAAAAGAAAATAAAGACTTCACTTTAAGATCTGTTTAAGTTGCGTGATTCTAGGATTCTAATTATCCTGAAGAGAAGGAATTAGACATCCTATAAGATCCACTAACTATGGTTAACCGACCAAACTTAGGTTAGTCAAGGCATATTAATAAAAGATATAAGAAAGGTGTAAAACTACATATAACTTATTAAATATAACATATGCTAGCTATTTATAATAAAAGAATGAAAAAACTTTAGAAGAACCTCATCATAAAATCTACTTTCCAAAAATTACCAAAGATAACTTTTATAAATTCCTAAAAAAATATAAACTTTATTGTTGTCAAAGAAAAACTATTTCTAATTATTTTTAGAAGAACCTCGTCATAAAATCTACTTTCCAAAATTACCAAAGATAACTTTTATAAATTCCTAAAAAAATATAAACTTTATTGTTGTCAAAGAAAAACTATTTCTAATTATTTTTTAAAGGATATACGAAAGTTTCAAACTATTAATTTTTAAAAAATAGATATACTAAGAAACTTCACGTTTTTCTTTATTTTTTTAAAAATGACTCTTTTGCATTTTAATCAAATTTTGTAAAAATAGTTTAGTTATCCCACACTAAATGAATCATTAAAAAATAGCTATAAAATGTAGTTGTTTAAATCAATAATGACTTGAGGATTTATTTATTTTAATTAAGAAAGGCTCATGTTTTTTTTAAAAAAAAATTCCATCATTTGAGATCTTAAGAAAAAGCCTCATGAAATCAAATTGACAAAATTACTATCTTTTATTTGGAATTGATGAAAAAGGGAATTGATTTATCATATCCAAAATAATTAAAATCGATTTTCGAGAGTCTAGTGATACTTCTCCTACCGCAAACATATATTTTGATTAATCCGATAGACTAATTAGTGAGAAACTAACTTGATTCTAAGGATAGATCACTATTCCATATTAAAAAAACATTAAGGGACTCTAACAACTCGACCATTTATTCTAAAAGACATGTTTTTACCTATCGAATTTTAACCTTTAGTGATACAAAGTAAACACCCAAGGCTAATGATTATGCTATATTTAAAATCTAAGAGGCGGGAAAGAAACAAATAAATTTGCCATCTATTTAAAAGAATTAAATAATTTCAAATACATCAAAAAACAAACATAAATTTCAAATGAAAATGTGCAATATTTTTTAAGAGGTAACAACATGCATAATAATAATACAATGGAAAATACCACCAAAGAATGTGGTGCAGTAGATTGGGCTCTCTTCTCTTAACCAGAGGTCTCGGGTTCGAGCCCTGGGTATGAAAAAATTCTTGGTAGGGAGCCCTTCCCCCCGAATGGGGCCCTACGCGGCGCGAATCCAAATTAGTTGGACTCCAATTCGGGTACCAGAAACCGGATGGAAAACCAAAAAAATACACGGGAAAATAAAATCTTAGAAGGGGAATAGGCACTACACTGCTAGATGAAAACACGTAATACATCTATTATCGCTTCTCTAATTTAGACAAAGATGGAGTCAAGCCATGAGATCCCAAACACGCTTCCGAATGTACATGTGAAATAAGAAAAGAACAGTATTAGAAAATCAAACTTGAGTGAAGTAAATAACTAAGATAATACCGTATGACCCCCAAACCGTCTATTTTATAAAAAGGTTTCATCAAATTTTATAACCGACTACAAAAGTTTAGCACATTGATACCTATAAAAGATAAGTTCAAAGAACCATGGGAACATGTTGATTTTAAACTCATTGTGTCAATATTTTTAAAAAATGGTTAAAGATGACTATTAATTGCATTATACAAAAACTCCAAGCTTTAAGTGCACAAATTTACCAAAAATCTTTGTCAAATTTGACACTTTCATCAAATTTGACTTAGGATCACAAATAAAAATGGCCATTAGACTCTTGGATTATTTTTAGTTGATGACATGAATTTAACATATCATAGAATGAGATAATTAAAAAAGGTTTATGAAGGTAATCTTCTTATAACTTGGAGCATAGTTTTGAAAATCAAACAAACCAAAGTTAAAAGCTAAGCTGTGTGATGGATGAGCACAAAGTCATTAACTCAAATTGCATGTCCGTAACTTGCAAATGAACAGCACCATGGACTGCGAATAGATATGAATGAAATGACTAATTTCAAGGTGTCTTAGTGAGTGAAAAATAGACCATGAGTATCCCACGCAAAGAAAGCAGAATACCTGTGATCATTAACTTGCAGATTCATTTTAGAAAATAGTAATGACATTTGAACATTCAAGAATATTCAATCATAGTGTATCATCTTATGAGTTAGAATTAAAAAAAAATGGGTGAGACTAATCTCTTGTGCAAATTCCAAAACCAAGGCTTAAACAAGCTTTCGGAAGTTGAGACTTCCAACTTGTTTACCCTAACCCTAGAGCTTACACTAGTGTCATTATTTAAGCTGATTACCTATACTAAACAAAAACAAGGTGCTACATGTTTAGCCATATAAAAGGCTATTCAAACTAGTTAAAAACTAACTTCACATTGAGTTGTCAAGCCTCTCTAATCATTTTTAATACCCAAGTTAACAAAACACAGAGAACTCAATATACAGAGAAATACTTTCAAAAATTAAAGATTTGTATAACCTGTTTTAGGCTAATTTATAAGTTAAAAATCAAGTTTAAGTAAACGGCTATCTTAAAACAATGCCAACAGGATGTCATATTCAAGTGTTCATGCAAAAAAAGGCACAAAAATCCCACTACAGACAGCCAAACATTTGTTAGGCTTTGACTCTTTAAAAAATTAACAAATTGTAATTTCAACGCCATCATAACAAATTTCAAAATCACAGAAAAATGATAAGCTTATGGCCACCAAAATGACATAAGAAAAAATTTCAATGATGCTGATGCAGTTCCGCGATGCTCTGGGAGTATCGCCAAACTCATCGATGGATTGCCAAATTCCCACTTTTCCTTGCCAATCCTATCTACTTGTTCTGTTCCATTTAGAGATTACCATTGCGCATTGCCAAAACATTTGGTGATGCACTGATTAATTTAGTGATGTTAATTTGAGAAATTATTTTTTTATAGTTTTGGTAACTTGGGCCAAGTGCATTGCTACTCTTATGTGTAAATATGATTGCCAACTAGTATGTGAGCAAATTAGGAAGATCTCCTCATCCCAATTAACTTTCAAATGGGGTAACAATTAAGGAAAGGTCAAAATTAGAAAAGGTATATATGAGGAAAAAGGTTGAAGAGAGTCAGTATAAGGCATCCATAACTGAAGAAGAAAGCTCGACACATAGTTCTAACTATCAGAGGTACAATATTGATTTTTCAAAGGAGGGGGATACTACAACCAGTTAAGAGCCACTGCGTACTCCTGAGTCTACTCCTCCAAAGAATAAAATGGTAGAATAACGACCCACTACTGTAGCATAACCTCCATCCCATACTCATGAGGGTCATCCTATTCTAAACCCTCTCATGGTGCCCAACCAATGCACCACTATTGAGGAGCAATGATTAAGCCTGAATAGTTTAGAAGGCAAACATCTAAAGGTGTTGGTAGCATTGAGGTACCATAATTCCTAGCAGTTTACTTAACATTTGAAGTTGTATGTTGAGACTTGGGTACGAGAATTTTATGCAGACTATGGAGAATTGTTGGTGATGTTGGGTGTATTTATGCACCCAAGTGTTGCTATTCTAGCTTATTTAGTCTTTTTTTTTAGGATAATTCATGTGCTTTTTGTGTTAATGATGATATAAATAAGCATATAAGTGTTTAAGTTAGGGATTACAATGTGTAAAGGTGTTTTCAAATAAGTTCGGGTTCAAAACGAGCATTTAGAGTCTAGACGAGAAAACTAGTTGTACTAACTTGAGGTAGGTGATGTTCTAGTCTATCGCGTTGGAATCTAATGTGTTGAAAGAGTTCCTATTGGTTTTATTGTGCAATTATGTATGGAACAACTTGTTTAGAATGTGAAAGGTTCAATTGAAAGGGCCTAGAGTCAACAGTAAGTGTAAGAGTTAAGTGATATAGACTAGTACTACATTGGAGTTTCTAGCGTGTAGATCTTGACTTTTTGTTGTGTTGAACTCTAATGTTTGGTGTTTAATGTTGTAGGATGCCTGAGTAGTTGATGTTAATGACATTTTGATGAAGATCAATCTGCAATTGAAGGCAAAATAACACCAGAAGGCTTGAATAAAAAGATGGACGAAGAACACTTAGAAATTATTTTGGATGCAACTTCCAGTAAGCCAACGCGTTTGAGCTGCGACGCCATGCCTAGTTGACTTGAACCAGCAACGTAACCCGTTGGCTAGTTGACTTGATTATGTAATGCGACGCATAGGCTAGTCAAGTTGAGGAAGCAATGTGACGCATTGGATATCCCATACACGGCCAAGTGTGATCTCCTACTCCTACAAGGCTTAGACTTGGCCCACTATAAATACAATACATTATACACACCAGGGGGAATCTTTTAGGACGTCTTTGGACTGGAGAGGGGGATGATACACACGTTTTTTAGGGTTTATTATTCTTTACTTTAGATTTTTAATAGATTTGATTATGTATTCAAGTATTTGGATCATAATTATGTTAATTAGTGGCTAAACGCCCTCTTTCCGGGGTTAAAGCCAAGACCAAGACTACTATCATTTTGAATTGATTTCGTTTGATTTTCTTATTATCTTTGTTTGTTTGTCCATCCTTGTTTCAATTATTTTATGGAGTAGCTAACCTTAGAATACACATATTGTCATCCTTTTGATCTCGAGAGAGGGAATAGGAAGATAGAACGTGGGGATAAACAAAGTAAGGTTCTTATTCTTTTATGTAATAAGGAATTTGAATTAGCATCTAGGACAGGGACCTGTAAGTCTTACTTGATTCACATGTAGGATGATAGCTTTAAGCACTTACTTGGATTATTACATCCCCGCTCAACGATGTAGTTGTAATGCCAGGTTAGTTAAATGATTCGAGGGCGGGAGACCATGATCATGCGATAAACCCTATAAATCAACAACCAAGATAAGAAAGTTGGCGAATGAAGTTTAACAGCGTAGTATAATTGTTCATAGTGATTTAACCTTGGGCTTTCCTCCATTGATTGTCCAAAGTCATTACTTTTCCGCATTAGTTACTTTACTTTTAGTTTACAACTCTAAAACTCTCTTGGTTACTTTATCTCAATAGTTGAACTAGAATAGGATAGTTTTCAACACAAGTCCCTGTGGGATAAATATTCAGTTTTATTTAGGGCCACTATATTACTTGGTAGACCATGTACACTTGCATGTGCGCTTGGGTGGTGTCAAGTTTTTGGCGCCGTTGCCGGGGAATTATAAATAGGCAACTATCTTATTTTTAGTTTAGCTATATTGAGTTGTACATAGTTTAGTAATTTTTATTTTTAGTTTTTCTTATTTTTTTTTATTTCTCACACTCTTCTTGAGATGTCAGTCTGGGATATATGATTTTTGAGGGATGATGATTCTTGTTATTTTTGTGGAGGACCCACCACCAGGATTTTTTCCAGATTTTGATCCAAACGTTTGGAGGGAACCTGCTTGTTTGCGACCTGTGCAGTAAACCACAAGTTGGTATGTGGTTTGTGGAAATCTGTATCACTCTGCAGATATGTGTGGAGATAATCCTGATTCAGTCATGTTTAAGGGCAATGCTCAAAAGACAACTAAGGAGGTAGATGCAGAGTTGACTCCCCAATCGGTTGCAGACAAAGTTGCTGATAATTCGAGGAAGTCTGAGTACTCGGAAATTGAAGTTGTTGAACAAGTTAGGGAGATACCACCACTACCATCTCCACATAAGATGAGAAAAGAAATTGAGGATCCTAGCCAATCTGTGGAACAAACACAAGAATCGCAGCCACTCAACTGTTATCTTTCTTTTGAGACTGTAATTGAGAAGGTAAATATGAGTGAGGATATTGTGGATAGTGTAAATTTAGAAGTGGGATTGATTGGGCCTCTCTCAAAGCAGTTTTCTACATTATGTTTAGATGAAGTCTTGTTTGTGGAATCATTTAAAATTGTTGGAGAGTGTAAAAATGAGGAACAAGAATCCTATATTCTTGATTTTGCACCAGCTAAGCAACATAAACACACACCTCACTTCAAGGCCGAATGGTTTACCATGCATATTTTATTAATCTGTTCCTTAATCTTTGTACCACCACCCTATGAGTGAGGAAAAAAATGGATGCGAAGTTAGGGGTGAAATTCATATCCTTAAGGTGGAGGAAAAAGTATGATGGGGTCGTGCCGCGACACTAAATCAGGCGCTGCTTGGGAGGCAACCCAAGTTAAGTTAAGGTAGGTTTTATTTTTAGAATTTTTAGTTTTTACTTCACTAGTTTTTATTTTTGTTGAGTCACGGGTTGATGAGAAGTCTGAGATCCAGAAATATGAGCTAAGGAGCATGGTGAAGACTAAGTGTGGGGTCCCCCAGACCCTCTTGATATGTAAAGATGCTACGAGTTAGGCCTAGAGGCCTCAGGGAGTATTTCTATCTCTACTTTAAAGTACACTTTATGGACAAAGTAGATTTTTAAGTGTGGGGTGGGTAAATTCCCATTTTTAGAGCAATTTTAATCCTGAGCTTTCCTCCATTGATTTTTCAAAGTCATTACTTTTCCGCATTAGTTATTTTACTTTTAGTATACAACTCTAAAACTCTCTTGGTTACTTTATCTCAATAGTTGAACTAGAATAGGATAGTTGTCAACACAAGTCCCCATAGGATCGATACTCGACTTTCTTTAAGGCTACTATATTACTTGGTGACCATGTACACTTGTGTGTGCGCTTGGGCACTGTCAAGTTTTTGGTGACGAGAGGAAAAAGGGAAACCTTAAGAGACTCGTGATGTGGTGAAGGTTCGATGTGTCAATATTAAGTATGATGAGGCTATGATTAATGTAGTGTATGGAGATAGCATTGATTTCCTTCATTACTTTTCCATTTGATCTCAATAGAATGTTGAAGATTTTTGGAGTTGAATAACTCCATTGCTTAGTGAAATCACTCCTCCGTGTCTTGCACCAAAGGTTTAAATTCAAAAGATGAATATTCATTTGGAATCTCGGTATTGGTTAAGCTTCATGTTTAGTGACTTATTACCATCACAAATTCTATCTAACCTTATTATTCCACAGAAAATACTGGTAGACATGATCATAGAAAGAAGAGGATCAATCTAGTCATGCTCATTGCCTCAGATATTACTTATTGGGTCTAACAGAAGCAAACCTCTCTTGCATTCCCATGTTTGATCACCAAGTTATGTCGTCAGGCCAAGGTTCCTTCTAATAAGAAGAAAGATTTTGAATATACCCCTACCTCTACAGTGGATATTACCAAACTTAAGCTCGTTCAGAAAGTAATAAAGAAAAAAGCCCGAGCAGATTACTCCATGGCAATTGATTTTGGTTCTTTCGATAGTGGTGCCAACCAGCCCACTCCTAATACTACTATAACTCCTACCCCTCTTGGATTGGTTTCTGCTCCTCCACCTATTGTTTCATCAGGTACATCATCATAGCTGCCTCAACCTAGACCCCAATCCTCAACCCTCTATTATTTTGGTCTCTTCGAGAGTCCATTGACTCAAGTTATTTATCCAGATGAGGTAGTTAGCTTATTAGGTGATACGAGGTCATCTAAATTAGAGAGTGGGATACCTGGGATGATTCTTGCTATAGTAAAAGTTGTCATTTGATACATGTGGAGCTATAGGGTATTTGTGAGACCCTACGGCTGTTTAGTAGGAGATTAAATGGTTTAGTTCTCCCCAGTAGCCTACTATGCCCTAAGCAGTGACTAAGATGTATGATGAGCTAGCTTCCCTTTGGAAGCATGTTGATGACCTCCATTTTCCACATCTGACACATTTGTGGGTAGATATAATTGATACACTGGGTCTAGATCCTACACTTATTTGTGATGATGACCCAACAACTAGGAGGAAGAGGTAGATGCGGATGACCGTGCTTTAGATTAAAATATTAATGATGTTTAGATCAAGATTTATTTTTGAGGATCCAGATTGGTACACTTGATGAGTCTTAGGTTGAGACATAGGTTGATGAGAAGATTGACAAGCAGAAGACCAAGGATGATAAATTTGTTACCGTGGTCGAGAGGTTTCATGAGATGACACAAATTTGTGCCTGTGGTTCAACCATTGCTATGTAGATCGAGGACCCCATACTAGATCCATCCCTACAGAAACTTGGAGTTGAGCTAGGCACTGATGCCTAGACAGTGGACACTTCGGTGAGTTAGTCACCGCTCAAGCTTAGCCACATTTAGGGGGACCTTTATTGAGGACTGCATATTTTCGAGTTGGGGATAAAGTGCTTATTTTATATTTATAATATATGGCTTGTGATATTTGGTTCTTTTAATACATTATTCAAGATGTTTTTGAATATTTATCTAGGTGTGTGGTGATGACTGCGATTTGGATATTATATTGATATTTCATTTGGTTTGTAATATTTGAGTGTGTGGTGTGTAATGCTTCAGTTTGATTTCTTTAATTTTTATTTTTATCTTTGTAGCTCGTAATTAGTTGCAAAATAAATTTCCTTTAGCATGCATACTTAAGAGAAAAGTATGCTATTAATGGAACACTTTGACTCAAATAATACTCTTAGGGAGATGTTCACATATTCAACTCCTAAAAATGATTTTTCTCAAAGGAGCCCATTTTAAAAAAAAAATCTTTGGTTTAGGTTAACTGTTTGGTGCTTTTCTCAAATGTGCCCATTTTTTAATTTTTTTCTTCGATTTAGGTTAACTAGTTCGGTGCTTATCATTGTAAACATCTCCATATTATTTTGACTACTTGAGTACCATTATCAACATGTGCTATAAATATGATACATCAATTGAGGAAGAGTGATTGAGATATAAGATTGAGTGTCATGTGTGTGTGAGAATTCGGCGTGATCTTGCTCATTGAGACCACCTAAACTTGCTTGCTTGCTTTAATTCTAAAGATAAGAGTGTGTAATGTAGGAAAAGTGATCTTAGACCATCAATCAGGAGTAAAGCTCAAATGTGACCAAAATATCCACTCTATTGTGAGTTAAGTGACTAATTTTGTCCCAAATACGAACCTTGGAACCCCTTTTTTAGGATAACCAAATTGCAAACCGAAACCCATTTTCAACCCTCTTTTGAACCTAACCCTTCTTGAAGCATTTAGGTGAGACCAAAAACCAACTAAGGTCAAAAGCCTAAGTCGGGGTGTTGGAGATCTCGGGTTAGACTTGTGAAAAAAAATTCTTGGATTTAAGGATCACTAATTTTGCCCCCTCTCCTAAGTGTCCTAGTATTCCCTGCGAATAGTAAAAAAGGGGAAAAGCTTGAAAAAGATTAAAAAAAGAGCGTAAATTATTTTAGTGTATTAATAAGAAGATGTTATGGTTGAAAGAACCTGCGGGGGGAAATGGCATGAAAACACTCGAGAATAGGTCCTTGAATAGACTTAAAAAGTAAGCCTTAGGAAATAAGTGTGATTGAGATCTTCTTAGATGCTTTGAGAAGGAGTAACTATAACCTTAACCTTCCCTACCTTGCTTGATGCCTACGTTACAAGATGTGGCAAGACCTTAGTGATATCCAAACAAGCATGCTTGTATGTGGTGAAATGGAGCTTATGGGCAAGCCTATGACAAAGTTCTCATGTGCGAGATTTTCTTTTGAAGTGTGGGTGATTCATGATAGTTTGTATTTTAATGATGATTTTTCTTATGGGAAAGGACTTCATTGTGTGAGGGAACTTGATTGTACTACTTGTTCACTCATTGATCTTGGTTGGAGTCTATGAGTGTGTGCGATGTGTTGTAACATTTAGTCCATATTTGAAGCTCATCACTTACAATGTGAGTTTTTGATAGGTGAGAACTGTGACATTGTTTTCAAAATCGATAGGGAAATTTTTTTTCATAGAAAGAGGTATGTGTATAATCTCCCTATTAGTACCATTAGTAGGCATTATTGATTTTGTTGTATGTGCATTGATTTAATTAGGGACAAGCAAAGATTTAAGTTGGGGGTGTTGATGAGTCAGAAAATTACAACTCATGACCAAAAATTAGTTAGAAATCATGTCCTCAATGTTAATATGAATATATTTTAATGTTGTTTTGGTTTAATTTTAAGGTTAAGACCAATAAGTGAATGAAATGGTAAAAAGAAGTAAGAAGATGGAAGATTAGAGCTAAAAATGCACAAAATCATAGCAGGAGACACTTAGAGCATCACCAAACCCTTTTGTGGATTGCTAAATGAAAGGCCCCATTGTTAATTGGACCTGTTTAGGCTAGTTCAAGATTTTGTCAGAATGACGATGAGGGAGACAATTTGATGCACATTGAACCAGTCGACGAGGCCAAGATCCATTGCCAAATGTAACAGTTGTCAACAATTGAAGCTTAAATTTAAATTCAAAATGTTGTTCCTTGGGAAATGCTAAGCATCACCAATCCTTTTGGCGATGGTGTAATGCTCAACCAAATTGGATGCGATGACATTTCTGTAAATCTGAGGCATAATTTTTTTGGAACTATTTAAGCTTTCTTGGCTGATTGAAACCCTATCTTTGGTTATATTTCTTAAGCTAAACCTTGTAATTTATACCTTAGTTGAGATTTTTGTTGTTTACTGCTAAATTCTTGCTTTTGAATTTGAAATATTTCTTGAGGATTTATACTATGGAAAAATTTAATGAGAATATAGGCATATTTTCTTTTTCTCTTAGTATGAGTAGATAATTTCCCTAGCATGGGGTTATCCATTATTGAGTGTTTATTAATGTGCGGGTAGTGATTATTTACCTTTATCTTTGATTTAATGTAATAAATTTAGCTATCACTATATTCCAGCTCAAGAATTGAGGTTTCAGACTCTATTCATGCTTAGATCTCTTATTTTGCTTGAAAAAAGTAAATAAAAGTGGAGAGATTTAGTTGACAAAGACTTGAGAACTTCTTACTTAATAGCTAGTGCTAGAAATAAACTAAAGAAACAAACTAACTTATTTGAGGTTATTAGTTTCTTGGTATTGTGCACATATGGGTGTTCGGAAGAAACACTTATGAAATTTGATGGTAAATTAGAAGATTACCTTCAATACTTAATTAAAGGCTAACCATAACTTTCACTTGAATTATAGGTGTATTTTCACTTACCCACTTGTCGATTACCTCATAATAACTTTTAAGAAGGCATAACCTTAAGTACCTCAACTTGTCGATTACATTTTCTAGCTTTTGGTTTTGACAACCCAACATTCAAATTGATAACCTTAAACACAAAATCTTGTTACATTAACCCCCCATTTTACTTGCATTTATTTTAAGCATTACATGAAAACTCATAGTCCCTATAGATTTGATTCCGACTCTTAAGTTGGGTAAAAGTATTGCGAACAACCGCATATACTCAATTCTAGGGGATATTTGATCATTATCAGTCTTATAGTTGCCCATTAGCCAAACCTTCAGGTGACGAGCTCTGTTCATGTACCAAATCATAATTAGAATCTTGGTGTCGTTAAATAATAACTGACATCAAATATCGCCATCCTTATCCCAAATCGGTGTTAAAACCCCTACGGTAGTATACGACCCTTAATCACTTCCCCGTCATCCTCTCTGATTCTACCTATACAATTATGATTAACCTTTATAAGTCAATTCTCATAGTAACAATTCATGTCACAACAAGTATAATCACAAAGTGAAACAACACAACCACACTTGCACATCAAACAAGTCTTTTTACATAACTCAGTATACATGTTTTAACACTTATCATCCAACAAGTCAACATTTACCACATGAATTACAATATGTACACAAAGGGACGGTCAATATGCATATATATATTAAATTGATATCCAGAGTTCTACCAACCCCTTTACTTCAAACATGATATCCAGAGTTCTACCAACCTGAATTCCCTTCCAAAAGTTTCTACAAACTCCTTAACCTCCTAGCTATTATAAAATTGTCCCAAATATTATAACAACTAAATTAATTTTGATTTTGACATGCTAGACTATACCATAACAACAAAAAGGGTCGTTACAATTCCTTACATATAAAGCCATAGAACGAGGACCAAGATTGCCTTTAGAATCTCCATCAATATTACATTTGAACCACCCTTGGTTTGACTTATACCATTTAACTAAAATGGTTCTAACTTAGGGTCTATAATTTTGTAAAACTTTCACCAATTGTGGCTAGGGTAATGGACCACCCTTTAACCATAGGTGTAGTACTAGATTTAGATTATGGATGTTCTTACTTATCTCATAAATGACTCTTCTCCAATAAATAGAACCCCTATGATTATCTTATTCTTTATTTTCTAAAGTTGCCAACAAACTATTTCAAGGACAACTTGAATAGTAATCCTGAGCTTTCTAGTGCCAATTCTATTCCACCACTTAATAAGTGTTTGATGACATTGAATATAAGGACCCTCCCCCTTCGCAAACAACAAATTATTCCTAAGTGTTATTAGCAAAATCACTAGAACAAGAAAATAATGAGTTGTTTCCATATGTGAAATGGCACAACATCTATATCTTGATACTAAACAATTGTACATCTTACAAAAACATCATTAATAGGCAACCTAAACTTCCTTAGCCTTCATAGGAAAAAACTGATTTTAGAAGGAACACTTTTAGACTACAACATCTTCAAGTTCTTAGATTTCTCTACATCATTAACATGTAAGAACAGGACACTATGAACTTACTATTTGCAGTTGGCATCCACCATGGTAAATTCCAAGGTGTTGCTGACTTATTGATGGTAATTTTTTCAGAAACATATTGCACTATTTCTATAGGTAGAATCTCCTCCGTTTTTAAATATTCCATTCCTCTCATTCATTAAAGAATCAATGTCCTGTGTATTTTCATCAAGTAAGAAATCTGGTTCCACTATAGAGTTATAAGGTATCCTAACTTTGTACAATTATCTATCCAAATGTAAGAAGATTCAATAGTTGGTTCCCACTAGATTTCTAGCTCAATCGTGTCTCTAGCTTCTAGCATTTTTTCAGATTAGGGAACTACTTCTCTACTGTAATAAAGTTGGAATAAATGTTTTACAATACTTATTACACATGTAATCAATACATATGGATCTTGTGATTTTAAAACTCCTTCACAATTTAACAAATAATAATTTAGAGATATCAAAAAAGAGATCTATAACCAACCCCTTTTCCTCTCTTGAGAAGCATATCTTATCCCAATCCATCCAATGTTTCTCCTTACCTCATCTTTTATACTTCACAAAAATCTATTAAAATCTTGTAGTTTCATAAATAATAAATTTTAGAGGCACCACAACAGAAAACAAATATACTTTGAAGCACACTATTTATCTAAGTCAACTTTCCTCCATAAAACAATAGCTTACCCTTTAAATTTTTAGTCTCCCTTTAACTTTCATAATCAAGTCATTATAATAAACCTTTCTCTTTCTAACATGAGTGAGAGGACACCCTAGATAAATAAGTAGGAATTTCCCTTGATAAAATCTAGTGACTTATTTAACCCCAATCATAAGAGAAGCTGTAACTTTCTTGTACATATCAACTGAACATTCAGAACTGTTAAACAACTAACCAGAACTCTCCTGATATTGCTTGAGCACTTCTGTAATTGCTTGAGTACTTCCATAATTAGTTTTAAAAGCTTTTTTTAGTAGAGGTGGATATGGCAGTGACATTAATATATGAAAGATGATTTAAGTTTCTACTCTATTTACTCAACCATAAATTTACTCAACCATAACCCTTTTATCTCAGATCATTAAAAAGAGAATTAAGAGCTCTAGATAATACCCCAATAATAAGAATGGATAACATAGAGGATAAAGGATCACCCTATTTTATTTCTCGAGTAGAATGAAAAAAAATCATACTATTAATCATTAATAATAATAGAATACCAATTATTGGCAATTAGCCTCCAAATCATATCAATAAATATCTTGGTGAAGCCCATCTTTCTTATAATCTTGGCTAAGAACATCCATGAAATCCTATCATAAGCCTTTGACAAGTCCAATTTAGTGATCAATTTGGTTGGACCTCTTATTTTGATATCTAAGACAACCTCCTGAGTAAGTGATATGTTTTCAAAAATACTCCTTTTCTTTACAAAGCTTGACAGATTCTAAGCAATATATTTTGGTTGCAAACCTTCCAACCTTTCATGTATGACTCTAGAAATAATTTTGTTGATGAATTTACTTAGACTTATAGGTCTAACAACAAACTACTCTATCACTTCTTTCTTTGGAATCAAAATTAGGTTCGTATGAATGATACTCTTGAGAAGAGCATTTCCTTCAAGCAAGCCCTTCACCATATTCAACATATATTGCCCCACAATCTCTTAGTGATGATGATAAAATAGGCTTGAGAAACCATCATGTCCACAAGCACTACTCCCTATAAGATAGTAGACAAATTCTTATACCTCATCCATAGTAAGGGGTTTGCATAAAGATCCATTATCTTCAGCTATCATAAATTCTGGCAAATGATTAAGTAAATCAAAGTTATCACCCTTTTCCTCTTGTGTGAACTATCTCTTGAAACTTTGAATAACCTTGTCTACCACTAATTCCTGTCTTCAATCTATTCAACCTGAGATTCTCTAACTTGGCTAAGTTATAGCCTCTTTCTTCTATCCTAAACTAGACTCTAAAAGAATTTGGTATTTTTATCTTCTTTTACAAACCATGTGATACCAATCTATTGCCATCAGAACTCTTCTTCACAATGCAAGATTTTTTTCAATTTAGCTTGTGGTTTCTACATGAGCATTTTATTTTCATGGGAAGGTTCTTCCTTAAATAGTTTTTTCATCTTTATGATCTCTTCTCTAATTACTAGTTGCTGAAAAATAGCCCCAAATTTGTTTTTGCTCCCTACCCTTAATGTCTTTCTTCAAATTCTTCATTTTATGCTTAAACATTCAAAAGCTATCTCCTATATCCTCAAGATTCCAATGTTGTTTTATCACCTCTTTCAAAGACTTATCTTTCACCAAATAGTCAAAACTTTGAGAAGTTTGACTATGTTTTGATTGACTATCTCCGTGGTAAGGAATAGAGGAGCATGGTTAAAATCAGTTCTTGATAGAAGTTCCACCTCAAGCTTTAGAAACCAATCCTGAAGTGCTGCATTTGTCAACGCCCTATTAACCTTTTAAATATGCAATCACATTTTGCTCTTTCATTCCACCATGTATATGGACTACCTTTAAAATGAACTTTATCAAGTTCACATGGATTGACACAAAATGTAAAATCTCCAGTTTCTTGTTAAGTTACTGGAAGCCTACATATTTTTTCTTATTCATTAAGAATGACATCAAAATCACCTCCAATTAATCATGGCAAATCATTAGAATTGATCTGTTGTATATGTTATCCCACAAATCACTTTTTTCCTCTTCAATACATTTAGCATATATCCTTGTAACAGTTATGTGCTTCTACTCCTCTAAAAAACTAGCTTTACTGGTAATCTACTGTGCAATATTGATAATAACTTAAAAATTTAATGGTCTACCTTTTTGTAAAAATGTCGGATCAAGGCGAGACTTATGTCATTGGAAAGATAATTTAATGGTTTATCTTTTGATAGATCTTGGGCATGAAAATTTATGGTATTACAATAGTAAAATAAAAAAATATTGTATATTTACCCAGGTGAAGCTAATATAAATGGTAAAAATTGAAATTTTCCACGACTCGTGACCAGTCATAGTGACACGACCCAAACCAAGGCCTAGTCATGTCGGGCATCTCACGTCTAACCAGTACCGGAGACCAGCCCTAATACCCAACCATAACCGCCCTGCACCCTATGTCGGATGAATTTCGAACATATAACAAGATAAAATAATGATAATTCACATTAAGTAAAGTCTATAATCATAATCTAACAACCTCAATAAAATATCCAACCAATGCCAACCCCAATGCCAATACCAACACCAAGGCTGACACCAATACCGACACCGCCCATGCTCATAATAGTCTGACAATGCCTCTATACAGAATCAATAACATTCGGCCAGGACATGCCTCCAACCATAGCTAAAACCAAACTAAAGAAATAACAAAAACAAAAGAAGTCCATAACAATGAAGCCTTCTGGAGTATAAAAGCTCACCACTTCAATCTGACTCAAAGTTGTCCTCGAATCTAAGCCACTGAGCAGGAGAAATAGTAGTATGCCTGGTTTCTACATCGTGTGGGGATACAACGTCCGAAGATGGTTAGCAGAGTGAACGCTAAAATGTACTCAGGGATAAGATAAAATAATGTCAATAATTCAAAACCAAGGTGAATAACCATATGCAATCACATAGATACATATAGATATATCGTGCCAGAAAAGTTGCATTTAAAACATTAACCTGGGTTGAGTAGCTTGACCATCCTAAATCCACTCATAGGCTATATGGGTTTAGCTCCCTCTGATGAAAGGTCCCCAGTGCATGTTAGCCAAACGACCGGAGAAAAAGAACCTAAGATGACTAGTACATCTCCCAAAATATAAAGTGTGACATTATGCAGACAATCACCAAGACTACCCTCACATCGGCAAATGTGAGTTTCTAGTGTCGGCCCTCCCGAGACCCTTACCTTCTATGGGTTACTACTCGACCCACTTTAATCCCATCTACCATTTACACATTCCAACCATTTACCAAGGAGTGTTTTATTTAGGCATTAACCGTTGGAATCGTCATACCAAAATTAGAGCTTGCAAGTTTATTCTTTTATGCCATACCATAACCATTAAACCAATTTGACTCCCAAGTTTTCAATTAGACCAAAACTATAGCCATCAAGACCTTTCAAAACCATTTAAAACCAACTGAACCAATTTAAGTTCCATTACCTCTTATGCAACGCAAAGATTTCAATAATAGTCAAACTATGTGACAAAACCATTCTCATTGGCATATTAACAAACATGTTGAGGGCACATATGTTTCAAAATCATAACCAAGTAATTTGGGGGAATACAAACTACCCTTAAATCCATTTACCATAACCATGCATTCTACAATGTCAAAATCAAATTAAAAGCATGAAAGAAACATCATTAAACAATGAGAAACATTATTCAAGCATAAACATCCAAAACCCCCAACCATTGTTTCAAACTATAACAATATCATGACTTTCATATATTAAAACATATGCTCTTTGTAAATTAACAATAAGGGAGGATTAAAATGTCTTAGACACCAAGGAAGATGAAGAGAAACCACCCTTGAAAATCTTAATTGATTATCTTGAAGAAACCCTAGACTTTTGCTTGAGAGAGAGTTTTAAGAGTGTTTGATTGAGAATAATAGGTTAATGAAGCCCCGAAAGGTGTTTTATGTCGTAGTATCAAAGGGAGCTACAAAGGAGAAATTTCCAGAATACCCCCAACTTATAACTATGGAAAACTCGTAGGTGGGTACGAGTTGATCCTCCAACTCGTCACCACATCATAGGACCGATATCATCAAGTCGTCACCAGAACAGAAAGTTGGACACCACATTCTATCCAGCATACTACTCCCTTTCCCAACTCGTCACTATACCATACAACTAGTACCATCAAGTCGTATCCAAGAAAGAACATCTAGGGCTAGACACTGATCAACATACGATTGGACCCTAAAATACTTGTCATAATACCATATGACCCGTATGGAGTCTTTCATAACTAGAAAATAACTAGGCTAACAACATACTGACCAATATACGATTAGGGTCCCTAGACCCATACCCACACCATACGACTCATATAATGGGTAGTTACAAGGACAGTGAGTTCAAAACTCAAAAACTTCCAAGGGCCAAAACCAGGGTGTTTTAATTCTCCCCCACTTGGATCATTCATCCCCAAATGATGGAACAAGGCAGTGACTAGAACGATTAAACCCCAAAATAACCGTGTACTTACTTTTAAGACAAAAATCAAATTTCAAAGGAATGCAATCCACTCTTACCTTTAACTAAGTTAGGAAAAAAGGATACCAAGGAAATCAATCTTTCCTTTAACGAAGTCAGAAAACAAAGATGGTAAGATCAACACATACCTTACGCACAAATTTCTAAAGAAGAAAATAGGAATGGATACTTGGGGTTTAGCCCTTTCTGAGTAAATACATATTGCAGGCTCTTATGATCAGAAAAGATATCCATATGCACACCATATAGATAGTGACGTTATATTTTCAACGTGAATACCACAACCAACACTTCTAAGTCATGAGTCGAATAATTCTTCTCATGCACTTCCATCGAGGCATTGGTAAACCCAAAAGACATAACTAGACACTCAAAATGCCCATACTGGGTTTGAAAAGTAGTCTTGGGGATATCCACCCTAATCTTTAACTGATAATACCTAGATCGAAGATCAATCTTGGAGAAAAAATTAGCACCCTAAAGCTGATCAAACAAACTATCTATCCTTGGAAGAAGGTACTTATTCTTTAGCATCACCTTATTCAACTGCTGGTAATCAACACTCATCTAAAGGGAACCATCCTTTTTATGCATGAATAATACCATTGCACCCCATGGAGACACACTAGGATGGAGACACACTAAGAAAGAATCTATTCAGAAACTGTCTACACAACTCATGCCAAGTAGTGATTGAACCTCTCGAAAGTTCCTCTAACCATTGTGATGCTTCTCCAGTCAGCAAAAATGGGAACAACATCTGTCTCAAAACTTCTTGGTCTACCCCTGGAATAACATATAAGGAATAGATCCCAGTAAAATTATCAAGATTCATATTCGCATCATCAGTTGTTGATCCCAAAAAAGCACCCTTCAAGTTTAAAAATTAGATCATAGCATTGGTAATGTCAAATTTAACTTCAGGGGGTAGAGAAGAAGGAATGATGGATCCTGTCTCAGTAGGTTTAACATATAACATGTCCTCATCTTTGTCATATGGTTGAAGATGTTGATATGCAGGATGTCACACCCCTTTTTTCACCAAAAAGATATATTTTTATGTTCGAAAGGGTTTTTATTATTAAGTGACAAAATGAAGATTTATTTTGAAAAAGGACTATTTACATTTTTTATTCAGAGTCGCCACTTGGCATAATCCGGTGTGCCAAGTCACCATTGGAAAATCCTTTTCAAAACTATTTGACTCTTGAAACTGGTTTGCGAACAGAGATTCTGGCTAAGGAATTTTGTTGACCGAGGGGAAGGTGTTAGGCACCCCTCGATCCCATGGTTCGACCACGGTTGCTTGGCAGAGAGTATCGGCTAATTTGACATGAACGAGTGTATAAACAACACAAAAAAAACACATAGAACAAATAATCAAAACACACAAAAACAAAACAGTCCAAAATTTAGTATTCAGTCCAATTATACAGTGCCAAAAAATGAAAAGTGCGGAAACGTAAGTCTACTCTAACTTATACTAATCCTAACTATACTCATATGCTACCCGATGCCTCGGGCCTTGTTCTCAATCCGCCTTCGCCAACATAGTACGTCGGGGCATTCCCCGGCCAAATGAATATATTTTGAATTAAATATGATAAACTAGAAAGAAGCGTTCATCCGCACATTCCAACATTCAACCAAAATAACGAGTTCTACAATTTGCCTACCCGAACCTATATTGCCTATCTATTTCAGCCCATCATAGATCTACCACAGTTCATACAATATTCGTGTTTATTCCAAATTGAACGAACAATAATAAACTCAAGTTAATCTAATTCAACCATTTTTATCAAATTCCCAATTCCACCCCAACTTCCCTTTCATCCATCACCACACTTAGAAATCACCATTTCAACAATCCATATTCATTCTTAGTGACGAATTTAAACAGCAAAACAATATCAACTAAATCAAACCATCATAATCAACCAACACATAATCATGCCAATGCAACCAATCAAAATGAAGAAAAGAGAACGGGTTGAAGAGGTGGACCTTAATACCGCTTTTGATGAATATTATTCCATGAAATAAAGAAAACCCGCCTTCTATAACTTCGCACGGAAACCTTAACCTCGAGAAAATCAAATCAGTATCCCAAAAAATACCATCCGAGCAGCTTTCAAGCCATGAATAAAACCACGAATTAAAGAAACCATCAACATCTGAGCTCCGATGAGCTGTGAAGAGTAAAACTAACAAGAAGAGAGTCGGATTCCGGCGACTGGTTTGTCGAAACAGTAATAAAAAAACCCAAATTTTTGTCTCTCGTGTATGGGCTACCAGGAACCAAGGGAGAAGAGAAAAGAATGGGGTCTCTTTTGTTTATGGCGTGTGTATTGTGTTCAAAAAGAAGAAACGAAGAAGGAAGGACCAAAAATGGCCTCTGTCCATTTTTTTTTTAGAGAAGAAAACCCCTTCACTGTTTCCTTTTTCTTCTTTCCCAAAAGTCTCCCTATGTATGTATCAGTGTAGGTATATAAAGAAAAAGGGAAACTTTCCCCTCTCTCCCCAATCATGTGGGCCCCTTTGTTATATATAATGGAAAAAGAATAAGTACTACCCTTCCTGGAAGGTTCCTCTTATTTTTATTTTTAGTCCATGTTTCTTTCTTTGGGGATAAGAAATAGGAAAGGGGGTGGAGGGTCACGTGGAGGGTAAGGTAGGTGAGGGTATGGGTATGGGGTAGGGTAGGTTGTTAGGATGAGGTGTAAAGTTGGTTAGGGGTTTGTTTAAAGTTGTTATTTTTGTATTTTGTGAGGGTATAATAACATGGATGAGGGTATAATAACATGGATGAGGGTACACGGTAGGATAAGGTAAAATTGGGTAAAAAATATTATCGGGGAGGGACAAAATTAGGTGTCTACATCATGCCCCCCTTTGAATGTAAACATGAAGTGTTTTCAGGCAAAGAAGTAGACAACAAGACAGAATTTTATCCTGATCATTATT
This sequence comes from Capsicum pubescens, assembly GCA_030864215.1. Classification (NCBI taxonomy): domain Eukaryota; kingdom Viridiplantae; phylum Streptophyta; class Magnoliopsida; order Solanales; family Solanaceae; genus Capsicum; species Capsicum pubescens. Next base: position 103,246,030 of record CM061538.1, read on the forward strand.
CAAAGAAAGAAACAAAAGAAAGAATGGCAACCGAGTTGGAGAGTCGAGTGAGGTTCCATCGAGGTTCCGATCCGCGGCTCTGTCATTACATCAAAAATGAAAATTACAAGTTAAAAACATAAACGAAATTACAAAATCCTATCTATGCAGCTTCTTCTAGACTTTTGACTTGAGTTTCATCACCCTATTCTTCAGGCGGGCTCCTGACTTGCAATTTCCTCAACTTGTTGTTTGGCTTTCAATTGTTTCACCTTGTTGCTTAACTTTCCATTTATTCGCCCTATGCTTCGGGTGGGATGTTGACTTGATATTTTATCACCCTATTCTTCAGGCGGGCTCCTGACTTGCAATTTCCTCACCCTATTCTTCAGGTGGACTCCTGACTTGCTATTTTTCAATCTGTTAACTTTCAACTTTTCACCTTGTTTCTTTATTTTCAACTTCTTCACCTTGTTGCTTGACTTTTCATTTCTTCACTTTGTTGCTTGACTTCTCATTTATTCACCTTGTTCTTCAGGCGGACTCCTGAAATCACATCAAAACTAAAAAAAAGAAAATTATCCCAAACAAAGATTATTATAAAGAGAAATTCCGTTTGCCAGAAAACTAAAGTTTCAAAAATAGAAATTAAAAATTTTTTTCCAAGTTTATCATCAGAAGACTTTTTTAAAAGTCACATCATACCTACTTGCATGTTGCAATGATAAATCAAGACTCTGACCAATAAATGCATCTCTTGAGAGTAAAATTGAATAACCAAGACTAGGAAGTGCGTCTCCTAAGAATTAAAGTGAGGGATTCTAACTAGAAAGTGCGTATTCTAGAGATACAAGTTTAAGTTAAAAGTGTGTCACCTGACAAATGAAAAATAGCAAAGAAGTGTGTCTCCTTAGGGTTAAGTGCGATAACTTGACTAGAAAGTACATTTTCTATGAATCAAGACTTAAGTTAGGAAGTGTATCACCTAAAAAGAAAAATTCGAATTACCCAATCAAGGAAGTGCATCTCCTTACCAATGTTGCTTGAATTACCAAAACAAGGAAGTGCGTCTCCTTACCAATGTCGCTTGAATTACTCAAACAAGGAAATGCGTCTCCTTAGGGTTAAATGCGATAACTCGACTAGAAAGTGCATCTTCTAGGAATCAAGACTTAAGTTAGGAAGTGCATCATCAATGCCTCTTGAATTACTCAAACAAGGAAGTGCGTCTCCTCACAAATGTCTCTTGAATTACTCAAACAAGGAAGTGCGTCTCCTTACAAATATTTCTTGAATTGCCCAAACCAGGAAGTGCGTCTCCTTACAAATGTTGCTTGAATTACCCAAACAAGGAAGTGCGTCTCCTTATCAAATGCCGCTTGAATTACCCAAACAAGGAAGTGCTTCTCCTTACAAATATCGCTTGAATTACCAAACAAGGAAGTGTGTCTCCTTTATAAGTGTGTCTTCTTATGATAGCGCTTGAATTACCAAACAAGGAAGTGTGAATCCTTTGGAAGTGCGTCTCCTTATGATAGCGCTTGAATAAACAAACAAGGAAGTGTGTCTCCTTTGGAAGTGCGTCTCCTTATGATAGCACTTGAATTAAAGAAGTGCATCGCCTTACAAATATTGCTCGAATTGCCCAAACTAGGAAGTGCGTCTCCTTACAAATGTTGGTTGAATTAACCAAACCAGGAAGTGCATCTCCTTACAAATTTTGCTTGAATTGTCCAAACAAGGAAGTGCGTCTCCTTACAAATGTTGCTTGAATTACCCAAACAAGGAAGTGCGTCTCTTTACAAATACCGCTTGAATTACCAAACAAGGAAGTACATTTCCTCACAAATGTTGCTAGAATTACCCAAACAAGGAAGTGCGTCTCTATGGCTTTGAATATCAAATATGTGCAGCAATATTGCCTGTTGCATTTGAAAAAGTAAGAATGTTACAGCCTTTGATGTTTAGGCTTTGAAATCCTTGATTCGAAGGTAGCATGTGTTCCTGTTTCATCCAAAGAAAACTTGTTAGTTTAAAAACATGGTGGCTGATTTGTGGCTTTGGCTTTCGTGGAAATTGCTCTTGCCCCGATCACATTTAACCTTGCTTCCATCCATTAGCATATGTCATTGAATTGCTGCATCATTGACCCAAACTCCGATTATTAAGAGTTCTTATGAAACAAACACAGTATCTGTGCTTTGCCATGCTTCTCAGATAAACTCTTTGACCCTTGGTATTTTCATGAATTCCCAGAATTTTTTGTTGACACAACTTTCTGCATGCCTTATTTCGGCTCACAATCATGTCTCTTTCATGTGCTGGCCTTTTGTCTTGCTTTCTGCAATTGAAGAAGTTGGTAGCTAGTTTTAAAATCTTTTCTCACTTGTTTCGACATAGACTTGACTCAACAACAAGAGAAAAATGACAATGACTTTTATTTGGATAACTGACTCAAGAAAGATAAACAAAATAAAGAGAAGAAAGAAGAGATAATGAATGTCCCCATTGAAACAAAGAAATAAAAATTTATCTAAAAATGACAGTCAACTCCAAAGATTATGCCATGCATTTTGGGTCAGGCTGCCTGATCTTTCCATCCAAACTTTCTACCAATTGTTGTTGAGTTAATGGCCTTGAAACTGAGTTGTTTCCTTAGGTCAATTGCATTTAAGACCTCGTTCGGTTAGTGGCGCCTTGGAGGTTTTTTTTTTCAATAAGCCTCTCTCATTTTTTCTAGCTCACCATTGCCTTATGGTGTCCGTGAGGGTTTTTCACCAATGAGACTCTCTTATTTTCATTTGTCTCAACTCACCGTCATCTTACCATGCCCGTGAAGGTTTTCACCGATAAGACTCTCTCATTGTTATCTCTCTCAGCTCACCATCGTCTTACGGTGCCCGTGAGGGTTTTCACCTATAAGACTCACTTATTTTCATTTCTCTTCTGATTCCTTATGCCGAGGAAGACAAGTAGTTCCCAAAATGCATCATCACATCCATTTCATGCTTAGCCTTAACATTCTCAAAGATTGATCTGAAGGTCTTTCTTTGGTTGTAACTTGGCTTTTGAATAAGGTTAGAAAGAAAGGATGATTTGAGGCCCAAACTACACTTGAACTGGGGTGGGACTTACAACTTTTGGAATCTACTCAAACAATGAGGATCAACTCATGCCCCAGTTTCTTTTGACTGGAAAATACTAAATTATTTATTTGGTTGGACCGAGCCCAGAGTAGGGCAGCCTACGTATCTCACCCCTGAGAGATGAGAATTAGGTCACGCGTAGTTCTGGCAGCTTGTTCTTTTGCTTGATTCTGATTTCTTTTTTTTTTTACTTTTCTGACTCTATTTTACCTGTCACTTTTTCTTTTCCTTCTTTTTGACATATTTTTTTTAAAACTTTTGACTCTATTCTTTTGCTCGACACTTATCTTTTGAGTTTTGTTGACTATATCTTGATTCCAAAAGAGGGGTATGAAAGAAAATAAAACTAAGGCCCAAATGGGGTAAACAAAGAATGACACAATGCTCGGATAAAAGAATAAAACGCCTTCATCATATCAATCCTTGAAAATGCAAGTACATATCATGCAATATGAAAGTGAGAGATGAAGATCATTTGTGATATTTTTAAGCAATAACTTTAACTGAGTCTGTGCGTCACTAATCTTGCAAACTCCACCTTTGTTGTACATTCGTGATGCTTTCGTGGAGCTAATTTTCTATTCCTTTTGATGTAGGATCACATATCTACTATTTGACCTATTTGAGACATGTCTTTCAATGGATGACCAAGTTGTTCTTGTGATTCTCAAAATAATTATATTAACTTATCACCAAATATCTTATCACTCTATGCTCTCTTTTTCTAACTTTAACCCTCTGATTCAAAGTTCATGCTTAAACTGGATTTTAAGATCTAGCTAAAAATTTCACTAGCATGTCATATCACTAGGGTCAACATAAAATGTACTATGTAAAGAAAACAAACAAACAACACATATTTAAAACACAAAGAAAAATGGGACACTTCATTTAGTTGAAACAAAAGATAGAAGAGTTTGAACATAAACAACAAAAGGACAAAACAAGATAGATCCCGAACTATAACCCAGAAATAATTCGGATAACAGAAAATAAAACAAAACAAGCTACCAGACCCCTTCCTAGTAAAGAGAGGGGTGACTTCTCAATTGCCCAGCCTGACATCTTAGCCACTGGTTTGCATATCAGCATGACCAAAGCTTTCCTCACTGTCAATGTTCTGTACCATGATTGATTTATCTTGAATTATTTTTTCAATTTCTCTTTTCAAAGCACGACAATCTTCAATACTGTGACCCTGAACATCAGAATGATATGTACATCGTACATTAGGATCAAAACTTCTTGAATGTGGGTCAGAAGTATACCCAAGGAGAGGAGTGATCATGCCCTGCTGTACCAATCTCTGGAATAAACTTACATACGACTCTCCAATGGGTGTGAAGCTATCCCTCGACTTCTGTCTCATTTCATTATTTGGCTTAAATTAAAAAACAGGCCTAGAAGGGCTTTGGTATGTATGTGGAGTTAGAGAATAACTCGGCAGAGTTGATGCGCGCCATTATGGGTAAGATAGGGGTTGAACATATGGTTGTGTATTATACACTTTATATGGAGATGGGGGAATGAAATATAATGGATTATGGGAAGGATTCTGTGGAACTTGGCCATAAACTTGGGTTTCAGCCCGTGGGTAACGATGGTATGGTCCTCTTGTCCGTGCCTGTTGTCCAACTATAATAGCAGATGTATCTTCCTCATTCTTCTTTCCTCCAACACTTCCCGAACCTTTTTGAATTGCTTGAGTAGTCGCTTTCAATGTTGCAAAACTCACAATGCGACCAGTCTTAATTCCATCCTCTATCATCTCCCCCATTTTGAGGACCTCAATAAATGGCTTGCCTAATGTAGGTAACAAGTGTTGATAATATGTTTCATCTTGTGCTTGAATAAACACCTCCACTATCTTTCTTTCTTTCATTGGCAGTTTTACTCTAGCAGCTTATTCGCGCCATCTGATCGCATACTCTCTAAAACTCTCAGTAATCTTCTTTTTTATACCAGTTAGGGATTTTTCGTCAGGTATCAACTCCACATTGTATTGAAATTATTGCACAAATCCATTAGCTAGGTCATCCCAACTAATCCACTTGTCAATGTCTTGATCAACAAACCATTCCAAAGCTAGGCCTGAAAGACTCTCCCCGAAATAAGCCATAAGTAGTTCTTCCTTCCCTCCAGCGCCCCTTAGCTGGTTGCAATAGCGTCTCAAATGTGCTAAAGAATCGCCATATCCACCATACTTCTCAAACTTCGGCATTTTAAAATCAAAAGGAAGATGTACACCTGGAAACATGCACAGATCTTTATATGATACACTTTTGTACCCCCCAAGTCCTTGCAAGTTTTTCATAGTCAGTTCCAAACTTCTGAATTTTCTGGCCATTTTCTCTTGTTCTTCTGTCATAATAGGTTTCTCAGTATTTGGAGGAAATTCAGGCAGTTGAGGGCAGTCGTAAGGACCAGTCGACTTAAATGTGGGCTCGGAAGCGTAATGCTGATCACTAAAAATATTCAATACAGGGTCACTTGTAGAGTGAGGAATCACAACCGTTGGATTGACATTAAAAGCAGGAGCTTCAGACGAGAGTGGGGCTCCAAAAGCATGAATAGCAGGCGGAGCCGAGCATGTGGTAATTTTGTATTGAGGAGTGAGGAAATGAATATTGGAAGTGTTTGGATACTGTTACCCTGGAGTAGGTCCTGATGCATGTTGTGGCGTGTCGACCAAAATAGGAAATTGTGCATGTGACACTGGAGGCAAACTAGAAAGATATTCCATATTATCTACAGGAAATGGAGAAGGCGGCAACCCATTAGCCCAAGCTCAATGCATTTCTATCATTTGCTGCCTCAATTTCCGAATCTCTTCATTAGCTCCTACATTCTCATTCCCCAAACTCCCTATCTGATTAGTGACAACAAACTCGGTATCCTTGTTGGCCATAACTTTCTCTGTGACTTGGAGCAATATGGAGGACCAGCCAAAATGCCACAAACCAACCACCTTAAAATAACTGGACAAGAGATAGCAAATGCGTTAGAGTTCAATGATTTTTCAAAACCTCATCTTCTTCTTTTTTTTGAAAAAATCACCGAACCCTAGAAGGGCGCCTACGTATCTCACCCCCGAAAGGGGAGAATCAGGTGTGCGTAGTTCGTGAAGTTTTGCCAAAATGGCCAATAGAACTCTTTTTTCTTTCTTGTAACAAAGTGTCAAAAGAATTGACGAAAATCTTTTTGCATTTTTTTTTAGGTTTAAATCTCTATACAAAATAAAACCTGTGATTACCAAAGAAAAATCTTTTTGGGTTTTCGAATTTTGAATTTCATGTAAAAATGAAACTTGAACCTATTAAAGGAAAATCTTTTTGTAGTTTTCTTTTAAAGACGTATATGAAACTCCTACTCTAAATGGAGAGTGAACAAATATTTTTGGATTTTTCAAATAAGATCCCCGAACCAACAATAGGTTGCCTATGTATCTCACTCCCGAAAGAGGAGAATTTGGGGTGCGTAGTTCGTCCAGATTGGACAATTAAAGATTAAAGAACAAACAAAACCTAACTTAAGAGACACGATATTTTTTTTTTGGTTTTCGATTTGACACTTCACGTAAAAATGACACCAACAACCATGAAATTAAAATATTTTTTTGGTATTTTCATTTTATGAAATGTACAAAACTTCTACCATTTTTTATTTTCTTTTATAAAAACTACTAATTTTTTTATTTTTTTATTTGAAATTTTTGAATTAGGAATGTATGCTAAAGGAGACAAAGTGAGAAATCTTTTGATGTTTTGGTTTTTTGAACGAATGAGTGCAAAAACTAAAGAAATCTTTTTGAATTTTTGAATTGTGAAAAACAAAAGCCATAAAGAACACTAAAAGCTATGACACTCTCCTTTTTTTTCTTCTTTTCGACTCACTTCACTTTTTTTCTCTATTTTTTTTCAACAGTTCTTGCCTACGCACCTTACTTCTAATACGTTTTCCCCAAATCAGTCCGTCAAATGACCTCATTACCCTTAAAGATGCAATATTTAGCACATAGAGATGCATTAGAGGTGAGTCTCCTACAAAGGACCAAGTGGGCCCCACTAGGTCTCAATATGATGCACACAAGCATGACCTAAAGGCTGACCTACGTTGGGATTCACTAACAAGGCTGTTCGGGGGAGCGTATGGTCAATAGTGGCTGTGACAGCTTTCCACCTACTCCATAACACCGACGGCTCCCCCCCTAAAATAAGGGTGACTCAACTAAAGGTCGTGTATAACACGTGTACTACGGACTTGTTGCAGAAAGAAGGCCTGGGGGTAGACACATGATGACAGATAAAAAAGTGGTAACACATAGGATAAATGCTATAAATAAAGAGCACGAAAAACGCACAAAAGTGATAACAATAACACAAATAAAAATCACAAACAATGCTTATACACTCGTAATGCCAAACAAAACCGATACGACTCCAAAATAAGTTCGAATTCTAAAAACTCCCCAGCAGAGTCGCCAGAGCGGTCACACCCCTTTTTTCACCAAAAAGATATATTTTTATGTTCGAAAGGGTTTTTATTTATTAAGTGACAAAATGAAGATTTGTTTCAAAAAAGGACTATTTACATTTTTTATTCAGAGTCGCCACTTGGCATAATCCGGTGTGCCAAGTCACCATTGGAAAATCCTTTTCAAAACCATTTGACTCTTTAAAATGGTTTGCAAACAGAGATTCCAGCTAAGGAATTCTGTTGACCGAGAGGAAGGTGTTAGGCACCCCTCGATCCCGTGGTTCAACCACGGTCGCTTAGCAGAGAGTATCGGCTAATTTGACATGAACGAGTGTATAAACAACACAAAAAAAAAACATAGAACAAACAATCAAAATACACAAAAACAAAACAGTCCAAAATTTAGTATTCAGTCCAATTATACAGTCCCAAAAAATGAAAAGTGCGGAAACGTAAGTCTACTCTAACTTATACTAATCCTAACTATGCTCCTATGCTACCCGACGCCTCGGGCCTTGTTCTCGATCCGCCTTCGCCAACATAGTACATCGGGGCATTCCCCGGCCAAATGAATATATTTTGAATTAAATATGATAAACTAGAAAGAAGTGTTCATCCGCACATTCCAACATTCAACCAAAATAACGAGTTCTACAATTTGCCTACCCGAACCTATATTGTCTATCTGTTTCAACCCATCATAGATCTACCATAGTTCATACAATATTCGTGTTTATTCCAAATTGAACGAACAATAATAAACTCAAGTTAATCTAATTCAACCATTTTTATCAAATTCCCAATTCCACCCCAACTTCCCTTTCATCCATCACCACACTTAGCAATCACCATTTCAACAATCCATATTCATTCTTAGTGACGAACTTAAATAGCAAAATAATATCAACTAAATCAAACCATCATAATCAACCAACACATAATCATGCCAATGCAACCAATCAAAATGAAGAAAAGAGAACGGGTTGAAGAGGTGGACCTTAATACCGCATTTGATGAATATTATTCCATGAAATAAAGAAAACTCACCTTCAATAACTTCGCATGGGAACCTCAACGTAGAGCAAACCAAATCAGTATCCCAAAAACACCATCCGAGCAGCTTTCAAGCCATGAATAAAACCACGACTTAAAGAAACCATCAATATCCAAGCTCCGATGAGATGTGAAGAGTAAAACTAACAAGAAGAGAGTCGGATTCCGGTGACTGGTTCGCCGAAACAGTAATCAGAAAACCTAAATTTTTGTCTCTCGTGTATGGGCTGCCAGGAACCAGGAGAGAAGATAAAAGAATGGGGTCTTTTTTTTATGGCTTGTGTATTGTGTTCAAAAAGAAGAAACGAAGAAGGAAGTACCAAAAATGGCCTCTGTCCATTTTTTTTTTTTTAGAAAAGAAAACCCCTTCACTGTTTCCTTTTTCTTCTTTCCCAAAAGTATCCCTCTGCATGTATTAGTGTAGGTATATAAAGATAAGGGGAAACTTTCCCCTCTCCCCCCAATCATGTGGGCACCTTTGTTATATATAATGGAAAAAGAATGAGTACTACCCTTCCTGGAAGATTCCTCTTATTTTTATTTTTAGTCCATGTTTCTTTCTTTGTGGACAAGAAAAAAAAGGGGGGGTAGAGAGTCACGTGAAGGGTAGGGTAGGTGAGAGTATGGGTATGGGGTAGGGTAGGTTGTTAGGATGAGGTGTAAAGTTGGTTAGGGGTTTGTTTAAAGTTGGTATTTTTGTATTTTTTGAGGGTATAATAACATGGATGAGGGTACACGGTAGGATAAGGTAAAATTAGGTAAACAATATTATCGGGGAGGGACGAAATTAGGTATCTACATAGGAATTATCAGTTCTTTGCCTCTTTTAACTCTTCCTTGTTGTACAGGCATTTGTCTTGGCCTGGCTAGTGCTGCTTGCTGAGCTAGCCTAGCCTCTTCAGCCAATCGTGCTTCCTCAGCCACTCTAGTTTCTCCAGTTGTTGCTGCTAATAATTCTTCAGTCTATCTATTAACAATATTTTGTAGATCATTAGGTGGGGAAGGAGGAATATTATAAGGGTCTTGAACCCCAGCAGGAACACCATCTTGAACTTGTTCTGCCTTCCTTCGTGGGGTTTAAAGGATTCTTTCTGGCTCTAGGCCAAAGGGGAGTAAGGGATTCCCTCTTCTCCTAGTGTTTGACATACACTGACGTATTACAAATCAAGAAAAAAAAAGAAAACTTACGAATCTCACCAAATTTAATCAGTAAATCACACCGTTTTCCCCAACAACAACTTCAAAATTTGATGTCACCCAAAATTAACCTCCAAAGAAGTATATTGTGATCGATGCCAAATATAATAGCCCAAACCAGGTTGGGGTCAAACCCACAAGGAAAATATTGAATAGTTGCTTAACTTGTTGAAATCCACGAGCAGTGCAGAAAAGTAAATGGAGAAATTTGGTACTCAATCATAAGTAGTAACCGAACTTGAATGCTTTGAGTTGTAAACAATAAAAGACAAATAATAGGACTGTGTTTATCCTGGCTTCTTAACTTCATAAGTTTCTCGTGTTCAACCTTTCTATTTTGCTGCTCTGTATGTAAAGTTGACAAGTTATATATTATCAACCGTCTTGTGAACGTACTGATAAATCTCACTCTTTACCTTTTGAGTGTCAGGGCATCACCGTATTTCTCCTTGTCTATGAGTTTAGTTCAACTCACACCTTTTGGGTATCGAGTTGATTAGATGAGATGTTGGAATAATAAGATGGATGTGAATCTCAAATTACTGTCTTAATCCTCTTTTTCCAATCTCAAACTCCCTTGCGAGGACGTTATCGAATATAGACAATCCTCAAGCTTCTGCAGTAGGTCTGAGGTCTATTATTATGAAGAAGATTAAGATACATGCAGCTACTTTAGAATAGATGAGTCTCCCTTACATAGTTAATTCACCATGATAATCAATAAAGAAAGCATGTAATTAATTGCACAATAATGAGATGAATAAATTCGAAATCTGCTATTGAATAATAACCCATAAATCTTAAGAACAATGTAATGTATGTGATAGAATTTCAAATAATGTATGATGATATCAAAGAATGTAACCTAATAAAATATTAACCCTAGGGTATTTATAGTATCTAAAAATAAACCAAAAAATCTAATAAAAATGGAATAGGAAAATTAATATTGGTACATGGTATGACTCGCTCATCCACTCGTATGCTCTCTTTATGAGTCGTATCGTGCCTCTCGTATGTTTTTCAGCATCTGATCTTCTAGAAATCAACTTTCTATTCTTCTTATGACTCATGCTCATGAGTCGTATCTTGATCATACGACTTATGGCCTTCACTCGTTACCACCTGGGACTTCTTTCTTTCATGTTCTGGACACTTGTCTGCTTACGGTTTGATCTTCCAAGTCATACTTAGACTTCCGACTCTTCTTCTTCTAAGACTTCACCTCTAAATCTTGACTTTAGTTTTTGTTCTATTTACAGTTTCTTGACATGACCTGTATCCTCATCTTGCGACTCAAATGACTGAGTCCTATCTTTTCTTCACTTAGCATTTCTTCTTGGCATTTGATTCTGTTGTACTTAGAGTTAACCTACGAGCCATATGATGTTTTGATGACTCATATGCTGATTCATATCATCTTAAGACTTGGTCATTTTTAGGTCTTCTTCTTCCAAATTCATTTCAAGTTATTATTGACCTATTTTACCCGTAACAAACACAAAAGCACATCATATCCACTAAAACAACCTCAGTACAAGCATAAATTCCTTGTTTAAAGCATCAAAAGTGTCGTGTTTCCACGGTGCATCAACACCCTCAACTCAGAAGTTTGTGTGTCCTCAGGCAAAATAAAAATCAAATATTATAACATAACACGATGATGCTTAAATAAGAGGATCCTAAGATACCTATGGCAGTGACTTTTCAATCTAGTTTTCAACATTTTTGTCCCCCTTCCTATTTTTAATCTTTTTTAAGAATCAAACTGTGTATATCAATCTGGCACATGGAGAAACACAAAGAAATCCAATGTTGGCATTACATTAGTAACAGACAACTAAGCATAGACACAAACTACATTAACCAAACCATATAGCAACCTAACAACATAACCCATGTGCGCTCACAATCAAAAAAATTTCATTCACTCAGTTAAAATCAATCAGTTTATTCAGGTATATAAAGAAAATACTCTCGCTCACAAAGAAGTACCATCGGTGTATACAGAATACCATAATCTTGCCCATATTCTTTCTTCCTAAGTTTTCGGGTAGTTGGGACAGGATCACTAAAGCAATTTATTCATCTTGTAGCGTAGGTTAGGGGCTGGTATGGTATCTTTTTGGAATTTATTTAGTGATAACGTCTCCTTGACACTATGCTTTTTTTGGGGTCCACTTATTTTTCTACTTTTTCTTCATTTTATTTTCGCCGTTATGTCTTCTTTTTTTATTGTAACACATTCAGACTGGATCAGGTAGGGTTTTCTCACATTCATTTCTTTTCTTGCAATTTTTTTTCTTTTTCTTTTGCTTTCTTTTATTTTTACCGCACCTATCCTTTTTTTATTTTTCTTCCTATACGTCATTCGTCACACTCATATTCTCTTATACACCCTTATAATAGCCACCTCAACTTAGTATATTTTCCTGAGTTGGGGTGCCCAGTGTCCAAGGAGGACCAAGGCCAATACAGGTTCATTGTAAGTGAAACAAGAAGGTGAAATCTATGTAATCAAAGAAAAGGGTCAGTTAAGGCTCAAATATATAGATCAAGGGATTTATATTATTTGGTTGGACATTTAGGCTTCAGTGGAATCAAAACAAAAATGGCTTATGATCATTTCCTACATGACTATCCTAAATCTAGGTAAGAGAAATCGGGCAAGTTCTAGATTCAGACACACCGGGAACTAAGTAGCGTCTCACACACATTCACACAGGGTTATACTACTATGTACTACTTATCTAGTTATGCAATTGTTTGACCTAATTGTTCAATTTCTAATCCTAATTCCATTATCATATTCACAGTTGTCTCACACACATATACACATCACACAACAAAATCTTAGGAGGGATATCAATTTTTCAGCATAAAATTTTCAAAATCAGGCAATTTTTAGCATAATCATTCAAAATAAAATGTATTGCCATAATTACAAATTCTCTTCCTATCTTAGCTAGCCCAGCACACAACAAAACACAAAATAAAACACACAAAAAAAACTTAAAACATGCCAATTCTTAATTAAAACATGCCAATTCTTAATTTTTTAGATTGTGGCCACGGGCTTCGAAATATGGAGAGTATATCCCGTGGAGACCTTGGTACACCCCCACCCGAACTTAAAACTTGTGCACTATCCCTATTGCAACTAAAAATATAATGGAAGGGTTCAGGATCATACCTGGCTGCTCAAGGTGCCAGCTCATGCAGACATCATGTGGGCCCTCAGCTCGGGTCTTACCATCATTAATTATCATCCCATCAACTGTCGGGAGTGCCTCCACAGTAGTGGTATCAGTTGTGGATGGTGCACTTAATGATAAATTGATCGGTGAGTCCGCATTACTACCTCCCTCAACATCAACACTCATTGGTTTTGAACTATCGGCTTCATAATGTATCTCTTGGACCCTCACTTGCCGGTCCTGCTCACTCTGTAGGCTATCTGCCTTAGCCTTTTTTATTATGTATTTTTCAGCACTGCTTCAGTGCTTTCTCTTCTTTCTTTTCTCTTGAGGCCCTTTTACTGAATTTTGAATCTCCCAAATATTTTCAATATGTACCTCAGGAACAACTTTTGTAACCATGGATTCGGGGATTATCGATCGGTCATATAACTCAGCAACCATCTTCGTATCTATATTGGTTTGATATCCTCGTATCAACCCAGGGATTTACGCCCCTTACCATGTTCTAAACTTTGGCCTCCAATATGCCCAATCTCCTTATTGCCTCATCCCACATGGCCTGTAAGATCATGATCAGTCCTGCAGCCATAACTCTGGGTCGAAGTGGTACAGACTAAGCCATGGAGTGGAACTAGATATATGTGTTATATCTAAAGGTTATGGATTAGTCCATACATCTCCACCCATGGTGGCATCAGTCTCAGCAATATCGGACTTTCAAATCTGTCTAAACATCTCTGCTAACATATTAGCTTCTCTCCTCGCCTATTTGTCTATGAGGTTTGCCACATCCCCGATCAACCCTAAATTTGTAGTGTGTGTGGGATCGACCAAATCATCAACCCCTGGGAGTATCTGGACCCCTATAGCCAAATAAATCTGTGTAATTATACAAAGGTAGGCTAACAGAAACTTCTCTTCTCCCACAGCTCTGTCTCAAATCTCTCTGGCTAAAGAATCTCCCACATCGAACTCATACCCAGCCTTCAACCTAGCTATCAAAGTTTTATGAATTGGGTTGAGTACGTTGTCCCCAGTAGTGGGACAAAGTCTATGTCTCGTCAGTGTCCACCACGTCTTGGACTCAAAGTTCAATGTGTGTTTCTCTATATTTTATGAAGCCACTCCCGAGCCTCCAACTACATATATAGCGCCCTCTCCATTCACACTAATGACACTCACTATCCACAAAAATGAGCCATCTTATCATCAGACCCCAGTTATTTTCGAGTAATATTCCTTATCTTTTCCATTCGGTAGTCCATTTCTCTTGTGTTTATTGGCGGCTGAAAGTACACTTCTGAATTACTGGTCTGAGCTACTGAGAATTCATTTTTAGCTCTATGTAGTCACTGACACCACAAACTATTTCTTCTATGCTCGTCTCCTGACTGTCCGGTGAGGCAAGTTCATTGAATGTCACATCCCTACTAATAATTATCCCTGGAGTCTTCTAATCTGTGCATCATAATATGTAACCTTTCGCTTCAGTTGCATATCCTAGAAATATGCACTTTTTTTCCCTCGGCTCAAGTTTTCCATCCTTCACATGAGTATAATCAGAATAACCAAATATTCTCAAATTTGAATAATTAGTAGGCAAACTGGACCAAACCTCAAAAGAAGTTTTAAAACTAATAGTTGTGGATAGAGATACATTGACCAAATAATAAGTTGTATTGATTGCTTTAGCCTAAAATTCTTGCTATAACATGAGTGTGAAAGCATACTTCATGCCCTGTCATAAAGTATTTTGTTCATATATTCTGCAATAATATTTTATTGTGGTGTTCCAACACAAGTGCAGTGTCTCACTATGTCTTTGCTTCTGCAGAATTCATTAAACTCTAAGTTGCAAAATATCAACCCATTATCTATCTGAAGACGCTTAACTTTTCTTTTAGTTTGCCTCTCAACTATAGTATTTCATTTGACAAATATTGAGAATGCCTCATCTTTTGTTTTCAAAAAATACACCCATACCATTCTTGAGTAATTATCAATCAAAGTCATAAAGCACCCGACACCACTTTTGGAGGATTCTGTTTGAACCCTACAAGTCTGAATGTATATAACCTAACTTGTCTTTGGTCTTGTGTTTTGCCTTCTTGCTGAACTTCACCTGTGTTTGCTTACCTAACACACAACGCTCACAAAAATTAAAGGCTTGACTTTTGTAACATCCAATAAATTCTATTTGTTCAACAAATACAATCCCTTGTCACTCATATTACCAAGTCGCAAGTGCCACAACAGAAATTAATTCAGATCACTCTTTTGAGAAGCTACAATTGTTATCCCTTCAATTACACTTGCTTGAAGAAAATATAGTCTTGAATACAGTTTTTCCTTCATGAGTATCATGGATCTTTACACACTTTAAGTGTTTTATTCTCTGAGTGAAACTTATACACTTGATCACCCAAAGTCGAAGGAGAAATCAAACTCCTTTTCATTTGTGGAGCATGTCAACACTTAGTATTTCTAATAATGCCATTATACATTCTCAATTTGATGTTACCAATTCCCTTTACCTTTAATAGATTATCACTACCTAGGTAGATAGTCTCACTCGTTTGCTTGTAAGTTGTAAATCAATTCTTGTGTGGACACATGTGAAAAGTTGCACCAGAATCAAGAACCTAGGATTTGTGCCTATGATCAGAACTTATGGCACAAACTTCCCCTACATAGTCACTGTCATCAGAATTACCACCACTGTGAACAATATTTGTTGAGAAATTAACTTTTTCTTTTCCCTTTTCTATTTTAGTTTAGGACAATCTCTTCTCCGCTCTTTATACTCATAGAAATTCTGCTTATTTGCTCTAGACTTCGATCTAGCATTAGACTTTTTTCCTATTAAAATCTTTCTATTTTGTTCTTCCCTTACTCACGAGACATTGACCCTCAGCTATGCTATTCGAAAATCTCTTCTTCAACTTTTTAGATTTTAGCGCATTACTAATATCATCTAGTGAGATATCATCATTTTCATATAGTAACATATCAACAAAAGTATAGTAAGATGGGGGTAAAAAAACATAGTATGATCAAGTCCTGATCCTCGCTATCAATTTTTATATCAATGTTCCCTAAGTCCATTATAATTGAATTAAGCTCATCAAGGTGAGTTTTAACCAGTGTACCTTTATTCATATGAAGATTGCACAACCTCTTTTTCAAGTAAAGATGGTTTGTCAGCAATTTCCTATAACACATATCTTCTAACTTCTTCCATGTTATTGCTACAGATTCTTCTTCAATAATTTCTCAAAAAACGTTACCTATAACTCTTAGAAAGATCACACTTAAAGCCACCTCCTTCAGGTCTACTATCTCTGATTCTTCAACTATTCTAGAAAAGTCTCCTCAATTTCCTTTCATAACCCATATAACACCAAAGGCGATCTCATTCTAATATTCCATAGACTGGAATTAGATCCCTTATCGGACTTCTCTATTTCATACATTGTTGAAGATGATGGAGACATATTAACCTTTACTTATGTGTAGAAAACCCAATCTTGTTATGATAGAAATTATTGTAGAAATATCATGAGTGAACAAGCACATAATCACAAACAAAGAAAATAGAAAATAAAAGAATAAGTATTTAATGAGGTCAGGCTATGTATCTTTTAAGAAAAATTAGAGAGAATTTTCACGATGAAAGAAAAAAGAAGAAGTGTACAATGCTTTAGAATTTCCAACTACATCCCCTATATATAAATTTTAAGTAGTCCTAAACATATAAAAAAACATTATTCCAATTCTACAAGGATAATATATTCCTTTCCCAAATCTATTAGGACAAAGGATTTCCTAAAACAATAGGCATTATGAATTTCCTAAAATGTACAAGGAAAAAATTCAAGACATAATTAAAAATTTCTTTAAGCATATATAAAGGGGGTATGAATGGTAACAACTTAATAGCCCTCCTTAGGTGTGTTGACAACGGAGCTCTCTAAGAGTTTTTTCTTGAGAAGAACCTTACGAGCCTACCTGGTGTAGACACATAATTTTGTCTCTATCAAAATTCAAATTTACCCATTTACCTCGCCTTACTTTGGAGCCTACCCCATTAAATAATTCTTTCACAAAATGACAAAAAATAACAAATTCAAAATAAAAATAACAACCTATCCACCTCACACCCTCACCCCTCCCCCCCCCACGTGCCACCTACTCCTTTCCCACTCTAACCCCACTCATGTTTGATTTCATTTTTCATAACAAACTTGAATTAAAGGATATACAGACACACACATCACGCCATAAAGGGGTGGGGGGATTTTCCATTGAATACACACTCACCATCGGATATACATAGACACAACAAATCGCATATCTCACCAAAAAAGCTCTTACACACACAGTGACACACACTCACAACACATTAAAAAGTAGATTTGAACGGAGAGAAAAATTAGGACAGATGAGAGAAAGGAGGAAATTTGAGTGAAATTTGAGCGAAAAAGGAAATAAAAGGCAAGAAAGAGAAAGCAGGCGAATACTGAATTTTTCGGTGAGTTCTCATCGAAAAATGCAATAATTATGCAAACCCGATCTATTTTTTCTCCGATTTTTGCCATTGTCGAGCTCGCCGGAGCTCCAGCATAGTGAAAAATAGTGAACCAACTCTTGAAATCCACTAAAAATGCCACCAGACCCTTCCTTATTCTTTTCAATCAAGTCACCACCAAAAACAACAAAAATCAGTGATCAAACAACCCAAAAATCGATTGCTTGAGTTTATTTCGATGAGATTTCATCAGAAATTGCGTACGGGTCTTTTTTTTCATGAATTCTATTTGGATTAGAAGAAAGAAACAATGAAGGCTATACCAATACCAAGGTTGGATTTATTGCATTGAGGTTCAGTTCGAGAATTCGATTGTGGTTCTAGTCGGAAGGAGAAATTACACTTGAAAGCTTGAATTTAAGGTCCATTTCTCCTCTCATTCTTTAATTTTATCTTGAATTTTATCGTTGTTGTGGGTGTGAATGGTTTGCATGTTTAGTATGTTTGAATCTTTGTTGTGTGTTGGTTGATGTTGGATTTGAATGTGAAAAATTAAATGGATAGTCGAAGAATTAGTTAAATATTTTGAGAATGAAATTGGGGGGCTGGACTTGAAAATTGATAAAAGTGAATATTGTTATGCTTTGATTCATCAATTATTGTTGCATTTGAAATGGACACTAATTTTTTCGAACTTGATAGTATCATGTGTTAGTCCGAGAATCGATAGGCAAATCTTAGGTTTGGGTAGGCGAATTTAGAACTTATGGATTATTGAATATTTGAAATATTTGTCAAATGGTTTGTCTTATCGTATTTGACTCAATTGTACTCATTTGGCTGGGAAATGCCCCGAGGAAAGTTGTATTCATTCACCAAGAAATACCCTGATTTATCATGTATAAAGGAGGTTCGTGATCAAGGCTCGAGGCATCAGGGTAAAACATAGTTAGGGTAATTATATTAGTTTAGGCTTTCATTTTAGTAATTTTATTTTGGTTTGTAATAAATTGGAATGGAAACTATTTTTGGATTTTTTATTATTTTGGTTGTTTGTTTTCTTATTTTTGTGTTCTGTTGGTTTATACATTCTATAATGTCATACTAGTCGATATACTCCACGAAGCGACCATGGTTGAACCACGGGACCAAGGGGTGTCTAATACCTTCCCCTCGATCAACAATATTCTTTATCGGAATCTCTGTCAGTGGATCAGTATTGAAAGAGTCAAAAATTATTTTGAAAAAGGATTTCCAAATGTGACTTGACATACCAGATTTATGCCAAGTGGCGACTCTGAGTTTTGATTAAAAGTCCTTTTCGAAACAAATTATTTTCTTTTGTCACTTAATAATAAAAATACTTTCAAACTTAAAATAAATCTTTTGATAAAAAGGGGTGTGACATCTCTGGCGACTCTACTGGGGATATTTTTTCTAGAATTCGAGCTTTATTTTGAGTTGTATCGGCTTAGTGTGATACTATTGGTATGTAGACGCCTTGTTTGTGTTATCGTTTGTGTTATTGTATTATCATTGTCGAGTGCCTACGTGCTACGTGTTTACAGTTTTTCTCTTATGTATTACCGTTTTGTATCTATCATCATTTGCATAACCTGAGTTATTTCTTTCACAACAAGTTCCGGAGTACACATCGTGTACACGAACTCTAGTTGAGTCACCCATATTTTAAGAGGGGATTCGTCGTACGTATGGAGTGGGTGGAAAGCTGTTGCAGCCACTATTGACCATATGCTTCCCCGAACAACCTTTTTAGTGGACCTCATCCTAGGTCAGCCTTTAGGTCATACGTATTTGTATCATATTAAGATATAGTGCCCACTTGGTCCCTTGTAGGAGACTCACCTTAAAAGCATTCCTACGTGCTAAATGATGCATTTTTTAGGGTGACGGGGTCATTTGACGGACCGATTTGGGGAAAGCATGTGTTAGAAGTAAAGTGTGTAAGCAAGAAAAGGTTGGAAAGTGAGTCAAAAAAAAAGTTTCGTAGTTTTTGTTTTTAGAGTTCTTTATGACACTTGTTTTTCACAATCCAAAAAAAAATTCTAAAAGATTTATGGTCCTTTTGTTTCTTTAGTAAGCATTCATAATTCAAAAATTTCAAAAAGATCTTTTCCTTCATAGGAGCTTTTTGTAAAGGAAAAATTCAAAAATAGCAGAAGTTTTGTACATTTCATATAACGAAAATACCAAAAAGATTTATCTTTCCTAGTTTTGGTGTCATTTTATGTAAAGTGTCAAATTAGAAACTGAAAAAAAGATTTTATTAACATTTTTTATCGTTTCTTTGTGGTCGTGTCTCTTAGGTTAGGGTTCACTTGGTTGTTTAATCCTTATTTGTCCAATCTGGATGAACTACGCATACCTGATTCTCTTCTCTCGAGAGTGAGATACGTAGGAAGCCCTTCATGGGTTCGGTGATCTTATATAAAAGATCCAAAAAGATTTCTTAACTCTTCATTTAGAGTAGGTGCTTCATATATGCCTTGAAAAGAAAAATACAAAAAGATTTTCATTAATAGTTTTAGGTTTCATTTTGGGATGAAATTCAAAATTAACAATTCAAAAAGATTTTTGTTAGTATCTTTTGAAAATAATGATAAAAGAAGGAAAAAGAAAAAAAAAGATTTTTTTGACAATTTGTTATGTTCTTTTCTTCTAGAATTTCAGGAGAAAAAGAAAAAGAGTTTGATTGGCCATTTTTTGGCCAAACTGCACGAACTACGCACACCTAATTCTCCTCTCTCAGGAGTGAGGTACGTAGGCGCCCTTCTTGGGTTCAGTGATCTTTTCAAAAGAAAAAAAAAAATTGTTTTTGAGAAAGTGTTGAACTCTAACGCATTGGTTATCTCTTGTTCAGTTAGTTTAAGGTGGTTAGTTTGTGGCATGCTGGCTAATCCTCCACATCACATCAAATCCAAAGAAGGGTTAGTTGTGTCCAATAAGGATATAGTGAGTGACATTAGGGATCAAACAAAGAGTCAGGAAAATGAGAGTTTAAAGCAAGAGATTTTGAGACTAAGGCAACAAATGATGGAAATGCTTCAAGCTTGGGTCAGTGGGTTGCCTCATCATCTATTTCTTGCTATTGATACTACAAATACCTTGAGTTCTTCACCAAAATTGTAAATTTAGTTTCCTACTATTGTTGATGCACCAAAACATATCTCAAAATTTATTCCACGTCAACTGTATCTCAATACTTCCACCACTCTTTCTCTATCTCCTCAGTATAAGCCTACCACATTCACAACACCACATATCGTCTGTGATTTTGTTGCTCAACCCTGTACTGAGGTTTCCATATTAACTATCCCCCCAATGATTGTGCTTCCCCAGGCCGCTAGTGAATGCATATTCAATACTCTTAATGACCATTGCTATACTCCTGACCCTACTTTTAAGTTAAATGGACCACCAAAATTTCTTAACAAAAAGCCTAGTGTGCCAGAAGAGCCAGAGAAAATGGCTAGAAAAATGAAGAGTGCAGAAAATACTATGAAAAGTTCCCTAGGACTCACAGGTAAAGAAAATGTCTCATATAAAGACTGGGGCATGTATTCAAGTGTTAATCTTCCTCCAAGATTTGAGATATCGAAATTTGATGAGATGATGGACATGAGGATTTTGTGAAACACTTGGGATGATATTGCAATCAATTAAGGAAAACTGGGAGGGAAAAAGAATGGGGAAGATGCAGCTGCTATTGTAGTTGGACAACGGGCATATCCAAGATGACCACATCGTCGTTACCCTCAGTCTCAAGCCCAAGTTCATACCCAAGATCTATATAGTCACTCCTAAAATCCATTATACATCATTTCCCTAACTCCATAACCAGTATATAGAGCACAACCATGTGTTCAACTCCCTTCTTATTCACAATGCTGCACACCAACTTCTTAGAGTCACCCTCCAATTCCACAAACATATCAAAGCCCTTATAGGCCCGATGTTCGATCCAAGTCAAAAAATGAAAAGACGCAGAAGCCTTGGGATAGTTTTACACTAATTATAGAATCGTATACCAGTCTATTCCAGAGATTAGTACAATGGGGCATGATCACTCCTCTCTTTGGGTATACTCTGACTAGCATTCAAGAAATTTTGATCCTCATGTATGTTGTCCATATCATTCTGATGTTCAGGGTTACAGTATTAAGGATTTTCGTGCTTTGAAAAGCAAAATAGAAAGGATGATTCAAGAAAAAATAATTGTAGTGCAAAACATTGACACTACGAGCGCCGCACGAAATCTTTCGCCAACACACGATAATTCACAATAAGTGGGAAACAATAAGTAAGCATAGGAATCCAAAACTTATTTGTTAAAGGAAATGTATTGGACAGCGGTGGAAGCTCTAGTCATGCTGATATGCAAACCAGTGTCTAAGATATCAAGCTCAACAATTGGGAAGTCACTCTTTTCCTTACTTGAAAGGATTGTTGGTAGTTTGTTTTGTTTTTCTTTCTATTTTCTGAATTATTTTAGGGTTGTAGTTCATAATCTATCTTGTTTTGTTTCTCTGTCATTTTCGTTTAAACTCTTTTATATTTCCTTTCAATGAAATGTGGTGTCCCTTGATTGTTTTATCTTATTGTAAGTTGTTTGTTTGTCTTTTTTACACAATACATTTTATGTTGAATTATAGTGTTATGACATGCTTGCAAAATTTTCTGCCAGATCTTAAAATTCATTTTTAATCATGAAACATTGAATTAGAGGGCTAAAGTTAGAAAAAAAAGAGCATCTAAGAAAATAGGTAGAGTGTTGAGGCATTTGGTGATCAAATTGAAGCCTTCTTTAAAAACCAAGGCAATTATTTTGAGGCTCACAAGTATAACTTGGTCATCAATTGAAAAAAATAATTCAAATAGGTCAAATAGTGGACTCGTGATCCCTATATCAAGAGAAACAGGAAGCTAATCATCTCCAAGAAAACATGGGTCATTCAATGTAAGGGATGTACAACAAAAGTGGAGTTGCATGTTTGACAAGTGTAAAAGAAGAAGTAGCACACATGCTCAGTATCACAAATGATCTTCATCTTTCACTTCATATTACATGTGTGCACTTGCATTTTTTAAGAATTGATATGACAAAGGCATTTCAATCTGCTACCCAAACATTGTGTCATTCTTTGTTCACCTATTTTGAGCTTTAGTTCTATTTTCTTTCATACCCCACTTTTTCAATCAAGATAGAGTTAACAAAGCTCAAAAGAAAAGTGTCGAGCAAAAGAATAGAGTCAGAAAAGTTTTAAAAAAAAATGTTTCCAAAAGAAAGAAAAGAGAATATTGTCAAGAAAAATAGAATCATAAAAAGTCTCAAAGAGAAAAGGGTAAATAAAAGAATGAAATAAATGAAGAAAAGAAATCAAAATCAAGAAAAATAATAATTTTTTAGAACTACGTGTGAACTGATTCTCCTCTCTCGGGGATGAGATACATAGGCAGCCCTACTCTGGGATCAGTCCAACCAAATGAACAATTTAGAATGACCCAGACAAAAAAAAATTAGGGCATGAGCTAATCTTTGTTGTTTGAATCGATTCTAAAAGTTGTAAGTCCCACCCAACCTCATGTCATCCATTATTTCTAACCCCATCTAAAAGCCAAGTTACAACAAAACAAAGACCTTCAAATCAATCTTTGAGAATTTTAAGGATAAGAATGCAATGTATATGCTGATACATTTTAGGTATTACTTGTGTTCCTCAGTATAAGGAGTCAGGAGAGTCTGATTTGTGAAAATCCCCATGGTCACTGATAGATGATTGTGAGTTGAGAGAACGAAAATGAGAGAGTCTTATTGGTGAAAACCCCCATGGGCACCATAAGGCGATGGTGAGCTGAGAGAAAGAAAAATGAGAGAGACTTATTGGTGAAAACTCTTCAAGGTGTCACTAGCCGAATGAGGTCTATAAGTGCAATTGGCCTAAGAAAACAACTCGTTTCAAGGCCATTAACTCAACAAAAATGGGTGAAAATTTGAATGGAAAGATAAGGTAGCTTAATCCAAAATGCATGTATAATCATTAATGTTGACTGTTATTTTCAGATAAGTTTTTCTTTTCTCTTTTTCAAATGGGGACATTTATTGTCTTTTCTTTCTTCTCTTTATTTTTATTTTTATTTTCTTGAGTCAGTTATCCAAATAAAAATCATTGTTATTTTTCTCTTTTCTTTGAGTCAAGTCCATGTCAAAACAAGTGAGAAAGGATTTCAAAACTGGCTATCAACTTCTTCAATTGCACAAAGCAAGACAAAAAAATCGGCACATGAAAGAAACAAGACTGTAAGTCAGAACAAGACATGCAGAAGGTTATTATCAACAAAAAAAAATGGGAGATTAATGGAAATACAAAGGTTTAAAGGGAATTATCTGAGAAACATAGCAAAGCAGAGATACTATGTTTGTTTTAGAGTCTCTCTTAATATTCTAAGTTTGGATCAATGGTACAACAAGTAAATGACAAATGCTAATGATTGAAAGCCAGATTTAAATGTGATAAGTGCAAGAGCAAATTCCTCTAAAGCTAAAGCCACAAACCAACCACCATATTTTAAACTCACAAGTTTTCTTTGTATAAAATAGGAACACTTGCTACCTTTAAATCAAAGGCTTCAAAGCGTAAATATCTAGAGGTACAATTTCTCGTTTATACAAATGCAAGAGGCAGTGTTGCTGTACAGGTTTGATAATCACAAATATGGTAAAACTTATCATCTTATACCCCTAAGAGACACATTCTCTAATTTGGGTCTTTCATGTCTCATGGCTACGAGGTGCACTTTCTAATTTGAGCCGTTATTCCTAAATGATACATTTTTAGTCAGAATTTCTCACTTTTAATATCAAGAGATGGACTTTTTGGTCTCGATCATTCAATTTATCCTCAAAATGTACATTTATTGATAAGAATCTTGATTCATCTTTGCATTATGCATTTTTGCAAGTAGTTGTGATTGGATTTGACACCCATAAAAGCTCTTGATGATAAATAGAGGCAAAAAGAAAATTTAATTCCTGTTATTTGGAACATTAATTTCTGTTCAGGACCCTCCTAAAAAATGAGACTTTACTTTTTGTTCAGGACCCTCCTGGAAAATAGACTTTACTTTCTGTTCAGGACCCTCCTGGAAAATAGGACTTTACTTTCTGTTCAGGACCCTCCTGAAAAATGAGACATTACTTTTTGTTCAGGACCCTTCTGGAAAATAGGACATTACTTTCTGTTCAGGACCCTCCTGAAAAATGAGACTTGGAAAATGGAACTTTACTTTCTATTCAGGACCCTCCTAGAAAATGGGACATTACTTTCTGTTCAGGACCCTCCTGGAAAATGGAACATTACTTTTTATTCAGGACACTCCTGGAAAATGAAACTATACTTTCTGTTCAGGACCCTTCTGAAAAATGGGACATTACTTTCTATTTAGTATCCTCCTGGAAAATGGGACATTACTTTCTGTTCAGGACCTTCCTGAAAAATAGGACTTTACTTTTTGTTCAGGACCCTCCTGAAAAATGGGACTTTACTTTCTATTCAGGACCCTCCTAGAAAATGGGACATTATTTTCCTATTCAGGACCCTTTTGAAAAATAGTACTTTGTTTTCAGAAAATGGAATATTTCTTTATCATAATCTTTGTTTGGGATAATTTTTGTTCTAGTTTTGATTTTGATTCAGGAGCCCGCCTGAAGAATAGGGTGAAGAAATTAAAAGTCATGAGCCCGCGTGGAGAACAGGGTGATGAAATTAAAAGTCAGGAGCCCGCCTGAAAAACAGGGTGATAAAATGGAAAGTCAGGAGCCTGCCTGAAGAACAGGGTGATGAAATTGTAAGTCAGGAACCCGCCTGGAGAATAAGGTGATGAAATTGAAAGCCAAGAGACTGCCTGCTTGAAGAATAGGGTGATGAAATTGAAAGTCAGGAGCCCACCAAAAGAACAGGGTGATAAAATTGCAAGTCAAGACCCCGCCTGGAGAACAGGGTGATGGAATTGAAAGTCAGGATCCCTCCTAGAGAACAAGGCGAATAAATTAAAAAACAAGTAATAAAATGAAGAAATTACAAGTCAGGAGCCCTCCTGAAGAATAGAGTGAAGATTTTTAAATTCAGAAGTACCACCTACAGAACATGGTTAATCTATTCTCAACTTTAACCCAAAGAAGATTAGATCTTTTTTCAATTTGGAAAGCATCAGAAACTCAAGTCAAAAGTCCAGAACTTTTTGTAATTTCAGTTATCTTTTTAACTTTTATTTTTCATTTTGATGTACTGACAGAGCCGCGGATCGAAACCTCGATGTGACCTCACTTGACTCTCCAACTCGGTATAGTCCTTTCTTTTTATCCCTTTGAGCCACATGTGACTTGACTCCTACATAACTTGAGATAGGTAGAATGCCCAAAACTAAGACTTAGTTGCACTCTATCCTTCTGTTTCTCCCATTCGAATAATGGTCGGGTCAAAATTTTATCTTGTTGTCTACTTCTTTATCTGAAAACACTTTGTGTTTACATCTACAGAGGGGAATGATGTAGATATGTAATTTTGTCCCTCCTAAAATTCAAATTTACCCATTTACCCCCACCTTACTGTTCACCCTACCCCATTAAATAATTCTTCCATAAAATGACAAAAAATAATAAATTCAAAACAAAAATAACAACCTATCCACCTTACACCCTCACCCCTTACCCACATTCCACCTACCCCTCCCCACTCTAACCCCACTCACGTTTGATTCTTTTTTCCATAACAAACTCACAGGAATTAGAGGATATACAGACACACATATCATGCCATAGAGAGGTGGGGAGATTTTCCATTTAATACACACTCACCATCGAATATACATAGACACAACAATTCACGCATCTCACCGGAAAAGCTCACGCACATACACAGTGACACACACTCACAACACATTTAAAAACAGAGTTAAATGGAGAGAAAAATTGGGACAGATGAGAGAACGGAGGTAATTTGAGTGAGATTTGAGCGTGAACGGAAAGAAAAGACGAGAGATAGAGAGAAAGAAGACGAAAACTGACTTTTTTGGTGAGTTCTCACCAGAAAAGGCTATAGTCGTGCAAACCTAACCTATTTTTTCTCTAATTTTTTCCATCACCGAGCTCGCCGAAGCTTCGAAGAGGTGAAAAAAAGTGAACCAACTCCTGAAATCCACTAAAAAATGCCACCAGCCCCTTCCTCATTCTTTCCTATCAAGTCACCACCGGAAACAACAAAAATCGATGATCAAACAACCCAAAAATCGATCACTTGAGTTTATTCCGATGAGATTCTACCGAAAATCTCATACGGGTCTCCTGGTTTCGTGAATTCTGTTTGGTTATGGAAAGAAACAGTGAAGGCTATATCAATTCCGACGTTGGGTTTATTTCATTGAGTTTCGGTCCAAGAATTTAATTACGGTTCTAATTGGAAGGAGCAATTACACTTGAAAGCTTGAATTTAAGATCCATTTCTCCTCTCGTTCCTTATTTTTATCTTGAATTTTATCATTGTTGTGGGCGTGAATGGCTTGCATGTTTAGAATGTTTGAATCTTTGTTGTACGTTGGTTGATGTTGGATTTGGATGTGAAAAATTGAATTGATAGTCGAAGAATTAGTTAATTATTTTGAGAATAAAATTGGGGGGCGAGACTTGAAAAATGATAAAAGTGAATATTATTATGCTTTGATTCATCAATTGTTGTTGGATTTGAAATGAACTCTAATTTTGTCGAACTCGATAGTATCATGTGTTAGGCCGAGAATCAATAGGCAAATCTTAGGTTTGGGTAGGTGAATTTAGAACTTATGGATTATTGAATATTTGAATTTTTTGTCGAATGGTTTGTCTTATTGCATTTGACTCAATTGTACTCATTTAGCCGGAGAATGCTCCGACGTATCATGTATGCAAATAAGGTTTGTGATCAAGGCCCGAGGCATCGGATAAAGCATAGTTAGGGTAATTAGAGTAGTTTAGATTTTTATTTTGGTATTTTTATTTTGTTTTGTAATAAATTGGAGTGGACACTATTTTTGGAATTTTGATTGTTTTGGTTGTTTGTTTCTTATTTATGTGTTTTGTTGGTTTATAGATTCCATAGTGTCATACTAGATGATATACTCTGCGAAGCATCCATGATTGAACCACGGGACCGAGGGGTTCCTAACACCCTTCTCTCAATCAACAGAATTCCTTAACCAAAATCTCCTTTCGTGGATCAGTATTGAAAGAGTCAAATTATTTTGAAAAAAGATTTCCAAAGGTGAATTGGCACACCAGATTTATGCCAAATGATGACTTTGAGTTTTGGTTAAGTCTTTTTCGAAATAAATTATTTTTTTTGTCACTTAATAATAAAACTCCTTTCAAACTTAAAATAAATCTTTTGGTAAAAAAAGGGTGTGACACATGGGCACCTCTAAGGAGTGTCTAAGGTATCCATATGAGTTTGGGAACTCTATGGATGATGTGTGGCCTAAAGCCAGCTTTGGGTGCCCGGAAAAGGTTGGAGTCTTGATATTTGGAATGATTAGGTCCCAGGGGCAACTGTTATGACAAAATAAGACTTCCGTGTCAGTTGAGTGATCTAGGGAGTACTCTCTCCAAAGCTTCATGATCTTGGATTGGGTTTATCTATGTAATAAAAGATCCATTGGCCTAGGTGTGTAGTACGTAGTAAGTCATTATTGCATTAGATGATATGAATATATGTTGCCTGGGCTATATTTGGAAATGCCATGAGATAAATGAAGCCATGATAAGGAAGCCTCACATGAAAAGACAAAGACTGGATATTGCGCTACTCTGTCCAAGTGTAAGCTACATACATATGCAATCATACACAATGCGAGTCTCAAACTTGAGGATAGGATTATGCACACAAGAAAGATGCTTAGATCCAGCGAAGGATGACTAGTATGTTTGCTTCAAACCTCGAGAGTGCGCATGGAAAAGATCAAACATATGAGGATGCACCATTAGTTGATGACATGTTAGGGCTTAGGAAGTTGGAATCAAATATACAACACAATTGAAGTGAGCCTCTTAGTCAAACTTCACTATAGGCACTGGATCGAGGTAAGGAATTTGGTAAATAAGATATGATGGCCTGTGCCCTATGGTCAAGGGGGATTACATAAGTTGCATGGTCTATTCATCATGTGTCACAATTGCAAAGCAAATGCCCGCTCGTAACATCCCCATCTTATATTATTCACACTTTAGATATTCAGTCTTGAACATGTGTGATATGGAGGGGGGGTTATACTTTATAGTCCCCATATTAGTGTAACAAGAGTTATTTGGTCTCCTAATTATATAATCTTGGAAAATTATCTTCTCATGGTCTAGGAGATATAATTTGAAGAGTAACCTCAAATAAGGTCATGTATTCATAGTCTATTGGTTTCGGTCGCCCTTTACACTAGCAATGATGTGTTATGATTTGTCGTGAATTTTTTAATTTAATTAAATTTATCATAATTGTGTTTTGCTTCAAAAAGATTTCTTTGTTGGAAAAGGTTTCCTTATTGGTAAAGATCTCTTTCATAATTAGTTAATAGTTTCTTGGAGGAAAATTTTTTGACTTCTATAAATTCAAGATCCTTCTTCTTAAACTATAACACAATAACATCCACAATGTAGTCACTTAAAGAGTCTTATTTAGGGAGATATTTTCTCCTAATAGATTTTATGCTTTTCAATTTAATTTTTCATATGTAGGCCAACTGGCCAAACCATATCAATAATATACATTTTTAATATAATTTTATTTGTCATCCAGTTTATCGCCCCAATGGTTTGCAATTATTAGCTTCTAAATGACGCACTCTCGATTTTGAACCCAACAAATGATATCAGAGTCTATGGTTCAAATAGTCTGATAGTTTAGATTGATGAAAAATTGAGATCAAAATTGCAACCAAGTCGACAATAATGAAGTTTTTATCCATAAAAAGGTCAAACTACTATATATGGAGAAAGCGTTTCAAATAAATTTTCAACAATCCTATTGCTAATCCATTTTTAAAATCAAAATCAATTTTTAACATATACTTACTTTCATACATGGGCTCTAACTTTCAACCCTTGCTAACTTTTATGCTTGGGTTCTTTTCAAATCATACATATATACTTTTAAGCATGAGCTTCACTTTTAACCCGTACTCACTTTCAATGCACAAGACTGCACTTTAAACTCTGTTCACTTATAAAACTGGACTCCAAGTTTTAATCTATAGCAATTTTTAATCATGGTAAGCAACAGTGATATATGAAGATTATGTGAAAAAGATGATGAAGATCAATTTTGTTAGAAAATTCAGCCAAGGGGAGTTTATTAAGACTTATCTTGAATTTTCTAGTTTACTTGAGTTTTACAATAATTGTGTTTTACTTCAAAAATATTTCTTTGTTAGAAAAAGTTTGCTTGTTGAAAAAAATCTCTTCCTTAAATAGTTAATTCTTTTTTGAAGGAAAAGTTTTGGACTTCTAAATAGAAAATTCTTCTTCTTAAACCACAACACAATAGCATAAGAGTCTTGTTTAAGGAGAGATTTTTTCCCAATAGATTTTATGTTTTCTATCACACCCCCTTTTTTTCACTCCCAAAAAGAATTAATTTTTAAGTTTCGAAAGGGTTTTATTATTAAAGTGACAAAAGATGAAAATTATTTTGAAAAAGGAATCATTAGTTTTAAAACTCAGAGTCTCCACTTGGCATAAATCAGGTGTGCCAAGTCACCCATGGATATCCTTTTTCAAAATGGTTTTGACTCTATAAAACTGATCCGCGAAGAGAGATTCCAACTAAGGATTTCTGTTGATCGAGGGAAAGGTTTTAGGCACCCCTCGATCCCTTGGTTCGACCACGATCGTTTGATGGAGTATATCAGCTAATTTGGACACTATGAATGTATAAACCACACCAAACATAAATAAAACGATCAATCAAGCAAATAAATCCAAAAATAATGTTCAGTCCAATTATATAGTCCAAAATAGAAAAAGAATGTAAAAATGTAAATCTTATTCTACCCTACACTAATTTTATACTACGCTCCCATGCTACCCGATGCCTCGGGCCTTCATCACGGACGTCCTCCAAATACAAAAAACTACGGGGCATTCCCCGGCGAATAAATACAAGTGATCGCGGGGCATTCCCCGATTAAATGAATACATTTCCAAATGCAAGAACTAAAACCAAACCGTTCAACTCAAATTCCACATTCAAACATTCAACAAGAAAACTTATTCCTAAATTTTTCCCTACCCAAACCAACATTCTCCTATCCATTTCAACATATCATAATTTTATCACATTCCAACAATATTCATGCTCATTACGAATTAAACAAAACAACAATAAACCAAAGCTAATCTAAATTCAAATTTTTTATCAATTTCTCAATTTCATCCCCCAAAATCATTTTTAACCACATTATTAAACCAGTTTGACTATCAAATCACTTTTCAAAATCCAAAACCAACAACACATACCCCAATGAAGATTCAAATATTTAAGCATACCAATCATTCATATCCACAACAACAATTAACCTTTTTCTCAAAATATTTAAAATCGCACCACAAAATTACGATATTAACCAACTTCGATATAATAAAAAGTAGAGTTGAGAGATGGACCTTTGAAGAATTGATTTCGTTGATAATAAAATTAAGAAAGCCCGGACTATAGAATTCCTAATAGGACCTCAACAATGACGAGCTCCAACTCCGTATTGAAAAATTTGAAACCCAAAACTGAAACTCCGTAAATCCAATTGAACCCAAAAACCGACACTGTTCACATACTATTCACGGTATTGTTCACAAAACTGTTCACGTATTATTCACGGTACTATTCACAACACTATTCATGGCACTGTTCACGATACTATTTACAACACTATTTACAGCACTATTCACGATATTATTTCTCTCTTGATTTTTTTTCTCTCTCGCGTGATTCTCTCTTCTCTCCCTCGTTTTTTTTATTTTTCTTGTGAGGAAGATGATTTGGTGATTGTTGTTATTGTGGAGAAGATGATGATGAAAGAATGAGCCTCTCTTTTCCCCTTTTAGAATTTTTCTTTTATATTTTTTATTTGGTTTTTATTTTTTTTTATTTATTATCCTATGTGGAAGCATATAATTGGTGGCTTGAGGGAATAAGTGTGTGGCATGTGGAAAAGTTAGTGTGGCATGTGGAAAGATGAGGGTGGCGTATGGAAAAATGAGTAGTGCGTGTGCCTTTTGCATGTATCCAATAAAAAATGGAAAGTGAGGTGTTGAGGTGGCATAGTGAGGTGACAAAGATGCTATGTATTTAATTATTTTCAATTCTTTTTTTGGGGAGAAATTATCAATTAAACAAAAGTATGGTAAGGTAAATAAAATAAAAATAAAAATAAAAATAAAAATAAAAATAAATAAAATAAAATAAAATAAAAATGATTAAAATATTTTTGGGAAAGGACAAAATTAAGTGTCTACATCATGCTCCCTTTGGATGTAAACACATGGTGTTTTCATACAAAGCAGTAGACAACGAGATAAAATTTTGTCCTGACCTTTATTCAAAAGCACGGAGCACGAGGAAGGAGGGAAACCAGGTTTTGACTTAGGACATCCTACCTACCCAAGTTATGAGGGAATCGAGTGACAGTTATCTCAAAGGATTGGAAGGAGATGGACTATGCCGAGTTGGAGAGTCGAGTAAGGTCCCATCGAGTTTCCGGTTCGCGGCTCTATTATTACATCAAAAATGAAAATTATAAGTTAAAAACATAAATAAAATTACAATATCCTATCTATACAGCTTCTGTTGGACTCCTGACTTAAGTTTCATCACCCTGTTCTTCAGGCGGGATCCTAACTTGCAATTTCATCACTTGTTACTTGGTCTTCAATTGCTTCACCTTGTTTCTTAACTTTCCATTTATTCGCCCTGTGCTTCGAGCGGGCTCTTGACTTGCCATTTCATCACCCTGTTCTTCAGGCGGGCTCCTGTCTTGCAATTTTATCACCCTGTTCTTCAGGTGGGCTCCTGACTTGCAATTTCATCACCCTGTTCTTCAGGTGGGCTCCTGACTTGCTATTTCATCAATCTGTTAACTTTCAACTTTTTACCTTGTTTCTTAACTTTCAACTTCTTCACCATGTTGCTTGACTTTTCATTTATTCGCCCTGCTCTTCAGGCGGGCTCCTGAAATCACATCAAAACTAAAAAGAAAATTATCCCAAACAAAGATTATTATAAAGAGATTTCATATGCCAGGAAAGTGAAGTTCCAACAAAAGAATTAAATTTTTTCCCAGTTTATCATCAAAGGACTTTTGCGAAAGTCACATCATTATAGGAATTAAGGAGAATGACTTGACTATAAGGTGCGTCTGATGGGAATCAAAGGAATTGATTCGACTAAAAGGTACGTCTTATAGGAATCAAGGGAGATGACTCGACTAAAAGGTACGTCTTACTAGGAATCAAGGGAGATGACTCGACTAAAAGGTTCGTCTTATAGAGATCAAAGAGAATGAATCGACTAAAAGGTACGTCTTCTAGGGTCCAAAGGGAATTACTCGACTAAAAGGTATGTCTTATAGTGATCAAAGGGAATGACTCAACTAAAAGGTACGTCTTATAGGAATCAAAGGAGATGACTCGACTAAAAGGTACGTCTTATAGGAATCAAAGAGAATGACTCGAATAAAAGGTACATCTTACTAGGAATCAAGGGAGATGACTCGACTAAAAGGTACGTCTTATAGGAATCAAAGGGAATAACTCGACTAAAAGGTACGTCTTCTAGGGGCCAAAGGGAATGACTCGACTAAAAGGTACGTCTTATAGGAATCAAAGGGAATAACTCGACTAAAAGGTACGTCTTATAGGAATCAGAGGAGATGACTCGACTAAAAGGTACGTCTTATAGGAATCAAAGGGAATGACTTGAATAAAAGGTACGTCTTATAGGAATCAAAGGGAATGACTCGACTAAAAGGTACGTCTTCTAGGGGTCAAAGGGAATGACTCGACTAAAAGGTACGTCTTATAGGAATCAAAGGAGATGACTCAACTAAAAGGTACATCTTATAGGAATCAAAGGGAATGACTCGACTAAAAGGTACGTCTTCTAGGGGTCAAGGGGAATGACTCGACTAAAAGGTACGTCTTATAGGAATCAAAGAAGATAACTCAACTAAAAGGTATGTCTTATAGGAATCAAAGGGAATAACTCGACTAAAAGGTACGTCTTACTAGGAATCAATGAAGATGACTCGACTAAAAGGTACATCTTATAGGAATCAAAGGGAATGACTCGACTAAAAGGTACGTCTTCTAGGGGACAAAGGGAATGACTCGACTAAAAGGTACGTCTTATAGGAATATAAGGGAATGACTCGACTAAAAGATACATCTTATAGGAATCAAAAGAGATGACTCGACTAAAAGGTATGTCTTATAGGAATCAAAGGTAATGACTCGACTAAAAGGTACGTCTTATAGGAATCAAAGGGAATGAATCAACTAAAAGCTACGTCTTCTTGGGGTCAAAGGGAATGACTCGACTAAAAGGTACGTCTTATAGGAATCAAAGGGAATGACTCAACTAAAAGGTACATCTTATAAGAATCAAAGGAGATAACTCGACTAAAAGGTACGTCTTATAGGAATCAAAGGGAATGACTTGACTAAAAGGTACGTCTTCTAGGGGTCAAGGGGAATAACTCGACTAGAAGGTACGTCTTCTAGGAGTGAAGGTTCAATTTAAGAAATGTATCACCCAGCAAATGAAAACTGAAATCCTTGGACAAGAAAGTGTGTCTCCGAGGGATATAAGATGATGAATTTTTACCATGATTTAATTATCAAACCTGTGCAGCAACATTGTTTCCTGCATTTGTAAAAGTGAGAAATTAGGGGCCTTGATGTTTAGGCTTTGAAATCCTTGATTTGAAGGTGACATGTGTGCCTGTTTCATGCAAATAAAAGTTGTGAGTTTAAAAGCATGGAGGCAGGTTTGTGGCTTTCGCTTTCGTGGAAAACGCTCTTGCCGTCATCACATTTAATCTTGCATCCAACTATTACATATATCATTGACTTGATGCATCATTGACCCAAACTAAGATTATTAAGAGTGACTTTGAAACAAACACAGTATCTTTGCTTTGTCATGCTCCTTAGATAAACCTTTTGAACTTTGGTATTTCCATGAGGTCCCAGACTTGCCTGTTGACAGAACTTTCTGTATGCCTTATTTCGGCTCACAATCATATCTCTTTTATGTGTTGGCCTTTTGTCTCGATTTTTGCAATTGAAGAAGTTGGTAGCCAGTTTTGAAATCTTTTCTCACTTGTGTTGACACGGACTTGACTCAAAAACAAGAAACGAAAAAAAGAATGATAATTTTTGTTTGGATAACTGACTCAAGAAAGATAAAATAAAAATAAAGATAAGAAAGAAAAGACAATGAATGTCCCCTTTTGAAACAAAGAAAAGAAAAATTCATCTAGAAATGATAGTCAACACTAATGATTATGCCATGCATTTTGGATTAAGCAGCTTGATCTTTTCATCCAAACTTTCTACCCATTGTTGTTGAGTTAATGGCCTTGAAACTGAGTTGCTTCCTTAGGTCAATTGTATTTAAGACCCCATTCGGCTAGTGGTGCCTTGAAGGGTTTTCGCCAACAAGCTTCTCTCATTTTCTTTTCCTCAGCTCACCATTGTTTTATGGTGTCTGGAAGGGTTTTTTACTAATGAGACTCTCTTATCTTCGTTTCCCTTAACTCACAGTCGTCTTATGGTGCCCGTGAGAGTTTTCACCGATAATACTCTCTCATTTTTATCTCTCTCAACTTACCATCGTCTTACGGTGCCCGTGGAGGTTTTCACCAACAAGACCCTCTCATTTTTATTTCTCTCCTGATTTCTTATATTGAGGAAGACAAGTAGTTCCCAAATGCATCATCCTATCCCTTGCATACTTAGCCTTAACATCCTCAAAGATTTATCTGAAGGTTTTTCTTTGGTTGTAAATTGGATTTTGGATAGGGTTAGAAGGAAAGAATGGAATGGGGCACAAACGATACTTGAAGTGGGGTAGGACTTAAAACTTTTGGAATTGACTCAAACAATGAGGATTAACTCATGCCCTAGTTTCTTTTGACTGGGTGACTATAAATTATTTATTTAGTTGGACCGAGCTCGGAGTAGGGCAGCCTACGTATATCACCCCCAAGAGAGGAGAATCAGGCCATGCGTAGTTCTGGCAGCTTGTTCTTTTTCTTGATACTGATTTCCTTTTCTTTTCTTTTATTGACTCTCTTTTTGGAATTTTTCTGACTCTATTTTGCTTGACACTCTTTTTTTCTTTTTGGGCACATTTTTTCTCTCTTTTTTTTATACCTTTTGACTCTATTTTTTCACTCGACACCTTTCTTTTAAGCTTTGCTGACTCTATCTTGATTCCAAAAGAGGGGTATGAAAGAAAATGTGACTAAAGCTCAAATGGGGTAAACAAAAGATGACACGATGTTTGGATAGCAGAATGAAATGTCTTCTTCATAGCAATTCTTGAAAATGCAAGTACATATCATGCAATATGAAAGTGAGAGATGAAGATCATTTGTGATATTTTTTACATCACTAATTTTAACTGAGACTGTGCGTCGCTACTTCTTCTGCAAACTCCATCTTTGTTGTAAATTTCTCATGCTTTCGTGGAGCTAATTTTTTTATTCCTTTTGATGTAGGATCACACATCCACTATTTGACCTAATTGAGACATGTCTTTCAAATGCTGACCAAGTTATTCTCACGATTCTCAAAATAATTACCTTAATTTTTAAAGAAGACTTTAACTTGATCACCAAATGCCCCAGCACTCTGTTTATTTTCTCAGACGCTCTCTTTTTCTAACCTTAACCCTCTGATTCAATGTTCATGCTTAAACTGGATTTTAAGATCTGGCTGGAAATTTCACTAGCATGTCATTTCACTAGAATCAACATAAAATGTGCTATGTAAAGGAAACAAACAAACAACACAAATTTAAAATACAAAGGAAAAGAGGACACTCCATTTAATTAAAATAAAAGATAGGGTTTGAACATAACGACAAAGAGACAAAACAAGATAGATCCCGAACTACAACCCTGAAATAATTTGGGCAACAAAAAATAAAACAAAACACACTACCAGACCCCTTCCTAATAGGGAGAGAGGTGACTTCTCAATTGCTCATCCTGACATATTAGCTACTGGTTTGCATATCAGCATGACTAGAACTTTCCTCACTGTCAATGGTCTGCACCATAATTGATTTATCTTGAATCATCTTTTCAATTTCTCTTTTCAAAGCACGACAATCTTCAATACTGTGACCCTGAACATCAGAATGATATGCACATCGTACATTAGGATCAAAACTTCTTGAATGTGGGTCAGGAGTATACCTAAGGAGAGGAGTGATCATGTCCTGCTGTACCAATCTCTGGAATAAACTGGCATAGGATTCCCCAATAGAAGTGAAATTATCTTTTTCCTTCCTCCTCTTTGCGAACTCTGGCCTTGGATAAAACTTGGATTCAGAGGTTTCTTGGTAAATTTTTGGGGGTTGAGGACGATGTTGAGGGACAGGTGCATGCCATTGTGGATAAGAAGATGGATGAGCATACAATTGTACATTGTTCAACGGATATTGAGGAAGTGGAATGGGATTTCTTGGATTTGGGGGAAAGAAACCTTGTTGCAAGTGGTTATGTGGATCTAATATGTAAGCTCGGGATTGAGGCTGACAGTATTGGTGGGTTGGACCTCTCAAACTCTGATTTGGCCCTGGCATGAAAATAGGTGTGTTTTTCTTCTTCTTTCCTTCGATTTCCCTTGGTTGATTGCAATGTCGTCCCAAATGTTTCACAGAATCTTTCTGTCCATCAGGCTCCCCAAATTTTGATGTCTGAAAGCTGGGAGGAAGGTTAACACTTGAAGACATACCCCAGTTTTTATATGAAACATCTTCATAGCCCATAAGTCCAGGGGAATTTTTCATATCATCTTCTACACTTTTAACTTTCCCAACCACTTTCTCTACCTCTTCTAGCATGCTAGGTTTCTTAGTAAGAAATTTTGGCGGTCCAATTAATTTAACGGTAGGATCAAGAGTATAACAATGATTATCAAGAGTATTAAATGGGGATTCACAAGTGGACTGGGGAAGCACAATCGTTGGATTGATATCCAAAATGGAAGTCTTAGTAGAAGGTTAAGCAACAAAAGCACAGATGGTATGTGGTGTTGTAAATGTGGTAGACTTATATTGAGGAGCTAAAGAAAGAGTGGTGGAAGTATTGAGGTGCATTTGACGTGGAATAGATTTTGAGGCATGCTGTGGTGCATCAACAACAGTAGAAAACTGACTTTTCAATTTTTGTGGAAGACTCAAGTTATTTGCAGGGTCAAAAGTGGGGAACGGAGGTGGAGGCACCCCACTGGCCCAAGCTCGGTACATTTCCATCATTTGTTGTCTCAGTCTCAAATTCTCTTTCTTTAAACTCTTAATTTCCTGACTCTTTGTTTCATCCATGGTGCCACTCTCTATATCCTTGTTGGACACAACTAAACCTTCCTTGAATTTGGTGTGATATGGAGGACCAGCCAGGAAGCCACAAACCAACCACCTTAAACTAACTGAACAAGAGGCAACAAATATGTTAGAGTTCAACCTTTTTCAAAACCTCTCCTTTTTTTTTCTTTTTTTTTTGAAAAGATCACCGAACCCAAGAAGGGCACCTACGTATCGCACCCTCGAGAGGGGAGAATCAAGTGTATGTAGTTCATGAAGTCTTGCCAAAATGGTCAATTGAACTAATTTTTTTTTCTCGAAACTTTAAAAAGAAAAGAAAATAACAATTTGTCAAAAGAATTGACGAAAATGTTTTTGAATTTTTCAGCTTTAACATCCCTATACAAAGTGAAATCTATGATTACCAAAGAAATTTATTTTTTTGGGGTTTTCAGTTTTAAATTTCATATGAAAATGAAACCTGAACCTATTAAAGGAAAATCTTTTTGCAGTTTTCTTTTAAAGATGTACATGAAACACTTACTCTAAATAAAGAGTGAAGAAAATCTTTTTGGATTTTTTGCAAATAAGATCCCCGAACCAACAATAGGCTACCTACGTATCTCACTCCCGAAAGAGGAGAATCAGGGGTGCGTAGTTCATCCAGATTGGACAATTAATGATTAAATAACAAGCTAGACCCTGATTTAAGAGATACAACCAAGGACGGACGATGAACCACGTTAATAAAATCTTTTGAGTTTTTATTTTGACACTTCACAGAAAAATGACATCAACAACTATGAAAGAAAAATCTTTTTGGTATTTTCATTATACGAAATGTAAAAAATTTCCAACATCTTTTTTTGCATTTTTCTTTTATAAAAACTCCTATGAATGAAATTTTTTTTTTGAAGTTTTCGAATTGTGAATGCATGCTAAACGAGACAAAGGAAAATCTTTTTGATATTTTTGAGAAAATGAGTGTGACAGGTAAAAAAAATCTTTTTGAATTTTTGAATTGTGAAAAACAAAAGCCATAAAAAACTCTAAAAACTACGAAACTCTTTTTTTTCTTTTCGACTCACTTGTTCTTCTATTTTTTTCAACAATTCTTGCCTACGCCCTTTACTTCTAACACCTGTTTTCCCCAAATCAGTTCATCAAATGACCACGTTACCCTCAAAGATGCAACATTTAGCACGTAGGGATGCTTTAGAGGTGAGTCTCCTACAAAGGTCCACGTTGGTCCCGCTAGGTCTCAATATGATGCAGATAAGCATGACCTAAAGGCCGACCTACGCTGGGGTCCACTAACAAGGCTGTTCGGGGGAGCGTATGGTCGATAGTGGATTGCTTTAGCTGTCCACCTACTCCATACAACCCAACGGCTCCCCCTCCTAAAATAAGGGTGACTCAACTATAGGTCGTGTACACACGTGTACTACGGACTTGTTGCAAAAAGAAAGACTTGGGTTATGCACATGATGCCAGATATAAAGCGGTAACACATAAAGTAAAAACTGTGAACAAAGAGCACGCAGGCACTCAACAATGATAAATAATAACACAAAAAAACACAAACAAAATGTCTATACACCTCTAGTGCCAAACTAAGCCGATACAACTCCAAAATAAGCTCGAATTCTGAAAAGTTTCCCAGCAGAGTCGCCAGAGCTGTCACACCCCTTTTTTTCACTCCCAAAAAGAATTAATTTTTAAGTTTCAAAAGAGTTTTATTATTAAAGTTACAAAAGATGAAAATTGTTTCGAAAAAGGATTCATTAGTTTCAAAACTCAGAGTTGCTACTTGACATAAATCAGGTGTGCCAAGTCACCCGTGGATATCCTTTTTCAAAACGATTTTGACTCTATAAAATTGATCCGCGAACAGAGATTTCAGCTAAGGAATT
This sequence comes from Capsicum pubescens, assembly GCA_030864215.1. Classification (NCBI taxonomy): domain Eukaryota; kingdom Viridiplantae; phylum Streptophyta; class Magnoliopsida; order Solanales; family Solanaceae; genus Capsicum; species Capsicum pubescens. The sequence goes on from CM061538.1 coordinate 103,286,146, forward strand.
ATGTTGACCGAGGGGAAGGTGTTAGGCACCCCTCGATCCCGTGGTTCGACCACGGTCGCTTGGTGGAGTATATCGGCTAATGTGGACACTATGAATGTATAAACCACACCAAACATAAATAAAACGATCAATCAAGAAACCGAATCCAAAAATAATGTCCAGTCCAATTATACAGTCCAAAATAGAAAAAGAATGCGAAAATGTAAATCCTATTCTACCCTACACTAATTTTATACTACACTCCCATGCTACCGATGCCTCGAGCCTTCATCACGGACGTCCTCCAAATACAAAATACTTCGGGGCATTCTCCGGCGAATAAATACAAGTTATCACGGGGCATTCCCCGATTAAATGAATACATTTCCAAATGCAAGAACTAAAATTAAACCGTTAAACTCAAATTCCACATTCAAACATTCAACAAGAAAATTTATTCCTAAATTTTTGCCTACCCGAACCAACATTCGCCTATCCATTTCAAGATATCATAATTTTATCACATTCCAACAATATTCATGCTCATTACGAATTAAACAAAACAACAATAAACTAAAGCTAATCTAAATTCAACTTTTTATCAATTTCTCAATTTCATCCCCCAAATCCATTTTTAACTACATTATTAAACCAGTTCGACCATCAAATCACTTTTCAAAATCCGAAACCAACAACACATACCCCAACGAAGATTCAAATATTTAAGCATATCAATCATTCATATCCACAACAACAATTAACCTTTTGCTTGAAATATTCAAAACCGCACCACAAAATCACGATATTAACCAACTTCGATATAATAAAAAAATAGAGTTGAGAGATGGACCTTTGAAGAATCGATTTCGTTGATAATAAAATCAAGAAAGCCCGGACTATAGAATTCTTAATAGGACCTCAACAATGACGAACTCCAACTCCGTATTGAAAAATTTGAGACCCAAAACTGAAGCTCCGTAAATCCAATCGAACCCGAAAACCGACACTGTTCACGGTACTGTTCACGGTACTGTTCACGGCATTGTTCACGATACTATTTCTCTCTAGATTTTTTTTCTCTCTCTCGCGCGACTCTCCTTTCTCTCCTTCGGTTTTTTTTGTTCTTTTTGTGAGGAAGATGATTTGGTGATTGTTGTTATTGTGGAGAAGATGATGATGAAAGAATGAGCCTCTCTTTTCCCCTTTTAGAATTTTCCTTTTATATTTTTTATTTGATTTTTCTTTTTCTTTATTTATTATCCTATGTGGAAGCATATAATTGGTGGCTTGTGGGAATAAGTGTGTGGCATGTGGAAAAGTTAGTGTGGCATGTGAAAAGATGAGGGTGGTGTGTGAAAAAATGAGTAGGGCGTGTGCCTTTTGCATGTATCCAATGAAAAATGGAAAGTGAGGTGTTGAGGTGGCATAGTGAGGTGACAAAGATGCTATGTATTTAATTATTTTCAATTCTTTTTTTGGGGAGAAATTATCAATTAAACAAAAGTATGGTAAGGTGAATAAAATTAAAAAAAAATGATTAAAATATTTTCGGGAAAGGACAAAATTACGTGTCTATATTTTTCATTTATTTTTTAATATGTAGCCCAATTGATCATATCATATCGATAATATCACGATTTTAGTATAATTTTATTTGTCATCTGATTTATCGCCCCAATAATTTGTAATTATTAGCTTTCACAAAATGCCCTCTCGATTTCGAAATCATCATAATGAACTATAGGTTTAAAAGGAAAAAATTAGACTATTTGGTAATTCCAATGGTTTGATCAATTCTTGTAAAATGGTGCGCATCATGGTTTGAAATTAATCTATAGAGTCCATTCAAATTAGTAAAACGATTATTAGTTGAAAAATCTTCTGGAAGTGGATTAACCACCATCTTTGAAAGTCCTCGGTCATTCCTACCTTCACCATCAAATTGATATAATTTCATTAATTAATAGTAGTATTTTTTTAATCAAATTAATTTATTAATAATAGTAACTTCTTACGAACACTAATATAGTTGACTTGTAATTGTAATCCCATCCCAATTCTCACCTTCACTAGACACAAGAGCCCGTGCTCATATGGTACTTTTTGGTCTCAATTTATATAATACAGATAAATTTTAAAGAGTTAATTAAATTTTTTGTATGATTTTTGAATATTTTAAATTTTTAATGATATACAATATTTTTAATATAATTTTTAGATAATACATGTTACTTTCATTGTTTGAATTTTGGTACCATTGATGTAATTTAGAGAGCCAACCAAATTTTCTGTATAATTTATAGATGTTTGTATGATCGTTAAATTTTTTAAAGTTGTTAATTACTGCAATTTATAATATTTTTACATAATTTTCAAATAAAATATGCTACTCTTGTCTCAATTTATGTGACACTGGTAGAGTTTAAAGAGTCAATTAAATTTTTTACATATAATTTTACAATTTTTGAGTTGTTAGTTTTTGTGATTTATAGTACTTTCTACTATTTTCAAATAATATGTGCACTTCTATCCCAATTTATGTGATTCTGGTAGTATATGGAGAATTAATCAAATTTTTATATGTCGATAATATTTTAAGTTATTAATTATTGTGATTTATATTTTTTTAACATTATTTTTAAATAGTATATGTTACTTCCTATATCTCAATTTATGTGGCTGATAAAATTTTGAGAGTCAACAAACCCTTTTTTAGTTCTTCAAATATCATAAATTGTTAATTATTGTAATTTACAATAATTTTTATGTAATTTTTAAATACATAGCAAATAAAAAATAAGACAAATAAATTAAAACGGAGGATTTACTATTATATTTTTTACTTTATTTTTAAATAGTATATGTTACTTCCTATATTCCAATTTATGTGATTGATAAAATTTCGAGAGTCAACAAACTTTTTTTAGTTCTTCAAATATCTTAAATCGTTAATTATTGTAATTTACAGCAATTTTTATGTAATTTATAAATACATAACAGATAAAAAATAAGACAAATAAATTAAAATGGAAGATTATTATAAACCTTTTTAGTTCATCAAATATTTTAAATCGTTAATTATTGTAATTTACAGTAGTTTTTATATAATTTTTAAATACATAACAAATAAAAAATAAGACAAACAAATTAAAATGGAGGATTACTACAAACCTTTTTAGTTCTTCAAATATCTTAAATCTTAATTATTGTAATTTATAGTAATTTTTATTTAATTTTTAAATACATAACAGATAAAAAATAAAGCAAACAAATTAAAATGAAGGATTATTCCAAACTTTTTTAATTCTTCAAATATTTTAAATCATTAATTATTATAATTTATTATGTTATTTTTAAATACATAACAACTAAATAAATTAAAACGGGAGATTATAATATATATATATATATATATATATATATATATATATATATATATATATATATATATATATATATATATATATATATATATATATATATATATAAGTGAGCTTGGTCGGCAAGCTGGGAGGACAACCTCTAGCTGCTTCCCAAGCCACTTGAATATAATAGTAATATTCCTTTTCTAGTTCAAACAGAGAGAGATAATGTCGTCTGGCAGGGGCGGAGCCAACCTTTTGTTCGGGGGTTCGGCCGAACCTATTCGACGAAAAAATATACTATTTATACATAATTAAAATTATTTTTTATGTGGTTATAGTAGGTGTTGAATCCCCTTCGACTAAGTTTTCTTTGAATATGGAACCCCCTCAATTGAAATCCTAAGTTTTCTTTGAATATGAAACCCCCTTCGTTGAAATTCTGGCTCCGCCTCTGTCGTCTGGTTATCGCGATGAGGTAGATAAGGATATTTTCATGAAATTATTTGTCCCATATGGATAGGTAATCTCACCAGAGGCGGACCTACGTTGAGAGTAAGGGGTGCACGTGCACCCACTAATCTCGAGAAAAACTCTCTATATATAGCTTGTATATCTGTGTATATATATCAATGAATTTAACTAAATATATGTCGTGCACCTTCAAAGATAACTGATTGGATTGGCGCAATGGTTGAACTTGTCGCCTAAAATTTTCTTATTGGGTTATATTCAAATTTTCCATCCAAAAATACAAGCTCTCCTACAACATTATATTTCAAATTTTTCATCCAAAAATAGTAGTTCTCCACCAACTTGAAAGGTAGATTCTCCCTATCTTATTCAATATAATGTTTATTTTACTTTTATTTTTTAATCACTGATTTATTTTTTATTTAAAAATTGGTAATTTAAAATTTGAAATAGGCTTAAATCTAACGTTTTCTCGTAACAACCATATAGCAAACAAATCTCTCATATTTTCTATTTTTTCAAAAACTCTCTATTATTATTGAAAATATAAAAGTGCATCAAATTTAAGTACGGTGAATAGCACACTTTTATCATATTAAATCAAATTAATGATATTTAATAATATTAAATTTTTAAAAAAATTTATGTCGAACTTTAACACTATCAATTATTATGTTTAAATATAAAGGTGCACTCATCAAGCTCAAATCGTGAGTTTGCCTCTGAATCTCACCACATTAGTACAAAATGGTTTTCAAGACTAATTACTACCCATAATCAAACTCGGGATTAAATATTTTTTTATTTTTATCCCAAAATTATTACTTATTTCGTATCCCACTAACCAAACAACCCCGTCTTTTTTATGCAACAATAGTTTGAATTCGTAAACAACAATATAATACTCCATCCGTCCTATTTTACTCGTCCCAAATTTTCTAATTTATTGTCCCATTTTACTTGTCCTTTTTTATTTATCAAATCAAGATAAAAAAAAATTTCATTATACCGTTAGTGTAATTGATTATTCTTTATTATTAGCATTCTTGAAAAATGTTGCAAAGAGGAGTATCATTAAGAGTACACCATTAAGAATACAAGTGATGTTTTGGTATTAGTCATCCATCAATATTGGAACTAACAACAAAACACAATTAAGAGGGACAAAATGATAAAGTTACATTATCAATCATTGTTTTCTTAATAACTGTGTCATCCCAATTTAGGACGAGTAAAATGTGACGGAGGGAGTATTGGAGTATTATGTACCATGTTTAGTCAAACCCCTCAAAATTTATTAATTGAAGAAATAGCTAATCCTATGCTTGAATCAGTCTTTATCTTGCTAGAGAATTTACCCTCTATGTGATGAAAAATGTACATAGTTCCTATCTGTATAAATATGTAAAACTAGAGCTGCATAACTATGAATTTCTTTCTTTTTTTATTTGAAAAGAGTTAGAAATCGCTATCAACATTTTTCCAGTGCTTCACAGAAAGTTTTAAGGGAAAGATGAAGTTCGTCGCTATGGTTTTCGTAGTTGGTGCTATTGCCATTATATTTGCAGAGTGCAACTCCGAAGGTTGAGTATCCGATAAGAGAAATTATGCTTCGTCTCCTCTATCTTCGTACGCATTTATTGAAAAACAATGACTAAAAGGTCAAAATAGCATTAAAGTATTTTGATTTTTTGAGTTTCATACCTGAATTATCACATATATATGAGTTTTCTGCAATAAGTATCACCAAATACTTATCAAAACACGCCTCAACTATCAGTTATTTTCATTTTCTACCTGAATGATTTTGATATTTCTAGTAGAAAAATGAAACAATCTAATAGTTGAGGTGTATTTTAGTAAACATCATCGGAATAGTTCTAAGTAAAAAATTCATAAACCTAATAGTTTAAATATGAAAGTCAAAACATCAAAAACTTTCGATGTATTTTTGAGGATTAGCTCAAAAATAATCCCTCAAACTTCTAAATAGTATATTTTATATTTTATTTTTGATTAAATTTTCTATCATATTGAATTAGTAAACCAGCAGGGGACATTCTTTATGGATGGAAAACGTACCTGATAGACCCCAACAATGTGCTTCAAAGCTGGGATCCAACTTTAGACAATCCTTGCACATGGTTTCATGTCACCTGCAACGGCCAAAATAGTGTTGTAAGAGTGTAGGTCACTATTTAACTTCTCAGTGTCTCTCTATTTTATTTTTATAATCATGATATTTGAATTAATCTACGTGCATCTCAATTTATTCAATAAGGTACTTGCCAGCTTCTAGTAGCATAGGTATCATATAACTTTCGTTAAGGTTTGGACAAACAAAGAGAATCACCTAATATTTTTTTTTGCTTCAACTATAATTAAATCTGAAATGTCATTATTGAAGAATCCCACATATTAAATTATTCATATTTTAAATGTCCAATCCTAAAGCATCAGGTGGGATGTTGAATAGTTAAACATGGGGATTGAACTCCCAATCCATTTCGCCCTGAGTACAACTTTTCAAAATCTCTTTAGACGACTTGATTCGGTTGATAATTAGTACCATTGAATTCATTATTTTGAACTCATATTATATTTATAAATTGGAAACAGCCTCTTACATAAATGCACGATAGAGCCATATTCAATAGACCTTTTTAATTTAGTCTTTTTCCAAAGTTCGTGTATAGCAAAAACATTAATGCATCGAATTGTCCTTCTTAACTATATATACAAATTTTTAAAAGTTTAGAAAATAGACGAGATTATGTTTATAGAATAGTTAGACAGACCTACTCTCTCAACCAAATTACTTTTCAATGGAAAAGGATCAGAAATACCCTTCAAATATTGAAATTGATTTTAAAATACCCCCGTTAAACTATTGGGTCATAAATACCCTTCAAGTATCAATTGGTTCAAAAATACCCCTTCATCCATCTTTATGTCTTAAAAATACCCTTGCAACTAACAGTTTTTTAAAATCATAATTAAAAATTCAGAAACGGGTTAGAAATGTCCTTCAAGTATTGAAATTGATTCAAAAATACTCTTTGTTAACCTATTGGCCCAAGAAAACCCCTGCATCCACCGTTATGGCTCAAAAATACCATTGCAACTAATAATTTTTTAAATCATAATTAAATTTTTTATTAAATACATGTCATCTTTCTATTGGCTGAAACTAAATTAATTAAAATGTTAAATTCAATTCGAGCCCAACCCAAACTATCCGAACCAAACCCTACAAAATTTGCCTCAACTAAAACTACCTGATGGTAAGTAATTTTTTCTATCAAATGCAGAAACTCTGTTGACTTAGAAGCTACCAGTCTAATGTAACGTTGTGAAGAATTCTATCCCCTGATTATAATGTTATTTTAGTATTCCTTTGTGATGTATATTTCTCTATGTTAGCTAACAAAACTAATTGAGATGTCTTGGTTATGCCACGTCTTAGGCAACAATATCTTGTTACTTCCTCCATTTCATTTTACATGACACATTTAGTTTGTATAAGAAGAACACAACATTCTTTCCTAACAAGTTGTCACTATTTTGCTTATATATATATCAATTTGTTTTGCCACCACTGGCAAGTGCATTCACCATGCGAGACCACTTCACGCCACACACTTCACACCATCCACCAATTAAAATTATGGTTAATTTTGTAGGGTTTGGATCCGGTAGTTTTAGTAGAGTTCGAATTGGGCTTAACATTTTAATTAATTTAGTTTCGACCAATAGAAAATTGTCACGCATTTAATAAAAATTTTAATTATGATTTTAAAAAATCGTTAGTTGCAAGAGTATTTTTGAGTCATAGAGGTGGATGGATTGGTGTTTCTGACTCAATATGTTAACGAATGATATTTTTGAACTAATTTCGATACTTGAAGGATATTTCAGATCCTTTTTTAAACTTTTAATCATGATTTAAAAATCTGCTAGTTGAAAGGATATTTTTTAGTCATAAAGGTGGATGAAGGGGTATTTTTGAACTAATGTCAAGACTTAAAGGGTATTTATGACCAAATAGGTTAACAAAAAGTATTTTTGAACCAATTTCAATATTTGAAGGATATTTTTAGCCTTTTTTCATACTTTAAATCCTTAATTCGTCTCTATCACAAATTTATATGTTACTTTCTTTTGAATGGTGAAATTGAAAATCTTCATATACAAATGAAGGGACCTAGGTGCTGCTAACCTCTCTGGGACTCTGGTACCTCAATTGGCAATGCTAAGTAACCTTCAATACTTGTAAGATTATCAATTAATAATTAGTCTTATTTCCTTGTTGATGAATATACATATACAAGAATGAAATTTCCAGATGCAATTATATCTTTTCTTGTTTAATTAATTACGGACAGGCAAGTTCAAAATAATTCAATTGGTGGAGAAATCCCAAGCCAATTGGGGAACTTGACAAAGCTAGTGAGCTTGGGTCTGGAAAATAATCAGCTGAATGGTCCTATTCCATCCTCTCTTGGCAATTTAAAATCTCTACGATGGATGTAAGATATTTTCCCATTCTTTGCTAGTACATACTGTTTAAATTTATGTAATCCACTTTAATTTAATTTATGTTGACACTTCAATTGAATATGAATTTTTTGAAAAAACTAAATTTCTTGAAACTTATGGTCTAAAACGAGTCATAAATATTTGTGCGAGTATAGATTATGTCATTAAAGATGAAATGAGAAGTTTAAAGTTAAATCATGAGATAGAGCACAAAAAATTTCTAAACTATATTCAAAATTGTTATGACACATCTAACTTTTACGGGTTCCTATTACCTCCTAAACTCATTTTTTCTGTATTTTGTGCTCCTTTTGTGCTGACTTGACATCTATGTCAGCACAAAAATGCAGAAAATTTGAGTTTAAAAGGTAATAAGATCCATAAGTTTAGATGTGTCATAACAATTTCGAGTATAGTTTAGGAGTCGTCCTCCTCGTCCTCCTTATTATTATTATTTGTGGATGTCCGTAATTTCTGTAATTTTCACCATTATGTTGGTAAAGCCCTCACTCTCCTAACCTCTTCCATAATTTCTCACACTTCCGTAATCTTTTCCATGATCTATATGGTTATTACCATACCAACAAAACAAATCAATCATATACCTATAAACGGGATCTCATCCCCCCCAAACCACTTTCTAGGAAGGGTGTTTACTGTTTAGAGGGAAAGAGCCCCAGGAAATAAAGCAATTAGGCACGTAAATTCTGCATCAAGAAGTTCTAGTCTCCTTGAACTTCTATACACGTTTACCCTCTATTTTATCATAGCATGAGAGTATGTTGTATAACAAAACTACTAAGTACACTAGTCCTTGTAAAGATAATATAATTCCTGGCCTGCCAAATGTGGTAGACCACAACTCGATAATTCATAAACAGCAACCATCTCCTCTTTTCTGAACCTGCTCTATTGTTTGCTTCTGATCTTTACCAGTTCTCCCATGACTTTTATGTGCTGCAACCTGCTGTGCCTGCCATATACCCCTTGTCCATGGACATTAACTGAACAAGTCTGAAGTAGTTTCTAAACAGTCTTCTGAACAGAGGACACAAGTTGCATCTTCACATTGAATTCCCATTCTATGCACCGGACGGCTCAAACACATTAGTAGCCCAAGGCAAAATCAAAGGAGTACCTTAAGTTTTTAAGAAAAATTATTTTTATTTATAAATTATATATTTGAAATTTCTTCCATGCAAAGTTGTTAACAATTTTATATAATCGATTTTTACTAATGATTCTTTTTTCAACTAATAATATAATCAATGTATTTAATCTTTCAAGAAACATAGTACTTTGAAAATATCAAACTTCTACTATTGTTTCCTTTTATATATAAATTTTATTTTTTTATAAATAATATTTAATATTTTTTAAAATAAAATATCTATAATCTATTATTACTAAAAAAAATAAAATGTAGCCCCTAAAAAAAGCCTAAGGTGACTGCCTAATTTTTTACATGGTAGAGCCGGCACTGCGGCTATGCATCCCATCTTTTGTGAGCAGTTTATCCTTAGATGCCAACCATAGTGCGAATTCATGCTTAGGTAATAGTCTACTACTGCATACTAGCTCAACAACTTCATAACAATTACCATTACCTAATATTATTAGGTATCTAGCAGTTATTGAGTACTGTCAATCAGGAGTTAATTGTATCTTCCATTATTATACCACTCTGCCATCCCATACTTTCATTTTGGGACTTTGTTGTTAAAAATATCATGATAATTGTTTGCTATAAAATCATGTCATTGTAATTAAAATGAAAGGCTTAAAACTAAATTATTTTCAAATGTAGAAATAGCTCATTCTTTTTGTACTAAACTAGGAGGGAATAATATCACAGTAAATATAAAATAGAGATGGTAAGGCTTAACCAGGGGCATATCTATGTATTAGGTTGGGGGTGCGATGGCACCCGGACTCTCCGTAGAAACTCTGTATATATATGTATATCTGTATATATATATTGTATAAGGATTAGTATAATTGTTAACTGTGGCACCCGAATTACCAATGGAGCTTGTGGTGCCGGTGGCTAAAGGTCGCTACATTGCATCCTCTGGGATGAAAGTTCTAATCTGGCTGAGGAGTTATGTTTTATTTTTCGGAAAAGGGTCAAAAACTATTTAAAATGGATCAAAAATACCCCTCGTTAGTTTTTTGGCTCAAAAATACCTCTCCGTTAAATATTTGACTCAAAAATACCCCTCCCCTTAACGGAATTCCACCAAACATGCCACCTAGATAAAAATGTTCATGTGGCCATGCCACGTCACCATCCATGTCATCTTTAATTTCACAATCCAAATTAAAAATTTGACCCGACCCAGTAAAATAACAAAGGAAAAAGAATCGTCTTTGATTGAATAAATTTATTTGAGTATAATGTATTTTTATATCTTAAGTTTAACGTAACGAAACATTAAAAACTTTATTTGGATTTGAGATGGTGAAAATGAGTACAAGCCAACGGCAATTAACACTCAAAGTTTCAATTGCCAAACAACTCATAGGAGTTGTATGCTTAATCAAATACTTCATTATATGTTTTGTATATACAATAATATCTAATTACACATGTTATTATGCAATAATGAATTATGTTTATCCATCACAAAAGTAAAATTTTATCAGGTATTTTTTCTCGTTCCATTTTATTTGGTATATGTTGACTTGACATAAATCTTAAGAAAATATTTATTAAAAGTTTATTTTACTAAATTGACTTTATTAAGTATAATTTAAAATTTAAATTTAGTTATTAATATTTCATATTCCTGATTTTCTGTTGTGTCATCCATCCCCTTGTTTACTATTCTTTATCTTGAGTCGGGGGTCTATCGAAAACAGCCTCTCTACCTCTTCGGAGGTAGCGGTATGGACTGCGTACATCTCTCCCCAGATTCCACTTTGTGGGAATACACTGGGTTTGTTGTTGTTGTTGTTGTATTAATATTTCATATAGTTAATGATAAAAATTGAATCTGATAAAAATAATAAATCTTTCTTAATTCTAAAATAAACAAGTAAAAAGGAAAATTTTGTTTTTAATAAAATTTGAATAAAGAATAAAATTATTTATTTTTTAAATTATATTATTTATAATTAATTACTATGAATTATTATGTCATTAAATTTCTTAAATATATTTGATTCAAACAATTTTGTATAGAGCTAATAAAAATAACTAAAAACTACATAAATACACAACTTATGTTTTTAATATTACTAAAAATCTCAACATATACACAGAATGTTATGTATATATCGGTTATGTTATGTATATTAATAGGAAAAAAGAGTAAGTAATTAAAAAAATAGGAGAGAGTATAATTACTTTCAAAAGAATTGATATTTATATTATTTATACTAAAAATAATACATCAATTAAATTTGAGAAATGGAAAGATTTTATTTATGTACATGTGTAGGCAAAGGACACATGCTATACCATTTATGGCAAATAGAAAAGTCAATCGGCCCCATCATATTCTTTAATGGACATCTGTTGCATCACATGATGTGTAATTAAATTGGGTCAAAGTCACCGATAACACTCAAACTTGTTGCCAAAATTTACTTAGATACCTAAACTAAGGTCAGTGTCTATCAGGCCCCCAAATTCCTCATATTTGATTCAATTGGGCCTTTAAGCCCTATCAGCAAAAAGCTCAAAGTATTCAAAATATGTATTGCACACACGCGATGACATGACAAAATAAGCTAATTGAAAGTTGACACGTGGCATTGTGGGTCCAATAATTATTAAAAATTAATTATAATTTTTTTTAAAAAAATATATACAAATGGCATTGAGGAAATTATTAAAAAATAATTCTAAAATTATTTAAAAATAAAAAAAACTGATTATTTTAAAAAATTATAATTTTTTTAAAAAAATGAAATAAATTATTAAAAAATTATTTTTTTAAAAAAATTAATTATTAAGAAAAATTATAAAAAAAATAATTAAAAATGAAAATAAAAAATGGCGAGGATATAAATTATGAAAAAATAATTATAAAATTATTTAAAAAATAAATATAAAAAAATGATTATTTTATTTTTATTTTTTTTTTAAAATGAAGTAAATTATTAAAAAATTATTTAAAAAATTAATTATTAAAAAAAATTATAAAACTTTTAAAAAAATGAAAATAAGAAATGGCATTGAGGATATAAATTATGAAAAAATAATTATAAAATTATTTGAAAAATAAAAATAAAAAACTGATTATTTTAAAAAATATATTTTTTTTAAAAAAATGAAATAAATTATTAAAAAATTATTTAAAAAATAAAAAAATAATTATTAAAAAAATTATAAAACTTTTTAAAAAAATGAAAATAAAAAATGGCATTGAGGATCCAAATTATTAAAAAATAATTATAAAATTATTTAAAAAATAAAAATAAAAGCCTAATTATAAAAAAGAAATTATAAAATTATTTTAAAAATAAAAAACTAATTATTAAAAAGAAATTATAATTTTTTTAAAAAAATAAAAATAAAACTCCCCCACCTACCCCCAGCGTATTGTTTTATTAAAAAAAAAAAATTGGGACCCCCTAATGCTTTTTTGCCTAATTATAAAAAAGAAATTATAAAATTATTTAAAAAATAAAAAACTAATTATTAAAAAGAAATTATAATTTTTTTAAAAAATAAGAATAAAACTCCCCCACCTACCCCCAGCCCCCAGCGTATTGTTTTATTAAAGAAAAAAAAATTGGGACCCCTTAATGCTTTTTGTTTTATTAAAAAGGCCTTTAGTGTTTAAAAAAAAAAAATTGTTATTAAAAAAATTTTGGGGCCCTCAATGCCACTTGACATCTTTTTATTTGTAAATTAGTAAAAAAAATGTTCCTCACGCGTCTTCCACGATGGCACTGCACGCGCAGCGCCACATAGGCAAAAAAGGCTCAATTGGAACAAAATGTGGGGGATTTAGGGGCCTGATAGGAACAAACCTTAGTTTAGGTGTCTAAGTGAATTTTGACAACAAGTTTAAGTGCCTATCGAAGCCTTTGGCATGATGGCATTGTTCAACGTTTTTGATAAAATCCAAACAACAACGAATAAAAGACATATTTTCTAAAAGTTAGATTTTACAAAATGATATTAATACCTTAAACTTATATAATGCCACCAAGCTGACATATTAAAAGTGGCTTTTCTAATAGAAAAGAAAAGAAAAGAAATATTGTAATAAGATTGTTATTTTTCCTTTTTTCAGGAGATTAAACAGCAATAAATTATCAGGAAAAATTCCAATCTCAGTCTTAAAGCTCATCTACTGGGGAAATTTACAGCTACTGTAAGTTTCACAATTGCCAAATAATATTAGTAGGTTTTTCTTTTTCGGGTACTTGTCGAATTGGTGCAAAAGAAATTGTATGACATCTCATTTTCAATATCATTTATCCAACACAGGAATGTGTCAGATAATCAATTGGCAGGGACTTTGCACCAGGCTAATCAAACAGGTCAGAAAGATGCATAGTTTAAATTAATTAGCAGTTTCCTTGAGAAAAGGCTGGGATTTTATGTAAGTCTAAAGGAAGGATTTTCTTTTTTTGTAGGATTTGCTACTACAATAGTAATTCAAGACATGACGGCTTAAAGAGGTCACTATATATTGAAGTTTTGATATATGTTCAAGTCAAGTATATATTTCTTTTATGAAGTCAAGATTTGTTGATGAACATTGTGATGACCAAAGTATTTTGAGAAAAAAAATAATATTTTGTAATAAGTATATAGTACTTGTATTGAAATTCAAGAACACACTAGCATTTTTATGGTTTTCATTGGGCTTTATTGATTTGCTTAACCTTTCTTCTCTACATGGTCGATAAGATCGAGTAGTGTGACATATATTATATTGAGAAAATTAGATAAAATATCTATTGGACGAATTTCAAAAAGGAAGCCTTGAAGTAACTGAGTCGCTGTCATGTGATCAGGAAGTCACAGTTCAAGCTTTGAAACAGTCTCTAGTAGAAATGCAAGGTAAGGCTGAGACTATATACCCTTATGGTGGAGACCTTCCCCGGATCCTGCGGAAATTTTAGTGCACCGGATTATCCTTTTTATCCATTGGATCAATTCCTTACCAAAAGTAACCTAATTATTATTTATTTCAAAACTAATCGGCCATGCCCGTGCTGTCTTGTCTCAATGTTAAAGAAAGCAATTCCATCATATTAAATAGTAACGTAATTATGATGGTATGCTTAATATTGTGAGGAATAAATTTTATATCAGTACATTAGTTAAGCTTGTCGGGAAGATCAAAATTAAAAATGTGGATTCGAGCAGTTGTAGTTGGCAGCACAAATTGCATCTAGGTATTCAAATCACAACCAATATATTTAAATTGATAACAATTATTCAAAGTTAGATAACAATTATATGTCACAACCAATATAGTCAAATTAAGGGTGTTAAGTGGGCCGAGCCGGGTCAACTCGGAACTGACCCATTAAATTTATCCGATTTGTGGGCCGGACCAGGTCCGGGTTGGGGTTAAGTGGGTCAGTCCGGACTCAACAGTAAAAAATTTAAAAATAGTCCTAATTTGGCCCACTTAATCCAACTCGATCAAACCCACCTAAACCTAGTCAAACCCGGTTAAAAATTCGGTCAAACCCGATCAAAAATGAAAAAAAAGTTTTTTTCAATATACACTATATATACCCACCTATATACATTTTAAATACTTTAAACAATATATATACACTATATATATAGTATATACTACATTACAATTTAAAAAATATATACACATATACATAATTACACATATATACACACCATTCAATGTATATGTACTACTTTAAAGTTTAAATAAAATATACTACAATATATACATATATAGTTATATGCTAATTTATAAAACATATACACATGTATACGTTAAATATACATGTCTATAGAACATATATACGCACCATTCAATGTATATGTACTACTTTAAATAAAATATACTACGATATATATACATTACAATATATATAGTTATATAATAATTTATAAAACATATACACATGTATACGTTAAATATACACGTCTATAGAAGATATGTTAACATATATACGCACCATTTAATGTATATGTACTACTACTTTAAATAAAATATACTACGATATATATACATTACAATATATATATATATATATAGTTATATACTAATTTATAAAGCATATACACATTTATATGTTAAATATACACGTCTATAGAAGATATGTTCACATATATACGCTCCATTTAATGTATATGTACTATTTTAAATAAAATATACTACAATATATATACATTACAATATACATATAATATATATATATATATATATATATATATATAGTTATATACTAATTTATAAAACATATACATATGTATACGTTAAATATACACGTCTATAGAAGATATATACACATATATACGCACCATTCAATGTATATGTACTACTTTAAATAAAATATACTACGATATATATAGTTATATACTAATTTATAAAACATATACACATGTATACGTTAAATATACACGTCTATAGAAGATATATACACATATATATGCACCATTCAATATATATGTACTACTTTAAATAAAGCATATACTACAATATATATACATTACAATATATATATATATATATTTATATACTAATTTATAAAATATATACACATGTATACGTTAAATATACACGTCTATAGAACATATATACACATATATACGCACCATTCAATGTATATGTACTACTTTAAATAAAGCATATACTACAATATATATACATTACAATATATATATATATATATATATATATATTTATATATATATATATATATATTTATATATATATATATATATATTTATATATATATATATATATACATATAGTTATATACTAATTTACAAAACATATAGACATGTATACGTTAAATATACATGTCTATAGAAGATATATACACATATATCCGCACCATTCAGGGGTCGTTTGGTAGAGTGTGTTAATAAAAATAATGCATGCATTATTTTTGTGTATTATTAATACATTATTTGGTACAATTTTTATCTATGTATAACTAATGTCTTGTATTAGTTATACACTATATTTGGTATTGGACTATGTATTACTAATACCCCTCTTTTTTATGTATTAGTAATACAACATATTTCAATACATGCATTACATTATTAAATTACAAATTTACCCCTTAAAATACCAACTTCTTTCTCACCATTTCTCCACATCTTCTTCCTTCTTAATCAATCATCTTCTTATTTTTCTGATTTTTTTCTCTTTGCTTTATTCCGATCGAATTCCGTCAATTTCATTCCGCCACAATGTCACCATTCCTCAAACAACCCACAATTCTGTCAAACCCGTTTCTTACTCCAACCATCTTCATTATCCATTACCCAAACATTAACATAGGAATTGTCTCCTTCCTCCCAAGTTAACATACCAAGATAATTTTCTATTACAACAAAGTTCTGCTTGGTCTTTTCTTCGGTTTCTAGCATTGGTAACTTCTCAAAAACTTTTCTACTCACATCAAAGCACAACAACACCATACAAGATCCAAATTCATCAGTTACAAATGCCAACCAATAATGCTAGCAATGTTTAGCACAACGAACAATACGAAAAAGAACTCATTTTTAAGCTTCTTCCATCGGAGATTCTTCGTCGAATACATTTCCACAATGTTTTGGTTCAAAATAAATTTATGTTAGAAAATTGTTAGTTTTAATGTAGAATTGAAATAGACAAATGTGTGTAAAAAGGGTATTTTGGTAAATAAATATTATTTTATAAAAATTATATACATATATATTATTTTTAATACATCAAACCAAACACTGTGCAAGAAATAATGTTTGCATAACTAATACCAACATTACTAATACTTATGTTAGTAATGCAAGTATTATTAATACACCTTATTCGGCATTATTCTTATACACTCAACCAAACGACCCCTCAATGTATATGTACTACTTTAAATAAAGCATATACTATACTATATATACACTACAATTTTTTTTATATATATATATATATATATATATATATATATATAGTTATATACTAATTTATAAAATCTATACACATGTATACGTTAAATATACACGTCTATAGAAGATATATACACATATATACATACCATTCAATGTATATGTACTACTTTAAATAAAATATACTACGATATATATACATTACAATATATATATATAGTTATATATATATAGTTATATATATATAGTTATATATATATAGTTATATATATATAGTTATATATATATAGTTATATGTTAATTTATAAAGCATATACACATGTATACGTTAAATATACACGTCTATAGAAGATATATACACATATATACGCACCATTCAATATATATGTACTACTTTAAATAAAACATATACTACAATATATATATATATATATATATATATATATATATATATATATAGTTATATAGTTATATGCTAATTTATAAAGCATATACACATGTATACGTTAAATATACACGTCTATAGAAGATATATACACATATATACGCACCATTCAATATATATGTACTACTTTAAATAAAACATATACTACAATATATATATATATATACTTCAATATATATACAATTTATAAAATATATACACATGTATACATTAAATATACACATCTATAGAAGATATATATACAAATATACAAAACATATGCTACTTAATATAATAAATTAATAATACTTGATAGTAAATTAATAATATATTAAGATTAAGTTTTTAATTTAAACTAGAAATTCAATTTAAATTATTAAATAAAAAAAATTACAAAGTAAGGACAAAGGAGTGAATGAATGTTGAATTTTATTGATTGCGAAATGATCAAAAATTTATAATTTATATGAATGAAAAATCTATAAATTATGCATCATTTTTTCCAACTCATTCATGTTAATATTAACGGGAACTTGCATTGGATAGTCAAAGTCAACGGGGGCAAAACCATTCATTGGACTTGATTCTGCTGAGCTCTCCCGTGAAGTCATAATTTCTTCAAGTCTCTGCTCGTCGTTCGGCTCCAGTTCCATTCCTTGGTTTCTTCTTTCCGCTCTAATCCAATCTCTGAGGCAAACTAGAACATTCATTGCATTTCTTCCCAATGAGTGTCGGTTGTCTCCAAGCTACTGTCGTCCCTGACTAAAGTCGCTCTCTGATGCAACGGTTGACATTGGAACATTCAAGATATCTCTAGCTAACTTGAAAGCACAGGATATTGTGTTTCATTACTCCTCCACCAATCCAACGTGTTGATCCGTCGTCTACGATCCTTTGTCGGCGACCGAAGATAATATTTCAGCTCTTCCCGATAAGTTGATGTGTAAGCTCTCACATCAACATTGTTCCAACAAGGTAAATCATAAAGGGAATCAGGAAAACCACTATGTGCTGGCCTTTTAGAAGATGATGGCTCCTCGGGAGGATGAGGAACAACAGTTGGAGTGATATTTGTAGGTACGGCTAAATCAACTAAATCAGCATAGTGATTATATAATTTTTCTATGTATTCATTCGCATCACTCATAGCCGTCCACAAATCAGGTTGTACTTGTTCAGAATCATTGTTAGTATTTTTTTCTAACTTAGCATAAATAATAGTACTAAAGTGGCACATAGTATTATATTTCATGCACGGATTTAGCATAGTACCAACCAAGTAAATAGGGAGAATCGAAAAAAATATTTTTAAAATTTAGTAAACATGGCACCAACAACTTCTTTATAACCTTCTTTATTTTTATATTCTTTGAGCAAACCAGAAATATCGGCTATATGTGCCAAAATATTACAAACAGTAGGATAATAAGCACAAAAAAATTCAACCGTAGCTACATAATTTTTTTTTAAAAACTTAACAAGATCATTAATTACAACCCAATCAGAATCATGTAGCATGCAATCAGCAGAATCATCAAACGAACCGTAATGTTGGTTAAAAGCTAGTGTAATAGGAATTCTATATTTATAACAAGTTTTTAAAAAATCATACCTAGAATTTCATCTAATATCAATTTCCTCAGGCATCAATATCGGTGCAAGTCCATTTTCTTGACATTTAACTTTAAATTCTCTAATTCTCGATCTACGATTATTTTTTTGAATAAAACCAATAGCAAGACAATTTTTTTCAATATAAAACTCAAAAAACTCAAGACCATCTTTTACAATTAAATTATATATATGACATGCACACTTAATATGAAAAATTTCAGGCAACGGCGAAGATAGCTTAAATTTTAAATTTTTTATAGCAGTCTTGTTGTTAGAAGCATTATAAAAAATAATACATAAGATTTTATTTCCGATACCATAAAATTCGGCAACTTTACCAATAGAATCAGCAATAAAATCTCTAGTATGTTTACGATCTTCATCATATAAAAAAGCAAGAATATGTTTTTGCATTACAAAATTACTATCCATCCAATGACAAGTAACGGTTAAATAATCATTTTTATTTACAGCATGATCAAGATCAGAAGTTAGGGACAATCTACATTGAATATTTTTTAATAATGTTGATAAATAAAAATAATATTGTGAATGAAGTTTAAAAATATCAGACCGACAAATACTTCTAGGAATACCATTAAACATAGGATTATAAATTGCTTGAATATAATGAATAAATGCATTAGAAGAAGGAAAACTAAAAGGCAAACAACCCACAACAATCATTTTAGCTATTTCTTACCGGTCCCTCAATTTATTATACTTCTTTGTTACCTGATCGGTTGCTGGGTCCATTCTAGTTTGCGTTGGCCCACCAACATCCCCACCACCTCATGAAATATTTAACTTTGTTTCGTGAGCATCACCTATATGTCTCATTAACGTACCCGTATCCCCCTGTTTGTCTCCACTTTTATGCTTATATATTTGTTGACAAATATTGCATTGCACCTCAGTATCTGATATACGTTCAAAAAATTGTCATGCAATACTAGCTGTTTTACGAGCTCTTGGGGCACAGGGAGGACGGAAAGGGAGATTAACGGATTCAGATCTAACGTTCGCATTTTCTACTGCGGGTGTCTCACCAATATTTTCGTCATCTTCATCCAAATTAACCGCATCTACTTCATTTTCTTCTTCTATACCGTAATTTTCCTGAGCTTCTACATAATCCATATCGTGAGCACCTATACCTATTTCTTCCTCAAAAGGTGTACCAAGCGGTACCGGAGGCGAAGGTACATGGGTAAATCTACTACTTGAAGTACCTCTACCACTAGTAATTCACTTTTTACTACCACTACCGCTTTCGGGACAAAAACTTTTAACACCTTTAGTAGCGAGGTTTCTTAATTTATCCATAATATAAATGAAACTAAAAAAATTTAAAATACACAAATATAATAAAATTAAATATTCAACAATTAATAAAATAAATAAAAATTAAACGTAAGAGATGCAACGACAATACCAAATTTTGGAAGTATCCGAAGGTTGCGACTTTAGAAACTTCCACTCATACTTTGTAATCACAAAATTAAAAAATTAAAGTGAGCACTTTAGGAAATTAAATATATTGAATATTTGAGAATTGAGATTTGAGAGAGTGAAAAATTGTGTGAAAAATGATTTCAAGGTGTAGGGTAATTATAGAATTTTTTTTGGGATTAAAAAATATTTTAAATATTTTTTTTTATTCTAATAAATGGGCCCAAACTAGCCGTTTGGACCCAAAAACGGCTATATAGCCGTTGGGCCAACGGCTAGTTTGGCCCAAATATTTTTTTTTTTTTAAAAAGACCTTATTCGGGCCGGTTAACCGGCGGGCCTGCCTGGACAGGGCTTGGTTTGAGCTGGATTAATCGGGCCCAACCAAAAAATTTAACCGGTCCGGTACCCGGTACCCTACAGCCCATGGGCTGACCGGGCCGGGACAAACTGGGGCGGTTTTAGTAAGTGGGCTAGTTCGGCCCGGGTCAACCCGACCCATTTGACAGGTTTAAGTCAAATTGAAAAGCAATGGGAAAGGCACTAATGCAGAAACAAAGTACAAAGAAATTCAGTCTTCAAGTAATATAGTCATAGTAGTGTGATTCAAGACTGTGCAACCACTAAATTTCAAGTAGATAAAAGATGTTAGGTAACATTAAGCCTGTTAAGTGGGCTGGGCCGGGTCAAATCAGAAGCGGCCATCAAGTTTAACCGGTTTGTGGGCCGATCCGAATCCAGGCCTGATTAAACGGGCCGGTTCGGTTTCAGACCCAACAACAAATTTTTTAAAAACAACCCGGGATCGGTCCACTTAACCTAACCAGGTCCAACACACCTAAATTCGGTCAAAACCGGTCAAAACGGAAAAAAATTAAAAGTTTTTTCTCCAATATACACTATATATACCCACCTATATACATTTTAAATACATTAAACAATATATATACACTATATATAGTATATACTACATTAGAATTTAAAAAATATATACACAACTACACATGTAATCGTGTAATATGACTATAAGTTAGTTAAATATATATACTACTTTAAATAAAACATATGCTACAAGATATTTACTACAATATAATGATATATATACTAATTTATAAAACATATACACATGTATACGTTAAATATATACTACTTTATAGTCTAATAGAAGATATATACTAACACATATATACGTACCATTCAATCTATGTACTAATTTAAAAAATATGCTACAAGATATATACTACAATATAATGATATATATATACTAATTTATAAAATATATACACATGTATACGTTAAATATATACTACTTTATAGTCTATAGAAGATATATACACATATATACGTACCATTCAATATATGTACTACTTTAAATAAAACATATACTACAATATATACACACACTAAATATATAGTTATATACTAATTTATAAAACATATACACATGTATATGTTAAATATATACTACTTTATAGTCTATAGAAGATATATACACATATATACGTACCATTCAATATATGTACTACTTTAAATAAAATATATATTACAATATATATACTACAATATACACACACACTAAATATATAGTTGTACTAATTTATAAAACATATACACATGTATTCGTTAAATATATACTACTTTATAGTCTATAGAAAATATATACACATATATAAGTATCATTCAATATATGTACTACTTTAAATAAAACATATACTACAATATATATACCACAGTATATACATACACTAAATATATAGTTATATACTAATTTATAAAATATTTACACATGTATACATTAAATATATACTACTTTATGGTCTATAGAAGATATATACTAACACATATATACGTTCCATTCAATATATGTACTAATTTAAAAAATATGCTACAAGATATATACTACAATATAATGATATATATACTAATTTATATATACTAATTTATAAAACATATACACATGTATACGTTAAATATATATTACTTTATAGTCTATAGAAGATATATACACATATATACGTACCATTCAATATATGTACTACTTTAAATAAAATATATACTACAATATATATATTATAATATACACATACACTAAATATATAGTTATATACTAATTTATAAAACATATACACATGTATACGTTAAATATATACTACTTTATAGTCTATAGGAGATATATATGCATACATACGTATCATTCAATATATGTACTACTTTAAATAAAACATATACTACAATATATATACTACAATATACACACACACACTAAATATATAGTTAAATACTAATTTATAAAATATATACACAAGTATACGTTAAATATATACTACTTTAGAGTCTATAGGAGATATATACACATATATACGTACCATTCAATAGATGTACTACTTTAAATAAAACATACACTACAATATATATACTACAATATATACACACACTAAATATATAGTTATATACTAATTTATAAAATATATAGACATGTATACGTTTAATATATATACTACTTTATAGTCTATAGAAGATATATACTCATATATACGTTTCATTCAATATATGTACTATTTTAATTAAAACATATACTACAATACACACACACTAAATATATAGTTATATACTAATTTATAAAACATATACACATGTATACGTTATATATATATTACTTTATAGTCTATAGAAGATATATACACATATATACGTATCATTCTATATATCTACTACTTTATAGGGTATTTATAGATTTCTTTTTGGGTTTAAAAAAATATTTTAAATGAAAAACCTTTTTTTTTAATAAAAAATGGCTAAGTAGCCGTTTGGACCCAAAAACGGCCATATAGCCATTGGACCAACGGCTACTTTGTAGCCCAATTTCCAAAATCCATTTTTTTTTTAAAAAGGATCCGGGCCGGTTAATCGGCGGACCTGGATCGAGTTTGGTCCTAATCGGGTTAATCGGACCCAAACAAAATAATCCAGCCCGGTACCCGGTACCCTATAGTTCGTGGGCTGATCGGGCCGGGTTGGTTAAGTGAGTCGGTTCGGATCAGGTCAAACCGATCCGTTTGACAGGTTTAGGTAACATCATGTAATGACCCTCATGGTCATTTTTCTTATTTTTATACATATTTTTATGTCTAGAGTTTTCCTACAACCGCCCCAAGTTATTTATAACTTGCTGGGACTGATAGTTCGATTTTCGGGTGGTTCGTTTGAGAATTTTAGTAATATCAAATATATTGTGAAATATTTAATCTAAATTGGTATTTGGTAGAAATATAATTTATTACCTTTCCAAAATAATTGTGATATTGATAAAATTCTTTGAGTTATGCTATATTTATAATACTTATAATAGCTTTTTTAATCTATTAATATTTTAAGCAGAGATTATAAATCTACATGGTAAAATATTATTATTATATAATAAAGATTTTATTAGAAATAATTTTTAAATAATTATGATATATTTAAAATATTATATTTATTTTATCATGTGCGAATATAATGGAGAACAATGGGTGGTGTTGCCACACCCCCTCCGTGTGGAATCTATGCAAAGGACACCACATTAAGTGGTGTCATCAGGTTAGTTATTATAATGACAAGTCATTCCTAAGATAAGCGTTAAGAAATATAAACATTCCTATACAAATGTGAATTACATTCTACATCGAGTTTTAAAACATTCTATTCGTGGAACTTTTTAAAAATTTGCTATCAATAAGTTTTCATTCATGCCTGATTGCATCACAAAGTAAATTTTAAGGTACTTCTATATTTATTCCACTTGGGTTCTAGCGGGACACTTTTCAAAGGCTTCTCGGAGAGGTTTTTTAGCTTTGGCGTTTAGGTAGGCTAGGCTTACCCTATCTTTAGATTGAGCTTATCTATGATAATTGTGTACTATTATGCTAGTTTTGGACAAGTACTTATAGTTTGCGCACCATTTTATATATATAATGCCTAATTTATTCGGCTAGGACTCCGTTCTAGTATATTTTGGTATCTTATCTTTTGGTATAATATAGAATATATCATGGTACGAAGTAGAAGTAAATTATGGAGCCTTGGATTCGTCCTTTTTAATTATGTTATGCGATTAGTTATTTATATGTATTTTTAGTTACAATTTAGGGTCAGTGTATGTTTTTTTCTTCTGTCCTTGTTGTGAATTTTGGCACCACTTTAGCATTGGTTATGGTATGGTTTGAAATTTTAATTTTACAGTTGGGTATGGTTACTATGATTTCGGTTAGAATTCGACATCTGGTTATGATGATGTGGGAATTCTGGTACTGATTACTATCGTTCTGGAGTTGTGGTTCCTCTGAATTTCTATCCAAGT
This sequence comes from Capsicum pubescens, assembly GCA_030864215.1. Taxonomy (NCBI): domain Eukaryota; kingdom Viridiplantae; phylum Streptophyta; class Magnoliopsida; order Solanales; family Solanaceae; genus Capsicum; species Capsicum pubescens. Next base: position 103,311,366 of record CM061538.1, read on the forward strand.
CTGACATCTGATTATGAGTTCTGTTGTATATCATATATGTGTCATCTCATTACTACCCATCATATCCGGTTCAAATCTGGCATATGAACTCTTGTTATTATCCATTACTATCGGTTTGAGCCCGACATCTGGCCTCTCATTACTACCTATTAGTGCCGGTTCAAGCCCGATGCATATCAGGATGATTACTACAGTTTCATGGGATTGGGTTCGATTACAGATTATTTATGTTTATTTTCATTAATTATTTCTTGTGTGTTTCACAGACTTATGGGGGTACAGTTGAGTTAATTATCTTCTTCAGTGTGCCTAGCGGGCTTATGAGGACCCATTTAGGTTATGTTTGATTTGTATTTTATTACTTCGTTATTTATTTTTCTGTATCACTTATATTTATTCCATATCACATTTGTGTAGCTTGGTAGTTGTTTACCTTTATATCCCTCTTTACCTTTGATGATAGGCGAATTTACACGCCTATATCAATATATTTTGCCCATATTTTAGCCTAGTTTTGAGAACAAAGTATATATTTCATGCACTTTTAGTCCTTTTTCCTGTAAATGAGCTAACGAACATGATTAGTAAAGTTTCAGGTATAAATGATGCAGAATTCAGCATTTTATGGCTTACTTGACGCAAAAGAAAGCTCACGAAGGAAGGGAAGGGAGTTTACACGCCTAAGGACCAAAACTGCTGCATGGAAAATCTGTCCCGGGCTAAAACAACATTTCTGAAGACTTTGGGGATTTGCAGTAACTTAGTTGGATTTGGACAATGATACATTAACCTAGTACAATTGGGTTATGTATTTCATTAGTTTATTTGGATTATGATAATGTTACATTAACCTAGTATAATTGGGTTAAGTATTACATTAGCCTAGTAGAATTTGGTTAGATATTTTATTTATCTAGTAGGATTAGGATATGGGTATTATAAATACCCTATCATGCTAGAGATTTGAAAGGAATTTGGGAGGGGAAGCCCACAATACTTTCTTCCATCCCTCTACACTTCTCATCTTACAATTCAATTCTATTACTCTACAACTCTTCTAATCTTTCCATTAATTCTATTTTTCTTCTTCTACTCTTCCATTCTTAAATTCCACAACAAGAGAATCGTTACTTTGCCTAGGAATTCACGCCTCACGCCTACCACCTAAGCTACACGAAATTACTCAATCTTGTGGTATAACAACAATGTCAATCGTGATCTCCTTCGCATTCATGGGTAACTAAACTTCTCTGTTGGGGTTATGGAAGCCATATGAGATACTATCTATTGCTGTGAGTTTGTGAGTTCGAGGCACGTATATTACTTATATCATTATTCTCTTCATCTTAATCTACATTCTTTGCGGTTGCAAACGCAAGAATACGCCAGTCTAACATTTAACTTGTTCGAGAGAAAAGTTATTTGTCTGGAAAAGAGATAATGTCAAGGTAGTAGGACACCCTTTCCTATTAAAAAGCTGGTGCCGTAACTGGACTAACCTCTTGGAGAATTCGTACCGTTAGATACGCTTTAAGCTCGAGAGAGTTAAAGTGAAATAGTCCTTGTTTAGGTCGAGAGACGCTTGGATTTACCATCGACTACAATCCTCTATAAGCAATTGCATGTCAGAATTCTACACACTCATAGCCAATAGAGACGTATACCTCAGAAGGTGGACATAACCCCAACGCTTCAATTCTCATTGCTTACAACCAACGTAACAATCTCTCTCTTTTTACTTTATTATTTTCATCTTTTGTTTACATTACTTGCAAAACAAGAATCCCCCCTTCATACGAGACTTGCACCAAAAGTTTAGTAATTTTACTTACTTGTTGGCCAAGCTATTCCCTGTGGGATCGACACCCAACCCAGGTTGGGTTCTATATTTGCTAACGACCGCTTTACACTCAAACGAGAGTTGTAGATTGAGCGTTATCAAAAATTGGCGCCGTTGCCGGGGAATACAAGTGTCAATTAAGTTCGTGAAAATTACTAGACCCTTTGGTCAAAGATTCTCGTACTTTTACTTTTAGTTTTTGTTTTTGTCTACTGCAGGTTTTTATTTTAGTGCATGCCCCATACTCGAAGTTCTGGTCAACCGTTATTACCAATCAATCCTGAACCACAACGCATTGGTAGAATGGAAGCACAAGCTGAAATCGCAAGGATGGCTGCTCAACAGGAACAAGCAAGATTGGCTGCCCTTGCCGCAGCCCAGGTTCAACAGCAGAACATTGATAACCCTGCACGAGCACCAAATCCTGACGATGAGGATTTAGGAGATGACGAGTTACTAAACCCTAGGCGTGATGCTGAAATCGTAACACCTGCCAACAGAAGAGGTCGACAAGCTCGGTATAGACATGATCACCAACCTATGCAGCCAGCCTTCGACAATGATAATGATGATCTTGATGGTGCTGGAGCCACTGGAGCTATAATTCCACCACCATTAGCGCCCGGAGCCAAGTTCAACATCACAAGCACCATGATTCAGTTATTGCAACTCAAGGGATTGTTTGGTGGACTAGCAGGCGATGATCCGAATATGCATCTCATCAACTTTATTTCCACATGCAAGTCTTTTGACAATCCTGGTGTTGGTCAGAATGCAATTCGATTACGTCTATTTCCATTGTCTCTGTCTGGGGAGGCAACACTATGGTTGAATGGGCTGACTCCTGATTCAATTACAAATTGGAGGCAATTGAGAGACGCTTTCCTAGAAAGATTCTTTCCGCCGTCCAAAAGGGCACAATTGAGAGATGAAATCAACAACTTTCGTCAGCTTCCCACTGAAGCTCTTCATGAAACATGGGAGAGGTTCAAGACAAAGCTAGCGAGATGCCCAAACCATCACATGACTAATGTTCACCTCATGGAGATATTGTATAGAGCCTTGAATTCAATAACTAAGCCAGTGGTGGATAACGCAGCTGGAGGATCTTTTATGGACCTCACCTTTGGTCAAGCAAGCAATATGCTAGATCGCATGACGAAACAAAGTAGAGCTTGGCATACCAGGGATTCTGAGGTAGCAAGCCCCACTTTATCTATAGGCATGACTGCAGACCAAAGAAGAAGACAAGAAGAACGTGATCAAGATTTAGCGCACATGAAAACGCAAGTGGATCTTCTGACAAAGCATTTATTATCAGGGAAGACCGAAAAAGTGAAAGCTGTGGCGCTAAAAGAAAGAGACGAATCTGATTCGGAAGAGGAGGCCAACTACTTGAACAATCAGGGGGGTTTCCGAGGTAATACCCAAGGAAACCAAGGTCGGAACTATTATGATAATTCTGGAAACAAGGACCAAGGTAGTTGGAGAAAAAATAATGAAAAGAGTGGTGTATATGTTCCCCCTGGTAGACGTGATACCACCACATCTAATTCTGGAAGTATGGAAGACATGATGGCTAAATTATTAAAAGGAGTGGAAGCAACGAGCGCGGGAGTTACTGAGGTAATTAATGATTTGTCCTCCATGAAACAACTAGTTGATTCTCATTCCACTTCAATCAAGCAAATAGAGCAGCAATTGAGCCAACTCTCAGCAGCACTCAATCAAAGAAAGGCTGGCACTTTACCTAGCAACACCGTGCAAAACCCAAGGAATGATGGGTCATGCATGGCTATTACTACCCGAAGTGGTAAGGTGCTGGAAACCTCATCTAAGGGCAAGCAAGTGGTTGACGAAGTAGTGGACATTGATGATACGGCAAAAGGGGAAGATGCCGCAGCAGCTGATCCTGACGTCCATAACGTCACCCCTCACGATTTGCAACCTGAAAAAGCTGAAAAACGGAAGCAAGAGGAGAAGAAAGCCGTGGAAAGAAAAATTCCATACCCACCACCACCTTTTCCTCAAAGATTGAAGAAGGTGGCAGATGATACAAAGTTCAGCAAATTCATGACCATGTTGAAGCAACTGACCATTAATGTTCCGTTGGTAGAGACGCTAAAAAAAATGCCTGGGTACGCTAAATTCATGAAGGACCTGTTGACAAAGAAGAGGGCAGTAAGCTATGAGCCGACAGATAATATTCATCATTGCAGTGCAATTGCCACAAGGTCCTTAGTACAGAAGAAGGCAGACCCTGGTGCTTTCACTATTCCTTGCACGGTTGGATCTATGAATTTTGCTAAGGCATTGTGCGATCTGGGTGCTAGCATCAATTTGATGCCACTATCCGTCTACAAGAAGTTGGGGCTAGGAGATCCAACACCAACCAATATGAGGCTCGTGATGGTTGATAGGACGGTAAAACGACCTGTGGGTATCTTGAATGATGTGTTGGTGAAGGTATCTTCATTTATCTTTCCTGCAGACTTCGTTATTCTGGATTGTGAGGTGGATTCTGACGTTCCCATAATCTTGGGACGCCCCTTCCTCGCAACTGGAAGTGTGCTTATTGACATGAAAGATAATGAGCTTTTGTTTCGAATTAATGACGAAGTGGTCCGCTTTGATATATGCAAAGCCATGAAGCAGCCCAGCGATATGAATGAGTTATCTGTAGCTGATGTTCATCATGAGGATATGAAAGCATTATCTATAGAGAAACAGCCTACTGTTGAGCCATTGTCTGCTGCGCCACTGAAAGTTGAGCATGAGGATAATGAAGATTATGAAGAACTTATGGGTGCTCTAACAGAAATAGAGTCTTATACTCCTAAGCAACCGGATTGTGATATCAAGAATCAACCAACAACGAAGACTCCCATTGACGAGACACCAACACTAGAATCGCAAGAGCTCCCCGATTATCTAAGGTATGTGTTCTTGGAAAGTAGAAATATACTTCCGGAGAGTGCAGATGATTTAAGTGAACAGCACGTAGAAGCTCTCATCTCTGCTCTGAAGAGATACAAGAGAGCTATGGGTTGGACTATTGATGATATAATTGGTGACTCTCCGGGGAAATGTATGAGCCATCTCGAAGAAGATCGCATGCCCACAGGTACGCCTCATTGTCGTCTAAATCCTTTTAGAAAACGATCCTCCATTTACCTCGACGAAGTCTGAGTACTCGAGGTAACCATGTCGTGCTACGACAATAAATAAGGCGCTAGATGGGAGGCAACCCATTGTTTATCATTTTCCATTTATCGTTTATCGTTTTCTTTCATTCTAGTACTTGATTTGTTTTTAATTAATGAAAATCCAAATATAAGAGTCGTGCCACGACCAAAACTAAGGCGCTTGGTGGGAGGCAACCCATCGTACTAATCGTTTTTATTGTTCTGAGCAAATATAGGTGCAAGAGGTATTCAACAAGGAGATTGGTTTCAAATGACGATTTGGATGTATTGAATGGTAAAGGTGGTTAGTTAGGCATAAGGATGCATAAGGCTACGGATTGAGCATTACTCATGCCAAAATAGGCATCAAGGAAGGCTAGGCCTAGGTAAAACTAGGCCACGAACATTGCAAAACCTATCCTATAGCCTAAGGCCTCGGAATCTAGTATGCTATACACTATGCGCCGCCCATTCTTAAGTGTGCTATACACTATGCGCCGCCTATGCTATAGCATTAGGTATCAGGATCTCAAATGCTATACACTATGCGCCGCATATGTCCCTAAATGCCATAGACAATGCGCCACATAGTGTATGGCATTCTTAAATAAATGCATGGCATATGCTATGGCATTCTGCTCAACTAGGCAAAGCATTAGGCACCACCTATGGTCACTTTTGGTCTCCAAATCCGATTTTAATGGGCCAAAACTCGACCCAACCTTTTCTTATAAATATGAGACTTAGTCTTGAACCAAAAACACATTGGAAATCTAGCTTATGCACCACCTATAGTCCCCAAAACCTATCAAAAAGTTTCCTTTTGCTCTTTTTCGTCACAAGAACATCATCCAAAGGCTTCAACCAAGTAAGTACTACTTTGTTCTTCATTTATATTTTGTAAGTACTACTTTACTACACCTATTATGAATTGCTAAATCTTGAAAAAGTATTGGTGATGTGAACGTGTTTGAATTGTTGATACAAAACTAAGTGAGTGAACATGTACGTTAGGATGCTCTTAACTTATGTCCGACTTGAATTTGATTTTAATGCATTGTTATACTACTTGCAGAATTGCTATAGTAATGAACATTGCATAATCTTTTCACTTGAATACTTACATGTTAGAATATCCCGTTCATCGGAATAAGACTTATAACTGCCTACCGACATAGAAGGTTGAGTTTATTGATAGAAACGATACCATGATGTAATCCCTATGTGGTAGTCTTGTTATACCTAACATGAAAGTATTGCAAAGGTTGCAAGAAGTGATATATCTTTGATTTTCTCGTTGGAATATAGCTCCTAAAACGCATGTCGATGAAGTCTAAGTAATCGACCACTTTCACTTCACTAATTTGTAGCAACAAACTAAGTGTGGGGTGGTACCCCTACTGCTTGTGTATAGATTGTATCCATTGGGATTGTTCTACCATTAACACTATTTCAAGTCTCAGGTACAATGGCACCCAAAGCAAGACAAGGCAAAGAAAAGGCTACCACTTCCCAAAAGAGCAAAAAAAGAGGCCGCAAGGAGCAAGGAGAACCCTCCTCGCTGCAAATACCTCGACTCACGCTTGGAATTAAGTGGGATACTTATGAGGAACTTCCAAGGATGACGACTCTGATGATGATTCCAATGCAAGGGGTATAACCCCAGACATAGAGGATGAGTCCGACTAACCAGGTTCTTCTTATTTATTTTCCACTGAGGACAGTGTACCGACTAAGTGTGGGGTGGTGGTATTGCATGCTATACTTCTCTACTCGCATCTATGTTTGTTTGCTTTTGTTTTATTTTTGTTTCATTTTTTAGTTAAGATTTTTTTAGTAGTTAATATTTTTTTTAACTTAGCTTCGCATGAGATTATTCTAATAGGCAGCATGAGATTATAACAAGAGTATGTGCTACAATTATGACTATTGAGACGTTTAGGCTCCAGTTGTGACTTATTATGTGATATTGTGTGGTTCAATTCCTTCACTTGTTGGGTCAAGAGTCTATATTACCTCCAATAAAGTCGACCATGTGCCTTGTGTGTGTGAGATAATAGTATATTCTATGTTTGTGGCTGATGCTAGAACTTGCCTGGTATGTATGCAAAGCGAAAATAAGGAGTGTAAGTTTAGGAGGTGATTTAGGCATTTCTTTGACAACCTATATTTATTTACCTTCAGTTTTACCTACCCATGGACATCATCCTAGTTAACCCCTTTTGAGCCTTTAGCCTATTTCTTTGACAACCTTGTATGTAAGCCTAATCCATTTTGTTCAAGAACGTAATTTGATCCAAATTCCTAAGTGATTTAAAGTGAAAAAGTCATGTGACAACATAAGAGGAAATTGGGTAAGTATGATGCTTTAAATTGTAAGGGTGCTTGAATGTGTTATGAAAAAGAAAGTGCTATCATAAGAGGTATGTTATGAAAAGAAAAAGGAAAAGAAAGCTGAAAAGTGAGTCATGCTTAAAAGTGAAAAACAAAAGAGGAGAAAAAGGGTGGTAAAAGAAAAGAAAGAAGAAAGGTTGTGTGAAAGAAAAAGTGTTAATGATACAATGTGATGTATTAAGCGCTTAGGAACATAGTCACTATTCTGGCCAGAAATAGCTGATCCTACCCGTCCCTTAGCCTACATTACAACCATCAAAAGACCTATTTGATCCTAAGCTTAGCACTCTGACATTTAGTGGAGCATTACACTAAGGGCAAGCCTATGGTCATCAGTTGCTTCATATGAATTCTTTGTGAGAGCGAGAGCAAGGATATTTTGATACCCATGTTTGAAAAATATGCTATACTTGTGAGTGATTATGGGTAATATATTGTGAGACACACATGGTTGATGAGTTTTGGGTAGTCGTGTATGATTCTTTGTACCTTAACCTTTGAATATGAGTTGACCACCATCACGAGTCTATGCTAGAGGTTAAACTGTTTCTACTAATGATCGCAAAACTACTCTTTGTTGATAATTGTTGTGCTTGTCTTGACGAATATTTTGTGTTGTTGCTGTGAAACCCTAAGTTGATGTTTAGAGGGACATGATATTTTGTTCGAGGACGAACAAAGCTTTAAGTGTGGGGTGTTGATGATAGGCGAATTTACACGCCTATATCAATATATTTTGCCCATATTTTAGCCTAGTTTTGAGAACAAAGTATATATTTCATGCACTTTTAGTCCTTTTTCCTGTAAATGAGCTAACGAACATGATTAGTAAAGTTTCAGGTATAAATGATGCAGAATTCAGCATTTTATGGCTTACTTGACGCAAAAGAAAGCTCACGAAGGAAGGGAAGGGAGTTTACACGCCTAAGGACCAAAACTGCTGCATGGAAAATCTGTCCCGGGCTAAAACAGCATTTCTGAAGACTTTGGGGATTTGCAGTAACTTAGTTGGATTTGGACAATGATACATTAACCTAGTACAATTGGGTTATGTATTTCATTAGTTTATTTGGATTATGATAATGTTACATTAACCTAGTATAATTGGGTTAAGTATTACATTAGCCTAGTAGAATTTGGTTAGATATTTTATTTATCTAGTAGGATTAGGATATGGGTATTATAAATACCCTATCATGCTAGAGATTTGAAAGGAATTTGGGAGGGGAAGCCCACAATACTTTCTTCCATCCCTCTCAACTTCTCATCTTACAATTCAATTCTATTACTCTACAACTCTTCTAATCTTTCCATTAATTCTATTTTTCTTCTTCTACTCTTCCATTCTTAAATTCCACAACAAGAGAATCGTTACTTTGCCTAGGAATTCACGCCTCACGCCTACCACCTAAGCTACACGAAATTACTCAATCTTGTGGTATAACAACAATGTCAATCGTGATCTCCTTCGCATTCATGGGTAACTAAACTTCTCTGTTGGGGTTATGGAAGCCATATGAGATACTATCTATTGCTGTGAGTTTGTGAGTTCGAGGCACGTATATTACTTATATCATTATTCTCTTCATCTTAATCTACATTCTTTGCGGTTGCAAACGCAAGAATACGCCAGTCTAACATTTAATTTGTTCGAGAGAAAATTTATTTGTCTGGAAAAGAGATAATGTCAAGGTAGTAGGACACCTTTTCCTATTAAAAAGCTGGTGCCGTAACTGGACTAACCTCTTGGAGAATTCGTACCGTTAGATACGCTTTAAGCTCGAGAGAGTTAAAGTGAAATAGTCCTTGTTTAGGTCGAGAGACGCTTGGATTTACCATCGACTACAATCCTCTATAAGCAATTGTATGTCAGAATTCTACACACTCATAGCCAATAGAGACGTATACCTCAGAAGGTGGACATAACCCCAACGCTTCAATTCTCATTGTTTACAACCAACGTAACAATCTCTCTCTTTTTACTTTATTATTTTCAGCTTTTGTTTACATTACTTGCAAAACAAGAATCCCCCCTTCTTACGAGACTTGCACCAAAAGTTTAGTAATTTTACTTACTTGTTGGCCAAGCTATTCCCTGTGGGATCGACACCCAACCCAGGTTGGGTTCTATATTTGCTAACGACCGCTTTACACTCAAACGAGAGCTGTAGATTGAGCGTTATCAACCTTTGAATTAGATTACACCCTCTCATTTTAGTTATACTTTTCCTGTATTGAGCTGAGTCGGCCGATGATGCCTACTGAGTACCTGTCGCTTTGGTACTCATACTACAATTTTGCATGTTTTTTCTGATGCAGATTTGAGTACTTGCAGTCGACGTTGACGTGGTTCCTACCTTTCAGTACTGATTCGAAGTAGGGTAAGCTTACTGCCGTCCAAGGCTGATCCTCCTCTGTCTGTTTTAGTTCAATCTTTTGTACTCGAGACTACTATATATATTGCTTATATTTTGGATTATGTTTAGTACACTGGGTATCTTTTAGTAGTGGCTCTAGTACCAATCTTACCAGGTTGTAACGACCTAAAAATTTGATGAAATATATGAAATATATGGTTTTGTGTGATTTAACTGTTTTACCCCTCCCCCATAGTTGTTGTCGCGCCTAATTTTGAACCGATCGAAACAAAACACAACATGTGGTGGCGTTGTCGTGACTCTCGGATTTTGAAAATTTATTTTTAGAGTGTCACCTAATTTTTAGGAAAATTAGAAAAAATCATTTTTTGTGTAAAACTCTCTTTTGGCCTATCGAAAATATTTTGAGATTTTGAGTAAGGTTTTTGTTACTCGAGGGGAAGGTGTTAGGCACCCCTTAGAGCCTATCCGAAGATAGTCCTTAAACTTAGTTTAGAAAAATATTTGGAAAATATTTATTTTATTATTTGCGACATTGGTGGTAACAAAACACATGTTTATCAAATTTAAAGAAAAACACACAAGGTACATAAACATATGCTTACGATATACAAAAGTAACGTAATCTTGTTGAAATACACATGCATGTCTCAAAGAGATATGAAAATGAAGAGAGAAAGTTTAATATCAGTAAATACATATTAGAAAATTTAAAGATTTATAATTTTGTGACATAAAGTTAAGTGCGTAAAGGAATCACTTATGATGTAAAGGAAAATATAAGCTTTTGAGAAAATCATGTAAAAATTTATTTATTTATAAATTATCATGTATGTCTCAAAAATATGAAAATTATTTATTTCGAGCGTGAATTTATTCAAATGTGTTTCTCGCAAAAGAGAAAAAATAATAATAAAGATATATAAAAGTAGACTTGCATATTTTTAAAATATAAGGAATCATGCTATGTTCATCTATCTATAAAAAATTTAAAAGTAATAATTAAAAGTAGATAAAAATAAAGGTAATAGAAAAATACGCATACAATTATATAGCTGAAATAAGGTGTAAATAATGATGACAACAACAACAACAATAATAATTTCATTTTAATAAAATAAATAAATAACAGTAGAAATAGCAGTATTTCATATATGATAGTATATATTTACATATATACCTTGTGCTTTTGGTTTTGTTTGAGTTTTCCTCTTTCTTAAAAGTCTAGATATTTAAAAGTAGTGAAAAAGGAATGAATAAAATTGAAGTGAAATATTGGTAAATTTAATTTTTTCAGATGAGTTGAAATTGGCAAAGAAGTTTTTAAGCTATTCGTGAAATAGTACTAATACTCTTTATTTGAAGAAGGTGTTGGGGTTGCGACATTCATTATTTGAAAATGTTTTCGAGGTAAGCGATTAGTTTAAAAGTTCGCTTCAATATAAAAATTGCCAAAGCTCTTTGTATTTTATTTTTTTATCTTTTTTTTTTAATAAAAAAAAGGTCCATTTAACTAGCCATATGTTAACTGCGAAAAGGTAAGGACGTCGATTTATTAGTCTAAAGCAACATAAACAATAAGTGATTAATAAAATTTCATAATCAATAATAATTAAATATCATTTCAAGTTTTAAAAAAATAACGACATAGCGCGAATATTGAATGAAGAAAAGGGATTAAGAGATACTAGACCCCCTAGAGACGTTGAGTTTCTACTTTACGTGACTCCAAGGCTCTGCGATCATTCTAGAAATTGTCATGACCCAAAAACGAGGGTCATGATGGCACTTGTCGCGGTGTACCTTGACAAGTAAGCCTATCACCCAAACTGATACGAAAAGAAGAAAAGACAGAAATATCCCACGGTAAGACTTCTAGAATGAAGCCGAACCATATAAGTAATCATAACAATGCGGAAAGAACTTATCCAAAACGCCAATCATGCCCAAAACCAGGTGTCAATAGTGTAAGAACTACTAATACAATCCAAGAGTCAAATGCATCAAAAAAATAACCACAAAGGAATAATAACTGTCTCTGAATACTAATAAAGACATAACAACTATAGAAAGATAGAGGTGAACTTCGAATGCATGAATGTCCAATCGCTACCTTGGAAGCTCCAACAATCGCTCGAGTCAATCAAGATGAGGCGTACTTGAGCTAAGACCTACACCGAAAGGGCGCAGTAGACATGAGTACGGTCCACTTGTACTCAATAGGTATCATAGGCCGACCAAGCAAAGTAGTAAATAAAGCATACAAAATATACACTAAGGGCACGTCACCTGCAATCAGAAAATGTTCCACAATGGTAGCCCACACCGCTTGCACTAACAGTTCTAATATATCTCACATATATTACAACAACACATCAAGATATTGAACACAAATATACATTATGTCACATATAAATAGAACAAGAGAGAACATGTGGATACAAGATCATCAAATACAAGTAAAGGAAGATAAGACAAATACATAGATGACAAGTCAATAAGGCAATACAATACAACATAAATACAATAATGTAAGTGCAATGTGTATGATGATGATGATGATACATGAGGTCGTCGCACAACCTCCGGGATCATCGCACAATTTCCGTATACACCTACGGAGCTAAAGCTTCCCGATGTAGGACCCATGAGGAGTTCGTCAACCCATATATAATCCACATATCTCATATCTCCTTTCCAGCATATCTCTCGAAAAGGATTTTATAAGGTGTTACAATATTTTTTTAAAAAGGTGTTGCCAGTGTTTCTCTGATGTTGCCACGATGGTACCAATATTTCATGAATGAGTATGATATGAAGATGTAATGCTCACAACCAATAACAATGAATATTTTCACAACCAATCACATGATATATTTCCACAACCAACCACAATGATATATTCCCACAACCACATGAGCCAATATTCACTTATTATTTTTATTTCATCCATGAATTTTCATGTCTCATATGCCAATAAAGTATGAATATAATCACAATACACCAATTGTACCACATTAAACAACACAATACAATTATTCACATGTATTCAAGACTATCAATATCACATAGGACCCCACATGGTCAAACATATCACATAATATCTCAATTTCGACAATTACATCACATATAGGACCCCCACACGGGCACAACACATAGATAAATATTTTTTATTATTAGTTCCCACCCTTAACATGCATTTTGTACCATCATTTACTCACCAGCCCAGTTTGAAGAGTTAAGCCATAACCTACCTCCAAAGATGAAACCGGTCCGCTACACTTGAACCCGCGACCTTACTTTTCACGAACAATTTCGAACTCTACTAAAAACATCAAATATAAATTCTATGCGTCAAAACAAAACCAACGACGCCCATATTGACTACTTTTAGTTCGGGGTCAAAATAGGCCCCCAAAATAGGTTTCCAAAAAAGAAGGGCAAAATCAAAACTTTACTTCAAAAATATGTTTTTCATATTTTTAGGAACCTACAGCTGAAAACCCAAGTTAAATTGAGTAAAAAATGGGGTTCAAATCGAAGAAAAATCTTTTTGAGTTTTACCGGGTAAAATCTTTAAAATCCGGTTTAAAATCAAGAATCGTAGTTGTTTTGAAGGTTAAATTGATGAAAAACTAATAATTATAAGATCAAAATATTATTCAAGTAAAAGGGGTGAAATTCGAATTTAAAATCATGCTCTAAGATTTTTGAGATTTTGATAAATTAATCATGAAATTATTAAGAAAATGGTGAATTCTTACCTTAAATCCATAATAAAATCAAGAAAAAGATGTTAATCTAGCTTCCTAAGCTCTCACAAACGTTAATTTAAAGCTCCCTAACTATTTAGGGTTTAACTCCCAAGAGACAAAATGAAAAATTAGCAAAATAGGTCAAAAAAGTTTATTTATCAGTGCAGATTTTTCTGCACTGCTGTCTAAAAAAAACTGTTTTTTTTAAAACTCAATTCGGACTTCAACGGAGTGCTCGAAATTCGTTTAGAGTACGATTTATGCAAACGAACTATGCAACCCCACTAAATTCGACGTTTCGAACGCGATGGCGATATCATATTTTCAAGAAAATATCGTTTTCAAAAAATTGACCCCCGAAATCTGAAATCATAATTTTCCAAATCGAGGATCGAAATGAGATTTGAAAGCCATAAAATTGTACCAAATATGCTAACACCCTAAAATCGACATTCCGGATCTGTTGGCGCAGGCAGATTTTCCATTCGAGATCGTTTCGATTAAATGTGGGTTCCACACCCATATTTCTAATTTTCTAACTTTCCGACTAATAGGTCGAAATGAGCTCGGATGCACCGAGAGCCGAACCAAAGGTCTATCTAGCCTAAAATTGATATTTCGGAGTTGTTGGCGCAGTCTATTTGGCCATCTGTTGTACAGATCAAAAGATATCCACATAAGTTCAAAATAAGGCTCTCGAAGCCATCAAAAACCACAATATTGCATAAATAATACAAAAATGCATCGAAAGTTATGCCAATCACTCTCACACCCCAGAAATATCATAATACAACTACAGAGAGGGATAAAATAATCAAATCACACAATCACAAAATCATAAATTTCACATATTTCATCAAATTTTTAGGTCGTTATATCACCCACCACTAAAATCTAGTTTGTCCTCGAACTAAGACAAAGAAATACCTGAATCAATGAAAAGCTGGGGATAGGAACTACGCATATCAGAATCAACCTCCCAAGTAGCTTCATCTACAGGTCGATGTCGCCACAGGACCTTAACCACAGGGATCACTCTAGAGTGCAACTGCCTAACATCCCTAGCCAAAATGGAAATCGATTCCTCAACAAAGGACAACCGCTCATCTAACCGAACCGAATCTCAATGAATGACATGAGACCCATTAGGAATATAGCGACGAAGCATAGAAACATGAAAAATTGGATGAACGGCTGATAGATCAGGGGGAAAATACAACTCATAAGCCACATAACCAACAGTTCGAAGAATCTCAAATGGACCAATATACCTGGGGCTAAGGTTGCCCTTTTTCCCCAAATCCCATTACACCCTTCATAGGTGAAACTTAAAGAAAAACACGATCACCAACACCAAATTTCAAGGCACGAAGTCTATGATCAGCTTAACACTTCTGCCTACTCTGAGCCGCTCTAAGTCTATCCTGAATGATCCGGACCCTATCCAAAGACTCACAAAGCTAGTCCGTACCTCGAGGTTTCACCTCAGAAACATCAAACCAACCTATTGGGGAGCGACAACGCCTACCATACAACATCTCAAAAGGAGCTACATCAATACTGGAATGGTAGCTATTACTATATGCAAACTCTGCTAAAGCTAAATACTGCTCCCACTGGCCACCAAAATCCATCACGCATGCGCGGAGCATATCCTCTAAAACCTGAGTAGTCTGCTCTGTCTGGCCATCAGTCTGGGAGTGAAACGCTGTGCTAAGATCAACCCAAGTACCCAACTTATCCTGAAAAGTCTTCCAAAAGTGAGATGTGAACATAGGACCTCGATCTAAAATAATGGACACCGGCACACCATGAAGACGCACAATCTCACGAATGACGATAGGGGCTAACCTCTCAACACTGAATGAGACCTAGACCAGAATAAAATGAGTTAACTTGGTCAATCAATCCACGATGACCCAAACACTATCAGAATTATGAGATATACGAGGCAACCCAGTCAGGAAGTCAATAGTGATCCATTCCCACTTCCACTTGGGAATGGGTAACCTCTGAAGCAATCCACCAGGCCTCATATGCTCGGCCTTCACCTACTAACAACATAGACAACGAGCCATAAAATCCGCTATATCTTTCCTCATACCACCCCACCAGTAGTGCTGCCTCAAATCATGATACATCTTAGTCACACCTGGATGGATAAAGTATCTAGAACAATGGGCCTCCTCCAAGACCAACCTAATCCGATCACCTCCCGGCACATAAACTCAGCCCCCAATCCTCAAAACTCTATCTAAATTAAGTGAGGCTTCCTTAACCTCCCCACTCAACATCTTATCTCGAATCAACCTCAATCCAACATCATCAAATTGATGAGCTCGAATCTGCTCCATCAAAGAAGATCTAACCTCCACAAATGACAAAACATACCCAGGTGTCGAAATATCAAGCCTAACTATCAGGTTAGCTAAAAACTGAATCTCTAAGGCCAAAAGCCTTTCCTGGGTCAAAAGATGCGCCAAGCTACCTATGCTAGTCGACGTCCGACTCAAGTCATCCATAACCACATTAGCCTTGCCCTGATGGTAGAGAATAGTCAAGTCATAATCCTTAAGCAACTAAAGCCAATGGCGCTGCCTCATATGAAGATCTCGCTGTTAAAGAAGTACTGAAGGCTATGATGATCTGAGAATATCTCACAATGGACTCCATATAAGTAGTGCCTCTACAACTTCAAGGCAAACACAACTGCGCACAACTCCAAATCATGGGTATGATAATTCCTCTCATGAGGCTCCAATCTTGACGAGACGTATATACAATTACCTTGCCCTCCTGCATCAACACAATACCTAACCTAACACCTGAAGCATCACAAAAGATAATAAATTTTACGCCCTCCTTGGGAAAAACCAATATAGGAGCTGAAGTCAATAAATCCTTGAGCTTTTGAAAGCTCTCCTCACAACATCATACCACTGGAAGGAATTCTTCTTTTGAGTCAACTTGGTCGACGGAGCTGCAATGAAAGAGCAACCCTCAACAAAATATTAATAATATCCGGCCAAGCCAATAAAACTTTGAATCTCGATGGGCAAAGTAGGTCTAGCCCAATCACGAATCACTACAACCTTAGCTGGATCAACCATAACACCTTCCTTAGTCATCACATGATCCTAGAAAGAAACTGACTCCAACCAAATTTCTCACTTAGAGAACTTAGCATACAACTTCTCATCTCTCAATCTCTAAAGCACTATCCACAAATGCTTTTCAAATGCTCAAATCCATAAATGCTCAACCTCACTCTTGGAATAAACCAAGATATCATCTATAAATACCATAACAAAGGAGTTAAGATACAGTCGAAACACCTGGTTCATCAACTCCATGAATGCAGCAGGGGAATTGGTCAACCCAAAAGACATGACCAAGAACTCATAATGACCATATCGAGTTTGAAAAGCTATTTTCGGAATATCTGAAGCTCTAATCCTTAACTGGGGATAGACGAACCTCAAATCAATCTTTGAAAACACCGCTGCACCCTGAAGCTGATAAAATAAATCATTAATGTGAGAAAGAGGATACTTATTCTTAACCATCACCTTATTTAACTATCGATAATCAATACACATCTGCATAGACCTATTCTTTCTCTTCACAAATAAAATAAGCACATCCCAAGGTGAAATACTAGGCCAAATAAATCTCTTATCCAACAACTCCTGCAACTGACCCTTCAGCTCTGCTGGGGCCATCCTATAAGGAGAAATAAAAATGGGCTTGGTGCCCGACTCAACATCAATAATAAAATCAATATCTCAATTCAAAAACATACTAGGTAAGTCTGTAGGGAACACATCCATAAACTCACGGACGATATGGACAGAATCCAAGAAAGAAGGCAAAATAACACTGGTGTCACGAATATGGTTTAAGTAATACAAACATCCCCTCTCAACCAAGCAAGTCTACCAAAGTCTCACGCCCAGCAAAAGTCACAACACAAGATCGGTACGCCCGATCCACCACTAAAAAATCACCTACTGGAGTAGATACACGAATAAGCATGGCAAGAGGCACCCTAACAGAATCAAAACCCAAAGCAAAATATATAGACACATAGAAGAATGTCGATCCAGGATCAAATAATAAGATGCAGGTCTGAAACAAATGGGACGGTACCTGCAATCACAACATCTGAAGCCTCCACCTCAAATCTGACTGATCTAGCATAACACTGTCCGTGACTACCAACTGGCTGAGTAGCCCCACAACCACTAACACGGGCTCTACCATCTCTACCTCTTGCATCTTTGGTAGAACACCTACCTCTCATAGCTGAAGTAGGAATAACTCTAAACATACGGCAAGAACAGTCTTTGGCCACATGGCCAACCTCATCACACACATAGCAACCTCTATGACCAGTCTCAACAAGAAAAAGTACAACTGAGCCTGAACGGTCACCCTGAACTGCTGAATTAGAAGATCCACCAGCTGAACTTTATAAATTCACCTGCACTGGCCTACCATGATATCAACGAGAACCTCTAAAATCTCTGCCTCGAGAGGTCCGACTCCTGAACTTACCAAAATGATGCACCCTCTTGGCACCTCCTTGAGATGCACTAAACATACCCTGTCATCTTAGCATAATCCATAATACTCTAAAAAGAATCTCTAATCACAATCCTTTGAGATGTAGCCAACTAAAGAGAGACATCCAAACCCTTTACAAACTTCGTATCTACTCAAACTCTGTGGAAATACTATCATAGGAATATCTAGACAGGGTATGGAAGCATGTCTCATACTCAACAACTGTCATGGAGCCCTGCTCTAAATGATCAAACTCGTCCTGCATATGATCTCTCAAACTAAAAGGCACAAATCTCTCCAGAAAGACATCAACAAACTGATCCCATGACAACTCAGGAGCATCAACAAGCCTACAACCAACAAATGATATCCAATAATTTCTCACATCTCTCAACTGATAGCAACATAAGCAACTCTATTCGCATGGAAAGAGTGAAACCTAACTCAGAACACAAGGTATGAAAGAACTTCGCACGATAAAGAATAAAATGAGGGAAGTTTCCTAAAGACGTCCGATATCCTCTCGAAGATAGATACGGACGTCTACGTACCGATCTACGAGACTCTATCAGACATCCCATTCTTACACCGTTGAGACCAATGAGACCTGGCTGCTCTGATACCAATTTGTCACGACCCAAAAATGAAGGTCATGATGGCACTTGTCATGCGTACCTTGAAAAGCTTATCACCCAAACTGATACAAAAAGAAGAACATATAGAAATATCCCATGGTAAGGATTCTAGAATGAAGCCTAACCATATAAGTAATCATAACACTATGGAAAGAACTTATCCAAAACGCCAATCATGCCCAAAACTAGGTATCAATAGTGTAAGAACTACTAATACAATCCAAGAGTCAAATGCATCAAAAAAATAACCACAAAGGAATAATAACTGTCTCCGAATACTAATAAATACGTAACAACTATAGAAAGATAAAGGTGAACTTCGGATGCATGAATGTCCAACTGCTACCTTGGAAGCTCCAACAATCGCCCGAGTCAATCAAGTTGAGGAACACTTGAGCTAAGACCTGCACCGAAAGGGCGCAGTAGGCATGAGTACGATCCACTTGTACTCATTAGGTATCATAGGCCGACCAAGCAAAGTAGTAAATAAAGCATACAAAATATACACTAAAGGCACACCACCTGCAATCAGAAAATATTCCATAACGGTAGCCCAAACCGCTTGCACTAACAGTTCTAATATATCTCATATATATTACAACAACACATCAAGATATTGAACACAAGTATACATTATGCAACATATAAATAGAACAAGAGAGAACACGTGGATACAAGATCATCAAATACAAGTAAAGGAAGGTAAGACAAATACATAGATGACAAGTCAATAAGGCAATACAACACAACATAAACACAATAAAGTAAGTGCAATGTGTATAGTGATGATGATGATGCACGAGGTTGTTGTACAACCTCCGGGATCGTCGCACAATCCCCGTATACACCTACGGAGCTAAAGCTTTCCGACGTAGGACCCATGGGAGGTTCGTCAACCCATATACAATCTACATATCTCATATCTCCTTTCTGGCATATCCCTCGGAAAGGGTTTTATAAGGTGTTATAATATTTTTTAAAAAGGTGTTGCCAGTATTTCTCAGATGTTGCCAGGTGGTACCAATGTTTCATGAATGAGTATGATATGAAGATGTAATACATATATTTTTCTGCACTGCTGTCTAAAAAAAATTGTTTTTTTTAAAACTCAATCCGAACTTCAATGGGCGCCCGAAATTCATTCGGAGTATGATTTATGCAAACGAACTATGTAACCATACTAAATTCGACGTTCTGAACGCGATGACAATATTAGATTTTCAAGAAAATGTCATTTTCACAAAATTGACCCCCGAAACTCGAAATCACAATTTTTTCAAATCGATGGTCGAAATGAGATTTAAAAGCCGTAAAATCATACCAAATATGCTAACACCCTAAAATCGACATTTCGGATCTGCTGGAAAAGTCAAATTTTCCATCCGAAGTCATTTCGATCAAATGTGGACCCCACAACCATATTTCTAATTTTCCAACTTTTCGACTAATAGGTCGAAATGAGCTCGGGTGCACCGAGAGCCGAACCAAAGGTCTACCTAGCCTAAAATCAATATTCTGGAGCTGCTGGTACAGTTCGTTTGTCCATCTATTGCACGGATCAAAAGATATCCATATAAGTCCAAAATATGGCTCTCAAAGCCATAAAAAACCATAATATTGCATAAATGATACAAAAATACATCAAAAATCATGTCAATCACTCCCACACCCCAGAAATATCATAATGCAACTATGGGGAGGGGTAAAATAGTCAAATTATATAAAATCACAAATTTCACATATTTCATCAAATTTTTAGGTCGTTATAGAAATTGACCCGATATTTGGATCGAAATAAAATTTCAATTGAAACTCCAACTCTCTGGTTTACATGAGAAAAAAAAGATTAGACACCTAAACGTCAAATAAATAAAATTTAAAATTTCAAAATGTCCTGAATGCGATCAAACAAATGCATTTAACAGAATAAAAGAAAATAAAAAACTTCACATTAACAGAGGCACACGTGTTGCTTTTAAAAGAAAATATAATTAATAGAGGCACACGTCTTGCTTTTAAAAAAAATATAATAAACAAACTAAGACAAGCACAAGAAGAGCAGGAGCTCTAATTGTTGCCCAAGCAGCTAAATGAATCATTTCCTTCATACATTATCATTCGGGTAGCAATATGAAAATAAAATACACGTGGGTTCAACAGAAGGAAGATAACATTCTTCTCTTGTATATATTACTTGGGATATGATGTATTTATTAAAAATAAAACATAACAAATACGTAAAGAAGATAAAAAAAAGTGGTGATTCTGTCAAAGGATTATGTGTATGTATATGTATATACTTTAATCTTGTTAAATTTATTAGTCACAAAAATCTTTGCTGCCGTCTAATGTGGGTAGAAGTTAACTTGTACCAAATTATCAATCAAATCTGCATGACTTTAGAGCTTAAACTATATGAATATTCGCCTAAAGACTATTACAAATAATTTCGATTGATTCTGAAACTTCCCGAAGATGGAACCATTTTAAAATTTTGGCAGTACCCCATTGCTGATTTTAAATACAGAACCAACAAATTCAACACTATAATAAAATATACACATATGCTCGTAATAAAACGTATATATTATGAAAATATATATAGTCATAATATATCGTTTGAAAAAGAAATAAAATTAGGAAAAATGCGAATGCGATTATCAAAAAGATATTTTTTTGAATTTTTGATGTTGAAATAATTATTTATATTTAATTAAAGTATTTTACCATATTATAGAAAAATAAATACTTGCTTTTTATTCCTTTTTCATAAAAATATGAATTTATTTTGAAAAATTATTTAAGGCCGGGGAGCACCAAAAAATAATTAATGGAACAAAGAGAGCCAAATTGGGTGTCAACAGTTGCATTGTGGTGTTTTTGGGGTGTAGGGGATGATTGACATGATTTTCGATGTATTTTGATACCATTTGTACGATATTCTGTTTTTTGGAGGTTTCGAGAGCCTTATTTTGGATTTCTATGGCTATCTTTTGATCTGTGCAATGAATGACTGAACGGCTTGCGCCAGCAGATCCGAAACATCAATTTTAGGGTGATAACATGTTTGGTGTGATTTCTTGGCTTTTAAATCTCATTTTGATCCTCAGTTTGGAAAATTATGATTTGGGATTTCAGGGGTCAACTTTATGAAAATACCGTTTCTCCAAAATTTTGATACTGTCATTGAGTCCTGAGCGTCGAATTCAGTGTGGTTATATAGTTCATTTGCGTATATTAAACTTCGAACGAATCTCGAGCACTCCTTTTAGGTTCGTTTTGGGATTTAAAAACCTGGTGCACTAGGTTGCTGGTACAACCTGGAAAATAAAGGGTAAAACTCATTTGAGGATCCCGATTTATGCTTTAAATACCTGGTAACCTGGTGCAAGTATAAATATCCCCCTTTTGCCCGATATTGCTCATTCTTTCACCTTGTCTCTTGAGAGTTAAACCTTTAAATAATGTGAGTGCTTAAAGTGAAGCTTGTGGGTGCTTGGGAAGCTAGAGTAATGTCTCTTTCTTTATTCTTTTATGAATTTAAGGTGAAATTTCATCCTTTTCTTACTTTAATTCTTGATTTAATTTCTCAAACCCCCTAAAATCTTATTACTTGATTTATCTCTAAATTTCACTTCTTTTCACTTGAATAATGTTGCTAATCCTATAATTACTAGTTTTTCATCAATTTAACCTTCAAAACAACTTAATTCTTTATTTTAACACGAATCTCAAAGATTTTATTCAATAAAGCTCAAAAATAATTTTTCTTTGATTTGAACCTCGTTTTTTACTCAATTTGACTTGGGTTTTAAACTGTAGATTCCTAAAAGTATGAAAAATATATTTTTGAAGTAAACTTATGATTTTGCCCTTGTTTTTCAAAAATTCATTCTGGCAGTTCATTTTGACCTCGAACCAAAAGTAGGCAATATGGGTATTATTGGCTTTGTTTTGATGTGTAGATTATATATTTCTTGGTTTTATTTAATTTTGGGATTTTTCATGAGGAGTAGGACTTAGGGATTGAAGTGTAGAAGACCGATTTCGACCTTCGCGGTAGGTTATGTCTTAACTCTTCAGACTGGGCTGGGTAGTTAATTTGTATATTCAAATGCATGTTAAGGGCAAGAACTAATCATGAAATATGGATATCTATATGTTGTACCCGTGTGGGGGCCTAAATGTGATGTAATTTTTGAATCTGAGATATCATGTGATATGTGAGACTGTACGGGGTTATTATGTGATATAGATAGCCTGGAATACATGCGAATAAGTGTATTGTGTTTTTAGGGATTCCCATTATGGTGCCTTTGGCTTATTGTTATATATTCATACTTTGTGGGCTTATTAATCAACAACAACAACAACATACCCAGTGTATTCCCACATAGTGGGGTCTGGGGAGGGTAGAGTGTACGTAGACCATATCAATACCTCCGAAGAAGTAGAGAGACTGTTTTTGATAAACCCCCGACTTAGAACTGATAACAGTATAGAAAATTACAAAACATAAATGCGTATGGACTAGTACATTATGCAAAATACACTAACACCGGTATCCACAAGGTAATATAACAGCCACCAGATACTACTAAAAAACTATCTAACCGAAAACATAAACATCACTCAACACCTATGAACAAGAAACTTCAAACACAAATAAAAAAATGCTCCCACCCCCTAACCCTCTACCCCAATCCATATCTTCCACACCTTCCTATCAAGGGTCATGTCCTTCATCAGCTGTAACTGATCCATATCATGCCTAATTACCTCCCTCCAATATTTCTTCGGCCTACCTCTACCCCGCCTAAAACCATCCATAGCCAATGACTCACACCTCCGTACAGGAGCATTAGAGCCCATCCTCATCATGTCCTTGAACCAACATAATTATACATCTCTCATCTTGTCCTCCATCGAAGCCACCCCCACTTTCTCTTGAATAATCTTATTCCTCACCCTATCTTTCCTAGTATGGCCATACATCCATCGCAACATCCTCATCTTTGCCACCTTCAACTTCTGGATGCGGGAGTTCTTAACTTGCCAACACCCTGCTCTATACAACATAACCGATCGAACTGCCACTCTGCAGAACTTACCTTTAAGCTTCGGGGGCACCTTCTTATCACATAAAACTCCCAAAATAAGCCTCCATTTGAAAAATTCATGGATAGTAGAAATATATAATGGATATTGGCTCACATAATTATGGAATTATAATATTATGGTTGGTTGTGGAAATACATCACGTGGATTGGTTATGAAAATACACCATGTAGATTGGTTGTGGAAATACTCATTTTGAATGGTTGTGAACACATCATTCTCATATCATCATACGTATCATTTCACTTGTTTGTTTTATTGCTTTATATTTACTTGTTGTCATGTGTATGTACTTGATTTGTGTATTATGTATGTGTTTGCAAACAGTGAAAATATTAGAAATACTAGGAATACTAGAAATATAGGATACTTGAAAAATAATGAATATTTGTATTGAATATTGGATATTATGGACCATCTCTGAAGGATTATGCCGGAGAAGACATGATGAATGTGTGTCAACCTCAAGGCTATGTGCCAACCTCGTGCATCATCATCATCTTATACATTGCATTTGATTTATTGAGTTGATGTTGTGATTGAATTTACGTATTGAATTTTTATATATCTACTAGCTCTATATTCTGTTACTTATACTTGACCCCCTTATATATGTATGTTCATCTTTGTTTATACTTGTGTTACACTTGCTGTATTGTTGTTGTATTTGTGATATATATCTTAAAATTATTAGTGCAAGTGGTATGGGCTGCTATTGGGACATTTTTTTGATTGCAGGTGACGTGCCATTAGTGTATACTTTGTATGCTTTATTTTCTACTTTTCTCGGTCGGCCTTTGATACATATTAAGTACAAGTGGACCATACTCATTCTTACTATACCCTTTTGGTGCAGCTTCAGGTTTGGGTGTGCTCCACGTTGCTTGACTCGGGCGATTGTTAGAGCTTTCAAGGTATTTGATAATTTTCAGGCATCCAAATGTCTTTTACTACCTTTTATTATATACCATATCTTTACTTTTATTTCAGAGATAATGGTTCTCTTTTATATTTGGATATCTTATGTATTTCCTTTGATTCGAGCTGTACTAGATACGTTCTTATATTGTTGACACCTGGTTTTAGGAATTATGATTGCATTGTTATGTTTCTTTCTTCATTTATTATACTTGTATGGTTTGAATTTGTTCTAGAAGCCTTACCTTGGGGTTATTTGTGTATTTTTAACCTTCGTGTATCGATTTATGTGATATACTTACTTGTCAAGGCTCACTGTGGCAAGTGCCATCATGACCTATCGATTTTGGGTCATGATAAATTGGTATCAGAGAAACTAGGTTTCAATGGTGTAAGAATGGGATGTCTGATAGAGTCTTATAGATCAGTACGTAAATATCTGTATCTATCTTCTAGAGACTATAAGATGTCTTTAGGAAACTTCTCTTATCTTATTCCTTACCGTGTGAAGTTCTTTCATATTTTGTGTTCTGAGTTATGTTTCACTCTTTTTGCATAAATGGTGTAGATTAAGTCCTACGAGGTCAAAGATGTGGATCCTGCTTATGGAGAGAGAGTTCAGTTAAGAGAACGAGCATTGAGTTATGGATAGACTCGAGAAAAGGGACGGGCTCGTGGTTTAGCCCCGTCCAAGGGACTCTTCCCTGAGCCTTGTATTGAGCAGGTTAGAGGTGTGGGTTCTACTCTAGTTCTTTAGAGTTTGTCTGCCCCAATATTGGAGGGATTGTTGGTGTATTAGTGACCCGTTTAGAGGGTTCACCTTTGGTTATGACGGGTGTTCCTCTAGTTCAAAGTGTGGATCCTCCTGTTGCACCTACTTTTATTTTAGGTACTCTTCAAACCCTGAGTCCTATTCCTATTTCATCACCCACATCTAAGCATGGTGTTTTGAGATTAGGAGTTTAGCCTTCGCATATGTTACCTCCTCAGATGGGATCTTAACCTACTAGATTCACTATGCCTCCTCTTTTTGTGAGTACTCTGATGTTTTATGATGATTAAAAGAGGTTTGAGAGATTTACTCATTTGGGTTCTCCTAGATTTAGTGGTAATGTGGGCGAGGATGCCTATGAGTTCTTGATTATGGTCATGAGAAGCTGTATAACTTGGGTTCTCTTGAGTCCCATAGAATGGGTTATACTACCTATTAGTTGAGAGATACCACGAGAGATTGGTGGAGATCGTTTCTTGGTTGTAGACCTCTTTATGATCTTGAGTTGACTTAGGATTTGTTTACTGATGCCTTTTTAGAGAGATTTATGCCATATAGTTTGAGGGATCAGATGCGTGATGAATTTTATCGACTAGAGCAAGGCTTCATGACTGCAGTAGAGTATGAGGTACGCTTCCATGCCTTGTCCTAATATTTCTATGCTAGTATTTCCACCGAGTTTGAGAAGATTCAAAAGTTCTTAAAGGGTTTGGATATCTCTCTTTAGTTTGCTATGTCTCAGATAGTTGTTTTTGAGGCATCTTTCAAGAGTATTGTAGATCATGGCAAGATGACAGAGGGTATTCTTTGAGTATCTCAGGGTGGCGCCAAGAAGGTGCACTATTTTGGTGAGTTTAGATTTCAGTGGTAGAGATTTTAGAGGTTCTCATAGTTATCAAGGTAGTCCATTGCATGCGGCCTTATAGTGTTCAAGTGGTGGATCTTCGGGTTTAATAGTCAGGGTGGCCATTCGAGACCAGTGGTTCCTTCTCCTATTAAGGCATGTCGTAGGACTTGTTATGTGTGTTATGAGGTTGGTCATTTAGCCAAGGACTGCCCCCATCGTATGATTCGGGCTACTCCTATTTCAAAAATGAGAGGTAGGGGTGCTACCAGAGGTGTGAGGGACAGAGGTAATGGAGATCATGGGGGTGGTCATAGGGCCACTCAAATAGTTGATGGCCATGGGGCCACTTAGACAGTTGTTGGTCGTAGGCTGTGTTCTCCTATACTAGCTAGACCTGAGGTGGAGGCTTCAGATGCTGTGAGCACAGGTATCATTCCTATTTGTTTCATACCTACATCTGTGTTATTGGACCCCAAATTGACTTTCTGCTATGTGTCTATGTATTTTTCTTTGGATTTTGATTTTGTTAGTGAGCCTCTTGCTATGCCTATTCGTGTATCTACCCTAATCGGGGATTCTTTATTGGTTCATCGAGTGTACCAATCTTATTGTCAATTTTTGTGGTCGTGAGACTTGGGTAGATTTGCTTGTGTTAGATATGGTTGATTT
This sequence comes from Capsicum pubescens, assembly GCA_030864215.1. Lineage (NCBI taxonomy): Eukaryota > Viridiplantae > Streptophyta > Magnoliopsida > Solanales > Solanaceae > Capsicum > Capsicum pubescens. The sequence goes on from CM061538.1 coordinate 103,338,443, forward strand.
TGATGTTATTTTGGGTATGGATTGGTTGCCTCCTAATTATGCTATCTTAAATTATTTTGCTAAGACTGTGACTTTAGTTTCGTCGGGTGTGCCAAAGATAGCTTGGAAGAGTATGCTTCATTCAGGACCCTAAAGGGTCATATCTTATGTTCAGGCTCGTCGATTGGTTGAGAGGGGATGTTTAGCTTATTTGGCTCATATTCTTGATACTAGTATTATTTTACCTCTTTTCTTTGATTCTATCCTTGTTGTTTGTGAGTTTATGGATGTGTTTCTTATAAATTTGCCTGGTATGCCTCCGTATTATGATATTGATTTTTCTATTGATGTTGAGTCGGTCACTAAGTCTATTTCTATTCCTCCTTATAGGATGGACCCAACTGAGTTAAAAGAATTAAAGGATCAGTTGCAAGAGTTGTTGGATAAGGGATTTATTTGACCTAGTGTATCGCCTTGGAGTACGCCTGTCTTGTTTGTGAAGAAGAAGGATGTGTCTATGTAGATGTGTATTGATTATCGATAGTTGAACAAGGTGACAGTTAAGAATAAGTATCCTCTTCCTTGCATTGATGATTTATTTCATCAAATTCAGGGTGCTGCAGTGTTTTTGTAGAGTGATTTTAGGTCTAGCTATCACCAGTTGAGGATTAGAGCTTCAGATATTCTGGAGACAACTTTTCAGACTTGATATGGTCATTTGTGTTCTTGGTTACGTCCTTTGGGTTGATCAATTCTCCTGCTGCATTCATGGAGTTGATGAACTGGGTGTTGCAACCGTATCTCAACTCTTTTGTTCTTGTATTTATAGATGATATCTTGGTGTATTCCAAGAGTGAGGCTGATCATGAGGAGCATTTGCGGATTGTGCTTCAGATATTGAGGGAGCAGAAGTTGTATGTAAAGTTCTCTAAGTGCGAGTTTTGGTTAGATTTTATTTCTTTCTTGGGTCATATGGTGACTAAGGAAGGTATTATGGTTGATCAAGCCAAGGTTGCAGCGGTTCATGATTGGTCTAGACCTGTTTTGCTTATTGAGATTTTGAGTTTTATTGGCTTAGCAGGTTATTATGGTTGTTTTGTTGAGGGGTTCTTGTCTATTGTAGCTCCGTTGACCAAGTTGACTCAGAAGAAGATTTCTTTTCAGTGGTCCGATGCTTGTGAGGTGAGCTTTCAAAATTTCAAGGATTTATTGACTTCAGCTCCTATTTTGTCTTTGTCCAAGAAGAGCGTGGGCTTTATCGTGTTTTGTTCTTCAGTTATTGGATTGGATGTTGTGTTGATACAAGAGAGCAAGGTAATTGCATATGCATCTCGTCAGTTGAAGCCCCATGAGAGGAATTATCCTACCCATGATTTGGATTTATGCACAGTTGTGTTTGCTTTGAAGTTATGGAGGCACTACTTGTATGAAGTCCATTGTGAGATTTTCTTTGATCAGCATAGCCTTCAGTACTTCTTCACCCAATAAGATCTTAATATGAGACAACGTCGTTGGTTTGAGTCGCTTAAGGATTATGACTTGACCATTCTTTATCATTCGAACAAGGCTAATGTGGTTGCAGATGCCTTGAGCTGGAAGTCGACTAGCATGGGTAGCTTGGCGTATCTTTTAACCCAAGAGAGGCCCTTGGCCTTAGAGGTTCAGTGTTTAGCTAACCAGACTTGGGCTTGTTTTGGCATTTGTGGAGGCTAGATCTTCTATGATAGAAGAGATTGAGTGGGGAGATAAGAAAGCCTCACTTGATTTAGATAGAGTTTTATGGATTGGAGGCCGAGTTTGTGTGACGAGAGTGGGTGACTAGATTAGGTTGATCTTGAAGGAGGCCCATTATTGTAGATATTCTATCCATCTTGGTGTGACTAAGATGTATCGTGACTTGAGACATCACTACTGGTGAGGTGATATGAGGTGAGTGTAGAGAATTTTGTGGCTCATTGCCTATTTTGTTAGCAGGTGAAGGCCGAGCATATGAGACCTAGTATTTTGCTTCAGAGGTTACCCATTCCCAAGTGAAAGTGGGAACAGATCACTATGGATTTCGTAATTGGGTTGCCTTGTACTTCCCATATATTTGATATTGTTTGGGTCCGCATAGATTGATTGATCAAGTCTATGTATTTTCTTTTGGCCCAGGTCTTCTTCAGTGCTGAGTGGTTAGTTCGTATCTATATTCACGAGATTATGCGACTACATAGTGTACTGGTGTTTATCATTTCAGATTGGGGTTTGTGTTCACTTCATACTTTTGGAAGACTTTTCAGGATGAGTTGGGTACTCAAGTTGATCTTAACATGACATTTCACCCCAGACTGACGGTCAGTCAGAGCGAACTATTCAGGTTTTGGAGGATATGCTCTGCGCCTATGTGATGGATTTTGGTAGCTAGTGGGATCAACATTTGACTTTAGCAAAGTTTGCATTTAATAATAACTACCATTCTAGTATTGATATGGCTCCTTTTGAGGCATTGTATGGTGGACCTCGTCGCTCACCAGTGGGTTGGTTTTATGTTTCTGAGGTTAGACCTCGAGGTACAGACTTGCTTTGTGAGTCTCTTGAAAGAGTCTGGATTATTCGGGATAGACTTAGTGCGACTCAGAGTAGGCATAAGTGCTATGTAGATCGTAGGTTTCGTGCCTTGAGATTTAGTGTTGGTAATCGTATTTCCCTTCAAGTTTCACCTATGAAGAGTGCGATGAGGTTTGGGAAGAGGGGCAAGCTTAGCCCCAAGTATATTGGTCCATTTGATATTCTTTGGACAATTGGTGATGTGGCCTATGAGTTGGCTTTACCCCTAGATTTATTAGCTGTTCATCCAGTTTTTCATGTTTCTATGCTTCACTGTTACATTCCTCATGAGTCTCATGTTATCCGCTGGGATTCGGTTAAGTTAGATGAGTGATTGTCTTTTGTGCTCCATTTTGGATAGGGATGCTAGATGATTGTGCTTTAAAGTTATTTGTGTGGTTAAGGTTCAGTGTCGACATCGACCTGTAGATGAGGCTATGTGGGAGGTCGATTATGATATGCGTAGTTCATAATTCCAGATCTTCATTGATTCAGGTATTTCTTTGCCTTAGTTCGAGGACGAACTAGATTTTTAGTGGTGGATGATGTAACGACCTAAAAATTTAATGAATTATGTAAAATACGTGTTTTTGTGTGATCTGATTGTTTTACCTCTCCCCATAGTGGCATTGTTGTATTTCTATGGTGTGGGGGTGATTGGCATGGTTCTCGATGCATTTTGATACCATTTGTGTGATATTGTGATTTTTGGAGGCTTCAAGAGCCTTATTTTGGACTTCTATGGCTATCTTTTGATTCGTGCGATGGATGATTGAACAGACTGTGCCAACAGATCCGGAACATTGATTTTAGGGTGGTAATATATTTGGTGTGGTTTCGTGCCTTTTAAATCTCATTTTGTTTCTCATTTGAAACATTGTAATTTTAGGTTTCGGGGGTAAACTTTGTGAAAATAATATTTTTTTGAAATTCCAATATCGCTATCGAGTCCGGAGCGTCGAATTTAGTGTGGTTACATAGTTTATTTGCGTATATCGAACTTCGAACGAATCTCGGACACCTTTTAGAAGTCCGTTTTGGGGCTTAAAATCTGGTGCAACCTTGAAAACAAAGGGTAAAACTCATTTGAGGAGCCCGATTATGCTTTAAGTACCTGGTAACCTGGTGCAAGAATAAATAGCCCCTTTTTGCCCGATTTTACTCATTCTTTCACCTTGCCTCTTGAGAGTCAAACCTTAAATTAGTGTGAGAGATTAACGTGAAGTTTGTGAGTGCTTGGGAAGCTAAATTAACGTCTATTTCTTGATTCTTTTACGGATTTATGGTGAGATTTCATCCTTTTCTTACTTTAATTCTTGATTTAATTTCTCAAACCTCCAAAAACCTTATTACTTGATTTATCCCCAAATTTTACTCCCTTTTCACTTTAATAATGTTCCTAATCCTATAATTACTAACTTTTCATCAATTTAACTTTCAAAACAACTTCGATTCTTAATTTTAATGCGGATTTCAAAGATTTTATCTAGTAAAGCTTAAAAATGTTTTTTTTTTCGATTTGAACCTCATTTTTGACTCTATTTGACTTGGATTTTTAGCTGTAGATTTCTAAAAGTATGGGGAAATACGCTGTGAAGTAAAGTTAGGATTTTGCCTTTCTTTTTTGAAAACACATTTTAGGAATCCATTTTAACCCCGATCAAAAGTAGACAATATTAGTATCGTTGGCTTTGTTTTGATGCATAGATTCTATATTTCTTGGTTTTAGTTGATTTTTGAATCGTTCGTGAGGAGTAGGACTTCGAGATCAAAGTGTAGCAGACCGATTTTGGCCTTCGAGGTAAGTTATGATTTAAATCTTCAGACTGGGATGGTTAGTTAATTTGTATACCAAAATGCATGTTAAGGGCAGGAACTAATCATGAAATATGGCTATGTGCCCATATAAGGGCCTAAATGTGATGTAATTGTTGAATCTGAGATATTATGTGATATGTGTGACCGTGCGGGGTCTTATGTGATGGTGATTACCTGGAAGACATGCGAATAATTGTATTATGTTTTTAGGGATGCCTATTGTGGTGCCTTTGGCGTATTATGATATATTCATACTTTGTGGGCATATTAATCATGTGAAAAATTTATGGATAGTGGAAATAGTGATTGAATATTGGATCACATGGTTGTGGAATTGTAACATTGTGGTTGGTTGTGGAAATACATCATATGAATTGGTTGTGAAAATACATCATGTATATTGGTTTTGGAAATACTCATTTTGAATGGTTGTGAACATTGGATCATCATTCTCATGTCATCATATGTATTATTTCACTTGTTTGTTTTATTTCTTTATATTTACTTATTGTCATGTATGTGTACTTGATTTGTGTCTTATGTTACGTATGTGCTTGAAAACAAGACTGGAAATACTAGAAATACGAAAAACCTTGAAAATACTGAATATTGGTATCAGATATTGGATATTTTGGACCTTCTCTAAAGGATTATGCTGGATAAGATGCGATAAATGTGTGTCAACCTCAAGGCTGTCTTCCAAACTCATGCATCATCATCATCATTATCATCTTATACATTGTATTTGCTTTATTGATTTGATTTTTGTGTCCAAGCGCAACGCAAGTGTACGTGGTCTCACCAAGTAATACAGAGGCCTCAAATAAACCCGAATATCGATCCCTCATAGACTTATGTTAAGCAACTATCCAATTCTAGTTTAACAATTGAGATTAACTAGTGCAATCGTAACCATATGATGCTTATAGTAAAGAGTTGTTTGAGGACGAACAAGGTTTTAAGTGTGGGGTGGTGATCTGAGGCGGATTTATGCGCCTTAGTGTTGTTATCCTAGCTTATTTAGGCTTGTTTTTAGGACTTTTTGTGTGATTAATGAGAGAATGTTGATATAATTTAGCATCTAAGTGTCTAAGTATTTGATTACAATTTTATGGTGTCTTTCAAATAAGTTTGTACTTAAATTAGTTACTTAGAGTTCAAATGTAAACACTAGTGTTACTAGCTTGAGCTAGGTTTTTGTCTAGTTGATCTCGATGGATTCTATTGTGTTTAATAAGTTTCAAATCGTATTATTGTGTAATTATGTGTGTAAAATTTTTTTATAATGTTCAAGGGTCAATTGAATCAAGACAAGATTCAAAACAATGATTTAAAGATCAACGTGGGAAAGCATAGTCATAGATCGAGTTTCTAGTTCACCGTTCTTGATATTGTGTTATTTTGAGCTCTAATCCGTGGTGTTTGATGATATGTAATGATTGGTGAGTTGATTAAAATGATATATTAATGATATAAGAGCTGAAAATCAAGTGTAAACAACACCACAAGGCTGAGAATGGATCAACGGAAGCACAAGACACAACTTGACATAAAATGGACACTTTGGAAGTCACCCACGCGTGTAGGACCTTAGAAAGGGATGTGGGGTGCGTGCTATGCATATGAAGCTTCATAATGGGACCAAAATAGTTTTCCATTGCTATGATACTGTGGTGTAACCCCTATTCCATCAGAATGACCCCCGCGATGCACCTTTTGTTCCACCGACAGCTAAAAGCCTTGTCCTATAAATAGGACACTTGAACTTATTGTTATTCACCTTGGACGTCTTGGAGATTTAGAGAGGGGATGATAAACACCCCTTTTAGGTATTATATCTCTTTACTTTATCTTTTTAATGGATTATATCATGTATTCAAGAATCTTGATTACGGTTATGTCTATTAGTGGCTATACGTCTCCTTTCTGGGGTTAAGGCCAAGAACATGTTTATTTTCGGTTGGAATTGAGTTTGTTTGAATTTCTTATCATATTTATTTGTTTGTTTATCCTTGTTTTAACTACTTTAAGGAATATCTAACCTTAAAATACATATATTGTCGAACTTGTGATCTCGGGAGGGGAAAAAGGAAGATAGAACGTGAGGATAAATAGAGTAGGGTTCTTATTCTTTTATAATATAAGGAATTTGAATTAGCATCTAGTATAGGGATACACCTAGAAGCCTTGCTTGGTTCACATGTAGGATGATAGCTTCAGGCATCTAATTGGATTATTAAATCCCCGCTCAATGATGTAGTTGTAATGTCAAAGTTAGGTAGATGATTAGAGGTCAGGAGACCATGATCATGTGATAAACCCTACGAATCAACAACCAAGATAAGTAATGTAACGAATGAAGTTCAATAGTGTAGTATGATTGTTTGTAGTGTTTTAACCCTAGATTTTCATCCATTGATTGTCCAAAGTCTTTACTTGTCCGCATTACTTTAGTTTACTTTTAATTGTAACTTTCAAAACTCTTAGTACTACAATGACAACACAGAATGCAAGTTTCTATACTAAGCATGTTACATACACAATTGACAGTTCAAGAATACTACTTCAAAACATCGTAGCCTTAAGAATTGACTCACCTAGTTAGAAAACTCATGCACATTTCTCAATCAAATACATCATATAATTCACCCAACATTCATCAAATGTGTTCCCTCATAACAAGAGAGTTACCCATAATCACTCACAATCATTCAATCCATAACAGAATGGGTACAAGAATCAAATTGCGCTCACTCTCACAAAGAATTCACAAGTTACAATTGATGAACCATAGGCTTACCCTTAGTGTAGTACTCAACTAATATCAAAATGTTAAGCTTAGGATCAAAAAGGTCTTTAATAGTTGTAATGTAAGCTAAAGGATGAGTAGGAACTATTCTGGCCAATAATAGTGACTATCTTCCCGAGCGCTTTAATACATCACCATATATAATTAAAACCAATCTCCAACAACCAACGTTCATCTCTACTACCTTCACACATCTTTTGTTTGACCCCATATCATTAAGCTCATTCACATATAATATGATGGGAGTATTCTTTATTCACAACTTATTCAATTTGAACAAATTTGTTTTCTTTACATTACTCAACTCCTAACCACAACACATAACATTTTTACACACAAATAACTATCACTTTGGGGCGTCAATTTCACCTTTCTCCTACTTGAGTTTCCAACTCCTCACTCAATTAATTTTACCCTAAAGGGCTCTGGAGCTTTTAGATCAAATTAAGGTCAATAAAAGAAAGGGATTAGGATACATACGAGGCTGTCAAAGAGTAAGCTAAAGTCTCAATGGTGTTAACTAGGATAATGCACAAGGGTAGGTAAAAAAGAAGGTATAAACTTGGCTATCAAACAAATTCCTATATCATCTCCTAAACCCATACTCTTTAGTTTCCTTTGCACACACACCAGGTAAGTTATAGACATCAAATGCAACAAGGAATATACTACAACCTCACATCACACATGGCACATGCTCAACTCAAGTAGGATGATCATAGACTCTCAACCAAACAATAGCATGAATTCCAATTAAGCCAACAAGTACAAGAGTCATAAACATGAGCGTGTGAGTCTCAATAGTATCAATTCACACAATCAACATGCTTTTTACCATCAAAATACTTTTATCATACAATCAAATATAGCACCAACAAGAATATCTCACTTATTCCTAACACAAATTTTTTTAAATTTACACTAAAAATGAGAATTTCCCCACCCCACACTTAAAAATCTACTTTACCCCCATAGTATACTTAAAAGTAGAGATAGAAAATACTCTCTGAGGCCTCTAGGCCTATCTAGTATCATCTTTACACATCAAGGGGGTCCTGGGACCCGACACTTAGTCTTTGCCATGCTCCTTAGCTCAGGTTTCCAGTACTCATACTTCCCATCAACTTGTGACTCAACAAAAACAAAAACTTGTAAAGTAAAAACTAAAATACTATAAATAAAACAAACCTTACTTGGGTTTCCTCCAAAGCAGCGCCTGATTTAGTGTCGCAGCACGACTCAATTAACTTTTTCCTCCACCTCGAGGATATGAATTTCACCCTTAAATTCACATCCATATTTTTTCTTCGCGCATAGGGTGGTGGTACAAAGATTAAGGAATCAAATAATGGATGGTGTATGGTAAACCACTCAGCCTTGAAGTGAGGTGTATTTTTATATTGCTTATTTGGTGCAAAATTAAGAATATAGGATTCCTGTTCTTCCTCTTCACATTCTCCTACTATTTTAGATGATTTCATAGACAAGACATCATCTAAACATAATATAGAAATGTGCTTTGAGTGAGGCCCAACCAATCCCATTTCAAAATTTACACAATCCATAACACCCTTACTCTTATCCACATTCTCAATTTCAGTCTTAATAGAAAGATGACAACTAAATAGATGCAATTCTTATTTCTATTCCACATATTGGTTAGATTCCTTCTTTTCTTTACTTAGCCTCTGTGGAGATGGTAGTGGTGGTATCTCCTTAACCTGTTCAGCAATTTTAGTTTTTGAGTACTCAGACTTCCTTGAATTATCACCAACTTTGTCTGTATCTGGTTGGAGAGTCAACTCTACATATACCTCAATAGTTGTCTTTGGAGGTTCTTCATTCAGTTCTTTATCATTTCTCAAAGTGATTTCCACTACTTGATTAGAAGGTTCAGTGTCACTTGGCAAACCACCTTGAGTCCTGGTATTTTCTACCTGCTATATCTACCCCAGCTGATTCTCCAACTACTTTGTAGCCACTTTCTAGGTCTTTATGTCTGTTGCCAACTGTGCGTAAGATGCTAAAATTTATTTCAGCATCTCTTGTATATTGCTAGTTTGAGTTGTGGCCCAATTTCCTTGACGCTGCTGCTGCTAAAACTGTTGCCGCTGGTTGTTCCATAATTGAATTGGTATATGAGTCTTCCAAGTTTGATTGTAGGTGTTCACATAATATGTCCTTTGAGAATAGCCCCACAAATATTTCTGAATCGGGATTGACAACACACATAGCTACAGAATTACCACTGTTACCATAAACCATACACCAACTTGTGATCTGCTCCATAGATAGGAAAGTATCTACCTCATATTATGATGTTCCCATCCATGCAATTTCATTAAAATTTGGACAAAAAGCCTCTCGATGGGGTCCCCCACAAAAATAATAAGAATCATCATCACTCGAAATCCATCTATCCCAGGATGACATATCCAAAAGTGTGATGAGAAAAAGTAAAAGAAACTCAAAATAAAAATTACTAAACTATGTATAACTCAATGTAGCTAAACTAAAAACAATATAGTTGCATATTTACAAGTCCTCGACAATGATGCCAAAAACTTGTTGCACCCAAGCACACACACAAGTGTACACGGTCTCACCAAGTAATACAGTGACCTCAAATAAAGCCGAATATCGATCCCTCAGAGACTTATGTTTAGCAACTATCAAATTCTAGTTTAAAAATTGAGATTAACTAGTGCAATCGTAACCAAAAGAGTTTTAAAAGTTATAATTAAAAGTAAACTAAAGTAATGCAGACAAGTAAAGACTTTGGACAATTAATGGATGAAAATATGGGGTTAAAGCACTACGAACAATCATACTATGCTATTGAACTTCATTCGTTAGATTAATTATCTTGGTTGTTGATTCGTAGGGTTTATCACATGATCTTGGTCTCCCGACCTCTAATCGTCTACCTAACTTGGACATTACAACTACATTGTTGAGTGGGGATGTAATAATTCAATTAGATACATGAAGTTATTATCCTACATGTGAATCAAGAAAGGATTCTAGGTATATCCCTATCCTAGAAACTAATTCAAATTCCTTATTTTATAACAGAATAAGAATCTTACTCTATTTATCCCCACTCTCTATCTTCCTATTCCCCATCCCGAGATCACAAGGTCGACAATATATGTACTCTAAGGTTAGCTACTCCTTAAAATAGTTAAAACAAGGATATAAAAATAATCAAATATGATAAGCAATCCAAAAAACTCAATTCAAAGAGAAAATAAATATGTTCTTGGCCTTAACCTCGGAAAGGAGGCGTTTAGCCACTAATAGTCATAATCATAATTAAGATTCTTGAATACATGATATAATCCATTAAAAAGCTAAATTAAAGAGATATAATACCTAAAATAAGTGTTGATCATCCCCTCTCAAAATCTCCAAGACGTCCAAGGTGAATAACAACAAGTTCAAGTATCCTATTTATAGGACAAGGTCTTTTGCCGTTGGTGGAACAAGGGGCGCGTCGCGGTGGTCATTCTGCTGAGATGAGGGTATCTTCGCGGTCTCATAGCAAGGGAACAGTGTTTTTGGTCCCTTATAAATCTTCATATTCATAGTATATGGTCCACATCCCATTCTAAGGTCCTACACGCGCTGGTGACATCTAAAGTGTCCATTTTACGTCAAGTTGTGTCTTGTGCTTCCGTTGATTCATTTACATCCTTGTGGTGTTGTTTCAACTAGATTTTAAGATTTTATATCTTTCATATATCATAATAATAAACTTATATAGAATCCTATATCATCAAACACCACGTATTAGAGCTCAAAACAACACAATATCAAGAATGGTGAACTAGAAACTCGAGCTAAGACTAGGCGTGCCCATGTTGATCTTGAACTAATTATTTTGACTTTTGGTTTGATTCAATTAACTCTTGAACATTATAAATAAGTTTTTACACACATAATTACACAATAATACCATTATAAACTCATTAAATACAATAGAATCCATCGAGATCAACTAGACAAACACCTAGCTCAAGCTAGTAACATTAGTTTTCACATTTGAACTCTAAGTGACCAATTTAAGTACAAACTTATTTGAAAGACATCATGAATATTGTAATCAAATAAGTAGACTCTTAGATTCTCAATTATATCATTATTCACTCATTAAGAACACAATAAGTCCTCAAAATAAGGCTAAACAAGCTAGGATAACAACACTAAGGCGCATAAATCCACCTCATATTATTGATGTTGTGGGCTACTTTTGTGGGATATTTTCTGATTGAAGATGACGTGCCCTTAGTGTGTATTTTGTATGCTTTATTTTATACTTTGATCGATCGGCCTATGATACCTCTTGAGTACAAGTGGACAGTACTCACTCTTAGCTTACCTTTCTAATGCAGCTTTAAGTTCGGGTCCACCCCACGTTGCTTGACTCAGGCGATTGCTGGAGCTTTCAAGGTAGTTGATGATTTTCAAGCATCCGTATGTCTTCTGCTACCTTTCATTATAGACTATGTCTTTACTTTCATGTAAGAGACAGAGTTTCTCTCTTATATTTAAATATGTTATGTATTTTTATGGATTCAAGTTGTACTAGATACATTCTTATACTGCTGACACCTAGTTAGGGGAGTTGTGGATGCGTTGTTATATTTCTTTCTTCATTTATTATGCTTGTATGGTTCAACTTCATTGTAGAAGCCTTACCTTGGGGTTATTTCTGTCTTTTTTCCTTCATGTATCAGTTTGTGTGATAGTCTTACTTGTCATGGTTCACCACGATAAGTGCCATCATGACCTATCGATTTTGGGTCGTGACACAAGTCTTTGGAGGGACTAGTTTGTATATTTGGTCTTTTCTCTCTCTCTTATTTAATATATTATATGCGATTCCTTTTTGTTAATTACTTATCATTGCTACTGTTATCATTAGATATAGTCTTTTTCTGGCTTCCAACCATTAATCCGTTACCTACCATTCCGAGTTATGACTTGGATTGCCTACTGGTGGGATAAGGTAGACTCCATCATGAATTGATAAATTTGGTCATGACACATCATTTACTAAAAACGTGATCAAAAGGAATATGTGACTCATCAACCAACATATAAGGGATAGGATTCAAATTCTCGCTCCATGAGAGAGGTCCAAAATAATTGATTGCATGATTTGGGCAACACAAAATTGAAGGAGACTAACTCTCATTCAATTAAAGGATATTATTCATGTTACCATCCTGCATCATTAGAATTTTTTTTACTACAACATGGACCCTTCAATCTATTACGTTAATTTTTTCTTTGATAGCATAATTCGGAAAGTAAGAGTATTTGTTGAGGTGCTTAAATTTAAATATTTGAACTTTTGAAAATAAAAATTATGTATCCAGACAATCTAAGAAAGTTGTTTGAGTAGTTCAAAACCATTATAAACTCCTCCGAGGACCCTTACACAACTAACATGAAACTTACTATATAATTTGACATTTTCTAACAAATATCACCTAATTAGTGTTTACGTACAAAATATCATGAATGCACTTTACATAAATTTTATATTTTACCTTCCTCTAAAAATGCACTATGGATACAATTTTTTCTATTTCTTCTTCAAGACAGTGAATCATTTGTTTTCATGCATTTGATGTTGCAGTTGATCCAGGAAAATGTCTTATTGTCAGGATCCAACACTATCCTTTTAACTTTCTCCAACTCAACTGAAATCATTCGGTAAAATATAATAGAATTAACTGTGTCTGTGTATGTATGTATGAGTACAAAACCATCTCCAAAGAACAAAACAAAGAAAAATCAAGAAATAGAGGCAGGGGCGGCTCAAACTTATTAGTGGCCTAAGGCGGAAATCAAACGGAGGCCTTAAGTTTTTTTTTTTTTTTTAAATAATTTTTTAAATAAATTCTATTTTTAAAATCATATGATACTTAATCATATAATCAATGCATTAATCTTTCTTAACATAGTACTTTAGATATATAAACTTTTCTAATAATTCTTTTCTTTTATATATAAAAGTGTATTTTTTCTCCAATTAATATTTAATATTGTTCTAAAAAAAGTATATAATTTATTAATATTAAAGAACGAGGCCCCTCAAATTTGGGGGCCTAAAGCGGTCGCTTTTTTCTTAATGAAGTAGAGTCACCCCTGAATAGAGGGAGAAAGAGTAGCTCCAGACGCTAGGAGCTCACCCCAAGTCTCTAATCCAAGATAACTTTGCATGATACAAACGTCAATAACAAGAATTCATACTATGATCTGTAAGATGCATAAATGTAGTATGATTACAAAACACGAGGTACTCAGTAGGCATCGATCGACTGAGCTTTAAAGATAATACAAGTATAAATAGTATGAAATGAAAATAACTACCTTAGGGTAGTAAAATACATATATTAAGTAACCAAAAAGGGAGGTAAAAATAGCATCATAGAACGAGCATACGATACTATAAGTAAAATAAATGGGAGACAACTACTGGAAAGAAGACTAACTAAGCACCTAAAAGAAAGTGTACGCCTGTCGAAGCTAGCCTAACCATCTAGTATGACAAAAATCAAACTTAAAGGGATAAAAAAAATAACATATCCGACTGCCTACTAAGGTAATAGAGTTGTAGAGTGAACCAACACCAGATCCATAAATGCTAAAAGGAAGAGTCCACAATGCATACCTCAATCGTCGGTACACCCTCAATAACTAACCTATCACGAGCTATGCAATAATGTGAAGAAAAAAAGTACAATAAGAAGATTTAATAATAACCTAACAAGGCTTTCATAAGTCCAAAAGGTACACAAAATCAGATAAAACTCCAATCGGCCCCTATAAGCATAATGAATGCCAATTCGCTAATATAACCTAACCGGATCCCATAATCTCGAAAGCACCAAACAAAAAACATATTGATGATAGGTGCTGTATATGAACGAATGAATGTCATGTAAAACCAGGTGATGAGACATACAATAAGTACCATATACAACATAAGTGTATACACCTCCTCCAGCTTAGTAGCTTGCAAGGCAAGACCTATAGTGCCACTCTCCTTCAGCAATATGGCTCAAGATGGGGAGGTCACAAAGGACTTGAGATATCTGTATACACTGTCTGGTCCCTAACCAAAAGTTCCATATAATAATCATTGACAAGCATGTGTATGAAAGGTGCTCGGACTCAAATTAGGACTAAAATAATGGGCTGGAATAGACTATAGTCTATGTCGGAGAAAGTGATAGAAAATCAAGCCTGAACACCCACAGATAAAGGTTATAGAAAACCTACAATAGGGAATAAATATAGCCAATGTTTAGTAGTAGAACCAGAGCAAATAGAATACATTATAATCTTAAATCCATCATCCAATAGTAAAGGTGGTATGATCTTAATTTTAAGAAGGAAGTTTATAGGTGAAAAACATGTGTAAACCCCTTTTGAAAATCATAGTGAAAATAAGTGTTTTAAATTAGTTCATGGGTGAAAAATTAGTCTATTTTTGAGACCGTAATGGAAATCCATGTTTTTTCTTAAAATAGTATCACAATGCATGAGTATGTCATGTGAAGGGACGCATGCCATTTTCAGTATCCAAACAAGAACATAATCGTACATCTATGTATAAACAAGTATCACTAGCCTTCAGATATAAGTATTATAATCTGGAACTTTAACCGAGTCATAACCAAGGCCTCGAGCCCAATAATATGTAAATAATATATAAATATACCAACTAGGGAAAAGAATAACAAAAATCTATGTTAATAGATTCCAACCAACTGTAGACATCATCATCCATACGAAGTATCACATAATGAATAAGAAGCAACAACGATAGTGTCAACCCTAATGTGAAATATAATTTCTAGTCTACGGTATGGATTCCCAACCTAGTTGTAACACCGTGGAAACCTTATAAGCATTTATAAGCTAATCCTAACACCAGGGTGAGCATTTGAAACTAAAATCATAGGTAGGTACTATTCTAAGTCCACTAAGAAGGGTAAAGACGAGAAAAGAAGGGTAAATTAGTCATAAGACTAATTCAAAAACCCTAATTCAGGCAATGTATAATAAACACCATTTAATAGAGAAAACTAGAACATGGCCTACTTAGATGTTGAACTACAGCCTCGGGCCGCCCATGAGCTGCTCATCCAATTTACACAATCTTCAAAAATCTATCGCGCTATTAAAAACTAATCTTCATATCATTACGAGTAAAATATAACTCATATTACAAATTAATACTTTGGAATGAAACTAGATCAATATTAAATAGTGAGGCCCACATATGATATATATAAATTGAACCCATAATTAGTTCCTTATAGGATAAGCTATAACGCCCCGAGTCTGTACCCCAGACGCTACATGATGCTCATGACTCCGAAGGACCACAAGCTAACCCATGACTGGTACCTGCTACAATAACTAAATAATAATACTGTACTGTGCAGAAATTAGGTAGAAAACATTCCATAAGGTTCAATACTGTAATAAAACTAAATGCGGTATAACAATTCCAAAACTGAAACATCTATCTAAAAATACCCTAGTATGAAAAAGCCTCTAAACTATCTAAAATATGGAGTTGATGGGACAAGTCCCCAACTAACTCCGAACTACTGAAATATGCTGAACTTTCGAAATAATCATCATGTCCTTGAAATAAGTTGAACTTTCGAAATAATCATCATGTCCTCAAACTAAGAGGACTCACCACTAACTCTATCAGCTGAATATCTGAACTGCTAAGTTTGATCAGGAGCTCGCACGTCTAAACCTATGATATAAAACATCATAGAACAAAAGAAAGGTATGCGTCAGTACTTTGAATGTACTGGTATGCAAAGTGAGGTAGGCTAAAATGCATGGGTTCATATACATGAACAATACTGACTGAATGACGTGAGTATAATTGAATGAGAGTACATGCGTGAATATGTAAACTGTAACTGAGATTGTGATAACACTGGGATACCGAATCTAAATACTGATTAATTGATATCTGAGTATACTGATATAGAATTACTGATAACTAAATGACTGTATCTGACAGTCTTAATTCTGTGGAACTATACTGAGTTCTATATTGAACATAGTGACTGTGTCTGACAGTCCAAAATCTGTAGAACTGAACTGAGTTCTATACTGGGACTGAATCTGAAATTGAGACTGTGGAAGATAATCATCTAACCGACATGACCCTTTCTAAATAGATTGGGGTACAACTTGTAACCCCAGTTGTAAGGGTGTCAATACCGTTCCATAGGTAAAGACAAGCTGTGAGTTAACTCTCTCTGACAGAAAGCTCTTTCATCAACTCTCGCTGGCAGAAAAACTCAAATAAGATGTATCAACCCTCATAATATCTGGCAGGAAGATATCTCAACCTACGCTGGCTACGCAGTTTTGTAATGCAGGGATTTCTACTAATTGTCAAACCCTCTGCTGGCAGGAATGCCCCCATCCCTGGTTAACTCGGTGCTGAATCCTACTCCCAACTAAATAGACACTGAACTGATTTCTAGTTTATACTAGGCTTGACTGAACTGTTACTGATTATACTGTCTAACTGAACTGGAATGAGTTCACTGAGTTTCCTTGACTGATAGAATACTACTGAATTCTGTTAACAGGCTGAATTTACTAAGGCCTGAACTGAATACTAAACTAGACTATGCTGATACTGAATCTACTGAGTTTTTCCTGAGTTCTGTAACTGACTGAGAGTACTACTAATCGTGACATGACTAATACTATCCTGAGACTGACCATGGCTCTAAGTAATCAACTAAATTATCGGGTATTAAATACCCTCAGGACTCGATAACATAAATTATAAGACATGGCACAATCTCAAAACATGTTAAATAACTACTTGATCATCATTCATTCATTGGGACCTTATAGCAAACACTTGCATGACATGAACTTGAATATATGCAGACATGATATAATTTTACTATTTAACTCACATAAACAATTCATCAAATACTTGAAGGACATAATCTATTCCCATGCCACTAAAACAACATGTAAGCATCATAGTTCAATTCCACATTTACAACTTTAAGGGTTTCAACATGGTTTTATATGATAATACACATATATCGGTCAATTCCACATGAATCTTGTAGAAAATCATGAACTAGAAATTCCATTAATATGGTAATCATGGACACATTCAAATTCCACCATAAAATTCACCAAACTCATAAACTTGTAGTTAAAAGGGGTTATTAAACTCCAAAGGTAGAAGGGAACCCTTGGATGAACACTTGACATACCTTGGTTGCTAAATTCCTGAAGAACAATGGTGGAAATCTTGAGCCTTGGCCTAGAAATTAAATCACCTAGGGTTCTTGTTCTTGAGAAATTTGAGAGAAAGTAAGTATATTTTTCTCAATGAAGGCTGAATCTCGTATTTTAGGGCTGAATAAGGGTGGGAAAAAAACCCAAATACCCCCCAAAGATGTGGCTTTTAATGACTGAAAACCAGAATGTCGACGTGCCGCATCGTTGTCATCGATGCAATAGCTCACGCGCTGCGTCAAGTCTGTGTCGATTCACTAGAAATTATCACTGGGAGCCAAGGAAAAATATTGATAAATGCGATGGCCGCCGCACCGCGCCGACATCACGGCGGTACACTATTTTGGATTCCCAAACTTGGTTCTAACGAGGTCCAAAAAATACGAAACTCGTTCGGAAACACCTACTGACATTCCTGATCATGAATTAACCTAAAGATTGATATTTTAAGGTCATAAAAGTCATGAAATAGAGTTACCAACTTATGAAGGCCAAAATAATACTAAGTCTGAATACTTAGCTAGAATTTTCTAAGTCTGGGACCCCTTAGCAAGCTTAAAATACTGAGTTGAGCTTAAGATTTTTTGGGGTCTTACACAAGCAACATATGCTAAAAAATTGAGCATGATTGGAGCCTAAATTGGAGCTCAAATTAGCCCCCATACTAACAAGAATCAAAGGCCTAAACTAGAGATTTAATGGATTTAAGGACAAAATTTCATGCAATTATATTGTAAATTAGACCAAGGAATATGAGACTAACTCACCTTAGCACCAATCGATGATTTCCCTAAAATTTCCAAGATCTATAGCTCATCAATGGTAAAATAACTGAGAGAAAATAATTCAATAATGGAGGAGAGAACTATTTAAACTGCTAGGGGTCCTTCTTCTCAAATGCGATACCCCAATGACATGACTCTTTGCAAATGTGAGGGGTTCTTTATGAACACAAAGAAAAAAGTTGGACCTGATTAGACCCCTTCTTTGCGAATGTGGCAACAAGATTGTAAATGCAAAGGTCAAGAATCCTTGACCTCCACAAATGCAGCCAAGTTCCGCAAACACGAAGAATATTTTTGGTCTACCCTAGGTTCTGCTGCACCAGTAAGTTTTGGAGTTTAAATCCAGATTCCAGAACTAACAAAACTATTGGAATTTTTATTTGAGGCCATTTAGTAGGATTTTACTTAGGTATCAATTTCTAAACTCTAGAATCTCCAAAGTAGGAAAATTAGAAAAGAAACCTAATAAGATACTCGAGAATAGAACTACTAGTTTTAACAAGTCATAAATCACATGGAAGGAGATGATGCAACTAATTTAATTTTTGATTGATTTTCTGACAAACTAATTTTAAGTAAGTTTAACGTTTCTCTATGATGTCTCTCTCTTTAAACATCTCTCTATAATGTTCCTTCATGAGCTTCGACGATTGGCAGTTGAGTCCGGTCTAGATGCTCTCGTCGGAGGTAGGTAATGTACGATTCTCTCAGATATTTTCAAGCTATTTCCCTCTCTCACTCCTTATTTCTCTTTACCCTCTTTCCCACCTGGTCACCACCATCTCTACTGGTACCTCATATTTTTTGACAAAATTCCACTATCAAAATCGATGGTTTGGTGACGACCAAGAAATAATGGTAACCTAGATCTATTTTTTCAAAGGCCTTCTTGTGAAGATTCTATGGCAATACTACGACACCTGGTTTTTTGACATATCACGTCGTATATTTTTTGGCAGCTAATTTTTTTGACGTTCAAGTTAAGGACGATATCAACAGTAGGTAAAGGCAGTGGTAGCAATATTCTGATGATCAATTTCTCCACCAACTTTTGGAATTCGATGAAATAATCTAGAAAACATCCTCACATTATCTTCTCATAGGATCAGGTGCACTCGTTTCATATCTTCTAGTTTATCAAGTCTAGGTTCTTGATTATTTAGAGGCAAATATGTCCTGTGTATTTGATATCAATTTTTTAGTCCTTTCTCTCTTGGTTTCTTATCTGTTCATATTGTGTGTTCATCTGGGATTATTGGTTCCTATTTCTCTTTTATCAAATAGGAGTTGATACTAGTATATTTATTTATCGTGGTACGTATTGGTATTTTCTGCTTGTGTTGGCGTTACTTTCTAAAGATGACCAGAGTTATTGTGACTAGTATAGTTCTTATTATTGATTGTTGTTTGTCAAACTTATGTTATGATTTATTGGTTTTGTGGTCCTGGGTATACACGATTGTTTCTTGATTTTTTCTCGTAGATTTATCTCATTATTACCTTTGTGCCTTTTTAGCCTTTCCTATTTGTTTCAGCCCTACCTTATTGCTCATTTTTTTCTCATCTCCTTTCGAGTAGTAGCTGTGGTGGACGATGGTAAACTAGGGTTTATGTTCTAGGCCGGGGTTAGGGTTTGACTCAGGATTAGGGTCTATAGTGAGGGCGGGGTCTTATTCTGGCGATGGACTAGGGGCAGGTATAGGATCGAGTTTGGGTTGAGGGTTAGGGGTAGTAAGGTTGGGTAGGGTAAGAGAGATTCTAAGTTGACAATTAGGTCTTGGAATATTGAGACTCTTTAAGGTAAGTCTATAGAGAAAGGAAAGATTCTTAGAAAGGGAAGGATTAGTATCGCTTGTGTCCAGGAACCAAATGGGTAGGCTCTAAGATGAGGGATATAGAAGAGTATAAGTTGTGGTACTCAAGTAGCATAAGACATAGGAATGGGGTAGGTATCTTAGTAGATGAGAAGCTTAGTGGGTAAGTGGTGTAGGATAAGTGGGTTAACAATAGGTTAATGCAGATTAGGTTAGTTATTGGGGGGTCTACTTTAATCATTATTATGTCCAACACTCTGCAAGTAGGATTGGACGTGGAGAAAAAGTGGAACTTTTGGGAGGCTTTGGATGAGGTGGTCAGAGGCATCCCGAGCACGGAGATGCTTTCTATTAGAGGGGATTTCAACAAGCATATTGGGTATTTGCTAAGAGGTTATGATGATGTGCATGACAACTTCGATTTTATGTAACAAAATGAAGGAAAAGCTTCTCTTTTGGATTTTTCTAGGTCTTTTGGGTTATGAGTGGTGAATTTGAGCTTCTTAAAGAGAGAGGCACCTTATTACCTTTCATAGTTCAGTGGCTAAGATTCAAATAGACTTTTTGCTACTTAGGAAAGGTAATAGAGCGATTTATAGAGACTATAAGGTCATACCTAGCTAGAATCTTTTGACTCAACATAAGTTGGTGGTGATGGATTTACTAATCAATAAGGGCAGAAAAAAGAGAAGCGTGGAGGATTCGCCCAAGATTAAGTGGGGTAGCTTGGCTTTGGATAGTTCTTTGGAAATGGAAGATAATTTGATGACTATAGGCTTGAGAGAGTAGAGAGGATATGGATCAGTTACATAAGGGAGACCACTATGGAGGTTTTGGGTATCTCGAGAGGATGATCTAGCTAGCACCGGGGGGATTAGTGGTGGAATAATAAAGTTAAGAGATAGGTGGAGACTAAGAAGGTGGATTATTCTAAGTTGGTTGAGAGTAAGGATGATAAGAAGAGGCAGACGAATAGGAAGGAGTATAAGGTAGCAAGAAGATAGCCTAAGTTAGCGGTTATGGTAGCTAAGGATAGATTTTCAGAGCTTATGTACAGATTTAGAGGAGAAAGGCAGGGATAAGAAGTTGTATAGGCTTGACAAGGTCAGAGAGTAGAGGCATTATGACCTTGACTAAGTGAAGTAAATTAAGAGGGAGAATGGTATAGTGTTGGTTGAGGATGCCCTCTTTAGGAAGATATGGTATCCCTATTTCCATGAACTTTTGAACGATGAGGGGGATAAAGGTTTTGTGCTTGGAGGACTTAGAGAACTCTGACAGATATCGCGATTATATGTATTATAGGTGTATCAAGGTTGATTAAGTAAAGGGGTCTATTTGTAGGATGCGTAGGGGTGGGTGACTGGGCCAGACAAGATTTTGGTGGATTTTTGGAAGAGCACTAGCGGGGTAGGTTTGGAGTGGTTGATAGGGATATTTAACATCAATTTTAGGGTGGCAAATATGCCCGAAGCTTGGGGATAAAGTATGATTATTCCATTATATCATAACAAGAGGGACATTCAGAGTTGAAACAACTATAGGGGTATCAAGTTATTGAGTCATACTATGAAGGTTTGGTAAATAGTGGTAGAGTTGAGATTGAGGAGGATCATGACTCTCTCTAAGAATTTGTTTGGTTTTATGACAGGTCGCTCGACTACTGTGGCCATTCAACTCGTAAGGAGACTAGTGGATCAATTTTAGGAGAGGAATAAAGACTTGCACTTAGTATTGATTGATCTTGAGAAAGCATATCGCAAAGTCGCTAAAGAGATTCTGTGGAGGTGTTTAGAGGCTATTGGGGTGCTCGTGGAATACACTAGGTCAATTTAATACATGTATATGGCTCAAAGAATCATATAAGGATGGTAGGTATGGATTCAAATCACTTTCTTATTTTGACAGGGTTGCACCAGGGATCGACTCTTAACCCATTTTATTTGCCTTAGTGATGGATGTTTTAAAGCTATGTCTTCAAGGAGAGGTGCCTTGGTGTATGTTATTTACTGATGATGTGGAACTAATTAATGAGACTTGGGAGGAGTTAATGATAAGTTGAAGAGTTGGAGACAAACCCTTGAGTCTAAAGGATTTTGATTAAGCAGGACCAAGACAGAGTACTTGGAATATAAGTTTATTGATTCATTAAAGAAGGCTGACGTGGTTGTGAAGTTGGATTCTCAGGCTATTCAGAAGTGGATAGTTTTAAGTATCTGGGATCTATGATTCAGGGGAATGGTGATATTAATGAGGATGTCAAGCACCATATTGGTATAGAGTGGTTGAAATAGAGGCTTATTGCCAGATTCTTGTGTGATAAGAAGGTTCCTCTAATGCTTAAAGGTAAGTTCTACAGAGTGGCAGTCCCACTGACTATGTTGTATGGAGCGGAGTGTCAGCTAGTTAAGAACTCCCACATCTAAAAATTTAAGGTGGTGGAGATAAGGATGTTGCATGGATGTGTGGCCTTATTAGGAGAGATAGAGTTAGAGATGATATTATTTAGGAGAATGTGGGAGTGACTTTGGTGGAGGATAAGATATGAGAAGTGAAGTTATATTGGTTTGGGCATGTGATGAGAAGGGGCTCAGATTCTCTAACTGGAGGTATGAGATGCTGTTTATGGATGGTTTTAGAAGGGGTAGAGTTAGAATAGTTACAGCTTACACATGACATGACCCTTGATAAGAATGTGTGGGGAACATATATTAGCGTAGAGGGTTAGGGGGTAGAAGTATGTCTATAACAGTAGGGGAGAGTACTTTGTTTGTGTTTGGAGTTTCTTGTTTGTGGTTGGGTGATGTTTATTATTTTGAATAGATAGCTAATAGTATTATCTTGTGGTTGTATTGTTTTTTTTATTAGCTAGCAGTGTTAGTTTATTTTGCATACTGTATTAGTTTATATGCTTTTATCTTTTGTTTTTGTTATACTGTTACCTGTCCTGAGCTGGGGGTCTATCGGAAGCAACCTCTCTACTTCATTGAGGTAGTGGTATGGTCTACGTACACGTTACTCTACCCATACCCCACTATACGAGAATACACTGGGTATGTTGTTGTTGTATAAATGACTTGGGACAACTATGGAAAAACTTTAAATATTGAAAATACTTGAAAGGAGGAAAATGGTCGTAAGGGTCATTATACTTATGCAAAATTTGCTGAATACAAAAAAGTTATCTTAAAGTTCACAAACATAGAAAGGACAAGTTCTAGTTAGACGTAAGCTAATAGACCAATATAATTTATCATATTTTTAGAAAAATATAGTACCTCATAAGCTTATGGTCCTCTAAATTGTCGTTGCTATGAAAAAGCGATGTGCTGCATATCTCACAATACATGGATTATACAAAATAGAAGTTCCAGGCTATTGTTGCATCAAATTATCACTATTGAGTAGTCATTGTTGTGCCAATTAACAACTATTTGGACTTTTTTAAACATTTGAGCCTTCACTTGTGGCATGTTGATAGTCATTGTCAACAAACATCAGTTGTACAAATATCACTTTTTGGTATTTTTTCACTCTTTTAAAATTTATACTATGTCATTTAGGACTATTATAAGTGAGATTAAAGCGGAAAAGTTGATTAATCCTCTCAATTTTCTTTGAACATTTAAACAACATAAATCAATAGATGATTTTTATTCTCTCTAAGTAAACTAGGGTTCCTCCTCAAACTTTAGAATCCTCCAAGAATTTAGCAAGAACTCACCTTCCAGATATGTGAGGCTTCATCAATAAATATTCTTTCACCCATTGAGTCCTAAAGAACTCTAAGTCTCTCACTCTTTACTAATTAAAGTTAAAAGTTTCATTAAATTTATGATTTTCCTATGATATCAGTTTTCTCATGACTCCTATAACATAATTGTGCATTTTTCATGAATTTGGTATCTTACACAACCCATTTATTTAATGAATGGATCATTAGTTTGATTTCACAATATTCTCATATGAATTGCTTTGCAGTGATAAAACTTATCTATTATGAACATACAATACCAGTAAATTATTGATTATAACATGAAATAAGTAATTTGGCCTTGATTTGTAGCATAACTTCAACTATAACGTAAAATAAGTAATTGGGCCTCAATTTGTAGCATAATTTTAATTTATCAGATTTTTCAGTATACTTTAAGATGAAGCATATTCTGATGGTTTTTAATTTAATAGTCGATTGATTTCTCAGTATAAATTGTATTAGAGTAGTACTTAGCACTGCGTTGGACTGGGGTTTAGCACTTTCAAGTCCCAGAACTATGTGCCACTATAGGTTTATTTGGCCCTATCAGTTGGGAATCCATTCACTGATCATACTAGCCATGCCTCTATAGCCTAACAAGGTATATTAGGCCCTTTTGATGGGTTGTATACATTGGACTACACATTTAGCTCATTGGTTTATCTCAGTTAATAGATTCTCCCATAGTTACAGATTTAGACTTAGTGTTTGTACATGCTGCTTAGTTTAGTTTACTTATTTTAAATTATCAATTCTTAGACTTGTGATGCATTATTAGTTTATATGCACTTATAGTAGGGTCATTTACTTTAGTTCAGGTTATGCTTTTTGTTTTGTATTTTAGTTCAGTTATTAGTATTTACCTACATGCTTAGTTATTATAGTTTCATACTTCACATGCTCAGTATATTTAAAGTACTAAACACATACTTCTTTTTCATTGTATTGTATTATGATATAGGTTTTGGCACCATGCACTAGACTTATTAGCACAATCGAGTACACTCCAGTAGAAGATTATTGTTGAGTCCTTATCATCCAAGAATGAGACTTCAATATTACTTTATTTGTTATTATTTAAATTTTCAGATAGTTAGAGTTAACTAAAGACTTGTTCCAGTATCTCATCAGTTAGTTGGGGCTTTTAAATAATTAGTTATTTCACCTTATAGTTTATTTTTTCAGACCAATGATTATTTTAGTCATTGAAGAATATTATTATCAAGTAAGTTAGCTTCCATATTCATTATATATATATATATATATATATATATATATTCAGTATTCTTAATGTCATGCCAAACCATGAGTTAGCTTGGATTCACTTGTTGGCTATAAGCACCATGTTACGACTATGGTATAGTCAAAACTTGTGAAAAACTTAGTATTAGAGAATCTAGTTTAAAGTGTCCTAGGGTGTCTAAAAGGTGGGTTAGGTAGAGTTTTGTTCATGGGCGTGAAGCATGCCACACTTATGAAAAAAGACTATGAAATATTTTAGGAAAGCTTGCCTTTTTCATGTTCATATCATGTGATACTGTGCGAACTCTATTTAATGTCCTTTGCTCTATGGATTTATAGAAAATTCCTCCTATAAGAACTAATGGATGAAGAAATAAAAATGGAAATCAGAAAACCCCACCACCTCCAGCAGATCCCCTAAATGAGCAAGTTACTCATACCAAATTCTAGGTTGCTTTCTAAATTCTTTCTCATTACATGATCGACCAGTCAATTAGTAGGATAATGCACCTATTTCAGGTAAGGGAAGTTCCAAAATAGGTTCTATGCTTTATAGATACGACAAGATTAGGAGGGATCCCTAGATGTAGTCATTGGTACTATATGAGTCTTTACTTAGACATTCATGCATTATTATATCCCAGAGCCATTCTTTCCTTTGTGACTCCCTATATTGTAGTAGACTTTGGTATCAGTCTCAAAATGTTCTTAGAACCCTTCTCCTCTACTCCTGTTGGTGACTCAGTTAGCTAAATGGGCATATAGAAATTACCAATCACAGTTTCCCAAAAAATCACCATAGTTGATTTAGTAGAGTTAGAAATGACTAATTTTACGTCATTGTTTGCATGGATTGGTTACATTCTTTTTATGCATCAGTAGATTGTAGAGATAAAGTTTTTAAGTTTAAGTTTCCAAAATTACTAGTCATAAATTTAAAGGATAGTCTTCAATACTTATAGGTTAGTTTGTCTCTTAACTTAAGGACAAAAATATAATCCTTAAGGGTTGCATTAGTACTTTAGTTTGGGCCAAGGATTCTAAGTCAGAAACCCCAACTCTTCAGTCAGATCCAGTTGTGAATGAATTTCCAGAGCTATTTTTTGTAAATCAACTTGAAGTCCCTTTCGAGTAGGAGATAGACTTTGGAATAGGCCTTCTTCTAGATTCTCATCCCATCTCAATTACTTCTTAACGAATGGATCTAGCCGATCTTAAGGAATTGAAATATTAGTTAAAGGATATTTAAACATCTCTCCATAGGGTGCTCCAGTTCTTTCATGCATAATAAAGATGGTTCCCTCAGAATGTGCATTAATTATTATTAGCTTAATAAAATCATTGTCAAAAATAAATATTTGATTCTTAGGAGTGAGGAATTGTTTGACCATCTTTGTGGTGTCATTTTCTTTTCAAAGATAGGCCTCAGATCCGTCTATTATCAGCTCAGAGTTAGAGAATGTGATATTCTAAATAAAACCTTCAAGACTCATTATGGTCACTAAAAATTTGTTGTTATGTATTTTGGACTAATGAATGCTCCTACTTTTATGGACTTTATTAGCAGAGTATTCAAGCAATACTATCACAAATCAAGGCTACCTCCTAGTCGTTATACAGTGCTGAAGGCCACAAGTTACCCCAAGCTAACCCATGATCTATCACAAACTATAAATGCTAAAGGAAAATAACAAAATACTGCATGGAATATCATCTAATTACAGTCCAAATAGTTAAGTCAAAATAAAGGAGTCTGAAACACATCACTGAATAACATAACTGATTCTATGACCGTTTGAAAGCCTCTAAACATGATGAGTTGATGGGTCAGGTCCTCAACTAACTCTGACTACTGAATTAGCATAAATTGAAATACTGAAAAACATGACAATTAATATAACTAGTCCTCGATTGATGAGGACTCACTGATGCTTGTTGCAGTTAGTGATATAGGAACAGACTGTCTGATTCAAGAACTGAGTGTCCGAACCTATATTGTGAAATCAATATA
The DNA here is from genome assembly GCA_030864215.1 of Capsicum pubescens. Taxonomy (NCBI): domain Eukaryota; kingdom Viridiplantae; phylum Streptophyta; class Magnoliopsida; order Solanales; family Solanaceae; genus Capsicum; species Capsicum pubescens. The sequence continues at coordinate 103,365,573 of CM061538.1, forward strand.
GTTCAAGAGAGTATATGCGGTTAGTACTTTGAATGTACTGGCATGTGGTATAGGGACTAACCGATATACATGTAGGTACTGAGCATAAATTCATGAAAATAAAAAATGAATGTAAAACCAAACATAAGCATGTACTAAAATAATATGATAATTGAATAACTGATATATGGACCCGGTGCTTAGAACCACAAGTGATCCCAAGATAACCCATGTACTGGCATACAATCTGAGCAACTAATTTATAATGTAAATAAAAGATAAATTTGCTGAGAGAAAACATAGTCATGAGAAAATCTTAATAAGTAAGGTACTATAATAGTTTACATCACGATAAATCTAAAGAAAGAACTTGAATTACATGAATGACTCTGACTGACCATCTATGAAGCCTCTACTATACTGACTATAGATAGATGGGACATGCCTCCAAATGCCACTAATCAATACATATGGATAATAAAAAATATAACACATAACTATAATAGATTGGAGTCTCTGAAATAGGAGAACTCATCACCTGCTGGCTGAATGCTGAGAACTGTTTGACCCTAGTATATGGACTATATTTGGCATCTACATTATGAAGGAATGTATCCACAAATGCATATATATGGTCAATACGTTCGAATGTACTGAGTATATGGGTACATGAACCAAATCACTGAAATATTTAAAATATGCTTTAAAATTGAGGATGTAAGTTATTTGCTAAAACATACACTTAAAACATGGCTATACATAAAAATTGTAAATCATAGTGAGATTTATAAATCGTGAGCCAAAAGAAATTCTATAAGTTGGGAAATAGAGAAAACATGAATACTGTATGTAAATCTTATGTAAAGCTGGACGTTTTAAAACTGAACTGAGGATCATGTATGGATATTGATCATGAAAACATGAACATGTAAAACTGAGAATGCAAGACCAAGTATAACATGTACTGACATGATCTTAATATATTAATAATTGAAATAGTCTATAAATTAACTAAATAAATACTAAAATCTGGCCACTTGGTCAAGAAAACCTAAACTGAGATAAATGGATGACTGACTGAACTGGTGGGAGCTATCATGTAACCGACATAAACCATGTGAGCTATCATGGAGTCCAACGTCTGACCCACGTTTAGGAGGGATTTTCTATCCTTGCTATCAGAGTAGAACCTGAGCTGGAGTGATCACTAAAATGAGCCCATATTGGGAAAGGGGGACACTCTCTGGCGAGGCCCCTAAACTTACTGTGGCACGTAGTTTATGGGAAGTAGGATGCACTAAACCCATACTTCCCTCTCGGTGCTAAATTCTATTCCCAACTGAAAGACACTAAAATATTAATTGGTACATGCACTGATAACTGATAAGCTCAGGTCATGATATTTTGAAAACAGCAGTGCATACAAAGTCTGAAGTAATCATAAACATGTAAATTGATAGTGTTTATCATGGTCATAACAAATTGAGTATAGCTATAAAATCATGAGTTGACTTACTAATTACTTGGAAGGTCTGAAACAAAAATAAACATATAGGTATCGGGTATTCATAACCCTCTATCACAGAATGACTACAAAAATATGATAACAATATTCAAAATAGTGATATAAAGTCATAGTTCAAAGACCTAAAACATAATACGTGTCACCAAACTGATAATGTCCATGAATCTGAATATATGAATGTATTAAATTTGGAAGGATAGTAATTTCACATGGTTTAATTCATAATTTGATAATTTTTCATGGGAACAATTGAATATGACTTGAGTAGTTGAAATTCAAAGCATGAAGTAATCTAATTTTCATGGGAAAAACATGTTGACATGGCTTGAATTCAAATTTCTAAGATGACATGGATTAAATTCATGATTTACATGGATAATTTCATAAAAGAAGATTAAAAATCCATACTTGGATAAAAAGGAAATTTTTGAGACTCAATGAGTGGAAGGAATCCATTGATGAATACCCCACATACTTGAATACTGAAGCCTTGGATATATTTCTTGGTATTGAACTTGAATTTGATAAACCCTAGTTGGTTTTGGGGAGAAAAAAATTGACCCTTTTTCTTTGTGATGGATGATTTTTGAGTTATGATAGGTTAGGGTAGTTTTTAAATTTGAAAATTATTGTTTGGAGGGTGAAACGACATAGTTTTGGGGTTAAAAAAGTGCAAAAAGACCAAAAAACCCTTACAAATCGTCGGGAAAATGTCTGGAAGCCGTCCCAAAGAGTTTGGGCACAACTCGTAAGGTTTTGGTATGAGTCGTACCTTGAGTCGTTACCAGGAACCCAAATTTTGACCACTACTATTGTGGGTACGACTCCTCCTGATGACTCATATGGTCTTCTTACGAGTTGTAACCACTACAACTTTGACAGTGCTTCAGTAATTTTACCATAACTTTTCACCCCGATGTCAGATTAAGGTGAAATTGGTATCATTAGAAACATAATTCAATTATCTATCTATTTGGGGGAGGGGGGTCCTTGTCTTAGAAATACTTAGTAGAATAGAAGTTATGCTCGTTTGAATATTACAATAGTTATATTTCGCATAAGAACTTAATCGCTAAGGGATGTTTTGACTTGTTCATAAGCTAGGAGCTATTTGAAGACTTAATATATGTCTAAGTAAATTATAAGGCTATAAAACATGAGGATTGATTCTGGGATCCTTTACTGGTCAAGATACGAGTCATATCTTATGACTCATAACAAATCATTACGACTTGTAGACACTACTTGTAAGATGGGTAGAAACTTAGGGGACCTACACTGTTACCCTTAATACTGCACTTCATATGACTTGTACCATCCTTGATTTCTTTTATGGTCAAATCGTTTCCACAACAGACTTCCACTACTCCACACTGTCATATGTACGACTCTAACTTATGACTCGTATATTATTTATAGGACTTAAGGAGATATGTCGTAAGTTGTACAGTAGCTTTTAGACATGGGGTATTACAATCCAATTCGGGAATTGAGCATACAAACCTATATTGTGAAATCAATATAGTGCAAAAGAGAGTATGCAGTCAGTTCTTTAAATGTAATGGTATGTGATATAGGGACTAAATGATATACATATAGGTACTGAGAATAAATTCATGAACATGTAAAATAAATACAAGACCAAGCACAAACATGTACTAAAATAATATGATAACTGAATAACTGATATATGGACACTTGGTTATGCAAAACTGAACTGATATAATCTGAATACTAATTTAAAACTATTGGAGCTAACATTTAGACGACATAACCCAATCTAAGATAATCGGGGTCCAACCTGTAACCCCAGTCGGAAGGGGTGTCAATACCTTGCCATGAGTACTGACACTGGATGTGTGGATCCACTAATATGTTATCCCAAAGGACCAGGGTATCAAGCCTAAATTGACAGGTGACCCCTAAGAAGGGGTCAAACCTAAACTGATGGGTGACCCCTCATAACCTATGCTGTCTATATAGTTTTGGAACTTAGGGACTGCTACTAATGACTTTGCCTAATTGACAAGGAAGCCTCCATCCCTACGCTCACTCGGTGCTAAGTTATACTCCCAATTGAATGACACTGGTATTATTATTCATTTAACAAGATCTGGTACTAATAAGGAATTTATATTGGCTCAAATTAATAAATCCTCAACATAATAATAATCTGAGTACAATAACACAAACATGATCTGAAAGACTTGTAGCTTGAAATTTGTAACATGCATAACTTTCCAGGTATTAGGTGTTCATAACCCTCTAGAACTATCTAATGCAGAATGATCTTGACAAATACTGAACAATCCATAGTATAGGGAAGAATCATGAATAATACCCAATATTTCAGAAATTAGGGATGATGTAGACATTTGCATTCTCAAACATATGAAAGCATAATTATCATAAGGGAAAATATTTTCATGGAAGAACTTGAGAGTTTAATTGAATAAATAATGAATTTTATACTTCTCATGGAACCTTGACAAAGGGGAATTAAATTTAAAAATTTGAAGAACTTGGGACTTAATGGGTGAAAAGAGCCCTTTGATGAATATCCGACACACCTAAAGTAGAAGCCTTGAAGATATCTTCTTGAGAATTGGACTTTCTTGAAGAACCCTAGTTTGCTCTAGAGAGAGAAAAAACCGCCTCTTTGATTCCTCTTAGATAAAATTGATAATTATGTTATGATTTGGGGCTTTGGGGTTTTTTTATACCACCCCTTGTGAAGCCAAAATAATATAGGTTTGGGTTTTAAGAGAGTGGGCAAAGATATAAAACTCCATGGAAAAACATGAAGAAAACACGCTCCCAATTATTATGACTCATATCACGACTCGTTTTGACTAGTTACGAGTCATGGTCTAAGTCGTAACCTGGGGTTTTAGGATTTTGAATACATTCTATTTTCACTATGACTTGCCACCTGATGACTTGTTATGACTGACTATGAGTCATTAGGTGAAGTCATAGTCTGAGGCTTAATTCTTGAACCCTTTATTGGTCAGGCTAGGTTCCACACAATGAATCATAAGGTTTGACTACAAGTCACGTGATGGACTCGTAGCTAATGGAAAGGATTCTTTGTTGAACATTATTGTGACTACGAGTTCCTTTCAACAACTCATAATGTCTGATTATGGATCATAGAATGGAGTCGTGATTATTGATCTGACATACTGGACCCTTACTGTTGTGACTATGACTCTTTGTAATAACTCGTAGGGTATGGTTATGGATCATCAAGTGAGTTGTGGTCACTGCTCAGCTGACAGATTCCTGGAATAAAATTTTCATAACTTTCTGCCACGATGTTGGCTTTGGTCGAGACTTGTGGCATTAGAAATCTAACTTCGAGGGCTATATTTTGAGAGGATTAGTACATGAAAACATTGGGTATTACAAGTACTTGGAAATATTCATCATTATCTTTATAGGTGACATCCTTATTTATTCTTGAAGTGAGGATGAATATGTAGTCTATTTTAAGGATTGGCTTGCTGACTCTCAAAGATCGCCAACTATTCATTAAGTTTAGTAAGTATGGATTCTAGTTGAAATAAATAACATTCCTTGGTCACATCATTTTTAGTAATGGAATTTAGGTTGATCCTCAAAAGATTGAAGAAGCTAGAAACTGGCCTAGACTCATTTCTCCATTTGATATCAGGAGTCTCTTGGGTTTAACCTGTTACTACAAATGGTTTGTTGAAGGATTTTCATCTACTACTTCTCTTATGTCTATATTGACCCTTAAGAGTGTCTAATTTTAGTGGTCCAATGCTTATGAGAAGAGATTTCAAGAGTTTAAAACTAAACACACTGCTACTCCAATTTTTACTCTACCAGAGGGTCCAGATGGGTTTGTTAATTACTGTGATTCTTTTAAAATTCTCGACTGTGTATTGATACAACATGTCAAAGTTATAGCTTATGCCTTTAAGTAGTTTAAACACCATTAAAAGAATAACCCAACTCATAATCTTGAGTTAGAAGATGTTATTTTTGCCTTAAAGATATGGAGATGCTATCTCTATAATGTTCTCGTGGATGTGTTCACGAATCATAAGAGCCTTTAGTATGTTTTCAGTTAGAATGATTTAAACCTTTGTTATAGAATATTAAGTGAGTTTCTGAAAGATTATCATATAAGTGTCTTATATCATTCGGGTAAAGCCAATGCAGTGGTTGATGATCTAAACAGACTTTTAATAAGTAGTGTTTCTCATGTAGAGGATGAGAATAATGAACTAGTTTTTGATGTCCATAGACTTTCTAGATTGGGAGTTTGGTAGGTTGATTCTGTCGAAGGTAGTGTCATGGTTCAAAATGGTTTTGATTTTTCCTTAGTGGCTGAGATGAAGGAAAAGTAGGAGAGTGATCTAATTTTTCTTAAGTTAAAAGAATTAGTCCAAATTCAATATTTTACATTTTCTCCCAAGGGGGAAATAGTGTTCTTAGTTGTTAGGGCAGATTATGTTCTCTAAATGTTGATGAAAAAGTGCCCTCTTTTTTTCCCTTCAATTACAGTTCCATCTTGAGGTACCAATTTTCTTTTTTACATTCCTCTCTGATTCATATCCTTCATTTATTCTTATGTCTTAGTTTGCATGCATGTGTCATGAATTAAGTCAGCTCATATTTTAGTTAGAAACCCAGTTATTATACCAGTATTCCGCTTTTAGGACTCAATTTTGGGATTGTGTCTCTTCCCCTATACTGTTAACCTAATTAGTCTTTTCAAGGATGAATGCTTCTAAGGCGGAGATATCATAACACCCTAAAAGTCCCTAAGGTTCCATATCAGGCTTAGTGTAGAAATAATCCAAACTAGTAGAAATTTCTCATAGGATGACTCTGACAATGAGTCATTGTCAGGTTAGACAAGTCGTCCTGACCACTCATACTGAGTGTAAGCCAAAAAGTCCAAAAGACTGAAATTTCATCCATGTTATAATGAATGCTGGCGACGAGTCATTATTAGCTACAACGGGTAGTACCAACACTAATTCTGAGTGAAATTCCCTAAGTCTTAAAAATTATTTTTAGCCCAATAGTGACGACAACTGATGATGAGTCATTGTCACCTAGGATGACTAATTGTATCAGCCTTCCTGAGAGCCAAGCCAAAAAGTCCTGGAAATTGAAAATCCAACTTAGTGACAACGACCCTTGACAATGAGTCATTGTGTGTCACAACAAGACATTGTAACCACCCATCATTAAGAGGGCTCAAAATTGTCCCATCACAACGTCTCATACGACGAGTCCTTGTATGCAATGATGAGTCATCTTGAGAATCGTCTGACGTAATTTAGTAGTTTCAGTTATGGTTCCTTTAGGAAATTTTTGGTCTTTTTCCACTCTTTTAACACCTATACTGCATCGTCTAGGACAACTCTAAGTAGGATTAAAGGGGATTAGTTGATTAATTCACTACATTCTGCCTTTACACTTCGAAAGTAGGACTCATCAGGAGATTTTTCTTCTCTCAGAGCAAACTAGGGTTCCTCCTCAAACTTCATAGTCATTAAATTTCTTATCAAGAACTAATTTTCTTGGTATGTGGGGTTTCATTAACGGGTAGCCTTTCACCCACTGAGTCCCAATAACTCAGAGTCTCTTATTTTATTTACAAGTTAAAGTTTTATTCAGGTTATGATTTCCCTATAATTTCAGTTCTCTCATGATTCCTATAGCATAATTGTGTATTTTTAATGAATTTGGTTTCTTGCACAACCCATTTATTTCATGAATGAATATTTAGTTTGATTTCACAGTATTCTCATATGAATTGCTTTTTGGTCATAAAGTTTGGCATATTATGAACACACGATATCAGTAAATATTGATATAGCATGAAATAAGTAATTTAGCCTGAGTGTAGATCATAATTTCAGATAATCAGATTTTTGGAATACTTTCAGATAAAGCATATTATGACTCAACTTTCAGTATAATAGTTATTTGAGCTATCAACATAAATAGTCTGGAAGTAGTATTTAGCACCGAATTGGAAATAAACACTAGTACCCACATATGTGCTCGCCATCTTATCTGTGTGGGATATCTAATTCCCTATCGCTCCCTTCACACACAACTACCACTCGAACACAATGCCAAAGAGAAAAAAAATGTCTCAACTTGCCTTAGAAATTAAATCACAAGTAGAATCAAGGTTTGAGGAATTAGATGGATGCCTTTTCATTTTTGTATCACCTTTGAATGTGTACGATCTATTAAAATATGAAATCTGGATAAGAAAAGGAAATCAATGGTACCTATATCTCTAGATTTAGAATCAGAGTCCAAAACCCCAGCCTGAAAGTCAACATACAGGCCCATAATGACAAAACTCAGATTTTAACAAAGTTTTATGGCACTCATAGTTTATGAAGCTTAAATCTAAAATCCAATCGAAAGTGGAGTTGCAGTCGACTTTGACATCACCAAAATATCATATTTTTACTCTAGTGGTAAAACCCCAAAAATCAAGGTTGAAAAAGAAGGTTTGAAGTTAAATAAAAAATTAATTAATGGGAAGTGTTAAAACTTAGTTTTTGAAACTCACCTAGGTTTGGATCACACATCCTACTTGAAATCACTTCAATTGGAGTTCCTAATCTCTAAAAATAGTGAAAATGAGATTTTGCCAGAGAATGGAATAATTAAAGTTGTCTCCTGCAGTTCCTTTTATGCAAACACAGTCAGCCCATCACATTTATAGAGATACCCAATCCAGACCCATTGCATTTGCGATGTTTCAATCGTATTTGTGGTGAGTAACCCAGACCCAACCCATAGATTTTCTCCTATGCGAATGAGGTGCCATGTTCACGTTTGTGGTGCCTAAAAGAATTCCTTTTTTATGAACATGATAGGATGGCCTCGAACGTGATGAAGGCTAGTGTTCCATTTGTTGACAATACTTAGATACAAATTCCAAGTCCCAAACTCTCTAACAGACCCCCTAAAAAGCATTCAAAAGCCCACAAAAATAATCTAATTATGCTACTAGACCAAATTTTACATTACGGATTTGATAGTGTAGTCAGAATTTTCTAATAGGGTCATTAACATTAATTGATCAAAGTTAAGCCTCAAGCTTAAACTTCCAACTTCTTATTTATATGCTCAAAACCATTACGAAAGCACTAGTACCCACACTGGCCATGCTGCCCACCTAATAATTTAGATGTTTCAAAGTTGATGGAACTGATTGAATTCTAATAAAATGCTTGGATATCCAAATATTAACAAAAGTTAACCATTCCAACTTAATACCTTCCACCCCTCCTTAATGTTCCTCCTCAAAGATAGAGATATCAAAGGTACCTAAAGTGTCAAGAAGTTGAGGTTATCTACTCTGCATGTCACACTCAATCTCCCATTTAGCCTCCTCAATCGGATAATACCTCCGCTAAACCTCCACTAAATCAATATTGTTGAACCTTAACTTCCTAGTTTGCCTATCCAAGATGGCCGCAGGCTTGTCTTTGTAAGTTAGATTCTGATCTAAATTTACCGAGTCCATCAAATCACATACAAACCATCAAAATGATATTTTTTCAACATCAAGATATGAAAAAAGAGATGCATAGATTATAGACTAGAAGGAGTTGCCTACCAATCTTCTAAAGAATCACGAATGGACAAATAAACTACAGACTGAGCTTGCCACTCTTCCCAAACTGCCTCGTACCTTTCAATGGTGACACTTTCAGCGAAACTCGCTCACCCATCATAAATGCCAAATATCGATTCCTTCAATCAACATAACTCTTTTGCCTATTCTAGGTTACCAAATGTTGATCTCGAATTAATCTCACTCTCTATAGAGTCCTTCAATAGATCCATACCCAAAGTCCTAACCTTAATGAATCAAACCACCTGACTGGTGATCTACACCTCCTCTCATATAATGTCTTAAATGGTTTTATGGGAATGTTGGAATAATAGTTGTTTTTATAAGAAAACTGTACTAATGGAAATAAGTGGTCCTAATGGCCATCAAAAATCAAAACACAAGCTCAAAGCATGTCCTCTAACACCTAAATAGTACACTTCAAATGACTGTTAGTTTGAGGGTGAAAAGTCGTACTCATCTCCAACTAACTACCCAACTTTCATTGTAAGGAAATCCCAAAGTTTGAAATGAACTGAGTAACTTTGTCTAAAATAATGGAGATAAGGATGCCATGAAGTCAAACTATCTCTCTAATGTAGATCTTCACTAACTTCTCTATATTATAGTTCACTTTTACTCGAATAAATGGGTTGGTTTAGTCAATGTATCCACAATAACCCAAATAGAGTCAGACTTTCCTAAAGTTTAGGGTAAGCCAATCACAAAATTGATTGTAATATACTCCCACTTTCATTCTGGTATCGACATCCACTAAGATAGAGGACCCGGTATCTAGTGCTTATACTTAACTAGTTGACAATTCAAACACTTAGCCACGAACTCCAATATATCTCTATTCATCCTACAAATTAATAGAGCCTCTTTAAGTCATGATACATTTTTTTCATACCCAAATAAATAAAATACCTCAAATATGAACCTCATCCATGATCTACCTAGTTAATTCACCCACTCTAGAAATACAAATTCGTCCTTTATTCCATAAAACACCCTTCGATTCAAGGACCATATCCTTAGGTTCACCCCTTACACCTTTTTTGGATAAGGCATAACTTTCCATCCTCAAACTAATGATATAAAATATACTCTAACAATAAAGACCTCATCTCCATACAAGAAAACACTTTACCTGGATACGAAACATCAAAATATATGAAACTATTAGTCAACTACTAAACCTCCATGGGTAATACCTGCTCCTCCAACCCTAAGAATGCAAGACTACCTATGATAGTGTCTCAAATTCAACTCTTTTTGCTTGAAGTTATACTGAAGGTTGAGATTATTAGTGTACCCCTCAAAATAAACCTTAACAAGTAGTGCTGCAAGAACTTCAACATGAACACAGTCACCACCAACTCTAAATCACAAGTTGGATAATGTTTCATGGATATCTAACTATCTTGATGTATAAGCTATCACCTTATTAAAATTCATAAATACTCCACCCAAGCTAATACCAAAAGCATCATAAAATATAGTATAACACTTAACTTTCATTACCATATTAAGATTTTGAAAGCTCCACTCGCACTCATCAAAATACTAAAAAGGCAAATTCTTCTATGTCAATCGAGTCAAAGGATAGGCAATAGAAGAGAAGCCATGCATGAACCACCTATAATAACCTGCCAACACGATAAAGCTCCTATTCTCTAAAAGTGAAGCAGGCATGGAAAAATTTTAAACCATCTCAACCTTGGTTGGATCTACCATAATATCATCCTTAGACACCATGTGCCCCAGGAACGCCATAGAATTGAGCCAAAATTTGCACTTTGAAAACTTGACAAACAACTCCTCATCCCTTAACTTCTAAAATATTTATTTCAAATGCATAATATGATCTGCCTTGCTATTGGAATACACCAAGTTGTCATTAATGTAAACAATGACAAATAAATCAAAGTAAAGCTAGAATACCTTATTCATCAAATCCATAACTATTGTTGGGGCAAAACTCAATCTAAAGGAAATAACCAAGAACTCATAATAATCATACCTAGTTTGAAAAGTTATCTTAGGAATATCTAAAGGCTGAATCTTTAAATGATGATACCCCAACCTCAATTCAATCTTCAAATTTTCAACTGTTGATAACCCAACCTCAATTCAATATTCAAGAACATCGAAGCACCCTGAAATTGATCAAGCAAGTACTCAATACACAGTAAATGATACTTTTTTTTTATGGTCGTGTAAGACCCCACAAGAATATTAGATCATTTCAGTCTTATGCTGTATACTAAAGGGGTTCAAGACTTAAAAAATTTAGCTAAGTATTAAAGACTTAGCTAATTTCAGCCTTTTAACTTTTACGAATTTTATTTCAATCTTTCTGGACTTAGATTATTGATTTTTAAATTAATTTATGATCAGGATTGTCGATAGGTCATCTCAGGTGAGTTTCAGAATTTTTGGACATCATTTAAGACATGTTTAGATGACTAAACCAATGAGCCAACACGATCAGGACGTACCACATTGGCTATCTCGTCGTCAACATCGATGCGGCACATCAGTCATCGCGTCAGATTGATCGACACGGTGCGACGCCTGTCGTATTACTGGGTGCATTTTTGTTTATTAAATTACGGGTTTGTGGGGGAAAATGAGTCATTTTTTGCCCATTTTAACCCACCATAACATGAAATTAGGCCTTCCACAAGGAAAACTCACTGATCCTTTTGTATAATTATCTCAAGAGCAAACCCTAGTTCATCAAGTCTAAGATCAAGTTTCAAGAAATCACCAACAATTCTCATGAATTTAATTACTAAGGTCTGTTAGATGTTCATCCTTGGGTCCCTTCCACCCTTGGAGTCCAAGAACCTCTTTTAAATTGATGTTATGAGTTTCACATGAATTTTATTGAATTATGTCCATGTATGTGTTGTTATTTGAGTTTCAAGTTAACAAAATATGAAAATCATGTGAAATAAATTAATGGGTATGTTGGTTGATGTAGATCTCATGTCAAACCCTTGAATTATGAATTGATTGTTGTAGTCATAATGCATTAACATGTTGTTCATTCCCATGTACAAGGTTATGCCTCCTAAGTGTTTGAAAAAATGTCTAAGTGAATGAATTTTGAATTATGTTCTATTGTTATGCGTTTAAAATTATGGTATGGTCCTATTGTCAAAATATCAAATCCTGGGGGTTGTGATACCCAAAATTTAGCTATTTACTTAGTTTTCAGTAGTTTCAGAAGGGTCCCAATCATATCATTAGCAGTAATACTCGGTCAGTTAATATTGTCAGTGCGAGTTCAGTCCAGCTTAGCCCAGTCAAGTGATCTGTATCATATTCATTTGTTAGATCAATTAAGCTCAGTTTAACATAGTAATCAGTGTCTTTCAGTTCGAAGTAGGATTCAGCACCGAGCAAACCCAGGGATGGGGGTATTCCTGCCAGTTTAAGGTGTGACCCTTAGTAGTAATCCCTGCATTACAGAACTACATAGCCAGCGTAGGTTGAGATATCTTCTTGCCATATTAGGGTGAACATATTTTGTATAAGTTTTATACCAATGAGGGTTGACAAAATGTCTTCTTTCCAGTTAGGGTGATTCACAACCAGTGTCAGTACCCGTGGCACGGTACTAACACACTTCCAACTGGGGTTACAGGTTGGACCCCAAATTAGTCTATAATCGAGGTATGTCGGTTAGATGATACCTCCCATGGTCTCAAATTTAGTATTCAGTATTAAGTATTTAGTACAGAATTTAGTTCAGTTCTACACGATCATGACTTACTTTTATCAAAAATTCAGTACTTCAGTTTCAGTCTAAACTTACAGTATCAATTATTCAGTTACAGATCTCAGTAATACAGTTTTAGAATATTTTAGATATACGATATATGCTTGGCCTTGTATGTTCAGTATTTTCAGTTTCACATGTATTCTCATACAGTTACCTTATGTTATTCAGACAGTTATTATTATATGCACATGAACCCATACATATTAGACTAACCTTATTTAGCATATCAGTATATTCAAAGTACTGATCACATACTCATTTCTTGATCTATGATGTCTTATATCATAGGTCCATATGCTCGAATTCCCGACCGTACTTAGACATTTTATTGCATCAGCAACAACAACAGGGGTGAGTCCTCATCCTTCGAGGAAGAGTTTTCTTATATTCATTTATATTAGTAGTTTAGTTATTTAGTCATTTGGGGGCTTGTCCCATCAAATCCACAGTCAGTCAATTTAGAGGCTTTTAGACTAGTACAGATAGATGGTCAGTTTTCAGTTGTTATTATCAGTTGTTTATCAATATTGCAAGTACATATTCAGACGTTAAACAACCATGATTCAGTATTATTTTTAGATACTTAAACCTTATGGTATTTTTGAATAATTTTCGCATATGTTGTTTATTAGTTTTACTTAGTGCTTACAGTAGGTACCAGCTCATGGATTACCTTGTGGTCCCACGGGGCTATAAGCACCGTGTGATGCCCTGGGTGTACTCTCGGGGCGCTATAAACTTGGTATCAGAGCCTAAGGTTTTAAAGTGTCCTGGGGAGTCTAAAAGTTGCACCAAGTAGAGTTTTGTGCATGGGTGTGTAGCGCGCCACACTTATGGACAAGAGTATACAAGATGTTTTTAGAAAAAGTTCCCTTATTTCAGTGTTTATATCGTGTGAGTGAGCATGAGCTCAAGATGAACTTCTTGTCTAATTCAACTCTTCCTTATGTTTATAGAATATACCTCCTAAAAAAACTAACATAAGAGGAAACGAGAATCAGCCCGTACCTCCGCCCATTCAGAAAGATCCCCTGAATGAGCATGTTTCTCATGCAGAGTTCAAAGCTACATTCACTACCCTATCTCACTCTGTAGCAGTTCAGAACAATCAGCCAACTTCTATCCCAGCCAACCCAATGGCTAATACTGCCATAACCAGGATTTGGGACTTCACCCGAATAAATCCTCCTTCTTTTTTAGGATCCAAGTATGATGAGTATCCGCAGGAATTCCTCGATATGATTCAGAAAGTGACTAACATAATGGGTGTAACGCCTAGTGAGCGTGCAGAGTTGGTTGCTTACCAGTTGCAGGATGTAGCTTATACCTGGTTTAAGAAGTGGAAAGAGGACAAAGGCACAGATGCATGGCCTATATAATAAGAGGAGTCAGCACAATTATCTTCTAGTTCCATCCGGTCACCCGACTCAGCAGGACGCCATCTCCAGTGCCACCAGTGGTCAATGTCAGAACAGACTTTATGCACTCCAGTCCCTACATGATCAAGAAAGTTCTCCTAATATAGTTACGAGTACTTTACAGGACTTTTATATTTTATGTATGTTTTACTAGACCACGGAGCTTCACTTTCTCTTGTAACCCCCCATATAGCTGTCAACTTTGGTGTCAGGCCCGAAATATTAGCAAATCACTTCTCAGTGTCTACCTTAGTGGGAAAACCCATCATAGCTAGATGAGTACATAGAAATTGATCGGTTACAGTATCCCAACAAACCACTTTAGTTGATTTCAGAAATAGAGTTGTTCAGTTTCAGTTTCCCGATGAACCAGTTATTGAATGAAAGGGTAGTTCTTCCTCAGTACTTAGGAGTCATACGTATTTTCAGATTCCTTCTCAGAATCCTATGATAGAACAAGTAACCAAGTCAGGCTCTCAGAACCTAGTAGTGATACCGGTATGTGTAGAAAAATAGTAGGAGATGATGATGCTTAACCCGTTCTTATCTTAGTGCAAGGTTTCTCAGTCATCACGATATCTACTCATGCCTTACAGATCATCCCTATGATCATAACTCATATTCGTGCACTTTATAGAAAATCATGTACCCTTCCAGTTCCTATTAAGAGAAGTTCCAGTTTTCCCATCAGTACGAATCATATTCCATGAATTTATGAACTCCAAACTCAGGTCATGAAGCTCATGACTCATGTATTCATGCTTTACAGTATGTTCAGTTCTAGTACTCATGCTACACTTCTAATGATTAATGAAATTCAAATTATGTCATGTATATCCTCAGTTTAGGTGTCGTGATGAATCTATGATGTTGATATTCTATTCCTTAGGCCTCTTTTAAGTGTCATGTTCTGTATAGTTTCTATTCTACTTCAGGTCCTCATGTTTTAGACTTTTAGTGACCTCTCCTAATGAAATGATGTATGATGAGCAATTTCTTAGATGGGAGAGAGTAAATGTTTCATGTTAAAGAAAGGTTGTTGCATGCTTGTTTTACTCAAGGTTGTAGTTATGAAGATAGGCTTGAATTTCATGTTGATGTGTAAGTGGATAAATGCATTATGCATTGGTGAATGGCTAGTAAAAAGTTGTATTTAGTTGTTGAAGGGGAAATCAGAATTATTTATGAGATGAGAAGTTGTGAAAATGTAGGGTGTGTTGAATTCATGATTCAGACTAGTATTACAGTGTTATGTGTTTATTTCAAAGATTCGAGTAGGCTTGTACATAGTGGGAGAATTCAGTCCATCCCAGACTTCAGTAGGTAGAGTTATCAGTGCCCATGTGAATATTTTCAGTAGTCTCAGGTAAAGTGCAGTATTAAGGTGGAACGTATAGTTGAGAGAGTATTGGAGGAGTATGTCTAATCTTAAAAGTTAGTAGTTGTAGTGCATAAGTCTTAGTAGCTCTATCCTAGCTGATATTTCATAGGCTTGTGTTCCATATTACATAATTTTAGCCTTGTTGTGATTTCTTATCCAGATGTCTTATTCAGACCATGCCTAAAATTCTTTTCTCCCTAACGTCATTAGAACTTCTTAGAAAGAGCGTTGAAGAAATGCTCCAATTGAGTGTGGACATTTCAAGGGGTAATCTATTTCCATCCATGTAAACTACAAATTCAACTTAGTTCATACCTTAGGCATCAGTTTCAAAATCCAGATATTCGGTCATGGTTCAGTTCGTAAGCGTTCCGTGCATCATCTTAGTTTTCGTAGTATTTCATCCAAGTCAGTATCATTCGAGGGACAAACTATCCCAAGGGGGAGATGTAATACCCCTGAGATTTTCATGTGCTAAGTCTATTATCTTTTATTCATAAAACTAAATCTAGTAGGAGGTAATGGTTACTCATAAGTTGAATCCCTCATTCCTATCTCAGCCATATAACCATTCTCATGTCACTACATATGTTCAAGAAATCAGTTCAGTTCATGATATCCAGTTCATGTATCATGTTTCAGATTCAGTCATGATCTCATCTTCCCATTCATGCATGTTCAGTAAATGATCTCAGATTCTTCAGTATTCTCAACTTAAGTTAATAATTTTCTTAGAATCTCTCTTTTCTATACTCAATTTCAGTTGTATATCATTCTTATGTCGTTCATGCATCTACGAATCAGTTTGGTTAGTCATCATGTGTTAGACTTAGTCATGTAGTCACGTTTCAGTCAGGCATGTTCAGAATGTAATATCAGTTCCTCTATACCTCTCAATTCAGTCAGTCTCATTCAAGGATGGATGTTACCAAGGGGGAGATATCGTAAGACCCCGCAAGAATCCTAGCTCATTTCAGTCTTATACTACAAACTAAAGGGGTTCAAGACTTAGAAATTTAGCTAAGTGTTAAAGACTTAGCCTTATTTCATCCCCTTAACTTCGATGAATTTTATTTCAATCTTTGTGGCATTAGATTGTTGATTTTTAATTGATTTATGATCAGGGTTGTCTATAGGCCATCTCAAGTGAGCTTTGGAATTTTTGGACATCATTTGAGCCATGTTTGGATGACCAAAATAGTAAGCCAATGCGATCAGGATACGTCGTATTGTCACCATCGAGCAGTGCATCACCTGTCGCGTCACTGGGCACATTTTTTTTATTAAATTATGGGTTTGTGGGGGAAAAGGAGTCATTTTCCACCCATCTTAACCCACCATAACATGAAATTAAGCCTTTCACAAGGCAAATTCACTCATCCTTTCATACAATTCTCTCAAGAGCAAACCCTAGTTCATCAAGTCAAAGATCAAGTTCCAATAAATCACCAACAATGCTCACGAATTCAACTACTCAGGTATGTTAGATGTTCATCCTTGGATCCCTTCCATCCTTGGAGTCCAAGAACCTCTTTTAAATTCACATTATGAGTTTCACATGACTTATATTGAATTATGTCCATGCATGTGTTGTTATTTGAGTTTCAAGTTAAGAAAATATGAGTTTCATGTGAAATAAATCAATGGGTATGTTGGTTGATGTAGATATCACATCAAACTCTTGAATTGTCAATTGATTGTTGTAGTCATGATGCATTAACATGTTGTTCATTCCCATGTACAAGGTTATGCCTCCTAAGTGTTTGACAAAATGTCTAAGTGAATGAATTTTCCATTGTGTTCTATTGTTATGTGTTTAAAGTTGTGGTACGGTCCTATAGTCAATGATATCAAGTCCTGGGGGTTGTTGTACCTGAAATTTAGCTGCTTACTTAGTTTTTAGCAGTTTTAGAAGGGTCTTAGTCGTATCATTAGCAGTAATACTCGGTCAGTTAACATGGTCAGTGCGAGTTCAGTCCAGCTTAGCCCAGTTAAGTAATCAGTATCATATTCTGTTGTTGTCTCAGTTAAGCTCAGTTTAACTCAGTAATCAGTGTCCTTTAGTTTGAAGTAGGATTTAAAACCGAGCAAACCCAGGGATGTGGGCATTCCCACCAGTTTAGGGTATGACCCTTAGTAGCAATCCCTAAGTTATAGAACTACGTAGCCAGCATAGGTTGAGATATCTTCCTGCCAGATTAGGGGGAACATATCTCATATGAGTTTCCTACGAATGAGGGTTGACAAAATGTCCTCCTGCCTGTTAGGGTGACTCACAACCAGTGTTAGTACCCATGGCAT
The DNA here is from genome assembly GCA_030864215.1 of Capsicum pubescens. Classification (NCBI taxonomy): domain Eukaryota; kingdom Viridiplantae; phylum Streptophyta; class Magnoliopsida; order Solanales; family Solanaceae; genus Capsicum; species Capsicum pubescens. Next base: position 103,383,603 of record CM061538.1, read on the forward strand.
GGTACTAACACCTTTCCAACTGGGGTTACAAGTTGGACCCCAAATTAGTCTATAATAGGGGCATGTCGGTTAGATGATACATTCCACAGTCTCAGTTTCAGTATTTAGTATTCAGTACAAAACTCAGTTCAGTTCTACACGATCATAGCTTACAATTATCAGTTATTCAGTTATCAGTTATTCAGTACTTTAGTTTCAGTCTAAACTTACAGTATTAGTTATTCAGTTACAGATCTCAGTAATATAGTTTCAGAATATTTTAGATATACGATATATGTTTGGCCTTGCATGTTCAGTATTTTCAATTTTGCATGTACTCTCATACAGTTACCTTATCTTATTCAGACAATTATCATTACATACACATGAACCCATGCATATTATCCTGACCTCATTTAGCATACCAGTACATTCAAAGTATTAATCACATACTCGTTTCTTTCTCTATGATGTCTTATATCATAGGTCCAACAACTCAAATTCCCAACTGTACTTAGACATTTTAGTGCATCAGCAGCAACATCAGGGGTGAGTACTCATCCTTCGAGGATGAGTTATATTATATTCAATTATGTCAGTAGTTCAATTATTTAGTCAGTTGGAGTTAGTTGGGGACTTGTCCCATCAACTCCACAGTCAGTTAGTTTAGAGTCTTTCATACTAGTACAGACAGTTGGTCAGTTTTCAGTTGTTATTATCAGTTGTTTTATCAGTATTGCCAGTACGTTTTCAGATGTTTAAAAACCATAATTCAGTATTATTTTTAGATACTAAAACCTTATGGCATTTTCATATAATTTCCGCATATATTGTTTATCAGTTTTACTTAGTGCTCTCAGCTGGTACCAGCTCATGGGTTAGCTTGTGGTCCCACGGGGCCTTAAGCTCCATGTGATGCCTAGGGTATACTCTTGGAGCGTTATAGGTTGCCTTTTTCAACTATTAATAATTAATGCACATCCTTATTGTCCTATTCTTTTTCTCCATAAACAACACTGAAGAACCTTAAGGTGATGCACTAGTCTAAATAAGCCCCTTACTCAACAAGTCCTGAAGTTGCTCCTTCCGTTTCTTCAACTCTACAATCACCATTCTATAAGGATAAATAAAACTGGGCTTAGTGTCCAACTTTACATCAATACCAAAATCAATATCCTGGTAAGGAGAAACATCTAAAAATATTTCCAGGGAACACATCTATGAACTCCCTAAACACCCTCTTAACTCTAATGAAATTGTTTTGGTACTAGTATCATGAACATACATCAAATATGATAATCACTCTCTCTAGACCTACTATTGATCTTGAAGAAATAAAATTACCTTCTTGGGTGTTGTAATACCTCAAAAGTTCCCAAGAATTCATTTTAGACATAGCATAGGAAATAAAAAGAACCAGTAAAATTTACCTCAGGATGACCCTAACCTTGAGTTATGGTCAGGTATGATGAGTTGCTAGATTCACTCATCCTAATTATAGTTTTCAAAGTCTAGAAGGTTGAATTTTCATCTAGTGGCAACGACCAATCACAATAATTTATTGTGTGATAGGATAAGTCATCCCATCACTCATCTGAGTAGTCCTAGACCAAATCCAGAAAATTTATTTTTTTCTCAATGAAAATGATTGGATAGGGATGAGTTATTATTACCTCATCTAACTCATCAGGTCACTCACTCTGATGATGACCTGAGAGTTTACATTATGGTTCAGAAGGGATAAGTTAACATAATGACTCATCGTTAGTGAGAACGAGTCATTGTGTCCCAGTCTTGCCTAGACCAGAAATACTGCCTAGTCATAATGAGTCCAATAATGAATCTTGGTGAGACATGATGACTTATGGTGTTGACTCGTGATGTCTAGGTACAATAGAACAATTATGATTTATTGAGGATATTTTGATTCCTTCCACTTTCCAAACTCTCTATACTACATTGTTTAAGACTTATTGGGGAGGTATTAGAGGAACTTAAATTCTTCTTTAAAATTCTTCTTTACTACAAACTCAGAAAAATATTTGAAGAGTGATTAAAAATATCTCAAGCCCCAAGAAGATAGGGTTCCTTTTTATGTTCAGAATCTCTCAAGTTATTAGTAAGAATTCACCTTCCAGGTATATGGATATCATTAATAGGTACCCTTTCATCTGCTGAGTCCTAAATAACTCAAAATTTTTCAACTTATTCATAGATTAAACTTTAAGATTTTCATTCAATTTATGATATCCCTATTATTTTAGTTCCCTCATGATTTCTATGGTACAATGATTCACCATGATTATGATATCTTGCAAAACCTAAAAATTTATAAATTTTGTAATACCCCATATTTCCCTAGCATAATCTAAGTCCCAATGCATGAGTATTAGTAAATAAAAATTTCAAAAAACTCATCATTTTTCAGTTAGATCTTGCCATTATGTAGGAAATTGAATTATCTTTCCAACGATATAAAATTCACCTAATCTGATAACCGGGTAAGAAGTTATGGAGATTTTAAGTTTTAGTTATTAAACATTGTCATTTTAACCCTTAGCGCATTGCGGAGACAATCCAAATAACAACTGTCAATTTCCAGTGTGACTCCGCGATGTTGGCGTATCGCGGAGCAGGATAATTTTCCATTTGGCAATTTTCAGTGGGCCTCTACGATGGTGGCGCGTCGCCGAGGTGGCCAAATTGGCACTTCAAAGGATTGACGTGATAGCTCTGCATTGCAGTCTTTGTCTAGGTCCCAATTGTCCATTTCCAGTGGCTTGGTGCGATAGTGGCGCATCGCACCAAGGACAAAAAATTAGGATCCTCAATTTTTAGCTTCCGTTATAAATTTGTTCAAGGGTATTTGGGTATTTTTCCATGACCCTAATTAACCTAAAACACAAAATTTAACCCCTAAACACCCTAAGTAGTCATCATTATTTCAATTCCTCACACAATCAAATATCCTCTTTTCAAGAACAAGAAGCCCTAGCTCTTAAATTCTAGGCCAATCCTCAAACAAACTCACCCAGAACTTTAAGGAATTCACTATCCCAGGTATGTTAGATGTTCATCCATGGATTTCTTTTATCCATGGATTCCAAGTAACCTATTGAAATTTCAAGTTTTAGTCTTTTCAAGTTATTTTATTTTAAATTATGATATCATCCATTAATCTCCATGTACTATTGATTTTATACCATGTTACCATGAAATTATTGTTATTATTCAATCCTCCATATTTTAATATTGTTATTTATTAAATTAAATCATGATTTAATGCTATTATGATGAATTCGTGCTATTCCTATAAGTTCCATGACATTCCTATGATTGTTTTAAACCATGAACTATAAGTGTTTGATAAAATTCCTACAAGAGTGATTTATTTAATAAGAGCCTTCATGTTTTGATTTCCAAGTTTTAGTGTCATTTACTATAATTGTTTTGAGTCCTGGGGGTATTGAATACTCGGAATCCATAGTTGTTTATTTAGTCCAATCTCAGTACATTATAGAATAGTCTTCAGAACATACTATGAGCATTTTCAGAATAGTTAAATATCAGTCAGTTAAACTCAGAACAGTCTAGTATTTCAGTGTCTTTCAGTTGGAAGTAGGATTTAGCACCGAACGAGTGCAGGGATGGTGGATTACCTATTAGATAGGAAGATTCATTAGTAGTAGTCCCTATACTCTAGAACTACATAGCCAGTGTAGGATATGAGAAGTCTCCCGTCAGATTAGGTTTGACTATCTCGCAGGGGTCACCCGTCACTTTAGGCTTGACACCCTTAGTCCTTTGGACATTATATAAGTTTAGTGGATCAACACAACCATCGTTAGTACTCGTGGCACGGTATTAGTACCCTTCAAACTGGGGTTACAGGTTGGACCCGGATTAGCTCAAATTGGGGAATGTCGGTTAGATGATACCTCCCACAGTCTCAGATATAGTCTCAGATACAGCCTCAGATACAATCCCAATTTAGTTATTCCGTCTTAGTGTTTTTGACTAGAACATATAGATTTTAGTTATTTAGTTTACAGATTTTACTCAGTTCATGTTATATGCTGGTCATGCATCCTCAGTGTCTACAGATTTTCACGTATTTTCAGTATTTATAGATTCTCATACGTACACAGTATTTACATGCTTCTCTTATCTCCAGTGCCAACAAATTTCATGTTCTCTACTCAGTACTCCATGTTTTACATGCATATTCAGTTAATTATTAGTTCTTTTCACGAAACCATGCATATCAGCCTACCTTATTTAGCATACCAGTACATTCAAAGTACTGATCGCATACCTTTTCTTTTGCGCTATGATGTATTATATTATAGGTTCTGACGCTCAGTTCCCGGTTTGTGATTAGACTTATCAGATCCTTAGTAGTAGCATTGGTGAGTCCTTATACTTCAAGGACAAGCTTACTTTTTTTCACATCTCGGTTAGTAGTTAGTTGGGGTCTATCCCATCAATTCATATTTTGTCACTTAGTTTTAGAGGCTTTTATGACATTAGAGTCAGTTATTCAGTATTCAAATTTTTTGTTGACATGTTATTTCTTTAGTATTTAATTAGATTCAATTAGCTTTTCTATAGATACATATTTCAGTATTCATTCAGTGATAAAACCTTATGGCAATATCATATGTTTTCTGTAATTATGATATTATTATTCAGTGCTCACGACAGGTACAAGCTCATGGGTTAGCTTGTGGTCCTTCGGGACTATTAGCACCATATGATGCCCAGAGTTTACTCTCGGGGTGTTACAAACTTGGTATTAGAGCCTAAGGTTTTAAAGTGTCCTTGGAAGTCTGAAAGATGCGTCAAGTAGAATCTTGTGCATGGGTATGTAGCGCGCCACACTTATGGACGAGAGGCTACAAAATGTTTAGGAAAAGTTTCCCTTCTTTCAGTATTCATGTCGTGTAAGTGAGCATTAGATCATGCTAAACTCCCTGTCTAATCTATTTCTTCCTTCTGTTTATAGGACATGCCTCCCAAGAAGAATGGGAGAAAAATAGGAAATCAGCCAGCCCCTCAGCCCATCCAAGTAGGTCCTCTGGACGAGCACGTCTCTCACGTAGAATTCAGGACTGCGTTCACTACTCTAGCCAATTTCGTAGTAGCATAAAATGAATGGCCAGCTGCTATTCCTGTCAACTCAGTGGCCAATACTACTGAAACTAGAATTCGGGACTTCACCCGGATAAATCCTTCTTCTTTTACGGTATCCAAGTCTGAAGAGGATCCATAGGAATTCTTAGATATGGTTCAAAAGGTCACAGATGCTATGGGGGTGACATCTAGTCAGAGTGCTGAGTTGGCCGCATATCAGTTGTAGGATATAGCCCATACTTGGTTTAAGCAGTGGACGGTTGATAGGGGTGTAGATGCAGGACCTGTAGAATGGGAAGAGTTTGCCACAACTTTCTTAGACAGATTCTTCCCATTGGAGTTGAGAATGGCCAAGATGTTAGAGTTTATTAACTTGAGGTAGGGCAACATGAGCGTGAGGGAGTATTCCCTCAAGTTTAGTCAGTTAGATAGGTATGCTCCTCATGTGGTAGCTAATAACAGGTTTAAGATGAGTAAGTTTGTGTCTGGAGTATCTGATAGTGTGGTCAAGCAGTGTAGGACTGCAATGCTGATTACTGAGATGGACTTGTCTAGGCTGATAGTCCATGCTCAATAGATAGATGAGCAAAATATTAAGGAAAGAGAGATAGAAAACAAGAGGTCTAGGACAGGTAGTTTTAATTTCAATCAGCCAAAGTCAGAAGGTGGTAACCATTCTCAGTTTTATCAGAAGTCTATATCCCCAGCACCCTCTTCATCTAGTTCCCCAGTACCCAAATTTAGAAATGACAATAGGGATAGGGCATCAGGATCTAAGTCCCAGGTCAGTGTTAGCAGTGCTCGTGCGAATCCTCTATGTCAAAAATATGGTAGACACCATCAGGGTGTGTAGAACGGGTAGTGATGTATGCTTTGGGTATGGCAAGCCAGGCCATAGGATTGAGAGTGTCGGGTAGTTACTCAGAAAGGTAGGGATGTGCACCAATAGGGCCAGTACCATCTGTCATCAGTTCTATCTGATGGCCCAGTTCAGCAGGGTGCCACTTCTAGTGCTACCAGTGGTTAGCGTCCGACTAGATTATATGCTCTTCAGTCCCGCTAAGATCAGGAAAATTCTCCTGACATAGTTACTGGTACGTTGCAGGTCTTTCACTTACATATTTATGCTTTACTAGACCCTGGAGCTTCTCTTTCTTTTGTAACTCCATATATAGCTGTCAACTTCGGAGTCAGTCCCAAAACTCTAGCAGAGCCCTTTTCAGTGTCTACCCCAGTAGGCATTTCCATTGTATCTAGATAGGTATACAGGAACTGTTTGGTCATAATATCTCAGAAAGTTACCTCAGTTGATCTCGTGGAGTTAGAGATGATAAATTTTGATGTCATTCTTGGCATAGATTGGCTCCACTCATGCTATGCCTCAGTTGATTGTAGAAATAGAATAGTTTATTTTCAGTTCCCAAATGAACCAGTCCTTGAATGGAGGGGTAGTACTACAACTCTTAGGGGTCAGTTGATCTCGTATCTTAGAGTCAGAAAAATGATATCGAAGGGGTGTATTTACCATCTTGTGCGAGTTAAAGACTCTAATTAAGAAACTCCAACTCTTGAGTCAATTTGAGTAGTCAGGGAATTTCCAGATGTGTTCCTTGAAGATCTCCCCATAGTTCCTCCCGAAAGGGAAATTGACTTCGGAATAAACCTTCTTCCAGATACTCAGCCTATATCTATTTCGCCATACAGAATAGCTCCAGCTGAACTCAAAGAATTGAAAGAACAGTTGAAGGATCTCTTAGATAAGGGATTCATCAAATACAATATCTCTCCATGGGGCACACCTGTCCTATTCATGCATAAGAAATACGGTTCTCTCAGAATGTGTATTGACTACTGTCAGTTGAACAAAGTCAAAGTCAAGAATAAATATCCACTTCCTAGAATCGATGATTTGTTTGACCAATTTCAGGGAGCTAGTTCTTTTTCTACGATAGACCTTAGATCAGGCTATCATCAGCTCAGTGTCAGAAAAACTAACATTCCAAAAATAGCTTTCCGAACTCGGTATGGTCACTTCGAACTGCTAGTCATGTCCTTTGGTCTCATGAATGCCCCAACATCCTTCATGGACTTGATGAACCGAGTTTTCAAGCAGTACTTGGACATGTTTGTCATAATCTTCATTGATGACATTCTTGTTTACTCCCACAGCGAAACTGATCATGCAGACCATCTCGGAATAGTGTAGCAAACTCTTAGAGCCCATAATTTGTTTGCCAAATTCAGTAAGTGTGAATTCTGTCTAAGATCAATATATTTCCTTGGCCATATTATTTCCGATGATGGCATTAAAGTTGATCCTTAAAATATTGAGGTGGTGAGAAACTGGCCTAGAACCATCTCCCCATCAGATATCGGGAGTTTCTTGGGTTTAGCTGGCTATTACCGTCAATTTGTTGGAGGGTTTTCTTCTATTGCATCCCCCACGTCCAGATTGACTCAGAAGAAAGTTAAGTTTTAATGGTCAGATTCCAATGAGAAGAGTTTTTAGGAGTTGAAGAATCAACTAACCTCAGCCCCAGTCTTGACTCTACCAGATGCTTCAAATGGTTTTGTTGTGTACTTTGATACATCCAAAGTAGGTTTGGGTTATGTCCTCATACATATAGGTAAGGTCATAGCCTATGCCTCCAGATATCTTAAAACCCATGAGAAGAATTACCCTACTCATGATCTTGAGTTAGCAGCTGTAGTGTTTGACTTAAGGATTTGGAGGCATTACATGTATGGGGTGCATATGGATGTGTTCACAAATCACAAAAGCCTTTAGTATGTGTTCTCTCAGAAATATTTGAATCTGCATTAGAGAAAGTGGTTATAACTATTAAAGGATTATGACATGAGGGTTCTGTATCATCCGGGAAGGCCAATGTAGTAGATGGTGCTCTCAGTAGATTGTCCATGGGGAGTGTAGCTCATGTTGAGGATGGTAAGAAGCTGTTAGCTCAGGAAGTCCATCGGCTTGCCCGACTAGGTATACACTTACTTGATTCAATAAAAGGTAGTGTATGGGTACTGAGTAGCTTATAATCATCTCTAGTTTCCGAGGTCAAGGAAAAGCACGATAGAGATCACAGTTGTAATACCCCGAAAAAGGAAAATCAATATTAGCACCATATTTCAAGATTATGCATAGTACATCATGGTTCTTTGGTAATATCATGATCAAGTTTTATGTCAATTCCGGTCTCAAATACGTCCTAGCTATTAGGCGAATCAAAAAATTCTTTACCGATTGAATTCTTGGAAAGGATATTGGTATAGTCAACTTCAAATGCGCATATCTATCATTATACTTTGAAGTTTTAAGTTCATGACCCACCAACAGATAGATAATTGAATTATCTTTCCAATGATACTGATATTTCCTAAATCTGATATCGGAGTAAAAAGTTAGACCAATTTTACTCTAGCATGTTAGCCTGACAACTAAGTGACTACATTAGCTGATGGCTTATCACATATCTGACGACTTATCATATAATGTCGTCAGACTAAGGTAGAAAGTCATAAATTCCTGCATCAAGTGATGACATGAGCTGACGGCTTATCACATATGTGACGACATCAACCCAATGTCGTCAGCTGTAGAATTCAACATTTTCCAAACGGTTTTGGAGGGGTATTTTGGTATATTCCCTTCACCCCAAAGCTCCATAAACACTGAATTCAGCCTCCATTTCACCAAAATACATTCTTTTCTCTCAAATTCTCTAAAGAACAAGAAGAGGGGTTTCCAATTCAAGATCCAAATCTCAAGGATTCTTCCATAAATCTTCCCAAATCAAGTATCAAGGTATGTCATGTGTTGATTCATGGGTCGCTTTCACCCATGGATCTCAAGAATCTCTTTTCAAAATACAATATTTTTGTATTTATGAACGTTCATAATTTAAATAGAATTGAAATTCATGTTCATGATGTTGTGGGGTTTTGATTCATGTTTTAAAATACATATTCCAATGATTGACCCTAGTATATTAAGATTTTCTTAGTAATTATGATAAAACCCCTTCAATTTACAAGTTTATTGATGTATCCATGATAATTATATGTGTTGATAATGGTATAACCAAAGCATGCTCCCCATGTGTTTGACTAAATGCCTATGTGAAGGAAAAGTGCCATACTAGTATAATAATATGAAATTTCCATTCACATACAAGTTTATGCACGTCAAGTGTTTGATAAAATATCTTAGACAATGAATTATGGATATATGTGTAGCCATTGTGGTGCTTAAAAACTTGTACTTCATGAAATCTTCAACGTATTATGTTATGGATTGTGATGTTGGTCATGTATTCAAGAAAGGCATGCTTTGTCAGTTTCTTCCCATCAAGTCCTAGGGGTACTTGTACCTAAAAAATATAGCTGTGTGCCTAGAGTTAGTGTCATGTCTTCACGATATACTCAGTCAAGCCATGATCCATAGAAATCAGTCAGCCATGTGACATAGGAAAGCTCAGTTATATAGTAATCTCAGTACTATTTCTTCAGTCAATAGAAACTCAGTTAATTCAGTCCAGTTCAGTTCAGAAATCCATGTTCAGTGTCTATTTATGTGGGAGTAGGAATTAGCACCGAGTGAACCCAAGGATGAGAACACACACTGTCAGATGAGGGTGTGATTCTTAAAAGTTAGCCTTGCATTCCAGAACTATGTAGCCAGCATAGGTTGAGACATCAACACTGTCAGATGAGGGTTGTTGAGGTGGATAAACACTGTTAGATGAGGTTCCCACCATTCTCTTTTGGGAACACTATCAAATGAGGGTCACCCACAACTTGTCCTTACTAGTGGCGCGGTATTGACACCCTTCCAATTGGGGTTACACATTGGACCCTAACACAACTATATTGTATTATTTGAGGCATGTCGGTTAGATGACTACTTCCCATAGTTTCAGTTACAGATTAAGACTGTCAGATACAGTCATTCAGTCTCAGTAGTAGAACTTAGATAGTTCTGTAGAATTTAGGACTGTCAGATGCAGTCACCTTAGAAAAGAACAAAACTCATCTAGTTCCATCAGAAACTAGACTGTCAGATACAGTCGCTCAGTAGTAGTTATTTCAGTTATACGGTTTTCAGTATCTCATGTTATCAGTACTCAGATTCATTGATCATGTTATCATGAACTCAGTTACAATTATTATGTATTAACGCATGTATTCTCACGTTCATGTTGTTCAGTTAGTTAGTATAGTTCATGCACGTGAACCCTTTGCATTCAGCCTACCTCACATGCATACCAATACATTCAATCATATTGACGCATTTGCGCTATGGTGTTTTATACCATAGGTTCAGAAGCATGAGCTCTAGAGCATCAGTAGCTTTCCAGTACTCAGTAGTCAGAGTCAGCAGTGAGTCCTCATCCTTCGAGGACATGAGCATTATCTTATCATTTCAGTACTTAGTTTATTTCAGTAGTTGGATTTAGTTAGAGACATGTCCCATCAACTCCTTATTCAGACAGTTAGAGGCTTTTCAGACTATCATGTTCAGTCTATTTATTAGTTTGTTTTGGGTATTTCATACCCCACACAAATGTTATATTTTATTAGATATTGTGTCTCAGTTTTGAACCTTACGGCCTTACAACCTTTATTTCGGTATTTACACAGTATATTATTCAGTGTTCATGTACAGATATCAGTCATGGGTTAGCTTGTGGTCCTTCGGGGTCATAAGCACTGCGTAGCATTCTGGATACCAGATTCGGGGTGTTACAAACTTAGTATCAGAGCCTAAGGTTCAATAGTGTCCTAGGAAGTCTGAAATCCGTATCTAGTAGAGTCTTGTACATGGGTGTGTTGCGCGCCACATTTAGGTGCAGGAGGCTATAAGATGTTTTAGGAATAGTGTAACACCCCGCATTCAAGTACGTGTATTGGAATATTCAAGTACGTGTATTGGTCTTATTTATATGGAATTAATTTTTTATTTTATTTATACCGAAATTTGCCCGTCGATCGTTCCATGCGAAGGTTATTGAATAAGCTTTCCAATGATATAAATATTTCCAAAAACGTATAGGTTTCGGATATAATCGAGCACGTTCAAAACTATAAAACGGTGGCCGGGATATTTGGGAATAGTAAATGTGCAGGAAAATTTCCTGCACACAAACTACTGAGGCCAGCCAAATTTTTGGGTCAACTTAGAACGATCATAACTCCCTTAATATAATGAAATGGAAGATATGAGACCTATTAAAAGAAATACATTTGAGTCTTCTTTCCAATTCAATTGGTTTCATCCAAATCCAACGTCTGAGTAAGGAGTTATACCCATTTTACTTCAGCCTATCAAAACAGATTTTTAGGGTCAACTTCAAACGATCATAACTCCTTGTACAGGATGAACTAGGTGGCCTACTTTAATTGAAATAAAATACCTTTGATTTATATTTCCAACGATACCAATTTCACCCAAATACGATATTGGAGCAAAGAGTTATGGTCGATCTACTTTAGCTTATCAAAACAGTCCACCAAAGGACAGATGTGACATTATTTAAATTTTAAAGGCATTTTGGTCATTTCCTATTATATTATGGACGGGAATATGTGTATATATACATGTATATGAGTTCAAAAACTCATTTTCATCATCAATCATTGAGAAAGAACAAACCCTAGCCAAATTTGACCTTTAAATTACTTTTGATTCAACCGTAGAAATTCCAAAGTAATCCGATAACTGCGTTTGTCATCTCGAGAGCTTTGAACGACACCTATTATTTGTGCAAACAGGATTTCCTAATCAAGAGGTTAATTCTAAGGTATGAATATTGTTTGCCTTTGTTCTTTTCCATATGTATATGTGTGATATAGGATTATATGTATTGGTTGTTATTGAAAGGTGATGGAAATAAGGTTCTGGACTATTTTGCATGGTTTGGTTGTATTGAATTGTGGAAGGTGGATATGGTAATTGAGTTATGGAAGGTGGATATGGTGATATACTATTGAATTGATGATTATTTATGTCTATGGCTCAATTTGGTTTAATGGATTGGTTGGAAGGATAAATGAATCCAAACTTGATATTGGAGGATGTTGTATGAATATGCATGACATGTGAATGTAATTGGAGTATAAGAGGGTTAAAGTGATACCCTTTATGGTGTAATTAAGGCTTACTACTTAACCACTAGTTTGGTGAATTCAAATAATTGAATTGTGACGTTTGGTTGCTAATACTAGATTGTTATATATGTTCATTGTAGATAAGTAATCCGAAAAGACGGGAAGTCCATTTGGGTCTAGTATTGAAGGTTGATAGTCAGGTATGTAAAGCATACTCTATACCATATCTTTGGAATGAAAGTGAACAATTGTTTTATTAAAAAAGTTTCCAAAGTTATTCAATAACATGTGATCCATAATGGTTTTGTATGATGTCCTACGTTACCAATGAACTTGTTTCCACCCTACAAGATGTCAAGACATTCCAATACTTACTTGTTTTCCAAATCTTACATGTTTATTGCACTAATGAATGTCATAAGGTATCTGGTTACTCAAACAAGATCCATGTGCTATTAATGACTCCAAAACGTTTCATTGATATACCAATAAGTTCCTACTTCATTGTTATGGAATTATGACTCCAAAACACTTCATTGATGTTCCAATGAGTTCTTACTTCATTGTTATTGCATTGATGGTCTATTTATATGTCTCTTATTGATGTATCATTGTTTCAAAGTATCAAAAATGCGGTGGCGACCGAAATAACAATCTCAAAGATTAATTGAACTAAGTGATGGAAGTTCTCTCTTATCGGGTGGTATCCCAGGGGCATAAGCCTATCATGGGTCGATCCCTATTTATGTGTTTATGGGTGGTATCCCAGGGGCATAAGCCTATCATGGGTCGATCCCTATTTATGTGTTTATGAGTGGTATCCCAGGGGCATAAACCTATCATGGGTCGATCCCAGTTTATATGTACTGGAGGCAGCCTAATGGTCACAGTACAGTACAGTAATGATTACAAAGATGATAAGAACGAAGGTAAAGTGATTGAATAAATACAATGTACAGGTTGTCACAAGTTCTAGTAAGTGTGGTCCACTCATATTATGATTTATTCACTTGTTTTTTATTTCTATTGAGCTCCTATATCATATGTGATTATCTACAGCTTTACATACTCAGTACATATTTCGTACTGACGTCCCCCACGGAGGACCTACATTTCATCCTACAGGCACAAGTACCTCAGCTCATACACCGCACAAGTAGGAGCCAGGATATCCAGCTGCTTTTGATGAGCTCCAGTTTTCTTCGAGGCTTTCCGTGTCATATCCAGTCACTTTTGGTATTGTATAAAAGTTAGTTATATGGCGGGGTGTGTCTCGACCTTAGTTAAACTGTGTGTATTGTCTAGAGGCTTTGTATACCTAATGTACAGTCAATGTGGTGTTTTGTTAATAGACGTGATAACTCCAATGGCCAAGTATTGTATATACAAATATATGTGTGCTTGAGCTTATACAGGTGATTATTTCCTTTTATATGCGACATGATGCTGTCTGAATTTCGGGTTGTCATAGAGGTATGCATGGGAAGTATAAGGTTATGAGCTGGTTCTCCCGGGCCTCCTCGGTTACGGGTGCCAGTCCGCCTTAATAGGATTTGAGGCGTAACAAATAGTTTCCATTCTTTCTGTGTTTATGTCATGACAGTGAGAATAATCTCAAGCTAATCTCTCAGTATAATCTGTTTCTCCCTTTCTTCTACAAAACATGCCTCCTAAAAGAAGAAACGGGAATCAACCAGCCCCTCAGCCCGAAGATTCTTTGGGCGAACATATTTCTCATACAGAGTTCAGAGATGCATTCACTACTCTTGCTCAGTCAATTGCCGCTCAGAATGAATGACCAACTGTCATTCCGACCAACCCAGTGGCCAATTCAGCTGCAGCCAGGATTCGAGACTTCACCCGAATGAATCATCCATCTTTTCTCGGGTCTAAGTCAGATGAGGACCCTCAGGAATTCATCGATCAGGTTTAGAAAGTTACAGACATCATAGGGGTTACTCCTAGTGAGAGTGCTAAGCTAGCTGCATATTAGTTGTAGGATGTTTCCCACACTTGGTACATGCAGTGAAAGTTAGAAAGGTCAGTTGATGCAGGACCTATAGAGTGGGATGAGTTTGTCACCGCATTCTTAGAGAGGTTCTTTCCTCAAGAGATGAGAGAAGATACGGTGTTAGAATTCATTAACCTCAGGCAGGGAAACATGAGGGTGAAAGAGTATTCTCTTAAGTTTACTCAATTAGCCAGATATGCCCCTCATGTGGTTGTAGACAATAGGGCCAAGATGAGTAAGTTTATTTCTGGGGTGAATGATAGTGTGGTCAACAAGTGTAGATCTGCAATGTTGAATAGTGACATGACTTTAGCCAGGCTTATGACTCATGCTCATCAGATAGAGGAGCAAAATATTAAGATGAGGGAGAAGCAGAAGAAGAGAGCAAGGATAGGTAGTTTCAACTTTGCCCAGACCAAATAAGAAGGAGGAAACCTTTCTTAGTTTTGTCCTAAGTCATCAGTTCCAGCTCTTTTTTCAGCTAGTACTCTAGCTCCTAAGTTCATGGATGGTAATAGAGATAGGGCGCCAGGCTCTAAGTCTCAGGGCAGTGTCAGCAATGCCCGAACTAATCCCCTTTGTTAGACTTGTGGTAAGAGCCATAAAGGTATTTTCAGAGCTGGCAGCGATGTTTGTTTTGGATGTGGCAAGCCAGGCCACAGAGTCAGAGGTTGTCCCTAGTCAGGTTATCAGGGTCAGCAAAACCATTCTTCAACTCAGTCTGGTCGTCCATATCAGCAGGGTGCCACTTCCAGTGCTACTAGTGGGCAACACTCAAATAGACTTTATGTTCTCCAGTCCCGATAGGATCATGAAAATTCTCTTGATGTGGTTAATGGTACGTTATAGATCTTTCACTTTCATGTTTATGCTTTGCTAGATCCAGGTGCTTCCTTGTCTTTTGTTACTCCTATATAGCAAAAATTTTGGAATTAGTCTCGAAATTCTTGTAGAGCCCTTTTTAGTCTCTACCCCAGTAGGTAAGACCATTATAGCCCGATGGGTATAAATGAACTATCCGATTATGATATTTCAGAAAGTCACTTCAGCAGACTTAGTCGAATTAGAGATGACTAATTTTGATGTCATTCTTGGCATGTATTGGCTTCACTCCTATTCCATAGTCGACTGCAGAAGTAGAATAGTCCAGTTTTGGTTTCTGAATAAACCCATCCTAGAGTGGAGGGGTAGTACTTCAGTTTTCAGAGGTCAACTTGTTTCCTACCTTCGGGCAAGGAAAATGATGTCTAAAGGATGTGACTATCATCTTGTTCGAGCTAAGGACACTATTTCCAAAACTCCAAGTCTTGATTCAGTCCCAGTCATGAATGAATATTCAATTGTCTTTCCCGAAGATCTTCCCAGAATTCCTCCCAAAAGGGAAATAGACTTCGACATTGATTTTTTTCTAGATACTCAGCCTATATTAATTTTACCATATAGAATAGCACCAGCAGAACTCAGAGAATTTGAAAAATCTCTTAGATAAGGGGTTCATCAGGACCAGCGTATCCCCATGAGGCGCACCAGTCTTATTCGTGTGCAATAAAGATAGTTCTCACAGAATGTGCATTGATTACTGTCAGCTCAATAAATTCACGGTAAAGAACAAGTATCCACTTCCCCGTATTGATGACTTGTTTGACCAACTTCAGGGTGTCAGCTATTTTTCTAAGATAGACCTCAGATCAGGCTATCATCAGCTCAGAGTCAGGGAACGTGACATTTCAAAAACAGCTTTCCGAACTCGGTATGGTCACTTCGAATTCCTAGTCATGTCCTTTGGTCTTACTAATGCCCCAACATTTTTCATAGACTTGATGAACCGGGTGTTTAAATAGTACTTGGACATGTTCGTCATAGTCTTCATAGATGATACTCTGGCCTATTCTTGTAGTGAGCATGATCATGCAGACCATCTCAGAATTGTACTTCAGACTCTCAGATATCATCAGCTATTTGCCAAATTCAGTAAGTGCGAGTTTTTGCTAAGGTTAGTAGAATTTCTTGGTTATATCATTATCGGTGATGGCATTAGGGTTGATCCTCAAAAGACCGAAGTG
Source organism: Capsicum pubescens (assembly GCA_030864215.1). NCBI lineage: Eukaryota > Viridiplantae > Streptophyta > Magnoliopsida > Solanales > Solanaceae > Capsicum > Capsicum pubescens. The sequence continues at coordinate 103,399,905 of CM061538.1, forward strand.
GTAAGAAACTGGCCTCGCCCTGTATCTCTATCAGATATCAGGAGTTTCTTGGGTTTAACTGGATATTACAGATGGTTTGTTGAGGGATTTTCTTCTATTGCATCCCTTATGTTCAGGTTGACTCAAAAGAAGGTCAAGTTTTAGTGGTCAGATCCTTGTGAGAGGAGTTTTCAAGAGCTGAAGACTCGACTTACCTCAGCCTTAGTCCTAGCTCTTCTAGATGGTTCAGATGGGTTCGTAGTATATTGTGATGCATCCAGAGTAGGTTTGGGTTGTGTCCTCATGCAGCATGGTAAGGTCATAGCCTATGCCTCCAGACAACTTAAACCCCATGAGAAGAATTATCCGACTCATGATCTTGAGTTAGCAGCTATAGTATTTTCCTTAAAGATTTAGAGGCATTATCTATACGATGTTCATGTAGATGTGTTCATAGACCATAAGAGCCTTCAATACATATTCTCTTAGAAAGATATTAGCCTCCACCAGAGAAGGTGTTTAGAGCTCTTAAAAAATTATGACATAAGTGTACTTTATCATTCGGGCAAGGCCAACGTAGTGGCCGACACTCTTAGTAGACTATCTATGGTAGTGTTGCTCATGTTGAGGATAGTAAGAAGAAGTTAGCTCAAGAAGTCCATCAGCTTGCCATACTAGGTGTTCGCTTAGTCGATACATAGGAGGGTCATGTATAGGTTAAGAGTATTTTTGAATCATCTCTAGTTTTTGAGGTAAAAGAAAAGCAAGATAGAGGTCCCAGTCTAGTCAAGTTGAAAGAGTTAGTCAAGGATCAGAAGGTTGAGGTTTTCTCCCAGGGAGAGATGGTGTTCTGCGTTGTCAGGGTCATCTGTGTGTTCTAGGTGTAGATGAATTAAGGGAGTGAATTCTTGCAGAAGCACATGTTGCACGATACTCTATTCATACATGAGCCACAAAGATGTACCGCAACTTGTGGGAGATCTATTGGTGGAGTGGGATGAAAAGAGATATTGTAGAGTTTATGGCTAAGTGCTCTACATGTCAGTAAGTTAAGATAGAGCATCAGAAGCCTAGTGGTCCCATGCAAGAGTTTATTATTCCCACATGGAAATGGGATAAAGTGAACATGGACATTGTGATGGGTTTGCCACGTACTCGCCGTCAGCATGATTCAGTTTGGGTCATTGTAGATAGGATGATAAAATCAGCTCATTCCCTTCTAGTTCATACCTCTTATTCAGCCGAGGAATATGCCAAATTCTATATCAGGGAGTTGGTCAGATTACACGGTATTCCATTGTCTATTATTTCAGACAGAGGTACCCAGTTCACCTCCCACTTCTGGAAAGCATTCCAAAAGGGTCTTGGTACCCAAATTTATCTCAATACAATCTTTCATCCCCGGACAGACGGTCAAGTAGAAAGGACCATTCAGACATTGGAGGAAATGCTAAGGGAGTGTGTAATTGATTTCTAGGAAAGTTGGGATGACCACTTGCCTTTGATTGAGTTTGCATACAACAACAACTATTATTCAATTATTCAAATAGGTCCATTTGAATCTCTCTATGATAGGAGATACAGATCTCCAGTCGGTTGGTTCGAAGTTAGTGAGGCCTCAGTCATAGGGCCTGACTTGGTATTCGATGCCTTAGAAAAAGTTCAGTTGATCATAGAGAGACTTCGGACTGCTCAGAGCCGACAAAAGTCTTATGCAGATGTATGCAGAAAGGATCTCGAGTTCGAAATTGGTGACTTTGTCTATTTAAAGATCTCTCCTATGAAGGGAGTGAAGAGATTTGACAAGAAGGGGGAGATTAGTCCCAAATATGTCGATCCCTTCAAAATTCTCAGTCGCTTCAGCAAAGTAGCTTATGATCTCGCATTGCCTTCAGATCTAGCCTCAGTTCACCTTGTCTTCCATGTCTCTTTGTTCAAGAAGTGTCTAGGTGACCCAAAAGATATAGTCCCTATTCAGAGCATAGATGTTCAGAACAGTCTCTCTTATGAAGAAATTCCAATCGAAATCCTTGACTACTAGATTCGTAGACTAAGGAACAAAGAAGTCTCTCTAGTCAAAGTTCTTTGGCGGAATCAGTCCGTTGAGAGAGCAACTTGGGAAGCAGAAGCAGACATATGAATCATGTACCCTCACCACTTCTCCGCAAAATCAGACTCAGCTCAAGGTAATAATTTTTCTTAAGCTTATTCAGTTTCATGTTCAGATTTCCATTATAAACTTGGTACCAAATACTATTACATATCCAGTCATGCATTCATGTGTCAGCTCAGTCATGTATTCATGCATCAAATATGCATGTTCAATATGATAAAACCAGCTTATTAGTCATGTCAGTCATGAAATCATGCTTCAGTTGTGCATGTCCAGTATGTACTTTCAGTTATCATTTCTCTCAGTCTAATTAGTCTCATTCGAGGACGAATGTTCCCAAGGGGGAGATATTGTAATACCCCAAAAAATGCAAATCATTATTAGCACCATATTTCAAGCTTATGTATAGTACATCATGGTTCTTCTTTAGTTTCATGATCAAGTTTTATGTTAATTAAGGTCTTAAATACGTCCTAGCTATTAGGGGAATCAAAACATTCCTTACCGATTGAATTCTTGTGGAGGATATTGGTATAGTCAACTTCAAATGAGCATATATATCATTATACTATGAATTTTTGAGCTTATGACCCACTAAAATATAGATAATTGAATTAGCTTTCCAACGATACCAATTTTGCCCAAATCCGATATTGAAGCAAAACGTTATACCCATTTTACTTCAGCATGTTAGCCTGGCAACTAAGTGACGACATTAGCTGACGGCTTATCATATATCTGACGACATATCAGCTAATGTCGTTAGCCTTAGGCAGAAAGTCATAAATTCCAGCATCAAGTGATGACATGAGCTGACGGCTTATCACATATGTGATGACATCAACCCAATATCGTCAGCCGTAGAATTCAACATTTTCCAAACGGTTTTGGAAGGGTATTTTTGTATTTTACCTTCACCCCAAAGATCCATAATCACCGAATGCAGCCTCCATTTCACCAAAATACATTATTTTCTCTCAAATTCGCTCAAGAACAAGAGGAGGGGTTTCCAATTCAAGATCCAAATCTCAAGGATTATTTCATCAATCTTCCCGAATCAAGTATCAAGGTATGTCATGTGTTGATTCATGGGTCCCTTTCACCCATGAAGCTCAATAATCTCTTTTCGAAATACAAGATTTGTGTATTTATGAACTTTCATGATTTAAATAGAATTGAAATTCATATTCATGATGTTTTGGGGTTTTGATTCATGTTTTAAATTACATATTCCAATGATTGACCCAAGTATATAAAGATTTTCTTGATAATCAAGATAAACACCCTTCAATTAATAAGTTGATTGATGTATCCATTATCATTAGATGTGTTGATGATTGTATAACCAAAGCATGCTCCCCATGTGCTTGACTAAATGCCTATTTGAAGGAAAAGTGCCATACTAGTATAATAATATGAAATTTCCATTCACGTACAAGTTTATGCACATCAAGTGTTTGATGAAATGTCTTAGTCAATGAATTATGGATATATGTGTAGCCATTGTGGTGCTTTAAAACATGTACTTCATGAAATCTCCAACATATTGTGTTATGGATTGTGATGTTGGTCATGTATTCAAGAAAGGCATGCTTTGTCAGTTTCTTCCCATCGAGTCCTAGGGGTACTTGTACCTAAAAAATATAGCTGTGTGCCTAGAGTTAGTGTCATGTCTTCACGATATACTCAGTCAAGCCATGATCCATGGAAATCAGTCAACCATGTGACATAGGAAAGCTCAGTAATATAGTAATCTCAGTACTATTTCATCATTCAATAGAAACTAAGTTAATTCAGTCCAGTTCAGAAAACCATGTTCAGTGTCTATTTAGGTGGGAATAGGAATTAGCACCGAGTGAACCCAAGGATGGGAACACACACTGTCAGATGAGGGTGTGATTCTTAAAAGTCTACCTTGCATTCCAGAACTATGTAGCCAGCATAGGTTGAGACATCAACACTGTCAGATGAGGGTTGTTGAGGTGGATAAACACTGTCAGATAAGGGTCCCACCATTCTCTTTTGGGAACACTATCAAATAAGGGTCACCCACAACTTGTCCTTACTAGTGGCGCGGTATTGACACCCTTCCAATTGGTGTTACACATTGGACCCTAACACAACTATATTGCATTATTTAAGGCATGACAGTTAGATGACTACTTCCCATAGTTTCAGTTACAGATCAGGACTGTCAGATATAGTCATTCATTCTCAGTAATAGAACTCAGATAGTTCTATAGAATTTAGGACTGTCAGATGCAGTCACCTTAGAAGAGAACAAAACTCAGCTAGTTCCATCAGAAACTAGACTGTCAGATACAGTCGCTCAGTATTAGTTATTTCAGTTATATGGTTTTCAATATCTCATGTTATCAGTACTCAGATTCAGTGATCATGTTATCATGAACTCAGTTACAATTATTATGTATTAACGCATGTATTCTCACGTTCATGTTGTTCAGTCAGTTAGTATAGTTCATGCATGTGAACCCTTTACATTCAGCCTACCTCATATGGATACCAATACATTCAATCATACTGACGCATTTGTGCTATGGTGTTTTATACCATAGGTTCAGAAGCACGAGCTCCAGAGCATCAGTAACTTTCCAGTACTCAGTAGTCAGAGTCAGCAGTGAGTCCTCATCCTTCGAGGACATGAGCATTATCTTATCATTTCAGTACTTAGTTTATTTTAGTAGTTGGATTTAGTTGGGGACATGTTCTATCAACTCCTTATTCAGACAGTTAGAGGCTTTTCAGACTATCATGTTTAGTCTATTTATTAGTTTGTTTTGGTTATTTCATACCCCACACAAATGTTATATTTTATTAGATATTGTGTCTCAGTTTTGAACCTGACGGCCTTACAACATTTATTTCTGCATTTACACAGTATATTATTCAGTGTTTATGTACAAATATCAGTCATGGGTTAGCTTGTGGTCCTTCGGGGTCATGAGCACCGTGTAGCATTTTGGGTACCAGATTCGGGGTGTTACAAACTTAGTATCAGAGCCTAAGGTTCAATAGTGTCCTAGGAAGTCTGAAATCCGCATCTAGTAGAGTCTTGTACATGGGTGTATTGCGCGCCACATTTAGGTGCAGGAGGCTATAAGATGTTTTAGGAATAGTTTCCATTCTTTATGTGTTCATGTCATGACAGTGAGAATAATCTCAAGCTAATCTCTCAGTATAATTCGTTTCTCCCTTTCTTCTACAGAACATGCCTCCTAAAAGAAGAAACGGGAATCAACCAGCCTCTCAGCCTGAAGATTCTTTGGGCGAACATATTTCTCATGCAGAGTTCAGAGCTGCATTCACTACTCTTGTTCAGTCAGTTGCTGCTCAGAATGAATGACCAACTGTCATTCCGACCAACCCAGTGGCCAATTCAGCTGCAGCCAGGATTCGAGACTTCACCCGAATGAATCATCCATTCTTTCTCAGGTCTAAGTCAGATGAGGACCCTCAGGAATTTATCGATCAGGTTTAGAATGTTACAAACATCATGGGGGTTACTCCTAGTGAGAGTGCTGAGCTAGCTGCATATCAGTTGTAGGATGTTTCCCACACTTGGTACACGCAGTGAAAGTTAGAAAGGTCAGTTGATGCAGGACCTATAGAGTGGGATGAGTTTGTCACCGCATTCTTAGAGAGGTTCTTTCCCCAAGAGCTGAGCGAAGATACAGTGTTAGAATTCATTAACCTCAGGCAGGGAAACATGAGGGTGAAAGAGTATTCTCTTAAGTTTACTCAATTAGCCAGATATGCCCTTCATGTGGTTGTAGACAACAGGGCCAAGATGAGTAAGTTTGTTTCTGGGGTGAATGATAGTGTGGTCAACAAGTGTAGATCTGCGATGTTGAATAGTGACATGACTTTTGCCACGCTTATGACTTATGCTCAGCAGATAGAGGAGAAAAAGATTAAGATGAGAGAGAAGCAAAATAAGACAGCAAGGATAGGTAGTTTCAACTTTGCCCAACCCAAATCAGAAGGAAGAAACCTTTCTCAGTTTTGTCCTAAGTCATCAGTTCCAGCTCTTTTTTGGCTAGTACTCTACCTCCTAAGTTTATGGATGGTAATAGAGATAGGGTGCTAGGCTCTAAGTCTCAGGGCAGTGTCAGCAATGCCCGAACTAATCCCCTTTGTTAGACTTGTGTAAGAGCCACAAAGGTGTTTGCAGAGCTGGCAGCGATGTTTGTTTTGGATGCGGCAAGCCAGGCCACAAAGTCAGAGATTGTTCCTTGTCAGGTTATCAGGGTCAGCAAAACCGTTCCTCAACTCAGTCTGGTCGCCCATATTAGCAGGGTTCCACTTCCAGTGCTACTAGTGGGCAACGCCTAAATAGAATTTATGCTCTCTAGTTACGATAGCATAATGAAAATTTTCTTGATGTGGTTAATGGTACATTACAGATCTTTCACTTACATGTTTATGCTTTGCTAGATCCAGGTGCTTCCTTATCTTTTGTTACTCCTTATATAGCAGGCAATTTTGGAATTAGTCCCGAAATTCTTGTAGAGCCCTTTTTAGTCTCTACCCCAGTAGGTAAGACCATTATAGCCTGACGGGTATATAGGAACTATGCGGTTATGATATTTCAGAAAGTCACTTCAGCAGACTTAGTTGAATTAGAGTTGACTAATTTTGATATCATTTTTGGCATGAATTGGCTTCACTCCTTCTATTCCATAGTCGACTGCAGAAGCAGAATAGTCCAGTTCTAGTTTTTGAATAAACCCATCCTAGAGTGGAGGGATAGTACTTCAGTTTTTAGAGGTCAGCCTGTTTCCTACCTTAGGGTTGCCCAGAGCCGACAAAAATCGTATACAGATGTGAGGAGAAAGGATCTTGAGTTTGAGTTCGGTGATTTCGTGTACTTGAAAATCTCTCCCATGAAGGGAGTGAGGAGATTCGGCAAGAAAGGGAAACTCAGTCCCTGATATGTAGGTCCCTTCAGAATTCTCAGTCATTTTGGAAAGGTAGCTTATGAACTTGAGTTGCTTGTACATTTAGTCTCAGTACACCCAGTGTTCCATGTACCATTGTTGAAAAAGTGTATCGGTGATCCAGTTGTAGTTGTTCCCTTAGAAAGTATAGATATTCAGAATAGTCTTTCCTTTGAGGAAGTTCTAGTCGAAATTCTTGATCATCAAGTTCGTAGACTAAGGAACAAAGAAGTTCCATTGGTCAAAGTTCTTTGGTGGAATCAGTTTGTTGAGGGAGCCACTTGGGTAGCAGAATCAGATATGCAGACCAAGATCTCTCATCTCTTCTCCTAGAATTCAGATTCAGTATAGGGTACTAATCTTCTTAAGATTTCTCTCTATTATGCTCAGTTTTAGTTTCACATTATGTTCATGTCAATATTGCATTTATATATCAATTCAGTCATGCATTCCATGCATCAGATATACATGTTCAGTGTGTAAGCTCAGCCCAACAGCTTTCCCTTAGCTTAACCAGTCTCATTCGAGGGCGAATGATCCCAAGGGGGAGATATTGTAATGCCTCGTATTTCCCTAGCATAATCTAAGTCCCAGTGCATGAGTATTAGTAAATAAAAATTTAGAAACACTCATCATTTTTTATTTAGATCCTAGCATTGTGTTGGAAATTGAATTAGATTTCCAATGATATAAAATTCGCCCAAATCTGATAACCGGGTAAGAAGTTATGGCGATTTTAAGTTTCAGTCATTAAACATCATCATTTTAACTCTTAGCGCATTGCAGAGATAGTCCAAATGACAATTTTCAATTTCCAGTATGACTCCATGATGTTGGCGCATCGTGGAGCAGGCTAATTTTCCATTTGGCAATATCCAGTGGGCCTCCGCGATGGTGGCGCATCACAGAGGTGGCCAAATTGGCACTTCAAAGAATTAACGTGATAGCTCCGCATCGCGGTGTTTATCCAGGTCCCAATTATCTATTTCCAGAGGCTTGGCACAATAGTAGCGCGTCGCTCTAAGGCCAAAAATTGGGATCCTCAGTTTTTAGCTTCCTTTTTAAATTTGTTCAGGGGTATTTAGGTCTTTTTCCATGGCCCTAATTAATCTAAAACATGAAATTTAACCCCTAAACACCCTAAGTAGTCATCATTATTTTAATTCCTCACATAATCAGAGATCCTCTTTTCAAGAACAAGAAACCCTAGCTCTCGAATTCAAGGCCAATCCTAAAAAAAACTCACCCAGAACTTCAAGAAATTCACTATCTGAGGTATGTTAGATTTTCATCCATGGATTCCTTTCATCCATGGCGTCCAAGTGACCTATTAAAATTTCAAGTTTTAGTCTTTTCAAGTCATTTGATTTTAAATTATGATTTCATCCATGAATCTCCATGTACTATTGATTTGATACCATGTTACCTTGAAATTATTGTAATTATTCAATCCTCCATATTTTAATATTATTATTTATTGAATTAAGCCATGATTTAGTGCTATTATGATAAATTCATGCTATTCCTACAAGTTCCATGACATTCCTATGATTGTTTTAAACCAGGAACTATATGTGTTTGATAAAATGCCTACAATAGTGATTTATTTAATAAGAGCCTTCATGTTTTGATCTCCAAGTTTTAGTGTCATTTTACTATAATTGTTTTAAGTCCTGGGTGTATTGAATACTCGAAATCCATAGTTGTTTATTTAGTCTAGTCTCAGTACATTACAGAATAGTCTTCAGAACATACTATGAGCATTTTCAAAATAGTTAAATATCAGTCAGTTAAACTCAGAACAGTCTAGTATTTCAGTATCTTTTAGTTGGGAGTAGGATTTAGCACCGAGCAAGTATAGGGATGGTAGCTTCCCCATCAGATAGGAAGAGTCGTTAGTAGCAATCCCTATATTCCAGAACTGCATAGCCAACATAGGGTATGAGAAGACACCCGTCAGATTAGGCTTGACTATCTTGCAGGGGACACCCGTCACTTCAGACTTGACACCCTTAGTTCTTTGGATATTATGTCATTTTAGTGGATCCACACAACCATCGTTAGTTCCCGTGCCATGGTATTAACACCCATCCAACTGGGGTTACAGGTTGGACCCCGATTAGCTCAAATTAGGGAATGCCGGTTAGATGATACCTCCCACAGTCTCAGATATAGTCTCAGATATAGCCTCAGATATAGTCCCAGTTTAATTATTCAGTTTTAGTGTTGTTTGACCAGAACATATAGATTTTAGTTATTTAGTTTACAGATTTTACTCAGTTCATGTTATATGCTGGTCATGCATCCTCAGTGTCTACAGATTTTCACATATTTTCACTATTTATAGATTCTCATGCATACACAGTATTTACATGCTTCTCGTATCTCCAGTGCCTATAGATTTCATGTTCTCTACTTAGTACTCTATGTTTTATATGCATATTCTGTTAATTATTAGTTCTGTTCATGAAACTATACATATCAGCCTACCTCATTTAGCATACTAGTACATTCAAAGTACTAATCGCATACCTTTTCTTTTGCGCTATGGTGTAATATATCATAGATTCTGATGCTCAGTTCTCGGCTCGCGATAAAACTTATCAGATTCTCTGCAGTAGCAGTGGTAATTCCTCATACTTTGAGGGCATGCTTACTTTATTTCATATCTTAGTTAGTAGTTAGTTGGGGACTCTCATATTTAGTCTGTCAGTTTTAGAGGCTTTTCAGACATTAGAGTTAGTTATTCAATATTTGGATTTTCAGTTGACATGTCAATTCTTTAGTATTTAATTAAATTCAGTTAGTTCTTCTATAGATACATATTTCAGTATTGATTCAGTGATAAAACCTTATGGCAATATCATATGTTTTCCAAAATTATGATATTATTATTCAGTGCTAATGACAGGTACCAGCGCATAGGTTAGCTTGTGGTTCCTCAGGTCTATAAGCACCATGTGACGTCCAGGGTGTACTCTCGGGGCGTAACAAAGTTATACTTAGCTTGATTTCTCAATACATTCATATAGACTGATTTTCAGTCATAGAGCTTGGTGTGTTATGAATACACGATCCAAATATTCAATGATTTTAGCAAGGATGAACATAAATAGTTTAAATTTACAAACTTACCACATATTTTCAGTTATATAGACCTCTAGGAGACATATAGATAAAGTATGTTTTGATTTAATTTTGCATATTATTTAATCCAATATGGGAGTAGTACTTAACACCGATTTGAACTGAGGTTTAGTGCACCCAAGTCCTAGAACTACGTGCCGTCATAGAATATTTATCCCTCCCAGATGGGTATTAGTTTATTGATCATACCAGTCATGCTTCTATACCCTGGCAAGGTATATTGGGTGTTCGAACTCCATCATCTCATATGGTTTATGTCAATTAACAGGCTCTCCCATAAATTTAACTTTGGTAAACGTCCCTCAGTTCAACAAATATTTACCTTGAATTAACTTTTCATACTTATCTTTTTCATATCAGTTAATACACATCTATAATCAGGTCATTATATTACAGTTCAACTTTTGCAGTCTGTATTACATTTTAGTTCAGTACTTTAGTACTTCCCAGCATGTTCGATTTATTTTACAATTTCATTCTTACATGCTTAGTACATTTGGCATTGATCACATACTTTTTTGTGATTTATAATATTATAATATGGGTTCGTATTCTTAACATCAATTTCACAATTAATATGCTTCAATGCAACCTCAACTAGTATCACTGTCGAGTCCTCATCATCTAAACATGAAGACCTTATCTTTATATTTTTAGTTTTTTAGTTTTTAGACATTTAGAGTTAGCTGGGGGCATGTCCTAGCAACTCATTAGTTGTTAGAGGCTTCTATACATAGAGTCAGATATTTAGCTTATTCAATTTAAGTTTTTATTTTAATTGACCTGGATTACTACTAGCAGTATTTGATTATCATATTCTAGATTCATACTTGTCATGTAAGTTAGATTTCATATTAGTTATTTAGTTATTTTCATTACTATTAGTGTTATGACTTACTATGGGTTAGCTTAGGATCACTAATGTCTCTAAGAACCATGTTACGTCAAAGGTGTAAACTCAAGTCATGACAAACATAGTATAAAAGCATCAAGTTTAAAGTGTCCTAGGGTGTCTAAATTCACATTAAGTAGAGTCTCATTCGTAGGCGTGAAGCGCACCACACTTATGAGGAATAGGCTATGAAGTGTTTTAGTAACGCTCATTTCTTTTATACTCATATCGTGCAATAGTGTAAAAGCACTATTTATTCTTCAAACTTATGTTTTATCTATTTACTAAAAATTCCTCCCAGAAGAGCCAACAAATAAAGAATAGTAATAGCAATAAACAAGCCCCAACATCTCAAGCAAATCCCCTAAATTATACCAAGTTCAAAGTTGTATTTTAGGTGTTTGCTCAGGCTCTGACCAATCAAGTCAATCATAATGCTATTGCACTAGCTAATCTAAATGGAAATATACCTTCCACGAGGTTCTAGTATTTCACTCAAATTAATTATACATAGTTCTATGATTCTAGGGTAAATAAAGATCAACAAGATTTTATGATGAGGTTCAAAAATTACTCAAATTATAGGCATCACTTCAGTTGAGAGTATAAATTTAGCCACTTATTAGTTGAATTGAGTGGCTCAAATTTGGTACAAATAGTGGAAGGTATACATATAGATGCAGACCTAGTTAATTGGGATGAATTTTTGACTACCTTCTTTGATAGATTATATGCTTGTGTGTTGAGAGAAGCTAAGGTTGAAGAATTTATCAACTTGAAGTAGAGTAGTATGTCAGTGGAAGAGTATTCTCTGAAGTTTATGCAGCTCTCCAAGTATGTTTCAGAGATAGTGGTTGAGGCTAGGGCTTGAATAAGTAAGTTCATTTTAGGTGTCTTAGATTTAATTATCAAGGAGTGTATGACCACCATTCTTATTGGAGAAATAGACATCCCTAGACTTATTACTCATGCTTAGAAAAATTGAGAAGGAGAAAATAAAAGAGAAGGAGAAGGACACTAACAGATTTAGGACAAGTAACTTTTACTATTTTCAACAGAGGTTGGGTGGTTGAAATCACTCTCAATTCCAAGAAATGTCTTCAGATCCAGCATGTTCTTCAGCTAGTGCAACATCCTCTAAGCCTAGCATGACAAGAATAATAGATCATTAGGCTCTAAGTCTCAAGGTAGTGTCACACACAACCACACTTTTCCAGCATATCCTAAGTATCGTAAGAACTATCTAGTAAGTGTTGTTGTGGAAAGGAGGGTTGTTATAGATGTGATCAAATAGTCCATAGTCTAAGAGAGTGCCTCTTTATCGAGTATCAAAATGGGGGAAACAAGTCTCAGTCTACTACTTTAGAAGCCCCTTCAAGTCGCCGAACTCAGAAGGGTGCTTCATCTAGTATAGGTGGTTGGCAGTGCTAGAACAAGTTCTACACTTTATAGACTCAACAGTATTACATTAGTTCCTCTAATATTGTCATTGGTATGTGGTGATTCATTTATATTGATATTTACGCATGTTTGATCTCAAAGCCACACTTCTCATGGTGACTTCTTATATTGCAGTAGATATTGGTTTTAGTTCCAAAGCTCTTTAAGAACCCTTCTAAATCTCTACAATATTGTTGACTCAATTAGAGCCAAATGGTTATACAAAATTTCCCAGTCTCCATTTTCCAAAAAAATCACCACAGTTGATATAGTAGAGTTAGAGATATCGACTTTGATATAATTCTTGGAATGAATTTTTTACATATTTTTTATACCTCGGTCAATTGTAGAACCAGAGTTTTTAAGTTTCAGTTCCCAAATGAACCAATCTTAGAATGGAAGGGTAGAACTTTAGTTCCTATAGGTCAGTTTGACTCTTACCTTAAGGACCAATAGATAATCTCTAAGGTTTGCATCTATCATTTAGTTTTGGATAAGGTTGTCAAGTTTTAAACCCCAACTCCTTAGTTAGTTCTGCTGTAAATAAGTTTCCAAATGTGTTTTTTGAAGATCATCCTAGAGTCCCTCTCGAGTAGGAGATAGACTTTGGAATAGACCTTCTAGATACCCAACATATCTTAGTTCCTCCTTACAAAATGGAACAGTAAGCGTAAGGAATTAATGGAAGAGTTAAAGGACCTTTTAGATAGAGGTTTTATCAAACCCAACATTTTACCATGGGGTTCTCTAATTCTCTACGTGCATAAAAAGATGGTTCTCTCATAATATGCATTAACTATCACCAGTTGAACAAAGTCATAATCAAGAATAAGTTTCTTATTCCTAGAATTCATGATTTACTTGCGGGATTTATGGTGTTAGTTTTTTTCAAAGATAGACCTCAGAACAGGATATCATTATCTTAGATTCAAAGAGCGTGACATTTTGAAGACAAACTTCAAGTATCGATATGGTCACTAAGAATTTGTTGTTATGTCTTTTGGACTAATGACTACTCTAGAAGCTTTTATGAATTTGATGATATAGTTAAGTAGTACTTGGACACATTTATTATTTTCATCACAGATGAAATCTTTATCTATACGTGGAGTGAGGATGATAATGTAGATCATTTGAGAATTATGTTGAATACTCTCAAAGATTGCCAGTTATTCACTAAGTTTAGTAAGTGTGAATTCTGGTTGAAATTGGTAGAATTCCTTGATCACATTATTTTTTGTGGGGTCATTCAAGTTGATCATCAAAAGATCAAAGCAGTTAGGGATTAGCCTTGGCTTGTCTCTCTATCAGACATTAAAAGGTAATAACATTTAGTCAATTACTACAATTGGTTTGTTGAATTATTTTTATCTATTTCTTATCCCGTGTATAGGTTAACTCAAAGAAAGTCCAATTTTAATGGTGTCACTTGTGGGAATAGTTTTTAAGATTTAAAGGCTCGACATACTTTTTCTTTAGTTTGGACTCTACTTGAGGATTCAAATGGTTTTTTAATTTATCTTTATGCCACCAAAGTTAGCCTCGAATGTGTGTTGATATAACATAGTAAAGTTGTAGATTATGCCTCTTGACAACTCTAAGATCATGAGAGGAATTACCCAACTCATGATCTTAAGTTTGCAACGGTAGTTTTTGCCTTATAAATTTAGAGACATTTCTGTATAGAGTTTATGTGGATGTATTCACTGATCATAAGAGTCTTTAGTATGTGTTCAGTTGAAAGATCTAAATCTTTTTTTATGAATAGATGGCTTGTTGAAAGATTATGACATAAATATTTTGTACCATCTTGTTAAAGCTAATATAGTGATTAATGCTCTTAGTTTAACTTCAATAGGTATTGTTGATCATGTAGAGGATGAAAATAAGGAATTAGTTAATGTTGTTCATAGAATTGCAAGATTGGGAATTCTTCTAGCTAATTTAACCAAAGATAGTGTCATGGTTCAAAAGGTTTAGAATCTTCTTTAGCGGCAAGGGTATAGTTAAAGCAAGATAGAGATCCAATTTTTCTTAAGTTGAAGAAAACAATCCAAAGTCAGATTGTTAAGGTTTTATCTCAGGGGGAAATAATGTTCTTCATTGTTAGAGCCAATTACGTGTTTCAGATATAGATGATTGGAGATAGTGGATATTGGCAGAAGCTCATATTTCTCGATACTTCATTCACTCAGGTGCCACTAAGATGTACCATGACTTATGGAAAGTGTATTGGTGGAATGGTATAAGAAAGATATTACGGAATCTGTGGCTAAATGTACAAATTTGCGACATACTAAGGTCGATCACTACAGACCAGGTGGTATGACTCAGAATAATAATATTCCTACTTGGAAGTAGGAATAGATGAATATAGGCTTTATTATAAGGTTACCTTGTACCCACCAACAGTATAATTCAATTTAGGTTATTGTTGACTGGATTAGTCAACATATTTTTTGCCATTTAACACTATAAATTCAACCAAGGATTATGCCAGACTTTGTCTTAAAGAGTTATTCAGGTTTTTTGGAGCTTTTTGGACTATTATTTTGGATAAGGGTACTCAATATACTTTGCAATTTTGGAAGTCCTTTATAAAGGTCTTGGTACCTAGGTTTATCTTAGCACAACTTTTCACCTGAGACAAATGGCCAGATAGAACAAACTATTCAGACCATAGAGCATATGTTAAGAGCTTGTATAATCGACTTTCAGAGTAGTTGAGATGATCACTTACCGTTGATTGAGTTTGACTTTAGTGATCTATCACTCCAATATTCAGATGTCTCCATTTGAGATATTTTATGTTATCACTCCAGTCACTCTAATATTGTTATTTCGATTAATTGCCATGCTGACAATGTTATTTAGATCGGGTGTCATGCATTATTGGCACTATTATTTGGATTAAGTGTCATGCTAATACTATTATTTAGATTGGTTATCACACCAATACTAGTACATAGACTGAGCTCATCCTCTATAGGTCATAACTAAGGGTCCTTACTGACCTTAGTACATGTGAACACCTTGCATGCATGCATTCATTGACATGCATTCATTGTTGAATTTGCACACATGATTTTCCATTAGCTATTATTGAATAGAGTTATTGAGTGTGAGTGATTATTATGAATACATTGTAATGGAATGATACAAAAAGGATAATCGGTGGTTTTCAAGTCGATGGTTGTGATTGTGCATCACAACAAAGTGTTAATATAAGGTATATCTTGATTTTGTATAGACCTTATTTTCCTTTGTGTATAGTTATATGTGTGATGTATGTTGTAGTGTCTATTTTTGCTAAGTTATTGTTGCTTTATTATTTGTCTTGGTTGTTACAGTTTTGGCGGTTAATGATAGTAGAATAGGGGGCGAGGGTTGACATGAAAGAGGATTAATGAGAGAGAAATGTGTAGAATTATTATAACAAGGTGAGTGTATAAGAAATGTGGGTTAGGTTTATTCATGAAACTATGTTAGTTAGTCATGACCTTAGTATTAATTAACATTGCTTTAATGAAGGAAAAGAGTTAGGGTTGGAAGTTGAAGTAGGTTAAGTATGATAAGTTGTTAAGTGTATGCTGTCATTATTTCTTCTTTACTTGATATATGTTTCTTACCCTGGTCGACTGATCATACCTATCAATACTTGTGGTTATACTGATACTATACTTAACCATATCTCTTTTAGGAATATGGCCATATTTCAGGCCAGTTATAATTTTTACAGGTACAATAGCGATTATTCTTCAACAACTTTTGTCGTTTTACTATTAGATGAATATTGTATCTTGAGTCATCCTTCATTTGTTTAGTACTATTCTACTTTATTTAAATTAGATTTGAGGAGTTGTGTAAATAAATTTCGCAATATATTTTTTTATATTAATATTTAAATTAAATGAAAGGTTTGTTATTTAGTAATGCTTAAGGTTTTAGCAATATTTTTCATAGTGATTAAAGGTTGGGTGGTAAGGATTTTCCTATCTAGGATAGAGTTGTATAGGTTCCCAACAAAATTCGTAATTTGAATTGTGACACCAATGGTATCATATCCCTAGATTTAGAATTCGAGTCCAAAACTCCAACCCAAAAATCAACTCTAGACCCACAATGGAAAAACTAAAATTTTAACAAAGTTCTATATTACCCATATTTTAGAAGCTTTGATCTGAAATTTCTTCAAAAAGGAGAGTTGAAATCTATTTTGAAACCACCAAAATATCACATTTTCAATTTATTGGTAAAACCTCCAAAAATAAAGGCTGAAAAATAAAGATTTGAGGTTAGAATCATACACTAATTAGTGGAAAATGATAAAAACAAGTTTTAGAAACTCACCCAAAGTTTGGATCCCCAAATTCCACTTGAAATCACTTAAAATCTGATCTCCTAAACTCTAAAAATGGTAAAGATGAAGTTTTGGCCGAAAATGAAATATTGAAGTTTGACTACTACAGCTCTTTCTCCGTGATCGCGGGCAATCCGTCTCATTCACAGAAATATCCAATGCGGATTCATCGCATTTATGATGATCCAATCATGTTCGGATGAGTAACTTGGACTCGTCCCAGCCACAACCTTTCTTCTACGCGAACACAGTCCTACCCTTATGTTTGTGGTGCCCAAATGAACTCTTTTTTGTGAACGTAGGGGGTTGGCAGTGAATGCAAAGAAGACTGGTGTTTCACTAGTTGTCAACAACTCCAGCTTCAAATTCAAAGTCCCAAACTTGTTGATGGACCCTTCAAAAGGTAATCGGGACCCCATAAAAATAATCTGAATATGCTACAAGTTCAAATTCGACATTTTGAATTCAATGATGCAATCAAAATTTTCTGTTGAGGTCGTTAACATCAAATATTGACAAAATTCAACCCTAAATCTTATACTTTCAAGATCTGGTCGAAATGTTGAAAACCACATAAAAAGCATCAGGACCCGAACCAACTATGTTACCCACCTAATTACAACATTCTAGAGCTGATGGAACTGACATAATTTTGATATGATGCTCGAATCTCCAAATATTGGTCAAAGAAAAATATTTCAACTTAAAACCTTCCAAAAACCTCAAACTCACTCAATTCACAATCAAACCCCAAACACACTTAATTCACAATCAAATACTTCAGGAATCGTGCCACCCAGTTCTGCAATCCATAAATACTAAAATGTAACTACAAAAAGGAGTGAAATGATCAAAATGCAGAAATTTCTAAAAATTAAGATACGAGTCACTACACTTTAAATGCACAAAGGTTCTTAGACCTATTGATTGAATTTTTTGTCCTTTATCAAAAGACTGTACAATAATCAAAATTATCATATAGTGTTTTTCTCAAATTATTATTTAATTATCTGACTCCTTTTATATATATATATCAAAGAACCGTGATAATTAAGAATTCCTAAAATATATATAAGAAAAAAATATTTAATAATAGATATTAGGAGAATTAAAATATATAAAATATATATAGCTATATAAAAATAATCAATCATGGACTGTTAATAAACTGATTTAAAATGGATTTTCCATTTACTTTATTTATATCACATACATAAACTACACCTAAACTACTTACATTCATATGTATTTATACAATACATATTCACTAGGTTACATAAACCTTTTATAGATAAGATTGTATCTATTAATTTGGGCACCTCATATTGGTGCATGCACAAAATTTAGCTTGGAAGGACCTATTTATTTAAGTGTGTAATCATCTATCTAAATATTTAAGTTGTAAAAGTTGTTAGAAAGATTTTGAAGTTTTGCAATATATTAGTGGTTAGAGTTCGTTATTTTTACTGTGCCTATTACTGTTTCATTGATCTACATACTATTACATTGGAATGTAACTAGTTTCAATGAATTAGATGATTAGTAAGTGAGTTAGTTAGTTTGTTAGAAACTTCTATATGCTTCTATAATGAGCTATCATAAGTCTATGAACAACTAGCTAGATGTTTATTGTAACTAACTTATTCCTCTTTTTTCACATAGTAAAATGATACATCTTGTACCTTATTCAATGTAGTTTGTTTCCTACCTATTTCTATTCAGTTTCTTAGCTGACCATTAGCAATTTTATCATGATATCAGAGCTTTTGATCATATGGGTTTAGAAGAGACATTGATAGAGTTTAGATCTTTCTTATGGAAGGATTCCCAATCTCTGTTATTAGCTAAATTTTGAGTTGTTTCAATTGTTTCCAGCAATTTGTGTGTGTTACCTTGGAGAATTCAATTTCTCTTCTAGTGATATTTTGATCTCTAAATTCTATCTCTACCTCATCTATTTTTTGAAAATCAGAAATAACACAAAAATTAATCCAAGTGATCCTTTATTTATAGGAACATCAGATGTGTCTAGAGCTGGATCAGAGAATTATGGAGTATGAAGTTGATCAATGAGGACTGCATTAATGAGTAAAAGGAAATATGATTTTGTAACAGGTGCTTGTAGTAGAGATATTTATAGAGAAGAATTGCATGAGCAATGGGAAACTTGTAATACAATAGTGTTGTCATGGTTAATGAGATTTATTAGTGTAGAATTGTTAAGTGGTATTGTATATGTAACAAGTACATTTGATGTTTGGGAAGATATTAGAGAAAGGTTTGACAAGGTAAATCGCATGAGGTTTTATCAGCTACATAGGGAAATTAAATATTGTACCAGGGAACTGACTCAGTAGCAACTTATTTCAAAAAATTGAAGAGCTTATGGAGTGAATATTATGCAGTAGTTCCTGCACTATCGTGTTCTTGTCCAAGGTCCAAAGACTATGCAAATCACTTGTCTGAATTGAGGTTAATAAAATTTTTATGCTACTCGAATGATTCTTATGATCAGGCTAAAAGTCAAATTCTGTTAAAAGAAGTTACACCCACACTTAATCAGTCCTATGCTATGATTGTAGCAGATAAAATTAATAATTTGGATTGTGCAACTATCATAAGTGAAAAGACAAATCCAATTAAAATGCATGTAAATAGAAGTTCAAAAATAGTTATGAATCTCAAAATCACAAGGAGAAGAAATATGGCTACTGTAACTTCATTGGGCATAATAAAGAAACTTGCTATAATACGTTATCCTAATGATTTGAAGAAGAAAATAAGGGAAGGTTACACTAGAAACTCAAGAGGATCACACTAGCATTTTAGTTCTGGAGGAAACAACAATCATGCTTATGGAAGGTCTGGTGGATAGGGGAGTTAAGGATATCAGTATGGAGGCCAAAAAAATGCTCAACATTCAGTAAATAACATTACTGATAATAATTTCTATGGATATGCAGGGTAAGTTACTTCAACCAGTCACGATGGAAACAAGAAGATTCACAGTGTTATTTTGTCTGGGACAAGCTTTCACAAATGTAGAATGTAAAAAAATTATGGAAATAATAAACAAGGATACACAAGAAGTGAAGTAAACATGTCAGGTAATGTTATTTGTTCACTATTTCATGATATATCTCAGGAATAGATAGAAGATTCTGGTGCAACACATCATGTAACAACAAATAAAGAAGTGCTATCAAAATGCTATAAAGTAGGTAACTTAGAAAAGGATAAGGTGAATCTTCCTGCTAGTGCTAAGGTTGATATACCACATACTGGAGAAGAATATATTTTTAAAGATGGAATTATGAAGGATGTACTATTTGTACATGATTTTAAGCTTAATCTACTATCAGTGTCCAAGATAACTAGACAACTTTCATGTTTTATTTCCTTTTACCTTTATTTATGTGTGTTTCAGGACCTTCACAATGGTAAGGGGGATAGGTAAGGAAACTGGTGGTTTGTACATTTTTAAAGAGAAATCTGAAGTACCTAGAACATAAAAAATATAGTTTCATAATAAATTGGTGGCAAAAGTAGATATGCAAGACTGCAATCTATGGCATAGAAGGCTGGGTAACCCATCATCTAAAGCATTGAAGTTGCTGAATATCTTGAAGTATAGTAAGGATGTAAAAGGTCTAAGTAGTTTCCATATTTGTCCCTTAGCCAAGCATATCAGATTAATTTTTCCTACAAGTAACACTAAACCTTATAAGTATTTTTGTATTATACATATGGACCTTTGGGGACCCTATAAAACACCAACTTTTGATAAGAAATACTACTTCTTAACAATTGATTATGATCATAGTAGATATACTTGTCTTGATGTTACAATTGAAATCTGAAACTATTGTGGATCTTAAAACAATTGTATGTATGATTCAGACTTAGTTTGATGCTCATATTAAGGCTATAAGATCTGATATTAGGAAAAAGTTATTTAATTCTCAATGCAATGATTTTTTAGATCCTTAGGGATTATACATCAAAGTAGTTATCCTCATACACCTCAACATAATGGTGTAGTTGAAAGAAAACATAGACAAATTTTGCACATAAATAGAGCCATCAAGCTTTAGTCACAAATGCCTATCAGGTTTTGGTGTTTAAATGTTCAAGGTGCAGTTTATTTTATGAATAGATTTACTTATTCAACTATAGATGGTAAAAGCCCTTATGAAATATTATTTTCTAAACCTCCATCTTTGTCACACTTGAGAGTTGTGGGATGTTTGCATTATGATCTAGTGCTACCAATACCAAGGGGTGATAAGTTCTCAAAAAGGTCCAAACTTGCAGTTCTAATTGGTTATTCCACTACTCATAAAGGATACTTACTAATGGACATAACCACTAACAAGTTATTTGTGACCAGGGATGTTGTTTTCCAGGAACATGTATTTTCTTTTGCAGATAAAACTATTGGAGAGTCCATTGCAGACTTTTAAAATAACAAACAGATATAGCTAATCATATAGATGTAGATGCTTATGTAGATGATAATCTCTCAGATTTTAATTCACCAGTTATGGATCTTAAAGTATTTGATGCAGAAATAATAAACAACTCGGTTAGTGATTGATTCAACTAAGTTAATTCATGATTAACTAGATGGTAATACACTACCACATGTGTGTGATCCCTTAAGAAGAACACCTAGGATGTCCAAACAACCTGCCTAGATAAAGGATTTTATAACACCAGGAAAAAAGGATAACATATCCACTAGTTAACTATCTGTCATATCAAAAGGTCACTCCTAGCTATCAGTGCTATTTATCTAACCTCTCTATAATGGTGGAACCTCAGTGTTTTAGTTAGGATGCTAAATATAAAAGAGGGATTGAGGATATAAAGTTGGATATCCAAGCACTTAAAGACAATAAAACTTTGGAAGTTATTGATTTGCCTCAAGGAAAAATGTCATTTGATCAAAATGGGTGAACAAAATTAAGTATAAGGAAATTGGTGATATTAAAAGGTTCAGGGAAAGGTTGGTAGATAAACGATATAGTTAGTAAAAAGGTTTAGAGTACCATGACACCTTCTCCAGTATTGTCAATATGGTTATCGTGAGATGTATCATTCACCTGGCAATTTCAAGAGGCTGGTGTATGTATCAAATGGTTGTGTATAATGTTTTTTCAAGGAGACTTAGATGAAGAAGTATATATGGAAATTCCAGATGGTTTTAATAAGGAAGAACCACAAAAATTTTATAGGATGATAAAGTCACTATATAGACTTATACAAGCCTCAAGACAACGAAACATCAAGCTTACTTCATCATTAATCAGTGTAGGATTCAGTCATAGCACTTAAGATTACTCTTTTTTTACCTTGAAAATGAAGAAAAGAATAGTTATGGGGTTGGTTTATGTGGATGATTTACTCATCACTAGAGATAGTGCAACCATAATATGTGAAGTCAAGGAAACATTACATCAGTAGTTCAAGCTCACAAATTTAGGAAAACTTAAATATTTTCTTGGAATTGAAGTATTAATATCAGAAAAATGGTTATATTGAACCAAAGAAAGTATATCCTAGAGCTCATAGCTTAGACAGGACTTACTAGTGCAAAGCTAGCTCTTACACCACTAGAGTCAAATGCTAAGCTGACCTCAATAGAATTTGACAAAGCCACTGGTGAAACTGGAGACATTATTCTTTATAATTCTATATTTTATCAAAGACTTGTTGGTAAACTCATGTATTCTACTATTACTTGGCCTGAAATCAGTTATGTTGTACAAATCTTAAGTTAGTTTATGAAACAACCAAAGAAGTCTTATTTGGTAGTTGCTAACAAGGTGATCAGGTACTTAAAAGATACTATTGGTTAAGGGATTTGGTTGAAGAGTCAGACTACTGCAGAGTTTACTTGCTAGTGTGATTCAGACTAGGTTGCATCCCCAAACACAAAGAGATTAGTCAAAAGATATGTAATATACTTTGGAGGATCCTTAGTATCCTAAAAATACAAGATGCAGCATACAGTATACAAGAGTTTAGCTTAAGGCAGAGTATAGGAGTATGTCTTCAACACTGGAAGAGGTTACTTGGTTGGAAGGTATATTTATTAATTTGAATGTTTTTATCTTCCAAACTATTACCATCATAAATGACAACAAGTCTATTATTCAATTAGCAGCTAATCCTATCTTTCATGAAAGGATAACACATATAGAAATGGTTATCATTTCATAAGGGATAAAATCAAGGTAGGTTTTGTGAATGTTGTGTATGTTTCAACTCAACACCAGGTGGATGACATACTTACCAAGGGTTTAAGTCAAGATCAACATCATCATTTATTAGGCAATCTTGGTGTGCTCACCATTATGCACCCTTCATCTTGAGGGGGAGTGTTGAAGTATTTCAATATATCAACTGTTCGAGTTAGTTATTTTTACTGTTCCTATTACTGCTTCATTGATACAATTTCTGTTACATTGGAATATAATTAGTTTCAACGAATTAGATGATTAGGAAGTGAGTTAGTTTGTTAGAAACTTCTAGATGCTTCTAGAATGAGATATCATAAGTTTATAAATAGCTCGCTAGATGCTCATTGTAACTAACTTCTTCCTCCTTCTTCATATAGTAAAATAATACAACTTCTTCCTTATTAAATATAATTTGTTTCCTACCTATTCTTTTTCAGTTTCGTAGTTGATCATAAGCAATTTTATCAAGAGTGTAAACTTCTATCTATTTAATTATATTCTTAAGTCTCTCACATGCTTACGTGATTATTTACTTTAATGATTAGTCAAACACAAGAAAAATGTTTTCTCGACATATGTATATAACTTCTACATAAATTGTAACGCCCCGAGTCTGTACCCCGGATGCTACACGGTGCTCATAATCTCGAAGGACCACAAGTTAACCTATGACTGGTACCTTCTTTAATAACTGAATAATAATACTGCAAATATGTGGAAAGTAGGCGGAAACTTACCATAAGGTTCGATACTGAAATAAAACTGAATACGCTATAATAATACCAAAACTGAAACATCTGTCTGAAAATATTCTAGTCTGAAAAGCCTCTACTATCTGAATCATGGAGTTGATGGGACAAGCCCCCAACTAACTCTAGCTAATAAAAAATATACTGATAAATAGAAATACTAAAGAAAATAATCATGTCCTAGAACTATGAGGACTCACCACTAACTCTGACTGCTGAAGATCTGAACTGGTAAGGGTGCTCGGGAGCTAGTACGTCTGAACCTATGATATAAGACATTATAGCGCAAGAGAAATATATGTTTCAGTACTTTGAATGTACTGGTATGCTAAGTGAGGTAGGATGAAATACATGGGTTCATATGCATGAACAATACTGACTGAATGACATGAATATAACTAAATGAGAGTACATGCATGAATACGTATACTGTAACTGAGATCATGATAACACTGGTTATTGAGTTTTGAATTACTGATTTACTGATATCTGAGTTTACTGATACTATGTAGCTAATAACTGAGTGACTGTATCTGACAGTCTTGATTCTATGGAACTATACTGAGTTCTATACTAAACTGAGTGACTATGTCTGACAGTTCTGAATCTGTAGAACTGAAATGAGTTCTATACTGAGACTGAATCTGAAACTGAAAATATGGGAGGTAATTATCTAACCAACATACCCCTTTCTGAATAGATTGGGGTCCAACCAGTAAACCCAGTTGGAAGAGTATCAGTACCATGCCACAAGTAAAGACAAGTTGTGAGTTAACCCTCTCTGACAGGAAGATCTTTCGTCAACCCTCATTGGCAGGAAAAATCGTATGAGATATATCAACCCTAATCTAGTTGGAAGATATATAAACCTACCCTGGATATGTAGTTCTGTAATGCAGGGATTGCTACTAAAGGTCAAACCCTCTGCTGGCAGGAATGTCCCCATCCCTGGGTTCGCTCGGTGCTGAATTCTACTCCCAATTGAATAGACTCTGAATTGATTTCCTAGTTTATACTAGGATTGACTGAACTGTTACTGAGTTCTGTTGACTGATGGAATACTACTGAATTCTATTAGCTGACTGAGTTTACTGAGGTCTGAACTGAATACTGAACTATACGAGACTTATATTGAGTCTACTGAGTTCTCCTGAGCCCTGTAACTGACTGAGAGTACTACTGATCATGATGTGACTGAGATTATTCTATAACTAACACTGGTTCTAGGTAAACAGCTAAATTGTCGGGTATAAATACCCTCAGGACTCGATAGCATGAAAAGTAAAGCTTCACATGATCTTGCATAGCATAAAAATGCACACTTGATCATAATGCATCTATAGAGGCATATTATCAAACACTTCCATGGCATGAAATAGTATACAAACTAGCATGATATAATCTTATTATTACATTCACATGAGCAATTCATCAAACACTTGGATGGCATAGTATATGCACATAATACTAAACAACATGTGAGCATCATGATTAAATTTCCAAATTCACAATTCCATGGGTTTCAACATGAATTTACATGATAAATCACACATATAAATTAATTCTACATCAATCTTGTAATAAATCATGAAATAGAAACCCCATTATAGCAATAATCATGAATACACTTTGATTTTAAATCATGAAAAATATTAAATCAAGCTACTTGAAATTTAAAAGAGTTTCTTGGACTCCAAGGGTGGAAGAAACCCTTGGATGAATACTTCACATACCTTGGTTGTTAAATTCTTGAAGAACAATGGTGAAATCTTGAGCCTTGGCTTTTGAATTTAGATCACCTAGGGTTTCTGTTCTTGAGAAGTTTGAGAATAGTGAATGGATTTAGCCTATAAATAGGCTTAATCTCGTGTCTTAGGGATGATAGGCATGGGAAAAAGACCTTAATACCCCTAAGGACACTAATTTTAATGACTGAAAACAAAACTATCGATACGCAGACCGACGGACCGCGTCGTTGGCATAACGCGATGGCCAACGCACCGCATCGAGTCCGCATCAATTCACTGGAATTTGCACTGAGCTGAGGGAAAAATTATCTGTCGACGCAAGGGAAGACGCGACGCATCGAGATTGCGTCGACTCACTATTTTGGTCACTTGAACATGGTCTAAATAAGGTCCAAAAAATCCAAAACTTGTTCGAAAGCACCTACTGACATTCCTGATCATGAATCAATCTAAAGATCGATACTTTAAGGTCATAAGAGTCATGAAATAGAGTTTCCAACTTACGAAGGCCAAAATAATACTAAGTCTGAATACTTAGCTAGAATTTTTCTAAGTCTGGGACCCCTTAGCAAGCTTAAAAAATAGAGTTGAGCTTAGTATTTTGCGGGGTCTTATAATATCTAACCCTGGGAACATTCACCCTCGAATGAGACTCATTAAACTGAGAATACTGATAGACTGTATTTAGACACTGGATGCGCACAACTGAAGCATGATTTCATTACTGAAATTGCTGATATATTGAATTATGATACTGAACATGCATATCTGATGCATGAGTACATAGATAAACATGATTCATGAATGCATGACTGGGAGTACTGATAAGATGAGCTTATGTACTGGACATGTATGTCTGATGCATGGGTACATGACTAAACTAATTTATGAATGCATGACTAAGTATGCAACGTTAATTGATACCAAGTTGGTAGCTATATCTGAACATGAGAATGAGTAAATTCAAAGGAAAACTATTACCTTGGGTTGAGTCTGAGTTTGCGGAGAAGAGGTGAGGATACTTTATCCATATGTCTGCTTCTTCTTCCCAAGTAGCTCCCTCTACAGACTGATTTCGCCAAAGTACTTTGACTAGAAGGACTTCTTTGTTCCTCAGTCTGCGAATCTGATAATCAAGATTTTCGACTGGGATCTATTCATAAGAGAAGATGTTCTGTATATCTATGACCTCTATCGGGACTACGATTGCTGGGTCACCTATGCATTTCTTAAGCAAGGAGACATGGAACACTGGATACACTAAAGCTAAGTCTGAAGGCAACTCAAGCTCGTAATCTACCTTTCTGAAATGGCTGAAAATTTGGTAAGGGCTAACATATCAGGGACTGAGTTTCCCCTTCTTGCCAAACCTCTTCACTCCTTTCATAGAAGATATTTCCAAGAATACAAAATCAACGATCCCTAACTTGAGATCATTTACTTAATACGCATGAACGGGAACATTAGAACATAACTGAGCTTGAAATGTGATATAGGAACTGATTATCTTGAACAAAACTGAGCCCCTGAATACATGGCTTATGACTGAAATTGGAACTTGAGGGTCCACCTATGAGTACTCATTACTCAAAACTGGATTCGTTACGTGAAAAGAAGTTGGAAGGTTTAGATCATGAAAACTTGGGGATTATAGTGCATCTCCTCCTCGGGACATTATGTCCCCTGAAGAACACTGACTTGGCTGAGATACTAGGGAAAAATTGAGATGATGCACAGGGCACCTACGAATAAAATCGTGACTGCATATCGGGGTTTTGAAACTGAGGCATGACACCTTAACTGAGCTGAACTCACAACCGCATGGTTGCTCGATCTTGGAATAGTTACATTCATGGGACTTCGGATAGTGTGAATAGATGGAAGGATGGGAAACCCAACCATACGAACATTGTCCGCCTAACTACTAAACTGAATTGCTGGTTTTACGGACTAACTTATACTGAAAACTTATATTCAACTGGAGTCTTTCTTTGACACTCTTTCTATTGAGTTCTAGTCGCTTTAAGGAGCAAGGAGTCTTGGCATGGATGAATAAAACAGCTTAATAAGAAAATCACATCCTCGTTAAAATTTTATAATATGAGTCGGGGCCTATGAAACATCATCTAAGATGAAGTGACTAAGACTTATGCGCTGCGACTACAAATTTTCAAGCTTAGACTTATCCCTTGAATACTCTCTCAACTATACTCTCCACCTTAGTACAACACATCACCTGAGACTACTGAAAATATTCACATGGGTGTTGAGCATGAGTGCATAAACTTACTAACTTATCTGATTATCTAAATGGCTGATAGTTGAATACTTGATCATGTAATATTGAACTAAACTTAGTTTGAATAACTAGACTAGAACTGTAGAGTATCATGCATACGAGGTAAGGACTAACTGGGTAACATGAGGTAACTAAGCATGAATTCGTGAAAACTATATTATTTGAGAAGGCAAGACCAAGCATATAACATAACTCTAAAATAGTCTATAAACTGAGGTATTGAAATACTGATAACTGAATAATTGTATGCTATGGTCAAGACAATCTAAAACTGAACTGAGTTACTGATCTGATTACTAGACTGGGACTGTAACTAATACTGCAACTGAGACTCTACTAGAACTGAATACTAGGTTCCGATAACTCTACCTACCGAGGTCATATCTGGACTAAATTCTCCCACTATGTTCAAGCCTACTCAAATCTCCGAAATGCATTTAGCCGCTTACACATCAACATGACATTCAAGCCTATCTTCATAACTACAGCCTCGTGTAAAATTAGCATGCAATAATTTTTCTTAACATGAAAGATTTACTCTCTCCCTTCTAAGCAACTGCTCATCACTACATTATTTTATAAGAAGACTCCACTGAAGGGTAAAAACATGGTGACCTGAGGTATGCATGGATACTATACCAAACTTGACACTTAACTGAGGTATGAGGAATAGAATGTCAACACCATGGATTTATCAAAAGATCTAAACTGAGGATATGCATGAAGAAATCTGAATTTAGCCGATCGCTAGGAGTATAGCATGGGTCATGCGAATTGAGCATACTGTATAGCATGGCATGGGTACCTGAGACATGAGCTGCATGACCTGAGTCTGGAGTTTCTGTATTCATGGAACATGATTCGTAACACTGAGTAAACTAGAACTCCTTATACTAGGAACTGTAAGTGTGCATGATTGCTAACATGAACGAGTATGGGATATGATCATAGAGATGGCATGTAAGACATGAATAAATATCATGATAACTAATGGGTTTCGAAAGTCTGGAATACGATTCTGAGATGATCTGCGTGATCATTCTCGCTACGAAAATGGACAAGAAAGTCATCTATGAAGACTATAACGAACATGTCCAAGTACTGCTTGAACACATGATTCATCAAGTCCATGAAAGTTGCTGGGGCATTAGTAAGACCAAATGACATACCTAAGAATTCGAATTGACGATACCGAGTTCTGAAGGCTATTTTCAGAATGTCCCATTTCCTTACTCTAAGCTGATGATAGCCTGATCTGAGGTTTATCTTAGAGAAGTAACTGACACCCTAAAGTTGGTCAAACAAGTCATCAATTCTGAGATGTGGATACTTGTTTCTTGATCGTGACTTTATTTAGCTGATGGTAGACCATACACATTCTGAGAGAACCATCTTTCTTACGCATGAATAGAACTGGTACACCCCATGGGGATACACTGGGTCTGATAAATCCCTTATCTAGGAGATCTTTCAATTGTTATTTTAATTCTTTGAGTTCTGCTGGGGCCATTATGTAGGGTGAAATATATATGGGCTGAGTATCTGGTAGAAGGTCTATTCCAAAGTTGATTCCCCTTTCTGGAGGAATTTCGGGAAGATTTTCGGGAAATACATCTGAGAATTCACATGCTACTAATACTGACTCAAGAGTAGGGGTTTCTGATCTAGAGTCCTGGACTCAAACGAGATAGTAGACACATCCCTTAGATATCATTTTCCTTTCCTTAAGGTAGGAAACAAGCTGACCCCTAAGTGCTGAAGTACTACCCCTCTACTATAGGACGGGCTCATTTGGGAACTAAAACTGGACAATTTTTTTTCTACAGTCAACTGAGGCATAGCAGGAATGAATCCAATCCATGCCGAGAATGACATCAACATCGGTGATCTCTATTTCGACTAAGTTTGCTGAAGTGAATTTCTGAGGTACCATAATTGGACAGTTCCTGTATACCCGTCAGGCCCTGATAGATTTACCCACTGGGGTACAGACTGAGAAAGGATCTACTAGAATTTTGAGATTGACTCCAAAGTCAATAGCTATATAAGGAGGAACAAAAGACAAAGAAGCTCATGTATCTAGCAAAGAATAAACATGTAAATGATAAACCTGTAATGTACCAGTGACCACATCAGGAAAACTTTCCTGATCCTTTTGGGAATGAAGAGTATAGAGTCTATTTGGGCGTTGCCAACTGGTTGTAGTGGATGCGGCACCCTGCTGCTTCAGGCGACCGGACTGAGCTGGGGGACGGTTATGCTGACCCTGGGAACCTGACTGGGGACAATTCCTGACTCTGTGACCTGGCTTACCACACCCAAAACACACATCACTGCCAGCCCTGTAGATACCCTGGTGGTTTCTGCCATATTTCTAACAAAGGGGATTGATTCGGGCGCTGCTGACCCTACCATGAGGCTTAGGACCTGGCGCCCTATCTCTGTTTCTATCTCTGTATTTTTGCACTAGAGCACTGGCTGAGGATAGAGCTGGAACTGAGGATTTTGGGTGAAACTGAGAATGATTACCACCCTTGGACTTAGGCTGAGTGAAGTTGAAACTACCTGTTCTCGCTCTCTTATTCTCCCTCTCTTTCTCCCTATTCTTAGCCTTCTCTATCTGCTGAGCATGGACCATGAGTCTGGATATGTCCATCTTCTTAATCAGGATTTTGGGATTGACTCCAAAGTCAACAGTTGTATCAGGAGTTACAAAAGATAAAGAAGTTGTTGTATCTAGCAAAGTATAAATGTGCAAATAATAAACTTGTAACGTACCAGTGACCATATCAGGAGAACTTTACTGATCCTGTCGGTACTGAAGAGTGTAGAGCCTATTTGGGAACTACCCATTAGTGGTACTGGATATGACACCCTGCTGATTCGGACGATCAGACTGAGCTGGGGCTCGATTATGCTAACTCTGCGAACCCATCTGAGGATACTGTCTGACCTTGCGGCCTAGATTTCCATATTCAAAACACACATCACTGCTAGCTCTGTAGATACCCTGGTGGTTTC
The DNA here is from genome assembly GCA_030864215.1 of Capsicum pubescens. NCBI lineage: Eukaryota > Viridiplantae > Streptophyta > Magnoliopsida > Solanales > Solanaceae > Capsicum > Capsicum pubescens. Next base: position 103,430,856 of record CM061538.1, read on the forward strand.
TTCTATATTTCTGGCAAAGGATATTGGTTCGGCCACTCTTTGGCCTAGACATTCTGGCCCTCTTATTCTTTCTCCCTTTTTTTCTATGCCTTTCCTCCTTACTCTGCGGAGCATGATCCATAAGCCTAGATAGGATAACAACCAAATGATTTTTTGAGAAACTATTAAATGAGCTAAGGTGGTGAAAGCAACTCTAAACTCTGCGTGAGAAACATGCTCATTCAGGGGGTCTGCCTATATGTGCGGAGGGGATGACTGGTTTTCGTTACTTCTTTCGTTAGCTTCTCTGGAAGACATGTTCTGGAAGCATAAGGAAGATATGAATTATACTGAGAGTTTAAATTGAGCTCATGCTCACTCGTACGATATGAGTACTGAAAAAGGGAAACTTTTCCTAAAACATCTCGTAGCCTCTTGTCCATAAGTATGGCGCGCTACACACCCATGCACAAGACTCTACTAGATACATCTTTCAGAATTCCTAGGACTCTGTTGAACCTTAGGCTCTGATACCAAGTTTGTAACGCCTTAAGTCTGTACCCCGGATGCTACACGAAGCTTATAATCACAAAGGACCACAAGCTAACCCATGACTGGTACCTGCTGAGATAACTTAATAGTAATACTGTAAATATGTGGAAAGTAGGCGGGAACTTTCCATAAGATTCAATAATAAAATAAAACTGAATACGGTATAAAATATCTGTCCGAAAATACTCTAGTCTGAAAAACCTTTACTAACTGAATCATGGAGTTGATGGGATAAGCCCCCAACTAACTCCAGCTACTGAAAATATATTGATAAACAAAAATATTGAAGAAAATAATCATGTCCTCGAACTATGAGGACTCACCACTAACTCTGACTGCTGAAGATCTCAACTGCTAAGGGTGCTCGAGAGCCCGTGCGTCTAAACCTATGATATAAGACATCATAGCGCAAGAGAAAGGTATGCGTCAGTATTTTGAATGTACTGGTATACTAAGTGAGGTAGGCTGAAATGCATGGGTTTATATGTATGGACAATACTGACTGAATGATATGAATATAACTGAATGAGAGTACATGCATGAATACGTATACTCTAACTGAGATCGTGATAACACTGGATACTGAGTTCTAAATTACTAATTTACTGATATCTGAGTTTACTGATATTATGTAGCTGATAACTGAGTGACTGTATCTGACAGTCTTGATTCTGTGGAACTATACTAAGTTTTGTACTGAACTGAGTGACTTTGTTTGACAGTCCTGAATCTGTAGAACTGAACTGAGTTCTACACTAAGACTGAGTCTGAAACTAAAACTGTGGGAAGTAATAATCTAACCAACATGCCCTTTCTGAATAGATTGGGGTCCAACCTGTAACCCTAGTTGGAAGGGTGTCAGTACCGTCCCATGAGTAAAGACAAGCTATGAGTTAACCCTCTCTGATAGAAAGCTCTTTTATCAACCCTCACTGGCAAGAAAACTCATGTGAGATGTATCAACCCTAATCTGGATGGAAGATATCTCATCCTACGTTAGCTGCATAGTTCTGTAACGCCGGGATTGCTACTAAGGGTCAAACCCTCTTCTAGTAGGAATACCCCCATCCCTGGGTTCGCTCGGTGCTGAATCCTACTCCCAACTGAATAGATACTAAACTGATTTCCTAATTGATACTAGGCTTGGCTGAACTGTTACTGATTTTACTGAGTTCCGTTGACTGACGAAATACTACTAAATTTTGTTAGCTAACTGATTTTACTGAGGTCTGAACTGAATACTGAACTAGACGAGACTAATACTAAGTTTACTGAGTTCTCCTGAGCTTTGTAACTGACTGAGAGTACTAATGATCATGACGTGACTGAGATTATTCTGTAACTGACACTAGCTCTAGGTAAACAACTAAATTGTCGGGTATAAATACCCCCAGGACTCGATAGCATGAAAAGTAAAGCTTCACATGATTCTTCATAGCATAAAACTGCACACTTGTTCATAATGCATCTATAGAGGCATTTTATCAAACACTTGCATGGCATGAAAAAGTATACATACTAGCATGATATAATCCTATTATTACATTCACATCAACAATTCATCAAACACTTGGATGGCATAGTATATGCACTTAATACTAAACAACATGTGAGCATCATGATTAAATTTCCAAATTCACAATTCCATGGGTTTCAACATGAATTCACATGATAAATCACACATATCAAATAATTCTACATCAATCTTGTAATAAATCATGAAATAGAAACCCAATTATAACAATAATCATGAAAACATTTTGATTTCAAATCATGGAAAGCATGAAATCAAGCTACTTGAAATTTAAAAGAGTTTCTTGGACTCCGAGGGTGGAAGGAACCCTTGGATGAATACTTCACATACCTTGGTTGCTAAATTCTTGAAGAACAATGGTGAAATCTCGAGCCTTAGCTTTTGAATTTAGATCACCTAGGGTATCAACTCTTGAGAAGTTTGAGATAGTGAATGGATTTAGACTCTAAAGAGGCTTAATCTCGTGTCTTGGGAATGATAGGCATGGGACAACGACATTAATATCCCTAATGACGTGTTTTTTAATGACTAAAAACTAAACTGTCAACGCACAGACCGACGCGCCAGGTGGTTGGTATCAACATGATGGCCTATGCGCCGCGTCTAGTCCACGTCAGTTCACTGGAATTTGCACTGAGCTGAGGGAAAAATTATCGTTCGATGCGCGGGATGATGCGACGCGTCAAGATCGCGTTGACTTACTATTTTGGTCACTCGAACATGGTCTAAACGAGGTTCAAAAAATTCGAAACTTGTTCGAAAACACCTACTAACATTTTTTATCATGAATCAATCTAAAGGTCGATACTTTAAGGTCATAAGAGTCGTGAAATAGAGTTGCCAACTTACGAAGGCCAAAATAATACTAAGTCTGAATACTTAGCTAGAATTTTTCTATGTCTGGGACCCCTTAGTAAGCATAAAAGACTGAGTTGAGCTTAGAATTTTGCGGGGTCTTACATAAATATACAATCTTTAATTAGCTAGGAAGAATTAATTTATTTGAAAGGCATATTCTCTTCCCTTTATTATATTCTTTACTCCATCTGCTTTTTTTTTCATAGGCTAGACGTATGAAGATTCTTTTTTTAATAATAAGCGACAATTAGGATTGAATCCAATACCTCAAATTATCATCAAAGATTTTAAGATATTGTCATGACCCAAACCAGGGCCTGGCCGTGACGAATATCTCAAGTCCATAGAGGACCGGAGACCACCACCTTATCCTATTCCAACGTAACCAATATATATATATATATATATATATATATATATATATATATATATATATATATATATATATATATATATATATATATATGGTGGGTAAACCCAAAAGTCAATATGAGAACAATATCCAAAAAATCATTCACAATACCAAAACTAATACCAAACATCAACCATAATACCCATGTCCACAGTTGTCCAATAAAACATGTAACAAAATTGAATACTAATAAAATTTAGGGACATGCCCCCGACTATAGACAAAACAAATCTAAAATAAAGACGAGGGAAACCAAAATATGAAATGAGGTCTTCCAAAGGATGGAATCTCACCACTTCAAGTCAACTCTCTATCTAACCACGAACTCCTAATAACTGTGCTGGAAAGGTAGAAGTATGGTTAGTTCCTACATCAAGTGGGGATACAACATCTGAAGACAGTTAGCGATCATAGCGCTAGCATGTAACTAAGGGATAAAGGAGTAAAGTAATGCCATAATACATAATATGAAAACCTGTAAAACCCAATGCACAACATCATATGAAATAAGTACATATATATATATCATGCCTGGAAAGGGAATAGGGATTAGCATGAGAGTAAAACCTTAACCTGGACTGTGTATATCTGTCATCCTAAAGGCACCCACGAGCTATATAGGTTCAGCTCCCCCTGATGAAAGGTCCCCAGTGAGTGTTAGTCGCACGTACCGGAGAAAACCTGAGAAGGATAATGTCATCTCCAAAAGATAAAGTGTGTCTTATGTACACAGTCACCATGACCAAACCTCACGTCTTCAAACATGAGTTTCCAATATCGGTCCCCCTAGGACCTCCACCTTCTACAGCTTTGCTACACAATCCCCTTTAAGCCCATATTAAAATCATTTACACATTCCCAACCATTTACCAAGGAGTCTTTTAATTAGGCATTTCCCGTTGGTATCATCATATAAAAATTAGAGCTTGCATGTCTATCCCCTTATACCATACAAAACCATTAAACCATATTTGACTCCAAAGTTTCCAATTAAACCAAAATCATGGACACCATGACCGTTCAAAAAACATTTAAAAATCAAACCAAACCAATTCATGTTCCATTTACCATTTATGCATTGCAGGGATTCCAAGAATAGTTAAACTATGTGATAAAATCATATTCATTGTCAATTTCACAAACAAGTTGAGGGCACAAAATTTCCAACATCATATGTAAAGGCAAAATCACCAAATTGGGGATTAACCATGACCCACTTAGTTTAATTACCATTCCTATGCATTCCACAATGTTCAAAATCATAAATAAATAATAATTATTGCATAAGAAACCATGGCAAAACATTTAAACCAAACACATTCCCAACCCTCAATCAATAGTTCTAAACCCATTATCAAAACCATGAAGAATAACCAATTTCATGCCATTAATAAAATGCAAGTATAGGGAAAGAGATGCATGCCATAATTTCCAAGAAGTTTGAAGAAAACCATACCCTTAAAACCCTAGAAGATCACTTCCTTGAACCCTATCCTTGAGTAGAAAAGAGGATTTTGAGAGACGATAGTTGAGAGTAATGAGAATGATCTTTGCATATTGACAATTGATAGAAATAGGTTCTTGTAGTGATTAAAAATCATTTATAAGTGAAAGGACCTCACTACCCCTCTTTTTTTTAATTAAACAAAACAACCGCAAAATAACATAGGTCCATGGCACAGACCTTATCGCGGAGGTCTAGACTCCGTGACACGAACCCTATTATGGAGGCTAACCTCTGTGACACTTATGACAGAGATTATCCTCCATGACACGAGTCTATCACAAAGCCTTACCGGTGACCTATAACTTTCCTGAACCCTGTTCCAAAAATTTGAAACTCTTTTGGGTTACCTTTTTAACATCCCCGATTATAATTTGAGTCAAAAATCGATATTTCAAGCATGGAAAGGCCAAAATGAAATGCCCAAAATTTTGAGGATGTTACATTATCACCCCTTAGTATCATTCGTCCCCGAATGATGAGCTAGGACACGTTTCGGATGACAATGACAAAAACTCACCGGAATCAAAAGATAAACACGGATAACATCAAAGAAGAGCGGAATTCATACCTCAAGCTTCTTCATCCATCACACGAAATAGAAATAGATACTTAGCCTTCATATCCTCTTCCACCTCTCAAGTGGCTTCTTTCACTTTATGGTTCCTCCAAAGGACCTTTACCAATAATACATCTTTGGTCAATAACCTACAGACTTGTTTATCCAAGTCTCCACCGGAGCCTCCTTGTAAGACAAGGAATTTGAGACACCACTTTTCTCGATAGGAACCACCAAAGAAGGATCACCCACACATTTCATCAACATGGACACATGAAACACAGGGTTAATAGAACCTAAACTCGGAGACAATTCCAACTCATAAGAACCAATGTAACAGGGACTGAGCTTTCCCTTCTTTCCAAAATGCATCACTTCCTTCATTACAGACACTTTCAAGAACACCCAATCACCATATCAAACTGCAACTCTTTTCACCTCACGTCTGCATCAGATTTTTAAAGACTTTGTACAGTCTTAAGCCTATCCCGAATCACCTTTACCTTCTCCATATCTTGATGAACTAAATTAGGACCAAACAATATTTCCTCACCAACTTAGAACCACCCAATAGGGGATCTACAACTCCTACTATACAATTTCTCAAACGGTGCCATATAGATACTAGAATGATAGCTATTATTGTATGCAAACTCTACAAGAGTTAAGTGGTCAACCCAACTACCACCAAAGTTAATTACACAAGCTTAAAGATATCCTCTAAAGTCTGAATGGTCTTTTTCGCTTATCCATGCATCTATGGGCGGAAAACGGTACTAAGGTTCACTTTAGTCCCCAAACCTTGCTGAATCGACTGCCAAAAATGAGATAAGAAATGAGTACCCTAATCAGAAATAATAGAAACTAGAGTTCCATGCAACATCACAATCTCCTGAATATACAACCTTGCATAATCCTGGTAGAATAATTCGTCCTCACCGTCAAGAAGTGAACAGACTTAGTCATCTTATCCATGATGAGCCAAATATAATCAAAATGGGTCTGAGACCGCAGAAGACCGGTAACAAAATCCATATTTATCACTTCACATTTCCATACAAGCAAATCTATTTCTTGAGACAACCCACTTGGCCTCAAGTGTTCCACCTTCACTTGTTGATACATCATGCACTTAGCCATAAAATTAGCCACATCCCTTTTCATGTTATTCCACCAATAGATCTCTTTAAGGCCGTGATAGATCTTTGTCGAACCAGGATGAACCAAATAATGTGACTCATGAGCTTTGACTAAAATTCTACCTCGCAGCCCATCCACATTGAGAACACACAACCTCCCTTGGTAACTCAAGGTACTATCACCACCAATCTCCAAAGCTATCACCTTTTGCCTACCCACATCATTCTTGATTTGCATCAATAGGATCTAACACCCATTTTTCGTTCACCTCAGCACCAAGAGATGACTTTTCCACCGCTTCCACAAACAAACCACCATCCTCAAAATCTAAGAGATGAACTCTAATATTAGCCAACTAGTGAATATCCTTCACCAAGTTCCACTTCTCATCCTCCACATGAGACAAAATCCCCATAAATAGCCTACGAAGAGCATCGATAACCATGTTAGCATTGACTAGGTGATAGTGGAGACTCATGTCGTAATCTTTGAGCAATTCAACCCATATCCTCTGCCTGAGATTTAACTCCTTCTAGGTGAAAACATACTACAGGATCTTATGATCTGAAAAGATGTCAACATGAACCCCATATAGATAATTCCATCAAATCTTCAATGTGAACACCATAACTAACAACTCCAAATCATGAGTCAGATAATTCCTCCTTTGAACTTTTAACTTCCTAGAAGCATACGCTACCACCTTGCCATGCTGCATCAATACACAACCAAGTCCCATATGGGATATATCATAGTAAAATAAGAACCCATCACTACCCTCGGGCAAAGTCAAAACTGGAGCATAAGTCAATTTATCTTTCAGCTTCATTAAACTCCACTTATAAGCATAGGACCATAGAAACTTCACCTTTTTTTGAGTCAACCTATTCAAAAGTGCAACAACAGATGAAAATCTCTCCACAAATCTTTTAAAATAACCCGCTAAACCTAAGAAGCTTTTCATATTGATTGGAGGCATGGGTTTAGGACACTTCTTAACCACCACAACCTTTTGTGGATCTACTATGATCCCTTCACTAGAACCAACATGACTAAGAAAAGTAACAACATTCAACCAAAACTTACACTTTGAAAACTTAGCCTACAATTGTTGATCTTTTAGGGTCTGGAATACAACATCTAGGTGATTGGCATGATCCTTCTCACTTTTTGAATATACCAGAATACCATCTATAAACACAATTACTAATAAGTCCAAAAACTGATTAAATACCCAATTCATGAAATCTATTAATCCTATCGTGGCATTGGTCAACCCTAAAGACATGACCAAGAACTCAAAATGTCCATACCGAGTACAAAAGGCTATCTTAGGGAAATTCTCCTCCCTAATCTTTAATTGATGATAACCTAAACAAAGGTCAATCTTAGAGAAATACTTAGCACTCTGAAGTTGGTCAAATAGATCATCAATCCTAGGAAGAGAGTACTTATTCTTCATGGTTACCTTGTTCAACTAATGATAATCAATACACATCCGAAGAGAACCATCCTTCTACACACGAAGAGAACATGAGCACCTTACGAAAACACACTAGGGCGGATAAAACCTTTGTCAAGAAGATCCTTCAACTGCTCCTTAAGCTCCTTCAACTCGGCCGGTGCCATTTTATAAGGAGTGATAAAGATAGGACGAGTGTCTAGAATAAGATCAATCCCAAAATCAATTTCCTTGTTGGAAGAAACACCAGTATGATCATCAAGGAAAACCTCAGGAATTCTCTAACAATACGGATAGATTGTAAAGAAGGACTCTCTGAGTTAGAATCTTTAACTCGGACGAAATGATAAAGGCACCCTTTGGAAATTAATTTTTGGGATCTAAGATATGATATGAACTTTCACTTAGGCACTGGGGAACTCCCCTCCCACTCAATAACTAGCTCATTAGGAAATTTAAAGATGACCTTATGGGTCCAACAGTCTAAAGAGGTATAGCACGAGTGCAACCAATCCATCCCTAGATAACATGAAAATTTAGCATGTCTAATTCAAATAGATCCACCAAGGTTTCACTACCACCAACAGATAACACACAACCCCTATAGACCCTTCTAGCAACTATCAAGTTACCCTCTAAGGTAGAAATAGAAAAGGGGTTTGAAATACACCCAGGACCGAAACCAAAATACACAGCCATAAATGGGGTCACATAATAAAGTGTCGAAACTGGGTCAATTAAATAGTAAACATCATGAGAGAAGAGTTTTAACATACCAGTAATGATATTAGGTGATGAGTTAGACTCTTGACGGGTAGTAAGAGCATACAAGTGATTTTAACCTATGTCGGTTCTAGATGTGGTACCCCTTGGTGAAGGAGCCAATGAAGTGGAAACCAGAATCTTGTTAGCCCCCAAAGTAACCTTGGCCCCTTGGAAATCCCTAGGCATATGACCCAGCTGGCCATAATTGAAACACCAATTCTTCCCTTCATCATAAAACCCATGTTACAACCGACCACACAGCCTACATGGAGGATATGATGGAGTTGACTGGGCCCACTTTCCTAAGATCGATCACCCTGTGCCCTATAACCATCACTACTCTGAACCTAAGATCGGGCACCCTATCTCTTCTTAGACCATTTTCCACCATCTGTACCACTCTATTGCTGACCTTTACATAGATCTGAATGCTAAAACTTCTTAAGTTGCCTCTCCCCTATATTTGTTAGCTTTTTTTTCCTCTCCAACCTACTAGATATACACTACCAGCTGAGAGATGTCCATATACTTATTCAATAAGGCTTACCTACTCCCCAAAAATAGCCCACGAGATAAAGTAAAAGCAAATTTCTGCATGCTAGACACTTAGTTCAGGAGCATATCGGGACAACTGGTGGAATTTCAAGTCATACTTCTTCACTGACATCCTGCCTTGCTTCAAATTCACAAACTCCTTCGCTTTTGCCTCCCTTAACCCTTGAGGAAAGAAGCGATCAACAAAGGCACCAGAGAAATCCTCCCACAAAGCATATTTATCATTATTACCCTTAATCCTCTCCACTACTCGTACAATTTGTACACCACATCAATTAATCGATAAGTAGAAAATTCCACACTGACACGACCCATCTAAGGGTCTTATCATAATGGGCATCCCAAGTTTGATCGGGACCGGAGACCACCCCCGTTACTCAACCTAACCTCCAGCCGTCTGCCCTGAGTTGGATACATTTTGAACATATAACAACATAGTGTAATAGCTAACTTGAAGACTCTGAAATAGGCTCACAATCGTGACTGGCCCAACCGAGTCCAACCATTCCACACCAACCACCCAACCGTACCAAACCATTCCAAAGGCCATAAATCAGGCCATAACCAAATAAGTTCCAAAACATAATAAAATTAATCCCAAAATAAAATACGATGGAACAGTCCAAAATTATGTCCAATGATGTCAAACCACCAGCTTATTCCAATGCCAAGCCCGACACCAATACCGATCCCACTCATTCCAACCCATAGAAGTACCAAATAGCCTCTAACGAAAAGAGTAATAGAATCCAATTAGGACAAGCCCCCAACCATCGCCAAAACTAATATACAAAATAAAATCAAAGTATCTAGAAATATGCATACCATGAAATGGAGCCTTCCAAAAGGATGAAAGCTCACCACTTCAGTCTATATGATGATCCTAGAGTCAATTACTATGTAGGAGGAGTAGAACGGCTGGTTCCAGCATAGTGTGGGTACAACCACCAATAGATGGGTTAGCGGGTGAACGCTACCATGATCTCATGATAAGGATAAAATAATGCCATTTATAAAGACAAGTAAAACCATCCATATGAACAAACCATATTTATATATATATATATATATATATATATATTTAACCATGCGGGGAAAAGGGACCAGGTTTAACATGCATTTAAAAGCTTTACCTGGGCTGTGTAGCTTTGCCATCCTAAATCATCCATGGGCTATATGGGTTCAGCTCCCCCTGCTAAAAAGGCCCTAGTGCATTTAGTCGTACGACTAGAGAAGAAAACCTAGGATGACTAGTACATCCCATAAAATATAGAGTGACATCATGAAACTATCACCAAGACCAACCTCACATCAGCACATATGAGTTTCCAATTTTGTCCCCCCGGGACCTGCTACACATCCCACCATTATTGTCCAATTAAAACCATTTCCAAGTAACTAACCAGTCTATTTACCATTTATTAACCAAGGCCATTTAGTGTTGGTATAGTTATACCGACCATACTTGCAAGTACTAACCATAGCCAACCATATATAGGTTTAAGGGGACTTCCAAGTGCCGCTCTTCCATTTACCATATTAAACCACTTGGGGGATTCTATGTACACCACAAGTATAACTATTTAGCCATTTACCTTTCCAAGACATTTAAACCATGCATAATTCCTTTACAAAGTTTTAAAACAAGAAAGGGTTCCATTTAAAAGTACTCAATGCAATGAAAAAATTAATATAGGCATTTTGTCAAACACATTGGGGACATGATATAACCAAACCCAATTCCAATTAACATTAGAGCATTCCTATGAAATCCAATTATCCAAAACCATTATTAATGCACATATAAGCATAATTAATACCATGGGAAACCATAACCAACCATTTAATATCAAAATCCCCAAATCATATTTGAAAACCAAAATCATACATCAATGAAGTCATGAAAACATTCATAAAAAACATGCCTTTAGTTAGAATTAACAATGATAGAATAAAACATGCCTTAAACCAAGATGATGATGGAAAGAGATCACCAAGAAAAGTCATAAATTAATCCTCTAGTTGAAACCCTAGCTTCTCTTTCCCAAAAGCTTTAGAGAGAATTATAGAGTGTTTTAGAAGGGTTTCTAAGTGATAATGAATGGAATAATAGGGTAAATAACCTCCCAAATAGGTTAGAAGTCATGGAACCTTATTAAGATAAGTGGGGAAATATCCAGAATACCCCCACTTAAGTTGCACAAAATCCCATCCCAAGGGTACGACTAACCCTCATGAGTCATACCCTCCAATACGATTGGTACCCTTCACTCGTATTCTATCCTCCACCTTTGGATCCAACACTGTCCAGCATATGACTCTACCAACCAATTCCTATCTGAAACATATGATCCATACCCTTCATCTGTACCCCTGGAAAATAAAAGCCAAGGAAGATTTAGACACTATCCACCATATGAGTCTATGATACGACTTGTACCCTTGCTTACATCTCATGGTGAGCCACTCGTACTCAGATACAAACTAAGCAACCAAGTCTAAGATTAAGTTAAGGAACCAAATGATTTGTACCCACCAATATGACTTGTACCCCAAAGTCGTATCTATTCCAGTAACCAAAATCCATCCCACTAACCAACACTGGTCAACATACGACAGGACCATACCATTCGTACCCCATCATACGGCTCATACTTATGAGTTGTATTTGGTCCAGAGACTAGAATTCCAGGAAATTTTCTAAGGGTTCAAACCCAAGATGTTATAGTCTCCCCCACTAGGAACATTCATCACCGAATGACGGATAAGGTAGGGGTAACGACACGTACGAGTCATTTACATTATCAAATATATTTCTAATCTTTAACAAAGTTTGAAAACAGAGAGGCAAAGATATTAAACGTTCCTTTAACAAACTCAGAAACTAAATATGTGTTGAAGAAACAAACCTTCCGTACGAATCCCCGGAGCAGAAAATAAAAGCAGAAATTTGGACTTCATGTCCTTCTCTGCTTCCCAAGTAGCCTCTTCCATCTTATGGTTCTGCCATAGAATTTTTACTGAGGCCACATCCTTAGTCCGCAACCGACGAACCTGTCTATCCAAGATCTCAATCAGGATTTTCTCATAAGATAGAGAATTCATGATACTAAATCCTTCCAAAGGAACAATCAATGAAGGATCACCAATTCACTTCATCAACATGGAGACATGAAAGACCGGATGAACTAAGCTCAATCTATAAGGCAACTCCAACACATAAGCAACATTACCAACTCTCCGCAAAGCCTTATAAATCTCTGTAAAGCCTTATAAGGACCAACATACCGGGGACTGAACTTCTCTTTCCTGCCAAACTGCATTACTCCCTTCATGGGAGATACCTTGAGGAAAACCTTATCCCCAACCTCAAACTCCAAGTCTCTATGCCTAACATCCACAGAGGACTTTTGGAAACTTTAGACAACCTTAAACCTATCCCAAATCACCTTCACCTTCTCCATAGCTTGGTAAACCAAATTGGAACCAAACATGACCACCTCACCAAACTCGAACCATCTAATAAGAGATCTACACCTCTTACTATACAATGCCTCAAAAAGGGCCATACTAGTACTAGAATGATAGTTATGATTGTAAGCAAACTCCACCATAGGTAGATTCTTAACACAACTACCACCACAATCAATCACAATAGCCCAAAACATATCCTTAAATGTCTAAATAGTTCTCTCTGTTTGCGCATCTATCTATGGGTGGAAAGCAGTACTCAGAATAACCTTAGTCCCCAACCATTATTGAAAAGATTGTTAGAAGTGAGATATAAAATATGTACCACAATTAGAAATAATCAAAACAAGCACCCTGTGCAGCTTCATAATCTCCTAAAGATACAACTTTGCATAATCCTTCGGCGAGAAGATAGTCTGCACTAGAAAAAAATAGGCAGACTTAGTCATCCTATCCATGATGACCCAAATTGAATCATATTGATTCTGAGATCGAGAAAGACCGATAAAGAAGTCCATCTTGATCACTTTCTATTTCTATTTGGGCAAATCAATTTCTTGATACAACCCTCTTGGCCTCATGTTCTCAACCTTAACCCATTGACACACCATGCACTTGACCACAAAATCAGCCATATCTCTCTTCATTCCATTCCACCAATAGATCTCCTTGAGATCATGATACATCTTAGTTGATCTGGGATGAAAAACGTAGTGCAATTCATACGCCTCAGCCAAAATCCTTTGTCGCAATCCATCGACATCAGGAACACATATCCTTCTTTGGTACTATTAAGTACCATCACCACTGTTCTCAAATACCATTACCTTTTTCCTACCAATGCCACTCTTGATTTTCATCAAAATAGGATCTAGCACTTGTTTCTCCTTAATCTCCATACCAACAGACAATCGAACCACTTCCTACACTATCACACAACTATACTTTAAGTCTAAGAGGCAAACTCTATGATTAGCCAAGCGATGAATCTCCTTCATCAATTCCCATTTTTGTTCCTCCAAATAAGCTAAACTCCCTATGAATAACCTGCCAAGAGAATCAACAACCACGTTAGCTTCACCTGAGTGGTAGTGAAGACTCATATCATAGTCCTTGAGAAGCTCAAGCCATCTCCTTTGCCATAGATTTATCTCCTTCTAAGTGAAAACATACTGTAGACTCTTATGGTTAGAAAAGTTATCTATGTGAACACCATACAAATAATGCCACCATATTTTCAAAGCAAACATAACCATCAACAACTTAAAATTTTGAGTAGGATAGTTCCTCTGATGCATTTTCAACTTCCTGGAAGCATAGATAATCACCTTCCCATGCTGCATCAATACACAACCAAGCCCTACCTGAGATACATCACAATAAACCACGAACCCATTATTGCTTTTCAACAAAGTCAGAATTGGAGTTGAAGTTATCTTATCCTTCAACTTCTCAAAACTCCTTTCAGAAGTATCCGACTAAGAAAACTTGACCTTTTTCTGAGTTAACTTATTCAATGGAGCAGCTATTGATGAAAAGCTATCCACAAACTGCCTATAATACCCAGCTAAACCCACGAAGCTCCGAATGTCAGATAGAGTAATGGGTCTAGTCCGCATCTTCACCACAGTAACCTTTTGCGGATCTACTCACTAGAAATAACATGACCCAAGAAAGTTACAGCGTGCAACCAAAACTCATACTTTGAGAACTTGGCATGCAACTATTATTCCTTTAAGGTCCGCAGCACCAGACGGAGGTTATTATCATGATCCACCTTACTCTTCGAATAAAACAGAATGTCATCAATAAACACAATAATAAAAAGATCCAAATAATGATGAAAAACCCTATTCATTAGATTCATAAATGTCACTGAAGCATTAGTCAAGCCAAATAACATTACCAAAAACTCAAAGTTCCCATACCAAGTACGAAAAGTTGTCTTAGGGATATCCACCTCCCTAATCTTTAGTTGATGTTACCTAGATCGAAGATTTATTTTAGAAAAGAACTTGGCACCTTGTAACTGATCAAGCAGATCATGTATCCTTGGAAGAGGATACTCATTCTTGAATGACACCTTATTCAACTGCCTATAGTTAATACACATCCATGGAGAACTATCTTTCTTGCACAAAAACAACACCGGTGCACCCCACAGAGATGCACTAGGATAAATAAACCCCTTATCCAGAAGATCCTTAAGTTGCTCCTTGAGTTCCCTTAATTCAGCCGAAGCCATTTTATATGGAGGAATAGAAATTGGACGAGTGTCCGAAACTACTTCAATACCAAACTCGATTTTCCTATCCAGAGGAACACCAGAAAGATCATTCGAAAAGACCTCTAGAAACTCACTAACCACTGGAATTGTCTAGAAAGAAGAAGCTTTCAAGTTAAAAGCTTTAACCCAAACCATCTGATAAAGACAACCTTTGGAAATTAACCTCGAGCTCTAAGATAATAAATAAATTTCCCCTAGCTGTTAAAGAACCACCCTCCAATTCTATAACCGGTTCACCAGGGAACCTAAGGATAATCCTACAGGCCCGACAACCCAAGGACGCATAACAATAGTATAATCAATCTATAACCAGAATGACATCAAAATCCACCATATTCAACTCAAACAGATCCACCAAGGTTTGCTTGCCACCAATATATACCAAACACCCCCTATAGACTCTCTTAGAAATAACTGAGTTACCTACTAAGGTAGAAACAGAAAAAAGATCCAAAATAACTTCTGGATCAAAACAAAAAGATATAGCCACATAACGAGTCATATAGAAGAGAGTGGACCCCAGATCAAGCAAACAATCCACGTCATGAGAGAAAAGTTATAACGTACTAGTACGACATAAGGTGATGCCTCAGATTCCTATCGGGACGCCAAAGTATACAACTTGTTCTGACCAACACTAGAACCAGGTGCAGTAATAGAAGTAGATAAAACGCCACCAGGTGTAGGAGCAGAAGATAAAGCCACAGTAATATTATTCTCCTCTATAGCAACCATATTAACTAGACAATCACTAAGCAGATGGCCATCCTGGCCACACTTTACGTATTTGTCCCTTCCTTCATTGCAATAACTACGATGAGGATGAACACAAAACCGATAAGAAGGGCATGAAGAAATTAGCTGACCTTCGGTTGCCTAAGATTGGGAAACCTGTGCTCGAAAATCATCACCACCTTGATGACGCCTATCACCCGACTGGTAAGGAGCCCTAAAAGAAGAGAAGGAAACATAACTCCCCAACTTCTTCTTCTGCTATTTGCCACCATCCCGACCACCTTGAGACTAAGAAAATCCCTGGTAAGAAAACCTGTTTCTCTTACCTTGTCTATCTCCAAACTCTGCTTGTTTCCTTTTTTATCCTCCACTTGCTACATACGAATAGTCAACTTAGAGATGTCCATATCTGTAATCAGTAAGGTAGTCTTTCTCTCCATAATAAAATCCTAATTCAACCTAGAAATGAACTTCCTCATTCTTTCCTGCATGTCAACCACTAAATCAGGAGCATACCTTGACAATTGGTGAAACTTTAAGGCATATTCCTTGTCAAACATCCTCCTCTCCCCTGCTTGAGGCTCACAAACTGCTCCATCTTTACTTTCCTCAACTCTTAGAGAAAGAAATAATCTAAGAAGGCCTTAGAAAAAGTATCCCAAAAGACTGATTCTTCCACATCACCCCTATCTCTATCCCACTCTCCATACCATTGATATGCAACACCTTTGAGCTGATAAGCTGCAAAGTTTATCCCCTCCATATTAATAGTCTGCATCACCCGAAATATCTTTTCTATTTCATCAAAGAAGCCTTATGGATCCCCCTCAACCTTCACTATAGAAAAAGTGGGAGGACACATCTTGATAAATTGGCTAACCCTTGTGGCCTCATGTCACGACTCGAGACTACCCCTAGTCATAACATGGTGCTTAAATCCGTAAGTGATCCCAAATTAACCCATGAACTGGCATACTGTTAAACAACTAATTTATAATATATTAAATAGCTGGTTGTTCAAAGAAAAAATATAATCATGACAAAATCTGGGAAAAATATAATACTTATACAATTTACAATCTGATAAAACTAAAGAGAGAACTGAAATTACATGACTAACTCTGACTGACCTCTATGAAGCCTCTACTATACTGACTATAGATAGCTGGGACATGTCTCCAACTATCACTAATCAATACATATGGAAAAATTAAAAATAAAGTACATAATCCATAACTGTCTGGAGTTTTCAAAATAAGAGAACTTATCACCTATTGGCTAAAAGTTGCAAACTGTTTGACCCTGTTGTAAGAGCTACATATGGTACCTATATTATGAAGGATGTAGCCACAAATGCATATATGTGGTCAGTACATTGGAATATACTGAGTATATGGAGACAGACACTGAATAATGAAAATATTTCAAATATTTTGTAAAACTGAGGATATAAGTTATTTGCTGAAATTATACTTTTCAAACATGACTATACATGAAAACTATAAATCATAGAAAATTTATAACTCATGAGCTGAAAATAATTTTGTAAGCTAAGAGGCGGTAGAAACATAAATGTTATAAGCCATTCTCTCGTGGGGTTGAATATGATGTAGAAGTTGTACTGAGGATGATGTATGAATACTGGGTCTGAACTATGTAGTGGAAAATAGCATAACTAAAGGATCTAAATATACAAATATACTGAGCGCGCATGCATAAACATACAAAATCAACCAAACATATACTAAGCTGATCTGATTAATTAAATGGCTAATAACTGATTATTAAGTAACGAATGTCTGAATAAATAACTAGTATCTGGATATTGATTAGTTGATATATGTATATTGTTTAACTGATAACTGAATTCTAATCATGAAAAGCTAAATTGTACTTGGTTTGAGTAACTGGACTGAAACTGTAAGGTACTGGCGTATGAGATAAAGACTAAATGAACAATATAGGAGAACTGAGTATGAATGCACGCCAATTATAATATCTGAGAATGCAAGACTAAGTGTATATATGTTATGTCGCTGAGATAATCTATAATTTGAAAGACTGAAATTTGTATAACTGAGTATCTGAAAGTCTGTACACTTAGTCAAGCAAACTTGAACTGATAATACACTGAATACTGTACTGAGCCTGTAGGAGGTATAATCTAACCGATATGCCCCAATCTGAGCTAATTAGGGTCCAACCTATAACCCAAGTTGGAAGGGTGTCTGTATTGTACTACGAGTACTAACATTAGTTGTGTGGATCCACTAAACTGGTGTCCCGAAGGACCAGGGTATCAAAACTAAACTGATGGGGGAATCCTGAGAGAAACCCAAGCCTAACTTATAGGTGACTCCTCATATCCTACGCAAGCTATGTAGTTCTGAAATATAGGGACTGCTACTAATGACTTTGCCTAACTAACGGGGAAGCTACGGGAAGTCTTCATCCCTGCATTCGCCCAGTGCTAAATCCTACTCTTAGCTGAACTAATACTGATTACTGGACTGAACTAAGCATAACTAAACAAACAACTAATCATAATGACTGACTGAATGATAATGCTCATGGTATAGCTGAAATCATTCTAAAGATACTGACATTATGTAAATAGGTAAGTATCGGGTATTCATAACCCTCCAGTACTGAAAGATTACTGAATGCAATAGAAAACTTAAAAATTGTAGTAGAGGATCATGGTTTAAAAACCCATAAGTATAGCCATTTCATTAAATGTGTCGGGGTCATAAATTTAAACATGGGAATGCTTAATTATGAGGAACAGTCATGATTTCATGACTAAAATCACAATTAAGGATTTAACATGGAATTTGCTTGAATAAAACATGGGAAACTGAAATCCAAAGCATAAGGAAATTAAATATTTCATGGGGTCATACATGGGCTGAATTTAACTTTAAACTACCATGAAAACATGAATTAAGCATTTCTGGAACATAGTAAATATCAGAATAAAGGAGAAACTCCATAGTTTACTTGAAAGAGAAGGTTTTTGGGCTCCATGGGTGAAAGGGACCCATGAATGAATATCCCCACATACCTTAAACCTTTAACTTGAAAGGGGAACACCAATATTGATGCTTCCTTAAAGGTTCTTGAACTTGGGGAACTTAAATTTTTGATTTCTTCGGGGAAAAGGAATTGAATTTGTTCTTGGGGAAACGGGAGGGTTTTCTTCAGAGAAAAGTTAGAGAAGAATGGCAATTTATGCCATAACCGATGCCCCAAGTTGTCATACGAATGATTAGGTTGAGGGGGAAAAGTCCCAATTGCCCTCAGTCATTTAAATCAAAAAACTGGACGCAACTATGCCTCCCCGGTGCAGTCGTATCGCGGTGGCTTACTGGTTCTGATGAAAATGATTATAACTTTTCTCTTGGGTATCCAATTAAGGATAAATTGGTATTATTGGAAATATAATTCAATTATCTACAATTTGGTGGGTCTTGAGATAAAAAAGTCCATTTATATGAAAGTGATACACATTTAAAGTTGACCCTTGTAGAATCGAATACCAAAATTTGGCCGATTCAAAGGCTCTTAGCTCAACTTTGTTCTAAGTGATTCTTATGAATATTTTTAACTTTATAAGACCTTAACATACTAGGATAAAGATCATAAAACATGCATTCAAATTATAAATCTTGAACTGGGTACAACACCCTCACTACGATGGGGTATATGCGCCAACGAGAATAGCACCGCGATGCAACACTATCGCGGTGACTTGATGGATTCGTGATTCAAACATGACCCAATCCACGTCCAAAAAATCCAAAACTTCTTCGAGACATGCTTCTTACACCCCTGAACATGAATTAACTCAAAAACTAATGTATCAGGGTCGGAAAGGTCAAAATAAAAATCCTCAAAGTTTAAGGGTCTTGAAAATCACTAAGTCCCCAACACTTAGTAAAAATTTCAAGCCTTAAGCCCCTTAAGAATACTACTAAGAGATGAATCGAGATAAAAATAGTATGGGGTATTATAATATCTCCATCTTGGGATCATTCATCCTCGAATGAGACTGGTTAGACTGAGAGTACTAAACTAAGGCAACTGAGATCATATACTGAACATGCATGACTGGGAACATAATTGCATGACTGAGTATGAGCTTGATACATTAACTGAACTAATTTCGTGAATACATGCAATGACATAAGAATGGTTATAAGGCTGAGATAGAAACGAGAGAGTCAACTTATGAGTAACCATTACCTCAAGTTAGATCTGGTTTCGTGAAGAATAGATGAGAGGTTTAGAACATGAAAAATTTTGATATTACAATATCTCCCCCCTTGATATCATTCGTCCCCCGAATGATACTAACTTGGCTGAAATACTAAGGAAAGATTGAGATTATGCATGGGGCACTTACAAACTAAATCATGATTGAATATCTGAATTTGAAACATAATGTATAATCTGAACTGAATTCACAATTTACACGGATGCGAATATTTTACCTCATGGAATGGCCATTTTCATGAGATTTCAGATATAAGACTAGATCAGAAGATGAAAAAACCATAGGAACTTGTCTGTCTGACTACTAAACTGAATTACTGGCTATACAGACTAAATTATACTGAAATCTTATACTCAACTATACAATTCACTTCAATACTACGCTTCACTTGAGGCTACTTAAAATCTTCACTTGGGCACTGATATCTCTTCCCACTGAAGTCTGAGTTGAACTGAATTCTCTCACTATGTTCAAGCCTACTCGAATCCACAAAGTGCACACATAACACTGTAATACTAGTCAAAATCATGAATTCAATACACCCAGCATTTTCACAACTTCTCATCTCATAAATAATTATTATTACCAATTTAACAACTGTATTCAACCTCTTACTAGACATTCACTAATGTGCAATACATTCATCTGTATATATACAAACATGACATTCAACCCTATCTTCCTAACCACATATGCACTTCTAAACAAACACCCATAAAAGTATCTTTCTCAGATCCTCTAAACCTTTATCATTAACAACTTCCATGAACTATTCTTAAGAAAATCACACATGACATTTTAGCTAATCATGAAATATACCAAAAACTTAACCTTAATCTTTCTTCAACCTTATAGCCTTAGATAAAAGAAACATATAACAATATTTTACTTAGTAAGAACATTTACTCTCTCCCGTCTAAACAATTATGCATCACCATTATCATGACATAAGGAGAGGTCACTAAAATTTAGAATATGAGGACCTGAAGCATGAAAGAATACTATGCACAACTTTGACACTTAGATGAGGCCTGAGGAATAGAGTATCAACATCATGGATTTATCAAAGAGATCTAAGCTGAGGGCATACATGACATAAACTAAATTTCGCTGATCATTAGGAGTGTAGCATGAGTACCTGTAACTGAACATATTGTGAAGCATGAGTACATGATTCATGAGCTGCATGACCTGAGTTTGAAGTTTATAAATTTATGGAATATGATTCATACTGGTGAGTGAACTAGAACTCCTCATACTAGGAACTGGAAGCGTACATAATTCCAGGGAATGTGTATGACTATGAGTTATGATCATGGAGATGACATGTAAGGCATAAGTAGATATCGTGATAACTGAAGTACAAATACCGAAATAAGAATGGATTGGGCATCATTCTCCCTTACTATTATTCTATAACCTATTGGTATCACTACCAGAATCTGAGAGCTTGACTTGGTTACTTATTCTATCATCTCCCCCTTTGCTTTAAGCAATCATTCTAAGTCTGTGGACCTATTTAATAAATGCTAAATTGAACTGCAACCACTTTACTATAGAGTCTAGGATAATATATATAAATCATGAACTCACCTTGTAAGACTACACCTGACAATGTAAAACCCACTACTAATACTTCCTTCTGAGATAGAACTCTTAACTTTCTATTATTCCAATCGGCATCACAATAACTTAATCACTTACTAACTTAGAATTTTCAAAAGGATCTCCATACCATGAGTTCACACCATCTAGAATTTCAGCTCTTCTTTCTACTAGCTCAATCCTCCAAGATCTAAACTTAGATTCTAACACTTAACATGGATATGCTCAAACCTTTAATGAACCATACTAACTTATTTCATAGCCTGCAAATATCATATCTCTAAACTTATATTTCTCCCTAAACCATGGGAATTACCATTACACCAACATCAACAACATATAATTTTGAATCAACAAACTTAAATTCTTGCATACACTGTTTCAACCCTACTGATTCACCCTTCATACAACTAGACCCATGAATACAAAGTCTACTAAATCCAGACAAACACTATCCCCACTTTATTGTTGCTAAACTTCTGGGTTCATGCTTTTAACTCTAGGTCACATGCTATCATAGTATTTCGAGAAGGGATCTAAAAGCACATCTAACTTTCTCTCAATGCATGATATTTTATGAACATGAATGAAATCTTTCATACTTTAGAACATAAAGGCACTGATGGGATACTTCTGAGCCTGCAATAATCCCATAACTTTCTGTGGGGACTGCCTGAGAAAGCTTTATCGGTAAGGATTTGAGCTTGACTATTTCTGTTGCCTCAAGAATAAGGAAGAGTTGGAATGAATAGATTAATGTAAGAGTCTGCATAAGTACCTAAGGGAACACCTCTACTACACAATTTGAGACATGAAATAAGGGAAACATTACCTAACTTCCCTGTAGCTTCTCGAAGAAAAGTACAGAAATCTCCGTAATATTCCACAAGACTCTAATAGACATGACTTCATAGACACCCTAGGAAACTTGAACTCTTGGCTCTGATACCAAATTTGTGACGACCCGAGACTACCCCTTAGTCGTAACACGGTGCTTGGAACTACAAATGATCCCAAACTAACCCATGAACTGGCATACTATTAAACAAATGATTTATAATATATTAAATAGCTAGTTTTACTGTGTGGAAATATAATCATGAAAAAATCTGGGGAAAATATAATACTTATACAATTTACAATCTGATAAAACTGAAAGGAGAACTCAAATTACATGTTTGACTCTGACTGACATATGTGAAGCCTCTACTATACTGACTATAAATAGTTGGTATATACCTCCAACTATCACTCATCAATACATATGAAAAAAATTAAAAATAAAGTACATGATCCAAAACTGTCAAGAGTTCTCGAAATAAGAAAACTTACCACCTACTGGCTGAAAGCTGCAAACTATCTGACCCAGGTGTAAGAGCTACATATGGTACCTACATTATGAAGGATGTAGCCACAAACTCATATATGTGGTCAGTATGTTGGAATTTACTAAGAATATAAAGACATGCACTGAATCATGGAAATATTTCAAATGTTCTATAAAACTGAGGATATAAGTTATCTGCTGAAATTATACTTTTGGAACATGACTATACGTGAAAACTGTAAATCATAGAGAATTTATAACTCATGAGCTGAAAATAATTTTGTAAGCTAGGAGGCGGTAGAAACATAAATATTATAAGCCATTCCCTCGTGGGGTTAAATATTCTGTAGAAGCTGTACTGAGGATGACATATGAATACTGGTATAAGACTATGTAGTGGAAACTAACATAACTCAAGGATCTGAATATACTAATATACTAAGCACAAATACATTAACATACAAAATTAACCAAACATATACTAAGCTGATCTGATTAACTGAATGATTGATAGCTGAATACTTAGAAACAGACTTCTGAATACTGAATAACTGGTATTTGGATACTGATTAGCTGATATATGTATACTATTTAACTGATAATTAATACTGATCATGAAAAACTAAACTGTACTTGGTCTGAATAACTGGACTGAAACTGAGGGGTACTGGGTGTATGAAATAGAGACTAACTAAACAACATGAGCCAGCTAAGCATGAATACATAAAAACTGTAATATCTGAAAATGCAAGACTAAGTGTATATCTGTTATGTCACTAAGATAATCTATAATCTGAAAGGCTGAGATCTGTATAACTGAGTATCTGAAAGTCTGTACACTTAGTCAAGTAAACCTAATTTGATAATACACCGAATACTGTACTGAGATTGTGAGAGGTATCATCTAACCAACATGCCCCAATCTAAGCTAATTAGGGTCAAATCTGTAACCCCAATTGGAAAGGTATTAGTACCATGCCACAGGTACTAATACTGGCTGTGTGGATCTATTAAACTAGTGTCCTGAAGGACCAGGGTATTAAGCCTAAACTGATGGGTGACCCCTGAGAGAAATCCAAGCCTAACAGACGGGTGACTCCTCATATCCTACACTGGCTACATAGTTATAGAATACAGGGACAGCTACTAACAACTCTACCTAACTGACGGGGAAGCCGCCATCCCTGCATTCACATGGTGCTAAATCCTATTCCCAACTGAACTGACACTGATTACTGGACTGAACTAAGCTTAAATGAACAAACTACTGATCATAATGACTGACTGAATGATAATGCTCATAGTATATGTGAAATCATTCTGAAGATATTGAAATTATGTAAATAGCTAAGTATCAGGTATTCATAACCCTACAACACTGAAAGATCATTGAATGCATTAACAAGCTTAAAAATTATAGAAGAGAATCATGGTTCCAAAACTCATAAGTATAGACATGTCTTCAAACATGTCGGGATCATAAATTTAAACATGGGAATCCTTCAATTATGAGGAACAATCATGATTACATGATAAAATCACAACTAAGGATTTCACATGGAATTTTCTTGAATAAAACATGGGAAACTGAAATCCAAAGCATGAGGAAATTAAATATTTCATGAGATCATAAATAGGGTGAATTTAACTTTAAACTACCATGAAAACATGAATTAAACCTTTAATTAACATAGTAAATATCAAAATAAAGGAAAAACTCAATAGTTTACTTGAAAGAGAAGGTTTTTGAGCTCCACGAGTGAAAGGGACCCATTAATAAATATCTCACAAACTTTAAACCTTTAACTTGAAAGAGGAACACCAATCTTGATGATTTATTGAAGGTTCTTAAACTTGGGGAACTTGAATTCTTGATTCCTTAGGGAAAAGTAATTGAATTTGTCCTTTTGGAAAGGGGAGGGTTTTCTTGAGAGAAAAGTTGGAGAAGAAGGGCAATTTATGCCCTAACTGATGCCCCAAGTCGTCATATGAACGACTGAGTTGAGGGGGAAAAGAACCAATTGCCTTGTCATTTAAATAAAAAAAAACTGGATGCTAATATGCCACCACGATGGGGTCTTATCGCGGCGGTTTACTGGTTCTGACAAAAATGATCTTAACTTTTCACTCGGGTATCAGATTAAGGTGAAATTGGTATTGTTAGAACTATAATTCAATTATCTACAATTTTGTGGGTATTGATATGAAAATTTCCATATATTTGAAAAGTTATACATATTCAAAGTTGACCCTTGTAGAATCAAATACCAAAATTCGGCCGAATCAAAGGCTTTCACCTCATAAGAACTTAACATACTAGGATAAAGATTATGACACATGCATTCAAACATGTGTTATCCTCATCGTGATGTGGTATATGCGCCAATAGGAATAGCACTATGACGCGACGTTATCCCGGTGACTTGCTGGTTTTGTGGTTCTAACATGATCCAATCCTCGTCCAAAAAATCCAAAACTTCTTTGAGACATGATTGTTACATCCTTGAACATGAATTAATTCAAAAACTAACGTCTCGGGGTCGGGAAGGTCAAAATGAAAATACTCAAAGTTTAAGGGCATTGAAAATGACTAAGTCCCCAACACTTAGTTTCAAGCCTTAATCCCCTTATGCATGAAACTAAGAGCTAAATCAAACTAACAATAGTATAGGGTATTACACCTCAGTAGACAAAACACCAACCGCACCCTGCTCAGCCTGAGCAAGGGCCATCTGAGCAATAACATGAATAGACTGACAGAATTCTACATTAGTCACCTTGCCTGTAGGAGGACTAGTAGCAACTGATGGAAATACAGAACTATCAAGGGTAGGTTCATGAGATCAAAGTTGAACCCCAGAAGTAGGATGCACCCCTTCAGCATTACCCCCAAATAGGATAGAAGAATTATCTTGTGTTCCAGATCTACGGGCATGATCTGAAAAACGAACAAACAAGGATTAGAGAAGATTCCAGGACTGAGACTCCAAGCTTGAAAACAGAATACCAAGAAAGTGAGACATCCCTAGATGCCTTGTAGCCTCTCCCTTATGAGTGTGATGCGCTACACAAGCCTAAAGGAGCCTCTACTCAACACGACTTTGTGGACTCCCAATTGATAACAAACCTAGGTTCTGATACCAAGTTGACATGAACCGGCCGGGGGCCTTATCGTAATGGGAATCCCAAGTCTGATCGAGATCGGAGACTACCCCCATTACCCAACCCAAGCTCCAGCCACCTGCCCTGAGTTGGCTGAATTTTGAGCATATAACAAGATAGTGTAATAGCTCACCTGAAGACTCTAAGATAGGATCACAATCGTGACCGGCCCAACCGAGTGCAACCATCTCACACCAGCCACCCAACCATACCAAACCATTCCAAAGGCCTTAAACTAGGACATAACAATTGCCCAACCGTACCAAACTATTCCAAAGGCCATAATTTAGGCCATAACCAAATAAGTTCCAAAACATAATATAATTAATTCGAAAATAAAATATGATGGAACAGTGAGAAATTATGTTAAATGATATCCGACCACCAGCTTATTCCAATGCCAAGACCGACACTAATACCGATCCCACCCATTCCAACCTATAACAGTACTATAAAGCCTCTAACCAAAAGAGTAATAAAATTCGGTTGAGACATGCCCCCAACCATGGCCAAAACCAATATCCAAAATAAAATCAAAGTTTCTAGAAATATCCATAACATGGAATGAAGCCTTTGAAAGGAAGAAAGCGCTCCATTTTTTTTCAAATGCTGATCCCCGAGTCAATCACTAAGTAGAAGGAGTAGAACGGACGGTTCCTATATAGCATGGGTATACAACTTCCAGTAGATGGATTAGCGGGTGAACGCTAGCATGATCTCAGAATAAGAATAAAATAATGTCATTTATAAAGCCAAGTAAAACCATTCATACGCATACAACCATACATATATATATTTATGTAACCATGCCAGGAAAGGGGATCAGGTTTAGCATATATTTAAAACCTTTCTGGGGTTGTGTAGCTTTGCCGTCCTAAACCACCAACACGCTATATGGGTTCATCTCCCCCGAATGAAAGTTCCCCAATGTGTGTACCTGCACGACTAGTAAAAAAACCTAGTATGACTAGTACATCCCCCAAAATATAGTGTGACATCATGCACACAGTTACCAAGACCAACCTCACATCGGCAAATATGAGTTTCTAGTTTTGGTCCCCTCAGGACCTCCTCCTTCTACGGCTTTGCTACACATCCCACCATTTTTGACAAATTAAAACTATTTCTAAGAAACCAACCAATCTATTTACCTGTTATTAACCAAGGCCATTTAGTGGTGGTCTTGTCATACAGACCATACTTGCAAGTACTATCCATAACCAACCATATATAGGTTTAAGGGGACTTCCAAGTGCCCTTCCATTTACTATATTAAACCAAATGGGGGATTCCATGTACCCCACAAGCATAACCATTTAGTCATTTATCTTTCTAAGCCATTTAAACCATGCATAATTCATTTACCAAGTTTTAAAACAAGCAATGGTTCCATTTAAAATTACTCAATGCAATAAAAACATTGTTATAGGCATTTTGTCAAACACATTGGGGGCATAATATAACCAGAAAAAATTTCAATTAACATTAGACCATTCCCATGAAATCCAATTATCCAAAACTACCATTAATGCACATAAAAGGATAATTAAAACCACGGTAAACCATAAATAATTATTTAATATCAAAAACCCAAAATGATATTTGAAAACCAAAATCATACAATCAATGAAGTCATGAAAACATTCAGAAAAACCATGAATTTAGTTAGAATTAACAACGAGGAAAGAGAACATGCCTTAAACCAAGATGTTGATGGAAAGAGATCACCAAGATAAGCCTCAAATTAATACTCTAGTTAAAACCCTAACTTCCCTTGCCCAAAAGCTTTTGAGAGAATAATAGAGTGTTTTAGAAGAGTTTCTAAGTACTACTGAATGGAAGAATAGGGTAAATAACTCCCAAGTAGGTGAGAAGTCATGGGACCTTATTATGTGTAACGCCCCGAGATCCCATCCTGAGATATCACACGATGCTTATGACCCTGAAGGACCACAAGCTAACCCTTTACTGATATCTGTACCTGCACACTATATAATATCTGAAATAAATGCGGAAACTATCCATAAGGTTCAAGACATAAATGAATACTCATAATAAAGAAAACTGAATACTAATACGTCCGTCTGAAAAGCCTCTAAATTGTCTGAATTGTGGAGTTGATGGGACATGTCCCCAACTAACTTGGTCAACTGAAAATAAATAAAGTCTGAAATAATAATAGTAAACTGAGACTCTTCCTCAAAAAAAGAGGACTCACTGCTACTACTATTGACTGGGACTGAACTACTGAGGATACGCTAGATCCAATGCCTCTGAACCTATGGTGTCAAATAAAACACCATAGCGCAAATGAGTCAGTACAGGAATGTACTGAGTATGTAGACGGGGTAGGTTAATGCAAGGGTTCATGCATGCACAATATCTAAACTAAATAATCATGAAAATGTCGTATGAGAACACATACATGAATGCACAGAACATGAACACAATCATCGCAACTCTAGATACTGAAACTCGGATACCACTTTACTGCAGACTGAACTTACTACTGACACTGAGATACTAAATCACTGACTCATCTGATAATGATAACTGAGGATCTGGATGTGCTTACACTAAGGACTGAACTCTGAGCTTACTGCTTTCGACTGATAGAATTAGAGATCAACTTTGCTAACAGATTATTTCGGAAGCGATTATCAATGATAAGAAGTATGATCATGTCCGAATCTGACAACAATAATACTCAATAGAATAAAGGATCTGAGATGGAGATCAAGCCTATCTGACGGGAGATCTCTAGATATGATAATAAGAATACTCAACATGGTCTGAGACTGAGATCAAGCCTATCTGATCGGAGATCTCTAGATATGATAATAAGCATCTGTATATGAGGCCAAGCCTATTTGACGGGATGGTCCATGAATCAATGGAACTATCTGAGTTCTTTATAGAGATAGATGACTATATCTGACAGACCTAATTTCTGAAGATAGATACTGAAACTGAAACTGTGGGAAGTAGTTACTTAACCGACATGCACCAACTTACCACAGGTGGGGTCCAACCTGTGACCCTAGCTGGAAGGGTGTCAATATTATGCCATGGATAAAGACCTCTCTGATCAAGCCTCTCTGACGGGATGACCCTCATAAGAAGTCGGCCTGAGGCTATATAATAGTCAAATCTCTTTGACGGTGACAGCCTCTACTGACGGGAGACTCCTGCATCCTCGCTCGGTGTTTGCTTCTACTCCCAACTGAAAGACTCTGAACTGAAATGTTGACTGAACATAACTGAACTGAATCTGATACTAATCATGTTTCTTAAAAGATCTGACTGATGAAGTAGAGCTTGAATAGATTACTCGAATTTCTTCTAAGATTAGAATTGAATCACTTGAATACTATTAGATCTGAGATGATTATAGGACTGAGGCTAGATTACTAGTGATATAGAGATTACAGAGATAACTGAGATTACTGAGCTTTCTTAAGTTCTGCACTTGTCTAAAGATACAGAGTTCTATAGTTCATTGAGTACTGAGAATCATGGCTCGACTGGAATTATCGAGAAACTGACACAGGCTCTATACAATAGCTCTATTGTCGGGTATAAATACCCCCAGGACTCGATAGCATAAAAGTAAAGCATAATCATTCATTCATTATCACAATCATTCATCTATTATCACAATCATTCATGCATCATCACAAGAATTCATTAAGACATCACCTCAAGCATTTAAGGATCACAAACCTCTATTCATCACCAAAATTACTACAGAGTCACCTCAAGCATTTAGAAATCATCAAAATATACTAGCATAGAGAAAACATGCTATTAGATTATACCCCATTCAAGAAGGTCTTACATCAAGTACTTCATATCTATATCAGTCTTGACACTTGTTTGGGTATCATATGGCTTGGGGAAACTTCATACTATCATGTCACAGCTTACTTACTAACCACTTTACATGTATTAAAAACTTAGCATAGATCAAAGATCACATAATCGGGGAATTTACTACCATCATATCTTGACTTGTTCACTAGGGTCTTTCAACAACCACTAGACATGACCGATTTTACACCTACTTGGGCATTTCATGCTATCTTGGCATATTTCACTCACTAAGGCATTTTATCAAACACTAGGCATGCATGGACTAGCTAAGAATTTGAAGTTTCACATTCAACATACTATAATGGCTCTTATGTTTCACCTAAGCTCTTTATCAAACCTATGGGGAATATTCTTCACTTATTCAACCATTTCTACACCTAAAAGTCATGAACACGTCACTTGGAAAAACAACTTCAAGAGGGTCTATCACAAATATCACATGAATTCCACATACTAGGGTCAAAGCTCATAAATTTTGTAGGCACACATAAATCAAAACTCAACAATACATTAAACACCAATTTCAACTCATACAAATAATTAACAACTCATAAACATAAAAATCTTTTAGTTTTAAAAAGGGTTCTTGAGCTTCTTGGATGAAAGGGACCCAAGAATCAACGTCTACATACCTTAACCTTTGAAATTGGATGAATCCTAATACTTGAGACTCTATCCGCACTTGTAATAAATAATCCTTGAAGCCCACACTATGAGGAACTTGATTCTTGAAGAAACCTTAAATAATTTATGGATGATTTTTGGAAGATTAAGGTTCTGTATAGAGCCCTAGATAGATATTCTTGAGAGAATTGGAAGAGAAAAATGATGAATTTAGGGTTTGAATGAGGGTTCTCATATTTATAGAGGCTCACAAAAGGTGGGAAATGACCAAAATATCCTTGTAAAAATGTCTCTAAATTGTTGAAAAAAATAGCTGACGACATTCGTGACAGGCCGTCAAACCCGTGATAGGCCGTCACGAAATGTCGTCAAAAAAGGTTGAATTTTTTATTTTCTGCCTAAGGCTGATGATATCATCAGAAATGTGACGACATCATTAGAAATGTCGTCAAAACGTGACAGACTGTCAGAAGCGTCGTCACCCTTTTCCAGATTGACATGTTGGAGTAAAATAGGCATAACTCTTTGCTCCGATATCAGTTTTTGATGAAATTGGTATCATTGGAAATATAATTCAAAGAGATTTCATTTGATATATAGTAGGTCCTCTAATTTGATATATACAAGGAGTAATGGTGGATTGAATTTGACCTAAATTTTGACGGTCACTAAAACTTGAACGATAGGAAAGTTTTCAACTCGACCATGAGTTAGGGGACCTCTATGATCTTAATTCATGCTCAAATAGATTCCCACACGATTCAAAGTATTTCATACTTGGGAAGATATTTCTAAAACATTTTGACTCGGATTTTCTCTTTACCAAATACGCTCTAAGGCTCAGAATTGAAGTGGATTTTGCGGGATATTACATTATCTCCCCCTTGAGAACATTCATCCTCAAATGTCGCTTGATAGAATGAGAATACGGATTAACAGAACTTACTCAAGAAATGGAATCATCTCAGATTAGGACTACGCAACTAGAACAACTAGCATATAGAGTTCTCATACTGGGCATGCATATCTGATGCATGGAATACTCGACTGATGATACTCATAGCTGAATTCCCATAATACATATGCATATCTGATGCATGGACTCATAACTGTGATGATATCATGAATAAACAACTGAACACATGCTGACAAACTGAACTCTTTCTACTAAATATGCATATCTAATGCATGAATGTCCGGCTAAGCTAACTTTTGAAAGCATGACTTGACAATGCGACAATGACTGATGATAACTTCATAAAGAAAATTTGAACATGCATCAGGATGAATCTAATGGAATGCAACATCATAATACTATGGGGTATCTCCCCCTTGGGACTCTATGTCCCTCTAAACACACTTCGTTAAAATACTGGAGTGGTGCGTGGGGCACCTACATATTGGGTAATAATTGACCGATCAAGATCTGAAACTTATGCATGACTCATGCTAACATATAATCTCAAAATGGGAGAAAAGGATCTAACAATACATGTCATAAAGATGAAGGGCTCATAACATACCTAGGTCTATTTTAGGGAATCCTTCCCAATCAAGGCGAGACTGAAACGCATGAAGTCTACCCCTTTGAGTCAGCACTCTACATTCTCGCCTGCTATGGCTTGGCTCACCACACCCAAAACATACATCACTACCGTCTCTACACACACCTTGGTGGCGCCTGCCACACTCTCCACAATGCAGATAGGTACAAATACCACTAGAACTACTCTGGGCTTTGGAGCTTGGCGCTCCCTCAGATCTGACACCCCCAAACACAGGTGCGAGTACACTAGTTGAAGATGGAGCTGGAATTAAAAATCTCTGACCATACTGAGAACTACTACCACCTTGAGACCCTGACTGTGAGAAACCACGACTACCTGTCTTGGCTCTCTTACTCACTTTCTCTCTTTCTTTCATTTTATCTGCCTTAATTTGTTGCGCATTCATCATTAGCCTATAAAGATCCATATCTCTATTGAGCATGGCAGCTCTACACTCTTTCAACACATAACTCTACACCCCAGACACAAACTTACTCATACTCTCTCTAGGGTCAGCTACCAAGTTAGGAACATACTTAGCTAATTGGTTAAACTTAAGACAATACTCTTTCACGGTCATGGAGCCTTGCCTTAGGTTCATGAACTCTTCTACCTTAGCCTCTCTCATCTCTAGCGGAAAAAACCTATCTAAAAAGGCACTCTGAAACTCTAACCAAGTCACGGGAGCTGCATTCTCCCCTCTACTTTTCTCTCACATCACTACCCAGTCATGAGCAATATCTTTTAACCACTAAGATGCTAAATCAACACTCTCCTCCTAAAAAATATGCATAATCTGGGTGATCTTCTTCACCTCCTCTAGAAACAGCTGCGGATCCTCACCTACTACTGACCCAAAGAATTCGGGCGAGTTCATTTTCATGAAGCTTCTAATCCTGGCTGCGGCAGAATTCCCATCTTGCTGAGGTGGGACTGCAGCCTGACGGTTGCCATAAATATTAGTCACAGCTTGGGCTAGTGCCTGAAAAGCGGCCCGAAACTCTGTATGTGACACACTCTCATTCTCAGGATCTACTGGCTGAGGGGGCTGATTATCAACCCCATGGAAAAAATCTCTGTGAGGAGGCATACTCTGAAAATGAAAAAATAAAGTGGATTAGACTGCGGATCAACTTGAGCTCATGCTCACTCGCACAAAATGATCACTGCAAGAAGGGATACTACTCCTAAGAACATCCTGTAGCCTCTTGTACATAAATGTGGTATGCTACACACCCATGCACAAGACTCTACTAGATGCGGCTTTTCAGACTCCCTAGGATACACTTGAACCTTAGGATCTGATACCAAGCTTGTAACGCCCCGAGATCCCATCCCGAGATGTTACACGGTGCTTATGACCCTGAAGGACCACAAGCTAACCCTTTACTGATATCTGTACCTGTACACTACATAATATCTGAAATAAATATGGAAGCTAGCCATAAGGTTCAACACATCTATGAATACTCATAATATAGAAAACTGAGTACTAATACGTCCGTCTGAAAAGCCTCTAAACTATCTGAACTGTGGAGTTGATGGGACATGTCCCAAACTAACTCGGTCAACTGAAAATAAATAAGGTCTGAAACAATAATAGTAAACTGAGACTCGTCCTCAAAAGAAGAGGAATCACTGCTACTGCTGACTGGGACTGAGCTGCTGAGGATACGCTGGATCCAGTGCCTCTGAACCTATGGTGTCAAATAAAACACCATAGCACAAATGTGTCAATACAGAAATATACTGAGTATGTAGATGGGGTAGGCTAATGCAACGGTTCATGCATGCACAATATCTAAATTGAATAATCATGAAAATGCCGCATGAAAACACATACATGAATGCACAGAACATGAACACAATTATCGCAACTCTAGATACCGAAATTCAGATACCACTTTACTGCAGACTGAACTTACTACTGACACTGAGATACTAAATCACTGACTCATCTGATACTAATAAATAAGGATCTGGATGTGCTTACATCAAGAACTGAACTCTGAGCTTATTGCTTTCGACTGACAGAATTAGAGATCAACTTTATTAACAGATTATTCCGGAAGCGATTATCAATGATAAGAAGTATGATCATGTCTAAATCTGACAACAAGAATACTCAATAGAATAAAGGATCTGAGATGGAGATCATGCCTATCTGACGGGAGATCTCTAGATATGATAATAAGAATACTCAACATGGTCTGAGACTGAGATCAAGCCTATCTGATCGGAGATCTCTAGATATGATAATAAGCATTTGTATATAAGACCAAGCCTATCTGATGGGATGATCCATGAATCAATGGAACTATCTGAGTTATAGACATGGATGACTGTATCTGACAGTCCTGATTTCTGAAGATAGATACTGAAACTGCAACTGTGGGAAGTAGTTACTTAACCGACATGACCCAACCTACCACAGGCAGGGTCCAACCCCAGCTGGAAAGGTGTCAATACCGTGCCACGGGTAAAGACCTCTCTAGTCAAGCCTCTTTGACGGGATGACTCTCACAGGAAGTCGGCCTGAGGCAATATAATAGTCAAACCTCTCTGACGATGACAGCCTCTACTGACGGAAGACTCCTGCATCCTGCGCTGGGTACGCAGTTCTGGAGTTCAGGGATTGCTCCTAACGACTTGGCCTCTCTTATGGGAGAGCCGCCATCCCTTCCCTGGCTCATTGATCGCTTCAACTCCCAACTGAAAGACTCTGAACTAAAATCTTGACTGAACACAACTGAACTGAATATGATACTGATCATGTTTCTCAAAATATCTGACTGACGATGCAGAGCTTGAATAGATTACTCGAATCGCTTCTGAGATTAGAATTGAATCACTTGAATACTATTAGATCTGAGCTGATTATAGGACTGAGGCTAGATTACTAGCGATACAGAGATTACAGAGATAACTGAGATTACTGAGCTTTCTTAAATTCTGCACTTGTCTGAAGATACAGAGTTTATAGTTCAATGAGTTCTGAGAATCATGGCTTGACTGGAGTTATCGAGAAACTGACAGGGGCTCTAGATAGCAGCTTTATTGTCGGGTATAAATACCCCCAGGACTTGATAGCGTAAAAGTAAAGCATAATCATTCATTCATCATCACAATCATTCATGCATCATCACAAGCATTTATTAATACATCACCTCAAGCATTTAAGGATCATAAACCTCTATTCATCACCACAATTACTACAGAGTCACTTCAAGCATTTTAAAATCATCAACATATACTAGCGTAGAGAAAACATGCTATTAGATTATACCCCAATCAAGAAGGTCTTACATCAAGTACTTCATACCTATATCAGTCTTGACACCTGTTTGGGTATCACATGGCTTGGAGAAACTTCATACTATCATGTCAGAACTTACTTACTAACCATTGACATGTATTAAAAACTTAGCATAGATCAAAGAGCACATAATCGGGGGATTCACTACCATCATATCTCGACTTGTTCACTAGGGTATTTCAACAACCACTACACATGACTGATTTTACACCTACTTGGGGATTTCATTCTATCTTGGCACATTTCACTCACTAAGGCATTTTATCAAACACTAGGCATGCATGGACTAGCTCACAATTTGGAGTTTCACATTCAACATACTATAATGGATCTTATGTTTCACCTAAGCTCTTTATCAAACCTTTGGGGAACATTCTTCACTTATTCAACCATTTCTACACCCAAAAGTCATGAACACGTCACATGGAAAAATAACTTCAAGAGGGTCTATCACAAACATCACATGAATTCCACATACTAGGGTCAAAGCTCATAAATTTTGTAGGCACACATAAATCAAAACTCAACAATACATTAAACACCAATTTCAACTCATACAAATCATTAAAAAATCATAAACATAAAAATCTTTTAGTTTTAAAAAGGGTTCTTGAGCTTCTTGGATGAAAGGACCTAAGAATCAACGTCTACATACCTTAACCTTTGAAACTGGATGAATCCTAATACTTGAGACTCTATCCACACTTGTAATAAATAATCCTTGAAGCCCACACTATGAGGAACTTGATTCTTGAAGAAACCTTAAAGAATTTATGGATGATTTTTGGAAGATTAAGGTTCTGTATAAAGCCCTAGATAGATATTCTTGAGAGAATTGAAAGAGAAAAATGATGAATTTAGGGTTTGAATGAGGGTTCTCATATTTATAGAGGCTCACAAAAGGTGGGAAATGACCAAAATATCCTTGTAAAAATATCTCTAAATTGCTGAAAAAAATAGATGACGACATCCGTGACAGGCCGTCAAACCCGTGATAGGCCGTCATGAAATGTCGTCAAAAAAAGGTTGAATTTTTTATTTTCTGCCTAAGGCTGACGACGTCATCAAAAATGTCATCAGAAATGTGATGACGTCGTCAGAAATGTCGTCAGGAACGTGACAGGCCGTCAGAAACGTCGTCACCCTTTTCCAGATTGACATGCTGGAGTAAAATGGGCATAACTCTTTGCTCCAATATCGGTTTTTGACGAAATTGGTATCGTTAGAAAGATAATTCAAAGATATTTCATTTGATATATAATAGGTCCTATAATTCGATATATACAAGGAGAAATGGTCGATTGAAGTTTACCCAAATTTTGATAGTCACTAAAATTTGAACGATAGAAAAGTTTTCAACTCGACCATGAGTTAGGGGACCTATATGATCTTAATTTATGCTCAAATATATTCCCACGTGATTCAAAGTATTTCATACTTGGGAGGATATTTCTGAAACATTTTGACTCGGATTTTCGCTTTACCAAATACGCTCTAAGGCTCAGAATGGAAGTGGATTTTGCAGGGCATTACATTATGATAAGTGGGAAAATGTCCAGAATACCCCCACTTAAGTTGCACAAAATCTCATCCCAGGGCTACGACTGACCCTCATGAGTTGTACCCTCCAATACGATTAGTAACCTCCACTCGTATCCTAGCCTTCATCATTAGATCCAACACTATCCAGTACATGACTCATCCAACTAAGTCATATCCAAAGCATACAATTCGTACCCTTCATCTGTACCCCTAGCAGATTAAACCCAAGGAAGATTTAGATTCTATCCACTATACGAGTCCATGGTGTGACTCGTACCCTGGATTACGGCTCATGGTGAGGAACTCGTACTCAGATCCAACCTAAGTAACCAAGTCTAAGATTAGGTTAAGGAACCAAATGATATGTACCCACCAATACAACTCTTATCCATTAGTCGTATCCATTCCAGTAACCAAAATCCATCCCACCAACCAACACTGTTCAGCATACGACAGGACCATACCATTCGTACCCCATCATAAGGCTCATACCCATGAGTCGTATTGGGTCTAGAGACCAAAATTCTAGGAAATTTTCTAAGGGTCAAAACCCAGGGTATTATACACACCCTATACCTCAGTAGCATGCATAACCCAAAAGATATTCTCTATCTCATCTTTAAAACTTTGAGGATTCTCCTTAACCTTAGTATCAGCGAAAACCAAAGGATTCAATCTCATAAACTTTCCAACTCTAGTGGCCTCAAATAAACTTTCCAGCAATACCAGCCGAAACCATCTGACGTGACTGAGATGTCAACAATTGAGTCAACAGATAAATAGAGTAGCAAAACTTAGCATTAGTAATATCTTTCTGTGTTGACTGAGTATGAGCTCTTCTAGCTGGAGAAGGATCAGTGAAGGCAGGTGGAACTCTATGGGGACAATCAGAAGCAGTGACCCTAGATCAGGTTTATACCCCATAAGTTGGATAAGATCTTCCCACATTATTCTCAGGCAG
The DNA here is from genome assembly GCA_030864215.1 of Capsicum pubescens. Classification (NCBI taxonomy): domain Eukaryota; kingdom Viridiplantae; phylum Streptophyta; class Magnoliopsida; order Solanales; family Solanaceae; genus Capsicum; species Capsicum pubescens. The sequence continues at coordinate 103,468,902 of CM061538.1, forward strand.
GACAAATGAGTTTCCATGAGATTCAGATCATCTGGGGGGGCATGATCTGAAAGGCGAATAAATGGGAGTTAGAGGAATACAAGACCTTAGACTCTATAGCCCAAAAATAAGACAAAAGAAAGAGAAACATTTCTAAATCCCTCTTAGAATCTCCCTTATAAGTGTGGAGTGCTACATGCCCATAAAAGAGAATCTACTTGACACAGCTTTGTGGACACCCCATGACACCGAAACCTAGGTTCTGATACCAAATTTGTCATGAACAAAAATAGGAACTGGCCATGACAGATATCTTAAGTCTACCAAGGACCTGAGACCACCTCCTAAGCCTATTCCAATGTAACCAATATATATAATAAGATGGGAAGGGAAAACCCAAAAGTCTATATGATAACACTATCTAAAAATGATTTACAATAAAAAAAACTAATACCAATCATCAATAATAATATCCATGTCCATAGTATCCCAACAAAGCCTCTAACAAAACCGACTACCAGTAAAATACCGGGACATGCCCCTGACCATAGCCAAAAAAAATAAAATAAAGTCCAAGATAAGGGAAACCAAAACATAAAATGATGTCTTTCAAAGGATGGAAGCTCACCACTTCAAGTCAACTGTCAATATAACCACGAACACCTGATCACTGTACAAGAAAGGTAAAAGTATGGCCAGTTTCTACATCACGTGGGGATACAATGTATAAAGATGATTAGCGGTTAGAGCGCTAGCATGTAACTCAAGGATAAAGGAGTATAGATTTTCCATAATCCATAATATGAAAACCAGTAAAAAGCTAATGCACAACATCATATATATGGTGTAGAAGTATGTCCAGTTTCTACATCGCGTGGGGATACAACGTATGAAAACGGTTATCGGTTGGAGCGCTTACATGTAACTCAGGGATAAAGGAGTATAGAATTGCCATAATCCATAATATGAAAATTAGTATAACCCAATGCACAACATCATATATATATAAATATATATATATATGTATATATATATATATCATGCTAGGAAAGGGAACAAGGCTTAACATGAGAGTAAAATCTTAACCTGGACTACGTAGCTCTGTCATCCTAATGGCATCCATGAGTTATATGGGTTAATCTTCTCCTGCTAAAAGGGCTCTAGTGCATGTAAGTCGTACGTACCAGAGAAAACCTGAGAAGGCTAAAGCCATCCCCAAAATATAAAGTGTGTCTCATGCACACGGTCACCATGACCAAACCTCATGTCGGAAAATATGAATTTTCAGTATTGGTCCCCCCCCCCCCCGAGACCACCACCTTCCATGGCTTTTCTACACAACCCCCTTTAAGCCCATATTAAAACCATTTACACATTACCAACCATTTACCAATGAGTATTTTAATTAGGCATTCCCGTTGGTATCATCATACTAAAATTAGAGTTTGCAAGTCTATCCCTTTATACCATACTAAATCATTAAACCAAGTCTATCGTTCCAAGTAATCCAAAACCGTGGCCACCAAGGCCTTTCCAAAATCATTTAAAAATCAAACCAAACCAATTCATGTTCCATTTACCATTTATGCAATGAAAGGATTCGAAGAATAGTCAAACTATTTGATAAAGTCATATTCATTGTCAATTTCACAAATAGGTTGAGGGCTCATAATTTTCAACACCATATATCAAGGCAAAATCATCAAAGTGGGGATTAACCACGACCCTCTTAGCTTAATTACCATTCCCATGCATCCCACAATGTTTAAAATCATAAATAAAGCATAATTATTGCATAATAAACCATGAAAAAATATTTAAACCAAACGCATTTACAACCCTCAACCCATAGTTCAAAATCCATTATCAAAAATATGAATACTAACCAATTTCATGTCATTAATAAAATCAAAGTATAGGTAAAGAGATACATGCCTTAATTTCTAAGAAATTCAAAGAAAACCACACCCTTAGGACTCTGGATGATCACTTCCTTGAACCCTAGCCTTGAGTTGAAAAAGAATTTTTGAGAGAGGAAAGTTGAGAGTAATGAGAATGACCTTCCTATATTGAAAACTTCTATAAATAGGTACTTATAGTGATTAAAAATTATTTATAGGTGAAAGGATCTCACTACCCTTCTTCCCTTTTCAATCGAACAAAACAGCCACAAAATAACATAGGTCCATGGCACAGACCTTATCGCAGAGGTCTAGCCTCTATGACACGGACCCTATTGCGGAGGTTAACCTTCGTGACTCAGGTCGTATCGCAGAGATTATCCTTCATGACAAAAGGCTATTGTGGAGGCTTACTACCTCTGTGACCCAAAACTACCCCGAACTCCATCCAAAAATTCTGAAACTCTTTCGGGTTATCCTTTTAACATCCCCAAACATAATTTGAGTCAAAAATCAATATTTCAAGCACGGGAAGGACAAAAATGTAATTCCTAAAATCTTAAGGGTGTTACAGATATATATTAAATAACATAACTTTTTATTAACTTAATTATGTTCTTAATACAATTCAAATTTTCATTTCAAAAAAGACTAATATTCTTTTTATTTTCTAGGTAAAAGTTAAGTCACATTCTTTTACCATAAGATTTTGAAATTGGAAATGATAGTAAACATGTTAAAGTATTTGGTACAACTTGTTGAAAACTTAGAACCCAAATAAAAGGTGTGAACTTTAAGATCTCTCTGATGGCAATTGACCTAACTCTATGGGCCAAGCGGCTTCCAAATAGTAAAGTTACCATACAAATTCCCATAATATATTTATTGACATTTTACATACTTTTAATGTATAAAATCCAACCTTAAACATGGAATCCCCCAAAATAAGGATATGTGTATGCATGACATATGCAGTAGTGACCCCTTTTTCACGTCTCCTTTATGTATGCAACTCGTGTTATAGGGACATGATAATAATGGATTCTAATTAATGTGGAATGGTTCAGATTATGGATGACTTCAATTTGTTAAATTTGTCCCTAATTCAGACCTGAAATCATTTAAATTTTTAAGAAATAAAATTTACCTGGTTGAAAACTGCATAAGAATCAAAGTACGACTACATAATAAATTTGGTGTCAAATAGACAGTTTATATTAAATTTGAATGGGTCAAATGAATTAAGCGAGTAAAAATATGATTGTCCAACCTTAAAAATTAGTTTGATTGAGATCGTCGGGTCAAGATGAGCTAAATAATTTTTACGAAGTTTAATTTTTTTAATAGTTTATTTGATTATTTTAAAAACTAATAAAACTTTTTTTCTTTTTATTATACCTAAAACATATCAAATACAGTAAGTTTATTTAAATAATTTGACAAGGTTTCTCGTCGGTCAATTGGGACTACATACATAGTCCAAATTAGTTAAACCTTTTGCTGAGTGGAATTTGAACAGATCAACATGAATGGATGAACAGATCATTAACCTACTTTAAAACTTGGAGAAATTAAACCGGTTATATTTTTGAGTCAATTAAGTTTGTCACACATACTTCTACATGTAAAACTCCCGGAAGGACCCATTTATATAACACCCCACATTTTTGGGCTAGACATTGAACCATCGTCCTACGTGTGTAAACTCTAATCCCATGATTTGTATTTGAATACATGTGTCATGAGCATTATCCTAGTGTGAAGAGTACTTATTAGGTTAAATATGTTCATAGGAATCACTTAGAGAAAAGTTAAGCTAAGAACCTTTGATTTGAATAAATTTTGGTATTTGATTCTATAAGGGTCAACTTTGAACGTGTATAACTTTTTACATGTATAGAATTTTGAATATCAAGACCCACCAAATTATATATAATTGAATTAGCTTTCCAACAATACTAATTTTGCCTTAATTCGATACCCGAGTGAAAAGTTATGACCATTTTTGTGAGAAACAGCAAGGGTCTGCAATAGCTCCACGACGTGGCCCTTAGGCCCAGTGGTAGCCTTCAAGATGCGTACCATAGGCATTCCGTTAGACTCTGAGATGCGGATATGTTTCCTACAATTATAAGTAACAGTCCAAGTGACATTTTAGTTTTTTCTCCTTACCCCAAGCACCTAAGTGACGGATTGAAGCCCCAAAGGGAATTTATTTGCCTATTATCATCAAAATGACTCATGCAGAAACCCTCCCCCTTCCCAAGAATGAATAATTCAATCTTCGCCTCCCAAGAATTCAAGAGTTCAAGTTTTTAAGTTCAAGTCTTCTTCAAGAATTTAACCATTGAGGTATGTGGGGTATTCATCAATGGGGTCATTCCACCCATTGAGCCCCAAAAATCCTCTTTTTGGTTTGAGTATAGATTTTTACTCTTTACTATGATTTAATTCAGTAAAAATCATAAAAATTATCCATGTTCCCTCATCAATTTTACATTCAAGTCATGCTATTTGCTTTTTCATGTGAATTATGATTCTATATGATTTAAATTCCAAATTACCATGTCATGTTTGGTCAATACAATGTCAAGTTGTCATATTCATATATTTATCCATGTCATCATGATATCCTCTCAAGCTTAACTTATCTCCATATGGTAATTCACGAGGTTAGTAGTTATCCAAGTGCATTATGTTTTGGATCCCCCAAGTTATGATTTACTACCAATGATTTAGATGATGTTATCATATTCAAAGTATCATTCAGTGTTGATGGGTTAACAACACCCTATACCTATGTGTTTTTACATATTTTTGTTTTCAAGTAACAAGCCAGACAGAATCATAATTTTATCCCCATATTCAAATTATCATTTTTTATAACGAACTCACCAGTATTATTTTATGTTAAATACATCAATTTACAAGTTCATGGTTACTTTATATTATACATGCATTGTTAGTTCTTAGAACACCATGTTTGAGTATATCAGTCATCAGTGCATGCACCAGTTGATGATTTCAGTGCCAATTCAATTGGGAGTAGGATTTAACATTGAGCGAACCCAGGGATGGGAGCTCACCTGCAGCTATCTGAGTTCCAGAACTATGTAGCTAGTGTATGTTTGAGAGTCTTCCTGCTATTTGAGGGTTGACATATATCTCATAGGAGCACTTTCCAGTAGAGGGTGACTCCCTAGTCCTACGGGACATCAGTTTAGTAGATCCACAAAGTCAGTGTTAGTACCCGTGGCAAGGTACAACACCCTTCCAACTGGGTGCTACAGGTTGGTCCCCAATTAGCTCAGATTAGGGCATGTTGGTTACATGATACATCCCACAATTTCAGTCTAGTTATTTAGACTAAGTGCAGTTTAATTTTAAATAATCAGTATTCAGATATCAGTTATTCAATAAATAGATATCAATTGTTCAGTAGATAAATATCAGTGATTCAGTAAACAGATATCAGTTATTCAGTATACAGATCTCAGTTATTCAGCATAAAGACCTCAGTTATCCAGCTACATAGATATCCAATTGCTCAGTTATACAAAAACCAGTCATTCAGTTATTTAGACCAACTCAATACATATTATGTTTGGTTTTATATGTTTTTGCATTCATGCTCAGTATATGTGTATATTTAGATCCTCAAGTTATATTGGTTTACATTTCCTTTCAGATGTGCATGATTTTATGTCAGTTTCCATCAACTAGTTTTAGACCCACTATTCATACATGATCCTCAGTACAGTTTTACAGCATGTTTATCTTTACATGAAAATTTCATACAGTATTCATGTTTCTAGCATTTTCCTAGCTTACCTAATTATTTTCAGCTCATGATTTATAAATCTCACTATGATTTACAATTTTCACGAATAGCCAGGTTTTACATGCATGTTTCAGTGAATAGCTTATGTCCTCAGTTTTAAAGCATGTTTTAAGCATTTATCTATATACTCAATACATGTCAAAGTACTGACCACATACATGCGTTAGTGGCTATATTCCTTTATGATGTAGGTACCAAATGTAGTCCACATACCAGGGTCAGGTAGTTCTCAGCTCTCAGCCAGCAGGTGATAAGTCCTCTTATTTCGAGGACTCTAGTCTATTATATTTCATGTGTTGTATTTTGATTATCTATATGTATTAATCAGTGGTAGTTGGAGGCTTGTCCGAGCTACCTATAGTCAGTATAGTAGAGGCTTCATATATAGTTAGTCAGAGTCATGATAAGTAATTCAAGTTCTCTCTTCAGTTTTATTATGTTGTAAAATTTATCAGTATTATAATTATTCATATTTTCCAATTATTATGTTACCACTTAGCAAATTTAGCTTATATATACATTATAAATCAGTTTCTCAAGCAGTATGCTAGTACATGGGTTAGCTTGAGATCACTTGTGGTTCTAAGAATCGCGTTATGATTAGGGGTAACCTCTGGTCTTGATAAACTTGGTATCAGAGCACAGAGTTCAAGTTTCCTAGGGTGTCTATGAAGCCGTGTTAGTAGAGTCTTGTGGAATAATATGGAGACGTTTGTACTTTTCTTCAAGAGGCTATCGAGCATTTAAGAAATATTTCCCTTCTTTTATGTCTCAGATCGTGCAGTAGAAGTGTTCTCTACGGAACTTATGCATATTCTTATGTGAATTTTTTTGTGCCAACTCTGCCTTACTCTTGAGGCAATAGAAATAGCCAAGCTTAAATCCTTATAGATAGAGTTTTCTCAGACAGTCTCTACAGATAGTTATGGGATTGCATGCAAGCTCAAAAATATCACATCAGTGCTTTTAAGTTCCAAAGTTTGAAAGAATTAATTTATGTTCATGAAAATTGTGCACTAAGCCAAAGTCATATGTGTTTTCGAATCACTTCTCAGAATCCTATGATAGCATATGACCTAGAGTTAGAAGCATGAAGATAGAAGTTTTAATAGCAATAAAGTGGGAATAGTGTTTATCTGGATTTAGCAAATTATATATCCATGGGTCTAGTTGTATGAAAGCTGGAACAGTAAGCTTGAAGCAGTGTATGCAAGAATTTAAGTATATTGATTCGAAATTAAGTGTAATGAAGTGGGTATGATCTAGAGGTGTACCCAAGGTGATAAGGGATTGTATTATTTCCAAGTTTTAATATGTGTGCTTAGATAGTTTCCTTGAGTTGTACGTACGAATGAGACCAGTAATGTAGTATATGATGTTCTTACCAGCTAAATTATGGGATCTAGAAAACTAAGAGTTGTATCTCAGAAGGAAGTATTAGCAGTGGTTTTTATACTTTCAGGTTCAATCTTTCAGGGTGAGTTTATTATCTATGTGTATTGTCATATCTCGGACTCTAGAGTAAAATAGTTGCAGTTCAGTTTAGAGTTTATTAAAGGGGTCCACGGACTTAGAATGATGGGTTAAAAATAAGAGGGAGATGATAGAACAAGGAACTAAGTCAGGTTCTCAGATTCTAGTAGTGATGCCAGAGTATTGTAGAACATCAGTAGGGGAGGAAGATGCCCGTCCCATTCTTATCTCAGTGAAATTTTTTTGTACTTAGTTATCACGATATATACTCATGCCTTACATGTCATCTCCATGATCATAGCTATTATTCATGCACTTTTCATAGAATTATGTACGCTTCCAATTCCTAGTATAAGGAATTCCAGGTCACTCAGCAGTACGAATCATATTCCATGAATTTATGAACTCCAAACTTAGGTCATGCATCTCATGACTCATGTACTCATGCTTTATAGTATGCTCAGTTCCCATAACTCATGGTGCACTTTTAATAAGCAGTGAGATTCAGATTATATCATGTATGTCCTCAGTTTAGATCTCTTTAATAAATCCATGCCATGGATACTCTATTCCTCAGGCCTCAGTTAAGTGTCAAAGTTATGTATAGTATCCTTTCATCCTTCAAGTCCTCATGTTCTAACTTTTCAGTGACCTCTCCTTATAAAATGATAGTGGTAATTAGTAATCGGTGAGATAGGAGAGAGTAAATGTTCCTTGTTAAAGGAAAGATTGTAGTATACTTGTTATAACTAAGGCTATAAGTGTGAAGGAAGATTGAGGCAAACCTTTTGGTATATGTCATGGTTAGTTAAGAATTCCATGTGTGTCTTCTTAAGCATAGTGCAAGAAAGTTATTATTGATAGAGGTTTAGAGAATATGAGAAAGCTATTTTTATGGGTGTTTGTCTAGAAGTTCGTAAGTGGTTATATTGATAGGCTTGAATGTCATGTTGGTATATAAGTAGATGGGTGCATTGTACGCTAGTGAATTCCTAGTAAGAGGTTAAATTTAGTTACTGAAGTGGTAAGAAGAATTACTCTTGAGATAAGAAGTTGTGAAAACGCATGGGGTATTGAATTCAAGGCTCAGACTAGCATTACGGTGTTTTGTGCATTACTTTGTGATTTCGAGTTAGGCTTGACCATGGTAGGAGTATGTAGCTCAACTTAGACTTTGGTTGGAGTAGTTATATGTACCCATGCAAGTATTTAAGGAGCAAGTCTAAGTTTGAAATGGGCAGTTGCATTACCTAAGGCCTAGTAATTCTATCCCAGCTTATGTTTCATAGGACTATGTTCCATATTACAGAGTTATAGCCATATTAAGATTCCTTACTCAGATATCTTATTTAGATCATGCCTAATGACAGCCCCCAAGCGTACACGCAAGTGTACGTGGTCTATCAAGTAGTAAAGTGGCCTTAAAGAAAGACAAGTATCGATCCCACAAGGACTTGATTCAACAACAATTCAATTTCAGTTCACAGTTTAGATTCACTTGACGCAAAAGTAACCAAAAAGGGAGTTTGAAAATTGTAACTTGGAATTAAAGTAAATAATGCATAAATAAGAGTACTTGGGACAATCAATGGAGTAAAGCCCAGCGTTAGAGAACTTTGAACAATCATACTATGTTATTGAACTTCATTTGTTAACTTGCTTATCTTGGTTGTTTATTCATAGGGTTAATTGCATGTCATGGTTTCCCAACCTCTAATCGTTTACCTAAGTTATACATTACAACTACATCGTTGAGCGGGGATGTAATAATACAATTAAATTCTTTAACCCAACATCCTACGTGTGAATCAAGTGAGGATTCTAAGTACATCTCTATCCTAGATGCTAATTTGAATTCCTTAATTTATAAAAGAATACAAACCACACTTTGTTCACTCCTATGTTCTATCTTCTTATTCCCTCTCGAGATCACAAGGTTGACAATTGATGTATTCTAAGGATTATCAAGCCTCAAAATAGTTAAAACAAGAATAAACACACAACCAAATATAATAAGCAAATTAGACGAAATCAATTCAAAATAATAGTACTCATGTTCTTGGATTTAACCCCGGAAAGAGGGCGTTTAGCCACGCATAGTCATAATTATGATCCAAAAAGTTGAATACATGATATAATCTAATAAAATGCTAAGTAAAAGAATGTAAACCTAAAAAAAGTGTAGTAGAAGATCCTTGATGTTCCAAGACATTCCAAGATGATGAATAACATGTACAATGTTCTATTTATAGGTATAGGATAGCCCAAGCCGTGTTGAATTGAATTTGCACTTTTGGTCATGTTTGAAGTAGGAGTTGCGCTGCACCACTTGCTTGACTTGACTAAGGGTTTCTGCGCACAAGGTGCATGACTTGACTGGGGGTCGTGGCGCACTACTGGTTTGAGTCAAATAGGGGTCGCGGCACGACCCTATTGCGATCCCTCACTGGAAGTTGCCTTTTGAAATTTGGTTAAGTGTTGGTCGTCCGTCCTTCCATCTCTTATCTTGTGGTGTGTTTCCAATGGATTTCCAGATTTATATGATCAATATATTATCATAATAAGATCACAAATATTCCTACATAATCACACACCACGTATTAGAGATCATAACAACACAAAGTCCATAACGATGAATCAAAATAAGAGCTAAGACTAAGCTAGTTTGCATTGATCTTCAACTTATTGTTCAGACTCTAGACTAAATAAAATTAAACTCTGCATATTAATAACAAGTTTTTCCACTCCTAATTACATATTTAAACCATTTGAAACTCCTTAAATACAAGAGAATCCTGCAAAATAGACTAGACAAGCAACTAGCTCAAGCTAGTACAACTAGTTTCCTCGATTGAACTCTACATGACTCAATTAAGTATAAACTTGTTATAAATTCACTTTGAACCATTGTAATCACACACTTGGGTACCTAGATGCTTGTTTATAACATATTAACACATAAAGCACACGAATTATCCTTAAAACTAGGCTAAATAATCTAGAATAATAACACTAGAGTGCATAAATACACCCAACATCACCCAAGATTCTTTGCTCCCTAATGTTATTAGAACTTTTTTCAAAGACTGTTGAAGAAATACTCTAGTTTACTATACACTTTCAGTATTATTTAGTCCATATAGCCAGCAATTCAAATTAGCAATCAGACAAATACACTCCTATGACTTTCCATCTTTCCATATAGTCTTACTATCCAAAATTTTATGAATATGGCTATTCTATGAGGTAATTTGTTCGCATACAAGTAACTTTCGAATTCAGTTCAATCCAAGCATCATGTTTCAAATTCAACAATTTAGTCATGACTCAGCACATAAGTGTCCAGTGCATGATCTCATTTTTCCAAGAATTCTAGCTCAGATATTATGATACCCATTGCACCCCCTTGGTCTCGTTATCTCATTATTCGTGCTTACATAATGTACTTGGTGATCCCATGAAGCCCTTTTCTTTTGATTCCTATATATGTTTTGTTGAAGAACAATTCCTAATGAGAAGCTACGTACTTCATTCCCTCCTTAGTAATTTTTAAAATTTTATTACATCAGTAATCACTTCACATTTATATATGTATGATTGTATCATGAACATTTCAAGTGAGTACAAAACTCTCAGCATGAATCAGCTACTTACAGTCAATAGAGTCCAGTCAGCTCAGAAATCAGTTTCATGATGGATGTTTTAATGTTTCAGCCCAGCTATATCTTTTGTTAGAATACATGTCATGTCTACATTATTACATACTTATAAGACTTCAATAAGTTCCTTTCCATTATTAGAGGACGAAAGATTCCAAGGGTGAGATAATGTAACACCCTGTATTTTTGGGATAGACATTAAACCATTATTCCTACGTGTGTAAACTCTAATCCCATGATTTGTATTTGAATACATATGTCATGATCATTACCCTTGAGTGAAGAGTGCTTATTAGGTAAAAAATATTCATAGAAATCACTTAGATCAAAGTTGAGCTAAGAGCCTCTGATTCGACAAAATTTTGGTATTTGATTCTACAAGGATCAACTTTGAACGATTATAACTTTTTATATATGTGGTATTTTGCATCTCACGACCCACAAAATTATGTATATTTTAATTTATCTTTCCAACGATCCCAATTTCACCTTAATTCGATACCCGACTAAAAAGTATAACCCTTTCGTGAGAAACAGTAAGGGCCTGCAATAGCTCCGTAACGTGGACCTTAGGCCCCATGTTAGCCTCCGTGATGCAGAGGATATGTTTCCTGCATTCATAAGTAATATCCCAAGGGGAATTTTAATCTTTTCCCCTTCTCCCAAGCACTCAAGTGATGGATTAAATCCCTAAAATGGCATTATTTTCCCATTATCATCAAAATAACTCACGTAGAAACCCTCACCCTTCCTAAGAACAAAGAATTCCAAATTATCTTCCCAAGAATTCAAGAGTTCAAGTTTTCAAGTTCAAGCCTTCTTTAAGAATTTAACTATTGAGGTATGTGGGGTATTCGTCAATGGGGTTCTTCCACCCATTGAGTCCCAAAAATCCTTTTTTTGGTTTGAGTATAGATTTTTACTCTTTGCTATGATTTAATTCAGTGAAAATCATAAAAATTATCCATGTTCCCTCATCAATTTTACATTCAAGTCCTGTTATTATCTTTTTAATGTGACTTATGATTCTATATGCTTTAAATTCCAAATTACCATGTCATGTTTGGTCAATGCCATGTCAAGTTGTCAAATTCATGTATTTAGTCATGTAAACATGATATCCTCTCAAGATTAACTTATCTCTATGTGGTAATTCATGAGGTTAGCAGTTATTCAAGTGCAATATGTTTTGGGTCCCCTAAATTATGATTTACTCCTAATGGTTTAGATGATGTTATCATATTTAAAGTATGTTTCAGTGCTGACGGGTTATGAATACCCGATACCTATGTATTTTTACATATTTCTGTTTCAAGTAACAAACCAGATAAAATTATGATTTTATCCCCATATTTAGGTTATCATTTTTTTAACGAACTCACCAGTATTATTTCATGTTAAATACATCAATTTACAAGTTCATGGTTACTTTAGTTTATGCATGCATTGTCAGTTTTCAAAACACCATATTTGAGCATATCAGTCATTAGTGCAAGCATCAGTTCATGATTCCAGTGTCAGTTCAGTTGGGAGCAGAATTTAGCATCGAGCGAACTCAGGAATGGGGGTTCACTTGCCAGTAGAGGGTGTGACCCTTAGTAGCAATCCCTAAGTTCCAGAACTACATAGCCAACATAGGTTTGAGAGTCTTACTGCCAGTTGAGGGTTGACATATATCTCATAGGATCACCTTCCAGTAGAGGATGACTCCCTAGTCTCATGGGACATCATTTTAATAGATCCACATAGCCAGTGTTAGTATTCATGGTAACGTACTGACACTCTTCCAACTGGGGTTATAGGTTGGACCCCGATTAGCTCAGAAATTGGGTTATATCGGTTACATGATACCTCCCACAGTTTCAATCCAGTTATTAAGACTAAGTACACTTCAGTTTTACATGATTAATATTTAGATCTTAGTTATTTGGTAAATAGATATCTGTTATTCAATAGATAGATATCAGTGATTCAGTAAACAGATATCAATTATTCAGTATACAAATCTTAGTTATTTAGCATACAGACCTCAGTTATCCAGCTACATAGATATTCAATTGCTCAGTTATATAAATGCATCATTCAGTTATTCAGACCAGCTCAGTATATGTTACGTTTGGTTTTGTATGTTTTTGTATTCATGCTCAGAACATTTGTATAATTAGATGCTCGAGTTATGTCGGTTTACGTTTCAGTTCAGATGTGCATGATTTTATGTTAGTTTCCATCACCTAGTTTCAGACTCACTATTCATACATGATCCTCAGTACAGTTTTACAGCATGTTCATCTTTATGTGAGAATTTCATAAAGTATTCATGTTAAAAATGTTTTCCCAATTTACCTAATCATTTTTAGCTCATGATTTATAAATCTCACTATGACTTGTAGTTTTCACGTATAACCAGGTTTTAAATGCATTATTTAGTGCATGTCTCCATATACTCAGTACATTACAAAGTACTGACTACATATATGCCTTTGTGGCAATATTTCTTCATGATTTAGGTACCAGATATAGTCCACACACCAGGGTCAGACAGTTTTCAGCTATCAGCCAACAGGTGATAAGTCCTCTTATTTCGGGGACTCCAATCCATTGCAATTCATATGATGTAGTTTGATTATCCATATGTATTAATTAGTGGTAGTTGGAGGCATGTCCCAGCTACCTATAGTCAGTATAGTAGAGGCTTCATAGATAGTTAGTCAAAGTCATGATATGTAATTTCAGTTCTTTCTTCAGTTTAATCCTATTGTAATCTTTATTAGTATTATAATTATTCAGATTTTCTCAAGATTATGTTACCACTCAGCAAATTTAGCTTGTATATACATTATAAATCAGTTGCTCAAGAAGCATGCCAGTACATGTGTTAGCTTGGGATCATTTTTAGTTCTAAGTACCATGTTACGACTAGGGGTAGCATCGGGTCATAATAATTCAAAAGTTAGTTAGATGCATTTGAATTTCCAAGTGGAAGTAATGCCACAAACTTTGAACACAAGATTTGATAAGTTAAATATGATTGTATTTTTTGGAAAACTCACATCAACGTGGAAGCAAATAAAAAAAACATTGAAAACCCTCGTTATGAGAGAGAAGAATGAAAGAGAAAAAATGTTCTCATTTCTGTGTATGCAAGTGAAAATGGCAAAACCGTTTCTAGTTCCAAGGCATGTCCTATATATACAAAATAGAAATAAACCGACTTAAATAATGAATGGGATGGGCTAACTATACAAAAGCCCAATATTAAAATATATACAAAGACAAGACTAAGCCAGTGGTGGTGAAGTCCCATTCCTATACCAAAAACCTTAGTAAAAAGGGAGTAGTCGTTAAGGCTGGGAACAAAACTCATGGACTGTAAAGCTGCTGGTAATTTGGCATACCACTGACGAGAGGCCTGTTTCAGGCCATTAAGTTATTTTTTCAACTTGTAAACAAGAGAATGAGACGGATCAGGAGATGAAACATCAAGACCTTGAGGAATTTTCATATACACCTCCTCCAAGAGATTCCCATGTAAGAAAGCATTGTTGACATCAAGTTGATAAACTCTCCAATGACGTTTAACTTCTACAGCTAAAAGACAATTAATGGTCGTCATTTTAACCATCGGAGAAAAGTTCTCATTATAGTCGACCCCTTCTTTTTACTATCCCCTCTAATAACTAAACGGGCTTTATACCTCTCAATAGACCCATCGGCTCATTGCTTGATCTTATATACCCACTTAAAGGGTATTTCCTTCTAACCAAGGGGTAAATAGATAATCTCCCAAGTATTATTAGCTTTAATGGCATGAAATTCCTGCAACATAGAAGCCTACCAAGCAGGATGACCAACTGCTTGATGATAATATTGAAGTTTGAGCAAACCAGACCCAACAGAAGTACAACAAACCTTAGATTGAGAAGTAGAGAAACACATATAATTTGAGAGATAAGTAGGAGTAGAGAAAGGCCTGGTAGACCTTTTAGGCAGACAAGGTGGTGTAGAAGAAGGTGTAGAATTAGGAATATCAATATGAGGAGAAGAAGTTAAAGGAAAGAGAGAAATATGAGAAGAAGAAGCATAAATTCATGAAAAAGAACATCCCTTGAATAGAACACCTTGTGAGATGATATAGATCACAATTCGTAACCCTTTTTGCTAATATAGTAACCAAGAGAAATAGAAGAGATGGACCTAGACTGAAATTTATCCCTTTGAGGGATGGGAACAAATGCATAACAAAGGAATCCAAAAGTTTTAAGGTTGGAATAGGAAGGAAATAAACCATGAAGGAGCTCAAAGGAAGTTTTATTGTGTAATAAAGAAGAGGGAAATCTATTTATCAAAAAAGTAGCAGTGAGTACACAATCTCCGCAATACTTCACTGGTAACTTAGACTGAAAAAGTAGTGCTCTAGATGTTGCTAACAAGTGTTTGTGCTTTCTCTCCACCACCCCATTTTTTTAGGGGTGTAAGGACAAGAAGTTTGATAGAAAATCCCATAACAGGAGAAAAAATGAATAGCCTCAGAACCAGAACCAAGTTCAAATGCATTATCTAATCGAATAGTTTGAATGTTGAGTTTGAATTGATTAATGTAAAAGAAGAAGGATTTGATCATGGGAAAAGCATTGGACTTGGTAGATAATAAATGAGTCTAAGTGCACTTAGTATAGTCCTCTACTATAGTCAAAAAATACTTATAACTATTATAAGTTTGAGTGTGATAAGGGCCCCAAAGATCAATATGGACCGATTGAAAAGGTTTAGTAGAGTGAATTACACTCTCAGGAAAAGGCAATCTTTGTTGTCTTGCCATTGGGCATATAGAACAATGGAAGGGTTGCTTAGTGGGAAGAAGGGATCTAAGGGAAGAAATTGTTTTCATTTTGGCATAAGGCATATGTCCTAATCTATGATGCCAAATAAGAGCAAGACTAACATTATCAGTAGTAGAGCTAGAAAACTGCAAATAGTGATGAACAGGAAAAACATTATCTTGAAAAGAATCAGAATTTGAATTAACATACAAATCTAGAAATATTTTATAAGAAGACAGAGAAGATACATCTTGTGGAATATCAACATTTGAATTGGAAATAGTAGAGATAGAAGAACTAGAAAAAGACATAGAAAAAACAATGACATTATTAGCATTAGAAGGAATGAAACTAGACATAACAACAGATTTATCAAATGATGGTGGTAAGCTGTGAGATGCAACATTATGATGAGGACTGTCAGAGAGATTAGAACCATTTAGCTGAAGAACATATGGTCCATTGGAGAGTTTACCAACTTCAAGTGGCCTCTTCAGAGAATGGCCCTATAACACACAACAAGTGGGAGTAAAATGAGTTGTGCAATTAAACTATAAGAGGAGTTGATGTGAGGAAGTCAAATTATATTAAAAATTAGGAACCAATAGAACAAGATTCAGAACTAAATCAGAAAACAAAGGCAAGGAACCAGTATAAGTTATTTTTCACTCTGTAACTACTTGGAAGAGAAATTAAGTAATGTGATAGGAAAGGTTTAATGTTGGTAAGAAGGTGTTTGTGAGGATTCATGTGGTGTGTGGCCCCTGAATCCAGTATCCAAGGATTATTAAACATTTGAGAGAAGTGGCAAGCAAAGAAACAACAAAAGTTATAAGTTGAAATACTAGTCACACTTGCAAAGCTGGCTGAAGCACATAAACCAGAGTCCTGCAACCTACTTTGATACAATAAGGACAAGAGATGGTCATGTTGTTCCTTTCTGAACCCATGAAGATCATCTGAAGTATTATGGTTTTTAGAAGGAGCTATAATAGAAGCCGATTTGAGAAAAGAACCCCCTTGGGAAATAACATCAACAAGTTGAACACAAGCAGCAAATTTTTTATTTCTGGGAAACTGTTGATATTTTGAGGGATAACTATGTAACTTTCGATATCTACCAATGGTAAGTCCTGGTTTCTTACAATACTTACAAAAAAGACCTTGACTGTGGTTGTATGAGAAATTTTGGTTTTGTACTATGAAAGGACAGGTTATATTTACAACCGTCAAAATTAATCTTCTAGGGATAAGGCTTGTGAGTACCAGCGGCAAAAAAAATAGATAAAGTCAGACGCAAATGATGGAAGAGAAGTTTGCAACTCAGACTGTTGTTCATCATGGATTAGCATGGAATACACACTATCTTTATCTGGAAGAGGTTTAATCATTAAAATATTTCATCTAATCTCACTATAAGAGTCATTCATTCCAGCTAAAAACTGATGGACTCATTGTTCATCCTCCAATTTAGTCCATGCAGCTTTACAATTACATGTACATGGAGGATAGGTGATAGAGACAATTAATTCATCCCAGAGTTTCTTGATATGATTAAAGTAAGAAGCTATACTAGAAGAGCCCTGAGAAATGAAAGAAATGTCTTTGTGTAGTTGGAAAACTTTAGTTCCACTAGGTTTTCCATAACATTTTTCAATTTCTTTCCAAATTAGTTCACCGATTTTTGTATGAATAACAGTCTCAGCAATTTCCTTGTCTAAACTATTGAGAATCCAGGCAATAACTATATTATTGCACATAACCCAGGCATCTTGATAAGGATCAATAGTAGAAGGTCAAGCCTTCGTACCATCAATAAAATCTATCTTGCCCTTAGCAGATAGAGAACTCAGCATCTCACGCCTCCAGCTACCATATCCGGACCCATTGAAAGGTGTGGAAACAAGTACCATACCAGGGTAATCGGAAGGATGTAGGTAGAGAGGATGCATAGGAGCTAGTAATGCAACAGATGATGTACTCGAAGACATCGTGTGCAATACTCACAAAAAAAACCGAAATCACAGAAAACAAATGCTATAATCGGAGAGAACAAGACAAAAAATACACCGTTACCACTCTTCTTCACAACTTAAAGAAGCAAGAGCCTTCCTCAACAATGGCAGAGACGGCACAAACAAAGAGAAATCTGCGCGTAACAAAAACGGTGAATCGGGTCAAACTTCCAGCTTCAAAACTCAACAAAAAGCTTCACGGATACCATCAATCGAAAGAGAAAGAGCAGATCTAGCTGAATCCCTGTCTCTGATACTATGAAACTCACATCAATGCGGAACCAAATCAAAAAAACAATGAAAACCCTTGTTATGAGAGAGAAGAATGAAAGAGAAAAGATGTTCTCATTTCTGTGTATGAAAGTGAAAATGGCAAAACCGTTTCCAGTTCCAAGGCATGTCCTATATATACAAAATAAAAAAAAAACGACTTAAATAGTGAATGGGCTTGACTGACAATACAAAATCCCAATATTGAAATATATACAAGGACTAGAATAAGGCGATGGTGGTGGAGGCCCATTCCTAAACATTTTTATTGAACACGTTGAAGCATTTCCTACATATAGAAAGCATAAAATCCCAAAAACAAGGAAGAATTGCATGCATAAAATATATTATATGCAACAAATTATTTTTGAAGTCTCCTTAACTTTCTGCATGCAGGCAACTATATGTAATGAACAAATTATTAACAGTTGGTGGCGTCAGCCCATGTTTTAATATACAATTTATAAAGGGTTAATAAAGTTAATAAACAAAGGGAATAGAAAATTATTGTTACTATCATAAGCACGTTCAGAATTTAATGTTTATAAGTTTAGGATTCTAACCCTCTGAGTTGGATAATAACTTAATAATTACTGCTCATTAAAAATGAACTTAAAATAAATATAAGATTTGAATCAAGGCTACAAAGTGAGTTCTGTCGATTTCGTTTGACCAATTGACCATTATTATCTTGTAGATTTAATTTTTATGATTCGATCCTTTTCCAACCCTAGACATAACGGAAGCTTAGTGTATTTTTACATTTAACAGTTGCATGCATAAAAGAGACGTGAAAAGGGGGTTACTGAAAATTTCATGCATTCACGTATCCTTGTCTTTGGGATCCCGTGTTTTAGGTTGGCTAGATGGATGATGTGAATTGTGAAACTTTGCTATTTGGAAGCCACTTGCAACATAGAGTTAGGTCAATTGCAGCAAGAGAGATCTTAAAGTCCACCTATATATACTTGAGTTCCAAGCTTTCAACAAGTAGTAGTAAATTCTTTAACATGTTTAATGTGGAGACGATGCTATCTCAGTTCAATTTTCAAACGTTATAATGTGATGTTGAATGATTCTCCTAATTAATGACATCGTGACTTCTACCAAAAATATAAAAGCATATTAATTCCTTGGAATCATAAATGCAAATTATGTTCGAAATATAATTAAGTAAATAGGTATGTTCTGCATATCTAATTGTTTAAATTTTTAGATGAGATGCTCACAAACTTAAATATGGTACTATTAGAATAGAAAGATGTCCTAAATTCGAGCTTCATCACTGCCTGTTACAAAAAAAAATTATGCATGTTGAATCCCATGATAAAGAATCAGGCGAACAAGGGTGGGAGGACGTCGAGAATAAAATATAGTAACTAGAAGTGTGCCCTCTCTAATAAAAAAAAAAAGAGATGATCGCACAGTTAAAACCATGGTCCTAATTCGGTAATAATGTAGAAGTTATATATGTCAATTTAACCGTGTGAAAGGTTAAGCTCAATTAGCTTAGCTCTCAATACCTAGCAGCCTATACTTCCTCATAGACCACATAAAACATTCCATGAACCACAAAGGAGAAAGCTCCTTTTCCATAAACAAAAATTAACGTAGGATAATGTCATTAGAACTTGTAATAGTATCCGCGCGCCTGATCTATTTCATCCATGTGATGTGATGTTATTGCCAAACGTTGATTACTTAAAGGAAAGAAAAAAGGCAAATGATAGTCTAATGCACTAAAATTCATATTATATGCGGAATCTAAGAAAAATCAAACCACAAAATTTATTTTACCTAACCTTATCCGCATTTATGTTCTGCTAAATAAAAAACATTGATTACATAAAGGACTAGATACAAAATTATTATCAAATAGAATTAACTATTCTGTTAAATCAAAATATACTTCTAAAATATATACTATTATTTAAAATATCCTTGTCTTCATTAAAAATGTAATGAGGTTGGCTACAAAGCATTATGGGCATTTTTTTCCCAACTTTTCAGTGTTGCTACAACAGAACACATACTACACTGCTACCAGTAAAAATCATGTAAATAATATTCAAATATATAAGAAACACAAGCTAGCCAATTGAACTTCTTACACTGATTTTTCTCCTTAAAATAAGGTGCCCAACAATTTGTTAATTTTGGCTGCGTGTCATATATATTTGGATAGTGATTTTGAAGTCTTATTTCCCCAAATCCCAGCATGTCAAAATTGGATGAAAAACTTAACTTTAATTGAAATACAAAGGCAACTATTAAAAAATATTTCACTATTTTTGAACTTTTATTTATCATGAAAGTAACCCCCCCCAACCCCTACCCCCACCCCCACCCCCCACCAAAACCTATAAATATCCCTCTAAACTACTCTAATTCCTCATCACCTCCCATTTGATCAATTAAGCTTTTGAATCCCTCAAAAAAAAATTTAGTAACTTTGCCTTAACAAAATGAGTCCCTAAGTAATTTTCCCTCTTCTTTTCATTTCATTCTTCAACTTATCATTAGCAGCCAATAACATTTACAATGTCCAAATTTTTGGAGCAAATGCCAATGGCCAAACAGATTCATCGAATGCATCTTTAAGTGCATGGGGAGCAGCCTGTGATTCTACTAGCGCGGCCACTATTTACATGCCAAGTGGAAGTTACTTGATTCGAAATGCATATTTCGATGGCCAAACGTGCAAAAACAAGGATATTACCATCCAAATTGATGGGATTCTCTTAGCCTCCTCTGATTATAATGTGATTGGCAATGCCGGAAGTTGGATAAAGTTCGAAAAAGTCACTGTAGTTTCTATCTATGATGGAACTTTTTATGGTCAAGGTGCTGGACTTTGGGCTTGCAAGACCTCCGGCAAGAATTGCCCTAAAGGAACTACTGTGTGTTAAGTTTTCCACAAAAAAATGTTCTTAAATATTTTCATGAAAAATATTTTTAAATTTTACATTAAAGCTTGATGCAGGCACTGGCCTTTTACAACTCAAACAACATCGTTATCTCTGGAGTAACTGCACAAAATAGCCAAATGTTTCATATTTTGGTAGATGGATGCAATGACGTGAAGCTACAAGGAGTGAAGGTGTCTACTCCAGGAAATAGTCCCAATAGTGATGGAATTCATGTACAATTGAAAGAAAAATTCGGAGCAAAATCAGTGTTTATCTTTTTCTATTGCAGCGGAAGAAGATGATTTTGCCACCGAAAGAATCGCTCCAAGTCAATTTCATTTCTCTTGGAAACGGAATGTAAATCCACAAACTAAATGCTTACAATTTAGTGTTTTTGTTGATGCAGTCTTTTTCTCTGTGTTTTTATTTTTGTTACACACTTTGCTGAAGAAGAAAACTCAAAATATAAGGGGTGTGGGACAGTTTCTCTTTTGTAACTGTTCCCCCAAAATTCAAAATTTTTCTTTGATTTTCTTTTTTCAGATAAATGAGAAAATAGGTTGGGTCGGGTCGGTTCACATGGGCGACCCATGACCCAAAATATCCAACATCTCCCACTTCGCACATGGTGGACAAGACCCGAGCTAGTACTACATCAACAAGACACAAATTCATACGGTAAATAGTTCGTGCAACCTGTGAGCATCACGAGCTTTACCTTTAAGATTTTATAAGCTACATTTAGGAATCCAATCACATGTGGAAAGAATTCTCTATAAATATGAGGATACTTAACTCACAATACCCCAGACATCATTCCCTACTTTAGTAGTTACTCATCCGATTCCTCATCCTCTTAAAAAGGTGAACTCGAGTTCATGATTAATTTTATATACACAATTACACTTGACTCTTATATGGTTAGTGTAATAGCCGACTTGTGTAAACAAGTTAATATATTCATTTTAATCATCTTACATTTCAACTCGAATCTATCTGTTCCAAATCAATTGCTTTCCTAGACATGCACCGCATTGCCGAATCTTTCATGTCTATTAGTAACATGCTAAAGTAGCAACACCGATCGAAACTTCAAGAAATAGTTAAAGGTCTAAGGGTATTCCAATGAAAATTTAAAATAACTTTTAGGGTCTCACACAATTAAGAAGCAGGGATTCATTCTTTCATTAACCCATTGGTCGCTAAGAACATGTGGTATGAAACACGTGATATGATGTTCTCACCTTATATTGGTGCATGTGTCTTATTCTTTTAGTCATTCAACATCCTACAGATCTAGGTCTAGACACTTATAAATGTCTAACCTGAGTTTCTTTCTTTAATAATCCTCAAATTCATATTCTTAGTGAAACTCACATCTGGCTTTACAAAAATAAGTTATCTTAAGGTGGAACTTTTCTCTTCACGTTCCTCAATGTAAGAGGCGATTGCTCGTGTGAGAGATCCAATCTCGCGACTTGTTCGACACACTATATTAATAAAACACATTTTCGCATGCATGTGAGGTTGAACATAAATTCAAGATTCTTATATTGATGATAATTACAATCTAGTCATCTACAATACATAAACATAATCATATCCTAGATCCATAACATGTTTCTCTAACAAGCCTCTAGATATCGCCTTAGTAAAGGAATCAACTATCATTTCTCGTGTAGGAATATATTGTAAATTTATTTCTCCACTTGCTACTATATCTCTTATAAAGTTATACTTAATATCAATGTGCTTGGTCTTGCTGTGATATTTAGGATCCTTCGTATATGCGATAGCCGCTTAACTGTCACAATATAAATTCATGGGACCCTTAGAATTCTTTGTGATGTTCAAATGCTCAAAGAATCTCTTCAACCAAATAGCTTCTTGTACTGCAGATGCACAAGCCACAAATTCGGATTCCATAGTTGACAGGGTTGTGCAAGTTTGTTTCTTGCTTTTCCATGAAATTTCTCCACCATTTAGCAAGAAGGCATAACCGAAAGTTGATTTTCTATCATATCGATCACCTGCCCAATCAGCATCTGTATAACATCTTATGGATAAATCGGATCCACTATAACATAGTGAATAATTAGCAGTTCCCTTCAGGTATCAAAAAATTCTCTTTACTTCTTTCCAATGATCTCTTCCAGGATTGGAATGATACCTGCTAACCAGACCTACAGCATAACAAATTTCTGGACGAGTACACATCATAGCGTACATCAAACTCCCAACTGCACTAAAATATGATACTCGGGACATGTTTTTTTTTCAGTCTTTGAACACATTTCAAGGCTTAAAGTTTCACCTCTTGCTATAGGAGTATCCATGGATTTGTAATTATTCATTCGAAAACGTTCCAAAATTTTCATTATGTATGTTTCTTGAGATAGACTCAAAATTTTCTTGGAACTGTCTCTTTGAATTTTAACACCCAATATATAATTTGCTTCACCCATATCTTTCATGTCAAATGACTTTGAAAGCCATAACTTAACACTTCTTACATACTCCAAATTATTTCCAGCCAATAAAATATCATCCACGTAAAGCGAAAGAATCACAAACATTTTATTGAACTTTTTCACATAGATGCAACGGTCTTCATCGATCATGGTAAAATCAAATGAAATCACTTTCTTATGAAATCTCAGGTACCATTTCCTTGAAGACTGCTTAAGGCCATATATTGATCTGTTTAATTTACAAACTTTTTTTTCTTGGCCTTTAACAACAAAACCTACAGGTTGTTCCAAGTTGATTTCCTCATTTAGTTCTCCATTGAGAAAAGTGGTCTTTACATCTATTTGGTGTAATTATAAATCTAAACGTGCAACTATAGAGAAAAGAAGACCAATTTAGGTAAATTTCACAACTGGTGAAAAAGTTTCCTCATAATCTACTCCAGCTTCTTGAGTAAATCCTTTTGACACCAATCATGCTTTGTGCCTTTCTATTGACCCATCTGATTTGCGTTTAACGTTGAGAATCTATTTGTTCCCAATAGCTTTACACCCAGAAGGAAAATCAACTAGATCCCAGACTTTATTGATTTTCATGGACTCTAATTCTTCTTTCATCGCTTTTATCCATTCATCTTTTTCAGGACTTGATAAAGCCTCAGTCAGAGAATTAGGTTCATCTAATTCTATGAGAGATACCAAGAAAACATAATCCTTAATCTCATAAGATCGTTTAGGTACACCTTTTCTGTACTCTTACGTAATTGTAGTTTAGATTCCTCAATAGGATTTTGGGATTCATGACTCCCACTTGGATCAAGAATTATTTCTTGATCAATTGAATTATCAAGCATATCTTGCGACATTATTTGACCATCTGAATTCAACATTTGAAAAATCATTTTCCAGGAATGTGACATCTCTTTCAGTAGTACTTTCATCTTCCAATTCACCAATGAAAACATATCTTTTGGAGTTTTCTGAGTATCTTATAAAGATACATTTCTTTCCTTTTGGACTTAGTTTTCCAAACTTACTAAAATGATCTTTAATATATGCAGCACAACTCCAAGGTCGTAGATCATTAAAGTTTGATTTATTACCAGTCCATAGTTCACAGGGAGTAGAAGATATTGATTTAGAAGGCACTTTGTTCAATATGTAGGCCGCAGTTAATAATGCATCTCCCTAGAAAGAGATTATTAAATTTGTCTGCGCCATTATGGACCTTGTCATATCCAACAATGTTTTATTCCTTCTTTTGGCTACACTATTTTGTTGAGGTATGTAAGGAGTAGTCAATTGTCTGATAATGCATTTTTTTAATACATAGTTCTTCAAACTATTTTAACATATATTCATGTCATCTATCGGTTCTTAATGACTTTATACTTTTGTCTAATTGATTCTCAACTTCATTCATATATCTTTTGAAGCATTCAAGTTCTTCGAATTTATGAGATATCAAATAGACATAACCAAAACGTGTGAAATCGTCAAAGAATGTAATGAAATATGAAGCACCAGTCCTTGCCCTCATATTTATTAGACCACAGATATCAGAATGGATTAATTGCAATAGGAATTCGGCTCTTTTAGCCTTCCCAAATGATTTACGTGTAATCTTTCCGGCAAGATAATTTTGACAAATTGGCATTTCAATTTTGGAGAAAGAACCTAGATGTCCTTCCTTTGCCAATCTATTCATTTGGTCTTTCCCTATGTGACCCAATCTTGCATGCCAAGTAAGGATATCAACATCATTATTACTTGAATAACACGACATTACACAGCGGTCAACATAATAGTCATAAGTTTAAGGATTATAATCTAAAATAATAAAGTGATCATAACGATGTCTAAAACCATAAAAAATATTATCTAGAGTAATTCTTACACAATTATGACTAAAAAACAAATGAAAACTAACATCTAAAAGAACAGACATGGATACAAAGTTTCATCGAATTTCTGGAGCATATAGGACGTCATGCAACATTAAAAACCGTCTTCCACACAAATCTACTTTGCAAGTGGCAATCTCTTTGACTTTAAGTCTTGAATTATTTCCTACATAGATCCATCTTGATCTAGGTGAAACTTGACGGAACTCCACAAACGCTTCTCAATCTCGACTCACATGGTCGGTGGCTCCAGAGTCTACAATCCACATAGAATAAGATTAAGTTAATAAAGCAGTGTTAGAAATATATGTAGCACTAAGAGTTGCGTTTAGAAATGCTATCTTTTTCTGCTCAGGACATTCACAAGCAAAATGCCCCAGATTTTGGCAATTATAGCACTTCATCTTGCTCTTGTGTTTCTTCTTGAAAAACTGTTTTCCTTTCTTTGAATTTGGCTTGTTCTTTTTATCAGAGGGTCCTTCTTCGGTCTCTTTACCCTTCCCATTCTTTTTCCACTTATTTTTATGCTTGAATCCTGAAGAGTTCTTACCTCTTGATTCTTCCATAAAGGAAATAGAAGTAGCTTTAGCAGCACCAAGCCGCTCATCTTCAAGTTTAACATGACGGGCAATATCAGAAAATGTTTTGATGTTGTCATTGTGGGTTAAGTTGACCTTCAAGTTTTCCCAAATGTTGGGAAGTGATCGGATCACTGCTTGTACCTACTGCTCATCCGAAATAACATGACCAACACTTTTGAGTTAAGCTATTATATTCAACATCACCCTAAGGTGTTGTTTGATGTTCTGATCATGATGTTTCTTATAAGTGTCAAACTTGATAGTCAGTTGTGCCAGGCGGGTGACAGAAGTACCCTCATATGTTTCTCGCAAGTATGCCCAGATGGCATTGGCATTAGGAAATTCCTCCCACTCATGTATGAGGTCATCAACCTCATAACTTGCAATGATTCCACGTGCAAGGGAATCAGCCTTTTTCCAAGCCTTATAAACTTCAAGGTCTCTTCTGTGTTATGCAGTGTTACCCTCTTCTGGAAGACATAAGATATGGTTAATACCTTCAAGAGCGTTTTGCTCTTCCAGTACATACCATATTTTACGACTCCAAATATCGTAATTATCACCATTTAGTTTTTCTCCTTTGTTCAAGTCAGCAATTATGCTTTTTGATGCCATGTCTATTATTAAGAGACAATTACTCAAGTGTTTTATCAATTATGCATGCAAATTACACATTTAAACAAATCACTTCACCTAAAGGTTTCATGTTTAGTGTAAAATCGAAAGGACACTTAAGAATCCAATCATCATATACGAACTAAACACTTGAACAAAATTAGAAATTAATTTCTTAATGTGTATTAAGATGATAGCTTTCAATTAAGTCATTTTAAACTCAAATAAATGATTGAAATTCACGTAAAAAAAAGATAAACAACTTAATATATATATATATATATATATATATATATATAAAGTTAATAAATAACTTCATGTTACAAGTCAATCTAAAAATAAAAGTCATTCCACAAATATTCTAGATGACTTATGTACACCCAAAAAGGCTCCCTAGGCCAAATCTCGTGGTAAACATCAATTAATCTCTCGCCAAGGGTTACAGAGAGAATTTTCTAAAATAGATAATGCTCTCCAATCTGAGATTTCTATATATTTTTTAGTTTTACACGTTTCATTTCAAACAGATATATAAAACTAGAAACACTAATGTTAGCTGACATCTTAAAAGACTTGAACTCTTTCAATTTTTTTTCTCTTTCCCTTCGTATAGCCCTTTCATTTCGTAACAGATTTTGTGTCGCCCTGGGGACACCATTTCGTATGATCTCGTGACCTCGAAAACATGTTCTTCGACGACGTGCTCTTTCACTTTGTTTCTTTGCTCAACATCCAGAACTCCCACTTGGAGTGATTCGAGTTTGTCCCCGTTCAGCCATTTCTAAAATAGGAACCAAGAAACAATGAGAATGGTTTCACCACTCAATGTGACGCTTATGTCACAATTCATCGTGAGAGACAAAATCTATTAAAATTATTATGGACTTATTAAGGCAAAAAAGATATCAAGTCTAATTCAACCACTTATATCACCAAAAATATTAATAGTCATTTTTAATAGCTTAAAAGAAAATCTATTACTATTCATGAAGTAACATGAAAAAGATCTGTATATATAAAAAAATATACAACAACAGTGATGTAATATTTTCTACCCTTTTCCCTTTTAATTTAACATTTAAAAAACAAATTTGACCAAAGGCACCAAAGACACATTTTTTCAAAACAACAACAATATTAAAGTGGTGCCTTAAAAAGTGGGTTCTTCTTCATTATCTTTTTCACAGAAACAATCTTCTGCACATATCTTTTACCCTTTTTTTTAAATCAACAATACTTCACTCTTGTCAGAAAAAGAAAAAAAATCATATATGGGATCCTTAAAATGAAGAAGAAACCGAAAAAAATTATCTGTCGGATTTGAAAACGTAATAGCAGCGCGTCTGGTTTTAGATTTCGGCAAGAAAAAAAATTCTATTGGAATCATCCGTCCCTCATCGGACTCATCCATTTCAAACCCATATATCCACTTTCCACCATCGGATCCACCCATCATCGGTGAAACCATCGCCGGAAATGGGTCTGGTGATGCCTTAATAGGCGACCAACAGCCGTCGTCCGTCTGACTGGACTAGCGGTACGTCTGACCGGAGACCGGCAACGCGTATGACCCGAGACCAGCGCCGCGTCTGACCGGAGACCAAATTCTTACAGGTAATTTATTAGTTTTTACACACTTAACTCGAGAAATAACATTAAAATAGGATAATTCAACCTATTCTTTGATGCCGTTGAAAGAAAAATTTGGAGCAAAATCTGTGTTTACCTTTTTCTATTGCAGCGGAAGAAGATAATTTTGCCACCAAAAGAATCGCTCCAAGTCAATTTCATTTCTCTTGGAAAGGGAATGTAAATCCACAAACAAAGTGCTTACAATTTAGTGTTTTTGTTGATGCAGTCTTTTTCTCTGTGTTTCTATTTTTGTTATACACTTTGCTGAAGAAGAAAATTCAAAATATAAGGGGTATGGGACAGTTTCTCTTTTGTAACTGCTCCCCCAAAAATTCAAAATTTTTCTTTGATTCTATTTTTTCAGATAAATGAGAAAACGGGTCACGTTGGGTTGGCTCACATGGCGACCCATGATCCGAAATATCCAACAACAATCATCATCAGGAGTGAGTATTATGAACTCACATATTGGTATCGGAGATGATTGCATCTCAATTGGCCCTGAAAATTCTAACTTATGGATCAAAGACATTGCTTGTGGCCCTGGACATGGAATTAGGTTTGGAACACAATATGTCTAATAATTTCTATCTACTTAATTTATTTTGATTTTTCTAATTTATTTTTTTGACTAAAATGTATGTCCGAAACTCGATGTTGATGTAGCATCGGAAGCTTGGGTTGGGAACCACAAGAGCATGGAGTTCAAAACATGACAGTTAAGATTGTGACCTTTACTGGAACAGAAAATGGTGTGAGGGTGAAAATTAAACTTGGGCAAGACCGAGCAGTGGCTTTGTTAGAGGTGTTCTCTTTCAGCATATTCTTATGGCTAATGTTCAAAATTCAATCATCATAGATCAAAATTACTGCCCTAATCAGGTATTGATTGATCAAGTTAATAAATTGTCACAATATAATTATAACATTAGATCATGTTCCTAATCTTAATCTAATTAATCACATTATTAATTTTCTTTATTTCAGGGCTCGGGCGTAAAGATAAGTGATATAACGTATGGAGACATTCATGGAACATTGGCTACAGAAGTTGCAGTGAATTAGATTGTAGAAAACGAATCCATGTACTGGAATAATACTTGACGATGTGAATCTTAGTTACAAAGATGGTCGAGCTGAACACTACTGGAAAAAACAGGAAAACCGACCACATGTGGTAGGTTTTCCTGCTTTTTCGACCACAAAATTAACCAAAATGTATGATCGGAAAACTAGTGGTAGCTTTTCACATGTGATCGGTTTTTTTAAAAGAGAAATATATATATATATATATATATATATATATATATTTAAAATTTAATATTATTTTTAAAAAAATAAACAAAAACGACCACCAATGGTCGCTTTTATAAATTTAATAAAAATAAATTTTCAAAAAAAAACAACCACATGTGGTCGGTTTTGTATTTAAATTATTTAATTAATTTTAACAAAAGCGACCACATGTGGTTGCTTTTGTAAATAAATTAATTAATTAATTTAAACAATAGCGACCACATGTGGTCAGTTTTTTTATTTATTAATTTATTTAATAAAATTATTTTTAATTAAGTATAGTAAACCGACCACATGTGGTCAGTTTTAAAAAAAATTAAGAATAACGACCACATGTGGTCGCTATTCTGGAATTTTTTTATAAACCGACCATAAGTGGTCGGTTTTTTTAAAATTTTCCAGAATAGCGACCACATGTTGTCAGTTTTTCTGGTAATTTTGTAAAAAATAACAACATATAGCTTTGCTACATTCCATCAAACCTGTTATACAATACTGCCCACCAATCAACATTTAATATACAATCAATCACCATACAAATACAAACATTAAAAATTAAATTATTTACAAAATTTGTCGAGGTTCCAAATCCAAACTACAAAACATACAAAAGACTAAAATCTACGACTCATTACCCTCATTCTCATTCTCAGCCTCACCCATTCTATTGTCATTATTTAATTGATATATCCAGCTATAATCAGGTTCCATCTACACAATCAATCGCATTCAAGTAATTAGTTCACGTCACAAAAGTTCATATTTCAAATACCTACGTTTAAATATTTTCAAGTCACTAATTCACTTCACAAGTTACCAAACTAAACTTAATTCAAAATGAAAAGTTCACATTTCAAGTACCTACACTTAAACATTTTCAAGTCACTAATTCACTTCGCAAGTGACCACACTTTACTAAAATCAAAACGCAAGTTCACGTTTCAATTACCTAAATTCAAAACAAAAGTCACTAATTCATAATTCAAGTACATACACTTAAACATTTTTAAGTCACTAATTCACTTCATAAGTTACCAAACTAAACAAAATTCAAAATGAAAAGTTCACATTTCAAGTACCTACACTTCAACATTTTCAAGTCACTAATTCACTTCACAAGTTACCAACCTTTACCAAATTCAAAATGAAAAGTTCACATTTCAAGTATCTATACCTAAACATTTTCAAGCCACTAAGTCACTTCACAAGTTACCAAACTAAACTAAATTCAGAATGAAAAGTTCACATTTCAAGTACCTACACCTAAACATTTTCAAGTCACTAAGTCACTTCACAAGTTACCAAACTAAACTAAATTCAAAATAAAAAGTTCACATTTCAAGTTCCTATACCTAAATATTTTCAAGTCACTTCACAAGTTACCAAACTAAACTAAATTCGAAATGAAAAGGTCACATTTCAAGTACCTACACTTAAATATTTTCAAGTCACTTATTCACTTCTCAAGTGACCACACTTAACTAAATTCAAAACACAAGTTTACATTTTAAGCACCTACACTTAAGCATTTTCAAGTCACTTATTCACTTCTCAAGTGACAACACTTAACTAAAATCAAAACACGAGTTCACTTTTCAAGTACTTACACTTCAACATTTTCAAGTCACTAATTCACTTCACAAGTTACCAACATTTACTAAATTCACAATGAAAAGTTCACATTTCAAGTACCTACACCTAAACATTTTCAAGCCAGTAAATCACTTCACAAGTTACCAAACTAAACTAAATTCAAAATGAAAAGTTCACATCTCAAGTACCTACACCTAAACATTTTCAAGTCACTAAGTCATTTCACAAGTTACCAAACTAATCTAAATTTAAAATGAAAAGTTCACATTTCAAGTACCTACACCTAAACATTTTCAAGTCACTAAGTCACTTCACAAATTACTAAACTAAACTAAATTCAAAATGAAAAGTTCACATTTCAAGTACCTGCACTTAAACATTTTCAAGTCATTTATTCACTTCTCAAGTGATGATCTTGGGTGTATTTATACGCCTAAGCACCATAACTTACCCATATTTTAGCTAAGTTTTGAGAACAAAGTGCCTAGTTTCTTATGTTTTTACTCTACTTTGATGTAATTAAGCTAACCTATGTGATTAGCATAATTTCAGGTGTTAATAAGGTAGATAGAGACATGATGGGACTACGGATTGCGGATGAAAAATCACACAAGAGAAAAAATAGCTTGTTGGACCAAATATGGCGCCTAGAAACTATGTCTAAGACTAATTTGTCATTTATAATTAGTTCAGGGACTTAAAAGAAAATTATGAGAGAAAATATTATTAAAAAGACTTGATGTTGAATTTTTTTATCATTATTAATTATTCTGTATTAATTTTTCACTAGGAGTGGCGGCTTAGCACCAAGGGGGAAACACTACTTCATCTTCTCCGCCAAGATTGTGTTTACTTTTTGGTATGATGAATATTTCTATTGTGATACCCATTTTATTCATGAGTAGCTAAGTTTATTAGTTAGGGTTATGGAAGCCTTGTAACATACAATCTATTACTTTGGGTTTTTGAATTCATCATGTATTGATCTGCTTATATCATACTCTTTTTGTTTATCTTGAATTCTCGTGGTTGCAAACATAGAGGATGTGCCTTGATACTCAACTTGTTTGATAGAAAGGTTGAGGTTTGGAAAAGAGATTAGTGACAAGAAAATAGGATTTCCAACCCCTATTTCATATGTTAATTCCTTAACAGGATTAACTACTTGGAGATTTCGTATTGTTTTTGTAAACACTTTTGATTTGAGAGAACTAAAGTGAATTAGTCCTTGATGGTTGAGAAACACTAGGATTATGTTATTAAATACAATATGTTTCTCTGTAAGCAAGATACATGTTTGAATTCGTAAAGCCCATAGTTAGAAAGTATTGATAACTACAAGGTGTACATAACCCTAGCTTGCTATTTCTCTGGATTCAAATACTACACATATCTCATCTTGTTACTTTGAAACTATAAATTTATGAACTGAATTAAATCCCCCTTTTGGTTTTACGAAAACGGATGATTAAAAGTCAACTAATCTGCATACAACTTAATTAGCACCATATTCCTTGTGGGATTCAAACCCAACCTAGTTGGGTTCTATATTTGACAGCGACTGCTTACTCTCTCGTAAGAGAGGTGTAATTTGGGTGTATCAAATTTTGACACCGTTGTCGGGGAATACGATTGTCGATTGAGTTTATGTGTGTTAATTGACTATTAGTCAAGTTTCCTTATTTTACGTTTATTTATTATTTTTGTTCATTACAGGCTCATTGTTGTTTATGTCACGAACCAGAAGTTTAGGAGAACCATTATTATCCTTCTATCCTGAACCTTATCTCATTGAAAAAATGGCTAATCAACAGGAAGCTGAAAGATTAGCCGCTTTAGCTAATGCTCAATTAAATCAATAGAATGCAGATAACCCAGGTCAGGTACCTAATCTAAATGAAGAGGACCTGAGAGATGATGATTTAATTGACTCGGCTAATAGGAGGCGTGCAGTGGGAGTAGTTGCACCTGTAAATTAAAATCATCTATTTAGAGGAAGACTAGACCGCCAAGCTATACAATTTGATATTTACAATGATGAGGATTATTTAGATGGAGCTGGAGATACAGGGTCAATCATTCTACCACCACTAACTCCTGGGGTGAAATTCAACATCACCAGTACTATGATTCAGCTACTGAATTTGAAAGAACTCTTTGGTGGATTACAAGGTGATGATCCAAATCTACATTTGGTGAATTTCATCAATATTTGTAAGTCATTTGATAATCCTGAAGTGGGACAAAATACTATTCGTTTGAAATTATTCCCACTGTCTCTGTTTGGAGAGGCAACTATGTGGTTGAATGAGCTGACTCCTGATTCTATAATAAACTAGAGGCAATTGAAAGAAGCTCTCCTAGAAAGGTTCTTTTCGCCCTTCAAAAGGTTACAGTTGAGAGACGAGATCAGCAACTTTAGGAAATCGGCTAATGAAGCTTTGTATGAGACTTGGGAGAGATTTAAAAAGAAGTTGACTTAATTCCCAAACCATAAGATGACTGATGAATACTTGATGGAAACATTCTACAGAGCTTTGAACTCACTTACAAAGCCAATAGTGGATAATGCTGCAGGAGGAGCTTTTATGGAGATCACCTTTACTGAGGCTACGGACATGTTAGAAAGAATGACTAAGACAAGTAGAGTTTGTCATACCAAAGATTCTGTGGTAGCAAGCAATACTGGGTCTAGTGTAATATCAGCAGAGCAGCGTAGGAGAGAAGAGGAGCGTGATCAGGATATGGCTCATATAAAAACCCAGATGGATCTACTCACAAAATATTTTATATTAGGAAATATAGAAAAGGTAAAAGTTATAGGGTCCCACGATAAGAGAGCTGAATCAAACACCGAGAAAAAGGCTAACTACTTGCATAACCAGGGGGGTTTCCGGACCGGTGGTCAAAGAAACCAAGGTTGGAACCATCAAGGAGATTAGAAGAATAAAAGTGACAGAAGTAGATTGTATGTACCTCCTGGAAGCCGTGATAATGTTGCCACCAGTTCAGGCAAAATATTCATGGAGGAAATGATGGAGAAACTATTAAAGAGAGTTGAGGCGACCAATTCTGGGGTGACTACGATGAAGAGTGACATATCTTTCATGAGTCAACTAGTAAATTCGCACTCAACTGCTATTAAACAATTGGAGCAGCAGATGAGCCAATTATCCACAGTATTCAACCAAAGACAGAATGGGACTCTACCAAGTGATACAGTTCAGAATCCGAGGATTGATGGATTATGTATGGCTATTACCACTAGGAGCGGTAAGATGTTATCTAGTCCAGGATTGAGAGCATCCTCTCATACTGATGTGGTCAAAATGGATTGGGAGATGGTTGATGAATCTTTAGTGGTGCCTTTGGAGTTGGGAGGTTCAGAAAAGAAGAGTGCAAAAGTGGAACAACCACCTAAGCCGAAGCACGTTAGTGATATAGAGCAAGGCATAAGAAAGGAGGTAAAAGTTGCTCCAGTTAAAATCCCAAGGCCACCACCCCCATTTCCACAATGATTAAATAAGAAAAAAGATAAAGGAAAGTTTAACAAGTTTATCGCTATGTTGAAAAAATTGACAGTGAACGTGCATTTAGTTGAAACACTGGAACAGATGCCCGGATATGCTAAGTTTATGAAAGATTTTGTGACGAAGAAAAGAGAGATAAGTTACGAAATGATGGATAATCTCCATTATTATAGTGTTATTTCTACAAGGTCACTGGTGTAGAAGAAGGCAGACCCAGGAGCATTCACCATCCCTTGTACGATTGGATCCCTAGATTTTGCTAAGGCCTTATGTGATCTGGGAGCTAGCATTAATCTGATGCCACTAGCTATTTATAAGAAGTTGGATTTAGGAGACCCTACACCCATAAACATGCAACTTGTAACGGCGGATAGATTGGTGAAAAGGCCAGTTGGGATTCTACATGATGTACTTGTAAAGGTGGATGATTTTATATTTCCTGTCGACTTTGTAATTCTTGATTGCAAAGTGGACTTTGAAGTTCCCATAATTTTAGGAAAGCCGTTCTTAGCAACTGGGAGAGTGTTATTTGACCTGTTGTAGAGACCATAGCTGGTGTAGTTGAACTTTCAAGCAAGGATGTGAGTAACTTCAAAGTGGTTGGACTAGGAATAAAACATTTTCTTGATCCAATAGATGAGGTACAAATGGTATCATCGATGTATCTTGATGAAGTCTAAGTAGTCGAGATAATTGAGTCGTGCCGCGACGTTTAATCAGGCGCTGCATGGGAGGCAACCCATCGTTTTATTTTTATTTTATCATAATAAACAAAAATACAAAAATAAGAGTCAAGCCACGACCGAAACTACGACGCTTGGTGGGAGGTAACCCATCCTTATAATCATTTTTAGTTGTTTTTGATTAAGTGTAAGTGCATAAAGTACTAAGGAGGTGATTGGTACAAAATTCATTTTGAAAGTGAGCCATATCAAAAGAGGTACGTTTAGGAGTAATGGGAACATTACAGGTAAGTTGGAGTGGTCAAATGTGTAAGGCTTAAGTCATGATCTGTGTTAGAGTTGTGACCCGAATTACGTTAATACGACCCCAAAAGTTTTGCGGTGTGACTTTATTTTGTGATTTTTAACGAGATCTGTGGTGTTAGCATAGGTATCAGGCCGATAAGCCCAATCTCGGATCCCACCACTGACCTCGATGGGGGTACGGGGGCAAAGCCCCCGTGGTATGGACCTTTCTCAATGCCTTATATGAAGAATTGGGTGCATGGCATCAAAGTTTAAGTGTACTACAGGGTGTGTGGTGATCAAGTTTACATAGGCCATGGCAAAGGCGTTGCCTAAGACATATCCTAAGATCACCCTTACATATGCTATACCTTATGCGGCGCACACCTTAACTTTGGCGATGGCTTGTGCGTTGCAGACCCAACCGCACACCTTCACTATTTCAGTTGTGCAACTAACTATGCGGCGCCTAACCTAATTTATGCAATACCTTGTGTGGCGCACACTTAACCTTGTGCGATAACATGTACGATGCAAACCATAACGCACATGCTCACTATTTCACTTGTGCGATGACCTATGCGACGCACACTTAAATATTTGCCTTCCTTTGTGCGTCGCATACCCTTCCCAATTTAGCTTAGTACCCGACTTTTAATTGGGTCAATTCGATCTGAATTTCACTCTTTAATTGAATCCACACTATGAATGCCCAAAGTCATCCTTATTTCACCCCTAAGTTGTACAAGATTGCGCTGTCACCATTCTATTTGTCCTTCAAGATTATTCTTTGCTTCATAATCTCAACAATTCTCCCTTTACTTCTTCAATCTTCCATCTTTAAGGTAATTTTTTTTTCTTAATCCTTAAGTGTTGTGACTTTATGTTTTAGTTGTTAATTGATTTCTTGAGGATTATAGACTAAATTCTTACCATGGCTATGTCAAAGAGAGGTTTTGAGCATCTTGGGAAGATAAACATCATTGTTGTAGTAGACACCGTTGTTGTAGGACTTTGAGCTTTTGCATGTGATTGAATTGATCATGACTAACGTAGTTTAGTTGTGTGGCCATTATTTCACAACTTACTTGATGGAACATGGTGTTGGTTAAATCGTGTGAAAGAATTGGTGTTTTATGTATATTGATATGTTGAAGCTCTAAGGCATAACTTTGTTCAAAAATTGTTTCATTGAAGTAAAATTGGTGGAATTGAAGTGAGTGAATTGTATTGTGACTAATGTTAGTGATCCATATCAAAGTGTATGTCGGCGAAGTCTGAGTACCCGATAATAACACTTAATTGGTTTATACTAACAAATTAAGTGTAGGTTGGTGACTTCACCACCTTCATCTTAATTGCAGTTAGTTTCATTATGTATGGCTGGCGTGGATGATGTGATGAATACAGGAAAAATGGCTCTGATGATGATCTCCATGCAGGTGGCATGAATCCTAATATGGATGAAGAGTACTACTAGCCAGGTTCTTTATCTTGTTATTTGCACTGGGGACAGTGCTTATCTTAAGTGTGGGGTGGCTGGTTACTTTGCTACTTGTTTTGTAATAAAATAGTACCTTCTCCTTAGTATACTTCTGTGATAAGATTAGTTATTTTGCTTATTTTGTTTCTTGTTAGATGTTTGTTTGATTTAGTCATAATTAGTTTTTTTTTTCGATGATGGATGGATGACAACCGTCTTAAGAGAAAATTAGTCATTTACTTGCATGTAACTATTTTTGTGGATCACATGACATTATAACATAAGTATGTGATGGATCATTATATTTGAAACACCTAGGCTCTAGTTGTGACTCTTGTTGTGATTGTTGGTTTTATTTGAATTCATTTAATTATTGGGTCAAGAATCTATAATGCTCCTAATTGAGTTGAACATGTGCCATGAGTGTGTAAGACTGTTGGATATTCCTTATTGCAACTGATGCTAGAACTTTCCTAGAGTGTGTGCAAAGCGAAATAAAGATTGTGAGTTTAGGAGATGATTTAGGCATTTCTCTGACAACCATTGTTCATACCTTCTTTTGACCTACCTTTGCACATTATCTTAGCTGGCCCCGTTGAGCCTTTATCTTGTTCTTTTGTTAGCCTCATATGTAGCCTAACCCGTTCTTTAATAGATCATAATTTGATCCAAAAGCTCCTAAGCGTTTTAATATAAAATCAATTTGATTTAGGAGTTTGACAATAAGAGAAAAAAGGTGAAAATAATGCCCCAAAGTCTAGTTATTAGTGTGTGCAATTGATGTGGTTGGGAGTAGCAAAAATTGTTGAACAAAAAAATCTAAATTTTATCCCGAACATGTTACAAGGAACCTGTTTTGACCCTGGTCCTTCTTGGGCATTGTGCACCTCAACTAAGGCAAATTGCTTAAGTTGAGGGTGGCTATCATAGGGGGGCGTAACGTGAAATGGGTGCAAAATATATATATATATATATATATATATATATATATATATATATTTGAAAGGGTTGCATACTCCTACCATAGTGTTATTAATTGAGTTTAATGGGATAGGGTGAAAACAAAAGATATGGATAGATTAAAGTGGTGTAAATTGGTTGTTAGAAATTGGTCTTAGTTGCATATTGTAGTGTATTAAAGCTCTTAGGGAAGATAGTCATTATTTCTGGCCAAAATAGTTCCTACCCATCCTTTAGCTTGCATTACAACTCGAAAAAGACCTATTTGATCCTAATCTTAGCATTCTAATATTAGTGGAGCACTATGCTAAGGGAAAGCATATGGTCATCAGTTGTAATTTGAGAATTCTTTGTGAGAGTGAGCGCAACTTGATTCTTGTACCCATTTTGTTAGAAATTGCATGATTGTGAGTGATTATGGGTAACTTTCTTGTTGTGAGGGCACATGGGTGATGAAGGTTGGGTAATTTATATAATTTCTTTTCTTAAATGGTATTCATGAATTTGCCAACCTAATGAGTCTATTCTTGAGGGTAGGTTGTTTTTAGTAATGGTTCATGAATCTACTTCTTGTTTCATATTCGTTGTGTGAGCCTTTTTGAGCATCTTGTGTTTCCTTTATGGGTTTTAAATCTTGTGTATGCGTAAATGGATAAGTTGTTCGAGGACGAACAAAGCTTTAAGTGTGGGGTGGTAATCTTGGGTGTATTTATACGCCTAAGCACCATAACTTACCCATATTTTAGCTAAGTTTTGAGAACAAAGTGCCTAGTTTCTTATGTTTTTACTCTACTTTGATGTAATTGAGATAACCTATGTGATTAGCATGATTTCAGGTATTAATGAGGTAGGTAGAGACATGATGGGACTACGGATTATGGATGAAAAATCACACAAGAGAAAAGTAGCTTGTTGGACCAAATATGGCACCTAAAAACTATGTCCAAGACTAATTTGTCATTAATAATTAGTGTAGGGACTTAGAAGGCAATTATGAGAGAAAAGATTATTAAAAAAACTTGATGCTGAATTTTTATCATTATTCATTATTCTGTATTAATTTTGCGCTGGGAGTGGCGGCTTAGCACCAAGGGAGAAACGTTACTTCATCTTCTCTGCCAAGATTGTGTTTACTTTTTGGTATGATGAATATTTCTATTGTGATTCCCGTTTTATTCATCAGTAGCTAAGTTTATTAGTTAGGGTTATGGAAGCCTTGTAACATATAATCTATTACTTTGGGTTTTTGAATTCATCATGTATTGATCTGCTTATATCATACTCTCTTCGTTTATCTTGAATTCTCGTGGTTACAAACATAGAGGATGTTCCTTAAAACTCAACTTGTTCGATAGAAAATTTGAAGTTTGGAAAAGAGATTAGTGACAAGAAAATAGGATTTCCAACCCCTATTTCATATGTTCATGCCTTAACAGGATTAACTACTTAGAGATTTCGTCTTGTTTTTGTAAACACTTTTGATTCGAGAGAACTAAAGTGAATTAGTCCTTGATAGTTGAGAAAACACTAGAATTATGTTATTAAATACAATATGTTTCTCTGTAAGCATGATACATGTATGAATTCGCAAAGCCCATAGTTAGAAAGTATTGATAACTACAAGGTGGACATAACCCTAGCCTGCTATTTCTCTGGATTCAAATACTACACATATCTCATCTTGTTACTCTGAAACTATAAATTTGTGAACTGAATCAAATCCTCCTTTTTTATTTTACGAAAATGAATGATTAAAAGTCAACTAATCTGCATACAACTTAATTAGCACCATATTCCCCGTGGGATTCGATCCCAACCTAGTTGGGTTCTATATTTGACAGCGACCGCTTACTCTCTCGTAAGAGAGGTGTAATTTAGGGGTATCAAGTGACCACACTTAACTAAATTCAAAACACAAGTTTACATTTCAAGTACCTACACTTAAACATTTTCAAGTCACTTATTCACTTCTCAAGTGACCACACTTAACTAAAATCAAAACCCGAGTTCACCTTTCAAGTACCTACACTTAAATATTTTCAGGTCACTAAGTCACTTCACTAGTTACCAAACTAAACTAAATTCAAAATGAAAAGTTCACATTTCAAGTACCTACACTTTAACATTTTCAAGTCACTTTTTCACTTCTCAAGTTACCAGACTAAACTAAATTCAAAATTCAAATTCACATTTCAAGTACCTACACTTCAACATTTTCAAGTCACTAAGTCACTTCACATGTTACCAAACTAAACTAAATTCAAAACTAAAATTCACAATTCAAGTACCTACACTTTAACATTTTAAAGTCACTAATTCACTTCACAAGTTAACAAACTTTACTAAATTCAAACAAAAGTTCACATTTCAAGTACCTACACTTCAAGATTTTCAAGTCACTAAGTCACTTTACAAGTTACCATACTAAACTTAATTCAAAATGAAAAGTTCACATTTCAAGTACCTACACTTCAACAGTTTTAAGCCACCAATTCACTTCACAAGCTATCAACCTTTACTAAATTCAAAACAAAAGTTCACAATTCAAGTTCCTACACCTAAACATTTTCAACTCTCTAAACTTAGTCAGTTTCAAACTTATTCATTTATTAATAACTCTTGTATTATTAATATCATATTTATCATGTATCACTCATAAACTTAATTCAATAGGTTTACAAGTGAAAAAAAGTAAAAATAAAAATAGTGAAAATAAGTATTAAATTATTTTTTAAATTTCAAATACAACTTGCTAATTCATAGTTAGTATTTTTATAGCACATATACA
Source organism: Capsicum pubescens (assembly GCA_030864215.1). Classification (NCBI taxonomy): domain Eukaryota; kingdom Viridiplantae; phylum Streptophyta; class Magnoliopsida; order Solanales; family Solanaceae; genus Capsicum; species Capsicum pubescens. The sequence goes on from CM061538.1 coordinate 103,509,587, forward strand.
ATTTTTTGAATAAAAATGAGATAATTTTTTTAAATAAGGTGAAAACAATTCTTGATCAAATGGATCGTAATCATAGCTAATAATTGTCAAGGCCAAATAGGCCTTATACAAAATTGATTTGCACACTCCAACAATCCAACTCAAAACCTCTAAATAATACTCTTGACTCACTTTTTTAGTCGGTCCACAAAAAGATCACTCATCAATCACATACCAAAATGAGTCAGCAACATCAAATTGAATAAACTTAACCCTCAAGCAAATCAATTTTAAAAGGGATTAATCCCTAACATAAATCAACTCTAAAAATTGAAAAGCTAAAACAGTAAACACATAATGGAGAAACAGAAAGGTGAAGTAGAAGACGATGAGAATAACAACACTTGTACTTGTTTATGGATGTTACCTGAGGGAGTTTACAAGTAATTACCAGTAAAGAGATGAATAAACAAATCCAGATGACGGATAAGGAATTCACCGGCAGCAGCGACGACGTGAAGGAGTTTGCTGGTGAGCTTCTCCCAGTGGTGGTTTCACTGGTGGAAGGCGGTTGTTGACTTATGGAATCCTCACAGGCAATGGCAGATTTTGCCAGTGGGGGATGGCTTTGTTCGGTTGGTGACGTTGAGAGGCGGCATCTTGGTGGAGTGGTGGTAGTAGAGGCGATTGAGGAGAGACCGGCGATGGACTCACCGATGGTGGAGCAGCGGAGAGAGCTTGTTGAGGAGATGCGGTTGTTTTGTTGGAATGAGGGAGATTAGGGTTTGTATCTGGTTTAAAAGAAAAGAAGAAGCTGAATTGATCTCAATCATTGGATCAACTTTGATCAACGACTGAGATTAAATGATTTAATAAATGTATCAATAATGTCAAAATAAATAATATAATAGTAAAAACAAATAATATAATTATTCTCAGATTAGTTATGAATAAATCGCGTAATTAAAATCAATGATAATAATAATTCAAAATAAAATAGACACCTATAAATTATGAATATTTATTGTAAAATTACCAATAATGATAATAATAATAATAATAATAATAATAAATAATGTATTTTATAAAATAATTGTGAGTGTGCATGTTTACGAAAAAATAATAAAATATTATATTTGAATTGATAAATCATAAAAAATATTATATTAGATATAAAATAAAAATTAGTTTAAAAAATGAACCAAATTGAATTCAAAAATAGGTTAAAATTGACATCAATTAGATATAAGGTTGGCTAGAATCTAAATAAAATTGAGAAAATAATTGAATTAACTTAGGCTGGTATTTAAATATAATAATAAATTCATAGTAATAATAAATTTAAAAATATTATAAAAATTATTATTCTTACAAATAAATTACGTATGTCACATAGAAAATATTATATAAAAATTATCAGTAATAAATTTAAAATATATCTCATAATACAGCGTGTTAATCTACTGGATTATCGATTAATTAGATTCAGTTATCTAGCTTTTGATTATGACATACGTCACTACACGAGATATACGAATATATACATATATTCGATTGGCTATCATGCTTCCAAATATGTACTAAATACATCGATCGCACACACGATGTTATTACCCCATAATATTGATCGGTTAGTTTATCTTATGGTATTATACCTTTAACAGTATACTATATATCACCTTGATCGATCAATCGCATGATATCAATATATTCAATATATAACTGGATATATTTTGTTATCTTTAGTTTTGACTATGTATTACGTACATCACTACACAAGAGATATACATACATATATATAAATGTAAGATTCGAACTACGCACTACGTACATCACTGCATAATATATATATATACCTATACATACACACACATATACACGCTATCGACTATCAAGTTTTAAATACGTACTATATACATCACATACGTACACGAGTATATTACCCCGTAATGTAATGCAACGTATTTCATATACATACTTTGACGAGTTATAGATTAATTTGATTAGCTTACATTAATATAACTTTAATGTACAGTATATTATTACTTTGATCGTTTCAAATCAAGGTATTCAATATGTTTGGATAGATTCTGCTAGTTTTTGACTACATCGTTCATCGATCACTACATCATATATATATATACATACATATAGATATAGATATAGATATATCAACCCTTGAATACGTACTATATACATCACATACACAATTTTACTACCCCATAATAATATACAATGTATTTCACATATACTCAGATGAATTATCGGTTAGTTTATCTTATGTTATTATACCTTCACTAAATAATATATATATATATATACCTATACATACACATACATATACACACTATCGACTATCAAGTTCTAAATACGTACTATATATATCACATACTTACACGAGTATATTACCCCGTAATATAATTTGATGTATGTCATATACATACTTTGATGAGTTATCGATTAATTTGATTAGCTTACATTAATAGAACTTCAACGTACAGTATATTATTACTTCGATCGTTTCAAATCAAGGTATTCAATATGTTTGGATAGTTTCTGCTAGTTTTTGACTACATCGTTCATCATTTGATCACTGCATCATATGTATATATATATATATATATATCAACTCTTGAATACGTACTATATACAAAAAATTCAAAAGTATATTACCTCATAATACAACACATTCATTATATTCTGATGAATTATTGGTTATATATGTACGTTATATTATTATAACTGCAATAGTAGCATGATATCATTACCTCAACTATATGATATAGACATATTCATTATACAAAGATTATGCTTAACGTCATTTAACGTATATATAACGGAAAATATTTATTTTATATATTGAAACATAAGTAAAAGATAAAGATTATGTTTAACGTAATTTATTTATTTTATTTGATATATTTTTTAGTATAATTTTCTTACAAAATCTAAGTTTAATTGATTTTTATTATTATTGTATTGGTTATCGACTATGTGTGATTAGTGTAATTTCAGAAAATAATATATTTGATTTTACATATAATTATTTTTTAATAAAAAACGACAACAAGTGGTCTCTTTTTTAAAATTTTTTATTTTTTATTTTTTGTATATAAAAGCGACCACAAGTGGTCGGTTTCCTAAATAATTGTCTTTTTTATTTTTCTTAATTCCAAAACCGACCACTTGTGGTCGCTTTTATAAAATATTTTAAATTTAATTTTGAAAATAAAACCAACCACAAGTGGTCGTTTTTTAAAAATAGTTTTTAATTATATTGTTTAAATATAACCGACCACAATTGGTCGCTTTTTAAAAATAATTTTTAATTATATTTTTTAAATAAAACCGACCATAAGTGATCGGTTTTTTAAAATTATTTTTAGGCGCAATTTTTAAAAATTTAAAAGCGACGACAATTGGTTGTTTTTTTATATTTTTTATATTTTTTTAAAAGACTTAATAATTAATATAAAAATTATTGAATTGATTATTTTGGAATTTTAAAATATAAAAACGATCACATGTGGTCGTTTTTTTAAAAAAAATTATTTAAAAAATAAAACCGACCACAAGCGTTTGTGGTCGAAAAAACAGTTTTTTTTTAAGTAGTGGAAGCTTCATGCGTTAATGCGGGAGGAAGAGCTTCAGGTTTTGAAGAACTTACTCGCTGCGTATAAATTAGAACAAAACAGGGATATCAAAAATTTATTTTGTTTAATGTCATACTGCATTCTTTAATATAATAAAAGATGATAACAGAGTTGGTAATTACTATACACTGAATGAAGCTGGACACTCTAACAATGTAATTTTTATTGTTTAATTTGTGTTACTTGTTCGGAGGCTTGCCCAGAAAGCTCCAACTTTTAAACTGTAATTTGGATTCTTTGTAATGTATTATTTTGGATAAGTTTTCACCACATTATATATGCTGGTGGTTCTATTTTTCGATTGCCATCCAAACTTGTTTTTTTAAAAGAAAAATCTAAGTTATTGTAGCTATATATAGAATATCAAATATCATTTTAAAGTTTTTTCATGGCTGATAGTGAACGAAATACTTGGAGAAAATCAACATAACTTTTAGATGAGATGAATTTGAAAGCTAATATAGACTGACTTTGCTGAAGAAAAAATGGATTGAGTTCACAAACAGATGGATTAATCATTCCCCAAACTTGGACAAATTAGACGAATCATATATTAGGGGTTAATTATATTTTATCGATTTTCGATTTCTAAATATGTTAAATCAATAATTAAATCAATAAGATATTTGTTATCGATTTTCGATTTATCGTTTATAGTCCTTAATGATTCGGTTTTTGATTTAACTGATAAGAAAATACTCATAAAATAAAATAACTAACATGAAAAGAAATCGAATCTAAGTTACAATCAAAATTCTACATGATTTATTTTAATTTACATGATTTACAACCAAACCAATAAGATATTTATTTTAATTTACAATATATATATATATATATACACGCGTAAAATAGTATTTTACTGTATTCTTATTTGGTTATCGGTTTATCCAATAACCCAATAAGAAAAAATCGAACCGAACCAATAACCCAGTAAATTTTTTTATGAAACCATTAAAAAATCGTTAACCCAGTAACCCAATAAAAATAAATCAATAATATTTTTATCGATTTGATGTATTGGTCGATTCGATTTTTGTACACCCCTACTTTGTAATTACTTTATAAGTATAAAGGTAAACACACGAGGAATGAAAGGGTTATCTCATAGTTAAGTAGATATTGGATTGCACATATGATTAACTAAATTAAAAAGTTACCAGAGGAATTTTTTTTTGCCTAAAATTAATTTTACATAGATATAAACTAGACAATGAAACTAGCTGCAAAGAACAGGACCTTGTACCACGGAAAAAGCATCGAAATACCACTTTATTGCATCTCTACAATCAGATGTCATGTTTTCAACGCCAACTTGGGACTGGTGAAAGCTAAGATGGTCCGCATTTTTCCAAAGCTCATTCCTGTATCCTCCCCGTAGATTATTATAGCTGAGCAGCAATGAAAAATTGAGTGAACTGAGGAGCAACGAAGCAGCTGGATTGTGTCAAAAACTTGAGTTTGCTCCCTTCAAGAAAATTACTTTTGACTCCTGCTCTTCCTCTCACTGGTACGTGTGACTTTATATCCATGTTTGTCGTGTTTTTGAACTTGACAATAGTCCAAAAATCAATACGCCACTGCTTTGAACAGTACTGTAGCAGCTGTGATTCTATTTCAAGATCGAACATTAAAAGAATGGCCGTCATAGTTCAAATTATTAATTATTTTTGGAACGAAATATTACGATCCAGATTTGAGGTCATAATGAAACCTACGATGTCCCAACCTTGGTATAACCCCACAAGAGAAATAAAAGATGAAGAGACGAGAACAAGAGAATATAATACGGGACTTTAGAATGAAGTCGAACAAAATACGATATCAAGGAAATCTCAGACATAACATCTCAAAATTCCCCAGAAACTAGTGTCATGATTAAAGAGCAACTCCACCTATTATTAGAATACGTAATACAAACATCTCTATATTCCGGAACTAACTAAAGATAACACAATAATAAAGAGAAAGTTTGGAACATGCTTCGGACGAGGAGCTCGCCATGACTTTGAAGTACTCTCAACTCATCAAGAAATCAGGCTCTGCGGATTGCATTCAAACTGGGATCTGCACCAAAAGGATATAGAAAAGTAGGAGTGCATATGGTCCGCTTATACTCAGTAGGCATCATAGTCCGACTAAGAGAAGTAGATAACTAAACATATAAAAAAAAACTATGAGCAATGCTTCCACCTACACACAGAAAATTTCCAACGGCAACTCAAGCCGTACAACTCCTAACGGTATAAATAATTCAATCTCAATAACAGTATAAGAACTAACAATAATACAGTACATAAGGAAATCCAAAATACACAATATCAAATACATAAAGAGATGAAAGGTATTGCAAAAGAAATGAAATGGTGTGTATACAACGCTCAAATGTTTACCTCGTATACACCTTACGATCCTAAGCTTTCAGGAGAGGACTCATGAGTGGTTCACAACCCATATACTATCACAATCCATTAATCAACCTTACTGTTACATCCTTCGGTTAATAAGGCATTTTATAAAGTATCTCATTTTTTCTCAAAATCAATATTTCTCAGTGGTACTAGTTCTATGAATATGGACAAAATTAAATGAGTATGTATGCTCATAATCAGCTCAACAACATATAATAAAAATAAATTGGAATATCCTGGGTTTCGACCCTTAGAAAATTTCTTGGAAATTCATTCTCCGGACCCAATACGACTCATGGGTACGAGCCGTATGCTGGGGTACGAGTGGTATGGTCTGTCGTTTGCTGAACAGTATTAGTTGGTAGGATGGATTTGGTCACTGAAATGGATACGACTTAAGGGTATGAGTCATACGGCTTGGTACGAGTCGTATCAGGGACTCGTATGGTGGGCAGTGTTTGATCCTCTTGGTATTTCATTCTGCCAGGGATATGTGTTATGTGTACGGATCGTATCTTGTGGCTACGACTTGGTTTTATGATTCATATACTGGACAGTGTTTGATTCAAGGGTTGAGGCTTGGATTCGAGTGGTGGATACTGATCGTATATGAGGGTACGACTCGTATGGGTTAGTCGTATCCTTATGACGGGTTTTTAAGAAATTTAAGTGGAGGTATTCTGGAAATTTTTCTACTTACCCTAATTAGGACCCATGACTTCTAATACACTTAGGAGGCTATTTACCCTATTAGTCTATTCATTAACACTTAGAAACTATTCCAAAATATCTTATAATTCTCTCAAGAGCTTTTGGGGCAAGAAAGCAAAGGTTTCATCTTGTGGATAGCTTTGGGACTTGTCTTGGTGATTTGTTTCCATCAATTCTTTGGTATAAGGCATGATTCTTTTATCTTATTATAATTTCAACTAAAGGCATGACTTCTATGATTGATTTCATGGTTTACTATTTCATGATTATTGTTTTCAACTATTTTTTGAGGGTTTTGATATTGAAGGCTTGGTTATGGTATCATATGGTTTTACTTATGCTTTTATATGCATCAATGGTGGATTTGGACAATTGGAGTGCATGGCAATGGTTTAATGGTCTTTGGAATTGGTTTTGGTTATATTATGCCCCCAAGGTGTTTGATAAAATGCTTATAAAGATATGTTTATTGCATTGACTTTTTTTAATGAAACTCTTGCATGTTTTAAACTTATTAAAAGAATTATGCATAGTTTAAACGATTTGGAAAGGCTAAAGGCTAAATGGCTATGCTTGTGGAGAACATGAAAGTCTCCCAAGTTGATTTAATATGGTTATTGGAAGGGCATCTAAGGTCCCTTTAACCTAAATAGTTTGGCTATGGATATTACTTGCAAGTAAGGGATGGTATAATGATACCACTAATATTGGCCTTGGTTAATATATGGTAAATGGATTGTTTGACATGGTTTTAATTGGGTATTAATAGTGGGGTGTATACTAAGCCAAGGAAGGTGGCGTCCCGGGGGGGGGACAAAAATTGAAAACTCATAGTTGCCGATATGAGGGGTCTTGATGACCATATGCGTGTTATATTTTAAATTAGGGGATGTACTAGTCATCCCATATGATATTCCCTGATCGTGCGGCTACACGCACTAGGGACCTTTCATTAGGGGGAGATGAACCCATATGGCTTATGGGTGGTTAGGACGGCAAAGCAACATAGCCCAGGTAAAGGTTTTAAATGCATGCTAAAATCGGTCCCCTTCCCGGGACTTATATATGTATGGTTGTATGCATTATGGATAATTTTACTTGGTTTCATAACTGACATTATTTTATCCTTATCTTGAGATTTATGCTAGCGGTCACTCGCTAACCCCGTCTACTGACGGCTGTATACCCATACTATACAGGAACAGAACATTCTACTCCTTTTGTTTAGTACGTGGATTCAGTATCAGCATTTGGACTGAAGTGGTGAGCTTCCATCCATTTGGGAGGCATTATTTCAAGTTATAGATTTCTTTAGACACTTCTCTTTTACTTTAGATATTGGTTTTGGCCATGGTTGGGGGCATATCCCAATTAAATTTGTTTACTCTTTTGGATAAAGGCTTTTTGATACTTCTAGGGGTTGGTATGGGTGGGATCGGTAGAGATGTCGACCTCATTATTGGAATAAGACGATGGACTAACATCATTGGACGATATTGTTGGTTGTTCCATCCTATTACATTTTGGGATTGATATTATGTTTTGGTATTCCCTTTGGCTTATGGTCTATGGTTTGGTTTGGTATGGTTGGTCCGTTGGTGTGATACGGTTGGACTCGATTGGGTTGGTCATAATCGTGACCCTATCCCAAAGTCTTAATGAGAACAATAATGCTATCTTGTTATATGTTTAAAATTCAGCCCATCTAAGGCTGAATATAGGTGTTTGGGTTGGGTAACAGGGGGCGGTCTCCGGTCCTAGTTGGACTTGGGATGCCCATTATGATAAGGTTCAGCATCGGGTCGGGTTAAGTTGGTATCAGAGCCTAGGTTCATGGTCAACTGGGAAGTCCACAAAATCGTGTCAAGTAGAGTCTCTTTTTTAGGGTGTGAAGTGTGCCACACTCATAAGAGGGAAACTGCAATACATTTAGGAATGTTTCACTTTCTTGGTATTTTGCCTTAAAGCTTGAGTTCTCAATCCTGGAATCTCCTTTAATCCTTATTTGTTCGTCTTTCAGATCATGCCTCCTAGATCTGGAACATAAGAAAATTCTTGCATCCCATCTGGGGATAATGCTGAAGGGGGACGTCCAACGTATGGAGTACATCTTCGATCTCATGGTCTTATTCCTGATGGTTCTAGAGTTGTTCCTGTTTCGGATAGTTCTCCTCAGGTCCCTCAGGGCAGCTTGACAAACGCAAAATTTCATCAGTCTATCCATATTATTGCCTAATTGGTTGTTGCTCAGGATGAGTGAGGTACGACTGGTGATTTGTCTACTGAGGCAACAAGGGTTGGTTAATTTATTAAGATGGGTCTTCCAACTTTTACAAGGGTGAAGGTAGAGGAGGATCCATAATTCTTCTTAGATAAGATAAAAAAGATCTTTCGGGTGATGCAGGTTACTAATACAGAGGGGGTAAACTTTGCAGCTTATCAGCTTAAGGATGTTGCTTATCAGTGGTATGAGGAGTGGGATAAGGATATAGGTGATATAGAAGAGGAAAGGTTATGGGAGGCCTTTTCTAATGCCTTTTTAGATCGGTTCTTTCCTAAAGAGTTGAGGAAAGCTAAGATGGAGGAGTTTATGAACCTCAGGAAAGGGAGGATGTCAGTAAAGGAATATGCTTTGAAGTTTCATCAGCTATCAAGGTATGTTTTTGATTTGGTGGCTAATATGAGGTCGAGAATGAAGAAGTTTGCTCCTGGGTTGAATAAGGATTTGATTTTGGAGAGCAAGAATGCCTTGCTGATTAAAGATATGGATATCTCAAGGCTGACTATTCATATACAGCAGATTGAGGATGAGAAGAGAAAGCAGGTGGAGTTTGGGGATAGGCAGGGAAAGAGAAACAGGTTTTCTGATCAAGGAGGTGCTCAGTCTCAGGGTAGTAAAGATGGTGACAAGTGGCAAAAAATAAGTGGGGGAGTTCTGGATCTTTTTATGCTAGTGCTCTTTATCAGTCTGGAGACAGGCATCATAAAGGTGGTAATAATTCTCGGGCACAGGCTTCCCAAACTTAGGTGAGCGGAGGTCAGTCAGTTTTTTCGTATCCTCCTTGTCGATTCTGTGGTCGTCCTCATTGGGGATATTGCGAGGAAGGAAGGGACAAATGCTTTAAGTATGGCCAGGTAGGCCATTGGCTCAGGGATTGTCCCATTAATAAGGTTGCTATGGGGGCGAATAAGATTCATGTGGATTCATCTTCTATTCCTACACCAAGTAGGGTGGCATATACTTTTGTTACTGCTCCTGGTTCTAGTGTTGGTCGGAACAGGTTGTATGTTTTCTCATCCCGATAGGAATTCGAGACATCACCTGATGTCGTTATTGGTATGTTATGAATTTTCTCTTGTGATGTATATTGTTTTCTTGATCTGGGGTCTACTCTTTATTATGTGACTCCATATGTGGCTATGTCTTTTGGTTTTGATACAGAAGTTATTTCGTATCCTTTTTCTATTTCTACCTCGATAGGTAACTCAGTTTTTGCTAAGAGAGTCTATAGGGAGTGTGTGGTATCTGTTGGTAGCAAGCAAACCTTAGAGGATCTGTTTGAGTTGGATATGGTAGATTTTAATGTAATTCTAGGTATGGATTGGTTGCATGCTTGTTATGCGTCTGTAGATTATCGAACCCGTGGGGTTATATTTAAGTTCCCTGGTGAACCGATTATAGAATGGAAAGGTAGTTCCTTAGCTCCTAGGGGGAGGTTTATTTCTTATCTTAGAGTTCGGAGGTTAATCTCTAAGGGTTGTCTTTATCACTTGGTCTGGGTTAAATATTCTAACTTGGAAAGTCCTTCTATTTCTTCGCTCCCCGTGGTTAATGAGTTTTTAGAGGTCTTTTCAGATGATTTTTCTGGTGTTCCTCCGGATAGGGAAATAGAGTTTGGTATTGATTCTCTCCCGGATACTCATCCAATTTCTATTTCTCCCTATAAAATGGCTCCAGTTGAGTTGAGGAAACCCAAGAAACAACTTAATGATTTTTTGGATAAGGGGTTTATTCGTCCTAGTGTTTCTCCATAGAGTGCACCGGTGTTGTTTGTGCGCAAGAAGGATGGTTCTCTTAAGATGTGCATTGACTACAGAAAGTTGAACAAGGTGAAGGTCAAACACAAGTTTCCTCTTCTACGGATAGATGACTTGTTTGACTAGTTACAGGGTGCCAAGTTCTTCTCTAAGATAGTTTTTTGTTCTGGGTACCAGCAGCTGAAGATTAGGGAGGTGGATATACCTAAGATGGCTTTTCGTATCTGGTATGGGCATTTTGAGTTCTTGGTGATGTCATTTGGATTAACTAATGCTCCGACAATATTTATGGACTTGATGAACGGGGTGTTCAAACAGTATTTATATCTCTTCATCATTATATTTATTGATGACATTCTGGTTTATTCGAAGAGTGAGGTAGATCATGTTAACCACCCCCATGTGTGTTGCAGACCTTAAAGAAACCGCAGTTGTATCCCAAGTTCTCGAAGTGTGAATTTTTGTTTAACGCTATGACTTTCTTGGGCCATATTATTTCTAGTGAAGGGATTATGGTGGATCCGTATAAGGTTGTTGTGGTAAAAAGGTGGCCTAGACCCACAACTCTATCCGATATTCAGAGTTTCTTGGGTTTAGTCGGGTATTATAGGTGGTTTTTGGAAGACTTTTCTTCGATAGCTTCTCCTTTGACTAAGTTGACTCAGAAGAAGGTTAAGTTTTCTTAGTCAGATGCTTGTGAAGGGAGATTTGAGAAGTTGAAGGATAAGTTGACTTCGGCTCCAATCCTGACCTTATCGGAAGGCAATGATGTGTTTGTGGTTTATTATGATGCATCTCGGGTAGGGCTTGGTTGTGTTTTGATGCCGCATGGGAAGGTGATTGTCTATGATTCTAGGCAGTTGAAGGTACATGAGAGGAATTATCCTACTCGTGATTTAGAGTTGTTGGCGGTTGTATTTACTTTGAAAATATGGCGGTATTATTTGCATGGCGTTCAAGTGGATATCTTTTCTGATCATAAGAGTCTTCAGTACGTTTTCACTCAGAAAAAGCTTAATCCCAGGCAGAGAAGGTGGCTTGATCTTCTCAAGGATTATGATATGAGTCTTCACTACCATCCAAGTAAGGATAATATGGTTGCTGATGCTCTTAGCAGGTTGTCCATGGGTAGTTTGGCTCATGTGGAGGAAGGCAAGCGGGAATTAGTAAAGGACATTCACCGCTTGGCTAATCTTGGAGTTCATCTCTTGGACTCTAAGTATAGTAGTGTGATGGTGTAAGAAATGGTTCGATCATCTCTCTGTGCGGAGATTAAGAAGAAACAAGTTTTAGATCCCGTCTTGATGAAAATCAAGGGTGATGTTGGTGGGCAAAAGGTAATAGTGTTTGAGTTCAGTGGTGATGGTACCTTAAGGTACTAAGGGAAGTTGTATGTTCCTGATGTCGACGGGCTACGGCAAAGGGTTTTGGCTGAGGCACATGAGTCGCGCTATGTTGTTCATCTCGGCTCGACTAAGATGTATCATGATCTCAAGGATATCTACTGGTGGAATGGCATGAAGAAGGATGTGGCTGATTTCGTGGCTAAGTGTATGGTGCGTCAACAGGTTAAGGTTGAGTATATGAGACCTGATAGGTTTTATCAAGAGATTGATTTACCCGAATGAAAGTGGGAAGTGATCAATAAGGACTTCGTTATCGGTCTTTCTCGGTCTCGAAATCAGTATGATTCGATTTCGATCGTCATGGCTAGGATGACCAAGTCTGTGCATCTTTTTCCAGTAAGGACTACCTTTTTGGTAGAGGATTATGCACGGTTGTATCTTCAGGAGATTGTGAAACTGCATGGGTTACCTATTTCGATTATCTCTGATCGTGGTACGCAGTTTACGTTTTATTTCTAGCGGTCATTCCTGAAAGTTTTGGGGACTAAGGTTAGTATGAGTACTGTTTTTCATCCACAGTCGGATGGGCAAGCGGAGAGAACTATTCAGACATTGGAGAATATGCTTCGGGCCTGTGTGATCGACTATGGTGGAATTGGGTTGAGCATCTACCTTTGGTAGAGTTTGCTTACAACAATAACTATCATTCAAGTATTGGTTTGGCTCTTTTTAGGGCGTTGTATGATAAGAGGTGTAGATCTTCTATTAGATGGTTTGATCTTGGAGAAGCAAACATGTTTGGTCTGGATTTGGTTTATCAGGCGATGGAGAAGGTTAGGTGGTTCAAAATAGGCTTAAAGCTGTCTAAATCGCCAAAAGTCTTATGCGGATGATAGGCATAGAGACTTGGAGTTTGAGGTTGGGATAGGATGTTCCTCAAGGTGTCTCCCATGAAGGGAGTGGTACATTTTGGTAAAAAGGGAAAGCTTAGTCCTCGATTCATTGGTCCTTATGTGATTTTGCGGAGAGTTGGCAATGTTGCTTATGAGTCGGAGTTGCCATCTAACTTAAATTTGGTTCATCTGGTCTTTCATGTTTCCATGTTGAGGAAGTGTCTTGGTGATCCTTCTTCGGATGTTCCTATGGAAGGATTGGGTATTTCGGATTCTCTATCTTATAAAGAAGTCCCAACTGAGATATTAGATAGGAAAGTTCGTCAGTTGCGGACCAAAGATGTTTCTTCGGTTAAGGTTCTATGGAAGAACCATAAGGTGGAAAAAGCCACTTGGGAAGCGGAAGAGGACAGGAATTCCAAGTATCCACATTTGTTTTCTGCTCCTGAGATTCATGTGGAAGGTATATGTATTGAATACATCTTTATTTTCTGAGTTTGTTAAAGGAAAGATTAACATCTTTGCCTCTTTGTTTTCAAAATTTGTTAAAAGAATGTTTGATAATGCAATCTCTGTGTGTGGTTACCCCTACCTTGTCCATCATTCGAGGATGAATGTTCCTAGTGGGGAAACTGAATCATCCTGGATTTTGACCCTTATAAAATTTCTTGGAAATCCGTTCCCTGAGTCCAATACTACTCATGGGTACGAGCCGTATGCTGGGGTACGAGTAGTATGGTCCTATTGTATGCTAACTAGTGTTAGTTGGTGGGATATTTTTGGTCACTGGAATGGATACAACTTAAAGGTATGAATCGTAGGGCTTGGTACGAGTCGTATTAGGGACTCGTATGGTGGGCAGTGTTTGATCCTCCTGGTATTTCATTCTGCCAGGGATATGGGTTATGGGTATGGATTGTATACTATGGTTACGACTTAGTTGGATGAGTCATATACTGGACAACGTTTGATACAAGGGTTGAGGCTTGGATACAAGTAGTGGATACCGATCGTATAGGAGGATACGACTTGTATGGGTCAGTCGTATCCCCGTGATGGGTTTTTAAGGGATTTAAGTAGGGGTATTCTGCACATTTCCCTACTTATTCTATTAGGACCCACGACTTCTACTACACTTAGGAGTCTATTTACCCTATTATTCTATTCATTAACACTTAGAAATAATTCCAAAACATCTCATAATTCTCTCAAGAGCTTGTGGGGCAAGAAGGCTAGGGTTTCATCTTGTGGATTGTTTTGGGGCTTTTCTTGGTGATTTCTTTCGATTAATTGTTCGGTATAAGGATTGATTCTCTTCCCTCATTTAGTTTCAACTAAAGGCATGGTTTATATGATTAATTTCATAGTTTTACTATTTCATGATTATGGTTTTCAACTATTATTTGGGGGTTTTGATATTGAAGGCTTGGTTATGGTTTCCTATGGTTTTACTTATGATTTTATATGTATCAATGGTGGATTTGGACAATTTGAGTGCATGGAAATAGTTTAATGGTCTTTGGAATTGGTTTTGACTATATCATGCCCCCAAGATGTTTGATAAAATGCTTATAAAGGCATGTTCATTGCATTGACTTATTTTAACGGAACTCTTGCATGTTTTAAACTCAATAAAGGAATTATTCATGGGTTAAATGGTTTGGAAAGGCTAAATGGTTATGATTGTGGAGAACATGGAAGTCTCCTAAGTGGATTTAATATGGTAATTGGAAGGGCATCTAAGGTCCCCTTAACCTAAATGGTTTGGCTATGGATATTACTTGCAAGTAAGGGGTGGTATGATGATACCACTAATATTGGCCTTGGTTAATATATGGTAAAGGGATTGTTTGGACATGGTTTAAATTAGGCATTAATGGCAGGGTGTGTAGCTAATCCATGAAAGGTGGCGGTCCTGGGGGACCAAAACTAGAAACTCATATTTGCCGATATGAGGGGTCTTGATGACCATGCGCGTGTGTCACATTTTAAATTGGGGGATGTACCAGTCATCCCATGGGATATTCCTTGGTCGTGTGGCTACATGCACTAGGTCCCTTTTAGCGGGTAAGCTGAACCCATATGGCCCGTGAGAGGTTAGCACGGCAAAGCTACACAACCAAGGTAAAGGTTTAAAATGCATGCTAAACCTGCTCCCCTTTCCTGACACTTATATATATATGGTTGTATTCATTACGGATGGTTTTACGTGGTTTCATAACTGACATTATTTTATCCTTATCCTGAGATTCATGTTGGCGGTCACTCACTAACCCCGTCTACTGGCAGCTGTATACCCAGGCTATGCAGGAACCGACCATTTTACTCCTCCTGTTTAGCATGCTGATTTGGTATCAGTATTTGGACGTAAGTGGCGAGCTTCCATCCATTCGTGAGGCATCATTTCATGTTATGGATTTCTTTAGACACTTTTCTTTTACTTTGGATATTGGTTTTTTCCATGGTTGGGGGTATGTCTCAACCGAATTTATTTACTCTTTTGGATAGAGGCTTTGTGATACTTTTGGGGGTTGGTATGGGTGGGATCGGTAGAGGTACCAAACTTGGCATTGGAATAAGACGGTAGGCTAACATCATTTGATGATATTATTGGTTGTTCTATCCTATTACATTTTGGGATTGATTTTCATATTATGTTTTGGTATTCCCTTTGGCTTATGGGTCTGTGGTTTGGTTTTGTATGGTTGGGCGGTTGGTGTGATACGGTTGAACTCGATTGGGTCGGTCATGGTCGTGACCCTATCCCAGACTCTTAATGATAAAAATAACGTTATCTTGTTATATGTTCTAAATTCAGCCCATCTAAGGTTGGATATAAGTGGTTTGGGTTGGGTAACAGAGGGCGGTCTCCGGTCCTGATTGAACTTGAATTGCCCATTATGATAAGGCTCGGGGTCGGGTCATGTCATAAATCAACTCGATAATTATGTAAATAAGATCAAGTCACCTCAAATCTCCAATAGATCATGTTACAAGTCCTTTCATCACAATACAATAGTAATGAATCATGTAAGGCGTTAATAATTTAAATTCAAGTCACTGCATGGGCATCACAATGATGATAAAGAACAAATAATGCTCAAACAAAAGTACTACCAGCCCCCCAACCCCACCCCCACCCCCACCCCACACACTTGAATCACAATGATAATAATCTCTCAATTTAAGAATATGATTCACATAAGTCTTGACACAGACAACACAATAATAATAATAATGATCTCAACAGATGAATATGACATTAAATTTTCAACCCATAGTTTACATGAATGGTTATTTACCCAGCCAGTCTAAAGAAATTTAAGCTATAACCTACCTCAAAATTGAAAACATGAGCTTGAAACCCAAAAAAAGAATCATTTCTCTTTCAAGCAGCTTTAAAATGCTCTCAACCTATTAAAAATTGATTACTCATATTGGCATACTTTGATTCTAGATCAAAAATCACTTCAAAAATTAACCCCGAATATAAAAGGATAAAAATGAAATTTTGATTGAAAAAAATCATGTTACCCATTCTTTAAGGAGTCTAAATATGAAAAAACATCAAAACAAAGTTGAAATCGAGTTTGAAATCCGTGAAAAACTAATTTCTTATTTTATCAGGTAAAATCCTAAATTTCAACTTTAAAAATCCAAGTTTTGAAGTTGTTTTTGCAATGAAATCAATATCTAATGATATAAAATACGTTTAGAAGCTTACCCAAACACGTTAAAAAAAACCCTCTTTGAAATCGCTTATCTGAGGTTCCAAAACTCAAAAATGGTGAAAATAGAGTTGGATTTGCAAAAATGGTGTTTTTATAGTATTGTTCTACGAACAGCATCATGAGGTCAATGATTGACCATTATTAAAATGGTCATCATGATCAGGGAAGGGGCCACGCAATAGTGATGCACACTCGATCCGAACCTTGCGATCACGGTGACCCACCACGCGATCACAATGACTAATTACCTAACTCTTTGTGATTGCAACACCCCTCCACGCAATAGCAATGACCAATTGTCTAGTGCACCAAAAACTACACCAACAGTGTTTTGAACTTGAAAAGGTCCTAACTGAACCTTCGAGATTCATTTGCGAGCCCACAAAAATAATCTAATAGTGTTACAAGGCAAAATTCAATGTTTTTGACTCAACAAAACCATCAAATTTCTTGAAAGAGATTGTATCGGCAGGTTAGACCTTGGAAAACCATTTAGGCCAAAATAAGGGAAAAGGATCATATTTATCCCTCTACTTTAAAAAAACGGTTGAATATATCCTTTGTCATAATTTGCGGCTAAATTTAACCTCGGTGTCACACTTTGGGGATAAATTTACTCCTCTACTTTGGAAAATAAGCTAAATATATCCTTCATCATACTTTGGTTCTAAATTTACCCTCGATATTATACTCTGGGATATATTTACCCTCATTGTTAAGAAACTTTTCACCTATATCATTCCTTTAGCAGAAAAGCCTAAATCAACATTAAATTTCCCATTTTTAGAGATAAATCACACCCTAACCTAATTCTCCTGATTTGGCCCACAAAAAATGCACAATAAATATACCCCATTCAGTTTTGTTAATCAAATTTTTCCAATAAACAAAAATACTTTTCTTTAACATGTAACGTTGGTAGGTTGTTTACAAATAAACAAAAAGTAAAATGAAATAGGATAATGTAGAAGTAAGGGACAAGAGAAAATTTCTATTGCAAACTCTGCTTTTGTTCAGTTATGTTCAAATTTCAAATTTTGGTATGCAATCTATGTGCATCTAGATTCTAGAATCAATGAACATGTTTTTTGAGCAAATAACATAATAAAAAATTTGTGTAGATCTAAATTGCATATAAAGACATATGAATGAAGAAATGTCATGAGGCATATAGGGAGACCTCTTAACTCATTCATCCAGAGAAATATCCAGCGGGCCTAATCTATTGAATTTGACCGTCAAATGTTATTTTTCATGAGCTCTGTACTGATGCAAATCCATGAACTGAGAGAGGGATATATTTCTTTATTTTTGCATAGATGCAGATTAATTTTCCATGAGCTATGCGTTGATAAATATCCAGTGGCTTAATCTCGTAGGAAAATTTGACCAACAGAACTAAAGGGTACATATTTATTTGTGTTTTTTTTGCTCAAGTCGGGTCGGATGGATTAAATTAGTGTGCATTTTATTATTTTAAAAATGGGGAATTTAACGTTGATTTGAGATTTTCTATTAAAGGAAGAGTTGTAATGCCCCGGGAGTACACCCTGGATGCCACATGGTGCTTACAGCTCCGAAGGACCACAAACTAAACCATGAGTTGGTACCTGCTGTGAGCACTGAATAAAATAACACAGACATATGCAAAACTTAACTAAAAAATGCCATAAGGTTTTAACAACTGAAAATCAATACTAAATCATTGTTTTAAAACGTCTGAAACATATTGTCAATACTGATAAATAATTGATAATAACGACTGAAAATTGACTATCTATATGTACTAGTCTGAAAGCATCTAAATTGACTGACTGTGGAGTTGATGGGACAAGCCCTCAACTAACTCCGACTGACTAAATAAACTAACTACTGGCATAACTGAATATGAGATAACTCATCCTCGAAGGATGAGGACTCACCCCTGTTGCTGCTACTGGTACATTAGATAAGATAGGTTAAAATGCATGGGTTCATATGCATGAAGTGATAACTGAATGAATGTATAGAATGAAATACTGAGTAAGAATGCATGAAAACTGAAAAGTCTGAGAATGCATAACCAAGCATAAAACAAATTCTGAAATGATCTTCAATCTAAAATATTGAAATACTGGTAACTGTATAACTAATATCAAAATGCTATGGTCAAGTAAACCTGAAACTGAATACTGCACTAAATATGGGACTGAGACTGTGGGAGCTATCATCTAACCGACATGCCCCAAATGAGTTAAATGGGGTCCAACCTGCAACCCCTGGTAGGGTGTCAGTGTCGTGCCATGGGTACTAACAATGGCTGTGTGGATCCACTAATTAATGTCTCGAAGGACAAGAGTGTCAAGCCTAAACTGACGGGTGACTTCTCATATCCTACACTAGCTACGTAGTTCTAGAATACAGGAACTGCTACTAATGACTCTGCCTAACTGAAGGGGAAGCCGTCATCCCTGTATTCACTCGGTGCTATATCCTACTTCCAACTGAAAGACACTGAATACTGGAATGAACTAAGTTTAGTTGTTTATGGTGACTGACTGGACTAAAAATGCTCATAACTAGCCTAAACCATTCTATAGATACTGAAGACAAGGTAAGTAACTGGATTTTGGTTATTCAAAACCCCAAGGACTCGATAGCAATAACAACAAGACCATACTAAAACCTTAAGGACATGATAAGTAGTCATTATTCAAAACTCATTCCTTTGAGCATTTCATCAAACACTTGCAATTCATGGTTTAAACATAGGAATAGTTTTAAAAATGTAGTAATATCATGATTTCGATATTAAATTGCAATTTAAGGTGCAAACCAACGAGTAAGCATCATTCAAACATGTAGGGTTTAACTTCAACAATAAATTATGTGTAAAAATAATATAAAATGAAATTCATGGTAATTCATGGTTAAAATTCATGATAACATGTAAAAATCATATCTTTAAACTTGAAATTAGGTTTTTGGACTCCATGGGTGCGAAAGGGCCATGGATAAACATCTAACATACCTTTAAGGATTAAATCCTGAAGAATATCATAAGCTTAAATGTTCTTGGCTTGGAAGACACTATTTTTTTATCTTTCTTGGATGGAAAAAAGGTTTAGCTTGATGAACAATAAGAGAGTTTAGGGTTTTTTGTTGAATAAAATTGGGGAATGTGGTCAAATTATACCTTTTCAGCAGTTTAATCCCGTGTTTTCACAATTTAGGGAGGTGGAAAAAGACCATACTACCCTTCTGTAATTTAAATTTTCAACTAGAACCCAAATTTGACCATCACCGCGATGTGCCAAGGCTACCACCGCTTTAGGCACCATGACTCACCACAATCGCGGTGACTTGTTGTTTTGGATCCAAACGTGGTCCAAACCTCGTCCAAAAAATTTCAAACTTACCTGAGACATGATACTTACACCCTTGAATATAAATCAACTTAAAAACTTACTTCTCGTGGTCGGAAAGGTCACTTTAAAAATCCTTGAATTTAAGAGGCCAAAAATAAAACTAAGTCTCCAACACTTAGCTAAATTTTCAGGTTCTAAGCCTCTTGTACATGTGTTATAGGCTGAATTGAGCTAAAATAATTATGGGGTATTACAATATCTCCCCCTTAGGAACATTCATCCTCGAATGAGACTGATTAAGCTGAGAATACTGAGGGACTAAGATTACATACTGAACATGCATAACTGAACCATGATTACATGACTGTGGCTAAAACATGACACATGACTGAACTGATTCGTGAATGCATAAAATGACATGAGACTGATTACATAGTTGGAAATGAGAATGGAATAGAGATAATCGAAGAAAAACTGCTACCTTAAGCTGAGTCTAAATTTGGGAGAAAAGATGAGGGTACTTGGTTCGCATATCAGCTTCTACTTCCCAAGTGTCTCCCTCAACAGACTAGTTCGGCCAAAGAACTTTGACTAAGGGAACTATTTTGTTCCTTAGTCTACGAGTTTGACGATCGAGGATTTCTACAGGAAACTCCTCATAAGAGAGACTAGCCTGAATATCTACACTTTCTAAGGGTACTACAATAGTTGGGTCCCCAATGAACTTCTTCAGTAAAGAAACATTAACACTGGGTGTACAAAAGCCAAATCTGCAGGAAAATCAAGCTCATAAGCTACCTTTCTAAAGAGGCTCAAGATCCTGTAAGGGCCAACATACCAGGAACTGAGCTTTCCCTTTTTGACGAAACTCTCTACTCCTTTCATGGGAGAGATTTTCAAATATACAAAATTACCAATCTCAAATTCGAGATCTTTTCTCCTCATATCTGCATAAGATTTCTATCAGTTTTGGGCTATCTTAAGCCTCTCTCTAATCAACTAAAATTTCTCTAATGCATCATATACTAACTCAAGCCCTATCAAAGCAGTCTTGCCTACCTTAAACCAACCAATTGGATATCTACATCTCATCCCATATAGAGCCTCAAACGAAGCCATCTGGATACTGGAATAATAGTTGTTTTTGTAGGTGAACTCAATTAATGGCAAATGATCATCCTAACTACCCTTAAAATCGATAACACATACTCTCAATATGTTCTCTAGGGTCTGAATGGTCCTCTCTGCCTAACTATTTTTCTGAGGGTGAAAGGTTGTACTGAGGTGAACTTGGGTACCAAGAGCCTTCTGGAAGGCTTTCCAAAAGTGAGAGGTAAATCGAGTACCTCTATCAGAAATGATGGACAATGAAACTCCGAGCAACCTAACTAACTTTCTGATATAGAGCTTGGCATAGTTCTCAGCTGAATAAGAAGTATAGACTGGAAAGAAATAGGATGATTTGGTCATCCTGTCCACAATGACCCTAATAGAATCATGTTGACGACAAGTACGGGGCAAACCCGTCACAAAGTCCATGTTCACCTCTTCCTACTTCTAAGTGGGAATACTGAACTCCTACATAGTGCAACTAGGCTTTTGGTGCTTAACCTTAACCTGCTGATAAATAGAGCACTTAGCTACAAACTCTACAACATCTCCCTTTATAGCACTCCACCAATAGATTTCCCATAAATTGCAGTACATCTTAGTGGCCCCTAGATGAATAGTGTAACATGCACCATATGATTCTGCGATAATCCACTGTCTTAAATTATCTACAGACGGCATGCACGATATACCCTGGCAATATAACACACCATCTCCCCCTTGGGAGAAAACCTCTACTTTCTGATCTCTGACTGACTCTTTCAACTTGACCAAGCTAGGATCTTTATCTTGCTTTTCTTTCACTTTGGCAACCAACGAAGATTCTGAACTACTCTGAACCCATACACTACCCTCAACTGAATCAACCAAACAAATACCTAATCTAGAAAGCTGATGAGCCTCCGAACTAACTTTTTCTTATCATTCTCAACATGGGCAATACTACCTATGGACAATCTACTAAGGGAATCTACCACTACATTGGCTTTGGCCGGATGATATAAAACACTCATATCGTAGTATTTCAACAATTCTAACCACCTTCTCTGAAAGAGATTTAACTCTCTCTTCAAAAACATATACTGTAAGCTTTTGTGATTCGTGAACACATCAACATGCACCCCATACCAATAATAATTCTAAATTTTCAAGGTAAAAACAACAACTACTAACTCAAGATCATGGGTAGGATAATTCTTTTCATGGGGCTTAAGTTGTCTAGAGGCGTAGGCGATGACCTTACCTCTCTACATCAACACACAACCCAAACCAACTCTAGAAGCATCACAGTAAACAACAAACCCATCTGAACCATCGAGCAACGTCAAAACTGGGGTTGAGGTGAGTCGAGTCATTACTCCTAAAAACTTTTCTCACAGGAGTCAGACCACTAAAATTTGACTTTCTTTTGAGTCAATCTGGTCATGGGGGATGCAATAGATGAAAACCTTCAACAAACCATCTATAAAAGCCAAACAAACCCAAAAATCTCTTGATATCTGATGGAGAAATGGGTCTGGGACATTTTCTCACTGCTTTGATCTTTTGAGGGTCAACTCTAATGTCATCACTGGAAACAATATGACCAATGAAGGCTACTGATCTTAACCAAAATTCACACTTACTGAATTTGGCAAACAATTGATGGGCTCTAAGAGTCTGAGATATAATTCTGAGGTGGTCTGCATGATCATTTTAATTACTAGAATAGACAAGAATATTATCTATGAATACTATGACAAACATGTCCAAGTACTGCTGAAACACTCTGTTCATCAAGTCCATGAAAGTTGCTGGGGCATTTGTAAGACCGAAATACATGACTAGAAATTCGTAGTGACCATATCGAGTTCTGAAAATTGTTTTTGGAATGTCACATTCTCTGACTCTGAGCTGATAATAGCCGAATATGAGGTCTATCTTAGAGAAGTAACTAGCACCCTGAAGTTGGTCGAACAAGTCATCGATTCTGGGAAGTGGATATTTATTCTTGATTGTGACTTTGTTCAACTGACTGGTAATCAATGCACATTCTAAGAGAACCATCTTTCATTCGCACAAAAAGGACTGGAGCGCCCCATAGGGAAACACTGGGCCTAATAAATCCCTTATCTAAGAGATCCTTCAACTATTCTATCAATTCTTTAAGTTTGACTAAATCCATTCAGTATGCCAGAATAGAGATAGGTTGAGTATCTAGAAGAAGGTCTACTCCGAAGTAAATTTTCCTTTTGGGAGAGACTCTGGGAAGATCTTCAGGGAACACATCTAGGAATTCCCTCACTACTGAAGCTAACTCAAGACTAGGAGTCTCAAAATTGAAGTCTTTAACTCAAACCAGAGGGTAGACACACCCATTGGATATTATTTTTTTTGCTCTAAGGTACGAAACAAGCTAACCCCCAAGTGTTGAAGTACTACCCCTCCATTCAATGACCGGTTCATTCAGAAACTAAAAAATGAATGATTTTTCTTCTACAATCAACTGAAGAATAGCATGAATGGAGCTAATTCATGCCGAGAATAACGTCAAAATCCGTCATCTCTAGTTCTACAAGGTCTATTGATGTAACTTTTTGAGACACTGTTACCGAGTAGTTCCTGTATACCAGCCGATCTATGATAGACTGGGGTAGATACTGAGAAAGGAACTTTTAAGGTTTCAGGACTGACTCCGAAGTTGACAGCTATATAAGGGGTTACAAAAGAAAGAGAAGATCCGAGATCTAGCAAAACATAAATATGTAAATAAAAGACTTGTAACATACCTATAACCATATTAGGAGAACTTTCCTAATCCTGTCGGGACTGAAGTGCATAAATCCTATTCAGACGCTGACTATTGGTAGCACTAGAAGTAGTACCCTACTGAGTCAGGAAACCTGCTTGTGTCGATGACAAATGAGACTGGCCCTAATGGCGCACATCTCTACCCTCCTGATCCCCCACTCAACACACCTGTATCCTATGGTCTGGCTTACTATACCCAAAACATACATCACTGTCAGCTCTATATTCTCCCTGACAATTTCTACCATATTTGTGGAAATGAGGATTCATATGACTATTGTTTATGCTGCCCTGGGACTTAGAGCCTAGCACCCTATCCCAATTATCAATTCTGAACTTGGGCACTGGTGCACTAGCTGAAGACGGAGTTGGGACTGAAGATTTCTGATGAAATTGAGGACGGTTACCACCCTCTGACCTTGGCTGAGTAAAATTAAAGCTACCTATCATAGCCCTCTTGTTCTCCCTCTCTCTGTTCTTAGCTTTTCCTCTTTAATCTGCTGAGCATAGACCATCAACCTAGACAAATCTATCTCCTTAATCAATATTGTGGTCCTATACTCCTTTACCACACTATCAGATACCCCAGATATAAACTTGTTCATCCTAGACTTGTTATCAGCTACCACATGAGGAGCACACCTGTCTAGCTGAGTCAACTTAAGAGAATACTCATTCACACTCATGTTGCCCTATTTTAAATTAATAAACTCTAACTCCTTAGCTTCCCTTGGCTCCAAAGGGAAGAATCTATCTAAGAAGGCTGTAGAAAACTCCTCCCATTTTATAGGCCCTGCATCGGCGTCTTATCTCCTTTTCACTGCTTAAACAAGGTGTGAGCTACATCCTGTAATTGATAAGCATCTAATTTAGAACATTCGCTAGAAGTCCCACCCATAATGTTTGTTACTTTTTGAATCATGTCAAGGAATTCTTGCGGATCCTTATCAGACTTAGATCCCAAAAATAAAGGAGGATTCATTTGGGTGAAATCCTGAATCCTGGCTGTAGTGAGATTTGCCATTGGGTTGGCTGGGATAGTAGATGGCTGATTGTTATGAGCTGCTACAGAGTAAGCCAGAGTAGTGAATGCAGCCCTGAACTCAGCATGCTAAACATGCTCATTCAGGGGATCTTCCTAAACGGTTGGAGGTGTTGGCTTGTTTTCGTTTCTTCTTCCCTTATCTTTCTGGGAGGCATGTTCTGTAAATAGAAGAAATATTGATTTAGACAAAGCGTTTAACTTAAGCCCATGCTTATTCGCATGACATGAATACTGAAAGAATGGAACTTTTCCTAAAATGTCTCGTAGCATCTTATCCATAAGTGTGATGCGCTTTCAGACTCCCTAGGACACTGTAAAACCTTAGGCTCTGATACCAAGTTTGTAATTCCCCGAGAGTACACCTTCAACGCCACACAGTGCTTACAGACCGAAAGGACCACAAGCTAACCCATGAGTTGGTACCTGCTATGAACACTGAATAAAATAACAAAGACATGTGTGGAACTTAACTGAAAAATTCCATAAGGTTTTAACAACTAAAAATCAATACTAAATAATAGTTTTAAACATCTTAAACATACTATCAATACTAATAAAACAACTAATAATAACGACTGAAAACTAACTATTTGTCTGTACTAGTCCGAAAGCCTCTAAATTAACTTATTGTGGAATTGATGGGACAAGCCCCCAACTAACTCTGATTGACTTAAAATATGAACTACTGGCATAACTGAATATTAGATAACTCATCCTAGAAAGATGAGGACTCATCCCTGCTTCTGCTGCTGCTGCTGCTGAGGCACTTAAAGGTTTAAGTATGGTTAGGAGCCTGAGCGTCTGGACCTATGATATAAGACATCATAGTGCAAGAAACGAGTATGTGATCAGTACTTTAAATGTATTAGTACATTAGATGAGGTAGGCTAAAATGCATAGGTTCATATGCATGAAGTGATAACTGACTGAATGTATAGCATGAGATACTGAGTGAGAATACATAAAAAAATAGAAAGACTGAGAATGCATGACCAAGCATAAAAAATTTCTGAAATGATCTGTAATCTAAAATACTGAAATACTAGTAAATGGATAAATAATATCTGAATGCTATGGTCAAGCAAACCTAAACTAAATACTACACTAAATATGAGACTGAGACTGTGGGAGCTATCATCTAACCGACATGCCCCAAATGAGTTAAATAAGGTCGAACCTGTAACCCCAATTGGTAGTGTGTCAGTGCCATGCCACGAGTACTAACAATAGTTGTGTGGATCCACTAACTGATGTCCCAAAGGACCAAGGTGTAAAGCCTAAACTGATGGGTGACTCCCCATATCCTACACTGGCTACGTAGTTCTGGAATATAAGAACTGCTACTAATGACTCTGCCTAACTGATGGGGAAGCCATCATCCCTGTATTCACTCGGTGCTAATCCTACTCCCAACTAAAAGACACTGAATACTGGAATGAACTAAGTTTAGTTGTTTATGGTAACTAACTAAACTAAAAATGCTCATAACTATCCTGAACCATTCTGTAGATACTGAAGACTAGGTAAGCAGCTAGATTTTAGGTATTCTAAACCCCCAGGACTCGATACCAATAACAACAAGACCATACTAAAACCTTATGGACATGATAAGTAGTCATTATTCAAAACTTATTCTTTTGGGCATTTTATCAAACACTTGCAATTCATGTTTTAAATGTGGGAATAGTTTAAACATGTAGTAATATCACAATTTTGATACTAAATCACAATTTAAGGTACAAACCAATGTGTAAGCACCATTCAAACATGTAGGGTTTAACTTCAATAATAAATTATGGGTAAACATAAAATAAAATTGAAATTCATGGGAATTCATGGTTAAAATTCATGATAACATGTAAAAAAATCATATCTTTAAACTTGAAATTGGGTTTTTGGACTCCATGGGTGAAAAGGGCCCATGGCTAAACATCTAACATACTTTAAGGATTAAATCCTGAAGAATATCACAAGCTTGAATGTTCTTGGCTTGGAAGACACCAATTCTTAATCTTTCTTGGATGGAAAGAAGGTTTATCTTGATTAACAATAAGAGAGTTTAGGGTTTCTTATTGAATAAAATTAGGGAATGTGGGCAAATTATGCCTCTTTAGCAGTTTAATCCCGTGTTTTCACAATTTGGGGAGGTAGAAAAGACTAGACTACCCGTCTGTAATTTAAATTCGCAACTGGAACCCGAATTTGACTATCACTGCGACGCGCCAAGGCTGCCACCGCTATAGCCACAACGACGCACCACAATCGCGGTGACTTGCTGTTTTAGAAATCCAAACGAGGTCCAAACCTTATCTGAAAACTCCAAAACTTACCCAAGACATGCTACTTACACCCCTAAACATTAATCAACTAAAAAACTTACGTCTCGTGGTCGGAAAGGTCACTTTAAAAATCCTCGTAGTTAAGAGGCCAAAAATAAAACTAAGTCTCCAACACTTAGCTAAATTTTAAGGTTCTAAGCCTCTTGTACATGTGCTATGGGCTGAATTGAGCTAAGACAGTTACGAGGTATTAGAAGAGTACATGTGAAAAGTTTCTTAACAACAAGGATAAATTTGACCCTAATATATGACATCAAGGTAAATTTATTCCCAAAGAATGACAAAGGATATATTTAATCAATTTTATAAAATAGAGGGGTAAATGTGGTTCCAAAGTATGATAGTGAGAGTAAATTTGGCCATAAAGTATGAGGAAGGGTATATTTAGCCAAAGTAGCTAGAAAAATTTGACCTTTTTCCCCAAAATAATTAGTTTTTGCTCTGATACTCAAACTCACAATATAGTATTGGGACCCAAACCAACCATCCTACTAATCCAAAATTGACATTCTAAATCTAATGGAAATGACAGAATCACCATTCAATGCTCAAATCACATAATATTTATCAAAGTTGAAATATCACTTTAAAGGACTCTCAAAACTTCAAAATCGTATAAATCACTCTCAAATGCTTTCGGGACTATGTTAACCATCCCTACAACTGATGAATTATACAAAGTATCTATAAAAAAGAAAAAATGGTCAAAATAAAGAAATAGCTAAGAAATCACCACGAGGATTGTTACATTATCCACCACTAAAACACGCATTCTCAAAGGTCAAAATGTTCTCCTGGGGACTAAATCAGTCTTCCCATTAGGGACCATAGTGATCCAACCCTTCTTTGTCACACATTGAACCGGGCTTACACTTTTGATAGCAGCAGTAGGGTGAACTACACCTGCATCTAACCACTTAATAATCTTTTTCTTTACCACCTTTTTCATAAGTGGGTTCAGACGATGCTAATGCTCAATATTAGGCACACATTCCCATTTAAATTGAATCTATGAGCGCAAATTCTGATGGAATCCTAACAATATTCGTAATAGTCCAACCAATGGCTTACTTAAACCTCTGTAAAATAGAAATCAATACCTCAACCTGTGTATCCACTAAATCTGCAGTGATGATAATCGGTAAGTATTATTGGCCCCAAGAATGCATAACACAAATGTGAGGAAAGGCCCTTCAATTCCAAGATCGATGGCTCCTTAATAAATGGTTCAGCTGTTGGGGTTGCTTTGTTCTTTAAATCATGATCCAACTTCTTTGGCGCTTAAGAATAAGAACCTCTGCCATCAAGAGCACTCACCATCTCATATTACTATCAATACTGTCGCTATTAAATTTTATGATCACCTTTGTTAATGCCTCAACCCCAAGTCTCTCTTCAATGGTTGTAATCATTGCATATTTATCTACAGTGTCCATCGCAGAAACCACCCAAAAATATTTTGATTGTTTCATTGATTGACTCGCATTGAAAGTAACATGTTCATCATTCAGCCTGAATTTTATGTGTCCCATCTCCATGTCAATTATTGCCCTACCCATGGCTAGAAAGGGCCTTCCCAAGATAATAGGGACGTTAAAATCTACCTCATAGTCGAGAAATACATAATCAACTAGGAATATAAAAAATGATACCTTAGCTAACACATCATACAATGTACCAACCATTTTTTTCATAGTATGGCCGGCCATCAATAACCTTATAGATGTCGGCTTAGGTGACCCTAACTACAACTACTTGTACATAACTAGCGGTATCAAATTAGTACTAGCTCCCAAGTCAAATAATGCTAATGCAAAATTTAAGGACCCATTAGTGCAAAGAATAGTGAAAGCTCCAGGATCCTCATTCTTAACCAAAGATTTTGAAGCAATAGCACTGTAGTGGTGCATATTATCAGCAGTCTCAAAACTCACTGCCTATTTTTTATTCACTAAATCCTTCATGAACTTTGCATACCAGGCATCTTCTCTAAAGCTTCCACAAGAGGGATATTCACAAATAATTCATTCAACATCAATATAAATTTTTGATATTTCCATTCTTTCTTATTCTTCTTCAACCTTTGAGGAAAAGGATGGGAGGTCATAGAATAGGCTTCAAGATTGGTTTGACATCCTTACCCATTCTTTTAACTGTATCAACTTATTTTTCTACACTCGTTGATTTTTGTGACGTCTCACCATTAGTCACCAACTTCTCAATTCTATCTTCGGGTGTATCATCAACATCAACATTATCATCTCTTACCTCAGTAACTACAGGTATAGGTGGATTAATAGTAGCCTTATTGCTCCGACAGGTGATGTATAGGTATTGACTGTCATTTTTTGGATTTGAATGGTATTACTCAGAAGAGTGCCCGGCTAATAATGATTCAATATAGCTGACATCTAACCAATTTGGTGCTCACGCTGCTTAATCACGGTATCATATGATTCTATATTCTGGATCAATCCCAAAATGTTTGCCTTAACCTGCTTAAGGTAATTATCTTAGATCTCTGAATCCTTAACCAACTTAGCAAAATGCTTTCATCCTAGAGTCAGTATCACAATTCCCCAATAGAACATATAGACCACTCTTCTCCGTATAATTATTTTTCCACCGGTCACCATTTCACTCTCTTCTTCTGTCCCTGTACTTGTCCCCATAATAGTTTTGACATTGATTCCCTTACCTCAACTTCTAAGTGTCCTAATTGGATGCTTGGCCCTTAGCTCAGAAACCTGCTATCTTTCTATCCAAGTACTTTGCTTCCTCCTTAGATTTGGACTTATTGTGTATAATGGATTTACCTCGTTCTCCCACTACATTCACCTTTTCTAGACCAATTATTGTAAATTGCTTGGTAAGTAACCCAAACTCAGTGCTCAATTGTGTTGTCTCTTAATCCATTGTCTCATCTAGGGCTCTCTGCTCACTGGAAGCACCAATAGCATAAGTGTCGGCACCCTATTTTCCTCTCGAGTATGCCATCCTTGATTGGTTCTGGTGATCCAATCTAAGATTTTCATAGCCTTCTCCCAACGAAGACTCATGAAAGCCCCACCAGTAATAATATCAGCAACAACTTTGGCATTTTTATTCAGGTCTCTATAGAGTATCTCAAGCTAATTCCTCCCTAAAATTCTATAATTGGGCATATTCATTAAATTTTTCTTGTATCTCAACCAAGTCTTGTAGCTTTATAGTAGGCGAGAAAATTCTATCCATAAATTGTATTCGTGACTCATTCCAGGTGGTAATGGGCCCACGAGGTAGTTCCCCTAACCATAATATCGCTTGAATTGTAAGAGAGATGTGAACAACATGAGTCATAAGGCTTTCTAACTCACTCCCGATAGATTATACGAAGTACAAATCCCAATGAAACTCATAATGTGCATGTTTGCATCATTAATCAACAAACTAGCAAATACACCCTTCAGATTAAGCAACTGAATCATCACATATGTAATATTAAATTTTATTCCTCAGGCAACTCTAGAGGAATAACTCTTGTTTCAATCGGTTCAACATACCCCAAATCTTCTTCTATATCATCATACACTGGCAAGAAATAATAAATAGGTGGTTAAACTCTATCATTTCTAAGTCTGTCCCTATAAAGTGCTACTCGATGATCTACTACTTACTATCTTTCCATTTCCTCATCATGTTGGCCTAGTGCTAACCTCACATTCTCTTCAGCTAACAATCAATTAGTAGTTTCCTTATCAGTTTCATGAACACCAGTCGAAGGTGGATAATTTAATGCATTTAGATTATTTTGAAGCCCTTCGTGCTGGGATCCATGCTCATGCTCTTCCATCTTATGATTTTACATAAGGTCCGTTCAAGCTCAGGATAAAAAAAATTAGGGGATTACCTTGACTCCTAGTGTTGGGCATACACCGATGTATGCCCCCAAAATAGCAAACAGTATAAAACCAACAACCTCAATCAATCCATAACTCTATTCCCTATCAATGTTGCTAAATTTGATGTCGCTGAACTTACACCTTCTAAAAAGTATAACACGACTTCTTGTCAAATATATAACCCAGCAAGATTATGGTCTAACCCACAGGGAATAGCAAAAAAAATAAGTTAGAAGATTGTTGATATAGTTGGAAAGTGCAGAAAGTAAATGGGGGATTTTTGTAAGAATAGTAATAATATTAATAATTGCTGACAAATAGGGTTGTCATTAGTATGAGATGGTACCTAGGAATGTGTTCCCCCCATCTTCTTAACTCTACAGACTTATCATGCTTATCAAACAATCTTAATGCCTTACATGCAGAATCTAACAAGTTATATATCACCTAACTATCTCTTGATCTTGATATAGGTAATTTCACTTATCTCCTTTCGGTCTCAGAATGTCACTTTACTAACCCTTGTTCTAGATCCCAGATTAACTATCTCGTCTCAGTCTCAAGTTAATTAAATAAAGGCTGGTAGCTTCAAATTATTGTTGTGATCTTTGTTTCCTAATCTCAACCTCTCTCTCGAGTTAGTTTCAAATACAAAAAGGTTCTTAACATCTACAGTCATCAAGAAAGTAATCTGTACGAGGAGAATCACAATTTAATACCTTATATTATAACTTTGTCGCCTTAGTCTAGTTATTGGTATAGATTTTTCTTAGTAAGGGCTTTTGAGGTTATTAGTAGGCCTCGTCGATCCTCTTTTAGGTCAACTATCCTAGTTAAATTGATCCTCTTTTTGGTCAACTATCCTAGTTATCTTTTTGTAGACCTAGGAGGTCTTATTTCGTCATCTTTTATATAATCTTGAACCTAGGATGATTTACGTATATATTCACCCCTTGGATAGGCTTGTTACTAGTATTTACTTTAAAGTTATTGTTCGAGTCCAGCATTCACTATTCAACTATAATACTGACTTTTGATTTGAGTTTGGTATTTACTAATATTTTATGATGCTAATGTTCCAATTCAAGTCGAGCGGCTATGGTGTAAAGGGATTCTCATATATGATTTCGGTTATTGCTTACTTTATGTTTAATACTGTCAAGTGATGCTGCCCAAATTACACCTCCAATAAAGTATAAAGTGATTGTTGAATCAAATATAGAACCCAACCAGGTAGGAGTCGAACCTATGAAGAATGGGCCAAAAATCTATCAAGAGCTTGCTGATGTAATTGGAAATTGCATAATTTAAAAGAGGGGTTTTGTATCAATAAGGATAATATTAACTGTTTTTAGGAAAAGTGGGGTTGTGATCAATATGAAACGAGTACAAGGATTGTGTTCCCCCGACTTCATAACTCCATAGACCGTTCATTCTTGTCAAACTATCTCGACGCCTTGAATGCAAAGTAGAAAAAGTTATGTATCACCGAACCGTATCTCAACCTCGGTGTGTGTGAATATCACTCATATCCTCTCATTCATAGAGTGTCTCCTTTCTAACCCTTGTTTTATGATCTAAGATTAATTATCTTCTCTTGGTCTCAAGTTAACTAGATGAAGGTTGATATCTTTAAATTACTATTGTGATATACTTTTCTAATATCTACCTCTCTCCCAAGAAAGTATCGAATATGAGCAAGTTACTAATATGTTCAACCATTAGAAAGAAATCAAAATGAAGGAAAACCCAATGCATGCAAGAACACCAATCTAGAGTGACTTTTCACTTAACCTTCTTTGTTAATTCATTAGGGTTCCCATAATCCTAGTTATGGGATTTAGCTACTCATGGTTCCAAGATCAAATAAAGATTCCATATATGAAACCATAATGGTGAACTTACAAAGAATAAGAATGAAAACCCAAAATCTCAAATAAATTATAAACCCTACAAACCAAGTATAATAATTCCAAGATCAATAATGTATCTCAGAACTCAAAACAATGTAAAAAGTAAATAGAGTGTGTAAACTAGAAATAAAACATCAAAGGAGCATTTATAGATACAAAATAAAACCTATCCTAAATAGTGTAGGAAAGATGGGTCGGCATCAACTAATGATTAGTGGATTGTGTAGTATGTACAACCCATTAATCGTGGCTTCAAGTAGTGAAAATTAGAGCAGACTTCAATTGTTCAGAATCTCAACTCATTAATGAACCTCATGATTATTAGGTTGTATCTACTAATTGTAGGTAGACTAGTAGAATTCAGACTCAGCATACCACCTTGAGAAATCAACTCACTATCCTACCCATGATTAGTAGGTTCAAACCACTATTAGCAGGTTTTACCCACTATTAGTAAGTTCTATTCACTGTTGGTAGGTTGACTATTGGGTTACTATTTCAACAACTCTTCATTGCTTTTTCCCGATATTTGCTCTGAACCCTAAATTCAACATAAATGCACATCATATACAACAAAACTACCTAAGTTCTTGCATAATTTTCTTGTTTTAAGCATAAAAAATATTATGAAATCATCGCACATCATCAGGTCACTCTTTCTTGATTATACCCACTTGATTGGATTAATCCTCTCTTATTTTTTCCTACTAGGCTTATGGGGGTACAGGTAGCATATAGTTGTCTTATATTCATTCTGAATTATTTATCTTGTTTAGTTATGATTTTTTAGTCAAATCTTTATTTCAGGTTTTCTTCTGTTTCCTTGACTTTAGTTTACCTTATCACATCTTATTATGCTTTTATTATGATTTAGCTTAGTCAGCTGATGATACCTACTGATTACCCATTGTTTTGATACTTATACTACACTTTTGCATATTTTTATGATGCAAATCAAAGTATAAGTCACCGCCACTAACGCTATCCAACTTGCTCTCAAGATTTAAAGATAGGGTGAGCTTTAAGAGCTGAAGATGATTCTCTCTCCTTTCATTACTCTTAGATAGTATTTAGTTATTTATACTATTTTTATATTGGATACTATTTGGTACTCTGACTCTTTTGGATTTAGTGACTCTTATACTGACCTTACTTGGTCGTGGGATATTCTTTTGCTCTTTTTCACTCTCTCTTTTGGTATATACTCTATTGCCCTTTGGTATGTATTATACTTTCCACCCAGTACCCATTACTTGTTATTTCATATTATGGTTTGGTTTACCTATCGGTGGTTTAAAATAGGTGACACCATATAATGCCCCGAGTTTTTGGTCCTTGAAAATTTCTAAGATTTTATATTTACTGTCCTAACTACAACTCCCCAGACAAGTCGTAAGGAGTCTTGACGATTTATTAGACCAAATCGTAACCAAATCAGAAAATGTGTGGCTGAGTTCTGCTTTTAGTACGAGTGGCTTACTATGAGTCATAAGGACTTGTTACGAGTCATTGGGTGTAAATCATAGGGTGTCCAGTGTATACCCCAAATGGTTCTGGGTTGACTACAACTCGACTCTACGATTCGTAGGGTCCCATTACGAGTCATATAGGTTGAGTCTTAAGGTCAATAGGTAATGAGTGCCTTGGAGACTGCCTTGGCTACGACTTGTGGTGACCAGTTGTAATGAGTCTATATGTGTCGTATAGTGACCCGTAATCACTGTCAGCTAAATTTCATCTTTTAAATTAAGGGCACTTCAGACAAATCCCTTCTCACCCAATTAAAACCCCACATTCTTAAAGCACTTAAGAAGTGTTGTTTCTTATTCATAACATACTCAAACACTTCCAAAGCTCTCTTAAATTCTTTCAAGCAGCCATACTCATGATCTTCAGGAAGTAGGCCATCCAAGGGATCAAGGGTTGAATTCATTCTGTGAAACTTAGTATTTGATGCATGTTACTCTTCCCTAATTATTAATGTTCTGAAAGCCTAAGTTTTAAACTGTTGTTCGTATGGTGTTGATGTTGGTTTTGAAATCATGGGTTGAGGTTTTTTGAATAACTGTTGTTTATATGATATTTTATGTTTGTCCCTACATGGGTTATGTTTATATGGTGATTTTAAAAATTAAATTGATGAGTGGGAATGGTGAATAAACTAAGGATTGTGACTTCCCAAACTTGTGACTTTTGAAGTGGTTATGACCTGAACCCCATATTGGAAAATTGGTTTTGAATATAAAAGTATGCTTATTCAACTACTCTTGAACTCTTGCATAATGTGAAAATTCAATGAAGTACAATGATTTTGAATTGAACCTTAAGGGATTATGTAATTCCCCAAGCTAATGTGAAATTGAACCAAAGGGGGTTGTGAATTCCCCAAGCGATAATAATTGGTTTGGCATATTGATGTTACCTTGCAAGTGTAGTTGGTATGATGATATCAACAATGTATGCCTATATGTATTACATGGTTCAATAAATAATAATGTATGTACAAATTGTTTTAATTGGGCTTTAATGAGAGTTGTATAGCTGAGTCGTGAAAGTGGAAGTCTTGAAGGACAAATATTGGAAACTGCAGTTGCCAACACGGGGTCTATATGATCGGGTGGTTTGAGTCCCCCTTATTTTTATCATTTGATTGGGAGGTTTGAGTCCCTCACTTCATATTATATAATTTGGTGCTCATGTCACCTTGATATGTTGGGAGATTCGAGTCCCCCATAGTGCATATGTATACCCTCTCGTTCGTGTGGCCATACGCACTGAGGACCTACCAGCTGGGGGAAAGCTGGGCCCATATAGCCCATGGGTGCCTTCTTATGTTATGATGGTTGAGCTACACAATCCAGGCTAAAGTTTTAAAGTGCATGTTAAGCCTCGTTCCCTATCCCGGCATGTGATGTATATATGTATATGTATTTGATTATACATATTGGATTTGGAATAATTTTGAATTATTGAACACAACATTATGTAATCCTTATCCCCGAGTTATATGCTAGTGTTCACCTCACTAACCATCTCTGAATATTGTATTTGTTGAAACCCTGAGGGTTGCGCCACATAATGAGGGACCAGGTCCCTCAAAGTCAATCATGGGCTAACAAACACTAATCATGCGGGAAAATAAGAGACAATGCAGGAAGAGTAAAAATACACAGATTTTTACATAAAAACCCAAGAAGGGAAAAACCACAGCTTGACCTCACAAGCACTAAAGAAATCCACTATAAGCAACCTCCTGATTACAGTCTAGTTTCAGCCTACCTCTAGGCTCCTTTTGCTTGTAGCAACTCTGCTACAAGCTCATCTTGGTAACTCTACCAGGGACCCTCTCTACTAATTAACTCTAATCAGCAACTAGCTTAGGCAACTCTACCTAAGTATCTCTCTCAAAGAGAAAACAAGACATTACTCTTATAGCTTGAGTAATTCTTTTACAAATCAGTACTTAAGAACACTCACTCATTCGTTAAGCATACTACAAAGATAAGAACATGAGCAATGCTTGTCTTGAAACTGAGGTTTTGCTTCCTCTCTTTACCCTCTCATAGTTTGGAAAAACTGCTTGATGAAAAGGTGTCTCTTTCCTTTTATAGATAAGTGATGATTAGGGCTAAAAGATCATTAGACCAACTATTCTAATCAGTACAAAATAGTTCCTGCAAGTTTGTTACACAAGATGACAAAACTATGTAGATAATGTGTGCTAGCTATATTGTATCTTGTACATCCAGGGACCTGGTTCCTTCTATTTAGTTTCTCATTGTCAAAACTACATAGAGCAATTTTCCCTTTTTTTAATGATTACAAACCACCCATTCAACTTTGATAATCAGTGCATATTCATCACATTTAATCAGTATGATTACCACCTGAAGATGAATGTTCCACCTATCATCATGCTTCCTTCATTATGCAACACAGGGACCTAGTCCCTTATTGTCATTTGCAGCAAAAACCTTTGATTTCTTCCTCCAGTCATCATGCACCTTCATTCATCCATTTCATCTATTTTACATGACTCTCTTCATTCATCTATTCGATATGACTCTCTTCATTCATCTACTAAGCACATCACATACTTCCCCTTATTAGTATGTCATTCAAATCTGCAACTCAAATTGGTTCCTACTACAACATGAACTCTGTATTCCCCCTTTTGACATCATTAAAAAGGATTAACAGTAAACCAAGAGTAAAATAAGTACAGATTAGTTAATTCATGGACAATAGAGAAACACTAGCATGAAGAACAACTTTAAAATAAAAGAGACAAATGAGGTACACAAAATAAGATATATTCATTCATAAAAGTTAGTACCAGTGTAGTAAGCTAAAATAATCAATCATAAAGCAACTGTCATTAATGGAAAACATGAGAATCCATGTATGTAACTGACATGGGGTTGATGAGGTAAAAAGGATAACAGGGTTCAGGTAGAGGGAGGCTTAAGGAAAAGGGATTTAATTAGCATCTTCATTCTTGCACTTCTAACAATGTAGGCATCCAATAACTATTTGGTGAGAACCTTCACTTCAACATTAAGTCCTTGAATTTTACCAACCAGCTCCACCATTTTAATTTTAAGCTTTATATTTTCTACTTTTCTTGGGACTACTACTCATTTTTCATCCACAGTTGTTCTCTTCTTGGAACCAGGTCCATTGGAGTCTTTCCTTTACTTGACAGCTATGTGTTTTTGCCTAGTTCCAGCATGGATACTGGACTTTTACTCAGAGGACCTAGTTCTCTCAGTAACATGAACTTTCTTTCTTATTTTCTCTGCAACTGCAGCAACTCCTGAATTCATATTCTCCACAACTTCACTATTCTCGTTCACCTCTACTGCAGTAGTTTTCATGAGACTTCTTCTTTTAATGGTTGAAATCATGCTAGCTTTCATGGCATCTTCCATTATTTTCTTTTTAGAACCTCTTGTAGAATAGGTTCTAGTCCCTTTCACCTTAGATTCCATCATGCTCTCTTTTCCTTTACTCCCCATTAGTTTCTTCACAGTATATCTCAGAGGAACTTCATCCTTATCCTCCTTATTTTCCTTAGTTGGTGGTAACAATATATCTTTTTCCTTATTTACTTCATCGTTAACACCTACTTCCTATTCCACTCCATCAATTGAGCTTTCTTTGATGTCGTATGCAAGCACGAGTAGGTTTTCTATTACCCACTTCTTATTTGAGAAAATATCAACCTTTTTCACTATAATCTCTTTACCAAATAGTTGATAAAAAATAAGGTCTCTGAGGGTGTAGGAGAGCCTGGTTCTTACAAATTTTCAGAAGTGTCAGCTCTTTTGAGTTCTTCAAACAACTTAGGGATCTGAGAATTTTTAGGTACTTTTGAGTCTTTTGAGGAGTGGGAAATTTTAGTTAGAGAAATTTCTTGTTCAATTGGTGACTCAAACCCTAGGAATCCTCTATTATGATTGGGTTAACACAACTTTCTAGGGTTGAGGAATTTTCAACTAGAACTAACTTATTTAGAGGTTTCAAATTTTGTAATGATGACTCGATGGGTAAAGTTAACTCAGTTTCTAGTTGGAGTCTCATGATGATGCTTTCAATGACTTTTGTTGTTGAAGGACTAAAGTATTGGGAACGTTTAGCCTAATTTTGGATAATTAGTTAAATTTGTTGAATAAAGATGAGTGAAGATCTAATATGGTGGTTTAGTGAAGTGTCAGTTGTTAATATAAGAGGTCACTTTTGAAATGACATGTCTAAACTTACCAAGTGTGACCCTTAATTTTGTAAAAAGGAACTGACTACTTTTACAGAGGAGAAAGTACACATGGCTTATTTTGGTAGCATTTTGTGATTAATATTAGAGCATCATGTATAGCTACTAACCTGGGAGATGGGACCAGGTCCCTCTCCTTTGAGTAAACTTTCAAGTTTATGATTTTCGCATCTGTCTACTTCCTAAGTTATTCCCATGTGTGCATACTTGCAAGGGTATACTATTGAGTTAGACTCACATATACCTATTTTACCAAGGATACCTGTCTCTTAAGCATAGACAATTTTTAGTGGAAACACTTAATCACAAGATAGGTTAGGTTGATTAGATCAATCCTGCCTTTGCCTTTTTGTTTCTGCACACCCTTCATGTTCCATAGTCTGTTCTTAATGTATGTCTGAGGATCATGTCCCATACTTGACTTTGTCACACTGCTGGAGCTTCTTATTTTTAGATGAGTTTTCTAGGGACTGAATCCCTTGAAATTATCTATTTTAAAATAAGACACCTCCATCTTGAAGTGTCTTGAGAGAGCGAACACAGTCAGACCCTCCATCATCAATCTTTGAACCCTTTAAATTAATGAGTTATCCCTAACTGCAATCCCTTTCTCATACCTAAAATCATGATCACATGTTTGATTTGGGAATCCACTTGAGTTTGAGTTTCTTGGCCCATCTAGGTAGAGAATTCATTTTCAAATTATTCAAAAGCTTGAACCCATATTTCTGTGTATTTTCCTATTGACCATATCTAAATTTGTTCAGTTCAACACTTATCCAACTTTGACAATTTCCCTTAATGTGCCTATCTTTCCCACAATAATTGCACATAGGTTAGGGAGCCTTGTTTCTGGCATCATTCATAGTCTGTCTTTTCCACCTAGAAGGTTGGAATTCTCCTTTATATCCAGCCTTTTTCCATCATAAACGCCCTGACTAATAAGATTATAAAGAGTCTATGAAGAAGCAGTCCACTTAAGAGATTTATTTAATTCTTCTTTCAAGCGGAACAGGTCCCTCTCTAACTTTCCATTCCTTTGAAGTCCAGACATAAGGTGTTTTTAGGAATCCCTCAGCCATTTCTCAAGATTAATTTAAAGCATTGAAGCTTTTTTCTTCCTCTTTTATCTACTTCATTTACCTTTTTCAGATTACTTATTAAACTCGGATTTTTAGATTTTATTTTTCTGAACAACTCTTTAGTTTTAAAATTTTATAAAGCTAAAGTAGTCAACTTATGCTCTTGATTCTTTAATTTTTCTTCCAAGGCATTCTTCTCAACAATTAGTTCACACACAGATTCAATCAAGATACTAGCAAGCCTTTTTATCTTTCTAGCAGTATAATTATCTAGATTCTCCTTAATATTAGAAAGAGTTACCTTCTTTTTCTTTTTTCATCCTCTATGTTTGCCATGAATACAAATAGAGAATCATAGATAACTGGATTGTCTTCTACTGCTAGCATAGAAATATCTCCTGTCTTTTCATATTCACCTGATTTACTAGAAGAGTCTCCCCATGCTGCCAGAGTTTACTTTACAGCATATTCAACTGTTACCTTCCTTCTTGAATTATTAGGGACTTGGTCCTTATTCTTTTCTTTGTCACCAGCAGTCTTGAGTTAATCCTAATAATCTACTTTGTGCAATGGACAGTCCTTAATGAAATGCTTAGGACTTCCATATTTGTGACAAACCTCAACACTGCCTTCTATTTTGTTGTTTCTTCCTGTCCTTTAGAACTGACCATACTTCTTCATGGCACTAATAATTATTTTTGCCAAATAGGTAACCTCAGTGTTATCTTTATCTGGATCGTGTTTGTAAGCTTTTAATACCAAGGATTTTTCCCTTTTTACATTATTCTTCTCCATCCCTTGTTGCTTCTTGAGCTCATGGGTTTTTAAGTTTCCAATTAGTTCATCCATGGTGAGGGTCTTCAATTTTCTGGCTTTAGTTATGGAATCCACTTTGCTTTCCCATAACTTGGAAGCACACCAAGAATTTTTCTCACTTACTTATACAAGGGAATTATTTGACCTAAATAGTGAAGCTTATTCATGATAGAAGTGAACCTTGTGTGCATTTCTTGGATTGTTTCTTCTTCCTTCATGGTAAAGATTTCAAATTGAGTAGTCAGCATGTCTACTTTTAAATCCTTCTTATCAGTGGTGCCTTCATGAGCAGTCCTCAAGTAATCCTTGATCTCTTTAGCATTTTCACAAGCTGAGATCCTATTGCATTCATAAGGACCTATGCCACATACTAACTAACAGTTTTTTGCCCTTGTAATTCTTTTCAATCTTCTTTCTGTCTTCATCATTGTACTCTCTTCTTCTTTTAACAACCATTTTTGTAACCTCTCCTTCTTTGACTTCTTTAATAGGCATATGAGGACCATTAAGAATTATTTCCATCATCTCACTATCCTCAGCCATAATGAAGTCAAACATCCTGGTTTTTCACCACCCGTAATACTGCCCACAGTATCTTGGTGGTCTAGTGGTAGATTGGCCTTCTTCTAGATTATGTGGAGTATCCATGGTAGCCAAGATACTCTAGGTGTGAACCTTTTAGTGTGAACCTGCACTAATACCAATTGTTAAAACCCTGAGGGTTGCAGCACACAGTGAGGGACCAGTTCTCTCAAATTCAATCATAGGCAAACAAATACTAAACGGGTAGAAAAATAAGAGACATTGCAAGTAGAGTAAAAACACACAGATATTTAAGTGAAAAACCACAAAGGGAAAAACCACGGCTTGCCCTCACAAACACCAAAGAAATCCACTATAATCAACCTACTGATTACAGTCTAGATTTCAGCCTACCTCTAGGTTCCTTTCATTTGTAGAAACTCTACTACAAGCTCATCTTGGTAAATTTACCAAGGACCCTCTCTATTGATTAACTATAATCAGCAACTAACTTAGGAAATTCTACCTAATCATCTCTCTCAAAGAGAAAACAAGACATTACTCTTATAGCTTGAGTAATTCTTTTACAAATTAGCACTCAAGAACACTCACTCATTCTTTAAGCATACTACAAAGATAAGAACATGAGAAATGCTTGAGTAATCTTGAAATTGAGGTTTTGTTGCCTCTCTTTACTCTCTTAGATTTTGCAAAAATAGCTTGACGAATAGGCGAGTCTTTCCTTTTATAGCCGAGTGATGATTAGGGCTGAAAGATCATTGGACCAGCTGCCCTAATCAGTACAAAATAACACCTATAAGTTTGTTGCAGAAGATGACAAAACTATGCGGACAACGCGCGCCAATTGTGCTGTATCTTGTACATCTAGGGACCTGGTCCCTTCTAGTTAGTTGCTCATTATCAAAACTACATATAGAAATATCCCCACGCGATGCAAAAAAATTGGAGATACCTCCACTTTTACTGCACAGAGTTAGGTGGATCAGCTCGGTTTGTTGATTCATTGTGGTAAACTAGTAAGCTTCCATTCTCCAGAAGGATTAGACATTTTATCAGTTTATATTCTTGGATTAGAATTAAGAGTTTTGATAATCATTAACATTATCATTTTCATTGTCATCTATCAGAGTTGGGGCTATGTCCCAACCAAGATTGGTTATTTGTTATTTTGTTAGAAGGCTTGGTTGGATTATGGTAGACTTGGGTGATATTGGTTGGTTGTTTTGGCCGGTCGATGGTTATTAATTATAGATGTAACCTTTATTCTGTAAACATAGCTTGTTATATGTTTAGAATTTATCCAACATTAGGGATATTGTATGGTTTGGTTAGATGCACGGGGGTGGTCTTCAATCCCCGATGTACTTGAGATACCCGTCATAAATAGGCCCTGGTTCGAGTAATGACAAAGATGGTATGAAAGACTAGGTTTGGTGTAATTAGGTGTCCAACAAAACTGTGCCAAGTAGATTCTCGTTTATGGATGTGTAGCGCGCCACACTTAAAAGGGAGAGGCTACGAGGTATTTAGGAATGTTTCTCTTTATTGTTGTCCTATTTCAAGCTATAGGGTCTAAGGTTTTCAATCTCCTTTAATTTCCATATGTTTGCTTGTTATATCATACCTCCCAGGAGATTTGATGTTCCTGGAAACTCTTCTATCCCATCTAAGGACAATGTGGACGGAGCTCGTCCTACTCCAAGAGTTCAGACCCGGTCAAGGTTCGCGGCTTTTGATTGCCCTGAGGGAGTTCCACCGGTTCTCCCTATCCATCCTCAGGCACTCCAGGATGGTGTATCTAATGTTGAGTTTCACCAGTCGATTTATTGGCTTACACAGTTGGTGGCCTCCCAAAATGAGCATTTTTCTTCTGTTGCACTATCCTCCGAGGCCACTAGAGTTGGCCAACTTATAATGTTGATTCCTCCTATTTTCACTAGTTCTAAAGTTGAGGAAGATCCTTAAAATTTCATTGATGAGATGAAAAAGATTTTCTATATGATGCATGCAACTAATATGTAGGGGGTAGAGTCTGCAACTTATAAATTAAAGGATGTAACATACCAATGGTATGAAGGGTAGGACCAGTCTAGGGGTGAAAATAT
The DNA here is from genome assembly GCA_030864215.1 of Capsicum pubescens. NCBI lineage: Eukaryota > Viridiplantae > Streptophyta > Magnoliopsida > Solanales > Solanaceae > Capsicum > Capsicum pubescens. The sequence continues at coordinate 103,553,093 of CM061538.1, forward strand.
TGAGTTTGATTTATGGGATGATTTCTCTAGTGCTTTCCTTGATCGCTTCTTTCCTTAGGATTTGAGGGAGGTGAAGGCTGAAGAGTTTTTGAATTTAAAGCAAGGCAAGATGACTAGTAAAGGAGTATGACTTGATGTTTCATCAACTATCACGTTATGCTCCTGAATTGGTGTCTAGTATAAGGGATAGGATGAGGAAATTTATCTCTAAGTTATCCCGTGAGTTGATCTTAGAGAACAAGGTTGCCTTGTTGAACAAGGACATGGAAATATCTAGACTTGTGGTTTATATGCAACAAGTGGAATTGGAAAAAAAAGAAGCAAGTGATAACACTCAACTTACTCCCATCTCAAAGGGGTAAAGCGATCGTTGGCAGTATCCCAACTTGTGTTGGGGTCGAATCCACAAGGAGTGAAATGCAAATTTCAAGTCCAATGATTGCTCTAATTAGTAAAGGGATACCCGGAATGCAAGCAAACACAACATGTAATAAAAGTGGGGAGATTTGGTTTGTATCAACTTTTGAGTTATAACAAGCTATAATGACACTTTAGTTTTAAAAAATCATGTTTGGGGAGAATATTGAGATTATGCCTTCCTAAAAGTAAAGAGCATGTGGGGTAATGATGGTCTAACATGAATCTTAGTTGTTAAGTGAAACATAGAATAGATGAAAGGTCTTTGTGGTTAGTCTTTCAACAAACCACAAAGATGTCACCCATTGGCTCTTTTGAGCACCTAATGAGTGTGTCATTTATAGTCACCCAAAACCTTAATTGGACATCTCTATTTCTAGGAAAATGCCTATAATATGAATTACACTCCAGTTACACTTATGTCTAAGATTGTAAAAAGTAGTAAACCACATGCTTAATTGTCCACCATTGCCTTGTCCCCCTATAGCCCTCTTTCAAGGGCTATGGGTTTCTATATGTTCAACTTCATCCCTCTTTCAAGGATGATGAAGGGTTTATAGAGTTTGTGGGTTTCACCCATCAAACCCATTTGGAGATTTGTAGTTTTCACCCATAAATTTCAACTATTAAACTCAAGCAATGGTCGAATCCATACTTAACAACTAAAAATTATGCAAACACATCAACACCCACTAACAATTACACTTTAGTTTAACATAATCCCAAGACTAAATTTTTTAGCTACTCATGAAGAAAGTAGATAAAGATATACCATAAGGATTATCCAAAGCATCCATCCTTCACAAAACACTAAGAATTTAAGTCTCCAAAATTTGTTACAATCTTGCCCAATTAGGGTTCTTGTTTCAAATTCAAAAGTGTCTATGAAGTAAGTAATATCCAAAGAATAAAGGATTTTTGCCTATATAAGGTTTGGGATTCGGCCAAGTTAAATTACAAAACTTCCCTGGGAAATATTCCCTCTTATCCACGATCGCATGAGGTTGTCTGCGACTGCGACCAACGCAACCGCGGTATGGTTCTGCGATCACATTATATTGACCATCTTGACTGACCGTGACTGCAACCTTTGGCCCACAATTATGGTAACTAGGACTGAGACTGCTCCAAGTCTTCAGCTGCACTTCTTTTCTTCCACTTGATCAGTTTTAGCTTCAATTCACATCTTTTCATTTCACTAACTCTATGCCAATAAAATGTGGAGATTAGTGCATTAAATCACAATTACGTTTTATTTATTTATACAAAACTTGGTAGTGTGCATGAAAGTTGAGTGCAAATGAGTGGTAAAATCACCATTCATCAACACCCCCTAACTTAGAACCTTGCTTATCCTCAAGAAACACCACCCCTGATCATGAGACAATTTCACATGTATGCCCACATTCTATTACCCACAGAAATAATCATGATGACTCTAGCTTTATTACTACCATAAATAGCTCTTCGCACATGGGTAAAATGAATTTGACTACACCCCTCAACATAAAATGGAGTATTGAAAGACTCAATACACTTTAAGAAGCAACCATGTGAAAACTACTAATACTCTAGAAATGACTCACTTCTTGACCTCAACCACATTATACTTCCTTTTTCCTCATTGTTCAGAAGATGACCAAATCACCCACCTCAACTTGATCACATGCCTCTTTACAAGAAAGAAAAATTCACACACCTATCTATCAACCATGCAATAAGTAATTAAGTGCAAACACACACTCTCTCTCTCAAGAACTCTCAATGCTAACAAGTACCATGCCATAGGCTTGCCCTTATCTTCAATCACCACTACAATAATCATATTTTATTGGGAATCACAAATGACTTTATGAGCTTGTAATGTAGGTTTAGGGTAGGGTAGGATATTAATTTTAGGACAACAAGGCTAAACCCTCCTTGAACTTCTACAACACACTCTTTTTAATTTTTCTATTGGGCTACTTCTTTTCTTTCACTATTGTACCTACATTGTCTTTCTTGGTTTTCCCACTTTCTTTCCACTCCTCTTTTTTTTTTGTGCACATTTTCTTTGTTGGATCCTTTTTTTCTTATAATCACTTTGGTTTATTTTCTTAAGCATATCGGCACTTTCTTATGACTTTATGGCCCAGCAACACCTCTTTCAACTTTTACGACCCCCAACTTAGGCTTTTAGCCTCAAAATACATTCTTAAGTTCAAGGAGGATAGGGTTCAAGAGAGGTATAATAGAAAAGTCACAGCTTGCAATGTGTTTCTCAAAGAAATGTCCAAAGGCTAAAAGTGGGTGACTAAGTATTATATCTATGTATTGGTACGCTTTTTAGGCTAAAATGGGCTTCCAATATCACAAGAATGTCCTAGGATCATTTTACCAACCAAATACAATCAAAATTTAGCCTTGAAAGACTAATGGGGCAAGTTCTAGATGGTACAAGCACACATGAGATATAAACAAATAAGCTCCCACACATGGCATGTGAATCTCGTCGAGGGGGTTCAATTGTTCCTCCCACTCGAGACAAATAATTTTTCTAAGTCAATTTCCAAAGTGATAAATAGAGAAAAAGTTTTGTTACAAAGTTACTCATGTCCACGCCCTTGAATTTTGCAAAAATTTAGGACGGAGGAGGGTGTTTGTTTTGCATTCACATCACACACAATTTGCTAATAATGGAAACAACCCAAGCTCTTATCTCATATTGCGTCTTTAATACGAGATACCCACCCATATGGCTACTCAAACTTTGCCAATGGGTATGAATGTGATCCCAAATCAACAATGCCACAATGCCACAGGTACTCAGACTTCCCTTCCATTTGTGACCTTGATGCCACAGGTACTCAGACTTCCCCTACATCCATGACTAAAACCCAATCATGACTCTTTCCCCTTAAGAATGTCGTTACTCGGTCTATCATAGGAAAAAGCTCATCAAGTGACCAAAATTAAATAAAACAAAAATCTAGGAATAAAGTAACTAATCCATGAAAATAAGGGCACCATTAGAGTGCCCAAATATTACAACCCAAATAAAAATAAGAATCATCTAAAATAGTAGGAAAATATGTAGAAATATCAATAATACAGTCCCAAATCAAATGAATACGGAGATAGGAACCCCCAACTTAAAGGTAGCAGTGTCCCCATTGCATAAATAATCAAGGATAAAAGAGATAAGGGTGCTCCCTGAAACTGCATCAAGGGCTGCTGTCACTCTCAGACTCTGCATCTTCTTCATTATCCTTAAGATCTGACCAATCAGTTGGTGCCTCATTATCACTCTTCACCCAGGAGGAAGGAAGTCAATCTCGGGGTTTTAGGACCTTCACCCCCATCCACATCTTATTAAAGAACTCATCCCTCTTCTTCTCCCTTATGAACATTTTTTCATGTGTAATCCTGAGATCTCGATGTAATTCCGCCAAAGCTAAGTAGTCTTTCTCAAGCCTAGCAATGGTAGATTCCTGCTTCTTTTGATCCTTTGTACTTCTCATAATCATACCATAACGCATATAAATGATGAGTGGTGGAGGGCTATCCCAATCCCTGGTAAAAACTAGACACTAGCTCTCTGATGCAGTAATATCAACTCCAATATCCTCAAGAGGACCGGTGGTGGATGGCCTATGAAACTTAGGCTCAATATATGCTGACTTCCCCAAGTTGATCTTTTGTTTTTTACCTTTTCCCAGTGCACCCTCCCCTCGAATCCTCAAAGGGTAGATGGGGGGTCAAGGAGCACCCAAGTATCTCCAGCATACTCCTCAACCCCTTCTCTCTTACAAAGTTCAATAATCAATAAGGTAAAGAAGATATATGTACCACCTTGGTCCTTGAAATGGTCCATTTCACTGACCAACATCTAAAGGAATGTCGTCTAAAATGCAAGCAACCATTCAAGCACAAAGACCTGGGATTGTTGTCATGTGGGTACAAGGGGAGACTCGGCTACATATAATGTGCAACCAAATTTGAGCCTCGAAAGAGAATTCACTCATGGAGATGTTGCTTTTTATATTCGTACACGAGACTTCCTTTACGGGACATAATATTTTCGCCAACCAACTTCCCGACTTACATCCTTTTGCTTTGAATTCCTCCTTGTCAGCATGTGGGAACCCGTAAACATCATTGATTTTATTTGCCCCAAAGAGCACCATTTGTCCTCGAATCTTAATAGTTATGTTGGATGGATACAAGAAAGAAACTACGCTAATGTTGGTATAAAATTCACGGACCCACTTCTAATTTGCATTGTATGGGTCTAGGGCAAAACACCGCCACCCTGTGGCTTCAAGCTTGTCAAGGAATACTGAAAGTCTTTTTGGCATATTTTCCAAGCAAATTTATCTCTCTGGGAGCAGCTTCTTCCTTACAAGATGACTATAGTAGTGAGTGTGGAACTCGGGTGGCATAAATCAGATGTGATCATACTTGTCCATGAGATTTTCTTGAAAGCACTTGTCACACATGACGTTAATCAATGATATTTTTATACACAAACTATGCCACATTGTTCACTAAAGCTCATTAGATGGGAATTTGGTGGTGTTTGGTTAAAAATTTGGAGTGCGGGATTTTTGGCATGGCAGGAAATCACCCTCGGGTACCGCAATCACGTGTCATAACCACATCTGCACTGATGCGATGGCGGTCCAGTGACCGCGATCATGGTAACAGTGACCAATTCTTACCAGTTTTCCATGTTCAGCAATTCTAAATTTTTAGACCACATGCATGTTCTACAATATAGATTCACATTAAGGCCAATCAACAAGGCTATTAGGTGCTCTATTATGCCCTTTCACATGCAAAAACCATTATTGAATACTCATTTGAGCAATATATCAAATACTTGGTGTGCACACTCTATTTCGCACATATTTATTGGTACTCAAGACTTCCCCACTTGTGCACACCATACTCTAGCAGCTAAACACCACACAAATACTAAGTACAAAAACATGGAAACATGAAAATCAAAGACCTAGGCCATTTCTACATAATGCATTCTTTGTCCTATTTTCAAAAATCAAAGCATGTATTCAAGGGACCTACCAAATTTTTGAAACTCAAGCAAAGGATATGGTTGGATCTTCTTAAGGACTATGATATGAGTCTTCACTACCACCCAGGTAAAGTTAATGTGGTTGCTGATGCTTTTAGTAGGTTATCCATAGAGAGTTTATCTTATGTGGATAAGGAGAAGTGGGGATTGGTGAATGACATTCATTGCTTGGCTAATCTTGGAGTTCGTCTCTTGGACTAAGATAATGGTGGTGTGATGGTACCAGAAGCATTTCGATAATCTCTTAGTGCAGAGATAAGTAAAATGAAATGCTAGATCCTATCTTGATGAAAATTAAGAGTGAGGTTGGTGTGAAAAGGGTGATGGTGTTTGAGATCAGTGGTGATGGTACCTTGAGGTACGAAGGGTGGTTATGTGTTCCTGACATCGATGGTTTTCGATAAAGGGTTTTGGCTGAGGCGCATAAACCGCACTATGTTGTTCATACTAGTTTAACAAAAATGTATCATGATCTTAAGGAGATGTATTGGTGGAATGGTATGAAGAGGGATGTGACTGATTTTATGGCCAAATGCATGGTGTACCAACAAGTCAAAGCTGAGCACATAAATCCTGGAGGGTTGTATTAGGAAATTGAGTTGGCTGAATGGAAATGGGAAGTAATTAATATGGATTTTGTTATCGATCTTCCTCAGTCTCAGAATCAATTTGATTCGATTTGGATCATCGTGGATAGGATGACAAATTCCTCTCACTTCTTGCCGGTGCGGACTAACTTTTCGGCTGAGGACTATGCGTGGTTGTATCTCCATAAGATTGTGAATCTGCATTAGGTACCTATTTCGATTATCTCTGATCGTGGTTCATAGTTTTTATCTCACTTCTTCTTGTCTTTTCAGAAGGGTTTGGGTACTAAGGTTAGTCTGAGTATTCTTTCCACCCATAGAAGGATAGTCAAGTAGAGAGAACTATTCAGACACTAGAGGACATGCTTCATGCGTATGATTTATTATAGTGTCCATTGGGTAGAGTTTGCTTAAAATAACATCTATCATTCTAGCATTGGGATGGGTGTTTCAGTCTCCCCCAATAGGATCATTCGTCCCCGAGTGATAGACAAGGTAGGTCAAACACAAGTACGATTTATTTACATTATCAAATATCAATCCAACCTTTAACTAAGTTAGAAAATAAAGATATGATCAAGAATAACATACCTTCCACACGAATATCTAGGGCAGAAAACAAATACGGATATTTGGACTTCATGTCTGCTTCCGTTTTCCATGTAGCCTCTTCCACCTTATGGTTCCTCCATAGATACTTAACCAATGCCATATCCTTGGTACGTAGCTGATGAATTTTCCAATCCAATATCTCAACCAGGACCTTTTCAAAAGATAGAGAATCCGAGATATTCAATCCTTCCAAAGGAACCACTAAAGAAGGATCACCAAGACACTTTCTCAACATAGAGACATGAAATACCGAATAAATGGAGCTCAAGCTAGAAGGAAAGTCCAATTCTTAATCCATGTTACCAACCCTTCATAAAACCAAATAAATATCAGCATAATGGGGACTGAGCTTCCCCTTTTTACCGAACCGCATCACTCCCTTCATAGGAAATACCTTTAGGAATACTTTATCCCCAACCTCAAACTCCAAGTCTCTACTCCTTACATTCGCATAGGAATTTTAGCGACTTTGGACATCCTTAAGCCTATCCTGTATCACCTTTACCTTTTCCATATCCTGATAAACCAAGTTCGATCCAAACATGTCTGCCTCATCCAGCTCAAACCACCCAATAGGAGATCTATACTTCCTACCATGCAATGCCTCAAAAGGGGCCATCCCAATGCTAGAATAATAGCTATTGTTTTAGGCAAACTCTACCAAAGGTAGATGCTCAATCTAATAGCCACCATAATAAATCATACGCATAAAAAATGTCCTCCAATGTTTGAATAGTACTCTCTACTTACCCATCTGTCTGCAGGTGGAAAAAAGTACTCAGACTAACCTTAGTACCCAACCCCTTATGAAAAGACCAACAGAAGTGAGATGAAAACTATATACCTAGATCAGAGATAATCGAAATAGGTACCCCATGCAGATTCGCAATCTCATGGAGATATAACCACGCATAGTCCTCAGCCGAAAAGTTAGTTCACACCGAAAAGAAGTGAGCAGACTTTGTCATCCTATCCACAATGATCCAAATTGAATGAAATTGATTTCGAGACCGAGGAAGACCGGTACCAAAATCCATATTGATTACTTCCTATTTCCATTTAGGCAACTCAATTTCGTAATACAACCCTCCAGGATTCATGTGCTCAGCTCTGACTTATTGGCACACCATGCATTTGGCCATAAAATCATCCACATCCCTCTTCATACCATTCCACCAATATATCTCCTCAAGATCATGATACATTTTTATCAAACCGGTATGAACAACATAGCATGATTCATGCACCTCAGCCAAAATCCTTTATCGCAAACCATCAATGTCAGGAACACATAACCGCCCTTGGTACCTCAAGATACCATTACTAATTATCTGAAACACCATCACTCTTTGCCGACCAACGTCACTCTTAATTTTTATCAAGATAGGATCTATCATTTGCTTTTCCTTATCTCTGCACCAAGAGACGATCGAAATGCTTCCTGTACCATCACACTACCATCATTGGAGTCCAAGATACAAACTACAAGATTAGCCAGGCAGTGAATATCATTCACCAATTCTCGTTTCTCCTTATGCACATGAGCTAAACTCCCTATGGACAACCTACTATGAGCATCAGCAGCCATGTTAGCTTTACATGGGTGGTAGTGAAGACTCATATCATAGTCCTTGAAAATATCCAACCATCTCTTTTGCCTGAGAATTAAAGCATAAATTCAAGGCACCTACTGAATTTATGAAACCAATAGGCCCCTCGGCCTTTGGTTTGGGTTCTGAGGCTTTCAAACTCATTTTGAGCTACTGGCCGAAAGTTAAGGAAAATGGCATATGGGTGTGGGACCCACTTTTCATCAAAACAACCTCGGACAAAAATTCTAACTACTCTATTGAGTCCTAAATATCAAACTTGATAGGGTAACATAGCTCATTACGTACTTGAGATTCCGGATAAATCCCCAGGGATTGGCGAAGACTTGAAAAAATTTCAAGTCTCAACTAGTTTTAGTATGCTGCTTAAGCGCCCTTTTGTTTTGCTTAAGAAAAAAGGATGCTAAAGAGGCCAACCAATCACTTAAAAGATCGGTTCGGCCAAGTGGAGGTCCACTTAAGCAGTAGTTGCTTAAGCAGTACCTGTGCAGATGCAAAGTATAGCTAAAGCGACACTAGGTCGCTTAAGCGGTGACCTCTTAAGTGGCCCAGTGTTCGTTTAAGCAGTACCCGAATACCTAGAAAGGTATAAAACCCGCACTTAGCCTGATTTATCTATTTTTCTGCCATGTTAAAGTGTGTGGAACAATAGAAAAGTGAGAAAACTTCGGAGAATTATTTGTGGGTGATTTTGGAGCTTTGGGAAAGTTAATCTATTATTTCTTCTTCGAATTGTGGTAAGCTTACATCAATTTCTTGATTTAATTCCCCATATTTTCCTAAAATACCTAAAAGCCTAGTGGATTGATAGTAGAACCATTAGATCTCAAAATTCACCCAGTTTTAGGGTAAATGTTCCTTGAGCATAGAGGTGTGTTGTGTTGTTTTGAAATTATCATTCCATAAATGGGCTCCACATGAGATTTTTATGCAAATTAGATAAGTACAATATGGGTATCATTATTCTTATATTGATGAGTAGATTATGATTTTGATAGTGTGGAATCTGGTAGAAGCTTGTCAAAAAGGAAAACTAATGGTTTAGCAAATTCTTTGGGCGTTTCTTCGGTGTTCAGGTAGGCTAGGTTTACCTTCTTTATAGATTGAGATAATTCATACTATAATTATAATATTATGCTAGATACGGGATGGGGTTTAGGTATTAGAAGAATGATTGGTAAGATTAGTCTTATTTGGACTGTTTAGGCTATCTTGAAATTGTAATCTAGGTAAATTGAACTTAGTTGCTCATGTTTTAGGTGAAATTGACTTAGTTTTTCATGGTTGGGAAGAATTGCTATCTTAGGGTCAATTATGGATTATTTAACATCTAGAAATAAATTTAGATACCTTTTCCTAGTTTGCGGTAGAAATTTTCTAAAAAATAAATTTTGGGGATTAGAAGTGGGCTATTCCATCCCACCTAAGGTCAAGACTTATGTTAGATTTTGTATACTTATATACCCATTTTATACCCTTATTAATGATAATTTTGATACTTTGAGGAGATTTAACATTTAATGATTAGGCTAGTTGGGCATTAGGAGTTGGTGCTAAGTTCGGGTAGAACTCGATGATTTATAGACATGGTTACTGATATGATTAATAAAAATAGTTGTTTGTATGGTTAATAGATATGGTTATTGGTAAGGTTAATAGATATAGTTATCGATATGGTTTATGGATGTGGCTATTAGTATGACTTATAGATATGGTTGTTGGTAGGGAGGATAGATATAGTTATTGGCATGGTTATTGATATAGTTGATTGATATGGTTTATTAATATACTCTACTAATATGATTTATTGATGTAGTTTATCGATATGGTTTATTGGTATGGTTCATTGATATGGCATTCATAATATGAGTTCTAATTTAAGTCCGATAATTAACAATGATATTGATACTAGGAGTTTCGATTCGAGTCTGGCAAATAATGTTATGATGTTGATCTTTTGAGGATGTTATGATGATGATGATATGAGTTTTGGTTCAAGCCCAGCATTGGGATTTGGGTATGATATGATACAATATGGATGGAGCTTATTTGCAGGCTTGCTCTTTACCTTGACTTAGCTTATTTTATCTCGTATGTTATCATACTTATATCATAATTTATCTCAGTGAGCCGATGATGCCTACTGAGTACCCATGGTTATGATACTCATGCTGTATTCTATGCTTTTTTGGTACAGATCCAAGTAGTATTAGTCATCGATGACGTGACGCTCATGCTAGTTTGATTTTGGATATTTGGTGAGCTCTTGGAGTCGGAATTTCCCTTTTTCCTTCAATTATCCATATCTAGTCTTTTATTTTCTGAGATAGATTGTATTTGACTATTTGGTACTTATATTTCATTTGTAGTAGCTCTTGTATCGACACTACTAGGTTGTGGGATGATTGTTGATCTTTCATCTATCTATTTGACTATTATAATTGTGTTAATGCGTTTTAAGTCTTTAATTGTTGATTCTCAACTTTTAGGGCATTTTCCACTATATTAGCCCATTGTTCATAGCCCCAGACTACAGTTCGACTTACGTACTGGCGGGGTATATTAGGCGTCATCTTGACTCGTAAATCAGATCGTGGCACTACCCAATGACAAGTAAGTATTAAATAATTATTTTTATTAATAGCATGCATGAGATCAGAAGTTAACGTAACTCTACATGCAAGATTTTTTATAATGTGGATAAACAGTAAGCATATCATGCATAGAGTCTAAAAAAGATCGGATAGACAAGTACTTGTTGAAATACTTTCAAATATAGGAATATAAATTGTCTGAATACAATGAATAAAAGCTTCAGAAGAAGCAAACGAGAAAGACAAACAACCCACAACTATCATTTTCGCTAATTCTTCACGATCATTCATTTTATTATAATTATGAGCTAATGTATTAATTTTTGGGTCCAATCTAGTTTGAGTTGGCACCCCAACAGTCCCACCACATTTTGCCTCATCTTGATCTTTTGGTGTTGACCTTGAAAATGTCTCGTCATTTAACTCGCACCCCCTTTTTACCTCTAGTCTTATGGTCATATAATTCCTAAAAGATATTGCATTGGACCTTAGTAGTTCCTTCTACACAAATAAAAATTTTCACACAAGACTAATTTTTTTACGAGATCTTACAGGAGGAAAGGGATAAAGATTAACCAATTTTATTGAACATTAACATTATTGGCTTCGGGTGTAACATCAAAATCATCATTATTTTCATCTACATCAACTGGTCTACTTCATTCTCATCTTCTACATCATATATTTTTTGGGCTTCTACAAAATTCATATCGTGAGCACCTATACCTATTTTATTCTAAAAGGTTTATCTAATTGGTACCCAAGGCACATGAGTATACCGAATATTTGAACTACCTCTATAGAAATCAAAATTAATTTATTTCTTACTACGACTATCACTTTCGGAACAAAAAATTCTAACACTTTTATCGATTTTCCTTAATTTATCCATATTACAAATTAAACTAACAATATAAGTAAATATTCAATAAATAATAAACTAATTAAAAATTAAAAGTAAAAGATGGAACGATAATACTAAATTTCTGAAATATCCGAAAGTTGAACAATTGAGTACTTTTAGAAACTTGCACTTGAAATGTTTAATTGCAAAATATTATAATAGAATGAACACGTTAAGAGATAATAATAATAATAATAATAATAATAATAATAATAATAATAATAATAATAATAATAATAATAATAATAATAATAATAATAATTGAAAGAGATTGAGAGAGAATGAGATTGTAAGTTGTGAAAAATTATTTTTGAAATAGAGTATTTATGAAAAAATTTGAAACTTTCTTTTATAAAGATAAAGTGCATCAAATGCACAATTGGTCGTTGGGCCAACGACTATATAGTCGTTTGGACTGCCAACGGTCCAATTGGCAAAGATGCCCAAGTAGGCCTGCTCCAACAGCCAGTTTTTTTTTAAGAAAGGATAAATAACATAAATCCCACTAGTTTGCTCCTTAATTATCCTCTCTCTCGGTTTTCTTATTTAATTTTTTTCTCTCCCAAATTTTAATTATTCATATACATTATTGGATGTTGATATACATTACGACTTATGTATCTGAACTAAATGATTTAACTACAATTAAGGAAATAAAGCATCTATCTTAAATACATACTGCAATTAACGCTATATTTGTGAAATTGTGATTAATGTATCCCTTAAATTCAATAACAACTTTTAAATTGAAAAATTTTAAAATACCAAATTAATTTCAACGTTCAGAGTTAGAGATTGAGAAATCTCGGGTTGATTTCAGCAATTGCATCCCCTATAATAATATATATTGCAAACCAATATTAGTTTAATATGAAACAAAACTTAAACAAAATTTTTCAAAACTTGAAAATATAAAACAATGTTTAATATTCATGCTTAATATTCTTTCATATACATAACAATGTTATGTGTATAGGCTTAAGAAAACGCAACTCGGTTTGTCTAACAGAATCATATACATAACTGTGTTACGTATAACACTATTAATGCATAATATATACATAACTCTGTAATGTATATGTTCTGAAAATAAAATAATCCAGCAATATCTGTTTCAACACATATACATAAAAGAATTATGTATATGGGTTGATATACATAACTGTGTTATGTATAACATTATTAATGCATAATGTATACATAACTCTGCAATGTATATGTTCTGAAATAAACAGTTCAACAGTGTTTGTTTCACCACATATACATAACAAATTTAAAGTATATGGGCACATACACATAATAAAGTTATGTATATGGGATGAAGTAACAAAAAATCTCGAACGATTTCCCCCAAACATATACATAGTCACGATATGTATCAGGGTTAAAGTAACAATATTGATGCTTTGTAGATATGTATATGAATATATAAATTAAGCAAAATAAATAAATTCAGAAACCAAACTCTTTACCTTGAAAAAATGGCCTCAACATCTTCATCTTGGCGGGGTCATTGAGGTGTTTCTTCAAGATGAGATTTTTCAAAATCATGTATTTATCAAAATTGATGATTGATACAAAGAATTAAGAAAATGGAGATTGAAGGAGTGTTTGAGTGAATCTGAGGTTTGTAGGACTGTTAATTTTTGGGGAGGAGAGACAAAACCCACCTCACTGGAGTTTTGTGTCAAGAAGGAATTTTTCAGTTTTGTTAAAATAGAGAAATTGTGAGCATACAGTTCAAAAAGATTGAATTTTGAGGATTCAAAGTGAAGGAATTCTTCCAATGGAGAAGATTGTTAATGGAATTTGTCAGTAAGTAGAAAGATGATGATGAGCAGTTTGATCCAAACATAGTTGTAAACTCAAACTTGGTAACCTCTTGAATGTGGCTCCTTGATTGTAGGCACTTTTTAAGGAAAAACAGCGTGGGAAGTTAGAGTTATGTATATGAATTATAAAGAGAAATTGTAAAAATAAGATACTTGTAATTAGTTTTGGGATTTGGGATATTGTGTAATAATAGAAAGCAAAATTGTAGTTTTAAGTAATTTAACCTAAATAAATTAATTGGGTCAATCCAGTCTGGTGGGCCTAGTCCGATCTGAGAACTGGGACGATCTACCGAGCTAGGAACCTTGTCCGGACCAACCTCCTAGCCCCTTCCCCCTTCCCCGCCCCCGCCCACATTCATATTGTGTTCGAGTCATATCCAATTTGATTTCCTTGTGGGCTAGTCTAATCGGGACGAAACTGAGCCGACTCTACCCAATTGACAGCTTCAGACTCAGGTACAAGTGATGGATTGCAATTGATCCAGGCAAAGTGTGAGATTTGTGGAGGGGATCATTTGTCAGAGGTATATGGAGCTAGTTTGAATTCTGTTGACTTTGTTGGCAATAGCAGAGAGGAGGAAACTAGAACTATGGTAACACTTATAATCCCGATTGATGCAATCCCCCCAATTTCTCATGCGGTGAAAATCAAGGTCAGAATTTCATTCAGGGGCCAATACAGAAATCAGCAAAATAATCAGCAGCAATCACAGAGTACACACGGGCCAATTCTCAGTCAAGTACTGTGGAAGATGATTATGACTGACCAAGCAAAGATGACTGCAGACATGAAAAACTAGAAACTTACATGAGGAATCTAGATCGGGAAGCAAATGGATCTAATAGAAATCAGGGACTTTCTCAAATATGCATCTTCTTTTAACAAGATTGAATATTAGAAATCACCTTTGGAAGAATTTTTTCGGTCTGTCATGGACAATTCTTGAAAGCACTTTGTTGATTAAATTGCTCAACTAACTAGATCTCAAATAAGCCAAATTCTGAGGTAGAGCCTTTTTAGATCGAAGGACCAGCAAGACCTCAACGATAAGTAGGCCCTCAATGAGACTTCAACGAACAACTACATCATAGCAGATAAAGAGGCATGCTCTATAGGACATTATTGATTGACATTGTTTAACCTCCAAAAGACATGAGTTTGTCCTTCCATTTCTAAAGTCTATCTTTTACTTCTTCCGTTTTATAATAAATGAATTGTTGGATTTTGGCACACAAATTAAGGAAAAAGCATTAAAGACATAAATTTAACATAATTTTTTATTTTTACCCCAAAAACGAAAAAGTTGACCATGTAATATCTTTTCAAAAGTTAATTGGTTGTCAAATCATAAGGGTAAATTTGAAAAAAAATCAAGGATCAATAAATACCCAACAATTCACTTATTCCGAAACGGAGTGAGTATTTTCCTTATCAGCTCATTGTAGTAACACTTCTTCTTCTTAGTATTGAAAAATCAGATAACCTAGGCACTTAAAAGGAAAAATACATCTGTCAAAACCTGCAATATTGGCAATTTCATGTGCTAACATTAGGGAGACAGTCTTATATACGTGGAAAGCACACTTTTCTGTGTCTATAATTTGAATTATTTGTTGAAGTCTCACTGAGGAGGTACTTTATCTACTGCCACCATTTACAGGAACTGTTTCATTGTGAACTTTAATTGGATAAAACGATCAAATCATTTTCTCAGAAGGGATGATATATATATATATATATATATATATATATATATATAGTCCTTTAGATTCATTCCATGAAATTGGGGTTAGTTTCACTCATGATCAACTTAATTTTTATTTTTCTCGTACAGAATCCTTAAATTATTTTTAATAATGAAAATGTCATTCAAGTTTGGCTAAATATCCCAAATTCACTAAATTATTATTCTATATAAAAAAAAAAAAAATCACTCAAATTTATTAATTAATATCACAAAAAGTCATTAAATGATTGTTTATAGCTAAAATCTCAATTTTATGTAATTCTCATGGAAATGTTTAATTTATTTTCACCCAACAACTTCATGTGCTATTCGGGAAAAATTGATTGATTTGTAGTTACAACAAAATTTTTAGTGACTTTTGTAATACGTATATAAGGTTAAGTAACCTATTTTGTTTGTAAAATAATTAAGTGAAAATGATACTTAAATAAAATAAAGTGATTCTTTTTGTTATAAAAACATTAATAGGTTATTTGGTCATACTTCTACAATTAACTTATTTAAAAGAAAATTAAATATGTGTTTTAAAAAAAAATACTTTTGATGAGAAACAGTTTGTGTTTAGCTAATAAATTAAAAAATATTTTTGAGCAACAATAAGTGGTTAGCCAAGCTTTCTAAAAATATTTATAAGTGCATTTTTCTCAAATGTTGTCACACCCTTTTTTTTACTGAAAAAGATAATTTTATAGTTTGAAAGAGTTTTAGTTATTAAAGTGACAAAGGAAAACTTGGTTCGAAAAAGATTTTGTAATTAAAACTCCAGAGTCTCCACTTGACATTGTTTAGTGTGTCAAGTCACCTGTTTAAATTCTCTTTTCAAAAACAATTGACTCTTAAAACTTATCCACGAATAGAGATCCGGTTAAGGAAATTTATTGACCGAGGAAAAGGTGTTAAGTACCGCTCGATCCTGTGGTTCGACCACGGTCGCTTCGTTGAGTTATATCGGCTAATATGACACTATGATATGATAAAATCACAAAAAAAATACATACGCAAACAATAAAAGTTTTGAAAAATAATGCTCAGTCCAATTTTACAGTCCAGAAAATGAAAAGGTATTGAAATGAGAACCTATACTAATTTAGATTATCCTAAACTGTGCTCTACCCGATGCCTTGGGTCTTGATCACGAACCTCCTTCGAAGACATAATACACCAAGACATTTTTTGGTGAATAAATACAATTCATCTTGGGGCATTCCCCGATAAAATAAGTACATTCGAGTTAAGTGCGATAAAAATAGAAAAAAGACATTCAAACAAACATTCAAGATATATGAAATCCTAAAATTTTCCTGCCCCATTTGACGGCCTAATCATGATACTATCGATTGAAGAAAATTGATAATTATACACAAACTAAAATAATCATGGATTAAAATGAGCAATTTATATCCAACTTTACCAATTTAGCATCCACATTCCCGATTTTAAATTTTAGTCTGAATTGTCATTCACATGATTTAACAAAATTCAATCAAAGCACTAATAATCGAAGTCCTCACAATCAACATGTAATGACCCCTCAGGTCATGTTTCATATTTCTGCTTATTTTCACTGTTAGAGTTTTTCTATAGTTGCCCCCAAGTCATTTATGATTGTTGGAACTGATAGTTCGATTATCAGGAAGTTCGTTTGATTTTGTAAGGTAATTCCCTATTTAGAAGTCTTTGCCGGTTCTAAATGGCCACCGGACAAGAACTTCAGTGAAACGACCTTGAACACAAATTATGACTGCTCTAGTAATTTTAAAATATCAATTTTAGGCTAGGTAGACTTTTGGTTTGGTCTCGAGGCACCCGGGCTCATTTTGACCTATTCATTGGAAAATAGAGAAATTAAAAAAATAAGTGTGGGACCCATATTTAGTCGAAACAACCTTGGATAAAAGTTTCAAGTGTGCCATCACATCCGAAACATCAAATTTAGTGTGATTACAGAGTTCATTTGTATACACAGGATTTCAAACGAATTCCAAACACCCAATCGAGCCCATTTTGGAGTTGGCAAAATCTGGTGCACGAGGTTTTGTGGTGCACCACGATAGCCACACTTTGGACCGCGATCGCGACTTGCGTAGGGTGTGTCGCAATCACGACTAGTGCATTAGATGAGAGGTACCATAATCGCAAGCCTCAAGGATGCAATAGCGACTTCCGAGTACCTGGACTAGGTATAAAAGGGCTCCTTATCTGTGATTTTAGCCATTTCTCATCCCTCTCTTGAGAGAATAAATTCTAAATAGAGATATTAAGTGAGATTCTTTGAAAGCGTGATTAATATTTATTTTTGCGATTATCTTCCAATTTGAGGTAAGAATTCACCCTTTTCTTGGTGAAATTTTTTAATTTATTTATCAAAACCCCAAATTTATTACAGCTTGATTTTAGCCCCAATTTAACTTTGTTGTCATCCATTTTTAAGGATAATGATTTCTTGAGCTTGTATGAATGTTGCATTGGTTTCGAAAATATTATTTCCATAAGTAGGACCCATATGGGGTTTTGAGGTGATTTCTGAATCCGAAGCACAATGGTGTCATATGGTTATCGATATTCTCGTATTGGTGAGTAAAATATATTTTTGATATCTTGGCATCTTGAGGAGGCTTCTCGAAAGTGATGGTGGTTTAGCGGTTCATTGAACTTTCTTCGACGTCGAGGTAGGTTAGGTTTATCCCTTGTTAGATTGATCTATGTCATAGTATATTTATGATATCTTGTTATATTAGAATGGGTTTTAGACGTTGGTTGATGATATCCAAGACTTGGTACTAGTTGGACCGATTAAGATATTTAAAAACCATAGAATTGGAATACTTAGCTTGTTTTCTTGAATCCTAGTGAATTAGACTTTGTGGCTCATGCTTAGATTGAGAGTGCTCTAAATTACTCTAGTTAGATGGGAGTGATTTTGTCACTTATGCTTAGGGTCGGTTTCTCCTTAGTTTCTTACACTAATGGAGTTTGCCTAGTTTTCATTGGACTTAGTTAAAATGCTTAAGTAGAATCTCTACCTTAGGGCTTGCTATACATCTAAGAGTAGATTTAGATACCCTAGCCTAGTCTGGGGTAGAATTTGACTTAGAATGTATTTGGGGGATTTAGAAGTAGGCTCTTTGAGCCACCTTAAGTCAAGATTGATGATTAGTTTTCTTGAAACCCTTATACGTTTGTCGAATGCCTAAAGATTGCCTTTTTGAGGAAATATTGAGAAACTTTGGTACATGTTGGTTATGATGAATGACGTTGGAAGTAATGCCTAAACGATTATGCCGTATATATGATTTATTGGTTTAGCTTATGATGAGTTATTGATTATGCTATTGTGTTGGCTATTAGTTGGACTATCGAATATATCATGGAATGAGCCCTTGACTATGATATTGTCTAAGCCATAGTTTATATTATTGACTATGTTATGAATAAGCTATAGATTATGTCATGAATTAGCTATTGATAAGCTACCTTTTATGCTAATGATAAGCCATTGAATATACTATTGATAAGCCTTTGCTCATGATTATGATTATGATCATGCTAAACAATTATGTTAGTAATCATGTTAGAAAGCATCTTTTTTTATGACGTTAGCAATTGTATTATTATTTGTGCTAGAAGATATAATTATTGATTATATGGGAAATTATGCTATTAATTATGCTAGAAATCTTAATGCTTGACTATATTGGTACTTATGTCATTGATTACATATTCGATTAAATTTTGAAAGATCATAGTGTCATTGGTTATACCTGGTAAGGCCGGAGGATATTATGATGATATACTAATGTCCAGCAAGGCCGAAGAATATTTTGATGATATATTGATATCCGGAAAGGCCGGAGGATTTATGATGATATTGATACCCGACAAGATCGGAGGAAGTTTAGGATGATATTGATACCCGATAAGGCCGGAGGATGATTATAATGATGAATTAATACCCGATAAAATTGAAGAATAGTTATATTGATGAGCCTATGTATACATCTGCCAATTCGAGTCCAACTATTCCCTATGTATGGCTATTGTATATTTATATGCATATGCAAGTTGGGTATGATGTCCATATTAGGGATTTCAGATATAGCCCGAATGTGATAATTATGATAATTAGTGGACTTGTGAGGATTAATGATAATTATTGATTAGTGATAAATAATTATAAAGTGGTATACTTGATGACTGGTGATAAATAAAGATTAGTGGTGGATATCATTTATGTGATTAATCATGACTAGTTTATAAATGGAGATTAATTCGTAAAGGATGATTTGCTAATAAATATTAGCTAGTTGATAACTAAAGGTTAGTGGATATGTAGTGAATAGTTGTTGAATGATGACTAGTAATCAAATGAATTAATTAATAAGAGATGGTTAGCTAATAAGTGGTGACTAGTGATATTGATGATACAATTTCTTTATGTTGGTAAATTGGGAAATGTTGGTAAATGGCCAACTGATGATAATTGTGGGATGATGGTTACATGACGATGAAGGCTAGTTATAATGTTGATTGATTGTCTTATTCTAGCTTGAGTGTGCTCTCCAGGCGTATGGGAGTCCGTGATGAGTTATTTATTTTTCGCACCAATTGGCGTATGAGAGTCAATTTTGTAGTTATATTTTCTTGAGTTGATACTTTATGATAAGTTACTATTTTGAATTGTTTACTTCTTATGTACTGCAATATTGGCATGTGTTGATGCCTTACGTTATGTTGTTATTCTTGTTTAAATACTTATTATGTACAGCGATGTTGGAGATGACTCAGGTTCATTCCTGTACCTTGACTTAGTTATTCTATCTTATATTTTATCATACTTATATCATGATTTAGCTCAGTCGATCGATGATACCTACTGAGTACCCATTATTTTGGTACTCATACTACACTTTTGTACCTTTTTTATGCAGATTTGAGTACTAGTTGTCACCATTGATCGATGCTCATGTGATTATTAATTTTCGGAGATAGAGTGAGCTCTTAGAGTTTGAGTCGCCCATTTCCGTCTATTTTTATATTCAGTTTTTTGTTTTAATAAAGATGTTGTTGACTATTCTAAACATTTAAAGTTGTATTATTGTCATTAGATGCTCTTGTACTAGCTCTATCAGGTCGTGGGATGGTATCTTGTATTGACTGTTTTATCTGTTTAGAGAACCTTGCTTATTCATATATTGTGTTCTTGAATTTCGCCTATGTTGGGCATTTTTCTTCAAAATTAACCCATTGTATTTGCTCTAGGTTAGGGTTTTGCTTACCTACGGGTGGGATTTAGTAGGTGCCTTCATGACTTGTAAATTGGGTTGTGACACAATACATAAAAATCAAACACCAACCATTTAATGAAATCGAAAGCAATAAACGAGTGAAGAATTAGTCCTTAATCGAAATTGCTTTTGGTATTATTATGGTGAAATCTGAAAGCTCTGAACCAAAACTTTGAATAAAAGCCTCACCGAACCTCAAACAAGATAGAATTCACAAATCTTGGACCCAACCTTTGTGATCCCCAAACCCATATTCTCCTCTATATATTTTAGTGTGTCATGGGTGAAGGAGCTGGACTGTTGCCATTGTTTCGCTGGTAGGACGGTCTTTGCCAGTGGGACAGGTTTTAATTGAATTTTGGTCGTCAATAGAGAGATGACAGTGGGGGTTGGTTTTTCTGGTGGTATGGTGGTGTGTTTGGAGGGAGCTAGCCTGTGGTTGCTTCATCAAAGCTCCGATGAGAACTCGCAGCCAGTGAAAGCCTTAACCGCGAGCTCAGATGTAATTGGGCCTCCGATTACTGTTTTTGCTCAAGAAAAATAGGGGGTAAAGTGTTGTTGGGGGGTGTTAATAGAGTTTTCCAATGAGAGTCACTGGCGATATCCTTCAACGGGTTTTTCGACAATTAACGGAGTGATTTCTCCATTCACTTCCCCTTTTCTTTCTGTTTTCTCTCCCTTTTTTCTCACTGTGTATTATATGCGGATATCATGTGTTTTTTGCTCCCTCTTTTCATTATTCTATTATGGGGTAGTCACGTGGTATACGTGGGTGGTGAGGTGTTAAAAAAGTTAAAGGGTGAGGGAATATAGTGTGGTGAGATTGTTATTTTCTTATTTTCTTGTGGAAAAATTATTGACTAGGGTGAGAGTGTGTGGTAAGGGTGTGATTATTGGGTTAAGTTGATTGTGTGACATTTGGGAAGGTCAAATTTAAATGTCTACAGTATGCCCCTCTTTGACTGTAAACACAAAGTGTTTCCAGACAAAGAAGTAGACAACGAGATAAAATTTGACCCGACCATTACTTAGAAGAAATAAAAAGAAAGACAGAATGCAACCGAGTCTAGATTTTGGACATCCTACCTATCCCAAGTTATAAGGAAATCAGGTCACATGTATTTCCCAGAGTTGAAAAGGAGAGGAACTATACCAAGATGGAGAATCGAGTGAGGTCCTGTCGAGGTTTTAGTTCGCATCTCTGTCATTACATCATAAATGAAATTATAAGTTAAAAGGATAAATAAAATTACAAAAATTCTATCTATGCAGCTTCTCCTAATTCTTGAATTGTGTCTTCAGTGCTTTCTCAAGTGAGAAAACATTTGTGTTTCTTTGGGTTGAACTTGTGAAAAAAATGATATTGGAAATGAATTTTAATATTGACAATGCTCTTCAGGGGGACTTCTGAACTTGAACTTAAACTTGAAAATCTTTACTCTATTCTCCAGGCGGGCTCCTTACTTGCAATTTAAAATCTTCACCCTATTCTTCAGGCGGGCTCCAGATTTATAATTTTAAATTCTTCATCCTATTCTCCAGGTGGGCTTCTGACTTGATATTTCTTCACCTTATTCTCCATGTGGGCTCCTCATTTGTAATTTCTATATCCTATTCTCTAAGCGGGCTCCTGACATGCAATTTCTTCACTTTATTCTCCGGGTGGGCTCTTGAATTGCTATTTCTGCACCCTATTCTCCATGCGGGCTCCTGACTTGCAATTTCTTCATCCTATTCTCCAAGCGGGCTTCTTATTATAATTTCTTCACCCTATTCTCCAGGTAGGATCCTCACTTGCAATTTCTTTACCCTATTCTCTAGGAGGGCCTCCTGACTTGTAATTTCTTTACCCTATTCGTTAGGCCGGCTTCTAACTTGCCATTTCTTTACCCTATTCTCCAAGCGGGCTCCTGACTTGCTATTTCTTCACCCTATTCTCCAGGCGGGCTCCTGACTTGCAATTTCTTTACCGTATTCTCTAGGAGGGTTTCTGACATGTAGTTTTTTAAGCCTATTCTCTAGGCGGGCTCCTAACTTGTAATTTTTTAACCTTATTTTCTAGGCAGCCCCCTGACTTGTAATTTCTTCACTCTAATCTCCAGATGGGCTCCTGAACTGCATTTTCTTTACCCAATTTTCCAGGCGGGCTCCTAACTTGCACTTTATTCATTTTGTTCTCCATGCGGACTCCTGCCCTGCAATTTCTTCACCCTATTCTTCAGGTGGGCTCCTAACTTGCTATTTCTTCACCATATTCTCCAAGCGGACTCCTAACATGAAAGTCAAAACTAGAACAAAAATTATCTTGAAACAAATATTATGATAAGAAAAATCTCATTTTTTTAAAAAATAAAGTCCCATTCCCCAAGAGGATCCTAAACATAAAATATAATCTCATCCTCTAGGAGGGTCCTAAATTAAAAGTAAAGTATCAAATAACACGGCTAAATATTTTCCCCAATTTATCATCAGAAAAATTTTGTGAGTGGCAAACCAAATCATAACTACTTGCTAAATGCATAATGCAAAGGTGAATCAAGACTCTAACCAATAAACATCTTTTGAGAGTAAAATTAATTTACCAAGACTAGGAAGTGCATCTCTTAAGAATTAAAGTGAGGTACTCTGACTAGAAAATGTTTCTTCATTGAGTAAAGGTTCAAGTTAGGAAGTGTGTCACCTGACAAATAAAACTTGAATTACCCAGACAAGGAAGTGTGTCTCCTTAGCATTAAATGGAAGGACTCTACTAGAAAGTGCAGCTTCTAGGAGTGAAGGTTCAATATAGAAAGTATGCCACCTGATAAATAAAACATGAATTACTCAAACAAGGAAGTGTGTCTCCTAAGGGTTAAATAGAAGGACTCAACTAGAAATTGCAACTTCTAGGAGTGAAAGTTTAAGTTAGGAAGTGTATCACTTAATAAATGGAACCTGAATTACCGAGATAAGGAAGTGCGTTTCCTAGGGGTTAAATGGAAGGACTCGGCTAGAAAGTGCGACTTTTAGGAGCAAAAGTTCAAGTTAGGAAGTGTCTCTCCTAGGAATTAAATAGAAGGACTCAACTAGAACGTGTGGCTTCTAAGAGTGAAGATTTAAGTTATAAAGTATGCCACCTAATAAATGAAACCTGAATTACCCATACAAGGAAGTATGTCTCCTAGGGGTTAAATGAAAGCACTTGACTAAAAAGTTTGTCTTTTAGGAGTAAGGTTAAAATTAGGAAGTGCTTCGCCTAACGAATGAAACTTGAATTACCCAGACAAGGAAGTATGTCTCCTAGGTGTTAAATAGAAGGACTCAAATAGAAAGTACGGCTTTTAGGAGTGAAGGTTCAAGATAGGAAGGGCGTCATTGTAATACCCCAAATTCTCAAGATCTAAACCTCTCAAAATATAGGCCACTAAGTTGGATTTCCAACGTTGCAAGTCTCACCTCGATCTGATATCGTGGAAAAAAGTTTTTCCCTTTAAGTGTCAGTCAGCTGCCAGTGGCTATAACTCATGTGATGACCTTTAATTAGACATTATTAGTCATTACGAGTAGTCGTGGTCACAACAGAAAGAACCTTCAGTTTCAGCCTAGTGACCACGACCAGTTCATAATTTATAATTAGACATTACGAGTCGTTAGGAGAGACTTGTAGTCACAACAGTGTTTAACCAAGAACCCATTCCAGTGGTAACGAGTTCGGCACATGACTTGTAGTCAGACATTATGAGTCATTATGTGGACTCGTGACCTATCCAATAAGGGATCCACGTATCAAGCCTCAGACTACGAATCCACCTAATGACTCATAGAAAGTCATAACGAGTCATAGGAGAAAGGTCGTAGTCATAGAAGAATGAACCCTAGACCTTAAGGTCTCAGGTTACGACTCATAACCAGTCTTAAGGTGAGTTGTAACAACTGGGAACCCATAATTCTTATGTGATTTAAAAGGGGCTATTTGGTAATTTCCACCCTCTCTTAACCCAAATCAATGTCGTTTACACTTACAAAACATCAGTTATCAAGGGTAAAATTACCCTAACTTCTCATAACTTCAAAAATTACTTCCCTTAGCAAAATAAAGAGATCACTATCTTCCTCAAGATAAAACTAGGGTTTCCCAAGAACAAGATTAACATCAAGGCATTTATTTTCGAGTATGTGGGATTTCATCAGCGGGTCCCTTCCACCCATTGAGTCCAAGAACTCCCTAAATTTACAAATGTAAAACTTTTTTCTTTTATGGGATTCCAAGTTAACCACGAATATTATAAATTTTCTCTCAATTATTTTGACTATGAACCATGAATATATGTTCCCTCTTAAGAATTGTGTTTCCATATATTTGATAATGAAAATCTCTACAACATGATCAGTATTGAAATATTGAGGGTTATTCATAATTTTCCGTACCATGGATAGTTCCACAATTACCATAATCAGTTTGCATTAGTCTATGTTGGTGGGTTATTAACACCGATACCAAGGTTTTAAACATGCATTAATTTAAAAGTTCATGATTCCCCTCAGTTATGTATACATTATTAACTTCAAAATACCATGATTTGAGCATATCATTATTTAATTTATGATTTAGTAAAACTTCAGAGTCGTTCAGCTGTGATTAAAACTTAGCACCAAGTAAACGTAGGGATTACAGCTCCCCCGTCAGTTAGGTAAAGTCGTTAGTAGTATTCCCTAAGTTCTAGAACTACGTTGCTACCGTAGGTTAAGAGGGGTCAACCGTCAATTTTGGCTTGACACCCTAGTCCTTTGGGACATCAGATTAGTGGATCCACACCAGCCAGTGTTATTACCATTGGTAAGGTACCGACACCCTTCTAGCTGGAGTTACAGGTTGGACCTTGATTAGCTCAAATTGGGGTATGTCAGTTGTATTTAGCTCCTACAAATTCCGATTCAGTATTCAGAAGATATTCATTTTAGGTTTGTATGACCAAGAGTTCAGTATTTCAGTCATCCCATTATTCAGATTATTTCAGTACATTTTTATACTTGGTCTTGCATTTATTTTTCATGTTCGTGCCTTTATGCTCAGTATATATATATATATCAGCTAGCTTCCATTTAACATACAAGTACATTCAAAGTACTAATCACATACTCTCTTTGGAGTTATGTTCTCTTATAATATAGGTTCGAACGCTTAGTTCCCAGATTGTACATAGTCCATTCTTGTGCCACTCAGATGTAGTTTTGGTGAGTTCTCATCAATCGAGGACTAGTTATATTATTAGTTATTCATCCCAGTATTTTATTTCATGTTATTTTAGTTAGTCAGAGTTAGTTGGGGGCCTGTCCCAACAACTCGTCATGCTTAAAGGCTTTCAGACAGTCAGTCAGTTAGACATATTTTATAGTTAATGTATTTTAGACATCATTGATATTGTTTTGCCTTTTAGATACTCTTTAAAATAGTTTATGTACAGTATTTTGTTACCTTCTCTTAGTATTTATAGCTTGTTCCAGATCAAGGGTTAGCTTGGGGTCACTCGTGTCCTTAAGCACTATGTTACGACTAAGGGGTAGTCTTGGGTCATGACAAACTTGGTATCAGAGCCCAAGGTTTAAAGTGTCATATGGTGTCAGAAAGTTGGGTTGAGTAGAGTTTTGTTCATAGGTGTGAATCGCGCCACACTTAAGGGTGAGAGGGTATAAAATATTTTAGGAAAAGTCTCCCTTATTTCAATATTCATGTCGTACGATAGATCGTAATCTCTATTAAACTACTTCTTATAACTCGTTCTTTACCGTTTACAAAAATGCCTTCCATAAGGGATAATGGAAGAATGGGGACTAGCCCACACCACCACCTATTCCTGAGGACCCTCTAAATGAGAAGGTCTCTCACGCTAAATTCAGGGCAGCTTTCACTGTCTTAGCCCAATCTGTTGCTGCCCAGAACAATCAGTAAGCCGTTACCCCTTCCAATACTGTGGTGAGTATAGTAGCATCCAGAATTTGAGATTTTACTCGGATAAATCCCTCGGCATTCTCTGGATTCAAATTTGAGGAGGATCTACAGGAGTTTTTGGATTTTGTGTAAAAGGTGACTAATATTATGGGTGTTACCCCAAGTGGGAGTGTTGATTTAGTTGCTTACCAATTGCAAGGGGTAGCTCAAACCTAGGTTAAGCATTGAAAGAAAGATAGAGGAGACGATGTAGGGCCTGTAGAGTGGGATGAGTTTGCTACTGCTTTCTTACACAGGTTCTTTCCACTCGAATTGAGGGAAGCCAAGGTGCAAGATTTCATTAATTCAAAGCAGGGTAATATGTGTGTGAAGGAGTATTCACTCAAGTTCACCTAGTTAGCAAGATACACTCCGACTATGATGGGTGATTCTAGGTCAAGGATGAGTAAGTTCGTATCTAGTGCTTTAGAAGATGTTGTCAAGGAATTTAGGAAAACTATATTGATTAAGGAAATGGACCTTTCTAGATTGATGGTCCATGCTCAGTAGATTGAGGAGCAGAATCTCAAAGAAATAAAAAGGGATAATAAGAGGGCTAGAATTGGTAGTTTTAACTTCTCTCAGCAGATGTCAGAAGGTGGTAATCTTCCTCAGTTCCACCAAAAATCCTCATCTCCAGCTCTATCTTCTACCAGTGCTCTAGTGCCTAAGTTCAGACATGATAATTGGGATAGAGCACCAGGCTCTAAATCCCAGGGTAGCATGAATAGTGGTTGTACTAACCTAGTATGCAGGAGATATGGTAAGAACCACAAGGATAAATGCTTTGCAGGCAGCGATGAGTCTTTTGGGTATATCAAGTCAAGCTATCTAATAAGGAAATGTACTGTAATTGCACAAAAAGGAAGAAATAATCATTAGCAGGACCAAGTTAACTTTTCAGAAGTCCCAATAGGACACCCGACTCAGTAGGGTGCTCTTCTAGTGCACCAGTAGACACCGTCAGAATCGACTCTATGCCTTTCATACTCAACAAGATCAGGTTGGTTCTCCTGATATGGTTACTAGTATGTTACAAGTCTTCTACCTTTATGTGTATGCATTATTAGATCCCGGAGCCACATTATCCTTTATAACTCCTTATATAGCTGTAAACTTTGGTATTAGCCAAGATTTTCTTATAGAACCCTTTACAGTGTCCACTCCCGTAGGTAGTTGCATCATAGCTAAATGGGTGTGCAGAAATTACCCAGTCACAATTTCACAAAAAGCCACATTAGTCGATCTTATAGAATTAAAGATAATTGATTTTGATGTAATTCTTGGCATGATTGTCTTCACTCTTGTTATACATCAGTTGACTGTAGAAATAGAATAGTCCAATTCCAGTTTCCTAATGAGTCAGTCATAGAATAGATGGGTAGTACCTTCACGCCTATAGGTCAATTTGTCTCCTACCTTAAGGCAAGGAAGGTGATATCCAAGGGTTGCATTTATCATCTTGTCTGAGTCAAGGGCTCAAAATTTGAGACTCTAAGTCATGAATCAATTCCAGTAGTTAATGATTTTTCAAAAGTATTTCCTGGTGATCTGTACAGAGTTTCTCTTGAGAAGGAAATCGACTTTTGAATAGATCTCCTCCCAAACACCCAGCCTAACTCAATACCACCATGCAAAATGGATCCATCCGAGCCTAAGGAATTGAAAGAAAAATTAAAAGATCTTTTAGATAAAGGCTTCATCAGGACTAGTGTCTCTCCATGGGGCACCCTAGTTCTTTTTTATGTAAGAAAGATGGTTCTCTCAGAATGTGCATAGACTATCGTCAGTTGAACAGATTTATAATCAAGAATAAGTATCTTATCCCCAGTATTTATGACTTTTTGACCAACTTCAGGGTGCCAATTATTTCACTAAGATAGATCTCAGATCCGGCTATCATCAGCTTAAAGTTAGAGAAAGTAACATTCTGAAGACAGCCTTCAGAACATGGTATAGTCACTTCAAATTTGTAGTTATGTGTTTTGGACTAACGAATGCTCCTGCAACTTTTATTGGAATTGATGAACCGATTATTCAAGCAGTACTTGGACATGTTCATCATAGTCTTCATAGATGATATCCTCATCTACTTTGTAGTGAAGGTGAACATGCAAACCATTTAAGGACTTTTTTACAGACCCTTAAGGGTCACTAGTTATTCTCTAAGTTCAACAAGTGTGAATTCTAGTTAAAATCAATAGCTTTCCTTAGCCACATCATTTCTAGTGATGACATTTGAGTTGATCCTTAAAAGACTGAGGCAGTATGAAATTACCCTAAACTCATCTCTCCCTCAGATTTAAGGAGTTTATTGGGTTTAGTCAGTTACTATAGATGGTTTATTGAGGAATTTTCCTCTATTTCTTCTCCCATGTCTAGATTGACTCAGAAAAAAGTAAAATTTCAGTGGTCCAATTCCTAGGAGAAGAGTTTTTAGGAGTTGAAGACTCGACTCACTTCCATTCCAGTTTTGACCCTACTAGAGGGCTCAAATAATTTTGTAGTGTACTGTGATACTTGTAGAGTTGGTTTTGGTTGTGTGTTGATACAGTGGGGCAAGGTTATAGAATATGCCTCTAGACAGCTTAAACCTCATGAGATGAACTACCCGACTCACGATCTTGAGTTCGCAGCAGTTGTTTTTGCCTTAAATATTAGGATGCATTATATTTATGGGGTTCATGTTGATATGTTTACTGATCACATGAGTTTACAGTATGTGTTCACTCAAAAAGACCTATCTCCATTAGAGAAGGTGGCTAAAATTATTAAAAGACTATGATATGAGTGTGTTGTATTACTCGGGTAAAGAAAATATTATGGTCGATGCCCTTAGTAGATTGTGTATGGGGAGTGTTTCTCATGTGGAGGATAATAAGAAAGACCTAGTCCATGAGGTTCATCATCTTGCTATATTAGGTGTTCGGTTGGTTTATTCGGCCAAAGGTAGTGGATGGGTTTAGAATAGTTTGGAATCTTTCTTAGTTTATGAGGCAAAAGAGAAGCAAGATAGAGATCCTATTTTGGTTAAGTTGGAAGAGGAAGTTCGATATCAGAAGGTTGAGGTTTTCTCCCAAGGAGGAGATTGTTACTTAGTTATCAGGGTAGGTTATGTGTTCCTGGCGTGGATGATTTGAAGAAACGAATGTTAATAGAGACGCATGGTTCACACTATTATATTCACCCAACAGTTACTAAGACGTACCGCGATTTGTGGGAAGTCTATTGGGGGAATGGTATGAAGAAGGATATTGCAAAATTCGTGGCTAAGTGTTTAAATTGTCAGCAGGTTAAGGTTGAGCACCAGAGGCCTAGTGGTACGCTTCAAGAATTCACCATCCCCACTTTTAAATAGGAAGTGGTGAAAATGGACATTGTAATGGGGTTACCTCATACATCGTCAGCATGATTCAATTTGGGTCATTGTGGATAGAAAGATCAATTCAACCCATTTCTTGCCAGTCCATACTTCATATTCAGCTGAGGATTATGCTAGGCTCTATCTCAAGGAGTTGGTAAAGTTACATGTAGTCCCGTTGACCATCATTTCAGATAGAGGTACTCAGTTTACCTCTAGTTTTTGGAAGGCTTTTCAGAAAGGTCTTGGTACCCAAGTACATCTTAGTACAACTTTTTAGCCCAGAGAGATGGTCGGGAAGAGAGGACCATTCATACCTTAAAGTACATATTGAGGGCTTATATTATCGATTTCAAGGGTAGTTGGGATGATCACTTGCCTTTGATTGAATTTGCCTAGAATAATAGCTATTACTCTAGTATTAGATGGCTTTGTTTGAGTATTTTTATGGTAGGAGATGTAGGTCTCCTATTGGTTGGTTAGAGGTTGGTAAAAAGTCTTTGATAGGGCTAGACTCAGTGTATGAGTAAATGGAGAAAGTTCAGTTGATTTGAGAAAGGCTGAAGACAGCGCAGAGTCGACAGAAGTCCTATACAGATGTGATGACGAGGGAGGTTGAGTTTGATATTGGTGACTTGGAGTATTTGAAAATTTCACCCATAAAGGGGTGAAGTGATTTGGTAAGAAAGAGAAGCTCAGTCTCCTCTATGTTGGCCCATATAGGATTTTGAGCCATTTTGGGAAGGTAGCCTATGAGTTAGAGTTGCTTGCAGAGTTAGCATCAGTGAATCCAGCATTTCATGTCTCTTTGCTAAATAAATACATTGTTGATCCATCTTCATACGTCCCTTTAGGGAGTGTGGACGTGGGAGATAGCCTCTCCTATGAAGAAGTACTAGTTGAGATCCTTGACCGTTAGATTCATAGGTTGAGGAATAAAGAAATTGCTTTAGTGAAAGTTCTATGGAGAAATCAGTCAGTTGAAGTAGCTACTTGGGAAGAGAAGCTGATATGTGAGCCAAGTACCCTAATATTTTCTCTTTGAATCCAGATTCGACTTAAGGTAATGGTTTCCTTAATTAATTAATCCTCTCATTTTTTATGTCAGCTATCCAGCCATTCTTATGTCATAGCATGCATTCGTGAATTTAGTTTAGTTCATGCATTATGTTTCAGATTCAAATAGTTAGTCATGATTCATATCATAAGTGTTAAGTTCATGATCTTAGTGTTTTCTAGTACCCCAGCTCAGACAATTTCATTTGGGGATGAATGATTCTGAGGGGGAGATATTGTAATACCCTGAATTTTCAAGCTCTAAACGCCTCAAAAGATAGTCCACTAAGTTGGTTTTCCAACACTGCAAGTCTCACCTCGATTTGATATTGTGGAAAGAAGTTATGCATTTTTCCCTGTAAGAGTCAGTCAGCTTCTAGTGGCTATGACTCATGACGACCTAAAATCAAACGTTATGAGTCATTACAAGTAATTGTGATCACAACCAAAAAAACCTTCAGTTTCAGCCTAGTGACCATGACTCTACTCCAGGATTCGTAATTAGACATTACTGGTCGTTAAGAGGGACTCGTAGTCACGATAGTGTTCAACCAAGAACCCATTCTAGTGGTAACGAGTCTGGTATATGACTCATTGTAATACCCCAAATTCCTAGAGCTTAACTTAGCTCTAAGTACGTGAGTTATTCTATATAAAATTTATAAAATACTCAGTATTTTTCAGTTTAGATCCAGCCAATGCATAGGAAATTTAGTCAGCTTTCCAACGATATAAAATTCACCCAAATTCAATACTCAAGTGAAGAGTTAGGGTAGTTTATGTAAAAATAGTGGCTCACCGCGATTAGGCCGCGTCGCGGTAAGTATCGCGATGAGCACTCCATCGCGTCGCGCTGAAGGCCATTTTGGCATTTGTTAATTTTTAGAGGGTCACCGCAATTGCACCACGTCACGGTGAACCCCAAAACAGTAATTGTCATGATCCAGAGAGTCACCGCGATTCCACAGCATAGCGGTGGATATAGCGATGACCCATTCACCATGTCGCGGTGAGGCCTTAATCGGCGTTCCTGTTACGGGATTTT
The DNA here is from genome assembly GCA_030864215.1 of Capsicum pubescens. Classification (NCBI taxonomy): domain Eukaryota; kingdom Viridiplantae; phylum Streptophyta; class Magnoliopsida; order Solanales; family Solanaceae; genus Capsicum; species Capsicum pubescens. The sequence goes on from CM061538.1 coordinate 103,585,189, forward strand.
AAATCCCAAGGGCAACTTAGACTTTTCCCATGACCTAGATCAGCCTTAAACACGAAATTAATCCCTAAATGACCAAAACATATCATTATTCACTCAATTTTCCCCAAAGTACATCATTCTATCTCAAAAGCAAGAAACCCTAGTTTCAAAATTCAAGAACAAAGCTCACGAATTTCTCCAATAACCTTCAAGAATTAACATTCCAAGGTATTCTAGGTGTTCATCTATGGGTCTCTTCCACTCATAGAGTCCACAAATTCATTTTCAAACTACAAGATTGTTGAGTTATGAACTTCCATGCTTGAATTGAATTGAATTCATGTTCATGTTATTGTTGGTTTTTTGTCCATAATTAAATTACAATATTTCATGAAATTAATCATTATATGTGTTGAATTACATGATCTTCATGATAAACCCTTCAATTTACAAGTTGATTAATGTAGCTATGATAACTATGTATGTTGATTGTTGTATAACCTAAGCATGCTCCCCATGTGTTTGATAAAATACCTATGTGAATTAATTAGAGCAATTATAACCTAATATCATGTGTTCCCCCTTCATGAATAAGTAGATTCCCTACAAGTGTTTGATAAAAAGTCTCTTTGGATGAATTATGAACAAGTGAACAATGTTATGTTATCAAGTCCTGGGGGTATTTAATACCCGAAAATTTTGTTGTGTGCCTAGAGCCAGTGTCAGTTACAGAACCTCAGTTGTGTCACAATCAGTAGTACTCTCAGTCAGTTACAGAACTCAGTTAGTTTACCGAACTCAGGAAAACTCAGTAAGCTCAGTATCAGTTTAGTCCAGTTCAGTATACTCAGTTCAGTGTCTTTCAGTTGGGAGTAGGATTCAGCACCGAGTGAACCCAAGAATGGGGACTCACCTACCAGTAGAGGGTGTGATCTCTAGAAGCAATCCACTAGAATCAATTCTTGCATTCCAGAACTACGTGGCCAGCGTAGGTTGAGACATCCAACCTACCAGTTGAGGGTTGATGAGGTGTTTTAATTTTTCAGTTGAGGGTTCTACCATTCTCATTGTTGTACCTGCCAGATGAGGGTAACTCTCAGCTTGTCCTTACCCATAGCATGATTGATGAGGGTTGATGAGGTGTTTTAACCTGTCAGTTGAGGGTTCCACCATTCTCATTAGAGTACTTGCCAGATGAGGGTAACTCTCAGCTTGTCCTTACCTGTAGAACGGTACTGACACCCTTATAATTGAGGTTACAGATTGGACCCCAACTCAATTATCTTATCTTATTTGGGGCATATCGGTTAGATAATTGCCTTCTACAGTCTCAGTTTTCGTCTTCAGAATAGAACTCAGTTTAGTTCTACAGAATCAAGACCATCAGTTACAGTCAACCTGTATCAATAAATTAGTTATCAATAACTTTAGATATCAGTTACTCAATATTAGAATTTAGGACTTAACTTCAGACAAGCTTCGTCACAGTATTTATTTATATGAGCATTAGTGCACACTTAATATTTACAGTAGTATCAGTTATCCATGTACTCTCATGTTCAGATACTTTAGATCATGCAGTCAGTTATTGTTTATGCATATGAACCCTTGCATTCAGCCTTACCCCTTATAGCATACCAGTACATTCCACGTACTGATGCATACTCTTTCTTTGCGCTATGATGTCTTATATCATAGGTTTGGATGCTCAGGTTCCCGACCGCGCATAAATAGGTTGATTCAGCTAGTAGTAGTAGATTAGTAGTGATTCCTCATTATTCGAGGATATTCTTTTATTTTATTATTTCAGTAGACTTAGTATTTCAATAGATGGAGTTAGTTGGGGGATTGTCCTATGAACTCCACATTCAGACAGTTTCAGTTAGAGGTTTTTCAGACTAGTTTTCAAATAGTATTCAGTTTTACATATTATTATTTCAGTTTATACACTTTATCAGTATTTACACATTTTGAACCTTACGACATTTCAGCCTATTTTCTGAATTTATTACAATATATTATTCAGTGCTCATAGCAGATATCAGTCATGGGTTAGCTTATGGTCCTTCGGGGTCGTAAGCACTATGTAGCATCCGAGGTATAGACTCGGGGCGTTACAAACTTGGTATCAGATCCTAAGGTTCAATAGTATCCTAGGAAGTCTGAAAGCCGCATCACGTAGAGTCTTATTCATGGGTGTGTAGCATGCCACACTTATGGACATGAGGCTATGTGATGTATTAGGAACAGTTCTCCTTCTTTCAGTATTCATGTCGTGCGAGTGTGCGTGAGCTTAAGTTAAAATCTCAGTCTAATCTATTTCTTTCTTTCTTTTATAGAACATGTCTCCCAAAAAGACTAACGAAAGAAGAATTGAAAATCAGTCAGCACCCCAGCCCGTTCAGGCAGATCCCCTGGACAAACATGTTTCCCATGCAGAATTCAGAGTTGCATTCACTACTCTAGCCAATTCTGTCATAGCTCAGAATGAACGGCCAACTGCTATTCCAGACAAGCCAATGGACAATACTACTACAACCAGGATTCGGGACTTCACTCGAATAAATCCTCCCCTATTCTCAGGATCTAAGTCAAAAGAGGATCTACAGAAGTTCCCCGATCAGGTTCAGAAAGTCACAGACATCATGGGAGTGACTTCCAGTGAGAGTTCTGAGTTATCCGCTTATCAGCTACAAGACGTAGCTCATACATAGTTTAAGTAGTGGAAGGTCGACGGGGGCACAGATGCAGAGCCCATAGAGTGTGAAGATTTTGCTACTGCTTTCCTAGATAGATTCTTTCCCTTAGAGCTGAGAGAAACCAAAGTGTTAGAGTTTATCAACCTCAGACAAGGTAGTATGAGTGTGAAGGAGTATTCCCTCAAGTTTACTCAGTTAGCCAGGTATGCTCCTCATGTAGTGGCAGACAGTAGATCCAAAGTAAGCAAGTTCATATCTGGAGTGCCAGATAGTATGGTTAAGGAGTGCAGAATAGCAATGTTGATTAAGAAGATGGATATATCTAGACTCATAGTCTATGCTTAGCAGATAGAAGAGGCTAAGATTAGAGAGAGAGAGGTAGAACAAAAAAGCTAGAATAGGTAGCTTCAATTTCAATCAGCCTAAGTCAGAGGGCAGTAACCGTTCCTAGTTTCATCTAAAGTCTTTAGTTCCAGCTCTGTCCTCAGCCAGTGCTTCAGTCCCTAAGTTCAGAAATGGTAGAAAAGATAGGGCGCCAGGCTCTAAGTCTCAGGGTAGTGTCAGCAGTGCTCGAACAAATCCTCTTTGTCAGACTTATGGCAAGAACTATCAGAGTGTCTACAGAGCTAGCAGTGATGTTTTATTCGGATGTGGCAAGCCAGGCCACAGAGTCAGAGATTATCCCCAGTCAGGTTACCAGGGTCAGTATAACCGTCCGTCATCTCAATCCTGTTTCTCGAATCAGCAGGGTGCCACTTTCAGTGCCACTAGTGGGCAACGCCCAAACATGCTCTATGCGCTTTAGTCCAGACAAGATTAGGAAAATTCTCCTGTTATGGTCACTGATACGTTACAGATCTTCCATTTACATATTTATACCTTGTTAGATCTAGGAGCTTCTTTGTCTTTTGTAACTCCCTACATAGCAGTCGACCTCAAAGTCAAACCAGAAATCTTAACAGAACCATTCTCAGTCTCAACCCCAGTAGGTCAGTCTATCATAGCCCGACGGGTATACAGGAACTATCCGGTTATGATATCTCAGAAAGCCACTTCAGCAGACTTAATAGAATTAGAAATGGCAGATTTTAACGTTATTCTCGGCATAAATTGGCTTCATTCATGTTATGCCTCAGTTAATTATAGATACAGAATAATTCATTTTCAGTTTCCAAATGAACCAGTCCTTGAATGGAGGGGTAGTACTATAGCGCTTAAGGGTTAGTTGATTTCATACCTTAGAGCGACAAAAATAATATCCAAGGGATAGAGTCTTGGATAGGCGTAGATAGGCATAGAACTCAGTTATGTCACGATCAGTAGTACTCTTGGTCAGTTACAGAACTCAGTAGAATTAGTAAATTTACCGAACTCAGCAAAACTCAGTAAGCTCAGTATCAGTTCAGTCCAGTTCAGTATACTCAGTTCAGTATCTTTCAGTTGGGAGTAGGATTCAGCACCGAGTCAACCCAAGGATGGGGGCTCACCTTCCAGTAGAGGGTGTGATCTCTAAAAGCAATCCTTGCATTCCAGAACTACGTAGCCAGCGTAGGTTGAGGCACCAAACCTTCCAGTTGAGGGTTGATGAGGTGTTTTAACCTTTCAGTTGAGAGTTTCACCATTCTCATTAGAGTACCTACCAGATAAGGGTAACTCTCAGCTTGTCCTTACCCGTGGCACGGTACTGACACCCTTCTAATTAGGATTACAGATTAGACCCCAACTCAATTATTTTATCTTATTTGGGGCACGTCGGCTAGATGATTACCTCCCACAGTCTCAGTTTCAGTCTTCAAAATAGAACTCAGTTCAGTTCTACAGAATTAGGACTATCAGATACAATCAGTTATCAGCAACTTTATATATCAGTTACTCAGTATCAGAATTCAGGACTTAGCTTCAAATAAGCTTAGTCACAGTATGTATTTATATGCACACTCAGTATTTACAGTAGTATCAGTTATCCATGTACTCTCATGTTCAGTTACTCTATATCATGCAGTCAGTTATTGTTCATGCATATGAACCCTTGCATTCAGACTTACCCTATCTAGCATACCAGTACATTCCACGTACTGATGCATACTCTTTCTTTGCACTATGATATCTTATATCATAGGTTTGGACGCTCAAGTTCCCAATCGCGTATAAATAAATTTAGATTCAGCCAGCAACAGTAGATTAGCTGTGAGTCCTTATCATTCGAGAATATTAGTAGACTCAGTATTTCAGTAGATAGAGTTAGTTGGGGATTGTCCCATCAACTCCACATTCAGACAATTTTTGTTAAAGGCCTTTTAGACTAGTTTTCAGACAGTATTTAATTTTATAGATTGTTATTTCAGTTGATACACTTAATTAGTATTTACAGATTTTGAACCTTATGATATTTTAGCCTATTTTTTGCATTTATTAAAGTATATTATTCAGTGCTCACAGCAGATATCAGCCATAGGTTAGTTTGTGGTCCTTCGAGGTCGTAAGCACTATGTAGCATTTGGGGTACAAACTCGGGACATTACACTCGTAGTCAGACATTACGAATCATTGCATGGACTGATGACCTATCTACTAAGGGATCCAAGAACAAGCCTCAGACTAAGATTCCACCTAACAACTCATAGTTAGTCATAATAAATCATAGGAAAAATGTCGTAGTCATAGAAAGAAGAACCCCAGACCTCAGGGTCTCAGGTTACGACTCAGACTACGACTCGTAACTAGTCGTGATGAGTCATAAGGTGAGTCATAACAACTGGGAACCCAAAATTCCTGTTTGATTTAAAAGGGAATTTTTGGTACCCTTTCTTAACCTAAACCCACATTGTTTACCCTTTCAAAAAATCAATTATCAAGGGTAAATATTACCCTAACCTCTCATAACTTTAGAAATCACTTCCCTTAGCAAAATAAAATGATTCTTATCTTTCTCAAGATCAAACTAGGGTTTTTCAAGAACAAAATCAACTTCAAGGATTTCACAAGGGCATCTATTCTCAGGTTAGTGAGATTTCATCAGTGGGTCTCTTCTACCCTTTAGTCCAAAGAACTCCCTAAATTTATAAGTATAAAACTCTTTTCTCTTTTGTGGGATTCCAAGTTAACCATCAATTTTATGAATTTTCTCTCAATTTTTTTGACTATGAACCATGAAATTATGTTCCTTTGGAGAATTGTGTTTCCATATGTTGGATAATGAAAATGTCTACATCATGATCAGTTATTGAAATATTAAGAGTTATTCATGATTTTTTGTACCATGGTTAGTTCCATAATTACCATGATCATTTTGCAATAGTCTATATTGGTGGATTACAGACACCCGATACCAAGGTTTTAAACATGCATCAATTTAAAATTTCATGATTCCCTCAGTTATATATACTGTATTAACTTCAGAATACCATAACTTGAGCATATCATTATTCAGTTTATGTTTTAGTCAAAATTCGGAGTCATTCAGTTAGGAGTAACACTTAGAACCAAGTGAACGCAGAGATGATGGCTCCCTCGTCAGTTAGGCAAAGTCGTTAATAGTTATCCCAAAGTTCCAAAACTATGGTGCCAGAGTAGGTTATGAGGGGTCACCCATAAGTTTAATCTTGACACCCTCCTAGGGGTCACCTATAAGTTTAGGCTTAACAACCTAGTCCTACGGGACATTAGATTAGTGGATCCACACCAGCCAGTGTTTGGTACCCTTGGCAACTTACCAATACCTTTCCAACTAGAGTTATGGGTTGGACCTCAATTAGATCAAATTGGGGTATGTTGATTATATATAACTCCCATAATTTTTGATTTAGTATTCAAATGATATTCTGTTCAGGTTTGCATGACCAAGTGTTCAGTATTTCAGTCATCCTATTATTCAGATTATTTTAGTACATGTTTACAATTGATCTTTCATTTGATTTTTCATGTTCATGCCTTCATGCTCAGTATATATGTATATCATCTAGCTTACATACCACATACCAATATATTTAAAGTATTGATCGCATACACTCTTTTGTACTATGTTATCTTATAACATAGTTTCGAATGCTTTGTTCCCAGATCACATGTAGTCCATTCCTGTGCCACTCAGTTGTAGCTTTGGTGAGTCCTCATCAGTCAAAAACTAGTTATATTATTAGTTATTCATCGCAGTATTTTATTTCATGCTATTTTAGTTAGTCAGAGTTAGTTGGGGCCCTGTCCCAATAACTCATCATGTTTGGCGGCTTTCAGACAGTTGGTCAGTTAGATATATTTTGCAGTTACAACATTTACAGATTGTGCCAAATCATGGGTTATCTTGGGGTTACTCGTGGCCTTAAGAACCATGTTACGACTAGTGGGTAGTCTCGGTTCATGACAGTCACCTAATGAATAAAACTTGAATTCACCAGAAAAAAAAGTATGTCAATTAGGGGTTAAATGGAAGGACTCGATTAAAAAGTGTGGCTTCTATGAGTAAAGGTTCAAGTTAGAAAGTATGTCACCTAACAAACAAGACTAGAATTATTCAGACAAGGAAATGTGTCTCCTAAGGGTTAAATAGAAGGACTGGACTAGAAAGTGAGGCTTCTAAGAGTGAAGGTTCAAGTTAGGAAATGTGTCACCTAACTGTAACACCCTGAAAATGGTCCCGAGATGTCACACGATGCTTAGGACCATAAATGATCCCAAGCTAACCCTTTTACTAGCATAACTCATATGTAACTGAATAAATATGTATAAAATGACTGAGTTTACTGTGCGGAAATATAAAAATGATGGAATCTGTGAAATTACAATACTGATACAACTTTTACATTCTGATAAAGTCTGAAAAGAGGGACTGAATTTACATAACTGACTCTAACTGACATCTATGAAGCCTCTACAATACTGACCATAGATAGCTAGGACGTGACCTCAACTACCACTAATCAATACATAGGAGTAGGAAAGTAAAGTATATAAATAACATCTAACTAAAGTTCCCGAAGTAAGAGGAATCATCATCTACTGACTGAAATTTGCAACTATCTGATTCAGACTGTACATACCATGACTTGGACCTATATTATGAGATAAAGTATCACATAGACGTATATATGGATCAGTACTTTGAGGATGTACTGAGTATATAGAGGTGAATGCATAAGTAAAACATTATCATAACATTTTATAAAATCATGCATGCTAAATGTAAATTACTCACATAGGCTTGAGTAATCTGAAATCTAAAGATCATAAATCATGAATAGTAAAGCATATAGTATAAATCTTGTGAATCATAACACTTCTAAAATCTGTATTTTTGTTCTATTCTCAAATCATATAGTCTAAGTTAAAAAGGGCTCACCTTTTATGTCTGAAACTAAAAGTTGTAATTCTGTAATCTGAAATCTTAAGTAAAATAATATATGAGTAAGTTTGTGAGCCTTTATACTTAGTTTTTCTAAAAGATTTTCTATTAATCTTTTTGGTTAGCTAGCAGGGAGGTTCTCTTAACAGACATAAACCATGTGAGCATTCATAAAGTCCAGCGTTCTCTTCCCACTAAGGAGGAATCTTCATGTTGAGGAGAGTAGTCATACTCATGCCAGGGAGTATAACCTATCTGAGTGATCTCTGATAACGCTCAAACTACAGCTCTCGTAAGAGTGTAAGCGGTTGTTGTCAAATATAGAACCCAACTGGGTTGGGTGTCGAATCCCACAGTGAATACTTGGTCACTAAGTATGCAACGATTAGTAGACTGTTGATCGAAAATTCTACGAAAAAGGGGGGATTTAATTGTAGCATGAATTAAGAGTATCAAAGTAACAAAGAAAAACGGAATGTTTAGTAGGTTTTAATCAATGAGAGTTGTAAGTTAGGGTTATGTCCACCTTATGAGTTTTACGTATCTATTGGCTATGAGTTATGCAGAATTCAGACATGCATGCGCTTATAGAGATTCATATTCTATGGTAAATCCTAGTGTCTTTCGACCATCAAGGATTATATCACTTTAACTCTTTCAAGCTTAAAACGTATACTAATGGTATGAATTCTATAAGAGGTTAATCTAGTTACGACACTAACTTTTAAACAGGGGTTGGTAGCCCTATTTCCTTGTCATTCTCTTTTTTCCAGACATGTAACTTTTCTTTCGAACAAGTTAATGCTATACTGACGTATTCTATATGTTTGCAACCACAAGAATTCAATTAAGATGAAGAGAGTAATGATATAAGCAGCATACGTATCAAGAATTCACAAACTCATAGCAATAGATAGTATCTCATAAGGCTTCCATAACCCTAACAGAGAAGTTTAGCTACTCATGAGTGCAACGGAAATCACAATAGATATAATCATCATACCACAACCTAGAATAATCTTGGCGATGGAAGTGATATGGCGTCAAAAGCTCTCAAACGTTTTGCCCTAGCCGTTCTTCTCAAGAGAGCCGAGTTCTCTGTGTTAGACTTTGTAACGTGAATTAGGAGCAAAAGTCGAATGAAAAAGACTTGAATTAATGAATGAGTGAATAATAAAAAGCTTGCTGAAGAATTCAGCAAATAGGGTTTTTATAACATCCTTGTCCTAGTCCCTACTGAAATAGGGTTTTTATCCTTGTCCTAGTCCTACTGGGTTACTGCATACTTGTCCTAATCCTACTAAGTTACTGCTGATCCCCCAAGTCTTTAGAAATGCTGTTTCTGCCTGGGACAAGTTCTCCATGCATCACTTTCAGTCCACAAGCTTCCAGAAGCTGCCTTCCTTCTTACGTGAAGTTTTCTTTGGCGTCCAACAGTCCATAAAATGCTGAAATCTTCATCATTTATTCCTGAAAACTTGCTAATCACGTTGGTTAGCTCACTTACATGAAAAGGGACTAAAAGTGCAGGAATTATATATTTTTGTCCTTAAAACTTAGCTAAAATATGGGTAAAGTATAGTACTTTAGGCGTGTAAATACGCCCAACATCAACACCCCACACTTAAAGATTTGTTCGTCCTCGAACAAGATATCATGTCCATGCAATCATCTACTTAGAATATCACAGCAACAACATAAAATATTCATCAAGACATGCACGACAATTATTAACAAAGAGTAGTTTTCTGGATCACTACTAGAAACAATTCAACCTCCAACATAGACTCGTGATGATGGTTAATTCGTATTCAAAAAGTTAAGGCACAAAGAATCATCCAAAACTACCCAAAACTCATCAACCATGTGTGTCTCACAATATATCACCCATAATTACTCACAAGTATTTCATTTTTCAAAACATGGGTATAAGATTTTCCTTGCTCTCACTCTCACAAAGAATTCATATGTTGCAACTGATGACCATAGGCTTTCCCATAGTGTAATGCTCCACTAATATCAGAATGCTAAGCTTAGGATCAAATAGGTCTTTACAGGTTGTAATGTAGGCTAAGGGACGGGTAGGACTATTTTGGCCAGAAATAGTGACTAAGTTCCCTAAGCGCTTTAATACATCACATTATGCCATTTACACTTTCTTTCAAACGACCTTTCTACTTTCTTTTAATCTACCACCCCTTCTCACCTCTTTTGTTATTCAATTTTAAATAGAATCAACTTTGTATTTTTCTTTTTCATTTCATTTTGCATTTTTTTTTATAACACACCTCTATAATAGCCATTCTTTTTCATAACAAATTCAAGTACCAATTCACTTTAAGGCATCACTCTCACCCAATTTCCTTTTATTTTGTCACATGACTTTACAATTTAAAGCTCTTAGGAATTTGGATCAAATTATGGTCTTAAAAAATGGATTAGGCTACATATGAGGCTGTCAAAGAAAATAGCTAAAGGCTCAAAAGGGTTGACTAGGATAATGTCCACGGGTAGGTAAAAAGAAGGTAAACAGTCACAGGCTGCCAAAGAAATGCCTAAATCATCTCCTAAACTCACACTCTTTATTTCGCTTTACACACACACAAGGCAAGTTCTAGCATCAGTTACAACACAGAATATACTATATCCTCATACACACAAGGCACATGGTCAACTTTATTGGGAGCAGTATAGACTCTTGACCCAACATATGAATGAATTAAACCACACAATTATCACACAGTGAGTCACATGTAGAGCCTAAATGTCTCAATAGTAATGATTTAGCACAAACTCTTGTTATACTACCATGTCGTCTATCAGAACAATTTCATGCAAAATCTAAAAAATTTAAAATTAAACTAACTAATTACGACTAATTAAAACAAACAAGAACTAGAATAAATGCAAATGCAGACAAAGAAGTGTAGCATACAAATACCAGCACCCCACACTTAGACGGGACACATTGCCCTCAGTGAAAAATAAATAAGAAAAACCTGATTAGTCGGACTCCTCCTCTATGTCTGGGGTCATACCCCCTGCATCGGAATCATCATCAGAGTTCTCCTCCACGTCTGAGTCTGGCATTCGGCGATCGTCATCGGTTGGCACGTCATCATCAAGAGGTTCCTCAAAATATACACCTACTCCGCACATAGCCCTCGCATGCTCATTCATTGGGTAGTCATAATCCAACTGTTGGAGCTCTGCAGCAGTTGGAACACGACCCCCACTCATCATGGTGAACCTCGACATGCCATATAAATGGTGGAAGAAGCTTTCGTCGCGAGCATGTCTTTCTGCAGTGGTCAGGTTGACGCCATGCATAGATTCAGCATCTTTCACCTTTGTGAGGTCAACTTCCTTTGGGTTGTGTGGAAGCTTATGATCTGCAGGTTCCTCTTTGATGTCCTCCTTCCTCAATATCGCAGTCAATAGATTGCCAAAGCTGAAGTGGGACCTCTTGTGCAGCCTAGCCTTACGCATTGAAGATCGAATAATCGCCCCAATGTTGATAGGGACGTTTGTCATCAATACGTACACCAAGCACACTCTATCTCATGTTATCTTTGTGTACTGTGTCCCTGGAATCAGGCAAAATTTGACCATCCGCAACCATATCCGAGCTTCTCTGTTCAAAGAAGCATATGGGAAGGTATTGTGTCGACTGGTATCCTTGTGATGACTCCAACGTTCCATTGATCTTGTTCCGCACAGTGTGTGTCTGATTTCCCTGTATGGAGGTCTGTTATAAAGCTCCTTGAGTGGTGATGGATCAACAGATGGCAAACCAAGAAAAGAGTTGAAGAACTCTGCATTTAGTTGCAGGACTTGGCCCCGAATCTTTACTTCACTCCCTGTAGTTTTCGGTGACCAGTTGGCATAGAATTATCGTGTTAGATCGAGATTTCACTCTCCCATATCTCGGAAGATGAAATCAAGATGTAGCGCCATGATTTTGGCCAAGATGCGAGGTTCTTTCTTTGCTAGGCTCTCCTTTTGTATCACTTCCACGTGAACATATTTTTTCACTTTATTGTTCCTGTACCACTCCTTTGCTTCCTCCTCTAGGACCCATTTTATCCCGTACATGCGTCGAGGTATTTGCAGCGAGGAGGATTCATCTTGCTCTTTTCTTCCCCTTTTCTGGCCTTTCTGTGAAGTGGTTGTTTTTCCTTTTCCTTGTCTTGCTTTTGGTGCCATTGTACTTGAGATTAAAATAATAGTCATGTTAGCTTCATCTCGGTGGATACAATCAACAAACAAGCAGTAGAGGCACCACCCCACACTTAATTTGTTGGCACAAACTAGTGAAGTGAACGATGTCGATCAATCAGACTTCATCGATATACGTTTAGGTGTTATGTTCCAACAACATAATCAGTGCAGTCATACTTTTCTTGTCATCTTAACTATCCTTTTTGATTCTATTTCATGAAATCTTGGCAATACTTTCATGTTTGGATTGATGTACCTTTTGAGCAAGATTACTACATAGAGATTCAATCAAGTTATGGCATTAGAAATAATCACAACATCGTATGTTTGTAGTCAACCATGATTTTCATCTCGATGAACAAGTCATTCCAACATGTAGGCTTTCTAGTTACAAGATTATTCAATTTTCTTGACCATGTCGATTCCGTAAAAGTATGACAGTGTATCAAAATCAAATTCAGGTTGGAACCAAGTCTAGAACACCCATACGTATTTTTTCACTCACTTAGTTGTATCACAACAAATCAACCACATTCAAATCACCAACACTACTTCAAGATTTAACAACTTATTATAGGCGTAGTATTGTAATACTTACGGAATATAAAAGAAGAGCAAAGAAGTACTTACTTGGTTGATGGCCTTGGAAGATGTTCTTGTAAAGTTAAAAGAGCAAAAAGAAAATTTTTGAGAGATTTTGGAGAGGTAGGCGGCGCTTAGGTTGAGTTTGCAATGAAATTTTGTTCTAAGACTAAGGTTCTATTTATAGGACAAGCTTGGGTCGGGTTTTGACCCATTTGGAATCGGATTACGAGACCAAAAAGTGAGCATAGGCGGCACCTATACATTGGCATTGTTAGGCATAGGCGGCGCCTATGCCATGGCATTCTAGATTCAGAGACAAAAGGCTTTTGCATAGGCGGCGCCTATGCTATGGCATTGTTAGGCATAGGCGGCGCCTATGCCATGGCATTCTAGATTCAGAGACAAAAGGCTTTTGCGTAGGCGCCGCCTATGCTATGGCATTGTTAGGCCTAGGCGGCGCCTATGCCATGGCATTCTAGATTCAGAGAGCTTAGGCCATAGCATAGGCCTTGCCTTGTTCGTTGCCTAGATTTTCATAGGCAATTCCTAACTCATAGCCTTTTGCTTCTTCATTCCCAACTTACCACCTTCAACATGCAATACTTCCAAATCAAAATTTGAAACCAATCTCCTCCTTTACACCTCTTGCACCTACACTTATTCAAAAACAACAAAAATGATTAGAACGATGGGTTGCCTCCCACCAAGCGCCTTAGTTTTGGTCATGGCTCGACTCTTCTTTTTGGATTTTTTTATTTAACAAAAACAAACTCTTAGTAAAATAATAAAAAATAAAAAATGATGGGTTGCCTCCCATCTAGCGCTTGATTTATTGTCGCGGCACGACATAGTTACCTCGAGTACTTAGATTTCATCGAGATAGATGGTGGCCATGCATTTTATCGAGTCAAGAGGACCGATATATGGTTTTACTCATTGGTCATTCACCTTAAAGACAACACCATTATTGTCTTCTAGCTCAACTACTCCAGACGAGTAGACTTGGCTAATTTTGTACGGACCAGACCATTTGGACCTTAACTTACCTGGGAATATCTTCAGTCTGGAATTGAAAAGAAGTACCATATCACCCTTTTGAAAGTTTCGTTGAACAATCCGTTGATCATGATACTTTTTCATCCGCTCCTTGTAGAAGTCTGATCTTTTATACGCATGTAGACGGAATTCATCCATCTCATTCAGCTGCTCCAATCTCATATTCATGGCCTCATCCCAATTCAAATTCAGTCGCTTCAACGCCCATAATGCTTTATGATCGAGCTCAATGGGCAAGTGACAAGCCTTCCCATAAACTAGTTGGTACGGGGACATGCCAATTGGCATTTTGAATGCAGTCCTATAAGCCCATAGTGCATCGTCCATCTTCCGAGACCAATCCTTCCTATTAGCGTTTACAGTTTTAGCAAGGATCTGCTTGATCTCTCGATTAGAAACCTCTACCTGTCCACTAGTTTGCGGGTGATAAGGCATGGCTACCTTATGTTGCTTGACCCTATATTTCACCAACACGGATTTGAACAGCTTGTTACAAAAGTGTGATCCTCCATCGCTTATGATGGTACGTGGTACCCCAAAACGAGAGAAGATATTTCTCTTTAAGAATGCTACAACACGCTTTCCTTCATTATCGGCCAGCGCTACTGCTTTGACCCATTTGGATACATAGTCGACAGCAACTAGGATATATTTCATCCCAAACGAATTTACGAGTGGGCCCATGAAATCAATACCCCACACATCAAACAACTCTACTTCAAGATTTTTTGACATGGGCATCTCATGGTGCTTCGAAATCGTGCCTTGTCTCTGACATTGGTCACATCTTCTCACAAATTCGTAGGCATCTCTAAATATCAAAGGCCAATAATAGCCGCTTTGCAATACCTTTCTTGCTGTTCGACCACCTGCATGGTGTCCCCCAACTTGGGAAGCATGATTTGCTTCCAAGATACTCGGCACTTCCACATGAGATATGCATCGCCTGATAACACCATCCGCGCATCGTCGAAACAAATATGGCTTATCCCAGAAGTAGTGTTTTACATCATGCATGAACTTCCTCTTTTGATGAAAAGACAGATGTGCAGGTATCACATTACTTACCATATAGTTTGCAAAGTCTGCGTACCATGGTAATTCTTCCACCATCGTGGCTAGGATCTCTTCATCGGGGAATACATCATTAATCTCAAGATCGGGCTGCGCTGTGTGCTCATTCTCAAGTCTAGATAGGTGATCATCCACTTGGTTTTCACAACCTCTTCTATCTTTTACCTCGAAATCAAATTCTTGCAGCAATAACACCCATCAAATTAGCCTCGGCTTTGCATCCTTCTTCGTCATTAGGTATCTCAGGGCTGCATGATCGGTATGAACCACCACTTTAGTCCCCAACAGGTAGGCACGAAACTTTTCAAAAGCATAAACAACTGCTAGAAGCTCTTGTTCCGTGACGGTATAATTCTTCTGGGCTCCATTCAAGACCTTGCTCGCGTAGTAGATTGGATGAAATAACTTTTCTCTTCTCTGTCCAAGTACAACACCCAAAGCTTATCCACTTGCATCACACATAACTTCAAATGGTAGGGACCAATCGGGCGCTACAATGATAGGAGCTTCAATTAGCTTCCCTTTGAGGCATTCGAATGCCTTCAATCAATCTTCACCGAAGTCGAACTTTGCATCTTTCTCCAAAAGCTTGCATAACGGACTAGCAATCTTGGAAAAGTCTTTAATGAACCTTCGATAAAAACCTGCATGCCCGAGGAAACTACGAACTCCCTTTACAGAGATTGGAGGTGGTAGTTTCTCGATGACTTCAATTTTAGCTCGATCCACCTCAATTCCTCTTTCGGAAATTTTATGCCCAAGAACAATACCTTCTTTAACCATAAAGTGGCACTTCTCCCAGTTTAGCACCAGGTTGAATTCAACACATCTCTGTAACGCCATACTTAGATTCGCCAAGCACAATTCAAATGACTCACCCACAACTGAAAAATCGTCCATAAATACCTCCAAGGTGTCTTCAACCATATCAGAAAAAATAGACATCATACAACGCTGAAAAGTGGAGGGTGCGTTACATAGCCCAAATGGCATACGTTTGAAGGCAAACGTACCATATGGGCATGTAAACGTTATCTTCTCTTGGTCTTCGGGAGCAATACAGATCTGATTATAGCCGAAATAACCATCTAAGAAGCAAAACCATCCTTTACCTTCCAATCGATCAAGCATTTGGTCCATGAATGGCATTGGGAAGTGATCCTTAAGCGTCCATGAATTCATCTTCCGGTAGTCCATGCATACTCTCCACCCTGTGACAGGTCTGAGTGGAATTAGCTCATTCCTTTCGTTTGCAACTACCGTCATGCCCCCTTTCTTGGGCACACACTGTACCGGACTCACCCATTTACTGTCAGAGATTGGATACACTACCCCTGCGTCTAACCACTTAATAATTTCTTTCTTCACCACCTCTTGCATAGGTGGATTCAAACGTCTTTGATTCTCAATAGTGGGTATGCAATTTTCTTCAAGCTGAATCTTGTGCATACATATCCCAGGCGGAATACCAATAATATCAGCGATGGTCCAACCGATGGCTCTCATGTATTTCCTTAGAACAGCGATGAGAGCTGCAACTTGCTGCTCACCTAAGTCAGTCGCCACAATAACCGAGAGGGTGTTTCCTCTTCCCAAGAATGCGTACTTTAGATGACTGGGTAGCTCCTTCAATTCTAACATTGGTGGCTCTTCAATGGATGGTTTAGCTGGTGGTGTAGGCCGATTTTTGAGATCGAGGTCCAGCTTCTTGGGAGCATAAGGATACGACCCTATTCCTGTTAGAGCACAAATAGTTTCTTCATAATTTTGAGCATCCTCACGCTCAATATTCATAAGCACAGACGCCAATGGGTCAACAATAAGCTGCTCCTCTACGGATAATTCTTTCTCATCATCAAAATAAACATCAGCTACCACGAACACGTTCAGATCTTTGGGTTGCTTCATTGATTTGCATACATCAAAGCGGACTACTTCGTCATTCATCCGGAATAAAATCTCATTCGCTCTTAAATCAATAAGCACACTCCCTGTTGCAAGGAAAGGGCACCCCAAGATTATGGGAACTTCAGAGTCCACCTCACAGTCCAGAATAACGAAGTCTGCTGGAAACATGAATGAAGAAACCTTCACCAATACATCATACAAAATACCAACAGGTCATTTTACCGACCTATCTGCCATCATGAGCCTCATATTGGTTGGAGTAGGATCACCCAACCCCAACTTTCTGTAAATAGATAGAGGCATCAAATTGATGCTAGCTCCCAAATCGCATAATGCCTTGGCAAAATTCAAAGATCCAACGGTGCAAGGAATCGTGAAAGCACCGGGGTCAGCCTTCTTCTGAACTAGTGATCTGGTAGCGATTGCACTGCAATGATGAACAGTATCCGTCAACTCATAACTTGCTGCCCGCTTCTTTGTCAAAAGATCCTTCATAAATTTTGCGTATCCAGGCATTTTTTCCAGTGCCTCGACCAAAGGAACATTAATAGTTAGCTGCTTCAATATAGTCATAAACTTATTGAACCTGGTATCGTCAGCTTTCTTCTTCAATCTCTGAGGAAAAGGTGGTGGTAGAAGGGGAATAGTTTTCTCCACCGCTTCCTTTTCATCTTGCTTCAGTTCGACGATCTTTTCAGGCTGTGGACGTTGAGAGGTGACGTCACGAACAACCTCATCAGCTGCTTCGGCATCTTTTGGTTCTGTAATAATCTCATTATCTTCTATATCATCAACCACCTGTTTGCCTTTAGATGGATTTTCCAACACTTTACCACTTCGGGTAGTAATAGCCATACACGATCCATCATTCCTCGAATTTTGCACTGTGTCGCTAGGTAGTGTTCCAGCTTTTCTTTGATTGAATGTCGCTGAAAGTTGACTCAATTGCTGCTCTAATTGCTTTATTGCAGTAGAATGCGAGTCAACCAATTGATTTATTGAAGACAAATCATTCTTCACCTCATTCACTCCCGTATTAGTTGCCTCTACTCCCTACAACAGCTTCGCCATCATATCTTCCATCAACATCTTCCCAGAGCCAGACGCCACAGCCTCACGGTTTGCAGGAGGAACATACAAACCACTCCTGTCAGTCTTATTCTTCCAACCACCTTGATCGCGGTCCTTGTATCCAGATTTATCATAATAGTTCCGACCTTGGTTTCCTTGGGCATTGCCTCGAAAACCCCCCTGATTATTCAAGTAGTTCGCTTCCTCCTCATAGTCAGATTTATCTCTTCCCTATGATACAACGGCTTTAACCTTTTCGGTCTTTCCTGATAATAAATGCTTGGTAAGAAGATCCATCTGCATTTTCATGTGAGCCATATCTTGGTCACATTCCTCTTGTCTACGCCTCTGCTCTGCAGTCAAGCCAATAGATACTGTAGAGCTTGCTACCTCAGAATCCCTGCTATGCCAAGCTCTACTCTGCTTTGTCAAACGATCTAGCATATCACTTGCCTCAAGAAAAGTAAGGTCCATGAATGACCCACCTGCAACATTATCAACCACTGGCTTTGTCACCGAGTTCAAAGCCCTATATAACATTTCCATCAAGTGGATATTCGTCATCTGATGGTTTGGGCACCGCATAAGCTTCTTCTTGAACCTCTCCAATGTTTCGTGGAGAGCTTCAGTTGGAAGCTATCGAAAATTGCTGATCTCATCTCTTAATTGTGCTCTTTTGGATGGCGGAAAGAATCTTTCTAGGAAAGCGTCTTTCAGTTGCCTCCAATTAGTAATAGAATCAGGAGTTAGCCCGTTCAACCATAGAGTTGCCTACCCAGACAGAGACAATAGAAATAAGCGCAGCCGAATTGCATTCTTCCCAACTCCTGGATTGTCAAACGACTTGCATGTTGAAATAAAGTTGATCAGATGCATATCCGGATCATCGCCTGTGAGTCCACCAAATAATCCCTTGAGCTGCAAATGGTTGTCCCAAACTTCGAGTATGGGGCATGCACTGAACAAAACCTGCAGAATACAAAAACAACAACTAAAAGTAAAATCTGAGAATTTTTTACCAAAGGGTCTAGTAACTATCACAACTTAGTTGACAACCGTATTCCCCGGCAACGGCACCAAAATTTGATAACGCTCAAACTACAGCTCTCGTAAGAGTGTAAGCGGTCGTTGTCAAATATAGAACCCAACTGGGTTGGGTGTCGAATCCCACAGGGAATACTTGGTCACTAAGTATGCAACGATTAGTAGACTGTTGATCGAAAATTCTATGAAAAGGGGGGGATTTAATTGTAGCGTGAATTAAGAGTATCAAAGTAACAAAGAAAAACGGAATGTTTAGTTGGTTTTAATCAATGAGAATTGTAAGTTAGGGTTATGTCCACCTTATGAGTTTTACGTATCTATTGGCTATGAGTTATGCGGAATTCAGACATGCATGCGCTTATAGAGATTCGTATTCTATGGTAAATCCTAGTGTCTTTCGACCATCAAGGATTATATCACTTTAACTCTTTCGAGCTTAAAGCGTATACTAATGGTACGAATTCTCCAAGAGGTTAATCCAGTTACGACACTAACTTTTAAACAGGGGTTGGTAGCCCTATTTCTTTGTCATTCTCTTTTTTCCAGACATGTAACTTTTCTTTCGAACAAGTTAATGCTATACTGGCGTATTCTATATGTTTGCAACCACAAGAATTCAATTAAGATGAAGAGAGTAATGATATAAGCAGCATACGTATCAAGAATTCACAAACTCATAGCAATAGATAGTATCTCATAAGGCTTCCATAACCCTAACAGAGAAGTTTAGCTACTCATGAGTGCAACGGAAATCATAACAGATATAATCATCATACCACAACCTAGAATAATCTTGGCGATGGAAGTGATATGGCGTCAAAAGCTCTCAAACATTTTGCCCTAGCCGTTCTTCTCAAGAGAGCCGAGTTCTCTGTGTTAGACTTTGTAACGTGAATTAGGAGCAAAAGTCGAATGAAAAAGACTTGAATTAATGAATGAGTGAATAATAAAAAGCTTGCTGAAGAATTCAGCAAATAGGGTTTTTATAACATCCTTGTCCTAGTCCTACTGAAATAGGGTTTTTATCCTTGTCCTAGTCCTACTGAAATAGGGTTTTTATCCTTGTCCTAGTCCTACTGGGTTACTGCATACTTGTCCTAATCCTACTAAGTTACTGTTGATCCCCCAAGTCTTTAGAAATGTTGTTTCTTCCCGGGACAAGTTCTCCATGCATCACTTTCAGTCCACAAGCTTCCAGAAGCTGCCTTCCTTCTTACGTGAAGTTTCCTTTGGCGTCCAACAGTCCATAAAATGCTGAAATCTTCATCATTCATTCCTGAAAACTTGCTAATCACGTTGGTTAGCTCACTTATAGGAAAAAGGACTAAAAGTGCAGGAATTATATATTTTGTCCTTAAAACTTAGCTAAAATATGGGTAAAGTATAGTACTTTAGGCGTGTAAATACGCCCAACATCAATCCCGTATCTCTCATCCACGTAGGAGTGAAAATAATCTAAATCCTATATTGGCGCGTAGTTCTGGGTTATAAAACCGTAGTAACGTACCCATCTCGATGCTAAATACTACTCCCATTAAATCTGTATGCTTATTTTGAAGAAAATCCACTTTAAAATAGTCTAATGGTTTGTAATAAAAGCCAATTGTATATCAGTAAAGCTAAATCTATAATCTGAATCTGTAAAGTGAATTTCATATCTAGTCTAAGATCAAAAGGTCAAATCTTTATCAATAATCTGAAAGGAATCTAGTCATAGGGTGCTTATAGCACAACAATTCTTGAAATAGCAATCTTAAATTAGGGGTTAATGACCCATGTATCAATCTAATGTTAAAACATCAAAATATCCATGCTTGATAATGTAAACATTGATAATTTAATTCAAAATCTGGAAATTACTGCAATACTCATGAAATTATGAACATATTCATATAATTCAATTTCTAAATCATTGGAAATCTCATAAGCTTGTAAATAACAATAATGGGTATAAGCCCTAACTTCACTTTCATGGGAAAACACATAAAAATCCAGTAAATTTGTAATTAAAATAAGTTTTGGGCACAAGGATGAAAGGATTATCCTTGTTGAAAAATCTCATATACCTTAATTGATGATCTTTGATGAAAATCTTGAATCTTGAATTCCTATTGTGCTTTTGGAGATGAATTCTTAGAGTTCTTGTATTGGGAATCCTTAATCTTGAGTTTTCTTGGAGAATTAATAGAGGAATTTGAATTTTTTGGTGAGAAAGTTTGATGATCTAAGGTTTTATTTTGAGAGATAGTAGATGAAATAGGCATAAAATGCCTTGGAATATGTTAAATCTTGTGTTTTGGATAGATTGGGGCCTTGGGAATTTACCAAAATACCCCCTTTAAACCTTTAAAACGGAACTGAAAACGTGATATTTTTTCGAACTGGCTGGCCACCCGATGCGCCATTATCACGGTGGCTCACTGAAAATTGATAAATGGGAACTAGGCATGCAACGCGACACGCCACAATCGTGGTGCCCTATAATTTTTCCATTTTCTCCACCAACGCGACGCGGTAAGATTGCGTTGGGCTACTCGATTTTGACAAATGAGAAAATGGACCACTCTGCGGCGCGTCAATATCGCGGAGGTCCACTGAAATTGACGATTGCTATTTTTTCCTTCTCCGCGACGCGCTGAGAGTCCAGGTGGCACACTGTCAACTTAAAAATGCTCTAACTTCTCAGCCGAGTGTCGGATTTGGGCGAATTTGGTATCGATGGAAAGCTTATTCAATTTTTCACACAATTGAAAGTAAAAATCTTGAAAATACCGTACGAAATAAAAGGTATTCATTTTTAAGCTAATCTTTAACATTTTATGGATGGATTTGAGCTAGGAAGAGTGAAGGGTATTACAATATCTCCTCCTTGGGAACATTCGTCCTCGAATGTGGCTAGTTAAGCTGATAATATTGAGTAATCTGAGGCTATAAGCTATCATGCACAACTGAAATAAATTGAATAACTGATTATCAACATCATGAGCTGATCTGCGAGTGCATGAACTCTCATAAAAATAGCTACATGGCTGAGATAGGAACGAGAGGGTCAACTTATGAGTAACAATTTCTTTAGGCTGGATATGATTTCATGAGAAAAGATGAGAGGTTCATGACATGAAAACTCAGGGTATTACAACATCTCCCCCTGGGATCATTTGTCCCCGAATGATACTAATTTGGTTGAAATACTAGGAAAAGACTGAGATGATACACAAGATACTTACGAACTGAATCATGACTTCATATCTGAATCTGAAACTAATGCGCTATGCATGTACTGAGCTGAATTTCGTAATTTACATGGATGCGTACAACCTACCTCTTGGAAAGGGCCATACTCACAAAATTTTAGGTAGTGAGACTAGGCTAAAACGGAAGATGGAAAAACTCTAGAAATTTATCTGTCTGACTGTTAAGCTGAATTGCTGACTATACGGACCGAATTATACTGAATGCTCACACCCAAACAGGGTATTTCTTCAATACTCTATTAGAAAGTTCTAACGATATGAGGGAGTAAAGAACTCCAGGCATGATCTGAACAAGACCTTTGAATAAGAGATTACAACATAGCTACCACTCTATAGCATAGAACATAGATCCATAAATCATAAGCTAGAATGGAATCGCTAGGCCTTTAGCGACGCAACTTCTTACTTTAAAGCTTAGCAATACTTTCTCAAATACTCTCTTAACTATACTATCCCCTTAAATACCATAATCACTTGATTCAACTTATAATCTTCATGAGGCATTGATAAACTTGTCTATTAAAGTTTAACTAAAAAAAAATTCTCTCATCATAGTCAGGCCAAATCCCGAAATCACCAGGTGCTACACATATCACCACACCATAACACTAATCTAAACCATGAATTCAATATCCAAGTAGTGTCATAATTACTCACTTCTAGCATAATTCTTCTTATCACTTCTATAATGAAATTCAAACTCTTACTAGGGAATCGAAGTCATTAGCGCACAACATACCCATCCTACCTATATACCAACATAACATTCAAGCCTATCTTCATAACCACATATGCACTTCTAAACAAATACCCATAAGAGCATCTTTCTCATATCCTACAAACCTCTCTCAAGAACAACTTCTATGCACTATCCTTAAGAATTCACCCATAACCTTTCAACTACCCATGACATACATCAAAGACTTGGCCTCAATATTACTTCACACTTACAACCTTAGCTAAAATAAGAATATAACAATTTTTCATCAATAAGAAACATTTACTCTCTCCCATCCACACAATTGCTCAACATTACTATCTTGACCTGGGAGAGGTCACTGAAAGGTTGGAATGTCAGGATACAGAACACGAAGGGATACTAAGTATAGCTTGACACTCTACTGCGTTCTGAGGAATAGAGCATTCACGACATGGATTTATTAGAGAGATCTAATTCAAGAGCGTACATGATATAAATCTGGATTTTGCTTGATCGTTAAGGGCGTTGCATGAGTACTAAAATTGAACTTACCGTAAAGCATGGGTACCTGAGTCATAAGTTGCATGACCTAAATTTTTGAATTCATGACTTTATGGAATATGATTCCAACTGCTGAATGGGCTGGAACTCTTCATACTAGGAACTGGGGAGTACATGGTTCTCTATTATGGGCATAAACATGAACTATTATCAAGGAGTTTACACATAAGGCATGAGTAGACATCGTGATGATTGAAGCACTAATACTGAAATAAGAATGAGTCGGGCATCTTCCTTTCACACTGGTAGCACTACTAAAACCTGAGAATCTGACTTGGTTACTCATTCTATCATCTTGTCCATAACTTTAAGCCATCACTCTAAGTTTGAGGAACCCTTTACTAAACTTTAAAATGAACTACAATCACTGCACCCTAGAGCCTGAAACACAACAATACACACAAATAATAAACTTACTCTGAAAGCCTACACCTGAAAGTGTAAAACCCACTTCTAATATTTCCTTCCGAGGTATAACTTTTTCTTTCAATAGCCCCACTAGTCATCACATAATACATTGGACACTTACTAACTTAGAATCTTGATGAGTATCACCACATCCTGAGTTTACCCCATCTAGGGCCTCAACTCTTATTTCTATTTGCTCAATCTTCAAGGATTCAAACTTAGATTCGATCACTTAACACGGATATCTTCAACCTTTAATAAACTATACTACTTCCATCATATCCTACCAATATCATATCCCTAAACTTATATTTCTAAACCATGAGAATCAAGATCATACCAAGAAGTTCAACATTATCTATCCCTACTCAGCTCCTTAACTTGGCTATTAAAAACAACATATACTATATAACTAGTCTTTTTCCACTTAGCAACCCAACGGTACTACTAAAACTAACCATTCACAATACGTAATAACCTTAGAAAATAATGCAACCTCATATCACCTTGGGCATGCTTCTTCATCATACATATAACATCATGCTTAATTACGAACAACTGAACTCAAACTCTTGCACATACTGTTCAAGCCTACTAGATCACTTCCATACGACTAGCATCACTAACCAAGAAGTCATTACATCCACTTTGATGACCATCAACTGTTCAAACATAATGTCTAGTGCTAAACATAATTTAACCAACCACCTTGCATACAATTCTCACTTGAAAGCTATAAAATAAAACATCAAGAAACACTAGCCCACTAGAATATCATAACAAAAATAATCGATCATAATCATATGGTCTATCTTATCATAATCCATTAACAGATCCTCCTTCTACACATCATTACTATTTACCCTTCTACACAACATATCTAAATTACTATCATCGCTCTACAAGTTTTAGCCAAACTGGGAAGCCAAAATTAATGATACTAAACCACCAAACACTTCATTAATATCCTATACCTTTCCATCACAATATTTACCATCAATAACTCCTTCCGTACTTCAACCAAACAACAATTCTCCTTAACTATTAAATCTCTCTCTATCCTCCACCAAACTAACACACAAGGACATAATATCTTAACACAACTCGATAACATGCATAAGTTTACCTCTATACTTTCTACCAATCGCCATTCCCACATTTCTTGTCACTACTCTTCTATACCCATACTTTCAACTATAATAAGGTTCTACTATTCATAAATCATAACACTAAAGTTCATCATATCCCTCGAGTGCACACTGTATTTAACAATCTAGGTTTACACTATCTCCTCTCATGAGTACTATCTGTATGGAAAAAAGTCAATGGGAAATCTGAACACATATCTAATTCTGTCTCAACTGAATAACTCATAAGAATAAGGACATAACTTTCAACTTGAGGGACTTATGACACACTAGAGAGCGCCTCTCAAGCCCCTTACGTGACTTCTTAAATTTCTGCTAGTAAATCTGGGAGCATTATTTGAGAAGAATTAGAATTTGCTAATAGTGTTATCTCGAGAATAAGTCATAGGTGAAGAATTTTGGGGTAACACACGAGTAGACAGGAGTTTCTAAAGGAACAACTTTACAGCACAATCTAGATATGAACAGAGGGAAACTTTTCTTAAATACTTTGTATCCTCTCGAAGAAAAGTACAGACGTCTCAGTACCATTCTACAAAACTCTACTAGGATATGGCTTCATAGAAACCCTAGGACACTTGAAACTTGTTCTCTGATACCAAGTTTGTAACACCCCAAAAATGGTCCCGAGACGTCACACGGTACTTAGGACCACAAGTGATCCCAAGCTAACCCTTCTACGAGCATAACTCATAAGCAACTGAATAAATATGTATAAAATAACTGAGTTTACTGTGCAGAAACATGAAAATGATGGAATCTCTGAAATTACAATACGAATACTACTTTTACAATCTTATAAACTCTGAAAAAAAGGACTGAATTTACATAACTGACTCTAACTGACGTCTATGAAGTCTCAACTATACTGACTATAGATAGCTAGGATGCGACCCCAACTACCACTAATCAATACATAGGAGTAGGAAAGTAAATTATATAAATAACATCTAACTAAAGTCCCCGAAGTAGGGTGACTCATCATCTGCTGGCTGGAATCTACAACTGTCTGATTCTGACTGTACATACCATGACTTGTACCTACATTATGATATAATGTAGCACATAAACGTATATGTGGATCAGTAGTTTAAGGATGTACTGAGTATATGGGGGTGAATGCATAAGTAAAACATTATCATCAAATTTTATAAAATCATGCATGCTAAATATAAATGACTCACATAGGCTTGAGTAATCTGAAATCTAAAAATCATGAATAGTAAAGCATATAGTATAAATCTTGTGAGTCATAACACTTAGTTCTAAAATCTGTATTTCTGTTCTATTCTTAAATCATATAGGCTAAGTGAAAAAGGGCTCACTTTTTTATGTCTGAAATTAAAATCTGTAATTTTGTAATCTGAAATCTCAAGTAAAATAATATATGAGTAAGTTTGTGAGCCTTTACACTTAGTTTTTCTAAAAGCTTTTCTATTACTCTTTTCGGTTAGCTAGCAGGGAGGTTCTCTTAATTGACATAAACTATGTAAGCATTCATGGAGTCCAACGTTCTTGTCCCCCTAAGGAGAAATCCTCACGTTGGGGAGAGGAGTCATACTCTTGCTAGGGAGTATAACCTATCTGAGTGATCACGTATCTGTCATCCACGTAGAAGTGGGAATAATCTAAAACCGACATTGGCACGTAGTTTTGGGGTATGAAACCATAGTAACGTACCCATCTCGGTGCTAAATACTACTCCCATTAAATTTGTATGCTCATTCTGAAGAAAATCCACTTTAAAATAGTCTAATGGTTTGTAATAAAAACCAATTGTATATCTGTAAAGCTAAATCTATAATCTGAATCTGTAAAGTGGATTTCATATCTAGTCTGAGATCAAAAGGTCAAATCTTTATCAATAATCTGAAAGATATCTAGTCATAGCGTGCTTATAGCACAATAATTCTTCAAATAGCAATCTTAAATTAGGGCTTAATGACCTATGTATCAATCTCATGTTGAAACATCAAAATATCCATGCTTGATAATGTAAACATTGATAATTTAATTCAAAATCATGAAATTACTGCAATACTCATGAAATTATGAACATATTCATATAATTCAACATCGAAATCAGTAGAAATCTCATAAGCTTGTAAATAGCAATAAAGGGTATAAACCCTAACTTCACTTTCATGGGAAAACACATAAAAAATCAGTAAATTTGTAATTAAAATAAGTATTGGGCACAAGGATGAAAGGATTATCCTTGTTGAAAAATCCCACATACCTTAATTGATGATCTTAGATGAAAAGCTTGAATCTTGAATTCCTATTGTGCTTTTGGAGATGAATTTTTGGAGTTCTTGTATTGGGTATTCTTAATCTTGAGTTTCTTTGGAGAATTAATGGAGGAATTTGGATTTCTTAGGGAGAAAGTTTGATGATCTAGGGTTTTGTTTTGAGAGAGAGTAGATAAAATAAGCATAAAGTGACTTGGAATGTGTTAAATCTTGTGTGTTGGACGGATTGGAACCTTGAAAATTTACCAAAATACCCTATAACAACCCGAAATCACCTCTTGGGATGTCACATAGTGCTTAAGGCTACAAGTAGCCCCAAGCTAACCCTTTGAGCCTATCACTACTTATAATAACTCATTCAAGAAGGAATATACAAAACACTGGCACTATTATATCATTGAAAGGAAATACGAAGATAATACTCGGTCCAAACGACCACGATACTGGAAATCTCAACACAACCATAATCTGATAACTAGTCTGACAAAGCCTCTACTACTCCATGAACTCGAGAGACGTTGGGACAGGTCCCTAACTGACTCAAACTGAACTGAAAGTAATAACATAAACACTCAAATACTGAAATGTCTGAAGATAGGTCATCAAACCATGAGGACTCAACACTGTAGAAATATAGATGAAGGTACTCGGGTATCACTGAAAAGGCTGGGACTGAGCACCTGAACCTACATTATAAGACAATGTAGCACATAGACGTATATGTGGATCAGCACTTGGGAATGTACTAAGTATATGGGGGTGTATGCATTTACATAAAACCATATCAATACTCTTTAATCAAATCATGCTTGCAAATAGAAATGACTCACATAGATTGAATAAGTCTAAAATGTAAAGCTCATAAATCATGTAGAGTGAAGCATGTAACACAAATCTTGTGAGTCATTATACTTTGACTTTAAAATTTGTGCTCTCCTCTTATTCTCATTACTCATAGGATGAAGAAATCTTTAAACAATACTTTCAACTCATGCATATATATCATGGAGAGTAACACCTCTTTATTGCTCAAGAACTTATAACTCTTCTGAACTCAAACACTTGGAACTCGGAATCATATGACTTTGGTTTAAAAACTAATGATCAACTCTTATTAGTAGAGAAAACTACTTCCTTCTTTGGAAAAATACTCAAAAGAAATTCGTTCACTTTAGAAAATATATCATTTCAAAGCTTTAGGGAAAATACTCTATCTCAATGGAAAATACTTTAGTTTAGGGAGGTTCTCTTAACCGACATAAACCATGCGAGCTACATGGAGTCCAACATTTTGTCCTCCTAAGAAAGAAACCTCATGTTAGGGAGAGGCATCATACTCTTTCCAAGGAGTATAACCTCAACTCAGTGATCACTTATCTCGGCCTCGAGCCCAATCATCTCGGCCTTAGGTCCAAAATCTCAAACCAACGGTGGCACGTAGTTCTGGGGTAAGAAACCGTAGTAACTTACCCAACTCGGTGCTAAATACAACTCCATTTAGTTTATCTCGGTCATCTCATGAAAATCCACTTTCAAAATAATCTCATGGTTCATAATCGCATGTAGTGAAGTGGATTTCAAAGCTCTATGACCATTAGGTCAAAACATTTCTCAATAATTTCAGAATACTCAAATCATGGGTGCTTATAGCACAAAAGTTCATAAAATTGCAAGTCTCAAGTAGGGCTTAATGACCCATCATTCAATTTCAAGTTAAAACTCATCAAAATACATATTAGATAGCATATAGATTCATAAATCATATACAAAATTTGGAATTTACAGCAATTTAGCTCATAATCTCAACATACTCATATACTTCAATTTCTCATACATTTCAACTATTAACTTCTCAAGGATTAAAATCATGGGGTATAGACCCAACTGCAATTTCTCAAGAAAACATGTAAAAATTATGCCATTAGACTCTCAATTCATGGGAAACATCAAAATCTTGCAACTAATAACAATAGGTGAAAATTCCAATTCAATTTCATGTAAAATCTCATAAATTGCAGAAAATTGTAGTTTAAATAAGCCTTTGGGCCCAAGGGTGAAAGGATTATCCTTGTTCAAAACCCCACATACCTTAGATTATAAAATTGGATGAACAAGCTTGCTTCAAACTCTTCTTCTTACTCTTGAGAGAGGGTTCTTGCAACCCTTGAACTTGGGGAACTTAAATCTCAACTCAATTTGTAGAATCTATGGTGAGTTCTTAGATTTCTTGGAGAAGGGTTTTAGATTTGATCTTGAGGGAGAAACCCTAACTCTCTTGTGTTTTGGATGATGAATGAAGCCATTTTCTTTTTTTTTGGAATATATCGAGGTATAAAAGAGTGGAAAAGACCAAAAATCCCTTTTAAAAATGAGTAAAAAATACTGAACATGGGCTGCAACGGTCGGAGCGACGGTCCGTCGCTAACCTGACGGTCCGTCGGATCGTCCGTCACACGTTGGTCAAAAAAGAACACACTGCCTTGATACGATGGTCTCAGCAACGGTCCATCGCAAACTCGATGGTCCATCGGATTGTCCATCGCACGTTGGCCAGAATGAGGCCACACTGCCTCAGTGGCGAAGGTCTCAGCGACGGTCCGTCGTCCTGGCCGTCGTACTTGGGCCAAAAAAGGGAGTTACTGCCTTGGTTGCGACAGGCCAAGCGACGGTCAATCGCAGACTCAACGGTCCATTGGATCGTCCGTCGCACCTGGGCGATTCCGACAACTCTCAGTCAAACAGCCATAACTTCTCACCCCGATGCCAGATTTGGACGAAATTGGTATCATTGGAAAGCTAATTCAATTCTCTACACTTCAAAAAGTCTAATTTAAGAAAATTCTACATGTTTTAAATACCAATCACTTGGGAAGTCTCTTCTCAATCTTTTAGGGCCAAAATTACACTTCACTTGACTCTCTCAAGGCTCAAACTACAAGGGAGCTTTGCGGGGTCTTACAATATCTCCCTTTTGGAAACATTCATCCTCTAATGTCGCTAGTTAGACTAGGAACATGGGAAAATAGAGTACGCATAGTTGAAGTAATTTGGTTAACGGCTCAAAATCTCTCTAAACTCTTGAATACCTCAGAAATTGCAAGAATAGATATATAGCTAAACTTTAGATAAGAAGGGCTAAATTAAGGAAGAATAATACCTTCAGATTGATCTGAACTCATGAAAAAGAGGTGCGGGTACTTGGCTCGCATGTCTGCTACTGCCTCCCAAGTAGCGCCCTCAACTGACTGGTTCCCAACACTTTGACAAAGGGAACCTCTTTGTTCCTCAGTCTACGGATCTAAAAATCAAGGATCTCAACGGGAATCTCATCAAATAAATGACTGTTCTGAATATCAGCACTCTCTGAAGGATCTACCACCACGGAATCACCAATATGCTTCTTATGCATGGAGACATAAAAATTAGGATAAACGGCTGACAACTCTGTGGGCAACTCAACCTCATAGGCTACTTTACCAACACGGCTCAAGACTCTATACAGGCCAACATAACGGGGACTAAGCTTTTCCTTTTTGCCAAACCTCTTCACCTCTTTCATAGGTGAAATCTTCAAGTACACCAAGTCACCCACCTCAAACTCAAGATCTCTTCTCCTCACATCGGTGTGTGACTTTTGACAACTCTGAGCTGTCTTCAACCTTTCTCTAATCAACTTAACTTTTTCCATAGCTTTTAACACTGTGTCAGTCCCAATCGCGATAGCTTCACCCACTTCAAACCAACCTATGGGTGATCTACATCTTCTACCATACAAAGCCTCAAATGGTGCCATCTCAATGCTATCATGGTAACTATTGTTATAGGCAAATTCAATCAATAGCAAATGCTCACCCCAATTACCTTTAAAATCAAGAGCACACACCCTCAACATATCTTCTAGAGTCTGAATGGTCATCTCAGCCTGACCATCTATGTGCGGATGAAAAGCAGAACTTAAATGAACTTGGGTACCAAGACCCTGCTAAAATGCCCTTTAAAATTAAGAAGTAAACTGAGTACCCTATCCGAAATTATAGACGAGGGAACTCCGTGCAGCCTGACTAACTCTCGGATATACAATTTAGCATAATCCTCAGTTGTATAAGATGTATGCATGGGCAAGAAGTGCGCGAACTTAGTCAGCCTGTCTACAACAACCCAAATAGAATCATGATGATGATGATGCAAAAGAGGTAACCCAGTCAGGAAATCCATATTCACCACCTCTCACTTCCAAGTGGGTATACCAAACTCTTGCATCACACCACCAGGTCTTTGGTGCTCTACCTTAACCTGTTGACGCGTTGTACACTTTGCTACAAACTCAGCTATATCCTTCTTCATACCATTCCACCAATAGATGTCCCACAAGTCGCGGTACATCCTGGTAGTGCCGGGATGAATAAAATACCTCGCGCCATGCGCTTTAGCCATAATCCTCTGCCTCAGATTATCAACACATGGAACGAATAATCTACCCTGCAATCTCAACACGCCATCTCCCCCTTGGGAGAAAACCTTTACCTTTTGGTCTTTAACAGCCTTCTTCAGTCTGACCAAACTAGGATCTCTATCTTGCTTCTTCTTTTTTTTCAAAACTAAAGAGGATTCGGAACTACTTTGCACCAAAGTACTTCCCTCAGCTGAATCAAGCAACCTAACACCCAATCTAGCCAGGCAATGCACATCACGAGCTAACTCTTTCTTACCTTCCTCTACATAAGCAACACTACCTATAGACAATCTGCTAAGGGCATCCGCCACTACATTGGCCTTGCCCGGGTGATACAATACACTCATATCATAGTCTTTTAACAACTCTAACCACCTCATCTACCTAAGATTCAACTCTCTCTGAGTAAACACATACTGCAAGCTCTTATGATAAGTAAACACATCAACATGAATACCATAAAGATCGTGTCTCCAGATTTTCAAAGCAAAGACCACAGCAGCTAACTCAAGATCATGGGTTGGGTAATTCTTTTCATGCGGCTTTAACTGTCTAGAGGCATAGGCTATAACCTTACCTCTTTGCATCAACACACAACCCAAACCAATTCTATAGGTATCACAATACACCACAAAACCATATGTACCATCAGGCAAAGTCAACACAGGGGTTGAAGTAAGTCGAGTCTTCGACTCCTAAAACCGCTTCTCACAGGAATCTGATCACTGGAACTTAACTTTCTTTTGGGTCAACCGGGTCATGGGAGACGCAATAGAGGAGAAACCTTCAACAAAACGGCGGTAGTAGCCTGCTAGACCCAAGAAACTTCTAATATCAGATGGAGAGATATGTCTAGGACAATTTCTTACAACTTCTATCTTTTGGGGATCAGCTCTAATACCTTTGGCTGAAATAATATAACCCAGAAAGGCTACAGACCTTAGCCAAAATTCACACTTACTGAATTTGGCAAACAACTGGTGACCTTTAAGAGTTTGCAAGACAATTCTAAGGTGATCTGCATGATCACGCTTACTACGAGAGTAGACAAGGATGTCATCTATGAACACTATGACAAACATATCAATATATTGCTTGAACACTCGATTCATGAGGTCAATAAAAATTGTTGGGGCATTAGTTAGCCCAAAAGACATGACTAGAAACTCAAAGTGACCATAGCGGGTTCGGAAGGCTGTCTTTGGAATATCACATTCCCTCACTTTAAGTTGATGATAGCCGAATCTAAGGTCTATCTTGGAGAAATAACTTGCACCTTGCAACTGATCAAACAGGTCATTAATTCTCGAAAAAGGATACTTATTTTTTACTGTGACCTTGTTAAGCTGACGATAGTCAATGCACATACGCAAATAACCATCTTTCTTCTGCACGAATAGAACAGGTGCTCCCCAAGGAGAAATACTGGGTCTTATGAAAACTTTGTCTAAAAGATCTTTGAGTTGCTCTTTCAACTCCTAAAGCTCAGCAGGTGTCATACGGTATGGCAGAATAGAAATGGGACGAGTGTCGAGAAGAAGGTCAATCCTGAATTCTATATCTCTATCGGGAGGTACCCCTGGGAGATCTTTCAAAAAAACATCTGGAAACTCATTAACAATATTGACTGACTGAATAGTTGGAGCCTCGGACTTAGTGTCTTTGACTCTAACTAGGTAATAGATGTAACCCTTGGATATTAGCCTTTTGGCTTTAAGATAGGAGATAAAATGGCTCTTGGGAGATACCAAACTCCCGGACCACTCAAAACCTGGCTCATCAGAGAACTGAAACTTGACCACATGGGTACGACAGTCTATAGATGCATAACAAGAATGAAGCCAATCCATACCCAAAATAAGGTCAAAATCCACCATGTCTAACTCTATCAAATCAGCAAGTATGACTCTATGAAGAACAGTAACAGGACAATCTCTATACACTTATTTAGCAACAGCTGACTCCCCTACTGGTATGGAGACTAGGAAAGGCTCAGGAATCTTTTCGGGACTCATTTTGAAATTCATAGCCACAAGTGGGGTCACATAGGAGAGACTTGACCCGGGTCCAACAACACATAAACATCAAAACAAAAGACGTGGAGCATAACAGTAACAATATCGGGAGAGTCCTCCTCCTCCTGACGGGATGGTAAGGCATAGAATCTATTCTGGCGCTGACCGCCAGTAGTGCTAGATGAAGCACCCTGAACAGGGGCGGGACGAGGGATAGGAGCTGGTGTACTAGTAGTCTGTGCCTGAGGTCGGGCATCTCTGGTCCCCTGCTTAGTATGCGGACAATCTCTAAGTCTGTGGCCCTGCTTACCACAACCAAAACAACCCCTCAAATTTGTGAAACACTCACCGAGATGATCCCTACCACACTTAGCATAAGGAGGATAACGGGGCCTATTACCAACACTATTCTGCGACCTAGACATAAAAGACCTGCTTTCTTGCTCCTGTCTGCCTCTAGGTGTGGGAATACTAGCTGATGAAGTCTCTGGAATAGACAGATATCTCTGAAATCGAGAGCGGTTTTCTCTATCGAACCTAGGTTGACTATACTTATGCTGCTCAGATCTAGCCCTCTTGTTACCCCTCACTCAGTCTCTCTCTCTAATCTTGTCTGCCTCTATCTGCTGTGTATGCATCATCAACCTAGACAGATCCATATCCCTATACAGCATCGTAGTCCTACACTCTTTCAGCACCAAACCAGAAACACCTGTCACAAACTTGCTCATATTAGCTCGGGTGTCAAAAATCAAATCAGAAGCATACTTGGCCAACTGGTTGAACTTCAAGCAGTACTCCTTAACAGTCATGGAGCCCTACCTCAAGTTCATAAACTCCTCAATATTTACTTCCCCCATCTCAAGCAGAAAGAACTTGTCCAAGAATGCATCTTGGAATACCTGCCAAGTCATAGGAGCAACATCCTTACCTCTACCTTTCCTTCACAATACAACCCA
Source organism: Capsicum pubescens (assembly GCA_030864215.1). NCBI lineage: Eukaryota > Viridiplantae > Streptophyta > Magnoliopsida > Solanales > Solanaceae > Capsicum > Capsicum pubescens. The sequence goes on from CM061538.1 coordinate 103,619,914, forward strand.
GTCATAAGCAATGTCCTTCAACCTGTAAGACGCAAACTCAACATTTTCTTCCTCGGAAACATGCATCACCTACGTGATCTTTCTCACCTCTTCAAGGTATAACTGTGGGTCCTCACCTGCCTTGAGCCCATAAAACTCTAGCAGATTCATCCGCATGAAATCACGGATCCTAGAAGCGTCTACATCACCTCCCTACTGATTTGCAACTGCAGCCTGGCTATGACTGTTTGGTCTAACGCCTGAAAGGCCGCCCGAAACTCAGTATGACACACAGTCTCATTCAAAGGATCAACAAGTGGGGGTTGCTCATCATTATTTCTGCAGGCATTCGCTCTTCGGAGAGGCATTTTCTAAAATAAAAGAGCACAAATTATTAGATAAGAGGGACAATTACAGGCATGATGGAATCTGAAAGAAAGAAACAACTTTTTCCTAAAACGTCTTCTAGCCTCTTACTCATAGATGTGGCATGCTACACATTGATGATCAAGACTCTACTCAACGCGGCTTGTCAGACTCTCTAGGACTTCTTTAAAACCTTAGGCTCTGATACTAAGTTTGTAACGACCCGAAATCACCTCCCAAGATGTCACATAGTGCTTAAGGCTATAAGTAGCCCCAAGCTAACCCTTTGCACCTATCACTACTTATAATAACTCATTCAAGAAGGAATATACAAAACACTGGCACTGTCATATCACTGAAAGAAAATACGAAGATAATACTCGGTCCAAACGACCACGATACCGGGAATCTCAACACAACTACAATCTGATAACTAGTCTGACAAAGCCTCTACTACTCCATGAACTCGAGCGCCGTTGGGACAAGTCCCCAACTGACTCAAACTGAACTGAAAGTAATAACATAAACACTTGAATACTAAAATATCTGAAGATAGGTCATCAAACCATGAGGACTCACCACTGTAGAAATATAGATAAAGGTACTCAGGAATCACTAACGAGGCTGGGACTGAGCACCTGAACCTACATTATAAGACAATGTAGTACATAGACGTATATGTGGATCAACACTTGGGAATGTACTGAGTATATGGGGGTGTATGCATTTACATAAAACCATATCAATACTCTTTAATCAAATTATAGATGCAAATAGAAATGACTCACATGGCTTGAATAAGTCTAAAACATAAAGCTCATAAATCATGTAGAGTGAAGTATGTAACACAAATCTCATGATTCATTATACTTTGTCTTTAAAATCTGTGCTCTCATCCTATTCTCATTACTCATAGGATAAAGGAAGCTTTAAACAATACTTTCAACTCATGCATATATCTCATGGAGAGTAAAACCTCTTTATTGCTCAAGAACTTATAACTCTTTTGAACTCAAACACTTGGAACTCGGAATCATATGACTTTGGTTTAAAAACTGATGATCAACTCTTATTAGTATAGAAAACTACTTCCTTCTTTGGAAAACTACTCAAAAGCAATTCGTTCACTTTAGAAAATATCTCATCTCAAAGCTTTAGGGAAAATATTCTATCTCAATGGAAAATTCTTTAGTTTAGGGAGGTTCTCTTAATCGACATAAACCATGCGAGCTACATGGAGTCCAACGTTTTTTCCTCCTAAGGAAAAAACCTCACGTTGGGGAGAGGCATCATACTCTTTCCAAGGAGTATAACCTCAACTCAGTGATCACTTATCTCGACCTCGGGCCCAATCACCTCGGCCTTAGGCCCAAAATCTCAAACCTACGGTGGTACGTAGTTCTGGGGTAAGAAACCGTAGTAACTTACCCAACTCGGTGCTAAACACTACTCCCTTTAGTTTATCTCTCTTATCTCATGAAATCCACTTTAGAATAATCTCATGGATCAATAAGAACCCAACTATAAAATCTATAATCTCATGTAGTGAAGTGGATTTCAAAGCTCTATGACCATTTGATCAAAACATTTCTCAATAATCTCAGAATACTCCAATCATGGGTGCTTATAGCACAAGAGTTCATAAAATTGCAAGTCTTAAGTAGGGCTTAATGACCAATAATTCAATCTTAAGTTAAAACTCATCAAAATGCATATTAGATAGCATATAGATTCATAAATCATATAGAAATATGGATTTTACAGCAATTTAGCTCATAATCTCAACATACTCATAGACTTTAATATCTTAAACATTTCAACTATTATCTTCTCAAGGATTAAAATCATGGGGTATAGACCCAGCTGCAATTTCTCAAGAAAACATGTAAAAATCATGCCATTAGACTCTCAATTCATGGGAAACATCAAAAGCTAGCAACTAATGACAATGGATGAAAAATCCCAATTCAATTTCATGTAAAATCTCATAAATTACAAAAAATTGTTGTTTAAATAAGCCTTTGGACACAAGGGTGAAAGGATTACCCTTGTTCAAAACCCCACATACCTTAGATTATGAAATTGGATTAACAAGATTGCTTCAAACTCTTCTTCTTACTCTTGAGAGAGGGTTCTTGCAACCCTTGAACTTAGGTAACTTAAATCTCAACTCAATTTATAGAATCTATGGTGAGTTCTTGGATTTCTTGGAGAAGGGTTTTAGATTTGATCTTGAGGGATAAACCCTAGCTCCCTTGTGTTTTGGATGATGAATGAAGCCATTTGCTTCGTTTGGAATATATCAAGGTATAAAAGAGTGGAAAAGACCAAAAATCCCTTTTAAAAATGAGTTAAAAATACTGAACGGGGGCTGCGATGGTCCGTCGCTAGCCTGACGGTCCGTCGAATCGTCCATCGCACATCGGTCAGAAAAAGAACACACTGCCTCGATGCGATGGTCTCAGCGATGGTCCGTCACAAACTCAATGGTCTGTCGGATCTTCCATTGCACGTTGGCCAGGATGAGGCCACACTGTCTCAGTGGCGACGGTCCATCGCAGCCTTGACGGTCCGTCGTCTTGGCCGTCGCACTTCGGCCAGAAAAGGGAGTTACTGCCTTGGTTGCGATGGGTTGAGCGGCGGGCCGTCGTAGACTCGACGGTCCATCGGATCGTCCGTCGTACCTAGGAGGTTCCAACAATTCTCAGTAAAACGGCCATAACTTCTCACCCCGATGCCAGATTTGAACGAAATCGGTATCGTTGGAAAGCTAATTCAATTCTCTTCACGACAAAAAGTCAAATTTAAGAAAATTCTATATGGTTTAAATACCAATCACTTGGAAAGTCTCTTCTCAATCTTTTAGGGCTGGAATTACACTTCACTTGACACTCTCAAGGCTCAAACTACAAGGGAACTTTGCGGGGTCTTACATACCCCCTTTAAACTTTTAAATAGAACTGAAAATGTGATATTTTTTTGAACTGGCTGGACACCGTGACGTGTCATTATCATGGTGGCTCACTAGAAATTGACAAATGGGAACTGGGCATGCAACGCGACGCACCACCATCATGGTACCCTATAGTTTTGCCATTTTGGCCACCAACGCAACACGGTAAGATCGCGTTGGGCTACTGGATTTTGACAAATAGGAAAATAGACCACTCCACGATTCTCTAATATTGTGGAGGTCCACTGGAATTGACGATTGTTATTTTTGCCTTCTCCACGATGCGCTGAGAGTCCAGGTGGCACACTGTCAACTTAAAAATACTCTAACTTCTCAACCGAGTGTCGAATTTGGGCGAATTTGGTATCGATGGAAATCTTATTCAATTTCCCACATAATTAAAAGTAGAAATCTTGAAAATACCACACGAAATAAAAGGTATTCATTTTTTAAGCTAATCTTTAATATTTTAGGGATGAATTTGAGCTAGGAAGAGTGCAGGGTATTACACTAACAAACAAAACTTGAAATATCCAGAAAAGGAAGTACATCTCCTAGGAGTGAAATCAAAGGACTCGGCTAGAAAGTTTGACTTCTAGGAGCAAAGGTTTAAGTTAGGAAGTGTGTCTCCTAACAAAAAAACTTGAATTAAACAAAAAGTAAGTGTGTCTCCTAGGGGTATAAGATGATGACTTTTTATCATGATTGTAGAAATACTGGTTCTTGCATCCACAGAAGTGAGTAATTACACCTTTTGATATTTCATCTTTAAAACCCTTGATTTGAAGGTAACCTGTGTTTCTAATTCATACAAAGGAAATTTGTGAGTATACAAACATGGTGGATAGTTTGTGGATTTATCTTCCGGGGCAATTGCTCTTGAACTTATCACATTAACTTGCTTTAAACTGTTGACCTGTGTTAATGACTTATTGCACCATTAAGCCAAACTCAGGCTATCAAGAATTACTCTCATGCAAACATTATAATTCTATCTCACGGTGTCACCATACTAAACTCTACTAAAATCTTGTATTTTCATGAGCTCACAACCTGTCAGTCGATCGGGTTGTTTGCATATTTTTCTTCACTTTGGATCATTTTATCGTCATGTGCGGGATTTTGTCTTGCTTTATGCAATTGAAGAAGTTGGTAGCAAGTTTTGGAATCATTTCTCACTTGTTTGACATGAACTTTACTTAAGGACATGAGAAAAATAATAATAATTTTCTAATTGGATGAAAGAGTCAAAAGAACAAAAATAGAAATATAGAGAAGAAAGAAAAGACAAAGAATATCCCCTTTTCAAAAACTGAGAAAAGAACTTATCTGAATACGACGGTCAGCTCTAATGATTGTGACATGCATTTTGAATTAAGAGGTTTGATATTTCCATTCAAACTTTTCAGCAATTGTTGTTGAGTTAATGACCCTGAAACTGGGTTGCTTCCTTAAGTCAATTGCATTCATAGACCTCATTTGGCTAGTGACTCTTTGAAGGATTTTTGCTAACAAGCCTCTCTCATTTTATTCTTTTTCTCCCATATCACCATCACCTTACGATGACCATGAGGATTTTCACCAATAAGACTCTCATTTTTTATTTGTCTCAACTCAGCATCACCTTACGGTGCCCGTAAGGGTTTTCACCAATAAGACTTTCTAATTTTATTTCTCTCAACTCATAATTATACTCTCTCATTTTCATTTCTCCCCTAATTCTTTATGTCGATAAAGACAAATAGTGTTGAAAATATAACGTCATGTATCCATCACATATTTAACCTTAACATTCTTAAAGATTGATCTGAAGGTTTTTCTTTAGTTGTAACATGGCTTTTAGATAGAGTTAGAAAGAAAGGATGGTGTGAGGCTCAAACAACACTTGAAATAGGTGAGATATAAAACGTTTGAAATCGACTCAAATAATGAAAATTAACTCTTGTCCCAGTTTCTTTTGACTAGGTATTATAGATTGTTTATTTGGATGGATCGAACCCTAGAATAGAGTTGCTACATATCTTGTCATAGCAAAAATCAGGCCAAACGTAGTTCTGACAACTTCTTTTGCTTGATTTTGATTTCTTTTCTTCTTTTTTCTTCTCTTCAGAACTTTTGTCTGACTCTATTTTTCATGACACTCTTATCACTTTTTTTTACTCACTCCCTCTGTACAGCATCAGCCACCAAGTTCGAAATTGGGTTCTTAAGAGGCGCGCCAGCTTTATTCTTGGATCAAATTCCTTTTACATCAATTTATGAGAGTCTTAATAGACGTTGTTTGAGTTCGAAATTGAGTGATCGAAGGTAAATTTTGCATCTTTTTCTCTCTTCTCATTTGCATTCAATTCTTCATAACTTTGATGCTCTGTTTCCATTTTCTCCTTATAATTAGCGATTCATAACTTGAAAAAAATGGTACTCGAGTTGTTGAGGTCCTTTTTCTTCTTTTTTGTTATCTCTTGAGTCAAAAATGTAATCTTTAGAATTCCTTTTTCTTTGTTTTGGGGTGACTTTTTGTTTCTGAAATGGGTCTCTAGTTGATAATTTAGGACTCAAGAAACAACCATTTGCATGTGATTTTATTACTTTGATTAGCTAATTAGTTTGTTGAAATAGGGTGGTGAACCAGAAAGGTGGAGATTGACAAAAGAATTGGTCTTGATTGTTGACTATTCTTTTTATTTCTGGAATTGTTCTGTACTTGGTCAATTGGGTTGTTCTTGATCTTGTTGCTTTCTCTGATAATTAATTTTCTTTGTAGTTCACTTTTTTTCTGATCAAGGGGCATAATTGGAGTTCTTTACAGTCTTATTGGGACCAAAGAAACAACCATTTGCATGTGATTTCATTACTTTGATTATTGATTGAGATAGTTAGGTGAACCAGATAGGTGGAGCAGAAAATCAGTAGCCAATAGGCGTACATTGTAATTCAAGCATTTGTACATCCTGGAGCTATATTTGTCATGTATTGTTGTTCTATATGTACTAATTTTTAAAATTTCATCTATGTTTCTCCTGAAAGTCCAATTATTTTGTTGAAATATCAGTTGATTGGTACCGGACTAATGTTCTACTTTTTTTCCCTTGCCAAATCTGTTTCAGGTACTTAAAACTCCTAACTCTATTATGCTACTTGTTTTAATGTGAATTGATTTTCCAATGTAGCCATAAACACTCTCTGTGGCAAAGGAATCCTCTTGGTTCCCTATGCACTCAAAGAAGGGGGATGGTGTAGTCTTTTCCTGCTGCTTTTAGTTGGAGTCATTACTTTTTATACTGGAACTCTTTTGAAAAATGTTTAGAAAGTTCTCCTGGTGTTGAAACCGATCCAGATATCGTACAAGGTACCGTTGGATTGCTCAGTCGAATATTTATAGTTGTGAGTATGAGAGATTACTAACGACATATATACCAATTCTTTTTTAATTTGTAGAACAAGATTTACGTCTAGTTACGAATGTTAGATTTGCATTAAACGCAGATAGCCTTGTATACAGAACTATATGTAAGTGTCTAATTCTCACTCTCTGCTTCATTCTGGTACTGAGAGATTACTAACGACATATATACCAATTCTTTTTTAATTTGTAGAACAAGATTTACGTCTAGTTACGAATGTTAGATTTGCATTAAACGCAGATAGCCTTGTATACAGAACTATATGTAAGTGTCTAATTCTCACTCTCTGCTTCATTCTGGTACTGTTGTATGTTGCCTATAACTTGCAACGGTCTTCTTCTTTGCAGTCCTCTTGCATAGAGTATTTGATTATGATGAGTGATAATTTTGGCGCCCTATTCCCAAATAGTCACATGGAGTTCGCTAGAATTCATCTAGATTCTTATCAAATGTGTGCTATCATTTCTACCCTTTTCATACTTTCAACGGTTTGGCTTAGAAATTTCAGTTTGCTATCTATCGTTTCAGGTATTGATTATTTAAGTTTACCATAAAATGTCTTGAATTAGTTCATAGATGTTCAATATGTGTTAGTGTGTGTTGCATTCTGATGCTTGTGACTTCGTCGGTGGAGTGATTACATAAATTATCTACTTCTTGTGGGTTGGAGTGATCAATGACATTGGATATGACCAAGCGGAACAGCTTTAAACAGTGAAAAATTGCCTGTCACAGTTGGTCTTTATAGTTTCTACTATGGAAGCCATTCAGTTTTCCCAAATATCTACTCATCGATGAAAGAACCTTCAAGATTTCCTTCTATTCTTCTTATAAGGTAAATCAAATGAATAAGTCGCTTACATATAGAATGATATGCTATTCTTTAATCAAAATGTACATCTGCAAGTTGAAGGTTTAATTAACTTGTGTTGGTTCATACCGATGCAGCTTTAGCATTGCCTTCTTTTCGTACCTTGGAGTAGCAGTTTGTGGATTCCTAATGCTTGGTGAAAACACCAATCCACAGTTCACTATGAATTTGCCAGCCAAACTTGTTACTTCAAAAGTTGTAGCTTAGACAGTGGTAAGAATAATATTACTACCTTTTTCCCTATTTTATGATAGATGATCGTTGAAAATCTGGAATAAAAATAATGTTTTCATTAGGGAGTGCTTTGTCTACGTCTAAACAGTAGGGAAGAGTGCTTTGTCTGCGTCTAAAGTTTCTTGAAGTGTCTAGATGGTTATAATGAAAGTTGGGGTGCTCAATTGTCAGTGAAGGCAAGTTAAAGTGTCTATCTATGTGTTATGTCAAACATATATAACAACCATCCAAACTGGACAAGTGTCTAGCATTATAGGTTTAGATTTAATCGAATCCATAACTTCCAACGCAGAGCATCGACCTAATAGGTAACAATAATAATCCAAGAAGATCCAAAATAAACAGGGCTGGAGTTTTGGTATGTCTATTTGAGGATCAACAAGGCCATCTTCGTGTAATCCTCACCATAAGAACTTCTACTCTCTCCATATATTCTTGAGATTATTTGATTGTTGAAGCTTTTAAATTTGTGGAATACTGTTCACGTTAGTTTGTGTGTGCCTCGACTTTTCACTTATTAGCCTAGTAGTCCTCTTTTTCCATTTGATAAACCTGCTTCTGGTTTTTTTACTTAGTTTTTGGAACCATTCTGCCTTTAAATGAGGTGTTAACTTATTTTTGTACACGATTTAATGCTATTTTGTCGATTTTTGCATCAAAGTTCGTATCTGCATCTCAATATATAATTGAGAAACAATAACAGAGAAATGTTTTGTAGGCTTTGTTATTTAGGCTCGTCGGGAACAAGACTAGGGACTATGTTCTGTGCTGTTACTGCCTTTTCTTTAGCACAAAGTATCTCAAATTCAATCATTTGACTTGAGATTTCGTTTTATCCGAGCAACAAAGTTGTTACATTTGGATTCCCCGTAACCATCAAATGATTGATTTTTAGGCATTTTGTTGATTGCCTAATTCTATTGATGTGGCTTTCTAATTCTTTATCTTCCAAAAAGAGGTATGTTGGAATACAATGCCATCACAAGGTTCATGTGTTAATTTAGTGCTGGTTTGCAAACTTGTTCCATGAATAGAAGTTATAAATATCCCTTACAAAAAAGAAAGGAAAGCTAGAAATTTCTTATGGTCTCTATGATTTTTGCCAGTTAGCTTTTTATTATAATGTTACTTTGGAAATTAATCGAGCATTGACATGTTTATGTGGTGATCCCATTCGTTCATTTCATATGACGAATCCAAATACTGCATGGCCAAATACAGGGTGTTGACTTCTATGCTATAAACACGGATGCTCAAGCACTGCTACAGTCTGCTGCCGAGAACCCACTTCAAATTGGATAACTTCTGACTCGTGGGCTTGGTTAGCACTCTTCTGCTTTATGAACAAATTACTCTTTCGGACTCTATTATAGCTGATTTTCATTAATCAGATCTCAGCCATGTTAAAATAACTTTGGAAGAAGCTAACATATGACAGTTATACTTTATCCTAAACTTTTGAAAATGGCAAAGTATTACTATACCTATATGGCATCATTTGGAGTCACATATTGCTCTAGATGTAGATGTGTTTTGTTTTGCTATTGATTTCGAGGCTTCTGTTTAACGGTCTTAACAGGCTCGACATCTTTATGCTTCTTGATAAGCTAGTTAACTCTTTTAGGGGAATAGGAAGCCGAGGAGTCGAAGGAAGTCATTGCAAATTCTCTAAAAGGTTCTAATATGGTTTTCATAACAGCAGGAACGGGTGGACGCACAGGATATGGTGTTGATCCAGTTATGGCTCAAATAGCAAAATAAGCAGGTTATTTAACTGTTGGTTTTCAGAAAAATGTTGACACTCTTATAGTAATTCCCAATGATCGTCTACCAATGAGCAGAAACCACTTCAAGATGCTTTTCTTCTTGTGGATGATGTATTACGTCAAGGTGTCCAAGGAATATCTGATATAATCACTGTGAGTTCCTTTGTAAAAAGTTAGTATGTACACACTCGCCGACACAAAAAAAGGCATATTTCTTCTATGATAGATTTTTTGGTATAACATATTTTCAGAAGTTGCATATATTTAATATTATATCAAAAGAGTTTTTCCATTAAAAAGGATTGCTACTGTATGTATTTGTAATGTACCATGTTAATAGTGTTATCGTAGTATGCATTGTTAATCTAGCTATAAAATGATTTGCTCCTTCTGTTTGTAGATACCTAGGCTTGTGAATGTGAATTTTGCTGATGTTAAGGCAGTGATTAAAGAAACTTTGGATTTTGCTAATGTTAAATCCTGAACTTTTAATTTGATTGAATGAATTAAATAAACTTTGGATTCACATTCTTCCTCATTCAAGGTTGGAAAAATATTTGAATATTTGTCGAGCATAATTTTACTACTAATTGTTTATTTCATTTTGAATGTGTAGGAACAATGCAGGTGATCAAATTTGAATGGTTTGCGCCACAACTCAACTTGGTCTAGATTGAAGTGAATGGTGAAGAATTTTTGAAATACTTTGATATACGTTTAAATACTTTTGGTTTTGTGTGAAACTTAGTACAAATCTTTAAAATGTTGTTTTCTAATTAGTATGTAAACGACATGTTTTTTTGAAGTGCATTGCAAATCTATGCATTTCAATTATTTATTAGTTAATTGGTGCGTGAGATTATACATATGTATGTATATGTAATGTGCTTAGTGATGTATACATTTCAATCAAAATAATTACTTTTCAATTAGAAATTACGTACTAACATTTTATGCCTAATTTCATTTCTGTAAAATGTGGCTTGAACTATGAAATTTTAGGTAATATTACTACACTTCAAAGTGTGGCTTTTTAATTAAATTATGGCATGTATCTAAAACTTGCTTACACTTTACAAGTGTTGTCATAGAGGATGTATAAAAGATTACGATTTTGAGTTGTGGTTAGTAATAAAGAAAAGGCCATATTTTTTAAGTGTTTTAATAGAGGTACTATAAAAGTCTATGCTTGTGAAGCATGCCCAATAACAAAGAAAAGGCAACACTTGAAAGTGTAGCTTTATCAAATAAAAGTGTTGTCAATAACAAGCTACAAAGTGTGGCCTTTATACTTTAATGGTCACACTTTTTAAATGTAGCTGATATGGCAACACTTGAAAAGCGTGTCCTTAGGCCATCCCCAAAAAGTGTTGTCTAAAGTCCGAAAGCATAGCCTTTGATCAAAGGTCACACTTTCTGCTATTTTAGGCCACACTTTACAAGAGTGGCAATAGGACTAAAATATTATAGAGCATGCAATATGAAAGTGGAAGATGAAGATCACTTATACCACTTTTTAACAACACTAATTTTAACTAAGCATACGTGTTACTTCTTCTTCTGCACTTGTCAAACATGCAACTCTATTTTTGTTGTACACACCTCACATTGGACGACTCATACTTTAGTGGAGAAATTTTTCTTCTGTTTCTCTTGATAAAAGATCGTGCATCCACTGTTTGATCCAATTCAAAATGATTGAGGTATATTATTCAATTGATGACTAGGTTATTCTTGTGATTCTCAGAATGATTGTCTTAATTTATTCAAGTAAGACTTCAACTTGGTTGCCAAATGTCTTTACACTCTATCTATTTTCTCAAATACTCTTTTTCTAACTTTAACATTCTGATTCAATGCTTCGTGATTAAACTGAATTTTAAGATCTTAGTAAAAATTTTGCAAGCATGTCATATTATTAGAACCAACATAAAATATATTGTGTAAAAAAAATAAACAAACAACACATATTAAAAAGTAAAAAAAAAGGGCACTGCATTTAGCTGAAAGGAAAGATAGAAGGATTTGAACATAAATGACAAAGAGACCAAATAAGATAGATCCCAAACTACAAACCTAAAATAATTTGAATAGCAGAAAAGATAACAAAACAGTTGCTTTTAAATTGCTTGAGTAGTTGCTTTTAATACTACAAAACTCACAATGTAACCGGTCTTAATTCCATCCTCTATCATCTCCCCCATTTTGATGTCCTCAATAAATAGCTTACATAATGTTGGTAATATGTGTTGAAAATATGTTTCATCTTGTGCTTAAATTAACACCTCCACCATTTTATTTTCTTTCATTGATGGTTTCACCCTTGCAGCTTGTTCACGCCATCTAATGGAATATTCTCTGAAAATTTTGACACTTTTTTTTGTCATGTTGGTCAAAGACTTTTCATAGGGGATTAAGTCGATATTATATTAAAATTATTGCATAAATTCATTAGCCATAGCATCCCAACAGTTCCACTTTGCAATGTCCTAATCAACAAATCATTCAGAAGCTAAATCTACTAGACTTTCCCCGAAATAAGCCATAAGCAATTCTCCTTTCCTCTAGCTCCCCTCAATTCATTGAAATAACATTTCAAATGTGCTACAAGATCATTGTGTCTATCATACTTTTCAAAATTCATCATCTTAAAGTCAGGAAGGAGGTTAACACTTGAAAACATGCACAAGTCCTCATATGAGACACTTTTGTACCCTCCCCTCCTCCTCAACTCCTTGCAAGTTTTTCATAGCCAGTCCCAAACTTTTCACCTTTATGGCTATTTCTTATTGTTCTTATATCATACTAAACTTCTCAACGTTAAGAAGAAATTCAAGCGGTTGGGTGTAGCCATAAGGATTAGTTAACTTAAACATGGGCTCAAGAGCATAATGTTAATCACCAAAAATATTCAATACAGGCTCACTCGTAGAGTGGGAGAGCACAACCATTGAATGGACCTCAAAATTACGAGCTTCGGATAGGGGTAGAGCCACAAAAACAATAAGTGGAGCCAAGTATGTGGTAGTTTTGTATTGAGGATCTAAAGAATGAATATTAAAAGAGTTAGGATAATGTAGCCCCGGAGTAAACCCTGATGCATGTTGTGGTATATCAAAAGAAATGGGACATTGTACACGTGATAATAAAGGTAAGTTAAAAGGAATTTTTTTAATTATCATTGAAAACTGGAGGATGAGGCAAGTCGTTAGCCTAAGCTCGATGCATTTCCACCATTTGTTGCCTTATTTCAAAATCTCTTCATCAGGTCCTAAATTCTCATTCCCTGAACTCTTTGCCTGATCATTGATAACAACCTCGATATCCTTGTTGGTCATAGCTAACTTTCTCTTGGATTTGGTGCAATATGAGTGACTACCCAGAATGCCACAAATCAACCACCTTAAAATAAATGAATAATAGAAATAGCAAATACGTTAGTTCAACATCTTTTTCAATATCTCTCTTTTTTATCCCTTTTTGAAAATATCACCGAACCTTAGAAGGGCGCCTACGATCTCACCCCCGAGAGAAGAGAATCAGTATGCATAGTTCGTGAAGTTTTGACACAAAATAGTCAATCAAAGTTTTGTTTTTCTTTTCATTTTTGGAAAAAAAATCACAAGAAGTTGGCGAATTTTTTTTTGTATATTTCAACTCGAAATTCCTTATTAAATATGGAGCCTATAATTACTAAAGAAAAATCTTTTTGGATTTATTGATTTTGAATTTCATACGAAAATGAAACATAAAATTTATTTATAACGCCCCGAAATTATCATTCTGAGACGCCACATGGTGCCCAAGGCTACACGTAGCCTCAAGCTAACCCTTTAAGCTAAGACACTACCATTGGGTTCCAACACAACAACATACACGCTACGCTAAGGATATATATAAGTACATATCATATCACATCGCACATGACAAGGAATATCATTAGACTGTACATATATGAAATGTCTATACACAAACCAACCCAACAATACACTAGTCTGACATAGCCTCTATACAGCAAAATCAACGAGTCATTGGGACAAACCCCCAACTGACTCAACAGACCAAAGGGATCACAAAACAACAACACTAAAACTAGCAACTTGGTCCTCGAACCATGAGGACTCACCACTGAAGGAACGTAGATACGGCACTCGGATATCACTGTCGCGGTTGCGGCTGAGCCCCTGAACCAACATCATGGTAAGAATGTAGCTCATAGAGAAATATGTGGGTCAACACAAGATACGTACTGAGTATGTGGGGGCGCATGCAAAATATAAATAATATCCTAAATTTTGTAAAAACATACATACGGACCATAATGACACACCTGGCTTGAGTGACATTGAATCATGCAACTAATAACATCTTAGATAGGAAATGTAGGAGAAAAAACTAATAAATCATTATAGATCATCATAGGCAACTTGACTTACCACATCAAAACTCGGAGTGACTCGGTATTTCAATAAACATGACTCTTATGGACAAGGGAGTTTCCTATAACCGACAACCCCACGTGAGCTACGTGGAATACCAACGTTTGAAACCCCCATTGGCGGGAGCGTCATACTCTTTGATAGGGAGTACGACCTAAAAACTGCAATAATCACAATCAGGCTCTCCGGCCAATAATATCATCATCAAACAACCCTACAGTGGCACATAGGTTTGGGGAAATACCAAATTTTCCTCTCGGTGCTAAGTACTACTCCCCAACAAGCTCAGAACGCGTTAGGAAATCCACCACAACATCACAAGGGTCTATCATAAAGACCAAATCAAATCTCTTTCTCATTTATCAAATCATATCAATTTGTGGATTCCTAACTCAACACATTTTAGCTCAAAACATTTTAATCTTCCTCAACATCAACAAGGTATCAATGCATTGAATCATAACCGACTCGACATTTGGACAAGGATATGAAGACTCAATACATAATATTTTTAATAATTTAACTCATCAAAACCATCCGGAAAATACCAAGACTCATTGCAACTTCAATATCAACATTTCTCAATTTGCCATCCAACTCTCATTTAAAGGTACTTGAGACATCAACCCATAGTAGGGATATAGAATTTCCAATATCAATTATAAATTCATAATAAGGAAATAGTGGAATGATAGTATAAATCAAGGATTAACAAATTAAATCATCATACTCTCATAATCAAATACTTTTTGGACATAATTCCATCTCAACATCATACACATATCGGATGACATAATCCCATAGCTCATGAACAATAATATAAGATATAAAACCATATTTCCAATTCATGGTAAAACATGTAAAATCTCATGTCAATGTAATTCAACAAAAATACCGGGCACAAGATCGAAAGGATAATCTTGTTCAAAGCCCCACATACCTAAAAATGGAAGATGAATATGAACTTCCGACTCCGAAACTTTATTCACAAAAATAAAGGGTGCTTCTCAAAGCCCTTAACATGATCAACTCGAATCCCAAATCAATTTGAAATTTCTACGGTTCAATCAAGAGACATAGAAGGATGAAATTTGGAGTAGTAGGGTTGGGGTTTGAGCCTTAGGAAATTTTGGAGAAAAATGAGCTATTGAATGCTCTTAATGGACTTAAATCCATGGTTTACCCGGATGGATTGGAGTGGGAATGACCAAAATACCCTTAAAAATTAAATAATGTCAAATCTGTCCTTTGGTGGACTGTTTTGATAGGCTGAAGTAGATCGACCATAAATTTTTTCTACGATGGCCAAATTGGATGAAACCAATTTCATTGGAAAGAGGACTTTCAGAGCTTTATGTTGATATATAGTAGCTCACCCAAATCATTATGTACAAGGAGTTATGATCGTTTGAAGTTGACCCTAAAATTCGTCTGGCCTCAGTATTCTTTTCCTGCACATTTACTGTTCAACACTATTCACGATTAGATCGGAATGATCATAACTCATCGCTCGAGTGTCCGTTTTGGATGATCCACATATCGTTGGAAAGCTTATTTAATGCTCTACGCGATGACGGGTTGCATATCCAGAAATTCCACAAAGAAAAATTATTAAACACGATAAAGAACAGAATTCAACACATTTTCGTCTGAGATCTTAACGGAAAATTTTTTCGGCGCATCACATCATCTCCCCCTTGGAAACATTCGTCCTCGAATGTTGATAGGTAGGTCAAGAATATTATGAAAATGAATATATAGCGAAAAATCATCTTGCCCAAGCATATACTCCATTCTAGATTTTTTTGGATATCGTAGAAAACACAAAAGCCAAGATAAACATAGCAATAAGGATTAAATCAAAAGAGAACGATACCTTTGACATGCTCAGGATTCGTAGGAAAAAGGTGGGGATATTTGGCGCGCATATCCGCTTTGGCTTCCCAAGTAGCACTCTCCACGGATTGATTTCGCCAAAGCACTTTAACCAAAGGAACTTCCTTGTTTCTTATCCTACAAACTTGAAAGTCAAAAACCTCAACCGGAATATCTTCATATGAAAGACTATCTTCAATACCCGAGCTTTCTTAAGGATCAATCACAATAGAATCACCAATAGACTTCTTAAGCATAGAAACATGGAAAACCGAATGGACGTTAGATAACTACGCGGGCAATTCAACCTTATACGCTACCTTCCCAATGCGATCCACAATCTTATAGGGACCAATGTAATGGGGACTTAGTTTCCCTTTCTTCCCAAATCTCTTCACCCCTTTCATGGGTGAAACTTTAGAGTACACTAAATCACCAACATCAAATTCAAGGTATTTCCTTCTTACATCTGCGTATGATTTTTGACGACTTTGGGCGGTTTTCAACCTTTCCCGAATTAACTTAACCTTCTCCATGGCCTCGAACACCGCATCTGGTCCAGTCGCAGCAGCCTCACCAACTTCAAACCAACCAATGGGTGATTTACACCTTCTACCATACAAAGCTTCAAATGGGGCCATTCCAATAGTAGCATGAAAACTGTTATTATAAGCAAACTCGATTAATGCTAAGTGCTCATCCCAACTACCTTTAAAATCAAGTGCACAAGCCCTCAACATATCTTCTAAAGTCAAAATGGTCCGCTCGGCCTGACCATCTGTTTGCGGATGGAAAGTAGAACTTAAACGAATTTGGGTACCGAGACCCTTCTGGAAAGATTTCCAAAACTGAGAGGTAAACTGAGTACCTCTATCAGAAATAATAGCCAAAGGGATTCCATGAAATCTGACGAGTTCCCGAATATATATTCTAGCATAATCTTCAGTTGTATACGATGAATGCACAGGCAAGAAATGAGCTGATTTCGTCAGCCGATCTACGACAACCCAAATCGAATCATGATGGCGACGAGAAGGAGGCAAACCAACTATGAAGTCCATATTCACTTTTTCCCACTTCCAAGTAGGAATGCTAAACTCTTGCATTACGCCACTGGGCCTTTGATGCTCTATTTTAACCTGTTGACACGTGGAACACTTCGCCACAAATTCTGCTATGTTCCTCTTCATACCGTTCCACCAATAGATTTCCTGTAAATCATGGTACATCTTGGTAGCACCAGGATGGATGGAGTATCGCGTACCATGCGCTTCCGCCATAATCCTCTGCTTCAATTTATCAACATCAGGAACACATAATCTTTCTCGGAGTCTCAAAATGCCATCTCTCCCTTGGGAGAAAACCTTCACCTTTTGGTCTTTAACTGACTCTTTTAACCTGACCAAGGTAGGATCCCTGTCTTGCTTCTCCTTCACTTCCGAAACTAAAGAGGATTCGGAACTGCTTTGCACTCCTATACTACCCTCAGCATCACCAAACAACCTAACCCCCAATCTATCCAAACGATGTAACTCACGGGTCAACTCCTTCTTACCAATCTCCACATGTGCTCCGCTACCTATGGACTTCTGACTAAGGGCATCTGCTACTACATTGGCCTTGCCCGGATGATATAGCACGCTCATATCATAATCTTTCAACAGTTCTAACCATCGTCTCTGCCTAAAATTCAACTCCTTTTGGGTGAATACATACTACAAGATCTTATGGTCCGTGAAGAAGTCGACATGGACACCATACAAATAATGTCTCTAAATTTTTAAAGAAAAAACCACGGCAGCTAATTCATGGTCATGGGTAGGATAATTTTTCTCGTTAGGCTTTAGTTGCTTGGAAGCATAAGCTATAACCTTGGCCTTCTACATCAATACACAACCCAAACCGACTCTGGAAGCATCGCAATACACCACAAAACCATCAACACCGTCAGGCAAAGTCAACACAGGGGTTGAAGTGAGTCGAGTCTTCAACTCCTGAAAACTCTTCTCGCAAGATTCGGACCACAGGAACTTTACTTTCTTTTGGGTCAAACGGGTCATAGGAGATGCAATAGATGAAAACCCTTCAACAAAAAGACGATAATAACCAGCTAGACCCAAGAAACTTCGGATATCATAAGGAGAAATAGGTCTAGGACAACTTTTTCTAGCCTCTATCTTTTGAGGATCAACTCTAATACCTTCAGAAGAAACAACATGACCCAAGAAGGCTACAGAGTTCAGCCAGAACTCACACTTACTGAACTTAGCATACAACCGATGAGTTCGAAGAGTTTCCAACACGATTCGGAGATGATCCGCATGATCACCCTCACTTCAGGAGTAAATAAGAATATCATCAAGAAGCACTATTACAAATAAATCCAGATATGGCCGGAATACACGGTTCATAAGATCCATGAAAGCCGCTGGAGCATTAGTTAACCCGAAAGACATCACTAGAAATTCAAAATGACCGTAACGGGTTCGGAAGGTTGTCTTGGGGATATCACATTCCCTAACCTTAAGTTGGTGATAACCGGATCTGAGGTCTATCTTCGAAAAGTAGCTCGCACCTTGAAATTGATCAAATAAATCATCAATTCGAGGAAGTGGATATTTATTCTTGATAGTAACCCTATTAAGCTGCCGGTAATCAATACACATCTGCAAAGCACCATCTT
This sequence comes from Capsicum pubescens, assembly GCA_030864215.1. Classification (NCBI taxonomy): domain Eukaryota; kingdom Viridiplantae; phylum Streptophyta; class Magnoliopsida; order Solanales; family Solanaceae; genus Capsicum; species Capsicum pubescens. The sequence continues at coordinate 103,638,484 of CM061538.1, forward strand.
TCTTACGTACAAACAGGACAGGTGCACCCCACGGGGACACACTAGGTCTGATAAAGCTTTTGTCTAAAAGATCTTTCAATTGATCCTTCAACTCTTTAAGTTCTGCGGGAGCCATGCGATACGGAGGAATGAAAATAGGCTGAGTATCGGGAAGAAGGTCAATCCCGAACTCTATCTCTCTATCAAGAGGTATTCCAGGAAGATCTTTCGGAAAGATATCAAGAAACTCATTAACAACATTAATTGACTGAATGGTCGGGGTTTCAGACTTAGTGTCTTTAACCCAAACCAAATGGTGGATGCAACCCTTGGAAATCAACTTCCTAGCTTTGAGATAGGATATGAAACGACCCTTAGGAATCACAGAACTCCCGGACCATTCGAGGATAGGTTCATCAGGAAACTGAAACTTGACCACACGGGCACGACAATCAATAGACGCATAGCATGAGTGAAGCCAATCCATACCCAGAATGATATCAAAGTCAACCATATCTAGCTCAATCAAATCAGCATACATAACCCGATGAAAGACAGTAATGGGACATTTCTTATACACCCGCTTAGCAATGACAGACTCTCCTACCAGAGTAGAAACCAAAATAGGTTCATAAATTAGTTCAGGATCCGTTTCAAAATTTACAACAACCAGAGGTGTCACATAAGAAAAACTCGAACCGAGGTCCATCAACACATAGACATCAAAATAGAAAACATGGAGCATACCAGTGACAACATCGAGAGAGTCCTCCTGCTCCTGACGAGATGGTATAACATAGAAACGATTCTGGCATTGACCGCCAGCAGTACAAGATGAAGCACCCTGAGGAGGAGCTGGACGGGCTGTGGGAGGCGGGACACTGGTAGCCTGACTCTGGGGACGGGCATCACGACTCCGTTGTCTGGCATACGGGCAGTCTCTAAGTATGTGGCCCAACTTTCCACAACCAAAACAGCCCCGCTGCCCCATATAACACTCCCCAAAATGGTCTTTACCACACTTAGCACACGAAGGAGGATGGGGCCGGTTGCTTACACTGTCCTGAGACCTGGAAGGTACCGACCTATTCCCGAGCTCCTGCCTGCCCCGATATATGGGAGCACTAGCTGAGGAAGGCGCAGGTATAAATGGACGTCTCTGAAACTGAGGGCGACTCCCTCCGGAGAATCTAGTCTGACCAGACCCCTGTTGCTCCGATCTGACTCTCTTAATCCCTCTTACTCTTTCTCTTTCCTTTATCTTGTCTGACTCAATCTGTTAGGCGTGAATCATTAACCTAGGAAGATCAATCTCCCTGTTGATCATAGCAGATCTACATTCTTTCACCACATAACTCGACACCCCAGTTAAAAACTTGCTCATACTAGTCCTCGAGTCAGCCATCATATTAGGAACGTACTTCGATAGCTGATTAAACTTAAGACAATACTCCTTAACCGACATGGAGCCTTGTCTCAAATTCATAAACTCCTTTATCTTAGCTTCCCGTAACTCAAGAGAAAATAATCTATCCAAGAAAGCATCTTGAAACAATTGCCAAGTCACCGGAGCGGTATCTTACTATCTACCCTTATTCCACATCTGCACCCAGTCATAGGTAACATCCTTCAACCGATAAGAAGCCAGCTCCATATTTTCTTCCTCAATCACATGCATAATCTGTGTAATTTTTATTTCATCAACATACATCTGCGGGTCCTCACCTGCTCTCGACCCATGAAACTCTGGCGGATTCATCCGCATAAAATCACAAATTCGTGTTGCTGCCGAATTATTTTCCTACAGAGGTGGAGCGTTGTCCTGAGTATTGGCGGTAGCTTCCTGGGCTAGCGTCTGAAAAGCTGCCCAAAATTCGGCATAGGATACCGTCTCATGTAACGGATCAACAAGTTGAGGTTGGTTGTTATTTCCGCGAGCTCGACGTGGAAGCATTTTCTGTCGTAAGAACCCACGAATTAACAGCAGAAGGAAACAGTTGTAAGCATGATAGACTCTTGTAGAAAGAAAGAAACGACTTTTCCTAGAACGCCCCCCAGCCTCTTGATCATAGGTGTGGCGCGCTACACACCGATGCTCAAGACTCTACGTAACGCGGCTTGTCAGACTCCCTAGGACTCTTCACAACCTTAGGCTCTGATACAAAGTTTGTAACGCCCCAAAATTATTATCCCGAGACGCCACACGGTGTCCAAGGCTACACGTAGCCTCAAGCTAACCCTTTAAGCCAAGACACTACCCTTGGGTTCCAACACAACAACATACACGTTACGCTAAGGATATATATAAGTATATATCATATCACATCGCACATGGCACGGAATATCGTTAGACTGTACATAAATGGAATGTCTATACACAAACCAACCCAACAATACACTAGTCTGACATAGCCTCTATACAGCAAAATCAACGAGTCATTGGGACAAACCCCCAACTGACTCAACAGACCAAAGGGATCACAAAACAACAACACCAAAACTAGCAACTTGGTCCTCAAACCATGAGGACTCACCACTGAAGGAATGTAGATGCGGCACTCGGATATCACTGTCGCGGCTGCGGCTTAGTACCTGAACCTACATCATGGTAAGAATGTAGCTCATAGAGAAATATATTGGTCAGCACAAGATACGTACTGAGTATGTGGGGGCACATGCAAAATATAAATAATATCCTAAATTTCGTAAAAACATACATACGAACCATAATGACACACCTGGCTTGAGTGACATTGAATCATGCAACTCATAACATCTTAGATAGGAAATGTAGGAGAAAACCTCAAAAATCATTATAGATCATCATAGGCAACTTGACTTACCACATCAAAACTCGCAGTGACTCGGTATTTCAATAAATATGACTCTTATGGACAGGGGAGTTTCCTATAACCGAAAACCCCACGTGAGCTACGTGGAATACCAACGTTTGAAACCCTCGTTGGCAGGAGCGTCATACTCTTTGACAGGGAGTACGACATTAAAACTGCAATAATCACAATCGGTCTCTCCGGCCAATAATATCATCATCAAACAACCCTACGGTGGCACATAGGTTTGGGGAAATACCAAATTTCTCTCTCGGTTCTAAGTACTACTCCCCGACAAGCTCAGAACACGTTAGGAAATCCACCACAACATCACAAGGGTCTATCATAAAGACCAAATCAAATCGCTTTCTCATTTATCAAATCATATCAATTTGTGGATTCCTAACTCAACATATTTTAGCTCAAAACATTTTAATCTTCCTCAACATCAACAAGGTATCAATGCATTGAACCATAACCGACTCGACATTTGGACAAGGATATGAAGACTCAATACATAAAATTTTCAATAATTTAACTCATCAAAACCATCCGGAAAATACCAAGACTCATTGCAACTTCAATATCAACATTTCTCAATTTGCCATCCAACTCTCATTTAAAGGTACTTGAGACATCAACCCATAGTAGGGATATAGAATTTCCAATATCAATTATAAATTCATAATAAGGAAATAGTGGAATGATAGTATAAATCAAGTCTTAACAAATTAAATCATCATACTCTCATAATCAAATACTTTTTGGACATAATTTCATCTCAACATCATACACATATCGGATGACATAATCCCATAGCTCATGGACAATAATATAAGATATAAAACCATATTTCCAATTCATGGCAAAACATGTAAAATCTCATGTCAATGTAATTCAACAAAAATACCGGGCACAAGATCGAAAGGATAATCCTGTTCAAAGCCCCACATACCTAAAAATGGAAGATGAATATGAACTTCCGACTCCGGAACTTTATTCACGAAAATAAAGGGTGCTTCTCAAAGCCCTTAACATGATCAACTCGAATCCCAAATCAATTTGAAATTTCTACGGTTTAATCAAGAGACATAGAAGGATGAAATTTGGAGTAGTAGGGTTGGGGTTTGAGCCTTAAGAAATTTTGGAGAAAAATTAGCTATTGAATGCTCTTAATGGACTTAAATTCATGGTTTACTCGGATGGATTGAAGTGGGAATGACCAAAATACCCTTAAAAATAAAATAATGTCAAATTTGTCCTTTGGTGAACTATTTTGATAGGCTGAAGTAGATCGACCATAACTTTTTTCTCCGATGGACAAATTGGATGAAACCAATTTCATTGGAAAGAGGACTTTCAGAGCTTTATGTTGATATATAGTAGCTCACCCAGATCATTATGTACAAGGATTTATGATCATTTGAAGTTGACCCTAAAATTCGCCTGGCCTCAGTATTTTTTTCCTGCACATTTACTGTTCACCACTATTCACGGTTAGATCGGAATGATCATAACTCATCGCTCGAGTGTCCGTTTTGGATGATCCACATATCGTTGGAAAGCTTATTCGATGCTCTACGTGATGAAGGGTCGTATATCCAGAAATTCCATACAGAAAAATTATTAATCACGATAAAGAACAGAATTCAACATATTTTCGTTCGAGATCTTAACGAAAAAAAATTTCGGGGCAACACATTATTAAAGAATAATCTTTTTATATTTTTTTTTTAAAGATGTATATGAAACACTAGTTATAAATGAAGCTTGAAGAATTATTTTTTTTAATTTAGGGTTGCCTATTTATCTCACTCCCGAAAGAGGAGAATCAGATGTGCATAGTTCGTCTAGATTGGACAATGAAATATTAACTGGCAGACTAAACCCCTACTTGATACATGACCAAAGTAAATTGATGAAACACGCAAAAATAATTTTTTTTTGAGGTTTAGATTTGAAACTTCGTATGAAAATGAAACCAAAACTATGAAAGAAATTATTTTTTTTTTTGGATTTTCATACGAAATTGTTAAAAAAAAAAAAAGCACGAATATAAAAAAATATTTTTTGAAATTTTCGACGCAGAAAAATAGGAAGACACCAAAAGAAAAATCTCTTTGGCATTTTCATTATATAATATGTCCAAAACTTCTAACATCTTTTTGAATTTTCTTTTATAAAATGTATAAAGCTCCTACAAAATTTAAAAAAATTAAAATTTTCAAGTTATAAATGAATGCTAAAAGAAACAAAGAAAAATTCTTTTTGATCTTTTTTTTAAGAAAAACATTCAAAACGTAAAAATCTTTTTTTGAATTCTCTTTTTTTTTTAATTGTGAAAACTAAAGACAAAGAGAAAACCTACAAACTACGAAATTCTTTTACTTTGATTTTTCAACACCTCATTCCGTAATCACCCTTGCCTAAACACACATTTTTCAACAACTTTAGCATATGTCTACCTAAATCAGTCCATCAAATGACATTTTTACCCTAATAAATGCAATAAGTAGTATATAGGAATACTCGGGGATAAATCTCCTACAAAGAACCAAATGGGTTTCACTATATCTCAACATGATGCAAATAAAAATGATCTAAAGGAAGACCTAGGCTGGGTTCAACTAAAAAAGTTGTTCAGGGGAGCGTATCATCGGTGGTGGCTACGATTGCTTTCCTCCTACTCCATATAGCAGACGGCTGCCCCTTTCTAAAATGAAGATGACTCAATGAGGGTTCGTGTACACAACATGTACTACAGAACTTATTTCAAATTAAATGACTCAAGGTGATGCATATGATGATAGATAGAAAGAGGTAACACATAAGAAAAAATTCTAAGCACATAACTCGTAGGCGTCCAACAATGATAACACGATACCACAAACAAAACATCTATACATCTATAGTGTCATACGAAGTCGATACAATTCAAAAATGAAGCTCGAATTTTAAAAATTCCCAGCAAAGTCGCTAGAGTTGTCACAACTCTTTTTATCGAAAAGATTTGATTTTTTTGTTTGAAAGGGTTTTAATTATTAAATTGACAAAAGAAAATGTGTTTTGAAAAAGGATTTTGTAATTAAAACTCCAGAGTCACCACTTGGTATTGCTTGGTGTGTGGTGTGTCAAGTCATCTTTTTAAATTCTCTTTCAAAAATAATTGACTCTTAAAACTGATCTACGAACAGATATTCCGATTAAAGAATTCTGTTGACCGAGGGGAAGGTGTTAGATATCCCTCGATCCTGTGATTCGACCACGGCTGCTTCGTTGAGTTATATCGGCTAATATGACACCATGAGATGATCAGTTCACAAAAAAAAAAACACATACGCAAATAAACAAATAAACAAAGAATAAAAGTTTCAAAAAATAATGTTCAGTCCAATTATACAGCCCCAAAAATAAAAAACTATCCCGATGCCTCGGGCCTTGATTGCAAACCTCCTTCGAAGACATAATATGTTGGGACATTCCCCAGTTAATAAATATAATTTACCTCGGGGCATTCCCCGACAAAATAAGTACATTTGAGTTAAGTGTGGTAAAAGTAGGGAAAAAAACATTCAAACAAATATTCAATAAACATGAAATCAAAAAACTTGACTACCCCATTTGAGGGTCTAATCATGATACTATGATTGAAGAAAATTGACGACTATACACAAACTAAAATAATAAAAAATCAAAACGAGCAATTTATATCCAACTTTATTAATTTAGCATCCTTATCCCCGATTTCACATTTTGAATTGACATTCACATGATTTAATAAAATTCAATCAAAGCACTAATAATCGAAGTCCTCACAATCAACACATAAAAAATCAAACACCAACCATTTAATGAAATCGAAGGCAATAAAGAACGAGTGAAGAATTAGACCTCAATCAAAATTCCTTTTGGTAATTATTATGGTGAAATCTGAAAGCTCTAAATCGAAAATTTGAATAAAAGCCTCATTGGACCTCGAATAAGACAAAATTCACAAATATCGAACCCAATCTTTGTAATACCCAAACCCGATGTTCTCCTTTATATATTTTTGTATGCATAGTGGGTGAGGGAGTTGGACTATTGTCCTTGTTTCGCTGGCAGGACGAGCTTTACCGGCAGGTTTCGTCGGCGGGATAGGTTTTAGTGGAATTTTGATCGTCAATGGAGAGATGATGGTGGAGTGTTGGTTTTTTTGGTGGTATGGCGGTGTGTTCGGAGGGAGCTAGCTTGTGGTTGCTTTCGAAGCTCCGATGGGCTCTGCCAGCTAGTGAAAGTCTTAACCGCGAGCTCAGACGCAATTGGACCTTCGATTACTATTGTTTCTCGGGAAAAATGGAGGATAAAGTATTGTTGGGTGGTGTTAATGGAGTTTTCTAGCGAAAGTCACCACTGATATCCTTCAACGGGTTTTTCGACAATTAATGGAGAGATTTCTCCATTCTCTTTCCCTTTTCTTTCTCTGTTCTCTCCCCTTTTTCTCAATGTGTGTTGTATGCGTATATCATGTGGACGGGCGGGGCACATAGATGAGTGGGTGGTAAGGTGTCAAAAAAGTCAAAGGGTGAGGGAATATAGTGCGGTGAGGTTGTTATTTTTTTGATTTTCTTGTAGAGGGATTATCAAATTGGATGAGTGTGCGTGGTAAAGGTGTGGTTATTGGGTTAAGTTGGTTGTGTGATGTTTGAAAAGATCAAATTTACGTGTCTAGAAATGTGTTTTTCAAAAAAAATGCCTTAAGGAGAAATTATTTTTTTTAGTTTATAAAAAGAAAAAGAAAAATTTTACTCGCCAAAAACACTTATATTTTCTTTTAAATGCTTGATCACACACCTATTTTTAAAAAATGAATATTTTGAGAAAAAAATATTATTTTTGAAGAAACATAAATCTGAAGAGATAATACATCGAAACCTCCTCAAACTTGTCGTCAAAACTTACTTTAGACCTTAAACTAATCGGACAATTATATAACCCCCCTTAACAACTTTCAAGTGAATTAATTTCCACCCAAATTGCTGACGTGGAAAATTAAAAAAAAAACAGCGAGTGAATGGCCTAAAAAACGTGAAAAAAATGTGGGACCCACATTTTAAATTTTACAAATTCTCATACATACATACATATATATATATATATACATACATATATATATATATACATACATAAATATATATATACATACATATATATATATATACATACATATATATATATATACATACATATATATATATATACATACATATATATATATATACATACATATATATATATATACATACATATATATATACATACATACATATATATATACATACATACATATATATATACATACATACATACATATATACATACATACATACATATATATATACATACATACATACATATATATATACATACATACATACATATATACATACATACATACATATATATATACATACATACATATATATATATATATACATACATATATATATATAAAAAAAAAAAAAAAAACATCTTCATCACTTCTTCATCTTCTTCACTTCTTCACTTCTTCATCTTCTTCAACCTCTCCCCCCCCCCCCCAAACACATTGTTATGGTCGAGAATTTCTAACTGAAGGAGTTAATCTTCTTCACTTCTTCATCTTTTTTAATCCCTCCCCCCCCCCCCCCCAAACACATTGTTATGATCGAGACTTTCTAACTGAAGGAGTTAGAATTGAAGGTTGAAATAATAGTTTAATGGAGGAAAAATCTTAAATTGATGTTTTTATGGTTGTTAATTCTTTGGTGGTGTTAATGGAGAAAATGAAAAAAAAAATGGAGGGGGAGGCATTTTCGTGGCATGGGTGGGGTTGGAAGGGAAGAAATAATGATGTTGATAGGGGATTAGGGACCAAAAGTACCTTTGTTGAGAAGTGCAAGGAGAAGAAGAGTGATGAAGAGCTTAATAATGATTGCCATTGGGGAAAATATTTTTTTGATGATGATGTAGAACTAAAATGTTGCCTCTTCCGTGTATGAAGAGTAATTTAAAGAGAAATGTACTTGTATTTGTGAAAATGCAGGAGGTGGTGTAGTAATTTGTGAAATGGAAGGTAGTCCTCATCTCCGGCGACAATGGTGATGGTAGAAGAAAGTGTTGTGAATTGAGATGTTTTGAGAATTTGAGGATGTTGAAGTATTTGGTGAAATGGAGATTGGATCATCCTCCTCAGTGGCGGCGTCAATGGCGGTGACGGTGTTGATGGTAGTGGTGATCGGAGAAGATGAAGAAGATGGGCTATGGGTGGGAAGGGTGAACTGGCATGGGGTGGAGGGTATTTTCCTTTTTTTTTTTTACTAAATTATTAAATAACATTTTTAAAAAAAATTATGATGTGGCGATGACATGGCGTTGATATGACGCTGATGTGGGCGCAAGTGCAACGCACTCTCTCTTGTGAGATTGGTAGTATAATTATAGGGTGAAAATTAATTTACTTGAAAGTTGTTAAGGGGGTAAATAATTGTCCAATTAGTTTAGGATCTAAAGTAAATTTTGACGACAAGTTTGAGGATGTTTTGATGTATTATCTCAAATCTGAACAAACAAGCTATAAATGACCTTGGCAGGGATAAAGTCGAGAGATAATTTATGGTTTTAACTTAACTAATTTGATCAATTCTAGTAAAAGTCGGCATGTGCAGCGTACTTGGTCTGAAATAAATCTTCCATTCAAAATCTTCTAGAGGTCGTTCATCAATTGATCTTTGAAATTTCAACACCAAATGAGCCGCCATATTTGAAAATGAAGGTCATTCGAAAATTATACCATACAAAAAAAATAAAAATAAAACCAATGTGATATTTTATAATTTTTTGAATTCTTTATTGAAATCTCTGATTTCGCCGTTGCTTTCAAGTTAGCGTATTTCATTAACTAATGGTAAATTCTTTTTTCAAAATAAAAAAATAATATTCTCTCCATCTTTTTTTGTACGATATTGTTTGACTTGACATGATATTTTAAAAAACTAAAAATTTTGAACTTTATAGTCTAAAATGATCACTAGATATTTGTAATCATTAAATTTAAAATAAAAGGAAAGTTTAAAAATATTTTTCTAATTATAGAAATGTGATATTTCTTTTTAAAGAGATCAAAGAAGTAATCGCAATATATATATATATATATAAACTTTCACAATCAAGTAAGAAAAAAAAAAATAACCAAATATTCATAAATTAGAAATTCCGACCCGCTTTTGATATCGTCTCTTTATTAAATCGGATCAAACACCTAAATTGTTCAAACATTTTTAATAGTTTAGTAGTCAATGTTTGTTTAGATGACCTCTATGTGAAAGTGCACATAGTTTGTATCAATTTATAAATATGCTATTGCAGCAAAAGCTAGATAATATCTAGCACAAGAAAATGAGGTTCATTGCCCTGGTATTCCTGGTTGGTGCCCTGGCCATCATCATAGCTGTTGAATGCAACTCCGAAGGTTAAGTATCAAATCAAAACAAACCCTCTTTTCATTTCCTTCAATTACGTAACCCCTCATTCATGCTTATTACTTCCTCCGTTTCAATTTGGCGTATCTTACTTTTCCTTTTTTAACCTATTTTAAAAGACTGATATTTTCCAATACGTAGTAAAATTTTCATTCTCGTGTTCCCCATTTTATCTGTTACAAGAGTCTCTTAAAGAATAATAACAAGAGTCATGAAATGTTTAAGAATAACACCAGTCATGACATAATATTTGGAGTGTGTTTGGTGTTTCCAATTTTCTCATACCCTTTTAGCTTGTGTTTTAAATGAATGATATCATTTCAAGTTGGTCCAAATATTTTGGAAAATAAGTTTCTTACAAATAAGAAAAATAACTTCTCTAAAAAAAGTTAGACAAATTAACAAATTTCATAAGTGGCATTCCAATTTCATTATCTTCTCCGCACTTGCAATGCCATTAATCCCTACTTCCTGACCTCCCCACTCTGACCCTCTATTCCCCAAGACACCCACCTCCATAATAATTTTCTACACTACATATAAATATTTTTGAAATAGTATCTTTGTTTACTTACCAAAAATTAGAAATAAGCTAGAAGCTAAAAAAAAAAAAGTCATGAAAGACATTTTCCATCATAGAACTAGACACACCCATAGTATTTTATACAGTACACCTTTAATTTAAGATTACACGATTCAAAAATCTTCTCATATTCATAAGTGTTATGCTTGATTAATATCAGATAGTTTCATGAATTCATTGTTTGTGAATTTGATGTTATTTTTTTCTCTCCAATTGTTCTTTAGTTTATGATGAAATCCTCCTATTGTTCTTGTGTTTGTGATGAACAGGGGATGCCCTTAATGCATTCAAAATGAACATGTTAGACCCAAACAATGCGCTTCAAAGCTGGGACCCGACATTAGTCAACCCTTGTACATGGTCACATGTCACTTGCAACATCCAAAATAGCGTTACAAGAGTGTAGGTCACCATTTAAATTTTTATACTGACATAGTACATTGATAATCTCTGAAATTTACTAGAAAAATGCATTTAAACATCTTAATTAAGGCGCATTTCATGTGAGCAATATGAAAACGTTGATAATGTGTTCCTATTAGATACTTCAGGCTTGAATTTTGAAAAACGTTTGCTCGTTTCAAGCATCCACTAAGTAGATGAGTTAACTACTTAAAATATGTCACCTTCCTTAATTATATGCATTATCCTCAATAAGTTGTAAAACATCAAGCATGTTACAAGTGAGACCAGTGTGTATAATTAAAGGATGTGATGTATTTTATACAATTAATTTATCTACCGATTAAGTGTTTGAGAACAAGTAAAAAAAACTTTTCAAAAACTTATGATGGAAGTGTCTAACAGGAACATTCTATCATGTGTTCGGCAACTCAATTACAACTGACTATAATTTGAGTGCCTAAATAAAATTTGTTGATAAGTTTAAGGGGTTATAGATATATTTCCCCTTTTATAAATCTCTTTAGACTAACAGAGGCGAACCTAGAATCGCTTTAACTGACTGATCAATTGAATTCATTGCTATCAGTTCTATCGAAACTATAATCTTGAATTCGTCTCTACAAAACAAAATTTAAACGTAGATCTCTTGTTAATATATATTGACGTTAATGGTGATGATATACCAATGAAGGGACCTAGGTGGCGCTAACCTTTCCGGGATACTGGCACCTCAGTTGGGAGTGCTATACAATCTTCAATACTTGTAAGATTATCAACTATTTAATTAGTCTTATGTCCTTTTTGATGAATATATATATATATATATCCAAAAGTGCAATTTGGGATATAATTAAATCTTTTCTCGTTTAATTAATTATGGGCAGGCAAGTTGAAAACAATTCAATTAGTGGAGCAATTCCAAGAGAATTAGGGAACCTTACAAACCTAGTGAGCTTGGGGTTAGAAAACAACAAGCTCAGTGGCACTATCCCATCATCTCTTGGCAATTTAAAATCCCTACGATGGATGTAAGTCATTTTCCCACTCATTTCAATATTAATATTTTGTGGTTCTTTTTTTCTATTGATATTTCGATATTTTTATTGGGGCCACATTAAATTTAAATTAAAAATTCAATAAAAAGTTCGAATTCGGGACCACTAACTAAAAATGAATAAGTACTACTACATCACAACCCTTACTAATTGTCCGTTCTTCCTATAAATAAACCAGCCTTGTAAGGCTAGTAACAAAGCAAAGGATGGTGTAATTCATAGAAATAACACTCACCAACCAATTTTCAGCCAAATTTTGGAAAAAATATTCAGAGTCTTAGAATGTCACATTTCACAAGTGGAATTTCAAGACATTATCTTCGATTGCACTTGTATAATTTGAAATTCCAAGACACTGCCCATTATTTCAACTATAAGGATTGAAAAAATGCTTATGATGAAGTTTTCCAGTATAATTTGGCGTAATTTTGAACTTTTTTTTCCTTGCAGGAGATTGAATGGTAATAGATTATCAGGGGAAATTCCGATCTCTGTCTTGAAGCTCGTCTTATGGGGCAATTTGCAGCTTATGTGAGTTGCGTAACTACTGTACTGATATAGGGTGTGTTTGATACCGAGGAAAATATTTTTTAAAAAGTATTTTTAAAATATTTTCATATTTGATTGAGTCAAAAAATTTAGAAAATATTCTTTCTAAGGAAATTACAACAACATCATCATATCCAATATATTCCCTGTAAGTGGGGTTTGTGAAGGGTAAGTGTATGCAATCCATACGACTATCTTAGAGATGAGATAGAGAGGTTGCTTCCGATAGACCTCCGGCTCAAGATAAGACAATCTAGACAACGAATAGTAAAAGGACTAGATACAATAGAAATTATCACACCCAATACTACCATAAACAAGATTCACCAAGTAATACAACAAACGATACAACATTCTAAAATGATACTAAGTAGCCGTTTGGCCATGAAATGTTTTTACTTGTTTTCGAAAAATTATTTCACTTTAGTGAAAAAAGTGAAAATTGTAAGTGTTTGGCCATGGAAATTTTAAATATAATTTCGGAATTGTATTTGGAAAAGTGAAAACAAGTTTTACTTGTTTTCACTTTTTTCACTTATACTTCTCTCACAGAATTTCAAAAACAACTTTAATTTATATTCATGGTCAAACACAACTCCAACTCCAACTCCGAAAAATTATAATTTCCATGGTCAAATGGGGCCTAATACTATAGCCACTAACACGCATAACAAAGTCCTCCTACCTACTAGTACTGACGCACTCACTCCTACTATCCTGCTACTCTAATTCGCCTCCTCTACACCTACCTATCTAGGGTCATGTCTTCGGTAAGCTGGAGCTGGTCCATGTCATATTTAATCATCTCCCTCCAATATTTCTTCGATTTACCTCTACCTTGCCTGAATCCATCCCTAGCCAACCTCTCAAACCTCCGCACTGGGGCATCCGTGCCCCTCCTCATCACATGTCCTAACAATCTCAATCTCGTTTTCCTCATCTTGACTTTCACCGAAGCCACTCTCATCTTATCCTGAATAACCTCATTTCTAATCCTGTCTTTTCTAGTACACCCATACATCTACCGTAGCATTCTCACCTCCGTCACCTTCATCTTTTGGATGTGAGACTTCTTGATAGGCCAACACTCCTCATCATTCAACAAAGCGCTGGTCTAACCACCATTCTATATAACTTGCCTTTGAGTTTAAGTGGTACCTTTTTATCACACAAGATTTCGAAAGCGAGCCTCTATTTCATCCACTCTACCTCAATACGATGAGTGATAACTTCGTCAATCTTTTTATTCCCCTAAATCATAGATCCCAGATACTTGAAACTATCACTAATTTGGATAAAATGAGTATCAAGCTTTACAACCACATCGGACTTATTCGACACCTCACTGAACTTACACTCCAAATATCCCATCTTGGACCTACTCAACCTGAACCCTTTAGACTCTAGGGTTTGTCTCTAAACCTCTAACTTAGCCTTAACTCCACTACGAGCTCATCAATCAAGATTACATCATCTGCAAAAAGCAAATAGTAAGGTACCTCGCCTTGAATTTGGCATGTCAAAACATCCATCACCAAGGCAAATAGATACGGGCTAAGAGTTGATCCTTGGTGTAGCCCTATCAAGACGGAAAAGTGCTTTGAGTCTCCTCCCATGGTCCTGAACCAAGTCTTGGCTCTGTCGTACATATCCTTAATCGCCTTAACATGCACCATAGGTACACCTCTAGCCTCCAAGCATCTCCATAGGACCTCTTTGGGACTCTATCATAGGTCTTTCCTAGGTCGATAAACACCATGTGCAGGTCCTTCTTCCTCTTCCTATACTGCTCCACTAATTTCCTAACGAGATGGATGGCTTCAGTAGTCGAGCGTCCTGACATAAATCCAAACTGATTCTCAAAAATAGTAATAATCCTTTGTTACCTCGACTCTACCATCCTCTCCCAAACCTTCATAGTGTGACTCAACAACTTGATGCTCCTATAGTTGTTGCAATTCAGGATTTCACCCTTGTTCTTATACAATGGAATCATCGTACACCTCCAAGCTTCAGGCATTTTTGTCGTTTTAAAAGTTATGTTAAACAATCGAGTCAGTTACTCTATACCTACCCCTCTTGTACACTTTCACAAATCCACCGGAATCTCATCTGGCCCAGACGCTCTACCCCTATGCATCCTACGAATAGCCCCCTTAACCTCCTCAACCTTAACACGTCTACAAAAACCATAGTCCGAAAGCTCTCAGAGTGCTCCAAATTTTCCAACGCAATGTTAGTATCCCTTCCTTCATTCAAGAGCTTATGGAAGTAAGACAGTCATCTCCTCCTAATAAAAACCTCCTCCATCAATACTTCACCATCCACGTCCTTAATATACTTAACTTGATCAAGGTCTCGAACCCTCCTATCCCTAATCATGGCTAGCATGTACAACTTTAAAATGAATAAAATAACCTCCTTAGAGAAACACTTAAAAAATAAATTTCACAAATGACATTCCACGCGAATAATCTCCCCCCCCCCCTGCCCCACACACACACCAGTAAGACCCCTACCCCCTATCACCTCAGCGCCACATTTATAATTTTTAACTAGATTATGTACAATGGGTTTTGAGATAATAATTTCCGCACAAAACACACACCAAAAAAAAAAAAAGTAAGAAATTAACTTTTCTTTCCTAAAGAAAGCATTTTTCAAGAAAACAGTTCTTTAAAAAAATTTCTTCATCCTACCAAACACACCCTTAGTTTTAAATTCTATTAGCAAGTTTGCGGACAATAGGAACTCTACGGAAATTTTTTTTTTGATATCATTTATTTTTGATGAACAGGAATGTTTCAGACAATAAACTGGCTGGGACTGTCCCTCTTGCTAACAAAACAGGTAAAAATAAAAAATTATATTGTACATATTTTACGGTTAGAAACTTAAACTATAGTTTACGTAACTTAAAAATGAAACTCTTTTTATTATCTTATGTAGGATTTACAATTACAACAATTGTCCAAGACATCAAAGCCTAGATCAGGTTACTTGTCAATGTTTGGAAATATTGGATTGGCCTGCCAAGCTGCACTTCTATATTAATGCGTCAAGTCAAGATAAGATTTAGAATTTGTGATTTTGAATAATTAAAATGTGATTGGAATATGTACTTGAGAAAATAATCAAGTACGATTACTTGTATTGTACTATTGAATTTCCAAAAGGCTTCTATAGCATTTTATGCCTTGCACTTGGACTTCATTGATTGGCTCAAGGACATACCATTGAGTACAGTTGATTATAGTCTCTTTTCCATTTTATACATGCCCTGTTTGATTTGGACACAATTTCTGAAAGTTGTGTTATTTCAAAATTTCCATATAGACAGCTTTAAGCACTGAACGAGATATGCACATTTTATATCGATTTCATTCAGTTTTCATACTAAAAAAAATGAGCAAAGCACTTAATTCTTAAGAAAAAATTTACATATTTCATACCGGTTTCATACACATGAATTTGAGCAACATTTCCGGTATGTTTTATAAAAGAACTCGTGATATGTTTTATAAATTGACAACTCTTGTCACTTTTTGCAAATAAGTTTCTTGTTATGTATGTATAGGTGTTCTCTCAATAATTAAAAACCAGCTCATTTAACGAGTGAAACGTGAAATTTTATGCAAAGATGCAGACACGTGACATCAGAACCAGTTTATCAGATTTTTTTCTGCTATGTTTGACTTAACCAATTTTCCTCGTTTCCACTCCCCAGTTTATGCACCTTTGTTCAGAAACTTAAAAAACAGCACCGATCTTTGTAATGCAAACAATAAACAAGCAGAGCAGAAACGTTGTCCCATCCACACATAAAGAAAGAATCCAAAATGTTACAACCATCAATACTCACTTTCATTTCTCATATTTGGTGCACCTTCAGAAAAAAATAATCACCTTCCCACACAAACCAATACCAGATCATCTTGTGCGCACGCTTATGTTTCCTTAAATGCATTCACATTAGCCTACAGATAGCCTAAACTATATCCACAGCTGGTGTGACTCATACCAGTGCCTTTCCTTCCCTTCGCCTGTATACGAGCATCTTACAGCCCATCTGCATGCTAGCAAGGCCAGCCCAGAATCAGCCAGACACCAGGATAAGTTGTTGGGTGACAATCATGCAATGCAAAAGGACTACTTCCTTGTGGCCTTGTAGCCTATGAGGATAGGGAATCAGCATATCTCACGACAAATACTACAGTGACTTATAACAATACTGTAAATATACTACTGTCGATGATGCATAATTTTTATCTCAGCATCCTCCTTCTGAAGTAAGCACTATATCAATCTATTTATTTTTCAATATTTTGGAACAGCTCACTTGTGTTGCCTTAAGCTGCATCAAAGGTAAGCTTGAATTTTGAAATGTTCCATTTCTTTCACTAAAATTATTAGCATGTCAGTTGAACTGCAATTATCCAACCTGTTACAACTTACCAAGAAGTAAACGAAACATATTATTTCTAGAGTTTCATATTCTCCCTTCTTGGGACTCCTTTCTCCATCTTGATACGCTACTTGTAAGATATTTACAGAAAAGATTTCAAACCAGCTATCTAAGCCACTTATTGTGGCCTCATAGAAGCTACAAATAGTTACAAGGTGAAGACTACTGCATCTCATGAGAAAACCAAACCAGATATCCTTTTACGGCAAAAACAAAATGCTACCGTATATCAGAAGCAACAGAAGACTCAACTTGTACATTAGGATACCCTAGCAAAATGCTGTGTCATCCTAACTGGATTGCACTGATAAAATGATTAAGCTCCTTTGAGAAGCCAGAAAATCACTGGTGGCTCTCTTAGTTAAACCTTTAATTTGACTAGCTAGTTTGGAGGCTATGAGGCAGGGGAAGTATGGTGGTTCTTCGCCAAGGCTAATGGCGTTAAAGGAGGCGAAACCATATCTTCCAGGGGCTTAGAAACATGAAGCGTTGTTTCCATCTGGCCCGTAGATGGTATGGAGTAACTACGAGGAAGAGCTGGAGGTGTTGGTAGTGTAGAAGCAGCTGAAGACACTGCCGCTTTATTTGTAGCAGAAAGTTCCTGGACTTTTGAGATTAAAGGTCCTGAATGAGTAACCTGACGTAAGGGTCTTATAGAGGATAATTTAGCTGGTGGTCTAGGTAGTTCATGTAGCTCACTTATTTTAGGTGATGACATGAGAGAAGTACGTGAAGTCAATTTAGGGGTCGATGAAGGCTCAGGCGGTGAAGTATGCAAGAAAGGCAAAGAAAAATGCAGAGGGAATCCAGTCGAGGCAATTGGACTACCAGAAGAAACGACGGGCTTCTTTGGCCATGGCTTTGCCGTCAATGGACCAGAAAAGGCTTGTCTCTTGACCTTTTTAACACTGGACAAATCATGCTGTGCAGATGAGAGGCCTTCTGACAGTGGAGGGGGCAACCAACCAGTATTTGCATTATTTTCGCTCTCTGTGGGAAGTGATTGTGCAGTCAAGATGACAGGTCCAGATAATTTATCACCTGCCACAAGCTTTTCATGTTTGAACTGATCCAAAGGGGAGGAATGCCACGTCTGAACTACACTAGTAGTCTTAGTTTGCTTTGTTTGAGGGTCTATATTAGACGATTTTACTGAATCTGGAATCTTTGCCTCAATTGGTGTGGGTAGAACATATGGTTGAAACTTGTTTGAGAGTGACGAAGTCATTCGTGGAGCACCCTCAGCAGGATCTACTTTCCTCCCAGACAAAAGTGGTGCTGATTTAGTGCTGTTGACATCCCTGAAGAAGGAAAAACTGTTCCCACCGTGACTCTTACTGAGATTTTCCTATACAACCCAACAGAAGAAAATATTGTATCAATCTCCAGATGGTGACAGGTTGGCTTCAGCAATCTCATATCAACGGAGAAACTATAACAAATCAAAGTCAGAAAATGAATTCATAATTTGTTTCTATCAAAAAAAAATGCCTCAATTCGTTTTCCATGCTGCCTGGGAACAAGAGGATATCCATCAGAAATTGTTGTTTTAGCTTTGGTGTCTCTTGGGAGTTCAGCTCGAGAACGGTTCCCAGATCCCTTTTCCTTGCTTTTTTTTTTTTTTGCTTTTGTTTGTTTTTGTTGTTGCTTTTTATTTGGACCGTACAGCTGTTGGTTTTTTTTAAAATATATATATATACACATACATACATACATATACATGTGTATATATATATATATATATATATATATATATACACACACACATACAAAATAATCCAGTAAGCTAGCTTGGTGGTAATTAATTTTAAAAAGAGAGAGAGAACAGTGGAAGAGACTAAATTCATAAACACAGCAGGGCTCCAAAAAAAAAGGATTTCAACTGCTGAAGAAGGTCAAGTGAAGATAACGTAGAGTACCTTTGAAGCACCCTTTGAAGCAACTTCAGGAACTGGAACATCCACCTTATCCAACTGCAGAAAAGTCAAGTTGTCAACGATCACTAGGTCGAGTGAAAGTATTGCACAAGCATGTATTGTTAAAGTAACTAATGAAAAGCAAATTATTCAACAAGGACAGTACTTAAGCAGATGGTAAAAACGAATGAACTACTGTACAGAATCAAGAATAATCTTAATTCATCACATCAACATCAGTGTTTTTGAAGTTTAATCCTGGCACGATTTCAATTGAACGAGTAATATGTAAAACAGGCTCTTCGTCTGATTGATTTCAAGATATGATTCAACGCTAGCAAACAGAATCAGATAAAATAAAGGAGATTGATTACAGGTTGTTTCCAACCCACTACCACCCTCCATACCTATCCAAAACTTTATAATCTAGTCTGGATTAAGATATCAATTTGATTAATGTCAATCTAATATGGGAATTTTATTATTTATTGAAAATTAACTATTACTAATATAAATTAATAAAACTCATAAGACTAAGGGGTTGTTTGGTTGCTGGATAGGAAGCGAGTTATTCATGTATTGAGACCAACAAATACCATGGTTGGAAGCTTTTAGTTGCTTTGTTTAAAATTCAGCACACCAAGTACTTATGTTTGGTTGTTATTTTATAATTCGACATAAATAACACATGTATTATGATTATGAGGCAACTGATGTACGATTTTATGTGGGGTAGAAGATGGAATAACTAAATCACGTATAACTAATCCTTACATAGCTAATCTTTGCATTACTATTACTTGCATAAACGACCCTCATTTCTTGAATTAATATATTCTTTAAGAAAGATTCAAAAAAATTATGGTCAAATGGAATGTTACTGAAAATGAAATAAGGTCTAACAAAATGTGATGGGATTATTCTATTTATGAAGACCGAAATCAACAGGATTTTCTTCTTACTATGGATCCTAATATTATTACTTAATATAAGGCAATTAATACGATCGGTAATTTAAAAGGGTATAACTATATCATTCTCCCCTTGGACACGTAAACAGATCATCTACAATTCAGAACTGCCACTCTTCAAATAAAAAACAATTTAATGAATTTCCATATAAATCCAGAATAGAAAAAAAAGAAAAAAAAAAAGGAGAAAAGCTTACCTCCATTGAATGGTTTGATGTATACATCTGGTCATTCTGTCCATAGTCAAAACTCAGTTCACCATCATCAAGTGATTCAGAGTCATCCTCGGAATTGTTTTCATCTTCATCCTCATCGCCAGCATCATCTGCTTCAAGCCCGCGGAAGTGGTAATCAATATGATGCAGATCCGTCACCAATTTGACATGTGGCTCAATCTCCTCAAGGGACTTGAGGGCTTTCTTGAAGAAAGATAACTGATTTGAAAAGCAAGCCAAAGCTCATGAACAACCACCCTAAATATGGTGCAAGCATATACTTTGGTTCACTATGAAACGTAAGGGATTTCGTTAACATCAATGGAAAAAAAACCTGAGCAGCATGGTGTCGAGATGCCTGTGTTAAAAGGCTGCGGGATTGTCCTTGCTTGAGGGACTTCATACGGAATACAAAAACATTAGCCCCCTCATCATATTCCTCATAAGCAACTTGCAGCTGGTGGGAAGAAATACTTTCTCCTTTAGTTCCTTTTATCCTGCCTTTATCTCTGTATTTTTGCACCATCTTCTCATACACTTCCCTGGCAAAGAAGAGAGAGTGAGAGGACACTCACTATAAAGAAAAGCTACACAAATGATTAGAAGTAATTTAGCTTTACCTCTTCTCATCACATTGCATCTTCATTTCCTTCACAATGAAGAAAGAAAACGTCAAATGCTTCAGCATGAGAAAAATACAAAGAAACAATATCTATGTCAACCCATAAACAATGTTTCTAAGTGGAAGCCTAATCCCAGTAGTTACTATCTACCATCAAAAGGGACGACAAATGACAAACTATGTAACCTTGTCAATTTTAGTAAATATCAGATTCCTTGGTCTTCATGTTGCAGTAAGCACATAATCAAAGTAGATGACTTTTTAAGTGGACAAAGTTTCACACTCTGTTTATTGTGTTAATCTAGTAAAACAAAATTTCCATGAAAGAGGTACCTGACATAAGACAAGCAAAATACAAGTTATATTTATTACACTATTACATTTCCCAAAGTACAACCATCTTCCCTCCTACTTATTCTGCAATCACCAAGACACCAATGGATTTAACAAGCCATTTAAGTTATCCTCTGAATTCATATGCAACCACCAGAATCAAGCATCTCCAATAAAGAGGACATGCGTCTATTAATATAATATATCATTTATGACAAGTCAACAACCACAACAAGTAAACAATAAGTGAGGAGCAAAAGAGACTCAAATACATAACTCCAATTTCAAATGTTACACATTGCTTATTAAAATAATCAAGAAAATCTATCAATGGAGAGCCGAGAGGCATGGCGAACTAGAAACAAAAGCACCACAGACTTTTCTTTTTTCTATAAAACATTGAAGCTCTTGAAACTGCAGATAGCAGCACAGGAAAATTAACACATTGTACCCCAAGAAACCACCTGCAGGTGTAATCTGTAGCTAGAGTTGCTTTATCCAAATGACTAACCTCAACTATGCGCAGTTCATTGATAAGGGATTCTGAGGGGACTGAGATGGTCTGGATAATATGAGAGCGCTGAAAATAGAACATAAATACTCATAAAAATAGGGTATTCTCAAGAACATAGAAATAATTCACATTCAACCTCTAGCACTCAGAAATAATTCACATTCAACCTCTAGCACTCACATAGTTATCTACAAGTCTCTGAAGCTGAAACTGCAGTTTTCCCAGCATTAGTAGCACCTTACCTGTTCATATAGAAACCAGTTCAATTTTAACAATCAAAATTGAAAAAGAAAAAAAGGAAAGGAAAACTGCAGCTGATCTCTTAGCAATGCAGTATAACTTAACAATATAATGAGTTCTAACAATCCAAAGATGAGCACATTATAATTGAAGAACAAAGGAAACTACGATAAGCATAATCTATTTCTTTTGATTCGGTAATAATCAGATCTGCTATCATGCAATGAGGACCTTCAACAGGATGGACATCATAGAACTTTTCTTCTCGGAACCTTTTGTTTTTGGTAGATAACTATTTACTAATGCTGTAGATCTAACAAATAAAAAGAAAAGTACTGTCTAATAGGTTATGCTTTAAATGAGGCAGTTCAACCCATTCAACATGATTTCGAAGCAGGCAACAACTCTAAATTCAGGTTACACTAACACCCATAATACAGAGAAATTTAAACATGCTGGTCAAAGAAAAAGAATTAGAACGCATGTGACAGAATGTGACCCTAAAACAAATAAATAAAAGTGTCTCCTCTCTAACAATCTTTGTGGGATAATACAGGGGTGGTTGTTGTTGTCGTCTCCTGTCTAACAACTTAAATGTTTAGTTGATCGGCTTATTGTAAAAAAAAAAAAGATTAGTCAACTTAGTCAACACTTCATCAACTAAACAAAGTAATGCATCATACTGACCGCTTTCTTCGTCATCATTCAATGCCGTTTTCTCAAGAAGACAGTCGCCCATTTCTCGCAACGATTCGGAAAACTCTGAAAATGAACTATCTCAATTAAATATAACTTACGCAAAAGGTTCTCCAGAAGTAGGAATCCAACTGGGAAGAAACAAAGATGAAAGCTGATGAATAATCCCTGCTAATTAATAATAAATACATCTGCATGCATACTAAGGTAAAATAAAATATGGATACTATGTTTAACCAGTGCGTCATTGTTTATTGGTCAACCAATATAACACATTGTAATGTTAATGTGATATTTATTGCAGTACACAGAAACAGAGCCTCTAAGCTAATTTGGTTTCTATTGACAGCTCAAAGAATAAAATATAAGTTCAAGCTTGCAAGTACAATAAGCAAACTATTCCATTTTTGGAAAGTTCAAACAAGAAAGACTATAAAATTAGATTGATTTGATGGATAAAACAGCATATAGTTAGACTTCCATCAGCTTAAGTCATTTCATAAATTTTCAGGACCTGCATCTCATTGCAGTACCTCATTAACCATTTAAGTTTCAATTTAGTTGGTAATGCTTTTGCTTCCCTGCTTGATTCATTAAAAGACTATGTTTAACTGACAACTCCATTTCTTTAGTCCTGATAAGTAACCATGTTAACAAATAACTTTTCTACTTTTGCTAAAAGGAGTTGCAATAGCACTTCAAGGAGCCCCGAGAAGGAACATAAAGTAACCAATGTGTGCCACTGGAGATGCTTGAACCTATTACAAATGCAAAACGAAACATAGGTCTCTTCTCGAGTGTTTTATATTTACAATATCCATTATCTGGGTCATAAAATAAGTGAAAAGTAGTTAGATATAAGTATGCTTCTAGCCCATGAATTATTCTAAAAAGTTCTCCTGATTTCACAAAGCTAAGGTAGAAAAGATGGATCTTGTCATAGACAACAACCTAGTATTTAAGTGGAGAAGGGTATAGTGCAGGCCTATTATCCACTAAGTTTCGAACAATGCATCAAGTGGCCATCAAGGATTCCCGATTATAAAAAAAGATATGGAAATATTCATAAAAGTATTTACGAGTAGAAGCTATGCTAAGAAGATGAAACATACAGTATCCTATTGCAAAGTTAACATCAGCACTATTAGAAACTGGTGTGAATAAAAGGGCAATAAATTACCATAAGCACCATTAGCAGTGGCAGCTGCCGCAGAAAGTAACCTATCGTAGCAATCTTTCATTTCTTGCATATCCTAGGAGAAGTGAAAGCAGATGTCAAAGACCAAACCCTAATAAACTTTAACCAGAAAAATCGATAAAACACTTGTCATAACTCTCATCTACACATTTTATAGATAAATTAAGTGAATATTCTTAATAAGGATCTCTCATCTATACAAAGATTAACTGAAGATTAGAACAGTGGAAATGATATCTTCATAGTTGCTTCCTGAATCAAATCACTGACAAACAGTGCTGGCATTTGAAGAGACACCAAGCAGTAGAGACTGAAAATTTTATTCACATCCCGGCATTGTCTACAACAAACAGCATTTTCTTATAGTATCAACTAAAACAATCAACATTATTGCAGCACAATGATGAACATCAATAAATTATTTGTTGGGGCTAACTACAAGAGGTATTGTGTTAGGGGAGTTGGAGGAAGTAGCCTTGCGATTTCAGCTACTGTCGGCGTTTTAAGGTATGTGAGGCTATTCGCAAGATGCGAAGGGGCAGGGCGACGGGGCCCGATGAGATTCCAGTGGACTTTTGGAAGTATGCTAGCGGAGCGGGATTGAGGTGGCTAACCCATTTGTTTAACAATATTTTCAAGACCGCTAAGATGCCCGAGGCGTGGAGATGGAGTGCGGTGATTCCTTTATACAAGAACAAGGGAGACATTCAAAGTTGCAACAACTACCGTGGTATTAAGTTGTTGAGTCACACGATGAAGATTTGAGAGAGGGTGGTGGAGCGGAGTTTGAGGAAGATAGTGCCTATTTCGGAGAATCAATTTGGATTTATGCCTGGTCGATCGACGACTGAGGCAATTCACCTTGTGCGGAGGCTGGTAGAACGATATAGAGAGAGGAAGAGGGATCTGCACTTGGTGCTTATCGACTTGGAAAAGGCGTATGACAAGGTTCCTAGGGAGGTTCTGTGGAGATGCTTGGAGGCGAGAGGGATACCAGTGGCGTACATCCGTTCGATTAAGGACATGTATAAGGGGGCGAAGACTCGGGTAAGGACGGTGGGAGGGGATTCCGGGCACTTTTCGGTCTTGACAGGGCTGCACCAGGGATCGACTCTTAGCCCGTTCCTATTCGCCTTGGTGATGGATGTGTTGACGCGAAATATACAAGGGGAGGTTCCTTGGTGTATGCTCTTTGCGGATGATGTAGTTTTGATTGATGAGTCGCGCCGAGGTGTTAATGATAAGTTGGAGGTTTGGAGACAGACCCTGGAATCTAAAGGATTCAGGTTGAGTAGGACCAAGACGGAGTACTTAAAGTGCAAGTTTAGCGACTTGAGGCAAGAGGACGATGTGGTGGTGCAGTTGGGGTCGCAGGCGGTTTGTAGGAAGGATAGTTTTAAGTATCTTGGGTCTATGATCCAGGGGAATGGAGAGATTAAGGAGAATGTCTCCCATCGTATTGGGGCAGGTTGGACGAAATAGAGGCTTGCCTCGGGAATTTTATGCGATAAGAAGGTGCCTCTTAAGATTAAAGGTAAATTCTATAGAGCTGTGGTCCGGTCGGCCATGTTATATGGGGCGGAGTGTTGGCCTGTTAAGAATTCTCACGTCCAAAAGTTGAAGGTTGCGGAAATGAGAATGTAGCGTTGGATGTGTGGATTTACGAAGGCAGACAGGGTCAGGAATGAGACTATTCGGAGAAGGTGGGAGTGGTTTCGGTGGAGGATAAGTTGCGGGAAGTGATGTTGAGATGGTTTGGCCACGTGATGAGAAGGGGAACGGATGCCCCAGTCTGTAGATGTGAGAGGTTGGCCTTGGAGGGTTTCAAGCGGGGTAGGGGTAGACCAAAAATGTACTGGCGAGGAGTGATAGACGTGACATGGAACAGTTACAGCTTACTGAGGACATGACCCTAGATAGGAAGGTTTGGAGGAAGAATATTAAACTAGAAGGCTAAGGTGGGTGGTCGAGTCGTAGTCCGTAGTTAGGAGGTTTAAGGAAAGCTTGGTTGGGCGTTCCAGTTATGGGGGAGGGGGTCCTTGGGTTGTTAATTATACTATTTTTTTTTTGGTGAATGTTGGTTCTTTTGTTACTTTAGCATATTGCTTGCCTTTTGGTTAATTATACTTTATTTTTGTGGATGTTGGTTCTTTGTTTTTTATCATGTTGCACGACTGTTGTTCTACGGTCTTTTGTCTTGAGCCGGGGGTCTATCGGAAACAGCCTCTCTACTCCTTCGGGGGTAGTGGTATGGACTGCGTACATTTTACCCTCCCCAGACCCCACTATGTGGGAATATACTGGGTTTGTTGTTGTTGTTGCTAACTACAAGTGTAGGACCTACACATGCTCAAGTTCACACTCCACAGATTACTATAGCGGAAACCTTGTTATAAGCAAGACTAATCACACGGAAAACGCTTTCCGCAATACGGAAAACGCTTTCCGCAATACTGGTGCTCAAGATTTATTTTTTTAATGCAATCAAAAGAGAACATTTTTTTTTCAATTAGCATGGTCCTTTATATTTTTATATGTATACCACCTAGAAGGAACGATTAACACTCCAAGAGAGACCATTTGTTCACAAAAAACACTATGGAAAAGCAAAGTCATGAAAGACATTTTTTCAATAATGGTGGTGTCAAGGCCAGCTTGAGTCCACTTCAACTAATCCACGGGTGGGGCCTCAAGTTTAAATCCCAACAGACACAAAAGCTGATGTATTCTGTGGAATTAGTTGCGGTGCACAAACTGGCCCGAACACCATGGTTATCAAAAAGAATATACAGGGTTTGAGCCAAAATTGTTGTGTTCTGCCTAACTTCATCTACTGTGCTGGCTCTGCCCTGCTGAGTCCAACGAGTTTGTGAGCGAGTTATAGTTGATTAATTGGTTGATTGATTCTTTGGTTGTCATAAGAACATCAATTAACTGAAGATGTGCTAAGACATTTTGTTCTAATTGAGACATTATTTCGTACCACAAACTTCACAACTAGGATTCAGATTTATGCTATATGGAAACTTCAGTACCAACACAAAGTGCATTCGTACCGTTTGCCTAGGCCTTACTGAAGAGAGTTATCACGTACTTGTGTTGGCACCAGGCTCTGCTCTTGGATGCAATTCAGGTTGTTTTTTTTATTTTTTTCGCATATTCTTTGAAAAAAAAAAATTGCATCTGGGATTTTATTTCCATAACCAGATCAAGAAAAAATAAATAAGAGAGATTCATTAATTTTTTTCAAAAAAAAAAGGACACCTGAGCAGCCATAACGAGCTCGTCAGATGGCTGACGAAGCCTACGTTCTTTTCTTTCATGTCTGAGATTAGCCAATCCTCGCAATTTCTTCAACGATGTCTTCATTTTTTTTCTTTTTTTGATACCAAAAAGAAAGTATTTATTGAAGATTAAACAAAAAAGTTGTCCAGAGAACAGGAAAGACGTGTTCGTTGAATGAATTTACTGGAAAATTTGTTTGTGGAAATGTGAAAAAACCTAATGTGACACAGAGATTTTAGAGAAGGAGAAAGGGAGAAAAGAGAAGCATGTCACAAATTGGTCAAAATCAACAGGGGGGATTTTCTTTCTGAGGAGTGTGTTTATGGTTGTGGTTTACGTCAAAGTGGTTTGACATTTTATTTGAATATGATTAGAATATTGTTGATATATTAAATAAAATAAATAACTACAGTATAACCTCGATAAATTAATACTGTTGGGACCGTCAAATTTTATTAATTTAGCGAGGTATTAATTAATCGTATAAATTAATAATTATTAATTTATAAATTATATACTTTTTGGGTCCATATTATGAATGTACCTAGGTGTACGTGAAAACTAATTTCTACATTGACTATTAATTATGCATACTTAACCAAATTCATGTATTTTTGCTGATACATTTTCAATATTCTATGTATATCTTAATAAAATATATAAATCTACTTAATTATTAATGTAGTTACATGTACCTACGTTCATTAAAATGTATAAATCCACTCAATTATTAATGTAGTTACACGTACATACATTAACTAAGTTACTATATAAATAGATGTATTATGCAAGTCTTCAAATCAAAACACAAAAAAAATGGCTTCTCATCTCAAAGGTGTTAAAAAATCAACCATGACTAATGGTATACGTAGAGAACTGTGTGAGTATAAACAACAAAATCTAGCATGCACTCAAAAGCAATTGCAACAATGGGTGTTAGAGAAGTTTAATTTGCAAGTGAGCCAAGCCACAATATCAAACACGATCAAGAGGTCAGCAGAGTATCTATCAACAGCCGACATTCCAAAAGATGAGGCTAAAAGACATAAAACTGTCAAATTTCCAGAATTAGAGAAGGCTCTGTTCGAGTGGTTTATTCATTACCAAGAGCGTGTTAATATGAATGGGGAACTAATTGTAACGAAGGGAAAAGAGCTTCTAAAAAAGACGTATCCCATCGATACACCTGATTTTCATTTTTCTCAAGGCTGGCTAGAGCGTTTCAAATCAAGACACGGTATTAAGCAATATCGTCGTTTTGAAGATATTATGCAAAACAGGGGGTCACTCCTGGAAGAGACCCCTACAGTAGCAGAATTACAAACATAAGCAGCAGTAGTAGTAGGCTTAGCATTTCTATTTACATGGGAGGAGATGGACTGATTTTCTGGACATAGTAGATTATTATACATTGACCAGGACACCAGACGATTACAAAAAACACCATTAGCATTGTTAAGTAGGTGGGCAGCAGCAGCAGCAGAAGAATGAGACTGGAAAGAGATAAAGTTGCTTGGTTGGGATAAGGTAGAACCTAGTCTTGATGAACTATCGGCTACCTTATTTGCCTTCCGAAAGTTATGTTGCACCACTTGATTCCTCATGTTCTTCAACATTGACCTGCAGTTAGTAATAATATCAGTAAAAGGCATTGTAGGATGTCGTAAGAGATGAATAACTTCTACCGAGTCAGTCTCAATAACAAGAGGGATTAAATTATGCATGATAGCAAGATCAAGACCATATTTAAGAGCTTCAATTTCAACCATAGTGTGGAAGTGGCTGGTGCCAGTAGCACAATAGCCTATAATCCAAGTGCCTAAGTGATTACGAATAGCCCCTCTCATTCCACATCGAGCTTTATCCTTTGGAAAAGACCCATTGATGTTTAATTTATATATGCCTTCGGGGGGGAAGGGGGGGGAGGAACCATCCAACCTTAACAGTAATAGACCCATTATGGTTACTAGAGGAAAGAGCATAATCAGTATATTCCAAAGTTTTAGCCCGAACCAAAGCAACATCATGAAAACTATTTATTTTTTTTGTGAAAAACATTATTGTTTCGGTTAAGCAAAATATTCCAAATAGCGAAAGGGAGAAAAGTCATCTAGTCAAGTGACACATCCCGGAACGGAGGGAATTGAGATTTCAAAAAGTTTAGCCAATGATGATTTGTGATATCGATTTGGGAGACGTTTAAGCCTATATCGAACCAAAATTTTTGGGCCACATAGCATCAGGTAAAGATATGAACAGGAGTTTCGGGTTTTAAATGGCATATCGGACAATTAGGATGAGTGGAGATTCCAATATAATAAAGATACACAGTTGTGTGCGGTCTTCCATGCGAGCAAATCCATAGAAAATGTCGAATTTTTGCCAACGTATTTAGATTCCAAATCCAACTAAAGGCATAGTTATTGGACGAAAGTCGGTCAAGCGATTCGTAAAATGATTTTAAAGAGAAAAGGCCATTGGCGGTGTACGCCTAGTAAGGTTTGTCCCAGAGGCCTAGAGAGGGGTTTGGTCGGATATAGTAAGCCTTTTTAGTGAAAAATTAGGGAATTTCAAAAGATAACTTACTCCAATCCCACTGATGGTCAGTCCAAATATCCAAGAGGCGAAGGTCTGCTTTATTTTTAGCCAAAAGACCATAAATAATATGCCTGAGGATAGGAAGATTGGGAACCCAACGATGCGTCCAAAGGTTAATAAAGTTGCCCGAGGCTGGGGACCAGGTCGTATCTTGACTACAAAGAGATCCCCAAGGAAAACTTTTCGCCAAATAAAAGAGCCAGTAGAACGGCTCCGAATATGATTGTATTTATGAATAAGAGTTTTAGCCCAAAGAGAAGTGGAGTTAGTGAACAGTCTCCAGCCTAGGCTCGTGATAATAGATTGATTTTTAATATATGCTTTTTAAAGACCCAAACCTCCACAATTTTTCGGGGAGATAACCTTATCCCAACTTATATAATGGAATTTACGCCTTTGAATAGTTGAACCCCAAAGAAAATCTCTCTGAATTTTTTCAACCGTATTACAAGTTTTCTTGGAGCATTGTATAAGCGAGGATTGCATCTAGAGTAGATTTGATCAAGACAAGTCACCCCGCCGGAGAAAGGAATTTTGATTTCTAAGAAGCAAGCTTCCTGCGCATATTATCAATAAGGAATTAAAAATTCATATGTTTAGGATTACGACTTAAAATAGAAAAACCTAAATATTTAGCAAAGCTGGTAAATGGGGAAATATCAAATAGGTCTTTGATTAGAAGCTGAATATTGTGAGGGCATGGGGGAGAAGATAGCCTTAGATTTTGTCGCATTAATGTTTTGACACGAAAGAATGCTAAAATGAGTCATACATTTATGAATATTTCGGATAGAAGAAGTGGTAACCTTGGAAGTAAGAGTTAAATCATCCACAAAAAATAGATGAGAAATGGGAGGGTCATTTCTACTAAGAGTAATTGGGTCCCAACGAAGGGTGTCAACTGGGTAAGTAATATAATTTGAAAGGAGGTCCATACAAAGGATAAAAATGTAGGGGGACATAGGATCGCAATATTGAATACCTTGAGAAGGAGAGAAATAGTTAGCTTAAGTACCATTAACCAGGACGGCAATATTACTAGTGGAGATCCATGTTATAATGAGAGAAGTAATTTTAGGAGGGAACTTGAAGTAAAGAAGAGTGCGATAGACAAAAGACTATTCTAGATGATCGAAGGCTTTTTCCAAATCTAGTTTGAGGATAAAACTAGCAGCCTTATTTTTTGACCTTGTAATATGGCTAACAAGTTCCTGTACCAGGATAGCATTATCACAAGCACAACGTCCTTTTAAGAAACGGGCTTGATAAGGACTGGTGAGATTTACAAGATGGGGTTTTATGCGGTTGGCAATAATCTTTGTAATAATTTTGTAAGTTGTGTTGCAAAGACTAATGGGGAAAAAATTCTTTAACGAATTTGTAGTTGAGAATTTTGGAATGAGGCAAAGGAGGGTGTCATTCATATTATTTGGGAGAGTTTGGGTATTAAAAACTGTATGGCACATCTTTTTAATGAAAGGTTCAATAATACCCCATTGCGACAGAAAGAAATGGGGGTGAAGTCCATCCGGTCCCGGGGCTTTAAAGGGCTTGAAAGAGAACAATGCCTAAGTTATTTCTATATCTTGAAGAGGATTGTCCAAATCCGAGAGGTCCAAATTGTGAAAACTTGTATGAGATTGTTTTAAGTGGGAAAATCAGTAGAAAAACAGTCAGAAAAGTAGGTAAAGACATGATTTGAGAGTTTGTCGAGATCGATAATCCAATTATCATTGGAGTCCTTAAAGTAGGAAATCTTATTTCTACGACGCCGATTAAGGACACACAGGTGAAAATATTTAGTGTTAGCATCTCTTTTGCTTAGCCATTTAATATGGGAGCGTATTTTCCAATAGTCCTCTTCTTTCTTATGGATGTCGTTAAAATCTGTTTTAAGCCTATGTTCTAGATTTTGAAAGAAGGTACTTGAAGCATACTTAGGGAATTTTAAATCCCTGCGAGTCGGGCAAGGATACAACATTTAGTACGAAAAATATTCCCGAAGACATGATTACTCTAGTGTAAAACTGTTTCCCGAAAGGCTGGAATAACACGAGTAAGATCATTTATATCCCAACTTTGGCTAACAATAGTACTAAACTCTGGGTGATCCATCCAATATTTCTCCAACCTAAAGGGTTTTCTACTATTTCCAAAGTATCTATTAGTAAGGGAGATAAGCAGAGGGTTATGGTCGGAGTGAGTTTTCGGCAAGTGAGTAACATGAGCATTAGGATAATTTTCCATCTAGTTGTTAGTGACAAAAACCCTATCGAGTCTTTCAAAGATAACAGTGTTAAAACTTTTTCCTATGGTTTGACCATGTATATTTACTACCTTTATATCCTAGGTCCATAAGATGATAAGATTTTATACAGTCCCAAAAGTCAGAACTTCTAGAAGTATTAATATTTCTACCCCCCTCCCCATTTATCATTTTGGGATAGTATCTCATTAAAATCTCCAACCACCAACCACGACCTAGTAATAGACTGAGCATAACTTACAAGATTCTGCCAAAGAATTCTATGAATATTATAATCAGTGCTAGAATATATAGTGAAAAATACCAAGATAAGTTATAGGGGCTAACCTTAATCATAACATGGAGTTCCTGGGAGGTTTGACGTTTCCGAGTAACACTGATATAATTAGTATGCCAAAGCAGAACTATACAACCCGATCTACCTGTAGCTGGAATTTCTCAATAATCATCAAAATCCAACTCATGCATGAGGCCTAAGTGGTCACTAAGCTTAGTTTCCAACAACTCTACAAAGCAAGGGTTGTAAGAGTAGAGAAGATCCCAAAAATTTCTCCTAAAATTTTCATTGTTTACTCCCCGAGTATTCCAAACAATAAAGTAAGAAGCTTGATTCATTGGAGAGAAAAAGTTTAAAGAAAGTTGGGAACTATCACCAGAAGAAAAATGACTCCAACGAAGTATTGGGGTCATCACCAACACAAATTTTGCCAAGGCATTGTTTATGGCAGGTCTCAGGTCGAAAGAGCTCTTCAGAAGTGATACTGGATAAAAGATGGATATATTTCTTATCCTTATCTTCGGGAAAGATCATGAGTGTCGTATTTTTGAAATTTGAGATTTTTGTGACGGAACTCGTCCTCTCTGACGTGACCCCTAGTTCTCTTAGTCCCGGAGGTACTGTTGTTTGGAGGTTCACAAAATGACCCCGCTAGACAGTAATAGGGTTCCATGGAAAGAACAATGGATTTGCATTGACTATTTCTTAAGGTGTGAAGAACGGTATTAGAGCAGTTTCATTCATATTTGGGAATTGATTTAAGAGATGTTGAAGGTTCCACAGAGACTGCAAAGTGTGGATGAACTGTGGAGCCGTGGATTTCACTAATAGATCTATAACATTTGAGAGCCACATCTGATTCACAATAAACTCGATCATTTTTTTCATGTCTTTCGAAATCAGTTAGGCTAAGAAGTTGTGGTTTTGGAGAACAACTAGAATTTCCACTCTGTTGATATCCATTAAGGATAGAGTTGCATGTCCTTAGATTGCTCTTTCGATCCAAGTTAGTGGTTGATGGAGGGGATGCACAGGTTGAGTTACATATACTAATTGATAGTAAGCCGCTTGTGAAGGAATTTGCTGAGGTGGATTTATTTGATTGTGACTGGATGTGGGAGTTAGAGGAAACAGTTTGACTTTTTGATGAGGTGGTAGAGCAAGAACTCTGTCCATTTTCTAAGTAAAAAGACTTATTTATTTCCTTAGAGAAAGAGAAATGAAGTGTTATAGTTGGTTTAGTATTTAATGCAAAAGGAGTCTCAGTAGAAGTATAATCATTATAGTTTATTGGGAGTTCAGATAAATTATGTAAAGGATCTGATATGGGATTTTGCATTTCATGCAAGTTATTTGCAGATGACAAGTGTTCTGCCAGATGTATTGATTTGTCATTTTTTAGGGGGAGTGAAAGTGAGTTGGAGGACAGCTGAGCCCTAAAGTGAGAAGCAATTAAAAAATCAGGAGAAATAACACTAGGGTTGTTCGGGGAAGTTTCCACGTAATTAGAATAGTCAGTAATGATTGCCATCTTAGTAGTAAGAAATAAATTTTATAGGAATATTCCACAAGTAACTTTATTTATTGAAAAAGGGTCTGACCTTTCCCCTTGTTTTTCCTCAGAGAGGCCTACCTCAGTGCACAACTTCACTTCTGAATTAGAAGAAGGAGAAATTAAAATCTTTTCATTCAAAACATTAAATTTATTTGAGTGAACCATGGAGGAGTTTGAAAAATGGTATCTTCTTTTTCTATCCATCTTAGAAGTAGACGAACTAGGACTTTTGAAATTTGAAGGAACTTGGGTATTACCAGAATTAGGTTTTGCAGTAAAATTAAAAGGGGTTTGAGGCGTATCTGCTACCGATTAGAAGTTAGAATATACCTTAACACTTTTACCATAAGAGACATCCTGCTTGGGTGGATCCAAACCAGGAGTTATTGTTGAACCACTTTGAGGTTTTTTCTTATCACCCTTTGCAGGGTATTTATCCATCTTTGGTACGGCTGAATCTAGAGGTAGCGGTGAATTACCTTTCCCCAATTTCTTATTTTTCCTTCTAGGTGAAAACTTAACAATGTGCCATTCCTGTTGAGGAGAAAGAGTGGCAGTCGAAGCACCACAAAAATCCGATGTTGTTGACTCCGTTTGAGAAGTATGTTGTTGATAAGTACAATCCTTGTTTACATGACCAAAACGACCACAGCCTGTACGCAAATATCCATCCCCCTCGTATAAAATTTCTTACGTGTAAGATCCTATTTGGATGGTGTTAAGGACTAGTTCATTCATTGCAATTTGTACACACAAACGAGCATATTGACCATGTAAAGTGGAACTGGTACAAACATCTACTTTCAATAATTTACTGATTGCATTACCAATCTTTTTTAAGAGAATCACATCATAACATTTTGTTGGTAAGTGGGGGAGACAGATTCAAACAACTGAGTAGGTAACTCGTTCATTCTGTGGCACAAAATTGGGCTTTAAATTCTTGATAGATAGGTAACGACCATTGATAAACCAAGGATCATTCTGAAGAACTTAAGAAACACTATTTCGTTGAGTAAATTTAGCAATGTAGAATCCCAACCCAAGGTCGATTAGGGGAAAAACTTCCAGAACCTTCCATAAGGATTTGTATAAAAATTACATAAAGATGGTATTCTTTCAATTGGTATAATTTGTCAAGAAATATCATAATGAAACCATTCGAGATTGTTGTTAGGTATTTTACCACATAATATCAACCAATTCCTATAAAACATATTTCTAAAATACATTAAGTCTGGAAAAAAAAACTAAGCAGGGTAAACTGCTTAGAAAAGAATATTATTACAAACATTTTATATTTGATAATTCTTTGATTTTAACATCTACAGTAATATAATTTAAATTATAAGATTAAAAAATATCTTATATTACATATATTTTTATCAAAAAATAAGAGAGAGAAAGAGAGATACTCTATGTTAAATCAAATTAAATGCATAAAATAAAATAATGGAAGTATATCAGATAGAGTTCTAAAAAGTTATGCCAAAGAGGACAATATAAAATCTCACTGTAATGGTTAAAATTGTTATTTTTTGGCGCCAAATTAGTAATAAGTGATACGGGGCTTTGAGCTGTAGTTGACAAAAGAGTTTTAAAATGAGGTGTAGGTGACACAAGTCTTAATTATTGAGTGGAGGTGACAATTACTTTATTATGGATTAAGAAAGTTGGGGAAGTTTGAAAATAACCCACAAATTTTTTAATTTACACTTTGAT
The DNA here is from genome assembly GCA_030864215.1 of Capsicum pubescens. Taxonomy (NCBI): domain Eukaryota; kingdom Viridiplantae; phylum Streptophyta; class Magnoliopsida; order Solanales; family Solanaceae; genus Capsicum; species Capsicum pubescens. The sequence continues at coordinate 103,674,258 of CM061538.1, forward strand.
CAAAATGTTAGTTAATATAACAGGAAACGGAGGAAAAAAAGGCGCATTTCTCTCTCTTCTCATCCGTTGTTGTTTTCTCTCTCTTCATGATTATTGTTGTTTATTGTTGTTGCTTCTTTATTCATCATCTTCTGCTTCATTATCATCATCTACTACTTCATTGTTATTTTCATCTTCTTCTTATCGACCATTGTTGTTGTTGTTGTTACCGCTACTGCTGCTATCTGACCAATTTCTTAGGTCAAATTTTATTTTCTACATCACTTTCCACTTTGGAATTACGTCATAGGTAACTTTGGTAAGTAAAATTATGATTTTTATTCGAATTTGTCATCTAGGTACACAGTTACTGCTACTTTTTCAATAATGGATAGAACCCGATCATGAATCCAATATAAGTGCCCACAATTTAAATAGATCACTCATCTGGTGCATCAGATGAGTAATCTGTTGCAACAGAAGATTTATCTGTTGCGTCAGGCTGATTATTTGTTGCATTAGACTGATTATCTATTGCATCAGACTGATTATCTGTTGCATCAGACTGCTTATCTGTTGCAACAGATGATTAATCTATTTGAAACAACACAAATCAGTCCCTGCCACAAACCCAACAGATAACCAATATGTTTCAACTCTTGCTATTACTACTGGATTCAAAATTATTCCTTACGTCTAATCGTCGACATCTTTGTTGATAAGATAATATACAAAATAAAAATTAAATATTCCCTCTGTTTCAAATTACTCGTCATTATCTGTTGTAACAGATGATTAATCTGTTTGAAACAACACAAATCAGTCTCTGCCACAAACCCAATAGATAACCAATATGTTTTAACTCTTGCTATGCAAACTGGATTCAAAATTATTTCTTATGTCCAATCGTCGACATGTTTGTTAAGAATATAATAGACAGAATGAAAATTAAATACTCCCTCCATCTCAAATTATTCGTCCCAAATTTTCTAATTTGATTTCTCAATTTACTTGTATTTTTTCATTAAACAAGAAGAGATTAATTTTTTTTCTTCATATTTTACCCTTTGCATTAATCACTTTTTCTTCAAATTAAACTATAAACATAATTTAATAGGGGTATCATGGTAAATTAGGCATGTTATTAATTATTTTTCTTAATCAATGTGCCATCTCAATTTGGGATAGGTAATTTGAGAGGAGGGAGTATGAATTAAAACGTCAAAGCCGTGCAGCAGACTAGTTATTTGTTGAAACAGACTAGTTATCTGTTGTATCAGACTGATTATATATTGCATCACGTTGCAACATATGAGTAATTTGTTTGGAACAACACAAATCATCCCCTGCCACAAACCCAACAGATAAATCTTGTTATTGCTACTGGATTCAAAATTATTTCTTACGTCCAATCGTCGACATGTTTGTTGAGAAGATAATAGATAGAATGAAAATTAAATATGAATTAAAATGTCAAAGTTGATCAAACATAATATTTTTATTAAACTAAAACAAATAAAAATACATATACATAGACGAGACTAAAAGAAAAAAAATAATCTAATTATTATTATTATTATTTTTATTATTATTATTATTATTATTTTTATTATTATTATTATTGTCAGCCGGTCAATCTTCTACAGGCAGCAGCAAGGCCCTCCTCAGCCGTCGGATCTCACGGAGCAGCTTTACTCTAACTGCTCCCAGTTCCCATTGCAGGTCACGAACCTACATCCGAAGTTCATTCACGGCATCTTGTAGAAAAACGATGTCCCACACTGGATCAACCATATCTAAAATACATATGAATTGACAAAAAATGTAAAAACAAAAGTAAAGAAAAGAATATCCGAATGTAATACAACGTATACTACAAATTGGCAAGAAAAAAACTTACCTGAGTCAGGGAAGAGAAAGTGGTGGGAGGTGTAATATAAAAGACAAGATGAAATAAATAAATAGAGTGTAGTTGAATAAACGAATGAGTAAGGAGGGACCTATTTATAGAGGATTGAATTTGAATAAGTGGCAAAAAGGCGCGACTATTTTCCTCCATTTATTAATTATATTTTTTATTACTGTGAAAAGTTATGACTTAGTTAAATTAATAAATATTGTGATAAGTCATGACTTTTCATATTATTATTATTAGTTAGTTCTTTCCAAGAATCATTTTTATTGAGTTGTGACAATAGATTCTATATCTGTTGCACCAGATAACTCATCTTTGACAACAAATATACCATCTGTTGTGACAAATAGAGAACCTATTGCATCAGATAATCTATTTGTTGCAACATATAATCTAATTGTTCACCTCCATTTATTAATTACATTTTTTATTACTGTGAAAAGTTATGACTTTAATTAAATTAAGAAATATTGTGATAATTCATCACTTTTTAGATTATTATTATTAATTAGTTCTTTCCAAGAATCGTTTTTATTGAGTTGTGATAATAGATTCTATATATGTTGCATCAGATAACTCATCTGTGACAACATATATACTATTTGTTGTAACAAATAGAGAACATGTTGCATCAGATAATCTATCTATTGTAACATTTAATCTAACTGTTCACCTCCATTTATTAATTATATTTTTTATTATTGTGAAAAGTTATGACTTTAATTAAATTAAGAAATATTATGATAAGTCATGACTTTTCAGATTATTATTATTAATTTTTTGCAAGAACCGTCTTTATTGAGTTATGACAATAGATTCTATATCTGTTGCATCAGATTACTTATCTGTGACAAAAGATATAACTCATCTGTGACAACGGATATACCATCTATTGTAACAAATAGAGAACCTGTTGCATCAGATAATCTATCTGTTGTAACAAATAGAGAACCTGTTGCATTAGATAATCTATCTGTTGCAACATATAATCTATCTTTTAAAAAAATTATCATCATATCATTAATCGAAATTTGCTGACTTTTTTATTATTAAATTAAAAAAATACCTTTTCAATGACCGTTTCTTTAATAAAATAATAACCATTTTTATTGAGTTCTGACAACAGATTGTATATCTGCTGAATCAGATAAACCATCAATTGCAATAGATATACCATCTGTTGCAACAAATGGATGATCTGTTTAAATAGTTTTTTTTTATTTCTTCTAACAAATGATACATCAGTGGCAACAGATGGGGAATTTAATGCATCAGCAACATTGTTGAATGTGTTTTAGACAAAAAATCTCTTTGATTTTAATAGCTGATCGTGACTTTTCACTATTTTTGTTTTTAAATTTATTTTTAAAAATTATTTATTTATTATATAATAAAAAAAGTCACAATATTGGATTAATTAATCAACTTATATGATGATTGTTAAGAAAAAAGTGAATGACTTTTTTCTTAACAATCATCATATTAGTTAATTAATTAATCCAATATTGTGACTTATTTATTATATAATAAATAAATAATTTTAAAAAACAAATTTAAAAACAAAAATGGTGAAAAGTCACGATCAGTTATAAAATCAAATAACCGTTCTTTTACGGTTATAAATTATGCTTATCATTTATTTACTTATTATTTATTTATGAACCATTTTTCATATTAAATAATTGGAAAGTCATGTCTTTTCAACCTCTAATAACAATAACTTTTTTTTATTAATAACCGTCTGTTGCAACATATGATTGATCTGTCGCATCAGATTAACCTCTGTTGCAACAAATGCTCAATCCCCACCACCAACCGTGGATATGTTGAGAATAAGGAATAAACAAAATGATAATTAAATACTAAATAAGAATTAAAATTCAAATTCGACCATCAAACATAGATTTTTGAATCCTTTGGGTAGATCCTATATACAAAAGGAGGAAAATAATACATACGCTAAAATAAAAAAATATAACCTAATTATTATTACTACTACTACTACTATTATTATTATTATTATTATTATTATTACTATTATTGTCAACCGGACAATTTTAATCCGACAACAATATGGCCCTCCCCAACCTTGCTCCGAAGTTGGCCAAATCCCTTTGGAGTTCATCAAACTACCTTTGAAGTTCCCGCAAGAATTTGATATGAATCTTCTTGTACGAATCTGGATCAACCATATTTGTAAGTGTAGTAGAATGAATGAGTAAGGAGGGACCTATTTATAAATAATTGAATTGGAAGGGGTTAGTCAAACAAAAAGCCACGACTGTTCATATCCCTTAATTAAATAAAACTGATGAATTTTTGAATATGTAAATTAAAAAAATGGATCTAAATACAATATTTTATCTTTTATTGTATTTAGGAAAGAAAAAAAATCCTTTAAAATAAATCTAACAGGTGGGTAATCTGTTGCAAAATATATTTCATTTGTCAGATAACTTACAACATATTGACAATCTGTTGCAACAGATGGATATATCTGTTTGCTTTTCCAACAAATATGTCATATGTTGCACCAGATTGATCATCTGTCATAATAGATATCTGCAATTATTTCACAATTTAAATAGATGTGGCATCTGTTGCAACTTGCTAGTCATCTGTTTATTCAAGTTAAGCCATAGATGGGCTAGAAAGAATAAGGTGCGTGCAGATGGATGGATCCACTGTCATGTGTGGGAGTTAAGTAATACTGATAAGGTCATTGGGACAACACACACACAAAGTACAACGTTTTTGTGAATGTAGTTTTTAACCGATTAGGCACTGATCATTCAAATAAGATTTGGCATTGTACAGTTAAGTTTGATGGATTCAAATTGATAAGGTTGAGGGCCCCATAAAGATGGTGCAGATATCTTGTTACAAATTACTGACGGTTATTGCTCGTGTTTATGTGTGTTAAGTTTTGATAAGGGATCAATATTTGGTGTCATTGCAAGGATCCAATATCAATTGGACTTAACTTTAAGTATGCATTGGACTCTAAGAAGGCCTTCAAAGCCTCGCACTGTATCAAATAAGAACGAAAAACTAATAGAAATTCACCTGGCCTAAATTTATATGGAAGGGTTGATCGAGAAGATGATTATACGCCAGAAGAAGTCGAAGGAGAATTCCTGCGAGGGAAAGGGGAGTTGATAAAAGACTATATCATCTGAGAGCTAATTGAAGAAGAGACATAGGGTAACAAGGAACTTTTAGCGAATCTGGCCGATCAAATTATCTTAAAACATGAGAAATCAAAATCAAGTGCAAATATAAAAATGTATCCGATAATGTAAATTCATCTGTTGTCTCTCTGAAAGAAAAATAATGTAGATGGACACTTTGCTAGGGAGATGCGACTAGGTAGGGTGGTCGGGATTATCACCTAGATAAAAAATAGCAGAAGACCAAGAAAGCAACCTTACGGGCATCGAGGATTGAAATGATGTACAGTAAGTCTAGAAAACTTGCGTCAACATCAACTACAGTTAAAGTAAGGAATCTAAGCAAAGATGGGAATTTCTGAATTTTAAATTGCATCCCATGACTTCTTGTTTGTGGTTCCAATTAGGTCCACTGTTGTTGACCTGATCGGAACCACAAACAAGATTGAAAGACAGATTGAATGTTATTACTTCCTTAGCAATATGGATTAATTGATTGTGTTTTCTTGCCTTAGCATGCTTTCAACATTGCTTGGATAAGATTAGAGACTTGATGTAGTATATGAATTTCGATAATTTTCAAGCTTGCCGATTGGGTATTCAAGCTTATCGTTGCCATCTTTGAAGTTGGTAAAGAGTTCCTGGTCTCTTGTGAGCTCGATCAGGAACAATTTCTCCTTTGAAGTTGTGGCATTGAAGAAGGCCTTCAAATCACTTTCTTCAGAAGCCTTAAAGGATACATGGAGGGTCGATGTGTTTGTTTTAGATCAAAATGTGTTGATGCACACTCAAGATGTGGTCGCAACTGTTGAATAGCTCACTTTTATCGAGCGTTTCTCGATGCAGCTTGCTCAACCAACCTTCAAGGGATTTGATAAATTAATAAGCAAGGAGTTACGTAATGTTTGATCTAAACCGACTCTACCAAGCCTATCAAACATTACGTAACTCCAGGTTCATTACCCTATCAAAAAACTTTGCCCGAGTTAGTGGAAAAATCAAACGAGCTCAATCTCTCACCCTTTCTGCTGATCGCTCTTCTTAATATATATGACAAGATATTTTCCATGCAAAAGTCTGCACCGTCAGTAGAAATGCTTGCCAGAGCAAAAGTGGCATTATCAACTCCTCTATCTTGCTCAAGTATCCGGAAAAAAAACTTTCAACTCCTTTGTCTTGCACTGTTGAGAAATGTACAAGGGCCACAGAAGAACAACATGAGCTGAAAAAGGTGAGAAGATAAAATGGTAGGAATAAGAAGGACAAACTGAATGCTAGATTTAGTTCATCTTTGTTTGGTTTGTTAAACAAATAAAATGCGAATGCAAATGAAAATATTTTTGCCTTATTTTTAACGAGAAAAGGCTGGAATATTTTCATTTGCATTCACATTTTATTTATTTAACAAACTAAACAAAGATGAACTAAATCTAGCATTCAGTTTGTCTTTCCTATTCCTCCCTTTTTTATATTCCCACCTTTTTCAGCTTATGTTGTTCTTCTGTAGCCCTTTTACATTGCTCAACAATGCAAGACAGAAGAGTTGAAATTTTTCTTTTTCGGATACTTGTGCAAGACAGAGGAGTTGATAATGCCCCTTTTTCTCTAGCAAGCATTTCTGTTGACAGTGTAGACTTTTGCATGAAGAATAGCTTGTCATCTATATTGGAGAAGATCGATCAACAGAACGGCTAAGAGAGAGCTCGTTTTATTTGTCCACTAACTCGGGCAATGTTTTTTGATAGGTTAATGAACCTGGAGTTACATAATGTTTGACTGGCTTGGTAGAGTCGATTTAGATCAAACGTTACGTAACTCCTTGCTTATTAATTTATCAAATCCCTTGAAGGTTGGTTGAGAAAGCTGCATTGAGCAACGCTTGATAAAAGTGAGTTATTCAATGGTTGGGACCACATATTGACTATGCATCAACACATTTTGACCTAAAAACATACACAGCGACCCTACATGTATTCCTTAAGGCTTCTGAAGAAAGTGTTTTGAAAGGCTTCTACAATGCCACAACTTCGAAGATAGTGTTCCTGATTGAGCTCACAAGAGACCGGGAACTCTATACCAACTTCAAATACGACAATGACAAGCTTGAATACCAAATCGGCAAGCTGGAGGCAAGCTTGAAAATTATCAAAATTCACATACTACAGCAAGCCTCTGATCTTCTTCAAGAAATGTGTAAAACATGCTAAGGCTAGAAAACACAATTAATTATAACCATATTGCTAAGAATGTAATGAAACTCAAACCGTATTTTAATCTTATTTGTGGTTCCGATCAGGTCAACAACAATGAACCTAATCGAAACTAAAAACAAGAAGGCATGGGATGCAATTTAAAATTCAAAAATTGCCGCCTTCGCTTAGATTTGTTATTTTAATTGCAGTTGTTGTTCGCGTAAGTTTTCTAGACTTACTATACATCATTTCAACCCTCGATTCCCGTAAGGCTGCTTTTTTGGTCTTCTGCTATTATCTAGAATCTTGGTGATAATCCCGACAACGCTACTGAGATGCAGCTCCCTAGAAAAATGACCATCTGCACTATTTTTCTCTTAGAGAAATGACAGACGAATTTTTCATTACCAGATACAATTTCGTATTTGCACTTGATATAGATTTCTCATGTTTTAAGATAATTTCATCGGCCAGATTTGCTAGAAGTTACTTTCTACCCTATGTATCCTCTTCAATTAGCTCTCAAATGATATAAACTTTCATCAACCACCCATTTTCCCTCGAAGGCATTCTCCTACCGCACCTTCTGGCGTATAATCATCACCCCGAGCAACCCAACCATATAAATTTAGGCTAGTGCAATAACTATATTGGTTTTTTGTTCTTGTTAGATATAGTGCTAGGCTTCAAAGGCCTTCTCAGAGTCCAATGCACCCTAAAAATTAGTCCAATTGCTATTGAATCTCTTTACAATGACACCAAAACTAGATCCCTTCACAATGCTTGACACATAAACATGAGCAATAATCGACATTAAACTTAATTGTAAAATTGCAGATATCTTATTTGAATGATCAATGACTAATCGATAAAAACAACATTTACAAAATTAGTGTACTTTATGTATGTTTCCACAATAACATTATCAGTAATACATACCTCCCACATATGAAGTGGTTCCATCAACATACAACTTATTCCTTCAAACCCATCTTTACTGCAGCCTCTTGTGTTGGTCAGACAAAAGTTGATCAACTTTCAGTTCCTTATATCTACAAAAAAAAAAAAGATAATGTCAAAGAAAGAATGTTATTCATCTGTTGTAATAGATGTGGAGTCTGTTGCAACAGATATAGAGTCATTGCATCAGATGTGGAGTCTGTTGCAACAGATGTAGAGTCTGTTGTAATACATCAAACCAGCCTTACCGGTGGTTTGATTTGTTTCAATAGTTGCTCCGTTTGTTGCAATATTAACAACAACATAAACTACAATGAAACAACAAATAAAAAACATCAACAACAAAGAAACAACAACATTTGTTTCAACACCATTAACAAAAAAAATCTTTTGTTCCAACACCATCAACAACACCACACCACAAGTTCCAACAACGCCAACCATACCAACAACATCAACAATAAAGAAACAAACAAAAAAATGATACTGCCAACAAGCTTTTAAACTTCTCCCAACAGATGACTTTTTTTGTCTATTGTAATAAAAATTCTTGGTTCGTTTATTCAACACTTAAAAGTTCCTTCAAATTTTTTAAATAAATTTGATATGGGTAAATGGTAATTAAATAAAAAACATATGTAAATAACTTACAAAGAAAAAGATGAGAATGAAAGAGCAATAGTAAACCATACCTTAATGTCAAAAGAGGATCAAAACAATAATTTAAGTCAAGGAAAGATATGGATCGGTTTAGATCTAAATGGATCTTTATAAGAAAGAGAAGATAAAAGAGGGAGAAAAAAGGTAGTGATATCCCTAAAGAGGAGAGAAAGAAAAAGATGAGAGATGAATAAAATAAATTTAGGGTTGAAGCTAAACGAGAGCTGAGATAATTCTAGATGTATTGTGTACGTAGATGTGGGTTTCAATATTCATTAATTAATATTCATTAATAATTTGAGGGGCACGAGGAAGACTAGTGACATTGAAAAAATAAGATAAGACTACTCAATGAACTCATTTTTGAGTTATCCAAGAAATATTTTTTACCATATTTTTAGTACTACTTTATCTACTCGGACAGAAGCTTGCTTTAAAATTAAAAGAAAAAAAAGATTTTCAAACAGATATGTCATCTGTTGCAACAGATAGCAATATTTGTTTAAAAATCCTAACATCACAGTCATCTATTACAACAGATCTCTAAATTTATGTAAAAATTCCAATTGCTCAGTCATCTGTGACAACAGATGCAAATATCCATTTGATAATTATAATAGCGGGGCTCGAGAATTGATGTGTATTCAAATCATAGGAGCTAGAAATTAAATCAGATAGGTCATCTGTTATAATAGATATCAATATTTGTTTAAATATCCCAATAGCTTAGTCATATGTGAAAATCGATGCAAATGTCCATTTGATAATTAAATCAGATATGTCATCCGTTACAATAAATATTAATATCTATTTGAATAATTCCAACAACTCAGTTATCTATCACAACAGATGCAAATGTCTATTTGATAATTAAATTAAATATGTCATCTGTTGCAACAGATATGAATATCTGTTAGAAATTTCCAACAGCTCAGTCGTTTGTTGCAACAAATTTCATTGCAATTGATTTAGGTGGAACTAGGTATGAATAAATGAGTTCATAGGGTCAAATACAACTTCAATTTAGTCTTTGTAATTGCATGGTGTTGGTATTGCATTCATCCCGACCCGAGTCATCGATCGATCACTCTGAGTTGAAAAGATTCTCATTAACTTAATGTTAAGATAAAATCTTAATTGATTTAGGTGGAACTAGGTATGAATGAGTTCATAGGGTCAACAACAACTTCAATTGAGTCTTTGCAATTACATGGTGTTGGTATTGCATTTATCCCTACCCGAGTCATTGACCGATCACTCTGAGTGGAAATGAGTTCTCATTAACTTAATATTAAGATAGTACCTAAATTAATTTAGGTGGAACTAGGGATGAATGAGCTTTAGGGTCAACAACAACTTCAATTGAGTCATTGCAATTGCATGGTGTTGGTATTGCATTTATCTCGACCTGAGTCGTCGATCGATTACTTTGAGTTGAAATGAGTTCTCATTAACTTAATGTTAAGATAGTACCTAAATTTATTTAGGTGGAACTAGGGATGAATAAGCTCACAGGGTCAACTACAACTTCAATTGAGTCATTTCAATTGCATAGTATTGGTATTGCATTTATCCCAACCCGAGTCATCGATCGATCACTCTGAGTTGAAATGAATTCTCATTAACTTAATGTTAAGATAGAACCTTAATTGATTTAGGTGGAACTATGGATGAATGATTTCATAGGGTCAACAACAACTTCAATTGAGTCATTGCAATTACATGGTATTGGTATTGCGTTCATCCCAAACCGAGTTGTCGATCGATCACTCTGAGTTGAAATGAGTTCTCATTAACTTAATGTTAAGATAGTACCTAAATTGATTTAGGTGGAACTAGGGATGAATGAGATCATAGGGTCAACAATAACTTAATCGAGTCTTTGCAATTATATGGTATTGGTATTGCATTAATCTCAACCCGAGTCTTCGATCGATTACTCTTAGTTGAAATGAGTTCTCATTAACATAATGTTAAGATAATACCTAAATTGATTTAGGTGGAACTAAGGATGAATGAGCTCATAGGGTCAACTACAACTTCAATTGAGTCGTTGTAATTACATGGTGTTGGTATTGCATTCATCCCGACCCGAATCGTCGATCGATCACTATGAGTTGAAATGAGTTCTCATTAACTTAATGTTAAGATAGTACCTAAACTGATTTAGGTGGAACTATGGATGAATAAGCTCATAAGATCAACTACAACTTTTATTGAGTCATTGTAATTGCATGGTGTTGGTATTGCGTTTATCCCGACTCGAGTTGTCGATCGATCACTCTAAGTTAAAATGAGTTCTCATTAACTTAATGTTAAGATATAAACTTAATTGATATAGGTGTAACTAGGGATGAATGAGTTCATAGGGTCAACAACAACTTCAATTGAGTCGTTGCAATTGCATGGTGTTAGTATTGCGATCATCCTGACCCGAGTGGTCAATCGATCACTCTGAGTTGAAATAAGTTCTCATTAACATAATGTTAAGATAGTACCTAAATTGATTTAGGTGGAACTAGGGATGAATGAGCTCACAGGGTCAACAACAACTTCATCGAGTCTTTGCAATTGCATGGTGTTAGTACTGCATTCATCCCAACCCGAGTAGTCGATTGATCACTCTGAGTTGAAATTAGTTCTCATTAACTTGATGTTAAGATAGTAACGAAATTTATTTAGGTGGAACTAGGGATGAATGAGCTCATAGGGTCAACAATAACTTCAATTGAGTCGTTGCAATTGCATGGTGTTGGTATTTCATTCATCCCGACCCGAGTCATCGATTGATCACTCTGAGTTGAAATGAGTTCGCATTAACTTAATGTTAAGATAGTACCTGAACTTAGATAGGTGGAACTAGGGATAAATGATGTCATAGGGTCAACTACAACTTCAATTGAGTTTTTGTAATTGTATGGTATTGGTATTGCGTTCATCCTGACCCGAGTCATCGATCGATCACTCTGAGTTGAAATCAGTTCTCATTAACTTAATATTTTAAAAATTGTATCTTTTAAAATTTTAAAAATTAATTAAGATCAATTCGGACCAAATTAACAATTTCAAAACTTGTCATTCTTTTTCAAAATTACAAATCAACCCATACAAATCATCCATTTATGGGAAAAACTTTTTCTTATTTTAAATCTCAAGTTCTCACTCTTTTCTTTCAGTCTCTCAACAATACAGCCAACAACTACTCAACATATTGCTCAACCCTTCAAAACAGATCAATTTTCTTCCCATTTCCGACCACATAGTTGTTATTTTTTATTTCATTCTCGCTTGTATTCATCGTTTTCTCTGTCTTCATAGGTAACATAGTTTGAGAAGAGTTCTACATTTGTTCTTTATTATAAAAATTAGGGCTTTTTAGTTAATGATGAAAAAGAAGACTTTTAGTTGTATTATCTTAGAGAATGGGTTAACAATTTTGAGTTTTGATGCCAAAAAAGTTGAAAACACTCGAGAAAACCCTAGTTTTTATCTCAGTGTTTTGTTGAATGTCGTGGTATTATTGGATGGTGTTTGTGGTGTTGTTGGTGTTGTTGTTATTGGTGTCGGTATTTGTGTTTTTGGTGGTGGTGTCAGTAGTCTTGGTGACATTGGTGGTGACATTGGTTGTGGTGTTGGTGGTCCATCTATTGCAATAGGTGGAAGATCTATTGGGAGATATTAAATAGGTCTTCAAACAGATTCTCCATCTGTTCCAACTAATGGATTATTCGTTGGAGTATTTTTTTGTAATGTGGCGTAGAATAATTTATTGAAATTTGTCTTACCTTTTTTTAAAAAATTATGCAGACACCAAATGCAATGTATTTTTTATTTTTCTATTGTTTGTAGTTAAAAGATGTCTCCCAAAAGAAAAGAAACTAAAAATGGATCAACTTCTGACCACCCAACAAAAAAGGCTAGAGTACAAATAGATTTTGAGGAACTTCATGAACAATCTCAGTCAGGGCAAAATGAAGCTGAGGAAAGTGATAACTCCTTCTCACCAATGGGGCATGAATTAATATCGAAATCCTAGCATTATCCTGTCAAATCTATTAGTATCGGCAGATTTCGGGTTACAATGTCGATAGATAGCCCTAACAAAGTAACTGGTGATTTTGTACTTAAATGCCAGTTGGGGAAAGGTTTTGACGAACTTAAGAGTATTATGAAGAATGAAAACATAGACAAAATTTTTAACAAGATCTTCTTTACATACTTTCTTGAGCTGCCTGCGGACCGCACTCTACGTTTCCCAATGAGCATGGTATATGGTCTTCTCAAGCGCAAGATCAAGTACACAGGGATGATAAAGATTCGAAGGAGGGCGAAAAAAAGATGGATGAAATCTGGATCAACTACTATGGCATGCCAGTTTGTTTTGGATTGAAAGAGTTTGCCATAATGAAGGACTTGAGATGCGATCTTCCAGAAGAACCTTTCATCAAGAAAATACCCCACAAAGGGTCCAACAAACGCAAGGGAAAAAAGATGGGTTATTGGGCATTGTTAGACATAGCTACAAAGTAGATGATTTGATTGCAGATCTTGAGGATAAAAACATACCAAAGCACTACAGGGAGAAATTATGCTTAGTTTGGTTTGTCCATTCCGTTTTATTGGCAAGAGACGTCAGGAAAGTCATAGAAGATAATTTGTTGGTGCTTGCTGATGATTTTGAGAAATTTAATGATTATCCATGGGGATATGACAACTACTACTTGACTGTCCAATATTTACTGATAAAGCTATCCCCAAAGACGATCACATTAAACGGCTTTTCTTGGGCTTTCATGGTAAAATTAATCACTATTTTTACTCATCCACTAATTTATATTGAATATAGTTATTATGACTTTTCTTTGCTTGCTTTTTGTTTACATTTCTTAGGCTTGGGCATGTAAAGTCATTCCTCCCCCCTGGAAGCAATTCAAGGTTTACCCGGATGAGGTTTCTCATCCAAGGATCCTTAGGTGGTTGGCTGCAAAGGGCAGTATAAATATTAAAGAGGCTGATCTCTTTAACCCTCCGGATGATGCAGTACATCTTCTTTCAACTAAAATAATTTGCCTCAAAGAAAGATATTGAAATAGATGTGCCATCTGTTGCGACAGATAGGTCATCCGTTATAATAGATTACTCATCAACTACAACTGGTGCAACATATGGGTAATCTGTTGCGACAGACAATTCATATTTCACAACAGATTAACTATCTGTTTCTTTAGTTCTCTGAACCCGACTTTATAGATTACCTATCTACTGCAAATTATGCAACCGATGGGTAATCTGATGCAATATATTGTCAATCTATTGGACATACAGATCAACTATTGCGCCAGTTAGATCATCTATTGCATAAGTTGGATGTGTTAACATGTAACCCAACTGACTAGAAATTATTATTATATGATTTAAATGCCTCATTTTTTTATTAGGTTGTGCATCCTTGGATCGTGCCTACTGTTCATGAGTTGGGGATGACTTTTTTTCTTGCTCTAGGTTTTGTTAATACAAAAGAAGATCCAATGGTAGAGTTAATAAAGAAGGAATTGGCTGGAGAAACAACCATAAGAAGAGCAGTTAGGTAAGGTCAGCCTAATGTTGAAACTCTTCACGACCAACGTACTGCAACAGATCCGGGTGCTTCTTCTGAGGGTGTTGTTGGTGGCGTTGTTGATGATGGTGGCAGCCATCCTGATGTTGTTGCTGCTGCCAGTTGTGATTATGAGCATGTTGGTGCTCAGGAAAAAATAAATACATTTGAAAACACCCCTTGCACAGTTTCCTCTCACCCCTACATCGATCCCTCCCACCCTTACAGTGGTCCCTCTCACTCCCCTTCACCCTCATATTCTCATTGCAAATACAAAGTGTGCAAGGATAGAAAGGATAAACTCCTTGAAAAACTAGAGGCTATTGCTGAAGCTGACGAGGAGTTAAAATTTAAGAAGGGTGTCAAACCATCCAAGAAGTTGAGGAAGCCATGCACTCTTACAGTGGCATTTAAGAGGAAGATAAGAATTATTAGACAAATACTCTCCATTGTGAAAACAAAAAAATTACAACTCCTCCCGCTCCAAGAGTTATTGAAGTTCAGGAGCCACTGAAGAAGGTGGACATATATGTGGCACTTGACTACGAAAAAAAAAAGGAACTACAAGAAATTATGAATGACAAGACGAAGGTTCCAGAAGAATACACCATGCATTCATTTGCCGCTAAAGACTTCACAAATATGACAAATATGCATGAATGGTATGTGGACAATGTAAGTTTACTTTTGCTAACCTAGACTTCCTATCTACTCTATGAAGAAGAAGATACGAAACAGATGTGTAATCTGTTGCAACATCTGGGTATTCTGTTGAACATAATACACATCTGTTGAATAAGTTGCGTTAGCTGGGTAATCTGTGAACTGATTCAGAGAACCCTCTGCAACAGAATCTTTTCACAGTGTTTTTATTCTTTACAATTACTAACCTATTTAAAAATTATCTTTTTATACCTCAGTATGTTGATGAAATTCTCTGCCTCATGAGGGGTAAGCAATTAGCGTACCCAGATGCTTATGATGCTGCTGATAGGATAATGGACCTCAACTTCTACAATAATTTCAAGGATATATACGATGGTCTCCACAGACGATCTGGTCCCGGTGGCCGTAGATTTAATAAGTTAGTTTCTATGTTCGAATGGGATGAAGACATGATTAAATATGTTAGAGAGACAAAGCCATATCCACACGGCAAGAGCTGAACCAAGGCAAAGAGAATCCTTGCAGTCATGAACGTGGAAGTTAAACATTTTCTCGTTGTTGAGATACTACTCGACGAGGAAAATATTAAGGTTTATGACTGTGACTTACCTATTTTCAATGAGGACATATTTTTAACCCATCTGCAGCCACTCTTAAAGTTGTTCCCCAATTTGTTGGCGTAGAGTAAGTTGATGGATCATTTGAAAGTATTGACAAAGGAATCATGGGTTTTTTAAGGTCAAAATAAGAGTATCCAACTCCTAAAAAAGTAAAACCGATGTAGAGTGCGAGCCGTACTCGCTTGCATACATCGAGTGTTTACTGATCGATACATAAATAACCGATATGTGCGATGTCGTTGTGGAAAAGATGCAAGAGGTCTGGGCTTATGGGGTATTAGCTAAATGGTTGGAGCCTATGTATAAAGAAGAATATGTACAAAGACAGAGACGTGCATGATAATAATTTTTTATTTCAAGCCACTTCACTTTAAATGTAGTGGCAATAATTTTTATGTATGGCGAAAGTTGAATTTTTATAATGCAATAGATTATCTATCTGTTGTAATAGATATAATACCTATTGTGGTAAATTGATTATCTGTTGGAATAGGTTGGTTATCTGTTGTATTATACATATATTTCCATCTATCTATCGCAATAAATATACAATCTGTTGTAATATATAATCTATCTGTTGCAACTGATAGGTAATCTGTTGGAATAAATCAAAAAAATAGGAAGACCTATTTATGTAATTTCCAGCAGATGACCTAACTAAATAGTTGGATCCCGTGTATAGAGAAGAATATGTACAAAGACAGATACGAACATGATAACAATTTTTTATTTCAAGCCACTTCACTTTATATGTAGTGGCAATAATTTCTATGTCTGGCAAAAGTTGAATTTTTATAATGCAATAAATTATCTATCTATTGTAACAGATATGATACCTGTTGTGAAAAATTCATTATCTATTGGAATAGGTTGGTCATCTGTTGCATTATGCAGATTTTTCCCAGTTTGTCAATCACAATAGATATACAATCTGTTGTAATATATAATTTATCTATTGCAACTGATAGGTAATATGTTGGAACAAATAAAAAAAGTAGGAAGACCTGTTTATATAGTTTCCAGCAGATGACCTACATGTTGCAACATATATCTAAATCTGTTTGATAAAATATGTCGTCTGTTGCAACAGATGTATTATTTGTTACGATATTTGAATATAGTATTCCATTTTAATTAACATGTTCAAAACTAAGGATTAAATTATATTCATAGACAGCATAAAATAAATCGAAGATTTCAAAAATTACATGAAATAACTCAACAAATAAATGAAATGTAAAAAAAATATTATGGGTACAAATAATCTACTCTACAAATAAATCAACAAGTTAAACTAAGGAGGATAGGTTATTATATTAACGGACTCAATCTATAAAGATCTAATTAATATGGACAAGTTGTTCTTCATCCGGTGCTAGGGAATTCAACTTTGGTCGTCGTGGATCTTTAATGTCGCTTGTGTACAACTTCTGAGCTTTTGCTTCTTCGTATTTCCATAAAAGAGCATCATATCTTTTGCGTAGTAATCCGACATCAAGCCCATCATTTGGTACTTATAATTCATCGCTCAAATACTCGGCGTAAGTGGCAACAAAAGAACCGCAATCCCTGCATTTTAAAAAAATAGATAATCTATATCTTGCAGTTCATGTAAGCGTTGTGAAATTTATGAAATGAAACTAAATCATGATACTTATACTTATAGGATACCAATGGTTTGTTGAGCAATTCCTTCAACATATCGTACATCAAATGAACTACCCATTTTATTTCGGTATGTTTCAATCGTCGACCAATCAGTATGAACCTTTTGGTCCAAAAAGTCACTCATATCAAGGTAAGTAGGCAATATTTTGGCCAGTTTTTGTATCTTAGACGACGGTTCGGAACATCTCCTTTGTGACATAGAGTCATAAACTCGGATGCGCCTCTCTTTCAGAACGACGACAACCAACACCCAATGGAATTCATCACCACAATTGATTGGTATGTACACTTCATCGACCAAATACCAAGGTAAGCCTGCTGGAATGCTAAAACCTTTGATGATGTTGATTAAGCATTCCACATTTTTGGAAACTTCAGACTGTTGTTGACAATACCTATCGTATGTATTATTGATATAAACTTTGTACAAATAATTGCCTGTAGTGTATCTGTATTATTCTGGTATTTGCAACTTGGCCTTTTTTCGGAGGTCATAAAAAATGACATTGATGTGCTACACATATTATCAAATATTTTGGATTACGTGATGAAAAATTAATACGCAGATGCAATTAAATAAAGTATTAATTAATAGTAATATGTACGACATTTAAACCTCATCATTCCAGCAAGTTTGGGGCTTTGACATCAAATAGAACCAATTCTTCATTCCGAGATGTGCAACAACAAAGTCAAACATATCATAACCAAGACTTGATTCATTCACTTTGTAGTGTTCGTTATTTTATTTTCTACATGATGATTTATATGTGTTAATTTTATGTTCTTACAACATGAATTATATAAATCAATATCTTTAAAGTTGATTTATGTACCTGCCGGCATGATGCTTTAACAGCCCATCGACAATCCATTCTAAATAGTTATTGATCAACTTTGTTAGTTTTTTGGAGCCTCGTCCGAGATGTTAAACCCTTTAAACGGGTAATTCTTTCGTTCTCCCAAACTGACGGGCTCCACTTTTTTTTTCTTTGGAAGCAGTTGATGGATTATCAACTGTGATATTATGCTCTTCAGTAGTATCTTCTACTGTGATATCCACCTAGAAAGCCAAAATTGTCAATGCTAATTACAGATATACAATAGATTGTCCATCTGTTTCAATAGATGAGTCTTATGTTGAAACAGATGGATCATATGTTAGGACAAAAACGAATAGGTAAAACAGAGTAGTACGATAATTTCGGTGCAAGACAAAGATAGAGGCATTGCAATTTTGCTTTTTTCGATGCTTGGTAATGCCTTGGAAATATCTTTCCTTCTTCTCTTAGCCATCTTGATCTCTAGTAGATTGTATGGATATGAAATACTCTTTGATGGAATGACACTCTTCTTAGATGTCATTTCCTTTACAGAAGCAGTTAGTTCATTAATAGCATTAATCACTCTATCATGTTTCGCCTTGCAGTCTTGCCATTTACATGCAGAACATTCGCTAGATGTGGCAAAATCAGGAGAAAAATTTGTATAACCAGTATGATCATAATCATAATAGCTTGTTGTTTCAAAAACTGTAAGAAGAGCATCATTATCCCCAATAACAGCACCACTGCCACTAACACTACCACTACGACTACCATCATCAACAACAACAAGCCCACCCTGCAAAATTATTTTTCTTGTGATGGTTGTTGCTCTAAATAATTTCATTTTTATTCCATCAACGATCTTAGGGTCCGATAAAGTTTGCACAGATTGTAAAGTAAGAAAAAATAGCATCTTCAACTCTCGATTGGTTGGAACAAGCCACAGATGGACAATCTAAATAAATCAGTACATATATTAAAATCATGATAAAATTATTTAAAATAATCATTAATTAAAATAAAAACTAGATTAGAATTGAACTTACTTCTTCCTCCGGGGGATTGAAAAGATAATTTTTTTTTGTATTTTTATCAGTTTTGGCCGATAACCATCTCAGAATTCTTGGACAGAAAACTTCTTCCTGGTAGTTCACTTGTTGTCTCAAATAAGGAATGACTTCAAATGCCCAAGCCTATAACATAACGCCAATAAATTAAAAGCATTATTGAATAAAAAAATTATGAATCATATCACGATAAAAAAAATATTTACCATGAAGGCCCATGAAAAGCCATATAAGTTGACTGTCTTTGGCGTTAACAGAGTCAACAAATATTTGACAGTTATTTTGAAGCTTTCATAACCCCAAGGATAGCTGTTAAATGCCTCAAGATCCTCAGAGAGATTTATTAAACCGAGGCTTATATTTTGTTGTTAACATCTCTCGCCCAAAGAATATTATGTACAAACCAAACCAAGCACAATGATTGCTTGTGCTTGTTTGAAAGTCCTTTACCTTTCAACGCTTCTATCAAATTTTTATTTTTGAAGCTTGGACCAACAATGGACACCAGGTCATCACAATCACTCGACTTACCTTTACCTTTTTTGGGTGTGCGGGGTACTTTTTTGGGTTAGAGTAGGTGTAACTTGAGAAGGAGAATAACATTTTAGTTCGGTAACTATGGAAAACTCCCAACCAAAACAAACAGGCATACCACAGAATTTATCCACACCTCATCCATCTTATCTTTGTTTTCATACATAAACCTGCGCTTGAGAAGATCATATACCATTTTTATCTGGAAACAAGCATTGTTGTCCTCCGGCAAATCAAGATATTGCCCAAAGCAACTTTCCCTAAAATAAGAATCCAATTTTTTTTCTCGAAGTATTTTTTTGAAGGCGTCGAAAGATTTTCCCATTGCTGACTTAACACGAAATCACCCATTAAATTTGTGGCACCATCGCGTTGCATTCTCACAGAATAACGATCAATACTGAAGGTTTTGACCAACTCTTCGGCAGAAGGGCTATTAGCATTTGGATCATCTCCTTTGAAATATTCCTCCTCCCCGTGTTCATTATCTTTTGCTCTTGATTGAGATAACGCTTGTAAAGCAAGCTCATAGAGTGGTGGATGTAGCCGAGCTGCTTCACTTGTTCCTTTACTTAGACTTGATTTGTTTTTTTTTTCTTTTGGGATCCATATTATCTTAACTTAACAGGAACATAAAATAGATTATAATTGATTAATTTATCGTTAAAAAGGAATAACAGTAAATCTAACATGCACAACAGTAAAATAATAGTTTCAATAGACCATACATCTGTTGCACCGGGTATGTTATCTGTTGCAACATATAATTGACCTGTTGCAACGGATCAGTAAACCATTGGAAATAATAAAAATAGATCACTAATCTATTGCACTAGGTATTTTATCTGATACAATATATAACCAATCGTTGCAACGGATGAGTAAACCGTTGGAAACCATAAAAACAGATCACTAATCTATTGCACCAGGTAGTTTATCTGTTGCAACATATAACCAACTATTGCAACAGATGATTAATCTATTAGAAATAGTAAAAATAGATCACTCATCTGTTACACCAAGAAGGTTATCTGTTGCAACATATAACCAACCTGTTGTAATGAATGAGTAATCCGTTGGAAATAATAAAAACAGATCATTAATCTGTTGTACCAGGTAGTTTATCTGTTGCAACATGCAACCAACCTATTGCAACGGATGAGTAATCCGTTGGAAACCATAAAAATGGATCAGTCATCTGTTGCACCAGGTAGTTTATTTGTTGTAACATATAACCAACCTGTTGCAATGAATGAGTAGTCCGTTGAAAATAGTAAAAATAGATCACTGATCTGTTGCACTAGGCAGGTTATCTATTGCAACATATAACCAACCTGTTGCAATGGATGAGTAATCCATTGGAAAAAATAAAATACATCACTGATCTGTTGCACTAGCCAGGTTATTTGTTGCAACATATAACTAACATGTTGCAACGGATGAGTAATCCATTGGAAATAATAAAACAGATCACTGATTTGTTGCACCAGGCAGGTTATCTCTTGTAACATATAACTAACCTGTTGCAATGGATGAGAAATCCATTGGAAATAATAAAACAGATCACTGATCTGTTGAAACGTATCACTTATCTGTTGCAAAATGAGTTATCTGTTGGATCAATATTATTTAGATTTCTTCCAAACAGAAGAGCCGTCTGTCGCAACAAATGAATGATCTGTTAGATTTTTCATTTATTACATTAGATTTTCATAGTTGCATTATATTTGCATCTGTTGCATCAACTATTTTCATCTGTCGCATCAGATATTTCATATGTTGCATCAGATGTTGCATCAGATGTTTCATATGTTGCAACACCATTTTTACCATGACAAACAATAAATCAACCCAACAACATCAACACATCACACACACACACACTAAGAACATCAACGGTGACTAAAAATCACCAATAAATCTAAATCAACAGTTCGACAACAAGAAGAAAAAATACCAAAAATTAGGATTTTATTCAGTCCACATTTCAAATTTAAGCAAGAAATATTGAAATTGATAACCAATATTAGAAGAGAAGTTGACTCAAGTTCCTTTGTTTCTTCATAACTAAAAAGAAATAACTTTTTAACTATGAAAGAAGAAATGAAACGACGAAGAACTCGAAGTTGTTATTGCTGGAGAAGTCTTCACGTCGATTGACGGTTGAAAGTCGAGAAGAAACTCGCTCGACTATTTGTCGCCGTAGATTGAAGGAAGAAATTTTGCAGAACTGTTGGTTGGGAGAGAGTTGCGAGAAGATATCGAGAGAAAGAGAAGAGAGAGACTGGTTGATTTGGATTGAAGAGGGGTGTGGGTTGGGTTGATTTGTATTTTTAAAAAGATTAAAAAGTTTTAAAAATATTAATCAAGTCCACAATTAACTTAATCAAGTTTTCTAATGATGTTTGACCCTTTAAATTAGTCAATGTCACCAATCCTTCATTCAAGACTTAAAAGACACATTTTCTTCAATTTTCTCAAGTGATACTTTCTCTATTGGCATAAAAACAATAATAAAATGATAATTTTATTGTGTTACTCTTTACATATAATAAGTTTAATATTTTATAAATATATTAGAAAACAATTATATTTAATAATATAATAATAAAGATAATAAAAAGTAAATAATAAATTACTTTTTAAAATTTTTAAATTAAATAAATAAAAAATAGGCAGTCTATTTTCTAAAATATAGAAGGAATGGTTTTGACGTACTTCAGCCTGCTTCAGTTTCTTCTGTGATTTTACTATATCATCCCTAACTAATTATTATAAGTTATTTATGTATTGAAAAAATATTTAATTACAAAAAAAGAGAAATAGACATTTATGACATGTCTATTTCATTTGCTTCAACCGTGATTTTACTATATCACCCCTAATTAATTATTATAAGTCATTTATGTATTAAAAAATTAATAACATTTAATTAAAAAAGAGAAATAAATATTTATGATATGTCTGCTCTAGCTGATTCAATCGTGATTTTACTATATCACACCTAATTAATTATTGTAAGTCATTTATGTATTAAAATAATAATAATATTTAATTAAGAAAATAGATATTTATGACATGTCTGCTTTAACTACTTCAACTGTAATTTTACTAAATATCTCTCTTAATTAATTATTGTGAGTCATCTAAACATTAAGAAATTAATATTATTTAATAAAAAATTAAAATAGGAAAATCATAAATTAAGATGTTTTAAATTAAGTTAACGTCTTGTATGAGGCCACTTAAATTTTTTTCATAAATATTTTTGTATAGTAGTTTTGTTATATCACTTCTAATTAGTTGTTGTAAGTTATTCGACATGCTTGTCGACCAACTGCTCCATGATTTTGCTATGTCACTCCTAGTTAATTATTATAAGTCATTTATATATTAAAAAATTAATAATATTTAATTAAAAGGGAGAAATATGCATTTATGACATGTCTTTTTCTGATGCTTCAACCGTGATTTTACTATATCACTCCAAATTAATTATTATAAGACATTATGCATTAGAAAATTAATATATTTAATTAAAAAAAGAAAAATAGACATTTATGCCATGTCTGTTTCATCTGCTTCAACCGTAATTTTACTAAATATCTCTCCTAGTTAATTACTATGAGTCATCTATTTATTAAAAAATTAATAATATTTAATAAATAAAATAGACATAAAACGATAAATTAACTCTTGACGTTTTAAATTAAGTTGACGTCTTATATAAGGTCTACTTAATTTTTTTTTCACAAATATTTTTTTTTATAGTAATTCACCTATAATTAGTCTTTGTAAGTCATTTAATACATATCTGTTTCGCTGCTTCAATTGTGATTTTACTATATCATCTCTAATTAGTTATTATGCTACTTAAATTGACATTTATGATTTATTACCTCACTTATAAAGGATGATGAGCAGGTAGTAGATCGACATATTTGCTTGTGTTGTTTGCTTAGATATTTCCTTTTATATTAGTTTATTTTACTTTTATTTTTAATCTATTATATATTTGAGAATTACGTAAAAGTATTATAAATCATAATAATTAAAAAGTAAAAAAAATTGATTGACTCTCTCAATTTTATTACTGTCACATAAATTGAAAATTTAAAATATTTAAAAAATATGTAAAAAATTTAGTTAACTCTCAAAAACGATATCAACATCACATAAATTAAAACGGAGCGTATAATATATATTATTTAAAAATTACATAAAAAATATTATAAATCATAATAATTAATATAAACATATTTTTCAAGTTAGGCCCCTTCTAACACGGGTCATATACCCCTGACTTTAATAGAATGTACGGAGAAAAATAGGAAAAATTTCAGAAATAGCTACTATAGAGCCTTAATTGTAACTTTTATAGCAACAATTTCATAACTACGAAAAATAGCAAATTGTATTTTATACTCAAGTAAATTGTTTCTATATAAATACATATACAACAAGATTTACTGCCCTTGTTTTACTCAAATTAGTTGAGTTAAATAAGGAATAATTATCTCATCTAATTAAATTTTCATAAATTACTCTTATTTAAATTAGCAGATTCTTTTTCCAAATCAAACTCAAATATGAAGATTATTATTTCCATGATCTTCAAAATTTTAAAATATCATTCTCTTATATTTCTAACTATTTTTTCTTTTTAGTTTTTAAATTTTTTAATTTTAATTCTTTTTTTTTTCACTTTATTTTCTCTCTTCTACTGCTTTTTTTTCCTTTTTTTATTTATTTTTTTCTTTTTTTCCTTTTCTTATATTTTTTTTCGTTTTCTTCTTCTTCTTTTTTTTTTTCCTTTTTCGCTTTTGTTCTTACACTTCTATTTCTAGTTTCTATTTTTCTTTTTTTTCCTTTTTCATTTTTTTTGAATTTTTATTTTTTTCTATTTTTTTGTTTTTTGTTTTTCTTTTACTCTTCTATCTCTATCTTTTATTTTTAAAAGACAAATATTTATATCATATATACATATTCAAAAAATATACAAAATAAATAGACATACTGATCTGCATATATATTTACGGTAAAAAACATACATATACATCTGCATATGTATTTACAGAAATACATATCTGACTCACATTTATATATAAACATATAGGACACAAAATCTCTATAACAAAAATGACAATTATATACATATACATATACATATACATACAGGTAGTAAAAAAATGCATATAAATATATTAAAACAATAAAAGAAAACAAATAAGTACATATGTTACCCTCTAAAATGACATAGTTAGTACAGTTCAAACATAAATTCAACACCGTATAAAATACATATAGCTCTGCATATGTATTTACAGAATACATACCTGATCCATATGTATATTCTTATTTTATATGAGTCACCTTTGTATTTCGCAAATACATATGAAGATATATAGTATATTTATATTTGTTACTGTTTAATATGAATATAATATGTATTTCGTAAATACATATGTATGTTTTGTACTGTAAATACATATCCAAATCTGTATGGCTATGTATTTTATTATTTTTTGACCATGTGTATGTGATATACATATTTGTCTTTTCAAAAATAAAAGTTAGACATAGAAGAGTAAAAAATGAAAAAAAAAATATATATAAAAAGAAAAAAAATGAAAAAAAGAGAAGTGAAAAAGAAAAAAAAAAGGAAGAAAGAGAAATAGAAGTGTAAAAAAAAAAGAAACAAAATAAAATAGAAAAAAGAAGAAGAAAACGAAAATAGAAAAAGAAAAAAAAAGATATGAGAAAGAAAAAAAAAGGAAAAAAAAAAGAGAAATAGAAGAGAGAAAATAAAGTGGAAAGAAAAAAATGAAAAAGAGAAAAAATCAAAATAAAAAAATAAAATGATAAAAAATAAGATGAAAAAAAACTAACAAGAAAAAAAGGTGGAGATATAAGAGAGTGAAACAATAATGATGTTTTATTTTGAAATCTTGAAGATCATGAGGATAATTATCTTTAAATATGAAAAAAAGTGAAAAAAAAGAAAACAAAAAATAAAAAAAACCCAAAAAGAAAAAAAGAAAGAGAAATAAAAAAGAGAAAATAAAATAAAATAAAAAAATAAAATGATAAAAAAAAATAAGATGAAAAAAAAGAGGTAAAAATATGATTATATTTGGGGGAGGTGAAATAGTGGAGTGAAAATAAAAAAATATAAAGTAGTGAGAGTAAAATATGTATTTGCCTAGTTAATGAGAAAAATAATGCTACTCTTGTTATAAATTGTAATTTTACAAAAGTATTAATATTTATTGTAATTACAGTGTTAAATATGCTACTTTCTCTAATTTTTTCAAAAGAATACTCTCTGATTTATGGTCAATGGTCCATTAATGAGTTTGGTGTCCAAGTAGTTTCTTGCTTTTTAAAGTGTTTCTTTTGCACCTTTTCTTTATTATTTTAAATAAAAATATAAAGTCTTGACCAGTCCAACTTTTCAATGACAGTGTAATTTGAGGGCTTGACTATTCGGGAAGCAATGATTAATAAATGTGTTTATGCACTATAGATGAGTAGGAGTGGACATAAATCTTCAAAATTAAATTGAGATTTATTATATTGAATTGAATTTGTTATTTGAGATATATTTTTAATTAACGATTATCGAATTTTCATAATTAAATTTTGAAAATATCAAAACTAATACAGACCACTCATTTCTAATGAATTGTTTACTATATATATATATGATAATATTAACAAGTGATTTAGATGTTTTAATTGACCTATACCAATAATTTATAATGTTAGGACTTGAGTGGAGGTCTAACTTGTATATTATTGAAGTTTGATTTACTGGATCAAACTAAAGTTGGTATTTGATATTTACTTTCAGTTTTAGATTATCGAGTAAACAAAATCGAATCTTGAAAATATTGAATTGCATAAGGAACATCTTCCATATATACATGAAAAATTAATAGTCTGTTTGAGCAACTTTTAAAATTCTTCTTATTTTAACAAATATTAGTTGGCAGATGTGCTATTCAAGAAAATATTTTTTAGAGAGTAGTGTTACACAATGTTATAATTGTATAGTAATCACAATTTTTTTTTTAGAATAGGACTTTATTTGATTGTATAGTTATAACAATATATACTATTTCCTAGTATAAAACTCTAATTCTATAGTTGTATACCTTTTCTTTTCATACTGTATCATTGACTGGTAAAAAGAAACTATTTAGAAAATCTCTCTTTTCTCTATTCATTTCTTTATCATGGGTATCAACAACCATAGTTTTTTTTTTTGTGTTCTCTGTTTCTTCTACGCAGGTACTTTGCTACCTTTTTGTGTTCCTTTTTGCTATTTGATTTTCTACATAGGTACTATGTACCTTTTTCTTTCCCTTTTGTTGTATTTCGGCGCTCAATGGACTCACAATCATCCTCACATGATTTGCTCTCCACAAAATTGAATGATTTTAATTTTTCTTTCTGGGAATTCCACTTTAAAATTTTTGTTCAAGGTTTTTGGGGTGGTTAAATGGTTCTGCTCGTCCACCAACAAATGCAAAAGAATTGAATCTTTGGACATTGAATAATGCAAAGGTAATCGTTGAATGTGGAATTCGATTTATGCTGACATTTCTATGGGGTTCAAACCTTTTAGTTTTGCTTTTGAGATGTGGCACCACCTTCGTACAGTCTATCAACAAAGCAATCTTGCACGAGAGTTTTAAGCGGAAGGCAACATTGTAGAATATACACATGAGGATAAGAATATTCACTCCTTTTACGTTAGCTAGTAGTTTCTCTAATCAGAATAAGATCAAATTTCTGGATGAAATATGTCTACTTCAGGGATCAAGGAAAAATTGGGATAACGGAAGAAGACAAGGATGATTCAGTTCTTAATGAAACTTCGACCTGAATTTGAGCCGATTTATGGTAGTTTGTTGAATAAAGAAGTCACACCTGCTCTTGCCGTTATGCTGGCATCCGTCTTGCGTGAAGAGACCAAGTTTGAAACTTAGGTTGCCATGGAGTCTACATTATTGCTTTCTATTGCATTACTTACAGAAAAATTGTCTTTGCCCCAACAGGAAATATTAAGAGAAGCGTTCAGTTCTATGAATACCACAACTTTCGTCATATTGCAGCCAATTGTCCTAAGAATAAAAAATGTCCTTATTGCAATAATACTAGGCATTATATTTCAAACTGTCATCATCGTTCAAATCGTTTATGGATCGATCATCGAGCCTACCAAAAAGATATCACTACACTATTTAGTTTCTTCCATAGTGCTCATGATCTTGAAAAACTAATTCGCTTTTCTATTGCAGCTACATTTTTCTGAGTCATCTCAAGTTCACTCTCCGCATCATCTTCAAGTACAAGTAATTTTGTTAAATCTACTTGGCATCTAGTTTTACGGGTTTTCAATCATATGACAAGAGATTTGTTCCAGTTTTCTTTATTATCTGATGATGTGTCTAAACATGTTATTCATATGACAGACGATCATACATTACTCTCATTGGGTGTTGATTTTATTGAAAATATGTCTATGTTCTTTATGTACCAAATTTAAAGGTTAATTTGGTTTTAGTTGGTCAACTAGTCGATAAAAATTATATTGTAAACTTCTCACCTAATGATTGTGTTGTTCAGAATATGAAAATTTGGACAATCATGATCACAGGACGTAGAGTTGGAAGAATGTTTCTATTAGAGTCGATTCATCGTCACTTGTACCATTATTTTCTTTTAGTTTCTACAGTTGTTGTTACTTGCTCGAATAAGTTGCTCACTCTTTGACATAATTTGATGGGTTATCCTTATTCTTCTCATCTTCAACACATGCTCAAATCATGTCTTCCAGTCTCTAGTAGCACATGACATCCATTCCAGCCTCTCTCTGACTTGGTCTAATTGTGTTGGCTCAAAAAGTCCTAAGCTCTTTTTTCCATCCAGTTCATCTGCTTATGAAATCTGTTTGATTTAGTGCATAGTTATTTATGGGGTCCTTCTCCTATTTTGCCAAGGATGAGATATAAGTACTTTTATGTTATTTATTGATCATGTATCTAGATACACTTGAGTGTTTTTTATTCATAATAAATTTCAAGTTCTGACTCTTATTATTAATTATGTAGAGTATGTTCATACATAATTTCATAAAACTATAAAAATATTTCGTTTTGATTCTGGGGAAGAGTAAACTAAAACTAATCTTATTGAGTTTTTCAAAAATAAAGAAATTATTTTTCAACACACTTGTCTTCATACTCTGAAATAAAATGAAGTCATAAAAAGGAAAAATAGACATGTTTTAGAAACTACTGATCTTAGGCATATTTATACACCTAAGTTTCATTATCTACACATATTTAGCTTAATTTTAAGGATAACTTGATGTGCTTAATAAAGTAAAAAGTGTATATCTGTGTATTTTTATGCTAAGTTACATGTTTAGAGTTTTTAAGGTTCATTTGAAATAATTCAATAGTCAAAAGAATCAAATAGAGTTTAAACGAGAGAACTAGTTCGGCTAGCCTGTGCTATTCTTTTTCTAGTGTACTTTGATGAGCTTTATTGTGTTGTATGGAATAATATTTGCTATGAGATATTATAGGATACCATTGGAGAAGATATGAAAGCTAAATAAAGTTGACAAACAAGTCATAAGGAGTTGGGAAACAAGGAACGAAGAGATGACAAGGAAAGATCGAAGTTTGGGCGAAACTTTTCCTCGTGGGGACAACCATGAGCTGCACCCCCTTAATATGGGAGGGGTGATGACGTATAAAACACACCTCATATTATATGATGATACAGTTTCTTCCAAAATATAGTAAACCACCAGAGGTTGGGGTCGAATCCCAAGGTAACACGTGACTTTGTAGATCTCAGCAGTTGTAGTCAACGGGAAGAACAAGGAAAGTAAATGGGGGGTTTTGATGTAGTAATATAGAGCAAGTAACAGTACTAACTTAGGTTTTAATTAGTGTAGGTGAACACTAGGATTGTGCTACCTCAGACTTCTCTACTCCGTAGGCTTATCGTGCTTCGCTGAACCAACCCGATACTTTGCATGTAGAATCGATTAGTTATGTACCTTTTGTAGTTTTTTGGACAAGCAGAAGGATTTCACCCTTTACCTTTTGAGTCTTGATAACGCTCAACTTACACGTCAATTTAGTGCAAGACAGTCGTCGTCAATATATTTACCCAACTTTTGGAGTCGGGGTCGAATCCACAAGGAACAATGTGAGTGGCGATTAAATTAATTTGAGACTATAGCTACAAGTTGAATTCAAACAAATGATACGAAAAGATAAAATGAGGGGTTTTTGATGATCAACAAATAATTGTTGGTCACTTTAGTTTCAGTGTTTGTAAATCAAGATTTTATGAAATAACCAAAATTATGTTCACTAGGGCTTACGGTACATGACAGATGCTAAAGGTGACTCAAGATTCTCACGGTGGTTAGGATAACAAGCTATCTTTATCGATGATATTCTCAAATGTCTCTCGACCTATTTAAGCGTCTAACTTCCTAATCCTCTTAGACTTAGGAAATCGCTATTCACTGTCCAGATTTTACCTCAAGTTAATCAACCTTGTTACATCGTTGATTATCAAACGAAATATTTTTGAGTCCCTGTTCATAATTCACTTCCTACTGTATATGATTTCTTTCTCAAGCAAATCAAAGTAGGTGTGTCCACTGTTTGAAACCAGCAGACGTTAATTAAAATCTCAGAATTATAAAAAAATCCTAACACCTATTAAATTTTGAGTGTTTAGCACATCATCGTGACCTAACCCTAGATCCCATAATTCAGGTTAAAGAAATTTAGCCGCTTATGATGTAATAATCGAAGCAACTAGTTGAATTCACGATTTGAAAGATAAACTTACCACAAGATGAATAGAAACTAGAGATTATCATATTAAATCACAATGGAAATCCCAAAATAATAATAATAATCTCTTCAAAGTATTTGTTTTTTCAAGCCAAGAAACTCGAGAGAGAAAATATCAAATTACGTCTCTTAAATCTCAAGTGCAAACCCCCCTAGAAAAGCCCTAAACAATGTTTTTTATAGTTAATCCTAAATAAGGAAATAAAATTAAAGTTGTAGCTTTTTCTCGGAATAGACGACGACATCCGTGATAGCTTATCAGGAGTCTGACGGCTTATCACGGATGTCGTCAGCTCCTCTGCACTTTTGGCTTTTGCTGTCTAAGGATGACGACGACGTTGACGCCTTTTCATAAACCTGACGACTTATCACGAACATCGTCACAAAAATGTCTTCAACTCCCATTCTCTATTTAAGGATGCCGATATTCATGACGGCGTATCACACTTTTGACGTCATATCACCAGATGTCGTCACAGGCTTCAACTCATGCTTAAGTCTGATGAAAACTGTGATAGCCTATCACAGGGCTGACGACTTATCATAGATGTCGTCAACCACACTTCTCTTCAGATTCCTCCAGATTTCAACTTCTTTGCTTCCATTCTTGTTGGTTCTCTATCCCATCAGCTTAAACTGTAAAATCAGATATAAATAAATCAAAAACGATAAAAGTTGCTTAAGACTTCAAAATTATTCTTGGTTAAAGGTCTTAAATGTGTTAGCAATTGATCACACATCAACACCCTCAACTTAAAACAATTGATTGTCCTCAAGCAACTAAAACACAACACTACGATGCTTAACCAAGAGACACATAAGATACCTATGACAGTTGATCATCAATTTTAGTTCAAAACACATTACTCTCACCATTTTCAATCTCCTTAAACCCAACTGTGTATATCCATGAAGATCAACAATGTGACAGAAGAGAATCAAGATATGGCATCAACTTAGCAACAATAACTATGCATATGTATATATTACACTACCCAAACAAGTTAGCAACTAGCAACGTAACCAGTGTGCCCTCACTACAAAGAAGTCCCACGTCACTTATATCAGACATTACATATGTAACCATGGGGACAATCACCAGACACTCGCTCTCAGAATGAAGTTCCAATCAATATATGCCGAATACCATATGCTTGCCCTTATTTTCATTACCAAGACTTTCAGACAGGTTAGCTAGGATTCCTATAGGTCTTCTCTTAGGCTTGTAATATAGGCTAGGGGCTGGTATGATACTCGATGATATTTAAAGTGACTACCTCCAAGTGGGGTTTCACTCATTAGCCTTTTTCTATTCTTCTCTTTTCTTGATCACACTTATTCAGAATGAGTGCGGTTCTTTTCTACAATCACTTTTTTTTTCACAACTTTTCCTTTTCTTGCTCTTTTCCACTGCACCCAACTTTTTATTCTTTTGTTTTACTCTACCTTTCTTCATACTCATTTTACATCACGCACCCCTATGATAGCCACCTCAACTTAGGCCATTTTCCTAAGTCAAGGTGCATAGTGTCCAAGGAGGACCAGGGCTAAAACAGGTTCATTATGATATAAAATGGAAAAGTGACAGGTGTCATAAAAAGAAATAGGCTAATCAGGCTTAAAGCAGGGATCAAGGGATATTCTACATACAAGGAAGGTTGTTTGGGCTAAAAGTGAGCTAATATCAAAACGGCCTATGATCCTTTCCTAACCCCTATCCTTCAACCAAGGTAAGACTAACCTGACAAGTTTTGGTTTTCAACATACAACGGGAACTAGGTAGTATCTCACACACACATGGCACAAAGGTACATCACAAGCTACTACCCATTAGGTTCATGAGATTGTTTAGCAATGGTTATCATGTTACTAGAACTAATGCCATAACAAAATGCACAGTGGTCACACATAAATGCATATCACACAGTTATAAAACAGACCTTTAGAGAGGTGTTCAAAAATCAACAAAAATATGTCAACTGCCGTAGATACTTATTTTTCTCCCAGTTAACCATAACACATTACAAAATAAAACACAATACGCCTAAACATGCCGGCTCTACTAGGAATAAGACTCCGGGGAAAAGAGGCACGACAACAAAAACCCACGGAGGACATCAACACCCACAAGTAGCCCCACCCTCAACATAAAATCATGCAATGTCCCAATGCATTAAATCAAAACAAGAGAGTTAGAAATATACCTATGGCACCACGGGTGTGAAGATCGGATATCAATCACATAATACGAATACAAATAACAAAATACCTTGGGTTGCCTCCCAAGAAGCGCCTAATTTAGTGTCGCGGCACGACTCAGTTATCTTGACTACTCAGACTTCATCAAAATACCTTGTTGATAATTATTTATGTCTCCACTTGGAGGATTTGAAACATCGACCCAAATTTTGATCAATACATCTTCGGGGTGTGTTGGGCAAATGTGAAAACATGATGATGAATGTTCTATCACGCCACTTTAAAGACTTGAACTGCTTGCCTAATTTTGCATCGAACTTTTGTGTGGGCTCATTTGGCAATGGTGAGAATCTTAAACAACCACTAAATGGACATCGATCTTTAAGCTTCTTGGACTTCAAGATTGGGGTTGTAGTATACCCTTTTGGAAGGACAAACTCCAAAATGTAAGAATCTTCCTCCACATTTTCAAAATTCATCATTTGCTTGGGTGATTCAACTTTCATCACATCCACCAAGAATAATCTTGAAAAGTGGTTCGAATGAGGACTAACTCTCAATTTTGGAGTAGCATTCCTATTAGTATTTTTACCCCGAAATGGACTAGAGTCTTCACAAGGATTATGCTTGATTTCTTCTTTTGACTCTAGTATCATCTCCTCATCTTTGGCATCTTCATTTATAAATGGTTCAATTGGTTGGGAAATCACCGAGGTTGCTCAACATTAAGCTCATCATCAACATCAGATTCTTGCTCCTCATCTTCACACTCGTCCATTATGTTAAATGATTCCACAGACAAGATATCATCTATACATAATGTGGAAAAGTGCTTTGAATGTTTGACCTCTATATCCATATCCTCTATCATTCTTCTTTCCTTATTATTTGCCCTTATGTCTTGATGTATATCATGTATGATATCATTTGTTGTGTCCACACACTCCAACATTAGTTGAAGCATAGCTTCAATGCCACTCTTTTCGGTGCTTCATTTTTTTCTATTCTTGATCATAAGACCTATCAAAATCATAAGAAGAACTAGAATTTGGGTTAGCATACCAGGGGGAGAGGGCATTTGGGCAATCACTCCAATATCCATCTTGACCACCACATAACGTACAATCATACTCCCGGTAGGATGGAGATGGTGCACACATCTCTCTCTGGGGAGCATATTACAATCTTGCCAAAAGTGAGGTCCATCACAATATGGACATGGATCATCAAGATACGATTTCCAACCACCAAGATCATGTTCATTCCACGATGCCATAGTAATAAGTAAACTAAAATAAAAATCTACCTAACACAAGAAATAAAAGAAAATTAAAAACAAATATTTACAAGTTTGAATTCAAGAAAGTAGGCTAAAATTCCAAACCAACTCAATACGCCAAACTATTCCCCGACAATGGCACCATTTTTGATAACGCTCAACTTACACGTCAATTTAGTGCAAGGCGGTCGTCGTCAATATATTTACCCAACTTTTGGAGTCGGGGTCGAATCCACAGGGAACAATGTGAGTGGCGATTAAATTAGTTTGAGACTATAGCTACAAGTCGAATTCAAATAAATGATACGAAAAGATAAAATGGGGGGTTTTTGATGATCAGCAAATAATTGTTGGTCACTTTAGTTTCAGTGTTTGTAAATCAAGATTTTATGAAATAACCAAAATTATGTTCACTAGGGCTTACGGTACATGACAGATGCTAAAGGTGACTCAAGATTCTCATGGTGGTTAGGATAACAAGCTATCTTTATCGATGATATGCTCAAATGTCTCTTGACCTATTTAAGAGTCTAATTTCCTAATCCTCTCAGACTTAGGAAATCACTATTCACTGCCTAGATTTTACATCAAGTTAATCAACCTTGTTACAACGCTGATTATTAAATGAAATATTTTCGAGTCCCTGTTGATAATTCACTTCCTACTGTATATGATTTCTTTCTCAAGCAAATCAAAGTAGGTGTGTCTACTGTTTGCAACCAACAAACGTTAATTAAAATCTACAAATTATCAAGAAATCCTAACGCCTATTAAATCTTGAGTGTTTAGCACATCATCATGACCTAACCCTAGATCCCATAATTCAGGTTAAAAGAATTTAGCCGCTCATGATGTAATAATCGAAACAACTAGTTGAATTCATGATTTGAAAGATAAACTTACCACAAGATGAATAGAAACTAGAGATTCTCAGATTAAATCACAATGGAAATCCCAAAATAATGATAATAATCTCTTCAAAGTATTTGTTTTTTCAAGCCAAGAAACTCGAGAGAGAAAATATCAAATTAAGTCTCTTAAAACTCAAGTGCCAACCCCCCTAGAAAAATCCTAAACAATGCTTTTTATAGTTAATCCTAAATAAGGAAATAAAATTAAAGTTGCAGCTTTTTCTCGGAATAGACGACGACATCCGTGATAGCTTATCAGGAGTCTAACGGCTTATCATGGATATCGTCAGCTCCTCCTCATTTTTGGCTTCTGCTGTCTAAGGCTGACGACGACGTTGAAGCCTTATCAACAACCTACGACTTATCACGAACATTGTCACAAAAATATCTTCAACTCTCATTCTCTATTTAAGGATGATGACATTCATGACGGCGTATCACACTTTTGATGTCATATCACCAAATGTCATCACAGGCTTCAACTCATGCTTAAGTCTGACGACAACTGTGATAGCCTATCACAGGGCTGGCGACTTATCACAAATGTCGTCAGCCTTATTTCTCTTCAGATTCCTCCAGATTTCAACTTCTTTGCTTTTATTCTTATTGGTTCTCTATCCTATCAGCTTAAACTGTAAAATCAGACATAAAAAAATCAAAAACAACAAAAGTTTCTTAAGACTTCACAATTATTCTTGGTTAAAGGTCTTAAATGTGTTAGCAATTGCTCACACATCAAGTCTCAAGATATCGCGTTACTAACTCTTATCTTGATCCCAGTTAACTATTACTTTTTGAGTCTCTAGTTATTAGATGAAGTCTAACCATTTTACTAAGATTAAACATAGAAGCGTGGATCGAAAATTAAACTCCAAATTACCGTTGTCTGTATATTATCCTAGTCACTGCTCTTTTTTTGGAGTAAGTAGCATTATCTAGGCGGGATCCTAATGTGTACACCCATTAAAAAAACTATAATAACAAAGACAAAGAAATGCATGCGTAGTTATCAGTTCAGAACAACGAAAGCACTTCTCCTACTTCATTAATCCATCAGGGTTTCCATAACCCTAGCTATGAGTTTTACCCGCTCATGCTTGTGAAGAAATCACAATAATTAGAAGAAATAAAACTCACAACCATAACTGAATTAATGAACCAAAGTCAATACAAGAAAATCCCAAGATCAAAATTGGATCTTGGAATCAAAATATGTTTGTAAATATCAAAAGTGTGTCACTCCTACTAAAATACACATAAAGGTTATTTATAGGACATGAGGAAACCCTAAAACCAAAGCCCAAATGAAATAGGAGAAAATCAATTCGGTGGCCACATGTGGTCCGTACTTACAACCTAGTATCGGGTGCAGGTAGTACCTGCGGTACTAGCACTGGGCGCAGGTACAAACCGCAAGTACCGAGAGCAATCCTACAAGTTCAACTCTGGTACTTGCTTTGCCTACATTCGGTCCGTAGGTCCTACATGCGGCCACATGTTGACTTGGTAAGTGTTGGGAGTCATCTTTTCAGCTCTTCTTTGATTTCCAAATATGCTTTGATCAAGAACAAGCTGGAAAACATCCTGAATATTTATAATTGCTGCTCCAAAAATGGCCAAAAACACCTTTTTTCACCTTTTTCACAAACTTATCATCTAAAACATAGTTTTTTGAAAAATATACCCAAAAGACATCATATCTAACAAAATAACCTCAGAAACTTGTATCTTTTCCTCGTTTTAAGCGTCAAAATTTCTATATTTACATAACACATCAACACCCTCAACTTATAATGTTTGCATGTCCTCAGGCAATAAAACACAACAAAAACAAAAACGATGCTTCACTAGGAGAAACTAAGTTATTCAAGGCAGGCAGTCAACATGTAAAGCTCAAAACATAACATCCCCCTCCAATCTTATTTTTCAAAACCTCCTATGTATGAACATGAAGTACAATAATGTGACACTATTGGATCAAGGTATGGAAATTACATTAGCAACAGACAACCACTCATATATACAAGTTACACTACCCGAAATAAGCAAATAGCTAGCAACAGGACTCATGTGCCCTCACAACAAGAATCTCCCACTCACTCATATAAAATCTTACATGTCAATGCAGGGAAGGTCAAGAGACACTCACACTCAAAAGAGAAGTTCCAATTGATGTATGTCAAATACCATAGGCTTGCCCTTATTTTCTTTACTTTAACATTCAGATGGTCAAGTTAGGATCACTATAAGACTTTATTTGGATTGTAATGTAAACTTAAGGACTAGTATGGTACATATGAATATATCAAGTGACTAAGCCTCTTTGGCACTACACTAACTTTGGGTTCTCACTTACTAGCCAATTTCCTTTTTATTCCACCCTTATTTCTCCTTTTATTCTTTTATGCACATTCGGGTTGGGTGTGGTCTTTTTATTCTTTTTTTTTTCTTTTCACAATTTTTAATTTCTTTTTCTTTTTCTTTTCTCTTTTTTACCACACCTAGCCCTACTAATTTTTTCTCTTATTTTACCCTTCTTCATACCCATTTTACACTACGCACCTCTATGATAGCCACCCAACTTAGGCATTTTACTTGAGTTGAGGTGCATAATATTCAAGGAGGACCAGGACCAAAGCAGGTTCATTGTACTATAAATGGTAAGGTGAATGGTAAAATAATAAAAATAGGCTACAAGGCTCAAAATAGGGATCAAGGGATATAATTCACACACAAAAGGTCATTTAGGCTAAAAGTAGACAAAATAAAAAATGGCCTATGATCATTTCCTAACCGACTATCCTTCAACTTAGGCAAGACTAACCAAGCAAGTTTTAAATTCGACATACAATGAAAACTAGGTAGTATCTTATACACATAGCACAAAGTCAATATTACTAACTACTACCTATCTGGTTCATGAAATTGTGAGAAAACAATTATCATGTCCCTAATTCTAGTGCCATAACAAGATCCACAATGTTCACACATACATGCATTCACAAAAATAATCTCCTACAACCATACCACGACTTTTGTAGGGGTGTAAAAAAATCAATCAAAATATGACTACTACCCTAAATACTTAAAATCTCCTAATTAATTACACAAAAACAAAACACAATACGAAGAAAAATACAATATGACATAAAATTATCCTCGACACGCTGGTTCTACAACCATACTACGACTGAAAAGAAAATAATCACAACAATAAAAACCTACGATGGCATGGTATGCCCACCCTCAATGAAAAATTATGCACTATCCTCAATGCACTAAAACAAAGTAAAACAGAGGGAAGTGAGAACATACATAGGACGCACTAGGTGCCCAAATTAGGAGCATCCCCAGATGGGGGTATATCAACTAGCGGAGGCGGTGATGGTGATGGTGCACTACTGGATGATGCACCCGCTGCTATAGATGCACTCATTTGCCTATAGATGAATGCAGACTCCACAGAATCTTGCCTGGCCTTTTTAATGGCCTGGTTATATGGTAAATTAGGGTCCTGCAAGTCATCTATGAGACCTCTTTTAGTGCTAACTAATGTGATCCCCCCATCATCCTCTGCAAGAAAATCAATCTATTTTGGTGCACAGAAAGTGATATGTAGACCACCTAGGGTATAACTGAGGGAATGGATACAATAAGACTCTCCATGAGAAAGAGTACCTCTGCTCCTAATACATTAAACTCCTTCCTTAAATGGGCTATATCTGATGCAGCTATCTCTATGTATCGAGCTGTAACCCATCTCTCAAACTCATCGAGCTATGTCTTGAATACAGTACATAGCTTGGATAGTACATTACTCAGTGCGGCCTCTCATCGGGATTGTGCCTGCTTAAATCAAGTCTTAACCCCTAGTATCATCTGCTCGTAGAGGGTAGTTATCTCAAACTCAACAACCCTCACTCTAGCATCTATGGCCCTCTGGTTAACCACTAAGCTCTATAAAAACTCAATAGATATAGTAATCATACCTGTCATAGTAGCTATAGTGGATGGGCAAGTAGGCTCTATAGATGTACCTACCGGCTCTGAGGTGGAAGCCGAGGCTGAAGAAGAAGTAGCATGTGTCCTCTCACCCTGCGTACTGGAATATGGAGCCTCTTTTTGCTCCCCTATATCCATGTCAAAACTAACACCCGCATCATCTCGACGTGCCTCAGTGGGCTTTGTGGAAACTACAACCCCCTCAAACTGGGTTTGTGGTACTGCTTTTTGCTATCTCGATCTCCTAGAAGTGCCTGGACGTGCTAGACCCTTTATGTTCATTATCTGTGCAATCACTGTCGCAGGTACCCTTTTGTCTACACCTGACATCTCAGGTATATCGGCCTTATTACACAACCTCTAAATTATCCAAGGGAAGGAAAGATTAGTCAACTCTGTAAATGCTCTGTCATGTAACTCACAACGAAGAATAGTAGTAGAATCAACATCATATTCGGCCATCAGACAGGCAACCAGTGCTACTCCCTCCCACGTCAATGTATTATCCAAAGTGGTAGGTATCAATCGGTATCTAATCAGAAAACACAATAACTTGGCCTCCAATGTTAATAAGCTCTTCTTGATCATATCTTACCCTCTATATATGAGGTTGTATCATCCAACAGTGAAATATAATTGGCTATCTACATAGCCATCTCAATCCTTTCATATTGGTGCTCAGTCTCCTACATGATATGTCGATCATGTGTGATCCTCAATCTGTGGTCACACACCGCTGTAGATACATGAGTGATGTAATCTGGGACAAAGATAACTCTGCAGGTAATATCCTTTATAATATCAACTTTGACCCCTGTAACTAGTGTGTGCTTAAATTTTGGATACCTAGCAAATTTGATCAGGACTAGATAATGGCATATATAAAGGACTACGGTAGCTCTGTAGGATGCATAAAATTCCTATACCATAGCCAAACTATAAGATCTAAGTGGCCTAGTCATCCACTCTAGCTGATATCTATCAAATACTACCCACAGCTATGGTCCTCGATCTATCCCCAATAAGTTAATTTGGTACTCCTCATAAATATACCTCGTCGTCCTACCTAGATCCCAAACATGACTTTCCAGCTTAAATATATTCCACATTTCTTCTACACACCACCTCGAAGGTCCCTACTCGGGAGTGCCTTTAGGGTATGTGCAGGTCCGGGGCTTTACTGTATTGATGCATCATGGGAAGACTACTTGGTACCCTCATCAGATTGGGGTACCTCTGCCTTCTATACATGAGTAGCAGTACCCTCCTCAGACTAGGGAAAGATGGATGACTACTCTTCCTCAACCTCATTAGATGAATCCTGGGACCCCTCCTCGGACTGGGGGTCCTGAGAAACAACCTATGGAGTAGAATAAAACTCTATCTTCTCATCATCATCATCATTGTCAGGTGAGAGAGTATGTAGTGGTGACATCCTGGCTGACTTCATTCTTGGCCGGGCTACAGCTGATTGAGCATCTTGGCGAGTCTATCCTCTCGTGACTCTGCATTTCACCACAACTGCAGCATCTATATGGCACTATCTTGGGTACTCCTCCACTGAACTGCTAGGCTCAGAAGACTCTGCCCATATCCTCGAAGTATCAACCTTCATCTTCTTTTCCGCTTTAGGTGCCAAATGTACCTGAAAAACTAGTTTTTAGTTTCCAACAAAAGTGAGGGATAGTAAAAATCGAAGAAAAACTTAAAATTTGAAAAGTTTGAATTTTTCCTTAATTTTTGCACCTCTATAACCTATTTGAGATTCCAACAAATCCAATTGTACACACACTAATCATAAATCACAATTTTCAAAGCAAACAAACAAGCTCAACTATTGGTATTAGTTTCATTCATTGAAGTTCAACTTCCGATTGGGGCCTAACTTTAGATTTTTATTCAAAATAAGGCCCGACATTATACTTTTAGGCTACTTC
Source organism: Capsicum pubescens (assembly GCA_030864215.1). Classification (NCBI taxonomy): domain Eukaryota; kingdom Viridiplantae; phylum Streptophyta; class Magnoliopsida; order Solanales; family Solanaceae; genus Capsicum; species Capsicum pubescens. Next base: position 103,715,335 of record CM061538.1, read on the forward strand.
AAGGCTCATACATACAAGCATGATAATTTCTATATATTTTCAATGGAATACATATATTAACTTGTTAAAATAATAGATAAATCAATATATACCCATTAGGAGTCGAGAAAGTTACCTTTTACATGAAGAACCAAAAGAGAATAATGAATAAATAAAGAAAACCAAAGTTGGAACGTGTTTTTGGCGTATTGGAACAAGTTGGAATCTCAAACAAGTGTAAATTTAGCCTTTACTTAAGGGTGGGGTTAGTTTATGTTTTAAGTGGAAAGTTTGAATTCAAAGAGAAAAATAAAGTTTTAAGGATTTGAATGAGGTAGAATGAGGGTAAGAATGTTTTTATATAGGTGGGGGATATTTAGGTCATATTTAAATATTGGTGGGTCAAAATTTTAATTAAAAAGTGGGTCCAAAAATTGACCTAGCCGCGGCTTGTACATGTGGCCCATACTCGCGATCTGGCCCTGGGAGCAGGTACCATCTGCGGCCAGCAGGTGCTGGGCCAAAAATTTTGGCTCATTTTTTTACAACCTGGACTTGGCATTTTGATATTTTTTTTCCGATACTTATGGTCCCGCAACCTATGTTTTAGGTTGCAAAAGTAAAATTAGATGCCAAAGTCCATAACTTATCATTTTCATCCTCAAAATTTCAACTTTAAACTTATTACTCAACTTAGCGGGTGGGATTTGTGACCATGATGGGTTTATCACATAGTCCCCTTACCTAGCAATCATGAGTCCAGTAATTTTTTACCATATTCTGGGTAAGTCCATGAGCTAAAAACCTACCAAAAAAAATGTGGACACTAAAAATAGTGGGTTGCCTCCCACTCAACGCTTGATTTACATCGCGGCACGACGTGTCTATGTTGGTTACTCAGACTTCACCAACAAACCCATGGATTTTCTCCCATGAAACGCTTGATTTAGTGTTGTGGCACGATGCAGGTATCTGGACTACTCGGAATTCATCAAGATACCTATAGGAATATCCTCCAGGGTCATCAATACAATCGATCACCGATACTACCCTTATGTCAGTAGGCTGCTTCATTGACTTTCGGATGTGAACATGGATTCTTCACCATTGACTCAGAAGTTTAGCTCACCTTTCTCTATGTTAACCATAGCTCTACATGTGGACATAATCGGTCTTCCCATTATAATGTGTATCTCGGTGTCAACCTCACAGCCCAGGATGATAAATTCATCCAAAAATATGAAACTATCCACACTCACAATAACATTTCAAGAGATTCCCACAAGATTCTTCACTGTACGATCAGCCATCAATAGCCTTATCAAAGTCGATTTCGGTGGGTTCCAACCCAATTGCTTGAATACGACCAACGACATTAAATTAATGTTGGCCAATAAATCAAATAAGGCTTTAGCAAATCAGAATGACCCAATAGTGCATGGTATAGTGAATACATTAGGATCACCCTTTTTCTACACCAAAAATCTAGTCGTGACTGCACTGCAGTGGTGCATACATCAACACCCTCAAATTCTTTCTTCCTTGTGACCAACCGTTTCATGAACATAGCGTATCCAAGAATCTGCCCTAATGCCTCTAGATAAGGTATGTTTAAGCTTAATTCTTTCAGCATATTAATGAATTTCTTGAACTTACCTTTCTCTTTCTTTTGCCTTAATCTCTGAGGATAAGGTGGGGACGATCTCAAAATTTTCCTGATTTTTGGCTCAGTAACTGGATACTTACCTTTATCTTCAGTAGCTTTACCATTATCACTTATTACCTTCTTAGACTCAACAACAGGTGTCTCAATATTAATATCTTCTGCAGTAGGTCATGGGGATCTATAGTAGTGATACCACTCCTCGTGGTAATAGAAAGTATATGACTATCATTCTTAGGATTTGGCATTGTGTTGCTCAAAAGGGTACCTGGCTACCTCTGGTTTAGAGTTGCTAAAATCTACCCAAATTGGTATTCCAACTTGTTGATAGCACTAGTATGTGACTTGACCTTCTGGATCAATCCTAAAATATTAGCATTAATCTCCTTAAGGCTGATCTCGACTCTCCCGACCCTTCACCAAGTTAGCCAATATCTCTTCCATTATAGATTTTGCATCTCATTTATCGCATGGAATATATCTCCCTTCTCTCTGTAGTTATCCTTTCCCCCCCAGTCATTATATTTATCTCTACTACGGTCTTTCTATCCATAATAATAATTCTAACCTTGTTCCCTTGACCTTGGGCTCAGAAACCAACCAACTGATGATCCAGATAATTCATTTCCTCTTCTAATTCTGACTCGTATGCTTTGGAAGCGGACCCCTATGCTACTACTACATTTACCCTCTCTGAAGTTGCTGCTGCAAGCTACTTTGTAAGTACCCTAACATCAGTCATTAGTAACACAATATCTTGTGCTACTGTGTCATCAACTACTTTTTGGTCGACGGAGGCACCAACAGTATAAGTGCCATACCTTCTCTCAGCCTCTCGAGTTTGTCATCCTCAGTTAGTGAGCGAGATCTGATCTAACATCTCTAAAACTACCTTCCAACGTAGTCTCATAAGAAATCCTCCAGATATGGTGTTTTTTATGGATCTTGAGATGATGGATAGGGCTCGATAGAATATCTCTAATAAGATCGCCTTTGATAAACCATGCTCAACTTCTTCTTGAACCTGAACCATGCCTCGTACATAGACTCTGTTTGAAGCTACCTGAAGTTATACATCTCTTCTTTTACCTGTAATGTCCTAGATGAAGGAAAGAACCCGTTCAATAATTTCTTGCGTAACTCATTTCATGTCGTGATAGAGCCTCTAGGAAGTTCCCCTAACCATAAAGATGTTTCTCCTGAAGTGAAAAAAGGAATAGCCTTAGTCTAAGTGGTTTGGGATTACCCCTGGATTTTTATAGGAACTAAAGATCCCGAGGAGATTAGCAAGGTGCAGGTTTGCATCAACTGTAGGTAGACCTGAAACACACCCTTCAGATTTAAGAGTTGGATCATTGTACTTGTAATATCAAACTTGATTCCCGAGGGCAAAATAGGAGAAACTATGGCTCCAGTATCTGCCGATTCAACATATCCTAAGTCTTCTTCATCATTTATATATGGATGCACATACTGATATGCTGGGATTACTTAAACAAAGGAGCCTCTAACTCTACTCTGGTTTTCACCGAGTACTGCTCAGCGGTCTGCTATCTATCTTTGCTCAGCCAGCTCTACCTCTCTATCTACCCATTGATCTTCTTCTGTTGACCTCCTCTCAGCTTTCACTTAAGCTAATAGCTCACCAGTATGTCAATCAATGATATCATATACTCCTTTGGAAGGAGGTGGAGGTACAATATCACGAACCCTTTCAAGAGGTTCATCTCTTTTATGCTTAGACATCCTACCAGGTGTTTCTAGGATTCTCTCTGGATTCGAATTTAGTGGATGTAATGGATTGCCTATACTTCATGTTCTAGGCATACACCAGCATATGCCCAACTAAGAATAAAAAGAAAAACCTGAAAACTGCAATAACTTCAAATCACAAATCAACACCATGTTCCCCAACAACGATGCTAAAATTTTGATGACCTGCAAACAATGCCTCCTATTAGATGATGATACAGTCACTACCAAAATATAGTAACCCAATAGAGATTAGGGTCGAATCCCAAGGGAACACATGGCTTTGCAGATATCAACAGTTGTAGTCAACGGGCAGAACAAGGAAAGTAAATAGAGTTTTTTTGATGTGGTAATCTCGAGCAAGTAACTATACTAACTTTGGTTGTAATCAGTGTAGATAAACACTACGATTGTGTCCCCCATGGATTCTCAACACCATAGGCTTATCGTGTTTCGCTGAACCAACCTAATACTTGCATGCAGAATCAAAAAGTTATGTACCTTCTACAGTCTTTTGGATGAGCAGAAGGATTTCACCCTTTAATTTTTGAGTCTTAGGATGTCACGTTATTAATCCTTATCTTGATCCCAGTTAACTATTACCATTTGAGTCTCTAGTTATTAGATGAAATCTAACCATCTTACTAAGATAGAACACAAAAGCGTGGATCAATAGTTAAACTCCAAATTACTGTTGTCTTTATCTTTTCCTAGTCACTTCTCCTCTTTTGGAGTAATAAACAAAATCTAGACGGGATCCTAATGTGTGCACTGATTAATAAAACTATCATAATGAAGTCAAAGCAATACATGCATAGGTATCAATTCAGAACAATGGAAGCACTTCCTCTACTTCATCAATCTGCCAGGATTTCCACAACCCTAGTTATGGGTTTAGCTGCTCATGCTTGTAAAGAAATCAATAACATTCATTTTTGAAAGCATAGATGAAATCACAATGATAAGAAGAAATAAAACCCATAACCATAACTGAATTAATGAAGCAAAGTCAATACAAGAAAATCACAAGATCAAAATCAAATCTTGGAATCAAAATACGTTTGTAAATATTAAAAGAGCATCACTGCAACTAAAAGAAACATAAAGGGTATTTATAGTACATGATAAAACCCTAAAACCAAAGCCCGAATGAAATAGGAGAAAACCGGGTCGGTGGCCACATGTGGTCCGTACCTGCGGCCTGGTACCGGGCAAAGGTAGTACCTGCAGTCCTTGCAGTGGGCACAGATACAAACCACAGGTACAAGTATTAAATCCTTCAAGTTTAGCTCTTGAAATTTTGGACATCTGGTTCTTGCTTTGCCAATATGCAGTTCGTAGGTCCTACATGCGGCCACATGTTGACTTGGTAAGTGCCGAAAGTTATCTTTTCATCTCTTCTTCAATTCTCAAACATTCTTTGATCACGAACAAGCTGGAAAATATCTCGAATATCCATAATTGCTCCAAAAATGGCCAAAAGGCCCTTTTCACCTTTTTCACAAACCTATCATCCAAAATATGGTTTCCTTCAAAACATACCCAAAAGACATCATATCTTACAAAATAACTTCAGAAACTTAGATCTTTTCATCATTTTAAGCATTGAAAGTTCTATATTTCTATAGCACATCAAAAGGGCCATGTGCCGCAGCCCCTAGTGTGAGGGTAAACTATTTTGGTCGTGTTAAGGCCCTGTGTCGCACCCCCTTAGACCTGCGGTGGACATGCAATGCTGTAATACCCCAACTTTTTAAGCTCTAGGCTCATCAAAAGATAGGCTAGTGATCCATTGTCAGACACAATGAGTCATTATGTAGAGTCATTTCCACAGCAGTGAGGGATACCTGATTTCAGCTTAGTGGTGATGAGTCCAGCATACAACTCGTTATCAATCCTAATGAGTCGTTAGGTGGACTAGTCATCATAATAGAAAAATCCAGAAATTAAGTCCCTAACAGTGACTCCTCCTAATGATCCGTTAACATACCCAACGAGTCGCCAGGAAGAAAGTCATTGTCATAACAGTAAGGGCCCATGGTGTCGAACCTCTAACAATGACTCCTGGCCACAACTGATTACCTGACCTATAAGTTGTTACCTCAGTCATTACGACTAGTATCCACTTTTTCCTGCATATTTTAAAAAGGGTTGTTTAGTCTTTCCCATTCTTTTAACTCTTAACCCACATCATTTAGGCTTCCCCAAAGGTGGTATATAAGCTAAACTTCCCCAAGTTCCCCATTAAGTCATAAAATTTATTGAAACTAAGAAAACATGCGATTATTCCTTTCCAAGACAAGTTAGGGTTTCTCAACTTCAAGTTCAAATTCCAACCATTGCTCCAAGGCTTTCATCTCCAGGTATGTGGTATTTCATCAATAGGTTCCTTCTATTCAGTGAGTCCCAATAATTTTCAATCCTCAAGTTTAATTTTCCCTTCAAGTTTGAGTTTCAGGTTAAATATGAGTTTTCCTTACTTGCTTCAGTTATTCTTGTAATTTAATCATGAGTACCTATTTTCCCATAAAATTAACATCCTCTGATACTCAGAGTCATAAGTTCCTAGAATCATAAGTTCCCCTTTTACTTGATACATCATTGGGTTTTGTCTTGAATTATGGAATTTCCCAGTATGATCAGTTTTAATATTTTCATATTTTATTGCATTAGTCAAAGCTGGGGGGTTATGAACACTCAATACCAAGGGATTTATGTATTTATCAGTTTATATGCCATTTGAGAATTTTATATTATCTATAGTTGATACTTTCAGAATGAGATTGTGATGAGAAATTCAATTTATGTTTCAGTATCATTTTGTTGGGAGTAGTACTTAGCACCGAGTTAACTCTAGGATGAAGGATCACCCATCAGTTGAGTCTTGAGACCTTTAGTAGTAGTCCTTAAGTTTCAGAACTAAGGTGCCATCATAGGTTATAAGGGGTCACCTATCACTTGAGGCATGACACCTTAGTCCTTCAGGACCTTAGTTTAGTGGATCCATTCCAGCCAGTTTTAGTACCCTTGGCGCGGTACTAGTACCCTTCCGACTGGGGTTATAGGTTGGACCTCAATTTGCTTAGATTGGGTTATGTCGGTTATTGTTAGCTCCCATAGTCCTCAATTCATGTTTCATTCTATGTTCAGTTTAGGTTTGCTTAACCGAGTATTCAGTATTTATTTATTCAGTTATTTGGTTTTATCCAGTGCTTATTTATACTTGGTCTTGCATGTAATTTATATGTTCATGCATTCATGTTTAGATTATACTAGTTAGCTTTCCCATCTCATATGCTCAACATATTCAAAGTACTGATCGCATACTTTTTTGTGCTATATTGTCTCATAATATAGGTTTGGACGTTCAGTACCCGGATCGCACTTAGCACGTTCCAGTACCACTCAGTAGCAATTATTGGTGAGTCCTTATTATGAGAGGACTAGCTATTAGTTATTTATTTTTCCTTTCAATCTATTCTGTTTTAGTCAGTTGGAGTTAGTTGGGGGTTTGTCCTAACAACTCACTATGTTTTAGAGGCTTTCAGACAGATAATTAGATTTTCAGTATTTAGGGTTGTAAGACAATTCTAGATCCACTTTTTGTAGATATTCTATTTTACATTATTATGATTTCCATCAATTATTTCAGTTGGCTTTCGTCCAGTATTTTGTTAATTTTTTTAGTATCCTAATGCATGCCAGACTATGTGTTAGCTTGGGGGTACTTATGGCTCTAAGCAGTGTATTATGACTAGGGGAAAGTCTTGGGTTATGACAAATTTGATATCAGAGCAGTAGGTTTAAAGTGTCCTAAGGTGTCTAAAATCTGCGTTAAGTAGAGTCTTGTTCATGGATGTGATGTATGCCACACTTATGAGCAAGAGGCTACAAAACATTTTAGGAAAGTCACTTCTTTCACGATTCATGTCGTGCGATAGAGTGTGAACTCTGCTAAACTTTTTCTTGTAATTCATCCTCTATCCATTTATAGAAATGCTTCCCAAGAGAACCAATGGAAGGAGGAATAGAAACCAACAAGCACCACCGCCAATTTTCAAAGACCCTATGAATGAGCAGGTCTCTCATAACGATTTTAGGGCTGCCTTCATAGCATTATATCGATCTATGATTTCTCAAAATAACTAAAAGGTTGTTTCCCTAGCTAACCCAACTGTGAATACGACGACAACTAGAATCCAAGACTTTACTTAGATGAATCCACCAGCATTCGTTTGGTCTAAGTCTTAAGAGGATCCACAGGAGTTCTTAGGTAGTGTTCATAAAGTGACTGAGATCATGGGAGTCACTTTAAGTAAAAGTGTTGATTTGGCTGCCTATCAATTACAAGGAGTGGCTTACACATGGTTTAAGTAGTGAAAGAAAGATAGAGGTGCAAATAGAGGGCCAGTAGAGTGGGATGAGTTTGTTATGTATTTTTGGACAAGTTCTTTCCACTTGAGTTGAGGGATCCAAGGTGCTGAAGTTTATCAACTTGAAGAAAGGCAATATGTGTGTGACAGAGTATTCACTCAACTTTACCTAGTTGACGATGTATGCTCCGACTATGGTGGCTGATTATAGATCCTGAATGAGTAAGTTTGTGTCTGATGTTTCTGAGGATATGGTCAAGGAATGTAGGACGTCCATATTGGTTAAGGAGATGGACATCTCCAATTTGATTGTTCATCCTGAATAGATTGAGGAGGATAAGATCAAAGGGAAGGAAAGTTAGAATAACGTGGCCAAAATTGGTAATTTTTATTTCTTTCAGTCGAGGTTAAATGGTGAAAATTATTCTCAGTCTTTCTTTAAATCTTTAGCCCCAGCCCCATCTTCTGCCAGTGATCTAATTCCCAAGTTTAGACATGATACTTAGATAGATGTGGTAGGAATCCCAGAGGTGAGTGCATAGATGGTAATGATAACTATTTTGGATGTGGCAAGTAAGGAAATAGAGTGAGGGACTTCCCAGCGGTCACGCAGAGAGGTACGAATAATCGTTAGCAGAGTCAGAATAACCCTTCAACAGTTTCAGTAGGTTACTCGACTCAGTATGGTTCCACTTTGAGTGCAACTGGTGGTCAGCGTCAGAATAGGTTTTATGCCCTTTAGACTCCATAAGATCAAGAGGGTTCTCCTGATGTGGTTATTGGTACATTACAAGTTTTTCATACTCACATGTATGTATTATTAGAACCCGGAACCACACTTTTCTTTGTGACTCTCTATATAGAGGTACATTTTGGTGTCAGTCTCGAAATCCTAACAAAACTCTTCTCAATTTCTACTCCAATTAATAGTTCAATCATTATCGAACGGGTATACAGAAATTGCCTAGTCGCAATAACCTAGAAAGTCACTTTAGTCATTCTTGTAGAGTTAGACATGACCAATTTTAATGTTATTCTTTGAATAGAGTGACTCATTTCTCGCAATGCCTTAGTTGATTATAGAAATAGAATAGTCCAGTTTCAGTTTCCAAATGAACCAGTCTTAGAGTAGAAGGGTAGTACATCAGTACCTATAGGTCGGTTTATCTCTTTTCTTAAGGCAAGGAAATGATTTCCAAAGGGTGAATCTACCATCTTGTTCGAGTCAAGGACTCAAGATATAAAATCTCAAGTCTTGAGTTAGTCTCAATAGTAAATGAATTTCCAGAAGTATTTCTTGAAGATCTGTTCGGAGTTTCTCTCTCGAGAGAAATTGACTTCAGAATAGATCTCATTTCAGATACCAAACCTATTTCAATTCCTCCTTATAAGATGGCTCCAACTGAACTTAAGGAATTGAAGGAACAGTTGAGAGATATCCTAGACAAGGGTTTTATCAGGCCTAGTATCTCTTCATGGAGCGCTCTAGTTCTTTTCATGCTCAAGAAAGATGATTCTCTCAGAATGTGCATTTACTAGCGCCAATTAAACAAAAGTCACAATTAAGAATGAGTATCATATACCCTGTATTGATGACTTGTTTGACAGCCTTTAGGGTTCTAATTATTTCTCTAACATATACCTCATATCTAGCTATCATCAGCTTAGAGTCAAAGATCATGACATTCTGAAGATAACCTTCAGAATTTGGTATGGTCACTTTGAATTTGTAGTTATGTCTTTTGGGATAACAATTGCTCCTACAACTTTTATGGACTTTATGAACATAGTGTTCAAGCAGTACTTGGAGATGTTCGTTATAGTCTTCATCAATGACATCCTTATTTATTATTGAAATGAGGTAGAATATGTAAACCATTTGAGGATTGTCTTATAGACTCTTAAGGATCACCAGTTATTTGCTAAGTTCAGTAAATGTGAATTCTGGTTGAAAGCAGTGACATTCCTAGGTCATATTATTCTAGTGAGGGCATTCAAGTTGATTCTCAAAAGACAAAAGCATCAAGGAAATGGCCTAGACCCATATCTCCATTAAATATTAGGAGTTTCTTGGGTTTAGCTGGTTACTACAAATGGTTTGTTGAAGGATTTTATTTTATTGCCTCTCCCAAGTCCATACTGACTCAGAAAAAAGTTAAATTTTAGTAGTCTAATTCTTGTGAGAAGAGTTTTCAAGAGTTGAAGACTCGACTCACCTCCGCTTCAGTTTTGACTCTACCAGAGGGTTTAGATGGTTTTGTGGTCTATTGTGGTACTTGTTGAGTTGGTCTTAGTTGTAAGTTCTTCTAGAGTTGGTCTTAGTTGTAAGTTATTCTAGAGTTCGTCTTAGTTGTAAGTTGATGCAATGAGGCAACGTTATAACATATGCCTCTAGAAAACTCAAACCTCATGAGAAGAACTAGCCAACTCATGATCTTGAGTTTGTAGCAGTCGTCTTTGCCTTAAGGATTTGGGGGCACTACATTTATGGGGTGCATGTTGATGTGTTCACTTCTCACAAGAGTCTTCAGTATGTGTTCAGTCAGAAAGATCTAAATCTTCATTAGAGAAGGTGGCTAGAGTTGCTAAAGGACTATGATATGGGCATTTTGTACCATCCGAGTAAGGCTAATTTTGTAGAAGACGCCCTTAGTAGATTGTATATAGAAAGTGTTGCTCACGTGGAGGATGAAAAGAAAGAGTTAGGTCGTAAGGTTCATCAACTTTCTAGGTTAGTAGTTCGGTTGGTTGATTCAGTCGAAGGTAGTGTCTAGATTCAGAATGGTTCAAAATCTTCTTTGGTTGCTGAGGTGAAGGAAAAGCAAGATAGTAATTCTATTTTGCTTAAGTTGAAGAAAGAAGTTCGGAATCAGAAGGTTGAGATTTTCTCCCAAGGGGGAGATGGTATTCTTCGCTGTTAAGGCAGATTATGTGTTTTGAATGTGGATGATATGAGGTAGTGGATGTTAGTGGAAGATCGCAATTTTTGATATTCTATTCACCCAGGAGCCACTAAGATATACCGTGATTTGTAGGAAGTCTATTGGTGGAATGACATGAAGAAGGATATTGCAAAATTCATGGCTAAGTGTCCAAATTTCCAGTAGGTTAAGGTTGAGCAGCAGAGACGTAGTGGTATGCTTCATGAATTCACTAATACTACTTGGAAGTGGGAAGTGGTGAATATGAACTTCATCACAGGGTTGCCTCGTACTCATCATATACTGGACTCATCACCGTTGAGTTGAAATCTGGGATCTCTCACGATTGTGGAACCAAATCCACACAACAATTTGTTTTGTCTGACAATGAGTCATTACCAAAGTCGTTGTCACTGGCAGTTGACAATCCCTCAAGCAAATTTTCCAGAACTTCTTACTACGATATCAAATTAAGGTAATACTAGTGGCATTGAAAGGCTAATTCAATGGCCTATCTTTTGAGGGGTTTAGTGCTAAAAAACTTAGGGTATTACAATATCTCCTCCTTGGGATCATTCATCCTCGAATAAAATTGACTAAGATAAGAGGCTAAGGGAAAGCTAAAATTTTTCACTAAACACTTAAAAGAACCATGAGTTAATATTTGAATCTGGGACTAATGTATGGACTGAACTAAACTCATTAATGTATCCTATGACATGGAAATAGCTGGATGGACTGATATAAAAATGAAAAAATTAATTAATTAAGAGAAACTATTACCTCAAGCTAGAACTGGGTTCAAAGAGAAAAAATAGGGATACTTTGCTAGCATATCTGCCTCTGCTTCCCAAGTAGCTCTCTTAACTGACTGAGTTCTCCATAGAGCCTTTATAAAGTGACTTCTTTATTCCTCAGCCTACAAATATGAAGATCAAGGATCTTAACTGGGACCTCTTCATAAGAGAGACTATTTTCCACGTTAATCCTTTCTAAAGGAATTACTAATGTTGGGTCACCAATGCATTTCTTCAACAAGGAGACATGGAACACTGGATGCACTGATGCTAAATCTGCAGGCAATTCCAACTCGTATGCTACCTTACACAAATAACTAAAAATATTATATACGCCAACATAGCAGGGACTGAGCTTTCCCTTCTTACTAAATTTCTTCACCTTTTTCATGGGCGAAATCTTCTAGTAGACAATATCACCAATATCAAACTCAAGCTCCCTTCATCTCACATTTGGGTAAGATTTCTAACGACTCTGAGTAATTTTCACCCTTTCCCATCTCCTCATGGACTGTATCTGGCCCTATCAATACAACATCACCAACCTCAAACAAATCAACCACAGATCTATACCTATTACCATACAAAGCTTCAAACAGGTCCATCTGAATACTGGAGTGATAACTGTTATTGTAAGCAAACTCAATCAAGGTAAAGTGATCATCCTAACTTCCTTTAAAATAAATCATACACACCCTCAACATATCCTCTAAGGTCTGAATGGTCCTCTGTGCCTGACCATCTGTCTGTGGGTTAAAAACTTACTAAGATGAACTTAGGTACCAAGATCCTTCTAAAAGCTTTCCAAAATTGAGAGATAAACTGGGTACATCTATCTAAAATAATGGTCTAAGGGACTCCATGTAATTTCACCAACTCCTTAAGATACAGTCTAGCATAATCTTCGACTGAATCTAAAGCATTAATTGACAAAAAATGGGCTGACTTAGTTATTTAGTTCACGATAACCCAAATATAATTATGTTGTTGACGAGTATGAGGTAACCTTGTAATGAAGTCCTTATTCACCACTTTCTACTTCCAAGTAAGAATACTAAATTCCTAAAGCGTCCCACTAGGTCTTTGGTGCTCAACTTTAACTTACTGGAAATTTGGACACTTAGCCATGAATTTTGCAATATCCCTCTTCATCCTATTCTACCAATAGACTTCCTGCAAATCACAATACATCTTAGTGGCTCCTAGGTGAATAGAATATCGAGAACCATGAGCTTCCACTAATATCCACTTCCTCAAATCATCCACATCCAAAACACATAATCTGACTTGACTGCAAAGAATACCATCTCTCCCTTGGAAGAAAACCTCAACCTTCTTATTCCAAACTGCTTTCTTCAACTTTAGAAAAATAGGATCACTATCTTACTTTTTCTTCACCTCGATAACCAAATAAGATTTTGTACCATTCTGAATCTAGACACTACCTTCAACTGATTCAACCAACCAAACTCCCAGCATAGAAAACTGATGAACCTCAGGAACTAACTCTTTCTTCTCATTCTCAATGTGAGCAACACTTTATAAAGACAATCTACTAAGGGTGTTGGCCACATCATTAGCCTTACCTGGGTGGTACAAAATGATTATATTATAATCCTTCAAAAACTTTGGCCACCTTCTCTGACAAAAATTTAGATCCTTCTAACTAAATATATACTGAAGACTTTTGTTCTCCGTGAACACATCAACATGCACCTAATAATGGTAGTGGCTCCAAATCTATAAGGCAAAGACGACTACTGCCAACTCAAGATCATGGGTTGGGTAGTTCTTCTCATGAGGTTTGAGTTATCTAGATGCATACGCTATAACCTTGCCTCACTGTATCAATACACAACCAATACCAACTCGTAAAGCATCACAGTAAACCACAAGACCAACTCCTAAAAACTACTCTCGCAAGAATCAGACCACAGGAATTGACTTTCTTCTAAGACAACCAGGATACGAGAAAAGAAATAGAGGAAAATCCTTCAACAAACCATCGATCATAACCATATAAACTAAGAAACTCCTAATATCTTATGGAGAGATATGCCTAGGTTAGTTCCTTATTGCTTTGGTATTTTGAGGATCAACTCGAATGCCTTTACCGAAAATAATATGACTCAGGAATGCCACTGATTTCAACTAGAATTCACACTTGCTAGACTTAGCAAATAACTAGTAATCCTTACGAGTCAGAAAGATAATACTTTAATGGTATGAATGTTCACCCTCATTTCAAGAATAAACAAGGATGTCATCGATGAAGTCTACAACAAACTTGTCCAAGTACTTCTTGAACACTCTATTCATCAAGTCCATAAAAGTTGTAGAGGAAGTCATTACACCAAAATACATAACTAAAAATTCAAAGTGAACATAATGAAATATGAAGGCTGTCTTCGGGATGTCACTTTCCCTGACTCTGAGTTGCTAATAGTCGGATCTAAGGTCTATCTTAAAGAAACTATTAGCAACCTAACATTGGTCGAACAAGTCAACAATATTGGGGTTGGGATACTTATTCTTGATCGTGACTTTATTCAACTGACTGTAGTCGATGCACATTCTGAGAGAACCGTCTTTCTTGCACACAAAAAAAATTGGGGCACCCCATGGAGAGACATTACGCTAAATAAAACCCTTGTCTAGGAGATAGTTTAACTATTCCTTCAATTTATTAAGCTCGAATGAAGCTATCCTATAAGGTGGAATTGATATAGGTTGGGTATCTGGAAGGAGATTTATTTAGAAGTCAATTTCTTATTCAGGAGAAACTCCTGGCAGATCTTCAGGAAATACTTCTAAAAATTCATTTATTACTGGGATTGAATCTAGACTTGAGATTTCAAACCTTGAGTCCTTGACTCGAACAAGATGATAGATGCAGCCTTTGGAGATTATTTTCCTTGCCTTAAGGAAAGATACAAATTGACCTATAGGCACTAAGGTGCTGCCATTCCACTCTAAGTGTAAGACCCGTAAAAGTCATAACCTAATTCATTCCTAAATAGCATAAAAATGGGGGTCCCAGGCTTAGAAATTTCAGCTAAGTATTTGCACTTAGAATTATTTTAGCCTTCATAATTCGACGATCTTAGTTTTGATCCTTACAATCTTAAAATGTCAATTTTTAAGTTGATTCATGATCAGGGATGCCAATTTTTAAGTTGATTCATGATTCATGATCCTTACAATCTTGATGCGTCGCATTGCCCATCGCGTTGACCAAAACTTTTCACTAGCCTTCTGTGCAAATTCCAGTAAGCCAATGCGATATCAATGCTTCGCGTTGGCTATTGCATCGGCCTAGAGCGTCGCTAGGCACATTTTTCAGTAATTAAAAGTCTGTGTTCAGAGGGGTATTTAGGTTATTTTTCCACTTTTATTCATCCCTAAAACACGAAATTAAACTATCCTAAGGGGAAAAATCGCTTATTCTCTCTCAAATTTCTCAAGAACAAACCCTAGGGCATCCAAATTCAAATTCAAGCTTCAAGAACCTACCATTAATCTTTATAAATTTGATTACCAATGTATGTTAGGTGTTCATCCAAGGGTTTTCTTCCACTCTTGGAGTTCAAGAACCTCTTTTAAAACTACAAGTTGATTTCTTTCATGAATTTCATGTTGAATTTGATTTTATTCATGTCCATGATATTATTTGGGTTTCAATCCATGATTTACTACAAGTTTTATGAAACTAAAATAGCATGTGTGGTTTATTATATGATTTGCATGTTAAACCCTTGAAATTACAATTGATTATTGTATCCATGATGTTCATGTGTTGACTATTATTGTGTGAAATAGCCATGCTCCCCAAGTATTTGATAGAATGCCTATGTGAATTGAATAGTGAAATCATGATATGTCATCATATGGTCTTATTCGTGTACAAGTTCATGTATCTCAAGTGTTTGACAAAATGTCTAAATGGAAGCATTGTTAACAAGCTACAATTATATGTTATTGTGACCATGCCATGTTTTACTTTCAATGCTATCGAGTCCTGTGGGTATTCAATACCCAAAATCTAGTTGTTTACCTAGAATTACAGTAGCTTCAAAATAGTCTCAGTGATGTCACGTATAGTAGTACTTAGTTAGTTACAGAACTCAGTGTATTCAGTCAGTTAACAAAACTCAGTGAACTCAGCCCAGTTCAGTCAGTTAATATGATTAGTAATAGTTCAGTCAATCCTAGTACAGTCTAGAAATTAGTTCAATGTTTATTCAATTAGGAGTAGGAATCAGCACTGAGTGAACCTAGGGATGGGGGGCATTTCTGTCAGTGAAGGGTTTGACCCTTAGTAGCAATCCCTGTGTTACAGAACTACGTAGCCAGTGTAGGTTGAGATATCTTCCTGCCATACAATGGTTGATACATATCTTACGAGTTCTCCTGCCACTGAGGGTTGACAAAATATCTTCCTCTCAGATAGGGTTAACTCACAGCCATTATTAGTATCCCTTGGCAAGGTGCTAATACCCTTCCAACTAGGGTCACAAGTTGGACCCCAACTCAGTTTATAATTGGGGTATGTTGGTTAGAGGAACACTCCCACAGTTATAGTTTCAGTCTCAAACTCAGTATAGAAATCAGTTCAGTTCTACAAAATTAGGACTGTCAGACACAGTCACCCAGCTCAGTATAGAACTCAGTTCAGTTCTATAGGATTAGGACTATAAAAAACAGTCACTCAGTATTAGTAATCTCATATATCTATTACTCAACTATCTGAACTCAGTAATCAGTTTCAGTCAAAGCTCAAATACAATATATATATATGCACAGTATTGCGTACTCAGTATTTTATAGTAGTTCCATTTATCCGTGTACTCTTATTCAGTTACTTCATATCATTCAGTAAGTTACAGTTCATGCATAAGAACCCTTGTATTAAGCCTTACCTCATCTAGTATACCAGTATATTCCACGTACTGATGCATACTTTCTCTTTGCGATATGATGTCTCATATTATAGATTCGGATGCTCAGGGTCTCGACCGTGCTTAGACAGATTCAAATAGCAGCAACAAATTCAGTAGTAAGTCCTCATCTATCGAGGATATGTTTTTATTTTCAGTATTTTAGTAGTCGGAGTTAGTTGGGGGCTTTTTCCATCAGATCCATATTCACATAGTTAAAGGCTTTCAGACTAGATTATTTCAGACAAATGTTCAGTTTTCAGTATTTATTTATTAGTATTTAGTATTTGTTATTCAAATTATGAACCTTATGGCATTTCAGCCTAACTTCTACATTATTCCAATATTATTATTCAGTGCTCACAGTAGGTACTAGTCATGGGTTAGCTTGTGGTCTTTCGGGGTCGTAAGCACCGTGTGGCATCCGGGGTGCAGACTCGGGGGGTTACACTATGACTGATTCATTTGGAAATTAAAATTTGACTACTCTATTTCTACAGTCAACTAAGGGATAAAAGAGTTGATACAATCTATGCCAAGAATAATATCAAAATTGGTCATGTCTAACTTTACAAGATCGACTGAAGTGACTTTCTGGGATACTGTAACTAGGCAATTTTTGTATACCCATTTGGATATGATTGAATTACCAACTAGAGTAGAAACTGAGAAGGGTTCTGTAAGACTCATGGTACTGACACCAAAATCTACTGCTATATAGGGAGTCACGAATGAAAGTATGGCTGCAGGATCTAACAACGTATAAACATAAATATGAAAAATTTGCAACGTACTAGTGACCACGTAAGGAGAACCTTTCTGATCCTGTCGAGTCTGAAGGGCATAGAATCTACCCTAATGATGACCACCAATTGCACTAGAATGGCACCCTGCTGAGTCGGGAAACCTGCTAGAACTATTGAAAAGTTATTCTGGCTCTGTTTTCGATCATTCCTACCTCTCTACATAATCGTTGGGAAGTCCCTCACTTTGTGGCCTGACTTTCCATACCCAAAACAGGCATCATTCCTAGTCACACAATCTCTTCTGTGATTCTTACCATATCTTTTTCAAATTGGGTTGAAGCAAAAACTATTCACACTACCCCGGGACTTAAAGCCTGGCGCTCTATCTCAAGTATCCTATCTGAACTTGGGCACTGTAATACTAGCAAAAGATGGGGCTGAAATTGATGATTTATTATGGAATTAAGAACGATTCCCACCATTAGACCTCCGTTGAGAGAAATTGAAAAGATGCTTTGTAAAACCGCACCGATCTACGAGAGGATTTGATAGATGAGTAGGCTTTCCTTTTCGATGCATGGAATGTGATCTGGGACACGATGGGAGTTTGCGTGTCTCGGTAGTCATTTGGGGTGATAAAAAAGAACCATACCCTATTGACAGTGTCCCTGTCCCTTAATAATCAACTAAAAGATGGGTTGGATGATCCATAAGATAATTTGGTGAGGTTCAGCCCTCAGCGTGGGCTACAGTTAGTCATTTTACCATATTTTGAATTCAATGGTTTTAATAAATTTCCTACTACAGTTCATCTTGGACCTGATTTAGAACTTTTCTCAATAGTTTTTAAATAAAATGATTAAAAACCGTTCACTTATCCCTTCCTCTTCTCTCTTTAAACTGAGAAAGAAGAAAGAAGGACCAAATTTTGCTACCAATTCTAGCCCTCTTATTCTCACTTTGCTTTTCTTTGATCTTCTCTTCCTTAATCTGTTGAGCATGAACTATCAACTTAAAGATGTCCATCTCCTTAACCAATATGGTTGTCCTACACTCTTTCCACATCCTCTAAAACACCAGACACAAACTTACTTATTCGGGCTCTAGAATCAGCCACCATAGTCGGAGCATAACTTGCCAACAGAGTAAACTTGAGTGAATACTCTTTCACATTCATGTTGCCTTACATCAGGTTTATGAACTCTTGTACATTGGCTTCCCTCAACTCAAGTGGAAAAAACCTTTCCAAAAATGCAGCAACAAACGCATCCCACTCTACTGGCCATGCATCTTCACCTCATCTTCCTCCCACTACTTAAACTAGGTGTGAGACACTCCTTGCAGTTGATAGACAACCAAGTTAGAACATTCACTTGAATTAATTCCAATGATCTCAGCCATTTTTTAACACTATCTAAGAACTTTTGTGAGCCTTCTTAAGACTTAGACTCAATGAATGTTGGCAGATTATTTCGAATGAAGTCCCAAATTTTTGTTGCCACTTTATTCGCTGCTGGGTTGGATGAGAAAACAACCTGTTGGTTATTCTTAGCATCCATATATTGGGCTAATACTATGAAAGTAGCCGTGAAATTAGAACGAGAGACCTGCTTATTTAGAGGGTCTTCGAGAACTGGTGGTGGTGCTTACTGGTTCCCATTTCTTCTTTCGTTGGTTCTTTTAGGAGGTATTTTCTGTAAATGGGTGAGGACGAGTTAGGATATGAATTTTAATAGAGTTCACACTCTGTCGCATGACATGAATCATGAAAGAAGTGAGTCTTTCCTAAAATTTTGTAGCCTCTCGCTAATAAGTGTGGCACACTTCACACCTATAAAAAGATTCTACTTAATGTGACTTTCAGACACTCAAGGATACTTTAAACATGCGGCTCTGATACCAAGTTTGTCACGAACCGAGACTACTCCCTAGTCATAACATGGTGCCTAAGGTCACAAGTGACTCCAAGATATCCCATGACGTAGCAAGCATAAGGATACTGAAGAAATTAACAAAATACTAGCAGAAGCTAACTAAAATAACTGGTGGAAATCATAATAATGTAAAACTGAATATCGACCAAAAACTAAAAAATAGAACGGTCTAATAACCAATCATGCTAAAAATTTAAACATCTGTCTAAAGGCCTCTACTCCTAATGAGTTGTTGAGACAAACCCCCAACTAACTCCAACTGACTAAAATAAAATAAACTGAATGGAACTAAATAACTGATAGCTAGTCCTCACATGATGAAGACTCACTAATAACTGCTGCTGAGTGGTACAGAAACGTGCTAAGTGTGATCCGAGTACTGAGCGTTCGAACATATATTCTGAGACAATATAGCGCAAAAAAGTATGCAATCAGTACTGTGAATGTACTGAGTTTGTGAGATGGTAAGACTAAATAGTATAAACTGAACATGAATGCATGAACATGTAAAATGAATGGAAGACCAAGTATAAACATGTACGGGATAAAACTGAATAATTGAATACTTGGTCAACCAAATCTGAACTAAACATAAACTGAAATAACTGAGTACTGTGGTAGCTAACAATAACCAACATACCCTAATCTAAGCAAATTGGGGTCTAACCCATCACCCCAGTAGGAAGGGTGTCAATACCTTACCAAGGGTACCAATATTGGCTGGCGTGGATGCATTAAATTGAGGTCTCAAAGGACTAAGGTGTGATGCCTCTATTAACGGGTGAGACCTTATAACCTACAAAAACACCATAGTTCTGGAACTTAGGGACTACTATTAAAGGCCACGACTCGAACCCGAGTCTGGCCGTGATGGGCATCTGTAATCCACCATAGATTGGAAACCACCCCCTAAACCTCATCAAACATCATACACAACCCAACAATGACTGAATTCTGAGCATATAACAAGATAACACAAGGTAAGTTTAAAGAATAAAAGACATATGTATAACCGATCAAAACAACCAACCAACACAACCCAAGTCCACAATAATCCAACAAAGCCTCTATTAAAACTGAATATCAATAGAGTTTCGGGACATGGCCCCGACTATAGCAAAAAAAACAAGTCAGAGACATAAGAGACCAAAACATGAAATGTAGACTTTTGATATTTGGAAGTTTACCACTTCAATGTCAACTCATGAGCTGATCCAGAATCTTAATCACTGAGTAGAAGAAGTTGAAGTATGGCCTATCCCTTCATCTCGTGGGGATACAATATCTGAAGATGGTTAGCGGGGTGAACGCTAAAATATAACTCAAGAATAAGGGATAAAATAATGCCATGGATAACGATTCAAAACCGGTCCAAAATCTGGTGCACATAATCATATACAAATACATATATACACAATATCACATGCTGGGATAGGGAACATGCTTAACATGAACTTTGAAAAACTTAGCCTAGATTGTGTAGCTCAACCATCATAACATAAGAAGGAACCCATGGGCTATATAGTCCCAGCTCTACCCCAGCTGGTAGGGCCCTAGTGCATATGGCTACATGAACCAGAGGGTATACATATACACTATGGGGGACTCAAACCCCCCGGTATATTAAGGTGACACAAGCACCCAATCATGCAATATAATATGGATGACTTGAACCTCCCAATCATATGATAATAATAAGGGGGACTCGAACCACCCAATCATATCGACCCCGCGTCGGCCATCGTGGTTTTCAGTGTTGGTCCCTTGGGACCTCAACTTTTATGACCCAGCTACACAACCCTCATTAAATCCCAATTAAAATAATTATCACACATTCTCATTCATTAAACCATGATACACATTTAGGCATACATTGTTAGTATCGTCATACAAACTATACTTGGAAGGTAATATCAACATGCCATAACAATTATCATCACTTGGGGAAATTCATAACCTTCGTGGTTCAATTAGACATTAACTTGGGGAATTACACAACCACTTAAGGTTGAATTGAAAATCATTGTACTTCATTGAATTTTCACATTATGCAATAGTTCAAGAGTAGTTCAATATGCATACTTTTCATATTCAAAACCAATTTCACAGTACGGGGTTGAGGTCATTACCACTTTAAAAGTCACACCTTTGGGGAAATTGCAATCCCCTAGTTTATTCACCATACCTAGCACCCCACATGTTCAAAACCATAATTAAAGCATGAACAATCATATGTAAACCATGGGAAAACATTGTTCAACAAAAAACATTCAAAACCCTTAACCCATGTTTCCAAAATAACAACGATACCATATAAATAATACTTTAAATTTTATACTTTTATCAAATTAGAAATTAGGGAAGAGTAATATGCCTGAAATTCTAAGTTTCACGGAAAGAATTCAACCCTTGAGCCCGTAAGTGATCTACTTCTTGGAAACCTTAAGTGTGATTGCTTGAGATATTTGAGAGAGTTTTGAAAGTGTTTGAGTATGTTATGAATGAGAATAAATCCCCTTAAGTTATTTATAAACGTGTGGTTTTAATTGGGTAAGAAGGAAATTTCCCAAAGTGACATCAAATTAAAAACTAAAAATTTTGTCGTTAGTATCTACGGGTCACTCAATGACTCATAAGGTTTCGTTATGACTCATCACCACGAGTCGTAGCCAAGATAGTCTCCGGGAAAGACAAACAGTTGATCCTATAATTCAGCTAATATGACTTGTAATGGGACCCTACGACTCGTAGGGTCTAGTCGTAGTCAACACAAAACCCATTTGGGGTATACAGTGGACATACTACTATTTGACTCCACAATTTGTAACGAGTCCTTACGACTCATAGTGAGAAACCCGCACTCAAAATAGAAAGTAGACACACTCACTGTTTAGGCTACGATTGGATCCCTAGGACCCATCAAGATTCCTTACGACTCATAAGGAGGAGTCTTAGTTAGGGCAGTGAGGATAAGATTTCAAAAAATTTCAGGGATACCTGGGATGTTTCATTCTCCCCCCTTTAGGATCATTCATCCTTTAATGATGGGTTAAGGCACCTCTTAGTGTGATCTAACATAATAACACACCAAACTTATCTTTAACAAAGATAGAAAACAAAGATGTTAAATTACACATACCTTAAGCATGATTTTTTAGAATAGGGAATAGGAATGGATACTTGGACTTCATGGCCTCTACGGCTTCCTATGTAGCTTCCTCGAACTTTTGGTTTCTCAAAAGAACCTTTACCGAAGCCACGTCCTTCGTCCGCAACCAACGGACTTGCCGATCCAAGATCTCTACCAAAACTTCCTAATAAGATAAGAAATCCAAAATGCCCACACCTTCCAAAGTAACAACCAACGAAGGATAATCCACATACTTCCTCAACATCGAGACATAGAAGACTGGATAAATGGTGCTCAAGATAGAAGGCAACTCTAAGTCATATGAAACATTACCAACCCTTCTCAAAACCAAATACGGGCCAACATAACAAGGACTGAGTTTTTCCTTTTTTCAAACCGCATCACTCCCTTCATGGAAGGCACCTTTAAGAACACCCAGTTATCAACATTAAACTCCAACTACCTTTGTCTCACATCCGTGAAGGACTTTTAGCGACTTTGGGCAGTTTTAAGCCTATCCCAAATCACCTTCACCTTCTCCATGGCTTGGTGAACCAAATCAGGACCTAATAATCTAGCCTCACCAACTTCGTATCACCCAATAGGAGAACGGCATGTCCTACCATACAAAGCCTCAATTGGAGAAATACCAATGCTAAAGTGATAACTATTATTGTAGGAAAATTCTATGAGAGGCAAGTGGTCAACCCCACTACCACCGAAGTCAATCACATAAGATCTAAGCATATCTTTCCGTGTATGAATGGTTCTCTCCACTTTTCAATCCGCCTATGGATGGAAAATAGTACTAAGGCCCACCTTAGTCCTTAAACCTCTCCGAAAAAAATTCCAAAAATACAATGAGAACTGAGTACCTCGATCAGAAATGATGGAAACTGGAGCACCATACAACTTGACTATCTCCTCAATGAACAACTTGGCATAATCCTTTGAAGAGAATTAGTCCTCGCCAACAAAAAGTGAGCATACTTAGACATCCTATCCACGATGAACCAAATAGAATCAAACTAGTTTTGAGATCGCGGAAAACCTGTACCAAAATCCATATTAATTATTTCACACTTTCACATGGGCAGTTTAATTTCTTGAAACAATCCAATGGGCCTCTAGTGCTCAACCTTCACTTGTTGACACACCATGCACTGCGCCACAAAATTGGCCACATCCTACTTCATATTATTCCATCAATAAATATCCTTAAATCATTATACATCTTGGTAGAACCAGGATGAACAATATACTTCGATTCATGAGCTTCATCCAAAATTCTTCCTAATAACCCATCAACATCGGGAACACCAAATCGTCCTTGGTACCTTAAGATACCATCACCACCAATCTCGAAAGCCATTACTTTATGCCTACCTACATCCTCCATGATTTGCATCAAGATAGGGTTCAACACTTGCTTCTCCTTTACCTCAACACCAAGATATTACTTTTCCACCTCTCGCATAATCACACCACCATCCTCAAAATCCAAGAGACAGACTCCAAGATTAGCCAATTAGTGAATATCCTTCACGAAATCTCATTTCTCCTCATCCACATGAGATAATCTTTACATGGACAATTTGCTAAGAGCATCAACAATCATGTTAGCTTTACCTGAGTAATAGTGGAGACTCATGTCATAGTCTTTTAGCAATTCAAGCCACCTCCTTGCTAGAGATTTAGTTTCTTCTGAGTGAATAATATTGTAGGCTCTTATGATCAAAATAAATATCAACATGGACCTCATACAAGTAATGACGCCAGATCTTTAGAGCGAAAACCACAGCTAACAACTACAAGTCAAGCATCAGATAGTTATTCTCATGAACTTTCAACTGCCTAGAAGCATATGCAACCACTTTGCCATGTTGCATCAACACACAACCTAGTCCCACCGGGGAAACATCGTAATAGACAACAAAACCATCAGTACCTCAGGTGGAGTCAATACCAGAGCCGAAGTTAACTCATCTATGAACTTATCGAAACAACCCTCATAAGTATCAGACCACAAGAACTTCACCTTTTTTTGAGTCAATTTAGTAAAAAGGGCAACAATAGAAGAAAATCTCTTCATAAACCTTCTATAATAACCGACTAAACCCAAAAAGCTTCAAATATTAGCTGAAGTCATGGGTCTAGGCCACTTCTTAACTACCACAAGTTTTTGTGGATCCACCATGATACTTTTTCTAGAAACAACATGACCCAGATAAGTCACAACATTTAACTAAAACTCACACTTATAGAATTTAGCATACAATTGCTTCTCTTTAAGGGTCTACAACACTAAACGGAGGTGATCGACATGATCTGCCTCGCTCTTCAAATATACCCAAATATCATCAATGAACATAATGAAAAACAAGTCTAAAAAATAACAAAAAACCCAATTCATAAGATCCATGAATGTCGTTGGGGCATTAGTCAACCCAAAGAACATCACCAAAAACTCAAAGTGACCATACCGGGTTTGTAAGGTAGTCTTAGGGATATCTACCTCCCTAATCTTCAAGTGATGATAACCCAACTAAAGGTTAATATTAGAAAAGAAAATAGCACCCTGAAGCTGATCAAACAAACCATCAATCCTAGGAAAAGGATACTTATTCTTTATCGTCACCTTACTTAATTATTGATAATCAATACACATCCAAAGGGAAACATCCTTCTTACACACGAACAACACAGGTGCACCCCAAGGATACATACTAGGATGAATAAAACCCTTATCTAGAAGTTTTTTTAATTGCTCCTTAAGCTCCTTCAACTCAGCTGGAGCTATTTTATATGGAGGAATAGAAATAGGATGAGTGTCCGAAATAAGATCAATCCCAAAATCAATTTCTCTATTGGGAAGAACACCAGGAAGATCATCAAAAAACACCACAATAAAATCACAAATCATAGGGGCAATTCGTAAAGAAAAACTTTTGGATCTAGAATCCTTAACATGCACTAAGTGGTAGAGGAAGCCCCTGGAAACCAATTTTAAGGCTCTAAGATATGAAATAAACCTTCTCTTAGACACTAAGGAACTACCTTACCACTCAATCACCAGCTCATAAAGGAAGTGGACACTGACCCTTCAGGTCCGACAATCAAGGAATACATAGCACATATACAACTTATCCATTCCTAAAATCACATCAAATTCTATCATGTCCAACTCTATCAGATCCACCAAGGTCTCCCTACCACAAACCGACATCACACAACCCATATAGACTCTTCTAGCTGTAATAGAGTTACCCACCGGGGTGGACACAGATAAGGGATCTGAAATATACTCAGGATCAAAACCAAAATAGATAGCCACAAAAGGGGTCATATTGGGATCAAGCAAATACTATATACCATGACAAAAAAGTTTGAGCATACCAGTAACAACATCTGGGGATGCCTCAGAATCCTGGTGGGCAATAAGAGCGTATAGATGGTTCTAACCAGTGTTGGAGCCAGAACACAAAAGTAGCACCCTTTGGTGTAGTAGCAGATGAAGTAGTAACATAAATGTTATTTTCTCCAGAAGAAACCTTACAAGGACAATCCCTCTGTATGTGCCCAATCGGACCATATTGAAAATACTTATTTCTCTTCTCTTTACAAACAACACAATCCACTTAACCATAAAATCTACAGGGAGGATATAACGAAATGGATTGAGCTCTACTGGCCTGAGACTAGGCTCTTGGTGCTCTAAACCCACCGTTATACTGAAAACAACGATTACTTGAAAACTTTTGATAAGAGGCACTAGCCGTAGAATAGGAACCAGAGTGGTTCCCCCTCTTCTTAGACCATTTTTCACCATCTCTACTGCATTGCTATTTACCTTCATCCTGGTTAAAAAATCTAATCTTTTTACTCTGCCTTTCCCCATCTCAATCTGCTTCTTATTTTTCTCTTCCACTTATTGCATATATACTACAGGTTTGGAGATGTCCATATCCTTATTCAACAAGACAGTCTTGCTCTCTATAATTAAATTATAGGACAACCTATAAGAAAATTTCCTCATTTTAGCCCTCATGCTAGACACTAACTCAGGAGCTTATTGTGAAAACTAATGGAACTTCAAGGCATACACCTTTACTGTCATCCTACCTTTCTTTAAGTTTACAAATTCATCAACCTTTGCTTTCCTCAACTCCAGAGGAAAGAAGCAATCAAGAAAAACACTAGAAAAGTCATCCCATAAGGCAGACTCAACATCATCACCCCTAGACTGGTCCCATTTCTCAAACCACTGATTCTCCACATACTTTAGTTGATAAGAAGTGAATTCCACACCTTCTACATCAGTATCATACATCACATGGAAAATATTTTCCATCTCATCCATAAAACCTTAAGTATCTTACTTAACCTTCACTCTAGTAAAAGTTGAAGGACTAAACCTCATAAATTGGACAAACCTAGTGGACTTATAAGATGGAATAATAGAAACAACATGCTTAGTTTAAGAAGCTACCAATTGAGCCAATATTTGAATTGACTGATAAAACTCAGCATTTAACACATCATCCTGAGGAGTCCGAGGGGGGATAGAGGGAACCGAAGGAATTCTAGGAGGGTAATTGAGAACTAAAGGAGTGATACACCTTGGCTTTTAACCCTTAGAAAAATTCCCATAGTTGAAGTTTCTGGGCAAGGTACGACTCATAGGTACTAGTCGTACCCTAGAATGGAGTTTGGTGTCCTCTCACTCATGTGTTAGGCAGTGTAGTGGGGGCTACATTCTGTCCAAGGTATGGTTTAGCCTCTCCTAATTCATAAGGTATGGTTTAGCCTATCCTAATTCATATTATAGGGTACTAGTTGTAACATGTCAAGTCGTATGATGTGTTGAGCTATCTCTAGTGGACACTGTCTTAGGTACGGTTTATATGGTACCACTCATACCTTAGGATATGAGTTATGAATTCATGGTCATATATTGGGAAGATTAGAAGTCCATGGAAAGGCCTAGGTTACAAGTTAGGGTGCCACTCGTACCCTAGGGTACGGGTCAAGGGGGTGAGTCGTACCCTTCTGGGTACAACTTTCAGCTTTTAAGCTAAGGGCATTTTAGATATTTCCCACCCCTAAACCCTAATGACCCATGACTTATAAACTTATTTTTCCTTTAATTATTCACATATACAAGATCAAAACATTCCAAAACACTCTCCAAAACTTCTTTAATAAGATTGGGTCTAGGGTTCATCAAGAAGGCCATCTAGGAGCTTGGAGACCAAAAATCTCTCTGTGAACCTTTGTGTATAATGTATGTGACTTTTCCTTTATTGTTATTTATCAAATATCATATGTTTTTAACCTTGATTATTATTTGTAAATAATGGTTTTGAAATCAAATATTGAGTGTTTTGGATACATAATGATGGGTATTGTTTACTCTTGTTTAACCTTGTGTTTACACATATTTTTGGTGATGATTTACACATGTGGTTCTTGTTGATTGTGGTTTAATAAATGGTTCATGGGTAACCCTAATATTGATGGTTCTTACTTGGGTTTTGGTCATGGTAAAGGTATGCCCTTAAGGTTTTTGTGAAAATATCTATGAGAAATAACTAGTTACATACTAATAGTGTTTTGAACTAAGGCAATGGATTAATGAGTAAGAATGGTTGGTAAGTGACTTGTAAAGGGCTTGTTGGCGATGTAAGGAGTTAGTTAGTGACTTTGGTATTTTACTTAGTTAAGTGAGTTAGAGTCTCTAAATATGATATTAATTTGTGTTAAACCAAAGCTTGGTGTTTGAATGCTAATGAAAAATGAATGGTGTTGTATAGATCATGATGATAACAAAAAAACTTTAAGGGTGATTAAAACTAATGTATTGTCCTATTAAAGTGATTGATTGATAAATATTTCATGAAGATGTTGTGGTCACATGTGGTGTTGAATTGTAGACTTTATGGCTTAAATGACAAAGTAGGTTAAAGTCCTTAAATGTTGAATTAAATATATGTTAATGCATGGACAAAGGGTTAGAGTCATAATGTTGACTAATAATGGTCACCATAGCTTGAGGTTAGAGTCTATTTCCCAATGAAATGACTTGAGGTTAGAGTCCCTTGCCTAACAAAATGGTTTGAGGTTAGAGTCCCTTGCCTAATAAAATGGCTTGAGGTTAGTGTCCCTTGACTAATGAAATGTCTTGAGGTTAGAGTCCCTTGACTAATAAAATGGTATATGTTAGTCCACATACTTCGTAAGACGACTTGAAGTTAGAGTCCTCTTACTTAAGATAACTAGGAATTCCAAACTTCCTAAGCTACGCTAGTGGAAGGTTAGAGTCCCCCCTTTATGTTTCATGATTGGATGTTCGAGATGCATCCTAAGGCCTTGTTCCTTTTTATCATTGCTTGATTGTATCTATATGTCTATATATGTACCAATGTATATAAATATGGTTGCTTATGATGATTTGACTTGGATTTCAATAATGTCACTATTTTATTCTTACCCTTGAGTTTTATACTATTACTCCAACTGCTAATCATCTCTGGACACTGTGTCCCCACGCAACATAGGGGTTGATGCTTCTTCTTCTCTTCATGTGCAATGACCAGGTGTTCCAGCGGTTCATGTATTAACTTTATAGTGGTGAGATTACATACTTTGAAAGGCATACATTTCATAGTTTTTCTGTATTATATCATAGACTTATTTTAGATTTGGTTTTGGCTATTGTCGGGGGAATATCCCTACATATCTAGACATCAAATTTGCAGAGGCTTGGTGGATAACTGTGGACTTGGGTATGTTGGTTCGGTATGTTGATATTAATGTATTGATTAGACACTTCTTAAGTTATGATTATTAGTCTCTTTTCTGTTATCTTAATATATGTTCGTAGTTCATCCGACACTTATGGATTGATGTAAAGGTTAGGTTATGTTAATGGGGAGATCTCTGGTCCTTGTTTGGCTCGAGATATGACAAGGCCCATTTTAGGTCGTGTCAAGTTGGAATAAGAGCCTAGGTTCATGGTCAGTTGGGTGTCCACAAATCCATGTCAAGTAGAGTCTCTTTTATGGGTATGTAGCACACCACACTTATAAGAGAGGGGCTATGAGGCATTTAAGAATGTTTTCCTTTTTTGTAGTTCTATCTCGAGCGATAGAGTCTAAGGTCTTGGATTTGTCTCATTTTTGTTTGCTTACTTTTCAGATCATGCGTCTAAAAAGATCTAAAGTTACTACAAACCCTTCCATCCCAACTGGGGATGATGTTGATGGGACTCATTCTACTTATGGAGTCCATACTCTGTCTAGGGGTCCGATACCTGATGGTCCCAGAGTTCCATTGGTTCTCTCTTGCCCTCTTCCTTCAGTTTCTCAGGATAACATGATAAATACTAAGTTTCATCGGTCTATTCATATGATTACTCAGTTGGTGGCTTCTCAGGATGAGCTTGGTGTTTCTGTTACTCCATCTTCTGAGACCACAAGGGTTGTCCAATTTATGAGGTTGAGTCTTCCAACTTTACTAGTATTAAGATGGAGGAAAATCCCTAAGGTTTTCTAGATGAGATGGAAAAGATTTTTAGAGTTATGCATGTCACTAATGTAGAAGGGGTAGAGTTTGTGGCCTATCAATTGAAGGACGTGGCATACCACTGGCACGAGGAGTGGGAATGGACAAGGGATGATGTTTATGAGTCATATTTGTGAGAGGATTTCACTAATGCATTTTGGACCACTTTTTTTCCTTAATGGTTGAGGGAAGAAAAGGCAGAGGAGTTTGTTAATCTAAAGCAAGGAAGGATGTCATTCAAGGAGTATGACTTAAAATTCCATTAGTTGTCTAGGTATACTCCAGAGATGGTGTTAGATATGAGGGATCAAATGAGAAAGTTTGCCTCAGGATTGTCTTGTGGGTTGGTCTGTGAGAGAAAAACAACTTTGTTGATTAAGGATATGGCATCTCTAGACTGGTTGTGTATATGCAACAAATAAAGAAAAAGAAAAAGAGAAAGGTTGAGTTTAGTGAAAGGCAAGGGAAGAAATTTAGGCCTTCTGAGCAAAATGGTAGAGATATTAGTAAATAACCAAGGAAAAAGTAGGGGAGTTCTGATTCTTTCACCTCTATTAGTATTCCTTATCTAAGGTCATCGGGTGATTGTCAGTCTTAGTTTGGTAGTGGGATCCGGGCATAGGGTGCCCAATCTCAGGCTAGTGGGGCTCAGTTATCTCCATCCTACCCTTCTTATAGATCCCGTGGTCAGCATCATCATGGTGAGTTTGAGACAAAGAGGAACATATATTATAGATGTGGTCAAATTGGGCACATACAACGAAAGTTCCCCTCTCTAGTGGCTTCTTAGGAAAATAGGGCCCCTATTGCTACATCATCCACTCCTTCACCAAAGGTTGCTACTTCTACATCTTTCTCTATTTCTGGTACCGACACTAACCGAAATTGTTTGTATGCTTTTGAATCTCCCTAAGATTTTAAGGCATCTCTTGATGTGGTTATGGGTATGTTGAAACTTTTGTCCCGTGATGTTTATTGTTTACTTGACCCTAGGCTTACTCTGTCTTATGTGACCCCTTTTGTGGCTGTTCATTTTGATTTTGGTCCTGAGTATCTGTCGGTTTCTTTTTCTATTTCTACCCCAGTAGAAGACTCTATGGTTGTTAAGAGAGTCTATGAGAGGGAGGGTATGGTATATGTTAGTGGTAGAAAAACCCTTGTAGACTTGATAGAGTTGGACATGGCTGACTTTTATATTATATTAGGGATCGATTGGTTGCATTCGTGCTATGCTTTCTTTGATTGTCGAACTCGTACGATCATATTTAAATTTCCTAATAGGATGATCATTGTATGGGAAGGGTGTTCTTTAGTGCCTAAGGGGAGGTTCTTCTCATATCTTAGAGCTCGAAAGTTGATTTCTAAAAGGTGTTTGTATTATTTGGTCTGAATTAAAAATTCTAACTCAAAGGGTCCTTCTTTAGAATCTGTTCCCATGGTTAATGAGTTTCTCGAGGTCTTTTCTGATGACCTTCCTAATATTTCTCCCAATAAAGAAATTGATTTTAGGATTGACCTTATTTTGGATACTCGTCCAATTTCCATCCCTCCATATAAAATGGTTCTAGTTGAGTTGAAAGAGGTTAAAGAGCAATTAAAGGATCTCCTAGATAAAGGTTTTATCCATCCTTGGGGTGCTCTGGTGTTGTTTGTGAGTAAGAAGGATGGTTTCCTTCGAATGTGCATTGATTATCGTCAATTGAACAAGGTGACCATAAAGAATAAGTATCCTCTTCTTTGGAGCAATGACTTAGTTGATCAGCTTCAGGGTGCGAAGTATTTCCATAAGATTAATCTTAGATCGAGTTATCATCATCTTAAGATTAGGGAAGTGTATATCCCTAAGATTGTCTTCAGGACTCAGTAAGGTCACTATGAATTCCTAGTTATGTCTTTTGGGTTGACCAATGCCCCGACGATATTCATGGACTTTATGAATAGGGACTTCTGTCTGTTTCTAGATTTATTCATCATCATCTTTATTGATGACATCTTGGACTATTCTAAGAGTAAGACAGATCATATCGATTATCTCCGTGCGGTGTTGCAAACCTTAAGGGATCATCATTTGTATGCTAAGTTCTCTAAGTGTAAGTTTTTTTTGAAGGTTGTTACTTTTCTTAGTCATGTTATCTCTAGTGAAGGGATCTTGGTGGATCCATAAAAGGTTGTGGCGGTTAAGAAGTGGCCTACACCTGTGACTCCAATCGATATTCCAAGCTTTTTGGGTCTATCCAGTTACTAGAGGAGATTTGTGAAGAGTTTTTCGATGATAGCTACTCCATTGACTAAATTGACCCAGAAAAAGGACAAGTTCTTATGGTCAAATGCGTGTGAGGATCATTTTGAGAGGTTGACAGATAAATTAACTTTGACTCCAATTTTGACCTTGCTCGAAGGAAATTATAACTTTGTAGTGTATTGTGATGCTTCTCGTATTGGGCTTGGTTTTGTATTGATATAACATGGTACGGTGGTGGCCTATGCTTCTAGGCAATTGAAAGTTCATGGGAAGAACTACCCTACTCATGACTTGGAGTTCTTAGCTGTGGTGTTTGCATTGAAAATTTGGCATCACTATCTCTATGGGGTTCATGTTGACATCTTTTTGGATCATAAGAGCCTTCACTATGTATTTACTCAAAAGGAGTTGAATCTCAGGCAAAAGAGGTAGCTTGAGTTGCTAAAGGACTATGATATGGTCTCCATTACCATCCGGGTAAAGCTAATATAGTTGTTGATGCTCTTAGAAGGTTATCCATGGGGAGTTTAGCTCAGGTAGATAAGGATAAGCAAGAGTTGGTAAAGGAAATTCACCATTTGTCTAATCTTGGAGTATGGACTCTTTGGATGGTGGTGTATTTATGCATCAGGTATCACATTCGTCTCTTATGGTTGAGGTAAAGGAAAAGCAAATATTGGATCCCGATTTGATGAAGATTAAGAGTAATGTGGGTCAAGAAAAGGTTGTTGATTTTCTGATTGGTGATGATGGTATCTTGAGGTACCAAAGTAGGTTATGCATTCCCTATATCTATGATTGAGGGAAAGGATTTTGGCCAAAGATCATGGATCTCGTTATGCTATTCATCCCGTTTCTACAAAGTTGTATCATGATCTTAGGGAGTTTTACTAGTGGAATAATATGAAGTGAGATGTGTCTAGCTATGTGGCTAAGCGTATGGTGTGTCAACAAGTGAAAGTTGAGCACTTAAGACCCAGTGGTTTGTACCAAGAGATAGAGTTTCCCAAATTGAAGTGGGAAGTGATTAATATGGATTTCATCATCCATCTTCCCCGATCTCAAAATCAGTGTGATTCTATTTAGGTTATTATGGATAGAGTGACTAAGTCTTCTCATTTCTTGCATATGAGGTCTAGTTACTCGACAAAGAATTATGCTAAGTTGTATCTTATGGAGATAGTGAAGTTGCATGGTGCTTTGATTTCTACTATCTCGGATCATGGTACTCTGTTCTCATCTCATTTTAAGAAGTCATTTCAAAAAGGTTTGGGAACTATGGTGTGCCTTAGTACCGCTTTCCACCCATAGATAGATGGACAAGCAGAGAGGACCATTCAGACATTGGAAGTTATGTTGCATGCTTGTGTGATTGATTATGGTGGTAGTTGGTATGACCATTTGCCTTTGATTGAATTCGCCTCTAATAATAGTTACCATTGTAGAATTGGTATGGCTCTTTTTGAGACGTTGTATTGTAGGAGATGTTGTTCTCTGATTGGGTGGTATGAAGTTGGTGAGGGTAAGTTGCTTGGCCCTGATTTAGTTCACCAAGCCTTGGATAAGGTAAAGTTGATTTGTGCTAGGTTGAAAGCCGCTCAAAGTTGCCAAAAGCCCTATGCAGATGTGAGGAGCAGAGATTTAGAGTTTAATGTTGGTGATTGGTATTCTTGAAGGTTTCTGTAATACCCCGTATTAATCTTAGCTCGATTCAGCTCACAGTTACATGTTAAGGGGTCCAAGCCTTGGAAATTTCACTATGTGTTGAGGACATGGTCATTTTTAAGACCTCTAAACTTCGATGATTTTATTCTTAACCTTTTCGACCTCGAGACGTTGATTTTTGAGTTGATTCAAAATCGGGGTTATTCACCTTACGTCTCGAGTGACTTTTAGAATTTTTGGACAAGCGTAGAGGTATGTTTGGAAAACCAAACCAGTAGAACCACTGGGATAAGCGGGTGCATCCTCCTCAGTCCACCGAGGTAAAGCGGGCGCCGCCCCCTCCAGTCCACCGGGGTAAGGCGGGCATCGCCTGACTTAGTCTGCCACTCCAGAGCCCACGTCACCCCTTTCCTATTCCGTTCAACTTTTGTTGTTGGCATTTTAAGGGTATTTGGGTTATTTCCCTTTACCTAATTCATCCATAACACGAAATTGGGGTTTCCAAGGGGCAGTATTTGCCCTTTTATTCACAAATTGCTCTCACAAAACCCTCCCTTTCCCCAAGAACAAAATTCCAAATCCCAAACCAAGAAATCAAGAAATTCAAGCTTCAAGTTAAAGGAATCCTTAAGAATCCATATAGTAAGGTATGTGGGATGTCCATCCATGGGTACCTTTCACCCTTGGAGCCCAAAAACCCTCTTTTAGTTTAATTTATGAGTTTATACATGTTCAAGATGAAATAAATCCATGAATCTCTAGTTAATTCAATTACAAGTTATGTTTTCAAGTGTTTTTGGGTGGAATGAGTCATATCATGTTTCGAGTGTTGCAGATCCCATGTCATGTTCAAGTGAATTTCATGTTAAACCCCTAATTTATGAATTTATCCATGTAAGCATATTGTTTCCTCATGTTTAAGACATCCCCATATTTAAGTTCATGATTTTCATATGTTTGATGAAATGTCTATGCCTTAGGGTATGAACCACTATCCCATATTATCATTTTAAAAGCTTATTGTCGTAATTTATGGTCATTCAGTGCTGGTGGGTTATGAATACCTGATACCTACGTATTTTACATAATTTTAGATTTTTAAGTAATAATTCAGTGAAACCATGAGTCTCGTTATTTTCTTAGATATTTATGATCATAATGAGCACTATCAGTTATTAGAAATAATATTCAGTTAAACCTAGTTCAGTTCAGTACCAGTGTCAGTTCAGTTGGGATAGGATTTAACACTGAGCGAATGCAGGGATAAAGGCTTCCCCGGGAGTTTAGGTAGAGTTATTAGTAGCAGTCCCTGTATTCTAGAATTATGTAGCCAACATAGGATATGAGGGGTCACCCATCATTTTAGGCTTGACTTCCTCTCAGGAGTCACCCATCAGTTTAGGCTTGACACTCTAGTCCTTCAGGATAACAAATTAGTGGATCCACATAGCCAGTGTTAGTACCCATGGCATGGTACGACACCCTTCCAACTTGGGTTACTGGTTGGACCTTAATTAGCTCAAATTGGGGAATGTCGGTTATATGAAACCTCTCACATTCTCAGTATAGAAATTTATGTATTTCAGTTAAGTTTTGCTTGACCAAGTTTATAGATTTTTAGTTATTCAGGTATACAGATTTCAGTCTTCCGGATTACAGATTATCTCAGTAACATATTTATACTTGGTCTTTAATTCTCAAATTTTTACATGTTCATGCATTATATGCTCAGTTATCTCATGCATTTCAGTCAGTCTTTATCTCATGTACCAGTACATTAAAAGTACTTATCACATACTTTTCTTTGTGCTATGTTGTCTTATAACATAGGTTCGGATGCTCAGTTTCTCGACTGCTCTTAGACAGCTCAGCATACTCAGCAGCAATAGTGGTGAGTCCTCATCCATCGAGGACATAATTTGCTTACTTCAGTTACTTAAGTATTTTTATATGTTTAGTCAATTGGAGTTAGTTGGGGGCCTATCCCATCAACCCCACAATTAGTTTAGAGGCTTTCATATAGTTAGTTAGAGAGTCAGTCAGTCATTTCGGTATTATTAATTGTTATCAGATATTCCAGACATGTTTTGATTTGTATTTCAGTATTCAATTTTACAGTAATTTATCAGCTTACCTTCTGCACATTAGATGTATTACGATTTTGTCCAATGTTCACATCAGGTACCAGCTCATGGGTTAGCTTGTGGTCACTTGTGGCTGTAAGCATCGTTGTCGCGAGTAGGGGGTAGACTCGCGTCAAGACAGTATCTCCCATGAAGAGAGTGATGCAGTTTGGTAAGAAGGGGAAGCATATGTCGTCGGTATGTTGGTTCATAATTTATTTTGAAGAGGGTTGGTAATGTTGCATATGAGTTGGAGTTTCCTACTAGTTTGAGTTCCATCCATCCAGTATTGCATGTGTCTATATTGTGGAAATGTATAGGTGACCCTTCATTAGTTGTTCCCTTGGAGGATGTTGGTGTTTCAGACTCGTTGTCCCATGAGAAGGTCCCGATGAGGATCTTGGATTGATAAGTTTGCCTATTGCAAAAAAAAGGTGTCTTCGGTGAAAGTTCTATGGAGGAACCAAAAGTACAAGAAGGCTACTTGAGAAGCGAAAGAGGACATGAAGTTCAAGTATATGTATTTGTTCTCCATTCTGGAAACTCATGCTTGAGATATATGTTAATCTTGTTAACTTGATTTATGTCTTTTATAAGCAATGGATTCAAGTCCCTAAACTTTAAATTAAGCAAGTGTTTTGATAGATAATGGGTTCGAGTCCTAAAGTCAATTGAATGAATAGTTGATTGATGATGATCATGGCATGTGTCTTATCTTTGTTGCATTTCTTTGTTTTCTAAATTGGTTAAAGGTTAGTTTGATGTGTTATAATAGGTTAACTTATGCTTGTTCTTGTCTTACCCGTCATTCGAGGACGAATGATCCTAGTGAGGGAGAATTGAAACACCTTGGCTTTGAACCCCCAGAAAAATTCCCATAGTTAAAGTTTTTGGGCAAGGTATGACTAATGGGTACTAGTCGTACCCTAGGATACAGTTTGGTGTCCTCTCACTTGTATGTTAAGTAGTGTAACGGGGGTTTCATTCTGTCTAAGGTACGGTTTATCCTCTCCCAAGTCGTATGATAGGGTACTAGTCGTATAATGTGTTGAGCTTAGTCTAGTGGACACTGTCTTGGGTATGGTTTGTATGGTACTACTCATACCTTAGGATATGAGTTATGCATGCATGGTCTTATGTTGGGAAGATTAGAGGTCTATGGTGAATCCTAGGGTACGAGTTAGGGTGCCACTCATACCCTAGGGTATGAGTCAAGGGAGTGAGTCGTACCCACCTGGGTGCAACTTTTAGGTTTTAAGATGTGGGTATTTTAGACATTTCCCACCCCTAAAACCTTATGACCCATGACTTATAACCTTATTGGCCTTTTATTCCTCATATATACAAGATCAAAACATTCCAAAACACTCTCCAAAACTTCTCTAACAAGATTGGGGCTTGGGTTCATCAGGAAGGCCATCTAAGAGCTTAGAGACCAAAAATCTCTATGTGAATCTTTGTGTATAATGCATGTGACTCTTCACTTATTATTATTTCTCAAATATCATGTGTTTTTAACCTTGATTATGATTTGTAAATGGTGGTTTTGAAATCAAATATTGAGGGTTTTGGATACATAATGATGGGTATTGATTACTCTTGTTTAACCTTGTGTTTACACTTATTTTTGGTGATGATTTGCACATGTGTGTGCTTGTTGATTGTGGTTTAACAAATGGGTCATGGGTAACCCTAATCTTGATGGTTCTTACTTGGGTTTTGGTCATGGTGAAGGTATGCCCTCAAGGTGTTTGTGAAAATATCTAAGAGAAATAACTAGTTACATGCTAATAGTGTTTTGAACTAAGGCAATGGCTTAATGAGTAAGAATGATAGGTAAGTGACTTGTAAAGGCCTTGTTGGCTATGTAAGGAGTTAGTTGGTGACTTTGGTAGTTTACTTGGTTAATTGGGTTAGAGTCCCTAAACATGAAATTGAATTGTGTTGAACCAAAGTTTGATGTATGAATGTTAATGAAGAATAAATGGTGTTGTATAGGTCTTGATGATAAAAAAATGAATTGAAGGGTGATTGGAACTACTGTATTAGCCTATTAAAGTGATTGATGGATAAATAGTTCATGAAGACCTTGTTGTCATGTGTGGTGTTGAATTGTATCCTTGATGGCTTGAATTGACTAAGTGGGTTAGAGTCCTCGAATGTAAAATTGAATAGAAGTTAATGCATGGACAAAGG
This sequence comes from Capsicum pubescens, assembly GCA_030864215.1. Taxonomy (NCBI): domain Eukaryota; kingdom Viridiplantae; phylum Streptophyta; class Magnoliopsida; order Solanales; family Solanaceae; genus Capsicum; species Capsicum pubescens. The sequence continues at coordinate 103,753,356 of CM061538.1, forward strand.
GCTAGAGTCCCAATGTCGACTAATAATGGTCACCACGGCTTGAGGTTAGATTCACTTTCCCAATAAAATGGCTTGAGGTTAGAGTCCCTTGCCCAATGAAATAGATTGAGGTTAGAGTCCCTTCCTAATGAAATTCTTGAGGTTAGAGTCCCTTGCCCAATGAAATAGCTTGAGGTTAAAGTCCCTTGCCTAATAAAATGGCTTATGGTTAGAGACCACATGCCTATTAAGCCGGATTGAGGTTAGAGTCCTCTTGCTTAATATAACCAGGAAGTCCAAACTTCCTAAGCTGCGCGAGTGGAAGGTTAGAGTCCTCTACTTCATGTTTTATGATTGGATGTTAGAGATGCATGCTAAGGCCTTGCTCCTTTTTTTTATGCTTGATGTATCTATATGTCTATATATATACCTAGTATATAAATGTGGTTGATTATGATGATTTGACTTGGATTTGAATAATGGCACTATATTATCCTTACCCTTGAGTTACATGCTAGAGCTCAACCCGCTAACTATCTCCAAACGCTGTGTACCCACGCGACACAAGGTCCAGAGCTTCTTCTTCTCTTCCTGCGCACTGACCAGGTGTTCGAGCGGTTCGTATGTTAACTTTGAAGTGGTGAGCTTCCATACTTCGTAAGGCATACATTTCATGGTCTTTCTATCTTATGTCATAGACTTGGTTTTGTCTATTATCGGAGGCATGTCCCGACATATCTAGACATTGGATTTGTAGAGGCTTTATGGATAACTGTAGACTTGGGTATGTTTGTTCGGTATGTCGATACTAATTCATTAATTAGAAACTTCTTAAGTTATGATTATTAGTCTTGTTTCCTCTATCTTAATATATGTTCGGAGTTCATTTAACTTTTGTGGATTGATGTAATGGTTGGCTTAGGTTAACAGGGCAATCTCCGGTCCTTGTTGGACTCAAGATGCTCATATGACAAGGGCCGGTTTCAAGTCGTGTCAAGGAGATTCTAGATATTATCCCCAAGTGGGACAGAGGAGTTTCCATGAGCTTCAGATCTTTTGGGAGACATGATCGAAAAGGCAAACAAACGACAATTAGAGGAGATTTCATACTTTAGACTCGATAGCCCAAAAACAAAACAACAAGAAAGGGAAACATTCCTAAATACATCAAGCTTCTTCCTTATAAGTGTGGCATGCTACATACCCATAAAAGAGACTCTACTTAGAACGACTTTGTGGACACCCAACTGACCATGAACCTGTCTTTGATACCAACTTTGTCATGACCTAAACCAAGGACTGGCCATAAAGGGCATCTCCAATCCACCGTGGATCGGAGACCACCCCCCGAACCTCACCAAACACCATACACAGCCCAATAATGGCTGAATTTTGAACATATAACAAGATAGCAGTAGGTAAGTTTAAAGAAATAAAAGATATGTCTGTAACTGATAACTGATAACTAGTCAAAACAACCGACCAACATCACCCAAGTCCACAGTAATCCAACATAGCCTCTACTAAAAATGAGTATTAACAGAGTTCAGGACATGCCCTCGACTATAGCCAAAAAATAAGTCCAAGTAAGTCTGTGACATAAGAGACCGAAACACAGAATGTAGACTTTCAATGTAAGAAAGCTCACCACTTCAATGTCAACTTATGAACTGATCCTGAATCCTAATCACTGAGCAGGATAAGGAGAAGTATGATCAGTTCCTGCATTGCGTGGGGGGAAAGTGTTCAGAGACGGTTAGTTGAGTGAAAGCTAGCATGTAACTCAATAATAAAGAATAAAATAATGCCATGGATAACTATTCAAAACCAGTCCAAAATCCAGTTCATATAATCATATACAAATACATATATACATAATATAACATGCTGGTATAGGGAACAAGGCTTAACATGAATTTTGAAAACCTGAGCCTGGATTGTGTAGCTAAACCGTCAAAACATAAGAAGGCACCCACGGGATATATGATCCCTGCTCTCCCCTAGCTAGTAGGGCCGCAGTACGTGTGTCCATATGAATTAAAAGGTATACATATGAACTAAAGGGAATAAGAACCTCCCAACATATCAAGGTGACACAAGCACCCAATCATGTAATATAATATGGGGGACTCAATCATCCCAATCATATGATAATAATAAGGGGGACTAGAACCACCCGGTCATATCGACCCCCACGTTGGCAAAGTTTCCAATTTTGGTCCCTTGGGACCTCAACTTTCTCAACTCAGCTACACAACCCTCATTAATGCCTAATTAAAATAATTATCGCACATTCCCATTCATTGAACCATGATACACATTTAGGTATACATTGTTTGTATCCTCATACTAACTACACTTTTAAGGTAACATCAACATGTCATACCAATTATCATTACTTGGGGAAATTCACAACCTTCTTGGTTCAATTAGACATTAACTTGGGGAATTACCCAACCCCTATTTGTTCAATTCAAAATCATTGTACTTCATTGAATTTTCACATTATGCAATAGTTCAAGAGTAGTTCAATATGCAAACTTTTCATATTCAAAACCAATTTTACAGTATGGGGTTGAGGTCATTACCACTTCAAAAGTCACAACTTTGGGAAATCACAATCTCCTAGTTTATTCACCATTCCTATGCACCCCACATATTCAAAACCATAATTAAAGCATGAACCATCATATGTAAACCATGGAAAAATATTGTTCAACAACAAGCATTCAAAACACACAACCCATATTTCAAAACCAACATCAATACCATATAAATAATACTTTAAACTTATGATTTAATTAGATTAGCAATAAGGGAAGAGCAACATTCCTGAAATACCAAGTTTCATGGAAAGAATTCAACCATTGAGCCCTTAGGTGATCTACCTCTTGGAAACCCTAGGTATGTATTCTTGAGAGAAGTTATAGAGTTTTGAGAGTTTTTGAGTACGTTATAAATGAGAAATAACACCCTTAAGTGCTTTATGAATGTAGGGTTTTAATTGGGTAAGGAGGGAATTGCCCAAAGTGCCCTCAAATTAAAAACTGAAATTTTTATCTTGGTGACGAGTAGTAGCCAAGACAGTCTCCAGGGAACACACACAGTTGATCCTACGATTCAGATAATACAACTCTTAATGATACCCTACGACTCATAAAGTCTAATCGTAGTCAACACAAAACCCATTTGGGGTATACACTGGACATTTTATGATTTGCACACCACGACTCATAACGAGTCCTTACGACTCATAGTAAGCCACTCGTACTCAGAATAGAACATAGCCATATATATTTTTTAGGCTATGATTGGGACTCTAAGACCCATCAAGACTCGTTACGACTTATAAGTAGGAGTTGTAGTCAGGGCAGTGAGGATAAAATTTCAAAAATTTTCAAGGATCAACACCTAGGATGTTTTAGTGAGTACTTATCATGCGAGGACTAGATATAAGTTATTTAATTTTCCTTTCAATGTATTCTATTTTAATTAGTTGGAGTTAGTTGGGGGTTTGTACTAACAACTCATTTGTTTTAGATTCTTTCAAACAAATGTTTAGATTTTCAGCATGTTGGATTGTCAGACAGTTCTATCTCCAGTTTTGGTCGATATTCCAGTTTACATTATTATGATTTTCTTTAGTTATTTCAATTGACTTTCGCCCAGTATTTTGTTAATTTTATCTAGTATTCTAATGCATGCCAGGCCATGGGTTAGCTTGGGTTCACTTGTGGCTCTAACCACCATGATATGACGGGCAGTATCGGTCATGACAGACGCAACCCCCCTTTCCTCCAAAACATCTAAAAAGTGTTCTTTTGCTTAGTTTAAGTTGGGGGAAAAGTGGTCTATGCTTATTATTAATTTGGGGAAGATTATGAACGACTTAAGAGACTATATAAGGAGTACTTATACACATTTATATGAGATAATTGTAACAATACACATTTGGAGAGAGGAGAAGGAAACAAGGGCTCTATATTAGGGTTTTTCTTTATTTTACTTTTAGTTTTCTTGTTGTTTTACTTATGAATTCAGTAATAGTTATTATTTGTATGACTGTGCATGTCTAAACACCCAATTCCTAGGGTTGAGGTTGCAAACATGATTGTGTAGCATACATTCAAGTTGGTTAAAGTTAATTATCACAATTAGATGTTCTTATGTTCTTGTAATTACTATTCTATTGATTCACAACCCTTAGAATACATTTACTTTTCTTTAGTGAGCTCGAAAAGAGTAATATTATATTAGAACGTGGAACATAAGGAATGGATTCTTGTCTTTTAGATGAGTTAAAGACTAGATTCACGGTTTGAATAGGAATATACCTAATTTTTCCCATTTCTCTCAAATACGGGATGAAATACAAATGTGCTTGAATTAGTTCCTACATTCCCACTCAACCGTGTGGTTATGAGGCTAATATTAGTAGACTATTAGATGCTCGAAAGATCATAATCATGATATTAACCCCGTGAATCAACAATCAAGATAGATAACTTAACCAACGAGATTGTATAACTTTGCATGATTGTTCAAGATGTCTTGACCCTAGATCTCTCTAAATTATTATTTACAATAGTTTTAAATTTCATTATTGTCCATTGTTATGTTTAGCATTATAAAACTCAAACTCTTGTTGGTTACAAATCGCACTCATTTAACTTAAATAATAGTACTTAAATTGGATTGTTTGCTAAATGTCAAGTCCCTGTGGGATCGATATTCTGCTCACAAGATCCACTTTATTACTTGCACCAGATACACTTTCATGTGAGGTTGGACGCAGTATAATTTTTAGCGTCGTTGGTGGGGACTTAAAACTTTAGCAAACTTCTAATTTTATGTTTTACTTTTGTGTTTTATAAGTGCTAACAACTTGATCTTAGCTACTGAATTTCCAGGTATAGTTTTAAATATTATATAAGCTGGTAAGTAAAAGGGATTTAGTTGAACCATATCCCAAACCTGAGTGACATTTGCACCAGTTGATGAGAGAAGCAAAACTTTTCTATCCATCCTGAAATTTCAGTAAGACAAGACTATTCCTACAATAATGAATGATGAACAGCTAGCCTGTAGGATAGTACACGAAGTGTTAATCCCACTCGCACCAACCTGCAGGATAGTGCCAAAAGTTGCAAACCCACTTGCAACCAATATGACCTCTAGTATCAAAAATTTGAATGTCGGAGGCATATTTAACCTTAAACAGTACATGGTGCTACTGTTTCACATAAGCATACTATTCATTGTCCTGGCATATGATGATCCACAGGTTTATCTTTAAAATTTATCAGAGATTAGTGACATAATTATTTCTGTTAGTCTCCACAGATTATCTGAGGCTCACTCTTTTCCCATTCTCACTATTGGGAGAAGTAAAGAAATGGTTGAAGTCAGAACCTTCAAATTCTATAACAAGTTGCAATTAGTTGGCAAAGAAGTTCGCCATTCAATTCTTTTCATTCAAAAAAACTGCATGGTTGAGGAACGAGATCTTATATTTTAAGTAGAAGCCAAACGAAAATCTCTATCATGCATGGGACATATTGAAGTATCTTCTCAGAGATTATCCACATCACCAATAGATAAATGAGGTATTATCTCATACTTTTATTAAAGGTCCTGACTATAACAAAAAAAATAGCTAGACTTAGCAACAAGTGGGCAGGGTTTGGAGAAAACCTATGATGAGTTGTATACTCTTATCAATCGTATTGCACAAGGTAATCCAAAGTGGTAGGGTGATGTATCAATAATTATAGAGAAGAAACCTAAAGGTATGATTGAGGTATATAGTATCACAACATTGGTTGCATAGTTGGCCTCTTTTCAGAACCAAATGATGACCCAGTTCAGTAAATTGAATGTGGCTCAACCTCAGGCCCAGGTTAATGCAGTTCAATAGGTCCATACTTGGTGTGAAATTTATGGTGGTAGTGGTCACTCTATAAATCTATATGGATCAAATCCGGAGTCGGTAAAATTTGTAGGCAATTCATAAAAAAGAAATAAAAACTATAATAATGCCTATAATTTTAATTGGCTGGGTCAGCCCAACTACTTTTGAGGCAATAATCAATTTCAATAATAGTAGTTTCAGCAGCATCAGGGTATTCATCTTAGTAATATAGAAGAGACTGAAAAATTTTTGGCCAATCAAGAATAAATGACTGCAGAGAAAAAAATAAGCAATTATCTCAAATGAATTTAGATACACAAATAAGTTAGTTAGCTCAGGTGTAAGATACAAAACTTCAAGGGGGTTTTCCCAGTGATACAAAAAATCTAAAACAAGTGATGGAAATCACCTTGAATAGTGGTAGAGATTTGAGTGACACACAATAAAGAAGAATCATGAGGTTCAAACATAGTTCATCATACCTACACAGACAAAAAAACAAGTTGAGGCCAAGGAAGATGACAAAAAGGGGGAGTCTGTGTACCCGAATAAAATACCGGTTAAGCAATATCAAAATAGACCGCCACCATCATTCCCTCGAAATCTTAAGAAAGCTGAAGAAGATACTTGCTTAAAGAAGTTTTTTTTACATATTTAGAGAACTTCACATTAACCTTCCTTTATTAGATATTTTGTAGGGAATGCCCAAGTATGTAAGTAGTTGAAGGATGTGGTGACAAATAAAATGAGGTATGGTGATATTGATATTATGGCATTTACTGAAGAGGGCAGTTTTGTGGTTATGAGCAAGATTCTCAAAAAACTCAAAGGGCCATGAGAGTTTAAACCTCCCCATATAGATTGGTGAAAGTGATTATTTTCAAGCATCGAGTGATTTAGGGGAAAACATCAATTTGGTTCCCCTTTCTACATTTAAAACACTAGGTTTAGGAAAGCCAAGGCCTTGTCTAGTTGTGCTTCAGATGGTGAAAAAAATTGAGTGGTCCTAAATAAATCATAGAGGATATTATCATTAAGGTTAGTAAGTTCATTACTCCTGCTGACTTTATTGTTCTTGACTATGATGCACATGATAGGTACCAATTATATTGGGATATCTATTTTTGGCTACCGAGGAAGCATTGATAGATGTTAGAGATGGAACACTCAAAATGAGAATGAATGATGAAGGGGTGGTCTTCAGAATGTACAAAACATTCAACACACCCTCATACTAAAGAGATCTATGCATGATCAGCGCGATGGAAATGGATGAGTATGGGTTGGAGGAGAGCAAATCTCCTATTGATTCTATGGACTCTCTCATGGAGTTTCCTAAATTGAAAAATAAGCCTAAGCCTGAAAAGCTTAAAGGGAATCCTAAAAAGGTAAGCATAAGAAAAGTTGTAGACCTTGAATGTGAGAACTCAAGAGGTCAGAAAAAAGGAGAAAATAAGCCCCAGTCGAGAAAAAAGATGAGAGAATATGGATTATATTTGAGATATGAGTTGTACCGCAATAATAAATTAGGCGTTTCTTGGAAGGAAACCCAAGTTAAGGTAGTTATTTTTGTTTCTTATTTAGTATCACCTTTGATTTTTTTTGTATGCAAAGTTTGAAGAAAATTTTAAGTACCTAAGATTTTCGCTAAGGAGCATGGACCTCTTTGATGTATATGATACTACTAGCTAGACCTAGAGGACTCAGGGAGTATTTTTATTCTTCATTCTTTGATTTATATCTTAGAAATAAAATATGATTTTAAGTGTGGGGTGGGAAATCTTCCAATTTGTGTAGGGTGAAATGCGCTATAGCGTTTTCATTTTGATTTGTTTGCAAGTTTTTGACTAAATTTAAAAAAAATATAAAAAGATTTTATTTTTGTTTATTGTCAATTTTTGTTTTTGTTTGTTTAGCAAAAGTACACTTCGCCCACCTCTCAGCTTTTCTTTTTGATTCTTTTTGAGGAAGAGCCCCTTGAACTCAGTATCTTTTTTTATTTTTAGCAATAATTTGAAGAATTTCTCATTAGGAATAAATAGATATGCTCTTGCTAGGTTCTACATATGATTACATATCGCAGGTGGTGTTGAATTCTGTGGCATTATGTGAAAAATTGAATGACTTTTGTAGGACACCTAGGCTCTTTTATCCGATTCTTGTGTGAGTTTGGTTTAAAATTTGAATTATTGCAATTTCTTGATTGAGAGTCCATAGGGATTCATCTTAATTTAAATATGTGTCATGTGTGTTAAGGTTTTTGTTATATTTCATGATTGCATATTGATGTCTAGAACTTGTCCGGTGTGTTTTCAAATCGAAATAAAGAATGTTGAGTTTAAGAGATGATATAGGTATTTCTTTGATAGCCATGTTGTATACCTTCTTTATCTACCCTTTCCACATGACCTTAGTTAGCCCTGTTTAGCCTTTAGCCAATTCTTTGATAGTCTCATATGTAGCTTATTGAGATAATATAGGTATTTCTTTGATACCCATGTTTTATACCTTTTTTATATACCCTTTCTGCATTACCTTAGTTAGCCCCGTTGAGGCTAAAAGCCTTTAGCCTATTCCTTGATAGTCTCATATGTAGATTATTTCTTTTCTTTCCTTTATCTTATATGATCCAAAACTCCTAAGCTCTTTGGTTGAAAAATTAATATATTAAGGAGTGTAAAATTGATGAAGAAAAAAGTGAAATTAAAGCCCCAAAATAGTAACTATAGGTGTGTCTAAAAAGTCTACGTATTGGTGGTGGGGAGTAGTGTAATAAAAATAAAAATTGATCAAAAATGAATCATGTTCTGATAGAAAATACTCCCTACTAAATATGTGCAAGCTAGCTTCAAGATATGGGGGAAAACAAAAGAGAGATGGGAAGATAAAAGTGGTGTAAAATAGTTTGGTTGGAGATGAGTTTAATGTAAAGTCTGATATATTAAAACGCCTATGGAAGATAGTCACTATTTTGGATAGAATAGTTTCTACCCATCCATTAGCCTATATTAAAACCCTTAAAGTCCTACTTGATCTTATGATATTAGTGGAGTACTACACTAAGGGCAAGCTTATGGTTCATCTTATGTGACAAGTAAATTCTTTGTGAGAGGGAGCTAAATTTGATTCTTACTTCTATTTTTATGATAAACTACATATTTGTGAGTGAATATAAGTGACTCTATTGTGGTGAGGGTGCATGTATAATCATGGATAAGTGAATTATATGATCTCTTTATTGAGTAAAATGTATGAATTTTCCAACTTGGTAGAGTCAATTCTTAAGGCTAAGAAGTCATGAAATAGTATTCATATGTTTCAAATTGTAATCTTATATGCCAAATGTAGAACTCATTATTCATGTAGTCATTGTAGTTATATATTGAGACTCTTGGTTCAAGTAGCGATGTTAGAGTTTTTCTTGGTTGTTCTTAGTGTAAAGAGTTGTTCGAGTACAAACAAGGCTTTAAGTATGGGGTGGTGATCTTAGGCACATTTATATACCTAAGTGTCATTATCTACGCGCATATAACTTAGTTTTGAGGATAAATTGATGTTAGTAATGAAGTATAAACTATAAATTTGTGTTATAACTTACATATTTAGAGTGTTTAAGGTGAATTTGAAACAATTCAAGAGTCAAAAGAATCAAATAGAGTTTAGACGAGAAAACTAGTTTGGCTAGCCTACGCTATACTTGTTCTAGTGTACTTTGATGAACATTGTTGTGTTGTATGGACCAATATTTATGTGATATGTTGTAGGAAACCATTGGAGAATATATGTAAGATAAATAAACCCACAAATAAGCCACAGGGATTGGATAAAAAAAGAACAAAGAGACGACAAGAAGTGAGGGACGTTTGGGCGAAACCTCCCCTTATAAGGGCAACCATGCACCGCACCCCCATAGCATGGGGGCATGAGCCGCACCCCCAAGATGAGGTTAAACTATTTTGGTTATTCTATGGCCCTGTGTTTCACCCCCTTGTACCTGTGAAGGCCATGCAACGTAACCCTCTATCCAAAACGTCTAAAAAATAGTTTTTTGCTTGGTTTAAGTTGGGGGCAAAGAAGTCAATGCTTATGATTAATTTGGGGCAGATAATGGACTACTTAAGGGACTATAAAAGTATTAATTATCTATATTTACAAGATATATTTGAAACAATACACATTTGGAGAGAGGAGAAGGCAACAAGGTCTCTATGTTAGGGGTTTCTTTCTTTTACTTTTAGTTTTCTTATAGTTTTACTTCTAATTCATAAACGATAATTCTTTGTATGACTAATGGACAAACACCCTCTTTCTAGGGTTTAGGATAAAAACATGATTGCTTAGCGTACATTCAAGTTGGTTAAAGTTAATTATTACAATTGGATGTTCTTATGTTCTTGTATTCACTATTTCATTGATTTGCGATCCTTAGAATACATCTATATTTATTTTGTGAGCCGATGGAGTAATATTAAATTAGAACATGGAACATAAGAGATAGTTTCTTGTCTTCCAGATGATTTAATGACTAGATTCACAGTTAAGATAGGAATATACCTAATTTTCACCGTTTGACTTATATAGGTGATGAAATAAAAATATGCTTGAATTAGTTCCCACATCCTTGCTCAATGATGTAGTTGTGAGGATAATTTAAGTAGGTTATTAGAGGCTCAAAAGACCATAAATCATGATATTAACCCCGTTAATTAACAACCAATATAGATTACTTAACCAACAAGATTATATAGCTTTGCATTATTATTCAAGTTGTATAGCGTTGCATGATTGTTCAAGATATCTTGACCCTAAAACTCTCTGAATTATCGTTTACAATAGTTTTAAAGTTCGTTATTGTTCATTGTTATGTTTATCATTATAAAACTCAAACTCTTGTTGGTTACAAATCACATTCGTTTAACGTTAATAATAATATTTAAATTGGATTGTTTGTTAAATGCCATGTCCCTTGGGATCGATATTTGGCTCACGTCAAAGTGTTTCTGACTCAAAGCAGTACATACTTCTAAATATTTGATCAACAGACAAGCTTCTCCAGTCATTGCAAATAACACAACATACTTTAAATTATTTCTTTGTAAGCTTGATTGTTCTCTCTTGCGACTTTTTGGTTGTATTTTCTTTGTCCATTTTCAAGCACATGAACGACATAAGTTTTCATCAAAGGCAGCATAATGTATTTTATGGAATATAGGGACACACAAAGAGGTATCTTTGTTATGATGCATCTCATCGACATATTCGAGTATCTAGACATATTATTTTTTTGAGGGTCAATTTTCTTGAAAACACAATTCTAATCATGCTTCGAAATCTATTTATTTTCTATACAAGTTTGATGATGATGATGTGGTAGTATCACGACCCAAACTAGGTCCTAACCATGACCGGTATCTCAAGTTCACCAAGAACCGTACACCACCCCCTTTTCCTAGTCAAGCATAACATAATACAACTAGCAACGGATAAATTTTGAACATATAACAAGATAGAGCCGAGTTCCGAATATATAACTACAGAGTTAAGCAACTAGATCAAAAAAAAATCTAAGAACTTTAAAATCCATCCCAATACACAGTAATCCACAAAGACTCTAGTAACCAAGAACAACCTAAGTTAGGACTTTCCCCCGACCATAGCCAAAATGAGTCCAAAAGGAATAGTCCAAAACATAAATGAAACAAGACCATAGAATGAGGGTCTTTTGGATAATGGAAGCTTACCACTTCAAAGAAGACTCATAAGCTATCCAAAAAGCACTTATCACTGTGTAGGGAAAGAAGACGTGTCTTCTTTTCCTGTATTGCATGGGGATACAACGTCCGAAAATAGTTAGCGAGATGAGCGATAGCATGTAACTCAGGGATAAGGGGTAAAGTAATGCCAAGTCCAAAACCAAAGTAAAATCACATGCACATAGTGTACATATATATAATATATAATGTCGGTTTAGGGAATAAGGTTTAGCATGAGATTCAAATCATTAGTCTAGACTGTGTATCTTTTCTGTCATCTAAGCACCCACGGGCTATATTGGTCTATCTACCCCTGCTGGTTGGGCCCCGATATGTGTCAGCCGCACGAACTGAAGATATCCAAGAAAGACCAGGAAATTCCTTGACCCCATATTATATAAGTATAATATAGTGTGAACTGCACACACAGTCATCAAGAACCCCACACCAGCAAAGGTGGGTTTTAATGTTCGTCCTCCGTGGGACTTACACCTTCACAGTGAGCTACACAAGCCCCTTTAAGCCCAATTAAAATAAGTTTCACATAACCCATCCATTTAACCAAAGAATTATCCATACGTTTGCAAGCTTATTATTATGCCATACCAATTCCATCCACTTGTGGGAATACCACGACCTTCTTTGATCATTAAATCAAGTTTAAAATAAAAAAATAGCCAACAAGGCTTTCAAAATCCTTTATATCCATTTAACCATTTACGCAATGCAATAGTCTAGGGAAATAAGCTAAATCATGTGATTAACCATATTTTAAATCCAATTATACAAGTGGGTTAAAGGAACATAATTTCCAAGCCGAATTTCAAAACCAAAATCATAAATTTATAGGAATACCTCGACCCTCATCCCATTTGCCATACCTATTGACACAACCTGAACCAGGGCCTAGTTGTGTCGGGAATCTCAAGTCCAACTGTCACAACCTGGGGCTACCCCTAGTCGTAACACGGTGCTTAAAACCATAAGTGATCCAAAGTTAACCCATGAATTGGCATACTACTTGAGCAACTAATTTAATATGTATTAAATAGCTAGTTCTGTTGTGCAGAAACATAAGCATAATGAAATCTGAATAAGTATTTAGCTGATAAAGCTTACAATCTGATAAATTTGAAGAGAGAAACTAAAATTTATATGACTGACTCTGACTGACATCTATGAAGCCTTTACTATACTAACTATAGATAGCTGGGACATGCCTCCAGCTACCACTAATCAATACATAAGAATAATAATAAAAATAAAGTACATGATCAACATCTGACTGGAGTCCACAAAATAGGAGAACTCATCACCTACGGCTACAAACTGCAATCTACTGATCATGATGTATGGGTTACAACTAGTACCTATATTATGAAACAATGTAGCCACACAGACGTATATATGGATCAGTACTTTTGGAATGTACTGAGTATGTGGGGGTGTATGCAATAAGTAAAACTGAGTTTATGCGTAATCTTAAACATGCATGCTAAGTGTAAGTAGACTCACCAAGAGACTGAAATAAGTTGAAAGCTGATATATCTTAAAACATGATTAACAATAAAACTTTGATAAGCTGGTGAGTCACTACACTTAGTTTCTTAAAACTTTACTTTCGTAGAATAAGTTGAACTGAAGCTGGAAAATAGTAAAATATAGATATTGTATGCATACTGGGTTTAAAACTACCTGATAAAAACTGATATAACTTGAGGATCTGAATATACAAATATACTAAGCACAAAGGCATAAACATACAAAACCAAACATAACATATACTAAGCTAATCTAATTAACCGAATGACTGATAGTTGAATACTGAAGAACTAATGTCTAAATACTGGATAACTGGTATCTGGATACTGATTAGCTGGTATCTATATACTGATTAACTAATAACTGTATATTGATTAACTGATAACTAAATACTGGTCATGTAAAATTGAACTGTACTTAGTCTGAATAACTGGACTGAAACTGTGGGGTATTGTGCATATGGGATAAGGACTAACTAAACAACATGATATAACTGAGCATGAATGTGTGAAAATAGTAATATCTGAGAATACAAGACTAAGTGTATGTATGTTATGTCACTGAGAAAATCTATAATTCTGAAAGACTGAAATCTGTATAACTGAATATCTGAAAGTCTTTACCCTTAGTCAAGCAAACCTGAACTGAAAATACACTGAATACTGGCTGAAACTGTGGGAGCTATTATGTGACCGACATAAATCATGTGAGCTATCATGGAGTCCAACGTCTGACTCACGTTGAGGATGGTTTTTCTATCATTGCCATCAGAATAGAACTTGAACTGTAGTGATCACTAAAATAATGTCCCGAAGGACTAGGGAGTCAAGCCTAAATTGACGGGTGACCCCTGAGAGAAAGTCAAGCCTAAACTAACGAGAGACCCCTCATATCCTATGTTGGCTACGTAGTTCTGGAATACAGGGACTACTACTAACGACTCTGCCTAACTGATGGGGAAGCCGCCATCCCTGCATTCGCTCGGTGCTAAATCCTACTCCCAACTGAAAGTTACTGAAATACTAACTGGTACAACTGATAACTGATAAGCTTAGGTCATGATATTTCTGAAAATAACAGTGCATACAGATTCTGAGGTAATTATAAACATATAAACTGATAATGCTCATCTTGAATATGAATATCTAAGTATGCAGATAAGATTCATGGATTAACTGTCTAAGTACTTGAAAAGTTAAATTTATGTAAATCACATAGGTTTTGGGTGTTCATAACCCACCAGCACTGAATGAGTATAACATACAATATCAAACTTGAAATACTGTAATAAGTGATTATGGTTCAAAAACTCAAACATGGGCATTTCATCAAACATGTGAAAATCATGAACTTATTCATGAGAATATCGTAAACATGAGGGAAACAATAGAATTTTATGGCAAAATCATAACTTTAGGATTTATCCTGAATTAACTGAACATGACATGGGAAATACAACATTTAAAACATGATATGACTCATTCCACTTGAAAGAACTTATAATCATAACTTGAAATTGAATTAACAAGAGATTCAACGAGATAGTTCAACTTAATCATGTAAAACTCATAATTTAAAACCGAAAAGGATTTTTAGGCTCCATGGGTGAAAGGGGACCCATGGATGAAATCCCACATATCTTAATCCTTTAACTTGAAAGAGAAACACCAATCTTGATGCTTTCTTGAAGGTTATTGAACTTGGAGAACTTGACTTCTTTATTTCTTGGGGGAAAAGGAATTGAATTTGTGTTCTTGGAGGAAAATTGGAGAAGAAGGGCCAATAATGACCTAAAAGATGCCCCAGATCGTGTTATGGATGGTTGGATTGAGGGGGGAAAGACCCAATTACCCCTCAATTATTTAAATCAAAAAAACTAGATGCAACTACGTCACTGCGACGCAGTCTTATCACGGTAGCTTACTAGTTTTAACGAAAATGATCATAACTTTTCGCTTGGATATCGGATTTAGGAGAAATTGGTATCGTTGGAAAGCTAATTAAATTATCTACAATTTGGTGAGTCTTGAGATGAAAAATTTCCATATATGTAAAAAAGTTATACACGTTCAAATTTGACCCTTGTAGAGTCGAATACCAAAATTTGGATGAATCCAAGGCTCTTAGCTCAACTTTGTTCTAAGTGATTGCTATGAACATTTTTCACCTTATAAGCACTTAACACACTAGGATAAAGATCATGACACATGTATTCAATTATAAATCAAGAACTGGACACAACACCTTCACCACAACGCAATCATTATGTGCTCGGGACTAATGCCGCATCGCGGGCCTATCACGGTGACCTACTGGTTCTATGATCCAAACATGCCACAAACCTTGTTAAAAAAATCCAAAACTCCCCCGAGGCATACTTCTTACATCCCTAAACATGAATTAACTCAAAAACTAATGTCTCGGGGTCGGGAAGACCAAAATAAAAATCCTTAAAGTTTAGGGGTCTTGAAAATGGCTAAGTCCCCAACACTTAGTGAAATTTTCAAGCCTTAATCCCCTTAAGCATGCAACTAAGAGATGAATCGAGCTAAGATTAGTATGGGGTATTATACCAACAAGGACCGGAGACCACCCCAATACCCAACCATAACCACCCTGAACCCTATGTCGGATGAATTTTGAACAAATAACAAGATAAAACAATAATAGTTTAAAGACAGTAATGAAATCTAAAACCATAACCAACCAATCACAACTGAATATCCAACCGGTGCCAACCCCCAATGCCAATATCAAAAGGTATTTTATGTCGTGGTATAAAAGGGAGTTAAAAAGGGGAAATATCCATAATGCCCCTAACTTAAAACTATAAAAAATACCGCAGGTGGTTACGAGTCGATCTCGTGACTCGCGACCACAACATACAACTCGTACCATTGAGTCTTCATCAATATAGTGATTTGGACACACATACACTGTCCACCATACAACTCCCTGACCCCCACTCATGGCCAGACCATACAACTCGTATGGTCCAGTCGTACCCAAGATAAAATCCAAAGAGATTGACACGGGACAACATAAGACTTGTCACAATGACTCGTAACCTATCCTCACGGCTCGTAGTGAGCCATTTGTACTCAAAGTCAAGTCAAGTCACTAAGTTTCAAATTTTTTATGAAGGAACGACCCGTCACAACACCTAACGACCTGTACCAATAAGTCGTTATCATAAGATAAACCTAATCATGATTCACTAGTCTTCGAACGACAAGGGTCCCCTGACCCGTACCCACACTATACGACATATATGATGAGTCTTCACTAGGACAGTGAGCTCAAAGCTTTGGAAATTTCCAAAGGCCAAAACCCAGGGTGTTTCAATTCTCTCCCACTTGAATCATTCGTCCCTAAATGATGGAACAAGGAATTGACTAGCATGATCAAACCCCAAACGCCTCTACTATGACCTTTAACTAAGTTAGAAAACAAAGATGTTAAGAATAACACATACCTTACGCACGATCTTCCGAAGAAAATAAAGATGGATACTTGTGATAGCACTCAACTTACACGTTAATTTAAGTATAAGGCGGTCGTTGTCAATATAATTATCCAACTTTGAGTCGGGATCGAATCCACGAGGAACAATGTGAGGGGAAATTATATAAGTTTAAAATTAATGTTACTTGCTAAATTCAAATATATTATACAAATCTTTTGGGAGATTTTGAATGTTTCCAAAAGTGTAAGACAATTCTTAGTCTTCTAAGGACTAATTCGAGACTAAGAATAATTAGAGCGTAATCAATTAGGAATGGATCTTGGGGCTATGCTTTACTAGAGGCAACTAGTGTGTGGGTACATGAAAATCAACTTTAAATCTTAGCTAAGGCTTGCTTGGGTAGGCTCAGTTAGGGATTTCGATACTAGTCTTTCAATAAAGCATCAAACTATCACCCATGGATTCTTTCGAATACCTCGTAAGTGTGATCATCCAATCATCACAAAGCCTCAATTGGGCATCCCTATTTCTAGGATGATGCCTAAGATATAGCTATTCCTAAATTTATCCTTATATCTAAGACAATAAAAAGGGAATAACTATTATCTATCTTATTATTCACAAATGCTCATGTCACCTGCATGCCTCTTTCAAGGATGATGTAGGATCTAGACTACCCACATCCCTTTTTCAAGGATGATATGGGGTTTAGGGAAATTGAGGCTTTAACTAGTAAATTCCATTTTAAAATCAAGCATTTGTGAAACCCAACAATATAAACTAAGAATTAAAGCTAATAACCACAACCCATACATACTTTCATCCTATTCAAATATAACCCCGAGAGGAAGAACTAGCAACTCATAAAGATAATAAACAAAAATATACCAAAATCTCCATCAATTTGATTCATGAAAAGTAAAGAGAATGCAAACCACACTTTAAATTTCAATGAATCATCAATGAAAATTTTCTAATCCTTCACTTAGGAGTTACTCTAATGTAATCCGAGTTCAAGGTTAGTACAATATTTTGCTCCAAGCTCCCAAGAGATGATATAAAAAATGAAGATGAAATATAGGATCAAGATGGTGAAAAATGAGCTAAAAACCCTTATTTGAGCCTCAATTCCATATTTTCCAAATATTACAAAAATGCCCTAGAAATTTTTCCGCTCTACCGCGATCGCCAACTCTTCACCGCATCTACGACTCCTGCAATTGTGGTAGTCATATTGCGATCGACCTTTGGTTGACTTGCTAACTAGCCGCGATCGCGGCCTGAGCGGCAACTGAGGGTCGATTCTTAGGCTTGATTTCTAGCATTTGGCTCTTTTCTTTCACAATTAACCTCTTTTTGACTTGAATGACTTGCTCATATTCCCTTTTCATTTTTTCCTACATAAATGAGCATTAAGTAAGAGATTATCATAAAATCAATGGAATTGAATGGTAGTTTAGGCTTAAAAGGTGCTAGAAAATCCTTAAATTGATGACTTATCAACACCACCAAACATAAACTAATGCTTGTCCTTAAGCAACTAAGAACAATTCAATTAGATTGGGTATTCAACTCAAATCTACCCAAAATAAAACTATACTAAAGGAACAAGTTAACAAAGCTCTATAAAGACTTTCAAATATGTCATGGCAATAAGTGAACCAAAATTTTTCAATAATCACATCTTTATGAAGCAAGGATGCAAGTTAGTATCACATGAACCTTCCAAATCAACGAAGCATCTTAAGAGGAGACACAAAATCTTCAAAGATTGTCTCGATCTTTACAATGCAACTTACTTAACCCATTTACCCAAATCGAGAGTAAGACTTCACCCTCTACCCCAAAGTATCGATGCCGCTCACAAGAAAGAGTTAGCTCCACACACAAAAAAAATATTGAAATTTCTAAAGGAGCTCAAATAATGAAAGAATTCACACTCACTCTCGCAAAGAAATTCAAGTTCAATGAGTATAACCATAGGCTTACACTATGTGTTTTTCGCCATTAATGTAGACTTACCTAGTTTGGAATCACCAAGGTCTTGAAGGTCATGATGAAGGTTTAAGGGGAAGGAAGGAATATACATGGATTAAGTGACTAAAATACCTCCTTCAATGCAATTCCTCAACTACTTCTACCCCAAATTTTTCAAACTATCCACCTTATTCTCCTTCAAAGTATTTCTCATATTTCCCTACCTTTTTTTATTAGCATTCACAAAACAATTCAAAGCCACCATTTTCTTTCTTCATTTCTTTGGCTTTTCAAGAGACTTTCTAACTTTAAGTGCTTCTTAGCCTCCTCATTTGCCTCTTTTCTCTTCACATTGTATGGTCTAGGCTATACAACTTTGTCATTAAGTATGTCTCTTTTCTCTTAAGCACAGGATTTAACCACCTTTCATACACCTTTCTTGGTTCATCTTAGCACATCCCATTAATCCCCCCAAACTTGGAGTTTGAACCACCCTTACATTATTCCCCCAACTACACAAACCCCCGAAACTTAGGCTTTTGCCCACATTTAATTACTTTGAATCATTTGATGCATCAAAGGAGGTTAAGTTCCAAAGGGAAGATTTTAAAAAGGGCTAGGTATTTTAGCAAGGTTATCATTACAAAAAGAAAGAAAATGGGCAAAAAGGCTCAAAGAGGATAACTAGGGCACAATGTTAAGGTTGGAGTTTGGCTATGTGAAGGGTCAAAAAAGGCCTCAGGTCATTCTCCAAATCAAGCTTGTAAAGAATTTTGCTTTGAACACACTCAGGACAAGTTCTAGACTACACATATGTACAAGAATTATTCAAAAATCTCATCACACATGGCATCGTACTCATAGAGTAAAAAGTTAATATCCTAACCAATTTGAGCAATTTGAGCTTAATAAGTTACTCCGAGTCAAGGACTCATCCTTGTAAAGAGAGACCCGAAAATTAAATTTAATGGTTTCATTGAAAAGAAAGCTCAAAACATCTTAGATCATTTTCAAAAATAAAACTATATATTTTTGGGGTTTTTTCTCAAAATCATTTTATTTCTTGCCAATGACATTTCAAAAGTATTTTTGAACTTTTGCCTCTTCCTAAACAATTAAAGAAAAACTTAGGTGAATGAAAGGCAACATTATCATTACACTTCATGGGATTCTTTCCTCATAACTTCACATATTGTCCATTTAGCTCATAAAACACTCATAGCACCAATAGAAACACAAATGACATACCCAATCTATCATAGGGCAAGACAATCATTCATGTCTCTCGGGTTACTTAGACTTCACCCGGAAATGCTATGATAAGCACACTAATCGATCACACCATGGACACAACATTCATTAATAACTTCAATAAAAAACTACCGGTTATCCCATTTTTAAAACCAATTGGACTCAAAGCTATACTCAAAAAATGATCAAAAAAAGCCCCAAGTAAGTTTACATTAACCTTTACAAGAATATACGACATTTCTCTCTTATTGACATTTTAACAAACATGTGGTGTGCATGAAAAATAAGAGCTTGAATAGATAAAATAAAAACACATGTGAACAAGCCCAATGCACCAATTCATCACTAAACACACCACTTGTAATCATACAAACCAAATTAAATCACCTACCACTCAATTAACCAAACAAACCTCAAGTGGGTGTTCCTCAAACACACGGTGTGCACTAGTGTACAAAAACAAGAATTTTGCAATTTAGCATTTGAGATATGGCACACATTAAAAAATGTTCATACTAACAACCTCATTATACCAAATTAAGCACAAATGAATTAAATTCAAACCAAAAGAAATCATGAAATGTGATCATCATTTGTATTTAAGGATCATACCTTGTAAGCTTACTAAAGAGAAGAAAGTGATGAAAAGAAAGTCCAATATACTTATATGGGGTTTCATTCTTGAGGTACCCATCCCAACTTGGGCTATCACCTACAAACACCCCAAAACAAGCAAAAGATTGAACCAAAAACATTAGAATACATCAAGAAAAATTCCTTGAGTTGCCTCTCAAGAATACAACATCTTTTGATTGTCATTTTTGTCTCCATTTAGAATATTTGAATCGACGGCCCAACTTTAGATCAATACATCTTCGAGGTACTTTGGGAAAATGTGAGGACACAATGAAATATTTTCTATCTCGCCACTTTGAAGAATTTAACCTTTTACCCAGCATCACATCAAACTTTCGAATAAGCTCGTTGGGTATCGATGAGAACATCAAGAATACACTTGTTACACATTGCATTTTGCATTTATTGTCCTTTAAGTGAGGGGCTTCATTTTTTCCTTTTGGAATGACAAACTCCAAAATGTAGGGATTTTTCTCCTCCTCTCTAAAATTCATCATTTTCTTGGGTGGTTCGGCTTTCATCACATCTACCAAGCATAATGTTACAAAGTGGGTTGAGTGAGGTATTTTTTCTAATTTTGGAGTCGCATCATTCTCGACATTCTCAACCCGAAATAAATTAGAGCCTTTACAAAGGATTTGTTTGGTTTTTTCTTTCGGCTCTAGTGTTATTTCCTTAATCTTGGCATTATCTCTCATGTTTGGATTGGTTAGTTGGAAAACCATTGATGGTTCTTTACTATTAAGCTCGCCGTCCATGACATGGCTTTATATCTTTTCCTTATTCTCCTTATTTTGAAGATTGGGTGTATTCATGGTACTTGAAAGATCGGCGCTCTCACCCACTTATTTTTATTTTTCACTCTCCTTTCAAAATGCTACCATGGATTGATGCAAGTAATGCATTTCCTCCTCTAATGTAGTTGTCCGATCCAAAAGAGTTTGAAACATTGCTTCAAAACTATTATAACCAGTATGTTGTTCTTTCTTTATCGCATCATGAGGCCTATCAAACTCATAAGAAGAACTAGCAATTGGGTTAGTATAACAAGGGGAGGGGGCATTTGTACTATCACTTCAATGTCCATCCCAACCATCACACAAAGAACAATCATACTCCCAATAGGATCGAGATGGTGCACAAATCTCTTCTCGGAGAGCACATCTACACTCTCTCCAAAAATGGGGTCCTTCACAATATGGACATGGATCATCAAGATAAGATTTCCAACCACCAAACTCACATTCATCCCAAGATGCCATAGTAACAAGCAAACAATAAAAATAAAAATCTATCCAACACAAGAAACAAAAGAAAATCACACACAAATATTTAAAAGTTTGAATCCAAACAAGTAGGCTAAACTTTCAAATTGACTCAATACGCCCTATTGTTCCTAAAAAATGGCTCCATTTTTTGATAACGCTCAACTTACATGTCAATTTAAGTGCAAGGAAGTCGTTGTCAATATAATTACCCAACATTGAGCCGGGGTCGAATCCACGAGGAACAATGTGAGTGGCGATTAAATCAGTTCAAAATTAAGGTTACTTGCTAAATTCAAATATATTATACAAATCTTTTAGGGGATTTTGAATATTTACAAAAGTGTAAGACAATTCTTGGGCTTCTAAAGGACTAATTCAAGACAAAGAATAACTAGAGCGTAGTCAATTAGGAACGAATCTTAGGGCTTTGCTTTACTAGAGGCAACTAGTGTGTGGGTACATGAAAATCAACTCCAAATCTTAGCTAAGTCATGCTTGGGTAGGCTCGGTTAGGGATTTCGACACTAGTCTTTCAACAAAGCATCAAACTATTACCCATGGATTATTTAAAATACCTTGTGGGTGTGATCAACCATTCATCATAAAGCCTCAATTGGGCATCCCTATTTCTAGGATAATGCCCAAGATATAGCAATTCCATAATTTATCCTTATTTCTAAGACAATAAAAAAGGGAATAACTATTATCTATCTTATTGTTCACAAAGGCTCGTGTTACCTACATCCCCTTTTCAAGGATAATGTAGGATCTAGACTACCCACATCCCTCTTTCAAGGATGATTTGGGGTTTAGGGAAATTTAGGCTTTCAGCAACAAATTTTATTTTATAATCAAATATTTGTGAAACCCAACAACATTAACTAAGAATTAATAATCACAACCCATACACACTTGCACCCTATTCAAATATAACCCCAAGAGAAAGAACTAGCAACTCATAAAGATAATAAACAAAAATATACCAAAATCTCCATCAATTTGATTCATGGAAAATAAAGAGAAAACAAATCACACTTTAAATTCCAATGAATCTGCAATGAAAATTTTCTAATCCTTCACTTAGGGGTTACTTAATAAACAAAAATATACAAAAATCTCCATCAATTTGACTCATGAAAAATAAAGAGAATGCAAACCACACTTTAAATTCCAATGAATCTACAATGGAAATTTGCTAATCCTTCACTTAGAGATTACTCTAATGTAATCTTAGCTCAAGGTTAGTACAAATTTTTGCTCCACGCTCCCAAGAGACGATATAAAAAGTGGAGATGATAGATAGGATCAAGATGGTGAAAAGTGATCTAAAAACCCTTATTTGAGCCCCAATTCCATATTTTCTAAATATTACAAAAATGCTCTTGAAATTTTTTTGGCTCTATCACGATCGCCACCTCTTCACTGTGTTCGTGACTCGTGCGGTTGCAGTAGTCATATCGCGACCATTCTCCAATTGACTTGTTGACTGGTCGCGATAGCGATCCTCAGGCTGCGATCGCAGTAACTGAGGGTCAATTCTTAGGCTTGATTTCTAGCATTTGGCTCTTTTCTTTTACATTTAACCTCTTATTAACTTGAATGACTTGCTCATCTTCCCTTTTCATCTTTTTCTACACAAGTGAGGATTAAGTAAGAGATTAACATAAAATTAATGGAAAAACATGGTAGTTTAGTCTTAAAAGTTGCTAGAAAATCCTCAAGTGAAGACTTATCAACACCCCCAAATATAAACTAATACTTGTCCTCAAGCAACTAAGAATAATTCAATGAGATAGGGTATTCAACTCAAATTCATCCAAAAGAAATCTATACTAAAGGAACAAGCTAACAAACCTCTATAAAGACTTTCAAACATGTCATGGCAACAAGTGAACAAAAAATTTTCAATAAGCACAACTTTATGAAGAAAGGATGCAAGTTAATATCACATGAACCTTCCAAATCAACAAAGCATCTTAAGAAGAGACACAAAATCTTCAAAGATTGTCTCGATTTTCATAATGCAACTTACTTAACCCATTTACCCAAATCGATAGTAAGACTTCACCCTATACTCCAAAGTATCGATGCCTCTCACAAGCAATAGTTAGCTCCTCACGCACAAAAGACATCAAAATTTCTAAAGGAGCTCAAATAATGAAAGAATTCACACTCACTTTTGGATAATTTTTCTCATGCACCTTCAACTGTCTAGAGGCATCTGCTATCACCTTTTCATGATGCATCAAGATGCAACCAAGCCCCACACGGGGATGCATTATAATAGACCTTCGGGAAAATTCAAAACTAGAGCAAAAGTTAGCTTATTTTTCAACTTATCAAAACTACCCTAACAAGCATCAGAACACAAGAACTTTACCTTTTTCTGAGTAACCTTAGTCAGTGGGGTAGCTATAGAAGAGAAACTTACCACAAACATTCTTTAAAAACCAACTAAACCCAAGAAGCTCTTAATATCGGTTAGAGTCGTGGGTCTAGGCCACATCTTAACCACTTCAACTTTCTACAGATGCACCATGATCCCTTTCTAAAAATGAAATAACCCAGAAAAGTGTCAACATTCAACCAAAATTCATATTTTGAAAATTTGGCATACAACTGTTGCTCTTTCAGGGTCTGTAATACAATGCGGAGGTGATCAGCATGATCCACCTCACTCTTAGAGTACACCAAAATATCATCTATGAACACAATAATGAATAAATCTAGAAACTTCCAGAATACTTTATTCATCAAATCCATGAATGTTTTTAGGGAATTGATCAACCCAAAAGACATAACCAGAAACTCAAAATGCCCATACCGAGTATGAAAGGTAGCCTTAGGGATATCTACCTCCCAAATCTTTAACTGATAAAACCCAGACCAAAGATCAATCTTGTAGAAAAATTTAACACCCTGTAACTGATCAAACAAATTATATATCCTTTGGAGAGGGTACTTATTCTTTACCGTCACCTTATTCAATTGTCGGTAGTCAATACACATACGAAAGGAACCATCCTTATTCTGCACAAACAACACTGGTGCACCCCATGGTAGTTGGGATGCTCACTTACCTTTGGTTGAGTTTGCCTACAATAATAGTTATCATTCCAGTATTCAGATGGCTCTATTTAAGGATTTATATAAGAGAATACGCAGGTCTCCTATTAGTTGGTTTGATGAAGGTGAAACTGTATTGATAGGGACAAATTCAGTATTTGATGCGATGGAGAAGGTTTACTTAATCAGGGAGAGGCTTAAGACAACCCAAAGTGGCCAGAAATCCTATGCTCGTGTCACCTACATCCCTTTTTCAAGGATAATGTAGGATCTAGACTACCTACATCCCTCTTTCAAAGATGATTTAGGGTTTAGGGAAATTGAGGCTTTCACCAACAAATTTCATTTTATAATCAAATATTTGTGAAACCCAACAACATTAACTAAGAATTAAAGCAAATAATCACAACCCATACACACTTGCACCCTATTCAAACATAACCCCAAGATGAAGAACTAGCAACTCATAAAGATAATAAACAAAAATATACCAAAATCTCCATCAAGTTGATTCATGAAACATAAAGAGAATGCAAACCACACTTTAAATTCCAATGAATCTTCAATGGAAATTTCCAAATACTTCACTTAGGAGTTACTCTAATGTAATATTAGCTCAAGGTTAGTACAATTTTTTTCTCCAAGCACCCAAGAGATGAGATAAAAATCGGAGATGAAAGATAGGATCAAGATGGTGAAAAATGAGCTAAAACTCCTTATTTGAGCCCCAATTCCATATTTTCTGTATATTACAAAAATGCCCTTGAAATTTTTCCGCTCTATCACGATTGTCACCCCTTCACCGTGTTCACGACTCCTGCGATTTTGGTACTCATATCACGACCGTCCTCCGATTGACTTGGTGACTGGTCACGATAGAGATCCTCAGGCCACGATCGCGATAACTGAGGATCAATTCTTAGACTTGATATCAAGCATTTGGTTCTTTTCTTTTACATTTGGCCTCTTTTTGACTTGAATGACTTGCTTATCTTCCCTTTTCATCCTTTCTTACACAAATGAGCATTAAGTAAGAGATTAACATAAATTTAATGGAAAATCATGGTAGTTTAGGCTATCAACACCCCCAAACATAAACTAATACATGTCCTCAAGCAACTAAGAACAATTCAATGAGATAGGGTATTTAACTAAAATCCACCCAAAAAAAAGCTATACTAAAGGAACAAGCTAACAAATCTCTATAAAGACTTTCATACATGTCATGGCAACAAGTAAACAAAAAATTTTCAATAAGCACACCTTTATGAAGCAAGGATGCATGTTAATATCACATGAGCCTTCCAAATCAACAAAGCATCTTAAGAAGAGGCATAAAATCTTCAAAGATTGTCTCGATATTCATAATGCAACTTACTTAACCCATTTACCCAAATCGATAGTAAGACTTCACCCTTTACTCCAAAGTATCGATTCCTCTCACAAGCAATAGTTAGCTCCTCACGCACAAAAGATATCCAAATTTCTAAATGAGCTCAAATAATGAAAGAATTCATACTCACTTTCAGATAATTCTTCTCATGCACCTTAAACTGTCTAAAGACATCTGCTATCACCTTTTCATGATGCATCAAGACAAAACCAAGCCCCACACGGTATGCATTATAATAGACCACAAATCCATTCGTGCCTTTAGGAAAAGTCAAAATTAGAGCAAAAGTCAGCTTCTCTTTCAGCTTATCAAAACTACCCTCGCAAGCATCAGAACACAAGAACTTTACCTTCTTCTGAGTCAACTTAGTCAACGGGGTAGCTATAGAAGAGAAACTTTCCACAAACCTTCTGTAATAACCATCTAAACCCAAGAAGCTAGCAATATCGATTGGAGTCGTGGGTCTAGGCCACTTCTTAACCACTACAACTTTCTGCAGATGCACCATGATCTATTCCTAGAAATGAAATAACCCAAAAAGGTGAAAACATTCAACCAAAATTCACATTTTGAAAATTTGGCATACAACTAATGCTCTTTCAGGGTCTGCAATACAATACAGAGGTGATCAGCATGATCCACCTCACTCTTAGAGTACACCAAAATATCATCTATGAACACAATGATGAATAAATCCAAAAACTACAAGAATACTTTATTCATCAAATCCATGAATGTTGTTAGGGTATTGGTCAACCAAAATGACATAACCAGAAACTCAAAATGCCCATACCGAGTACGAAAGGTAGTCTTAGGGATATCTGCCTCTATAATCTTTAACTGATGAAACCCATACCAAAGATTAAACAAATCATCTATCCTTTAGAGAGGGTACTTAGTCTTTACCATCACCTTATTCAACTGCCAGTAGTCAATACACATACGAAAGGAACCATCCTTCTTATGCACAAAAAATGGATAAAGGCCCTGTATAAATGACCTTTTAGATGTTCCTTAAGCTTTTTCAACTCAGATGGGGCCATTCTATATGGAGGAATAGAAATAGGATGAGTTTCCATAATGAGATCAATACCAAAATCAATCTCCCTATCAGGGGGACACCAAGAAGTCCATCAGGGAAATCTCAGGAAATTCATTCACTACTGGGATGTAATGCAAAAAAGGACCCTCCGAGTTAAAATCATTAATCCGGACCAGAAGATAGAGACACCCCTTGTAGATTAATCTTTGAGCTCAAAGATACTGTAATACTCCTTAGTAGACTTAGCTCAATTCGGCTCATAGTCCATGAATAAGAGGCTTAGAACCTAAAAATTTAGCTAAGTGTGGGGGACTTAGTTTTATTTTTGGCCTCTTAACATTGGATATTATTAAAGTGACCTTCCCAACTCCGAGATCAAAGTTTTTGAGTTAATTCATGTTTAGGGATGTAAGGAGCATATATCGGGGATGTTTCAGATTTTTTAGATGATGATTGATGTACGTTTGGATTTTATTTCCAGAACCTCTCCGCGATTGCATCGCGTCGAAGTGAGTATAGTGATGAGGGGTTCATCGCATTGCGGTGATGCTCAATTTGGTATTCTAGTTACGAATTTAAATCCCAGAAGGGCAGACTTATTTTTTCCTATTGCCCCAATTTGTAAAAGCATGGGATTAACTTTCAGTTAAGGCATTATATGTCCAAATTTCTCAATTTTTCTCAAAATTACACCCTAACCCTTCCCCAAGTTCATCAAGTTCAAGTATCTTTCCTTTAATTAAATCAAGAAATTGTTCTTCCCAATCCAAGAATGTTCAAGACAAGTTAATTCTCTTTCAAGATTAAAGCTTTAAGGTATGTTTGATGTTCATCCTTGGGACCTTTTCACCCATGGAGTCCAAGAATTCATTTCTAAGTTTAAATTATAGTTTTTACATATTATTATGAATTATATCCATGAAACTCATATGAACTTTGATTTCGAATCATGTTTACCATGCCTTTTCATTGCAATTCACCCTTGACACGTTTGAATGATGATTATTCGCGTGTTAAATCCTTAACCATAATTTTAATAGTGCAATTATGCTATTATCATATGATTTAACTATTCCCATACTTTAACTCATGAACCTCATGTGTTTTGATGAAATACCTAAGTATTAAATGTGGAACAACGATCCCCTTCTACAGTTTCAAAGCTTTTATGTGGTCCTATTGTTATTGTTATCGAGTCCTAGAGGGTTATGAATACCCGTTACTTATCTATTTACAAAATTTCAATAGTTCCAAAATAGTTTCTTATATGTATGAGCATTACTAGATCAGTTAGTTATCATAATCAGTTAAACTTAGATAAGTTCAGTAATCCGAGTCAGTTCAGTTGAGAGTAGGATTTAGCACCGAGCGAACGCAGGGATGGAAGATCACCTGCCAGTAGAGGGTGTGACTCTTAGTATCAATCCCTGTATTCTAGAATTACGTAGCCAGCATAGGTTTGAGATGTTAACCTGCTAGTTGAGGGTTGACACATATCTCATTAGAGCACCTGCCAATTGAGGGTGACTCATTAGTCCTTTGGGACATTAGTTAGTGGATCCACACAGTCATTATTAGTACTCGTAGTGCTGTACTAACACCCTTCCAACTGAGTCACAGGTTGGACCCCAATTAGCTTAAATTAGGGCATGTCAATTAGATAATACCTCCCACAGTCTCTGTCCAGTATTTAGTACAGAATTCACTTTAAGGCTTATTTGACCATAGCATTCAGTTATCAGTATTTTAGTACTTCAGTTTATAGACTACTATTTCAAAACATGTTTTATGCTTGTCATGCATTCACATATTTCATAATTTTCATGCATTTATATTCAGTTACCTTATGTTATTCATTCATTCAGTTATTATTCATGCATATGAACCCATACATATCAGCCTAACCTCATCTCTAAGACCAGTACATTCAAAGTAATTATCACATAATATTTTCTTATGCTATGATGTTTAATACCATAGGTTTGAATGCTCAAGCTCCTGATCGCACGTAGACAGTTCAACCTATTAGCAGCAGTAATTATGGTGAGTCCTCATCTATCGAGGACATTGTGGCTTATTTTAGTTTACTTTAGTATTTCAGTGCTTTCTTTTAGTTTATCAGTTGGAGTTAGTTGGGTCCTGTCCCATCAACTCTTTTCAGTCAGTTTTAGAGTCTTTTAGACATTTCAGACATTTCAGATAGTCAGTTGATTTGTTAGTCTTTTCTGTCAGATTTTTAGTATGTTCATTTATATTTTGAACTTGGGAATTTTGTAATATTAATTTCAGTACATAAAACATTTGGCAGTATTCAGTTATTTCACCACACATGTATTTAATTACCATATTATTTAGTGCTCATAATAGGTACCAGTTCAGGGGTTAGCTTGTGGTCTTTTGGGACCATAAGCAACGTTATCATAACTAAGGGGTAACCTCGGGTCATGAAAAAACTTGGTATTAGATCCTAAGGTTTTAATATGTCCTAGGGAGTCTAAAATCCATGTTTAGTATAGTCTTGCACATGGGTGTAAAGCGCACCATACTTATGGATAGGAGGCTACAAGATGTTTTAGGAAAGGTTTTCCTTCTTTCAGTATTCATGTCATGCGAATGAGCATGAGCTCAACTTTAACTCTCTTTCTAATTCAATATTTCTTCCATTTATAGAAAATTCCTCCCCAAAAGAATAATGGATGAAGAAAAGAGAACCAACCCGTACCTCTGCCTGTTTAGAATGATCCCCTGAATGAGCATGTTTCTCATGAAGAGTTTAGACCTGCATTCACTACTTTAGCTCGCTCGGTAGAAGCTCAAAATAATCAGTAGGCTTCTATTCCATCCTATCCAGTGTCTAATACCACCACAACTAGGATTTGGGACTTCACCCGAATGAACCCTCTCTTATTTAAAAGATCCAAGTCTAATAAGGATCCGCAGGAGTTTCTTGACATGGTTCAAAAAGTGATTGACATTATGGGTATCATGTCTAGAAAAAGTGCAGAGTTGGATACTTACCAGCTGTAGGATGTATCTCACACCAGGTAAAAGCAGTAGAAGAGGGATAGAGGCACAGATACAGGGCTTGTAAAGTAGGAGGAGTTCGCCACAACCTTTCTAGATAGGTTCTTCCCTTTAGAGTTAAAGGAATCTAAAGTGCAGGAGTTCATAAATTTGAAATAGGGTAACATGAGTGTGAGGAAGTATTCTCTCAAGTTTACCCAGTTGGTCAGGTATGCTCCTTCGATAGTGAATGATAACTGGTCTAGGATGAGTAAGTTTGTCTCTGGTGTAGCTGATAGTGTGGTCAAAAAGTGTAGGACTGCAATATTTATTAAGGAGATGGAATTGTATAGGCTTATGGCCCATGCTCAGTATATTAAGAAAGATAAGTTTAAGGAGAAAGAGAGAGAGAATAAGAGGGCTAGAACAGAAGCTTTAACTTTGCTCAGCCGAGGTCGGAGGGTGGTAATCGTCCTCAATTCCATCATAAATCTTTATCCACATCTCCGTATTTAACTAGTACTCCAGTTCCAAAGTTCAAAAATGATAATTGGGATAGAGAGCCATGATATAAGTCCTAGGGTAGTGTAAACAGTGATCGTACTAACCCTCTTTGCTAGAAATATGGCAGAAATCATCAGGATGTGTGTAGAGCTGGCAGTGAAGTATGGTTTGGGTGTGGCAAGCTAGGCCATCTGGTCGCCCAACTTAGTAGGGTGTTGCTTCTAGCACAACTATTGGTCAGTACCTGAACATACTATATTCACTCCAGTCCCAACAGGATTAGGAAAGTTCTCCTGATGTGGTTATGGGTATGTTATAGGTCTTCCATTTACATGTTTATGCATTGTTAGATACCGGAGCTTCAATTTCTTTTGCAACCCCTTTCATAGTTGTTAATTTTGGCATTAGTCCCAAAACTTTAGTAGAGACTTTCTAAGTATCTACCCCAGAGGGTAAATCTATTCTAGCCAGGCGGGTATACAAAAATTACCCGATTATAGTATCTTAGATAGTCACTTCAGTAGACATTGTGGAGTTAGAGATGACTGATTTTGATGTCATTCTCAGCATGGATTGGCTCCACTCATGTTATGCTTTATTTAAAGAGTTGTTCATTTTTAGTTTCTAAATAAACTAGTCCTTAAATGGAGGGGTATTACTTCAGCGCTTAGGGGTCAGCTTGTTTCGTACCTTAGAGTGAGAAAAATGATATTGAAGGGATGTGTTTACCATCTTGTTTGAGTCAAAGAATCTAATTATGAGACTCCTAGTCTTGAGTCTGTTTCAGTAGTAAGTGAATTTCTACATGTGTTCCCTGAAAATCTTCCCAGAGTTCCTCCTGAAAGCGAAATTAACTTCGGAATAGACCTTCTTCTAGATACCCAACGTATCTCCATTTTGACCTATATAATGTCTCCAACAAAGCTTAGGGAGATGAAAGAACAGTTGAAAGACTTCTTAGATAAGGGATTTATCAGGCCCAGTGTTTCCCCACGGGGAACTCCAGTCCTTTTCATGCAAAAGAAAGACAGTTCTCTTAGAATGTGTATTGATTACCGCCAGTTGAATAAAGTCACAGTCAAGAATAAGTACCCACTTCCCAGAATTGATGACTTGTTTAACCAACTTTAGGGTGCCAGTTGTTTCTCTAAGATAAACCTCAGATCCGACTATCATTAGCTCAGAGTCAAAGAATGTGACATTCTGCAAAGAGCTTTCAGAGCTCAGTATGGTCACTTTGAATTTCTAGTTATGTATTTTGGACTAACGAAAACCCTAGCAACCCTCATGGATTTGATGAACCGAGTGTTCAAGCAGTACTTGGATATGTTCGTCATAGACTTCATTGATGATATTCTTGTCTATTCCCAAAATTAAAATGATCATGAAAACCACCTCAGAATTGTATTGCAAATTCTTAAAGCCCATCAGTTATTCATCAAATTCAATAAGTGTGAATTTTGGCTAAGATCGGTAGCTTTCCTTGGCCATATTATTTTCGATAATGGCATTAGAGTTGACCCTCAAAAGACAAAAACAGTGAGAAACTGACCTAGAGTTGACCCTCAGTATGGAATTAGAGTTGATCATTAGATATCAGGAGTTTCTTGGGTTTGGATGGCTATTATCGATGGTTTGTTGAAGGGTTTTTGTCTATTGCATCCCCCATGTCCAGATTGACTCAGAAGAAAGTCAAGTTTTAGTGGTCAGATTTTTGTAAGAAGAGTTTTTAGGAGTTGAAGACTTGACTCACCTCAGCCCTAGTTTGATGTTTCTAGATGGTTTAGACGGGTTTGTTGTTTACTGTGATGCTTTAAAGTTGGTTTTGGTTGTGTGTTGATGTAGAGAGGTAAGGTCATAGCCTACACCTCTAGACAGCTTAAATCCCATAAAAAGAATTACCCTACCCTTGATCTTGAGTTAGCAATTGTTGTGTTTGCCTTAAAAATTTGGAGGCATTATTTGTATGGGGTTCATGTTAATGTGTTCATGGATCACAAAAGTTTGCAGTAGGTATCTTCGTAGAAAGATTTTAATCTCCATCAGAGAAGGTGGTTAGAATTGTTTAAAGATTATGAAATGAGTGTTTTGTATAATCCGGGAAAGGCCAATGTAGTGGCAGATGCCCTTAGTAGATAATCTATGGGTAGTGTTTCTCATATAGAGGATGATAAGAAGCAGTTAGTCAGGGAGGTTCATCAGCTTGCTAGATTAGGTGTGCGGTTGTTGGATTCAGCTGAGGGTAGTGTATGGATTTAGAATAGTTTGAACTCTTCTTTGATTGTCGAAGTGTAAGAAAAGCAAGATAGGGAGTCCAGTCTGGTTAAGTTAAAGTAGGCAGTCATAGATCTGAAAGTAGAGGTTTTCTCCTAAGGGGAAGATGGTGTGATACGATGTAAGGGTAGTCTATGTGTATCGTGTGTAGATGGGTTGAGGCAGCGAATCTTTGCAGAAGCGCATGGTGTGCGTTATTCTATTCATCCAGGAGCTACTAAGATGAACCGTGATTTACGGGAAACCTATTGGTGGAGTGGTATGAAGAGGGATATTGTAGATTTAGTAGCTAAGTATCCTAATTGTCAGTAGGTTAAGGTTGATCACCGGAGATCCAGTGGTACATTACAGGAGTTTAATATTCCCACTTGGAAGTGGAAAGAGGTAAACATGGATTTCATGATGGGTTTGCCTCGTACGCGTCATTAGCATGATTCGATATGGGTTATTATAGACAGAGTGACCAAATAAGCTCATTTCTTACCAGTTCATACTTCTTATACAGCCGAGGACTATGCCAAGCTCTATATTAGAGATTTGGTTAAATTTCATGGAGTCCCATTGTCTATTATTTCAGATAGAGGTACTCAGTTTACCTGTCACTTTTGGAAAGCTTTTCAGAAGGGTCTTGGTACCCAAGTTCATCTCAGTACAACCTTTCACCCTCAGACAGATGGTCAGGAAGAGAAGACCATTCAGTCCCCAGGGGACATGTTGAGGGCATCTGTTGTCGGCTTTTAAGGTAGTTGGGATGCTCACATACCTTTGGTTGAGTTTGCCTACAATAATAGTTATCATTCCAGTATTCAGATGGCTCTATTTGAGGATTTATATGAGAGAATATGCAGGTCTCCTATTAGTTGGTTTGATGAAGGTGAAACTGTATTGATAGTGACAAATTCAGTATTTGATGCGATGGAGAAGGTTTAGTTAATCAGGGAGAGGCTTAAGACAACCCAAAGTGGCCAGAAATCCTATGCTCGTGTCACCTACATCCCTTTTTCAAGGATAATGTAGGATCTAGACTACCTACATCCCTCTTTCAAAGATGATTTGGGGTTTAGGGAAATTGAGGCTTTCACCAATAAATTACATTTTATAATCAAATATTTGTGAAACCCAACAACACTAACTAAGAATTAAAGCAAATAATCACAACCCATACACACTTGCACCCTATTCAAACATAACCCCAAGATGAAGAACTAGCAACTAATAAAGATAACAAACAAAAATATACCAAAATCTCCATCAATTTGATTCATGAAAAATAAAGAGAATGCAAACCACACTTTAAATTCCAATGAATCTTCAATGGAAATTTCTAAATACTTCACTTAGGAGTTACTCTAATGTAATATTCGCTCAAGGTTAGTACAATTTTTTTCTCCAAGCTCCCAAGAGATGAGATGAAAAGCGGAGATGAAAGATAGGATCAAGATGGTGAAAAATAAGCTAAAACCCCTTATTTGAGACCCAATTCCATATTTCCTATATATTACAAAAATGCCCTTGAAATTTTTCCGCTCTATCACGATTGCCACCTCTTCACCGTGTTCACGACTCCTGCGATTTTGGTACTCATATCGCGACCGTCCTCCGATTGACTTGGTGACTGGTCACGATAGCGATCCTCAGGCCGCGATCGCGATAACTGAGGGTCGATTCTTAGACTTGATATCAAGCATTTATCTCTTTTCATTTACATTTGGCCTCTTTTTGACTTGAATGACTTTCTTATCTTCCCTTTTCATCCTTTCTTACACAAATGAGCATTAAGTAAAAGATTAACATAAATTTAATGGAAAATCATGGTAGTTTAGGCTTAAAAGTTGCTAGAAAATCCTCTAATGAAGACTTATCAATACCCCTAAACATAAACTAATACTTGTCCTCAAGCAACTAAGAACAATTCAATGAGATAGGGTATTTAACAAAAATCCACCCAAAAGAAAGCTATACTAAAGGACCAAGCTAACAAATCTCTATAAAGACTTTCATACATGTCATGGCAACAAGTGAACAAAAAATTTTCAATAAGCACAACTTTATGAAGCAAGGATGCAAGTTAATATCACATGAACCTTCCAAATCAACAAAGCATCTTAAGAAGAGGCACAAAATCTTCAAAGATTGTCTTGATATTCATAATGCAACTTACTTAACCCATTTACCCAAATCGATAGTAAGACTTCACCCTTTACTCCAAAGTATTGATGCCTCTCACAATCAATAGTTAGCTCCTCATGCACAAAAGATATCAAAATTTCTAAATGAGCTCAAATAATGAAAGAATTCATACTCACTTTCAGATAATTCTTCTCATGCACCTTCAACTGTCTAAAGACATCTGCTATCACCTTTTCATGATGCATCAAGACGCAACCAAGCCCCACACGGGATGCATTATAATAGACCACAAATCCATTCGTGCCTTTAGGAAAAGTCAAAATTAGAGCAAAAGTCAGCTTCTCTTTCAGCTTATCAAAATTACCCTCGCAAGCATCAGAACACAAGAACTTTACCTTCTTCTGAGTCAACATAGTCAACGGGGTAGCTATAGAAGAGAAACTTTCCACAAACCTTCTGTAATAACCATCTAAACCCAAGATGCTCGCAATATCAATTGGAGTCGTGGGTCTAGGCCACTTCTTAACCACTACAACTTTCTGCAGATGCACCATGATCCCTTCCTAGAAATAAAATAACCCAAAAAGGTGAAAACGTTCAACCAAAATTCACATTTTGAAAATTTGGCATACAACTAATGCTCTTTCAGGGTCTGCAATACAATACAGAGGTGATCAGCATGATCCACCTCACTCTTAGAGTACACCAAAATATCATCTATGAACATAATGATGAATAAATCCAAAAACTACTATAATACTTTATTCATCAAATCCATGAATGTTGTTAGGGTATTGGTCAACCAAAATGACATAACCAGAAACTCAAAATGCCCATACCGAGTACGAAAGGTAGTCTTAGGGATAGCTGCCTCTATAATCTTTAACTGATGAAACCCATACCAAAGATTAAACAAATCATTTATCCTTTAGAGAGGGTACTTAGTCTTTACCATCACCTTATTCAACTGCCAGTAGTCAATACACATACGAAAGGAACCATCCTTCTTATGCACAAAAAATGAATAAAGGCCTTGTAAAAATGACCCTTTAGTTGTTCCTTAAGCTCTTTCAACTCAGATGGGGCCATTCTATATGGAGGAATAGAAATAGGATGAGTTTCCATAATGAGATCAATCCCAAAATAAATCTCCCTATCAGGGGGACACCAAGAAGGTCATCAGGGAAATCTCAGGAAATTTATTCACTACTGGGATGTAATGCAAAAAAGGACCCTCCGAGTTAGAATCTTTAATCCGGACCAGAAGATAGAGACACCCCTTGTAGATTAATCTCTGAGCTCAAAGATACAGTAATACTCCTTATTAGACTTAGCTCAATTCGGCTCATAGTCCATGAATAAGAGGCTTAGAACCTAAAAATTTAGCTAAGTGTTGGGGACTTAGTTTTATTTTTGGCCTCTTAACATTGGATATTTTTAAAGTGACCTTCCCAACTCCGAGATGAAATTTTTTTAGTTAATTCATGTTTAGGGATGTAAGGAGCATATATCGGGGATGTTTCAGATTTTTTAGACGATGATTGATGTACGTTTGGATTTTATTTCCAGATCCTCACCGCGATTGCATCGCATCGAAGTGAGTATAGCGATGAGGGGTTCATCGCATTGCGGTGATGCTCAATTTGGTATTCTAGTTACGAATTTAAATCCCAGAAGGGCAGACTTATTTTTTCCTATTGCCCCAATTTGTAAAAGCACGGGATTAACTTTCAGTTAAGGCATTATATGCCCAAATTTCTTATTTTTTCTAAAAATTACACCCTAACCCTTCCCCAAGTTCATCAAGTTCAAGTATCTTTCCTTTAAGAAAATCAAGAAATTGTTCTTCTCAATCCAAGAATGTTCAAGACAAGTAAATTCTCTTTCAAGATTAAAGCTTTAAGGTATGTTTGATGTTCATCCTTGGGCCCTTTTCACCCATGGAGTCCAAGAATTCGTTTCTAAGTTTAAATTATAGTTTTTACATATTATTATGAATTATATCCATGAAGCTCATATGAACTTTAATTTAGAATCATGTTTACCATGCCTTTTCATTGCAATTCACCCTTGACACGTTTGAATGATGATTATTCGCATGTTAAATCCTTAACCATAATTTTAATAGTGCAATTATGCTATTATCACATGTTTTAACTATTCCCATACTTTAACTCATGAACCTCATGTGTTTTGATGAACTACCTAAGTATTAAATGTAGAACAACGATCCCCTTCTACGATTTCAAAGCTTTCATGTGGTCCTATTGTTATTGTTATCGAGTCCTAGAGGGTTATGAATACCCGTTACTTATCTATTTACAAAATTTCAATAGTTCCAAAATAGTTTCTTATATGTATGAGCATTACTAGTTCAGTTATTTATCATAATCAGTTAAACTTAGATAAGTTCAGTAATCCGAGTCAGTTCAGTTGAGAGTAGGATTTAGCACCGAGCGAACGCAGGGATGGAAGATCACCTGCCAGTAGAGGGTGTGACTCTTAGTATTAATCCCTGTATTCTAGAATTACGTAGCCAGCATAGGTTTGAGATGTTAACCTGCCAGTTGAGGGTTGACACATATCTCATTAGAGCACCTACCAATTGAGGGTGACTCATTAGTCCTTTGGGACATTAGTTTAGTGGATCCACATAGCCATTATTAGTACTCGTAGCACGGTACTAACAGCCTTCCAACTGAGTCACAGGTTGGACCCCAATTAGCTTAAATTAGGGCATGTCAGTTAGATAATACCTCTCACAGTCTCAGTCCAGTATTTAGTACAGAATTCACTTTAAGGCTTATTTGACCATAGCATTCAGTTATCAGTATTTTAGTACTTCAGTTTATAGACTACTATTTCAAAACATGTTTTATTCTTGTCATGCATTCATATAGTTCATAATTTTCATGCATTTATATTCAGTTACCTTATGTTATTCATTCATTCAGTTATTATTCATGCATATGAACCCATACATATCTGCCTAACCTCATCTCTAAGACCAGTATATTCAAAGTAATTATCACATAATCTTTTCTTATGCTATGATGTTTAATATCATAGGTTTGAATGCTCAATCTCCTGATCACACGTAGACAGTGAAAAACTGGCTTAGACCCATCTCTCTATCAAATATCAAGATTTTCTTGGGTTTAGCTGGCTATTATCGATGCTTTATTGAAGGGTTTTCATCTATTACATCCCCCATGTCTCAGTGGTCAGATTCTTGTGAGAAGTGTTTTTAGGAGTTGAAGACTCGACTCACCTCAGCCCCAGTTTTGACGTTTCCAAACGGTTTAGATGGGTCTTTTGTTTACCGTGATGCTTTAGAGTTGGTCTTGGTTGTGTGTTGATGTAGAGAGATAAGGTCATAGCCTACGTCTCTAGATAGCTTAAACCCCATGAAAATAATTACCCTACCCATGATCTTGAGTTGGCAATTGTTGTGTTTGCCTTAAAAAATTTGAGGCTTTATTTTTATGGGGTTCATGTTGATGTGTTCACGGATCACAAAAGTTTGCAGTATGTACCTTCGCAAAAAAGATTTTAATCTTTGTCTGAGAAGGTGGTTAGATTTGTTTAAAGATTATGATATAAGTGTTTTGTATCATTTAGGCAAGGCCAGTGTAGTGGCAGATGCCCTTAGTAGATAATCTATGGGTAGTGTTGCTCATGTAGAGGATGATGAAAAGCAATTAGTCAGGGAGGTTCATCATCTTACTAGATTAGGTGTGTGGTTGGTGGATTAAGCTGAGGGTAGAGTATGGGTTCAGAATAGTTCGATATCTTATTTGATTGCCGAAGTAAAGGAAAAGCATGATAGGGATTACAGTCTGTATAAGTTCAAGCATGCTATCAGAGATCAAAATGTAGAGGTTTTCTCCTAAGGGGGAGATGGTGTGTTGCAATGTCGGGGTAGGCTTTGTGTACTGTGTGTAGATGGGTTGAGGCAGAGAATATTTCTAGAAGTGCATGTTGTGCATTATTCTATTCATCCAGGATCCACTAAGATGTACCGTGATTTGCGGTAAATCTATTGGTGGAGTGGTATGAAGAGGGATATTGTAGAGTTTTTAGCTAAGTGTCCTAATTGTCAGTAGGTTAAGGTTGCGCACCAGAGATCCAGTGGTACATTACAGGAGTTTAGTATTCCCACTTAGAAGTGGGAAGAGGTAATCATGTATTTTATGATGGGTTTTCCTCGTACGCATCATCATCATGATTCGATATCGGTTATTGTAGACATTGTTACCAAATCAGCTCATTTCTTTCCAGTTCATACTTCTTATATAGTCGAGGACTATGCCAAGCTCTATATTAGAGATTTGGTTAGATTGTATGGAGTCCCATTGTCTATCATTTCAGATAGAGGTACTCAGTTTACCTCTCACTTTTGAAAAGCTTTTCAGAAGGGTCTTGGTACCCAAGTTTGTCTTAGTACAACCTTTCATCCTCAGATAGATGGTCAGGCAGAGATGACAATTCATACCCTAGAGGATATGTTGAGGGCATGTATTATCGGCTTTAAAGATAGTTGGGATGATCACTTGCCTTTGGTTGAGTTTACCTACAATAACAGTTATCATTCCAGTATTCAGATAGCTCTATTTGAGGATCTATATGGGAGAATATATAGGTCTCCTATTGGTTGGTTTGAGGCAGGTGAAACTATTGATAGGGACAAATTCAGTATTTGATACGATGGAGAAGGTTCAGTTAATCAGGAAGAGGCTTAAGACAGCCCAAAGTGGCCAAAATCCTATACGGGTGTAAGGAGAAGAGATCTTGAGGTTGAGGTTAGTGACTTAGTCTATTTGAAAATCTCTTCCATCAGGAGAGTGAAGAGGTTTGGATGGAAGGGGAAGCTAAGTCCCCGATATGTTGGCTCTTACAGGATCTTGAGTCACTGTGGAAAAGTAGCTTATGAGCTTAACTTGCTTTTAGATTTGTCATCAGTGCATCCAGTGTTCCATGTCTCTTTGTTAAAGAAGTGTATTAGCGACCCAGCTGTGGTAGTTCCTTTAGAAAGTATGGGTGTTCAGGACAACCTTTCTTACTAAGAAATCCCTGTTGAAATCCTAAATCGTCAGATTCGTAGCTGAGGAACAAAGAAGTTCCCTTGGTCAAAGTTTTTTGGTAGAATCAGTCCGTTGAGGCAGCCACTTGGGAAGCAGAAGCGGACATGCATACCAAGTACCCTCATTTTTTCTCCGCAAACTCAGACTCAGTTTAAGGTAACAATTTTTCTTAGATTATCTCTTTTCCATTCTCATTTTCATCTATATAATTATCTTTCTATCATTGCATACTTTCGAGAATAAATTTAGTCAAGTATCATGTTTCAGACTCAGTTATGCATGTTCAGTATGTGATTTTAGTTCCCTCAGTATTCTCAGCTTAATTAGTCTCATTCGAGGACGAATGTTTCCAAGGGGGAGATATTGTAATACCCTGTATTAGTCTTAGCTCTTCAGCTCATAGTGCATGCATAAGAGGCTTAGAACCTAAAAATTTAGCTAAGTGTTGGGGACTTAGTTTTATT
Source organism: Capsicum pubescens (assembly GCA_030864215.1). Taxonomy (NCBI): domain Eukaryota; kingdom Viridiplantae; phylum Streptophyta; class Magnoliopsida; order Solanales; family Solanaceae; genus Capsicum; species Capsicum pubescens. The sequence goes on from CM061538.1 coordinate 103,794,099, forward strand.
ATTGCCTCTTAACTTTGATGATTTTTAAAGTGACCTTCCCGACCCCTAGACATAAGTTTTTAAGTTAATTCATGTTCAGGGGTGTAAGGAGCATGTCTCGATGAAGTTTCGGATTTTTCGGACGAGGATTGAGGCACGTTTGGATTTCGTTTCTAGAACCTCACCGCGATTGCATCACGTCATGGTGAGTATAGCGATAAGGGTTTCATCGCATCACGGTGATGCTCAATTCGGTATTCCAGTTACGAATTTAAATCCTAAAGGGGTAGTCTTGTCTTTTCCCATTGCCCCAATCCGTAAAAACATGGGATAACATTCAGTTAAGGCATTATATGCCCAAATTTCTCAATTTCGCTCTAAATTACACCCTAACCCGTCCCCAAGTTCATCAAGTTCAAGAATCTTCCCTTCGAGAAAACCAAGAAATTGTGCATCCCAATCTAAGAATATTCAAGACAAATTAATTCTCTTTCAAAATTAAAGCTTTAAGGTATGTTTGATATTCATCCATGGGCCCTTTTCACCCATGGAGTCTAAGAATCCGTTTCTAAGTTTTATGGTTTTTACATGTTATAATGAATTATATCCATGAAGCTCATATGAACATTGATTTTGAATCAAGTTTACCATGCGTTTTCGTTGCAATTCACCCTTGACAAGTTTGAATGATGATTATTTGCATGTTAAATCCTTAACCCATTATTTTAATATTGCAATTATGCTATTATCACATGTTTGAACTATTCCCATGCTTTAACTCATGATCCTCATGTATTTTGTTGAAATGCATAAGTGTTGAATGATGAACAATGAACTCCTTCTATGGTTTCAAAGCTTTCATGTGGTCCTATTGTTATTGCTATCGAGTCCTAGAGGGTTATGAATACCCGTTACTTAGCTATTTACAGAATTTCAGTAGTTTCAGAATGGTTTCAAATATATATAAGCATTATCAGTTCAGTCAATTATCATAATCAGTTAAACTAAGTTCAGTTCAGTAATCCGAGTCAGTTTAGTTAGGAGTAGTATTTAGCATAGAGCGAACCCGGGGATAGGGGCTCTCCTTCTAGTAGTGGGTATGACTCTTAGTAACATTCCCTACATTCCATAACTACGTACACAGCGTAGGTTTGAGATATTAACCTGTCAGTTGAGGGTTGACATATATCTCATTAGAGCACCGGCCAGTTGAGGGTGACTTATTAGTCCTTCAAAACATTAATTTATTGGATCCACACAGCCATTGGTAGTACCTATGTCACGGTACTAACACCCTTCCAACTGGGTCACGGATTGGACCCCAATTAGCTCAAATTTGGGCATGTCGGTTAGATGATACATCCCACAGTCTCAGTCCAGTATTTAGTACAAAATTCAGTTTCAGGTTTGTTTGACCATAATATTCAGTTATCAGTATTTCAATACTTCAGTTTACAGACTATTTCAGAACATGTTTTATGCTTGGTGGTGCATTCACAGATTTCACAGTTTTCATGCATTTATATTCAGTTACCTCATGCTATTCATTTAGTCAATTATTATTCATGCACATAAACCCATGCATATCATCCTAAGCTCATCTTTCATACAAGTACATTAAAATTACTGATCGCATACTCTTTTCTTGTGTTATGATGTTTAATATCATACGTTCGGACGCTCATGCTCTTGACCGCGTGTAGATAGTTTAGACTATCACCAGCAGTAGTCGTGGTGAGTCCTTAATATGACATTAAAACCAACCATGTCTAATTCAAACAGATCCACCAGAGTCTCCCGATCACCCACAGATACCACACAACCCCTATAGACTCTTCTAGTCACCATTGAGTCACCCACCGAAGTAGAAATATAAAAGGGTCTGAAACACACTTGGAATAGAAACCAAAATGCACGACCATAAATAGGGTCACATAAGAGAGAGTGGACCTTGGATCAAGTAAATAGTACACATCACGGTAAAAGAGTTTCAACATATCAGTCATGACACCAGGTAATGCCTCGGACTCTTGGCAGGTAGTGAGAGCATAGAGACATTTTTTACCAGTGTCAGAGCCAAATGGTGCACCCTTTGGTGCCAGAGCTAAAGAAGAGGCAACAGGAACCTTATTTTCCCAAGAAGCAACCCTACCAATAGAATAGTTTCTAATTATGTGCCCTGTCTAACCATAGTTGAAGCACTTGTCCTTTCCTTCATCACAGTAGCCCCGATGCAATAAAATCTTCAAAGAGGATAGGATGGAGCTGATTGAGCCCCACTAACTTAGAATTGTGCACCCTGTTCCCTATAATTATCTCCACCTTAGAAATGCCTGTCACCCGGCGGTTTTGGGAAGGGAGCACTAGCCGTCGAGTAAGTCCCAGAATTGCCTCATTTTTTTGAGGCATTTCCCGTCATCCCTACCACTCTATTGTTGGTCACCGCCCTATTCAGAAAATTTAGAATTCTTGCTCTACCTCTCTAATATCTCAGGTTGCTTCTTCTTCTCTTTCTCTACCTTCTGCATGTACATAACCAACCTAGAGATATCTATGTCCATGTTCAACAAGGCAGCCTTACTCTCCAAAATCAAGTCTTGAGACAACCCAAAAGCGAACTTCCTCATTCTAGTCCTCATGCTAGAAACCAACTCCTGAGCATACTGAGATAACTGGTGAAACTCCAAGGTATGCTCCTTGACAGACATCTTGCCTTGATTCAGGTTAACAAACTCTTCCGCCTTCACCTCCCTCAACTCCTGAGGAAAGAAATGGTCTAGAAAAGCACTAGAGAAATTATCCCATAAGGCTAACTCAGCATCGTCACCCCTAGATTGTTCCCATTCCTAATACCATTGGTATGCCATATCCTTCATTTAATAGATAGCAAATTCCACACCCTCCATATTCATAGCATGCATAAGACAAAAGATCTTTTTCATCTCATCCAGAAAACCTTGAGGATCCTCCTCAACTTTAACACCAGTAAAAGTCGACGGGTTCAACCTCATGAACTAGCCAACCCTTGTGGCCTCAAAAGATGGAGTAACAGAAATACCATGCTCAGCCTGAGAAGCTACCAACTGTGCCAACATATGGATAGACTGACGAAACTCAGCATTTATAACATCGACCTAAGGAGCTCGAGAAGGACTGAAGGGAACCGGTGGAACTCCACAGGGCAATCAGGAACTGGGCCCCTAGACTGAGTCTGCACCCCATAAGTAGTACGGGTCTGATCAACATTGTCCTCGGGTGGGAAGGAAGAGTTTCCATGGAATTCAGATCTTCTAAGAGGCATGATTTGAAAAACGAATAAACGGGTATTAGAGAAGATTTTAAAACCTTAGACTCTACACCTTGAAAACAGAACACAAGAAAGAGAAATATTCCTAAATTCCTTGTAGCCTCTCCCTTATGAGTGTAGCGCTCTACACACCCTTAAAAGAGACTCTACTCAACATGGATTTATGGACTCCTAATTGACCATGAACCTAGGGTTCTGATACCAATCTGACATTAGCCAAACCAGGGCCTAATCGTGTTGGGCATCTCAAGTCCAACCTAGACCGGAGACCACCCTCAATACCCAACCATAACCACTCTGCAACATATGTAGGATGAATTTCGAACATATAACAAGATAAAACAATAATAGTTTAAGGACATAATGAAATCTAAAACCATAACCAACCAATCACAACCAAATATCCAATCGGTGCCAACCCCTGATTCCAATATCAATACTGAGGGTGACACCCATACTGACACTGTCCATGCCCATAGTAGTACGACAAAGCATCTAACCAGAATCAAAGAACACCCGATCAGGACATACCCCCGACCATAGCCAAAACCAAAATCCAAGAAAGAATAATAAATAAAATAATTCCACAGAATGAAATGGAGTCTTCTGGAGTATGGAAGCTCACCACTTTAATCTGACTCAAAGTTGTCCTTGAATCCAAGTCACTGAGCAGGAGGAATGGTAGTATGGAAGATTCCTGCATATCATGAGGATACAGTACCCGAAGATGGTTAGCATAGTGAACTCTAGCATATACTCAGGGATAAACATAAAATAATGCCATTATTCAAAACCAAGGCAAATAACCATATGCAATCACATATATACATATATACCATGTCGGGATAAAAAACATGATTTAGCATGCATTTAAAACCTTATCTTGGATTTTGTAGCTCAATCATCCTAAATGTTCACCCACAGGCTATAAGGGTTCAGCTTCCCCTACTAAAAGGGTCCCAGTGCATGGTAGCCGCATGAATCGGAGAATAACCTGAGATAACTAGTACATCTCCCAAAATATAAGTGTGACATCATGCACATGGTCACCATGACCAAACCTCACATCGACAAACATGAGTTTCCAGTATTGGTCCCTTCGGGACCTTCTCCTTCCACGACTTTGTTACACGACCCCCTTAAGCCCATATTAAAACCATTTACACATTCTAATCATTTACCAAGGAGTATTTTAGTTAGGAAATAACCGTTGGTATCATCATACAAAAATTAGAGCTTTCAAGTCTATTCCAACCATGCCATATAAAACCAATAAACCATAATTATACTCCACCGTTTCTAATTAAACCAAGACCATGGCCACCGAGGCCTTTCTAAATCATTTAAAACCAACCAGACCAATTTAGGTTCCATTACCTTTTATGCAATGCAAAGATTTCAATAATAGTCAAACTATGTGACAAAATCATTCTCATTGGCATTTTAACAAACAGGTTGAGGGCACAAAAGTTTCAAAGCCATAACCAAGTAATTTTGGGAATCCAAAGTACCCCTAAATCCATTTACCATTACCATGCATCCCACAATGTTAAAATCATATCAAAAGCATGAAAGAAAACATAATTAAACCATGAGAAACCTTGTTCAACTATGAACATCCAAAAACCCCAACCACTATGTTAAAACCATAACAATATCATGAAAATCATTCATTAAAACACACGATCTTTGTAAAATAACAATGAGGGAGGAGTAACATGCCTTAGATACCAAGAAAGACAAAGAGAATCACTCTTGAAAGCCCCTAATTGATTGTCTTGAACAAACCCTGGCCTCTTACTTGAACAGAGAGTTTGAGAGACTTTTAAGAGTGTTTGATTGAGAATAATAGGTTAATGAAGTCCCAACAGGTGTTTTATGTCATGGTATTAAAGGAAGTTAAAAGGTGTAAATGTCCAGAATGTCTCCAACTTAAAACTGCAAAAAATACAACACTACAGGTGGTTACGAGTCAATCTCGTGACTTGTGACCACAACATATGACTCGTACCATTAAGTCATCACCAATATAATGAGTTGGACACCCATACACTATCCATCATACGACTCCCTAACCCTCACTCATGACCAGACCATATGACTCTTATGGTCCAGTCATACGAAAGATAGCATCCAAAGGGATTGACATTGGACAACATAAGACTTGCCACAACGACTCGTAACCTATCCTCACGGATCTTAGTGAGCCACTCATACTCAGAGCTTAGTCAAGTCAAAAAGTTTCTGATTTGATGAAGGAATGACCCGTCACCACACCTAATGACCTGTACCATCAAGTCGTTACCATAAAAGAAACCTAACCACCATTCACGAGTCTACTAACAACTAGGGTCATCTAACCCTACCCATACCATATGACTCATATGGTGAGTCATCACTAAGATAGAGAGATCAAAGCTCAGGAAATTTCCAATGGCTAAAACCCAGGGCGTTTCACCCATGCACCCTAACGGGTTTTAAAATACATAAATAAAATTTGAACACTTGCATTAAAACTATGGAAATTCAAATCAAGTAGCAATTCTTCTAAAACTCTCAACCTAATTCAAAATCCATATTTAAATCCACATGAATAACCATTTAAACACGTGCTTTAAGTAAAATAAGTTTAAGGAGAGAGGTACATGTCTGAAATTATTGAGAATTATGGAGAGAAGTCTCTAATTGATGCTCTAGAAGCCAAATCCTTAGAAACCCTAGTTGTTATTAACTTGGGATTTGAATGAGTAAATAGTAGTTTATGATAGAGTATTGGGGAGTTATGGGGTCTCTTGGGGTATTTCAGTTTGTGGGTTTTAATTAGGGATAGATGGAAATGGCCAAAGTACCCTTAATTAAGACATAAGAAAAAAACTGTCAATAATCATTATGAGTCATGTCACGACTCTTGATGTCTGGTTACGAGCCATCGCCATGACTCATAGCCTAGGCAGATACATAGGGCCTCTTCACTATTTACCCTACGACTCGTACACGAACCTTACGAATCATAGGGTCCTAGTCGTAACCACAATAGTGACATTGGACACCTACTTTGATTTGGCTACGTAAAGCACACTACGACTCCTAAAGAGTCATTACAACTCGTGACATCCCAGTCATAGTCATAACAAAAAATAGACAAACCTCACTGGTCACCCTACGACTCGAGCCTACGACTGGTAAGGATACCTTATGACTCATTAGGTGACCCATCGTCTGAGTAGTAAGCTCAAAACTCAAGAAATTTTTAGAGGAAAAAATATAGTGTGTAACATTATCCCCCCTAGAATCATTCGTCCCCAGATGAGGAGTCAAGGCATACATTAGCATGATTTTAAGATGGGAATGCAATCACAAGACCTTTAACAAAGTTAGAAAACAAAAAGAATAGGAAAACCCATACCTTAAGTACAATTATCCAACCTGGGGAACAAGAACAGATATTTGGACTTGATGTCCTCTTCAGCCCCCCCCCCTCTCCAAGTAGCTTCTTCCACCCCAAATAATACATCTAATAACCCTTAAATACAACCACTCTTCACCACTATAATTTCAGTTACCATTATAATACTCTACCATTTCAATCTCCTAATTTCCTCGACCCCATCCCACGAGACATACAACTATAAGAGTCTGAGTAAAACTACATATTTCTTCCATGTTAAAGCCTGGCTCAGAGTTAATGGTGCTAGCATAAGCTATGGGACCCCATACTTAACACCCCTCCAACAACAGTACTCCATTTCATCACTATAATCAAACAACCTCAGGTCCTAAATCAAGGAGTACTAACCACATAACACCACAATTTGTGCATCTATTAATTACACCATTTATGCCCATCTTTTCTACACCTATTTCATAGATTTCCCAACTTTAATCACTATAACAAAGGTTCCACCACATTTCCCCTTCTTACTATTTCACTTAACAAGAGTTCAACATACTCTTCCACCTTTATCTATTGCCCTAGACCGAGTAATCACCCCTAAAATTTTCCTATCAAAAACATTCACTCCCTTATCTATAGCATTACTACATTTCCATAGCCACTACCATACTAACAAAAGAAGCGTCACTACGGAACTGGAGTACAAACATCAAGGATATGAGGGTTACTTCTCAATTATGACTCTTATCAATCGTACTACTTTAAGTGAGACCCATGAAATAAGACACGATACGGTAGGCAAGAAATACTTTGTAACAACCACCTTAATCATAAATAGAGGGTTATTTCGGCATAAGCATAACATAGCATGAGTACTTTGGACTGGCACAGTGAGAAACACGAGTGCATATAACACGAAGCTGAAAATTATATATATATTTAAGAAATAAGACAAGGGTTACCTCTTGAAACTACTGCCTATCCTTCTAAGGACTGAGAATAACCGCGATCTTACATATATAGTTACACTTTGGGCTAAGTCATGACATAAAATAAATCAGTAGAAATCAGAACGTATAGTTCCCTAGAACCAAGCATAAAGTGAGACATGAGTTTATGGATTCATGAGCGTCATAACATAGAGCTTGAATATTTTGAAGCTTGGATTTCTGAGAACCATTATTGCTTTTAGGTGAGGGATTGGAGCATGGACATAAGTTGCATAGAGAGCTCAAACCTCATGCCTAGGCAGAACTTGAACACTTAAGACATTGTTAGGATGCTCTCTTCAATCGGAGTAGGAGGAATTTGCTAGAATAAGAGTAGATTTACCGCGACTCTTCCCTGGTACTTTAATTAGCCTTATTTCACCATCCCCCATCCCCTAGGCTCAAGTCCACCATCCTATACTTGTAGACATAACTTCTCATTAAACCTATAAGTACAATACTCCGTACCATAGGGTATCACTGTGTATATGCTCTAGGTACACATGACACTTGTATACTTAAAACCTCATCCAACAAGATGCTACCCAGGGCTCAAGATAATCTTATAAACTCAATGCTCTTATCCGCCTAATGACTTAGCCCCAATTCATCTCTCCAACACTAGACCTTTTGGAATATATCACAATTACCCACTCCAATATTTCATAAATTATCAACTTAATCTCTTTTACATATCAAATCAAACCAATAAATTCACTCCCACAAATCTCGTATCACTATCTTCGAACTAGCAATCTTATCACCACCATCAACATATAAGGTTCAAACTTAGGGTCTAGTAACAACCATGCACTACCAATGAAATATGTCGCACAATATACTAGTCCATCCAATAGAGATATCATCCTAAAATTCTTTATTAAACTTAGCTACGACCCACAAGCATATTTTAGTTCACAACAACCTTCATTGATTATCAATAGTCTATACACATCTAAAGATAATCATCCTTCTTACGCACGAAGAGCACAGAATCATCCCACAGAGTCACACTAGGGCGGATAAAACCTTTATCAAGAAGACCTTTTAACTGCTCTTTAAACTTCTTCAACTTAGCCGGAGCCATTCTATAGGGAGGAACAAACATAGGATGAGTGTCCGATAGAAGATCAATTCCAAAGTCTATTTCCCTATCGGGAGGAATACCGAGAAGATCATCGGGAAACACTTTGAGAAATTCCTTAACCACAGGGAAAAATTGCAAAGAAGGGATTTCAGAATCAAAACCCTTAACCCGAAATAAATGGTATAGACACCCCTTGGAAATTGAATTTTTGGGCTCAAAGATATGAAATAAACCTTTATTTAGGTACTAAAGAACGACCTTTCCACTCAATCACTAGTTCACTTAGGAATTAGAAACTGACCCTTTGGGTCCTACAGTCCAAAAAAGCATAGCACGAGTGAAGCCAATCCATCCCCCAGGAGTACATCAAAATCTATCATATCCAGCTCTCTTAGGTCCACCAGGATCTTCCTATGAAAGAAAGGCACCACACAACCCCTATAAACTTTTCTAGCCATAACAAAGTCACCCACTGGAGTAGACACAGAATGAGATCTGAAATACTCTCGAGACCAAAACCAAATTGAACGGCCACATAAGGGGTCACATAGGAAAAGGTAGACACTGGATCAAGCAGAAAAATACATGATAAGAGAAAAACTGTAACGTACTAGTAAAAACATCAGGAAATACCTCTGATTCTTGACAGGTGGATAGAGCATAGAGTCGATTCCATAAAGTTTCGGTACTAGAAGTATCATCCTTTGGTGTTGGAGATGAAGAAATACCAACCAAAACCTTATTAGCTATAGTGGAAACACTAGCAAAAATAAAATATTGCTTCATATGACCGGGCTGACCACAGTTGAAGCACAAGTTCCTCCTCTTAGAGCAATAACCATGAAGAAGCTGACCACAGAATCTGCAAGAAGGATAGAGTGGGGTTGATTGAGCTCCACTAGCCTGAGATTGGGCTCACTATGCCTTAACCCCACTATTAGATTGAAAGGGATTATTACCATAAGACTTAGGATAAGGAGCACTAACAGTTGAATAGAAACTCCCCTAATTTCTCTACATAGTCCACTATCCCCCATCTCTAACATTATCCTGCTAATTCACACCCCACCCTGAATACCTGATCCTCTTATTCTTCCTCTCTTTCATCTTTGCCTATTTTCTTTTCCCATCAACCAAACTAAAATAGCATGATAGAGAGGTAACTAATTAGATCAATAGATAAATAAAATGGTGGAGCTTATCACTAAATACTTGAACCTGATACATCGAGGCATAAGTATCTTCAGCTCGAGAAACCCAAGGAGGACTAGTAGGGATCGGTGGAATTTTACGAGGGGCAGTATAATCAGAAGCAGGGACCCTAGATCAGGTCTACGCTTCATAGACAGGGAAAGTTCCATCCACACCATCCTCAGGTAGGACAGAAAAGTTTCTACGAGCATCAGAACTTTAAGGAGGCATGATCTAAAATACGATTAACCAAAAGTTAGAGAGTTTTCAAAACCCTAGACTTTATAGTCCAAGAAAGAGATACATTCCTAAATGCCTTGTATCCTCTCCCTTATAAGTGTGGCGTGCTACACACCCATAAAAGAGACTCTAATCGACACATTTTTGTGGACACCTAATGACCATGAACCAACGCTCTGATACCAAACTTGTCATAACCCAAACCAGGTCCTGGACATGATGGGTATCTCAAGTCCGCCGGGGACTGGAGACCACTCTATTTGCCTAGTCAAACAAAACACAATACAACTAGTAGCAAATGAATTCTGAATATATAACAAGATAGAGCTGACTTCCAAACATATAACAAGATAGTTAAGCAACTAACTCAGAAAGAAATCTAAGAACTTTAACATCTATTCAATCCTCAATAATCCACAAAGCCTCTAGTAACCAGGAACAACCTAAGCCAGGACATGCCCCCGACTATAGACAAAATGAGTCCAAAAGGACTAATCCAAAACATAAATAAAATAAAACCATGGAATAAAGGTCTTCTATAGAATGGAAGCTCACCACTTCAAAGCTAACTCAAGAGTTATCCAGAAACCACCTATCACTATATAGGAAAAGTGGATATGTCTCCATTCTTTGCATCGCATAGGGATACAACATATGAAGATGGTTAGTGGTATGAGCACTAGCATGTAACTCGAGGATAAGAGGTAAAGTAATGCAAGTCCAAAACCATAGTAAAATCACAGGAACACAGTGTACATACATGTAATAGATAATGTCAGGATAGGGAATAAGGTTTAGCATGAGATTCAAATCATTAGCCTGGACTGTGTAAATCATTAGCATGAACTGTGTAGCTTTCCCATCATCTAAGCACCCATGGGCTATATGTTTCCAACTCCTTCTATTGGTTAGGACTCAGTGCATGTTAGCCGCACGAATCAAAGATATCCAAGGAAGACCAAGGAATACCTCAACCCCACATCAATCCAAGATACATAAGTATAATATAGTGTGAATTGTACATAGGGTCATCAAGACCCCCACACAACCATACCACTATTTCATTTATTTTTAACCAAGGCAATAAGTAATGGAATCGTCATACCGACTATAGTTTGCACGCAATGTCCCTATCCATCCTTTTTAAGAAGAATGGATTCCTATGTACCCATAGATTACTTTATTAAGTTGACTTGGGAGAATCCCATGTACCCCATAAGATGTTTGCTATTAAGTTTGCTTGGGGGATTCCCTTGTACCCCATAAGGCTTTCAATTAGACCAACCATAACCACCAAAACCTTACTATTTAACCACTCCAAACCATTCAAACCATTTATACCATTTAGGGTTCCATTACAAAATTATACCATGCAATAGTTCAATGAAAGTCCAACAATTCTAACCAAGAACATTCTCATAGGCTTTTTATCAAACATGTTAAAGGCATAGTATTTGTAGAGCCAAAAACAAGTACCAATTAACCATTCCCATGCAAACAAATGTTCAAACCACCATTAAAATATGTAAATTCATAATTAAATCATGGGAAAACCATAAGCAAGCATTTATAACCAAAAAGCCCAAAATATATTTGAAAATCTAAAACCATACAACAATTATGCCATGAAAACAATTCATAAAATATGCCTTTAGTTGGAATTAACAATGAGGGAGGAGTAACATACCTTAGATAAAGAAGAAGATGAGAATAAATCACCCCTATGAGCCTCAATTGACCACCTTGAAGGAAACCCTAGCCTTTTATTAACCTAAGAGCCTTGAGAGATCTTGAGAGAGTTTAGAATGTTTGATTGATTATAAATAGGTTAATGAAGCCCCAAAAAGGTGTTTTAAGTCATGGGGTCCTAAGGATTTATAAGGGAAAATGTCTAGAATACCCCCAACTTAAAATGTACTTGAAACACCTTGGTTTTTGGACCTTAGAAAATTTCCTGGAATTCTGATCTCTCGATCCAATACTACTTATAGGTACGAGCCGTACATTGGGGTATGAATGGTATGGTCCATTAATATGCTGACCAGTGTTGGTTGGTGAGATGGATTTTGGTTACTGAAATGGGTATGACATAGGGGTACGAGTCGTATTGGTGGTTACGGATTATTTGGTTCCTTAACTTAATCTTAGACTTGGTTCCTTAGGTTGGAGCAGAGTACAAGTGACTCACTATAAGTTGTAATCCAGGGTACGAGTCGTACCCAAGACTCCTATGGTGGACAGTGTCTAAATCTTCCTTGGGTTTAAATCTGCCACGGGTATGAATGAAGGGTACGGATCATATACATTGGATACAACTTGGTTGGATGAGTCTTACGTTGGACAGTATTTGATACAAAGGTTGAGGCTAGGATACTAGTATAGTGTACCACTCGTATCAGAGAGTATGACTCGTGTGGGTTAGTCGTACCCCTGTGACGGGATTTTGGTGCAACTTAAGTGGGGGTATTTTGGACATTTCCCTACTTATCCTAATAAGGTCCCATGACTTCTAACCTACTTGTAAGGTTATTTACCCTATTAATCCATTCATTAACACTTAGAAACTCTTTTAAACACTCTAAAGCTCTCTCAAAAGCTTGTGGACAAAGAAAGCTAGGGTTTCAACTAGAGGATTGATTTGGGGCTTTTCTTGGTTATTTTTTTCCATCATCATCTTGGTTTAAGGCATGTTCTCTTACCTCATTGTTAATTTTATCTAAAGTCATGGTTTTATGAATGTTTTCATGATTTCATTAGTTGTATGATTTTGGTTTTCAAATATGAATTGGGGGTTTTGATGTTAAATGGTTGGTTATGGTTTTCCATGGTTTTAATTATGCTTTTATGTGCATTAATGGTGGTTTTGGATAATTGGATTGCATGAGAATGGTTTAATGGTAATTGTAATGGGTTTTGGTCATATTATACCCTCAATGTGTTTGATAAAATATTTATAAAGATATGTTCATTGCATTGACTACTTTAATGGAACGCTTGCATGTTTTAAAACTTGATAAAGGAATTGTGTATGATTTAAATAGCTTGGAATAGTAAATAGCTAATGGTTATGCTTGTGGGGTACATGGAATCCCCCAAGTGGTTTAATATAGTAAATAAAAGGGCACTTAAAAGTCCCCTTAAACCTATAAATGGTTGGCTAGGGATGATACTTCCAAGTAAGGGTTGGTATGATGATACCAATATCAATGGTCCTTGGTTAATAATTGGTCAATGGTTTGGTTATTTGGAAAATAGTTTTAATTGGGCAATAATGGCGGAAGATGTAGCAAAGCTGTGGAAGGTAGAGATCCCGGGGGGACCAAACCTGGAAACTTATATTTGTCGATATGAGTTTGGTCTTGGTGACCGTATGCATGATGTCACACTATATTTGGGGGATGTACTAGTCATCCTAAGGTTTTCTTCCCTGGTTGTGCGGCTACAGGCACTAGGGCCCTTTCAGTAGGGAAAGCTGAACCCATATAGCCCGTGGGTGGTTTAGGACGACAAAGCTACATAGCCCAAATAAAAATTTTAAAGGCATTCTAAACCCGGTCCCCTTTACTGGCAAGGTTATATATATTTATGTATGGTTGTGTGCATATGGATGGTTTTACTTGGTTTTATAAATGGCGTTATTTTATCCTAATCCTGAGATCATGCTAGCGTTTACCCGTTAACCCATCTACTAGCGATTGTATACCCACGCTATATCGTAACCAGACGTTCTACTTCTTCTACATAGTGATTGACTCGGGGACAGCATTTGGACTAAAATGGTGAGCTTTCATCCTTTTGAAAGGCTCCATTTCATGTTATGGATATTTTTAGACAATTTGGTTTTATTCTGGATATTGGTTTTGGGTATGATTGGGGGCATGTCCTAATCGAATTTTATTACTCTTTTGGCTAAAGGCTTTGTAGTACTTCTATAGGTTGGAATGGGTGGGATCGGTATTGGTATCAGCCTTAGCACTAGTATTGGAATGAAGGTTGGCATCATCGGACATAATTTCTCATTGTTCCATCATATTTCATTTTGGGATTAATTATATTATGTCTTGGAACATATTTGGTTATGGCCTGATTTATGGACCTCATTTTGGTATGGTTGGATTATTGGTATGGGATGGTTGGACTCGATTAGATCGGTCACGGTGGCGATTTTATACCAGATTCATCATGTGAGTTGTTGTACTATCTTGTTACATGCTCGAAATTCAGTCAACTCAGGGCAGGCGGCTTGAGGTTGGGTTGGTAACGGGGGTAGTCTTTGGTACCGGTCAGACTTGGGATACCCATTACAACAAGGTCCCCGGTTAGGTAGCGTCAGTATTTATTTCCCGCAGGAGGGTACGACCACCCCCTATCTATACCCTAGGGTACGAGTGGTACCCACCACTCGTACCCCAAGAAGAATCTCAACCCCCACACTGACCAACCTACGACTCCAAAGTCCCACTCGTACCCAATCATACGATTGGTACCTATAAATTGTACCCTAGGCAGAATAGAATCACCTAGGTTAAGACATAAGACATCATACGAGTTGCATCATATGACTCACACCCCATTATATGACCCTTATAGAGAAGCAGTACCTTTGACAGTAACCAACCCAACCATACTGATTAGCATACGAGTGATGACCCCTAAACTGTACCCCAACATACGACTAGTAACCCTAGACGTATGATGTTCAAAGAAGTCAAAACTCAGGAAATTTCTAAGAATCAAAACCTAGGGTATTTCAGCCTGACCGTGATGGGTATCTCAAGCCCGCCGAGGATCAGAGACCACCCTCTTTTGCTAGTTAAACAAAGCATAATACAACTAGCAGTGGATGAATTCCAAATATATAACAAGATAGAGTTGACTTCAAAACATATAACAAGATAGTTAAGCAACTAGCTCAAAAATAAATCTAAGAACTTTAACATCCATTCAATCCACAGTAATCCATAAAGCCTTTAGTAACCAGGAACAACCTAAGTCAAGACATGCTCCCGGCCATAGCCAAAATGAGTCCAAAAGGAGTAGTCCAAAACATGAATGAAACAAGACCATGGAATGGGGGTCTTCTGGAGAATGGAAGCTCACCACTTTAAAGATGACTCATGAGCTATCCAGAAACTACCTATTACTGTTTAAGTAAAGCAAACGTGTCTCCGTTCCCTGTATTGCGTAAGGATACAACATACAAAGATGGTTAGCAAGATGAGCGCTAGCATGTAACTCAAGGATAAGGGGTAAAGTAATGCCAAGTCCAAAACCACAGTAAAATCACATACACACAGTATACATACATATAATATATAATGACGGGATAGGGAACAAGGTTTAGCGTGAGAGTCAAATCATTAGCCTTGACCGCATAAATTATTAGCATGAACTATGTACATTTCCTGTCATCTAAGCACCCATGGGCTATATGGGTCCATCTCCCTCTGCTGGTTAGGCCTCAATGCATGTTAGTCATATGAATCAGAGATATCCAAGGAAGACCAGGAAATGCCCTGACCCCACTTCAATCCGGGATACAAAAGTATAATATAGTATGAACTGTGCACATGGTCATCAACACCCCCACACTGGCAAACGTGGTTTCTAGTGTTCATCCTCCCTGTGACTTACACCTTTATGGTGATCTATACAACCCCCATTTAAGCCCAATTAAAATGAGTTTCACATAACCGATCCATTTAACCAAGGAATTATCTATTAAGACATCAACCACAGGTATTTTTATACCATTACATTTGCAATATTATAATTATACCATACTAATTCCATCCTCTTGGGAATTCCACGACACTTTTGTTCATTAAATCAAGTCTAGGGAAAGCCACGACCTCCTTAGTCCATTAAATCAAGTTTAAAATCAAAAACATAGCTAACAAGGTCTTTAAAACCTTTTTTATCCATTTAACCATTTATATAATGTAGTAGTTTAGGTAAATAAGCCAAATCATGTGATTAACCATAATTATGCAAGTGGGTTGAGGAAACACAATTTTTAGACCAAAATCATCAATTTGGGGGAATACCTTGACCCCCATCCCATTCACTATACCGATGCACCCCAATGGGTTTCAAAATACATAAATAAAATATGACACTTGCATTAAAACCATGGGAATTCAAATCAAGTAACAATCCTTCAAAACCCTCAACCCAATTAAAAATCCATATTTAAATCCACATGAATAATCATTTAAATATATTATTTAAGTAAAACAAGTTTAAAGAGAGAGGTACATGCATGAAAGTATTAAGAATTATGGAGGGAAGTAACTAATTGGAGCTCTAGAAGTCAAATCCTTAGAAACCCTAGTTGTCTTCCCTTGGGGACTTGAGAGAGTAAGGAGTAGTTTATGATGGAGTATTAGGGAGTTATGGGGTCCCTTAGTTCATTTTAGGTTGTAGGTTTTAATTGGGTAAATATGAAAATAACCAAAGTACCCTTAATTAAGAAACTAGGAAAAAAACTATCGTTAGTGACTATGAATCACATCGTGACTCATGACATCTGGTTACGAGTGGTTGCCATGACTCATGGCCTGGGCTGATACATGGGGCCTCCTTACTATTTATCCTATAAGTCGTACCCTATGACTCATACACTGACCTTACAACTCGTAGGGTCCTAGTCGTAACCACAATAGTAATATTAGGCACCTACTTTGGTTTGGCTACGAAAAGCACACTACGACTCGTAAAGAGTCATTACGACTCGTGGAATCCCAATCATAGTCATAATAGAAACATGGGCAACCCTCACTGTTCACCCTATGACTCAACCCCTGCGACCCATAAAGAGACCTTACAACTCGTTAGGTGAGCCGTAGTCTGAGCAGTAATCTCAAAACTCAAGAAATTTTCAGAGGCAAAAATTTGGGGTGTTATAGGTATCCATTGACCCCCACTTTACCATCTGTAGAAACCTTTGAACTATGATAATGATGATCTTCAACCCTCTTTTTATTTAGTATTGACTTTATCTCTTCATCCTCATCTTCAGATAAAGGATCTGTCATCCAGTTACTCTCTCACATCAGTATGGTAGGACAAATTGCCATGATTATGCACGGCTTAGTTATTCTCCATGGAAATTTTATTAGTCCTATGTTATGCATACCACTCTACCTTCTTTTTATTTTCCTACATCTTACTCCTAAGCTTCTACACAAATCTGTTGGAAAGAGGCACTGCCGAAGAGCTTCATGCACTAAATGGAAATTCTACTTAGGACCTTGTTGATAAAATATTAGATAGAATTATTATCTGGAAGCAAGTGGATGTATTTCATTATAATAAAGGCAGATGGTACAATCGATCGCTACAAAGCTCGGATAGTTTCTCAAGGGTACAAATAAATACATGGGGTGAATTATGAGGAGACTTTCACACCTATTGTTAATATGACAACCGTACAAATATTATTTGTCTTAAATTTACTAAAAGGTTGGACTTTACATCAGTTGGATGTGAAAAATACATTTCTTCATAGTGACTTGGAAGAAGTTGTGTTTATGAAATCACTACTTGGGTGTGTTCTGTCAAGACTAAATGTTGTTTGTCGTATTTGAAAATCTCTCTATGGATTAAAACAAGCTCCCTAAGCTTGGTTTGACAATTTTCAATCCACAATTCAAACTACGAGCTTCTCTCAGAGTTCTCCAAATCATTTCTTGTTTCTTCATACTTCTCCAGTAGGTATTATAGTATTTCTCATCTATATTGATGATATCATTTTCATATGAAATGATCCAGAGAATATGTCTAAGTTAAAAGAATTCTTGCATACCTCATTTAAGATGAAGGACTTGGGAAGACTTATATACTTTCTTGGACTTGAGGTTCTATGCTTGTCTATTGGGATAATTCTTACACAATAAAAGTATGCTAGTGATTTTGTTGCAACGGCTGATCTTACTGATGACAAGGTTGTAGACACCCCAATTGAGATTAATACGAAGTACAAGGAGACTAATGGAAAATCATTCAGTGGTCCGATATTGTATGGGCGGTTGGTGGGATTATTAGTTTATCTCACTAAGACAAGATTGGACATCTCATACGCAGTACAAGTTCTAAGACAGTTTATGGCTAATACGTACACTAAAAATAGTTCTAAACTAGTTTATGGATAATCCTTACCCTATACATCACACTGCATTATTTTGTGTCATTTGATATATTCATGGTTCTATGAACCAAGGTGTTCTCATCTATTCTGATTCTTCTATACATCTTGAAGTATATAGTGATGTAGATTTGGCTGGTTATCCAAATTCTCATTGCTCTGTTCCTGGTTGATGCATGTTTCTTGGCACATCCGTGATATTTTAAAATTTTAAGAAACAATTTCATACTTCTAAATTATTTTTGGAGGCTAAGTATCGGACTATATCGACAACAAGTTCAAAAATTAATTGTTATGATGTTATATCCCTACAGTGTAACATGCTGATAACAGTAGTGTATTCAAAATAACCACAAATAGATGCAATATGAAAACACAAAGCATATAAAGGTGGAATGTCATTACATTCATGAATTAATTGTTAATCATCTCATCACTGTACAACATATTTCTTGTTATGATCAACTTGCTTATTTGTTTATAAAGGCAATAATACACGTAAGACATTGGTATTTTATCTTCAAATTGCTACTGTGTGACCATCGATATTAATTTGAGAGGATATGTTTACAAAATATTCTCTTTCCTAGAATAGGACTTTATTTGATTGTATAGTTATAACAATATATACTTTTTCCTAGAATAGAACTCTAACCCTACAATTGTGTAGCTATAAGTATTCCTACAGTATCATGTAATGGCAAGAAGAAACTATTCAGAAAATCTCTGTTTTCTCTATCTCGTTTCTTTATCAAGTAGTAATAGTATTTGATTAATCAATTCAAAAACTTTTTTCAATATTCATTATGCATAAAATGGTAGAGATGAATTTATATTTGTAGCTTAAGAACATGTGAATCGAGATGACCTAAATATGTTGATTTATATATTATAACATGCCTAATTAATATGAACAAAATCGAAAGAAGTAATGCCTATGAAATTGAATTAGAACAATAAAATGAAAGAATAGAATGACCCTGACATCTAATGCAGCGTCACCAAGCAAAGTTTGATCTTGTTAATAAAATTTACGCAACAAATGATGGAATAATACAAAAGCTTAAGAATATAAGAGAGTAATGTATTGCCAAGTGGGTAAATGATAATCCAGTGATCCCTAATAACTAAATAAAAGATTATTTATACCTAAATTCTAGGAAGCACTATCCGTTAATTTCTTCTTCATAAAATTCATCAACTCATCTGTACGTTTGCTTTAGTATGCTGACTAGTTAAGATTTCAGACTCTTTCATAATGACTGAATTCTTGATCTTATGACTTATCTTGACCGAATACAACCTAGTGTATGCTCGTATTTTAGGAGTTATACGAATTTTTTATTGATATAACATCGGTCATAATTGATTCGACTCCAAATCTTTCATGGGTAGAATTACCCTTATCAGTCACGTTCAGATGAGGCAACCATTTGATGTTTTTCTTGGTGATTTTCTTATATCTTTTTTCTTGTCACTTGTCACTTTTTGATTCATTCATATATCAACATGATTTTTAATCATACAATTATAGTATATAATATGAATTTGTGTTTAATGAAGATTCTAAAACTATTTTGAGAAAAAATAAATATTTTTAACTTATGATAGTCATGGGTGGAGCTACGTTGTAGCAAGTATAGTCAAATGAACAATCTTTATCGAATTTTTTTTTGGAGTGTATAGATTAAATATAATAGTTTTTAAATATATAATAATAGTTGCACAGTCTTGGCATAGAAGGCAGCAACAACCCAGCGGTCAAAGGAGTGCAAATTCACCCCAGCCACACGGGTTTGAACCTCAAGTCGAACAATCTTTTTTTCTTGGCATAAAGTACGATTTTAAAAAAAATTGACTACTTTCTTAAAGAAGTTTATTTTTTACTTTGTTTTTTTTAATTAAATAAAAAATAGATTTTTTTAAACAAAGGTCAGTACAATTTTTCATGCACTTTAAGTTTAATTTATATGTATACACACTAGCCTCCCCAAACTTCATTTATGAGATTGCTTTGGATATGTCGTTGCTGTACAATAATTTATGCCCTGGTTTTCTTTCTTTTTTTCACCTCTCGATTCTAAAAGTATGAACATCTTTGACGAAAAACCCAGCTCTACCACTGCTGATAGCATTCAGAATCACTTATCTTTTAAAAAAAAAGACCAAATATCTTAATTTTTTAAAAATAAATACAATATTAAAAAAAACAATTTTAACTTTTCCAAAATTTTACCGAATTTTTTTTCTTTTCAAAAGTTTGATCAAACAGACTATAACAAGAAAACAACATGATTTAATTCTCGAAAAATGTGTGTAATGTACAACAAAAACTTATTCATGTCTGATTTTTACATCAAGTCAATACATGCATGACATGTGTAATTTTACTTAACCAAATTAATTATTCCTTATATTTCATTTTACTTGACACATGTTGACTTGACATTTCAAAAAATATTTACTAGGATTTTATTTTACTAAACTAACCTTATTTACTATACTTTGAAAATTTTAATTTGACTGGATACTTTATATAATCATTAAATGATATAGCTAATATTGAAAGAATGTCATTAAATTATCTTAATTTTATAAATTAGACAAGTAAATTAAAATAACTAAATTTAATAAGAAGGTCAAGTAAAATGGAATGGGGAAAGTAATATGTATTTTACTTCATTAAATTACTTAATTATGATAAATTATATTAGTTTAATATAAATACCGGACGTGGATGTTAACTAAATTTTCATCCAACTGACTAGATAAGGATTATTGCTATTGACTCTTCAATTTTAATTATCCATTATTTGTCATATTGACAATCTTTTTGCATTTCTTCTTCTTTTTTTATTTTTTTATCTCCAATAACTGTTTATTTGATCATTGAAACTAAAAAATAGATAATAGTATATGATAAAATATATGATATTACATTATTCATGTAATTAATGTATAATTTACGTATACGAATAGGAAAAATAAATATAAATTTGACATGCTATTTATAAAAAAAATCCTGTCAATTACCTTCCACTTTATTTATCACTTTCCTACTGGTCCACTGAAAACTTTGTCCATCCTTGGCCTCATTAGCATCTCATTTTCCCAATTAAACATAGTTTCTTTCTTTTTCCTCTTTAAAAAGTCTATTGACAATTCAAACGTCTAAATATTATTGTCGTGTTTCCATAAAAGGAAGAAAACGATAGTCTACACTATATAATTCAAGGTTTAACAACCATGATTTGATATATATTTTACCAAACACACTAGTACTTTAACAAAATAATTAAAGTTAGAAGAGGGTTGTTAACTTTGTTTTTAAATTATAAGAAATAATATTCACTTATTTTCATTTATACATCAATGGTTAATTGTATGCGTAGTCCAAGAGGAACTTCGATACCGAAAGTAATTTTAGACTTTGTAGCTTTAAAAATATCATGTCATTTCTATAGCGGTAAAGGTATGTTATTGAAGATTTTTTAAAAAATTAGTATCTTAATGAGTCCTCAAATACGATATTTTTAAAACTGTTTTAAAAAGACAAATTAAATTAGATGGAACACTATTTGTCTAAATACAAAAATACTTAATCGAAAAAGACAGTTGTATATATCTATATCTACCTATATCTATAATTTATATCTATATCTATAATCTATAATCTATAATCTATAATCTATAATCTATAATATATTAAAAGTGTAAAGACCCTTTGAACTTTTTGCACTTCATTAAAAAGCTCCTCAAGAAACAAAATCATCTTTTTACTATTTTTATCAAATTATAACAATACATTAATACTTATAAAAAATAATTTTTGGAAAATAAAAACAGATCTTATTTAAAGCAAACTTTTGGACTCGTACGAGTCCTAACAATACTAGTCCTAACAAAATAAAAGCTAACTTATTCTTGAAAAGTAAAGACTACAATTAATATTTTACAAACATACAAACACTTTGCAAGTTGTCCTAATACTAAGGTACCAAAAAAAAAGGAATACTCTGGGAATCATATTTTTGGCAAATAAAAAATTGCTTTATTTTTTATTTTTTATTTTTTATTTTTTATTTTTTATTTTTTATTTTTTATTTTTTATTTTTTATCAAAACTATTGTAGGAGTATATATTTACTTTGACAAAATAAAAAAATTATCGTGAGTCTTTTTATTATAATATAAGAGTTCTCTTTTATCCTAATACAAATCATTTAGAAGTCCAAAATTAAACTTTTTTTGGTTTATTAATACTCTTATAAAAGGTGTTATTTTGTGTGGTGATTGAATTGTTATTCGCAATAAAAAGCACAAATAGTTATTTTTTTCATTTAATTTGATCGTCTCTTTATTTTAATTTTTCTTACAAATTGATGATCGATAATTGTTTGACAATTTTTTAGGTGAGTAGTTTCTGATTTAACAGCTTGGATAATGCCCATTGCAATTGGAGATGTTCGAACAAAAACTTATTGATTTAAGGATTGAACAGTAAAGAGACGTTAATTTGAATACGACTCTAAATGAGTTAGTCAGACTATATGTTCAAACATTTTTTTCTTATTTTCGAGATTGTTCTAGCTAAATTTATGTATTGCAATAGGAGGAGATATGAAGAGGATGATGTTAGTATATTAATTAGTGATTGGCTTTAATTGGTGGCATCAACAAAAGATACTCACGGGAAGGTGGGGTGGGGTGAGGGGAATCTAGAATTTAAACTCTATGGATTCAATATCTAAGGTTTCTTTACAAAAAAGTTTTTCTTATTCCCATTCATTCGTTTTGTTTTAAAATCATAGGTTCACACCTATTTGATAATTTTTTACACATAAATTTGTGTTTCACGTTGAAAGTATTGAATTCAGATGAACTCAGTGCAACAACTCTGCATAACAATATGACTCCAAAAGAAAAATAGATGATACCTGAAGGATAAGAGATTATGAAAAAAATGTATTTGATTGTGATTTGAGGTAAGTTTTCTTCACAAATTTTATTCTAATGCCAATTACTACTTTCTAATAATGTTACAAGTGAAGAAAATAAAAGAAAATATCTTTTCTTCTTCGGCTAAGGTGCGAATATTTCGCTCTCTTTAAGGAGATTCAATCTCACGCAGTAAATAGTTTCACCGGCCCAGTAGTAATCTTCTTGACTTGTGTCCTCCAGGATACAACAGCCTTCTCACAAAGAACAACTCAACAACTCTGGACAAGGGTTGATTTCAAAACTCCACAAAAAAAATACCTCCCTTCAACTAATAAACTCTCTTTTTACTAACTTTTTTGTGAACTCTATATTATCTTGTACTTAGAAAAATATGCAAGACCACCTATATTTATAAGTGAAGAAATCTTTCATGCAATGAATAAGAAGAAATAAATGGGAAGACTTACAAGAACCAATGAAGAGAATAAAGATAGAAATTACACGAGTTATAAGAAACTTACGTTCATATTCTACCACCAGTAATTATTGTAATTAATGACTCATACACAAATAAAATAAAAGTTTGGGAGGCTGAAAATTACAGCCATGCAACGTGAGTTTTAGTGTCAAAATATGAAATTAAAGTAACAGATAAATTGATATCAATTGCCAACAACTAATGGCAGTATAACTACTACAAGTAACAAAAAACTCCCACAATGTTTTTGTCTTAAAGTGGCTATTATAACCATGAATTAGACATTAAGAAAATATTAAAATATTCAAACTTCATCAATCTATCACTCAATTTAATATTAATAAGAAAATCTACTAGCTAAATAAAGACTACTATACATAATCAAGGTGTGCTCTGCATTGAACCTCCGTTTAGTAAAATAATATTTTTTTACTTCTGAGTCGTAGTGGTTTCAATCTTGAACTATGACTGCTTGAGGGAAATAAAAAGTCACTGCTTACACATAATAGGCAAGTTATTGATATGAACTTTATAGTCAGCAGATTATGGCCTTGTGCTATCCCGGTTTCATGAGTGTCTTTGAGAATGAGCCTAGTTCTCATAGGAAGCGACCTACTTCCACACTCACATGGGTGAAATCTGTCGAGAGCGCTCCTGTAATTTTAGCACCCCACTTTACGAGCTACAGATTTTCATTAAGAGTTTTTTAAACTCAACCTCCATAACCATTACAGGAATAAATGCACTCACATCATAGGAAAGGATAAAAAAAATGTATATTTCACAACAAGTCATCATGTAATTCATTTTTTCTCATTAAACCTGATTATAGGGTCTCTAGTCCCCAGGTTGGGCTTCCACACACATGACTTAGGAATTTATAGGTTTCAATCCCACCCCCTCGATGTGCTCCGGACTTTTTCTCTTACTAAGGCCTTAGTCAATGGATCTGCAAGATTATCACAAGATTTGACATAATCAACATTAATGGTGTCATTTGTCACATTACTGTGTTTTCTACTTATAGGTCTGTATTTACCATTGAAACAATGATTTAGAACTCTACCAATTGCAGAGTTGTTATCACTGTTGACACCTAATATTTACCCTCCACAACTGAGTTATATTTTAAGTTTCTTTGGTTTTAAATAAAATTGAATTGTTTATTTTATCGGATAAATTCTTTCTAAAATATTAATTTGGGTAAAATTTATCATTAAGTAACAAATTATATATTTTTTGTATTAACTAGTTTAGGTGTACGCGCTTTGCGCGTGTACCTCACTTTAATGATTTCAAACATTACACTATATAGGATATTTGTTTAAATAATAAAGATGCATATAATAATTAAATTTAATATCTTTTGAGCATGTAAAGATGAAGAATTTATTTATTAAACCTAACCTTTACCAAAAACGATAATAGAGATATCAAAATAATACAACTAAACTTAAATTTTACACAAAAATTTCTCAAAGCCAATCGAGATCATCTACGAACAGTAAACTACCACAAAATAACAAACTAATAGAGATATTACAATAATACAATTAAACCTAACCTTTACTTAAAAAAAAATTTAAAGCCGACCGACATTCATCTAGCATCTGTAAATTAAAATAAAATAATAAGATAATAAAGATATCAAAACAATACAATTAAACCTAACCTTTCTACAATAAATTATTCAAAGTCAACCAACATTCATCTACGACCTGTAAACTATAAAAAAAAAATATAATAGTGATCACAAAGCTTCAATTTTGATCCAACTAATTTTTATCTGAGCGAAAATTTTTACCCTAAAGAATGATTTTGAATGAAAACAAAGAAGATTTATGTATACGCACATGTTGAATTCTATTATACTGACAAAACAGTGAAGAAGAAGAGAGTTAGAAAATCAAACATCTACCAATCTAGACATGCAATCAAATCAAGTTAGATGGGCATCAATCATATTCTCTCAATAGGCAAACCGGTTTGTTCTCTAGTTTAACGTACATCTCAATATTTATAGAAGTATTTTCTTAATAGAGTCCTATTTTAGGAGTATTTTTCTAATTGAACAGTAGAAAGAAAAATATTAAGTAATTCTCCTACCATATATTTTAGGAGTCCCATATATTTTAGAAAGTCTAGTAGGAAGAAAAATATTAATTAATTCTCCTACCATATATTTAGGTGTCTCATATATTTTAGGAAGTCTAGTTAATATAATAAAAAATAATTAAACAATACATTGAAAAAATGGTGAAAAGACAATTTTATCTAAAGAAAAGTCTTTTAATGAAGGGCAAAAAGTTCAAATCACTTTTCTAAGTTTCTTCACACTTTTAATATATTATAGATATATACGGAAATGTATTATTTTGTTACTTAAATGACTATTTTACTAAAAAATGGAATTTTGATCAAGAGTTATGTTGAAAATTTATTAAAATGGATAAAATCTTGATATAAGCATAATTTTTTCTTGAAAATAATTTATTTAGAAAATATTTGTTTAATTTTATTAGATCGAGAAGCTTGGGATTAAATTAGTTGTTAATTTATTTCAATTTTTGATTAAATTTAGCCAATTAATTAAATTTGATCTTAATTGAAATCAACTTGCAATTGGCCAATTGATTTTCAATTAGGTTAAAATTTAAACATAATTGACTAAAACTCAAAAAAAATAGGCTATTTGATAAATAGCTTAAACCTAATACAATTGGGGTTATTTTTAAAACAACCTCAAAACCTCCTTACAACCATCATCCTCTTTTCCATTCTTGAATTGGGCCACCAGCCCAATATCCACAGCCAAACCCGCCCCAACACCAGCCCATTTTCGCCCCAACCTTACACTCCCTTTTCTCAACCCAATAAATCCAAACCAACCCAACTTTCTTTTCCCTTTTTTTTTACACACCAACGACCAAACAACAACAGCAACCAAACACCACCGTGTAAACTACAACAGCAGAAACGGCAAAACCCATCTCGACAAAAAGAAAACGTTCCATCAACAACGTTAACAACAACTTCACAACACGCCAACGCCTTCAAATTTCGACAACAGCTTTCAATAATGAGTCCCAACGGCAAAGCCCTAGCCGTCCCCCACTTACCATTTTGACCTCGTTGTACAAGCCATCTATGGCTAAAATTAAATGAATTTCATCCTTTTCAGCTATGATTCACCATTTTGGGTAAGTAATTAATGCCCAATTCAAGAAAACCACTCAATTTCAGTTTTCAAATTCGGAAAAACTCTAATTCTTTCTCCTATAAATAGATATTGGGGGTTAGAGGTGAAAGGCGGGAATTTTGGGGAAAAATTTGGTGGTTTTGGAGGCGTGTGCTTTCTAACCTCACGCAACCAAGATTCTCGAAAAACACTCAAAGATCAAGATTTGATGACTCCGTTCGAACTTCGTTGATCATAATCAAGTCTAGGTGGTGAAAGTTAGTTGCCAAGACTCGTCATTCCGAGTTCGTTGCTCCGTAAAAGGTAATCTCATCTCAGTTTTTTTTTCTTTTTTTCTTCTTGGCGTTAATATCGATTTTCATAAGTAGTCGTAAGAATGTGGAATTGTTTGTTGTAGAAGCCTTGGAGGCGATAGGATCTTCGTGTAATGGTGTTTGTTATATAGTTGTGATTGATAAATATTTTTTGCTTTAATTGAGTTAGCTACTGTTTGGCTTATATTTCTTGTCCTAGTTTCGTTTAAATATGGCTTATTAAATCTGAATCTTTGTTGTTGTTGTTGTTTAAGCTTTTGTTTTGGTTTAAAATCATGTTATTCAAGCTTGATTATTTTTGCTTTTGCTTTGTTTTTTTTTCTTAGTCACACTTAGGCCGTTTAGTCTGGTTATGGATTTATTTGTGGTCAAGATGTTGAGTTTATATAATCTTATTGTTTTATATGCATAGTGGTGTTGATTGTATCCCATAGTCCATTGAAAAGAATCTGTCTGTTTGCCCTAGAATGTAATTTTTTTTTGTTTTGTTTTCGCCTAAAGTATCTTGACACAAATCTGATTTTCCTCTCTTAAAATATTTTCAAGTTTGAATAAGTATATAACAACAACAATAAACCCAGTGTATTCCCACAAGTTTGAATAAGTAAAGAACTGCTTTTTTTTAGAAAGATCACGTTTTTCCTTCTCTAAACCAATTCCTTGATCCTGCTTGCAACTTGACTATAGCATTGAAGTGTGGAAATTTTGTTGAATACATGGCTTTTTTTTGTTGAAATTTCTAATCTCGGAACATCTTTTCTTCCAGTCCATGATAGTAAGTTTGGAATAAATTTAGTTTTGTTTGAAACATGAATTATGTCTCATTGTGAACAAAGTTGCATCAATTTTTCTTTTTTCTTGTGGTTAAATCTCATCCTTGTTGCATACTTATGTGAATACTAATCTTATTCCTTTTTCTTTATATGCATGAACTCCTCCGCCAGTCCCTCAGACTCCCATTCCTCGCATTCCATTGGGTTAAACTCAACTTGCATCAAGTCCAAACCTCCTCCAAGTCCAAAATGAACTAATACATGAAGAAAAAATGAATTAATATACCATGGACTGCTTCTGATATACACTGTATACAGCGGATATATGGGTTTTCCCGGGTCGGAGATGGCTGGTATACACCAGTGTATCCATAATGAAGTTGGAAGCTTGTACATGGATTTTTATACTCAGATATACAACGTATATACAAAAAACGCAGGGGAAAGAACTGTGATATTCAGCTGATATACACTTCCGAAAAAAGTCCGTAATTCAAATCCCAAAACTGGGCAGCTTTATTAATGGGACAATTAAGGGTGTGTTTGGTATGAAGTTCCAGTTTTCTTATGTTTGGTTGGCTTATATGTTTTGAAAAATGTTTTCCAAACCAACTTATTTTCTTTAAATTTAAGGAAAATGAATTCCCTTCAAAAATTAAAAAAAACATTTTTCAAAACTTTCTTTCAACCTCACTTTAAAGTTAAAATGTTCATACAATTTTTAAAATCATCTACCCGTCCACAATACCCGACACAACCCCTAATCCCACCTCTATGCCTACCCCCACCCCACCCCACCCTCTACTCCTACTCCTACCCTCACCCCCTACCCCTAAAAATTTAATTATTTTAAAAAGTATTTCAAAATTTTTTCTTAGTCCATCTCCTGTCCTCACTCCATCCCTACCCCTACCTCTACCAGCCCCTTTCCAAAAATAATATCTACATTTTATTAAAAAATTCAATTTTTTCTCTTACCCCACACCCCTACCCTTCCTCCCCCTTACCAGCCCCCTCTCCCATCCGTTCCCCCACCCCACCCCTCCAACATAAAAAATTAATTAATTTATGTTTTAAAAAATTTTAATTTTTTTCTTCCCCTTTCCCCCTCACTCCTTTGTCCTGAACCCCAGCTCCTACTAACCTCCCCTCCCCCCTCCTCCCCGCCAATTTTTTTAAAAAAAATTAAAACTTTTTCTTACCCCACCCCTACTGCCTATTCTGACACCCCCACTCATTCGCGTACCAACCCCTTTCCCAAAAACCAATTTAGTTTTTTTTTTAATTTATTTTTAAAAAAGAATTCTAAAATGTATTTTTATGCTTTAGCTAAATACTAAAATGTATTTTTGAAAAATATTTTTTCATTCACCAACCAAATACTAAAAAATATTTTTCAGAAAATATTTTCCATCCACCAACCCAACATAAGAAAACAAGTAAGAAATCAACTTGTTTTCCAGGAAAACATTTTCTAGGAAAATATTTTCCATGGAAAACATTTTTCTTCATACCAAACACACCCTAAGGGCTCAATTTCTATTCTTGTATTATGTTTGTAGCTTATATATAATTCATCTTTGTTTATGTGTACTAACATTTAAATAAATTAATCTAGATAAATTTCCTAAAATGTTGTCATTTTATTTTATCTTTGTTTTCTTTCTTTAAGTCATAATTTCTTTTTTTTCACCTAATTTGATCTTATCTAAATGGATTAAATTGGTTCCTTCGGTTCTTCTTCCTAAAACTAGCCTTTTAATAAATTTTAAGTATTCTATTCCAAAATGGCGTTTCTGTTACTCACGTAATTAATAGTTCATTTAGATTAAAATAATTTTCTTCAAACTCAAGAAACTAAATTTTCTTATAAATTTTAACTTTCTATATATAATAAGATACTTTTAATTTGATACTCACTTAACATTTTTTTCAAAAAGTGTTATTTATAACCAGAACGGACTTTCTTATGGTACTACTACTAATAATAATAATATAATTATAATCTTCTTCTTTTAGAAAAGAAAAATTCATTTTTCTCTTAAATCTAGAGAAAAAAATGGCAATTTAGTTTAATTCAAATAGAATGTTTTTCCTTTGAATAAATACATGTCATTTTAAATAAATAAATAAATAAATAAATAATTTTAACATTCTCTACAAAATCAAGTGTTTACAAAAATCAACCTTTTCCAAAGTTAGTCATTTTTAAGTTAGTCAAAAATATTTGATACACCGTTTTAAACAGATGCTCCTAAGTGCCTTAGAAACCTTCTTAGGGCGTTAATTGAACTCTTACCCATTATCTCTAGTTTTAAAAGTTTATTTCTGTTTTTGAACCTTTGAAACTCTTTTAAGTTTTTCTTGATTTTCTATAAAAATCAAGTGGCGACTTTGTGAATTTCTTAAAATTATTTTAAATTTTCTTTTAATCTTTTGAAATAGTTTTAAGAGGTCAAAAACCATTTTCTCTTGCCAAAAGAAATTCGGAAAAGGATAAAACAATCACAATGAATTAAAGTATGAGAAATTTATTTTTTAAAATAAGGTATTTAAAATAACAAATCTCTCAATCAATTCGCTTACTCACTAGCTGAAGCTAAAACAATTTGCTCAGCCTCCATGGTAGAGTTAGCAATAATAGTTTGTTTTTTAGATTTTCAACAAATAGCACCACCACCTAAAGTAAAAATACAACCAATAATAGATAAAGAATCACTTGATAAAGTGTTTCATCCGCATCACAAAAGCATTGAAGTACAACAGGATAATTTTTATAGAACAAGCCACAAGTTTTTGTTTCAATTAAATATCTTATTACTCTCATTATATCATGCCAATTTTATTACTTGACTTACTTAAATCTACTAAGTACTCCTACTGCATGTACAATATCAGGCCTACTGCAATCAGTCACGTATCTCAAACTTTCAATTATGTTGACATATTTCTTTTAATTGATAACATCATTTTTATTTTCAACAGAAAATAAGTGAACACTAGAATCAAATGGAGTTACAACATGCTTGCAATCAAGGAAATAATATTTTTTTCAAAATTTTCTCAACATAATGTTGTGTCAAGGAAAATTCAATCACATGTTCTAGTAATTTTTATTCCTAGAATAAAATTTATCTCACCAAGATCTTTCATATCAAAATGACGTCAAAGAATGTTTTCAGTCTCTCCAATAACATTCATGTTAGAGCCAAAGATCAATAAATCATCAACATATAGGCAAATAATAACATGCGAAGTATTTCAAGACTTATGATATATGCACTTATCACACTCATTTGTTTTAAAATCATTATCAATCATGCAGGAATCAAACTTTTTGTGCTATTGCTTAGGTGTCTGTTTCAAGTCACATAGGGATTTAGTAATTTTACATACTTTTCTTTCTTGGTCAGCCTCAACAAAACACTTGGATTGTTCCATATAAATTTCCTCATTTAGGATTCCGTTTTAAAAAATAGTTTTTACATCCATTTGATGAATTTGTAAATAAAAAATTACCGCAATAACAACTAAAAGTCTAATGAATGTAATTCTAGTTATCAGAGAAAAAGTATGAAAAAATTCTAGGCCTTCTAGTTGCTTAAAACCTTTAGCCTCTAGCCTAGCCTTATATTTATCAACATATTCATTCAATTTTAATTTTTTACGTAATAATCATTTACATTCAATTGTTTTACTACCCGATGGTAAATCAACTAGCTTTAAAATTTTATTGAAAATTAGTGATTTCATTTCATTATTTACAGTCTCTTTTCAAAAAATAGCATCAGGTGAAGACAACGCTTCTTTTAAAGTGGGAGGGTCATCTCTAACGTTAAAAATATAATAATCGGGACCAAAATCTTTTTCTATTCTAGCTCGTTTACTTCTTTCTAACTCAAAATCATTATTTTCTTAATTTTCAAAATAAAAGTAGAAGAATTAGGTAGTGACAAAATATTTTCTTCAGTCCTTTGACCCCCACTATTTTTGGAATCAAAAGAAAATTTATTTTCGTAAAAAATAGCACCACTAGATTCTATTATAATACTATATTTAAGATTAAAAAATTCACAAGTTGTAGTATTTTGAAGCATAACCAAGAAAAGTATGAGCAACAACTTTTTTACCCAACTTAGAGATTTTAAAATCCATTAACCTTACATAGGTTAAAGCAACCCCAAACTCTTAGATATTTCAAATTTAACTTATAATATTTCCACAACTCAAAAGGTATTGATTTGGTCTTTTTATGAGGCACAAGATTCAACACATAACAAGCAGTCAAAAGAGTTTCATCCCAAAAATTTAAAGGTTAACAAGACTCAATTAACGTGATATTAATTAACTCAACCAAAGCTTTATTTTTTCTTTCCGCTACATCGTTAAATGCGGGCGAATAAGGAGGAGGAGTTTCATAAATTATACCCAAAGATCTAACAAAAGAATTGAACTAATTAGACTCATATTCACGGACTCTATCATTTCTTATTCTTTTTATTTCTACCAAACTGATTTTCAACTTCATGAAGAAAAGTTTTACAATTCTCAAAAGCATCACTTTTATTTTTCATTAAGTAAACATATGTAAACTTAGAAAAATATCAATGAAAGTGATAAAATATCTATTTTCTCCACGGGTTAAAATTTTTCCAAGTTCACAAATATCAGTATGAATTAATTCTAATAAATCATTCTTTCAACTTGAAAATGAGGCCTTTTTGTGATTTTGACTTTACTACAAGTCTCACATTTTCCAAAATACTTTTCGATCGTTGAAATTAATCATAAACTACTCATGATTTTTACATAATGATCATTTATATGAAACAAACAAGCATGCTAAAAATTAGTTGAAGAAAGCATATAACAAGAAGTAGATGTTTTATTTACTTCAACATTCAACTTGAACATCTCATCACAAGCATACCCTTTTCCCACAAAAATATTATTTTTCACAATTACATATTGATCAGATTCAATAATCTGTTTGAGCCTGCTTTATTAAGAAGAAAACTAGACATCAATTTTTTCTCATGGAAAAAGTATAAAGTACATCTTTTAAAATTAATACCCTTTCAGAAGTAAAACTCAACTCGACATCTCCTATTCCAAGCACTTGAGTTGTGTGAGAATCTCCAAGCATGATGATTTTTAGCTCCTCAAAAGGAGTATAGTTTTTAAATCAGTCATTGTCATAACAGATATGACGTTTGCACTAGAGTCAGCCTACCATTCATTAACATTCTCCACTATTTTTATGTCTGATATCACCGCCATAAATAATTCTTCGATGACATTTGCTTGAGGTGTAGGCCCATGTTTCTGAAATTTGTAAAATCGAGCAATATGCTCACTTATGCCGCAAATAAAGTACGATCCCTCTTCTTGAATATGTTGATTTTTTGTTTGGTTATTTCCACCATTATTGTCCTTGGAATGTCTACCATCATTTTTCTTGCTTCTTCTTAGGCTTCAAAGTAGTATTTTTATTAGTTTCAGGAGTAGCTTTATTTGAATTAGTTAAATTTACCTTCGGTGTGATGTTGTTCTCTTTTATTTGCAAAAGTGTATCTTGGCCCCTTGCTTCTTCTTCCATGTGGATTCTCATTATCAAATTCTCAAGAGAAGTTTTCTTTTGGCTGTGGCGCGTAGTTTTTTGAAATTCCTTTTACGAGGGTGAAAGTTTATCAATTATGCCACAAACAATAAGGTTATCTCCAATTTTGACTTCTTCAAACCTGAGCTCTCCAACAATCATTATGAAGTCCTGAGCTTGGTCTATCATTGATTTGTTGTCCATTATTTGAAAACAAAAAAATATGCAAGCCGCATATTTTTTTGCTACAGCCTCCTCAGTGTCATACTTACTCTGCAATGTTTTTCAAATTTTCTTTGCACTGGAGTAAGTTTCATCATAATAATTATAAAAATTAGCAGATAGATAATGAAGTAAAAAATAACAACACTTGTAATAGTCACCATCGTATTATTCAACTTTCTCTTGAAAAGAAATAAGTTCTTCGTCATTCATGGAAGAGTTATCTACTTTGTTTGAATTCTTCTCAGTTAACGCATAAAAAATATTGAGAAGACTTAAGTAGAAAAATACTTTATCCTTTCACCTCTTGAAATGAGTACCGTTGAATCGGAATGACTTGTTAAGATCTTCCATCTTGACATCTGCGGATTTTTCATTTGTTGCCATTGAATCTCCTTAAAATTGTTGGAGAAAATTACAATAATATTACAACTGAAAATTACAAGTGAAGAAAATAAAAAAAATATCTTCTTCTTCGGCTAAGGCGCGGATATCTCACTCTCTTTAAGAAGATTCAAGCCCGTTGCAGCAAATAGTTTCACCGGTCCAGCAGTAATCCTCTTGACTCGTGCCCTCCAGAATACAACGGTCTTTTCAGAAAGAACAACTCAACAATTCTGGACAAGTATTGAGTTCAAAGTTCCACAAAAAGAACGTCTCCCTTCAACTAATAAACTCTTTTTTTTACTAACTTTTTCGTGAACTCTATATTATTTTTTACTTAGAAAAATATGCAATACCACCTCTATTTATAGGTAAGGAATCTTTCATGTAATGAATAAGAAGAAATAAATGAAAAGATAAATAGAATAGAGGTTACAAGAGCTACAAGAGCTAATGAAGAGAATAAAGGTAGAAGTTACAAGAGTTATAAAAAATTTAGATCCATATTCTACCATCACTAACCATTGTGATTAATGGCTCATAACACAAATGAAATGGAAGTTTTTTTTAAGGCTGAAAATTGTAACCATGCAACGGGATTTACTGTTAAAACATGGGAGTAAAGTAAAAGATAAATTGGCATCAATTGCCAACAACTAACCGTTGTATAACTGTTGCAAGTAACAAAAACTCCCAGTGTTTTTGTATTAAAGTGGCTATTATAACCATGAATTAGGAATTAAAAATATTAAAATGTCCAAACTATATATATATATGTGTATGTAAGTATGTATGCAAGAATTACACATCTCTAGACTTTTGTGGCCCACAAATTTTGGTAATTAATTTAATTATCATGTTTCTCTAATAAATTGTTTATCAGATACAGTCAGATCTCTCTATAATGTCGTTTCGTTATAACGACATTTCGCTATAGCAACCTAATTTTTTCAGAATCGATTTTTCATATTATATTTTACTTTTCTATTACGCTATTTTACATATAACAATAATGGTGTTTAGTATAACGATACACTTTTTATAAAATTATCTCTCTATAACAACATACTCAAATATTATGTAATAATATTTTGTAAGAAATATATTGTGTACAAAAAAGTACCATAATATATAAGCACGAATATCTAATTTAAAAGAAATAATTGTATTTAAATGATTCACATTAGTTATTTCATAACTTCATGATGAAAAGACTACCTAATTTTTATCTTTTTACACTCATGTTCTTTATAATTTTCATACTTTTGTTTATAGCAGCTAAATGAGATTTGAATATCAAATGTCAGTATACATATATAACAACACATCTTTATAACAGTCATGAAATTTTCAGACAAACGTTATCACTATAAACAGATTTGACTGTAGTATTTTACAATTGTGTCCATTTAAGAATTCTCTTGATGGAAAATATTTTATTAGAAATTTTAAGGCAACAATAGCTTATGAAAAAATCTCTAAGGTTAAATTTACCTGATTTTCCGGTTTGTAAAAATAAAAATTGAATTGGAATTAATTTGTTTAGATAGATTGAAATCGAATAATCCCGTGGGATTTTAATAGTACTCCATTCGTTCACTTTTATTTGTTACTTATTTTTAATTGAATTTTTATTTTTACTTATCATTTTTGATATATTAAGAAAAGATAATTATTTTATCTTTAACATTAACTATTTACTATCCAAACTAATTTAAAGACACGATAATAATTATCAATTAATAAAAATATTATGATAAAACAGTCATATTAATAATTAATTTTTTAATAGATATGCCAAGTCAACATGTGACAAATAAAAGACTAACCAAACTAATTTAAAGACACGATAATAATTATCAATTAATAAAAATATTATGATAAAATAGTCATATTAATAATTAATTTTTTAATAGATATGCCAAGTCAACATGTGACAAGTAAAAGACTACCTTAAGTGTTGTTGATATTTTATCTCAAATAATAAATTCTTACAGAAATTAACCGCATAAGAGGCGATCCTGCTTTTCAACCCCGCTTAATAAATTTTACCTATAAGGCAATATTTAAATTTTTACACATAAAACAGACGTTCATGAAATTTAAGATAATGAATCTGCATAATTGATTAGAATTTCGACAAGAGTTAGAACTTATAAAAGTTGTACATAAGGCAAACGTAGACGTTCATGACATTTCAAAATAAAAAAAATCTGCACAATTTATTAGAAATTCTATCTTACATAAAAATGTTAAGAGTTTATTTTTTAATGCGGACAGAAATTAAAGACCGCACACTATGAAAAATAAAGTTCAAGATCGGATATTTGAGAAAAAAATTCGACCAAACACTTCGAGGGAGACTAAGCATAACTTACTGTGTTCTAACACCACATGAACTAGTCCTAATCAGGGCCTGTTCTAGACACAAGCCATTTAAGGCCCAATATTTATTTATTTATTTATTTATTTTGGGGGGGGGGGGGAGGGGGGCATTGTCAACAATTTTTAATAGAACTAGGTTTTACTGGAAGGTTTTTCTTTAAAAAACAAAATTAAATGAAGATAAAAAGTACAAAAATATTGATAAAACTGGGGAAAAATTGAATTTAGATTTGGTGTTGTTTATGAAGAAAAGTAACTCATGAGACAAGATCGGTGAAATGATATTTTTTTTTATTAAGATTGGGGAAATGATCAAATAGACTCTTGTATTTGACTTCGTTTGTAAGTTGAATCCTTCTATTTGCTACTTTGTCAATTGAACCCTTGAATCCATTGAAATATTATATTTTAATCTTTTTTTTGCCTGTTCAAGCATGTATGTAATACAATCGAGCACACATCATTTTCACGTCATTTATTATGCCGTATAAGAAATAAAAAAATCTAAAATTGTTATAAAATAATAAAGAATAAAGAAGAAGAGTAGAGAGAATAGAGAGTAATTCTTATTTCTCTTGAGTGGTTATCTTGATATGAGAGATCATAAGATTGAGAATACAATGAACAAAACTCCTCTATTTATAGGGGAAAATACTCCTAGTTTCTCTCTAAAAGATAGTAATTTCATATCCTAGTAGATATCAACTAGATGTTGATAGATCTTATTTCTATTCTTGATAGACATTCACTATAATATAAATACATTCATAACACTCCCCCTTGAATGTTTAATTGATAGATAATGTGTCTCATTAAAACCTTACTAGAAAAAATTCAGTGGAAAAAAAAATCTAGCGAAGAAAAAAGAGTACACATCTCTAACAATATGCATATAGGCTGCCTCGTTAAAAACCTTACAAGGAAACCCAATATGACAAAACCTTAAAAGGAAAAAAGAGTACAACGCGTATTTGCTCCCCTGACGAGAACATCAATGAACCTTTACATCCCGATCTTGAGCACTATCTTCTTGAAAGTTGCAGTTGAAAGAGGCTTGGTCAATAAATCAGCCACATTGTCACTTGAACGAATCTGTTGCACGTTAATATTACCATTCTTTTATAACTCATGTGTATAGAAAAGCTTTGGCGAAATGTGTTTCGTTCTATCTCCTTTTATGGATCCTCACTTAAGTTGTGCTATGCATGTTGCATTATCTTCATATAAGATTGTGGGTACTTTGTCACATTTCAAATCATATTTTTCTCGAATGAGATGTGTCATGGACCTCAACCACACACACTCTTGGTTTGCTTCATAAATAACTATTATTTCAGCATGGTTCGCTGAAGTGGCTAGATAGATTGCCTTGTATATCTCCAAGATATGACAGTACCCCCACATATGAACACATAGCCTGTTTGATACCAAGATTTATGCGGGTCAGATAAATACCCAGCATCAGCATAACCAACAAGATCGGCACTGCAAGCTTTAGAATAAAATAAGCTCATGTCTTTGATCCCATTTCGAAGTCTCCTAGCAGGAGCAGAAATATACCTAGCTGAAAAATTGATTGAAAAGGCAATATCAGACCTTGTAGTATTTGCAAGATACATGAGTGAACCAATTGCACTAAGATATGATACTTAACCAATCCAAATTGGTATATTTCTCATTTTAGCAAATAATCTATTGCTTTTGAAAACTCTCCAAGAGTTCCAATAATTTTCAAGATATAAGCTTATACAATATAAGGATTATAAATAAGTTTCCCAGAAACTTTTATATGCTTCAAATATTTTGAATCCTTAAAAATATTTTCGTATAAATTTTGTCAGGTGACAATATTCAATATTTCATGTGTAACATCTTCAAGTGTTTGGATTGCAAATTAAATAAGTTTTATGCTTACCAGGATACATCTTTTCATATCACTTGAAAAAAGTTTCTACATCAGCATGCTTAAATAAAGGTAGAATTCAAATCCTCGTAATCTTTTACAATATTGCTCCAATATTGTATCAATGATATTGATGATATATCATTTTGCATCGGTTCATAGTGTGACATGATATTTTGAGATCTCATCACTTCATTATTTTCTGATATCAGAACCTCTCATAAGGTTTCATGAAGTATTATGTCGCAGGCTTTTTAAGAGCACATTGCCTTCTTATTATAATTATTTTCTCCTTATTTTTTCCAAAAATTATTTCATTTGGAATCGATTGGTCTACCACACTTCACACATGCATAGACTTTGTCCTATAAGGATACAAAATAGGAGCACTTGTAGATTAAATATGAGATGTTTTCAACATTTGACTTGAATTATCTTTTGAATGAGGATCTGATGATAATTTCTAACATACTTCATAACTGCTTATAATCTCCCCCTTATGATAGAAAAACTAACATACATCCTCAAGGAAATACATCCTCTATCTTCGTTGAGGATCCATCTTTGTGCATCATAGTATATTCATTAATCATATACTGCACATCAAAATTATTAGATGGACAATGTCTGATTCCTTACTCAAAACTAACTCTAAGGAAAAATTAATCATAATTTATTGATTTGATGCATACAAGTACTTTTGTATATAGTATGTCATATTTCAAACCAACACATGAAGCTTTGCATGTTTTCATTAGCAATGATTCAGCTATTTATTGAATGCATTCAATGTCAAATTAATATTATCAAGATGAATTGTCATGATTACACAATCTAAAAATTATGCTCTTAACTCAATTTTATTGAGCAACAACTTTGTGAATGTCAAACTGCAAGTTGACAATAAACGTACAAGTGATCATCTTATATTATGCATCTTAATAGATTACATGGTAGGTGAACGGGCTCATATTCACCTTTTATACTTTTCAGATTTTGAGGGATCCAATCCCAATATTAGTTGGTCCAACCAACTTATCATGAGAACAAGCGACATAAATAATTCTTGAAGAATCTTCTAGTTCTTCAATACATGTCTAATACTCAATATGCACATCTTCAAGATGTCACAATCGTTCATATCAACTTATGAACTCATTTATAATAGTAAACACAAGTTAAGTGTGACATATATTTTTTTCTTTAGTAAATTTTAGATTTACTATTACATGAATAAATTTCAGATTTACTACTTTAGAAGTAGATTTCAAAATAACTCTTCTCAATTATTCTGCCTTTTTCGGAGGTGAGTTGTGATACCATCACAATCAAGTGCACATTTGTATTAATATGTTTTTCATTCCCCAGGAATGAAATATAATCGTGCCTTAAGCCTATCAAATTGTGATAACTTCTAACCTCTTTCATGATATTGCTACTTCAGGAGCAAATCGAGGCATACATATAATGTCGAGAATTTTTCTCTTAACATATCTTTCAGAGTATATCATATATTGCTTCACTTTAAGAATGTATCTTTTAGAGTACATCATATATTGTTACCACATTCACTTTAAAAATGGAGGAAATTGTCATCTTTCAGACGGGCGATTTTCTCTTCTCCCAAGAAGCAATTAGGGTTCATCAGGCAAGTCCAATTCCCAAGAAGATTCGTCCAACCTTCTACACTCAGGTATATGGGATATTCATCAATGGACTCCTTTCACCCATTGAGTTCCAAAGTTTTCCCAATTTTCAAGTTAATTCCCTTTTAGGTTTAGGGTTCCATAACAATTATAAATCCCATAATTCTTCTTTGTAATTCTTGAATTCAACCATGAACAAGTGTTTTATAATAAATTCAAGCATTTTTCTGTACCTTAATCATGATGATTTGTTACATTGATGAAATTGTTGGATTCTTGAGTTTAATTCATGAAATTTTTTGTCATGTCATTACCTTGAAATTATCGTACTTACTTGTATTTTTCAATGTGGGTGGGTTATGAACACCCGATACTTAGATGATCATATATGTTATAGTTTTCAAGATTTCAAGTTATATGTATATATAGGCACATACACACACCCCATGCTTATACCATGAAGTTTATAACTCTGTCAAGTTGAGCATTATTAGTATTGAATCATGTTAAGTAATTATCATTACCAGTGTCATTCAGTTGGGAGTAACACTTAGCACCGAGTGAACGTAAGGATGGCGGCTCCTCCGTCAGTTAGGCATGAGTCATTAGTAGCAGTACCTAAGTTTCAGATCTACGGTGCCACCGTAGATTATGAAGGTCGCCCGTAAGTAGAGGCATGACACCCTCGTCTTTTGGGACATCAGTTTAGTGGATCCACGCTAGCCAGTATTGGTACCCCTATCAAGGTACCAACACCCTTCCAATTGGGGTTACAGGTTGGACCCCGATTAGCTTAGATTGGGGCATGAAGTTTATAGTTAGTTCCTACAGTCTCAGTTCAATATTTGGATTATACCAATTCAGGTTTGCATGACCAAGTGTCCAGTCTATCACTTAACAGTTTTACAAATTATTACAGCACATGCTTTACTTGGTCTTACATTCGATTTACATGTTCATGCCTTCATGTCCAATACCACTACATACATACATACATACAAACATACATACATACATATATACAAACATACATACATACATATATACATACATACATATATATATATATATACATATATACATACATACATACATATATATATACATATATACATACATATATATATATATATGCATCAGCTAGTCCTTATCTCACATACCAATATATTCAAAGTACTGACCGCATACTTTATATATATATATATATATATATATGCATGAGCTAGTCCTTATCTCACATACCAATACATTCAAAGTACTGACCGCATACTTTCTTTTGCACTATATTAATTTCACAATATAGGTTTTGGCGCTCAGTTCCCAGATCACATGTAGTATGTTCTTGTATTGCTCAGCAACAATCGTGATGAGTCCTCATCCTTTGAGGACAAGTTATCTGTATTTACTTACAGTACTTCTTTTAATACTATCAGTCGGAGTTAGTTAGGGATTTTGTCCCATCAATTTTCCATGTTTAGAGGCTTTCAGATAGTCAGATTTCATTTTAATTTTATCATATGTTTAGCTACATTGAGAATTACTTCCTTATTATATCTTATTAGCTTTTCCCCAGTTTAGCTTCCGCATGTTTTGTTATTTTATTATTATCTTCAGTGCTCACGGCAGGTACTAGACCATGAGTTAGCTTAGAGTCTCTTGTGACTCTAAGCACCATATTGCGACTAGGGGTAGTCTCGGATCGTGATAACTTTGTAACTCATGTAATTATTGATTTGGTATCAGTATGAAGTCCATTTCATAAATATGTTTATCTGAGTATCTTAAAACATTACTGGTGCGCAAAGAGTTGATAATTAGGTTCAAGATAAGAGTATAGATGATCTATCAAAAAATATTGAAGAAAAAATTGATTGATGATGAAGGATATAAACAAGAGCAGCAACGAAAATAAAAAAAAAATATTGGAGAAGAAATTTGGACAAAAAAATTGTGAGGGGCAAGAAAGAGCTCAAATTTTGAGTAATAATAGTGTTGAAATAATTAAGGAAGAAGATGATTGCTATAAAGGCCAAAAAGTGAATATTATTGCTTTTTCAAAAGGCTTCACGCTACTAAAATGTGTGTTACACGCTCTTTACTATAAAATGCCACATAGGATGATAGGTCAAACAAAGAATTTAAAATACTATATTTTAATGAATTTAAAAATTTAGTTGGCAAAATGTTGAGTAGAAAAATTTAGCTCACAAACGAAGTTAAGTACAAGAGTCTCCTACATTATTTTGTCAACGAGATTCTTACCTTCCATATAATGTAGATTATCCATTTATCCTTGGACCATTCACTTTAATTTATCAGTTGGATACATAATCCAATTGCTTCTGTTTTTTCCAAAAAAACTTTGACACTCTTTAAAAACTATTGTTCTCTATGGACCGAAGAGAGTGTATTGCATAATATACATATACATCTGCATCTATATCTACATTAGATATACAACGTATTAAAAGTGTGCAGATCCTTGAAAAAGTAATTTAAACTTTTTATCCTTCATTAAAGAAAAAATACTCTCAAATATATC
Organism: Capsicum pubescens; assembly: GCA_030864215.1. NCBI lineage: Eukaryota > Viridiplantae > Streptophyta > Magnoliopsida > Solanales > Solanaceae > Capsicum > Capsicum pubescens. The sequence goes on from CM061538.1 coordinate 103,836,817, forward strand.
TAGACTTTGACGAAATTATCGTAGTATGTCTAAACTTTGTGGGGGTCCTATGACTCCTCTAGAAATTTGTGAGGGTCCTATGATCCCCTAAACTATTTATTAGCATATTTTACTACCATTTATTTGCACTAAATTTTTTAATTTTTTTTTAGCATTTTTTTACATTTTATTAGCTTATAAATGTCACTAAAATATACTAATAAATAGTTCTTGGGGGTCATAGAACCCCTGCAAAGTTCAGACGTATTACAACAAAGTTCGTCAAAATTTAGGTATATTTGAGACTATTTTTCCTTCATTAAAAAATTTCGCAATAGACAAACCCATCATTTACTGTTTTACTAAATTATTATTTAATTATTTTGTAATATTTTAGGTGTCTCATAAAAAATTGGTTATTAAATCTTTCATTATTCAAACATAATAAAACTTACTATTAATTTTCAACGATTAATTCATATTTAAGAAATTAATCTTTTACGTAAAAAGACTTACCTAACAAGATACTAAAATGTAATAATATACTCGAATTCAAAGGAACTACGAGAAGAAGATATGGAAGACGTAAGGCAATGGATTTTAACCTTACTCAATCCAGAGAAAAAACCTATCGCCAGAGCTATCAAAGAAAAATTTATTTCGGAAGAACTATTAACCAGATATTGCAAGTTAATTGGACATAAATATCCAGACCATCAATGTTCAAAATGTAATTGAGAAGATAATATTGTACCAGAAGTTCAGCTAGAATAAAAGAAGAACCTATCGCCAGAGCTATCAAAGAAAAATTTATTTCGGAAGAACACTTGTTATAATTGCGGAAAAATAGGACATTTAGCTAGAGATTGTAAATTACCTAAAAACCCAAAAAATAAACAAATATCAGAAATAAAAATAGAAAACACAGAATATATGCAGATAGATTACATAGATTACGAATTAGAAAGTGAAGACAGTATATATGAAATTTCAGAGAATGAAACAGATAACGAAATAGATAGTGAATTAGACGAATTAAATGACTGAAGAAGATATAAAAATATTAACAAAAGAAGAATATTTAAATGACGAAGGAACAGATCAAAAAATAATATTTGATAACAATGTATTTGATGAAATAAAAGGAAAAGAGTTAGACTTAAGTGTAGAAAAAATATTTAAAATACCAATAGTAAAAAATACATTTACTAGAAAAAAGGAAGAATATTATGTAGTAAGCCAAAAGGAACATGTAATAGACTGTAGATATGCAAAAGGTAAAGCTAGTAGACCACTAGTAACAAAAAGAATAATTAATAAAGAGATAAACAATATAAAAAGTAGAGACCCAATAAAATACGTACACCTTGGAGGTACAGAAATATTAATAAAAGCATGTTTTAGAGAAAGAATAGATACACCAATAGAATTATATTTAGCAGATGATAGAATTATAAAACCTATCGCCAGAGCTATCAAAGAAAAATTTATTAGATCTGGGCATATATTATTGTCGGTTTTTATTTCCTCATTTTTTACTAGATATTTTGCTATATAATTTTCTTCTTGTCTTGTATTTAAGAGTATTAAATATTCTTTTTCATTTACCTTTCCTGTTATGTAATATTTGTTTGAATTATCCATTGAACTTGTTTCATAACTTATTCTTTTTTATGAGCTTGATGATTCCGGTTTATCATAAGCTGTTCTTTTTGTTTTACTTATTCTGTCATTTATTATTTCTAGATTTTCTTCTACATCTATGTTTCTATAGCTATAATCATTATAATCTATTGTCTTTACAAATTGTTCGAATGGGCTATCTATTTGTATCTTGTTAATCTTATTTTTTCCTGTTATTTTATGTTTTGTTGTTAATACATATAAATTTTTGCATCTTGCTGTAAATATTTTACTTCCTGGGGTTAATTCTATTCCTGATATCTTCCAATATAATACTAGTGATTTATCTATATTTCTATCCGTTACTGCTACTGAATAATTCGCACTTATTATAAATTTAAATTTTTGGTATATTAAATTTCCTTTTATGACAGTTATTATACTTTTTTCTATAATTTTACATAATATCTTTTTCTTGGTTTTTTATACTTATATTTTGATTTTTTGTATTTCTTATATTTCTTATGTCTTTTTCTTTTATTAAAATATCTTTCTTCGCATCCAAATTGAGGTGCTATTTTATCTTTGCAACATGCTAAATTTCTTATTAATGTTTTTTCCATTTTTATTTCTTCTTTGTATTTTTCACATAGGTTTCTATACCATTGTTGTAAAAATTTTATTCTTGCTCCTAGAGTATCTACTATTTTTGTTTCATCTCAACTTTTTATTATTTTTGAACTAAATGGTTCAGGTAATTTATTAAAATATAATTTTCTTATTTCTTTACTTTCTTCTATATTATATGCTCTTTTATAATAATATTCTTTAAAGGCACAAGTATATTCATCTATGTAGCACATATTACATATTGCTAATTTTAACATTAAATTCATATTTATATCTTTCTCTTCATTTTGTTCTTCTTCTGTTGTTGTCATGCTACTAAATTCGTCTTTTATAGCTGTTTCATATTTTTTTAATAATTCTATAGGTGTTAATATTGTTCCTTCTGTAGGTTTGTCAGTTCTTAATATTCTTTTACTATTTTCAGTTAGATTTAAAACCATAATTTCACTGTTCCTATTAGTGTTCTTTCTATATATTTTGGTGCATCTGTTACACTTATATTATTATCTAATAATTGTTTTGTCATATATCCGATCCATAATTGTATCATTTTTTCTGTATCTATTACACAATCTAAGTCTAAAAAGTTATAATTTTTATTAACTATTTGTTTTGGTGTCCATTTGTCATATTCATTCTTTAGATTATATCTTTTAAACTTATTCTTATAATATGTAGGTTTCTTTATTTCTGATGTACTAGGTATTATATTTTGATCTCCTTTTTTATCAAGAGTATTTATTTCTGTGTTGATATTTTCTAAGTTTTCTTCATTAATTACTTCTTGTTTTTCATTGATTTCTAAATTTTTTGTATTTGTTAATATTTCTGTATATGTTTCACTATCTTCTGAATCATAATTATCTGTTTCTTCAACATCTATATTATTTATTTCTAATTCCTTGTTTTTTATTTCTTTATTGTCTATTTCTAGTTTTTCTTTAAATTAATTTATCTCGTTTAATAATTTTTGTTCTTTATCTTTTTCTTCTTTTTCTTTCTGTCTTTTTTCATACAGATCTTTTAACATTTGTAATTCTTTTTCTAATTCAGCAATCCTACTATTTTTAGTTTCTTCTATTTTTCGTATTTCTTATGTAGTTTGTTGTTTTATTTTTTCTATTTCCTTTTTTCTATCTATTTCTTCGTTTTCTCTTTCTATTCTTACCATAACTGTCAATTTATCTTTTAATTTTAATTCTTTTCTAACATTAAATATAAATGTTCGCCTATTTTCTTATATTTTTTCGTCTATTATAAATTCTTCTTTGTTCATTTTATTGTAAATAGTTCATGTTGATATATATATATTCTAAACTATCTATTTGTGATTCTAAATTTGATATTTCATCTTTTTGTGCATTTATTGATTTTTTACTAATTCCGGCAAATATATTATAATTTAATCTTTCTATTCTTATTCTTGATTCTTTACGTTTTTCAGAAATAGTTTGTTTTAGTTCTTTGTATTTCTGTATTTTATTCATTTTAACCGTATTTATTGTATTTTGGCGGATATATAAATCTAATTTTATCATAATTAGGTGGTATATGTCTCATTCTTCTAGATTTTAAATGGATTATTAATTTTGCTTCAATACTAGATATTAAGGTAATTAGGTAAGCTAATCTTTGTGGGTTTTCTTTTATTTTATTTAGACTTATATATTCTGAATAATTACTAATTAAAGATTCTTTTATTTTTCTAAAAGCTTCTATGTTTTTGAATGGTCTTCTCATAATTAATATTGATTAATTATTGTCAAGTAAATCCAATCTAAATTCATAAATTCAAACAAGTATGCTACTTCTGTATTTTTTAAATAACTGGGCTCTGATACCATTTGTAGGGGGTGCGGATTAGGTGCGTAGATTTAACTAGATAATAAATACGTAGGTATTTATTTTTATAATGAATATTATTGATTGGAATAATTTTCATTTTTATCTTCTTGACTTAAGATGTTTTATTAATTCATATTCTAAATTAGATATTATCGTGATTAGATTATCTAGTATTTTAGGATCCTCGTTAGTAATATGTAATCTTTTGTATTCTAGGTATAAACTATATAGTTGAGTTTCTATTTCTTTTAATGATTTATTCTTTTCGTGAGATGTATTCATTAATTTATTTGGTTTATTATTTTATCCTGTAGTAACTGCAGAGTTACAAATTTCTGTATAATAATTTATCCTATCTGTACTGTAGTATATACCTAATTCTAGATTTTCTATGTCATTTATTATCTTGTGTTGTTCTTCTCGTAGTGGGTTTTTTAAATTATGTAAACTATCACATGTACTTTTTTCTAAATTTTCTAAGGTTTTTTCTATCCATATTAACTTTTCTTTTAGATCTTCCATTATTTTTTTAATTCGATTTCTGTAATTAATTTCATTATTTAGACTATCTTGGTTTTCCCTAGTTTTTCTAATATATTCTAACATCCACAGTCTTGATCTGAATAATATCCTTCTAGGTAAATGTCCTCGTATATCTGTTCTAACGCATTTATTGTTTCAATTTCGTAATTTATTACTTCTTCTAATATTATTTTCTTAATATCTATAATTTCTATGTCTTTAAGTATATATAAGATTAAAACTTTAAGGTAGTCTAAATGATCTATTTTCTAAAATTGATATTTTATAATTGTTTGTTTTAGCCTTAGTAGTTCTTGCATATTTTTATTAAGAGATTTTATATAAAAAAATTTATTTTCCATGTATTTGTCTATATTTATTTTCATCTGTTTTTCTAGTAACTGTATATTTCTCATATCTTTTCTAAAAATTCTATATAATTTATCATGCTAAGTATTTGTAAGAGTAGTTAGGTAGGTATGGTATATAATTTACTCTAGTCATGTAATATTTACCAAATGCTTTTTCTAATATGATCTTTCTTATATCTACTACTTTTATATCTTTAAGTGCATACAAAATAAGTATTTTAAATTTATCTACCATCACATCAGATAAATAATTATTCATTTACATAAAATTGCTTTTTTCAAAATATTCCCTTCAACCATGTTCATAACAAAATATGGTCATCTTAGATTACTATATACTAGATTATTCTTAAATAACATGTTCTTCGGTCACTATTAGCATGGTAATCTGGATATTTTCCCTTAAACAACGCCTCTACTCTGGTTACTCCCCACCACGGCTTCTTGCCTTATTGGTTTCACCTTTAGGATGGCATAGTTCTTAGGAATTTTTCTCCGTTTCCACTTTGCTAATAAAATTCTTAACATATTATTCTTCGAATAATTCTACTATAAAGTAACTAACATGAATTTATTTTATCATACCATGATTGTTGGGAATTATGAATTTAGCTATTCATAATCATAAATAAATATACTTGTTCGGGTAGGTTTGATATTTCTGAGCTTTGTTCCTCCATAGATTTTTCCATTGAAATATACCTGTTTTTAATTAACTGAGCAAAATATTTTTTGTGGACTTGAGAGAGTATTTGCTTCAACGCATGAAGGCTTGCTTTGCAATGCCTTCTGCCTTCTCTATTTATAAAACGAAAGAATGAATGTTTATATTTTTGTACACGTTTTTCTAATGTTTACAAAAAACAAATAAAAGTCAAAAAGCCTACATGGCTAAAAAGTTACCTAGGGGTCAAAAAAGTCTTACAAAGATAAACTACATTTAATGTACATTAAATGCTATCCTATCTTTTTTTACGTAAACAATAAATTTATACAATAAGATTAAATATCTTGATATCTTGTCTTCCGTTTATTTTGTCGTATCTGCTGTATCTCCATTATTGCTCCTGATCTTATCTTTCCAGCTGGTATGCTTATCTTCATGATTCTTTTATTCTAGCTGAACTTCTGGTACAATATTATCTTCTCCATTATATTTTGAACATTGATGGTCTGGATATTTATGTCCAATTAACTTGCAATATCTGGTTAATAGTTCTTCCGAAATAAATTTTTCTTTGATAGCTCTGGCGATAGGTTTTATAATTCTATCATCTGCTAAATATAATTCTATTGGTGTATCTATTCCTTCTCTAAAACATGCTTTTATTAATATTTCTGTACCTCCAAGGTGTACGTATTTTATTGGGTCTCTACTTTTTATATCGTTTATCTCTTTATTAATTATTCTTTTTGTTACTAGTGGTATACTAGTTTTACCTTTTGCATATCTACAGTCTATTACATGTTCCTTTTGGCTTACTACATAATATTCTTCCTTTTTTCTAGTAAATATATTTTTTATTATTGGTATTTTAAATATTTTTTCTACACTTAAGTCTAACTCTTTTCCTTTTATTTCATCAAATACATTGTTATCAAATATTATTTTTTGATCTGTTCCTTCGTCATTTAAATATTCTTCTTTTGTTAATATTTTTATATCTTCTTCAGTCTTTTAATTCGTCTAATTCACTATCTATTTCGTTATATGTTTTATTCTCTGAAATTTCATATATACTGTCTTCACTTTCTAATTCGTAATCTATGTAATCTATCTGCATATATTCTGTGTTTTCTATTTTTATTTCGGATATTTGTTTATTTTTTGGGTTTTTAGGTAATTTACAATCTCTAGCTAAATGTCCTATTTTTCCGCAATTATAACAAGTACATTCCTTTATAGATTTCTTTTTCCTATATGGTCTTTTATCTTTTTGTGCATTTATTGAGTTTTTACTAACTCTGGCAAATATATTATAATTTAATCTTTCTATTCTTATTCTTAATTCTTTACGTTTTTCAGAAATGGTTTGTTTTAGTTCTTTGTATTTCTATATTTTATTCATTTTAACCGTATTTATAGTATTTTGGCGGATATCTAAATCTAATTTTATCATAATTAGGTGGTATATGTCTCATTCTTCTAGATTTTAAATGGATTATTAATTTTGCTTCAATACTAGATATTAAGGTAATTAGGTAAGCTAATCTTATTGGGTTTTCATTTGTAGGGGGTGCGGATTAGGTGCGTTAATTTAACTAGATAATAAATACGTAGGTATTTATTTTTATAATGAATATTATTGATTGGAATAATTTTCATTTTTATCTTTTTGACTTAAGATGTTTTATTAATTCATATTCTGGATTAAATATTATCGTAATTAAATTATCTAGTGTTTTAGGATCCTTGTTAGTAATATGTAATCTTTTATATTCTTGGTATAGACTATATAGTTGGGTTTTTATTTCTTTTAATGATTTATTCTTTTCGTAAGATGTATCCATTAATTTGTATAGTTTATTATTTTATCCTATTGAAATTTTAGCAATTTCTGTGTAGTATTTTATTCTAACTTTGCTATATTCAATGCGTAGGTTTATATTTTTTATCTGACTAATTAGTATTTGTTGTTCATGTATAGCTAATTTTCCATCTGTATTAAATAATTTTTCGTACGTATTAAATAAATTGTTACTTGTGTCTTCCTTTTCTAAGGTTAATTTTATTTTAAGTAATTTTTCTTCTAGTTGTCTTTTTTCTATTTCAAGTTGATTTCTGTAATTAACTTCTTCATATATCCAATTTTGTCTTTCTCTAATTTTTTTTATATATTCTAACATCTTTTAATCTGAATAATATCCGTCTGGGTAATTATCTAGGTATAACTGTGCTATCCAATTCATAATTTCAATTTCAAAGTCTAATACTTTTTTTAATATTATTCTCCTAATATCTATTTCTAAATCTCTAAGTATATATAAGATTAAGATTTTAAGATTATCTATCATTTAAAATTGACTAAATATTTTATTATAATATTTTGAAGTCGTTTGTTTTATCCTTAGTAGTTCTTGCATATTTTTGTTAAGAAATTCTATATATTTTATATCTTTATTTTCCATGTATTTGTCTATATTTATTTTCATCTGTTTTTCTAGTAACTGTATGTTTCTCATATCTTTTTCTAAAAATTCTTTGTAATTTATCATGCTAAGTATTTATAAGAGTAGTTAGGTAGGTATGGTATATAATTTACTCTAGTCATGTAATATTTACCAAATGCTTTTTCTAATATGATCTTTCTTATATCTACTACTTTTATATCTTTAAGTGCATACAAAATAAGTATTTTAAATTTATCTACCATCACATCAGATAAATAATTATTCATTTACATAAAATTGCTTTTTTCAAAATATTCCCTTCAACCATGTTCATAACAAAATATGGTCATCTTAGATTACTATATACTAGATTATTCTTAAATAACATGTTCTTCGGTCACTATTAGCATGGTAATCTGGATATTTTCCCTTAAACAACGCCTCTACTCTGGTTACTCCCCACCACGGCTTGCCTTATTGGTTTCACCTTTAGGATGACATAGTTCTTAGGAATTTTTCTCCGTTTCCACTTTGCTAATAAACTTCTTAACATATTATTCTTCGAATAATTCTACTATAAAGTAACTAACATGAATTTATTTTATCATACCATGATTGTTGGGAATTATGAATTTAGCTATTCATAATCATAAATAAATATACCTGTTCGGGTAGGTTTGATATTTCTGAGCTTTGTTCCTCCATAGATTTTTCCATTGAAATATACCTGTTTTTAATTAACTGAGCAAAATATTTTTTGTGGACTTGAGAGAGTATTTGCTTCAACGCATGAAGGCTTGCTTTGCAATGCCTTCTGCCTTCTCTATTTATAAAACGAAAGAATGAATGTTTACATTTTTGTACACGTTTTTCTAATGTTTACAAAAAACAAAAAAAAATCAAAAAGCCTATATGTTTAAAAAGTTACCTAGGGGTCTAAAAAGTCTTACAAAGATAAACTACATTTAATGTACATTAAATGCTATCCTATCTTTTTTTACGTAAACAATAAATTTATACAATAAGATTAAATATCTTGATATCTTGTCTTCCGTTTTTTTTTGTCGTATCTGTTGTATCTCCATTATTGCTCCTGATCTTATCTTTCCAGCTGGCATGCTTATCTTCATGATTCTTTTATTCTAGCTGAACTTCTGGTACAATATTATCTTCTCCATTATATTTTGAACATTGATGGTCTGGATATTTATGTCCAATTAACTTGCAATATCTGGTTAATAGTTCTTCCGAAATAAATTTTTCTTTGATAGCTCTGGCGATAGGTTTTTTCTCTGGATTGAGTAAGGTTAAAATCCATTGCCTTACGTCTTCCATATCTGCTTCTCGTAGTTCCTTTGAATTCGAGTATATTATTACATTACCTCTTGAATAATAGCTCCATATGGGATTTCTGTTGCGATAATTGTTTGCTAATTCTTGAAAAATCGTAGATAGTCCAATAATTTTTTTATTTGCATAAAAATTTGGTATCTCAATTCTAGGTATTTCTGGTTGTTGAGTAATATCTTCTGGTATAATCATATCTCGGGTCATTCCTATCTTTACAACTTGTATAGGTGATTTAACTTCATCATACAATATCTCTGTTGGTGCCGTATAAAATTTTATAAAAAATAGGTTACCTTTGGTTATTCTTTTAAAAATGTTAAATGAATCATATATTTCTGGTATAGTGGATATTTCATATCCGTCTTGGGTATATACGGTGCTAAGTAGTCCATATTCGTAACATGTTTTAACTAGACCAGGTTTGGTTTTGGGCAAAGCAATTAGCTTATTGTATCCGGTTAGCTTCTGGGTTATGTAATTTGTATGTGGTTCTTGGATGTTTATAGCTCTGGGGTTGGTATTTAACAAGGTTTGTATTTTGTAAATATTTTCTATGTATGTTCGGGCTGTATAGTTGTAGGTCTTTTTGTCTTGGTTTAGACTTTCTCGGTATGTGGGAATTTGTGGGGGTATAAACATAGGATCTTTTGGTGTATTTGGAATAAATGGTTTATCAAATAGCTTGTTTAGGTTCATATTTGTAGTATTTCTCCTAACTCCTTTGCTTGTAGCTGCAGAAGTAGATTGATAAATGTTATGGGTTTTATGGAGTATCCCAACGTCTCCTTCTAGCTCTGGAATTTTAATGTCTTCCGATCGACATAGCTCTGCACACTGCTGAGTTAGCTGATTTGTAGCTATAGACTTCAGTTTATCTTCATTAGTCTTTAGCTTCTCTATCTCATTACCCATACTGTCCACTTTCATTGAAAGCGTAGTTAGGGTGTTAAGTATCTTTTCTAGAGTATCTTCTTCTATTATATCAGTCTGTGTAGCTTTGTCTTGATATGTAATCTGCAATAACATTTTTGTTAGTGCCGATCACTTCTATTGTAAATGTGAAATTTAATATATTTAAAACTAGTCTCCGAATCTCTTTCGTTGTAACTGAATTTTGTATTTTCTTTGTTAGCCACCAGCGTACTTGTGTATTATCTGTTCACACAATAAATTTGTTATATACAATATATGGCTCAAACGCTAACAAACATTTATATAATGAACATAATTCTTTCCTATTTATTTCTCATTTTATTTCTGTCTCATTGAACGTACCTGAGTAGTATCTACAATGGTGTTCTATTTTTTCTGTTTCATATTTATATTTAAGTACTCCTCCGTGACTATATTCACTAGCATCTGCTTCTACTATATATATGAATTTTCTATTTTCATCTGAAAATTGTAATTTTGGTAATTCTTTAGAAAGTAATTTTATTTTTTGAACTTGTTTTTTATCTTCTTCATTATAGTTATATTCTATGTCCTTTTTTAGTTTTTTCTGTAGTGGTTTTAAGTTTTCTGCTAATTTTGGAATATATTCTCTTACTTGGTTTACTAATCCTAAAAATGATTGTAATTTTTTTTTCGTATCTAATTCTTCTTTCGAATTTATTATTTTTTGTACTATATGTTGTTGCATTTTTACTCCACTTTTATCTATTTGTATTCCTAAAAACTCTATCTGATTTTTCATAATTTCAGCTTTCTTTTTACTTAAACTTATTCCTGATTTTTCTATTATATCCGTAAATTGTTCTAATAATTTTAAATGTTCTTCTTTGGTCTTTGTATATAATAGTATATCGTCTATATATACTATACAATTAGGTAGTTGTTTAAAATTACTATCCATAAAATGTTGATATCTACCTGGTGCATTTTTATATCCAAATGGTAATACATTCCATTCATAAAATCCTTGTGGTACCGTAAATGCGGTTAATTCCTTAGATTCGTCTTCTAACTTTAGATGGTAAAATCCTGATTTACAATCAAATTTACTAAAATAATTGTATCTTTGTATCTGTCTTATTTTTAATATCTTATTTGGTATTGGGTAATTATAAGTTATTGTTTTTGCATTTAAATTTCTATAATCAATAACCATTCTACTTTTTCCTCTTTTTTGTTCACTATGTTTATTTACTATAAATGCTGGGCTATTATGTTTACTATTACTTTTTTGTATATATTGTTTTTCTAATAATTCATCTATATGCATTTTAAATTCTTTTAAATCATTAAAATTATATGTTAATGGTTTCTGGGTTATTATGCTGTTTTTGTCTATTAATTCAATTTTTATAATGGTTTTATGTTTTTCCCATCCTTTTAATGGATCTTCACTATATAATTGTTCTAATTTTCTGTTAACTATTTCTATCTTATTTATTGAAAATATAGTTATTTCTGTTTTATTTATCGAAAATACGACTAGTTCTATTGTATCTTCAGTATTTTTTATATTTTCTAACTTCTGTGTAATTTTTTCACTTCCTATTATCCAATCAGTTTTCTTTCTAATTTTATTATTAACTCTTTTTGCTCTTACTTTATGTTTACATGGTGTTGTAAACCACCAATCTGTTCTAGTTATTATATGTGGGTATAATTTATCTAGAAACGGCATAACTAAAAGTATATCTTTTGATGTTAGTTCATAATTATAAATTTCTTCTATTGTTAATATTTTATCTCATACTTGTGTTTTTACATTCTTAGCTTTGTAAGTAATTAAGCTTCCTTCGTTATTAAATCCTTTAACTATTATTGATGTTTTTAATTTATCCCATTTACTTTCTGGTAAGCAATTATATCTACATAAATTAGCTTTTGCTCCTGTATCTATCATAGACGTATAATATCTACTGTAATATCCTTCTGCTACTATCTTCATTAATACATATATTTTCATTTTATGTTAAAGCTCTTCTTAAGAATACTTTTTCTCTGTTATATGTTATAGTTAATTGTGTATGTTCTATATTATATGGTTTTACTTGTTCTAACCATTTTATTCTTAATATTATGTCTGTTTTTTGCATTTCTTCTTTTACTTCAAATTCTATTTTTATTTTTCTTATTCCTACTATTATTTCTTTTTCTGCTATATTTTTAGTATTTATTAAACTTCTTGGTAGATCTAGGCATATATTATTGTCGGTTTTTATTTCCTCATTTTTTACTAGATATTTTGCTATATAATTTTCTTCTTGTCCTGTATTTAAGAGTATTAAATATTCTTTTTCATTTACCTTTCCTGTTATGTAATATTGGTTTGAATTATCCATTGAACTTGTTTCATAACTTATTCTTTTTTATGAGCTTGATGATTCCGGTTTATCATAAGCTGTTCTTTTTGTTTTACTTATTCTGTCATTTATTATTTCTAGATTTTCTTCTACATCTATGTTTCTATAGCTATAATCATTATAATCTATTGTTTTTACAAATTGTTCGAATGGGCTATCTATTTGTATCTTGTTAATCTTATTTTTTCCTGTTATTTTATGTTTTGTTGTTAATACATATAAATTTTTGCATCTTGCTGTAAATATTTTACTTCCTGGGGTTAATTCTATTCCTGATATCTTCCAATATAATACTAGTGATTTATCTGTATTTCTATCCGTTACTGCTACTGAATAATTCGCACTTATTATAAATTTAAATTTTTGGTATATTAAATTTCCTTTTATGGCAGTTATTATACTTTTTTCTATAGGTTTTATAATTCTATCATCTGCTAAATATAATTCTATTGGTGTATCTATTCTTTCTCTAAAACATGCTTTTATTAATATTTCTGTACCTCCAAGGTGTACGTATTTTATTGGGTCTCTACTTTTTATATCGTTTATCTCTTTATTAATTATTCTTTATGTTACTAGTGGTATACTAGCTTTACCTTTTGCATATCTACAGTCTATTACATGTTCCTTTTGACTTACTACATAATATTCTTCCTTTTTTCTAGTAAATATATTTTTTATTGTTGGTATTTTAAATATTTTTTCTACACTTAAGTCTAACTCTTTTCCTTTTATTTCATCAAATACATTGTTATCAAATATTATTTTTTGATCTGTTCCTTCGTCATTTAAATATTCTTCTTTTGTTAATATTTTTATATCTTTTTCAGTCATTTAATTTGTCTAATTCACTATCTATTTCGTTATCTGTTTCATTCTCTGAAATTTCATATATATTGTCTTCACTTTCTAATTCGTAATCTATGTAATCTATCTGCATATATTCTGTGTTTTCTATTTTTATTTCTGATATTTTTTTATTTTTTGGGTTTTTAGGTAATTTACAATCTCTAGCTAAATGTCCTATTTTTCCGCAATTATAACAAGTACATTCCTTTATAGATTTCTTTTTCTTATATGGTCTTTTATGTTTATAGTCTTTTACATAATATCTTTTTCTTGGTTTCTTATACTTATATTTTGATTTTTTGTATTTCTTATATTTCTTATGTCTTTTTCTTTTCTTATAATATCTTTCTTCGCATCCAAATTGAGGTGCTATCTTGTCTTTGCAACATGCTAAATTTCTTATTAATGTTTTTTCCATTTTTATTTCTTCTTTGTATTTTTCACATAGGTTTCTATACCATTGTTGTAAAATTTTATTCTTGCTCCTAGAGTATCAACTATTTTTGTTTCATCCCAACTTTTTATTATTTTTGAACTAAATGGTTCAGGTAATTTATTAAAATATAATTTTCTTATTTCTTTACTTTCTTCTATATTATATGCTCCTTTATAATAATATTCTTTAAATGCGCAAGTATATTCATCTATGTAGCACATATTACATATTGCTAATTTTAACATTAAATTCCTATTTATATCTTTCTCTTCATTTTGTTCTTCTTCTGTTGTTGTCATGCTACTAAATTCGTCTTTTATAGTTGTTTCATATTTTTTTAATAATTCTATAGGTGTTAATATTGTTCCTTCTGTAGGTTTGTCAGTTCTTAATATTCTTTTACTATTTTCAGTTAGATTTAAAAACCATAATTTCACTGTTCCTATTAGTGTTCTTTCTATATATTCTGGTACATCTATTACACTTATATTATTATCTAATAATTGTTTTGTCATATATCCTATCCATAATTGTATCGTTTTTTCTGTATCTATTACACAATCTAAGTCTAAAAAGTTATAATTTTTATTAACTATTTGTTTTGGTGTCCATTTGTCATATTCATTCTTTAGATTATATCTTTTTAACTTATTTTTATAATATGTAGGTTTCCTTATTTCTGATGTACTAGGTATTATATTTTGGTCTCCTTTTTTATCAAGAGTATTTATTTCTGTGTTGATATTCTCTAAGTTTTCTTCATTAATTACTTCTTGTTTTTCATTGATTTCTAAATTTTTTGTATTTGTTAATACTTCTGTATATGTTTCACTATCTTCGGAATCATAATTGTCTGTTTCTTCAACATCTATATTATTTATTTCTAATTCCTTGTTTTTTATTTCTTTATTGTCTATTTCTAATTTTTCTTTAAATTGATTTATCTCGTTTAGTAATTTTTGTTCTTTATCTTTTTCTTCTTTTTCTTTCTGTCTTTTTTCATACAGATCTTTTAATATTTGTAGTTCTTTTTGTAATTCAGCAATCCTACTATTTTTAGTTTCTTCTATTTTTCGTATTTCTTCTGTAGTTTGTTGTTTTATTTTTTCTATTTCCTTTTTTCTATCTATTTCTTCGTTTTCGCTTTCTATTCTTACCATAGCTGTCAATTTATCTTCTAATTTTAATTCTTCTTTTTCTAACATTAAATATAAATGTTCGCCTATTTTCTTATATCTTCTTCCTAGATTAGAAAATACTATTCTTATTTTTAATTCTTCGTGATTTTCATATATTTTTTCGTCTATTATAAATTCTTCTTTGTTCATTTTATAGTAAATAGTTCATGTTGATATATATATTCTAAACTATCTATTTGTGATTCTAAATTTGATATTTCATCTTTTTGTGCATTTATTGATTTTTTACTAATTTCGGCAAATATATTATAATTTAATCTTTCTATTCTTATTCTTAATTCTTTACGTTTTTCAGAAATAGTTTGTTTTAGTTCTTTGTATTTCTGTATTTTATTCATTTTAACCGTATTTATAGTATTTTGGCGGATATCTAAATCTAATTTTATCATAATTAGGTGGTATATGTCTCATTCTTCTAGATTTTAAATGGATTATTAATTTTGCTTCAATACTAGATATTAAGGTAATTAGGTAAGCTAATCTTTGTGGGTTTTCTTTTATTTTATTTAGACTTATATATTCTGAATAATTACTAATTAAAGATTCTTTTATTTTTCTAAAAGCTTCTATGTTTTTAAATGGTCTTCTCATAATTAATATTGATTAATTATGGTCAAGTAAATCCAATCTAAATTCATAAATTCAAACATGTATGCTACTTCTGTATTTTTTTTTATATAACTGGGCTCTAATACCATTTGTATATTTCTGTATCTATTACACAATCTAAGTATAAAAAGTTATAATTTTTATTAACTATTTGTTTTGGTATCCATTTGTCATATTCATTCTTTAGATTATATCTTTTAAACTTATTCTGATAATATGTAGGTTTTACATTTTTGTACACGTTTTTCTAATGTTTACAAAAAACAAATAAAAGTCAAAAAGCCTACATGGCTAAAAAGTTACCTAGAGGTCTAAAAAGTCTTACAAAGATAAACTACATTTAATGTACATTAAATGCTATCCTATCTTTTTTTACGTAAACAATAAATTTATACAATAAGATTAAATATCTTGATATCTTGTCTTCCGTTTATTTTGTCGTATCTGCTGTATCTCCATTATTGCTTCTGATCTTATCTTTCCAGCTGACATGCTTATCTAAGGAATTAACCGCATTTACGGTACCACAAGGATTTTATGAATGGAATGTATTACCATTTGGATATAAAAATGCACCAGGTAGATATCAACATTTTATGGATAGTTATTTTAAACAACTACCTAATTGTATAGTATATATAGACGATATACTATTATATACAAAGATCAAAGAAGAACATTTAAAATTATTGGAACAATTTATGGATATAATAGAAAAATCGGGAATAAGTTTAAGTAAAAAGAAAGCTGAAATTATGAAAAATCAGATAGAATTTTTAGGAATACAAATAGATAAAAGTGGAGTAAAAATGCAACAACATATAGTACAAAAAATAATAAATTCGAAAGAAGAATTAGATACGAAAAAGAAATTACAATCATTTTTAGGATTAGTAAACCAAGTAAGAGAATATATTCCAAAATTAGCAGAAAACTTAAAACCACTACAGAAAAAACTAAAAAAGGACATAGAATATAACTATAATGAAGAAGATAAAAAACAAGTTCAAAAAATAAAAATACTTTGTAAAGAATTACCAAAATTACAATTTCCAGATGAAAATAGAAAATTTATATATATAGTAGAAGCAGATGCTAGTGAATGTAGTTACGGAGGAGTACTTAAATATAAATATGGAGAGGAAAAATTAGAACACCACTGTAGATACTACTCAGGTACATTTAATGAAACAGAAATAAAATGGGAAATAAATAGAAAAGAATTATGTTCATTATATAAATGTTTGTTAGCGTTTGAACCATATATTGTATATAACAAATTTATTGTGTGAACAGATAATACACAAGTACGCTGGTGGCTAACAAAGAAAATACAAAATTCAGTTACAACGAAAGAGATTCGGAGACTAGTTTTAAATATATTAAATTTCATATTTACAATAGAAGTGATCAGCACTAACAAAAATGTTATTGCAGATTACATATCAAGACAAAGCTACACAGACTGATATAATAGAAGAAGATACTCTAGAAAAGATACTTAACACCCTAACTACGCTTTCAATGAAAGTGGACAGTATGGGTAATGAGATAGAGAAGCTAAAGACTAATGAAGATAAACTGAAGTCTATAGCTACAAATCAGCTAACTCAGCAGAGTGCAGAGCTATGTCGATCGGAAGACATTAAAATTCCAGAGCTAGAAGGAGACGTTGGGATACTCCATAAAACCCATAACATTTATCAATCTACTTCTGCAGCTACAAGCAAAGGAGTTAGGAGAAATACTACAAATATGAACCTAAACAAGCTATTTGATAAACCATTTATTCCAAATACACCAAAAGATCCTATGTTTATACCCCCACAAATTCCCACATACCGAGAAAGTCTAAACCAAGACAAAAAGACCTACAACTATACAGCCCGAACATACATAGAAAATATTTACAAAATACAAACCTATTAAATACCAACCCCAGAGCTATAAACATCCAAGAACCACATACAAATTACATAACCCAGAAGCTAACCGGATACAATAAGCTAATTGCTTTGCCCAAAACCAAACCTGATCTAGTTAAAACATGTTACGAATATGGACTACTTAGCACCGTATATACCCAAGACGGATATGAAATATCCACTATACCAGAAATATATGATTCATTTAACATTTTTAAAAGAATAACCAAAGGTAACCTATTTTTTATAAAATTTTATACGGCACCAGCAGAGATATTGTATGATGAAGTTAAATCACCTATACAAGTTGTAAAGATAGGAATGACCCGAGATATGATTATACCAGAAGATATTACTCAACAATCAGAAATACCTAGAATTGAGATACCAAATTTTTATGCAAATAAAAGAATTATTGGACTATCTACGATTCTTCAAGAATTAGCAAACAATTATCGCAAAATGTAATGGAGAAGATAATATTGTACCAGAAGTTCAGCTAGAATAAAAGAATCATGAAGATAAGCATGCCAGCTGGAAAGATAAGATCAGGAGCAATAATGGAGATACAGCAGATACGACAAAATAAACGGAAGACAAGATATTTAATCTTATTGTATAAATTTATTGTTTACGTAAAAAAAGATAGGATAGCATTTAATGTACATTAAATGTAGTTTATCTTTGTAAGACTTTTAAGACCCCTAGGTAACTTTTTAGCCATGTAGGCTTTTTGACTTTTATTTGTTTTTTGTAAACATTAGAAAAACGTGTACAAAAATGTAAACATTCATTCTTTCGTTTTATAAATAGAGAAGGCAGAAGGCATTGCAAAGCAAGCCTTCATGCGTTGAAGCAAATACTCTCTAGAGTCCACAAAAAATATTTTGCTCAGTTAATTAAAAACAGGTATATTTCAATGGAAAAATCTATGGAGGAACAAAGCTCAGAAATATTAAATCTACCCGAACATGTATATTTATTTATGATTATGAATAGCTAAATTCATAATTCCCAACAATCATGGTATGATAAAATAAATTCATGTTAGTTACTTTATAGTAGAATTATTCGAAGAATAATATGTTAAGAAGTTTATTAGCAAAGTGGAAACGAAGAAAAATCTCTAAGAACTATGCCATCCTAAAGGTGAAACCAATAAGGCAAGAAGCCGTGGTGGGGAGTAACCAGAGTAGAGGCGCTGTTTAAGGAAAAATATCCAGATTACCATGTTAATAGTGACCGAAGAACATGTTATTTAAGAATAATCTAGTATATAGTAATCTAAGATGACCATATTTTGTTATGAACATGGTTGAAGGGAATATTTTAAAAAAAGCAATTTTATGAAAATGAATAATTATTTATCTGATGTGATGGTAGATAAATTTAAAATACTTATTTTGTATGCACTTAAAGATATAAAAGTAGTAGATATAAGAAAGATCATATTAGAAAAAATATTTGGTAAATATTACATGACTAGAGTAAATTATATACCATACCTACCTAACTACTCTTACAAATACTTAGCATGATAAATTACATAAAATTTTCAGAAAAAGATATGAGAAATATACAGTTACTAGAAAAACAGATGAAAATAAATATAGACAAATACATGAAAAATAAAAAAAATTATATAAAATCTCTTAATAAAAATATGCAAGAACTACTAAGGCTAAAACAAACAATTATAAAATATCAATTTTAGAAAATAGATCATTTAGACTACCTTAAAGTTTTAATCTTATATATACTTAAAGACATAGAAATTATAGATATTAAGAAAATAATATTAGAAGAAGTAATAAATTACGAAATTGAAACAATAAATGCGTTAGAACAGATATACGAAGACATTTACCCAGAAGGATATTATTCAGATCAAGACTGTGGATGTTAGAATATATTAGAAAAACTAGGGAAAACCAAGATAGTCTAAATAATGAAATTAATTACAGAAACCGAATTAAAAAAATAATGGAAGATCTAAAAGAAAAGTTAATATGGATAGAAAAAACCTTAGAAAATTTAGAAAAAAGTACATGTGATAGTTTACATAATTTAAAAAACTCACTACGAGAAGAACAACACAAGATAATAAATGACATAGAAAATCTAGAATTAGATATATACTACAGTACAGATAGGATAAATTATTATACAGAAATTTGTAACTCTGCAGTTACTACAAGATAAAATAATAAACCAAATAAATTAATGAATACATCTCACGAAAAGAATAAATCATTAAAAGAAATAGAAACTCAACTATATAGTTTATACCTAGAATACAAAAGATTACATATTACTAACGAGGATCCTAAAACACTAGATAATCTAATCACGATAATATCTAATTTAGAATATGAATTAATAAAACATCTTAAGTCAAGAAGATAAAAATGAAAATTATTCCAATCAATAATATTCATTATAAAAATAAATACCTACGTATTTATTATCTAGTTGAATCTACGCACCTAATCCGCACCCCCATACAAATGGTATCAAAGCCCAGTTATTTAAAGAATATAGAAGTAGTATATATGTTTGAGTTTATGTGTTTATGAATTTAGATTGGATTTATTTGACAATAATTAATCAATATTAATTATTAGAAGACCATTAAAAACATAGAAGCTTTTAGAAAAATAAAAGAGTCTTTAATTAGTAATTATTCAGAATATATAAGTCTAAATAAAACAAAAGAAAACCCACAAAGATTAGCTTACCTAATTACCTTAATATCTAGTATTGAAGCAAAATTAATAATTCATTTAAAATCTAGAAGAATGAGACATATACCACCTAATTATGATAAAATTAGATTTAGATATCCGCCAAAATACTATAAATACGGTTAATGAATAAAATACAGAAATACAAAGAACTAAAACAAACTATTTCTGAAAAACGTAAAGAATTAAGAATAAGAATAGAAAGATTAAATTATAATATATTTGCCAGAGTTGGTAAAAACTCAATAAATGCACAAAAAGATGAAATATCAAATTTAGAATAAAAAATAGATAGTTTAGAATATATATATATATATATCAACATGAACTATTTACAATAAAATGAACAAAGAAGAATTTATAATAGACGAAAAAATATATGAAAATCACGAAGGATTAAAAATAAGAATAGTATTTTCTAATCTAGGAAGAAGATATAAGAAAATAGGCGAACATTTATATTTAATGTTAGAAAAAGAAGAATTAAAATTAGAAGATAAATTGACAGCTATGGTAAGAATAGAAAGAGAAAACGAAGAAATAGATAGAAAAAAGGAAATAGAAAAAATAAAACAACAAACTACAGAAGAAATACGAAAAATAGAAGAAACTAAAAATAGTAGGATTGCTGAATTAGAAAAAGAACTACAAATGTTAAAAGATCTGTATGAAAAAAGATAGAAAGAAAAAGAAGAAAAAGATAAAGAACAAAAATTACTAAACGAGATAAATCAATTTAAAGAAAAATTAGAAATAGACAATAAAGAAATAAAAAACAAGGAATTAGAAATAAATAATATAGATGTTGAAGAAACCGACAATTATGATTCAGAAGACAGTGAAACATATACAGAAATATTAACAAATACAAAAAATTTAGAAATCAATGAAAAACAAGAAGTAATTAATGAAGAAAACTTAGAGAATATCAACACATAAATAAATACTCTTGATAAAATAGGAGACCAAAATATAATACCTAGTACAGCAGAAATAAGGAAACCTACATATTATAAAAATAAGTTTAAAAGATATAATCTAAAGAATGAATATGACAAATGGACACCAAAACAAATAGTTAATAAAAATTATAACTTTTTAGACTTAGATTGTGTAATAGATACAGAAAAAACGATACAATTATGGATAGGATATATGACAAAACAATTATTAGATAATAATATAAGTGTAATAGATGCACCAGAATATATAGAAAGAACACTAATAGGAACAGTGAAATTATGGTTTTTAAATCTAACTGAAAATAGTAAAAGAATATTAAGAACTGACAAACCTACAGAAGGAAAAATATTAACACCTATAGAATTATTAAAAAAATATGAAACAGCTATAAAAGACGAATTTAGTAGCATGACAACAACAGAAGAAGAACAAAATGAAGAGAAAGATATAAATAGGAATTTAATGCTAAAATTAGCAATATGTAATATGTGCTACATAGATGAATATACTTGCGCATTTAAAGAATATTATTATAAAGGAACATATAATATAGAAGAAAGTAAAGAAATAAGAAAATTATATTTTAATAAATTACCTGAACCATTTAGTTCAAAAATAATAAAAAGTTGGGATGAAACAAAAATAGTAGATACTCTAGGAGCAAGAATAAAATTTTTACAACAATGGTATAGAAACCTATGTGAAAAATACAGAAAAGAAATAAAAATGGAAAAAACATTAATAAGAAATTTAGCATGTTGCAAAGACAAGATAGCACCTCAATTTGGATGCGAAGAAAGATATTATAAGAAAAGAAAAAGACATAAGAAATATAAGAAATACAAAAAATCAAAATATAAGTATAAGAAACCAAGAAAAAGATATTATGTAAAAAACTATAAACATAAAAGACCATATAGGAAAAAGAAATCTATAAAGGAATGTACTTGTTATAATTGCGGAAAAATAGGACATTTAGCTAGAGATTGTAAATTACCTAAAAACCCAAAAAATAAACAAATATCAGAAATAAAAATAGAAAACACAGAATATATGCAGATAGATTACATAGATTACGAATTAGAAAGTGAAGACAGTATATATGAAATTTCAGAGAATGAAACAGATAACGAAATAGATAGTGAATTAGACGAATTAAATGACTGAAAAAGATATAAAAATATTAACAAAAGAAGAATATTTAAATGACGAAGGAACGAATCAAAAAATAATATTTGATAACAATGTATTTGATGAAATAAAAGGAAAAGAGTTAGACTTAAGTGTAGAAAAAATATTTAAAATACCAACAATAAAAAATATATTTACTAGAAAAAAGGAAGAATATTATGTAGTAAGCCAAAAAGAACATGTAATAGACTGTAGATATGCAAAAGGTAAAGCAAGTATACCACTAGTAACAAAAAGAATAATTAATAAAGAGATAAACGATATAAAAAGTAGAGACCCAATAAAATACGTACACCTTGGAGGTACAGAAATATTAATAAAAGCATGTTTTAGAGAAGGAATAGATAGACCAATAGAATTATATTTAGCAGATGATAGAATTATAAAACCTATAGAAAAAAGTATAATAACTGCCATAAAAGGAAATTTAATATACCAAAAATTTAAATTTATAATAGGTGCGAATTATTCAGTAGCAGTAACGGATAGAAATATAGATAAATCACTAGTATTATATTGGAAGATATCATGAATAGAATTAACCCCAGGAAGTAAAATATTTACAGCAAGATGCAAAAATTTATATGTATTAACAACAAAACATAAAATAACAGGAAAAAATAAGATTAACAAGATACAAATAGATAGCCCATTCGAACAATTTGTAAAGACAATAGATTATAATGATTATAGCTATAGACACATAGATGTAGACGAAAATCTAGAAATAATAAATGACAGAATAAGTACAACAAAAAGAACAGCTTATGATAAACCGGAATCATCAAGCTCATCAAAAAGAATAAGTTATGAAACAAGTTCAATGGATAATTCAAACTAATATTACATAACAGGAAAGGTAAATGAAAAAGAATATTTAATACTCTTGAATACAGGACAAGAAGAAAATTATATAGCAAAATATCTAGTAAAAAATGAGGAAATAAAAACCGACAATAATATATGCCTAGATCTACCAAGAAGTTTAATAAATACTAAAAATATAGCAGAAAAAGAAATAATAATAGGAATAAGAAAAATAAAAATAGAATTTGAAGTAAAAGAAGAAATGCAAAAAACAGACATAATATTAGGAATAAAATCGTTAGAACAAGTAAAACCATATAATATAGAACATACACAATTAACTATAACATATAACAGAGAAAAAGTATTCTTAAGAAGAGCTTTAACATAAAATGAAAATATATGTATTAATGAAGATAGTAGTAGAAGGATATTACAGTAGATATTATACGTCTATGATAGATACAGGAGCAGAAGCTAATTTATGTAGATATAATTGTTTACCAGAAAGTAAATGGGATAAATTAAAAACACCAATAATAGTTAAAGGACTTAATAACGAAGGAAGCTTAATTACTTACAAAGCTAAGAATGTAAAAACACAAGTATGGGATAAAATATTAACAATAGAAGAAATTTATAATTATGAACTAACATCAAAAGATATACTTTTAGGAATGTCGTTTCTAGATAAATTATACCCACATATAATAACTAGAACAGATTGGTGGTTTACAACACCATGTAAACAAAAAGTAAGAGCAAAAAGAGTTAATAATAAAATTAGAAAGAAAACTGATTGGATAATAGGAAGTGAAAAAATTACACAGAAGTTAGAAAATATAAAAAATACTGAAGATACAATAGAACTAGTCGTATTTTCGATAAATAAAACAGAAATAACTATATTTTCAATAAATAAGATAGAAATAGTTAACAGAAAATTAGAACAATTATATAGTGAAGATCCATTAAAAGGATGGGAAAAACATAAAACCATTATAGAAATTGAATTAATAGACAAAAACAGCATAATAACCCAGAAACCATTAACATATAATTTTAATGATTTAAAAGAATTTAAAATGCATATAGATGAATTATTAGAAAAACAATAAATACAAAAAAGTAATAGTAAACATAATAGCCCAGCATTTATAGTAAATAAACATAGTGAACAAAAAAGAGGAAAAAGTAGAATGGTTATTGATTATAGAAATTTAAATGCAAAAACAATAACTTATAATTACCCAATACCAAATAAGATATTAAAAATAAAACAGATACAAAGATACAATTATTTTAGTAAGTTATAATTACCCAATACCAAATAAGATATTAAAAATAAGACAGATACAAGGATACAATTATTTTAGTAAATTTGATTGTAAATCAGGATTTTTACCATCTAAAGTTAGAAGAAGAATCTAAGGAATTAACTGCATTTACGGTACCACAAGGATTTTATGAATGGAATGTATTACCATTTGGATATAAAAATGCACCAGGTAGATATCAACATTTTATGGATAGTTATTTTAAACAACTACCTAATTGTATAGTATATATAGACGATATACTATTATATACAAAGACCAAAGAAGAACATTTAAAATTATTGGAACAATTTATGGATATAATAGAAAAATCGGGAATAAGTTTAAGTAAAAAGAAAGCTTAAATTATGAAAAATCAGATAGAATTTTTAGGAATACAAATAGATAAAAGTGGAGTAAAAATGCAACAACATATAGTACAAAAAATAATAAATTCGATAGAAGAATTAGATACGAAAAAGAAATTACAATCATTTTTAGGATTAGTAAACCAAGTAAGAGAATATATTCCAAAATTAGGAGAAAACTTAAAACCACTACAGAAAAAACTAAAAAAGGACATAGAATATAACTATAATGAAGAAGATAAAAAACAAGTTCAAAAAATAAAAATACTTTGTAAAGAATTACCAAAATTACAATTTCCAGATGAAAATAGAAAATTTATATATATAGTAGAAGCAGATGCTAGTGAATGTAGTTACGGAGGAGTACTTAAATATAAATATGGAGAGGAAAAATTAGAACACCACTGTAGATACTACTCAGGTACATTTAATGAAACAGAAATAAAATGGGAAATAAATAGAAAAGAATTATGTTCATTATATAAATGTTTGTTAGCGTTTGAGCCATATATTGTATATAACATGTTTATTGTACGAACAGATAATACACAGGTTCGTTGGTGGCTAACAAAGAAAATACAAAATTCAGTTACAACAAAAAAAATTCGGAGACTAGTATTGAATATATTAAATTTTACATTTACAATTGAAGTAATTAGTACTAACAAAAATGTTATTGCAGATTACATATCAAGACAAAGCTACACAGACTGATATCATAGAAGAAGATACTCTAGAAAAAATACTCAACACCCTAACTACGCTTTCAATAAAAGTGGATAGTATGGGTAATGAGATAGAAAAGCTAAAGACTAATGAAGATAAACTGAAGTCTATAGCTACAAATCAGCTAACTCAGCAGTGTGCAGAGCTATGTCGATCGGAAGACATTAAAATTCCAGAGCTAGAAGGAGACGTTGGGATACTCCATCAAACCCATAACATTTATCAATCTACTTCTGCAGGTACAAGCATAGGAGTTAGGAGAAATACTACAAATATGAACCTAAACAAGCTATTTGATAAACCATTTATTCCAAATACACCAAAAGATCCTATGTTTATACCCCCACAAATTACCACATACCGAGAAAGTCTAAACCAAGATAAAAAGACCTACAACTATACAGCCCGAACATACATAGAAAATATTTACAAAATACAAACCTTGTTAAATACCAACCCCAGAGCTATAAACATCCAAGAACCACATACAAATTACATAACCCAGAAGCTAACCGGATACAATAAGCTAATTGCTTTGCCCAAAACCAAACCTGGTCTAGTTAAAACATGTTACGAATATGGACTACTTAGCACCGTATATACCCAAGACGGATATAAAATATTCACTATACCAGAAATATATGATTCATTTAACATTTTTAAAAGAATAACCAAAGGTAACCTATTTTTTATAAAATTTTATACGGCACCAGCAGAGATATTGTATGATGAAGTTAAATCACCTTTACAAGTTGTAAAGATAGGAATGACCCGAGATATGATTATACCAGAAGATATTACTCAACAACCAGAAATACCTAGAATTGAGATACCAAATTTTTATGCAAATAAAAGAATTATTGGACTATCTACGATTCTTCAAGAATTAGCAAACAATTATTGCAACAGAAATCCCATATGGAGCTATTATTCAAGAGGTAATGTAATAATATACTCGAATTCAAAGGAACTACGAGAAGCAGATATGGAAGACGTAAGGCAATGGATTTTAACCTTACTCAATCCAGAGAAAAAAACTATCGCCAGAGCTATCAAAGAAAAATTTATTTCGGAAGAACTATTAACCAGATATTGCAAGTTAATTGGACATAAATATCCAGACTATCAAATTTACAAGTCTCTAATTTTTAATAATAATTTGACAAAAATAGATAGGTTACTTTGGCAAGAATTTTACTTAAAATAAAAAATAAATTAAGTAAATTCTCCTTTTTAGTGTTAGCATTTAAGTAACTCTATGAATCTTCTTGCACCAAAAAAAACTCTACGAATCTTCATTTTTTTATTAAATTTATATTTTCTTTGCATTTTGAAATTATTTTTATTAGCTATATGTTGTTCGTTGTTTTTAAACATTGTTTTGATTGTCTAATCAGGCGATTTTTTATGTGTGCTTTGTGATATTTTAAAATCTTATTCTTAATTTTTGAGATTTCATCATAATTTATGTTTAATAGGTTGGGATCTCGCTCAAAAAATGCGATAAGAATAAAATTTTTAATTCAAATTCTAAGTTTCAAAAGAACAAAGATAATTGAGGTATAAGTTCTATCAATTTAATTTAACATACCATTTATTATTTTTCGAAAGTTAAATGATCTATCTAAATTTATTATTTAAGAGAAAAGTATTCTCTCAATAATTTTTTGATCGATCATATTTGGGTCAATTGATTAATGACAGAGAAATTAAGGTTATCGCTTTTAATATGCATCATGATGTTGTCGTAAGTGTATCATATAAATATTTACATCTAATTATGTACGTTTTTTTAAATTAAAGATATATACAATATTAATCTTGAGTAATTGAAGAGAGTAAAAAATTTGCCCAATGTACGATCATTAGTCGTAGTAAGAAAGAGGAATGATGTGTCAAACACAATAATATACTCTTTGAAACATCTTGGGTTTTGATCCTTAGAAAACTTCCTAGAATTTTATTCTCCGAACCCAATATGATTCATGAGTACGAGCCGTATGTTGGGGTATGAGTGGTATGATCCTGCCGTATGTTGACCAGTGTTAGTTGGTGGGATGGTTTTGGTTACTGGAATGGGTACGACTTAGGGGTATGAGTCGTAAAGTCTTGGTATGATTCGTATCAGGGACTCGTATGGTGGGCAATGTTTGATCCTCCTGGTATTTCATTATGCCAAGGATACGGATCATGGGTACAAATCGTATACTGTGGTTACGACTTGGTTGGATGAGCCGTATACTGAATAGTGTCTGATCCAAGGTTAAGTCTTGGATACGAGTGGTGGATACCAATCATATTGGGAGGGTACGGCTCGTATAGGCCTGTCGTATCCCTGTGACAGATTTTTAACGGACTTAAGTGGGGGTATTCTGGACATTTCCTGAATTACTCTAATTAAGATCCACGAATTTTAATACACTTAAGAGGTTATTTACCCTATTATTCTATTCATTAATACTTATAAACTATTCCAAAAACACTCCATAATTCTCTCAAAAGTTTTTGGGGCAAGAAGACTAGGGTTTCATCTTGAGGATTGCTTTGGGGCTTGTCTTGGTGATTTCTTTCCATCAACTCTTCGATATAAGGCATGATTATCTTCCCTCATTGTAATTTCAACTAAAGGCATGGTTTATATGATTGATTTCATGGTTTTACTATTTCATAATTATGGCTTTCAACTATTATTTGGGAGTTTTGATATTAAATATTTGGTTATGGTTCCCTATGGTTTTAATTATGCTTTTATATGCATTAATGGTGATTTTGGATAATTGAATTGCATGGTAATGGTTTAATGGTCTTTGAAATTGGTTTTGATTATATCATGCCCCCAAGGTGTTTGATAAAATGCTTATAAAGATATGTTCATTATATTGACTTCATTTAATGGAACTCTTGCATATTTTAAACTTGGTAAAGGAAGTTTGCATGGTTTAAATAGTTTGAAAAGGCTAAATGGTTATGCTTGTGGAGAATATGGAAGTCTCCCAAGTGGTTTAATATGGTGTATGAAAGGGCACTTAAAAGTCCTCTTAACTTAAATGGTTTGGCTATGGATATTACTTGCAAGTAAGGGGTGATATGACGATACCACTAATATTGGCCTTGGTTAATAGAATGGTAAATGGATTTGGTTGGTTATTTGGAAACAATTTTAATTAGGCATTAATAGCGTGGTATGTATCAAAACCGTGGAAGATGTCGGTCCCGGAGAGACCAAAACTAGAAATTCGTATTTGTCGATATGAGGATTGGCCTTAGTGGACTATGTGCAAGATGTCACACTATTGGGGGATGTACTAACCATCCCATGGGATACTTCTCTGGTCGTACGGCTACATATACTGGGGCCCTTTCAGCAGGGGGAGTTAAACCTATATCGCCTTAGGGTGGTTTAGGACGGCCAAGCTATACAATTCAGGTAACGGTTTTCAATGCATGCTAAACCAGGTTCCCTTTTCCGACACTTATATATGTATGGTTGTATGCATTATGAATGGTTTTACTTGGTTTTATAACTAGCATTATTATATCCTTATCCTGAGATTCATGCTAGCGGTCACTCACTAACCCGTCTACTAGCGATTGTATACCCACACTATGCAAGAACCGGCCATTCTACTTCTCCTATTTAGCGCGCGAATTCGGTATCAACATTTGGACTGAAATGGTGAGCTTTAATCCTTTTGGAAGACACCATTTCATTTTATGAATTTGTTTACACTTTTCTTTTATTTTGGATATTGGTTTTGTCCATGGTTGGGGGAATGTCCCAACCGGATTTGTTTACTCTTTTGGATAGAGTCGTTGTGGTACTTATGGGGGTTGGTATGGATGGGATCGGTATTATTGGTGTTTTCCTTGGCATCGGTATTGGTGTTGGGGATTACACCCTTGGACTATATTATCGGTTGTTCCGTCCTATTACATTTTGGGATTAATTATATTAAATTTTGTCTAACTTATTGGGTTATGGCCTGGTTTATAGCCGATGGTTTGGTGTGGTGTGGTTGGGCAGTTGGTATGATACAGTTGGACTAGGTTGGATCGGTCATGGTTATGACCTTATCCCAGAGTATTGATGAGAACATTTACTTTATCTTGTTATATGTTCGAAATTCAGCCCATCAAAGGCTGAAAAAATGTGAACGAGTTGGGTAACAAGGGGCGGTCCTCGGTCCTGGTTGGACTTGGGATGCCCAATATGACAAGGCCCGAGGTCGGGTCACTCTTATATTATTCAAACACAATAGTATATTCTTAACCGCTTCAATCTTATGCGGGTCTACCATCACCCCTTCCTTCGAAACCACATGCCCCAAAAAGGATAGAGAAGACAATCAGAACTCGCACTTAGAAAACTTTGCATAAAAAATTTTCTCTTTTAACAAACCCAAAACAATCCTTAAGTGATTCTCATGCTCCTCTTTACTCTTAGAGTAAACCAGAATATCATCAATAAAGACAATCACGAAAGAATCCAAGTATCCAAGTAGGGTTTAAAATCCACATTCATCAAATTCATAAAAGCAGCTGGGGCATTAGTCAGCCCAAAAGACATCACAAGAAATTCATAGTGCCCATACCTGGTTTGAAATGCAGTCTTAGAAATATCGTCAGGCCGAATCATTATTTATGCAGAAGTCAAACAAATTACTTACTAAAATCCAGGACTAATCATGATTAATGCGGAACTCAAACAAACTACTTACTAAAGCCCCAAGACCCGAAAGTCATCGTACAAGAACTACTAACAAAGATCATGTCCAAAGAAATACCCAAAAATAAAGTAAATAAAGAATGTTTCATTGCTCGAAAGATGGACAAAAACAAATAAGATAACCCATGGCTGCCTGGAGACGGAGTGCTCACCCTTGGATCAAGATCTTCTATCAAACTCTATAGGTGAGGTCGTGTCTGAGCCTCTGGAATGCTTTCTGCACTCAACAAAAGAAGAGTACAGGGTAGTATCAGTACAAACCACTATGTACTGGTAGGTATCATAGGTCAACTCAACTTAATAGCATGTACACAACACAAATTAAATAACAAGTAGACAAGCATCGTCACATAACAACAATTCAATGAATCAATAATACAACAATAACAGGTCAAACAGTACTCACAACCAAGCCATATAACCATTAAGAGTGTCAACCATACTATAAACATCCACAGAATCAACACAAATATGTACACACATGCTATGAGACTTATTTTTGCCCAAATAGTCATTACTTGCAAGGAACAATCTATGTTCATGTACTGTATCCGGCGTGATACCCAATCCTCAATAACAAGTAATATCAATATCATATCCGTACCGGCTTGGTACTCGATCCTTCATAAATAAGAAATATCAATATACATATTCGTACTGGTGTGGTACCCGATCCTAAATAACAAGTAATATCAATATCATATCCGTACCAGTGTGGTATCCGATCCTCCACAATCAAATAATATCAATATACATATACGTACCGGCGTGGTACCCGATCCACCATAAACAGGTAATATCAATATCAAATTTACACTACTCATACCAAGTTTACAAGTAACTTAAAGTCATAAGACAATTTCATCAAGTAAAATTTCAATAATTATTTATACACGCCTCAATAATCCAAACATCATCAATTTCAAGCATGTTCGAATATCAATCAACAAGTATCCAATTTAGGAGCATACACGCAATTAAATCGAGTCTAAACTCCAATTAAACTGTAACCTACCCCAACCGAAGAATCCAAATACAAGCTAATTTGTAAGGTTCTTGCCCTTCCTTAAGGTCTCCAAATGACCAAAATCTGTTTAAAAATATAATCCCTATAAGAGTACGAATCTAATAAAAACTCTACTATTATGATTATTTTTAATTTAATTAGGGTTCACTTCAAAATTGAAGTGAACCATTGAAACTGTGGATGCCCAATGGGCCCAATTAATGTCACTGCCACTAACTCCTCATTCATGATCATCCTTTCTTTTTTTGTCATTACTAAGGAAAATTTTCCTCGCCATTACTGCCAAGAATATTCATTATTCAGTTAACTAACTCTAAGGATCAAAACAATTACAAACTTAGTGGTACTGTAGATCACATCACGTGGTAGAAATATTATTCCAATCTATAACATTTAATTAGCATTAAGCCTCAGTAATAGTGCCAATTGATTGCCAATTCTGTACACCACGATTGGCTCGCAACAACACCAAAATTCAACAATTGCCAATGGTCACTACCTTAGCCATACATCTTTTTTTTTCTAACAGTGGCAAATTCAATTCTTTCTCCTCCAATAACTCTGTAATAAGGCTTAAACATATCACATACCCATTACATATAATTGAACACTACTCAAAGTTTGGTGAATTTATTGGAAACTGTCATCTCTCTCTCTTTTCTTTTTCTCTGCTGGTGTATAAAAACCTAAGTGTAACTTCTGTGTTCAACCGCCCCTAGTTGAGGGTTCTTGCTAATATATTTTTATTTATAACATGTTAAATCTTCCCCACTTAAATCAATTCTTATACACAAGTCTCAAGAATTAAGAAAATATCAATTTAGTCCATTAATTGCCAACTAAAATAATATCTAAGATACTCAACTAATGACTTAACTCATCCGGAACACCTCAAGAATCGGTACTATCCATCTCCGTAAGTCATAAATCACGTACACAAATTATGGAGAGCGCTAAAATAGGGAAGATGAGAAAATTTCACAAACGATCAGGAGGGTCGTTACATCAGATACCAATTAAACAACAGTTCGTTCCCGAACGGAAAAACTCAAGACAAGAAGGGAAAATAAGGAATTACCTGAATCCGCAAAAAGATGTGGATACTTGCTACGCATGTCTGCTTCGGTCTCCCAAGTGGCCTCCTCAATAGGACGATTCTTTCACTGGACCTTCACAGACACAATCTCCTTACTCCTCAACTTACGGGCATATCTATCAAGAATGGCAACAGGTTCCTCTTTATAAGAGAGGTTTTCATCTAACAAGACTGAATCCCAATGAATTATGTAGTTACCATCACCATGAAACTTCTTTAACATAGATACATGGAACACAGGGTGAAATCTCGATAAACTCGGAGGCAAAGCTAATCTATAGGCCACCGGACCCATACGTTGAAGAATCTCAAATGGTCTAATATATCTAGGACTGAGCGTACCTCACTTCACAAAATGCATGACACCCTTCATAGGTGAAACCTTGAGCAACACTTGCTCACCCTCCATATAACTTTCCGATCTGCATACTCCTTTTGCCTGCTTTGAGCCACTATAAGTTTCTCTTGAATAAATCTAACCTTCTCCAATGAGTCCCTCAACAGATCAGTACCCCATGGTCTCACCTCAAATGCATCAAACCACTCAATCGGAGATCTACACCTCCTCCCATATAATGCCTCAAATGGTGCAATGTCGATACTTGAATGATAATTGTTATTATATGCAAACTCGACCAACGGTAGGAACTAATCCTAATGACCTCCAAAATCTATTACACATGCACAAAGCATATCCTCCAACACCGAAATCATTTGCTCGAACTACCCATCAGTCTGAGGGTGAAAAGTTGTACTAAGGCCCAACCTTGTACCCAACTCCTTGTTTTGCGAAAATTTAACTTTTGAAAGAGCGTCGCCACTTAATTTTGAAAAAGGAATTAAGAAACCTTTGTAATGTACTTAGACGATTCAAAACAGAAAAATCGTTTAAGTTAAGAAATTCTAGATAAGCGGTTTCTATTAACGTTTTAGGAAGGTGTTAGGAACCTAAAACGTCCGCTAACTTGCGGTTATCCGGACTGTTTGAAAATCGTCTTTTGATTAACTTTGAAAAAGTTTATTTTTTTTATTTTATTTTTGAAAAGAAAAACGATTTTAGGAATATTTTGGTTTTTATACAAAACTAGTTTTTTAGCGACTTAACTAAGGATTTAACTAGGTTCGCCAAGCACACGTAAAGCAAGTAAGCAAATAGAAAAAAAAGAAAAAGGGGAGAAGTAGTGATTTAGGCTTTTAAGCTCAAACCGTCGACCCTGTCCTAATCTAGTTGGGTTTTTGATCCATTCTTTCACCTGTGCTAATTCTATGTTTTCGAGCCCCTTTTCGGCTCGAGTTTTTACTTCACCTGTATTAAATACAACTTTGGCTTCGAGGCCCAAATGAATAAATAAAATAAATAAAGACAACAATAAATAAACTAAAATAAAAATAACAGATGAGACTTTTGTCTCTTGGCCGCTTCGAACGTAGGACTTTAATCCATTTCTTCTTCTTTCGACTCCTTGGTTTCGGTATGCCACGAGGTCGAACTTTTGAAAATTTTCCCTCGAAGTTTGACTCGAAAAGAGAGGCCTCATTGGCCTCTTAGCAATGCAAAGGAAAGGAAGCCCATTCGGACTCCGGATGGAATTTCCATGCAAAACAAGAAAAATAAAGGAAACATTAATACATATCCGATTGAGAAAGAAAAGAAGGAAAATGAGTAACTAAAAAACTCAATCTTTTATTATGAATACATTCAAAATCCCATAGGATTAGTTGGAAAAGTAACAAAAGCTTAGAAATATAAAGCAAAAGAAAGATAAATAAGGACAATCGGCTCAAGAAAAGGTCATGCTTTGAGCAAAATAGGAAAAGGTACAATCCTGAGTAAACAAGTGACAAGAAGCAACAAGAATAGAAGGGGAAAACTCCATTTTTTTGCAATTTAGACACAAAAATTAAACCAGTAAATATGGAAAAACTGAATTTTTTCAACGAACATACAAAAAATCCACAAAATTAGTTAACACAAGTATGATGTACACAGCAAGTGGACAAGAGCTCAAATATTATGAACCAAATGAATGAATCTTTTTTGTAAATACTCAAAGAACCCACAAAACTATTTGACAAAAGTATGATTTACTCGATAAGTGGCCACAAGCCCAAATATCCAAAGCAAAAGAAAGGAAAATCAAGGGAATCAACCAATAAGAGTTCACAATCTTACAGTAAAAAGGAAAGGAAAAAAATTGAGCAAGGTAATAACTGTAAAAATCAACAAGAATTCCAAAACTTCCCGTGACATCATTTTAACAGGCACTAACTACAACACTAAAACAATAAAAACAAAATTAAAATGAGATGACACAAAATAAAACACTAAAGCAGAATATCAAATATCTCAACAGCACAACCGATTTTTGCAGATCACAATTATTAACTTTAAAGTAACACAACACTCAACACGCCTATATAAAATCCCAAAATGCTATGTCATCGAATATATAACACTATAAAGCAGTAAGTAAACAGAGCAAAGTAGAGATTGAAGATATCACGAAGTGAAGAATACGAGCAAGGAAAGGAAAGAGAATAACACTCACTGTGACCAAACAATACCTGCAGGTAGATTCAGATTAAGAACTTTCAAAGACGAAAACATGTCATAAGCGTTTCGTCTTTAGTTCTATTTTCACAAGATCGCGAGTTTTCAATTTGGTTAAGCCTCTTAGACATTGTAAACCAAAGAGACTTAACGAAACTTTTTCTTCAAAGGCAAACTGACTAAACTGATTTCAACGTTTTCTCAAATGACTTCAAATAAGGGATACAAGACTAACAACAACGAGGAAAATAAAACCTCATTTCAAAGATTTAGAGATAGTCACGTCCAAATAGAAATGAGGAAAATGAGACTAACAACAACCTTACAAAACTACAGCAAGGATGACTATTATTCCAATCCTCCTCACTATTCTGACAGATTCGAATGAAATGGTCTTTAAAAGAACCTAGGACTTTCTGATAAGCTTTAGAATCCTGCTCATTGTCCTTTTGGCATATGAGAAGCCAAAGAAACTTGAGAGGTAGCTCTGCTAGCTCGACAATTAAGACTCCATCCAATAGTAACAATTGACAAAACACTGTCAAATAACAATTCGACCAAAACAACATTCAGTTAAGACTATTAAACACAGTCCAAGCAATAAACTTTAACTAGTCAACCAGCTATTCAAGCCACAAGCAGTACACAAAATGAGAGTATCAAATAAAAAATCTACCAACAATTAACTACGGCTATCGAAGCCATCTACCAGCAAACAACCCAGCATACAATCATACTGAAAATTTATTCATGACTACAGAAGATCGAAATGAAGCAGAAGAGATCGAAACTTGAACGGAAAAAGTGCATTACCTATTCGAGAGCAGTAAAACAGGACTACGAACTGGCGTCGGACTCCACCACCACCGGAAAGCTCGATGCCGTTACGTAAATTTCAACTAGCTGGCCTCTTCTTCCTAAAATCTTTGTTAAATAAAAGTTTCTCTTTCACGAAACCCGTTTTTCCTCTCTTTTCGAACCTAGCTTTTCTTAGGAAAATTTTTCGCACTCAAATTTTCCAACCCCAGAATTTTGAAACCTTCTTTTTGAACCCTAAAAATTTCAAACCTTAATTCTCCAACCTTAGAATTTTGAAAACCCTCCAATTTTCCCCCTCCAAAAAAAATCCCCCTAACGGTGACCCAAATGGGTCTTTATATAGAAGATGAAAAAAGGAATTCAAAATCTTTCAAAATTGGATTACCCCCAACAAATTATACCGATTGTACCAATTTTGAAATTGGTGGACCAATAAGATTTAGGGAAAATGAATTTCTTCCAAGAGCCAATGAAATTGTGACATACATGTACGAAATCGTACCATTGTTACCGAGATTCGCGGATTTGAGCCGTTGTGGTGCGTAAGGTGTCTAGTTTCTAGAACTCTCGTAAAAGAAAATGGCTTAATCGACGGGTCGGGTTGAAGAGAGAGACGGGTTAGTTGGGTTCGCGGGTATGGTCAGATTGTCGGGCTAACGTTGGTACTGTTGCGATGGTTGAGAAGAGTTGTTCTTAATTGATGAAGGTCGTTGACGTTGTTATTGTTTTCTGATGGTTTATGTTTGAAGAGGAGAATGGAATTGGGTCGGGTTATTAATGGAAGTGGGCTGGTGTGTCTTGGGCCGTTGGTGATGATCCATTGAAGGGTAATTGGGTTGCTACTGATTTGCTAATTGGGTCCAAATTGGGGATTTGGCCATTCATTTAAGTTTTGGCCAAATTGAAGATCAATTGGCCAATTGCATCGCAATTGTGGACAAATTGATTTCAATTATGGCCAAATTAAATGAAAATTCAAAATGGATTAATATCTCATTTAACTCCGAGCTTCTTGATTCGATAAAATCAAACATATATTTATTCGAATAAATTATTTTCAAGAATAAATTGTACTTAAATCAAGATTTTAGTCATTATAATTTATTTCAAGACAACCTTGATTAAAATTCGATATTTTTATAAAAATAGATATTTAAGTAACAACATTACAACTTCGTAAAACTGAATACGATAATTTATAATCGCTACTTAAAATAACGAAATTACCCCGATAAATACTTTTGAAAAGTTTCTTTATTCGATAAAATAAATATTATTATTTTATTAAAAATCGAAGAAAGTCGAGATTAAACGTAGTTCTGGAGGGCAAAAAATAGGTGTCAACACTCCTCATGCAACTTCTTCCAAAAGATAGAGATAAATTGAGTACCTCAATCCGAAATAATAGAAATTGGGACCCCATTCAACCGAACAATCTCCTTAAGATAAATCTTGGTCATCCTTTCTGCATTATAAGTCACCTGAACTGGAATGAAATGTGCAGACTTTATTAACCTATCCATAAGAACCTATATAGAATCATAATTCCCCAAAGTCTTGGGAAAACCAACAACAAAATGCATAGTTATCCTCACCCATTTCCATTCAAGAATGGGCATCCTCTGAAGAGTACCACCAGACTTCTAATACTCGTATTTTATCTGCTGGAAACTCTGGCATTTAGAAATAAAATCAACTATGTCACGCTTCATTCGACCCCACCAGTAATATTGTCTCAAATCACGGTACATCTTGGTTGCACCGGATGTATAGAATATTTTGAACAATGAGCCTCAACTAGAATAATAGGAATCAAATCGACAACACGGGGCACACAAACTTGACCCTTAATCCGCAACACACCCTCACCATCAATAATGGCCTCTTTGGCCTCACCCTGTAAAACCTTATCACGAATCTTGCTCAACGTAGCATCCTTGAAATGTTTAGCCTTGATTTGATCAAGAAATGTGGACCTTGCCTCAATGCTATCTAGAATTCTTCCCCTCTCATCACCTCAAGTCGAATAAACTTGTTAGCTAGAGTCTAAATATCTCTAGCCAACGAACGCCTGCTAGCATTCA
Organism: Capsicum pubescens; assembly: GCA_030864215.1. Taxonomy (NCBI): domain Eukaryota; kingdom Viridiplantae; phylum Streptophyta; class Magnoliopsida; order Solanales; family Solanaceae; genus Capsicum; species Capsicum pubescens. The sequence goes on from CM061538.1 coordinate 103,874,998, forward strand.
AATAATCCAAACTACCTATACTTGCTGACTTCCTGCTCAATGCATCAACGACCATATTAGCCTTCCCCAGATGGTAGAGAATGGTGATATCATAATCTTTGAGCAACTCCATCCATCTACGTTGTCTCAAATTCAAATCCCTCTGTGTGAACACATACTGTAAACTGGAGTGACCAGTGAACACTTCACAACGAGCCCTATACAAATAATGCCTCCATATCTTAAGAGCAAAAACCACAGCAGCTAACTCCAAATTATGATTAGGATAATTCTTCTAATTGGGCTTCAATTGCCTTGAAGCATAAGCAATAACATTCCTTTGCTACATCAATACAACACCTAAACCAGAACGTGAGGCATCACAATAAATAATAAAATCCTTACCCTCTACCGGTAAGGAAAGAATAGAAGTGGTAGTCAATAAGGTCATGGGCTTTTAAAAGCTCTTTCCACACTCATCAGACCAAATAAAAGGTAAATCCTTCTGAGTCAACCGCGTCATATGAGTAGCAATAGAAGCAAACCCATTCACGAACCAGCGGTATTAACTTGCTAAGCCAACGAAGCTACGAACCTCCGTCACTAAAGTGGGCTTAGCCCAATTCTTAACTGCTTCAATCTTCCGCTGGTCTACCTTCACCCCTTTCTTCGAAACCATATTCCCCAAAAAGGATACAGAAGCCAACCAGAACTCGTACTTAGAAAACTTTGCATAATGTTTTTTCTCTTTTAACAAACCCAAAACAATCCTTAAGTGATTCTCATGCTCCTCTTCACTCTTAGAGTAAACCAGAATATCATCAATAAAGACAATTACGAAATAATCCAAGTATCAAAGTAGGGTTTAAATATCCCATTCATCAAACTCATAAAAGCAGCTGGGGCATTAGTCAACCCAAAAGACATCACAAGAAACTCATAGTTCCCATACCTGGTTCAAAATGCAATCTTAAGAATATCGCCAGGCCGAATCTTAAGCTGATGATACCCAGACCTCAAATCAATCTTGGAAAGTATGGATGTACCCTGCAACGGTCGAATAAATCATCAATACGGGGCAAAGGATACTTATTACGGATCGTAACTTTGTTCAACTGCCTGTAGTTTATACACATACGAAGACTACCATCCTTCTTATTTATAAACAAGATAGGAGCACCCCATGGAAAGGCACTCAGATGGATAAAACCCTTACTCAACAAATCCTGCAATTGAGCCTTTAGCTCCCTCAACTTAGTCGGAGCCATCCTATAGGAAGGAATGGAAATAGGACGAGTTCCTGGCTCTAGATCAATACAGAAATCAATGTCATGGTCTGGCGGCATACTAGGAAAATCTGCAGGAAAAAACTCTTGGAACTCACACATCACAGGAACTGACTCAATAGATGGGACCTCTATGGAGTGTCCCGAAGATGTGCTAGGAAGGCCAAACAACCTCTCCCAATTAACCTTTTTGCACGTAGAAATAAAATAAGTTTCATTGGAATAGGACTATAATCACTCTCCCACTAAAGTGTATACATTCTCGGCATAGCTACAGTCACTGTCTTAGCATGACAGTCCAATATAGCAAGATTCGGAGACAACTAACTCATACCCAAAATTATATCAAAATCTATAATGTATAGAATCACTAAATCTGCCCAAGTTTGATACCCCATAAACATAACAGAATAAGAACAATAAACCCTATCAACAACAATAGAATCACCAACAGGAGTAAACACGTGAATCGGAAAGTCAAGCAAATCACCACCATGTCCAATCCCACAATAAAATTAGCAGATACGTATGAAAAAGTAGAGCCAAGATCAAATAATAAAGTGGCTATCTGGTCACAGATAAGAATAGTACCTGTAATAACAGCGTCTGATGTCTCTGCTTGGGCCTTCCTGGAAAGACATAGATAGGGGCCCTACCACTAATCTGAATGTCACTTCTGCCAAGAAGATAAGGCTGATTATCACCTCTACCGGCCTGATGATCACCACGACCACCCTATGGACGACCTTTATCATTACCACCATCTCCCTTCCTACTGGAACTAGAGCTCTAGGAGCCTGCTGCTGGCTAGACTGACCAAAATGCCTCACATTAGGACAAAACCTCCTGATGTGACCAACTTCGCTGCACTCATAACATAAACGATCTAGGGTAGGTGGCTGAGCTGACGAAGATGAAGCGAGATAACCACCAAAGTCTGTAAATGGTTGGATAGCTCCTGAAGGACCCCCAACAGATACTTGAATCACTGACTGAATGAGGCGAGCGAGGTATCCCTGTGAACTCTGACCTCTAGAATAAGAACCACTAAAACTGTCTCCTCTGTAGGTCTTCTTTTCTAATGCCCTGGCATAACCCTCTTGCCTTACGCACTCCACCTTCTTGACAAAATCAACCATCTCTTGGAAAGACCATCTCTTTCCCTCCACCTTCTTCACTAAAAGACGGATCCTCTCCTCCTCAATTTTTAATAAGTGAGATGCATATCGTGACAATGAATGAAATTTGGCCTCATAGGTCGTAACTGACATATTCCCCCGCTTAAGATTAGCAAACTCATCCCATTTTCTATCTCTTTAAGTACGAGACACGTATTTTTCTAGAAAAACTGAGTAAAACTGTGTCCAAGACAAGGGAGGAAAACCTGCGTCCAAGACAAGGGAGGAAAACATGCATCCCTACACTCAACATAAGCCCTCCACCAGATCTTAGTATCCCCCTAAAATTAAAAATTAACCAGTTCTACACCATGCCTCTCAACAACACCCATCTTATGAAGCCTCTCATGACAGTCAATAATAAACTCGTAGGCATCCTTAGACTCAGTTCCATGGAAAACAGGAGGCTTCATCTTGATAAACTTACAAAATAACTCATGCTCATCTCCGGTCATCATCGAACCCACTACCTATCTTGGAAAAATATCTGATCCTGACATTTTTTCTATTCGAGAGGCTACAGCAGCAGCATGTTGCATCCCATGCTTGATTGCGGGTACTGCGGGCATAGTCCCTGATCCTGCCAAACCACTCAAAAAACTCAGAACCTGCTGAATCATAGAGGATGACATCTGAATCGGAGTTGCACCTCCCGGAACTGGTGCAACCCCTCATGAACCGATACTCATTTATTCTGTACTTGCATAGATCTATCTTCTGCTACCTTAGGCGAATCCTCATGTGGGTGAGGAGATATTGGCCTTTCCCTAGCAGGTCTCGTGGACTGAGCTCTGCCTCTGGCGGGCGTTGCTCTCCTTCCTCTACCTCGTCCCCCTCTTGCCTGGCCTCTAACCCGAACTGTAGCCTCAGCAGCCGATTCAGGCACCTCAACTCTTGCCTCATTCTTTCGAGTTCTTACCATCTGTGAAAAAAGAGTGAAAGAAGTCAGATACCAATTGGAATCGCCAGATACCAATTGAAATCAAGTAATAGCACGCAAGAAAGAAAATTTTGAATTTTCCTATTGCCCTATAGCCTCTCGAAGAAAATTACAGACGTCTCGGTACCGTTCCATAAGACTCTACTAGACATGTTCTTGTACGATGAGATCGACGAACCTAGGGCTCTGATACCAACTCTGTCACGACCCAAATGGCCATGAGTGGCACCCACACTAATCTTCATGTGAGAGAACCATCTAAATCAAACTATTATTCAATCACTTTGTAACGACCTGAGACTACCCCCTAGTCGTCACACGGTGCTTACGAGCCCGAAGGACCACTAACCCATGAATGATATCTGTTGTGAGCACTGAATAATAATACTGAAATTAATATAAAAAAATGGGCTGAAATGCCATAAGGTTCAAAACATCTTAAATACTGATAAAATATAACATCTAAATCTGAAATACTGTCTGAATAGCCTCTAACTGAATCTGTATGAAAGTGGAGTTGATGGGACAATACCCCAACTAACTCCATCTACTAAAATACTACTAAGATGAAGTACTAAAATAAAAGCATATCTTCGATAGAAGAGGACTCACTGCTAAATCTGTTACTGCTGACTGAGTCTGGCTAAGCGCGGTCAGGAACCTGAGCGTCCGAACCTATGATATAAAACATCATAGCGCAGAAAAGTATGCGTCAGTACGTGGAAATGTACTGGTATGCTAGATGAGGTAAGGTTGAATGCAAGGGTTCATATGCATGAACAATAACTGACTAAATGATATAGAGTAATTGAATATAAGAGTACACATATACTATAACTGAGCTTTTCTGAAGCTAAGTACTGAGTTCTGAATACTGTATAACTGATATTTGAAATTACTGATAACTAAATTACTGATACTGATTGATTGTGTCTGACAATCCTGATTCTGTAAAGCTAAACTGAGTTCTAAACTGAAGACTGAAACTAAAACTGTGGGAGGTAATTATCTAACTGACATGCCCCTCTCTGAGCTGATTGGGGTCCAACCTGTAACCTCAGTTGGAAGGATGCTAATACCGTGCCACGGATACTAATACTGGCTGTGAGTTAACCCTAACTAGCAGGAAGACATTTTGCCAACCTCACTGACAGGAAAACTCATGAGAGATGTGTCAACCCTTATCTAGTAGGAAGTCATCTGAACCTACGCTGGCTATGTAGTTCTGTAACTCAGGGATTGCTACTAAGGGTCAAACCCTACACTAACAGAAATTCCCCCATCCCTGGGTTCGCTCGGTGCTGAATTCTACTCCCAACTGGAAGACACTGAACTGATTATACTGAACTGGACTGATACAGAGTTTACTGAGGTTTACTGAGGTTTACTGAGTTTTCCTATGTTCTGTAACTAACTAAGTTCTACTGAGTTCTGTAATGGACTGAGAGTACTACTGATTGTGACATGACTAATACTATCTTGTCACTGACACTGGCTTTAGGTGAACAACTAAATTGTTGGGTATTAAATACCCCCAGGACTCGATAGCATGAAAAGTAAAGCAAAGCATCATCTTGAATAAGATAACAATGTTCATTGGGTCATAATTCATTCATAGAGACATTTCATCAAACACTTGTAATGCATTAACTTGTACCGGCATGTCATGATTGCATCATTTAATTCACTTGGACATTCTATCAAACACTTGGGGAGCACAACTTAATGCATATAATCATGGATAACATATAAACATGGCAACTACAATGCTCAAATTAGAATTCCGTGGGTTTAGCATGCAATTCATATAATTCTCCATAAAAAATACTAATCTAATTTCATGAATCATATAATAATCATGGATTTAAAACCCAATTAACATCATAAACACATTAATCACTTTGTAAATTCAAGGGTTTATCAAGATAATCACATATTCACCACACATGCTATTTAATTTCATGAAACTTGCACTTAAATCATGAATTGAAACCCAACTACTATCATGAACATGAATTCAATCTAATTCAAACATGGAAATCATAAATCTGAGATCTTGTATATTTAGAAAGGGATTCTTGGACTCTATGGGTGAAAGGAACCCATAGATGAGAACCTAACATACCTTAGAAGAAGAGTTCTTGGAGAAATTCTTGAGAATTAACCTTGATTCTTGAACTAGGATTTTTACCTTTTGAGAGAGAATGATTTAATTTGGGAAAAAATTGAATGAATAATGGTGTAACTAGGTTTATTAGGGTTGAATTTCGTGTTAAAGGCTGACTAGGGACGTGGAAAAAGACTCAAATACTCCTGGAATGATTTAAAAACTTAAAAGTTTAAACTGGAAATTAACTGAAAAATCCCGATCTGGGCCATCGGCGCGACGCGGTGCTATCGCGTCGTGTCACTGGAAAGTGGACAACTGCGAATTGGACCATCAACGCGACACGGTGGAATCGCACCCAAGGCACTGAAAAGTGGACAACTGTGAATTGGACCATCAACGTGATGCGGTGGAATCGCGCTACCCCTTGAGTGTGACCTGGAAGTTCACCGCGATGCGGTGGGATCGCGTTGGTGTGTTGAAAATTGACAAATATGAAACTAAGTTGTGGTACGACGCGCCAGTATCGCGATACCTCACTGAAAACTGGGAAAAAGGCTGGTGGCGCGATGCGGTGGTATCGTGTTGTCTCACTCGAAAATGACAAATGTCATTTGAACTTCCTCCGCAATGCGCTAGAGTACCATGTGGTACACTATCTTACTAAATTGGCTCAAATGGCTCTAACTTTTCGCCCGAGTGTCGAATTTGGGCGAATTTGGTATCGATGGAAAGCTTATTCAATTTTCCACACAACAAAAAGTTAAAATCTTAAAAATTACACATGTATAAAAGTGTATTCATCTTTAAAGCAAGTTTTTAATATTTTTGGGATGAATTTAAGTTAGGTAAAAGTACGGGGTGTTACACACTTAGTCAATACTGAGATGATATTATCATAAAATCAACATAATAACAATAATCCAGGGCTACTCATTATTAATGCAGAAGTAAAAAAAAATAGAAATATAGTATAGATAAATCAGGTGTTAATCCTAACATATAGAAATATAATGGATTAGTAATTTAGTATCATAGTTGATTAATTTTTGAAATCATATTATTATCTCTAAAATCTAAAGCAACAATATTTGTAATGTAAGAAAATTAACTATCTAATATCAATATTAATTTCTTCATATTTAATGTATAAAGTGTAAATTTTTATGTTATTGATAGAATTTTCATTGCACATTTTGATTCCAAGATAAATTTTTATGAGTCTTTAAAAACGTATGATATATTAAAAGATCACTAACTTAAATCTTCAAAGAGTACAAATTATATTTTCTATAAAACATAAAGTACATGAATACTGGTTCATAAAATTTTCACCAAATATGTTGAAAATAAAATGAATATGCAAGATAACCTGTATATTTAGTTGACTCGATAAATCAAGAAAAATCTATTCTAAAACAATACTCAAAGTAAATTAAGATTTTAGTTAGAATGTCCATACATATCACTTGAACAATTCATCTTCTCCAACATGTGATCTCCAACATGTGATGACAGAAATTAATTAGCTTTTACTCAGAATAGTCTTCTTCTATAATGGTAAATTGTTATAGCATAAGAATTTCTAAATTAATTGACAGTTAGAAAAATATTCTTTTCCATATATATGTATGCAATTATTAACTAATTATTAATTTTCTATTTATATTTCTCAATCAACCTTGTTATGCTTCTTTAATTGACTTATATTGAATGAAATCATAAATACTTTTATTCATATGTAAATATTTTTTATGGTAATACTTCAACTGCATATATTCTAATTTATTAGTAACTCACACATATATTTCGTCATATAAAAATTATTACAAATTTTTATTAATATTTTTATTATTAAGAAATATTTATTTCTAATTCATTTTGAAAGCAAAGAAGTCATTATAATATATTTATTTATTCATGAAAAGTTAGTTTAATTTATAATTTTATTTTCATGTATATTACAATACTACAAAATAATTGTAAGATCCATATTGTTAAATTTTTATATAAGATAATTTAACTTTTTAAAATTAATTTTTTTTCATCAAAAAAAGGTATCTTTTTCAAATTTGACTATTTTTAAATCATAATTATTCTTACAGACATATATAAGATTATATAATTGGTCAATTAAAAAATAACTTTATAAGGTAAAAATAAGTTTATTTGACTTCAAATATTAATTAGGAGTATGTAATTTTACTAGTTATTTCCGATAAATATTATGCAATTTTTTTGTGTAGTAATATTCATTTCAAAAAGTTTTTAATATTCAGTTATTTTCAATCTACCATCCTTTTAAATTCAAGATTATCATTTATTTATTTTATAATATAAAATAATAGTGTAATTACTTATTGATAGTTATTCTTAATTATGAAAATTCTTTCATTAAATATGAATGCATATTATTTTAAATATAAATTACTTAAATCTATCAAATGAAAATCCTTAAATAAATATGAATGCATATTTTTAAAAATATAAATTACTTGAAATCTATTAAAATAAATTCCTTCTATTTTGTAGTCCAAAGTTACCACTTAAGTGATGACATCTTTTTTATAATATTTTTAATTTTAGAATAACTCTTTGATTATTATAAAAAAAAAAATCATATAAGTTGTTTGATTATTAATTGATTATTTTCTTAATTGATATTTCTTGATACTTTCTTAATTTAGTCAATTATAATCAAATTATAAATATTTTTTTTATATAATATTTTTATTTAAATTAATTATATACTTATTTTGAGTCATGAGATCTTTTTCATAATATTTTTATTTTGGAATGATTCATTGGTCATAATAATCTTTTCCATATAAGTTACTTGATTATTAATTAGCTATTTTTCTAATTGATTTTTTCGTAATACTTTCTTAATTTTCTAAATTGTAGTAATACTTTCTTAATTTTTTAAATTATAGTGAAATCACAAATGGTTTTAAGTAATATTATTATTATATTATTTAAATTAATTGTGTATATTTTTTAAAAATAACATATTTTTCATAATATTTTTAATTTTGAAATGATTCTTTAATTATTATAATCTTATTCATATAAATTGCTTGATTACTATTTACTAATTAATTTTTTGTAACATTTTCTTGATTTACTCAATTATAGTGAAATCATAAACATTTACTTTTCATAATATTATTATTTATGTTATTTAAATTAATTATTCACATATTTTAAGAAATGACATCTCTATTAAAATATTTTTTATTTTGAAATGACTTTTTGGTCATAATAATTTTTAGCAATCGATTATTCACTTATGAATTTTTCTGAATCTTGATTTACCCAATTATAATTAAATCATAAATATTTTTCTATATAATATCATTATTTATATTATTTATACCATAATATGAAATAATATTAAATAAATAAATTAATAACCAATAAAAATCATAATAATTTTCATCAATAGAAATCAATTAAGAGCTACTATTCTCCTTTATTATATATACTATTAATTTAGGTATACGTATTTTGCGTGTATACCTCACTTTATTGAGTTCAAATATTACAATAATTAAATTCAACATCTTTTGAGAAATTTATTTAATTAAACCTAACCTTTACCAAAATATTTGTTAAGCCGATCGACATTCATCTACTACATATAAACTATAACAACATAATATGATAATAGAGATATCAAAATAATACAACTAAATTTAACCTTTACACAAAAATATTTTCAAAACAGAGATCCAAATACAATACAATTAAACCTAACATTTATCTAAAAAAAAATTCAAAGTCGACTGATATTTATCTACCACCTATAAATTCATCTGCGGCCTGTAAACTACAACAAAATAATATAATAGTGATCACAAAGTTTCAATTTTGATGAAAATAATTCTTATCTGGGCAAAAAATTTGACCCTACTTGAATGAAAACAAAGAAGATATATATATACACACGTTGAATTTTACTATATTAACAAAAACAGTGAAGAAGTTGAGGGTTATAAAATTAAGCATCCACCAATCTAGACATGCAATCGAATCAAGTTTGATGAGCATCAATCATATTTTTTCAATAAGTAAATCGATTTCTTCTATAGTTTAACTTACATCTCAATATTTATAGAAGTATTTTTTTAATAGAGTTTTATTTTAAAAGTATTTTTTATTTTATTTTAGAAGTATTTTTCTAATTGATCAGTACAAAAAAAAAATATTAATTGATTCTCCTTTCATATATTTTAGGAATCTAATTAATAAAATAAAAATAATTAAATAATAAATTAAAAAAATAATGAAAAAATAATTTTATCTAAATAAGAACAAAAAAGTTTACTTTTTTAAGGGTTTTAATACTTTCAATATATTATAGATAGATACGGCGTATAGATACTACACTTGCTTAATTTTTCTCTTCATTTTTTTTTGGTGAGTAAAAATTTTTAATTCATTAAACTTTTTATTTTATATAATTTTATTAATTAAGATGAAATACTTATAATGTCAAATTATATCTTTTAAATAAATATAATATTTATTTCAACTCAATTATTATTTTTAATAATTTTATTTTTTTTATGAATACTTTTATTTATCAACATGAAATACACATGCTTTTGCACGTCCACTTGACTAGTTTTTAGATATGTTCGCTCCCAAAAGTACAGCCAACAAATTGAAGCGGTGAATTAACAATATCTAGAACCAAGTTCCATTATTCTAGATCTTCTTTATTTTTTAAAATTCAATTATTGTGCTATGTAAACATATCCGACTTTATTAATCAGATTTAATGTGTCGATTAAAAAATATAGATTAAGAAAAACTCCAAAAACAGAGAAAAACTAATTTTATACAATCTCAAAAAGGAGATTTTGTTAAAAATTAACAATAAGAAAATTAAGAAGATATAAGAATGTTTTTTAAATAAACAAGTAACTAACCTATTACTTATTTTAAATAAACAAGTAACTAACCTATTACTTATTAAAAATAAAATAAAAATATACAAGAAGCCATGAAAAGAAGAGTGGCAAAAAAATGAGAATAATTGAACTATTATCCCTAGAGAAGATGTATAGCTAAGATTGAAACTACAAATGGATAAGTAGATTAGTTGAGATGTTGCTTCTATATTTGGGGATGGCCAAATACAGTTTCTTTGAGTGCACAAATTGTCACTCAATAAAATTTATTTGTAAGAAGAATGTTGCAGATCAAAAAAGTAAAAGAATAGATATTAAATAAAATTATGTATGAAGATTTTTCAATGTATACATATATTTAAAACCTCCCCTTATAAGTTGGGTTTCGATCACCAATTTTGCTAAGCCGGTCCCTGCTCCTACAGTTTTGATTTTTCATGCATATATTATATATATGAGAAAACGTGAAATGTGAGAAACGTACCGTACACTTACAATGGCCTTTAACTCTTTTTCATCCTTTGCCCGGGAGATGAACTGCATGCATGGATAATTATACCACACCACTGCTAAGACTACTCAAAACTCCACCACTAATGCTCCATTGCAAGTGTCATATGGAAGAACACTAAAGGGAAGGAGGAGGAAGAAAAAGAATATCAACGTTCATATAAATGCAAACTTATGAATTAGACATAATTAGATAAATAAATATGTGCTCTTTTTAATAATTTAGGTTATATATAGTTATATATATAGTAGCATAATAATAATAAAATTACACGACAAACGACTCTTTGCACCACCGATTATCAATTATCGATCATCAGAATTTTGACGTGCTTAATTAGCCATGAACCAAGCCACACGTTATAAGGTGTACAAGTATGTTCTTTTAGCCTCGTCATAACGCAAGAAAGAAGCTATATGGTCACACTTCAAAAAGACTCATGATGCAAGAACTAAAACATCTAGAAATGGAGAAAGATAGGCACACCTTAAGAACAACAACCTTCATGTGCATATATCAATATAGACAGAAGATAAAGAGTATTCAACACACACATATATAAGTAAGACAACGTAATTTTTAACAAAAAGAATTCAAAACTCCTTATGTTATTCAAACTTCGCCCATATTTATAAAGAGAAGGCATAGTTCGACCGCACACAGCGTGGCACCATCCATCTTCAACTTTCGTGTTTTTGATGGAGCCACGCTGTGTGCGGCTAAACTGCTACTTCTTTCTCTTCTCCGTTAAACTATGCAAGTACAGCCACTGCTATTCATATAAATTTGGTGTGTATATGAGAGTGTGTGTTTTTATACATTAGTTTATATATTTCTATATTATAGAAGAGCTGGTTTCGACCAGCTCTTTATTATTTATCATTTTATTTTTAATTATTTCGTAATTTATTATATTATTTCTAATTAATTATTATAAATTATTTATATATTAAAATTAAAAATATTTTTTAATATACTACATCTAATTAATTATTATAAGTTATTTATATATTAGAATTAATAATATTTAATTAAAAAAATAAATATTTATGGCGTTTGTTTCAGTTGTTTTAACCATAATTTTATTATATCATCCCTAATTAATTATTACAAGTCATTTATGTATTAAAAAATTAATAATATTTAATTGAAAGAAATAGATGACATGTCTGACTATGATTTCAACCAGCGCTTCATCAATTACTATATTACCTCTAATTGCTCCGTGAATTACTATATTACCCCTAATTAATTATTATAAGTCATTTATATATTAGAATTAATAATATTTTTTATTATATTACCCCTAATTAATTATTATAAGTCATTTTATTATATTACTTTTAATTGCTCCATGATTTACTATATTACTCCTAATTAATTATTATAAGTCATTTATATATTATAATTAATAATATTTTTTATTAGTCATTTATGTATTAAAAAAATCATAATATTTAATTAAAATATTGATTTCGACATGGTTGCTTCAAGAGCTGCACCGTGATTTCACTATATCACTCCTAATTAATTAATATAAGTCATTTATGTATTAAAAAACTAATAGTATTTAATTAAAATAAGAAAAATATGCGTTTATGACATATTTGTTGCAGCTGCTTCAACCATAATTATTTTTGAGAAGATGATCCAAGACTTTATTGTTAATTGAAGTATCTTTTGTTCTAGTTTTTGTATGAAATAATCCTATGAATATTAGTTCTACATTTTTTCTATATTTTGTAACCGATCTCAATCTTATCATCAAACAATTAAAATAACTCGACTACACGACACATCACACTTTCTTATCATGTGGGAAAAAACTATCTTATAAAACTTCACTTCTTAGCGAGTACTGTCAAATGGTTATTATTTAAAAAGTTATGGTTATTATTTAAAAAGTTATCTTTTTAAATCAATGTACATTTATATTTGTATTTCATCAATATCAAATATTAGTGCTAAAATATGTCCATAGTATTGGGCCCGTGCTGACACAGGCTATGCACCTCTAGTGAGGTGGTTTCGACCACCTCTTCATTTACTATACTACCCCCAATCATTTACTATATTACATCCTAATTGCTTCATAATTTACTATATTATCCCTAATTAATTATTACAAGTCATTTATCTATTAGAACTAATAATATTTTATTATTATATTACCCTTAATTAATTATTATAAGTCATTTATATATTAGAATTTATAATATTTAATTAAAAAAATAGATATTTATAACGTTTGTTTCAGCTGCTTTAATCGTGATTTTACTATATCATCCCTAATTAATTATTATAAGTCATTTATGTATTAAAGAATTAATAATATTTAATTCAAAAGTAGATTACTATATTAACCCCTATCATTTACTATATTACCCCTAATTGCTCCGTAGTTTACTATATTATCCCTAATTAATTATTATAAGTCATTTATATATTAGAATTAATAATATTTTTTTATTATATTATCCCTAATTAATTATTATAAGTCAACCACCTCTTCATTTACTATATTACCCTTATCATTTACTATATTACACCCTAATTGCTCCGTAATTTACTATATTATCCCTAATTAATTATTACATGTCATTTATATATTAGAATTAATAATATTTTTTTATTATGTTACCCCTAGTTAATTATTATAAGTCATTTATATTTTAGAATTAATAATATTTAATTAAAAAAATAGATATTTATAACGTTTGTTTCAGCTGCTTTAACCGTAATTTTACTATATCATCCCTAATTAATTATTATAAATCATTTATGTATTAAAAATTAATAATATTTAATTAAAAATAGATTACTATAATACCCCCTATCATTTACTATATTACCCCAAATTGCTCCGTTATTTACTATATTATCCCTAATTAATTATTATAAGTCATTTATATATTAGAATTAATAATATTTTTTTTATTATATTATTCCTAATTAATTATTATAAGTCATTTATTTATTAGAATTAATAATATTTAATTAAAAATAGATGACATGTCTGCCTACATTACCCCTAATTGCTCCGTAATTTACTATATTATCCTTAATTAATTGTTATAAGTCATTTATATATTAGAATAAATAATATTTTTTTTATTATATTACCCCTAATTAATTATTATAAGTCATTTGGTTTCGACCACTGCTTCGTCATTTACTATTTTACCCCTAATTGCTTCATGATTTACTATATTACCCCTTATTAATTATTATAAGTCATTGATATATTAGAATTAATAATATATTTTTATTGTATTACCCCTAATCAATTATTATAATTCATTTATATATTAGAATTAATAATATTTAATTAAAAAAATAGATATGTATGATGCTTGTTTCAGCTACTTTAACCGTGATTTTACTATATCATCTCTAATTAATTATTATAAGTTATTTATTTATTAAAAAATCAATAGTATTTAATTAAAAAATAGATGACATGTCTGCCTATATTACCCCTAATTGCTCCATGATTTACTATATTATCCTTAATTATTTATTATAAGTCATTTATATATTAGAATTAATAATATTTTTTACTATATTACCCTTAATTAATTATTATAAGTCATTTATATATTAGAATAAATAATATTTAATTTTAAAAATAGATATTTATGACGTTTGTTTCAGCTGCTTTAACCGTGATTTTACTATATCATCCCTAATTAATTATTATAAGTCATTTATTTATTAAAAAATTAATAATATTTAATTAAAAAATAGATGACATGTCTGCCTATATTACCTCTAATTGCTTCGTGATTTACTATATTACCCCTAATTAATTATTATAAGTCATTTATATATTAAAATTAATAATATTTTTTTACTATATTACCCCTAATTAATTATTATAAGTCATTTATATATTAGAATTTATAATATTTAATTAAATTATTGTACATTTATGTTTATATCTCATCAATATCGAATTTTAATGTTAAAAAATATTTATAATGTTGGACCTATGCTGACACGGACTATGCATCTCTGTATTAATATATATACTTTAGTAATAATGACTTGCAGGTATATGACCTGTGAAATATCGTAGCTAGCCGACCTTAAACGGTGTCAAATCTCTCTATTTATTTTAGCATACATTACATATTTAGCATAGAAGGTTGGTAATGAAAAAGCTGAATTGAAGATATAAATTTAATTTTAATGTGTTTAAGTTGTAAGATTTTCAGTATGAAATACATTGTAATGTTATAAGTATAAATTCAAATTGAATATTTGTTAAAATTTTAGTAAATTCTTAAATATTACTTTCTTCATTTCAAAAATAATGACTTACTTTCCTTTTTAGTTATTTAAAAAAAAATGATTCTTTCCTTTTTTGACAATATTTTTAATTCAACTTTCCATATGATATATTTAAAATCACAAAATTATAAGATATTTTAATATATTTAACATAACTTTAATTTAAAACTATAAAATTTACAAAAAAAAATTATTTTCTTAAATTTCATGATAAGTTAAATTAGATTATTTTTTTTAAATCGAAGAAAGCAATATTTTGATATTAAAAGTTATGGCTTCAAATAAATTCGTAATTAAAAAGTTACGTTCCGCTAGGATGGTGAAAAGCCATATAGCTTAGGGAGAAAGAGCAATTCTATGACTTGCCATGTGAAAGTGGTAGAGGTCCCATATGGAAGGTAGCCACGATGATATCGATGAGTTACTTACGTACACAATTGGGCACCATTTCTAAAATTAAAGTACAATGAATTACATGGCTCTGCCAACTTGTATGATGCAAACACGTATTATGTGATTTTTCCATGTACATGGCCAAGTGGCGTACAACAAAGTTGCCTCCTTGCATCAGTAGTATTAATTTTTCTTTACAATTAGTAGTATTATTTTACGATAGAAATCAGTAAATAATATTTCATCTGATAGTACTAAACGGTATTTCAGTGCATTGAAGTTTTCATTATTTAGGAAATTTAAAGAAGTATTGTATCAAGATTATCCTAATAAAATTAGTGATTTAAAATTAAATTTTAATATAATATTTTAAATAAATATATATGCATATAACAAAAATATTATAAAAAATTTAAAATTATTTTTTGATTCTTATATACTATTTTTTTAATATAGTATTTTTAAAATATATTAAGCATTTAACTTCACATACTAATGTTATTATTCATAAAAATGAAAAATAATTTTAATTAATAAGATGTTAGTCATTTGTTTGCAATGCATTGTATTAAATAATATTGCGAAAACTTTAGTTATTAATACGAAGACTGATAAAAAGTTCTAACATATTTTTAATAAAATGTAGGTAGTTCTTCTTTCTTTTTTATTTAATTCAATTTTTTTTATCTTTTATATTTTATATTCTTTAATATTACTTTAAGTGAAATTAAAATCATAAAATTCATATTAAGTTTTTTGGGGCCTAAAATAAATATTTTATTAATCTTACTCTTGAGCCACTCCTATGTCGGATCATAAAAGTGTATGTACGTAGTTTCATTTTATATTTTCATGATTTAAATATGTAATCATCTCCATGATTAATTTGATGATACTATAATAACATACTTAGTGTGATCTTATAACTGAAATTTAAAAAAAATAAAGTGTAAAGTGTACCCAACCTTCTTTACCTTGTAAAATAGAGAAAGAGGTTATTTTAATAAACTCTCGACTCAAGTAAATAAAAAATCATATCAAATCGGGCATGAAAAAGGAAATCAGTAGAGAAAAAATTATGTTGAAAATAAAAGAAAAAAAATAGCAACAGAAATAAGATTATAATTGGACAAAAAAATAACATGTAATATTAAATTGAGGATAAGATAATATAAAAGTAATAATAATGATATAGAAAAGGAAAATCCTCAATGATTTATTAACCTTCTACCTACCCTAACCGTTGATCTGATGATCTCTATAATCTCCTACCTGTGGTGTTTGATATATTTGATTTTTTATTTTTTATAATCTTATTCTCCCGCTCCATTTTTTTTTTTTCAAATTTCTATATAGATGTGTGATATGTATATTGTTTATTAAAGGTTGGAATTAATTTAATTAAACTGATATCCTAACTGTGATTAATTAAAACAAACAAGTATTGTCATTTGATAATTATATCCATACTTCATAAGAAAATTTATAATTATCGTGAATCAATATCTCAAATTTTTGTACGAACTGAAATTACGTTTAAGGTTGCTGTGAACTGTTATTGATTAATGAGACATGTAATTATATTGATATTTTACGATAAAGTAATTTACAAGGATTATTTTCATACCTTATAAAAGATCCATGCATGACTTATCTTAATATATACTTTAGAAATTCTTACCTAATTCAAAACGCTTACGAAATATTTTTTTCTCCATATAAATTCGATCTAGTATATACATTGGTCTTCTTTTATATTTACGAGAAAGTTTGATAATAATGTTTTCTGTTTAATGTACAATTAGTATTAGTATCTACGAGATGTCAGCTGTGGAGTTAAAATATTTATTAAGGGCGTTTAAGATTTTTTAAAAAATATAAATGGATCTTGTTATAAATATATTACCACTAGTTTAGGTGTACGCGTCTTGCGCGTGTACCTCACCTTAATGAGTTCAAACATTACATTAAATAGGATATTTGTTTAAATAATAAAGATGAATATAATAATTAAATTTAATATCTTTTGAATATGTAAAGATGGAGAATTTATTTATTAAACCTAATCTTTACCAAAAGTATTTTTAAAAGTCGATCAACATTCATCTACCATCTGTAAATTGCAAAAAATAATACAATGATAGAGACGTCAAAATAATACAATTAAATCTAATCTTTACACACAAAATTTTCTAAAAGTCGTCTGACACTCATCTATCACCTGTAAACAATAACAAAATAATACGATAATAGAGATATCAAAATAATACAACTAAACCTAACCTTTACATAAAAAAAATCCTCAAAGACGACCACCATTTATCTATCACCCGTAAACTGCACCAAAATAATACGATAAATGTGATATCAAAACAATACAATTAAACGTAAATTTCACGCACAAAAAATTCTCAAAGCCGATCGAGATTCATCTACGAACTGTAAACTACCACAAAATAACAAACTAAAAAGAGATATTACGATAATACAATTAAACCTAACTTTTACCTAACAAAAAGTTTCAAAGCCGACCCACATTCATCTAGCATCCATAAATTAAAATAAAACAATAAGCTAATAAAGTTATCAAAATAATACAATTAAACCTAACTTTTACACAAGAAATTCTTCAGAGCCAATCGACATTCATCTACGACCTGTAAACTATATAAAAAAAATAAATAATAATAGTGATCATAAAGCTCTGATTTTGATCCAACTAATTCTTTTCTGAGCGAAAATTTTGGCCCTAATGAATGATTTTGAATGAAAGCCAGCCGACATTCATTTATGACCTATAAACTATAAAAAAAAAATATAATAGTGATCACAAAACTCCAATTTTGATCCAACTAATTCTTGTCTGAGCGAAAAATTTGGCCCTAATGAATGATTTTGAATATATATATATATACACACATGTTGAATTCTATTATGCTAACAAAATCAGTGAAAAAGTTGAAGGTTAGAAAATCAAGCATCCACCAATCTAGACATGCAATCGAATCAAGTTAGATGAGCATCAATCATATTCTCTAAATAGACAAATCGGTTTGTTCTCTAATTTAACGTATATCTCAATATTTATAGAAGCATTTTCTTAATAGAGTCTTATTTTAGGAGTATTTTTTTAATTGAACAATAAAAAATAAAATATTAATTAATTCTCCTACCATATATTTTAGGAGTCTCATATATTTTAGGAAGTCTAGTAGAAAGAAAAATATTAATTAATTCTCCTACCATATATTTTAGGAGTATTATATATTTTAGGAAGTCTAGTTAATATGATAAAAAATAATTAAATAATAAATTAAAAAATAGTGAAAAGACAGTTTTGTCTAAAGAAAAGTCTTTTAATGAAGGGTAAAAAGTTCAAATCACTTTTCTAACGGTCTTCACACTTTTAATATATTATAGATATATGGTGAATGTTTACTTTATCATATATACTGAATGTCTATTTATGGAAAAGTTAGAAATCTCAAGGTTAGTTTTTCCTTATGAATAAAGGGGTTTACTTCATTGTAATTCATCCCAACAGGAGTCTCTCAAGGGAAATAATAATCACTTTCTCTTCTCTCTCTATTTTTTTCTTTGTTTTATATTTCATAATACGTTATCAGTACGAGACTCTGCCAAAACAAGGTGAGATTATAAATCTAAAGGTAATTTTAAGATTAGTGATTTCTTATGTTATTTGTCTTTTGCTACTAATGATATAATTATTGTTGGATTTGAGAAAAAAAATAATTGATTTGGAACCACATGCTTTAAATTTATTCATGAAGAACAATATTGTTAAAGATATGATGATGAATTTCAGTCTCATCTCATTAAAAGGGTAAGACATTGAGTTAAAAGTTCTAATGAACCATGATGATAAAATGTTGGGTTCAAGACTTATCTAGTTATAGACTAAGATGCCTTTTTATATGGATAAGATATTGAGTTTGAATCTCAATACACCATATTGATGATACTGTGATAGCTAAGGCAAAATAATGGGTGTTTGTGAAAAGTCATGAGACATGTCCCATTGAATATGCTTCATTCTCTGAAGTGAATGTGGTAGCAGTGCATAATATGTCTGAAAGAAAATAAGTGATTGAATGCACGAATATAAGCGTGGAGGGACAATATGATAATAATCACCAAAAGTGATAATATTTTCACACGCTTATTATGATTATATGAAATGTGAGAGAAAAATTCTCTACATTATATGCACACCTCGATTTGCTCTCACTACAATAAAAACGGCCAATAGGGACAAGAAAAATGATCCCTAAAAGTCTATTTTCGGTCCCTAAAGGTCAATAACTACGGGAAAAATCTGGTCGTCACCCGTCCCTATAGCCTCCGTCGCTAAAGGTCAATAGGGACGAAACTTTTTTACCGGTCCCTAAAGCCTTTTTGCGACTGATAAAATTCTGGTCCCTAAAAATATTTTAGGACCACGTTTCTGGTCATTATACATCCACCTTGAATTCTTTTACGACAAACTTAGCTGGTCCTAGGAAACTTTTACGACCAAAAATCTGATCCTTGAAATGTTTTAAGGACAATTCAATGTTGGTCCCTAAAGAAGTATTTTTACCTTTTTTAATTAAAATTGATGAATTAAAAAAATAGTTTTTGACCAAAAATGTGGCAACCAATATACAATTTCTACTATTGATAATCAAATGTATATAAATAAAATTATCAATAGTATTACCAGTACAATGAATTACCATCCGACAAAAAGTACATACAAAAATATACTGTCCCAATACTGTTTACATAATTCATCAACCAAAGTAGCTAACATCTCTAAGTATATAACAAAATATTTTTCCAAATAATCCTACAAAAACGATGCCTTCTCCTTTGACAAAACTCTCCAGAAAAAGGTGAATTCTCTAAAGGAGTATCCATCATAGAGTTGAGAGCAAGATTGTAAAACTTGCGACCTGAATATAAGTGGCAAACAAACAAAATTAAGCATTTGGTTAGCATCATTATAGGAAATCAAAGTATACAAAGGAAAAAAGAGATTGAATACCTGTACTGTAGGAAAAAGATAATGAGCAGCAGGGTCACTAAAATTAAACATATAATGACTATATTTTCATTAAACAAAAATTCAATGAAGTTTCTTAAGGGCAATAAAGCACGGAGATTTTATTCATGTACGGATAAACCAACAACAACAACATACCGAGTGTATTACCACCTACTGGGGTCTGGGGAGGGTAAAATGAACGCAGTTCATACCACTACCTCCGAAGAAGTAGAGAGGTTGTTTTCAATAGACCTCCGGCACAGGATATGTATAGATATATACATAACATATTCACTTATCACGATCATTGGTCGCAGAGAAACCTTTGTAGGCATCGAAAGCCCAAATGCTCAGCACAAACGTCTCTAGTTCATTGCCACCGCCTCTCTCATTGCACACATCCATTTTCATTATCTCAACAACATCATCCCAATCCATCAGAAATCCATCCCAGTTTTGAATTTTAGTGGCAGAAACAGCATCTAGTATCTCTTGCAACCTCACAATCCTGCGACTCAGGTCTCGTCTCCGCTCCCTGACTGTTGGATCAACTCCTGGTACTGAGTTTAGTCTCAATAGCAGACCTATTAGTGCCTGTTCATCCCGATTCTCTCTCGCACACTCGACCTTTCAGCGTCAACTATTTCCTGTCACGAACTTTATTATAGTGAAATCATCTATTGCTCTAGCTAGTAGCTAAGTTGTTTGTATACTTTGCAACAATAGTTGTTAACATAACAACCTGTAATAGGATAGTCCATCATTATGTAACATTAATAACACTCAAAGTTTGTACCTAGTAATTACCAAAGTTGCTTGGACTCTTCAAAAATGTCTACTATTATATACAAGTTGTCAAGTGTACGAATAAACCACGAATGGAAAACCTCAAGTGCTCACATTGAAGAAAGATTTACACGACGTGCCTACATGGTGTGATTGTGTAATGTTTCAGCTAATTGTTCAGCATTTAGCTACTCTGCAATTAGTGTATGATGAGTGGCGTTGTTATGTTTCACCGTACAAGAAACTTAATAAATCACCAATACATCACCAAAACAGGACTACAAACGCATCAAAACGGTGGCCGTTAAGGTTATAATGTTAAACGGTGCCGTTAAGGTTATATGATTGTTTACTAATTTAGAGTTATAAGGTTAAACGGTGGTTGTTAAAGGTTATAAGGTTATAAGGTTAAACAGTGGTCATTAAGGTTATAAGGTTGTTTACTAATATGAGGTTGTTTACTTAACAGTGGCCGTTAAGTTTTACGTATAGATTAGGCTTTAAACGGTGGCCATATAGATTAGTAGGTTGGTCTCTAATCGGTGGCCGTATAGATTAGCAGGTTGGTCTCGCAAATAAAACTATAACCTTTATGCAACAGGAAGAGAATACACATGGTCTCAACAAGGAGGAGAGTGCACTGTATGAGTAATATAAATTGCAAACCTTAGATTCACTAGGGTTCTTCTTGTCCTCCCAGGCAGACAGATTAATGTTCGAGCCACCAAAGCTAGCAACCTGCAGCAGTTTAAGCATTAGCTCAGAAACAGGAAGGCTATCTAATCGAAGTTACCTGCATCACTATACCAGCAACAGTAACAACGCATTGAGCAGCTTCTACCCAAGACTACATTTCCTGATGACCTTCACAAAGATGCAGTAACCATATTATATGAAGATCTGGCACAGGAGAAAATGCCATCACTAGTTTATAAAAGCTCTCTGCAGCTACATATCTATATTTGTTGACATTCATAACAGAAAACTGCAGGAAAATAGTGCAAGAGAATTACAAGAGAGCTAATGACAAAACACCATTGAAGAATATTAATACGTAGTACTTAGAGCAGTGATTAAGGAGGCCAAACTTACCAGAAGTGCATGTCCCAGACTGGCATCAAGAGCCATAAGACGACTCTCAGAAAGAAATTTCACCTCCCCATACTTAGTATAATCCCACAAAGTGAGGACCGAGGAAGGGAGAGTGTAGGCAGAGAGACTGCCTCCAATAGACCAACTAACTTGAAAAACAATACATAGAAACAGGACACTAACTAAGGTAAAATAATACGATAATCGAAGTATAATAAACAACAAATAATAACACATATTGAAGGGCATTTCCAAACAAGTAAAAGCAGTACATTATATGAGCTAATTAGGAATTTGCAATTTCAGTTACTCGTTGTATAGTCATTCAGACAGTATGATGTACAAAATTGCAAACTTATCGAACGTCATGGAAGTAACCTCCTATCACATTTTTTCCATTCAGTTGCCCCAAAAAAATTTCAAATTACTATAACCTCTCGTGGGTCATTCAAGATAGTGTTAAGTTGATGAGAAAAGAAATGTTGAATATAGTGGTACTTTTACCCATGCTAAGCTCATCCAAAGAGAGATTAGAAGAGTTTGAAGTGGCCTGCCAAACAATTGCATAAGCACTAAATTGTTGGCAATTTATTACACAGAATATAGCACCATGTGCAGACATATACAATACAACATAAGCTTTCCACAGTTGGCTCGAACATAAAAGTAGGACTACTAGCTATACAGCTTAACTCTTTTGATTAGTTTTTGGTGCACCCAGGAGGTCCCTTCTTGTGTACATTGCCTTTTATAGAGAACCATTTTTAGGTTTTATACAACTTCCATATGGGGTTTTCAACACAACAACAACAAATATTACCTTATTAATACACAAACATGCAGCCTAGCTAAAGTGTCTTAACTTGAAGCAAAAACTAATTTCAGCACTTAAAATTCACCTTTTACTATGCAACTAAAAAAGAAGTACCTTAAAATCCGACTTGCCAAAAAAGAAAAGAAAAAAGAAACCAGACTACCTTAGACATCTGAGTAAGCTTACAGTAGCTGAAGCAACCTGCATAGCCTCAATGGCCGCTATCTGTGCAGCATCTCTGTGCTTCATGACTTCCTATAACACAAAATGGTATTTTCTCTCAATTTACCAGGACCTTGTTAACCTTCTCCATTGATAGAGACTTTCCCGTCCCTGGGCAGCCACAGATACACAAACTTCTTGCCTTATCTTGTTCCACACTTGCTTACAGAAATCTAGAATTCTATTGTTCTCAATTTCTCGACACGAAAGATTTGATGGAGCCCTAGACACGTGCAATGCCTTTTTCAATGCATTTAACTACTCCATATCTACAAAAAGCGATAGAAATTAACAAATCTTCAAATCAAAAAATGGCATCCAGTAGCTATGAAGTGCAGATTCTTGTTAATTTAACATAATTAAAATAGATTATATCTCAATTAATGAAAGAAGAACTACTATTACACCTAAATCCCATAGTAGTTTTAATATACTATATGAATAAATATATACATTTTGATCCAATTGAACAAAAAGGGAAGCCAGTGCATTAAATCTTCTGCTATGCATTGGTCCTGCAAAAAGCAAGATCACAAGGATCTATTATGCAAAACTTTAACCTACACTTCTGCAAGAGACTATTTCCACAACTTGAATATGTGACCCAGAGGCCACATAATAGCAAATTTACTGGTTACCCCAAGGATCCCCTTCTCTAGTTCAATTGAACTATGATGGCCTTTTCAAGTGACAAATTTGATGATTATAATACTATAGATTCTCAACATTTTCTGACTAATACACAAATCTCTATAAACAAATTAAAATTAACTCCTGGCAAACACTGACCTAATCAATAAACAAACTCAATTTTAAGAAATTAATTAAATCAAATCAATAATCAAACGCACCTCGCAGGTTTCTCTATAAAACTCTCAGATAATCTCCTTTTCACTGGTGATTTGCTCAGATTTACTACTTTATCTCCGAGATTCACCTGAATTCCACACAAACAAACAAAAAAACATAAGATCCCGCAAGCACACAAACGGCAAAAACCTAAGTAGTTGAACATGCTACTTAGGTTGAAGGGTAAAAAGTCTTTAGTTGAACGGCAAAAAGTCTTTTAATGAAGGATAAAAAGTTTAAATCACTTTTCTAACGGTCTTCACACTTTTAATATATTATAGATATAGATTATAGATTATAGATAGAGATCTATATCTATATCTATATCTATATCTATATCTATATCTATATCTCTAATTTATATTTATAATCTATAATCTTAGAAATGTCGTTTGAACTTTTTGACCTTCTTTAAAAGTTTTTGTAATAGACAAAATTGTCTTTTTATCTTTTCCCTTCAATTATTATTTTATTAAATTAAGGACTCATACAATATATGAGAAGAATCTTTGTCAAATAAATACATGAAAAGAAATAAGAGTCCTAAAATATATATGAAATATATGAGTTCTAAAATATATGAATCCCAAAATATATGAAAAGAAATTAAGAGTTCTACTAAAATATAGTAAAGAACCACACTTAGTTCAAGCATGTCCATTGATTTTTCGCATTGTTTATTAATCTTTTGCATTTTTTACGCGTTTTAAGTAATTTTTGACACTATTTAAATGATTTTCTGCACTATTAAAATTTCCTGCGTTGTTTGCTTAATTTTCTGCATTTAAAACAGTAATTTTGTGCACTACTAAAAAATTTCCTACACTATTGCTTAATTTTCTGCGCAATTTAAATATTTTCTGCAACACTTTAATAAATTTCTCACATCCTTCGTTAATTTTCTGCAATATTTTTTGAATAAATTTAGTTTGTATAATTATTTTAGCGGTAGATAATTAAATATTTGTTGTATTGATTGTGTCTCTTCTGTCTTCTTGGTTATCTAATTTACTAGTTTAACCGCACGTGTCTCGCACGTGCAATCTTTAATTATTTAAAATTAGACGATTTTGTCAATTATGAAGATTTTTAATGAAGTGCAAGTAAAAGGTTAATGAAGAATTGATGTTAGTCTCTATTTTAAGTATCATTCAAAATCACACATATAAAATATAAAAATTGAAGCACAATAATAAAGATGTAGATAAATATATCAACCAACATGCATATATAAAAAAATATGACACTAAAAGAGAGAAATTTGTTATCACCTCTAAAACAATTTGGGTAGAGATGTCTTGCTAATTTGGCGTGAGCACGATTTTATTCTTTATATTGGTAAAATTTATTTCAATGCTATTATCCAATTGAAAATAGAATAGAATTAACTCCTAATTTATCATAAATTAAACTTTTATCATATATTTATGGATTCCTAATTTTTTAAATTAAATAATAACTTAAAAAAAAATAGTGAAAAGACGATTTTATCTAAAGCAAAGACTATTAGTGAAGGGCAAAAAGTTCAAACGACATTTCTAAGGCCCTTCACACTTTTAATATATTATATTATATATTATATATTATATATTATTATTATAGAAGATATGTTTTATTTATTTTACCACTTAGATAATTAGTAATTTAAGAATAATCAAGTTGCATGAGAAAATTGAAGGAAAGGTGTCTTTTAAGTCTTGAATGAAGAATTGGTGACATTGACCAACTTAAAAGGTCAAACATCATTAGAAAACTTGATTAAGTTAACTATGGACTTGATTAATATTATACAAATCAACCCATACCTCCTTCCATCCAAATCAACCGTCTCTCTCTTCTCTCTCGACAACTTCTCTCAACTCTCTCCCAACCAACAGTTCTGCAAAATTCTCCTTTCAATCTCCGACGGATAAATAGTCGGGCGAGTTCCCTTTCGACTTTCAACCGTCAATCGACATAAAGACTTCTCCAGCGACAACAACTTCGAGTTCTTCGTCGTCGATTTCCTTTTTCATTAGTAAAAAATTATGAAAAAACAGAGGAGCTTGAGCCAACTACTCTTCTAATATTGGTTAACAATTTTAATATTTCTAGCTTAAATTTGAAATGTAGACTGAATAAAACCCTAATTTCTGGCATTTCTTCTTGTTATTGTCGAACTGTTGATTCGAATTTGTTGGTGATTTTTGGTCATAGTTGATTCGAGATAAGGTGGGAACGGTGTCGGTGGAGGATAAAATGCGAAAAGTAAGGTTGAGATGATTTGATCATGTGATGAGGAGGGGCATGGATGTCGCAGTTCGTAGGTGTGAGAGGTTGACCTTGAATAGTTTCAAATGGGATAGGGGTAAACCGAAGAAATACTGAAGAGAAGTGATTAAACGTGACATGGAGCAGTTACAGTTTACTGAGGACATGATCCTTGATAGGAAGGTATGGAAGAAAAGAATTAGGATCAAGGGCTAAAGTGTGTGAATGAATCGTAGTCAGTAGCTAGGAAGACTTTGGTGCGGCTATTAGTTTTAGGGTTGGGGGAAGGGGTGTTCTTTGTTTGATAATGTACAATATTTTTGTTGATGTCGTACCTCTGTTATTTTTATCATGTTTTATGCTTTTGATGTTTTTGTCTATTGTCCTTTGTCTTGAGCCGGGGGTCTATCGAAAACAGTCTCTTTACTTTTTCGGAGGTAATGATATGGACTGCGTACATTCTACCCTCCTCAGACCCCACTATGTGAGAATATACTAGGTTTGTTGTTGTTGAAATAGAAAAAATGCGAAAAATATAAATCCTATTCTAAACTAGTCCTAGACTAAGCTCCACCCGATGCCTCGGGCCTTCGTCACAAATGTCCTCCGGATATAAAATACCTCAGGGCATTCCCCGATGAATAAACACAAATACCTCGAGGCATTCTCCGACCAAATGATACATTTGATCCAAAAAGCAATAAAACCAAGTCATTCAACACATGTTTCAAGCATTCAATATTCCACAATTCCTAAAATTTACCTACCCAACCTACGTTTGCCTATCCATTTAACGATCTAATCATGATACTACCGCATTCGAGGAAATTAATAAACATTTCAAATCAATTCAATCGATGAATCAAAATTAATCCGAGTTCACTTTATCAAGATCAATCCCTCCCAAATCTCTTTTATACGTCAATTTTTCACACAAAGCAATTATCTAAATCCATGCTAACATCAAATTCATACCATGATTAATTATACAGACAAACAATATCGAACATCAACAAGATCATCCAATCATAACCAACAACACACAATCATAACATCAATGCACCAAATCGAAACAAAGCGAAAAGAGAGAGTCAAAGAATTGGACCTCAAGTATCGATTTCAATATATCGGAGATAGAACCGCGTCCGAAGAACTCCGATTCAAACCTCGATCACAAATAACTCCAACTCGATATGATAAATACAAACGGGACAGATTTAAAACCGGAACGAGAACCTTGAAAACGAACCCCAACTCTCGGATTTCGAACTAACCGTAACCGATCCCATCGGAATCGTAACTGGGTTGCCGTTTGCAACTCACCGGAGCTCCGACTGACCCGGCAGTCAACAGAGTGGGGTCTCTCTGCTGGGTTTCGCCGGAAAACCGAAAACATCAGAGAAAAATTTGGGATTTTGAAGCCGGTTTCGATTGTTGCCGGAGCTCCGGCGAGATCTGGTCGCCGGAACAGTGATAAACGCAGCGATTTATTTCCCTCTCAGCTCTCCGTTTTCGAAATCCTACACCCGATCTACCCCTCCGTCATCCTTTTCTTCTCTCACGCCATTTCTTTCCTAAATCGACCTCCAATCTTCACTAAAAAAATTTCGATTCCAATCAATTCACTTCTCTCCGTTTTCTCTTTCTCTATCGTTTTTATATATATCAGTGTATGTGTGTGCAGATATGGTGAGGATAAGTGTGTGTGTTCGTGAGTATTACTGTGTGTGTATTGAAAAAAAGAGTACGTGCGTATGTATGAATTTCTCTGGTGAGTCTGTGATGATGGAGTGAAGGCTGTGTGTGATTGATTGTAAATGGATGCTCTGTGTGTGTATATGTAACTTCTGTAGTGTGGAAGATGAAATTTTGAGTGGGTCCCTCCCCTGTGCTCTTCTGTGAAGCTGTGTATGTGTATTCTGTTAAGGGGTTGTTGAGTGGAGAAAAAAAACGAGGGGTATGGGAGGTGTGAGGTGGAGTGGGGTAAGGGGTGGGGTGAGGGAGTATGAATTGGTTGAGATAAAATTTATTAGGATAAGGGAATATTAAGAATTTAATTTGTTAAAGATTTATTAAAATTTTATTATTTTTTTGTATTTTGTTAGGGATCACATGAGTGAGAGTGTATGAAAATATAAAGTAAAAATGGATGAATTAAATTTTTAAAAGGAATAAAATTAAGTGTCTACAGATATGGTATCATGCCTGCTCACTGTCACTTCTATATAAGAGAAAAGTAAGAATTCGTCAATAAGAAATGAAAAACTTATATATTTATAAAACACATATCATTATCAGTAAATTATTTGTATTTTTATTTTAATTATAATATTTTATTATGTATAAATTTGTATTTTTGTTAGCTTGTTTACTTATATATTCTCATATAAAAACTATTTTAAATTTACTTAGCTAGATGAAATTTGAATATTTATGTAGGATTTTCAGTATAAAGAGTTTAAAATTTTTAGAAGAATGAGATGGCATTTCAACATTTAAGATTATCGATATATAAATTGTAAGAATAATTTGTCAAATATGTAAAATCTACATTTTATTAAGTAGATTGTGTTTGTTTCTAAGTCAAGAGTTTCAGAAAATATATATTTATAATTTTTCTTAACAAAAGGTGTGCATAAATATTTTTTACAGTATATATTCTCCTTAAATTCCAGTAAATCGCACAGAAGCTTTATATTCATAACTTAGTTTGTGCTCTTTCAATAATTATAATATTTAATATACTAGTGTAACTGCACGTGTAATGTTTGATTATTTAAAGTTAAATAATTTTATCTATTATGGAGATTTTTAATGAAGTGTAAAAAAATCAAAACACTTTTCAACGATCCTTCATACTTTAGTATAATAATGTAAACATAAACATATATTTTAGTGTAAACACATATATATTTTATCACCAAAAATTTTTAAGTGGTGGATTAATCATCACTAGCTAGCATTCAAAGGTCATGAACTTGAAATCGTGGAAAACCCTCAAAATAGGATGTGAGGGAGTTGCTTGGTGGCTATTTTGGAGTGGATAGCTTAAGGGAGTAATTTGGTGGCTGTTTTGGAATTTTTACATGAGGGAGTAATTTGATAGTAGAGGAAGATTTATATGGGTGTCAAATGGGTGGGTTGCGTTGAGATTGAAAATATTAAATAAGTTGAATTGATTATCGGATTGGGTCATGACCCGCCCAAATTCACTTTGGGTTGAAATGGTTGGGTTGAAATGGATAAAAATTGGGTTAAGTCTTGCCCCGCCCAATTTAACTCGCTTAGTATAAAAAATATTAACATATTGATATTTACCCCTTGTAAATCTAACTCAAGAAAATAAATTTCGATGGGGTTGGAAAGTTAGGTTGGTGGGTAGAGAGTGGGGTAGGGGTAGGGGTGAGAATGAGGTAAGAATATTTGCTAAAAATTATTTTTTAAAATGTAAGAATTCATGTTTTGGAGAGGGGTGTGGGGTAGGGGGTAGGGGGTAGGATGGGATTGAGGTAAGAATTTATTTTAAAAAAGAATCTCTTTTTTAATAACTATTTGGGAAAGTGGTATGTCATAGAGGTGGGATGGGGTGGGGTGACGGGGGTGACGGGGGTGGGATAAGAATTTATTTTTATTTTTAAATATTTTTTATTTAAAAAAAAAAAATTGGGTGCGGGGGTATGTGGGGCAGGGTGGGACAGGGAAGGGATGGGGGTTGAGGTAAAAGTTTTTTTTTTTTCTAAAAGAAATTTAATTTTTTTAAAAAACTATATTTTTTGGGATGTGATATTGTCGTATAGGGGGGGAGGGGGAGGGGGAGATGGGGAGGGAGAGGTTAGATTTCTTTTTATAAAAGAAAATTATTTATTTATTCTTAAAAAAATATCTTTTTGGGGAGGGGTAGGGAATGCAGTGAAGGGGGAGGGTAGGATTTTGATCGTGAGGTAAGAATTTTTTTTAATTATTTTCAAAAAATAAAAAAATTAACTTTTTGGGGTGGGGGTTCGGGGTAGGAAGGGGGATGAGAATAAGGTGGGGTGGGGGCAAAAAAATTTATAAAAAACTTTTTGAGAAATAAAAATAATATATTTAATGGATGTCGGTGGGGGTAGGGTAAGCTGGGGGTGTAGTAGGGTTAGGGTGAGGTGAGGTGGGTGATTTTGAGAGTTGGAGGACACATTGTCACTTTCTTCCCTATTTTCATTCAGAACATAATTTTTCTTAAACGGGTTGAGGTAGAGATTGATTGACTCATTTGAACCCAATTTGAAAATGGGTTGGGACTTAATGAGTTGAGATTTATCCAATAACAAATTATCTTGAACCCAACCCATTAAATTTTGGACGAGTTAGGCAGGTCAACTCAATTTAGGTTCGTTTTGACACCCCTATAGATTTGCTGGAAAATGTGAGTAGAGTTAATGGTTTTATAGTAGTAATAGTATCGGGAAGTTTAGGTGTTGTGAGAAATGAGTAATTAGAGTTTAGGATTAATTAGTATTTGATTTATGTGTGTTAGTAGGGATATGGTGGTTGAATAGTTTGGGACAGTGAATTTAATAGAGTTTTTTTTTTGTTAGATTAGGCTAGTTTGGTGAAAGAAACGTAGCAAAGGTGTATTAGTTAAGAGTTTGGTTTATTTTAGGTTAGTTTCTTATTATGGAAAGTTTTTATCACAAATATATTAAATTAATTTTTAACTCTTAAATGTTAGAAGAAAAATAGTGAAAAGATGATTTTGTCTAAAGCAAAGATTTTTAATGAAGGGCAAAAAGTTTAAACAATATTTCTAAGGCCCTTCACGATCAGTAGAATTCAGTCAGTTACAGAACGCAATAGAACTTAGTTTGTTACAGAACGCAGGAAAACTCAGTAAACTCAGTATCAGTACAGTCCAGTTCAGTATACTCAGTTCAGTGTCTTTCAGTTGGGAGTAGGATTCAGCACCGAGTGAACCCACGGATGGGGGTTCACCTGCCAGTAGAGGGTGTGATCCATAGAAGCAATCCTTGCACTCCAGAACTACGTAGCCAGCGTAGGTTGAGACATTAAACTGCCAGTTGAGGGTTGATGAGGTGTTTTACCTGCCAGTAGAGGGTACCACCATTCTCGTTTAGGGCACCTGCCAGTAGAGGGTAACTCTTCAGTGTCTTTACCCGTGGTACAGTACTGACACTCTTCCAACTGGGGTCACAGGTTGGACCCCAACTCTGTTGTCTTATTTGGGGCATGTCGGTTAGATGATTACCTCCCACAGTTTCAGTTTCAGTCTTCAGAATAGAAATCAGTTCAGTTCTACAGAATTAGGACTGTCAGATATAATCAGTCATTATCAGCAACTCAGTTATTAGTAACTCCAGATATCAGTTACTCAGTATCAAAACTCAGGACTTAGCTTCAGACAAGCTCAGTCATAGTATTTATTTATATGCACAGAAGTGCATACTCAGTATTTACAGCAATATCAGTTATCCATGTATTCTCATGTTCAGTTACTATATATTATTCAGTCAGTAATTGTTCATGCATATGAACCCTTGCATTCAGCCTTACCTCATCTAGCATACCAGTACATTCCACGTATTGACGCATACTCTTTCTTTGCACTATGATGTCTCATATCATAAGTTCGGACGCTCAGGTTCCTGACCGTGCATAGACAGATCCAATTATCAGCAACAGTTTTAGTAGTGAGTCCTCATCTATCGAGGGCATGCTTTTTATTTCAGTATTTCAATTTATCAGTATTTCAATAGCTGGAGTTAGTTGGGGTCTTATCCCATCAACTTTGCTTTCAGACAGTCCAGTTAGAGGTTTTTTAGACTATACTTTCAGACAGTATTTAGTTTTGTAGATTATTATTTTAGTAATATACTTTATCAGTACTTCAGATGTTTTGAACCTTATGGCATTTCATCTTATTTTCCGCATTTATTACAGTATTATTATTCAGTGCTCACAACAGATATCAGTCATGGGTTAGCTTGTGGTCCTTCGGGGTCATAAGCACCGTGTAGCATTCGAGGTACAGACTCGGGGCATTATAAATTTGGTATCAGATCCTAAGGTTCAACAGAGTCCTAGGGAGTCTGAAAGTCGCATCAAGTAGAGTCTTGTGCATGGGTGTGTAGTGCGTCACACTTATGGACAGGAGGCTATAAGATGTTTTAGGAAAATTTGCCCTTCTTTCATTATTCACGTCGTACCAGTAAGCATGAGGTCAAGTTAAACTATCAGTCTAATCCATTTCTTTCTTTCATTTACAAAATATGCCTCCCAAAAAGACTAACGAAAAGATAATCGGAAATCAGCACCTCAGCCCATTCAGGCAGATCCCCTGGACTAGCATGTCTCTCATGCAGAATTCAGAGTTGCGTTCACTACTTTAGCCAATTTTGTAGCAGCTCAGAATGAACGGCCAGTTGTTGTTCAGGCCAACCCAATGGCTAATACTGCTGCAGCTAGGATTCGGAACTTCACCCGAATGAATCCTTCGTCATTCTCATGATCTAAGTCGGAAGAGGATCCACAGGAGTTCCTCAATCAGGTTAAAAAAGTTACAGATATTATGGGAGTGAATTTCGGTGAGAGTGCTGAGTTAGCTGTCTATCAGCTACAAGATGTAGCTCATATATGATTTAAGCAGTGGAAGGTAGACAGGGGCACAGATGCAGAGCCCATAGAGTGGAAAGATTTTGCTACTGCTTTCCGAGATAGATTCTTTCTCTTAGAGGTGGGAGAAGCCAAGGTGTTAGAGTTCATCAATCTCAGGTAGGGCAGTATGAGTGCGAAAGATTATTCCCTCAAGTTTACTCAGTTAGACAGGTATGCTCCCCATGTAGTAGCAGACAGTAGGTCCAGAATGAGAAAGTTCGTGTATGGGGTGTCAGATAGTGTGGTTAAGGAGTGCAGAACTGCGAAGTTGATTAAGGAGATAGACATATCCAGGCTCATGGTTAATGCTCAGTAGATAGAAGAGGCTAAGAATAGAGAGAGAGAGAGGCAGAACAAGAGAGCTAGAATAGGTAACTTCAATTTCAATCAGCCTAAGTCAGAGGGCGGTAACTGTTCCCAGTTTCGCCCGAAATTTTCAGTTCCAGCTCCGTTCTTAGCCAGTGCTCCAGTACCTAAGTACAGAAATAGTAACAAAGATAGGGTGCCAGACTCTAAATCTCAGGGCAGTGTCAGCAGTGCTCGAACAAATCCTCTTTGTCAGACATGTGGCAGAAACCATCAGGGTATTTGCAGAGCTGGCACTGATGTTTGTTTCGGGTGTGGAAAGCCAGGCCACAGAGTCAGAGATTGTCCTCAGTCAGGTTCTTATGGTCAGTATAATCGTTCTTCAGCTTAGTCGGATCGCTCGAATCAGCAGGGTGTCGCTTCCAATGCCACCAGTGGGCAACGCCCAAATAAGCTTTATGCACTTCATTCCAGACAAGATCAGGAAAATTCCCCTGATGTGGTCACTAATATGTTACAATTCATTTATTTACATGTTTATGCCTTGATAGATCCAGGAGCTTCTTTATCTTTCGTAACTCCTTATATAGCCATTAATTTAGGAGTCAGTCCAGAAATCCTAGCAAAGCCTTTCTCAGTTTTTACCCCAGTGGGTAAATCTATCATAGCCCGACGGGTATACATGAACTGTCCAATTATGATATCTCCGAAAGTTACTTCAGCAGACCTTGTAGAGCTAGAGATGGCGGATTTTGATGTCATTCTCGACATAAATTGGCTACATTCATGTTATGCCTCAGTTGATTGTAGAAACAGAATAGTTTATTTTCAGTTTCCAAATTAGCCAGTCTTTGAATGGAAGGGTAGTACCACAGCTCTTAAGGGTCAATTGATTTCATACCTTAGAGCGAGAAAAATGATATCCAAGGGATATGTCTATCATCTTGTCCGAGTCAACGACTCTAGTTCAGAGACTCCCAGTCTTGAGTCAGTTCCAGTAGTAAATAAATTCTCAGATGTATTTCCTGAAGATCTTCTTGGAGTTCCTCCAATTAGGGATATAGACTTCGGAATAGACCTTCTTTCAGATACTCAGCCCATATTTATTCCGCCATACAGAATGACAGCAGTAAAACTTATGGAGTTAAAAGAATAGTTCAAGGATCTCCTAGATAAGGGATTTATCAGACCCAGCGTTTCCCCGTGGGGTGCACCAGTCTTATTCGTGTGTAAGAAGGATGATTCTTTTAGAATATATATAGACTACCGTCAGTTGAACAAAGTCACAGTCAAGAATAAATATTCATTTCCTAGAATCGATGACTTGTTCAACCAACTTCAGGGTACTAGTTACTTTTCTAAGATAGACCTCAGATCAGGCTATCATCAGCTCAGAGTCAGAGAATGTGACATTCCAAAAATAATTTTCAAAACCTGGTATGGTCACTTCGAATTTCTAGTCATGTCCTTTGGTCTTACTAATGCCCCAGCAGCTTTCATGGACTTAATGAATTGTGTGTTTAAGCAGTAATTGGACATGTTCGTTATAGTCTTCATCGATGACATTCTTTTCTATTCCCGTAGCGAGAATGATCACGCAGATCACCTCAGAATTGTACTTCAGACTCTCAGAACTCATCAGTTGTTCGCCAAATTCAGTAAGTGCAAATTTTGGCTAAGGTCGGTAGCATTCCTTGGTCATATTATTTTAGGTGATGACATTAGAGTTGATCCTTAAAAGATCGAGGCAGTGATAAATTGTCCTAGACCCATCTCTCCATCAAATATCTGGAGTTTTTTGGGTTTAGCTGGCTATTACCGTCGGTTTGTTGAAGGGTTTTCGTCTATTGTATCCCTCATGTCCAGATTAACTCAGAAGAAAGTCCAGTTTCAATGGTTAGATTCTTGCGAGAAGAGTTTTCAGGAGTTGAAGACTTGACTCACCTCAGCCCCAGTTTTGACTCTACCAGATAGTTCAGATGGGTTTTTTGTGTACAGTGACGCATCCAGAGTAGGTTTGGGTCTTGTACTCATACAGAGAGATAAAGTCATAACCTATGCCTCCAGATAGCTTAAAACCCATGAAAAAAATTACCCAACTCATGATCTCGAGTTAGCAGTTGTAGTGTTTGCCTTAAAGATTTGGAGAGACTACTTGTATGGGATTGTAATACCCCGAGACTCTAACCAATAGTGCAACCATGAATCAAGCTCATGAGAAATAAATTATAATGTTTTGGGTTGTTTTCTGATCAAGGATGGTGTGTATTAAGGCCTTAAATATGTCCTAACAATTGGGTGAATCAAAACATTCCTTACCGATTGAATTCTTGGGAAGGATATTGGTATAGTCAACTTCAAACGAGAATATCTATCATTATACTTGGAATTTTTTATCTCATGACCTATCAACAGATAGATAATTTAATTAGCTTTCCAAATATACCAATTTCACTAAAATCCAATATCGCAAAGAGTTATACCTATTTTACTCCAACATATCAATCTGGAAAAGGCTGACGACGTTTCTGACGGGCTGTCATATTTTTTACGCTATTTCTGACAACGTCGTCACTTTCTGATGACATTTCTGACGACTCGTTAGACTTAGTCAGAAAATCAAAAATTCGACCCTTTTGTGACGATATTTCGTGACGGCCTGTCACGGATGTCGTCAGTCATTTTTTTCAGCAATTAAAGGGAATTTTTAAAAGGGCATTTTGGTTTTTTCCACCCATTTTGACCCTCTATATATATCCAAGTAAAGAAGAAAACTTCATTCTTCTTCCATTTCATCAAGAATACTAGGGTTTCTCTCTCAAAATCCAATCCAAATCTTCCAAGAACATCAAGAATCCAACCATAAATTTCACAAATTGGTTCAAGATTCAAGGTACCCAAGTCAAAAACATCAAGAACCCTAACTCAAGAAGTGGAAAAGGAGTCTATAACAAGTTTCTTCATTCCAATCCATAATCAAGGTATGTGGGGTTTGAACAAGAACACTCCTTTCTTTTTTGTGCCTAAAGATTTAATTTCTATTATTGATTTACATGAATTTGCAAAGTGGGATTACACCCAAAATTCTCTATTAATGATTTATGAGATTTGAGTTGAATAAGTTTGATATTATCATATATTTACCATCATATTTCTTGAATTGGAGATTTATGCTATGAGTTGAATATTTTTATTATGAATTGATGATTTCCGAATGAGTTGAGATAAGTGTCATGATTTAAGCCTTCCATGAGAAGTTGATTATTGAATACATATTGATATTGAACTTGAGAGTAAAAAATGAGTCCTATGATGTTTCCTTGAAACTTTTGATATTTGAAATGATTTGATAAGCAAATGTACTTAATGTTGAGAAAGATTGTGTTGAGTTGAGTCGAGTTAGGAATCCACAAGATGTTTATGATTTACAGACGAGATATATATTTATGTTTTGGTCTTTATAATAGACCCATGATTTGATATTGATTAAGGTGGATTTCCTAACGCGTTCTGAGCTGAGTCTGGGAGGAGTATTTAGCACCGAGCGGAAAATGTGGTATTTCTTCGAAACTACATACCACTGTAGGATTGATATTGATAATTGTGGTCCAGAGGACGAGTATGGGATTGTGATTGAGAAATTGAGGTTGTACTCCTTGGAAAGAGTACGACACCCCCGCCAATGTGGGGTTCTCTCCTTACGAGGGCAAAACGTTGGACTCCATGCGGCTCACATGGTGTAGTTATGTCGGTTATAAGAAACTCCCATGTCCATAATGATCTAAGTACCTTGAGTTACCGAGTCACACTAAGTCATGAGTCAAAGAGTTTGAGTTGAGTTAAATGATTTATGAGATTTATGAAGCATGTGTTATTACTGATGACTTATGGGAATAATATTTCAGATAATTCAAGCAAAGGGAGGTATTATTGTCAGCATGCATGATTTTCTTATACATTTATGATATTATTTAAAATGTTGCATCCACCCCCACATACTCGGTACATTCCCAAGTACTGATTCTCATACTCTTCTGTGTTCTACATTTTCTCGTGATGTAGGTTCAGGTGCTCAGTCTCAGCAGCGATAGTGATCTTCGAGTACCTCCATCTATATTCGTACAGTTGGTGAGTCCTCATGGTTTGAGGACCTATGTCCCTGATTTTTGTCTTGATAGTAGAGGGTTGTTTATTCCCAGTTCAGTACGAGTCAGTTGGGGATTTATCCCAATGGCTCCTTAGTCTTATGTAGTAGAGGCTTTGTCAGACTAGAGTACCAGTATGTATAGAACCTCAGTATTTTAATTTTACAAGATAGTATCTCTTCGTATTTCAGTATGTTTATGACATGACTATTCTTCCCTATTATAGCTTGATTATTGTCATAGTGAGTTATAGAATTGATGACAGGCTCAGAGGGTTAGCTTGAGGCCGCGTGTGGCCTTAAGCACCGTGTGACATCTTGGGATGGGATCTTGGGGCGTTACAGGGGTGCATGTAGATATGTTCACAGATCACAAAATCTTACAATATGTGTTCTCTCAGAAATATTTGAACTTGCATTAGTGTAGGTAGTTAGAGCTATTAAAAGATTACGATATGAGTGTTTTGTATCACCCGGGCAAGGCCAATGTAGTGGTTGATGCTCTCAGTAGATTATGTAGTGTTGCTCATGTTGAGAATGATAAGAACAAGTTAGTTCAGGAAATTTATCAGCTTACCCGACTAGGTGTCCGCTTAGTCGATTCAGCAGAGGGTAGTGTGTGGGTGTAGAATAGTTCAGAATTATCTCTAGTTTTTGAAGTGAAGGAAAAGTAGGATAGAGATCCCAGTCTAGTAAAGTTGAAAGAGTCATTCAGAGATAAAAAAGTAGAGGTTTTATCTCAAGAGGGAGATGGTATGTTGCGCTGCCAGGGTCATTTATGTGTGCCAGGTGTGGATGACTTGAGGCAATGAATTCTTGCAGAAGAGCATGGGGCGCGATACTCTATTCATCCACGGGCCACTAAGATGTACTGCAATTTGTGGGAGATCTATTCACGGAGTGGGATAAAGAGGGATATTACAGAGTTTGTAGTTAAGTGCTCTACGTGTCAGCAGGTTAAGATTAAGCATCAGAAGCCTAGTGGGTCCATGCAAGAGTTCAGTATTCCCACATGGAAATGGGAGAAAGTGAACATGGACTTTGTGATGGGTTTGCCTCGTACTCGTCATCAACATGATTCCATTTGAGTTATCATAAACAAGATGACCAAATTAGCTTATTTATTGCCAGTTCATACCTCTTATTCAGTCGAGGATGATAACACTCAACTTACACCTCAAATTAGTGTAAGACGATCGTCGTCAATATATTTATCCAACTTTGGAGTCGTGGTCGAATCCACAAGAAATAATGTGAGTGGCGATTAAACTAGTTTGAAAGTATAGCTACAAGTTAAATTCAAACAAATGATACGAAAATATAAAATAGGGGTTTAGTATTAATGTTTGTAATTAATATAAATGGAAAACCAGAGTTATGTTCACTGTGGGTTTCGGGAATTGACAGATACTAGGTACTGCTTAAGACTCTTGAAGTAAGTAGGAACAGCAGAATATCCCTGACGATGATACTATCTGACTTATCTTTCGACCTCACCAGATAATTTATTATCTAATTCTTTCGAACTTAGATAACATATCTATTTCCAATAGGATGTTATCCCAGGTAGATGAATCCAGTTACGGCATCAATCATTAAACAGAAGGTTGGTAGCTTCCGAGTCCCTGTTGATAATTCACGTCCTCGAGTCTATTTCTCTGTTCAAGCAAATAAACCTAAGGCATAACATATTATTTGCAACCAATAGATTTTAAGTTAAAACATTAGAATTTCAAGACGTCCTACTACTCTTTGAACCCTTTAAGTACCTAGCAGCATATTAAACCCTAATCCATGGATCCTATAACTCGGGCTAATGGAATTAGCCGCTCATGATTTGATGAACGAAATAGAAAGTTAAATTCATGATAGTATGGATAAACTTACGAATGGATGAAAACAAAAATTGTTTCTTCAATTGAATCACAAGAGAATAATCCACAATAGTTGATAAGTGTTGAAGGAAAAACAAAAAAAATACTTGATGAAAAAGATAAGGCAATGTACGTTCCTCCAAAGTTCCAAAAACAAGATTAAGAGAGCCCGAATAAAACCCTCAAAACTTTTATTTATACCTAAACCTAATTATGGAAATAAAATAACAAAATAAATAAAATTATCAGATTAGCTGA
The DNA here is from genome assembly GCA_030864215.1 of Capsicum pubescens. Lineage (NCBI taxonomy): Eukaryota > Viridiplantae > Streptophyta > Magnoliopsida > Solanales > Solanaceae > Capsicum > Capsicum pubescens. Next base: position 103,914,894 of record CM061538.1, read on the forward strand.
CGACGTGGGTGACGCCCTATCAGGGATCTGACACCTTATCAAGAACGGCGTCAGATATGCTTCAGTTTTATTCAAGTTCTGCCTTAGGTTGACGTCGTCTCTGACGCTGCGTCATGATCCTGACGCCTTATCACGGACGTCGTCAGATTCCTCCTTCAAATCCTGATTCTCTGCTTAAGGATGACGATGTCCTTGACGCCTTATCACGATCCTAACGCCTTATCACGAACATCGTCACAATTTTCTCCCAAATTCCAATCTCTGGTTTAGGTTGACAGCACTGCTGATATCTTATCACGAGGCTGACAACTTATCACGAATATCGTCAGTTATATCTTCCTCTCTTTTTGCTCTAATTTCAACTCTTTTGCTCCATTGTTTATTATCATTCATTTTGCCTTTTTCTGCAACATCACAAGTAAACATATCAAAACAACAACTGCTGCTTAAGATTTCACAATTATTTTGAGTTAAAAAACATTAAATATGTTATCTTTTGCTCACATATCAGAGGACTACGCTAAACTCTATATAGGAGAGTTTGTCAAGTTACATGGAGTCTCAATATTCATCATCTCAGATAGAGTTACCCAGTTTACCTCTTATTTTTTGAAGGCATTCCAAAAGGGTCTTGGTACCCGAGTCACCTCAGTGCAACCTTTCACCCTCAGACAGATGGTCAAGCAGAAAGGATCATTCAGAATCTAGAAGATATGTTAAGATCCTGCGTTGTCGATTTTAAGGGTAGTTGGGATGATCACTTGCCTTTGATCTAATTTGTATACAATAACAACTATCATTCTAGTATTCAGTTGGCTCCGTTTGAGGCTCTTTATGGTAGGAGATGTAGATCTCCAATTGGTTGGTTCGAGGTAGGTGAGGCCACAGTAGTAGGGCCTAACTTAGTGTTTGATACCTTAGAGAAGGTTCAGCTGATCAGAGAAAGGCGTAGGGCTGCCCAGAGCCAACAGAAACCGTATGCAGATGTGAGGAGAAATGATCTCAAGTTTGAGATCAGTGATTTTATGTTCTTGAAAATCTCTCCTATGAAGGGGGTAAAGAGGTTCGGCAAGAAGGGAAAGCTCAGTCCCCGATATGTCGATCCTTACAGAATTCTCAATCGTTTCAGAAAGGTAGCTTATGAGCTCGAGTTGCCTTCAGATCTATCTTCAGTACACTCAGTATTCCACGTCTCCATGCTAAAGAAATACATTGGTGACCCAGCAATCATAGTTCCCTTAAAGGGCGTAGATATTCAGAATGATCTCTCTTTCGAAAAGTTTCCAGTCCAGATCCTCGATTGTCAGATTCGTAGACTGAGGAACAAAAAAGTTCAATTAGTCAAAGTTCTTTGGCGGAATCCATCTGTTGAGGGAGCTAATTGGGAAGCAGAAGCAGATGTGCAGACCAAGTATCCTCACCTCTTCTCCGCAAACTCAAATTCAGCTTAAGGTAACAGTCAATTTTAGATTTACTCAATTCCATGTTTAGTTACAGTTATAATCTTGGTATCAGTTACAATTGCATATTCAGTCATGCATTCATAAATCAGTTCAGACATGTACTCATGCATTAGATACGCATGTTCAGTATGAAAATTCAGCTCATCAGTAACTTCAGTCATGTATTCCATGCATCAGATATGCATGTTTAGTATGAGAACTTAACTTGTCAGTAGTTCAGTCATATAGTCATGTTTCAATGAGCATGTTCTGTGTGTAAGCTCAATCTATCACTGTTCCTCAACTTAGTCAGTCTCATTCGAGAACGAATATTCCCAAGGGGGAGATATTGTAATAACTCGTATTTCCCTAACTTAAATTAATCCTCAGTACATGAGTTACCCTATATAATATTTTCAAAATACTCAGTATTTTCAGTTTATAGCCTACCAATTCGTAGGAAATTCAATTAGCTTTCCAACGATATAAAGTTCGCCTAAATTCGATACTCGGGTGAAGAGTTAGAGCCATTTTAGTACAACGGTGTGCTAACTAGCACTTCAGCGCGTCGCGGAGGCATGCCAAATGGAAATTGTCAGAAACCAGTGAGCCAACGCGATAACCCCGCATCGCGGTGAACTTCCAGGTCTCATTCAGTATGGAAACACGATACCACCGCATCGCGCCACTAGTCATTTTCATAATTGTCAATTTCCAGTGGCACTCCGCGATTGTACCACTTCGCGCCACATATCAATTTCCCAGTCGTCCTTTTTAAACAGTTTCTAGTAGATTCCAGTGGCTTGGTAAAATAGTGGCGCGTCGCGCCAGGTGCCCAAATCGAGTTTTTCAGTGATGAATTTTATATTATTCCCAGGGTAGTTTGGAATTTTTTCATGGCCCTAATCAGTCCTAAACATGAAATTTAACCCTAAAGGAGCACTAATTGCTCATTATTCCATTATTTTCTCAATATCAAAAAGCATTCTCTCCCAAATAGAAAAACCCTAGCTCTAAGAAATCAAGGTCAATCTCAAGAATTTCTCCAATAACTTCAAGAATTAACAACCCAAGGTATGTTAGGTGTTCATTCATGGGTCCCTTTCACCTACGAAGACCAAGAACCTCTTTTTAAATTACAAGTTATAGATTCATGATTCCAATGCTTGAAATTGATTGTACACACATCTATGATGTTAATTTGGTTTTCAATCCATGATTATGATAAGATTCATGAAAATAGAATAGTATTTATGGGGAATTATATGAATTGCATGTTGAACCTATGAATTTGCAAGTTTGGGCATTTTAGTTGCAATGTTTATATGTTATCCATGATTATGTGCATTAAGTTATGCTCCCCAAGTGTTTGATAGAATGTCCATGTGAATTAAATGATGTAATCGTGACATGCTAGTATATGTACAAGCTTATGCCCTACAAGTGTTTGATAAAATATCTCTATGAATGAATTATGGACAAGTAATTATTGTTATGTCTTTCAAGATTATGCTATGCTTTATTTTTATGCCATCAAGTCCTGGGGGTATTTAATACCTGATAATCTAGCTGTTTACCTAGAGCCAGTATTAGTTACAGAATAGTATCAGTCATATCACGGTCAGTAGAATTCAGTTAGTTACAAAATGCAGTAGAACTCAGTCAGTTACAGAACTCAAAAAAAATTAGTAAACTCAGTATCAGTTCAGTCCAGTTCAGTATACTCAGTTCAGTGTCTTTCAGTTGAGAGTAGAATTCAGCACCAGTGAACCCAAGGATGGGGGTTCACCTGCCAGTAGAGGGTGTGATCCTTAGAAGCAATCCTTATATTCCAGAACTACGTAGCCAGCGTAGGTTGAGACATTAACCTGCCAGTTGAGGGTTGATGAGGTGTTTTACCTACTAGTAGAGGGTACCATAGTTCTCGTTTAGGGCACATTCCAGTAGATGGTGACTCTTCAGTATCTTTACTCGTGGCACAGTACTGACACCCTTCTAACTGGGTTTACAAGTTGGACCCCAACTCAGTTATCTTATTTGGGGAATATCGTCTAGATGATTACCTTCTACAGTTTCAGTTTCAGTCTTCAGAATAAAATTCAGTTCAGTTCTACAGAATTAGGACTATCAGATACAGCCAATCAGTATCAGTAATTCAGTTATTAGTAACTTCAGATATCAGTTACTCTGTATCAGAACTCAGGACTTAGCTTCAGACAAGCTCAGTCACAGTATTTATTTATATGCACAATAGTGCATACTCAGTATTTACAGCAATATCAGTTATCCATGTACTTTCATGTTTAGTTACTCTATATAATTCAGTCAGTTATTTTTCATGCATATGAACCTTTGCATTCAGCCTTACTTCATCTAGCATACCAGTACATTCCGTGTACTGACACATACTCTTTCTTTACGCTATGATGTCTCATATCATAGGTTCGGACGCTCAGGTTCCTAACCGTGCATAGACAGATCCAGTTATCAACAACAATTTTAGTAGTGAGTCCTCATCTATCGAGGGCATGCTTTTTATTTTAGTATTTTAGTTTATTAGTATTTCAGTAGCTGGAGTTAGTTGGGAGTTTATCCTATCAACTCCGCTTTCAGACTGTCCAGTTAGAGGCTTTTTAGACTAGACTTTCAGACAGTATTCAGTTTTGCAGATTATTATTTCAATAATATACTTTATCTGTATTTCAAATGTTTTGAACCTTATGGCATTTCAACCTATTTTCCATATTTACTATAGTGTTATTATTTATTGCTCACAACAGATATCAGTCATAGGTTAGCTTGTAGTCCTTCGGGGTCGTAAGCATCGTGTAGCGTCCGGGGTATAAACTTGAGGCGTTACAATTGAATACCCTCAGGACTCGATAGCATCAATACTAATAGAACATGGCAATACTTAAAAACATGGCAGTAATCAATTGTTCACATTGCAACCACTTAGACATTTTTGTCAAAATACTTGAAAGTCACGAGTTTGTACATGAATAGGGACACATGCCAACATGTCATGGATATACTATTCAATCCATAAGGACATTCTATCAAACAGTTTTAGTGTATATCTTTAACATGATAGTAATTTAAACATGTAGTAATGGCATGAGTTCAATACTAGAGTCACAATTGAATCACAATTGCACAATTAACTCAATTAAGCATTTTGTAAAACATCTAGGAGGCATAATCTTGTACTTGGGTATGAATAACATGTTGATGCATCATGACTACAACCATCAATTAATAATTCAAGGGTTGTGACATGGGGATTACAATAATTTCATGCATGATATCTTATACTCATGAAAACTATAATTAAATCTTGAATTAAAAACCCATACAAACAACATGACATGAAAACAACCCAACTGATACATGAATTCATGAAACTATTAACTTGAGATTTTGGAAAGGGTTCTTGAACTCCAAGGGTGGGAGGAAAATCAAGGATGAACACCTAACATACCTTGATTGTTAATTCTCTAAAAATTATGGAGAATTTCTTGGGACTTGAATCTTAAATTTGATGGGTTAAGGTTTGTTCTTGAGAGGATTTGTGAATAATGAGTGAATTTTTCATTTTGAAAGGATTAATCACATGTTTTAAGGCTGATATGAGGTGAGAAAATGACTTATTTATCCCTCTAGAAGTAAAATTAAAAGCTGAAAATTTCAGAAGCGTGCTATGGAGCATGCGTCGCATGCTCCCTAGGGGTGGACTAGAGCGTGCACCGCACACTAATCGCGCGCAGCCACTGTTTTGGACTCCCAAACATGCATCTATGCTTGCCCAAAAATTCTGAAACTCACCCAAGAAGACCTATTAACATCCCTGATCGTGAATCAACTTAAAAATTGACATTTTAAGGTCGTACAAATCAAAAAATAAGGTCGTCCCGTTACAAAGGATAAAATGATTCTAAGTCTCAACACTTAGATGAATTTGTCCTAAGTTTGGGACCCCTCATTACAAGCTATATGAGATTGAATTGAACTAGGACTTTTACGGGGTCTTACACCATACGACTCGTATGATGAGTCGTTACAAGGACAGTGAGCTCAAAGCTCAGGAAATTTCCAAGGGCCAAAATCCAGGGTGTTTCAATTCTCCCCCACTTGGATCATTCGTCCCCAAATGATGGGACTGTCACACCCCCTTTTTAACCAAAAAATATGATTTTAAGTTTGAAAAGGTTTTTATTATTAAGTGACAAAGAATGAAAATTTATTTCGAAAAGAATTCTTTTACATTTAAACTCAGAGTCACCACTTGGCATAAATCTGGTGTGCCAAATCACCTTTGCAAATTCCTTTTCAAAATCATATTTGACTCTTTCAAAACTGATCCACAAATAGAGATTCCGGCTAAAAAATTCTGTTGACCGAGGGCAAGGTGTTAGGTACCCCTCGATCTCGTAGTTCGACCACGGTCGTTTCGTGGAGTATATTGGCTAGTTTGATTCTATGAAGTGAATAGACCAACAAAACACATAAAACAAGCAAAACAAATCAATCAAACAAAAGTCAAAACCAAAATAATGTTTAGTCCAAATTATACAGTCCCATAAATAGAAAAATATGGAAATGTAAATCCAATTCTAATCTAATCCTAGACTATGCTCTACCTGATGCCTCAGGCCTTGATCACAAACCAACTTCGAGTACAACTCCTTTGGGTCAATCCCCGGATAAAATAGTACAAATAACCTTGGGGAATTCCCCAGTCAAATAAGTACAATTGCTCTAAATGTGATAAAATGAAACCATTCAAAAAACATTCCAAACATTCCACAATCCACAAGTTCTAAATTTGCCTACTCGAGCCTACTGTTTGCCTACCCATCTCGACCTATCATGGCACTATCACATTCAACGACATCAATAAATTAAAATAACTAACGCTTGTTTTTTTATCTATTTTCAATTTCTGCCTCCCCAAATAACAGGTTTTACCTCTCGAATGAGATATCATTTCATCACGCAATTCATAATCAAGTGACCAAAGCCAAATCAAAACAAGCAAAAATTCACCATCCAACACAGATCAACCAACATCAAATGTTCAATTCAATGCATCAAATAGAATTGGACCTCAATTTGAAGGTACCGAAATTAAATAATACTTCAATTAAAGGGAAGAATCCGCGTCGAAAAACCTCAATTCAGAAACTCAATTCGAAACCTCGATAGTAACCGTAAGATCGGATCAAACCTCAAAAACCAAACAACCCGAAGCAATCATCTCAAATTAGGAGCCCCAAAGTTGAGTCAGATCGAAGCTATAGCAATTTTTTATGGATTATTGCCGGAATTAACAAATCAGGCTCAAGTTTAGCCGTTTCTCACTGGTTTCAGATGGGCTTTGGAAGCGAGGTCGAGCTTTGGAGGGTCTTGACAGAAATGGGTCGGGTTTAAGATGATGGGGAATTTTTCGGCAGATTTCTGGTGAGAAAACTTGTCGGAAAATTTAGATACAATCAGATTTCCTTTCTTCTCCGACAACCTTCTACTCTTCACTTCCTCTCTCTCTTATTTCTCTTCTGGCTCTCTCTCTTTGTTTTTTCTTTCTCTCTTTATTTTTACTATTTCCTCTATTCTCTTCTCTCTTCTTCATCTATTTTCTGTGTGTTGTGAGTATGTGTCACTGTGTGTTGTGTGTATTGTATTCCTATTTTGTGAGAATTATGTATTGTGTGTGAATTTAATGAATCTGTGTGTGAGTGTGGCTGTGTATATGTGAATTTGTGTGTACAATTTTTGTGTGTGTAGTGTTTTCCAATGAGAAAGTGATGTATGTTAATAGCGAGGGGTCCACTTGTATGTATTTTGTGAGTATGTATATGTATTGGGTAGGAGTGTGTGAGCTGTTAATGGAAAAAAAATCATAATGGATGTGTGTCTGTGTGTACGTATGTATATGTGAATTTTAGTGAGAGAAAAAAAATATAAAGGGGTTCGATGTGACGTGGGTAGGGGGTTAGGTAAGGGTAGGGGTGGTGGTTATTTTATTAGAGTGAGATGTCCATTTTTAAATGGAGAGGTTGTTAATTTGTTAAAAAAAATTATTATTTTGTATTTTGTGGAGGGATAATCACATAGGGGTAAGCTACGTGGTAAGCGAGGTAAAATGGTAAAAAATGATATTCAAAGAGGGATAAAATTATGTGTCTACATCATGCTCCTCTTTGGGTGTAAACACAAAGTGTTTTCAAACAAAGAAGTAGACTACAAGATAGAATTTTGTCCCGACTGTTATTCAAAAGAAAGAAACAGAAGAAAGAAGGGCAATCGAGTCTTGATTTTGAGCATCCTACCTATCCCAAATTTTGTGGGAGTCAAGTCACATGTGTTTCAAAAGATTGACAGGGAGATGGACTATACCGAGTTGGAGAGTCGAGTGAGGTCCCATCGAGGTTTTGGTCCGCGGCTCTGTCATTACATCAAAATAAAAATTATAAGTTAAAAAAAGATAACTAAAATTACAAAAGTTCTATCTATGCAACTTTTCTGGACTCTTGAATTGAATTCTGATCTTTGGGTTGAACTTTAGAACAAATTATTTCTCCATACAAAATTTGATGTTAGAGATGAACTCACAAATTGACCATGTTCTGTCGGTGGTACTTTTGAACCTTGATCCTGAATTTGAAAATCTTCATCCTATTCTTCAGGCGGGCTCCTGGCTTACAATTTCTTCCCCTTGTTGCTTGACTTTCAATTTCATCACCCTGTTCTCCAAGCGGGCTCCTGGCTTGCTATTTTTTATTTTTTTTATTTTTAACTTTATCACCATGTTATTTGGGAGGGCTCCCAACTTGTAATATCCTCACTTTATTGACTTTCGATTGTTTCACCTTGTTGCTTGACTTTTAATTTCTTCACTCTATTCTTTAGGTAGGCTCCTGACTTGCTATTTTTAATCTTTTGATTTTTAATCTTATCACCCTGTTCTTCGGGCGGGCTCCCGACTTTCAATTTCATCACTCTATTCTTCAGATGGGCTCCTAACTTTCAATTACTTCACCTTGTTCTCCAAGAGGGCTCCTGACTTTCCATTTCATCACCCTGTTCTCCAGGCGGGCTCTTGACTTGCCATTTCATCACCCTGTTCTCCAGGCGGGCTCCTGACTTGCCATTTCATCACCCTGTTCTTCGAGCGGGCTCCTGTACAGTAACGCTGTCTCTTGCATTTACAGAAATGAGGAATTGCACCTTTGGATATTTGCACTTTGAAGCCTTTGATTAGAGGGTAACAACTGTTCCTACTTCATACAAAGAAAACCTGTGAGTTTAAAACAGGGTGATTGTCTTGCGGTTTGGCTTTTGAGGCAATTTCTCTCACAGTTGTCCCATTAATTTTGGTTTCACCTAATGGCATATGTCACTAACTTTTTGCACCACTGATCCAAACTTAGATTATTAAAAGTGACATTGAAAGAAACACAGTATCTCCATTTTACTATGTCTCTCAGATAAATCTTTCGAGCCTTGGTTTTTCCATGATTCCCCAACTTGTTTTCTGACAAAATTTCTTGTTTGTCTTTTTTTGACTTACCATCATGTTTCTTTCATGTTTCGGCCTTTATCTTGCTTTGTGCAATTAAAGAAGTTGATAGGAAGTTTTGAAATCTTTTCTCACTTGTTTTGACATGAACTTGACTCAAAGACGTGATAAAAATAATTTTTTATTCGAATAACAGACTCAAAAAGGACAAAAATAAAAATATAAAGAAGAAAGAAAAGACAATGTTCCCTTTTGAAAATAAAGAAAAAAAATTATTTGAAAATGACAATCAATTCTAATAATTATTCCATGCATTTGGGATTAAGTTGTCTGATATTTTAATCCAAACTTTCCACCAATTGTTGTTGAGTTAATGACCCTGAAATTGAGTTGCTTCCTTAGGTCAATTGCACTTATAGACCTCATTCGGATAGTGACACCTTGAAGGGTTTTCGCCAATAAACCTCTCTCATTTTCTTTCTCTCAGCTCATCATTTCCCTAGGTAATGAGACTCCCTTATTTTTATTTCTCTCAATCTGAGTTTTTGTGAGAATTTTCACCAATGAGACTCTCATTTTTATTTCTCTTAGATTACCCTCACCTTATGGTTCCCATGAGGGTTTTCACCAAGAAGACTCTCTTATTTTTAATTCTCTCAACTTATCATCGCCTTATGGTGCCCATGAGGGTTTTTATCAATAAGACTCTCTCATTTTTACTTCTCACCTGGTTCCTAATACTGAAGAAGACAAGTAGTACCCAAGTGCATCATCATATCCATTGCATGCTTAGTCTAAGGTCTTTATTTGGTTGTAACTTGGCTTTTGGATATGGTTAGAAAGAAAGGATAACATGAGGCCCAAATGGCACTTGAAGTGGGGTTGGACTTACAACTTTTGGAATCAACTCAAACAACGAAGATTAAATCATGCCCGAGTTTTTGTTGGCTGGGTAATTCTAAATTGTTTATTTGGTTGGACCGAGCCCAAAGTAGGGCAGCCTACGTATCTCACCCCTAAGAGAGGAGAATCAGGTCACGCATAGTTCCGACAGCTTGTTCATTTGCTTAATTCTGATTTCTCTTTTTTTATTGGCTCTTTATCTCTTTGGGACCTTTTCTGACTTTATTTTTCTTGACACTTTTCTTTTTTCTTTCTTTTTGACATATTTTTTCTCTTTTTTTTTTTTACTTTTCTGACTCTATTCTTTTGCTCGACACTTTTCTTTCGAGCTTTGCTGACTCTATCTTGATTCCAAAAGAAGGGTATGAAAGAAAATAGAACTAACGCACAAATTGGGTAAACAAAGGATGACACCATGTTTGGATAGCAGAATGAAATGTCTTCTTCATATCAATCCTTGAAAATGCAAGTACATATCATGCAATATGAAGTGAAAGATGAAGATCATTTATGACACTTTGACAACACTAACTTTAACTGAGCATGTGTGCCGTTTTTTATTCTACACTTGTCAAACATACAACCCCAAATTTGTTGTATATCCCTCACAACGAATGACCCATGCCTTTGTGGAGCTAATTATCTTCTTGTTTCTCTTGATATAGGAATCATGCATCCACTATTTGACCTAATTGAGATATGTTATTCAATTGATGACCAAGTTATTTTTGTGATTCTCAAAATAATTGTCTTAATTTTGAAATAAGGCTTCAACATGGTCACCAAATGTCTCAACACTCTACCAATTTCTCATATGCCTTTTTTTTAACTTTAGCCCTCTAATTCAATGTTCATGCTTAAACTGGATTTTAAAACCAAGCTAAAAATTCTGCCAGCATGTCATATCACTAGAACCAACATAAAATGAATTGTGTAAAGAAAACAAACAACTTAAAATAATACAAAACAACAAGGACACCATATTTTATTAAAAGAAAAGATAGAAGGGTTTAAACAAAAATGACTGAGAAACAAAACAAGATAGATTTCGAACTACAATCCTGAAATAATTTGGAAAACAAAAAGGAAAATAAAATAAACTACCAACAATCCTTCCAAGTAAGGAAATGAGTGACTTCCCAATTATTGAGCTTGACATCTTAGCCAATGGTTTGCATATCAGCATAAATAGAGCTTCCACCACTGTCCAACATATTTTCTTCAACAAATAAGTTTTGGATTTCCATGCTTAACTCATTGATTCCCACGTATTATACATTATTGTGTGTTGGTGAAGGATTTCGTGTGACGCTCGTAGTGTCAATATTTTGCACTACAGCCAATTTTTCTTGAATCATCATTTTTATTTCTCTTTTCAAAGCACGACAATCCTTAATACTGTGTCCCTGAACATTAGAATGATATGTATATCATACATGAGGATCAAAATTTGTTAAATATGGGTCAGGAGTATACCCAAGGAGAGGAGTGATCATGCCCTATTATACTAATTTCTGGAACAGACAACATATGATTCTCCAATTGGCGTGAAACTATCCGTAGGATTCTGTCTCTTTTCATTGTTTGACTTGGATCTAACAGCGGGCCTAGAATGGCTTTGATATGTTTGTAGAGTTGGAGGATGACTCTGTGGAGTTAGTGCGCGCCATTGTGAGTAAGAAGGGGGTTGGATACATGGTTGTGCCCTGTATACTGGGTATGGAGGTAGGGAAATAAAGTATAATGGATTTTGGGAGTGATTATATAGAGCTTGGGTATGAACTTGTGCTTGAGACTGAGGATAACGACGATATGGTTTTCTTGGACGTGCCCGTTGTCCATCTACAATATCAATTTCATCTTCCTCATTCTTATTCCTTCCAGTTTCCCTTAATTGATTGCAATATCATCCCAAATATTTTTAGGATTCCTCGTATCTATCAGGTTCCTCGAATTTTGATATCTCAAGGCTTGGAGGAAAGTTACCACTTGAAGACATGCCACAGTTTTTATATAAAACATCTTCTTTATCCACAAGTCCTAGGAAACTTTTCATAGCATTTTCTGTACTCTTCATTTTTTCAACCATTTTCTATGGCTCTTCTGGCATGCTAGGCTTCTTTTTGAGAAATTTTGGTGGTCTAATTAACATTGATGTGGGCTCAGGAGTAAAACAATGATCATCAAGAGCCTTGAACATGGGTCCACTAGAAGATTGGGACATCACAATCGTTGGATTGATAGCCAAAGTGAAAACCTCAGTAGAAGGCTAAGCAACAAAAACACAGACATTATGTGGTTCTGTCAATGTGGTAGATTTATACTGAAGAGCTAGAGAATGAGTGATGGAAACATTAGGATGTTTTTGGCTTGTAATGAATTCTAAGGCATGTTGTGGTGCATCAACAACGTTAGGAAATGGAGCTTGAAATTGTGATGGAAAACTCAGGGTATTTACGGGGTCAATAGTAGGGAATGGAGAAGAAGGCAACCCACAAACTCAAGCTCGGTGCATTTTCGCCATTTGGTTCCTTAGTCTCAAAATCTCTTGCTTTAAACTCTCATTTTCCTAACTCTTTGTTTGATCCATGATGTCACTCTCTATATTCTTGTTGGACACTAAACTAACCCTTCTTTGAATTTGGTGTGAAGTGGAGGACCAGCTAGAATGCAACAAATCAATCACCTTAAACTAACTGAACAAGAGATAACAAATGCATTAGAGGTCAACACTTTCACAAAATCTTTTCTTTTTTTTTTCTTTTTCTTTTTCTTGAAACTTTAAGAAAATAACAAATTGTCAAAATAATTGACGAAGAAATTTTAAAAAAAATTCAGCTTTAAAATTCCTATATAAAATGAAGCTTATGATTACCAAAGAAATTATTATTTTTTTTTGGGGGGGGGGGGGGGCGATTTTGAATTTACAAAAATGAAACTTGAAACTATTAGGGAAATTTTTTTTTTAGTTCTCTTTTAAAGATATATATGAAACACCTACTCTATATGAAGAGTAAAAAAATCTTTTTGGATTATTTGAATAAAATCACCGAACCCTAGAAGGGTTGCCTTCGTATCTCACTCCCGAAAAAGGAGAATCGGGTGTGCGTAGTTCATCCAGATTGAACAATTAAACATAACAAACAGACTGAACCACGACTTGAGAGACATGACCAAGACAAATGATGAAAAACGTCATAAGAATCTTTTTATGTTTTCAATTTGACACTTCACATAAAAATGACACCAATAACTATGAAAAAATAATTTTTGGTATTTTCGTTATACGAAATATACAAAACTTCTACCATTTAAAAAAAATATATATTTTATGAAAAACTCCTATTAAAAAAAAATATTTTTTTTTTGAAATTTTTGAATTATGAATGTTTGCTGAAGAGAACAAAGAAAAATCCTTTTGATGTTTGTATTTTTTGAGAAACTGAGTGCAAAGGGTAAAAATCTTTTTAAATTTTTGAATTGTGACAAAAAACAAAAACCATAAAGAACTTAAAAAACTACGAAACTCTTTTTTTTATTCATTTTTTTTTTCAACCTTTCCTTGCCAATATTCTAGTACTCAAGACAGCTTGTACATATTGTGTATTTTGGATTTTGTCTAGTACTCAGGGTATATTTTAGTAGTGGCTCTAGTACCAACCTTACCAGGTCTTAGGAGGGATTCATTTATATATTTTGGTCATTTTCTCACTCTTATTTTGATATACTTTATATGTTTCCTTTCTATTTTTCACTTATTATTACTACTTTTGCCATTACATGTGTTTTTTTTTCTAGTTTCTGCCCTTTAGCCCGTTACACATCATTCTGGGATATGGCTTAACTTGCCTACTGGTGGGATAAGGTATGCGCTATCATAACTTGAGAAATAGGGTCATGAAAGTGTGTCGTATGGCAAAACGGACCACGCCCGCAGATACAGAATGTTAATTTTAGATTGGTAGCGTGGTTGTTATGATTTTATGACTTTTATATCTCATTTTTATCCTCGATTTGGGAAATTATGAAATGGGGTCTCGTTGGTCAATTTTGTGAAAACAACCTCTTTTCAAAAATCGTCCGTCAAATGACCCTGTTTCTCTCAAATATGCAATAATTAGCAATTAGCACGTAGGGATGCTTTAGGGGTGAATCTCCTACAAAGGACCAAGTGAGTCCCGTTAGGTTTCAATATGATGCAGATAATCATGGCCTAAAGGCTGACCTACGCTGGGATCCACTAACAAGGTCGTTCGAGAGAGCATATGGTCGATAGTGGCTGCGATTGCGTTCCACCTACTCCATACATTCGGCGGCTTCTCCTCCTAAAATAAGGGTGACTCAACTAGAGTTTGTGTACATGACGTTTACTTTGGAACTTGTTGAGAAAGAATGACTCAGGGTAATGCACATGATGTCATATATAAAGCGGTAACACATAAGAGAAAAACTGTAAACACGTAGCACGTAGGCACTCAACAATGATAAAACAATAACACAAATAAATATCTATACACTTATAGTGTCAAACTATGTCGATACAACTCAAAAAATATAAGCTCGAATTCTGAAAAAACAACAACAGAGCCACCAGGTCTATCACATTTTTTTTAAAACCAAAAGATATGATTTTAAGTTTGAAAAGGTTTTTATTATTAAGTGACAAAGAATGAAAATTTATTTCGAAAGGGATTCTTTTACATTTAAACTCAGAGTCGTCACTTGGCATAAATCTGGTGTGCGAAGTCACCTTTGCAAATTCTTTTTCAAAATAACATTTGACTCTTACCGATCCACGAATAGAGATTCTGGCTAAGGAATTCTATTGACCGAGGGAAAGGTGTTAGGCACCACTCGATCACGTGGTTCGACCACAGTCGCTTCGTGGAGTATATCAGCTAGTTTAATGCTATGAAGTGAATAGACCAACAAAACATACAAAACAAGCAAAACAAAAAAATCAAACAAAAGTCAAAACTAAAATAATGTCCACTCTGAATTATACAGTCTCAAAAATAGAAAAATGCGGAAACATAAATCCTATTTTAAACTAATCCTAGACTATGCTCTACCCGATGCCTCGAGCCTTGATCACGAACCATATTCGAGTACAACTCCTTCGGGGCATTCCCCAAATAAAATAGTACAAATAACCATGAGGCATTTCCCGGTCAAATAAGTATAATTTCTTCAAATGCGATAAAACGAAACCATTCAACAAATATTCTAAGCATTCCACAATCCACAAGTTCTAAATTTGTCTACCCGGGCCTACTGTTTACCTACCCAACTTGACCCATCATGGCACTATCACAATCAACGACATCAATGAATCAAAATAACTAACGCTTGTTTTTTTACCAATTTTTAATTTTTGCCTCCCCAAATAATTAATTTTACCTCTCGAAGGAGATATCATTTCATCACGATTCATAATCAGGGGACCAAATCCAAATCAAAACAAGTACAAATTCACCACCCAACACAGATCAACCAACATCAAATGTTCAATTCAATGCATAGAATATGACAAACAATGAAATAAAAAGAATGACGAAATAGAATTAGACCTTAATTCAAAGGTTTCGAAATTCGATAATACTTCAATGAAAGGGCAGAATCCACGCCGAAGAACCTTGATTTGGAAACTCAATTTGAAACCTTGGTAATAACCATAAGCTCGGATCAAACCTCAAAAACCAAACAACCCGAAGCAATCATCTCAAATTAGGAGCCTTAAGGATGAGTCGGATTGGATCTATAGCAATTTCCGATGGATTATCATCAAAATCATCAAATCAGGCTTGGGTTTAGCCGTTTCTCACTGTTTTCTTATAGGCTTTGGAAGCGGGGTCGGGTTTTGGCAGGTCTTGAACGAAATAGGTCGGGTCTAAGATGATGGTGAGTTTTTCGGTGGATTTTCGACGAGAAAACTCACCGGAAAATTTAGATACAATCAGATTTCCTTTTTTCTCCGATAGCCTTCTACTCTTCGCTAGCTCTATCTTTCTTATTTCTCTTTTCTCTCTCTTGTTTTCTTTTTCTCTCTCCCTCTCTTGATTTTTACTATTTCCTTGATTCTCTTCTCTCTTCTTCATCTATTTTCTGTATGTTGTGAGTTTGTGTCACTATGTGTTGTGCATATTGTGTTCCCCTTCTGTGAGAATTGTGTATTGTGTGTGAATTGAATGAATCCATATGTGAGTGTGGCTGTGTGTATGTGAATCTGTGTGTAAAGTTTTTGTGTGTGTAGTGTTTTCCAGTGAGAGAGTGATGTGTGTTAATGGTGAGGGGTCCGTGTGTACGTATTTTGTAAGTGTCTATATGTATTGGGTGAGAGTGTGTGCGTTGTTAATGGAAAAGAATAATGATGGATGTGTGTATGTGTGTGTATGTATATGTGTATTTCAGTGAGAGAAAAAAAACGTGAGGGGGATCGGGGTGACGTGGGTAAGGAGTTAGGTAAGGGTAGGGGTGTTGGTTATTTTGTTAGGGTGAGGTATCCAATTTTAAATGGAGAGGTTGTTAATTTGTTAACTAAATTATTATTTTTGTCTATTGTGGAAGGATAATCACATAAGGGTAAGGTACGTGGTAAGACGGGGTAAAATGGTAAAAAATAATTTTTGAACGGGGACAAAATTACGTGTCTACAGGGTCAAGGCATTGACTAGCACGATTAAACCCCAAATACCACTACTCCGACCTTTAACTATGTTAGAAAAAAATATTAAGAACGATACATACCTTATGCACGATATTCCGGAGCGGAAAACAAAGATGGATACTTAGACTTCATGTCATCTTCAGCTTCCCAGGTAACCTCTTCAACCTTGTGGATCCTCCACGGAACCTTTATCAAAGCTACGTCCTTGGTCCGCAACTGATGAACCTGTCGGTCCAAAATTTCAACCGGGACCTCTTCATAAGATAAGAAGTACAAAAACCCCACCTCCTCTAAAGGAATAACCATCGATGGATCACCCAAGCACTTTTCCAGCATCGAAACATAAAATACCGGGTGAATGAAGCTCAAAATAGAAGGCAACTCCAATTCATAAGCAACGTTGCCAACCTTCCTTAAAACCAAGTAAGGACCAACATACCGGGAACTAAGCTTTCCCTTCTTCCCAAACCACATCACTCCCTTCATGGGAGACACCTTCAAGAACACCCTATCCCCAACCTCAAACTCTAACTTACTATGCCTCCCATCCGCATACGACTTCTGGAGACTTTGGACAGCTTTAAGTCTATACCTAATCACCTTCAACTTATCTACAGCTTGGTGAACCAAATTCAAATCAAATATCTCCGCTGCAACAACCTCAAACCACCCGATAGAAGACCTAAACCTCCTACCATACAAGGCCTCAAATGGAGCTATCCCAATGTTAGAGTGATAGATATTATTATATGCAAACTCTATAAGAGGAAAATGTTTAACCCCACTACTACCATAGTCAATCACACAAACTCTAAGCATATCTTCTAACGTTTGAATAGTTCTTTCCAGTTGTCCAACCGACTACGGGTGGAACATAGTACTAAGACTCACCTTTGTTCCCAAGCCTTTCTAACATAATTGCCAAAAGTACGATGAAAACTACGTATCGCTATTCAGGATGATAGAAATAGGCACCCCATGCAACTTCACAATCTCTTGGAGGTACAACCTTGCATAATCTTCTGCCAAAAAATTGGTCCTCACTAGCAAGAAATGAGCAGACCTTGACATCCTATCCGCGATGACCCAAATTGAATTAAAATGGTTTCAAGACTGACGAACACCAGTAATGAAATCCATATCGATCACCTCCCACTGCCACACAGGTAACTCAATTTCTGGATACAATCCTTCGGGCTTCAAGTGCTCAACTTTCACTTGCTGACATACCATGCACTTAGCTACAAAACTAGCCACGTCCCACTTCATATTGTAATACCCCGTACTAATCTTAGCTCGATTCATCTCTTAGTTACATGCTTAATGGCCTCAAGGCTTGCAATTTTCACTAAGTGTTGGGAACTTAGTATCTTCAAGACCCCTAAACTTCGAGGATTTTTATTTTGACCTTCTCAACCCCAAGACCTTAGTTTTTAAGTTAATTCATGTTCAGGGATGTAAGGAGCATGACTCGGGGGAGTTTCAAATTTTTTGGATGAGGATTGGGTCACGTTTGGATCACGAATCCAACAAGTCACCACGATAGCGCCGCGTCACGGTGCTATTCCCATTGGCACATATACCGCATAGTAGTGAAGGTGTTGTGTCTAATTCTTGATTTATAATTTGAATTAATGTGTCATGATCTTTATCCTAGTGTGTGAAGTGCTTATGAGGTGAAAAATGTTCATAGAAATCACTTAAAACAAAGTTGAGCTAAGAGTCTTTGATTCGTCCAAAGTTTGGTGTTCGATCCTACAAGGATCAAATTTAAAAGTGTATAACTTTTGATATACGTAGAATTTTTCATCTCAATACCTACCAAATTGTAGATAATAGAATTAGCTTTCCAATTATACCAATTTTGCCTTAATTCGATACCCGAGCGAAAAGTTATGATCATTTTCGTCAGGATCAGTAAGGCACCGCGATAAGACCGCGTCGCAATAAGCCTTTAATCCGCATTCCAATTATGAATTTTTTATTTAAATGGTTGAGGGGCAATTGGGTCTTTTCCCACCTCAACCCAATTCGTAAAAACATGACATAAGGCTTCAGTTAGGGCATTATTTGCCCATATTCTTCAAATTCCTCTAAAAAACAAACCCTAATCATCCCCCAAGATCATCAAATTTCATTCCTTTCTCTCCAAGGAAAACCAAGAATTCAAGTTCCCCAATCTAGGAACTTTTAATAAAAGCACCAAGATTGTGTTTCTCTTCCAAGCCAAGAACTTTAAGGTATGTGGGGTTTATGAACAAGGATACTTTTTCATCCTTGTTCCCAAAACTTATTTTAAAGTTAAGATTATGTGAATTGCAATTAGGGTTCATACTTAATCTATCTTGTTTTGAGTTTATGGATTTATAAAGTGATTTGAGTATTAAAGTGCATGCTTATTCTCATCTAATTATGTTTTGACTTAAAGATTCTCTATTATGATTTGTATATCATGAGTTTGATTTGAATATTGATTAAAGATTGTCAATTGAGTTTTAAGCATGGCATTATGTTACAATTTATATGAAAGAGAGCATGAGATTCAAAGGCTTTAAGTGCATCAAGGTTACACATGCTCATGTTTTGATTTATAAGATTCATATTGTGATTTTGATTTCATTATCTTGACAGAAATTTTTGAAGTATTTCAAGAAGATTATTGAGAATGAAATATTGTTAAGAAATTCTAAGAATTTAAGCTTATATTATAAGTCCTAAGTACAAGTTTTGAGATTTCAAGAAGGTTATGCTCTTAAGTTCCTTTTGTAAGTTATACCAAGATTTAAAGTAAAGATTGATGTTAAGCCAAGATATGGGATCCATATTTATTCATCTTGATTGTGATTTAAAGCAAAGAGAAGCATACATGATTTTCATTATACAAATCTTGTGCTATTTTAAGGTGGATTTCCTAAAAGTATGAGCATATAAGTAATAGGGGAGTAGTATTTAGCACCGAGTTGGGTATGAGTCCAAGATCACATGCTCCAGAACTACATGCCACTATAGGTTTAAGTCCCATCGTAGGTTAAGTATGGTGATCACTTAAGTTAAGGTTCTATTCTGATGACAAGGGTAGAACAACTCTCCCCAGCGTGGGTAAGACGTTGGACTCCATGATGGTTTATGTCAGTTAGAAAAACCTCCCAAAAGATAGAACAAAAAGTAAAGCTTTTAGAAACTAAGTGTTATAGCTCACAAAGTTTATCCTTATGCTTCATTAATCATGTTTATGCTTTTGCAGTCGTTGTTTTATTCAAAACCAAGGTGAGTCAGCTACACTTAGCATGCATTGGTTTAAAAGTATATTTATATATTGAGTTATTTTTTTACTTATGCATTCACCCTCACATACTCAGAACATTTCAGAAGTACTGATCCACATATATGTCTATGTGCTATAATGTTTCATAATGTAGGTACCAGTTATAGCCTACACATCATAGTCAGACAGTGTGTAGCTTCCAGTCAGTAGGTGATGAGTCATTTTGATTCGAAGGCTCGATTCAATCATAGTTCGAATAGTATTCTGTTTTCTTTATTCAATCATATTGAATAAGGATAGATGGGGTTCATGTCCCTGCTACCTATAGTCAATATTAGTAGAGGCTTCAAAGATAGTCAGTAGAGTTGATGAATTTGATTCCAATCTTATCTTGTATAACCAGAGTTGTAATCATTTTAAATAGTTTTGTTTTGAGCATATTCAACTTAAGACTTATCTTCCATGTGTTACTTCCGGTCTTATGTATTTTAATCAGTAGCTCAAGCATCATGTCAATATAGGGTTAGATTGGGATCACTTGTGGTCCTAAGCACCGTGTGACGTCCAGGGGATAGTCTCGGGGTGTTACGCATATTATTCCACCAATACATCTCCTTAAGGTCATGATATATTTTTGTCGAACCAGGATGAATTGCATAGAGAGACTCATGCGCCTCAACCAAGATCCTCTCTCGCAAATTATCTATATTGGGAACACATAACCTCCCTTGGTACTAAGCCTGTCAAACGGGTCGGACTGACCCATCCCATCCCAACCCACTTACAAAAACCGGCCCAGTTAAACCCGGCCCGGTCAGACCATGGGCTGTAGGATACCGGGTCCCGGGCCAGTTTATTTTGTTGGTTGGGCCCGGCTAACTCGGCTCGGACCAATCCCAGTCAGGGTCCGCCGGTTAACCGGCCCGGCCCAGTTAAGTTTTTTTTTAAAAAAAATGGATTTAATTATAACTTAGTTTTAATATATTATTAATATACTATCAAGTATTATTAATTTATATATGTGTTTATATATCTTCTATAGACGTATATATTTAACGTATATATAGGTATATGTTTTATAAATTAATATATAACTATATATATAATTATATATTGTAGTATATATATATAATGTAGTATATTTTATTTAAAGTAGTACATATCTATTGAATGGTACGTATATATGTGTATATATCTTCTATAGACGTATATATTTAACGTATACATGTGTATAAGTTTTATAAATTAGTATATAACTATATATATAGCGTGTGTATATATTGTAGCGTATATATATTGCAGTATAGTTTATTTAAAGTAGTACATATATTGAATGGTACGTATATGTGTATATATATCTTCTAAAATAGTATATATTCAACGTATATATGTGTATATGTTTTGTAAATTAGTATATAACTATATATATAGTGTGTGTGTTTATATTGTAGTATATTTTATTTAAAGTAGTACATATATATTGAATGGTGTGTATATATGTGTATATATCTTCTATAGACATATATATTTAACGTATACATGTGTATATGTTTTATAAATTAGTATATAACTATATATATATATATATATATATATTGTAATATATTTTATTTAAAGTAGTACATATATATTGAATGGTGCGTATGTGTGTGTGTATATCTTTTATAGACGTATATATTTAACGTATACATGTGTATATGCTTTATAAATTAGTACATAACTATATATATATAATGTAGTATATATATATATTGTAGTATATTTTATTTAAAGTAGTTTATATATATTGAATGGTGTGTATATATGCGTATATATCTTCTATAGACGAATATATTTAACGTATACATGTGTATATGTTTTATAAATTAGTATATAACTATATATATAGCGTGTGTATATATTGTAGCGTATATATATTGTAGTATATTTTATTTAAAGTAGTACATATATTGAATGGTACGTATATGTGTATATATATTTTCTAAAATAGTATATATTCAACGTATATATGTGTATATGTTTTGTAAATTAGTATATAACTATATATATATAGTGTGTGTGTTTATATTGGAGTATATTTTATTTAAAGTAGTACATATATATTGAATGATGTGTATATATGTGTATATATCTTCTATAGACATATATATTTAACGTATACATGTGTATATGTTTTATAAATTAGTATATAACTATATATATATATATATATATATATATATTGTAATATATTTTATTTAAAGTAGTACATATATATTGAATGGTGCGTATGTGTGTGTATATATCTTTTATAGACGTATATATTTAACGTATACATGTGTATATGCTTTATAAATTAGTACATAACTATATATATATAATGTAGTATATATATATATTGTAGTATATTTTATTTAAAGTAGTTTATATATATTGAATGGTGTGTATATATGCGTATATATCTTCTATAGACGTATATATTTAACGTATACATGTGTATATATTTTATAAATTAGTATATAACTATATATATAGCGTGTGTATATATTGTAGCGTATATATATTGTAGTATATTTTATTTAAAGTAGTACATATATTGAATGGTACGTATATGTGTATATATATCTTCTAAAATAGTATATATTCAACGTATATATGTGTATATGTTTTGTAAATTAGTATATAACTATATATATAGTGTGTGTGTTTATATTGTAGTATATTTTATTTAAAGTAGTACATATATATTGAATGGTGTGTATATATGTGTATATATCTTCTATAGACATATATATTTAACGTATACATGTGTATATGTTTTATAAATTAGTATATAACTATATATATATATATATATATTGTAATATATTTTATTTAAAGTAGTACATATATATTGAATGGTGTGTATATGTGTGTATATATCTTTTATAGACGTATATATTTAACGTATACATGTGTATATGTTTTATAAATTAGTACATAACTAAATATATATAATGTAGTATATATATATATATATATATTGTAGTATATTTTATTTAAAGTAGTTTATATATATTGAATGGTGTGTATATATGCGTATATATCTTCTATAGACGTATATATTTAACGTATACATGTGTATATGTTTTATAAATTAGTATACAACTATATATATATATATATTGTAGTACATATATATTGAATGGTGCGTATATATGTGTATATATCTTCTATAGACGTATATATTTAACGTATACATGTGTATATGTCTTATAAATTACTAGTATATAACTATATATATATATATATTGTAGTATATATATTGTAGTATATTTTATTTAAAGTAGTACATATATATTGAATGGTGCGTATATATGTGTATATATCTTCTATAGACGTATATACTTAACGTATACATGTGTATATGTTTTATAAATTAGTATATAACTATATATATATATATTGTAGTATATATATATATATTGTAGTATATGTTTTACTTAATGTAGTATATATATATTGAATGGTGCGTATATATGTGTATATAGCTTCTATAGACATGTATATTTAATGTATACATGTGTATATGTTTTATAAATTAGTATATAACTATATATATATCATAGTATATACATATATTGTAGTATATTTTTTTACTTAAATTAGTACATATATATTGAATGTTGCGTATATTTGTATATATATCTTCTATAGACATGTATATTTAATGTATACCTGTGTATATGTTTTATAAATTAGTATATAACTATATATATATATATATATATTGTAGTATATACATATATTGTAATATATGTTTTACTTAAAGTAGTACATATATATTGAATGGTGCGTATATTTGTATATATATCTTCTATATACATTTATATTTAACATATACATGTGTATATGTTTTATAAATTAGTATATAACTATATATATTGTAGTATATATGTGTATATATCTTCTGTAGACGTATATATTTACTGTATACATGTGTATATGTTATATAAATTAGTATATAACTATATATATATATTGTAGTATATATATATATATATATATATATATATATATATATATATATATATTGTAGTATTGGCTTTACTTAAAGTAGTACATATATATTGAATGGTGCGTATATTTGTGTATATATCTTCTATAGACGTGTATATTTAATGTATACATGTGTATATATTTTATAAATTACTTGTATATAACTATATAACTATATATATATATATATTGTAGTATATTTTATTTAAAGTAGTACATATATATTGAATGGTGCGTATATATGCGTATATATCTTCTATAGACGTATATATTTAACATATACATGTGTGTATGTTTTATAAATTAGTATATAACTATATATATATTGTAGTGTATATATATATTGTAGTATATGTTTTACTTAAAGTAATACATATATATTGAATGGTGCGTATATTTGTGTATATATTTTCTATAGACATGTATATTTAATGTATACATGTGTATATGTTTTATAAATTAGTATATAACTATATATATTGTAGTATATATGTGTATATATATTCTATATACGTATATATTTAATGTATACATATGTATATGTTATATAAATCAGTATATAACTATATATATATTGTAGTATATGTTTTACTTAAAGTAGTACAAATTTATTGAATGATGTGTATATTTGTGTATATATCTTCTATAGACGTATATATTTAATGTATACATGTGTATATGTTATATAAATTAGTATATAACTATATATATATTGTAGTATATGTTTTACTTAAAGTAGTACATATATATTGAATGGTTTGTATATTTGTGTATATATCTTCTATAGATATGTATATTTAATGTATACATGTGTATATGTTTTATAAATTAGTATATAACTATATATATATATTGTAGTATATACATATGTTGTAGTATATGTTTTACTTAAAGTAGTACATATATATTGAATGGTGAGTATATTTGTGTATATATCTTTTATAAACGTGTATATTTAACATATACATGTGTATATGTTTTATAAATTAGTATATAACTCTACATATATTGTAGTATATATATATATATATATATATATATATATATATATTGTAGTAAATGTTTTACTTAAAGTTATACATATATATTGAATGATGCGTATATTTGTGTATATATCTTCTATAGACGTGTATATTTATTGTATACATGTGTATATGTTTTATAAATTAGTATATAACTATATATATTGTAGTATATATGTGTATATATCTTCTATAGACGTATATATTTAATGTATACATGTGTATATGTTATATAAATTAGTAAATAACTATATATATATTATAGTATATATATATATTGTAGTATATGTTTTACTTAAAGTAGTACATATATATTGAATGGTGTGTATATTTGTGTATATATCTTCTATAGACGTGTATATTTAATGTATACATGTGTATATGTTTTATAAATTAGTATATAACTATATATATATATATTGTACTATATATATATATATATTGTAGTATATGTTTTATTTAAAGTAGTACATATATATTGGATGGTGCGTATATATGTGAATATATTTTCTATAGACGTATATAGTTAACACATACATGTGTATATGTTTTATAAATTAGTATATAACTCTCTCTATATACTTATATATATTGTAGTATATATATGTTGTAGTATATGTTTTATCTAAAGTAGTATGTATAGTCGTATATATTGAATGTTACGTATATATGCGTAATTGTGTATATGTGTATATATTTTTTAAATTCTAATGTAGTAGATACTATATATATAGTGTATATATATTGTTTAGCGTATTTAAAATGTATATTGGTGGGTATATATAGTGTATATTGGATTTTTTTTTATCGGGTTTGATTGGTTTTTTAACCGGGTTTAGGTGGGTTAGATCGGGTTGTGTTAAGTGGGCCGGGTCAGGGTTGTTTTTAAAAAAATTACTGTTTAACCCGAAACCGTCCGACCCACTTAACCCCAACCAAACCCGGCCCGGCCCACAAACCGATAAATTTTAACGGGTCGATTCCGGGTTGACCCAGCCCAGCCCACTTAACACCCTTACTTGGTACCGCAAGGTACCATCACCACAAATCGCAAAGGCCATCACCTTTTGCCCACCTACACCACCCTTGATCCTTATCAAGATAGGATCCAACACTTATTTTTCCTTTATCTCCGCATCAAGAGACGACTGTGCCACATTCTGAACAAACACACCACCATCCTCAGAGTCCAAAGACGAACTCCAAGGTTAGACAAATGGTGAATATCTGTCACCAACACCCGTTTCCCTTCATCCACATGAGTTATAATCCCCATGAATAACCTGTTAAGAACATCAACAACCACGTTAACTTTACTTGGATGGTACTGAAGACTCATGTCATAATCCCTAAGTAGCTCAAGCCATTTTATTTGCCTGGGGTTCAGTTCTTTCTGAGTAAACACATATTGCAGGCTCTTACGGACTGAAAAGATATCCACATACACTTCATACAAATAGTGACGCCAGATTTTCAATGCGACCACCACAACTAACAATTCTAAGTCATGAGTTAGATAGTTCTTCTCATACACCTTCAACTGTTTGAAGGCATAAGTTATCACCTTGCCATGCTACATCAAGACGCAACCAAGCCCCATACGGGACGCATCACAATAGACCACAAATCCATCTGTGCCTTCGGGCAAAGTCAAGACCGGTGCCAAAGTCATCTTATCTATCAGCTTCTCAAAACTATCCTCATAAGCATCAGACCAGAAGAACTTTACCTTCTTCTGAGTTAGCTTGCTCAACGGACCATCTATAGAAGAGAAACTTTCCACAAATCTTCTGTAATAACCAGCTAAACCCAAGAATCTCTGAATATCTATTGGAGTTATGTGTCTAGGATACCTCTTAACCACTGCAACTTTCGCGGATCCACCATGATCCCTTCACTAGAAATGACATGACCCAAAAAAGTGACAACGTTTAACTAGAATTCACACTTTGAAAATTTGGCATACAAATATTGCTCTTTCAAGGTCTACAACACAATGCAGAGGTGATCGGTATGATCCACCTCACCCTTAGAGTACACCAAAATATCGTCTATGAACACATTAACGAATAGATTCAGAAACAGACAAAAGACTCTATTCATCAAGTCCATGAATGTCGTCGAGGCATTAGTCAATCCAAAAAACATGACTAATTACTCGAAATGCCCATACCGAGTACAGTGGGTAGTCTTAGGTATATCCATCTCCCTAATATTTAACTGATGATACCCGGATCGAAGATCAATCTTAGAGAAAAACTTAGCACCCTAAAGTTGATCAAACAAATCATCTATCCTTGGAAGAGGGTACTTATTCTTTATCGTTACCTTATTCAACTGTCGATAATTAATATATATACGAAAGGAACCATCCTTTTTACGCACAAACAACACCTGTGCACCCCACGAGATACACTAGGACAAATGAAACCCTTGTCTAAAAGATCCTTTAGTTGCTCCTTAAGCTCCTTTAACTCAACTGGAGCCATTCTCTATGGGAGAATAGAAATAGGACGAGTGTTCGAAACAAGATCAATCCCAAAATCAATTTCCCTATCAAGAGGAACACCAGGAATGTCATCGGGAAGACCTCGGGAAATTTATTCACCATCGAAATAGAATATAAAGAAAGACCCTCCGAGTTAAAATCTTTAACCTAGACCAGATAATAGAGACACATCTTGGAGATTAATCTCCGATCTCTAAGATATGATATAAACCTTTCCTTAGGATCTAGGGAACCACCCTTCCATTTAATAACCGGTTCATTAGGGAATTTAAAGACGACTTTACGAGTTCGACAGTGTAAAGACGCGTAGCACGAGTGTAACTAATCTATCCCTAATATGACATTGAAATCAATCATGTCTAACTCAAACAGATCCACCAAAGTCTCCCGACAGCTCACAGATACCATACAGTCCCTATAGACTCTCTTAGCAACCACAGAGTCACCCACCGGGGTAGAAATAAAAAAAGATACACTCGAGATCAAAATCAAAATGCACAACCACAAATGTGGTGACATAAGATAGAGTGGACCCCATATCAAGTAAACAGTACACATCACGTAAAAAGAGTTTCAACATACCAGTAACGACATCAGGTGATGCCTTAGACTCCTGACGGGTAGTGAGAGCATAGAGTCGGTTTCGACCAGTGTCGGAGCTAAATGGTGCACCCTTTGGTGTCAAAGCTGAAGAAGAGGCAACATGAACCTTGTTTGCCCTAGAAGTAACCTTACCAGCAGGACAGTTCCTCATTATGTGCCCTGGCTGACAACAGTTGAAGCACTTGTCCTTTCTTTCATTACAATAGCCCCGATGTAATCGACCACAAAATCTATATGGAGGATAGGATGGAGCTGATTGAGCCCCACTAACTTGGGATGGGGCACCCTGTTCCCTATAATTGTCGCCACTCTGAAAATACCTTTCGCCAAACGGCTTTGGGTAGGGAGCACTAGCAGTCGAGTAAGACCCAGAATTGCCCCACTTCTTTTTGGGCTAATTTTTTCCATCCCTGCCACTTTGTTGTTGACCACTACCCTGCTTAGAAAATCAAAACTTCTTGCCCTGCCTCTCTCCCATTTCAGCTTGCTTCTTTTTTTCTTTCTCAACCTGCTGCATGTACACAACTAACCTAGAGATATCCATGTCTTTGTTCAACAAGGTAGCATTACTCTCCAAAATCAAGTCTCGGGATAATCCAAAATCGAACTTCCTCATTCTAGCCCTCATGCTAGAAACCAACTCCAGAGCATACCGAGATATCTGGTGAAACTTTAAGGCATACTCCTTGACTGACATCTTGCATTGCTTCAGGTTAACGAACTCTTCTGTCTTTACTTTCTTTAACTCCTAAGGAAAGAAGCGGTCTAGAAAAGCACTAGAGATATCATCCAACAGGGTTGACTCGCATCGTAACCCCTAGACTGTTCTCTTTCCTCATACCATTGGTATGCCACATCCTTCAGTTGATAGGCAGCAACTTTCATACCCTCCACATTCGTGGCATGCATAACCAAAAAGATCTTCTCCATTTCATCAATAAAACCTTGAGGATTCTCCTCAACCTTAACACCAGTGAACACAAGAGAATTCAACCTAATAAATTGGCCAACCCTTGTGGCCTCAGAAGATGGAGTAACAGAAGTGCCATGCTCAGGCTGAGAAGCTATCAACTACGCTAACCTATGAATAGACTAGCAAAACTCAGCATTCATCACATCAGCCTGAGGAACTCGAGAAGGAGCTAAGGTGACCAGTGGAACTCCATAAGGGCAATCAGGAACTGGGCCCCTAGACCGAGTTTGGACCCCATAAGTAGGACGGGTCCCATCAACATTGTCCTTGGGTGGTATAGAGGAGTTTTCGTGAACTTCAGATCATCTAGGAGACATGATCTGAAAAGCGAACAAATGGGTATTAGAGAAGATTTTAAGACCTTAGGCTCTACATCTTGAAAATAGAATACAAGAAAGAGAAACATTCCTAAATGCCTCGTAGTCTCTCCCTTATGAGTATGGCGCGCTACACACCCTTAAAAGAGACTCTACTCGACACGGCTTTGTAGAATCCCAATTGACCATGAACCTAAAGCTCTGATACCAATCTAATAAGACCCAAACCATGGCCTAGTCGTGTCAGGCATCTCAAGTCCAATCAGGACCAGAGACCACTCCCAATACCCAATCGTAACTACCCTGCACCCTATGTGGGATGAATTTCGAACATATAACAAGATAAAAACAATAATAATTCAAAGACATTAAATAAAGTCTATAATAATAATCCAACAACCTCAACCTGATGCAATAATACCATTATTCAAAACCAAGATAAAATAATGTCATTATTCAAAACCAAATCATATAACCATATACAATCACACACACACACACACATATATATATATATCGTGCTGGGGTAGGGAACATGGTTTATCATGTATTTAAAACCTTAACCTGGACTGTATAACTCTGTCGTTCTAAATGTCCACCCACGGGTTGTATAGGTTCAGCTCTCCTTGCTAAAAGGGCCCCGGTGCATGTTAGCCGCATGAATCGAAGAATAACCTAAGATGACTAGTGCATCTCCCAAAATATAAAGTGTGACATCGTGCAAACGGTCACCATGACCAAACCTCACATCGGCAAACATGAGTTTTCAGTATTGGTCCCCCCGAGACCTCCACCTTCCACGGCTTTTCTACACAACCCCATTTAAGCCCATATTAAAATCAATTACACATTCACAACCATTTACCAAGGATTTTTTTTTAATTAGGCATTAACCATCGGTATCGTCATACCAAAATTAGAGTTTGCAAGTCCATTTCAACCATGCCATATAAACCTTTAAACCAAAGTTAGACTCTACCGTTTTCAATTAAATCAAGACTATGGCCACCAAGACCTTTTCAAATCATTTAAAATCAATCGGATCTATTCAAGTTCCATTACCTTTTATACAATGCAAATATTTCAAGAATAGTCAAACTAGGTGACAAAAATCATTCTCATTGGCATTTTAACAAATAGTTTGAGGGCACATAAATTTCATAACCATAACCAAGTAATTTGGGGAATCCATAATATCCCGAAATACATTTACCATTAACATACATCCCAAAATGTCAAAATCATACTAAAAGCATGAAAGAAAACTTAATTCAACCATGAGAAACATTATTCAACCATTAACATCCCAAAACCCCAATCTTTATTGCAAAACCATAATAATACCATGAAACCATACATTAAAATACATGTTCTTTGTAAAATAACAATGAGGTAGGAGTAACATGTCTTAGATACCAAGGAAGACGGAGAGACATCACCCTTGAAAGCCTTAATTGATTATGGTGATGAAATCCTAGTCTTTTGCTTGAAAGGGAGTTTGAGAGAGATTATAAGAGTGTTTGATTAGGAATAATAGATTAATGAAGTCCCAAAATGTGTTTTTAAGTTGTGGTATCAAATAAAGTTATAAGGAAAAATGTCTAGAATGCCCTCAACTTAAAACTGTAAAAATACCGCAGGTGGTTACGGGTCGATCCCGTGACTCGTGACCACAACTTATGACTCGTACCATTGAATCATCACTAATATAGTGAGTTGGACACCCGTTGTCCACCATATGACTCCCTGATCCCACTCGTTACCAAACCATACGACTCGTATGACCTAGTCGTACCCAAGATATAATTCAAAGGGATTAGACATTGGACAAGATATGATTCAACTATACCACTTGTACACTATCCTCACGAATCTTAGTGAGCCACTCGTACTCAGAGCCAAGTCAAGTCACTAAGTTTTTTATTTGATGAAGGATAGTCCTAACGACCCGTCACCACACCTAACAACTCATACCATCAAGTCGTAGCCACAACAGAAACCCAACCATCATCCACTGGACTCCTTACAACTAGGGTCACTTGACCCGTACCCATACCATATGACTCGTATGATGAGTTATTACAAGGAAAGTAAGCTCAAAACTTAGAAAATTTTCTAGGGCGCAAACCCAGGGTGTTTTATCCACATATGAAATTATATTGAAAATTATTTTGAGATTGGAGGCATAATAATTAAATCATATTTTTTATAAGTTAGCGGAGGGTTTATCGAAAAGAGTCTCTCCACCCTACAAAGGTAGTGATAAGATATGTATTTTATGCTTTACGGACTACACATATGATATTATATTGAAAATTATCTTCAGATTGAAGACATAATTATTGAACAATAAATTTTGTAAGTTTGTCATGTATTTTTTTTCTTTAGTGTTTTTTCAAACAGTTATTATAGTACCATGTTCAATATCTATATCAACAATAAAATTTATTAAAAATAATCATTTAGTTATTTCCTAATTTACAAATAATCAGTTCATTCATTTATTTTTCTAATATTTAAGAACAACCATTTAATTAATTCCCAACATTAAGAAATAGTCTTTTAATGATTTTCATAATATTTAAGACTTTGAAATAAACAACAATCAATTGTTGTTGTTTTTAATAATTTTATTTTTTTATAAATAATTTTATTAATTGACGTTAGACACATATGCAAAACACATACACTAAATTAGTACTATATTAAAAGTGTGAAGAGTGTGAAATGTTGTTTGAATTTTTGTCCTTTATTAAAAACTTTTATAATAGATAAAATTATTTTTTTTACTTATCTCCTTCAATTATTAATTAATTATTTAAAAATTAAAGAGTTCTGTAACATATGATAATAATTAAACAATCCTAAAATATTTTTTATTATATTGAATAAAGGAAATTAAAAGTCAATTAAGAAGAGAAAAGATGTAAAATTAATTTTTTCTTTTTATTGAAAAAGTATTCTCCTACAATATATATATTTTCACACGTTTTTGGGTTAATAAAAATATGGCGTAGTGTTTTATTCTGGTCCATTAGTGATATTTAGGTTTGATGAAGGTTACTTCTTTTTTTAAAGAAAAATTAAAGATCTAATAGTTATGGAAGAAAATGTATTTTAATGTAATTGTATAATATTATACTCTTTGATTCAACTCATATTACTGTATAAGTATATCTTTTATAGTTTTATATAAGAAAATGCATAAATACCCTCATAAACTTGTCTCCAAAACTCACTTTAACACTTTAACTTTATCAGTAATTATTTACCCCCTAAATAACTTTTATATGAATTTTTTACTACTCCAAAAAATTATACCACTCTCACTACAGAAAGTGCATCATACACGCGCTATGTTGGAGCCACGTCAAAGCCACATAAATAAATTATTTTTTTTTTAAAATAATTTATCTCACCTCCAACCCAAATACACACACACACACATATATATATAAGAAAAATTCCTCCCCCCAATCCCCCCAGTCCGTATTCTTCATATACTCCCCCCTCCCCCCGACGTTGCTGAGTCTCCTCCCCCACCCCCACAAACTCCCAATCCATATTCTTGATAAACTCCCCCCTTCCCACAAGGTTTCTGAGTGCCCCTTCCTCCCCCTCAAACTCCCCGTTCTTGATCATTTCTTCCTTCTGCTTACAACTTCTTTATCTCCATGCTCCTCCTATACTCAATTTATTTCTTTTTTCTCTTTATGTTAAATTAATGATTAATACTTGTTATTATTATTTTCACGGTTCTTGAATTTTTCTTAAGTTAAATTTTTCATTAAAAAAATTCATATAAGCAGTACTTTTGGTTCAGAAGTAATTACGTGGCTAATTAATAAGTTTAATTTTTTTTTCAATTTTGGTGTGCGGAAATAAAATTAATTTATTGATTCTTGATCTTCATAGGAAAGTTTATTTGTTGTACAATTTGTGTATTTTATTCTTCCTATAATTGTGTATTTGATTGAAGATTTTTGGTGGATAGGAATGAAAAAAGAAAAGAAATAGAGGAAGGAGAAGACATGGAGGTGGTGGGGCGTGAGGAAGAAAAAGACACGGGGTGATGGGATGTGAGGAGGAAGGAAAAAAAAATAATGGCTGAAAATTTTAAAGTGAATCCCACTTATTTTTTTTATATACTTTTTTTAATTAAAACACGCTTTAATATTTTTATTTTTTTTGGCCACGTCAGCCATTAAGGGGATAATATAATTCATTTAAAAGTTATTTAAGAGGGTAAATAATTACTAATAAAGTTAAAGTGCTAAAGTGAGTTTTGGAGACAAGCTTAGGGGGGTATTTATGCCTTTTCCCTTTTATATAAGATTGACCATGGGTGTTCATGCTTTAGGTAAAAATCGATCCAAATCAAATTGATTGAATAAATTGAGTTTTATTTGGTTTGATTTTGTATTTTTAAAAATCAATAATATATAATTGAATTAATTCTGATTTTGCTCAAAAAAATTGAAGAAACAATTAAATTTTAATTTTAAATAATTAAAGGTTGCACGTGCATTTAAACTAGTATCATAATTCAAGAGAAGTTTTATGTGCATTTGGATAGAAAAAAAATTCAACTTGAATTTTTCACTTTCTAAATTAAGTACTTGTGAATGATTGGGTACATCACCAAAGATTTAAGTATAAACAACATAAATTTCATCCTAAATGAAACTAATTACATAAGATCCCGGATTGACTTTCTCTCTCTCAGATTTTAAAAAATATATATATATGTCAATGTACCCTCATGCGTAACTCCAATATATGAGGAAAATGTTTCTCCTTAAATTATGGAAATAAAAACAGATCCAATTATTCTCTTACCTTAATAACGATAGTAATTAATGTTCTTATTTTGTGGATGCTTAAAAATAGTAACTTTAATTCAAATTCAAAAAATATTCTGAAACATCTCTCTTTATCTCCTTAAAAAAAACAACGCCGTCGTCGCTGCTTGATACGAGCCAAATGACCATCTATGCTTTTGAAGACATCATTGGATGCCAACGCATAAAAACTCAAGACTTGGTCACCTCGAGGACACAATAACATGCATGAAGGACCCATTTTGAGCATGACATAAGGCAAACTCGTGTGTGGAAGATTGCGTGGGGCTTACCTTTGATGCTAACCTGAGACTACAAGTGTTAAAGAATGACCCCACGGTTGTGGAGCATTGAAGAAGAACCCTTCATTAAGGGTGTTTTGGGGATCACACTTTGTTAGAAAGACACTTCATGGCCACCCCTTTCATTAATGGTATTGTGGTCATTTTGTTATGTAATAAGTTAGACTATAAATAGGTTCTATTAGTTCATTTGCTAGTTAGTTTATGAAAGATGAAAGATTGAAACACTTGAAATCCTCTCTCTTGAGAGTAGACCACCTTAGTATAGTCTTAGTTAGGACTTAGAAAAGTCATCCTTAGTATAGGGCTTGGAAAAGCCAATATTGTTCTTTGTTTGGAAACGGTGGATCTTGAGGTGAGTCGATTACCTTGGCGGTCACCGTAAGAGTATGGTTTTGATTATTACATTCATTAGGGGTTAATGTTGAAATATACTTGGTTCTTAATCTTGTAATAATCTTGGTCTCACTATCTATCCTTTCATTATTTTGCAAATCCGTGTGTTTTTGTGTTTGTCATCTTGTATCCCTTTGTGTTGCTTGTTCTTCTCACGTTTTGTGGACTGTTTTGGCATCTTGGTTGACTGATTTGTATCACTGCTTTACGACTGTCACCGCCGTTAACTTCTCCACTCTTCTTCCTCACGTCGATGAACACGCAAGGGTGATCAGCCGCCAAGATCGGCGTAGTTTCTCGTTCCTCTCCCACTGTCGCCACCATCGACGCCATCACGAACAGTCAACGATGCTTTCACCGCTCCACTCTTCTTTCTCACGCCGATGAACACGCAAGGGCGATCAGACACCAAGATCGACGTTGTTTCTCGTTCCTCTCCCACTGTCGCCACCACCGGCGCCATCACGAACAGACAATAGCGCCTCCGCCCCCTCTTAATGTATTTATTTTTTAGTAAAAACTTGCACAATATTGTATGAGAAATTATAGTACATTACCAGTTTGAATGATATTTTGACATTATTTATGAAATTTACACGTATGAGAATGTATTACACATTTTTTTTATGTATGATGTCAGTGTTATATGTATGATTTGCACTCCAACAACAACATGTTCTATATGTATGTGAATGTACTATACTTTACCTTCTATGTATGATTTATATTTAAGTAAAAACATTTAACATTATATGTATGAGAACGTATTATACTTTACTTTCTATGCATGATGTCAGTGTTATATGTGTGATTTACACTCCAACAACAACATGTGTTATATGTATGAGAATGTATTATACTTTAATTTCTATGTACGATGCAAGTGTATACGTTTTTATTATACTTTACTTTCTATGTATGACATTGCAAAAACAAATAATTTGATAAAATCATACATGCAGCCAAAAAGGAGAAATAATTTGAATATTATAGTTCAAATCAACTTTCAAGCCATTGACTATAGAAATAACTAGTGTACTCAATCACGCTTCGCGTGATCATAAATTTAAATTTTTAAAAGATGCTTTGTACATCGGTGAAACTATTCTCTTTACTTTTCTTATGAATGTAAAGTTTGATTTTAATAGATTGAATTTTATGTGAATAGCTACATATACAAAATATATGATTTTTTATTTATTTTTTAGATATCTAATTGTGTTATGTAATTTAATATGGAGTATTTTTTAATATTTGAACCTATTTTAGACATAACGTAAGGAGAAAAATTTTGTATTACCCTCTCATAATGTATAAAAGTTTTTTAATATTTTTCTATATCTCTGATTCTGCTAAAATATCTATATTATGATTTTGTCATTTCTTGTTTTTATAATTGATTTTTCTATTTTTCTAACTCAATTAAATTTATACAATAAATTTACTGACATTTTTTAAAATTGTACAAAACACAACAAGAAATGTGACACATCACCTACTTATTGTCTAACGTTACTATATATAGATAGATAGATATAACGTTAGATATAGTAAGTACAATATAAATAATTTTGGTTATTAAACTCATTGTAAAAAAATAGCACATTATTAAATTTTTTTCTTTCTTTTACTTTAGATTTCATGGAATGCTCCTATTCTGATTGAATAGAACTTATAAACATGAGTTATACATAAAATTATAATAACTAATTTGCATCTAAATGAAAATACAAACTTGCTATAGTAAAAATTCAAACTAAATAACTTACATAGAGAAAACATACAATACACACATCTTTCTTAGCATTTTTATCATAAGAAAATAAATGAGAATAAAATGCAGAATCAGTGTCCAATATATGCTTATTATTTTCAATTCCTTTGTTATTTTTTCTAAAGTAAAAACAAATAACGAATATATATATATATATATATATATATATTATATTTATTGAGGTTTCACATTTTTTTCCTTTTTGCATATTTAACATGATTAAGAGAGTTTAAAGAGTGATTTTTTTTTTTGTTAAATAACACATAAATGAGAAAAATATAATAGCATTGATGATGAAAGGAATTTAATATGACTGTCTTTAATGTCGTGTATAATGTTAAGGTGAACTTTTAGTCTTTTAAAATTAAAAAATGATCAAAATAATCACAAAAAAAGATAAATAGCAATACAGATCATAGTGGAGTGTCACATCAGCTTCTCTATGTTTCTCCTTTATATATATATATATATATTGATTGATTGATTGATTGATTATGTGTATGTAGCTACTTTTTTGTGTTTAAAGAGCTAGTTACTTTTTCGTATTCTTTTTATTTAAATTACTAAAATGAATTAAATTAAATTTAAAGGGTGAGAATTTCATGGGTGTACAGGAGGTTGAACTTTTGATTGACATTTTGTTAATTCAGTTTTGAACTTTATGTGTTATTACTTTTAGAATAATATAAATATGAAATATGAGATATAGACATTAATTATGAAAATATTGTCTAATAAAAGTAGCTAGCAATTGTAGAAATGATATAATTTTTTTTTTTATTTGCTAAAAAGTTACTAATAATTTTATTCTCAAATCTCTAGTGTGATTAGTAAGATTTAGAAAAAAAAATTACCTATGCTGAAATCTTCAAACAATATTCAAAAATCAAAGTGAAAAATTTATGGAACCTCTGCTTGAAACAATTATAACACCATATGATATGTAAAAACTTTTCCTTTGTTATACATAATAGGTTAGATAACATAATACATAATTAAATTGTTAAATAATAGACTAATGATTTACATGTATATACATATATCCAACCTTACATGTTTTATTAATTTATCAAAATCGCATAATTAAAAGAAATAATGAAAAGAAATTTATTAAAAAAAAAAGAAATAATGAATGAAAGTTGAAGAGCAAACCTTTGAAACATCAAGCTCATCACCCTGAAAAAAAAGAAGACATACCTATCATCTTATCATACAAAATGTGAAAAAATAAACAAAGCAATATATTAATGAGGAGGGAAAATGATCAATAAATAGAAAATAGAAAATTATACATACAAATACAAAAATTATATAAGATGCTGAAACACAAGAGTGCAGTGGACTAACATTTTCTGTCCAATTTATAAAGGCATAAGTTGTGTACATAAAAAGTTGTGAATGAATGTGATTAATAATAGAAGTTAAGAGGATTAACAATTAAGAAGTGAGAAATGATAAGTTGTAACATCTGAAAATGTATTTGGTCTAGTTTAATTGTCATAATTGATTTTGTTTTAATTAGAAAAAACACGTGAAATCAAATAGCAAACAAACATTAGTATTGGAAGGATTAAAAGATAACAGTTTTATTGACTTTCA
This sequence comes from Capsicum pubescens, assembly GCA_030864215.1. Taxonomy (NCBI): domain Eukaryota; kingdom Viridiplantae; phylum Streptophyta; class Magnoliopsida; order Solanales; family Solanaceae; genus Capsicum; species Capsicum pubescens. The sequence goes on from CM061538.1 coordinate 103,953,043, forward strand.
TTTTCTAGTAATACTCACGAATAAGAGTGTTAAGGAGTGTTTTTTTTTTTTTTTTTTACATAGCACATAAATAAGAAAAGTTTAATAGAATTGATGGTGAAAGGAATTTAATATGACAATCTTTAATGTTGTGTATAATGTTAAGATGAATTTTTAATCTTTTAAAATAAAAATAAGGCCAAAAAAATCACAAAAAAAATAAATAGCAATAAAGATCATAGAGAGCTGCTACATCACCTCTTCTATGTTTCTCCTTTATATATAGAGAGAGATTGGATCTGATTTTATTTTCATAATAATCTATAATGCATAGTAGTTCAAATTAAGGTATAGAAGAAATAATGGATCTCTCTTCTATAATATAGAACAAATTCGAACGACTTAAAATAAAATGCATTATTTGATTTTATGAAAATTTATTATGAAATAAATTATTTCCATAATAATTTGAAATAATAGATCTTCTTTGAACAAATTTGACATACCCCAAATCACGTAGCTTGAATTTAGGCATAAAATAAGGATTGCAATAATGGAGTAAAAATCAGACTAAAAATAGAACAAGAATCAAATGTTTTGAAATGTATGAGGCAGGAGAGAGAGAAAGTCTAAACAGAAAGGGTAATTGATATGTGATTTTTGTAATTACTTTTCAAATAAGAAATTTTATGTAATAAGTAATAGTTACTTTGTATATATATATATATGTAATTTTTTCAAGATTTAATGATGTTATTGCACCTATGAACGAAAAGTTAATGATACATGTTTGGCTGCAGATTAAGATCAAGATGAGAAAGAAAATGAAATTAGCTGAAGATATCATATTGCTGCAAGAACGGGAAAAAAATTAGTTTAGATAATGATATAGTCATTCTTTTTTAAGTTGTTTATTGTTTAGCCGAATAATACTTTTCAGCCAAAATTAGGGATCTGTTTGATCATGATTTTATTAAAAATATTTTTACTTTATTTAAAAGTCAATATTTGATCTTGAAAAATTAAAATACAATTTAACATTGTATTTAAAATTTTAAAAACTACTAAAACCTCGTTTTCGCTTATATTTTTTTCACTTTTTAGTTTTTTTTTTCAAAAAGATTCTAAATATTTTAGTTTCATAAAATGACTCCATTTAGATTGTATTTCATGTTTTTTAATATAATATATACATATATATATATATATATATATATATATATTTATTAATTCTAAATATTTCTTTCAAAAAGTATGATTAAATACAATTTCAACTCTACTTCCAACTGTTTTGACAAAGTGATTGGTTTTAATTTTTATGGTCAAACGACTGCTAAATAATATCCTCATACTTTATTATTAGAAATATAAATAGTGTTATGAAAATTCCCCTAATTATTTTGATCAACCGATCAAATGTGATAGAAAATAAAAGCAAACATTACATGATACCACTATTTAATTTATCATAACTACTAGTTTAACCGCACGTGCCTCGCACGTGTAACGTTTGATTATTTAAAATTAAATAATTTTACCTACTGCGGTAATTTTTAATAAAGTGTAAAAGTTTAAATCGTTTTTCAAAAATCTCACACACTTTAATGTAAACATAAACATATACACATGTATGTTTTACCATCAGAAGTTTCAAGTGGTTGATGTATCATTATTTTGCGTTTGCCATATAGTATCTCTTTCCCTTGTTGCCACAGGCTAAGAGAGACGCATCAATTTGAACTATATTTGTGATATGGTTATTTTTTATATATATATTTAAAATCTTTACTTATTTTTAAAGTCAATTTTTTACAAAATCATTGATTACATTCTTATTACGTACTTAAAACTTTTTAAAATGTGGTACTTTTTAAATTTGTCTTATTCTAATAGTTTTATATTTATTTTTATAATTTTCAAATCATCTTAAAATTAAATTTAGTTGATTTAGAATTCTTAAACTAATAGAAAAAGTATCAGTTGTCACTTATTTTGATGACTTCTAATAAGGAAAAGTTTTACTATAAATATATTTAACTAATTTTCAATTCTTAAATCAGAAAAAAGTATTGAAATTCTGATAAGTTCTAATAAGGGAATGTTTTACCATAAATGCATTTAATTAATTTTTAGCTCTTAAATATTAGGAAAAAAATAGTGGAAAAATAATTTTGTCTAAATCAAGGACTTTTAATGAAGGGCAAAAAGTTCAAACAACATTTTTAAAGCCCTTCACACTTTTAATATATATAACTATAATATATATCTGTGTGAAATGTGATGTATTCATGTAAAATTAAGTGATGCATTAGAAAAATATGAAATATTTGTGTAAAATTAAACGATGTATATAAAAAATATGATGTATTCTTGTGGAGTAAAATAGATACTTTTAGTAATATTGAAAAGAATTAGACAAGGAGTGATTAGCTTCAAAATTTTTTTGACCTAGGCCCTGTTTGGCGATGAAAATTATAATTTTTCTAAGTTGAAGTTGTGTTTGACCATGAATATAAATTAAAATTGTTTTAAAAATTTTGTGAGAGAAGTATGAGTTAAAAAAATGTAAACAAGTAAAATTTATTTTCACTTTTTCAATACAATTCTAAAATTATATTTAAAATTTTCATGATCAAACACTTACAATTTTTGTTAAAAATAAAATAATTTTCCGGAAAAAAAAAAACATTTCATGGCCAAACGGCTGCGTAATGTTGTTTCTACAAAATGAAAAGAACAAGCCAATTGGAATGGGCTTGGGGGTTGTACAAGGCCCAATCAGTCCTTGAGCCGTGGCATTAGCAAATAGGGAAGGTGGAGAAGCGGGAACACACACACACTAGTGCTTCAGATAGAGTAAAATGGCGACATGGGGTGCATTTTTGGGAACAAGGGTAATGGAAATAGTGAAGAAACATGATTCTGGCGGCCTTGTTTGGAAGAGAATTAAACTCACCACTACTCGTAAAGCTAATGCTAAGAAACGTCTTCGCCGTGTTTGGCAGGTTACTTCTTCTTTTCCTCTTAGGGTTTTATATTCATTCTCATTGCCCTCAATTCACTATTTTAGTTTAATTTATAGCAATGAGGGGTTTCTCCGCATTTTTTCATTTTTCTGGTATTATATAGGGGAAGGGAAGGAGAAACACTTACCAATAAGTTGTAAGAAATAGTAATAAGGCGAATGTTCAGGTAATAAATCAACCGAATTACTTAGATTCCCTGTATCTTGGCATTTCTTAGCTCTGTTAAATACCAAATGATATTGCTGGAATTCTAACTTGATCTCAAGATTGTTGTTTCTATGCAACAATATACCGAGTGTAATCCCACAAAGTGGGGTCTGAGGAGGGTAGAGTGTACGCATACCTTAACCCTATCTAGGAGGTAGAGAGGCTGTTTCCAATAGACCTTCGGCTCGAGAAAAAAACAGTTCAGAGCAGTTTGAAAAAGGAAATAAAAAAAATGAAGAAATCACGGCAAAATACTATAGAAAGTATGACCAAACATTCTGAATAGGAACTACAACAAAAGAATACGTCAATTGAAGTACAAGAAGCGGCAGATAGTAATAGAAATCTAGTAACAGGAAACTACAGGAGTAATGCTGCGACTACTAATAGGAAAGGATAATCGAGACTTCCAGCCAATCTTTAGGGACTTTTATTAGGTTGAGATTGTTGGTATGTTGGTGTGCAGTTATATAAAACAAAACGGCATACCATTGTTTGGAATTTGGAGGGAAGTCTGTGATGGTGGAATTGACAGAACTCAAAAATCTAATTAATGTCTGTTTAAGGGTGCTTCCATTTTACAAGTCCTTTCGTAAGGATATCTAGGTGCTAAACTACTTTGTCAATATGTTAAGAAGTCCATCGCGAGATCAAATGATTGTAATATTTGCTTCTCGATTCGTCTTTCCTGCATACACAGTTTGTCCAAAAAGTCCTGTTTTTATTTCATCTAAATGAGCTGATCTTCTCTGAATTTTTTTAGTTCCTAAGAATGAGTCTTCTTTGGCTCACAGCCTTTGGGGTGGGGTCTTTTCCCGAGGCTCTGCGTGAACACGGGATGCTTCGTGTACTGGGGTGCCTTTTTCTTTTCTTTGGCTCACATACAAACTCCAGCTAATTTTGCTTTCTCGTTAACTCCCTGACTTAGTAAATGATGTTCCTTGTATTCAGGAGTTAACCATGACTCTTCTGTGTACTTACTCTGCATCTCCCTGATGCCTTTCAAGTATAACATCTGACTTCATCGAAAACAAGCTCCAGCCAATTTTGGGTTTACCATCTTATTCCACTGGTTTATATAGTCAGAATTTCCTTTGAAATATTATTTCCAACAACGTCATGCAGCCGTTAGTTACTGTAATGAAATGTCCATCTTATTGATCTTTCGAGATCTTTTTTCTTGTATGATGTTGTGTGGCTCTAGGCAGTGTTGGTTGATAAGAGTCGTTTGCATGTTACATTTATCATTTGATGGTTTCTTAAGTTGGACAAAAGTCAAGGTACACTTGGTTCCTTGAGTCAGATTGTACTCGAATTTCACTTGATTGGACTTGAGTTGGGTGATCTATGTTATGTTTAAATTGGAGGCAATAATGTTGACTATGTTCTTGAGGAACTAATGATCTTACGATGCAAATATTCATGTAGATAAGGCTGAATTAGGTAATTCACAGGTCATTATTCCCATTAAATAATTACCTTGAGAAATAAACCAAAGGATACTTTATAATGTATAGTGAGGATTCATAAAGCGACTATTAATAGATGAGAATTGAGATGTAGTAGTAGTTGTTTTGTGGACCTTTTCTTCTCCTTTTTTGTCTGTGAAACTATTTGACTGGTATAATCAGTTCAAAAGAAAAGATATATGTATTAAGTGGCTTAGGCTAAAAAGGTGGACTCATTATCCACCGAGTTCTGTAGCTATAAGCAATGGATTTCTCCTTTGTCAAAAAGAAAAGATCTGTGTTTTACTTTTAACTTTTAGGTATTTTCAATTAGCAAGAGCCTGCTTAAATGGGTAAAGGTTTGTATTGAGATTCCAGAAAGAAAATAACCGATGGAAAAGTAAAATTGCTTAAATGAGCTATTTAGACAAAACCAATCAACATCTATTCTTTTTCTCAGGTAATGATAGTTTCCCGACCTCACTTGTGGTATCACAGTGGGTTTGTTGTTGTAATGATGGTTACTTTGCCTAAAAGTGAAGTTACCAACAGCAGAGGGAGAGAATATATAGTGTCATATAGTTGATGTCTTGTGGTCTTGATTTTAACCGTAAGTAATGCAAGGAAACAAACAAACTTACAAAAGAAAAAGGAAGAAAAACACAACCCACCGCGATTTATCGGATTTGTTTTCAAATTCTAGTCTGATAATGGCCACCTGAATAAAGCACTGGTGGTGGATTGGCATTTTGGAAATTCGCTTTCATTTTTGACTTGGTTTGGAAGTTCAAAAATGGGATTGTACAACTTAAATGAAGAGTTCATATTTTAATCTACTAAGCCCATTAGACACTGTAGCTCATAAGTTTAAAATTATCCATATAGGTTTGGAAAAGAGTCCAGTTTCTAGGGTCAATATAGTTTGTAGTTGTTCATTGTATGCCATCCTTATGTGTGATTAATATGTAGTATATGTGTATATATTGTTGTCACATATATTTTCTTCTTTCATGAAGCACACTATCCTAATTACTGATTTGGTGCTTCAGAATATATCATCATCTCTTTCCTCTAGTAAGTTGTGAGGACATTCCATGAGTAAGCAATTGCTATTTAAGTTTAATCGAGGCAATTCTATCCTTAGGGAAGTTATTTGAACAACTTAAATCAGTGTCTTCAATCACCAGGGTGAATATTCATCTATCATTTTCCCTGATTAAAGAGCAGGTCTCTCTCACCGAGGATACTATCTCGAAGTGTCGTTATAGAGACTATAAAAAGCACTTTTTTTTTTTTTGGGTGTCATAACTGTTAGGATCGATTTGCGTGCACACACACTAGATCTATGGAGAGGAATGAAGAAAACTAGAGAGAAAGTTCTTGAGAGAGAGAGAGAGATAAGTGAGAATGAATTACGTGGTAACGCCCGTGAGTAAACTCCACGGCGGACGGGCTATTTGTATTAATGACTCAGAGTACGTGGTACAGTATGTCACATATTAATCAGGCTCCACAACCTAACAATAACTGGGATTACCATACAAACAAATCAAATCTCGGTACACCTAAGGAGCACCCACAACCCTGACCACATTCCAGGAAGGGTGCCAAAAGATAGTGAGCCTCAAGACAGAAACTGAAAGCTAATTACAAATTTGATGTATCAAAGTAATACATTCCCTAGCCCTCTTAGATTTCCTATATATTTCAACTCTTTCTCCAGTTACACCATGTATATGCTGAATGGCAAAATTGCTATACACAAGTTCCCCTCTAGATATCATTTGGTTCCTGGCCTCCCAGATGTGGTGCTCTATAGCACCACATACAACAGCCATGATTTATTTCCTGAATATGGTCCAGTGCTTGCTCCTCATCTTGATTAAATCAGCCAAGATATCTGCATGTTGTAGCTTAGTTCCAGTCCAGTTCTTCTGTCCATCCATAATTCATTTGCCCATTATTATAACAACTTTTATTTTTTTTTTCAATCTTTTGCACGTCATTTTTTCTCATCCAAAAACCTTTAAACAATATCAACAAGTTTTTATATAACATTATTTCAAGTCATAAGATCAGATGCACTTTAGCAACATGTCTTCCAGCAATATTACCTACCTCATGGCGTAAAGGCTTGTGAAATGCTAGTTTTGTACAAAAATGTGTTGATTAGATTCATTTGGTCCGACTCTTTCCTTCAAATCTAACCTCTCTGAACCATAAGATGAAGAGAAGGGGCCAAATGTGATGAAAGTCCAAGACAAAAGTCATTTGGAATGGGCTTGGGATTGTACTAGGCCAGTCAGTCCTTGCTCCATGGCATAATAAAGATGGAGAAATGGGGATACACCCTACTGCTTCTGAGAAAATGGTGTCATGGGGTGTAATTTTTGGAACAAGGGTTATGGAAATAGTGATGAAACATGATTCTGGTGGCCTTGTTTGAGAATTAAACTCACCACACACTCGCAAAGCCAGTGCCAAGAAACGTCTTCGCCGTGTTTGGCAGATTCCCCCCTACTTCTTTTCCTTTCAGGGTTTCATATTCATTCCCATTCCCTACCCTATTTCACTCGGAGATTTTTAGTTTTAATTTATAGCGATGAGCGTTTTCTTTTTAAAATGAGGCGGGCGGAGCCAGGTAGGTACGAGGGGTTCATGCGGAAAATTATGCATGGTTTATTAATTTTTTATCCATATATAATAGATGTTTAACCACCTTTAGCTTCTTTTCTTTAGTTTTTCATATTTTGAACATTCTCAATGGAAATCCATACTCCACTAGGTAGATGGAGTATGCGTTCAATGAATTCAACTAAACCCGGCATTTTTTGGGTAATAAAACTGTGAACTATTACCATACCAACAAAATGAGAACACCTAACGAGTCAATCAACTAATTATACATAGGGAAGGGGGAGGGGGAGGGGGAGGGGAAGGTTAGGTTTAATATGGTTCGGAGATAGCAGATTAGAGTAGAAGGTTAGTTGGTAGTTCTCTTGCTTTGGAAAAATATTATCTACATATTGTTTCCCAATTTTCCATTGTTTGGTAGGCTTCCATAAAAATAAGTACTCCCTCCGTTTCAAAAAGAATGACCTGTTTTGACTTGACACGGAGTTTAAGGAAATAAAAAAGACTTTTGAATCTAATGGTTTTAAATAAAAGATATGTCAAATAGACCAAAATTCCCTTTAATCTTATGGTCTTAAACATGTGGAAAGTTGGAACAAAAGGAGGAATGATTAACAAGGTGAAAACCTACAAAACTGCAACAAAAGGACAATCATCAATTTAGGTACTAGCGCCATTCAAAGTGATAAGAACCAAAAGGCCAACAAGGCAGCATATGGGTACATAGCTGGAAAACCTGTGGTACTTCAGCCACCCTTTGACAACTTTAAGAAGAGATCCTAGAATTTCCAAATTGTTCCAAACACCGCGTGCAGATATAAACGAGAAACACAATTACATTGGTAAGGATATGATGCACCAAATATCCTAACAAACTGCCATAAATTAACTACCACACCATACAAGTTAGGATTTTGCAAGCCCTACACCAATACAAAGGAAACAGGCAACAAGGGACAAAAGGTAAGTTCTAAGGGTAATAGGAAAGGGCTTACTTAAAGAACGAAAATTACAGACCGCGTATTGGCACCTTGCTAAAACATTGCTGATACATTATTCTGCTAGAAGACTTGCTTCACAGCACTTGAGCTCAAGTGCCATTTGCTCGTTATCAAGCATCATAGCATTATCTTCCAACATCTGTTCTTGTAGCTCCCTATCTTCTTTCCTGCGGAATGTCATGCACTTGATTCTCTGTTTCTCCAGTTAAAAACTACCTTTGGAGGCCAATTAAGACAGAATACATGAAAGGCCAAATCTTTCTATCTATAGTACTATTTTGTAAGATTTAAAAATCTTGAATGGATAATTTGGGGGAAGGTGGAGCAGATCTGTTGCTGTACAAAATGCTCCGGTAAGTATCAATAGTATGCTGAATTTCGATGGTTTGAATGAACTTATTTTTTTCCTTTGTATTCTTTCAATAATAATTAACAAACAAATATAATACTAATAAGAAAAAAGGGTGTGTTTGGTATGATGGAAAATGTTTTCCTATTTTCCCTTGTTTGGTTGCAATAAAATGTTTGGAAAACATTTTCCACAACAACTCATTTTTCCTCAAATTTCCTCAATTTGAGGGAAAATGACTTCTCTCATGGGCCAAAGGAAGTCATTTTCTAGAAAATGACAAATGTGACTTATGACCCCACCTCCACCCCTCTTCCTCACCCCAACAACACTTATATTCACATGACTCAAAAAATTCACATGTCTCAAAAATTTACGTTACTCGAAAATATTTTTCACTGTGCTTTGCTTCAATTTTTCACTGCTTGAAATAAAAAATAGTGAAGCCCGGATTTTTCCCATTTCCAATGTTCGTTGAATGTATTATTATTTTCATATGCATAGAGGAAGACTTACCTATGTTACTTTTGCTAATTGCATAATTCATTTTGTCATCGATGTAACTTGTTTCACGAGGTTGAATAAGCTTGTCGTTCCGTTATATTTCTATTGATTGTAGTATCTTGAGATTGTCCTGACAAAATATTGAAAGTGTCTCCTATATTTGCTAATTAATAGTTGCTTAAATTTAGTGATTGTAATATTTTAGTATTCGATATTGATATTATTTGTTATGCTTAAATTAGTTCTTACAAATTGTTGAGTTGCTAGAGGCACTGATATACTAGTTAACAGTTAGTAGTATTTTCTAAAAAAATATTTTTTCACTCACCAATCAAACACTAGAAAATATTTTTCTAAAAAATAGTCTCTACTCACCAACCAAACACCATAAAATATTTTTCGGAAAATATTTTCCACTCACCAACCAAACATGAGAAAATAAGTAGAAAACCAACTTATTTTCGAGGAAAACATTTTCCAAGAAAACATTTTCCATGGAAAATATTATCCATAATACCAAACACACCCAAGTTGAAAAGGATGTTCTAACTTATGTGATACAGTTTTATTAATCTGTAAACGAAGAAATAACTTAATTTAAAAATTTTCATTTTATTGCTGGTGAAATGATTTGTTATCACACAAATATGCATGACTTGTTTAGATAACAAGTTTCAAAAGTCTTTTATTCTTTATTAAACTATGTACCCCAATCAAATTTCATTATATAAATTGAACCAAATAGATAGTTTATTTAAATTACAAGAAATAATAGATATAACCTTATGGTTACAGCTTTTTGAGAATAAATAAAAACAGAAAATTTAGAAACCCAAATATTATACATTTTCAGCTGTGCAATGTTTTTTTACAGTAAAAAGAATCTCTTTGAGTGACAAATCACATCTCTCTCTCTTTTTTTTTCCGTTGTGAACTGTGTAAGTATATATATATAGTATGCTGATTGCTGAATAGGCACAAGAAAACCAACCTAGGAAATGGGTCGATAGACCCATTATTGTAGCTTGCCAGTGGAAGCCAAAAATTGAGAAAATGCTATTAATAGCGAGGTTTAAACCTTCACGTTCGAAGAAAAGATGAACCCCCTTTACCACTGAGCAAAGTATTTATCTTGTTCTAAGGGGGTTCAACATTTAATGTAAATAACCTAAAACAAAATCTTGACTCTACATATACAGTGTCATTTTGTGACAAAGGGGGTTTGGATGAACCCCTGGGCTCCATGTAGATCCGCCCCTGATTCAAAATAATGTCACATGGAAAGTGAGGTGTTCTGGGAAATTTTCTTAAAACTACTTAGGGACAACACTTTAGCCATCCAGTTCTTTTCCCAAGAAAAATTGGGGCTAGATTACTTATGATTAAGTTCTTTAAGACTAATGATCAAACAAAATACTCTTACTACACTTTCAACCAGTTGATAAAAGCTGTGTTTGATTTAGTTGATCCATAAGACAGAAACGTTGCTGTAATTTTTTTTATAACCTAGAAATCTCCAAGGGCCTGCTGGTGCATGATTTGAAATTGGTTAATAATTTTAGTGTGCAATGGCCCTGGAAGCAACTATGGAAGACCAAGATACCATACAAAGTGGCATGTTTGGTTGGTAGTTAAGAGGGCTTGTTTGACGCAAGACAGACTGCAGAGAAGGGAAATACGCCTTTGCTCTGTCTGCTATCTATGTGGAAGAAATGCAGAAACTGTGGTATATATTTCTAGCAATAATTGGTTTGAGCTGGACAATCCCAGTGAATACACTAGAAATGCTATCTAGTTGGAGTAGGAAAGGAGGAACAAAAGCAACCCTATCCAGAAAACAAAGCTAAATTGTGTTCTACTTCTACATTTTTGGTGTAAACAAGAGTATATAGTTGACACAGACTATCATCGAGTTTCCTAAAGTCTCTATAGTTATCTAAAGCTACCTTCTCAAAAATATAAGTTTCTCTAGTTATGCAACAATTTTTTGTGCAACTTTTACTTAGATTACTTTCCTTGTAACTTTGGCCTTAACAGGCCAAGTTGATTTAATGCAAATATGTTACCATTTCAAGAAAAAGATAACAAATGAGCTCACTATCCATGTAATTTCTTGTTCGTCAATTGTTGTTATCATCTGTATTTCCTATTATCGCACTAGTTCATTGTTGTTATTGTTTTTCTCTGTATGCTATGTATTACTTTCCATAGCACTCTATTTCATTGTTGTTATTGCTTTCATTTCCGTATTCTCTTCTTAGAATTGCTTTGAGATGTTTTAATTGAGCGGGGGATCTATCGGGAACAACCTCTCCATCTTTATGAGGCCAAGGGTAAGGTTTGCGTACACTTTACCCTTCCCAGATCTCACTTGTGGGATTAACTAGGTATGTTGTCGTCGTTGAAGGGGAAGAGATGGAGAAATGGAGAGGGAATTACAAGGGGGAGAATCAATAGTTATAAGAAATAATAATGAGAAAGTTAACCAACTGGATTACTATGATTCCTTGTTTCTTGGCATTTCTTAGCTCCTTGTTAATTACCGAATGTTGTTGCTGGAATTTTAACTTGAGATTGTTGCTTCTATATCACAAACATTGAGCCAATTTTTGGGGAACTTTATTGGGTTAAGATTATTGATATGTTGGCTACAGTTATATAAACCTAAAGCGTCATATAGCTCAGAAATCTAATTAATGTCTGTTTATGGGTGCTTCCACTTTAGAAGTCCTTTCAGAAGAATTTCTTTGTGTTAAACTACTTTGTCAATATGTTAAGAATTCCAGCTAGCGATCAAATGACTGTAATATTTGCTTCCGGAAAAGTCTTTCCTGCATGCCTAATTTGTCCAGAAAGTCCTTTTTTTAGTTCGTCCGAATGAGCTGATCTTCTCCTGACTTAGTCGGCAGATTTAATTGACACCTGTGCTTGTGGGTTGTGTCAGAATGCTTGGTGGATTAGTGCGTGCAAACTGGCCCTGGCACCATCATCACAAAAAGGGGAGAAAGTGAATCACTTTTTTCAGTGCCGAAGAAATTTAATGAGTCTTGTTTGGCTCACACCCTTTGGGGTGCTGCTTTTTCTCGGACCCCGTAAATTCTATTATTTTGCCTCTCTTGCTTCCGAGGCTTCAAGTTTAAGCCGATACTTGAGCGTGAGCGCGGGATACTTCGTGCATTGGGTTGCCTTGTTTTTCCTTTTATTCACACACAAGCTCCAACTAATTTTTCGGTTTTATCATCTTATTCCAAAGCTATATTCCACTGGCTTATTTAGTTGGAATTTCCTTTGAAATATTTTTTCCAACAACGTCATGAGGCCATTATTTACTATAATGAAATGTCCGTTTTGTTGATCGTGGGATATCCTTTTCTTATATGATGCTGTGTGGCTGTAGGAAGTGTTGGTTGATAAGACTGATTTGCATGTTTTATTTATCATTTGATGGTTTCTTAAGTTGGACAAAAGTCAAGGGACACGTCCTTGATTCAGATTGTACTCAAGTTTCACTTGATTGACCTTGAGTTAGGTGCTTTATGTTATGTTTAACTTGGAGACAATTATGTTGACTGTGTTATTGAGGAACTAATGATCTTAAGATGCAGATATTCATGTAATTTCACCGGCCATTATTCCCTTAAAAAAATTACCTTGAGGAATAAACCCAAAGGATACTTTATATTGGAGGGGCACGTGATGAGGAGGGGCTCTGATGCTCCAGTACGGAGATGTGAGACATTAGGCATGATATGGAGCAGTTACAGCTTATGGAGGACATGACCCTTGATAGGAAGGTGTGGAGGATGCGGATTAAGGTAGCGGGTTAGGGGGTGGGAGTGCGTCGGTAATAGTAGGGGAGCGTTCTTTTGTGTCTGGAGTTTCTTGTTCGTGGTGTTGTGGCTGTAGTATTATCTTGTGGCTAGCGGTCTTAGTTTATTTTGCATACCGTACTAGTTTATATGCACTTATCTTTTGTGTGTTATACTGTTAGTTTGTTTTGCGTACTGAACTAGTTTATATGCACTTATCTTTTGTGTTTGTTATACTGATATCGATCCTAAGCCGGGGGTCTATCGGAAACAGCCGCTCTACTTCACCCGAGGTAGTGGTATGGTCTGCGTACACTCTATCCTCCCTAGACCCCACCCACTATGTGGGAATACATTGGGTATGTTGTTGTTGTTGTTGTTGATACTTTATATTGGATCGAGAAGGGTTTAAATGGTGCGATATGACTACAACTAGATGAGAATTAAGGTGTAGTAGTAGTAGTTTTCTTGTGGACCTTTCTTCTCCGTATTTGCTTGTGAAACTATTCGACTGGTATGATCAGTTCAAAAGAAAAGATATATGTATTAATTTGCTTAGGGTAAAGAGGTGGACCCATTATCCATCGAGTTTCGTAGCTATAAGCAACAGATTTCTCCTTTGTCAAAAAAAAAAAAGATCTCTATATTACATTTTAACTTTTAGGTCCTTTCAATTAGCAATAGCCTGCTTAAATTGGTAGAGGTTTGCATTGTAAGATTCTAGAAAGACAATAACCAATGGAAAAGCAAAATTGCTTAAATGAGCTATTTAGACAAAACTGATCATCATCATTTTTTTCTGCTCATGTACTGATAGATAGTTTCCCGACCCACCTTGTGGTATCACAGTGGGTTTGTTGTTGTAATGATAGTTTGCCTAAAAGTGAAGTTACCAACGGCAGAGGGAGAGAAAATATATAGTCTTGGATAGTTGATGTCTTGTTGTCTTGATCTTAACTGTAAGCAATCCTAGGGTAAACAAACAAGACTTACCACAAAAAAAGAGAGAGAAAAAGAAACCACAACGATTTATCTGATTTGTTTTCAGATCCCAGTCTGGGCATGGTTACCTGAATAAGGCATTGGTGGAGGATTAGCTTCTTTGGAAATTCACCTTTCAGCTGAAAATTTCCTCCTCTGCAACTGGTACCTCATCTTTAATGTTTTGTCTGATTACTATAGCCCGTGTCGTTGCCATTGTCTACAAGAGGTTATTATAGATGGGAAACTAGGGTTCAAATGAGGGGAAATCTGAGCATAAGAATTGGGGAAAATTTTCAAAGTTCAAACGGAATTCTTGAGGATTAAGGAATTGAGGAGCGCGTAGGTACTGTCTATGTGCGAAATGGGGTAAAACTGAATGATTTTGATCAAAATTGAATTGGAAATTTGGGGAATTTGAAAGAATTTATAAATTTTCAATTTGACCTGGTTTGGCCAGTTGACGGATGGGATTGTTCAACTTGAATGAAGAGTTCATGTTTTAATCTACTAATCTCATTAACATTGTAACTCATAAGTTTAAAATTATCCACAGAGGTTTGAAAACATAGTCCTGTTTCTAGGGTCAATAGAGTTTGTGTAGTTCAGTTAATTGTATGTCATCCTTATGTGTGATTACTATTTAGTATATGTTGTTGTCATATATATTTTCTTCATTCATGAATCATAATTACTGTTTTGGTGCTTCATAATATCCTCTTTTCTCTAGGTAAGTTATGAGGACATTCTATAAGTAAGCAATCGCAGTTTGAGTTTAATCGAGGCAATTCTATTCTTAGGGAAGTTATTTGAACAACTACGATCGGTATCTTCAATCACCAGGGTGAATGTTCATCTATCAGTTCTGCCACCTTCAACTTTTGGATGAGGAAAGATAGGATGAGGAATGAGATTATTCGGTAGAAGGTGGGACTTGGGAGTTGCGTCGGTGGAGGATAAGATGCGAGAAGTGAGGTTACGTTGGTTCGGGCTCGTGATGAGGAGGGACTCGGATGCTCCAGTGCGGAGGTGTGAGCACTAGCTATGGATGGTTTTAGGCGGGGTAGAGGTAGACCGAAGAAATATTGGAGGGAGGTGATTAGGCATGATATGGAGCAGTTACAACTTACGGAGGACATGACCCTTGATAGGAAGGTGTGGAGGATGCGGATTAGGGTAGAGGGTTAGGAGGTGGGAGTGCGTCGGTAACAATAAGGGAGCGTTCTTTTGTGTCTGTAGTTTTTTATGCGTGGTGCTGTGTGATGTCTATGATTTAGGTTAGATCTTATTTTTATCCTGTGGTGGTAGTATTATCTTGTTGCTAGCGGTGTTAGTTTATTTTACACTTATCTTTTGTGTTTGTTATACTGTTATCGGTTCTAAGCCGGGGGTCTATCGGAAACAGCCTCTCTACTTCACCTGAGGTAGTGGTATGGTCTGGTACACTCTACCCTCCCTAGACCCCACTATGTGGGAATACACTGGGTATGTTGTTGTAGCTTGCTTAATGAAAGAGGTTTATCTCACTGAGGTTACTATCTTGAAGCGATGTTGTAGAGACTATAAAAACCTTCTCTTTTGGGTAATAACTGTGAAATATTACCATAGCAACAAATCAAATCTCAGTGCACTTAAGGATCACCCACAGCCTTGACCACCTTCCAAGAAGGGTGTCAAATACGGTGAGCCTCGAGACAGAAACAGTAATCTAATTACAAATTTGATGTATCATAGTAACACATTTCCTAGCCCTCTTAGAGTTCCTATTCATCAACTCTTCTCTAGTTACATCTTGTATTTGCTGAATGACAAAATTGCTATACACAAGTTTCCCTCTAGATATCATTTTTGTTTCCTGGCCTCCCGGATGTGCTATACTACAGTACCATACACAGCAGCCATGACTTTTTTCCTGAATTTGCTCCAATGCTTGCTCCTCATCTTGATAAAATCAGCCAAGAAATCTGCGTGTTGAAGCTTAGTTCCATTCTAATTATTCTATGCCCATCCATAATCCTTTTTCCCATGACTATCAACAACAACAACCTACCTAGTGAAATCCCACAAGTGAGGTTTGGGGAGGGTAAAGTGTATGCAGACCTTAACACTACCTCTCCATTAACCTTGGAGAGGTAGAGAGGCCGTTTCCGAAAGACCCTCCGCTCAAGTGTAGCAAATCTAGGTCCAAGGCACAGGGGAGCAGTGAAGAACATAAAGCAAAAACACTTCCCAACGGATTCGAACCGCGTGCCCTTGCCGCTCCAACAGTGCTTAAGAGTTGCCTGTTCGCCGCTGAGCCAAGAGCCCTCTTAAAAATGGGCAGTCCAGTGCACTAAAGCTCCCTCTTTTTCCCACGACTATAAAAACTTTTAGTGTTTTCTTTTCCCAATCTTCTGCCCTTCATTTTTTCTCTTCCATAAACCTGTGCACGATATCAACAAGTTTTTATGTTGCATCATTTCAAGTAATATAATGTAATTATCTGGTGTTTCTTCTACTTCCATTACTTTTTGTTCCGTACTGCTTGGAAACCACCTCTCTACCTCTGAGGTAGGGGTAAGGTCTAAGTATGCTCTACCCTACCCGACCCCACTTTGTGGGACTACAATGGGTGTCTTCTTGTTGTTCTATTATTTCAAGTCATACAGATCAGGTGACTTTATCCAAAAACCTTTACACGCTATCGACAAGTTTTTTATTACATTATTTCAAGTCAAACAGATCAGATGCACTTTAGCGACATCTGTACCTGCAATATGACCAACCTGATGCATAATCGCCTGTGAAATGCTACTAGTGTTGTACAAAAGTATAACACTGGTTAGATTCCTTCAAAGCTTATTATCTGAACTTTAAGATTAGAATATTCTCCTAGCTTTATATATTAAGATTCCTTTTTTCTCAACCAAAATAAGCAATGATAATGGAGTTTCAGGCTAGACTTGCGATATTGGGTAATTGGTTTTACCTGTTTAAGTTGCTTCCAACGTTCTGGTCTAATTTAATTAAAATGCCATTTGTTTTTTTAATTCATTTCTTCTCATTGATCTGTCTCACCTCTGAGGTTGTGGTATGGACTGCATATACTTACCCTCCCCAGACCCACTTTGTGGGAATACACTGGGTATGTTGTTGTAAGAAATTATATCCGCGTCTTTTATATGTTAGATATATTTTGTTTCCTGCAGAATGAAGCTGTGTTGAGGGCATGTTCTGAACCACCTCCATCGAAAACTGCAGAGGTTGATGCCAGACAAATAAGTAATGTGCAATTAAAAAACAGTAAGAGTTAGTTCAGAAAAGGGTGAACGAGTATGAAGAGGCAAAATGGAATATGGACACAGCTGCTTGCAAGGTCTTTATTATTAACCCTGGTTAACGACATTAGTGGACTACACTTGATTTTTACTTTACCTGTTAGCGTACTATGTTAGTATCTAGTGAAGTGATTTGGATGTCTCACTTCCACATGGGTTACTCTAGATCATGCATGTTTTAGCTGACACAAATATCTCCTTCGTCGTTGGTGATCCAAGTATAATTATCTGAGCTTACTGTACTGAATATCTACATCTATGACAATTTATCATGTGGAATCTATCCCGAGGCCGTGCCTCTGTTTGTGTTTGATCACAAGCCCTTTTGGTGATGGGGTCAGCGTGCGAGATATGTAGACTTCTAGTGTTTCTGTCTAACACTTGTTTGGGTGATTTCGTTCTGTCTGCAGTAGCAAAGGCCAATCCTTAAGTTTGAAATGGATGATTGTTCTTTTGTTGTCTACACATTTTTCGGATGCACATTTCCTCTCACTCTGGTGATTTTGTTTAAGACTCAAGTGAATTTAGGAGTATTTAGATTGTCTTTTGCCTGAAAGTGCATTTCATTGGTAAAATAAGAACTGTTGACTTAGTGTAGAAACAGTAAAAGGAAATCATTGTCCACGTCTGGACATGCCATGTAAAAATCTCTCTTTGTATCAGCATTCAGATGCTCCCAGTCTCAAGGTAATCCTTTAGTTAAGGTAGAGACCGAGGACCTGAATTTGTCTTTAACGTAGTCTCACGCACTCCCTTTTTACTACTACGGGGTCATTTGGTGCGGAGACTAAATTATCATAATCCCGACTAATTTATACCACACGGGAGGTGATATAAAATATTTCGATGTAGGAGGGATGAGATATAATTAAGTTTGCTATTAGATCCTAACCATGTTTGGTTGATGGTATAAATTAGTCCTGGAATAAATGTATACCATCAACCCAACATGATATAAATTAGTACTAGATTGAACTATGGGATATCCGATCTTATAGTTTGTACCAAATGACACTGGTATAGACCAAGCAAACCAGGTAACTTCATCCACCATCACTTTGGTCAGGTGTGAAGAGATTAGTGTTTTTGCCCTTGCTTAAAATTTAAACTTGAAACCTCATGGTTCTCAACCCACGTTGATCCCTAGGGGTAGTTGTTAGCAATTTCACTTCTATACATTTAATTAATCATCAACTAGATCTCCACTTAGACGCACCTAGACAATTTCACCGAGTACTAGTTATATTCCACGAGCAAAAGTATTGGGTAAATTATACTCGCCAAGACTTGGGATTAGTGTTGTGCATTGTGCTAGAATATGAATTTTAATCTGTAGTGGCTGTAAGCCTTATGATTCACTTCTTTCTGTGGGGGCTTATAGGTCATGTTTTTGGTTAAGTTTGGTTGCTTGACGTTCGAGGAGCTAAAGAAAAGAGTCCATATAGACAATTGTTTGGTCACAATCGCATTAGCGGCCTTACAATATGTATGTTTAATCTAGTGAATTCACATGTGATGTGTTGAAAGGCTACGACTTTGTACTATTTGTGTAGAAACTAATCAATCAACTGAATAAGCATCAATAATTTGTACACCTTTTTGAAGTGGTTAAATTAGTTTTGGAACTAGTCAACATTACAAAATTACCTTTCCGTGTGGGAAAGTGGGGTGTGGTAGTACCTTTAACTCTAAGAATTGACCTAACCAGATGAGGCCATAAAAGCTATGTTCATATTTTGTATTCTACACTGACGGCTTGCCAACGCCATTGACGATGTCAAGTCAGCAATCTATACAGCCAATCAAATTCTATACTATACCATCCTATCCTAAAAGAAAAAAATCCATGAAATTGTGGTTGAGCTTCTTTTAAAAATGTTTCTCGAGTTTGAATTTTAAGGATAATTTTTTTTTGATATGAAGCGTCTTATTCTCTTTAAGCGATAAAAGAGGACGTAGGATTTTCACTGGTTCATCGTCAACTATATGTAGAAAAAATGACAAAAATAGTCTTTTACATTTGAAAGTAGAGCTTCTTCTAAACATGTGCGTCGAGTTCAAGCTTTGAGAATAAAAGATCTTTTGATATGAAATATTTTATTCTTTTTTATCCGATAAAAACGAATGCAGAATTTTCACCAATTCATAAGCGGATGAGGATTTTCACCAATTCATCGTCAACTACAGATAAAATGACAAACATGATCCTTTATACTTGAGGGGTAGTTTCAAATTGATTTCTCTTGAGTGCTTAACAATTTCTGTCCTTTGAGTATGCCAAAAGTCAAAGGGACCTAAAGGATTATTTTATCATTCTTCATCTTATATACACTGTGATTTTTGATATATAAAATTTGAATGATCCTCGAACTCTTGTCTATGCACATCCAAATTAATTTAGGTAAGTGAATTTTAGGTACCAAACTAAACCAAAATAATAAATAAAAAGTTCAAGTCTTATCCTACCCCCTTCCACACTCCCTCCTTTTATGAAATATGCTTAAAGCCATGAAAGTGAAATATCAATTATACATATATATTAGGTGACGTGAAGGACTTCAACAGCCTTTTAGCTGATACTGAACCACTGTCACAAGGAACTCTGGTCGGCATTATTTTATATACTTTTGTTTCAAAAAGTTGCTTCTTTGTTTTATTCCTTTTTTTTCAAAAGAAAAAGGACATTTTTTTTTTCTTTTGGTTCTTCATGTGATGTTGGATGTCTTATTAGGTTTATTTGATTGGAAATAAGTTACTCTGAAATTAATTATTTTGGGATTAATCATTTCGCCTTCAAGGTGAAATAAAGATAACACTATAATATCAGGAAAACTAATTATGGGATGAATTATCCCATATATTTTACTCCAACCAAATATGAGATAAGTTTATCATAAAATTAATCTCGAAATTAATAATCCCTTATTTCTTGTACCAGACGAGCTCTTAGAGTCTTGATTTATTCAGATTTGCATTATATTAGGCACACATAAGGAGAAACGCTTACTAGCAGAATTTTTTTGTACTTATAATTTGAACTCGTGATCTCTAATTAAGAATATCGAGATCATATCCATCTTACTCTAACCCTTCTCAGTGAATTTGACTATCCTTTATTGGTGTTAAATTAGCTTTAATAATTCATGACAATTGCATATGTTTCTTCTCCCAAAGTTTTCAATGTGAGCCGCCCTTCTAACTCTTAACGCCCACTTGGCAAATTTTCAAAGGGCTTATGTCCCCATTAGTATAATCTTGCTTATGTCCCCATTAGTATAATCTTTGTCTGAGATATGAGATCATGTCACATCCAAATCATATCACTTGCTAAATAGTTCTTAATTACTGTTTTAGTTTGCATAAAGATATTAATCAAATGACTAAAAGAAGTGGTTAGTGAGTATCCATCTATTAGTTTGCTTGCTTATAGTCATGCATGCGAAATAAACAATGATCGTCAAAATTTAGAGAGACTAATTCAGAATTTTAAATAAATATTACTGTCATCCACTATTAATTACTTCGTAATAGTGGATTTAAATTTGTTCAGTCTATATCTGTTTTTGTGTTCAGCATGATGCTATCTCATATGTCCATCTCGCGATACAAGGACGCATGGCCAAAACTCAGCTCGAATTATGTTCCTGTCTAGTCGCTTGAAATGGATTTCTTGTATAAGTGGTATTGGACAAGCTCGTATTGGGTGTATTTGTATTTATAGAAGTTTTCGCTTTTATGTTTATCTTAATTATTGATTTAGTTTATGTATAGTGAAAAGGGGCATTGAAATGCACTTAGCTCCTGAATACTCAAACAATAAAAAAAAAAAATGAAAATTATAAGGTTAAGAGAATTATAAATTTAATTTCAGTTGCTTTTACTAACCAACCTACATCCAGTTATTTTAACTATATTAAGTTATCTTTCGAATTGATCAAGAATTTCTAGTTTATGGTCGCTTCAGGAAAGACTAATTCAATCACTTTCGAGAAATATTTTCTAATAATTATTGTCCCGATATTACATCAACCTATGTATGACCTATGATTACGTTTATAATTATTTCATAACATAGATGAGTCAGCTAAGCTTAAGCGTGCATGTCTCTTACATTTGAAGAAGAAGAAAAAGGACAAATGAAAATAATTAATGCTAACTAAAACATTTTTGTATAGATTTCTTGCTTAATTAAGTCAAACTTTCAATGTAGTTGGAAGACAGTTGGAGAATCTCTTTGCTTAGTCTTCTCCTCTCTGTCTTTCCATATAATTTAGTTAATGATTAACAAGATGGTACATTTTTTATATAAGAGTGTTAGGTAATTAATGTCCCTTCCAATTAAGAGAGCAGTAGATAGAGATTTCTATGTTATACAAGGCAATGCTAAGAATTTGGAATCAACTTTGAATTATAGTTCTCAGAAATTTATATTAAAAAGTTTGAAGAAAAATAAATAAATATGTCAATTATTCGAATTTGAACTTGTGATATAATACAACTTTTAAACTTCCTTTGATATTATATTAGAACTTTATTCTTTATGTCCAAGAAAATTCAATATCTTACATATATACCAAAACATAAAAATTATTCATTCAATCTATTCAACCATTATAATCTTTTGGAATTCTTAAACAAATAGCCGATCGGGTTCATGTAACAAGATTATATACATATTATATATGAATATGTTCAAGTTGATATACATAAACAATATATTGATTATATAAGGTTCTACATATATTGTATATTCATCGATTATTGTAAGTTAAACGATTGAATGTGAAATTATTTAGATTAGTTACTCATAATTTCTTGATAGAAGAGATTCAGTTGAACCCCTTCCCTCCATCTAGCTCCACGGGTGGCCCCATAAAACAGATTGTTTTCTTCTTCTGTTTGGCCAATTAGGTGTAATGACATACCCTTCATTTGGAAAAATGAAGCAAGACCCTTTTTGTTTTTTGAATCCATTGGACCACTTTCTTTAATATTTTAGAAGCTGTCCTTTTTTATATGAAATTTCATTTTCTCTAGTTTCACCTACCTGTCCTGTAAATTCAATACTTCTGTTAACTCTGTCCCTTCTCAAATATACACCTAATTAATTTTTCCTTTTGTCTTGTGTGTTAATTTGCTAGTAAGATTAGTAGCACCAATGCCACCAACCTCTTTGAAATGCGCCATGAAATGTATATATTTTTGGACTAACTAGTCTACACAAAGTCCTTTCCCCCAAAAATTTGTCTATCTAGATATTTTTCTTCTTCAAAGTTCCCAAGGCTGAAGGACAAGTTCTTTTTTCTTCCCGGCAGCTTCTTTTGTTGACTCGATTCACCTCCTTTACACGAGATAACAGAAAGGACATGAGTTGTAAGGACTCTTGTCTTGGATATACACATTAATTTTTACTTTACTAAACCAAAGTGGTTGTACTGTATTTTGAAACAAAAAGAAATCACTCAATCTTTATTTAAGTATAGCACAAGTCATTAAAATATTTTTTATGATAAAACTTATAACTTTATTTAAGTATCACAAAAATCTCCTAGAAGAAAAATAAAGAATTTTGCAATATTTTAGTAAGTTGAGACATTTTCGATATAAGAAAACATTTTAGTAGTTTTATGTGATACTTACATAAAATTGAGTTGACGTTTTCGATACAAATATTAATTTAATAATTTTAGTATAGTAAGACAAAACTTGATCGAGTGATCACTTAGCCCATTTCTATTTTGTCTGATCATGACATTGACTTCAACGTTGGACACTCGGCCCATTTCTGCTTCGCCATATGAGATGAGCTCCAGGGCGAGCATAAGCTCCCTGCGCAGCGAGCTCCCACCAGCATGGGGAAATTTTCCCTTGTTTCTGGTCTGACTTTTAAATCACCCCTAATTTGTGTGATCTTAGGAAAAAGGAATTCGACGAATTTGTAAGAAGATTTTTCTTAATTATGTCATGGTTCAGTATTAGCATACTAGTGTATTCTTTAATTTTTATTTTTATTTTTAGAAAAAGTGAAGTAAAAGGAAGCATTTTTTAGGTTTCCATAAGTGGATAGATAAATATAGAGGTGATCTTGCAAAATATATACTATATCCATATTCATATGGCACTTCAAAGAAATCATTTTCTTTTCATATATGTTGGTATCTCATACTTACACGCCCAACTAATCTAGATTGCAATGTGTTTGCCCCCATCAAAGGGGCAATGGGCTGACTCCGTCTTACTAGGTATTTCTACATTTTAGGATTTGCAGAAGGAATCTCGTTCAAACTCAATATATCTTTCGACAAAAAAGTCTTTTTCAAATTTATAATCCTTTGTGTTAGTTTAGTTTTTCCATTTGCAATCAATGTTTTTTTTTTTTCCGTCCCGCCTCTTCCATACTTGGTGGGGAGAGGGGAGGAGGGATCTTTGAACAAAAGTGTTAATTGTTTGTAGTTCTGGCCTAATTAAATACACCTTTTAGCTCTCCAA
Source organism: Capsicum pubescens (assembly GCA_030864215.1). Lineage (NCBI taxonomy): Eukaryota > Viridiplantae > Streptophyta > Magnoliopsida > Solanales > Solanaceae > Capsicum > Capsicum pubescens. The sequence continues at coordinate 103,976,787 of CM061538.1, forward strand.
GTTATTGTTATCACTTCAATTGGAGGAAAAATAGCCAATTTTATAGTATGTAGCTTTTATTGAATCGAATACGCAAGTGTTGTTGCATTCTTCGTTTTTTACTTAATTATATATTTATTTGTGGGCCCCTCTCGCTCTGGTACAATAATAAGATGATGAAGATCGAAATTGAGCTGCTGCTTATTTCGATTAAAAGCAACCAAAAGATGAATTACCCACTTAAAAGGTAAAAAAAGAAAAAAAGGAAAAAGACCGATGTATTCAAAGACCATAAATTAATTAACGTTTTCTTCTAAAACTAGTATTAAAAGTGCAGCTACTTTCATCAGATTCTTCATTATTAGTAGTCAAGTCAGTAATGCCACTACTGGTGGTACTGGATGATGAGGTTGTCGTTGCTGCGGTTCCTTTCATAGTATCCCTCCCCATAAAATCATAAAAGACGAAGGCGTTCTTCTTCTTCTTCTTCTTCTCTGCAATGCAGCAGGCTACAGCTCCGCCTATATTCCTCGCATTCTCCTCCTCATTTTTGGCACTGCCTCTTTTCTTCAAGAAAATTCGGCAGATAACCCAGTTTCCCTGCACCACCAGTAGTATCACAACGTTATTATTTGGTGTCATTTTATGTAGAGCTCTTTTGATTAAATAGAAGTTATTTTAAAAGTTAAGATATTCAGGATCAGGGGCAGAGTGGTTACACCGTAAATTCTGAATGCAGCAGAATTAAATAACTTCATTCAAATTTTATATTTATGTTAGAAAATCCATTTACCATAATACAAATAATATAAGCCAAATGAACTAAAAATCCTTTAAACTGTCTGTTTAAGAAAAACAAGCTAAATAACAAAAGAACACGTTCTTATAATAATCCACTTGGTATAACACTATTGCTACTGCTATTTAAAATGTTAAAAAAGTGATTTTGACTTGGTCAAATATACTATAAATTATTACTCCCTCGCTCCGTTTACTTTTCTTTTTAGTTCGTTTAAAAAAAAAAATGACCCCTTTTTCATTTTGATAATACTTTAATTTCAAATTTTCACGTACATTTGACAACTTTAATTTAATACCACAAGATTCAAAAGTATTCTTTATTTTCTTAAACTTTGTGGCAAGTCAAAGTAGGTCATTCTTTTTTAAACGAAGGAAGTAACTATTAATACAACTTACAATATATTTCTCAATATATTTTTGAATATGTAAATTCCATTTACAAAGCTTACAAATTTGTGTCCTGAAATATACAAGAAAAAATATATAGTTTGGGCATTTAAAGAGTTTTTCAAAATATCAAAACATACATAAAAAAATTTAAGAATGGATCAAGAAAAAACGAGTTGTCAGTGATGGAATTATTTTTGTCCAAGGGAGTCGTTTGATAGAAAATCCCTTTTCAAAAAACTACACTTAATTGTATAAATAAATTTTATTTTTTTTAAATTTAAAAAAAAAACATATATACTAGTATATGTTAAACCACCTTAAAAAATATAAACTACGTAATATTTTTATTACATATATCTCCTTAAAAAATATAAACTAATATTATTATTTGGTTTAATGGAGATTTTGACTCTGGCAAGTGGGTAATAAAAAAAGACCTATTTGAGCCTGAACAGATAGTTCAATTCCTTTTCTTAAAAAGGTACTTGAGAATTTGTTACTCATATGCCTCAGCAATCAATTCTTTCGGTGTTAACTGAAGTTATACCTGGGTTGGATGGTTGTTAGATTGAAAATTGGCAAGACGATATTCGTGCATAATCCAATTAGTCCTGCAACCATGTGGTGATTTTCCCCTGTAGAATACTAATGTTTTCTTCAATCCTACTAATTGTTGTTGTTGTTGTTGTTGGCCCTTCATCACAATTTGTTTATCAATTCCAGTTGCCTTCCAATATCCTGACGTTGTTGCTCTGTTTGACCTGTTTCCATTTGGATACTTCACCTCCTTTGTGCTAAAGAAGTACTTTTCTTGCTCCATATCACCTAGATTCAAATTACAAATTACTACAAATTTAGAAGAGAGTATATAACTCCTCTTTCTACTTTGTTAAGAGTCGTATTGGATAAAATTGAGCTATGACTCATTCAGTAAAATATGGTGCGAGTCGAGTCACCCGTCCAAATTTGAATCAACCCGTCAATCGACCACTTAAGTTGCTCAAAATCATAACTTCAATAATGACCGGAAAAATTTGAAACATTTTATTCCTTTTATGGGATTACGTGGCGAGAAATTAACACTAATAGACTTTCAAATACAAATAATTTTTTAAAAAATAGCCCAATTTACAAAGCTATCTCATATATATATATATAGGAAGGGCTGCATCCCATGAGTTAGTCTACTCTGACCACTCAGTAGTTGATTTCAAGATTCAAACTCAATTCTATAAATTATGCAAAAGCGATTTTTTACTATTTTTCCAAGACGTCCTATAAAATAACAAAGAGAATTTCACTTCACTCAGCAAGTAACAGAGTAACAATATGTGGTGCAGGAAATATCTTGTATTGAAATAGAGCCTAAAAAAAGACCGCAACCTAAAAAAAACTGTCACATAGACATTCTATCCTAACGCAAGTATCGACAGCCGATACTTGTTGTTGTGCACTAAATAAAGCATAGTAGCCAAAGGTCATGTGATGTGAACCAACCTGGCAAATCCCAAGGATCAGACTTGTAAACTTCCACCTCAGGTATAATGGATGCTGGCAAAGGGAAGGAGAAGACCTTACGCTTCAAGTATTGTACCACAAGCTCTTCATCAGTTGGACGAAACCTAAATCCTGGTGGCAATCTAAGTACACCATTCTTCACAAAATCAACCTTCTCCATAATAAAATTTATATAAAAAAAACACACACAAGATTTAAGGAGTTAATATTCTGTCATTTGCAAGTTAGTGGGACAAGTTAAATAGATAGAGGAAGAGAAGAAGAATATGATAGTGTAGAGAGAGAGAGAGAGGAGGAAAAGTGTGGTACGTTTTTAAGGGAAAGTCTGGATTATTTTTATAGTAATAGGGGGATGTTGAAGAAATGGGGTTTTTATTTGATTTTTTAGAATTTTGAAAGATAAGGGAATAGAATATGGACGACCCATTTTGCGTAAAATAGACTCAATCTCCTTTGACGTTTCTCTTTGCCAATTTTTTTTCCTTCAAAATTTCTTCCATGTTAGATATTCGTATTGAAATTTCAACTCATTTAAATTTATACAACGTAAAATTTATTTAAGAGGAAAACATTTGCTAGAATTATTTTCATATTCAAGATTTAAACGTGAGTCTTATGATTATTCATATTGTGAACAGAAATTTCAATTCATTCATGTTTGCACAATGTAAAGTCTATTTTAAAGAAAAAATGTTTTTCATATTCAAAATTCAGATTTGAACCTTGTCATTAAAGGTGAAATAATCTTATTCATATTGTTTAGACACAAATTTTTATCTATAATTGATGTTTGTGTCAAATTAAGTAATCTAAGGAAAATATTCAAATATGCTCCGCATTATTCGAAATTACTTAATTCTATCTTTTGTTACAATACCTTTGATGGTTCATACATATTTTTGCGATAGCAAATTATTTTATATTTATTGTGCACTTAACTTGTTCAAATTATTTGAGAATAGAATTTTAAGTTTATCACTCAACTTCTAATTGTAATTTAAAATTATTTTTAAGTTGAGATTAGTTGTTTGTGACATTTGTTTTGGTGGTAATCTTAGCTGTTAAAGCTACTACCAAACGTCTAAACATCTTCGTCCTTGAACTAAAACAATTTTTCTTTCAAGTGTTGTCTTCTAGGCACTTATTAAAATGTCTACTGTTAATTATAAAGTTTGTATATTTTTTTCTCTTATTTTTGAATATTATAATTTTTTATGGAAAAAAGAGGAGTAATATTTAATTGTATTCTTTTTATTTTGGTTCTTTTGCATTTTCATGATTTTGGTAAAGTTATCTACTTACATGACATAATTTGCTTGAGTATAAGAAAAGCTGTTGAATATCATAAATCTATCATGAAATTCCTGCAACTAAATAGATATACAATCAAAAATAAAACTACGAAGTTTAAGATTAAATTAACTTAAATTAAATATATTATTTTTGTTAAACAGATAAATAAATAGGGAAATGAGATGGAAGGAGACTGTTGTTTCTCATATTCAGATTGCATAGGGTAAAAGTGAAAAACAAATAATTTGTGGGGAGAAATTAAAAAGCTTTTATTCGGCCACATAAAAGTGGTAATTTTTCTTTTAAAACTTATTAATTTTATCCCTATGTAATCATCTATAGTTATATAAATATTTATATAACTTAATTTTATCATATGATTTAAAATTCTTTAGTTTATCTTAAATTTTTATCAAATACAAAATAAATAAAGAAGAAAGGAGTAATAAAATTGTGGGGGAGAAAATGGTGGACGGGAGGACTTAAAAAGCTTTAATTGGATAACTTTGGACCAAAAAGTTAAGGAAGTTTCGTTAATGGGAATGAAATTTAAAATTAGGCCACAAAATATAGCAAAAGTGTTGAACTTCTTATTGCTCTTAAAGAAATTTAAACAAAAAAAATACTCTTAACGAAATAATTTATAGTCACATAATTATTTAGAAATTATTTTATACATAGAATTTAAAAGTCTTTCGTTCATATTAGCTATCATTTAATCATAAATTTTAAAGTTATAACTTGAAACTTTAAAATTTGACTTTTTAAAAATTATATTTGGTCATATTTTTCACTTGAAAAAAAACTAAAATTTTATGAGTGAAAAATTAAAATTTCTCCCAAAAACTATTACTAACTAGTTTGACGCATTTTTTTGAAAATTGAAAACCTTTTGAAGGTAAGATTTCAAAATTTAATCTAAAATTTATAACCAAATAACTATTAAAAATATTTTTTTAAAAAAAATCTAATCAAAAGCTTAAACTCAATGCTCTATCAAATACTATAGCATAAATTAAAGCGAAAAGAGTAATAAATTTGTAGGGGAGACATTAGTGGACGGTAGGAGGACTTAAGAATCTTTTAATTGGGTAAAATTAGTGGACGGTAGGGAGGACTTAAAAAGCTTTAATTGGGTAAATTTTGGACCAGAAATGTAAGGAAGTTTGGTTAATGTGAATGAAACACAAAAGCGGCAAAAAGAGTTTCGTGCTTCGTAAGGATGAAATCATCTTATGTCACACGTAATAGCTGGATCTCACCATGTACTCTTCCCCTTAATTACTTGTACTTCAAAGCATTCATATTCATTAACTTCTTGATTTTTGTTTATTCAATTATTTAGGAATGGTTTTGTAGCTGATTAGAATTAGTAAGGGTATTAGTTATTTCATTTTTTATTTCTCATAAGATAATGTATTAATTTTTTCGTAATTTATAAATATATATATATATATATATATATATATATATATACTAGTTTAGGTGTACGCGCCTTGCGCGTGTACCTCACATTAATGAGTTCAAATATTAATAAAAATATAGTGTAAATAATAATTTGAATATTTTTTTACCTGCAGAGTTCATGCCACTTAAATAGATTGTAAATTGAGTGTTATTCAAACTTTGCTAATATCTCCTTTGTTGGATTAATTATTGTTCTCCATACAAAAAAAAAATCATCGTAAATAATATCTGCTTTTGTCATATGTTTGACAAAATTAAGTTACTTTTTAGTATCCAAAGTGATGAAGTGATTTATATTATTATTTAAATATAAATTTACAATAATTCTATTAGTATAAATATTATTAACACAATCAAGAATGAAAAGTAAAATAAGAAAAGAAACATGGTAAACTCTATCATTACTTTAATTTAGATTTCAAGAAATTAAAATCTTGTAATTTGTGGTAAAAAAATTGTACTTGAGTCACATTCCTAAAAGAAAGCAAATAAAAATTTAGTATTTTATTTATATTTATAATCTATTTAAAATTAAGATGCCTTTAACCAATTAATTAATATTATTTATATTAGTTGTGTCTCTTTATTTATATTTAGATTATTCTCCAATAACTATCGCATGTAGGAAAAAGAAACATGTTTAGGTAGAGAATTTTATCATCAATTAACTCTTTATAGTATCTATGATTATAGAGATAAATTTATTGTGATTTAAGTTTTATTTTCTAAAGTCTTAATATGTTTATGAAGTTAGCAATAGTAAATTATCATGTATTATTGATAGACAATTGCTAAGTGAAAAGATTTAATGTAAATAGAAATACCTTGAATGTCGGAAATTTCAACAACTTGGTGTTTGTTTCCTTGCTCTTCATGATCATGGCCTCATGGATACACTATATTCGAAATAAAACTGAAGGTTATTAACATGTTTAAGAGTTATACACCCCACTTTTTTTCATAGAAATTCAATTGTAAGCTAGCACACAAATTAAACATAAAGAAAAAAATTATACAAGATTGACGATTATAAAAGAAAGTCCAAAGTACAGAAAAGATACAAATAATAAAAAAAAAACTCATCGAAAAAACTCCATGTAAGCAAAAAAAAAACGTGATCCTATAAAGTATAAATTCAAGCTTGAGACTGAACATATAAACAAAAAGAATTCATAGATAAAATTTTGGCATTCGACTACATAATTTATATTAGTGTTTATATATGTACTATTATGCCTATAATTGTATGACAAGTTTTTTAATGTAGTAGGTAACTTTTTTTTTTTTCAAAAATGTCGTAGTTTTTCAATAAAACAAAAAGTAATATTAGCTTACCAAGTTTACGGTAACATCATAACAACTATATTTATGATAATATTTATTTTTTCAAGAAATATATTTTTTTTATATTTTTGGACTCTTAATTTCCTTACATATATTTTAGGACTCTTAATTTCCCCATATATTTTAGGAATCATATTTATATATTTTAGGATTCTTAATTTTTTTTCATATATTTATTTTATTATCAGTTCCATATATTTTAGGAGACCTTAATCTTTAATTTAATAAAATAATAATTGAACTAAAAATTTAAAAAGATGAATCTATCTATTGTAGAGTCTCTTAAGGATTTTTTTTTTCTAAAAATTATTATATTATATTATTTTTTTGGTTTCACGTAGGGGTGATTTTTTTTGTAATTACAATTTTTCAATTATGATAATATATATTTTTTTGGTGGAATAGATATGCATTAATTAGTATATTATTTTTTTGGTTTCACGTAGTGGTGGGCTTTTTTTAGTTACAATTTATTTTATTATTATATTATTTTGTTTTTTTTTAATTACAATTTTTTATTATTATATTATTTCTGAGTTTTTTTAATTATGATTTATTATTATTATATAGTTTTTGTGGGTTTCACGTCAGTGGTGTTTTTTTTTTTAATTATTATTTTTTTAGTTTTAGGTTGGTACCAAGTTATCAGGTAATTTACGGTACATCATAATAGCTATATTTATGATAATTTTTATTTTTTCAAGAAATATTTATTTATTTATTTTAGGACTCTTAATTTCCTTCCATATATTTTAGGACTCTTAATTTTCCTATATGTTTTAGGTTTCATATTTATATATTGTAGGACTCTTAATTCCATTCTATATATTTATTTAATAAAATAAAAATTAAAGGAAAAATATTAAATGATTTTATCTATTTTAAAGTCTTCTAAGGGAGAATGTTTTTTTTTTAAAAAAAAAGTTATTTTTTTTTTTGGTTTCACGTAGGGGTGTTTTTTTTTCAACTAGTTTAAGTGTACACGCCTTGCGCGTGTACCTCATTTTAATGAGTTCAAACATTATATTAAATAGAATATTTATTTAAATAATAAAGATAAATATAATAATTAAATTTAATATTTTTTGAGTATGTAAAGATGGAGAATTTATTTATTAAATCTAATCTTTACCAAAATTATTTTTAAAAGTCGATCGACGTTCATTTACCATCTGTAAATTATAACAAAACAATACAATGATAGAGACATCAAAATAATACAATTAAATCTAATTTTTACACATAATTTTTTTTTAAAGTTGTCCGACACTCATCTGCCACCTGTAAACAATAACAAAATAATATGATAATAGAGATATCAAAATAATACAACTAAACCTAACCTTTACATAAAAGAATTTCTCAAAGCCGACCAACATTTATCTATCACCTGTAAACTGCAATAAAATAATACGATAAAAATGATATCAAATCAATACAATTAAACTTAAATTTTACACACAATTTTTTCAAATTCGACCGAGATTTATCTATGAACTGTAAATTACCACAAAATAACAAACTAATAGAGATATTATGATAATACAATTAAACCTAACCTTTGCCTAATTTTTTTTTTCAAAAACGACCCACATTCATCTAGCATCTGTAAATTAAATTAAAATAATAAGATAATAATGATATCAAAACAATACAATTAAACCTAACATTTACATAAGAAATTCTTTAGAGTCAACCGACATTCATCTACGACCTGTAAACTATAAAAAAAAATATATAATAGTGATCACAAAGCTTCAATTTTGATCCAACTAATTCTTGTTTGAACGAAAATTTTGACTCTAAAGAATGATTTTGAATGAAAACAAAGAATATATATACACACACATGTTGAATTCTATTATGCTGACAAAAAGAGTAAAGAAGTTGAGGGTTACAAAATCAAGCATCCATCAATCTAGACATGCAACCAAATCAAGTTAGATGAGCATTAATCATATTCTCTCAATAGGCAAACCGGTTTGTCTTATAGTTTAATGTACATCTCAATATTTATACTAAGTATTTTCTTAATAGAGTCTTATTTTAGGAGTATTTTTCTAATTGAATAGTAGAAAGAAAAATATTAATTAATTCTCCTACCATATATTTTAGGAGTCATATATATTTTAGGAAGTCTAGTAGAAAGGAAAATATCAATTAATTCTCCTACCATATATTTTAGGAATCCCACATACTTTAGGAAGTCTAGTTAATATAATAAAAAATAATTAAATAATAAATTAAAAAAATAGTAAAAAGACAATTTTGTCTAAAGAAAATTCTTTTAATGAAGGGTAAAAAATCCACATCACTTTTCTGATGGTCTTCACACTTTTAATATATTATATAGATATATAGATAGATTATATTATTATATATATATTATTATCATTATTATTATTATTATTATTATTATTTAGCCGCACGTGCCTCGCACGTGCAACTTTTGATTATCTAAATTAGACGATTTTATCTATTACGAAGGTTTTTAATGAAGTGCAAAAAGTTTAAAACATATATTTTATTGTAAGCATGTCTATATTTTATCATCAGAAATTTCAAGTGGTTAATGAATTTAATATATTGTAGATGTAAATGTAGATTTATAGACTTTTAAAATCTTCTTAAAATCAAATTTAGTTGATTTAGAATTCTTAAACTAATGAAAAAAATATTAGTTGTCCCTTCTAATAAGGAAAGGTTTACCATAAATATATTTAATTAATTTTCAACTATTAAATATTAGATAAAAATAGTAAAAAAATAATTTTGTCTAAAGCAAAGACATTTAATGAAGGACAAAAAGTTGAAACAATATTTTTAAGGCCTTCACACTTTTAATATATATATATATATATATATATATATATATATATATATATATATATATATATATATGATATACGCGCTCCACGCGTGTATCTTACTTCAATGAGATTAATTTTATAAAATTACTTCAACATTATAAAAGAAAATATGTCTTGATTAATAAATAAATGGATCGCTTTATTAAATACAAAAACACTTAAATAGAAAATTAATATGTTCGTACAAAATCATATAAAAATGTTAAAAATCATTTTAAACGACAGTAAGAAAAACTACCAAGGCTAATGACCAAAAAAAGTGTTGAGGTCGAAATAAATAAGGCGTTATGCGGAAGATAATAAAGAATTGCAAACCATAGTGAACACAAATCAGATGACAAATAAATTTATGCTAAAAATCATATTATTGATATGATTTTGATCAATTAATCTACATATTAAAACCTTATATTGATTCTTACATCACATTCCATCAAAATCATGATATAGTTTAATTAGTTGAATTCAAATTTTTAAATATTTAAGCAAACCAACTAAATTAAACAAAACGTATACTTAGCAATTAGCATACACATCCAAACCACAAATTACATTAACAAATACAGCTAGTTTCAGTATTTGCTCGCGAATTTTAAAATTTGTAACTCCATTGATAAAGTTTGTTTGTTATTTCATCGTGTCCCTTTGAAAAAGCAATCCTTGGGCAAATAGGTTCAACAAAATACGGAAAAAAAAAGAACGTAAAAAGTTGATAAAAGTACCATATCTTGAATGTCCTCTCCATGTGTATTCTGAAAAGTACCAACAAATCTGTGAAGCAACAAAGCGTTATATTCCACAAGCTTATGCGTTGTGCTACAACTAACACAAAAATCTTAAACCATGCATGATGACAAAGAGAAACTATAAAAGATTCACAATACATTAAATTTATTTAGTCAATTGAGTATCAACAAATCTGTGAAGCAACAAAGTGTTATACTCCACAAGCTTATGCGTTGTGTTAAAACTAACAAAGAAATCTTAAACCATGCATGATAACAAAGAGAAACTATAAAAGATTTACAATACATTAAATTTATTTAGTCAATTAACCATTATATGACTGATATAAAAAAATATATATATTATTGAAGAGAGAAATTATAAAAGATTCATTATGTATTAAATTGATTTAGTCAATTGACCAATATATGACTGATATAATTAATTAATAAATAAATTCTTGAAGAATAATCTCTCTTAAATAAAACTTCATCTTTCATAAATTGTTAGCAATATTGAAATAACTCCTATTCCAAATAAACCAAAATTCAAGTAGTACGAATGAGTCCTAATATAACCCAAATAAAAAATTAATTTAATAAGAAAAATTGTAATGAGTACTAAACCTAAACCTACTTAACCTAAATCTTATATTTTTTTCTACGACAATTATGGCATAAATGTAGACAATTAATACTCCTAACTATGGCATACTATATTCCTTCCATAAGTTGAAATTACAACTCCTAATTAATATATAATATATATCAACTGGAAATATTAAATTTATTAAGAATAAAGGTGAAAAGACAATTTTGTCTTAAGAAGAGACTTTTAGTGGAGGAAAAAAAGTTCAAACACTATTTATAAGATATAATTAATTAATAAATAAATTATTGGAGAGTAATCTCTCTTAAATAAAACTTATCTTTCATAAATTGTTACCAACATTAAAATAACTCCTATTCCAAATAAACCAAAATTCAAGTAGTACGAATGAGTCCTAATATAACCCAAATAAAAAATTAATTTAATAAGGAAAATTGTAATGAGTACAAAACCTAAACCTTCTTAACCTAAATCTTATATTTTTTTCTACGACAATTATGGCATAAATGTAGACAATTAATACTCCTAACTACGGCATACTATATTGCTTCCATAAGTTGAAATTACAACTCCTAATTAATATATAATATATATCAACTAAAAATATTAAATTTATTAAGAATAAAGGTGAAAAGACAATTTTATTTAAAAAAAAGACTTTTAGTGGAGGGCAAAAAGTTCAAACACTATTTCTAAGGCCTTCACACTTTTAATATATTATAGATTATAGATATAGATATAGATTACCGTTTTTAAATATATATATATATATATATTATTACTATTTTTATTTTTATTATTACTATTTTTATGGCTTCATGTTGGAGAAAGATAAAAGTGTAAAATATTATGCATTCTTACCTAAATTAAATAAAGACTTAAATTACTTTCAAGTTTTTTTTTTTATATAAAAAGTTCAAAACCTAAAAAGAACTAAAAGACTTCAAAATTTTACCTAAAATATGTTTTCTAATATTTGAGAACACGTAGATAATCATTAACTATGAGAGTATTTGTCCTTTGCTAATTATCCTATTTAAGGAATTCTTTTCTAATTTTGCACTTAAACATTAATTAATTCTTTTTAAATTTTTATATATAACTAAAAAAATAGTGAAAAAAGAATTTTGTCTAAAGCATGAACTTTTAATGAGGGTCTTCACACTTTTAATATATTATAGATAGATTATAAATTATAGATATAAATTATAGATTATAGATTATAGATATAGATAAATCTAAAATTCATAAATTAACTTTAAATTTTGGATCCGCAATATATTTTGCTTAAATTTTATAATGGAAGAATTAGTTTTGAAATTGGTTTTTGGGAAACAAATGTTCAATAAGTATCATATGTTATATTATGCTACGAGTAAATGTATAAAAGGTCACAAAATTAATTGTTTTATAATTGTAGGGAAATTTAGGGTGTTTTTGATTGAAAGAAACCAAGTAGAAATTAAATAGGATAAAAAAACGGATGTTTTAACCAAATAGGAAAAAAAATGGGTGTTTTAATCAAATTGGGGAAAAAGTTAATTTTGGAAAGAATTTAATTGTAGAAAAAATTTAGTATAGTATTTATTTTGGTAAAATACGGTTTTGTCTAAAACGCACTCTTTTAATAAAGGGTAAAAAGTTCAATTCTCTTTTCTAAAGACCTTCACACTTTTGATATATTATAGATATAGATATAGATATATATTATTTATGTACATTTTTGAATAGCAAACCAAATAGCATATCAACTTAAACATGCATATTCATTAGGGGAAAAGGCATCGTTTCCACCTCAAACTATACCCGAAAAGACGAAGCCACACCTAAACTATACTAGTGACCTATTACACACCTAAACTATAAAAAAGTGAAACTATTTACACCCTGTCAGGCTACCACCACTTGCATGTGGTGTAGTGTTTTACACGCGCTGTCACATCAGCACCACGTCAGTAAAAAATATCACTTTTTTATAGTTAAGGTGTGTAATAGGTCACTTATATAGTTTAGGTGTGGATTCGACTTTTCGACTATAGTTTGGGGTGGAAACGATGCCTTTTTCCTTAATATTTTTAGCCGTTTACTTTTGTTATTTAATAGGCTGGACGCGCCTAAAATAAGTGTAACACACGCGCCTTAGAATGGGGGTCGCGGGGAGGTAATAATATCACTTTTATATAATTAAGGTGTGTAATAGGTCACTTATATAATTTAGGTGTGGCTTAGACTTTTCTTGTATAGTATGAGGTGAAAATGATGCCTTTTCCCTATTCATTAGAAACTATTTCATCTTCTATTTCGATTGTATTATTACTGTTGTTTCATTTGTTTTGGTAATCTTACTGTTCTTACCGTCAATTAACAGTAACAAATTGGTAAATAAAAAATGAATTAGGTGAAATTTCTTAAAATATCTAATCATTCCATATTTGATATAAATAAAAAAAATATGAGTAACCAATGGATAGTATCAATATTTATATTATTCATTGCTTCTTATTACGTAATAAATAAATAAATTCTCCTAGATTACAAGCATTTCTTTCCTTCTCTTACCCCATTTAGGGTATGTTTGACATGAAAAAAAATATTTTCATGATTTCCTAGAAAATATTTTTCTGAAAAATATGTGGTCGTGAGTCAAATTTTGAATCAAGGTCCGGATTAAATCTCAGGTCGAAGTAGGGTAGGGTCGGGAGTCAATACCCAAGTCGAAATAACGCTAGGTGTTGGGTCGAAATTTAGAGTCGGTTCACGAATTAAGGTCAGGAGTCGGGTCCCAAATTTAGGATTAAAAGTTATATCCCAAGTCAAGGTGGGGATATGAAGTCAATATAGGGTGTTGGGGTCATGAACTGAGAGTTAAGTCCCTAGTTAGGATCAAAATATGTGTCTTGGTATGGGTTCAAAAGTCTGCTCCTAGGTCAGGAGATGAATCTCAAGTCGGGATAGAATGTTGGCTCTTAGGTCAGAGTTAGGCTTGAGAATCAATTTTTGAATCAGGATCGAGAGTAATCAGGTCTCAAATCGGGGTTAAAAGTGAGGTCTAGAATCAAGGTAAAGAATTGGATTCCCATTTGAGATTGAAATACAGGATCAAGGTTGAAGTCGAGAGTTGGATCCTAAGTTAAGGTTAAGAGGCAACTCTCAGCATAGGGTCAGTATTTGAGTCTTAGGTTAGATCTTGTGCTCATGCTCGATGTCGGGTGTCAAATACCTGGTTTGGGCCGCATTTCGATTGAGCTCGAGTTTTGATCGAGTGTCAAGACGGGTCCTAGCTAGGTCGGGAGTCAGGGTCGAGGTCAAGGTCGGGAGTAAGATTCGAGGTCAAGAGTAGGGTTTGAGGTCAAGGTCAAAATCAGAAAATTAGATCTTGGATCAAGAGTCAAAAAGTAAGATCACGAGTTAAAAAGGTGAGTCTCGAGTAGGGTCGAAAGTTACAAGTCAAGACTGGTTGAGGTCGAGAGTCAAGGTCAAGGTGCGTCCTAGTTGGGGTCAGGGTAAATGTTGGGAGTTATAATTAAGGTCAGTGTCAAAGTTGGGAGTCAAAAATTAGGTCTCTAGTCGAGATTTAGAAGTCAGGATCTCGAATCGGGGTTGTGAGATGAGTCTTGAGTTAGTGTCGGGATTTGAATTTTGGGTTGAGGTTAGGAGTTGGGGTAGAGAGTGGATTTTAAGTCGGGGTCGAGAACTGAGTTTAAGATCGAAATTCGCATCTTAAGTTTAGGTTGGGGTCTAAAGTGGGGTCCCCGTAGGGATTATATTTGTAGCCGAGAGCCCAGTCCTATTTCTTGGTTCGTGGCTATAGTCGAGTCTAGGGTCGATATTGGAAGTTGGTTCTCGGGTTAGGATCCATTTCAGGTAGTCATGAGGTTTTTAAAAAGTTTTGAAAAATCTTTTCATAATTTATGTTGGGAAGTCACTTTTCTTAATTAGAATAAATAAAAGTATTTTAAAAATATTTAAGCCAGCTAAATATGAGAAAATTGAAAAATATTTCTTCACGCCAAGATATCCCTTATATTTGTTTTTTTAGAAATTTCTGCACTTCTCATACTTTAAGAGGAGTGTACACAGTTGATGGATACCTATGGATATTTTATGATTAATAATATGTGTTGATCATTTTTTGAAGAGAAAATGGCCAAAAGCCCCCCCAACCTTTACCCCAAATCCCAACTACACACCTATACTTTGCGGGGGTCCTATGACCCCCCTGAACTATTTTAAAGTGGAATATTTACATCCCTAAAAGCTCATGCCCAGGCATTGTTTCAGGCAGTGAGCTGCACTCGCTGCCACGTCATTTTTTCTTGCCACGTTATTGCCACATTATTTTTTCTTTTTTTACTCTAAAAAATTAATTATTTAACATTATTATTTCCTTTTCTCTTCCACTGCACCACTTCCATGGCCATTCTTCTTCAAAAAAGCTCACCTGTTCTTTTCTTTAGTTTCATTTCACTTTGTTTTCCACTCATTTCTTTAATTTTCATTTCTTTAGTTTTGGATTGGATGCCATTGTTGAATTCCATTGACAAACTAATTCATCTTCTCCGAATTGTCAAAACCATTTCTTTAGTTTTCATTTCACCTAATTTGTCGTCTTCTCCGAATTGTCAATGGAACCAATAGGCTTCAGTGCTCCTTTTTCTTTCCTTTTTTAAAAAAAATTCTCAACTATGAAAATTGATGTTGAATTTATGATTGTGAAAAGATTTGGTGTTGATTTTGATTATGGTGTTGATTTGATCGTTTCAATTTCAAGAAATGTGGATTTGAATGATGGTTTATGATTTGAAATTGAAAATTCAATCGATGTAAAATTAAAAGATTTTAAGATTCCACAAAATGTGTATAGAGCATTGTTGGAAGTTTATATTTCATTTCATGAGAATGATGATTCTTGATATGATAATTTGGTTAATGAGTATGTAAGTTTGAATAATCTTAGTGTTCTGAGGAATAGAGCTTTTAGGAAGGTGATTGTTAGTTTGGATGAAATGGTAGTTGGTGTAGTTTGGCATTTATTGTGATTTATATCGGAGAAGATACAAATTAGTTTTGGATTGGATGCCATTGTTGAGTTCTTGAAGCTGTCATTGTTGAGTTCTTGAAGAAGAAGAAGAAGAAGAAGGAAAGAAAATGAATAAAGAATAATAATAATAAAAAATGAATAAAGAAAATTTAGAAAATTAAAAATAAATTTTTAATAAAAAAAATTCATTTTCACTTTCTTTAAAGAGAGCGAAACACACTCTCTTGCCATGTCAGCGTTCAGTGGGGTAAATATTCCACTTTAAAATAGTTTAGGGGGGTCATAGGACCCCCGCAAAGTATAAGTGTGTAGTTGGGATTTGGAGTAAAGGTTGGGGAGGCATTTGACCATTTTCTCTTTTTTGAACCATTTTTTGAAATGATAAAATTCGCAACTCATTTGGGTTGGGTTGTGTTGGGTTGGGTTGTGTTGAACGAATAACCATAAATATTAATCATTTTATCTTTCCCTTCGTCAAAACTTCTCTTTTCTCTATATAAATATTCGTTAGAGCTTCTTTCACTCTTTTATTTCAATTTTATCACTACTTTCATTCCTTTTGCGTTGGTTATTTTACTATTTTTGTTGTCAATATTTCTCTTTTTTTAGTATATTCATAGAGCTTCTTTCACTCTTCCATTTCTCAAGTTTGTTTTTAAAACATACGCCTTGAGCTGAGGGCCGATCTCGAAAACCACCTCTTCACCTCACACAAAATAGGGATAAAGACTGCAAATGCATTATCCGCTCATGTCCACTATATAAAGTAGAGGAAAATTTAAATGCAATTGGACCATTAAATTTTGGTTTAGTCAAATTAAAGGCGTTCAAGTATTTTTTATATGCACCTGATTTTATTAATTTAGTGCTTCATGTAATTTTTTTAGTAAGTAATGAGTGAGTTGCCTTTTTAAAACTAGTTATGCTTGTTTTTTCCCTACTCCGACAATCATGGTAAACAAACAAAGGAAAGACATTCTTTGACATAGAAATCTAAAACAAAACTATTTGAATATGTGGAGTCAAGAATTCTAATAAAAAATATTAAAATATTACATTGAAAATTCAAACTTGTATTTAGAAGCATATTGAACTACCTTTCTAATTACATTAGAAGAGGATAACTTGGTATTGAATTAGAGGGATGGGTTAGAGAGAGATAGTCTCGTCCCTCTCTAAACACCTTTATCATATCTTCATCTTATTTAATCGAAAATCCTTCCCTTATCCTCATATATGCAAGCCTCTTCTACTACTCTCACGACTGAACTCTCAATTGATATCCAAATGATGAATATCAAACTCTCATATAGAGATATAGCTTCGAATAAGATCCCGACCTCTGATCTTCCTATGGATTGTGCATTCCCTGAGGAGGATATTGAAGACCTAGATGATAACCTAGTTAATTTATCGGTGGAAGACAAGAATCTCTTTTATGCACCATAGCAATTCTCAATCATAATCAAGGCCTTTGGGAGTAAATTTACTCATCAATACCTCAAGACAAAGTTGGAATCCTTGCGGAAGCTATGCAAACCTCTTTGCCTAATTGATCTTGGGTTTGACTTCTTCACGGTAAAATTCAAGAATCTAGAAAGCTACGCTAAAGCTTTTAATGAGGACCATGGTTTATTGCAAGGAGCTTCTTATTAGTTAGGAAATAGAAACCAAACTTTGTCCCTAGTAAAACCCAGATCGACTCCACAACTATCTGGATTCGACTACCCAACTACCCACAGAGTTCTTTGACCTATATATTCTAGAAAAGATAGGCAGGAAGATAGGGAAACTCCTAAAGGTTGATGCTTGTACCTCTTCCATATAAGGGGAAGGTATGCCAGAATTTGTGTTCAAATCAACCTAGGGATGCCGGTCAAAACTTCAACCACTATCGACAATCATAAACAGAGTCTAGTATATGAAGGAGAGAAGATCTTTTACAAACCGTGCAGACTTTTGGGTCACATAGCTCAAAATTACAACGGACAGGAAGTCATTCAACTTCCGGAATCAGCCTCAACCAGATCTCTCTCCGTCCCGTTGGAGCAAGCAAAGGATGAATATAAAATAGTCACTTTTGCAAAGAAGAAAATATTCGAGCGGCTACCTGAGTCCCCCTCAAAATTGGTAACACCAGACTCCAAAGATAAGCAACTAGCGGCAGTGCCAGGTAGGTTCTCTAAACCTACTTCTCCCCAGCCCACTTTGGCCAACCTTTCCAATAATAACGGTGTGATCGACTCGCTAAGGCAACAACCTCAGGTTGGTCCACATTGGGGCAGTGGAAATAATGGGCTCTTCTCGGTCCAAGAAGAGAAATTCTCCGTCCCTACTTCTTCTAACCTAACTCCTATGTCCAAATTTGGACCTGGCCCAAAGTCTACTAATCAACAGATTAAGTTGGACCAAACTTGGGCCCAATCAGCCAATCTCCCCCCCCCCAACTTTTTTTGACCCAATAACTTCTTGGCCCAACTTGTCTTTGGACTCGAGTTTTGTTCCTCCTTCTAAGCCCAACTCTAAGATAAATAATACGAGTATTCTTCCTCTAATATTAAACAGTGTTCCTTCTGTCTCATTAATGAGAAACAAAATGAGTGATCTCCTGGTTGGGCCCCATTCTAGACAGCTCATCATGGGCTCTCAAAAGCCTAGAGATATTACCACTCCCATGTCGGAAAAAATAAAAATCCTAAAGATATTACCACTCCCATGCTGGCAAAAATCTTTTCCACTCCTTAGTGCGATTTGATGGATATTGCCTCCTATGCAGACATAACATTTAATGCTATTAAGTTTTCTAAAGCGAAAACTCTCCACATTCCCTCCTCTGATTCTAACTTAAAAGATTAGTTGGTTACCATGCAAACTAGTTCAGGCCAAAACAATGAGCTATCCATCATCCTCAAATATGATCACCATGTTCACAGAGTTATTATCTCCAACTCATACTCTGGCATCTTGGATGGAAATTTGCTTATCCAATCCGACTGTTCCCCTTTACCTATAATGGGAAGGAAATCAGATGAAAATATTTATTCAGGACTGTCACAACTCGAGACTACCCCCTAGTCGTAATACGGTGGATAGAATCATAAGTGATCCAAAGATAACTCATGTACTGACATGATACTTGAGCAACTGATTTATAATGTAACTAAATTGACTGAGCAGAAACTTAATCATGAGAAAGTCTGAATAAATGAAATACTGATAAATTTTACAACATGATAAAACTGAGGAAAGAAACTTGAATTATATGTAATGATTCTGACTGACTATCTATGAAGCCTCGATTATACTGACTATAAATAGATGAGATATATTTCCAACTACCACTAATCAATACATATGAATAATAACAATATAGTACACGAACTGCAACTGACTGGAGTCCCTAAAATAAGAGAACTCATCACCTGATGGTTGGAGCTGTAAACTGTCTGATTATAATGTGTGGGCTACAACTGGTACCTACATTAAGAAACAATGTAGACACACAAATGTATTTGTAGTCAGTACTTCTGGAATGTACTGAGTAAGTGGGGTGAATCCAATAACTAAACTGAATAGATACAAAATCTTAAAACATGCATCTTAAGTGCAAGTAGACTCACCAAGAGATTGAAACCAACTGAACAGCTGAAGTACCTTAAAACATGAGTAACAAATATAATCTGATAAGCTGGTGAATCACTACACTTAGTTTCTTAAATCTTTACTTTTGTAGAATAAGTAAAACTGAAACTGAGAAGAGGTAAAACATAAATATTGTATGTACATCTCATGTATAGTTGAACATGCTGTAAAACTAAACTAAGGATCATGTATGGATACTGAACATGAAAAACATGAACATGTAAAACTGAGAATGCAAGACCAAGCATAAACATGTACTGATATGATCTAAATAACTGAATAATTGATATCTGAATAACTGATATTTGAATAACTGAATAACTGATGTCTGAATACTTGGTCATGCAAACATGAAATGACACACTTTGAATACTGTACTGAGACTATGAGAGTTATTATGTAACCGACATGCCTCACTCTGAGCTAATTGGGGTCCAACATGTAACTCAGTTGAAAGGGTATCAGTACCTTGCCACGGGTACTAACACATGGCTGTGTGGATCCACTAAACTGATGTCTCGCAGGACTAAGGAGTCACCCTCTACTGGCAGGTGCCCCTAAAAGAGTGTCTACCTTCTACTTACAGGAATACCTCTAATACCTACGCTGGCTACGTAGTTCTGGAACTCAGGGACTACTACTAAATGTTACACCCTCTACTAGCAGGTGAGCCCCCGTCCTTAGGTTCGGTCGGTGCTAAATTCTACTCCTAATTGAATGACCCTGGTATTATTATGGATCTAACATGATGTGGTGCTATACTGAAAAGTACTCAACATGAACATGGTGGTCTGAATAAAATAATAAAATATGGTCTGACTGACTTGTAACTTAAAATGGAAAACATGTAAAAACATATAGGTATCGGGTGTTCATAACCCTCCAGTGCTGAATGATCACAAAATAGGATAACAACTTTAAAACGGTGATATAAAATCATAGTTCAAAGACCCAAACATAAGGCATTTCAATAATTGATTGAAATACATGAACTTGAACATGAGGATAAGTTAAACTTGAGAAAACAACATATTCATATGGATTACTGCATGAATTTGATAGTTAACATGAAATCGATTGAGTATAACATGGATTCTTGAAAGTTTAGAACACGAAATAACTTAATTTACGTGGAAACACATATGGACATGGCTTGAATTCAAATTTCAAATAAAAGCATGGGTTAAATTCATCTTGAACATGTATAAATTCATACTTTAAACTAAAAGAGGGTTTTTGGGCTCAACGGGTGAATGAAATCCATTGATAAATACCCTACATATCGTAGTTAGATGAATTCTTGAAGGAAACTTGAAATTGAAACTTGAATCCTTAAATTCTTGAGGAAGAAATCTTGAATTTTTCGTTCTTGGGAAAAGAGGCTTGAATTTCTCGTCCTTAGGGAGGGGGAGGGTTTCTACGTGAGAAATTTTGAGGGTAATGGGCAAATAATGCCCTTTTGACTGTCCCAAATCGTGTTTTGGACGACTCGGGTTGAGGAAAAAAAAACCAATTGCCCCTTGGCCCTTTAAGAAGCTGGAATTGTGAGGGAATAACCTTTGTGGCGTGACTCCTATTCCCTAGGAACAGCCCTCATGATGCAACCCTATAGCAGAGGCTTATTGTTTCTTACAAAAATGGTCATAACTTTTCGCTTGGGTATCAAATTAAGACAAAATAGGTATCGTTGGAAAGATAATTTAATTAACTATAATTTGGTGGGTCTTGAGCTGAAAAATTCAACATATTTAAAAATTTATACATATTCAAAGTTGATCCTTGTAGAATCAAACACTAAAATTTGGCCAAATAAAAAACTCTTAGCTCAACTTTGCTCTAAGTGTTTCCTATGAACATTTTTTACCTCATAAGTACTCTTAGAACTAGGATAATACTCATGACACATGTAATTTAATGTAAATTATGGGATTAGAGTTTGCACACGTAGGAATAATGGTTTAAAGTCTAGCCCGAAAATGTGGAGTGTTACAAGGACTCGAGCTACTTAGCACAACTAGCCATGGAGTGCCTCAACCAGGGTGTCTAGGGATTTGGTCCAAATGTATGAATGATGACTCTATTCCAAGTGGTCAACACATCTTTTCAGGAAGACCTCACTCTAGCAACCATTTCAGACCTGATAACTCAAACAAACTTGAGTCTACCTTTCTTCCCACCACCAATTCCAAATCTCCTAGCTCAGAGTGCAAATTTTATGAATTTCTCTGGGGAAAACCTGCTGACCCCATACCCAATTCCAGCTCCATCCATCTCACCTCTTCTCCAAACCCTGGAAATGCTAGGAAGACAAAAAACCCTAGAATCTTTGAGAGAAAATAATAGAAAGATGGAGAAGTTACTGGCTCAATTAAGAATCCCTAAGACAGATGTTATCACTTTAGAAAGGCCTGCAAACTTGCAATTCATGGAACTTATACACGAAATGGTATAATTGTGTTGCTGCCTCAGGAGCTTTCCAAATTAGAAGAAGGATTAAATATCCCAAGCCTTATGATAGGGGAATATTTCATTACCAAGATCACACCTCTATCCAGGAAGAGAAAAGCCCCAGAACAGGCAGGGCCATCCAACCATCCTTAGAAAGAAAAAGCAGTGTTGAGAGAGAACTCTCAAGCCCCAAACTAATCATGCAGAACTGTATAATATGGAATGCTCAAAGTGATAATAACTCAGAGTTTAAGAGACACCGCAAGTCAGTAGTCAGTATCCACCAACTTTCAATCCTTACTCTCCTTAGAACCAAGATGACTAACCATGAGAATCTTGATGATGAACTTGGCTATCCTTGTCACATCCAGTCAAGTGCCATAGGTAACTTAGGAGGTATTGGTATTTTGTGAAAGGATAAAACCATCACTATTAATGGTATTGCCATCTCTCCTCAAGCTATTGATGTCACAGTTAAGGTTAGTTATCCTCTTTCTTGTTGGACATTTAGTGCAATATATACTAATACTGATTTTACTATTACGAGACAATTATGGGACCAACTTATGGACATTTTTGATTCCATAGACTCATTAGATAGTGATTCCTGGCTTGTGGGAGGGGATTTCAATGAAATTCTGAAAGCCTCTAATAAAATTTGGTGGTAACATGATTAACATCACTAGGTCCTTCATTTTTTGGGATTGCATAAATTACTGCACTCTTATTGATTTAGAATTTTGGGAAAGTAAATATATCTTCTCTAACATGAAATACAGGAATAGACAGTCTTATCTTAGAGAGACTGGATAAGTCCTATTGAGATTTTTGGTGCGATACGTGAAAATCGTTGTGAGCTACTGAAAAAGGGATGAACGGAAATTTGGGCTTCACCACGATGCGGGCTAATCACGATGCTTCACAGAAAATCGGACAATTGCAATTTTGCACCTCATCGCAATGCGGTGCTCTACTATTTTTCACTAAAATCGTCATAACTTCTCGACCAAGTATCGAATTAAGGCGAAATTGGTATCGTTGGAAAGCTTGTTTAATTATCTACAATTTGGTGAGTTTATAGCTGAAAAATTCTTCACGTACCAAGAGTTATACATTTTTAAAGTTGTCTCTTGACACACTAGGAGCTAAACTGAGCTAGAAAAAATATGAGTATCACAAGTACCAAGTTCTTTCATACTTCTACTCTGGACAGAAGAAGGAGAAATACCATCACCTCTCTGCATGAAAATGATGTCTAGCTCCATGATCAAATTGAAATCAAGGAAGCTATAATATCTTTCTATACTTCTCCGTTCACCACTGATCACCAAAGTGTTAACCATAGATGTCAATCTAATCCTTCCATCTCTAGGTCTATCTACTCTTTTGATAGGCTAGAATGGTCGTTCATAAGACAAACTCTATCTTTTTTCAACTTCTCCCTAGATTATCCAAACTTATCATAACCTGCATTTACACATCCTTCATTTTTATTTTTGTCAATGGAAGCAGAACTCTTAACTTCATGACATCTAGGGGTATAAGATAAGGGGACCCTATGTCACGTTACTTGTTTATCCTATGCATGAAACTCCTATCTAGAAGTATTAATCATGAAGTTGATATCCTCCAGTGGACTCCTATTCAGATCAGTAGAAGCCAGAAGGAGACCCCATATTTCTCACCCCTTCTTTGCTGATGACCGACCCTCTTTGCTAGAGTTGATAGAGATAACTGTAACACCATCAATAAGACCCTGGAAAGCTTTAGCACCCACTCTGGCCAAAATATTAACCTTATAAAATCCAAGGTTGTTTTCTCTAATAATTGTAATAATGCTACTCGGGAAGACTTTTTCTCCATTCTTAACATCAAGGCTAATAGCTCCTTTGGGTAATACTAGGGCTTTTCCATCTTCCATGGGAAACCTAACCTGGCTAACTTCTAATTTATTATTAATAATATGAATATCAGGTTAGTACGGTGGAAGACTAAGTTTCTTAATATGGCTGGCAGGACTACTTTTGCCAAAGCCTATCTGAGCAGCATTCTCAACCATGTTATTTAATACATCCTCATTCCCAGTACAATCCATAGACTCATTAAAAAAACCCAAAGTTTTTTTATGTGGAAAACTATTGCCTCCATAAATAAGATGCATATGGTCAATTGGAACACTATCACTAAGCCCAAACATGTTGGAGGTTTATAGATGCAAAAAGCTAGCATCAAGAATAACACCCTTCTCTGCAGTATGTCCTAGAGGCTTCACTCCAACTCCCCATTCTTATAGGCCAGAATACTCACAAATAAGTTTAGTGTGAATCCCAATAGAATTAAACCTCCCCACTCCAAGACCTGAAAAAATATCCAAAGGGGTTGGAACATCTGCCAGAATGTCATCTAGTGGTCTGTCCATGATGGTCAAAAAGTAGATGCCTGGAAGGACAGATGGGTCTCAAATCTCCCCCCCTTTATCATATTATCCAGGGTCCTCTTCCTAACCCATGTCCATTCCTTCAGCTTTCTTCTACTTGGCATAATGGAGTCTGGAACTTAGACTCCATTCATTTTGACATCCCCAACAATATTATATTCACCATTTATAACACTTTTCCCTAGTTTCAGAGCCCAAACTGACATTTCTCTCTGGCTCCTAAATGGAAATGGCATTTTCTCCTGTAGAAGTACATATCAACACTTATCTGAGAAAAGAGCAATCTCAACCCATAATCCTCACCATTTGGGTTGGATTTGAAAAGCTAGAATCCTTAACAAGATTTTATTTTTCCTCTGGCTAGTTTACCATAATAGTCTTCCTACCAAAGCAACTGTGTTCCATAGAGGCATCAATATCCTTCCCTCCTATCATATCTATCACCATCCTCTTGAAGATATCCAACACCTTTTCTTTGAGTGCAATCATGTTAAATCCCTATGGGTAGATCATATCTAAAGTTACAAAAGTGACATCACCATTCATCTCCAATTGTTTACTCCTTCTAATTGGGAGATTATTTGGAAAATCTTGAAATACTCCAACTTTGACAATACTATTGATTAGGCAATCCTTCCTTTTTATTTATGAACCATCTGGTAAACTAGAAACAACAATGTTTTCGATAACAAATGCATCTTACCCTCTTTTAAAGCTGCCTACGCTGAGGCAGTGGAGTTCTTCCATCTCAAACCTCACTCAAAGCCTCATACTCACAACTCCATCATGGTTAGTTGGATCCATCCTCCTAGGAATTTTTACAAGCTCAACAGTGATGGCTCTTGCTTAAGGAACTCAGGGAAGGGAAGAATATGGGGATTTTTAAGGAATTCAAATAGAAATTGGGTACTGGGTTTCTCTCAAAGCCTTAGTATGCTACTAATAACTTTATGGAGCTCACATCACTTAGATTAGGGTTGATATTAGTTCTGGAGCACAACTTGTGCTCTATTGAAATTAACATTAATTCAGAAGAGGTTATTCAAGTGCTTAGAAAAGGAAACCTACTCTATAACCCTATCATTAATGAATACAGATTGCTGATAGGAAGTCTGGGAGGACCACCTGTTCACCATAGCTACAGGAAACAAAACAAAGTTGTTGATGCCCTGACAAAGAAAGGAGCCAAACGGGACTATTTTGAAGCTTGTAAAATATTTGTTGCACCACCCCTTTTTGTAGCCCAATCAGTATGGCCTGATATGGAAGGAACAGGCTACCTTAGGAATGTACCGTCTTTGTTTTCTAATGGGCATCGCCTATCTGTTTTTGTAATAGAGCCAGATTGAGCTCCAACTTAATAGACAATTTTCTTTATCTAAAGTATTTCTGGTTTACAAAAATAAATAAATAAATAAATAAATAAGGTACGTTAGAAGCATCTCTTATATTTTATAATATGTATTTATCTGGACCCCTTTTGACTATCGGAATAGCCAAAAAGGATAGTTTAATACAACCATATTTTTGTTTATAGAAAGAAGAGGTATAATTGTTAACGTCTAAAGGATGCCTAATAGTAAGCATAAACGTAACAATGTGAGATGTATCATCAGTATTGCGGTGAAACTGTACGTACGTACTCCTTTATCTTTACTAAAGGATCTTATAATTTCTGCAAATAAAATCATCTTTGTTATAAAGTTCTTTAAACTCTGACATATAGTAAGATTTTTCGATACAAATTAAATTAATTAAATTTTAAAATGGACATCGACTATGGTGGAATAGCTACTTAGAATTTTTACTAAATTAAAGGAATTCAACATATAGTGGGCGTTTGGCCATGAGAACCTAAACTTTTGAAGTTAGAGTTGGGGTTTGAGTTGAAGTTGAGGTTGAAATTGAAGGAGTTGTGTTTGTCCATGAATATAATCAGGGTTGTTTTTGAATTTTTGTGAGAGAAGAAAGATGGACAAAAGTGAAATAACTTTTTCTTGTTTTTCACTTTTCACTTTTCACTTTTCACTTTTCACATACAACTCCAAGTTATTTTTGAAATTCTCATGACCAAATATCAACTTGAAGTTGTATTTGGCATAAAGTGATTTTTTTTTTTCAAAAAAGTAAAAACAATCTCATGATCAAACGAACCCATAAAGTCATATTGATTCAATATATACCCAGGATCTAAGTGGGGTGGTGTATAACACTCTTATTTTTACTTAGTGAAAATAAAGAGACTATTTTCGACAAGACTCTTGACTAAAACATTCGACAATATACATCAAACTAAAAGTGACCTTATAATTTTCCAATATGGATGCATGGATAAACATTAGTTCTGCTAGATAGTTATTAGATTAATAATAAATTATCTATAAAAGAAGCATTTGGTATGTAAAAAAGGAAAGTAGAAAAAAGGAAAAAGACAAGACGTTTACGAAACATGTATTTTTACTAGAGGTAGCAAAATCGTGTCCAGCCGTAGAGAAACAAAAAGCGGGAGCTTAGCTTGCAGCAGCCAGCTACAATAACAACAACTTGCTTTGGTCATTCAATTCAGTACGAGACAACACACAATTTTAATTAAGAAAATTTAAAATATAAAGACGTAAATATATGAATTAATCAAAGAGAATTTAATATCTATTATATATATTCGTAAAAAAATAATTTTAATTATATATAAATAATATAATTTTTCATCAAGGAGATAATTCAAATAACCCTAGCTCCGACCCTGAATTCATTGTGCCAAAAGATTCTTGTGGTTTTTGGTATTGAATATCTCTATCATCTCCATCTTTATCTATGTATGTAATAGGGACAATTGATAAATATAGATTGAAGGCAACATGTGACGTATAGGTTTTTAATTCTAACTATATTTACACACACAAATACATATGTACACGCATGTTTATTTTAATTAAATTCAAGAAAAAAACAAGAATTATGATGGAAGAACTCAACACAAATTCGATTTTTGTAATAATATTTAGGCCATCACATATTCGTGGTGTAAAATAATTGTGACAAAATAAAAACACCGCAAATGTTTGTGATAGATTTGTTTCCGACGCAATTTTTTTTTATTTAATTTATCTTGTTAATTAATTGTGACATAATCATTATTTCCGTCACAATTTTGTTACAGAATATTGTTTGTCATAAATTTTATTTTTTGAAAATATTCAGTACAAAAATTGTGACAAATCGATATGTATCACAAATTTTTAAGCTCTTTGGGGGCGACCGCCTATCAATTTGAATTGTCCTCCTTTGCCGAAGTTGAAATCGACCCTGGATTTGAGGGGAGGAGTAGATCCAAAGAATCCTTACATTTTGTCGTAAATTTATTATAATAAGATTTGTCTGAATTGTGGGAGATCATCATATTCGTGATAAAAGTTATATATTTACATTGATCAATTCTGTCATAAAATCATTCATGAACTTGCATATTCTTTTACATATTAATGTGTTTTTCTTTTAGCGATATTAATATATCACTTTCTGGGTTTAAGTTTTTGTAATTCTATTTGGCTGAGCTTAAAGTTTACCAAAAAAATTAAAAATTTCTGATATTTATGATCTTAAGCATATCAAATTATGTGTAAAAATAGATTTTTTAAGGTTTCTAAATTTAAACATATCACTATAAATACTTGTAATTAATTGATAAAATGAGAATTTTAAGTTTTTTTAATAAATAAATAAATAAAATTATTCTTTTAGAATTAAATAAATTAAAAAGAATTAGTGGAAGTGTTACAAACAAATATAGGGTGGAATAAATTCTATTTTGTAATTCTATTTGACTGAGCATAAAGTTTACAAAAGAAATAAAAATTTATGATATTTGTGATCTTAAGCATATCAAATTATGTGTAAAAATAGACTTTCTAAAGCTTCTAATTTTAAACATATCACTATAAAAACTTGTAATTAATTGATAAAATGAGAATTTTAAGTTTTTTATTAAATAAATAAATAAAATTATTCTTTTAGAATTAAATAAATTAAAAAGAATTAGTGGAAGTGTTACAAACAAATATAAGGTGGAATAAATTCTACACCCATTAACATAAAATCACACCATTAAACATTGCAGGTATTGATAAGAAGAGGGGGATTCCCACCTCATTAATCTTTCCTTTCATAATGACCCTTTGAGTTGTCAAAGAGTTGGAAATACCAAAAATTTCAATATATCATATTCTCATTTTGGATATAATGATTCTTTTATTGCATTCAACTACCTATCAACTTCCATTATTTCTTAGTGCTCTTCACTTTGCCCTTTTTTATTCATTATTACATAATGATCATTGGCAAATTAATTAAATTGAATTGGGATGCAAACAAATGCAAAATTATTAAAAGAAAGCATATAATAACACCAACTACTATTTACAGGGGATAAAGTTTAGCCTGTCTCTCCTGCACCCACTTAGGTCCTTCCCCGGGCCCCTCGCAAGGGCGGATTCAGAGAATAACTTACATATTCACCGAAATTTATGTTGGGTTCTAAGTTAGACGTGTTAATGAAAAATGGAGGGAATAATTGGAGGAAAAGTGAAATGTCACTTAAGAAAGTCAAGTCTACCCAAATTGGTGGGAGAAAGAAACTTTGTTGTGTTTATATTAAGAAACATTCTTTCATGTGGATAGTGGGGCACCAATAAAGAGATTCCTCGCGTCGTGTCGTCGCCGCTTTGCTTGGCTTCAGATTTGGATTTGAAAAATTGTCGAGAGATTAATTTTATGGACAAAATTTATTTGAAACTTGAAAATAAGTGAAAGTTTAATCCAATGGAAATATTTTTCTCCATGTGCCGACACGATCCTTCGAGGAAAAGGCACACTGTTTCGGTAAAAGAAGCGACTTGCGTAGAAGGCCTGGCGCAGAAGCCAATGGAATAGCGCAAATGCCACCACAGGTCTAGCGCGGACTGGGCGCAGACAGATGCTGTTTTAGAAAAGTTGCCTCTTTTCATGAACCATTGCTTCCTTTTCAAAGGGACACTTAATGGCTATAAATATTTGAACTTATCCTCAGGTATAGTACGAATTTTAGAGGCTGGCTCTGCCTGGCGTAGGTACAGCACAGAAGCCACTAGAATGGCGCAAATGCCACCTGCAACCTCAGGTCCAACGCATGTCCAGCGCGAACAGGGCATAAGCAGGTATTGTTTCATAAAAGTTGACTCTTTTCATTAATCATTGCTTCCTTTTCAAAGTGACACTTAATGGCTATATATACCTGAACTTATTCTCAGGTATAGGTACAAATTTTAGAGTTGAAAACAATCTTCTTTTTCTTAAAAATTCTCTTGTGATCATCAAACTGTTGAGTGCGTTCGAAGTTTTTGAAAGTTTGAGGTACCGCTACTTTCAGAAAGTAAACCATTTTATCTTGGGAGGGAAGATTCCATAACTTCAGGTATTTGAGGAGAATAAATTTCTTAAGGACACACTATGAAGTCGTTGGACTTGGTTCTAAAATTTCTGCTTCATTTTTATTTCTTAAAAGTTGATAAATACTTCATTTTGATAGTTCATTTGAATATGCATTTGAAATTGTATTTGAAGGTGTTAAACTTCATTGTAGTTCTTGAAAACTATTCTTGAATAGAGTTGAAGTTGTTTTGAAACATACAGATTTCGTACCCATAAAACAACAATCTTAAAGAATTTACACTAATCTGTATTTTTTGGTTTCTGGAGATTAAAACTCATTGTTTTCTACTATGTTAACTTAATAGTGATTTGAAGAGATAAAACTTCATCACGAGTTAAAGTTCATTCAGTTGATGATTGAAAGAACATAAAAACTTCATCATTAAACGAGAAATAAGTTGGTGTTTAAAGTTTTAAATTATGTAATTAGTATTCTGACATACTAAGTTGGTTGTCTTTTTTTGAAAGAAAAATGAATGCCGAAATTCATGCAAATGTTGAGATGACAAGTGTAGCAACAACAATTGTTACTACGGCAAGCCATATAAGTGTTGCGCCGACAATGGCACCGTGGAGAAACTCGAAAAGTTTTCGGGTGTAGATTTCAAACGTTGGCAACAAAAGATCTTCTTCTATTTGACGACTCTAAGTCTTCAAAGGTTCATCTTTGAAAATGCTCCAGAATTGTTTGAAGAGGCACCGAACAAGGAACGACTTATTATAATAGAGACATGAAAACACTTAGAGTTTTATACAAGAATTATATATTGAGTGGCCTCCAAGACAACCTGTACAATGTGTACAGCGGTATGAATACCTCAAAAGAGTTGTAAGATGCTTTGAAACGAAAATATAAGACTGAGGATGCAGGAACTAAAAAGTTCTTTGTTGTAAAATTTCTTGACTTCAAGATGATTGACAGTAAGACTGTCGTCTCTCAAGTGCATGAATTGCAAGTAATCATTCATGATCTCCTGACCGAAGGTATAAATATAGTAAATACCTTATTTGAATATGTTAAGTGTGTTCTTATAATCACATGACTATTGATGTAGGTTTGATTGTGAATGAGGCTTTCCAAGTAGCGGCTATAACAGAAAAATTACCACCTTTGTGAAAGGATTTTAAAAACTACTTGAAGCATAAGAGGAAGGAGATGTCAGTCGAAGACCTTATTGTAAGGTTACGCATTGAAGAAGATAACAAAGCATCCAAGAAGAGGTCCAAAGGAAATTCTGCAATCAGTGGAGTTAACATTGTGGAGGATGACTCTAACAACTCAAAACAATGAAAGAAAACACCGGGACGACAAAGCAAATCTTCAAATAAGAAATTCAAAGAAAATTGCTTTAATTGTGGCAAGGCTGGCCATAAGTCTGTAGATTGTTGAGCTACTAAGAAAAGCAAGAAGAAGGATCAAGCCAACATGGCTGAATGCAAAAATGAAGTGGATGATTTATGTGCCATGCTTTCAGAATTCAGCTAGGTGGGTAATCTAAGAGAGTGGTGGATTAATTCCGGTGCCACCCGCCATGTCTGCGCCAACAAGGAGTTGTTTGCTTCATATGTTCTGACTCAAGATAAGGAGAAAATTTATATCGCTAACTCCACAACAACAAAGGTTGAAGGAACGAAAAAAAATTGCTTGAAGATGACATCAGACAAAGTGTTGACACTCAACAACATCCTTCGTGTACCGGAGTTGAGAAAGAACTTGATTTCTATATCACTTCTGACCAAAAATGGATTCAAATGTGCATTTGTTTCTAATGAGGTTGTAATTAGAAAAGAATAAGTGTATGTAGGAAAAGGTTACCTCACTGAGGGCCTATTTAAGATCAATGTAATGACTGTTGGGATCAATAAAAATTCTAATTCTTCTTACTTGCTTGAGACTAATGAATTGTGGCATGGACAATTAGGACATGCCAATTACAAAACTCTGCAAAAATTGATTAACTTAGAAGTTTTGTCAAACTTTGAGTGCAATAAATCAAAATATCAAATGTGTGTGAAATCAAAGTATGCTAAGCATTCGTATAAGTCCGTTGAAAGGATTTTCAATCCTTTAAGCTTAATCCACACAGACATTTGTGATATAAAGTCAACACTATCTCGTGGTGGAAAAAAGTATTTTATAACTTTTATTGACTATTGCACTAGGTATTGTTTTGTTTATTTGCTAAATAGTAAGGATGAAGCAATAGACGCGTTTAGGCAATACAAAATAGAAGTTGAAATCAATTAAAGAAAAAAAAATCAAAACGATAAGAAGTTATAGGAATGGAGAATATGAATCTCCTTTTGTGGAGATATGTGTAGAAAATGAAATTATCCATCAAACTACTGCCCCATATTCACCTTAGTCAAATAGGATTGCAAAAAAGAAGAACAAAATATTAAAGGAAATGATGAATGTCTTACTCATAAGTTCTAATTTACCGCAAAACTAGTGGGGGAAAGCTATTATTACAGCTAACCGAGTACCCAATAGAGTGCCCCACGGTGAGACACTTTTAATTTCATATGAAAAATGGAAAGAAAGAAAACCCAACTTGAATTATTTCAAAGTGTGGGGTATCTAGTGAAAGTCCAAGTTTTTATGTCTAAAAGGATAAAAATAAGACCTAAGATAGTGGACTGCATGTTCATCGGATATGCTAAAAGCAGTAAAGCATGTTGTTTTTGGTTCATATGATGATTGAATCAGATAATACTGAGTTCTTTGAACACATTAATTCGTATAAAACTAGACATGAACTGTCTAGTGGAGGGTCTAAACGACCTCGAGATGAACCAAATGAAAATGTACACAAAGATGAGAATTCAAGGCGAAGTACACGTCAAAGAACATCAACTTTGTTTTATCAGATTTTGTAACATTTCTTCTTAAAAATGAGCCTCAAATATTTAAAGAAGCAAAACCGTCTTCCGACACATCCTTTTGGAAATAGGCAGTCAATAGTGAGATTGATTTAATCTGAGAAACCATACTTAGGAGTTGGTTGGTTTTCCTCTAGAAAATAAACCTTTAGGTTCTAAATGAATCTTCAAAAGAAATATGAAAACTGATGGTACTCATGACAAATACAAGTTAAGACTTGTAGTGAAAGACTTTAAACAAAAGGAAGGCCTTGATTATTTCTATACATACTTGCCTGTAACAAGAATAACGTCAATTCGGATATTAGTTGCCTTAGTGGAGGTATATTGTAACACACCAAATCTGGTACTCGTAACGCTACATGGTGCTCATGATCCCGAAGGACCAGAAGCTAACCGATGACTGCTATCTGTACCCGAACACCGTATAATATACTGTATAAATGCAAAAATAAAGGCTGTAAGGTTCAAAACTGTAATATAACTGATAAAACATAACATCTGGGGGGTATGAAATACCCAAGACAACTGAAATAACTGTCTGAACATGCTAGTCTGAAAAGCCTCTAACTGACTGAACTGTCTGAATAAGGAGTTGATGGGACAGTTTCCCAACTAACTCCAACTACTGAAATAAATTAATTAATGAGATAATAAAGTAATGGTCATGACCTCGAAGGATGAGGACTACTGCTAACTCTGACTGCTGAGACTGAAATGCTACTGATGCTCTGAAGCTCGTGCTTCTGAATCTATGGTATAAAATACCATAGCGCAAATGTGTCAGTACGTTTGAATGTACTGGTATACATGTGAGGTAGACTAAATGCAAAGGTTTCACATGCATAAACTATACTAACTGACTGAATAACATGAGCGTGAGAATACATGCATGAATACATAATAACTGTAACTGAGTTCGTGATAACATGATTACTGAATCTGAGTACTGATAACATTAGATACTGATAACAGTGTAACTGAAATAACTAATAGTGAGCGACTGTATCTGACAATCTAGTTTTTTATGGAACTAGCTGAGTTCCGTACTGTTTTGAGTTGACTGTATCTGACAGTTCTGAACCCTGTAGAACTATCTGAGTTTTATTACTGAGACTGAATGACTGTATCTGACAGTCCTGATTTTGTATTGAAACTGTGGGAAGTAGTCATCTAACCGACATGCCCCAAATAAAGCAATATAACTAAGGTAAGGTCCAATCTGTAACCTCAATTGGAAGGGTTTCAATACTGCTCCACTGGTAAGGACAAGCTGTGGGAAACCCTTATCTGACAGCATCCCCAAAAGAGAAAGGTGGGTCCCTCATCTGACAGTTCTTATCTACCTCATCAACCCTCATCTGACAGTGTTGATGTCTCAACCTATGTTGGCTACATAGTTCTGGAATGCAAGGATGACTTCTAATAATCACACCCTCATCTGACAGTGTATGTTCCCATTCTTGGATTCACTTGGTGTTAATTCCTACTCCCATCTGAATAGACACTGAACATGATTAACTGAACTGGACTAAACTGAATTAACTGAGTTTCGTTGACTGACGAAATACTACTGAGGTTACTGAGTTTTACTGAGTCATGAGACTGACTAAATTCTATGGATCATGGATTAACTAAGAGTACCTTAAAAACATGACACTGATTCTAGGAACACAACTAAATTTTTGGGTACAAGTACCCCCAGGACTCGATGGAAAGAAATTGATAAAGCATGACTTTCTTGAATACATGACCAATATCAACAATCCATATTATAGTAAGTTGGAGATTTCATGACGTACAAGTAATAAAGCACCACAATGGCTACACATATATCCATAATTCATTGACTAAGATATTTCATCAAACACTGGACATGCATAAACTTGTACATAAATGGGAATTTTATATTATTATACTAGTATGACACTTTTCCTTCACATAGGCATTTAATCAAACGCATGGGGAGCATGCTTTGGTTATACAATCATCAACACATCTAATAATCATGGATGCATCAATCAACTTGTAAATTGAAGGTATTTATCATGGTTATTATGCAAATCTTCATATACTAGGGTCAATCATTGGAAGAATGTAATTTAAAACATGAATCAAAACCACACAACATCATGAACATGAATTTCAATTCAATTTAAAGCATGAACATTCATAAATACACAAATCTTGTATTTTGAAAAGAGATTCTTGAGCTTCATGGGTGAAAGAGACCCATGAATCAACACATGACATACCTGGGTGGATGATTTCTTGAAGATTGATGGAGAAAAACTTAAATTCTTGACTTGAAATTAAACACCTAGGGTTTCTTGTTCTTGGGGATTATCTTTGAGAGAAAACCCTAATCTGATGTTGTAGATGGATAATGAACTTATAATCCTTGATCTGATATATTTAGAGGTTAAAACGGGAGGAAAAGACTCAAATACCCTTTTAAAAATGATTTTAAAATAACTGAACGAACTATGCGATGGTGGGTGCGATGGCCATCGGTCCTGACCGTCGCACCTTGGCAGAATAGGGGTTCACTGCCTCTACTGCGATGGCTTAGGCGACGGTCCATCGCTAGCTCGATGGTCCGTCGGCCTGAGCCGTTGCCCTTATGCAGAAGGTGGTCTTACTGCCTCCACTGCGATGGCTTGGACGATGATCTGTCGCTAGCTCAACGGTCTGTCGACCCTCACCATCGCACCTGGGCGGTTTTGACTGCTTTCTATAAAACGGCCATAACTTCTACCTCGATACCGAATTTGAACGAAATTGTTATCGTTGGAAAGCTAATTCAATTTTCCACATGATAAAAAGTCAAAATTGGGGAAATTATATTTGATTTAAATGTTAATCATTTAGAAAGTCATCAATAACTCTTCTGGAGATTAGATTTGACTTAAAGAAAGCCGGGGTATTATATATATGATCTTGAAATCCATCATATGGGTATGAAAACAACATTCTTAAATGGAGAATTAGAGGAAGAAATTTACATGAAACAACCCGAGGATTTTGTGGTTCCTAGTAAAGAAAAGAAAGTGTGCAAATTTGTTAAGTCACTTTATGGACTAAATCAAGCACCCAAACAGTGGCATGTAAAGTTTGACCAAACTATGTTGGCAAACGGCTTCAAGATAAATGAATGTGATAAATGTGTTTACATTAAAGACACTCCAAATAATAAGGTCATTGTTTGTTTGTATGTGCATGATATGTTGATCATTAGTAGAGAAATTTCTGACATAAATAATATGAAATGAATGCTTGAGAGTAAGTTTGATATAAAAGACCTTGGAGTTGAGGATGTGATCTTAGGGATAAGAATCCATAAAACTCCACAAGGATTAGCATTGTCACCGTCTTATTATATCAAAAAGGTACTTGACAAATTGAAGTATTTGGATTTTGTTATTTCCAAGACTCCATCAGACGTGAGCTTTGCACTTTACAAGAATGAAGGAGAAAGTGACCTATAGTTGAACTACGCAAGAGTATTGGGAAGTTTTATATATATCATGAATTGCACGTGATCAAATATAGCATGTGCTACTAGTAAATTGAGTCGGTACACAAGTAATCCCAATCAAACTCATTAGATGGAAATGAAAAGAGTTTTGGGGTATCTAAAATATACTCAAGACTAAGCTTTGCATTATAATAAATATTCAAGATAATTGAAGGATATAGTAATGCAAATTGGATCACCGGATCGAATGAAGTAAAATCTCCGAGTGAATATGTATTTACTTTAGGTAGAGGAGTAGTCTCTTGAAAATCGTCCAAACCTACATGTATTGCCCGCTCTACAATGAAATCTGAATTTATCGCATTTGATAAAGCTGGTGAAAAAGTTGAATGGCTTTGAAATTTCTTGAAAGATATTTCTTATTGGCCAAATCCTTTGGCACCAGTATGTATACACTGTGATAGTCAAGCAGAGATAGGTAGGGTAAGGAGCATGATGTACAACGGTAAGTCTCGTCATATAAGATGGAGACATAATACCATCATAGAATTACTCTCTAGTAGAATTATCATTATTTACTATGTTAGGTTAAAGGATAATGCATCAGATCCACTTATAAAAGACATATCTAGAGAGGGAGTTGAGAGAACATTGAAGGAAATGGGTTTACAACCTAAGACAAGTCTGCATGGAGATAACTCTATCTAGCAGACTGAAGATTCCAAGAGTTAGGTTCAAGGATATGAAACAAAGTTGTGACTGGCGGTCCAACATTATCAATATACTCAACTCATCTTATAATGAAGACAATGTTCAGAGAACAAGGATAAAGATTATGGTTTGAAACTTTTTAATGGTTTCTAAGTTTGACAAATTTGACAAAATAGTTTGATCTATAGGATTAAATGTTTAGGAATCACCTATGTGAGGGTGAAATGGAAGTCACTTCAAGGAGAATGTTAGTAAAGGGCTATTCTCTACGCTCTCACGACACCAGGACGTGTTCATGGCTAAAACGAATAAAATCGTGAGAATCATAAATGGTAAAAGGATGGTTGTGTGACATATGTTGTCTAGGTGTACATTAAAGTTCGACGGTTCAAAGATATTAAATCTATCGATTGACCGAGTGCATCCGATGCATGTTCACTTTGAAAAGTTCAAAGGGAAACTCACTTATCCTGATGCAGTCAGTCTTGACTTGTTGATCATATACTTGCCCGTAAACATTTTGATAAAATAATCATTCTCCATTCATGTAAGGGATTGTTGGGTTTTATGTTAGATGTGTGAATGGAAAATGGAGGAAACAATTGGAGGAAAAGTGAAATTCACTTAAGAAAGTCAAGTTCTCCCACATTGGTGGGAGAAATTCTTTTTCTTGTGTGTATATTAAGAAACACTCCTTCATATGGATAGTGAGGCAAGAACAAAGAGATGTCTCGCGTCGTCGTCGTCGTCATCGCTCGCTCGACTCGACTTCAAATTTGGATAATGATCGATCAAGAGATTAATTTTTTGGAAAAAATTTATTTGAAACTTGAAAATAAGTGAAAGTTTAATCCAAAAATCTAGTGAAAATATTTTTCTCCATGTGTGAATGCATTTCAGACGAAGTGCGAACGCATACACAATGCACCTCGAAGGGACGTGACCCTTCGAGGAAGAGTACACTGTTTCGACAAAATAAGTGACCTTTGTGCACAGGTTGGGCGCAGACCTAGCACAGGCTGGCTCTGCCTGGCGCAAAAGCCACTGGAATGGCACAAATGCTACCTGCGGCCGCAGGTCCAATGCATGTCCAGTGCAGACTGGGTGCAAGCATGTAGTGTTTCAGAAAAGTTACCTTTTTTCATGAACAATTGCTTCCTTTCCTTAGGGACACTTAATGTCTATAAATACCTGAACTTATCCTCAGGTATAGGTACGAATTTTAGAGTTGAAAACAATCTCTTTCTTCTTAAAAACTCTCTTGTGATCATCAAACTGTTAGGTGCATTCGAAGTTTCTGAAAGTTTGAGGTATCTCTACTTTCAAAAAGTTAACCATTTTATCCTGGGAGGAACGATTCAATAATCTCGGGTACTTGAGGAGAATAAATTCCTTAAGGACACACCGTGAAGTTGGTGGACTTGACTCTAAAATTTCTGCTTCATTTTTATTTCTTAAAAGTTGATAAATACTTTATTTTATAGTTCATTTGAATATTCATTTGAGCTTGTGTTTGAAGGTGTTAAACTTCATCGTAGTTCTTGAAAACTATTCTTGAACTTAGAGTTGAAGTTGTTTTGAAACATATAGATTTTGTACCCATAAAACAATAATTTATTGTAGATTTAGACCACACTCTTAATATATATGTATTAAAATATCAATTAATATCTACACTTATTTTATTGTGAATCTAGTCATTATTATATATTAACTCAAGATCATAACTCATAAATTTCATTGGATCCGCCTCTAACCCCTTCGCCTCTAGTTCAAAAATCAAATGAAAGAAAAAGAGAAAATAATAATTGTGTTTTTATGAAACGAATAGCATTTTTATTCAAACTTCTCATATATGTTAAAAAAATTCATAAATAAATATTAAATTAATTTAAAGCTCTATTACTAGCAATTGAAATAATTATGTATCTTACGATTCAGAACCCATAAAATAATACAGAAGATAACTGTGTCCTAGCCTCTTTAATTTCTAAGTAGTGTGAAGTAAATGGTAGTTGTCATTTTTATGAAACGTACAAAAATTGCTTGAGACAATGAACTTAACTGAAAAAGGTTGGAGCCAAATATCTACTAATAGGCTTAGTCACTCCAACAAAATTGAATGAACGACACGACTAATATGTCTTCATAAAGGCATGGATACGAAAAAAAAGAAAAAGATTGTGGGTATTTCACAATCTTTAAATCCTGTAATTGACTTACTAGCTATTTGTTGCTTATGGATTGGCTTTAGATATTGTTTCTTCAAAATGATTTAACTAATATACATTGACATTGACATGATAGTTTTTTTTCTTGGAAATATTAGAGTAACTTAACCTACTATTAATGAGAAATATGTTTTTATTAAGGGAAATGAATACTCTCCCTTTTCGTCATTATGTTGGAAACGATTAAGATTTGTCCTGAATTTTTTACCTTATATATTTTTTTATCATAATTAGAATTATCTTTCTTGATAGAAAAAAGTTTCATTGTTGGAAAAGACCTCTTCCCTATCACGTTTATTCTTTATCAGAGAAAGAGTTTCATACCTCTATAAATAGAAGACCTCTCTACTCAAGTCATAACATAATAACATTCACAATGTAGTCATCAAAAATGTCTTGTTTAGGGAAGATTTTCTCCCAATAGATTTTAAGTTTTTGGTTTAATAGGTCGTTTGAGCAAATCATATTAATAATATTTTTTTTAATATGTTTTTCTTTGCATTCGATTTATCGCCTCCATGATTTGCAAACTAATAGCTTCCACATGATGCCTTCTCGATTTCGTACTCAACTAGTAGTATCAGAGACTATGGTTCAACGGTCTGATGAATCAAATTGAGGACTCGTTGAGATTAAAGTTGCAACCAACTCGACGATAATGAATTTTTTGTTCAAAAAAAAAGTCAAGATAGTACATGTAGAGAAAAAGTTTCAAACAAATTTTCAACAATCCTGCTCCTAATTCATCTTTAAAACCAAAATTAATTTTCAACTCATGCTTGCTTTAACCCATGGGCTCCAACTTTTAACCCTTGCTATCTTTTAGGATAAACAATATAAATCTCAACCTCTATGAAAGTAATTACATAGGATCCCGACTATACTTTCTCTCTCTCAACTTTCGAAAAATACTTATACATTACGATGTCTGTTATACGTTACTACAATGTATGATGTGAACCGATTTTCCTACAATTATGGAAATAAAATCTGATACCATTATTATCTCTCACAATTAACACCATTAATTAATGCACTGATTTTATGGAGGCATGAATTAGTTAGTAATGATAAACTTCAAATATTAACATAAACAAATTAAAGTAGTAGACTTCTTCCATAATTATGCATCTTAAAACAAGAAACATTTTCATTTTCTCCTAAACAATCGACAATTTATTTTTTTACCACTAATTAAATACCCCTAATGATACAAAAATAAACTACTAAAAATAAAATTAAGGACTCAAGACACAAAAATCAGCAAGCACACAAAAGGAAAATCAACACACTTAGAAGAAAAGAGACGAAGAAGAGATGCATAAAGTAAAGATAGTAGAGATACCCTCACTTCCACCAATGAATAGGACTAGAAGGTGTATCAAACCTTCAAACACACTTCATCAATGGTAGTTCAAACCTCACTCTTAGGTGGACCAAAGGAATTCACACTCCTCAATCACACCTTTCTAGCTAATTGATCAACACAAGTGAAATCCATCAAATGTATTAATCTCTCAAGTTTGGATGTCTTTTTCAATACCTACACTAAGATGGCTTTTCCAAGCCCCACACTAAGGAAAGAAACTACACTAAGAGTAATACTCAATTTCAATTCATCAAAGTTTAATGAAAATGAAAGCTAAAAAGTCTATTTATACTATTACATAATAATGACTAAAATGCCCTTAAAGAAGGGTGCTCCTTTGGAGTGTAAAAGGGAGGTCTTAAAAGACCACAAAGCCCTTTGTTGAGGCGCCTATGTGATGTAGAAATTCCTCCTTCTCTTTTCAATTTGGACAAGGCTTTGTAATATTTTCAAAAGGTCTTCAAGCACTTGCAAATCCGAGACTTGATCCTTTGACAATCCAAAGCTTGAACCTTCTACAAGACCTTATAAATCTTGTGCTCTTTATACTTGTAGCATCCTCTCCATCTTGAAAGGAATTTGACCTCAAATTCACACCTTGCAAAACTAAAAAGAAGGACAATAAACACACAATCATTATGATAGAAGGGTTAACATTAGTGCCACAATTATACAAACACACCAAGTGGGTACACTCTTGGAATATAGCCAATAATCCTTTGTAATAATCAGGATACACTTACTACAAGTATTACAAAGGACATGCCTAAGATTGACATCAAAGAAATAAGAGTGCAACCCGAAATCATCACATATATCAACAAGCCAAGGTTGTTCACATTTGAAATACATCCATGGGTCCTTTGTGTGTGACATGAAAAACTTAG
This sequence comes from Capsicum pubescens, assembly GCA_030864215.1. Classification (NCBI taxonomy): domain Eukaryota; kingdom Viridiplantae; phylum Streptophyta; class Magnoliopsida; order Solanales; family Solanaceae; genus Capsicum; species Capsicum pubescens. Next base: position 104,018,377 of record CM061538.1, read on the forward strand.
CATGAATGGCACAAAGAAGGTAGTTTTGGAAAATATCAAGAGATAAGGAAACTACAATGGTCTTAATGGCTTTACTAAACCCAAAAGGTAAGACTACTTTTGGCTTAGGAACCATAAGATACATTTGTTTCATTACCTCTACAAAGGACCTCATCAAATATGGTGCCACTATTGATCTCAAGGACCACCTCACCCACATATAACTATCATTCAAACAAGAAAATCAGCCACCAAACTTCCTACCTCTACACAATACAAATCAAAATTAACATGGTTATCATCATAGGTAAAGAGGTAGTATAGAAAGGAATCAAGTATGAAGACATCATGCCGAGGGGCTACACTTTTAAAATATAACAAGCAATCCTTTGTTTTAACCATGAAACACTTAGTATGATCATTACAAAGGATAAGGCTAAGGTAATTATCAAGAAAAAGTGAAGACACGCCAAGACAATCCCTTTCCCACTTTACTAGTGCACCGGGATCAAATAGATGAAGTAGCCAAGGATATAAGCCGAGATTACTCATTCATTTTACTAGCGAATCATACTCACAATCACCCAAATCATTTGATTGTAAGAGAAGACTAACATTCAAGAATAAGGATCTATGGCCTAGAAGACTTCCCTCATCAAGATGCATTTCATTCTTCATATCCTCACTAGTTGTTGGCAACTCACAAACCAACGTAGAATCACCTTGGTTTTCGCAAGGGTCAATTAGTGTGTGAATAATCTTGTAACTTGGTAATGGAACCTTATTCAAGTTATAAGTGCTAGCACTAGATTGACACAAATCGTTCTTACAAAAAGAATCGATTTTGTCATCTAAATGATCAACTAGTGCTTGCGTACTCACAACAAGAGCTTGGTCCTTATGCAACCTAACAACACCAAGAGTATCACAAAAGGGAGATTCATACACTTCTTCACTAATCCAATCCAAAACTATACCACTTTGGCTACTACTAGCCACATCACAATAATTCAAGTTTCTAGGAGTGTAGAAAATAGCCTTGTTACCTTGTAGATCATGAGAAGTGTTTTCTTCACTTGATTTTTTACCATGGCTGCCCTCATGCCCTACATCATAATGAAATATGTCAAGATTTCCTCTTGGATTCATTTCTTCATTACTTGTCCCAAGATTGGAACTTTCGTCCAAGAGTTCCATTAACTCATCAACCATATGTGTGTGTGGAACTCCTTTTGGATTCTTCTTTGAGAATGTATGTTCTTGAACCTGCACATGAGAAGAATCAATGCTAGGCAAAATGCTAGCACTTGGGTTAGTGAGTAACAAGGGTCCTTTAGGGACAAGATCCATAATCAAGCATTTCTTTCCCTTTTCTACTTCATTACCCGCGGTTTCCCTTTCCTTCTTTTCTTCACATTTTTCTTGTACCTAAACATCAAGCTTCTCTCCATCTTAAGGCTTGGCCTCATTTCTTTGGATTCTAACTTGTGGAGAAGAGTCATTGGATTTTGTGAAGTGTAGGATCTTTGGACTTGAGGTGTTTGGACTTATGAATGGTAAAGCCTTTGGTCAAGTGAGTTTGGAACTTGGTACTTCGGGTTTTGAGGTAATATTTGAGTACCAAGTCCCTTTTGTTGGACTTGTTTCAATTGTTGGTGTAATGGTCTTTGGATCTCTCGAGTTTGGGGACTTTAGACTTGATAGCTTTGGTTTTGTGGAGGCTTTGGTGGACAAAGTCTATCAACTCCCGCTTTCATTCTAATCACGTCATACTTCATTGATCCCACATAACCTCTCATATCTCCCACATCCATTCTTACTTTTGCCAAATCACGAGATAAGGCATCAAACTGAGCCAACAAAACTCCCATAGCATCATTTTCCAAAGGTTGGGATGAAGAACCCTCGAGATCCATGGTCAAATGTACCTAATAAGAAGCAAAAAAATAGCAAAGGAAAACCTACAAAACGAGCAAACAAGTTAGTTCAAAAGCCTCACCAAACTCACACTCGAATCTTACCTCACACTTGGTCTCACAGGTGTTGAAGACTTGGCAATACTTGGCAAGTGAATTGAGTGGTGAATAAGCCTTGGTCCGGAATCAATTTTTGTTTGATAAGACTCAAATAAAATGATGCATGGACTTGCACCAACAAACTACTACGAATTAAAAGCGATAAAAAGCACACAAAAATAGAAGACACGAAAAAAATAAACTCTAGACTAATTACTAACTTAGTAGGTACTTACTAGTTTACTAATTAGTGATTGACTTAACTCAAAAGAAACTAGAATAAAAAATTAGAAACTAAGAAATCTAATTTTAGGACTTAATTTGGTTGTTCATAAAGTGATGACGTGGCAGCTTGTGGTTGGACGTCACTTTTTAAAATTTTCAATTCCAAATCTCTTGTTTCGGCCAAACACTCTTTTAGGAAAGAAGAATTTCGATTTTAGGGGGGGAAATGAAGGTTTGAAGCCTTTTTGAAGCTTCAAATGAATTTAAAATGGATTGGTCCCCTCAAGTGTACTTTCAATTGTACTTGCTTGTCTCCTTGTCCCCTTTTCCTTTTTGGAAGACATAGAATATGCTAGGGAATATTCTTGTACAAACTCTTAGTACACTCTCTTTCTTGTCCTTTTTTGGATCAAACAAGCTACTTGAATATTCTTCTTCAACAAGATTTGAAGATGGTGGATGAACAAGATGAATATTCAAGAGTTGACCAAGGTTTGACCACTAGGCAAATGAACCCTAACTTCAATTTTTTTTTAGATCTAGGTTTCCTTTGCCAAACCAAGCACAACCAACACAAAACCAGCCACAAAATGCCACACACAAGTTGATAAAAAATGAGATCCCTTCTCAAAAGCTACAAACAAGCCACAACAATGGTGGATTTAGCTCAAAAACAACCAAATCTTATTCTAAACTTAGATCTAGACCCTTTAAGTGCTAGAGAACAAGAATCTAACACTAGAAACTATCAAAACAAGCAAAAAATGAGTAGATATAACAGACAAATTTTGGATCTACACTACCAAAAAATGAAATTCAACTTGTTTGTGATTTTTTTTACTCTAAACTCTTTTTTTTGTGAAGATTTTTATAGATCCAAGGCTTAGAGTTGTGGGAACAACTCTAATACATGGCTCTGATACCAAATGATACAAGAATAAACTACTAAAAATGAAATTAAGGACTCAAGACACAAAAATCAGCAAGCACACAAAAGGAAAAGCAACACAATTAGAAGAAAAGAGATGTATAAAGTAAAGATAGTAGAGAAACCCCCACTTCCACCAATGAATAACACTAGAAGGTGTATCAAATCTTTAAATACACCTCATCAATGGTAGTTCAAACCTCACTCTTAGGTGGACCAAAGAAATTCACACTCTCCAATCACACTTTTCTTGCCAATTGATCAACACAAGTGAAATTCATCAAATGTATTAATCTCTCAAGTTTGAATGTCTTTTCCCAGACCTACAGTAAGATGACTTTTCCAAGCCCTACACTAAGGAAAGAAACTACACTAAGAGTAATACTCAATTTCAATTCATCAAAGTCTAATGAAAATGGAAGCTAAAAAGTCTATTTATACTATTACATAATAATGACTAAAATGCCCTTAATGAAGGGTGCTCCTTTGGAGTGTAAAAGGGAGGTCTTAAAAAACCACAAATCCCTTAGTTGAGGCGCCTATGTGATGTAGAAATCCCTCCTTCTCTCTTCAATTTGGACAAGGCTTTGCAATGGTTCCAAAAGGTCCTCAAGCACTTGCAAATTCGAGACTTGATCCTTTGACAATCCAAAGTTTGAACCTTCTACAAGACCTTGTAAACTTTGCGCTCTTTATGCTTGTATCACCTAATCAATTACAAAACCTTTTTACCACTAATAAACTTTAAAAATAAAACCTTCTCAATAGCCATCTACGATCTATCCCATAATAAACTTCAAAATAAAACCTTCTCAATAGTCAGCTAAGAAACACAAAAAAGGGGTAAACATAGAATCAAACTTCCAAAACAAATAAAGGACAACTTGATACAACAGTCATGAATGCGTAAACCTTATACAAGTCATAAAATAATCTTATCCACTTTCACATGTATGTGTACGCCTTATACAACTCACAATGTAATCTTAACAAAATGTATAATGTAATCTTATATATATAATAAGATTTGATACCATTTTTTTCGTATAATCTTAACAAAAGTATACTGTAATCTTATACATAGAATAGAATGTATAATGCAATCTTATACACTAAACCAAACAACAGTTTCACATATGTGTGTAAACTTTATACAAGTCATAAAATAATCTTATACAGTTTCACATGTGTGTACACCTTATACAACTCACAATGTAATCTTATACATCTCGGATCTGACTCCGTTGCAAAGTTTATACTTTGTGGATTAACCACTTTTAAATAAATAGCAAAAAAAGCAAAGATATGACTTTGAAATATATGGAAAAATACGAAAAAATTCAACTCTCACAATGGTATTGTATTACAAAAGAGGATAGTTTGATGAGTACATATCTGCAACAAATAAAAATTTGAATCTAAATTTGATTTGGTAAAGTTGAAAAAAAAACTTAAAATTAAATGATGAAGGTGAACTTTATTCAGTTAATGATTGATAACTGAATAATTTGAAACTCCCCAGATCAGGCTAGCTTGATTCTAGGCGTAAATAAAGGAGCACATATATAGAGCAAAAAATGATGCATAAAATATGGAGCAAAAATATTATTTTGATATGTATGAGGGTGATGAGAGAGAAAGATTAAAAGTAAGGAATTTTATATAATTAATATGAGATTTTTGTAATTACTTTTCAAAATAGGGATTTTATGTAATATTTAATAGTTAACTTATGTATATATGTAATTTTTCCTATCTTTTATGCTTAGTCTCCTTTCAATTCATGCATATATATTTTTAATGCATGAGCTTCACTTTGAATCTGTACTCACTTTCAATTCATAAGACTCCAATTTCAACGATGTTCACTTATATAATAAAACTTTAATAATATAACTCATGCTTTTACTTTTTAACACATAAGATTTCAATTTTTAACCCATATCAATATTTAATCATGTAAGCAACAACAATATATGAAGATTATGTGAAGAAGAAGACCAAGATTGACTTTGCAAAAAATTCAGGTCAAGGAAAGATTTGTTAGGATTTGTCCTGAATTTCTGATTTTACCTAATTTTCTATCATAATTAAAATTACCTTTCTTGGTGAAAAAAAGTTTTCTTGTTGGAAAAGATCTCTTCCCTATTAGGTTTATTGTTTCTTAGAGGAAGAGTTTTGTACCTGTGTAAAAAGAAGATCTCTTTTCTCAAGTCATAATATAATAAAATCCACAATGTAGTAATAAAAAGTCTTGTTTAGGAAAAAAAAAAATTCTCCCAATAGATTTTTAATATTTTTATTTAGTTTCAATATGTAGGTCGTTTGAGTAAACCATATTAATAATATATATTTTTAGTATGTTTTCTTTGTCATTCGATTTATCGTCTTCATGATTTCAAACTAATAGCTTCCTCATGACGCCCTCTCGATTTCGAACCCAACAGAAACCCTAGCAACTGATGACGAAAGTGGCGTTGTCATAATTTAGTATTGTGATTCCTTCTTCAATCGCATGCACCACCACTATCACCACCACCAATTCCTTTAGGCCAAATATCTCTTATAAGATATCTCCCTTTAAAATTTGACCCCACCAATTATTTTGCTATGAAAGATTCAACTTATGCCGACGCTCTTAGAGATGTGCTCTCGAACACTATATTGATGGTTCAGTAATTATATATAGCCACTTTTAACAGCTAATCAAGTTAATCCCACTTGAGACAAGCTCGTTATGACTTATATCAATCCACACTACTGATAAAGAAGGCAAAATAGCTCGGTGGACCCTTGTACTTGGTCTGGTTTGTAACATGGACGTCTCTACTTAGACTTTTGTCATCTGCACCTCTCAACTCAATAAAACTCAACATTTTAAATCCTGTTTTGGTGTGCGTAACACAATTGTCTCCACGTCAGCTTCCACATCATTTTAAATGTTGCATTTGTTCCACATCATTTTTAAAATTCTACATAAATAATTCAATATTAAAAAAATTAATTAAATAAACAACTTTTAAAAATTATAGAAAAAATTAATTTCATTCCAAAATTTAAATTTTAATCCTAAAAAAACATGAAAAGGTTTTGAATAGAGAAATATTGCAAAAAAAATAAAAAAAAGTAAATCTCAAATTTAAATTGAGAAAGTAAGTTAAAAAAAAAATTAAAAGTGAAATGGTGGGGGTTGTAGGTGTGTGTGTGGTGGGGAGGGGAGGAGGTTAATGGTGGCAATAGCAGCCTTGGGGTCGGAGGAGGACGATTGGGTGGGGTGGGGGTGAGGGCTTTAATATCGATGCAGCCTTAGGGCTGCAATGGTGGTTGGTTGGTTTAGGTGGGTGGGGGTGGGTGGCTTTAATGGCGAAACAGCCTTGGGGCTGCAATTCAAGGCTGCAATAGTGGGTGGTTTTGGGGTGGGGGGAGGAGGGGGCGGGAGTCTCTAATGGCGAAGCAGCCTTGGACTGCAATGGCAAGGCTGTAATAGTGGTTGGTTGTTTGGGGTAGGGGTGGGGTGGGGGTGGGGGAAAGGGGCTTTAATGGCAAAGCAGCCTTGGGGTTGCAATAGTGGGTGGTTGTTTTGGGTGGGTAGGGGAAGGGGGGACGGGGAAGGTGCTGGGCTGGTGGACGAGGTGGGGGACGGTGGGGGAGGGGGTGGGGTGTTGGATTTTAGATTTTTTTTTAATTCATTATTTTTTAATTTTTTAAAATATTATAAATGCTCTTTTTTTTTTTAATCACGCGCCCAAAAAAACGTGTGCAATCACGCGTTGTCCACATCAACACTTTAATGCCACATATGCATCAAAAAGGTATAAAAAATTGGTTTTAAATGGGTTTAAGGTCCGGATGACAAATGTAGTAGAGTATTCACTTTACAAATTAGATCAAGTGTAAGGGTCCACCGAGCTATTTTACCTATAAAGAAAGAAGGAGTACTTGTCCCTTCACTGGAATTTTTGATGGTCACAAAGATTGAGTGAGATGTGGTGTGTGGGTGGGGTGGGGGGAGGGTGGGGTTGGGGTTCCTACATGCCTTTAAAATGATGGGACCAATGCCCATATTTGAACAAGAATGGTAGCTTACGAAAAGGCCAACTTGAAGTGATGTTCCATTAGGAGATTTCCCCAAATCTTCCTGTCTCACTATTATTGCTCACAATGCCAAGTTTAGGAGATATCGTCAAGCTTCGTCTCACTTAAATTGAATCTTCCTGAATACAACTTCTCCAACCATGCTGCAATTATTTTTTTTCATACAAATAAAAATGTTGGTCCATTAATAGGATATAAATTGAATTTGAAAGACTATTTTCTTTTCTTGTCAAAACAGTAGTAAAATCAGATGAAGTACTTCTGTTTGCAATTATATTTACTCAAATCTTTATACAACTAATTTTGTTTGTCTTAGTTTGACATGTCCTACTCACTCATTAATTATACCTTCAAGATTATCAATTCTCTGACATATCCTATTTCAATTAAAAGTGACAGTTCCTTTCTAAAAGATGAGTAGTAGTGTAGAAATTGGTCAGTTGCATTCACTGTGGTTAATTGCCAAAAATTAGTATGGATAGTTGCGCTAACGAATTCAAATTTTCAAGATTATGAGTACTCATCTTGCAACAACTTCTAGTTAATACTACAAGAATAACTATGTTCATAGTAAAATATTTATAAATATTTAATAAATTTCTTAACAAGTATGTACGACATCTACTTAAAGTTATTAAGTACATATAAACTCGTAATCGAGTTTCTAGATCTGCCCCCCAGATAGTTGAGGCTATTTTGGATGGGGTTGGGGGGTATGATAATTTGACAGGGAATTAAGCCTCATATATTGACAATTGAAGAAGCTCGATTGCGTAGGGAGAAGGCAACTTAGACTAATTTACGTTTCATAAAATTTAATTGAAAGCATTGAAAACAATTTCTACAAGGAGAAAAAATTGATGAAAAATAAAAAGCAACAGCAAATATTAATTGATCATAGAATTACAGTATAATGGTTTCAATTTCAATATATAGGATTCTGATCCCACCAAAGGTCATTTAGCTTTTCTCTTTCCATTATATATTAGATAATCCACGCAAATATTTTAAAAGAATAAAATAAATACCAACAAGTAAAAAAAAAAAAAAAGAGAAAAGGATATACATACAAAAAGATATCCCCACAAGCAAATGACCTCAGCTCTTTTTTTTTCCTTCTATCTAGTATTCGATATTTATTTTAATCATAGTTATTTTGAAGGTAAAATAATTCTACTCAACTAATTTTACTTTTAAAATTCAAACTCAATTTTTTTTTATAATCCGTCATAATCATTAGTGGTGTACAATTTAATTCTTTGACTTGTGCAAGATTAGAGATGGAGCTAGAATTATAATTATAAATTTAATTGAGTTTAATAATATTAATTTAAAATTTATATTTATCTTAAAATATTTATTAAATATATATACATTATTAAGTTAAAACATAATAAATTTAAAAAAAATTAAAATTTTAAAATATCATAAACTTTAAATTCTGATCCCAACTATACAACAACGTGCATAGAAAAGGGGAAAGGCTTTCGTAAGGTGAATTGCGGCTATGGTTTTCTTTGCTATTTTGATTCTCTTTTATTTTGTTTAGTCAAAGTAGGAGTTTGCGTGTGGGTATTGAAGAGAAAGAAAATCAAGAAACGTGATGCTTTTATTTGCAATTATTATCATCTTTCTTATTTTTTGTTTGTTGGAATATATGTTGTCTACTCAAACATGTCTCCCTGCCACTTGTAGACACTGACATACTTCTCCCCCCAAAACATCCATGTTCCATCCCCTCTTTTTTCAATTCAAAATTTATAATTTATAAATTTCTGAAATAACATCAAATATATATATATATATAAAATCATAAATATATTTAAAGTTAAATCTTTTTTATTCCTAAATAAATGATATTTTTTAGTTTGTTAGTTTGAATATATCAATTAGAAATCATCTATTTCTAGAAAATAAAGAGTTTTTTTTATTAACTCACTCTTAATAAGTAAGCGTTTGGCTATGTATTATTATGAAAATAAAAAAAGTTAATTTTATTTTCAAATTAAAAAATAATATTTAAAAATTAAAGTTGTGTGTGGCCATCAAATAAATTGTAGTCGTTTTTGAATTTGTGTGAGGCTTTTGGAGCGAAAAAAAAGTAAAAAAAAAAAAAAAAAAAAAAAATCTTTTTTTTTTGGAGTGGGGGGGTGGGGGGGGGAGGGAATTTTCAGTAATATATATGTCTATTACCAATTATTTAGGATACTATGAAAAAAGACTTAGTCACGAATAAATTCTATAATGAAATAATTAGATAGGATTAGAGGTGAACTAGTAGTAAATTATCAAAAACAATTATCAGTATTCAGATATTTTTTGCAGAATATATATACGATGAAACTTATATAATTTAATTTTAATTTTTATTTTTGTAATGAGAGTTGAAGAAGAGGATGGAGATTGGAGTATATGATGAGTTAAACAACTTTTATAAGACAAATTAGTAACTTAGAAATATAGACCAATAAGTAGAGTCAGAAAAATGGAAAAGCTACATTATTGTAGCAATAATTAAGAAGGAAATAAAACGTGTAAAAGCAAAAATGATGTTGAAGAAGAAATAAGGTTTATATTTCACTTATTTATGCTCCCATCATTACTTTGTTAGTTCGATTCCAACTTTCCAATACAAACTACATTAACATGATTATTCATGATCACATTTCTATGTTAATCGTCTACTCATAAGCAAACAAAGGACTTTCTTAAAAGCCTATTTGACAAGTTTTAAAATTTTTACTCACTTTTAAAAATATTTTTTATTAGAAATATTTTTTGATGAAATACTTTTAATTTGGAGAGTATTTGTTTGTGTTTGACTAATCAATTTGAAAGAAATAATTTTAATGATATTAGACCAATAATTTATGTTTGACCATGATTTCCGCTTCTGCTAGTGTTAAAAGCCCCCTCCATCCTCGTCCCCAAAAAGCTTGGTTAAACACATGAACTCTTTGATCAAATAAACACTTTTTATATATAAAAAAAAAAAAAAAAAAAAAAGTATTAAATTTTTTTTAACTTCCCAAAAGCTCGAAGAAATTGGCTATTCCATACCATAGTCGAGTATCTACGTACTTTACTCAATTAAAACTGCATATAGAAATTAATAAAATGAGCATTCTTTTGAATACATTTGCGTATAGAAGTTACTAAGCTGGCCATATGTAACCATATAGTGCTAGTCCACTCTCTCATTCTATATTATAAAAATAAATTTATGTGTTTAATTAAACTAATATTTTAAGAGATCTTCTAGAAGAGGGTTGAAGAAATTCAAAAGTGGTAATGAAATTCAAAGTTGACCACAGAGTTCGCTTATTTTCTTTTTATTATTTTGAAGAAGCTACGATACTTTGCCTATTGAAATTAGATCTTGATTCATGGAACATTAAAAGTTACTTCTCTTCTATTTAAAGATATTATTGTCTGTTGATTCCTCAGGAGCAACTCTTCAAGAGTCAGAGATAAATATATCCTATGGTTGACAAATAAAATGTTTTTTAAATGAATAAGGTTAATATTAATATTGGAACCTTTCTTCATTTATAGGTAACGTACCAAAAAAATTGAGAGCTAACAAAATTTAAGTGTTTTGAGTATGAGAACGGAGAATAGATTTCTTACAAGAATATTTATTCATAAATAAATTTAACGTCACACTTTCGCAAGTTTATTTATTTGTATGTATCCACTGTTTGCTTCACATGGAAGAAGAAAATGGCAACTCTAATCTGGTGTTTGGAATTACAAAATGACCCATTATAATATTTTCCTCCGTTTGCTTCTACTTGTCACTAATTTTCTAATTTAATTTCTACACTACTTGTCATTTTTGACATATCAATAGAAGACAACTTTTTTTTTCTATTTTACCTTTAACATTAATTGCTTTTTTTCTAAATTAATTTTAAGATACAATATAAGCATTTAATAGGAATACTATGATAGAATAGTCATGTTATTAATTATCTTTCTTAGAATGTGACAAGTAAAATCAAATGGAGGGAGTTCTATAAAATGAAATTTGGGAACCTTACTTCTATCTTAAAGATGGAAAGAATATTTTCAATAGATAAAAAAGGTAATAAGTGGGTTTAGTAAAAGATATTTCAGTTAAAATGGATTAGTCATACTTATACATTAATGAAATATGAATTGTGACTGAGATGTAGTAGTGTCATAGGCAAGAGTTGACACTACCACATTGTATTTTGATTTATGAGATGTTTTATAACTCTTACCTTAGAGGCAAGACTTAGCTTAGGAACTTTCAAACAATAAATTATATCCCACGGGCAAGAGCTGACTCTGTCACGTTATGTTTTCATTTATGAGATGTTCTACAACTATTGTCTTAGAGGCAAGACTTAGCTTAAGGACTTTCAAACTACAAATTATGCCTCATAGGCAAGAGTTGACTCTACCACGTTATGTATTCATTTATGAGATGTTCTACAACTATTGTCTCAGAGGCAAGACTTAGCTCAAGGACTTTCAAACAACAAATTATGCCCCACGGGTAAGAGTTGACTCTATCACGTTATATTTTCATTTATGAAATGTTCTATAACTATTGTCTTAGAGGCAAGACTTATGCCCCACGGGCAAGAGTTGACTCTATCACGTTATATTTTCATTTATGAGATGTTCTACAGCTATTGCCTTAGAGTCAAGACTTAGCTCAAAGACTTTCAAACAACAAATTATGCCCCACGGGCAAGAGTTGACTCTATCACGTTATATTTTTATTTATGAGATGTTCTACAACTATTGCCTTAGAGGCAAGACTTAGCTCAAGGACATTCAAAAAATAAATTATGCCTCACGGGCAATAGTTGACTCTACCACATTATGTTTTCATTTATGAGATGTTCTACAATTATTTCTTTAGAGGCAAGACTTGACTCAAGGACTTTCAAACTACAAATTATGCCCCACGAGCAAGAGTTAACTCTACCACGTTATATTTTTATTTATGAGATGTTCTACAACTATTGTCTTAGAGGCAAGACTTGACTCAAGGGCTTTCAAACTACAAATTATGTCCCACGGGAAGAGTTAACTTTACCACGTTATGTTTTCATTTATGAGACGTTCTACAACTATTGTCTTAGAGGCAAGACTTAATTAGCTCAAGGACTTTAAACTACAAATTATGCCCCACAGACAAGAGTTGACTCTATCACGTTATATTTTCATTTATGAGATGTTTTACAACTATTGTCTTAGAGGCAAGACTTGGCTCAAGGACTTTCAAACTACAAATTATGTCTCACGGGCAAGAGTTGACTAACTACTAAAAAAAAAAAATCGACCACAAGTGATCGATTTTCCTCAAATTCCGACCACAAAACCGACCAAAGTGCGTGGTCAATTTTTGAAAGAATATATATATATATTTAAAATTCATTATTATTTTATTAAAATAGAAAAAAATGAGTTTAAAAATAAAATAAATTAAAATAAACCGACCACAAGTGGTCGATTTTATTAAAATTAATTTATTAATTTTTTTTTTAAAAAACACAAGTTGTCGATTTTATTTAAATTAATTAATTAATTTATAAAAAAGTCGACCATATGTGGTCGATTTTTTATTTGAATTAATTAATTAATTTATAAAAAACCCGACCCTTGTGGTTGATTTTTTTATTTAATAATTTATTTAATAATATGTTTTATAATAAATTATAGTAAACCGACCACATGTGGTCGGTTTTTAAAAAGAATTACCATAAAAACCGACCAAATGAGGTCGATTTTCAAAAATTATTTTAAAAAATCAGTCACATGTGGTCGATTTTTTGTAAAAAAATTCAGAAAATCCTACTACATGTGATCATTTTTTCAGATAATTTTGTAAAAAAATTATTGAAATTTTTTAAAATACAAACATTAAAAATCAAATTATTTACAATACAACCCACCAATCATTTACAAACATTAAAAATCAAATCAAATTAGTTACAATACACCCCACCAATCATTTAATATACAATGAACGAACCACCATAAGAATACAGACATTAAAAATTAAATTATTTACAAAATTTAACAAGGTTCCAAATCCAAACTGTAAAACATACAAAAGACTAAAAACTACAACTCATTATCCGCATCTTCATTCTTAGTCTCACCCAATCTATTATTAATATTTCGTTGATATATCCAGCTATAATCAGGTTCCATCTACACAATCAATTACATTCAAGTAATTAGTTCAAGTCACAAAAGTTCACATTTCAAATACCTACACCTAGACATTGTCAAGTCATTAATTCACTTCACAAGTTACCAAACTAAACTAAATCCAAAATGAAAAGTTCGCGTTTCAAGTACCTACACTTAAACATTTTGAAGTCATTAATTCACTTCTCAAGTGACCACACTTTACTAAAATCAAAACGCAAGTTCACATTTCAAGTACCTAAATTCAAAACAAAAGTCACTAATTCATAATTCAAGTAACTACACTTAAACATTTAAGTCACTAAGTCACTTCACAAGTTACGTAACTAAACTAAATTCAAAATGAAAAATTCATATTTCAAGTACCTACACCTAAACATTTTCAAGTCACTAATTCACTTCACAAGTTACCAAACTAAACTTAATTCAAAATGAAAAGTTCACATTTCAAGTACCTACACATATACATTTTCAAATCACTAATTCACTTCTCAAGTGGCCACACTTTACTAAAATCAAAACACAAGTTCACATTTCAAGTATCTAAATTCAAAATAAAAGTCACTAATTAAGTCACTTCACAAGTTAACAAACTAAACTAAATTCAAAATGAAAAGTTCACATTTCAAGTACCTATACCTAAACATTTCAAGTCACTAATTCACTTCACAAGTTACCAAACTAAACTAAATTCAAAATGAAAAGTTCACATTTCAAGTACCTACACCTAAACATTTTCAAGTCACTAAGTCACTTCACAAGTTACCAAACTAAACTAAATTCAAAATGAAAAGTTCGCATTTCAAGTAACTACACTTAAACATTTCAAGTCACTAAGTCACTTCACAAGTTACGTAACTAAACTAAATTCAAAATGAAAAGTTCACATTTCAAGAACCTACACCTAAACATTTTCAAGTCACTAATTCACTTCACAAGTTACCAAACTAAACTTAATTCAAAATGAAACGTTCACATTTCAAGTACCTACACTTAAACATTTTCAAGTCACTAACTCACTTCTCAAGTGACCACACTTAACTATATTCAAAACACAAGTCCAAATTTCAAGTAACTATCAAGTGACCGCACTTAATTAAATTCAAAACACAAGTACACATTTCAAGTACCTACACTTAAACATTCTCAAGTACTTATTCACTTCTCAAGTGACCACACTTAACTAAATTCAAAACACAAGTCCACATTTCAAGTATCTACACTTGTGCATTTTCAAGTCACTAACTCACTTCTCAAGTGACCACACTTAACTAAATTCAAACACTAGTCCATATTTCAAGTACCTATACTTAACCATTTTGAAGTAACTACACTAACTATTTTCAAGTCACTAGTACACATTTCAAGTCACTACACTTAACCATTTTCAAATAACTAATTCACATTTCAAGTCCCTACACTTAACCATTTTCAAATAACTAATTCACATTTCAAGTCACTACACTTAACCATCTTTAAATAATTAATTCACATTTCAAGTTACTATACTTAAACCATTTTCAAGTAACTACTTCACATTTCAAAAAACTATACTTAATCATTTTCAAGTGACTAGTACACATTTTCAAGTCACTAGTACACATTTCAAGTCACTACACTTAATCATTTTCAAATAACTAGTAGACATTTCAAGTCACTACACTTAATCATTTTCAAATAACTAGTAGACATTTCAAGTCAATACACTTAACCATTTTTAAATAACTAATTCACATTTCAAGTCACTACACTTAACCATTTTCAAATAATTAATTCACATTTCAAGTCACTGTACTTAAACCATTTTCAAGTAACTACTTCACATTTCAAAAAACTATACTTAATCATTTTCAAGTCACTCCAATCAAACCACTTCAAATAGCTAATTGGCATTTCAAGTCACTATACTTAACTATTTTCAAAATACTATACTTAACCATTTTCAATTCTCTAATTCACATTTCAAGTGACTAAATCTAACCATGTTCAAGTCATGAATTCACATTTCAAGTGTCAACACTAAATCAATTTCAAGTCATGAATTCACATTTTTCAAGTGATTGCACTTTACTAATTTCAAAACACGAGTTCACTTTTCAAGTAACTACACTAAACCATTTTCAAATTGCTAATCTATTTCTCAAGTGACTATACTTGATCATTTTGAAGTCACTAGTACACATTTTAAAATATTACACTTAACTTTTTTCAACTCTCTAATTCACATTTCAAGTGACTAAACCTAACCATGTTCAAGTCATGAATTTACATTTCAAGTGTCAAATCAAAATCAAACGGATCGGAGGAGTATTATATTTGGGGACAGATTTAGAAGTTGGAATGAATTCACTAAATATTTGATAATTACTTAATTCTTGTTGAAATATTAATTTAAGATTGATATAAAAATTTATAAATTTTAAATTCGCTAGTTTAAGATACTGTTCACTAGCCCCTCTCCCCCCCGTGTCTCTCTTCAAAATATGCATCTATAATGCATTCATCTGTGCTCAACTGCGCATGCCTATCTGTGTATATATATTTGGTTTGTTCACATCCAACATATTTCCAATTATTTTGCTGCACTTAGTGTCATTGTTTCTAGTCACTGAATCGAGTAATACACTAAAGAACTCTGTCATTATCAGAGACAACTGACAACTCAAGCTCTTTCTAAATTAATATATTCATCTAAACTTAGTAATTTTTTTATGTTGACAATAAATAGAGTTAATACATAAAAATTATACTAAATTATAACTTTGACCTTAAACTTTGATAGTGCACAAATAAGACCTTTAACTATTCAAAACCTGAATAAATATGACCTCCGATTTTGCAACCCCATGCGTGAATCTCACTTACGCCTACGTGGAAAGGTAATTCAATCACACGCTGCAACGTCGTTAAAAGGGCTGACTTGGAGAGAGGTTATATTTGTGCAGTTTTGAATAGTTAAAGGTCATATTTGTGCACTGTCAAAGTTTTATTTTTTGTGTTAAAACGACGTCGTTTTTATTATTATTATTATTATTATTATTATTATTATAACAATTTTTTTATATATTTCTATAGTAGCAGTACCTAACTTTTTTTAATTAAAAAAATTATTATTATTATTATTATTTTATTTATTTATATAGCAGTAGCACTTAACTTTTTTTTAATTAAGAAAAAAAATCACTAGCAGGGATCGAACCCGCACAGTAGGCTGAAGGAAGCGCCCAAGAAGAGCAAATAACACCATTGGGCTATCTAAGTGCCTTGTTTCATGTGGTTCAACATTAATATACGTACATAAATATACATTTTCTATCTTATATATATACAACGTAATTTTTTTACCGAGGGAGTTCGGGTGAACCTCATGGCAACCACGTAGGTCCGCCCCTCGTTAATTTAATAACGTTTTAATAACATTAATTTAATTACATTTTAATTACGTTAATTTGATAACGTTAATTTAATATACTAGTACTACTATCCTTAATAACATTAATTTAATAACGTTTTATTAAAACTATAATTTTTTTTATTATTAGTATAGTTTCATCTTTAATTTAATATTTAAATAAATAATATTTAGATATATTATATAACTTAAATTCGTCCTCTGCTTTATAATATATATACATACCCGCTCGATTTTTTCGTATGAGGCTGATCCGCCTAATTAATAAATCTTCAATATTGCTCTTTTTCCGCAATGACAAAAGAAATTAGATGTCATTTTCATTTTTGAGCCAAAAATAATGAAAAAATAATAGTGAAGAGTTATTTAAAGGTCATATTTGTGCAGTTTTGAATAGTTAAAGTCATATTTTTGCACTGTCAAAGTTTAAGGTCATATTTATGTATTATGCTCTTAGATTTTAAGCTGAACGCGCCCAGTTTTGCATGTTGAACACGCTTTTTGCCACGTAGGATTGGAGGTTATATTTGTGCAGTTTTGAATAGTTAAAGGTCATATTTGTGCACTGTTAAAGTTTAAGGTCAAAGTTATAATTTGGTGTCAAGTTTAGGATCATTTTTGTAAGACCCCGTGAGTTTAAACTTTTTAAATGAAATCGTACATATTATTTTGGTGTAGAATATTTTAACTAGAGTTGTATCTCTTAGTAATGACTTGATAAGTATGATATTAAATAATGGTTACTAAATATTTTTTTTTTTAGTTATATGATAGTTAAGGGAGTACTATGTCGGTTACCTCACTGGAGTAGTATTTAAATTTTTTTTATGAAATATTAAATACTAGTATTCCTTTATGTTTATTCATATAATAAGAAGGTTAAGAGTGATCAGGAGGAGGGGCTACAGTACTTACCCACATCTATTAAACATTAGTTGTATACTTCTTCATATATCACCGCCTCTTCATTTCCTTTCAATTAACCATTGTAGTGGTTCTTATTAGCTCTACTTGAATCCCATGGATTTCTAAGACCAAGTAAATTTGGTTACTCTTTATCTACTACACGATACAAAAGTCCTATTATTTTTTATGGTTCAAAATTAAGCGATGACTTAGGGTGGATTTAATGCTTTTCAAAGAAACAATCGGATGAGATCAACTTTAGTGATAGCCAAGGTAAGTTAAGTTTAAGATTAAGCATGGTGATCCTTCTATTTATCACATAGTATTAATGTTAATTCTCCACCATAGTATAGCGTGGGTTAAACATAATTTTTGTGGAGAAACATATCAATTAAAGGGTCTTGCGAGCTTGTCGCTTTCCTAGTGTCTGTTCGACCTGGGCATGTTTTTGAACAGGTTGTAATAGCTGTTGTACTTGCCATTTATATAGATATCATGCCTTAAAATAAGGGATTCTCATACATAAGCGTTACAAGGCAGGGCCTAGGGTAAGATCCTTTTCTTAGTTCGGGTTGGATTCTCGTTTGTTGTAATAGATTGCTAATGAAAGCTCCTACTTCCGTTTTTAGTTTTGAGATGAGATTTACAACAGTTTTTTAGTAAGGAAATCATTAAGATGGACTACAAAATATAGATTTTGGCTTAGAGTGAAAAGAGGATTGGCATGTCATGATATTGAGGCAAAACTCAAGGTATGTAAAGCTAAAACCTCCTTCGTCTTTTAAGGCACGACCTGTAATCGTTTGTCCTTCCTAAAATAATCGAGATAGTCTACTTGATATATGTTAATATAGTTTTCAATTTCTATATGCCTAACACATGATCATATATCCTTTCCATTTGAAATTACGCATACTCATGCTTCTTGCGTCAAATTGTTGAGGTCAAAATATTTGTACTACTCTCGTCAAGTCAAGTATCTATAGAGTTTATTCATCTTCATTAGGAATTCTCAGAAGTCACCTAGTATATCGTCATATGCTATGAATTAGAATAAATGACCATATTATAGTCGCACTAATATATTAGATCACATAGCGATATAGTCATATGGTGATATAAAGTACAAGCGTTGTAATAGTTCGATACCATTAAAGAAGTTAATTGTATATGAAAAGCACTACTTGAATAACTAGACAGTATTTGCC
Organism: Capsicum pubescens; assembly: GCA_030864215.1. Classification (NCBI taxonomy): domain Eukaryota; kingdom Viridiplantae; phylum Streptophyta; class Magnoliopsida; order Solanales; family Solanaceae; genus Capsicum; species Capsicum pubescens. The sequence goes on from CM061538.1 coordinate 104,037,340, forward strand.
GTAATATATACTTGCATAGGCATACGAAGCACTATTTGATAAAGGTTAACGACGAGAGGGTATCATAGGTTTGGCTTGGCACACGCGCGACGTAATTCTGTGCACAGAATTGAGACCAAACCACTATATCGAGCCCGAATGCGTGGCGTACCTGCCCTTGTGGCATCATTTGTATTTGGAGTCTGTTGGACTAGTTCCCCTGATTCGAGCTAATATATGGCACATATGGCCTGCGGGCAGACCCTTATAGTGAGTCCCAAGGAGGGGCGTACCCAGCATCAGACCGCGATTACAATTATACGTAGAACATACGTATAACATCATAGTCAGGCGCATCTGGGCAACACATATGGTACACTTGACATAGAGTGCCCTTGGTGGGCCATCATATGATTATTTGTATCAAAAGTAGGCACAAGATATCACTTAGGCAAATTGCTAGGACCTTAATAACTATGATTTATTCATAAGCGGTTATATGATAAGTTAATAAGGTAAATACAAAGGTAACAATCTTATATAGTGTATTTTTCACCCGTTTTTTCATAAGTTATAGTTTCATATAAGAGGTTCTAGTGTTCAGTCATCCGAAGTTGCTCATTCCACTGTTTGACTCATTGAGCATCCTTATACGTTTACTTGTTACTCTGTCTGCTTTACATACTAGTACATATTTTATATGTACTAACGTCCCCACGTTTGGGGGGACTGTGTTCTGTAAATACAGGATCAGATGTATCGATGAACAGACTTCTATACAAGGCACTCGTTCGTATTCAGCAAAGCAGTCGGTGAGCTCCAGTCTTACCTGGAGCGAATAAACATCTAGTACTTTTAATTATGTTTTCGGTACAATTACAATTTCTCTTAGAGACTTCGTAGACCGTGTATAGTTGTCACACGTGGTCATAGTTGTACATAGCCCCTTATCATTGTTTGTAAATTGTAACTCCTCCGCACTGTATATATGTCAGGCACATAGCTGACACTCATATGGTTCTTGTTCGCCATGCCTAGGCTAGGTAGGGGCGTGACAATTTTTATGTATTAACACGAATAAATATTTACATGTGAAAACTTACTAAAATTTCAACAAATATTAAAATTGAAGTCATAATTTTAGAACTACAACAAATTCAGGGTTAAAAGTCAAATTGAAACAATTTGAATCCAGAATCTATCACTAATTGGCATACCCCGTGTGTATCTAGTAGTAAGAAAGTATTTGAACCCAAATGTGTATCAAAATATTTCAATCGAATTTCGCCAAATTCAGATCACAAAATATGTTCAAAGAAGAAGAAACAAAGATCACAAAATGTGTTAGAAAAAGAAGAAACAAAGGAGTAGAAGACAACCTAAAATTAACACGAAAGCAAGCGGGTGCTGTGGGCTTGTGCGTGCTGGTCGGCTGGTGGGGAAGATGCAGCGGCGCTGGCATCTTTGCCGGCTGCTGCTGTTGCTCCGGTGGAAGGCAGCGATTGGCTGCGGCAGTTTGGTTCACGGAGGAGATGAAGGGAGATGGTTTTGGCGGCGTCTAGAAGGAGAACGGAGGGAGGCAGTGGCGCGGTGGCAGCGGCACTGGTCGGCAGCGGCGCCGGTAGAAGGCGGCGGCAGCGGTTTTGTTTTAGAGAGAAGGGACAGCAGAGAGAGAGAGTGAGAGAGGCGGCTAATGTTGAATGGATTAGGGTTAGGAATGGATTAAAAAGGGCAGAGAGAGGGTTGTTATCAGCCGTTGGATCAAATTTGATCTATGGTTGACATTAAAAGGATTTTAATAAAAAGGCTAAAATTGAGTTTTAATTTTGAAAAAAAAATTGACATCAATTTATCTAAAATTGTATGGACTATTTCATCCTCCTTTTTCCACACTAGTTTCATATATGAGTATATCACAAAAAAAATATTATATAAAAATTACCAATAATAAATTTGAAATAAGTTGGGCATAAATGTAATAATAGTAATAATAAGAATAATTAATTAAGGTGACATCTTTTGATTTGAATTTATACGACTTTTTACATAATTTTCAAGTAATATTGCTCTATCGCAAATAATATGACCTCGATAGAATATGAAAAGTCTTAGAATTTTTTTTCTGCATCTTTCAAACATTTTAGATTGATAATTATTGTGATTTGTATTATTTTTCATGAAATTTTCAAATAATGTATACCAATTAATGTTGTATTATTGTGATTTAGATTACTTTTCACAAATTTTTTAAATGATATATCTCAAATTTTTGTTGCACTGATAAAACGTCAACCAAATTTTTTATGTGTCTTCAAATAATTAAAATTATTAATTATTATAATTTATAATATTTTTTAAACAATTTTCAAATATATATATAACAAGTTAAAGCTAAAAAAAATAATTAAATTAAAATTTAGATAATAAATTATATTTTAATAGGTTTTAGATTTTTTAAGCTATTAGCTATTGTAACTTATAATACTTTTTTGGCATTGTAATTTAACATTTTAAGTTGTTAGCTATATAATCTATAATACTCTTCTTGTTCAAACTTTTGTGGCGTTGATAGTCAATTATATTTTAAAAATAATTTACGTTTTTAATTATTGCGATTTATAATACTTTTTCTTCTATTCAAATTTAAGCGACACTGATATAATTTTGAGAGTCAGCCAAATATCACGATTGAAATAGCGAGGAAGACATATCTTAACTGACTCATAATAATAAATTAGAAGTGATACAGCAAAATCACTATAAAAATACATGTGAAAAAAATTTAAGTGAATCTAATATAAAATGTTAAATTAATTTAAAACGTCAATATTTAGCTTAATTTAGTATATACAACGTATTTCATATATACTCTGATGAATTGTCGTTTAATTTAGCTTATATTATTATGTTATAACTTCAACAATATATTATTACATTTATCAATCGATCCTATGATATCAATGTATTCAATATATAATTGAATACATTTATTTTTTGAAATATAAAAATTATTTATTTAGTAGTAAATTAAAAATATCAAATATCGACGGATATTGTCATTTTCATAAAGTTAATTTTTATTTATTTTTAACAAAAGCGACACTGTTCGTTGCTTTTTGTAAAAAATACAAAAAAGAAAATAAAAATAAAAATTATGACAGATAGCATCGCTTTTTAAAATTAATATTTTAAAAATAAAAAATTATAGAGACGTTGTCCGTTAATTTTAATAAAATTAGAAATTAAATTTAAAAACCGACGCACAATGTTGCTTTTATTATAAAGTTAATTTTTATTTATTTTTAACAAAAGTGACACTGTCCGTCGTTTTCATAAAATGCAGAAAAAATAAAAATAATTAAAAATTGCCACAGATCATTTTTCTATAATTAATATTTTAAAAATAAAAATTATAGCAACGTTGGCCGCCAATTTTTAAAAAATAAAAAATAAATATCAAATATCGACGATCAACGTCGCTTGTCAAAAAAATAATTTTTATTTAGTTTTAACAAAAGCGACGTTGTCCGTCGCTTTTTGTAAAAAATAAAAAAAATAAAAAAAATAAAAATAATTACAAATTGCGACGGATAGCGTCGCTTTTCTAGAATTAATATTTTAAAAAAGAAAATTATAGCGATGTTATCCGTCTCTTTTAATAAAATATCAAATATCGACGGCTAACATCGTTTTTTTTAAAAATAATTTTTAATTAATTTTAACAAAAGAGACGTTGTCCGTTGCTTTTTGTAAAAAATAAAAATAATTACAAATTGCGGCGGATAGCGACGCTTTTCTAGAATTAATATTTTAAAAAAGAAAAATTATAGTGACGTTGTCCGTCGCTTTTAATAAAAATAAATAAAAATAAAAATCAAATTTAAAAATCGACAGACTACATCTCTTTTCAAAAAATTAATTATTAATATTTTTAAATAAATTGCGGCACTATCCGTTGCATTTATTTTAAAAAATTATAAATTATTTCTTAATTAGTTGGCACAATATTCCGTGAAAAAAAGCGACGGATATTAAGACGTTGGCTGTCGATTTTAATAAAAAATAAATTAAAAATAAAATTAAACTAAAAAAGCGACGGACAGTGTCGCTTTTTAACGCGACACAGTTCGTCGCTTCTTTTTACGTCGCTTTTTGGCCTTTTTTTTTAGTAGTGTATACCTATACATACACACAAATATACACACTATCGACTATATCAAGTTCTAAATACGTACTATTTATATCACATACGCACACAAGTATATTATCCAATAATATGATGCGACGTATTTCATATATATATATATATCACATCCACAAGTATATTACCTTATAATAGAACACGTTCATTATATTCTGGTGAATTTCGGTTATATATTACATTATTATGACTGCAAATACGTACTATAAACATCATCTTTCAAATACGTACTATAAACATCAGTTTTCAGCTTTCAAATACATACTATAAACATGATTTTTCAATTATCTATCCCAACAGTATGATATATATACACATATTCATTATACAAAGATTATGCATATTTAACGTCATTTAACGTATATATAAAGGAAAATATTTATTTTATATATTGAAACATAAGTAAAAGATAAAGATTACGTTTAACATAATTTGTATATTATATTTGATATATTTTTTAGTGTGAGTTTTTTCACAAAATGTAAGATTTATTGATTTTTATTATTATTATATTGGTTATTGACTACGTGTAAACAGTATAATTTTAAAAAATAATATATTAGATTATATATATAATCTAATATTATTGTGAATAAGTGGATAGTGGATGACCATGTAGACATTTACTTTAGCTCACTCTCAACTCCAAGGCATATAATGCCTATAGATACCTCCCCATTTTACATGTAAATGACACACACAATTAATCTACTACTACTACTACACAATTAATCCATGAGCCCTTTTGGAACTAGTTTCGGCCAACAATAAAAACACAAAAATACAAGATATAATGGTGTATTTATACACCAAAACAGAAACAATATGTGAAGAACAAGATGAACACAAAGGCACAAGATTCAGAGTTAACAATAACAACAAGAACACAAGGTTACAACACAAACACCAAACACAATTACAAAAAAAGTAAAATGATAGATAGATAGACCACATGAAGGTATAATCTTAAGAACCCAAGAATGAACAATATTGGACCCTTAAAACTACACATAACAATAAACCGATCTCTTACAATGATACAAGTTCGGATTCCACCTCTCAAGCATCAATGTTTCCAAGCAAAGCAAACAACAAAAGAGAATCCATCATTTTGATAGACCTAGTTACAATTTCGGATTTGGGTGCCTCAAAGAAGAGATGACTTGACGTTCCTTGTGTCTTACAAGACTTACAACATACAAAATCTGCCAATGAAACCCTAGAAATGTTTCTTATATATTACAATAGAATTAGAAGTTAAAATGGCCAAAAGGGCCCTTCAAGAATGGGCCTCCCCTCTAGTGTATGTAGCGGGCTATTTTGGTATGTATTTGGGCCCTTAATTACACTTCTATTGCACACACACTTGGAAAACTTCAATACACACCCACATGAGTCCATCTACGTGATCGCACTCGTATCATCCTCTCTATCTTGAGAGAAATTTGCCCACAAATTCTCGTTTTCACCTCGTTCAATTGGCCACTTCATAAGCGATCACTCAAAATAGTATGCAAAACATAAAGAACCTTAGAGTTCAATAAAAATTGGCACGTATCAAAAACGACTTCAAAAATAGTCCACCAACAAGATGGACCCGAGAGCAACACAAACACAATTCGAGGCTAACATCTTCATTTTGAACCTCGGTTTCCTCTCCATCTTGAGTTTTGGCTTCAATTTTATCTGACTCAAGTCTCCCTCCGTCATATAAGCATTGTCGTAGACTCTATATCCTTCATGTCCCTGTCTACCATGTTTCTCTTCTTGGATGTGTAAGCTTTGGTAAAACGGAGTTTCGATTGAGAGGATTGATTTGGTAAAGTGGACTGTTTTGGTAATGTGGAGCTTCGGTTGTGGAGCTTGGATGGGAGGAAATTGGCTTACAAGTCCTTCTTGTTGGACTTGATCAACTAGCGGGGGAAGGGGTCTACCTTGTTCTCGGTTTTGTGGGTAATTTGTAGCTTGGCTTATGGCATTTTGTGGTGAACTTGGAGGATTGGCTTTTGTAGGTAAAGTTTCGGGAGTAAAAGCACGAGAGTTCCTTCGTCTCTCCATTCGATCCAACCTCTCACTCATAGTTACCACATCCGAGTGAATGTTTTCAAGACCCACATTTGCCCTAGCAAGATCTCGGGAGAAAGCATCAAGAAGGGCCAAAAGTTACCTATAAAACAACGAACAAGTTAGTTGTACAAGAATGGTCCTCACACTCCCTCTCTATTGTTTTGTCTCTCAGATTTTTTACACTTTGATCTCACAAGTGTCGTAACCTCGCTTGTACTCCGTGAGGCATTGAGAGGTGGACCAAGTATCACAATGAGTTAAAAGAATAAGACACACAAAGGAACGTATACACGAAGAACGGTTTCAAAACTAACTTACAATCTAGTACTAGCTTGTAAGTTAGCAATGGAATCAACAAACGAAACTAAAGAAACAATAAAATGAAACTAAGAAATCTAAAATTTGAGCCAAAAGTGTTACGTGAACAGTAAAAATGCTGATGTGGCAGTCACGTATTGGTTGCGGTTTCTCAATTTTATATTTTAATTTCACGTCTTGGTCCACTGTAATTTGGAATTGGTTAGGGAGGGAAATAAAAGTCTTTGGAGCTCTTTTTCAATTCAAGTTTCAAGACTTTGACTTTCTTGTACTCCTCCTTAAAACATGAACCCTTGTATAATGAAAAGTTGTTGGAAAAGGGTTGATAAAGTCTTTGGTGGTTGGGGGTCTTTCAAGACTAACAATTCTTCACCTTTTTCCTTCAACTTATAAGATCAACAACCACCGCTTCTTCAACAACATATAGAGATGGTGAAGAACACCAAGAACACAAACTTTGAGTCTTGAAGTTCTAAGGTTCAAGTTGGAACATCCAAAAAAATAACACCACCTTTTCAAGCTTAAAATCCACAACACAATTCCCACAATACACGTTCAAAACTTGAACCAATAACAACAATCCTAATAACAATCAGCCACACTTTGGATTCATAACAACAACATCAACTTTTAAAGCTCAAACTTAGATTTAGACTCCTTTAGTGTTAGGGATGAAGAAGCTAACACTACTAATAATATAACATACAAAAAGGACTCTTAGATCTAAGTTTACAAGACACAAATCTCGGCCAAGACGCAACAAGACAGAATTTTCGGCCAAGAACACACAAGTGGACAGAATGTTTTTTTCTGGAAATTTCAGTTTTCAGTTTTTTTTTTAACTAAGAGAGCCCAAGATTGGTAGTGTGAGAACACGACCAGCCTTCGCTATGATACCAAATGATACCAGACAAACAACGGAACACCAAAATCAGTCCAAAAATAGTCCACAAATTAGAAGAAATCCATGAGCCCTTTTGGAACTAGTTTCGGCCAACAATAAAAACACAAAAATACAAGATATAATGGTGTATTTATACACCAAAACAGAAACAATATGTGAAGAACAAGATGAACACAAAGGCACAAGATTCGGAGTTAACAATAACAACAAGAACACAAGGTTACACTACAAACACCAAACACAATTACAATAAAAGTAAAAGGATAGATAGATAAACCACATGAAGGTATAATCTTAAGAACCCAAGAATGGACAATCTTGGACCCTTAACACTACACACAACAATAAACCGATCTCTTACAATGATATAAGTTTGGATTCCACCTCCCAAGCATCAATGTTTCCAAGCAAAGCAAACAACAAAAGAGAATCCACCCTTTTGATGTACCTAGTTACAATTTCAGGTTTGGGTGCCTCAAAGGAGAGATGACTTGATGTTCCTTGTGTCTTACAAGACTTACACCATACAAAATCTTCCAATGAAACCCTAGAAATGTTTCTTATATATTATAATAGAATTAGAAGTTAAAATGACCAAAAAGTCCCTTCAAGAATGGGCCTCCCCTCGAGTGTATGTAGCGGGCTGTTTAGGTGTGTATTTGGGCCCTTAATTACACTTCTCTTGCACACACACTTGGACAACTTCAATACACACCCACATGAGTCCATCTACGTGATCACACTCGTATCGAAGACTTAGCTCAAGGACTTTCAAACTTCAAATTATTTTCTGCGGGCAAGAGTTGACACTACCACGTTATGTTTTTATTTATGGGATGTTCTATAACTCTTGCCTTAGAGGCAAGACTTAGCTCAAGGACTTTCAAATAATAAATTATGCCCCACGGGCAAGAGTTGACACTACCACATTATGTCTTTATTTATGAGATATTCTACAACTCTCACCTTAAAGACATGACTTATCTTAAGTATTTTAAAAGAACTTTGTAACAACAATTCATGCCCTTAAATTTGCTTTGATGTCAAAAAAAGAAGATCCCTTTGCCGATTATCCAATTTTTTATTTATTAGCAAAATATAATAAAAGTTGAAAAAAAAGAAAAAAGTGATCAAACAAAATAGAGAAATAAAAAAAGATTGAGAAAAAAAAAGGAAAGAAAAAAATAAAGATCAAGAAAAAAGCGAAGAGTTAAAAAAATGAGAAAAATAAAAATGAGAGGAAAAATAAAAATAAAGTTTGAGAAAAATGAGGGAAAAAAAAGAAAAATGTGATCAAACAAAATAGAGAAATAAAAAAATAGTGAGAAAAAAAGGCAAGAAAAAAAAAAGATTAAGAAAAAAATGAAGAATTAAAAAAATTGAGAAAATAAAAAATGAGAGGAAAAAATAAAAATAAAGTTTTAGAAAAATGAGGGAAAAAAGAGAACTGATAAAAAAAAAAAAAAAAGAAGGTTAAAGACAAATGAATTAAAAAAAAAGAAAAAAAAATAGATAATGCTTGAGAAAAAAGAAAAAAGAGAAAAAAATAAAGGTTGAGACAAATGAATTCAAACATGAAAATAAAATTTAAGAAAAAAAGTAAAAAGTGAAAATAAAAAATAAATTAAAGGAAAAAATAAAAAATGAAATTAGTAAAAAAAATAGAATAATAAAGTTAAAGGAAAAAATAAACAGTGAAAATAATAAAAAATAAAATTTGAGAGACAAATAAGTATGGAAAGTTTAAAAAATATATTTGAGGTGTAGAGGGGTAAAATGGTACTTGTACTATACTTATAAAGTAAGGAAAGTTATTTTTTAAAAACATTTCTTATTTGGATCAAATATCTAAAGCCACCCATTTTTGGATCTATGACATGCAATTTCAGGGGAAGGATACTTGGAAGTTGTAATTAAATAACAGGCTCAATTCTAAAAGTATCATCCATTTTGATTCGGCTCTTTTAGGTCATATCAAGGTTCTGGGTCTCACATTTTTATTTCCTTGGGCTTTATTTCAAAAGCTCTTTTTGTGTAGAAATGATTCAGATGGTCGACTCAAAACAGTTGGGGGTTGTTTGATTGAAAATAAATTATGTTGGGATTGATTATGTTGGAATTAGTTATATTGAAATTAATTGTCTTGAAATTAGGTATCTTGATATTAGTTTCCAGCAATTGTTTGGTTTGTGGTACTAAAAATGATATGCATTGCATTCTTTTTAAGAAAAGATGGTTTGTTTATAAAAATATTTTTCACCTTATTTAACTTAATATTTCATGTTAACTTACTTATTTTGTCCTAAATTCTATAAAATGTTGATAATCTCATTATTTAAAAAAAAAGTTCATCATCAAAAAATGTAAAAAAAATTACTTTCATTTTACATTATTTAGTATCATTAATATTTGAAAAGTTGAATTGTATTTATTTTTTAAATAAATTTTCAAACATGTTTAACTATATATAAAAAATATTTTTTTATTTAATAATTAAGCATGTACTAAGTTAGAAAGGGAATGTCAAGATACTTTAATTACTTGTCCATGATAAATTTGTTAGTAAAAATAAAAAATTGAAGTAAGATTAATAATCTACAAAATAGAAACTTAGAAAGACAATAAATCCTTGGATCAATTTTTAATTTGATTGTATAAATATTTTTATGGTGTCACTATCATTTTTTCATGACTCATCACTTTTGTAGCATTTAATAAGCCCATATAACTGTTCAAATTTATCAAAATAAATGAAAATTTATAGAGTAAAATTAAAATTTAAATTAGAAATAAAATTGACAAAAAAAATTGATGTGAGGACTATCAAAATCTCACGTTCTCATATATATGTCTGTGTGTGTGTGAAAAGTGATAATTAAAGAATTTGGAGGGTAATTTTATCATTTTATGATTTTATCCCAAGGTAAATTATGATGGGATTATTTATACCACCCTTTGGATGAGATAACTTATCCCGGTACTATTTGTAAATCTCGAAATAAGTTATTTCGAATTTGACAACCAAACATGACACTAAAATTTTTATCCCAGAACTATATATTTTAATCTAAAAATTACCTATATACACAAGTTAAAGTTACATTAAATCCCAAATTGGTAAAGTATTTACACAAATCCCAAAATAATTACAAAAATCTCCTTATTTGGTAATTTCTCTCTCTTAAATATTATACATTTAAACACCGCTTTTTGGCTTCCGTTTTTCACTGGATATTGCTCCCATTATCAATTCGATTTTTACGCCATTTTTGAAAGCCATCTTTTACGGCAAAATTGAAGTAACTTCTACCTAGTGGTTATCTAATTATAAGTTATCAGGATTTAATTATTTTTAATAATTTACTTCATTAATTTTTTGAATTTTTTTTGTTCAACTTTACCAAATCAGGGATTTTCCGTTTTTTGTTTGTTTGCATATTCAAATTACAGTATTGTTCAATTATATTCAAGTTCAGTAGTTCATTTTTTTCGTTATTTTTCATATAGTACAAGTTAGATCTTTGATTTTCTTATTTTCTAGTTCGATTTAACACTACTGTTAAGTCAAAATAGTGTTAATTGGTAATGGATTATCCTTCAAGTTTTAGTTTAGTAATTACTCAGTTAGATTCAAATAAAAAAGATATTACACTTGGATTTGTTCCTGGTACATTTGATAAACAGGATCTGAAATTCGCAGAGAATCGCTCAAAGCACATAAACGATCCCGTTACAATGAAAAAATTGAGGGATAAGGCCGCTTCTAAATCGAAGAAGTTTAGTTCAAAATCAAGTAAAAAGAAGTTTGATGATTTCGTCCGACCATGTCTTTCGAAGGTATTTATTATGAGTTTAGGTATAATATGACATATGTATAATAAGACATGATACATTTGTTTTTTCATCAAGTAATATATAATGTAGTTGTTCTGCAATATTTTTCTATAGGTTATACATTCGACTAATAAAGCTGATATTAATTTTGAGATATATAAGTTACCCTCATACATGTGTAATTGTTGTTTATATTTGGTCTGCTATTAATTGTTAGATGTCATCATACATTTGTATATGTTGTTTAATTATGATCCTGATTGAAATTTGTAGGTGTATAAGGTACCCTCATACATGTTTATATGTAGTTTTTTAGAGTCTAATATGAATTGTTAGATATATAAGTTACCCTCATACATGTGTAACTCTACAGTGATTAGGGTTTGAGTTTATTATACATTAATGCAAGTTATTTGTTAATGAATAAGTAACCATCATACATGTCTAATAGCTTATCTTAATTTTGAGATGTATAAGTTAACCTCATACATGTGTTACTCTAGTGTATATATTGGTCTGATTTTATTATACATTAATGCAGTTTATTTGTAAATGGATAAGTTAACCTTATACATGACTAACAGTTGTTTAATGTGGGTCTGATTTAGTTTTTGAATGTATAAATGACCATCATTCAATGTGTATCTGTTAGCTAATTATGGTAGGTTTTTTTATTCCAGGGCATGAAATAGCGAATTGGCAAAGTCCCACCACACCCATTGCATATGGGAAGCTATTGTAACTGTGCTTTCGGTGAAGAGATAAAGGAATATTTTGGAGAGGATGTTTTAGGAGCATTCAAAAATACAATTTTGGGGATATTTCTGGATTTGCCACAGTGCAACTAGATAGGACAGATTTCAAATTGTCTCCTCATGCTTGAAATTCAGCAAGATAATAAGGACGAGCTTCAAACAAGGGGAAATTCTCAAATTTACAATGCTTGAATTTGCCATTATTACCGGTCTTAAGTGTACCGGTAATATTGATGATTATATGTATACTTCATCATCAAAATCAGAGTTGTCGAAGTATTTTCCTGATAATAAAGGAGCAATAACTAGGTCAAAACTGATAACACGTGTGAAGATGAAAAACTTTAATAACGCTGAAGATGCTCTGAACCTGGTGATATTGTTATTTGTTCATATATTCATGTTTTCTCAGCATAAAGAAGCACCAATCAGTGTATCGCACTTTCAGATGATCGAGGACGGTCGGTACATTCACTATCCATGGGGGAAGATCATATTTGAAAAGTTAATGAGTTCCTGGTAGCAGAATTTTAATATTGCAAAGCAGTTATATTCATTGGGTGGAATGTCGTACGCTCTAAATGTTTGGATGTTTGAGTGTTGCTCCGAGGTAGAATAAAAAACGGTTGTCCATTAGAGAACTAAACTGGTCTGTGGAGTGTATAAGGTCTAAGTACGAATCTTTTATGTCTGGCATGTTCAGTAAAGTAATTTTTTAACTTTATAATTAATTTGTTTGTTCAAGTCGTTTTATTTATGTGCAAATATTTTATTTTGAAATAATTCTTTACAGCATTCGTACAAGAATATACAACCTACAACCGAAGAAGTTAGCAGGTTAGATTTGTCTTTTTCAACCGATTTTGAGACATTTGATCCAATAACTTCTGCTTCAACATCCGTTGTTGGAATGTTGAAAAGGACAACAGATGAATTTCAACAGCGTGTCGGTACTATTGCTGAAGAATTTAGTGATTTCAGTACTATACCAGCATAGAAAATCCTCATAAAGGTTGGTTTAGCTTCGCCTGAATCACCTGAACAACCTTTGAAGAGAAGTAAGACTGTGATTTTCAGCAAGATAGTCCAGCGGTGATGGATGATGATACATCTACACGTGATCGTCCAGTACATCATGTGTCTAGTTTGTATAGTGAAACGCAAAAGAATGCACCAGACAAAGGTCAAATTGGTGTGTCTCCTCAGAGTCACCAGCACAAGTCTGTTCCTTCATCTTCCACTCAGCCAGAAGGGACTTCTAAATCAAGTTTAGATGGTGATGAAATAAAGAATTACATCAACCAATGTGTAAGTTAACTTTCTTTTTGAATTTTTTTTTGAAAAGCATGATGTATTTCTACTAATTGTTTTTTTTTTTACGTTATAAGTTTGCTGAAAAAATGGCTGAGCTAGTTACACTAATATAAAAAATACCCGCTGAGGTCGTATAAACACTGAAGAATGAAGAAAAAAAGCAATCACACGTATAAAAATTAAATTTCATTATATTTTGTCTAACGTTGATGAAATGTTCATACATTCAGATTATTCGTGTTATATAGGAGGAGAAAATTGATGAACAACAACAAAGTCAAGAAGACGGATAAAACAACCATGAGAGTCCATATAAGGAGGATATGCAAATTTTTTTTTGAAATTATGTTGTAGTGTTACTATAACTATACATAACTACCATATCAAAATCAAATGTTATTTCTTTTTTGATACAACATGAAGATTATCATAAGGGATCACTCAACGATATAGAAGAGTCTCGTGGAAGAATTTAATAAGCAACACATTCTTGAAGAGCAAGAGTTGCTGGTATTTTTTTACTCCCTAATATTTGTTATGTACTAAATTTGGACAGTTTCATTTTCATCATACATTATCTTGAATGTATAATCATCAGTTATACATTAATCATACTATTTTTTGCTTCAACAAAATACATGTTATTTATGAATATCTTTATACATATGTATGTTATTTACAATTACTTAAATAACATCATTCTTGAATCACCTAAAACACATTTATGAATAACTGTTCATACATGATTACTGTTATTTAAGCCTGTTAAACGGGCCGGGCTGACACGACCCACTTACAAAAATCGACCTGATTTGACCCGGCCCGGTAAACCCTAGGGCTTTAGGGTACCGGGTCCTGCGCCGATTTTTTTTAATGATTTGGGCCCAATTAACCCGGCCCGAACCAAGCCCGGTTAGGACCTGCCGATTAACCGGCCCGGCCCGGTTAAGTTTTTCTTTTAAAAAAAATTAAAAAATTGGATACAATTATAACTTAGTTCTAATATATTTTTAATTTACTATCAAGTATTATTAATTTATATATGTGTATATATATCTTCTATAGACGTATATATTTAACATATACATGTGTATATATTTTATAAATTAATATATAACTATATATATAATTATATATTGTAGTATATATATATTGTAGTATATTTTATTTAAAGTGGTACATATATATTGAATGGTACGTATATATGTGTATATATCTTCTATAGACGTATATATTTAACGTATACATGTGTATATGTTTTATAAATTACTATATAACTATATATATATAGTGTGTGTATATATTGTAGTGTATATATATTGTAGTATATTTTATTGAAAGTAGTACATATATTGAATGATACGTATATGTGTGTATATATCTTCTAAAGTAGTACATATTTAACGTATACGTGTGTCTATGTTTTATAAATTAGTATATAACTATATATATTGTAGTATATTTTTTACTTAAAGTAGTACATATATATTGAATGGTGCGTATATTTGTGTATATATCTTCTATAGACTTGTATATTTAATGTATACATGTGTATATGCTTTATAAATTAGTATATAACTATATATATTGTAGTATATATGTGTATATATCTTCTATAGACATATATATTTAATGTATGCATGTGTATATGTTATATAAATTAGTATATAACTATATATATATTTTACTATATATATATTGTAGTATATGTTTTACTTAAAGTAGTACATATATATTGAATGGTATGTATATTTGTGTATATATCTTCTATATATGTGTATATTTAATGTATACATGTGTATATGCTTTATATATTAGTATATAACTATATATATATTGTAGTATATACATATCTTGTAGTATATGTTTTACTTAAAGTAGTACATATATATTGAATGATGCGTATATTTGTGTATATATCTTCTATAGACGTGTATATTTAATGTATACATGTATATATGTTTTATAAATTAGTATATAACTATATATATTGTAGTATATATATGTATATATCTTCTATAGACTTATATATTTAAGTATACATGTGTATATGTTTTATAAATCAGTATATAACTATATATATATTGTAGTAAATACATATATTGTAGTATATATTTTACTTAAAGTAGTACATATATATTGAATCACTACAAAAAACAGGTCAAATTGTGGGGGTTAATTTTAAGGTTTGCGGGGGTTTTAAACCCCCGCAAAATGTAATTGCCGGGGTTCCAAAAGCCCCACAGTTTGAGCCGTCACAAACCAGTTGCGGCAATTTTTTTGGACCGCCATAATTATTTTGCGGCGGTTATATTGCGGGGGTTTCGACCCCCGCTACTCTAAATTTAATTTTTTTATAATAAATTTTAATTTAAAAGTTGCGGGGGTTTAAAACCTCCGCAATTTTTTTTTTTTTAAAATTAGTGGAATCCATCAATTTTAAATAATAAATTATAAATTTTAATTTTACCTCAAATTTAATTTTTTCTTTAGGCATAATCTACTATCCAATATTTTATTAATTCATATATCGTTAACACAACACGACTAATTAAACATTATAATTGACAAACACATCAAAAATACATTGAATGTTGAATTTCAAAATTAAATTTGCAACATTAACATCTTCAAACTCCAAATTTTCAACATTAACTAGTATCTTCAAACTCCAAAATCAAATTTAAACACAAAAACTTCAATATTTTAAGATCCACCTGAACCACATAATTACATCATCATAGTTGAATATCCAAGACAAATGCAACAAATTCAAAGAATGTCGTTAGGATCATTATCACCGTGTGATCTCCTTGCATCCATTGGCGAAATTGGCCCATTAGCAGCATCACTTGGATACATAAAAATATAAAGTATAAAAATCAATCGATAAACCACTTTTAATATAAGCAAAGACGACATTAAGCGAGTCAGACTTAGCAAGGAAAGACAACAAAATTAGCAAAAAAAATTTCTACTTTAACTAGCCAAACCAACTAAATTGTAACCACTAATTATTAGAACAATCAACACAATAACTTAACAAACCAATAATCAGATAACCTAAATAACATCAATTCAGCGCCTGAATAATCTAATGGTTGTATTTCATAAAAATCGACCAAGAACTTCAAAGAGCAATCTCATACAGTTAGGAACTATGGTAAAAAATACTTGTGAAGAATCCCAGTCAGCAGTAAATAAATTAATCAGCATCCGGCGTTACTTTAACCACGACTAGTAGCACACAAAATGATGTACACCAAGGATTGATTAAGCAAAATGATGTCAACACAATCTGCCCTACGTGTAGTTTAGAACTTTAAAACATCAACCATCTGTTCTTTTAAATGTTAATTATACTCCAAAACCTGGATGGGAATGTTAAAATGACAAGACATCTACAAACAGGCACTAGAGTGGAAGGAAGAATTGCAATGGTCATCGAATAATCAAAATAGTAAAGTAACTAAAGAAAAGATGTATAGGATGATCGTAAGTGCCACTATGTACTTCATTGTCAAGAATGGGACCTTGGAGTTTTTCAAATCAAACAAAGACATGCTGATTTAAATGTCTGACTAATGGTGCAGGAAGTGGCAAATAGACTGTAAGTGAAATCAAAACTAGCAGGGGGTGTATAAAAGCTTAATTCTTAACCATAATGATAGATTTTGGTAGGTAATATATGTTGTTAGCAAGTTGTTAGCTGAAAGTTGAGACTCTATTCTACCGCAAGTTATTTTTTTGTTGTTTTCAAAAAAATTAATAATATGAACAACAAAATAAATAAGAAATATAAAGAGAAGACAAGAAATGTGAGCTTTTCAACAAACACCGAGATCAGAAAAAAGTAAAGAGAACTTTACTTACTGCTGTGGGAGAAACCATTGAAGGAGACTCAAAGAAACCCACAAATTATTCTGGTATCGTTCCTTCTTTCATCATCATATATGCCTTCAAAGCACTCAGTATTTGATTGTAGTTTTCTCGACATTGGAACGAACAAGAACCTCCACTACTTGATGCACTTGTACTACCAAAATGAGGTCTAACTTGTTGAAAAACTCTACTAGGAGCTGCTTCTAATCCCAAACATCTCATCCTTCCAGAGTGCTCTTGCCCTAGCACCTTACCAACGACATTGAGAATGTGGAAAAAATGCGTGGACTCTTTTGGTTACTAAAGACACCGTTTAAATCCTTTAACAGTAACAACAGTACTCCAATTTCCCAAGTTTTTTTTCAATCTCTTTCAATGCTTTCACTGGAAAAACAAGTCACAATACTCCGTCAAGAAAATGAACATATTGTCAATTGAAAAAAAATAACCAGCAAACTTGTAATCGATACAGGTTTGTTCCCACAAAACAATTGTAATACTTGCCTGGCACATATTGTATTACAACTTACAAGTTTCACCGATAAACTTTTTTGATTATAACCACAACGAACAACGACAACAACATACCCACTAAAATCCCACAAGGTGGGGCATAGGGAGGGTAGAATTCACAGGCAAGTATTTCAAGCCAAAGAATGACACAATGTGCTATCTAATCCATTGGTAACTTTACTTGTGCTAGTTCACATAATGAAAAATGGAAAAAGTCGGTCATGACCATCTATCTGCCCTACAAAGAAATGCACATGTCAAAGAAAAAAATGAAGAGATAAAACCCAAAACCTTCATATCAGAAGATAACCATTTAAAATGAATCTGCCACACCATCTGTGAAAACAGTAGGGATGGAGGCATTGTCATGTTGGTGTGGGGCAGCTAGAAATTATTTGTTATCTGTAAGATAAAAAATACACAATTACAAACAACATAAGAGCTTCATAGTTGACTATAATATTGGGACACAAGGATTGATGTAATGACTGGGTGATATTATTATTGAATAAGCATGAGAGGTTAGGTAGAAAGCCAAATCCAAGTTGGACTGGTTGACAGAGGACATAAAAAGAACAGAGGATACTTTCAGTGAATACAACTAAGTATGTGCAAACTAAATTTGTGACAATAACAATTAAACCTACATGAATACAACTTTCAATCAAACATAACCAGTAGAGCATCAAGGGAAAATTCATACAATGAGCATCTATATTTTCGAACTATTTTTCTTAATTGTTTGTCGTATTGCTGCTCGGATAGACGAAAAGAACAACCAGACGCCAAAATCCGGTATAAGCATGTGACGAATCTAATTAATAAGTTGTTTGTCAGGAAATCACTTTCATAACGGGATTGAGAAGTTCAAAAAGCGTGGAAAACCGCCCGATAAAAACACTACCTCACCAACACTTAACCTACACTGAATCCAGCAAAACAATTGAGAAAATAAATACATGAGTTCACCATTTGACAAGTAACTTACATTTCAGCTCAGTATTTACGTTATAATGTATCAAATCAAGTCAAAATCCCAGTTCCTCCCTCCCATATCACTCTAACTATAGTGTTTTTATTTGGCTTACAGTGACAGGCCCATTGACTATCTACAATTAACCAAGACTGAATCCAGCAAAACAATTTAGAAAATAACTACATCAACTCCCTAATTTAACAAGTAAACTCACACTTCACATTCAATATTTACGCTACATATACTGAACCAAGTCAAAATCCCAATTTTTCCCTCCTGTATCACTCCAACTGTAGGGTTTTAATTCAACTTACAGTGACAAACGCATTGACTCTCTAGACTTAACCTACACTAAATCCAGCAAAAGAAAAATAAGAGAATCAATATATCAATTCTCCCCTTTGACAGGTAAACTCAGTACATTGAACCAAGTTAAAATCTATCTTCACCTCCTATATCACTCCAAGGTAGGATTTTGATTCGACTTACGGTAATAGACACCTCAAAGCTCAACACTTAACAATTCTCTCATTTGACAAGTAAACTCACAAGCTCAGTACACTAAACCAAGTCAAAATCCCAATTCCTCCCTCCTATTTCACACCAACAGTAGAGGATTCATCTTGTAAAGCTACGAATAACCAGAAAACCAAATACAAAAAAACATGAACCTTTTATTTATACCTCAACATCTTCATCCGAATTTGGGTTCTTATGTTTAAGAAATTCAACTACATCATGTGTCCCTTAATCAACTTGGATACTATAACTAAATATCAGAACAAAGGAAACATAATCTATTAGCATGTCACTTCCTAACTCTAACCAGCCCGGGATTTCTTTCAAAAAAAGAATTCCTACTTAGATCACAAAATGCAACAAGTTTTAATATAAATAAACACTAAAACAGGCTCAAAACATCTGCAAAAAACCTGTATATACTCAAATAACCCTAATTTAACTTACAATAGAAGATGTCAATTCAACTTTAGTTTACAGAAATTGCGCAAAAACTGGAACAAATCCGTGGGGATTTCTCGTGAATCTGTGGTTATTGCAACCTCAAATACTCATTTTTGCCTACCAACTGAAATGACTGCCTACCAATTTGGAAAATGAGAGAGGGAAAGTGAGAGGGAAATAAGAGGGTCGATATAATTGGGAAAGTGAGGAAAAATAATAGCAGGGAAAAGGAAAATGTTAAGTTTTTTTTTATTATAGTGGGGGTCAAAACCCCCCGCAAATTTATGTTTTATGACAAAATAAGCGTTGATTATTTTTGGCATATAACGGGGGTTTAAAACCTCCGCAACTTTATATATTTTAGCGACAAATTTTTAACTCCAGCAATTCATATAATTTTGTGTAGGTTAATATAATCCCCGCAAATAAATCCCCGCAATTTGACCTATTTTTTGTAGTGAATGGTGCATATATTTGTGTATATATCTTCTATAGATGTGTATATTTAATGTATACATATGTATATGTTTTATAAATTAGTATATAACTATATATATTGTAGTATATATATATATATATATTGTAGTATATGTTTTACTTAAAGTAGTACATATATATTGAATGATGCGTATATTTGTGTATATATCTTCTATAGACGTGTATATTTAATGCATACATGTGTATATGCTTTATAAATTAGTATATAACTATATGTATTGTAGTATATATGTGTATATATTTTCTATAGATGTATATATTTAATGTATACATGTGTATATGTTATATAAATTAGTATATAAATATATATATATATATATATATTGTAGTATATGTTTTACTTAAAGTAGTACATATTTATTGAATGATGCGTATATTTATGTATATATCTTCTATAGATGTGTATATTTAATGTATACATGTGTATGTGTTTTATAAATTAGTATATAACTATATATATATTGTAGTATATACATATATTGTAGTATATATTTTACATAAAGGAGTACATATATATTGAATGATGCTTATATTTGTGTATATCTTCCATAGACGTATATATTTAATGCATAAATGTGTATATGTTTTATAAATTAGTATATAACTATATATATTGTAGTATATATGTGTATATATCTTCTATAGACGTATATATTTAATGTATACATTTGTATATGTTAGATAAATTAGTATATAACTATATATATATTGTAGTATATATACATATTGTAGTATATGTTTTACTTAAAGTAGTACATATATATTGAATGGTGCGTATATTTGTGTATATATCTTCTATAGACGTGTATATTTAACGTATACATGTGTATATGTTGTATAAATTAGTATATAACTATAACTATATATATATATTGTAATGTAAATATATTGTAGTATATTTTATATTTAAAGTAGTACATATACATTGAATGGTGCGTATATATGTGTATATATCTTCTATAGACGTATGTATTTAATATATACATGTGTATATGTTTTATAAATTAGTACATATCTATCTATCTATCTATATATATATATATATATATATATATATATATATATATATATTGTAGACTTGTAGTATATATATATTGTAGTATATGTTTTATTTAAAGTAGTACATATATATTGAATGGTATGTATATATGTGTATATATTTAACGTATAAATGTGTATATATTTTATAAATTATGTATATAACTATATATATATAACTATATATATATATATATATATATATATATATATATATATATTGTAGTATATGTTTTATTTAAAGTAGTACATATATATTGAATGGTGCGTATATATGTTTATATATCTTCTATAGATGTATATATTTAACGTATACATGTGTATATGTTTTATAAATTAGTATATAACTATATATATATATATATATATATATTGTAGTATATGTTTTATTTAAAGTAGTACATATATAATATATTGAATGGTGCGTATGTATGTGTATATATCTTCTAAAGTAGTATATATTTAACGTATACATTTGTATATGTTTTATAAATTAGTATATAACTATATATATATATTGTAGTATATGTTTTATTAAAAGTAGTACATATATATTGAATGGTGTGTATATATGTGTATATATCTTCTATAAACGTATATATTTAACGTATAAATGTGTATATGTTTTATAAATTAGTATATAACTATATATATATATATTGTAGTGTATATATATATTGTACTATTGCAGTATATGTTTTATTTAAAGTAGTACGTATAGTCGTATATATTGAATGGTACGTATATATGTGTAATTGTGTATATATTTATTAAAAAATATTTAGTGTATATTGGAAAGTATATAGTGTATATAATTGTAGTGTATATAGTGTATATTGTATTTTTTTTTTGTTTTTAATCGGATTTGACCGATTTTTTAACCGGGTTTGACAGGTTTTTAAATCGGGTTTGACCGGGTTTAGGTGGATTTAACCGGGTTGGGTTATGTGGGCCGGGTCAGGGTTGTTTTTAAAAGTTTTATTGTTGAACCCGAACTCGGCCCACTTAACCCCAAACCTGCTCGGCCCGGCCCACCAACCCAATTAACTATCACGGGCCGGTTCCGGGTTGACCCAATCCAACCCACTTAACATCCTTATTGTTATTTAATTTAGGATATGAATGCGGCCGATAAAAAGTCAGGTCGTGAGGATGATTTGGAAAATGAGGATGGTTCTGATTTGAAAGCTTTGGAGGTATTTGTTTGTACATCAAATTATTTTTTTCTATAATATATGTCTATATAAATGTAGCACCTGTTATTGATTGAAAAGGGATCTTAACCTTGTCGGCTGAATATATGTCTATAATTATCAATATGATGAGATTCTGGTATATGAAGAAGAAGGTATGGTGATGAATTGGTAAAAAAGCACATTCCGAATGTAGAAGATTTGCCGGTATTTTCTTATCCCTAATATTGCTTAATTACCACAAAATATTTCTATACACATGTAGAACCTATTAACTTCATCATATTGGGGCAGTTAAATGTTCATAAAACATTCAATCGAATGTATAAAGAATAGTCATACATTCAACATACAAACAATTTCTTGAACATAAAGCATGTAGTTTATGAATATCATCATAGTTTGTGAATCACCTATCACATACATACATGTTATGGTTATTCAAGTGAGGGTCGTATTCAATGCTTTACCTTGTATAAACATATGATATGTAAGCAATAGATTTATACATTCATATGCACCCATTACAGATAAAAATTTCTTATCACGTGTATAAAACTTCATCTCAATCTTTTTTCTCTTCCTTTGAATAACTGTTCACACACGATAATTGTTATTTAATATAGGAGGTGAATATAACCGTTAAAGAAGATGGTCAAGAAGTGGATTTAAAAAAATAGGAATGTACTGATATGAAAGATGTGCAGGTATTTTTTGATCCCTAATATTAATTTTTTATTATAAAATATATCTATCTACATGTTCTACCAGGTAAAGGTACGTAATGGGGACTTTATGTTTCTCTGGTGCATATAAATTTTTTGAGATATTGATGCTGTTATGATTTCTAACATAGCCGTACAGTTGTTCTCTTAAGAAGTAGTTTTACACTTGATGCACATTGGCTGATCATGATTTCCTGATAACTCATTACATAAACATTTTGACTATGGTAATTTTGTGAAAGGACATTAACTAACTGTACTAATAATTGTTGGTTATGCACTGGAGTTTTTAGTGCAAAGATAATTATTCCATAGTACTAATGTTCTGTATAAACGAACGAATAACATTATACATGTAGAATTACGTTTACTGTAATATGTAATAACAAGTATCATTCACCTTAGACATAAAAGTCGTAAACATTAATATAGTTAAAAATTCTGATATTGTATTTATACATTACACATCCTTTTGTGTTCACGTAGGACAAAGTTAGTGGGACAATAACTGATTCAATTCAGGTAGCTGTAGACTCAATTTTATTTGGTCTGTCAACACCTTCGACTACAAAGTCATTGGATGTTGGTGCTTCAAATAAAATGACCGAAGGCCAATGGGACCTTCCGGACAGTCAAATTCCACTTGACTTCCCTGATGCTCAGGTTCGGAAGCTTGAAGCCTCAAAAGCAAAAACACCCGCCAAAAGGGAAAGAAAGAAGTCCAGGATTTTAAAGTCACGTACATTACAAAGTATGGTTTTGGCTCAAAGGATTCGGGCGTTTCCGATAAAGAGGAGAAGCTGAAGTATGCTTTTGATGGGTACACCATTAACCAAAATTTGCCGAATGAATTAATGATCGATTACTCCCAGTGGATTATTGTAGGATTACTGAAAACTCATTCTGGCAAGTAAGAAATTTGGTATTCTTTTTTTTCTAACAATAATATGCCATCATAAATATTTGTGCTATGTAATCAATGATGTTTTTTCAAGAAAGAAACGGACAATCACTATCGAGTAAATGCTTCGGGATTAGGTTACCCACAATTGGACTTTGTCGTTACATACGTACAGTCCAAGAATTGGTTTTACTTGATGTCCGAACGCAAGACATGCTGGAACGATGAGGTAACTTAATCTAAATACGATCCATATCATGATTCCTTTTGCTGATAGTTAATTTTCTACAACACCATAACATAAATCTGACACTTACGGCTTCTGTTACTCTTACAATATGCTCTAAATTTTATTAAAGTCTAGTTTTGAAATGTAGTCTGAAATACTAATATTCTAGGTTCAATGTTGTATTTCATTTTTGTACATTTTAGCATGTTGTACTAACACTGCCTAACATAGTCAAATGTTTATCATACATATGAACCAATGTATAAAAAAATATCATACATGCAGTTTTTGCCATTATCAGTTAACCAACTTTAATCAACATGTCATGTATAATAACATGTAACACCAGTTATTGTTAGAAACATCATATTAACACCATATCATCTATGTATTAATTATTGGTTAATTAAATTTTTTACTTTGTTACCCTATTTTTACGTGTAGCATTTAGATGTGATATTTCACCACTTGAGAAAGAAATCAAAGATTCAGCTGGGTGATAATTATAGATATACAACGACTAGCTGCTTCTTTAAAATATATGTTGAGAAGACACATACTCGATATTATCCAGCGAAATCGGCAGTTGAGTTGTCCACATAATAAGATTATACAGAATCAATTGTGATGTCTAAGAATAAAGATGCTATTGCAAATATAATTCACGGATTCTGTATTCCTTCTGGGTTACCATGGTACATGGTTGATGAGGTATATGTTCCAATTAATTGCGAAAAAGAATTTTACTGGATATTGGATGTGATTGTCTTGCAGGAAAGATTGATACGTGTGTATGACTCACTGTCAAGTAAAAGAAAAAAGGAACCACCAATTGAAATACAAAAGATTGCAGTGATGTTGCCTACTTACTTGTCAGACAATGGCTTTTATGAAAAGACCGAGCGAATTGACTGGCCAACACTTGAAGCGTACAAAGGGAAGTTTGCTCAGCAAACTGGTCTTGTCAATGAAATCCCATTTGATGTTGACTATGTTCAAAACATCCCACAACAAGCTTCTTATAATTTGTAAGTAAATTACAACTTATTTTCATGTATAACGATGTTATAAGTAATGTATTGATTATTATTTCATTTTTTATTTTTTGAAATCAGGGACTGTGGCGTCTTTGTGTGCGCATATGTATAAATTTTAAGTGAAGGGCAGCAATTTCATTCATGTGGGTTTGATACTGCAAGTCAACGTGCTCGCTATGCTTCGTTACTGTGGCATTACGGAGTGTAAAAGACAAATGAAGGGTATACGAGTTATAATGGTGATCCGCCTCGGCCAAGAAATAGTGTTCTCGAAGAAATTGATGCAAGTGCAATTGTTACTTTAGAGTAGAAATGTTTAATAATAGTCGACATTGAAAGAACTAATTCTTAGTTTTGTGTTTGATGCTAAACAATTTCAAGATTACTTTCTGAATGTTAATGCACATTTTATGGATGTCTTCTTATTTTTCAAATAATGATTTGCAGTAATGTACATTTTCTTATAAGTTAAAAATACATTGAACTAATATCTGATATGTTTAAATATATGTAATACATAACATAATACATGTTGTCATACGTTTTTTTTTGAAGAAAATTACAAACATAGTTTACAACATTCACTGTTATAAAGTATGATACTATTTCATACATTGATACAAATGTATAATCTAATATTATACACTCATAAATGAACAACATATATTTTACTAAAACATGAATTATACACATAAAACATGATTCTCATATTTCATTTGATGTTATTAATTTTTTTTTAAAAAGTCAGTTAAATTACATTTTTTCTGTCTAACATAATACACTTAAACAACGTATAATGCTTTAATATACATTTCTTACAAATTAACTATAAATGTATAACAATTTACTATAAATTATGTTTCAACAATTGATTAATGTAATAGTTCCCAGGTTACATACTGAATATACCCATCACTTATAACTCTAAGTAATATGGTTATGAAATATGATATATGAAAAATGCTTCAAACTGTTCTTATAATATAAAATATTCATTAAAGAAGTGAAAATCAAATAGCAATTAAAAAGTTTAATATTAGTTGTTCTAGCATTCCAACAAAATCTAATAAAAATGTTTATACAAATAAAACGATTCAAAGCTTCATCATATAGAAAAACATATTATTTTCATCATGAGTTCTTTGGAAAGAAACCGCAAGTCCTTCGGTTGTGACCGGCTCGTCCGCATTTGTCGCAACGATTCGAACTTGAAGACAGTGATTCACTAGATTTCAAATGCCTTCCTTTTTTTAGCCTACCAGGCGGTCTTCTATATTTGGGCGGCAAAACTTCTTCATCATCAACAAAAGTTGGAACATTCCAATCTTTCTTGTCTAGCATTGGAACTATCGGGAGTTCATATGTCTTGACTATGGTGTTTGACCTGTACAATTCATAGCAATAATGACCATAAGCCTTTACATCCACATTTTTACTTTTTAATACGGCAATTACGTGTGGACACGGTATTTCATCAATTTAATACCGGCCACAGTTGCACGTGCCACACTCAATATCGACAATGTACCTCCGTCCCAAATCATATACGCAATAAATATAACTACCTGCTGGCTTAACCTGTTAGAAAATGCATATTTAGTACAGATGATAAAATAAGAATATATAATCAATGAAAAATAAAGTTTCTGTTTATTAATTATTATAATACATACCATCATCCGCAAAGCTTTAAACCCATTAAGAGTTAGTATTTCTTCAAATCTTCTTCCAAGAGTTGTATTGGTGTAAGATGCAATTTCGTTGTTCTTACAATTCCAGGCCGCAAATAAAATTCTAACTTCTTCAAGGAAACTTAAAATATGAAGTTTTCTAGCCTCAACCAAACAACCGTTAATACATTTGGCTATATTAGAGGTCATCATTCTACCTCAATTTACAGGTGAGTGACATCGAGATCATTTTTCATACCCAGCATCCTCCAGATATTCCTTAACTCTTTGATCAGTCTTAGCAACCTTTGACATAATATATTCAAAATCTTCTTTTCTATAAGCTTTAGCCATGAAATAATATAGGTCACTAAGTCTATCTTTTCTTTTTCTAAAATGGGTGCAAACGTTTTTCCATAAATACCAAATACATGATAGATGAGGGACATTAGGATAAACAATGCTTACACCTTTTATGATACTTTCATTTCTATCCGATACAACACACATGTTTTCTCGTTCACCAAATGCCTCTCTAAACTGTTGAAAAAACCAAGTCCACGCATTGTCATTATCCGAATCAACAACACCATAAGCTAATGACAGAATACAACCTAAATATAAAAGACACAAGGAAAACAATGAAAAAAAAGAATGTCAACGATAAGGTTGCTAATTTTAGCAGCTTTATGAATTATTATACATAAAACATCAATGAATAATCTCATATAATACATAGGAAACAACAAAACAATAAAAGAGTATAATAAAACATGAACACACAATACCTGCACCATCTAATATGCTTGATGATACAAAGGTTCCTTCGTATGGACCGCTTAAATGAGCCCCGTCAACAACTACAACAAGTCGACGAAATTCAAAACCCCTTATCATGGGATGCAATGCAATAAATAAGTATTTAAACTCGTTATCTATTGCCTTATGCATCTGAATGTGAGATTGCGGATACACTTGGTTCAACATATAAATATAATGGGGCATTTTTCTATATCCATCTGCTGGTCCACCTTTAAGCATCGCAATCGCCTTCTCTTTGCGCTCTAGGCTTTCATGTAGTTAATATCAACTTCATAAACAACCTTTATCTCTTCAATAATGTCCGCGGGGGTGTGTATTCTCTTGTAATTGATTAATTTTGAAGCTGTAAATTCACTCACAAAATTTGTTGTAGCAACTACATTATTCATCACTCTGTCGCTAAGACTGCAAGTATACTCCGAATTAAATATTTTAATCACAAACAATTCCGATTCATTCATGCAAGACGCCTTCAAGCCCCACTTGCAATCTTTGTTATGACAAATCAGTACATAGCTGCATCAATATATAAAAAATGAGTCAATGTATTAAACAAAACAAATTTAAATAAAAATAGATAGACAAAAATGGAAATTACTGGAACTGCCCCAGCTATATTATACATTCCTCTGAATGTATAAACGAATAATATACATTCGTATTTCAACATAAAAACCTATATATAAAACACAAGCAACTTCAGAATGTGTTAAACCATTTCATTATACATTTCTTTAACTGACACGTTTAATTATACATTGATAAGAATGTATAATAACACATTATACATTCGTAATTTTACTAGCAACAACAACAAACGAACCAGCTTTAGAACATACACTTATTTAAAACCTCAAAAAATAGATTTCCATAGATTATAAGCTCAGTAAATATATTTGACACTTTTATATCATACTTTTTTTTGTCGGATCATTTTGCTTTGGTGTTGAAGCCATTAGCTATTGCATGTCTTGCTATTACTGAAATAAGAGTTTCCTTATCCTTGTAAATCTGATTCACCATTATTTTAATTATTGCAATCTGAAATGAAGTTTTTCACTTTAATTTCAGGAACATATAGAGAATATTGATTATCCATTCCAACAACCGTTAACGCAATCAAATCAGATCCACTACCATCGATACACATTATATCACCTGTTTCTTTATCAAACTCCATTTCACTATTGGATTTGTCGAATGTTGAAATACAAAGCGGAAAATTAATCAATCCAAAAAATTATTTCTTCAACTCAACATAAACCCTCACTCCATTGTCGTTTCTTATGACAATTGGAGAAGAATTTCCTTCAACCACATATTTAACTTCAATTTTTTTACGTACTTCATCGATATCCAATTCCATGGCGATCGTAGAAACCAATTTCAAGAAAGTTATACTTTTCGAAACAATTATTGTGTCACTTTTGTTTGACTCATAACTAATTTCTGATTCCCAAATTCCAGAATGTCGCAACAATATGAGGATATTCATATTTATTTTAGAAGTATTGAAGAACGTATGTAGAAGAAATTGGTTGATTTTTGCTTTCCTGATCTTGAATCCAATATTACAAAAAAAAATGGTCGTTTAAGAATTTTTTTTGAAATTCAAATACCAGTTACTAGTTTTATCCACAAACGAGTTAATGTTAGCTAATAATTGACGTAAATTAAGGAACTATAAAAATAATTAATGATTTTAATTACCTTAAATTTAGGATTAGCTATTTCATCATACATACGACCAATGTATAATACTTGGCCGAATGTATGAGTATCTTTGCCAAAATTCGGGAGAGAAAAAACAAGAGGAGATTTTGTGTAATTACTTTCATTAGCTAGGAGATTTATTTGTTTACACTATTTTAATACCTTATACCAAACGACCCCTTAATACCTTGATCATTGTGCATCTGTTGTAGCAAGCATGTAAAAGCCTATATATTGCAGATAATTGAATTCAAAGGGGTTTCAATGTAAAGTTTATTTAAGACGGATCCCTTTGAAATAAGAATAAAATGTTATAATGAGGGAACGTATAAGGGATGGTAAGTACTTAGACCTCATCAATTGTTAGAGTAAATATTCAAATGTGTCTGGAGAAAAAAAAATTGGGTGAAAATTGTTTATTTCCCGCTTTAAAAATTAAATTTTTCTTAACCTTCAATAATTTATCGGATGCAAAAGAACATGGTGGATATGGTACAAAAAAGAAGTGTTGCATCTTGGGAGATAGAAACAACCTGCGAGGATATTTGAAAGTTGATGGATTTCTTTGAAACTGTAGACGTAGTGCATATCCCTAGATTTTGGAACAAAATAACACATAGTTTAGCAAAGTTCTCTATTTCATTGTTATAAAATTCTGTTTGATTTGATAATTATCCGAGTTGGATTGTAAAAGATGCAATAGCATCTTTTAACACTCTGAAACTTACTATGAATTAATATAAATAGTATGTTGGTTGTTAAAAAAAAATAAAAAAATCATTGTCTCCCCTACACCCTAATAGACTTTTTAAAATGTTGATTTTATCCTTATATTATTGGGTGAAAATTATTTATATCCAAAACTGGTTTAAAAATTTAATTTTTTCTTAACTGCCAATAATAATCATTCTCTCCCCTACATCCTAATAGACTTTTTAAAATATTGATTTTATCCTTATATTATTGGGTGAAAATTGTTTGTATCCCTAACTGGTTTAAAAATTAAATTTTTTCTTAACTTTCAACAATAATCATTCTCTCCCCTACATCTTAATAGACTTTTTAAAATATTATTAGCTTTTGTAGCTTTTTTTTTAAAAAAACTTCTTTATAATCATGATTTTTATTGTTTTAAATCTATATAACTATGAAAAATAAAAATTAATTTTTAGATGTAAAAATGTAAGAAATACTAATTGAGTATATATACTAATGACATTTTTATGCAGCCATGCAATGCACACACAGAGAATTATTCATTCATCTTTTATTAAAAAATATCGTGCGTGCGCTACAAATAGTGGCACGCGCCAATTTTTGGAGGGATTTTCTTTATTGAGAATCCCAATTGAATTTTTTTAAAAAAAAGCAAATAACATTTTATAATAAATAAATGAGAAAATAATAAGAAAATTATTCATAATAATCAATATTGTAATATCAATTTATACAAGTGAAAACAAATAATTATAACCTTATAAATCCTAAAAGATTAATGTAAAAAAACCAAAGGACAATCCGGTGCACTAAAACTCCTACTACAAATGAGGTTCAGAAAAGGATCGTACTACTAGAATCTATTTACGCAGTCTTACCTTGCATTTCTGCTAGAGGCCATTTCTCCGGCTTAAACTCGTGACCTTCTGGTCACATTGTAGCAACTTTACTAATTACGTCTCTAAGGCTCCTTTTCTTATAAGATTATCGTAAATGAGTTTTAAATTATAATTTAGGCATTATTCATTATAGAACATCAAACTCGTTACCTATATAGACATTAGAAAATAGGAGATAATTTAAATATGCATCTATACACATAATTATATATATTAGAGAATAAGAGATAATTTAAATATGCATTTATACATGCACACGCGCGTGCGCACACACATATATAATATCAAAATTTCAATCATAAAAGAACATTAGATTTTGTGATAAATTTATAAAAAAAATATTTTTACTTATAATATCAATGAATTTAAATTAAAATGGATAAATACCTAGGGGGAAGAATGATAATTGTTCAAAATTAAGGTGGGGTGTTTAATTTTTAAAGTAAAGTTACGGGATGTAAACGATTTTCACCCCAAAATATTTTTTATATACAAAATAGGATTGAGTTTGCTATTCACTAGTTTAATGTCCATGCTTTGAATGTGAGTTTCACGTCAGATATTACTAAAAAAAAAATTCATCTTGTGAAAGAAATTGCGGTGAAGACTCTTGGAGTCTTATTTGATCCTAACTATTAGGACTTTGAGTTTAGAAGAAAATAATACTATAGTTGATTTTATTATGCTTACATTAATGATCTCACGGTTTTCAAATAATAATTTAACAAAAAAAATACTAATTTCAACAACAAGAAAAAAATAGTAATTTTGACAAATAAAATATATACTAACATATACTATACAAATAGTGCATAAAAAGATCTTTCGAAAAGGAAACAAATAGTAACACGAATCAAGAATCATTATGATAATAGTACTATATAATGTTGGTTTAAAAAATTAGTACTATATAGATATTATCGACATACATAACAAATATTCTTATGAATTGTTGAATACATATGAAAGCATTAAAACTTGCGGTACCTGAAAAGAAAATTACTATTCATGTAAAATATTAGTTGAATAAAGAAAGAGATAAACCTTTGATTTTCTGGCTACTTTATTCGGCGCATGCTTGTTTCATGTAATATTTCAATAAGAAATTTTCAATTGAAAGAAAAACATGATAATTATCAAAAGGGGAGATTCATTGTCAATTATTGATTATGTATAAGATATACATAATTTTTAAATATATTAACTAAAAGAAATAAAGAAAAAATATAAAGAATAATGACAATTAGGGCTGGACATATTTTGGTTCAAACTGAAAAAATAAAAAAATCAAACCAAAATTTAATTTTGGTTTCGATTTTTTGGATTGATTTTGTTTTAAATTTTAGAAATTCGGTTAAACAGTTCGATTTTTGATTTTTCGAAAAAAAAAAAAAATTGATTAAACCAAAAAATTAAAATTATATAAATAATATATATATATATATATATATGTATATATTATATGTAGTATAAATATATAATAAGTAATCCTAATTAATCTTACGAGTTATGCGTCCCTAAATTCATTTCAACACTGGTTTAGTTATTCCAACGATACCTCGAGGAGACGAGAGACTAGAGGCAGCGAGCCAGCGATCCAAGGCTCACTACTTACATGCATGTAGTGAGTTATATATATTCGACGACAGAAGGACTGAAATTCATTGCATGTATGTTGAGTTATTTATATTTTGGAATGAAAAATAGGTTTGAATTTTTTTTTTTCTACAAAAATCTCTAACTTTAAATGCCCAGTCATAACAAGAAAGACTCATTACTTTTATATTCAAAACCGAAATAAAAATTTGAAATAACCAAACTGAATTTGTAGAAATCGAACCAAACCGAATTTATTTCGGTTTGATTACGATTGTAATTTTTGTCAATTCGAAAATCAAAAAATCAAAATGATATTAAACAACCA
Organism: Capsicum pubescens; assembly: GCA_030864215.1. NCBI lineage: Eukaryota > Viridiplantae > Streptophyta > Magnoliopsida > Solanales > Solanaceae > Capsicum > Capsicum pubescens. The sequence continues at coordinate 104,070,412 of CM061538.1, forward strand.
AATCAAATGCCCACCCCTAATGGCAATGAACATAAAAAGAAAAATTCAATGTTCATTGTTTGAGATCAATATACTACTTAAATAGAACTGTAAACATTCTTTTTATATAGAAAACAAAAATCTAATTGTTTTAGAAGTGTTAAATATTATGATTTCTTACTTATATCAAATAAGAATTTGAGAATCCTAAAATAATTATACCTTTATATTTTTCTTATTAATTTTTTTTGACCTTTCCCTGTATAGCTTTATTCTTATTTTGGTTAACTTTTTGGAATAACAGTCTAAGTTATAATTAATTATAATGCATAATCTCTCTTGACAATTAAGTACAATCCATAGTCTCTCTACTTTATTCTCTCCCTTAATTTTCTTTCTTTCTCTATTTTTTAATCTTTTCCTTATTTTTTTTCCATTTCATTTCTTTCTTTTGTTTCTTTTTTCCTTTTTATTTTTTTCTCATTTTTTTATATTTTTTTTTTCTCATTTTTGTTTTTTTCATATTTTTTTTGTTTATTTCTTTTTTCTTCGCAAACTTTTTTTAATCTTTTTTTTTTCTATTCTTGTTCTTATTTTCTTTTTTCTTTTTTTCTTTTCTTTTTCTTTTCTCTTAGTTTTTATTGTTGCCGTCGTATTTTATATTTTATATATTTTTATATTTATATTTATTCGTATTATACTATATATTTTAAATAAATTTATTATTTATATTTGAATAGTTTATTCATGAATATAATTTATCATTTGTATTTGTATACAAATAAATATATATTATTTGTATTTACTTGAGTCTAAAATATATCATATGCAATGTATCATTCAATGTAAATGTATCATTAGTATTTATATGTCAAGTTTATCATTTGTATTTGTGTATGAATAAGTATCATTTGTATACGTATGATTTGAGTTGTATAAAAATGTATCATTTGATACAAATATAACATTTGTATTTGTATAATTTAACATTTTTATTTTTATAATTTATCATTTATATTTATGTTGTTCAATTTGTGTTAATAAATACAATTCGTATCAATGAATATAAAGACAAGTGTTCGTAGAAAAAAAAATAACAATTCTTTTTCAATTGCTTAGAAATACAAATGATGTTGTCAACTACGAAGTCAAATACAAACAAATGAAACAAGTGAAATTGCAAATACAATTACAGTATGTGGTTAATTTACAAATACAAATATTGAATAGTTCTTTTAAAAATACAAGTGTATCATTGAAAATAGAATACAAACAAAATGAAATAAAAAAATACAAATACAATATGCAGTCAATTATAAAATATGAATACACAATAGTTCTTTTAAAATACAAGTGCAAATTTCATAAAATATAAATACTGGTGAGAACTATAAAATACAAATACAAGTGTGAACTATAAAATACAAATACAAATTATAAAATACAAATATAAAAGCAAGCATGAACTATAAAATACAAGAACAATATATATCAAAGAATACAAAAATGTAAATGATGGTGTGAACTATAAAATACAAAAAATAAGTGAGAATTACAAAATACAAATACAAGCGCGAACTATAAAGTACAAATGCTATTGTACCAATAAATACAAAAATATAAATTATGGTGAAAATACAAATATAATAAGCTGTAACGCCCCGAAATTTGGTTCCGAGACGTCACATGGTGCTTAGGGGCACAAGTGACCCCAAGCTAACGCTCCTACTGGCATAATTCATAAGAAACTGGATAAAATGCTTAAATCTATATAAAATAAGCGAAAATATAGAACTTCTCTGAACTTGATCAATATAAATACGAACTTTACAAGATTACAACTCTACTTTTACCAAACGAAACTGAAACTGATACATCAACTTCTACTGACCGTCTATGAAGCCTCTACTGGTACTGACTTCAGATAGCCGGGTCATGACTCCCAACTATCCAAGATCAATACGACTAAACTAAGAAAATACAGTACTTCTCAAACTGTATAACCAACTTAAGCCCTCAAATCAAAAGGACTCATTACCTGCTGACTGGGAGCGGCGGACTGACTGAATGCGGTATCTGCGCTACAACTTGCACCTACATTATAAGACACTGTAGCATATGGAAATATATGGGGGTCAGTACTTTAAGGAATGTACTAAGTATGTGGGGGTGCAATGCAACATTATAAATAATATCATAAATAATTTTGAAAATCATACATGCTGACGATAACGACTTTCTTTGCTTGAATTAATTGAAATATATTCCTTGTAAATCATCAATAGTAATGCAAGTATTATATATCTCATAAATCATTATACTCAACTCAAACTTTTTAAATCATGACTTAGAGTGACTTGGTAACTCATGAAACTTGAACTCTTATGGACTTGGGAGTTTCTTATAACCGACATAAACTAAACCATGTGAGCCGCATGGAGTCCAATGTTTTGCCCTCCTAAGGAGAGAACCCCACATTGGTGGGAGTGTCGTACTCTTTCCAGGGAGTACAACCTCAATTTCATTATCCCAATCCCATACTCGGCCTCTGTTCACAATTATCAACATCAATCCTACGGTGGCACGTAGTTTTGGAAAAATACCATATTTCCCGCTCGATGCTAAATACTCCTCCCAGACTCAACTTAGAATGCGTTAGGAAATCCACCTTAATCAATATCAACTCATGGGTCTATCATAAAGACCAAAACATAAATATTTCTCATCTGTAAATCATATACAATTGTGGATTCCTAACTCGACTCAAAATCAAACAATCTTTATCAACATCAAGATGTATCAAATCATTAAATCATGGAAACATCAAAAACTTTGAGGAAGTATCAAGACTCATTATAACAACTCAATCTCATAAATCAATATACTCAATAATCCAATTTGTCATAAGGAAGCTTAAAGCTTGACACATGTCTTGAAAGCACTTGAAATACCAACTCATGGTAGGAACATGAAATTCTCAATATTAAATATCAAGTCATAATTTGGAAATTTTAAAATAATCATGTATCAACAACTTCAAGAAAATATCATAGAACTCATTCTTGACTCTCAAGCTTAAATATTAAGATATATATTCAATAATCAAACTTCTCATAGAAAAGCTTAAATCATGACTCTTATCGCAAATCATTCAAAAATCATCAACTCATAATAACAATAGTCAACTCATGGCATAAGTTCTCAATTTAAGAAATAAAATGATGAAATAGTCATGTGTATCAATCTTGAATAGCTCAAATATCATAAATCATAAATAAAGAAATTTGGGTGTAAACCCGCTTTGCAAAATCATGAATTTCAATAGTAGAAATTAAATCTTTGGGCACAAGAACGAAAGAAGTGTTCTTGTTCAAACCTCACATACCTTGATTATGGATTTGAATGAAGAAACTTGTTATAGACTCCTTTTCCACTTCTTGAGTTAGGGTTCTTGATGCTTTTGACTTGGGTACCTTGAATCTTGAACCAATTTGTGAAATCTATGGTTGGATTCTTGAATTTCTTGAAAGAAGGTTTGATTTTTGGGTTGAGAGAAAACCCTAGCTTCTTGAATATTCTTGAAAGAGAAATGAGAGAAAATTAACTTCTCTTCTCTACTTGGATATAGATATAGAGGGTCAAAATGGGTGGAAAAGACCAAAATACCCTTTTAAAAACGCCCCTTAATTGCTGAAAAAAAATGGCTGACGACATTTGTGATAGTCCGTCAAACCTGTGACAGGCCATCACAAAATATCGTAAAAAAAGTTAGATTTTATGAGTTTCTGCCTAAGGCTGATGACGTCGTCAGAAATGTGACAGGCCGTCAAACACGTCGTCAAAAACGTGACAGCCCATCAGAAACGTCGTCACACCTTTTCAGATTGATATGTTGGAGTAAAATGGGTATAACTCTTTGCTCTGATATCGGATTTTGGAAAAATTGGTATTGTTGGGAAGATAATTCAATTATCTATCTGTTGGTAGGTCATGATCTCAAAAATTCCAAGTATAATGAGAGATATACTCATTTGAAGTTGACTATACCAATATCCTTCCCAAGAATTCAATTGGTAAGGAATGTTTTGATTCACTCAATCGTTAGGACATCTTTGAGGCCTTAATACACACCATCATTGATTAGAAAAAAACAAAATAACCATAATTTATTTCTCAAGAGCTTGATTCATGGTTGCACTATTGATTAGAGTCTCGGGGAATTACAAAATGGCTCTAACTTCCTCACCGGGTGTCCGATTCGGGTGAATCTTAAGTCGATGGAAATCTTATCCAATTCTCCACATGATAGACAGTGGAATTTAGGGAAATACAACACGATATAAACAACAATCACTTTGGAAGTTGTCCATAGTCACTCAAAAGATGGATTTAAGCTTAAGAAACGATCGGGGTATTACATAAGCGATTGTGGTATTTTTATTATCACGCATGACTTGTGCTCGACATAGCCATATTTTCTGAAAATACAAAAATATAAAATAGAATTAAAAAAAGATAAATAAAAAATATAAAAAAGAAAATCAAAAAGAAAAAAAGAAAAAGAAATAGAAGCTACAAATAGAAAAGAGGAAAAAAAGCAACAAAAAAAAAGAAAAAAAAAGAAAAAAAAGAAATAGACCAAAAAGGAAAGAAAGGGAAAAATACGAAAAATAAAAACATGAGAAAAAATACAAAAAAATTTAAAAGAAAAAACAATTAGGAAAGAGAAAAAAAGAAGAAAGAGAAATAGAAGAGAGGAAAAAAAGAAAAGAAAGAACCGAAAAAACCCAAACAAAAATAGAAAAAAAACCAAAATATAAAAAAGTGAAAAAAAGAGAAAATAAAATAAAAAATGATGGTGAAAACAAACACAGTGGATGGTTATGATGTATTCGTCATCATCCATGATTTGTATTCGAAGTAATTGTATTTTTCAAAAATACAAAAATGTAAAATATAAAATACAACAAAAAAAGAAAAAAATGAGAAGGAGAAAAAAGGAAAAAAACAAAAAAGACAAAAAGAAGAAAAAAGAGAAGTAGAGACTAAGGGCTTTGAGCTAAAAGTGACAAAAGAGTTTGAAAATGAGGTGTAGGTGACTCTAGTGTTAATAATTGAGTGTAGGTGACAATTACTTTATTATGGATTAAGAAAGTTGAGTAAGTTTAAGAATAGCCCACAAGTTTTTAAATTTATACTTTGATTGAAATGCTTACCTAATATAATCGAAAATGGAGGAAAAAAGACGCGTTTTTCTCTCTTCTCATCCATTGTTGTTTTCTCTCTCTTAGCGATTTTTGTTGTTCATTATTGCTGCTACTTTATTCATCATCTTTTGCTTCATTATGATTACCATCTACTTCATTATCATCTTCTTTTTGTTTACCATTGTTATTGTTGTTGTTATCACTACTGTTGCTATTTGATCAATTTCTTAGGTCAAATTTTATTTCGTATATCACTTTCCACTTTAACATTACTTCATAGGAGACTTTGGAAAGTCAAATTATAATTTTTAGTTGAATTTGTCATCTGGGAAACTGCTATTGTGCTATTTTTTCAATAATAGATAGCACGCGAACATGAATGCAACATAAGAGCCATCTGTTTAAACAGATCAATCATCTGTTGCAATGGAAGACTCATATATTGTATTTATGTTTATGGTTCTATAGTGCCTTAACATGAATCGAATAGATGGGTCATCTATTGCTACATATGACCCATCTGTTGCAATAGACTAGTTATCTGTTGCAAAAGAACCTGGACTCGATTCCAACAGACGTGTCGTCTGTTGCAATAGGGTAAATATTTAATTCAATAGATTAGTAACCTATTGCAACATAACCAAAACTTGATTCCAACAGACGCGTCATCTATTGTAATAAGTAAGTTATCTGTCGTAATAGGGTAATTATCTGTTGCAATATGTTATTCATTTATTGGAATCAGCTTCAAAGGTTCCTTGGTACTGTAACATCTATCCCAACAGACGCTTCATCTATTACAATAGATGTATAGTCTATTGCAACGTATGATTCACCTGTTACAACAGATGACTCATCTGTTGAAATTAGCTTCAGAAGAATAACATAAATCCTAACAGGTAAGTAATCTGTTGCGACTGATCACTTACCTGTTGCAACTTATTTTTCACCTGTTGCAATAGATTACACATCTGTTGGGTTCATGTTACAGAACTATGAAATTACTATTAACTTTTTTTAACAAATGACTTTATTTAGGTACCACTAATGGAGGGATCAATAACAATAGGGGTGGATTGTCATGGTCGATGGATCGAGAAGAGCAATAGATATGTATGGCATTAGAAGGAGGGTGAAATGCTAGAGAAGATAGCTATGATAGTCCAAAGTGATGTTTTGTATGATGATTTTGTGAACTTAATCATCAGCTATTGTGGACTGAATTATCAACCGGAAGAACTCGTCATCAGCTACATGCACAACTCCTTTGAAAATCAGAGGGTACTACCTTTCAAGATAATCGATCAGGTTCAGTTGTGTACTTATCTTAGTGATTCATCCAGGATGGTGTTAAGGGTGTCCGTGGTTGAAAATACGAGAGAGAATGAGAATCAAAATGTAGAATAAGAACTACAACAAGACATCTTTGATGATAGGTTGTATGATCTAGACATGAATATTCCAGATGATGATCAAACACCTACACCTGTTGATGCGACCAATACGATAGGCAGTTCTTCTCGATCGACACAGTCTGAAATTATCAAGACGACGAGACCGACTTTTACAAGGGAATGTCATTCTAGGACAAGAAGGAACTATCTACTACTTTGTTTTTTTCTTGCTTGACAAAAGATTTCAGAATAATGAAGGTGATTAATTCGAGCAAAGTCTTTTGCTACAAATGTTAAGTTCCGACAGATTCATCATTCGTAAACATGAAAAGTATCACACATGTGGTTCGGAGCACATTTAGGGCCAAAATCCTTATGCCACGGTAAAGGTCCTCGGTGAATATTTCAAGAATAGATTTCTCAATGGCAAAGGCCCTTCTACAAGGGTTATGTCCAATCAACTCCGTACAGAATTGGGTGTCCTGGTCAGATTAGAAGATATATGGGGATTGCCAAGGACTTGGTTAGGGGGACACATGAGCATGAATATGCGGTCCACGATGCCTACCGTTACATACTTAAGTCCACAAATCCCTAAAGTAAGACGACATTGCATGTTGATGAAAATGGAAGGTTCAAATACTTTTTTGTATCCTATGATTCTTAAATTCAAGGTTTTTGACATTTGAGAAAAGTCATAGCCGTTGACGATACCTTCTTGAGGAGAAGGTATAATGGAGTTCTGCTAGCAGCGGTGGCGCAAGATGCGGAGAATCACATCTTTCCTATCACTTTTTGTGTAGCGGATAAGGAATGTGATGCCTCTTATGGATATTTTTTTGAACAACTGTGAAGCTATGTCTAAGATAAAGAAGAGTTGTGTTTTGTTTTGAATAGCCATCCAAGTATTCCAAAGATGGGTTCAATTTTCTTCACTTCAACTCACTTTGGTTGTTATATCAGGCATCTTGGAGAGAACATTCGGACCAACTTTCACAATGAAAGGGTCTTGACCTTTTTTATTGAGCAACTAAAACATATAGTAGAGAGGAGTTTTTAGACCATGTCAATCAAATAGTGGATATACATCCCAAGGCATAAGAACATCTATTACGTGTTGGTTTCGAGAGATGGAGCCAAGCATTCTATCCGGAAAATAGGTACATTCGTAAGAATTTAATTTCTTGTTTGAGTTACAAGTTTAGTATGATGTCGTACTAAGTGATTCTTTTCTGTAAGTATAGATGAATCGGTGAATTCATTATTTAGTGATGAAAGAGAATTTTTGTGGCTCTATTTGAAATAATAAACAAGAAGTATGGCTAATTTTTGTCATGAAAGGCGTGTGGAGTTCTAGGACGCAAGAACCCCATTTGTTCTAGAAACGAAAAAAGTAATATCAACGAACATCATTCTAGGGAATAGGTTATTATCTGATCAAATAGCAGATTATAAGTTCAGTATCAACGGTCATAGTGATGTTGCCACAGTCGGTCTTCTTACAAGATCTTGTACGTGCAGAGTTTTTGACTTGGACAAAATACCCTATCCACATGCTATGGCATCTCTTTGAGCTCAATACGGTGCAAAATATGGAACTAAAATTTATGAGTACTCCTCTCCATATTATTCGGTGGAAAAATATACTATGTCATATAGTGGGCATATTACTTCGATGCCTCCACAAGAATCTTGGGTTATTCTTGCAGAGCTTTTGGGGAGATTAATACCTCCCCCATATATTGACTCAAGCACTATCAAATCGAAAATAAGGCCATATAAGAGGAGGCATGGAGTCGAAGAATCATTTCCATCAAGAAGAAACAAGTGCTCCGTATGTAAGAGCGCTGGCCACAAAAAAACTACATGTCCGGATCATAATCCACCATGATTATTGTAATTGTAAAAACTCGTGTTGTTGTTTGTTGTGGACTTTTATATATTTAACTTGTTGTTGTGAACGTAAATGTTATCATTTATTATATAAAATATCTTTTTTAATAACTTGTGCATCAATAAAAAGAGGCAAAACATGAACTAAATACAGCAAACCAAAAAATTAATTTCAGCAGATTACACATCTGTTGCAACAGATGGACATTAGCTGGAAGAACACAATACAGTTCATCAAACTGAAATGTTTTTCTCAAAAAGATAATAAATTTGTCGCAACTGATGGATAATCTATTGACAGAAATCCAACCGATGACCAATCTGTTCCAACACATGGTCCATCTATTGAAAGAACTCAAAAGTCAAAATTGCTATTTCTACTGAATTCAAAATTGCTCTTTACCGCCAATCGTCGATATGTTAACATATTTAGAAGAAGAAATAGATAGAATGAAAATTAAATAAGAATTTAAAGCCAAAGTCGACCAAAAATATTTTTTTCACTAAGCGAAAAATAAAATACATTAGGTATAGATCCGATATATAAAAATTAAAATACATACGCTAAAATAAAAAATACATTCTAATTATTATTATTATCATCATCATCATTATAATTTCCAGCCAACCAATTGTCAACCGGCAACAGTAGGGCCCTCATCAACCTCTGTATCTCTGTGAAAATCCTTGATCTCACGGAGATCAACTCCCTCTGCAGGTCGTTAATCTGCCTCTGAAGTTCTCGCACGGTGTTGCGCAGAATAGCAATGTCCCAAATAGGATCAACCATATCTAGAACATACATTAATTGACAAAAAACGTAAACATAAAATTAAAGAAAAGAGTTCGAATGTAATACAACGTATACTACCAACTGGTATATTTACACAGAAAAAAACTTACGTCAACGAGAAAGGAATATGCTCTTTGAATAGAAGTGGCTGAAGATGTAATACGAAAAGACAAAATGCAAGAAATAAATAAAAGTGGAGTGAATGAAGATTAAGGAGGGACCTATTTATAGAGGATTAAATCTGAATGTGTTAGGCAAAAAGGCATGGCTGTTCAGCTCCATTGTATTAATTACATTCAAATTGATTGCTTTTTGTTTTCTGTAAAAAGTCATGCCTTTTTCGTTTACATTCAAACTTCTAACCTTTAGAAAATGGTTTGAGACTCCATAGCAATCGTTATTATTGAGCCATTGCAACATATCATCCATCTATCTCAACAGATAACTTACTGTCGCAACAGATTTACCATCTGTCGCAACAAATGGTCTGTATGTGCAACAAATAAAACATCTATAGCAACATATGGATTATCTGTTGCGACAGATAGACCATCTATTGGAGAAGAAGTTTTGATTTCTTCTAACAACTGATTCATCAGTTACAACAGATGGAGAATTTGATTCGTCAGCTATTTTGAATGTGTTAGACAGAAAGTCACGACTGTTCACCTCTTTTTTAATAGTCATCACATACCTTAATTAATCCAAATTTGTGACTATTTTATTATATAAATAGATTTAAAAATAAAAAAAGGTGAAAAGTCACTTTTTATAGCACTTGTTTTTTTTTACGGACAAGTAGTCCTCTGACATTGAAGATGTTTACCCTTTGAGCCTCCGTAGTCTTGTACACTACTTAACGATGAGAAGTAAAGAATGAAAAATATTTGACATTGATGGGGTAGGAAGCATAAGGTGCGTGCGGATGAATGGATCCACTTTCATACGTGGGAGTGATGTATTATTGATCAGACTATCGTGACAGACACATAAAGTACAATGATTTTGCGAATGCAGTTTTTTATTGATTAGACATTGATTCTTCAAATAAGATCCTATATTTTGCAATTTAGTTTGATAGGTGCAAACTGATAAGGCCGAAGGGTTTCAAGGCGGTGGTGTCGATACCTTGTTATAATTTAATCATGATTTTGCTCATGTTTATGTGTCAAGTTTGGAGAAGGTTTCAAGTTTTTAGCGGCAGTGTAAATATCCAATAGTGATTGGACCAATTTTAATGGTGCAATGGACTTTTGAAAGGCCTACGAAGCCTCGTATTGTAGCAAACAAGAATAGAAAACCAATAGAAATTGCCCTGGTCCAATTTATATGAATGGGTTGCTCGAGGAGACTATTATATAGTAGAAGGTGCTTGGGAGAATACCTATGCAGGAAAAGGGAGGTGGAGAAGACCATATATCATCTCATACCTTGTTTAAGAGGAAACACAGGGAAACAAGTAAGGAACTTTTAGCGAATCTGTCCAATGAAATTGACTTGAGAGATGAAAAAGCTGAATGAGCTTCAAATGTGAAAGTGTATCCAAGTATTAAAATTCGTCAGTCATTCTTGAAAAAGAAAAATGCTCAAGAGGACTGAAGCTGGACATTTTTCTAGGGACTGCGACTAGAGAGCGTGGCCTCAATGAAGACCCACAAAGTGTAAGACCAGAACTCTAAGGAAGCAGCTTGGTGAGCACAGAGGATTGTTAAGATTTCAGTCAAGAATGAAACCTAAATCAACAACTCCAGAAGTAAAAATAAGAAAATCTAAGGCGTCAATTTCTGAAGTCTAACATTCATCCCATGCCTTATGTTTGTGGTTCTGATTAGGTCAATGACAGTAGAAACAAAAAGGTATGAATTTGGGAAGAAATCCCATGCCTTGTTGTTTCAACAACCTTTGACCAGACCAGAGACATAAACAAGAGGCATGGGATCAAGTTTAACTTGAGAAATTACCATCTTGGCTTGATCCCTTATTTTTACTTCAGGAGTTATTGGTTTAGGTTTCGTTCCTAATAGACAATCTTACCACCATCGGTGCTCGCAAAGCTGAAACCTTAGAGTTCTGGTCCTAAATTTTGTGGGTCTTCATTCAGGCCGCACTAGCTAGTTTTAGTCCCCTAACAAAGTGCACAACTCCAGTCCACTTCAACATTTTTCTTTTCAAAGTGGACTAATGGATTTTTATTTTTTGATACACTTTCACATTTGTACCTCATTCAATTTTTTCATTTTTCTTGTCAATTTCATTAGCCAGTTTCACTACACTTTCCTTCCCACCATGTGTTTCTTCTTAAATAAGGTATGAGTTGATATATGGTCTTCTTCACCTCTCCCTTACCGCACAGGTATTCTTTCAATCACCTTCTGCTGTATAATAGTCTCCTCGAGAATCCCATCCATATAAATTTGGATCATAGCAATAACTATATTTATTTCTATTTTTGTTTTCAGCAGTGCGAGGTTTTAGAGGCTTTTCAAAAGTCCATTGAACCTTTAAAATCAGTCGAATCACTATTTGAATATTTACACTGCCACCAAAAACTTGAACCCTTATCCAAAGTTGACACATAAACATTAGCAAAATCTTTATTAAATCGTAACAGGGTATCAACACCACCTACTTGGTCCCTCAGCCTTACCAGTTCGAACCTAATAATCTTAACTATAAAATGCCATATCTTGTTTGAAAGATTAACGCCTAATAGGTAAGGAACCAACATTCACAAAATCAGTGTACTTCATGTGTGTTTTCACGATAGATTGATCAGTAATACATACCTCCCACACATGAAGTGGTTCTATATGCAAGCAGCTCATTCCTCCGAACCCATTTTTACTCTAGCCTTTAATGCTGGTCGAGCAAAAGTTGATCCAGTTTCACTTCTTTTTATCTGCAAACAAGAGAAAAACATTTGATGTCAAATAAGAGAAAAATAAAAAGAACATTACAAAAGGGTAATATAAAATTAAATGAATCAACAGATGACCCCTCTGATGCAACAGTTTCCCTACCAGTTCAACAGTTGAGTCATCTGTTGCAACAAGCGACACATCTATGGCAACAAATGGATGTAATGTTGCAACAGATGGGTCATCTGTTGAAAAAAATCAAACCAGCCTTACTACTAGTTTGATTTTTTCCAACAGTTTCTCCGTTTGTTCCAAAAGCTGATTCATCAGTTGCAACACCATAACCAACATCAACAACAGAGAAACAACACCTTATGTTCCAACACCATCAACAACACAAACACCACATATTACAACAACACCAACACCCCTAACAACAGCACCACCAAAGTAACAAACAAAAAACATAAAAAAATGATATTGACAACAAGGCTTTTTAAGTTCTCCCAATAGATGCCTTTTTTTGCATATTTCAATAAAAATAATAGTTTTTTCATTCAATACTTAAAAGTCACCTTTTCTTCAATTTTCTCAATAAATAGAAAACTGGTAATGGGTAAATCAATAATAACAATTGATGTAAATATCTAATTTAAATAACATACAAAAAAGAAGACGAGAAGAAAAGAGCAATTGTGAACCATAACTGCAATGTCAAAAAAGTAAAGGGATCAAAACACCCATTTCAGTCGAGAAAAGATATTGATCGGTTGAGATTTGAAAAGATCCTTATGCGAAAGAGGAGAAAAAAAAGAGGAAAAAAGAAGACAGTTGTGATTACACCAAAGGGTTAATTTATGACTGAAGGAGAGAGAATTCTAGAGATGTATTTTAAATATTCATTAATAACTTTGAGGGGCACGATGAGATGGTGACATTAAAAAGACAAGATAAGACTACTCAATGAGGAGATTTTTGAGTTATCCAAGTTATATTTTTTACCGCCTTAGTATTTTATCTTTTTAATCTCGGACAGGAAATTAGAAATTGCTTTAAATTTTTTAAAACAGATCTTAAAACATATAAGTCATCAGTTGCAACAGATGACAATTTTTGTTTGAAAATTTCCCATGGATCAGTCATCTATTGCAACAGATGACAATGCTTATTTGTTAATTTACAACAGATAGTTAATCTGTTGCAATAGATGACTTAGTCTTTTTGATAAATTCCAACAGATAAGTCATCTCTTGCAACAGGTTGAACATTTATTTTTATACAATTTCAATTGAGTTCGTATGTTTAACTACAACTTCAATTAATTTAGCTACAACTAGGGATGAGTTGATAGGGTCAACTATAACTTCAATTGAGTCTTTGCAATTGCATGATGTTGGTATTGCGTTCCTCCTCACCTGAGTCATCAATCGATAACTCTAAGTTGAAATGATTTTTATTAACCTTTTATCAAGCTAATACCTAAATTTATTTATCTAGAACTAGGGGTGGGTTTATAGAGTCAACTACAATTTTAATTGAGTCTTTGGCAATTACATTATGTTGATATTGCGTTCCTCCCGACCCGAGTCGTCGATCGATCACTTTGAGTTGAAATGATTCTTATTACCTAATTATCAAGCTAATACCTAAATTGATTTAGCTAGAACTAGGGGTGAATTCATAGGGTCAACTACAACTTCAATTGAGTCTTTGTAATTGCATCATGTTGGTATTGTGTTTCTTTCGACCTGAGTCGTCGATCAATCACTTTGAGTTGAAATGATTCTTATTACCTCATTATTAAGATAATACCTAAATTGATTTATCTATAACTAAGGGTGATTTCATAGGGTCAACTACAACTTCAATTGAGTTTTTGGCAATTGCATGGTGTTGGTATTACGTTTCTCCTGATCCGAGTCATCAATCGATCACTCTGAGTGGAAACAATTCTTATTACCTTATTGTCAAGCTAATACTTAAATTGATTTATCTATAACTAGGGGTGAGTTCATAGGGTCAACTACAACTTCAATTGAGTCTTTGGCAATTACATCATGTTGGTATTGCGTTCCTCCCGACCTGAGTCGTCGATCGATCACTATGAGTTAAAATGAAAATTATTACCCCGTTGTCAATATAATACCTAAATTGATTAGCTAGAACTAGGGGTGAGTTCATAGGGTCAACTACAACTTTAATTGAGTCTTTGACAATTGCATGATATTGGTATTGCGTTCCTCCCGATTTGAGTCGTCGATCGATCATTCTGAGTTGAAATATTTCTTATTAACATATTATCAAGCTAATACTTAAATTGATTTAGCTAGAACTAGGGGTGAGTTCATAGGGTCAACTACAACTTCAATAGAGTCTTTGGCAATTGAATGGTGTTGGTATTGCGTTCCTCCCGACCTGAGTTATCGATTGATCACTCTGAGTTGAAATAATTCTTATTACCTCATTATCAAGCTAATACCTAAAATTCATCAGTGTTCCAGTTGAACTTAATACACTTTATTATGATGAAATGGTTAGAAAATACGTATATCTTTTAAAATTTAACAAAATAATTATGATCAATTCGAACCAAATTAACATTTTCAAAACTTGTCATTCTTTTCCAAAATACAAATCAACCTATATAAATCATCCATTTACGGGAAAATGTTTCATCATTTCAAATCTCGAGTTCTCTCTATTTCTCTCTTTCAACAATACATACAACAACTACTCAACAAATTGCTCAACCCTTCATAACAGATCAATTTTCTTCTCATTTTTAACCACATAGGTGTTATTTTTGACTTTATTCTTGCTTGTATCTGTTGTTTTCTCTGTCTTTGTAGGTAACAGAGTTCGAGAAGAGTTCTATATTTATTATTTTTTCTAAAGGGATTTTAAGTTAATGATGAAAAATAAGACTTTTAGTTGTATTATCTTCGAGAATGGGTTTATAATTTTGCATTTTGATGGTAAAATTATAGGAATAACCCAAGAAAACTCTAGTTTTTGTCGCAGTATTCCGTTGACTATCGTGGTATTATTGGATGGTGTTTGTGGTATTGGTGGTCGTGGTGGTAGTGTTTGTGGTCGTCATGGTGGCACTGGTAGTGTTTGTAGTGGTTGTTGTTGGTGGTGTTGACATTGGTTGGTGGTGTTTGTGGTGGCTGTTGGTGGTATCGGTATTGGTAGTGTTCGTAATGTATTTTTTAAAATTTATGCAAATATATTTGTAATATAATTTTTATTTTTCTGTTGTTTGTAGGTAAAAAATGTCTCCCAAAAGAAAAGAAAGTGAAAGTGGATCAACTTCTGACCACCTAACAAAAAAGACTACAGTACAGAGGGTTTCAAAGGAGCTTCCTGAACAATCTTAGTCAGAAAAAAGTAAAACTGAGGAAAGTTATGAAAATGATATTGAGGAAGGTGGACAAGGGTCTGTAGATGGTGATAAGGAAAATGAAAGTGAGGAGGAATAAGAAGAAGATAAACAAGAAGAGGAGGGAGTAGAAAGTGAGAAAGAGGATGATAATGCATCACCAATGGGGCGTGAATTAATATCAAAATTCCAGCATGAGGCTGTAAAAACTACTAGTATTGACTGGTTTCAAGTTGTAATGCCGATAGATGACCCTGCAGAACTAACTGGTGATCTTGTACTTAAATGTCATTTGGGGAAACCTTTTGACGAATTTATCAATATTCTGGAAAATAAAAACATAGACGAACTTTTTAAGAAGAGCTACTTTGGAGACTTTCTTAAGCTTCCTGATGACCATACTGTCTATTTCTAAATGAGCATGGTATATGGTCTTCTCAATCATAAGATCAAGTACGTGGGGAATGATAAAGATTCTAAGGAGGGGGAAAAATATGGATGAAATCTTGATCAACTACTATGGCATGCCGATTTATTTTGGCTTGAAAGAGTTCGCCATAGTGATGGGCTTGAGATGCGATTATCCAGAAGAACCTCTCACCAAGGAAATACCACACAAAAGGTCCAAGGAAAGCAGGACAACCAAACCACCACCATTAAATAGTGGGAAGGCATTGTCCCAACGATCACCCACCAAAACTATAAAATGCAAGAAAAAAATAGATGGGTTGTTGGATATTGCTGGATGTGGGTACAAAGACAATAAGTTGATAGAACATATCTGGGATAAAACCATATCAAAGAAGTCCAAGGAGCAATTGTGCTTAGTTTGGTTTGCCCATTTTGTTATCTTGGCAAGAGATGTCAACAAAGTCATAGAAGATGATTTGTTGAAGCTTGCTGAGAATTTTGAGACATTCAACAATTATTTCTGGGAATATGACAACTACTACTTGACTATCAAATATTTACTTACAAAGCTATCCCCAAATCCAATCAAATTATATGGCTTTTCTTGGGCTTTTATGGTAAATTTAATCACTATTTGTTTACTTATCCATTAATTTATATTGACTAATTATTATGTCTTTTTTTTGCTTGCCTCCTATTTATATTTTTTAGGCTTGGTCATTTGAAGCCATTCCTCACATCCGAAAGCAGGATTACCCAGATGAGGTTTCTCATCCAAGGATCCTTAGGTGGTTGGTTGCAAAAAATAACATATGAATTAAAGAGGCTGATCTTTTTAACCCTCTGGATGATGCAGTACGTCTTCTTTCAAGTAAAATAATTTGACTTAAAGAAAGATATTATAACAGACGTTCCATCTGTTGCGACAAATGGGTTATCAGTTGCAACAAATTACCCATCCACTATAACTGGTACAAAAGATGGGTAATCTGTTGCGATAAACAATTCATATTTCACATCAGATTACTCATCTGTTGCTTTGGTTCTCTGAATCCAACTCAACATATTACCCATCTACTGTAAATTTTACAATAGATGGGTAATCTAATGCAACATATTATTAATTTATTGTAATAGATAGATCAACCTGTGATAGAAAGATCATTTGTTGCATAAGTTGTCTGTGTTAACATATAACCCAACTGATTGCAAATTATTATATGTTTTAAATATATTTGTCTTTTTTATAGGTTGTGCATCCATGGATTGTGCCTACTGAGCAGGAGTTGGGGATGACTTCTTTTATTACTCCAGGTATTGTTGATACAATAGCAGATCTAATAGTGGAGTTAATAAAGAAGGAATTGGTTGGAGCAACATCCATAAGAAGAGTAGTTAGGCAAGGTCAGCCTAATGTTGAGGCTCTTCATGACCAACCTACTGCAATAGATCCGGGGGCTTCTTCTGGGGGTATTGCTGGTGGAGTTATTAATGTTGGTGTCAGGCATGCTGATGCTACTGACGATGAGCATGTTTAAGCTCAATAAAAAATAAATATGTTTGAAAACACCCCTTTTACAGGCCTCCTTCACCCTTACATAGGTCCTTCTCACCTTTACACCGATCTCTCTCACCCTTCTTTACCCTCATTTTCTTGTTGCAAATGCGAAGAGTGCAAGGAAAGTCAGGATAAAATCTTTAAAAAAGTAGAGGCTATCGCTAAAGCTATTGAGAAATTGAAATCCAAGAAGGGTGTCATACCATCCAAAAAGGCAAGGGAGCCATACACTTCTACAGTGGCTGTTGGATGGAAGAAAAGAGCAATTAGCCAAGTACTCTCCAATCAAAAATTAAAAAAATTGCAAATCCTCCCTCTCCAAAAGTTGTTGAAGTTCAGGAGCCATTCAAGAAAATGGACATATACGCGAAAATTGACGCCAAAGAGAAGAGGGATCTGTGACAGGCCAAGAATGCCAAGCAAGGCGCACAAGATTACCCCATCCATACCTTTTCCATCCAAGACTTCAAGAGTATGACAGATATGCATACGCAGTACGTGGACAGGGTAAGTTTACTTTTACTAACCTAGCCTTCTAATCTACTCCATAAAGAAGAATCTATGCAACAAATGTGTCACCTGTTGCAATAGTTGTGTATTCTGGTGCAACTTTGGTGGTTTTGTTGCAACATATTACCCATCTCTTGCATAAGTTGGATTAGATGGGTAATTTGTGAACAAATTCAGAGAACCCTCTACAATAGATGGACCATCCATTGCATTTTTCCACTATGTTTTCCTTTTTTACAATTACTAACCTATTTAAAAATTGACTTCTTATATCACAGTATGTTGAAGAAATTTTTTTCCTCAGAGGGGAAGGCAATTAGCGTACCCGGAAGCTTATGATGCTGCCGATAGGATAATGGACCTTGACTTCTCTAAAAATTTCAAGAATAGGTATGATGATCTCAGTAAGTTAGCATCAACTCTCGGCGGTGCGGGATTTGATTTGTTAGTTTCTGGGTTCCAATGGGATGAAGAAATGATAAAATATATTAGAGGGGAGAGGCTAAATCTACACGAAAAGAGCTAGACCGAGGCAAAGAGGATTCTTGGAGTCATAAATATGAATGACATACATTATCAGGATGTTGAGATACTAATCGATGAGGGAAAGATCAAGGTTTATGACTGGAACTACCTGCCATAGACGAGGCTAATTTTTTTATCTACATGCAGCCACAGTTGGAGTTGTTCCCCATCTTAGAGAGGCAGAGTAAACTGATGGATCATTTGCCAGTGGAAGTGTTGATGAAGAAACCATGGGATTTTGAAGGTTGAAACAAGGACATGGACCTTCCAAAAACTAAAACTGGTGCCGCATGCGGGTCGCATGCGCTTGCACACATAGAATGTTTACTGACCGACACAGAAATGGACGAGCCAATAACCTTTCTGTGCGACAATGCTGTGGCAGACATGCAAGAGGTCTAGGGTTATGAGGTACTAACTGGACGCTTGGAGCTTGTGTATAAAGAAGAGCCTGTGAAATAATAATTTTTTATTTCAAGTCACTTCATTTTACATACTTTACATGTAGTGGCAATTTTTTCTGTCTGCTGAAAGTTGAATTTTTAATAATGCAATAGATTGTCTATCTGTTGTAAAATATATTCTATCTGTTATGATAGATAATTTATCTATTGTAATAGGTTGGTTATCTATTGCATTATGCCGATGTTTCTATCTAAGTCTTATCTGTTGCAACAGTGGAAAAACCTATATGATAATTTCCAATAGATGACCTATATGTTGCAACATATGTCTAAATTTATTTGATATTTTCCAGTAATTGCGCTTGAATATCCATGTGCTCAACAATACCAAACCAGTAGCAAATACAAATACACCACCATGAAAATTTCAGCAATTAGGGTTGAATATCCATATGCCCAACAACATCAAATCAGTAGCAATAACACCAATAATGTAGTATCTTCTTGCTCAGTTTTGTTTCTCTTCAAAATCCTTGACTTTCTTCAACAAACCTAGATTACACAATTCGCTTGTGAAGGGTGTCGTTCTTCATATCAATCAAAGTAATCACATCCAAAAAAACAAGACCACAATTACAAGTCAATAATTAATCAACTAATTAAATTAAAAATATTAACTTTGAAATCTTACAAGTAAAAACCTATGACCTGAATTTTGTTGAGTCCAAGAAGTCTTCAGTAGGCTTCATGACCACACTTATAATATCAAAAATCTTTATCATAAAAAATAGTGGAAGATGAGCTCAACATTGTCAAGCTCAGTTGGAAAAAATAAAAAAATATGCAAAAAAACCAAATACAAATACTTTAAAGATTTTGGATAAACAAAAAAACATGATGAAGAAGAAGATTCGGGAATTTAGGGTTAAATTTTAGGAAGAAGATAAATATATAAAACAATGGGGAAAAATAACCGTTGGGGGCTAAATCAGACGTCAAGTCGGTAAAAATGAGGGTTCAACCAGCCTTGGCTATATGAATTATACGCGAGCTGGCAACAGGGAAAAAAGTGCCAAACTAACACATTTGATTCGTATTTTAGGTGTTTAAAATGAGCACTGTCTACCTGAGGTGCCAAAGTGAAAGATCGCTGCAACATTCGGCGCCTGTCAATGGTTTCTTCCTTTTTTATTTCAAGTCACTTCACTTTACATGTAGTGATACTTTTTATGTCTATTAAAAGTTGAATTTCTTATAATGCAATAGATTGTCCATCTATTGTAACAGATATTCTACCTATTTTGACAAATAGTTTATCTGTTGCAATAGGTTGGTCATCTGTTGTATTATGCCAATGTTTCTATCTAAGTCTATCTGTTGCAACAGTGTGAAGACCTTTTTGATAATTTCCAACAGATTACCTACATGTTGCAATATATGTTTAACTCTGTTTGATATTTTCCACCAGATATGTCGTCTGTTGCAACAAATACCTTATCTATTGCAATATTTGAATCTAGTATTCCATTTCAATTAATAAGTTCAAATCAATGGATAAAATAAAATTCATAGACAAAATAAAATAAATCGAAACTTTCAGAAATTACATGAAATAAATCAACAAACAAATGAAATGTAAAAAAATTATTATGGGTACAGATCTCAACAAATAAATCAATAATTTAAATTTTGATGCCAACAATTTCTAAGGAGGGGTGAGGTTATTACTTTGACATACTCAATCTATAAATATCTACTCAATCTGGACAAGTTGTTCTTTATCCGGTGCTATGGAATTTGATTTGGTCGCCGTAAATCTTTACTGTCGCTTGCGTACGATTTCTGTACTTTCACTTCTAAAATGAGTAGTATATTGTCAATGTTGTTCAGCAGTAGCTTCTACAGTGACATCCACTTGGAAAGTTAGAATTGGTCAATGCTAATCACAAGATACAAAAAAATGAAAAAGGATAACTTGACAGTGCCCAAGCGCATATGCAAGTGTACGTGGTCTTATCAATTAGTAAAGTGGCTTCAATAAAGCCCAAGTATCAATCTCTTGCATTCGCCGACTATCTAATTCTAGTTTAACCAATTGAGGAGAGTAACTGTAATACCTTGTACTTTTTCCTAGCTAATTTCATCTCAAGAATGTCTAGTATTAGCTTCTAATTTGAATAATGGTTATTAAATGAGGAATTTTCAAGATTTTCACTTTTTGTCATGTAGGACATTCAATAAGCTTTTCATCGATATAAGATTCGCCCAAATTCGATAACCGGGTAAGAAGTTACGACTATTTTAAGTCTCTATTGTAAAACAGTGCCATATTAGTCAGTGGCGCGCTGCACCACAAGAGGAAATGGAATTTGGCAAATTCCAGTAGGGGTCAGCGATTATGGTGCGTCACACCAAGGCCCAAATTCAGAATTATCCGTTTTCCAGTGTCTCAGCGCGATTTTCCCCGCGTCTTGCCAAAGTCCCAGGTCACAAAGGAAGTGACAACTAGATGTCCCCGCGTCACGCCATCCCTCAATTTCTCAATTGTGAAAATCCAGTGACATGGCGTGATAGCGCCGTATCGCGCTAAAAGTTTAGTTCGAGAAATTTTTACAATTTTAAAAGACGTATCCAAGGGTTAAAAGGGTCAATTTCCTACCCCTATTTAAACCCAATAACACGTGATTTAGATATTTTTCACCCACAATATACTAGTTTCTCTCAAGTTTCTCTCAAGAACAAGCTAGGGTTTTTATTGGGGGTTCGAATTCAAGAAGGTTTCACCGTCAATCCTCACGAAATCATGAACTAAGGTATGCATAGTGTTCATTTATGGACTCCTTTCGTCCATAAAGTCCAAGAATCCCTTTTCTAAATTCAAGTTTATGGATTTTCTTATTAATTTCATGATTGGGATGCTCTTGTTCAGGTGGATAATGAGAAATTGAATTCTACTCCATGTTGGGTGATAAATTCTATGTGGGTTAAAGTATTATAGATATAAATTAATGCAAACCTATGACTAAACCCTTGAATGATGAAATTATAATTGAACCATGATGTTTAATTATTGTACAATGATGATGTTTAATTATTGTACAATGATGTTTACATGTACCATGCCTAAAATATGTTTGATTAAATTCCAAGATGAAGGAAAAGTTCCTAACTAGCATGATACCATGAAATCCCCATGTATGAACAAGTTATGCATATCACATGTTTTGATGAAATGCTTCTATAAATGTATTATGGATTATGATATTAGTTATATATTCAAGTAAGTTATGCTTGGTCAGTTTCCTTCCATCGAGTCCTGGGGGTACTCGTACCCGAAACATTAGCTGTGTGCCTAGAGCAATGTCATGTTTTCACAATACTCTCAGTCAAGCTATGATCCTTAGAATTCAGATAGTCTTATGACTCAGGAAATCTCCATGATCTCATGAACTCAGTTAGTTATCAGATATTAGTAGTATTCCGTCAGTCAACGGAATTTAGTAACTCAGCCCATGTTCAGTTCAGTAAATCATGTTCAGAGTCTATTCAGATGGGAGTAGGAATTAGCACCGAGTGAACCCAAGGATGGGAACACACACTATAAAATGAGGGTGTGATTCTTAGAAGTCATCCTTGAATTCCAGAACTATGTAGCCAGCGTAGGTTGAGACATCAACACTGTCCGGTGAGGGTTGATGAGGTGGATAAGCACTGTCAGATAAAGGTTGCCCACAACTTATCCTTATCGGTGGCGTGGTATTGACACCATTGGGGTTACAGATTGGACCCCAACTCATCCATAATGGCGTATCAGGGGTATGTCGATTAGATAACTACTTTCCACAGTTTCATGTTACAGAATCAGGACTATCAGATATAGTCAATCAGTCTCAGTAATAGAACTCAGATAGTTCTTCAGATTTTAGGACTATCAGATACAGTCAACTCAAATACAGTACAGAACTCAGATAGTTCCATAAGATTTAGGACTGTCAGATACAATAACTTATGTTTTCAGTTATATTCAGATTCAGTAATCATGTTATCACAGTATTAGTGTCAATTGTTATGTCTCATGCATGTATTCTCACGCTCATGATAGTTAATCAGTTATTAATATTGTTCATGCATATGAACCCCATGCATTCAGCCTACCTCACATGCATACCAGTACATTCATAGTACTGACGTATTTGTGCTATGGTGTTTTATACCATCGGTTCAGAGACACGAGCTCCAGAGCAATAGTAGATTCCAGATATCCGCAGACAGAGTTAGAAATGAGTCCTCATCTTTTGAGGACATGATTATTTCCCTATTATCTCGTTAATAAGTTTCTTAGTTAGAGTTAGTTAGGGACATATCCCATCAACTCCTTACTCAGACAGTTCAATCAGTTAGAGGCTTTCTAGACTATCATGTTTCAGACTTCAGTATGTTCAATTTTGTTTTGGGTATTCTATTACCCCACACAGATGTTATATCATTCAGATCATGTTTAGTATTGAACGTTATGGCATTTTAGTTCATGTTTCCGCATTATAAAGTAGTTTATGCAGTATACAAGTAAATATATCAGTCATGGGTTAGCTTGTGGTCCTTCGGGGTCATGATTATGGTGTAGCATTCTGGGTACCAGATTTGGGGTGTTACAAACTTGGTATCAGAGACTAAGGTTCAATAGAGTCCTAGGAAGTCTGAAAGCTGCATCTAGTAGAGTCTTGTACTTAGGTATGTTGCGCGCCATATTTATGTGCAAGAGGCTATAAGATATTTTAGGAATAGTTTCCCCTCTTTCAGTATTCATGTCGTGCCAGTGAGCATAATGTCAAGTCAATCTCTCAGTCTAATCCATTTCTCCCTTTCTTTTACAGAACATGCCTCATAAAAGAAGAAACATGAATCAACCAGCTCGTCAGCTCGAAAAATCTTTGGGCAAACATATTTCTCATGCAGAGTTCCGAGCTACATTCACTACTATTTCTAACTCAATTACTGCTCAGAATGAATGATCAACTGTTGTTCCGACCAATCCAGTGGCCAATTCAGCTGTAGCCAGGATTCGATATTTCACCTGAATAAATCCTCCATCCTTCCTCGGGTCTAAGGTAGACGAGGACCCTCAGGAATTTATTAATCAGGTTCAGAAGATGACAGACATCATGGGGGTAACTACTGTTGAGAGTGCTGAGCCAACTGTATATCAGTTGCAGGATGTGGCTCATACTTAGTTCAACAGTTGAAGTCAGAGAGGTCAGATTGTGCAGGTCCTATAGAGTGGGAGGATTTTGTCACTGAATTCTTAGACAGATTCTTTCCCCAAGAGCTTAGAGAGGCTAAGGTGCTAGAACTCATTAACCTCAGGAATTGAAATATGACGGTGAAAGAGTATTCTTTTAAGTTTACTCAATTAGCCAGATATGCCTCTCATGTGGTTACATACAGCAGAGCCAAGATGAGTAAGTTCGCTTCAGGGGTAAATGATAGCGTGGTAAATGAGTGCAGATCTCTTATGCTGAATAGTGACATGACTTTAGCCATGATTATGACTCATGCTCAGCAGATAGAGGAGCAAAAGATTAAGCAGAGGGAGAAGCAGAATAAGAGAGCGAAGATAGGTAGTTTCAACTTTGCTTAGCCTAAATCAGAAGAAGGAAACCGTTCCCAATTTTGTCCTATGTCATTAGTTCCATACCCCTTTTTATCTAGTTCTCTAGTTCCTAAGTTTAGGGAGGGTAACAGAGATAGAGCTCTAGGCTCTAGGTCTCAGGGCAGTGTTAGCAATGCCCGAACTAATCCCCTTTGTCAGACTTATGGTAAGAACCACAAGGGTGCTTGCAGAGCTGGTAGCGATGTCTGTTTTGGTTGTGGAAAGCCAGGACACAGAGCCAGAGACTTCCCTCAGTCAGGTTATCAGAGTTATCTCCGCTCCTCAGCTCAGTCCGGCTGCCCGAATTAGTAGGGTGCCACCACCAGTGCTACTAGTGGGAAATGCCTAAATTATCTCTATGCTCTTCAGTCCCGACAAGATCAGAAAAATTCTCCTGATATAGTTACTGGTACGTTACAGATCTTTCATATGCATGTTTACGCTTTGCTAGATCCAAGAGCTTCCTTGTCTTTTATCACTCCCTATATAGCAGGCGATTTTGGAATCAGTCTCGAAATCCTAGCAGAGCCCTTTTCAGTCTCTACCCTAGTGAGTAAAACCATCATAGCCCATCGGGTATACAGGAACTGCCTGATTATGATATTTCAGAAAGTCACTTCAGCAGACTTATTCAAATTAGAGATGACTGATTTTGATTTCATTCTTGACATGGATTGGCTTCATTCTTGCTATGCCACAGTCGACTCCAGTTTCAGTTTCTGAATAAACCCATCCTTGAGTAGAAGGGTAGTACTTCAGCGTTCAGAGGTTGGCTTATTTCCTACCTTCGGGCATGAAAAATAATATCTAAAGGATGTGTCTATCATCCTATTTGAGTTCTGGACATTAGTTCTGAAACTCCCAGCCTTGAATCAGTTCCAGTTGTAGGTGAATATTCAGAGGTCTTTCCTGAAGATCTTCCAGGAATTTCTCCCGAAAGGGAAATAGACTTCGGTGTTGATCTTCTTCCAGATACTCATCCTATATCTATTCCGCCATACAGAATGGCACCAACAGAGCTCAGAGAACTGAAAGAACAGTTGAAGGATCTCCTAGATAAGGGATTCATCATGCCCAACACTTTCTCGTTGGGTGCACCAGTCTTATTTGTGCACAAGAATGACGGTTCTCTCAGAATGTGTATTGATTACCGTCAAATCAATAAGGTCATGGTCAAGAACAAGTATCATTTTCCCAGAATCGATGACTTATTTGATCAGCTTCAGGGTGCCAGTTATTTCTATAAGATAGACCTTAGATCCGGCTATCATTAGCTCATAGTTAGAGAATGTGACATTTTGAAAATAGCTTTTCATACTTGGTATGGTCATTTCAATTCTTAGTTATGTCCTTTGGTCTTACCAATGCCCCAACAGCTTTTATGGACTTGATGAACCGTGTGTTCAAGAAGTACTTGGACATGTTCATCATAGTCTTTATAGATGATATTTTGGTCTATTCTCGCAGTGAGCGTGATCATACAGACCATCTCAGAATAGTACTTCAGACTCTCAGAGATCATCAACTATTTGCCAAATTCAGTAAGTGGGAGTTTTGGCTAAGGTCAGTAACATTCCTTGGTCACATCATTTCTGGTGATGGCATTAGAGTAGATCCTCAAAAGACCAAAGCAGTAAGAAAATGGCCTCGCCCTGTCTCTCCATCAGATATTAGGAGTTTCTTGGGTTTGGATGACTATTACAGACGGTTTGTTGAGGGATTTTCTTCTATTGCATCCCCTATGTCCAGATTGACTTAGAAGAAAGTCAAGTTTTAGTGGTTAGATCCTTGAGAGACGAGTTTTAAGGAGTTGAAGACTCGACTCACCTCAGCTCCAGTATTAGCTCTTCCAGATGGTCCAGATTGTTTAGTAGTGTATTGTGATGCATCCAAAGTAGGTTTAGGTTGTGTCCTCATGCAGCATGGTAATGTCATAGCCTACACCTCCAGACAACTTAAGCCCCATGAGAGGAATTATCCTACTCATGATCTCAAGTTAGCAGCCGTAGTCTTTTCCTTAAAGATTTAAAGGCATTATATATACGATGTTCATGTAGATATGTTCACTGATCATAAGAGTCTTCAGTATGTCTTTTCTCAGAAAGATCTCAATCTTAATCAGAGAAGGTGGTAAGAGATCTTGAAAGATTATGACATGAGTGTCCTCTATCATCCGGGCAAGGCCAATATAGTAGCCGACACTCTTAGTTGACTGTCTATAGGTAGTGTTGCTCATGTGGATGGCAGTAAGAAGAAGTTAGATCAGGAAGTACATTAGCTTACCAGACTAGGCGTTTGCTTAGTTGATACAGATGAGGGTGATATACGGGTTCAGAGTAGTTCAAAATAATCTCTAGTTTTCAAGGTGAAAAAAAAGAAAGATAGAGATCCCAACCTTGTCAAGTTGAATGAGTCAGTTCAGGATCATAAAGTAGAGTTTTTTTACCAAGGGGGAGATGGTGTTTTGCGTTGTCAGGGTCGTCTCTGTGTTCTAGGTGTAGATGAATTAAGGCAAAAAATTCTTACAGAAGCACATAGTGCGCACTACTCTATTCATCCAGGGGCCACAAAGATATACCGCGAATTGCTGGAAATCTATTGGTGGAGTGGGATGAAGAGAAATGTTGCAGAGTTTGTGACTAAGTGCTCTATATGTCAGCAGGTTAAGATAGAGCATTATAAGCCTAGTGGGTCCATACAGGAGTTCAGTATTCCTACTTGGAAGTGGGAAGTTGTGAACATGGACTTCGTGACGGGTTTGACTCGAACTCGTCATCAACATGATTTAGTATGGGTCATTGTAGAAATAATGACCAAATCAGCTCATTTCCTTCCAGTTCATACCTCTTATTCAGTCGAGGATTATGCCAAACTCTACATCAAGGAGTTGGTTAGATTGCATGGTGTTCCGCAATCTATTATCTTGGATAGAGGTACCCAGTTCACCTCTCATTTCTTAAAAGCATTCCAAAAGGGTCTTGCTACCCAAGTTCATTTCAGTACAACCTTTCATCCTCAGACAGAGCTCCAGAGCAACAGTAGATTCCAGATATCCGCAGACAGAGTTAGAAGTGAGTCCTTATCTTTCGAGGACATGATTATTTCCCTATTATCTCATTAATCAATTTATTAGTTAGAGTTAGTTGGGGACATATCCCATCAACCTCCTTAATCAGACAGTTCAGTCAGTTACAGGCTTTCTAGACTATCATGTTTCAGACTTCAGTATGTTCAGTTTTGTTTTGGGTATTCTATTACCCCATACAGATGTTATATCATTCAGATCATGTTCAGTATTGAACCTTATGGCCTTTCAGTTCATATTTCCGCATTATAAAGTATTTTATGCAGTATAAAGGTACAAATATCAGTCATGGGTTAGGTTTTGGTCCTTCGGGGTCATGAGCACCGTGTAGCATTCCGGGTACCAGATCAGGGGTGTTACAGTTGCAAATAGAGTTTTAGAATTATAAATTAAAAATAAAACAAACAATGCGTAAAAATAAAAGTCTTGGGACAATCAATGGATAAAAACTCAGGGTTAAAGCACTTCGAACAATCATACTATGTGTTGAACTTCATTCGTCAACTTGCTTATCTTGGTTGTTGATTCTTAGGGTTAATTGCATGATCATGGTTTCCCAACCTCTAATCTTTTACCTAATATGGACATTACAAATACATCGTTGACCGGGGATGCAATAATCCAATTAAGTTAATTAAAGCTATCATCCTACGTTTGAATCAAGTAAGGCATTTAAATACATCCCTGTCCTAGACGCTAAGTTCAATTCTTTATTTTATAAAAGAATAAAAAACCAAATTTTGTTTATTCCTATGTTCTATCTCCCTATTCCCTCTCCCGATATCAAAAGGTCAAAAATATATGTATTTTATGGGTGATCAATCCATAAAATAATTAAAATAAGAATAAACAAACAACCAAATATGATAAAAAATCCAACAAAATTAATCCAAAATAATAGTACTCATGTTCTTGGCTTTAACCCCGGAAAGAGGGTTTAGCCTTGAATGGAAATATTCATTATCCAATCCCTTGGAATGATGATACAAACCATCAAAAAACTAAATTAAAGAATGATAAATCCTGAAAAGAAGTTGTGGTAGCCTCCAATGGTGTCCAAAGTGATCTAGGGTGTTCCAAAATGTTTAAAACGGAGTTTGGGACGTTATATTTATAGTATACAAGTTATAAATTGACTTGGATTGGGTTTCTATGCTGTTTTCCTTCAGCTTGGCAGAATTATCCCAATTTTGGTGGCCTCCACGTCGCGGTGACATGCCAGTTCACAATTGCCAAAAAATCTGTCAAATTCCAGTAGCTCGTCGCGATTTCAATGCGTCACAGAGCCTCATTAAATCCAATTATAAGCTATACACGCCTATGGGTAAAAAAATTGGTCCTCTGATTAATCTAGTGATGTTTTGTACGTGTCTATTGGCCTCTGCTACAGTCCACACGCGCTCAATACTTTCCAAGGGTCCAAAATTGCGTCCAGCTTGCATCTAGTGTTTCCGTGGTCATTTCCGAGCCTTTTTAAGTTGTTTCCACTAGATTTGAAGATTGTATATCCTTCATATAACATCATAATCAATTCAAAAAGCATCCTATAACATTAATCACAATAATTTAGAGCTCAAAATAACACAACATCCTCACCGATGAACAAGAAACACGAGCTAAGCATAGGCTAAATTCACATTGAGCTTAAACTTATTGTTTTGACTCTTTTCTTGATCCAATTGACCCTTGAACATTTAAACTAAGTTGTTTTACATATAAATACATAATAAAAATCTTATTAACACATTAAAACATATTACAAACCAATACAATAGACTAGAGAAACACCTAGCTCAAGCTAGTTACACTAGTTTTCTCGGTTGAACTCTAAATGCTCAAATTTAATCAGAACTCATGTGAAAACACCATTAAACATTGTAAACACATACTTAGACACATAAATGCTCATTTATATCATTATCAACATATATATCATAAGAATCATTCTCAAGGCAAGGCTAAAAATGCTAGAATAGTAACGCTAGATTGCATAAATATACCCAACATCATAACTCATTTGTTTTAGCAAATCTAACAGGTCTTTCTCCTATTTTAAATCATCCCAAACAGATTATATTTTTGTTATAACAGATGGATTAACTTTTGGGATAAATTATAACATGAGGAAGACCTGTATGATAATCTCCAATGGATGAACCATCTGTTGCAACATATGACTCATCTGCTTGGAAAAACTTAAATGGTAGGAAGTCATGATTTAATTTGTCCCAAAAAATGACCCATCCATTGCAGCAGATAGGTCATTTGTTGGTACAAATAAAAATAGTACATAGAGCTTTTTGATTTGCTAAAATAGACGAGACATATGTAACAACAGATACTATATCTGATACAACAGGTTAGTCAACTAATGCAACAGATGTATATGTCTGTTTGATAATTTTCAGAAGAAGTGTCATTTATACACATCTTTTGAAACAAATATGTGTCTATTTGTTAGTTGGATCATGCGATATATATTTACCTTCTTCATCTCGTGCGGCTCTCTCATGGTCCTTGTACATTGCTCAATCATGCAACACATGGATAGAGAAGTTGTAATTTTTCTTTTTGGATGCTTGATAATGCCTTGGAAAGTACTTTCCTTCTCCTCTTAACCTTAATCTCTAATAGAGTGGATGGATATAAAATCCTATTTGATGGAATGACACCCTTCTTAGATATCAATTCCTTTATAGAAGCAGTTAATGCATTAATAACATTAATCACTACATCGTGTTTCACCTTGCAGTCTTGACATTTGCACGCAGAACATTCGCTAGGAGAGGCAAAAACTGTATATCCAGTATGATCATACTCATAATGATTTGTTTTAAAAACTATAAGAAAAACATCATTAGTACCAACAACAACACCACTACTACCACCAATAGCTCCATCACCACTAAGACTCTCAACAACAACAAACCCACGCTCCAAAATTATTTTTCTTATGATGATTGTTGCTCCAAACAATTTTATTTTTATTCTGTCAATGACCTTAGGGTCCAATAAAGTTTGCAAAGACTGTAAAGTAAGAAAAAATGGCATCTTCAACTCTCGATTGGTTGGAACAAGCGATGGATGCACAATCTAACATAAATTATTACATATATTAGAATGATGATTAGATCATTCAAAAAAATCATTGATTAAAATAAAAACTTAATTATAATTATACTTACTGCATCATTTGGGGGGTTGAAGAGATCAAGAAATTTTGTATTTTTATCAGTTTTAGCCGACAACCATTTCAAGATTTTTGGACAGGAAACTTCTTCCTGGTAGTTCACTTGTTGTCACAAATAAGGAATGACTTCAAACACCCAAGCCTATAAAATAACGCAAATAAATCAAAACCATTATTGAATAAAAAAATTAAATCATATCATAATAAAAGAAATATTTACCATGAAAGTCTATGAAAATCCATATAAGTTGACTGTCTTTGGCGTTAACGTAGTGAACAAATATTTGACAATCATTTTGAAGCTTTCATAACCCCAAGGATATCTGTTAGATGCCTCAAGATCCTCGGAGAGCTTTATTAAACCAACCCTTATGTTGTTAATGTCTCTTGCCCAAAGAATATTATGTACAAACCAAACTAAGTACAATGATTGCTTGTGCTTCTTTAAAATTCTTTTACCTTTCAATGCTTCAATCAAATTTTTTATTTTTGAAGCTTGGACCAACAATGGACACCAGGTTATAACGATCACTCGACTTGCCTTTGCCTTTTTTGGGTGTGCGAGGTATTTTTTTTGTGTTTGAATAGGTATAACTTGAGAAGGAGAAAAAGGATAGCATTTTAGTTCATTAACTATGACAAACTCCTTCCAATCAAAATAAAATAGGCATGCCACAGTAATTTATCCACACCTCATCCAGCTTATCTTTGTTTTCATACATAAACCTACGCTTGAGACGATCATATAGCATTTTCATTTGGAAACGAGCACTGTTGTTCTCTGGCAAATCAAGATATTGCCCAAACATCTATCCCTAAAATAAGCATCTAATTTTTATTCTTGAAGTATTTTTCTGAATGTGTCGAAAGATTTTCCCATGGCTGATTATCCACGAAATCACCCATTAAATCTGTGGCACCATCGCGCTGTATTCTCACAGGATAACGATCAATGCTGAAGGTTTTAACCAACTCTTCAGTGGAAGGGCTATTAGCATTTGGATCATCTCTTTTGAAATATTTCTCCACCCCATATTCATCATATTCTACTCCTGATTGAGATAACGCTTGTAAAGCAAGGTTATAGAGTGGTGAATGTAGCCTAGCTGCTTCACTTGTTTCTTTACATGAACTTTTGGGAGCCATATAATCTAAAAATAATAGGAACATAAAATAGATTATAATTAAATAATGCATCCTTAAAAAAGAATAACAATATATCTAATATGTACAATAGTAAAATAACAGTTCCAGTAGATCACATATTTGTTGCACTAGGTAGGTAATTAGTTGGAACATATAATTAACCTATTGAAATAGATGAGTAATCTGTTGCAACAATAAAAATAGATCACTTATCTGTTAAAATAGATGACTGGTCTTTGAAACAGATCACACATCTATTGTAATATATGAGTGATCTATTAGGACTGTTATCAACAGTCAATATTATTTAGATTTCTTTCAATAAAAGGGTCGTCTATCGCGATAGATGAATGATCAGTTGAAATAATCAAGTCTTAGACATATCCTGTTGGAATGGTTCATAGGATTTTAACTATCAGAAGGTTCATCCGTTGTATCAGATGATTGATCTGTTGCATCAGATTTTTAATCTGACGGTCCCGTCGTTGCATTAGATGGTTGATCTGTTTATCATAAGGTAATCTGTTGCATCAGATTATAAATTGGTTGGTTTCTATGTTGTATCCGATGGTAAATCTGTTTCAATAAATGTTTAATCTGTTGTATTAGATTATAAAATTGTTTCATCAGATGTTTAATTTGTTGCATCAGATGGTTAATCTGTTGCATCAGATGGTTAATCTGTTGCATCAGAAGGTTAATATGTTGCATTAGAAGGTTAATCTATTGCATTAAATGGTTAACTTATTGCATCAGATGGTTAATCTATTGCAGAAAAAAATAGTAGCATGATTTTGTTCAATAGAACAACAACAATATCACCATTTTTACCAAGAACAAGAACAAATCAATCCAGCAACGGGCGCAACACCAAAAACAGCAACATCGTTATTTTATTTGTACAAACACAAACAACGAAAAACAAACTTAAAAAACTGCAATAAATAATAAAACAACACATTTCACTCCGAAAAAAGAAGAGAAGAAATACCAAAAATTATGATTTTATTTAGACCGCATTTTAAATAAAAATAATAAATATTAAAATTATTAACCAATACTAGAAGAGAAGCTGGCTCAAGTTCCTCTTTTTTAAAAAATTAAAAAAGCCATGATTTTTTACCTGTGAAAGATGAAAAGGGACGATGAAGAACTTGAAGTTGTTGTGGCCGGAGAGCAAGGTTGTCATGTCGATTGACGGTTGAAAGTAGAAAAGGAACTCAAAGCTCAATTATTTATCGCCGGAGGTTGAAGTTGCCGGGGATTGAAAGGAGAAATTTGCAGAATCGTTGGTTGGGAGAAACTGTCGAGAGAGAGAAGAAAGAGATGATTGATGATTTGGAGAGAAAAGGAATGTGGGTTGATTTGTATGTTTGAAAAGATTAGAAACTTTTGAAAATATTAATCAAGTCCACAATTAATTTAATCAAGTTTCGTAATTATGTTTGACCCTTTAAGTTGGTCAATGTCACCAATCCTTCATTCAAGACTTAAATGACACCTTTCCTTCAATTTTCTCTAGAGACTAGAGATAGAAGAAAGAAAAAAAATGGAAAAGAAAAAAAAAGGCTATAAATTGTAATTTTATAAGTTAAGTTAGAAACACTCTATTTTGTTCAAATCTAACCTATTTTTGTTAGTCCTCATAACTTTTTCCCCTTTCCATTCATAATTTTCCTCTCTAAAAAATTGCGTGAGATTCCTTTTTAAAACTTTTACATATTTAATTCCTTTTAGGTATAAAACACTTTTACTTTTTAAAACTTTTACACATTTAATTCCTTTAGGTATGAGACTCTTACTCCTTTTTCCTCTATTGATCAACGTATTTCTTTTCTTCAAATTTTGCCATTTTTAGCTCTTTTTCTAAATTTATTTCAATTAAAAATTGTAACACCCGACATTTCGGACGAGAACGAAAATCGTCATTTCCTTCACGTAAAGGTTCCAAATGCCATAAATCCAATGCAAGTTTAGTGTGTTAATAAATTATGTAGTATGGAAACCTATTTGAGCACGAATTGAGATTATAGCAGTCCCCAAGCTCAAGGACAAGTTGAAAGTTTTCCTATCGTTCGAATTTTAGTGAGCGTTTAGGTCAAGTTCAATCGACCATTAATATTTGTTTATATTTAATTAGAGTTCCTAATATATATCAAATGAAAGGTATTTGATTTATCTTTCCAACGATACCAATTTCGCAAAAATCCGACCCCCGAGGAAGAAGTTATGGCTTTGCAAAGTAGAGTGTGTCTTGCAGCATAAGGTGTGCGATGCACACCCTAACTTATGCCATAAAGTGTGTGACGCACAACCTAATGTGTGCGATAAAGTGTGCTCCGCACAACCTATATTATGCGATAAGGTGTGCGCCGCATATATTATTACTCAAGTGACTTAAACACTCCGTTTTTTGGGCAAAATGGTCCTTTTCCCACCCTTATTTAGCCATAAACACGAAATTCAGTTCCCAAATACCCCAAAATACACCTTTATTCATCAAAATTTCTCAAGAACTCTCCTTTGGGTTTTAAAATAAAAACTCAAGTAACTCAAGATTCAACCGTGGGTTTGGGAAACTAATTGCATATCATCTTCGTATATAGAGGTACATGGGGTTATCTCAAAAAATCTCATGGGCTTAAAAATTCATGTTTTCAAAATGGGGGTTTTGAAATTATGAAAATGATTATGTTTTAAACGTTTTATGATATTGATTTGGTCTTTAGGCCCATTCCCGAAGTGATTTGATATATGATATACGTATATGCATGTATTCCGAAAAGATGTTAACTTGAGAGCATGAATTATATAAAAATTCCTCTCTTGATATGATTTTGTATTAAATCCTCATATGATGTGAATTGTTTGAAATCATCTTGACAAGCATGACACGAAATATTTTGAAAATGGTTATGATTTTTGACTTGAAAT
The DNA here is from genome assembly GCA_030864215.1 of Capsicum pubescens. Classification (NCBI taxonomy): domain Eukaryota; kingdom Viridiplantae; phylum Streptophyta; class Magnoliopsida; order Solanales; family Solanaceae; genus Capsicum; species Capsicum pubescens. The sequence goes on from CM061538.1 coordinate 104,105,331, forward strand.
AAGAGGGTTGTTATGTTTAAATATGATGAATATAATGGATTCATGAAAGAATGATGTCTTATTGATGGATTGCAAGTCGGGTATGACGATACCCTACAGAATAAGATATGTGATTGAATTAAATGGAGTTTGATGCATTGATTTTACATGAGATAGGTGGATGCCCGAAGAAGGCGTTTGAGTATAAGGGCTCATCACTGGAAACCATGTTTGCCGACATGGTGATTTGGTACCAGTCTAAGTGATCTTGTGTACTTGACTTTATGTCATTCCAAATTGGGACTATGGTTAGGAGCCAAGGCAAAGTGATCTTGGGCACTACTATACTTTATTGGGTCGAGACACCCTGTTGTGTGATCTTGTGTGTCTTCCTCTCACTTGTACTCTAATCTCGGCGGCAATCAAGATTTGACAGTTGGTGTAAATGTTATATGTAGGGTATTCCACCTAGCTCAGCTGCATTACATTATTGTTGAAAACTATTACATTATGCCCATGTGTTTTAAAATTATTTGATATGAAACTGCTTTATAATGGCTTTCACCTATATTTGGAAAAAAATATTATATTTTGTTTTTGATTTCTCTGCATACCAGTACTTTTGTATTGACCCCCTTCCCTCCCAGGTTTGGAGGCACAGTTTAGGGGTTCAGATAACCAGTAGATCTCTTCCGACAGATTTGCAGAATCAAGTGGTGAGCCTTCTATATTTCGGAATGCCTGATGTATGTCAGTTCATTTATCATTTAGTAGTTTTGGGTCTACTGGGGGCCTTGTCCCAGTTTTCAGAAGTAATTTGTTTCAGTTATGTATTAGAGATTTCACAGACAGTTGTTCAGATGTCGATAGATGTTGTGGGATATTATTTCCCCTTTGTTGATTTTATTTGGTTTATGCCCATGTTTTCCGTAAGATTGTGTATCTTCCGCATAGCTTATTATCATATGAATTATATGAATGATTACCAGATAGATAGGGGTGTTTCGGGATTTCATGGTTTGGAATGCTCTTCACGGCCAGGGCCCCGGTTCGGGTCGTGAAAAACTTTGTATCAAATCACGGTTCATGGTCCCAGGGTATCTGGAAAATCACGTCGGGTAGAATCTTGTTTATGGGTGTGTAGCGCGCCATACTTATAAGTAGGAGGCTACTAGGCGTTTAGGAATGTCTCTCTTTCTTCATGTTCTAGTTTGTGCAATAGATTCAGAATGTTCCTTTTTCATACTTTAATTCGTGCTATGGTGTCGCCCATACAAAAGTAAAAAAAGTCATCCCAAATTCTTTCCTTACTCTAATGTCCTTAGATATGTCTCATTATTGAAGTGATTCAAGAGCAGAAGTTTAGAATCTAAATGGTATGGTCCTTTCTGATTGAACCATATAAGAGTTAAAATTTGTGCTAGGACTTAAGAAGAGTCCGTTAGTGCTTCAATGTGTATTGATTCTGATGTAAACATTGATCCTGATGGAATCGTGCTTTTCAGCTTGAGGTATTAATTGCATTTAGTCCCCTTCAAATTTATGTTACAAATGTCTTGCTTAAGGGGGGATGATGTGTAGTAGAATGTTGGAACTGTATTTCTATCCGAATAGTAGTATGTATTAAAGTGTTGTTGTCATGACCTATCGGTAGTGAAATTAGACCAAGAAGTTGGTGATGTGAAGTCACAAAGTTAGAAGTCAGAGCGAGGGTGACTTTTGTGTAAATGAATATTTTAGTTGAATAACCGATGTTCGAGAATGATTTACCCCTTATGATGATAGACTATTGTGCTAACTAGTAGCATGTGTGGATGGTATGGTAGTCCGTGGAGAAAGTGTTTGACTCTGATTTTATTTATACAGAGTAAGATGTGTATTCTTAGTTCATTTGATATTGCATATTAAATTTCTATCTCATGTAATCTTGTCATCAAGGTGTTGTTGAAAAAAATAAAGTCTAGTGAAGCTGTGTGGGGCCCTTTCAATTCACTAGCATAGTTGACTTGTCATTCATCTCATTTTCTTGTTCAAAATACAAAATCAAAGTCTAGTGAAGCCGTGTGAGGCCTATTTCGATTCACTATCAACTTTTTATCCAACTTGTTGTTCTTGTATTGGTTTAATATGTATATAGCTGAATCTGTTTGCATGAGATTGAGTTGGTAAAGAGGTGATTCGTCCTTGTGTGTTAGTTTAGTAGAAGGTAGAGAAGGAGTTGTTAGTTAGGGTGATTTGTCGGTTGCTTGAAGTGTGAAAATGGCTATATTAGCCAGTAAGTTGTAAGTATAAACTCATGGTTGTTTGTGGAATTTGAAAGTAGTCTTAATGTATGTTTGGGTAAGTAAGTATGAGGTGAGAAATCCGTATAAGTAGGAAAGATTGTATGGGGTTATAATATAAGATTAAGGTTGATCATGTCTATTATGTAACTTTATCCCTTGACCTTGTTTTCGTTGGTAATTGTAAACTAGTACTACTTGTGAGAAGGTATGTAGTGATTTTTGAGGCGTTTGTATAGTATGTCCCAAATTTTATGGACTAGCATATTATGTTGCATTTTTCAGTAGTGATAGATGATTAGTACAGGACTATATGCTTGAATTTAATGTAGAATGTGGTGGTAAAAATAGTGGCATGAGATTAATGATGTATGTTTTGTGGTAAAAAAATTAGTAGGCTTGATGTGTTAGAATTGTACGTGCTAATGAGTTATGATAAGGAAGACCGTAAGGTCAAGATCAATTATTTGTTGTTTGGAAGTTGTAGTGTACTAGTGTTTCTTGATGTCTATTTCATGGTGTCTGAGTTAGAATCATGCGTAAGGTTGGATTGTAAAATCATGTTTAGCACTAGACATTAAGTTTTGAACAATTGATGTCCATGAAGGTGGATGTGATGATTTATTGGTTAATGATACAAGTTTTATGGAAGTAATCTAATAGGCTTGAACGGTATATCCAAGAGCTTAAGTTTATTTGATTTGTAGTGAAGTATGATGTTGCATATATAATGTAGAAGTATGCCCAAGGTGATCTGAGGTTGCGGTATTTTCTAAGACTATTACACATTTTGTGTGATGAGTGGTACCGTTGAGTTGCTAGGTGGAGAAAGACAAGTTAGATGGTATATGGTGTTCTAAATAGCCAAGTTAAGGAGTTTTGATTGATAGTGTTGAGCCTTTTTATATGATCTTGATTCTCATAGTAGAGAGATGTAAGTTTGGAGTCACGATATTGGTAGGCTATGCCGGAAGTAGTATGATTCATTGAAGGCTTGGTGATATCCATGTTGAGTGCTAGATTCTAATTTTTAGTTTTTGAAAGTTTAACTAATAGAAATAAGAGTTAAAGCACTAGAGGGTGTGCACTCCGACTATGGGGATACCCATGAAGACCCGAAGTTAGTAAGTGTGCAAGTATTATATGATGACTACTGGGTCTATAGAATGATAAAGTGTATCTCAGAAGGTAGTATTAACAGTGGGTTTTCCACTTTCAGGTGTAGTCATTCAGGTTAAGTGCCATGATATGCGTGTATAGTATTTTTCCAGACCCCAGAGTGCAGTGAGTGTACTTCAGTTTAGAGTCTAGTAAGAGATCTCCCAAACTTAATATGATGGCTTGAAGCTAAGGGGGAGATGATAAAGCGAATAACCAAGTCAGGCTTTCAGATTCTAGTAGTGACGTCAGTATGACATAGAACATCAGAAGGGAAGAGTGAGGCTCAACCCATTCCGGTCTCAGTATTTTTCAGTTATCCTAATACCTACTCATACCTCACGTTTCAGTTCCATGATCATAGTTCATGTTCATGTATATGATAGAAAATCACGTGCTCTTCCAGATTCCTAAATGAGGAACTTCAGTTCATTCAGCCATCGGAATCACATTCCATATGTTATGAATTCTAAATTGAGGTCATGCAGCTCATGACTCATGTATTCACGCTTAATAGTGTGCTCAGTTCCCATAATTCATGCTATACTTTTTACGTTAGGTGGAATATAGTTCATAGCCATGTATGCCCCAATTTAGATTTTTTTTTCTTTGCTAAATCCCGGATGTTGGTTTGCTATTCCCCAGGCCTCAGTTAAGTGTCAAGTTTCATATAACATCCTTCCATGCTTCAAGATCTTATGTTCTAATCTTTAGTGACTCCTCTTTATGTGATGGTAGTGGTGATGAGTAAATGTTTCTGGTTGGTGGAAGATCATAGTATGCTTCTATTAGATAAGGCCATAAGTGCGAAGTAAGGTTGAGTCCAAGTCTTTGATGCATGTGATGGTTAGCTGAAAGGTGTGTATATGTATGTTCTTGGGGTAAAGTGTGGGAGCTATATCGATAGATGGTTAGTAGAATATGTGAAGTGTGTCTTTATGAGTGTTTACTTTGAAGTTCATATGTGGTTATAGAGATAGGCTTGAATGACATGTTGGAACGCTATATGCGCTAGCGACTTTATAGTAATAGTTCAGAGTTAGCCATTGAAGTGGTAAGGCATGATAGGCTTAGGGTGTGATCTTTTAAGAGATATAGAAGGTGGAATCTTATGGTTTAGACTTGTATCGTGGAGTGGCATGTAGTATTTTACGAGTTGGAACTAGGCCTGATCACGGTGAAGAGGATTTAAGTTACTATAGACATTAGTAGAAAGATTTATAAATGCAAATACGATAACAAATAAGTTGGATCGAATGAATGTGGTATCTACGGATAATAGTACAATCAAGGGAGTATTCGAGGAATGTGCTAATCTTTAAAGTAAGAAGTCGTATTGACTAAGGCCTGGAAATTCTATCCTAATTTATGAGTTATATGTCTATATTCCAAACTGCAGAGTAGTGTAAATGTTGTGATTTCCCTCAGTTGGATGTCTTATGTAATCCATACCCAACTATTTTTGCTAGAACTTCTTTAGAGAGAGAGTTGAAGAGATACTCCAGTTGAATATAAGTGTCTGGTATAATTCAGTCTGTAATTCAGTTTAACAGTCGGGCAGACAAGTTACTATGGTTTTTCCACCTTTTCACCCAGTCCTACTATCCGAAGTCTCATACGTATGGCCATTCCCAAGAGATAATCTATTCCATCCTTAAAAATTATGAGTTCATTTCATTCCAAGCATCATGTTTCAGATTCAGCTATCTATTCATGACTCGGTGCATAAGAGTTCAGCGTATAATCTCAAAAATTTTCAAGTATTTCAGCTCAGATAGTGTAATACCCTTGTACGATCTAAGTATTGATGTTTTATGATTCATACTTGCATAAGTTATCACTTACTAATTTCAATATGTATGATTGGATCATGAATATTTCAAGGGAATCCTAAATTTTCAGCACGAATCAGCTTCTTGAAGCAAGAAAAGTCAAGTCAGCTCAGAATTCAGTTTTATTATAAAAGTTTAAATATTTAAGCTTCAACAAGTTCCTACCCATCATTCGGAGACGAATGATCCCAAGGGGGAGATAATGTAACACCCCGTATTTTGGACGAGAACGAAAATCGTCATTTCCTTCACTAAAGGTTCCATAAGCCATAAATCCAATGCAAGTTTAGTTTGTTAATAAATTATGTAGTGTGGAAACCTATTTGAGCATGAATTGAGATTGTAGAGGTCCCTAAGCTCAAGGACAAGTTGAAAGGTTTCCTATCGTTCAAATTTTAGTGAGCGTTGAAACTTAGGTCAACTTCAATCGACCATTACTCTTTGTATATATTGAATTAGAGTACCTACTATATATCAAATGAAAGGTATTCGAATTATGTTTCCAATGATACCAATTTCGCAAAAATCCGATACCCGAGGAAGAAGTTATGGCTTTGCAAAGTAGAGTGTGTCTTGCATCATAAGGTGTGCGATGCACACCCTAACTTATGCCATAAAGTGTGTGACGCACAACCTAATGTGTGCAATAAAGTGTGCTCCGCACAACCTATATTATGCGATAAGGTGTGCCCCGCATATATTATTACTCAAGTGACTTAAACACTCCGTTTTTGGGGCAAAATGGTCCTTTTCCCACCCTTATTTAGCCATAAACACGAAATTCAGTTCCCAAATACCCCAAAATACACCTTCATTCATCAAAATTGCTCAAGAACTCTCCTTAGGGTTTCAAAATAAACACTCAAGCAATTCAAGATTCAACCGTGGGTTTTTGAAACTAATTGCATATTTGGAATCCCCAGAACGTAGGCTTCAAGAAGCACCTATCATCTTCACATATAGAGGTACGTGGGGTTATCTCAAAAAATCTCATGGGCTTAAAAATTAATGTTTTCAAAATGGGAGTTTTTAAATTACGAATATGATTATGTATTAAACGTTTTATGATATTGATTTGGTCTTTAGGCCCATTCCTGGAGTGATTTGATATATGATATACGTATATGCATGTATTTCAAAAAGATGTTAACTGGAGAGCATGAATTATATGAAAATCTCTCTCTTGATATGATTTTGTATTAAATCCTCATATGATGTGAATTGTTTGAAATCATCTTGACAAGCATGACATGACATATTTTGAAAATGGTTATGATTTTTGACTTGAAATGAGAGGGTTGTTATGTTGAAATATGATAAATATAATGGTTGCATGAAAGAATGATGTGATATTGATGGCTTGCAAGTCGGGTATGACGATACCCTACAGAATAAGATATGTGATTGAATTAAATGGAGTTTGATGCATTGATTTTACATGAGATAGGTGGATGCCCGAAGAAGGCGTTTGAGTGTAAGGGGTCATCGCTGGAAATCGTGTTTACCGACATGGGGATTTGGTACCAGGCTAAGTGATCTTGTGTACTTGACTTTATGTCATTCCCAAATTGGGACTATAGTTAGGAGCCCAGGCTAAGTGATCTTGGGCACTACTAAACTTTATTGGGTCGAGACACTCTGCTGTGTGATCTTGTGTGTCTTCCCCTTACTTATACTTTAATCTCGACGGCAACCGATATTTGACAGTTGGTGTAAATGTTATGTGTAGGGTATTCCACCTAGCTCAGCTGCATTACATTGTTGTTGAAAACTATTACAGTATGCCCATGTGTTTTCAAATGATTTGATATGAAACTGCTTTATAATGTCTCTCACCTATATTTGGAAAAAATATTATATTTTGTTTCTGATTTCTCTACGTACCAGTACTTTTGTATTGACCCCCTTCCCTTCTAGGTTTGGAGGCACAGTTTAGGAGTCCAGATAACTAGTAGATCTTTTCCGACAGATTTGCAGAATCAAGTGGTGAGCCTTCTATACTTCGGAAGGCTTGATGTCTGTCAGTTCATTTATTATTTAGTAGTTTTGGGTCTACTGGGGGCCTTGTCCTAGTTTTCAGACAGTAATTTATTTCAGTCATGTATTAGAGATTTCACAGACGGTTGTTCAGATGTCGATAGATGTTGTGGGACATTATTTCTCCTTTGTTGATCTCATTTGATTTATGACCATGTTTTCCGTAATATTGTGTATCTTCCGCATATCTTATTATCATATGAATTATGTGCATGATTACTAGATAGATAGGGGTGTTTCGGGCCTTCATGGTTCGGAATGCTAGTCACGGCTAGGGCCCCTGTTTGGGTCGTGTCAAAAATAATTGAAGAAAACTAGTGAAAAGATAATTTTGTCTATTGCAGAATGTTTTAATAAATTAAGGGATAATACTTACGAAAATACCTGAACTTTGACTGGATTTCCAGTTTAGCATACTGAACTTTGCGGGGGTCCTATTACCCCCCTGAACTTTTTTAAAGTGGAATTAATTGTCCCCCCAAAAAGCTATACCCAGTTTTAAAGTAGAAAGTGTAATACACACACCAATGACATATTTACACGTGTATTTTTTATTTAAAATTAAATCTTATTTAATTTCTTTTTCATTTTTATTCTTCTCCATTCTCTATTCTTATTTTCTTCTCTATTTTTATTCATCAAAATCCACAAAAAATTAGTAATATTTTGATCACAAGAATGACTAAAAAACAAGACCAAAATTTCCAACAACAAGAAAATAGGGAGAATTGGACCTGTATGAGAATTGTAATCCTGTATGAGAATATACAGTATGCCATTAAAATACCAACATCCCAAATTTTGAAAAACAATTCTCATGAGAGGTCTAACAACACCATTACAACCAAAGTTCTTTCTTCCTAACAATTCTCTTACACACAATGGTCTAATAATATTCCAATGCAGATATATACAGTTTCTTTGTTTTAACTTGTATATTCTCCTACAGTTTCTAACCAAAATTCTCCTACAATTTATGAGAATATATTCTTTGCTTTAACTTGTAGACTCTCCTACAGTTTCTAACCAAAACTGTATATATCTGCATTGGAGACCAAAGAAACTGTATATATACAGTTTAGGAGAATACCCAGTTTCTAACTTGTATATTTTTAATGTTAACTTATAGGAGACCAACATTCCAATGGTCTAACCAAAATTCTCATGCGTGTAGGAGAATGTATAGCTTCTTTCAAAAACAATTCTCAAAGAATAAAAAATTGATAATTTGAAAAAATCATCTTCACTAATTTCTTGAGAATTCGAAATTTCAATTACTATCAAGATTGGGCCGACAAATTTCCTTCTGGCGCCAATAGTGGGTTGGTTGATGATGACAATAATGGATTAATTTTGCTATTTTGATAGAATTAAAGAAGACCTATTTGGTGGGTGTATTGAAATTTGGTCAAATTGATGTAATTGAATTGAGTATGTTGAAGATAACTTATTTGGTGTGTGTGTGTGATGACATTATGTTTAATTCAATTTCAACTCAACAATGGAACACCAATGGAGCACCATTGAAGAGAAGAAAGAAAGGAAGAGAAGAGAAAGAAGATCTAAATGAAAAAATAAATAAATAAACATACAATTTATAAAAATTAGAAAATTGAGTGGTTGTTTGACCAAAAAAAAAGTTTTAAAACGATTTTCTAACACTTTCACGCGCCCAATGCGCGTGAATTACACGCAATGGTCCAAATGGCCAGATATATGCCATTAAAATACGAAAAAAAGTCTAGGGGGTAATAGGACCCCCGCAAAATTCAGTATGTTCAATTGAAAATCCGGTCAAAGTTCATGTATTTTCATGAATATTATCCCCTTAATAAAGGACAAAAAGTTTAAATCACTTTTCTAATGGTTTTCACACTTTTAATATATTGTAGATGTAGATATAGATAACATAGCGGTACTTTTCTAACAAAATCAATTAAATGAAAGGCAGTAAATATTAGATGCATATCGCGTAAATACCTAAAGAAACCGACCTTCAGTTAAAGTACAAATATGTAGTACTAGAAATAATGCCCGTGCCAGCGCGAATCCACTATATGTTATTCTTTTTATTTCAATTTATGTGAGACTGATGAAATTTGGAGTCGATCAAATATTTTTTTTATATATTTTTAAATATTGTAAATTGTTAATTATTATGATTTATAGTGTTTTTAAATGTAATTTTCACACAATATATGTTACTTCTTTTGTGCAAATTTATAGGGCATGACATAAATGAAATTTCGACAGTTAACAAAATTGTGTACATATATTTTTTGACATGTTGTTCATTATTTTGATTTATAGTACTTTATATGTAATTTCAAGTGGGACCTACATGGAAAGTGGGACAACTTTTTCGGTGGATACGAAATGTAATAAAGCAAATATAAGCTGGAGTTATTGTCCAAAATGAAAAATGTACATTTATACGGAATTGTCCAAAATGAAAAATGTACATTTATACGGGGCTTTGGATACAACAACTTGAAGCACTAAAAATTCCAAAATACTACTCCCTCCGTCCCAAATTGAGATGACACATTGATTAAGAAAAATAATTAATAACATGTCTAGTTTATCATAGTACCCTTGTTAAATGATGTTTACATTTTAATTTGAAGAAAAAGTAATTAGTGCAAATGGTAAAATATGATTTTTTTTTTGTCTCTTCTTGATTAATGAAAAAAGACAAGTAAAATGGGAAATCAAATTAGAAAATTTGGGATGGAGGAAGTACCTAAAATGTCCATTGATTGAGTAACAATTCCAAGAAGCACAGAGATGAAGAGCTGCGTGATTCTCCACAATTCTACTAATTAGTAAAAATACTATAGGATCTTATTTAATTAAGAGGACTAATTTTCTCAATTTAATTTTGAACAGATTTTTGTAACGATCCTTGCTGTCGTTATGGGCGCTACAACATTTTAGTCCTATTTCCACCTTTGTAAAGTGTGACCTTTGATCAAAGGCTACGTTTTTGGACTTTAGGCAACACTTTTTGGGGGGTGGTCTAAAGAGGCGTAACCTTTGATTTTAGGCCACACTTTTTAAGTGTTGCCATATCAGCTACGTTTAAAAGGCGTTGCCATTAAATTTCAAAGGCCACGCTTTGCATCTTCTCATTAGCTACACTTTTATTTGATAAAGCTACACTCTTAGGTATTGCCTTTACTTTGTTATTAGGCACGCTTTACAAGTGTAGCCTTATATGGAACCTCTATAACAACACTTAAAGAACATGATTTTTTCTTTATTAATAAGCACACTTTTTTAATTGTGGCCTTTGTTAACTTAGGCCACACTTGCCAATTGCATGCTCGTTGCTTCCTCCTCTAAAATAACATTTGTGAAGCATAGTCTTTACTAGTGTTATAGCCCACATTTTATCATTAATCAGTCACACACTGTCATTCATATGAGCATATTTAAAAAGCATGACAATGTTGTGTATTCTCTAAAATATTATTTATAAGCGAGAATTTTATTTTACAATAGCCAGTAATCAGAATTATACATTATTAACCTATTTAAATAATCTCAAACACTAATTAGCTAATAAAAAATTCAAAATTGATAATTCAAACTTTTCAATGAATTTTAAAAATATTCTATACAACACATACTAATAAAGTAATATTTCAAGATGTGCACTAGCAATGGTTTCAAAAAACTCATTTATAAAAGCATCACAATTGTTCGAAACTAAAATGCTATATTCTCATCAAGTCTGGTAGTATTTTCCAAGCTGCTGGAGCTACCTTTGAAATGTACTTTCATATAATGGTTCACAAAATCTTGTGAATTTAGGCAATCTAGAGCCAACTTTCTGCTTCATTATGTCAAGATAATCTCCAAATATAAATAGATTGTCAAACCTGCAATGAGGTCGGGAGTTATAAGGAACCAAAAAATTTTAGTCCATTAGATAGATCATTAAATAACTAGAAGTTGATTTCCCCACATCCACACAGTTCACGCATGATATCAATCAACTAGCGTTTTAACCCTTTACTTGTATATGTAGCTGAAGCTCAGATCTCAATGGTATTTACTAATGGTAACACTAAAAGTCCTAGAAGATAATACCCAAATTCAACATCCTAGGATGTAAAAGAGAAGGATTAATCTTAACTCAGACAATCGTATGACATAACAACAGGTTGTACACAGACCTTACTCTCCCTTTGTGGGGTAGAGAGTCTGTTTCTGATAAACTAGAGTAAAAAAAAAATTGCAAACACACAACAAGCTCAGCAAAACCAATCATGGACTTCATTCTCTCAGAAGAATTAAAATGGGAGGAACAAAGACTTGTTTCTGACATTTTACTTGTACAATTCCAAGAAAAGGGAAAAAACACAACTTATATGTCCTGAATATCAAAAAATTAAAACTTTCACCCCCTCAAAATACTTTATGGAGTTAAAAATATTATGTCACACCTCAATTTTTTACCATCCAACCCGCTAAGGAGTTGGTATTAGAGAAAATAGGTTTTTCCAATTAAAGTGACGTTTTGAAAAGAAATTATTTATTTTACGGAGTCGCCACTTGGAATTGAGTTTGTATGTTTCAAGTCACCTTATTGAATCCCCAATCTAAAGGAAATGACTCTTTCTTTGATCTGCGAATTAGAAATCTGAATAAGGAATTCTGTTGACCGAGGGGAAGGTGTGAGGCATCCCTCGAGTCCCTTGCTTCTAGCACGATCACTTTAACGACTTACATCTAGCTTAAATTAATCTTTTGGATATATAATATTTGTTAACCTAAAATAAACTTTTATCTCATTTTTATTTATTTTTATGTTATTTAATTATATTAATGTGTGGCTTGCCGGTAGCAGTACTTTCCGATCATACCACAAGTTTTGATATATTTCTCGCGCCTTTGAGGAATTTATGGATTGTTCCAATTTTTCCCAATCTAACTAAGCACCTGACATGTTTAGAATCTACCTAACCCATTTAGATCGACTTCAAATGGTATGATAAATTTTTTTATAACAAATGGTCGGTAGCAGGACTTTCCAACTTCATCGTTAAATTTCTCTTATATGTTAAATCTTAATTTTTTTGTGGTTAAGAACCTAACTCATTCTTTTATGAATTAACTCCCTTACAATTGATTTTTCCCCTCTTTTCTTTCTTTTCTTTATAGGATGGGTCTCAAATAAGTTAACAACCTATCTTGCTTTTTCCTCATGTTTAATCGAGTAGGCCTTAAATTAAGTTTAGGCCCAGATCAATTTATGATTTTAAGAAGTTGACGACACTATAACAAAATTACAAATCGTTTCAAGTAAAACATTAAATAATAGGACAAAAATAAAGTGTATATGTAAACAAGATACATTAAAAATGATCCAATATTATTAACGAAAGAAAAAGAAAATAAACATAACAAAAATAAACACGTAGTTGTGACATTTAAAAGATATTTCAAACTTAGATCAAACTTTGGACCAATATTTCAAATAAACTAATTCCAACCCAAACACATTTTTTTTAGGGCTAAATTCAGAAATAGCATACTTAACCCCTTAATTATGAGATTCATAGTAACACTTTCATAATTACATAATATATCAACTTGTATTTTGTATTTTTGCAAACTGTTGCTATAAAAATACAAATACAGCTGATTTTTACTTCCCATACTTAACTGATTTAAATATGATAAAATTATCTTAAATTAACTATTCAGATTACATTCCCATTAAAAGCTCATAAATCACACGTTTTCAGTTATTTTCCAACAACACTATTCAAATTCAAAAATCAATTTCTGAAATGTGTTCCTGAAAAAAAATGCAAAATCAAATTTATACCCATCTTCAATTTCTATCAATTTCAAACGTATTTTTTTTTGTTCAATTTCTTCTGATTAGCAGAATTCAACGGTTAGTTTGAACAATCAGTTTGTTTGAATTCAACGATCACATTACCTTCTTCTGGTTAATTTTTTCCGAATTGAGATATCTGATCTAAATTCATCCATAACTGTTGTTGAAGGTATTAAATCATATTTTTTTTGAGTTACAATTTGTTTCGAACCGTTTTAATTGTTTTGTTTGATTTTTCTATTGATATATTTGTGCTACTTCGTTTAAATTTTTTAACTTTGTCATAAATTTGTTTAAGAATATTTTTTTACCAAATTTCGAGTTAAAGTTATGCAATAGTAATACGACAAAAACTGATCGAAATCAATTTTCCAGGATGATCGAAATTATATTTTTTGGAGTATTGCTTGTTGGAATTTGAGAGTACATCTATATATAGCAATCAAATTCAACGATCAGTTTGATAACTTTCTTTGAATTCAGCGATCAAGTTTAACTTCTTCTGAAAAATTTCTCCTAGTTCAACTATCGGTTGTAAATTCATCAGTAACTATTGTTGGAGATATTAAATCATAATACTTTTTAGCATATCAATTTCATAAGTTGTTATGTAGTTGAAAAAAATGAATTTGTTCTTATTTTTTTCCGAGCCTTTATAGTTATTTTGTTTGATATTTTTTTATTGATATTTTGTGCTACTTTGTTCAAATTTTTTACGTCGACATAAATTTGTTTATGAATATTTTCTTAACAAATTATGATGAAAAGTTAATGCAATAGAAATTTGAACTGATAGAACACAAAACTGATCAAAATAAGTTTTCCAAGCATATCAAATTATATTTTGTGGAGTTTTGTTTGTCGGAATTTGAGAGTATATGTGTATATCTGAATAGTTTTTTAATATTTATTTTTCTTGTGTTCGATTCTGGATGTTCTGGATTTGATTATATTTAACGTTGAATAGATGATTTGTAATTGTATTTTTATTGGGAAATTTTACTGTGTTTGTATTCTTAGTTTAACAGATGTTGTGTAAATGTATTTTCGATTGTAGTTGTTGGTTGTGGAAGTATATTTTACGTTTATAACTATAGATTTTTTTTAATTTTTTGTTGTGAAAGTGTACGTTGTAACAATTGACAGGTTACGAATATGTATATTTATGTATTTTAGGTGAAATTAGTTAGCAATATGTAGCATACTAGTTCTCGTGAAGCACTCTGGAAGGTGGACGCATGATAATAACTATGAAGAGTACGTCATTGATGCTATATTGATGAGCACGACAACATCATTCAATGAACTGCACAATCTCTTGCATTTCACTTAAATGTAAATTTGAGCAGCACACATATTCAAGTGGAATATCAAATCACTGAAAATGCAGGGCAAATACAAATACAAATACATAATGATATGAGTTTAAAAGTATTTATTTTGCAAAAAAATATATACAAGACATGAATTGTCTACCTTTGTACACGACAAGTGAAATAGTACTGCCTCCGAAGTACAAACGACCTCCTGGAAGACCTGCAAAGAAGGATCGTGAAAAATCTGAAAGAGATATGTTTGGAAAGAAGAGCATCAACTCATGTAGTGGTTGTAGGTTAAACGGTCACAATAGGTGTTCATGTAGGAAGTAATGAACACATCTGTTAAATTTATTTTGGGACATTTATCTACCGTTTGATATAATGCTTTATAAATGACTCGTAAAAACACTTAACTGTATTACTAAATTTGAAAGACAAATACATATGCTTATATTGTGAAAATATATATGTTTTAATGTATTTGCTAAACTATATGTTATAACAACACGGAGTAATCTATATATTGTATGAACAGGTAGTAAATTACATATACGAAGTAAATTATTATTTCATATTATATGATAATACAGTAAAATAGATATATAAAGCTTTATATGTATTTCAAAATCAAATGAAGAAACAAAAAAATACATATAATGTTAATTGCATGTATAATTTAAATTTTAATATGAAAATTGCATATGTATATTGTAACTACGCACATTGCATATGTATTTTGAAGTGTAATTTGAACAGTGTACCAAATCATACAGAACACTGGCAAAAAGTATGTACTATAAACTTATTGAAAACATATTCAACATATAAAAGTAAAATGAATAACTTTCATTCACTTCTCAATTAGTAACTTTGATTTACTACAAAACATAAGAAAAGAAAGAAAAAATAGTAAAATTGAGAAATTAATACCAATATCAATTTACCAAAAAAATTTAGAAATTTATACAGATATGTATTTATATTATAGGTCACAGTTAAGAACATATGATGTTAACTGCATATGTAATTTTAAGTTAAATCTGAATACTGCATATGTATTTTTGAAGCTAAATCTCACTGTAACAAATAAAACTGAATACTGAAATAAAACACATACTACAAAATTATTGAAAACATATTCAACATAAAAAACTAAAATGAATTAGTTTCATTCACTTCAAAATTAGTAAGGTTGATTCACTACAAAACATAAAAAAAGTTTCTACAATTAATACCAACATCCAGATAAATCTTGACAACTATGCAACGTAATAAAATCTTGAACAATCAGACTTCTAAAACTTCTATGACACTAGTTATCTTGCTTTCCCTAACCGGCCTCAATGGTGCTTCGTCATCACTTTGGGCTTTTGCTTCTTGTTTTCTCATGTCGTAGTCCCATAATAGTGAAGCATATCTTGTACGAAGTACATTGGAATTGAACTCAATTGTAGGAACGACTTGACCATTAGAAAGACACTCTGCGTAAGTAATCATATACAGACCGCAGTCCTTACAAAAAATCATTCAATAATAGTTAAAATATATTTTGTACAAACTTACAAATTTGTTATACGTATAATTAAAATACTTATGTGGTGCAAATTTTGAAAGTTTTATTACAATGAATATTTCATCACGTGACACCTGTACAAAGTTAAACTACACCTTATTAAACTGTGAAAAATAACTAAATACAACTAACACATCAAAAAATACATATAACAATGCATATATATATTGAACAGACCAAAAATACAAAATCATCACTAAAGCAAAATACATATGAAAATTGATATGTATGTATAAAAATACAAATACTACCCTATACCTTAAAATGTATATCGAACCATAACGAAAATACAAATGAACGTGCATATGTATCTGTATGAACTTTAAATTTCTATAACACAAACTACAAAATGTATTTGTATTTTAATAAATACAATTACGTCCAAGAACATAAGTGTATTTGTATTTCAATAAATACAAATATGATCAAAATCATAAAAAGTAATTGTATCATCAATCCAAAAGAGTGAAAAAAAATGTATTTTCCATGCACCCAACCTAGCAAATTCATATTATATACAAAATACAAATAAATATAGCAACTTCACACAAAATATAATTAAATACATGTTAACCAAAAATGTCTATTTAACCTATCATTTTCACAAAATCAACTTGCTGAAATCAATAAATACATATCAACATAACATGAAATACATATTAACTGAAATACATGAAAAAATACATATTACCCCCAAATTTGATAAAAGCTTTACTGAACTCCCTAAATACATAATAGTAAATAAAAATATATTTACAACGAACAATACCTCTTCTTCTATTTCTTCTTCAAATTCACTAGCAGAAAAGTTCTCAACATCATCATCAACATTGCTTTACTCTGTAATTCCTTTGGGTTTCCTTTTCTTCTCGTATTTTTTTTATTTTTTGTTCTTTTGGAGAAGAAATTTTCTTCAACAGTTTTTTTTTAAAATATCCATCATCTTCACTGGATCGTTATGAAACTTGGACCTAAGTTCCTTCATAATGGAGAAACTAGAGAAATGGAGACACTGATGGATTATCTTAAAATCCATTAGAGCATAAAAATCTTAAAATCTTTGTTCAGCCATTAGAGCATAAAATCGAAGAAACTGAAGAAATGGTGAAACTTTGTTCAACCATTAGAGCCTAAAAATCTTAAAATCAGAGTTGCTAATGGATTACAGTATAAAAATAAATGAAGAACCTGATAACATGCAATAAAGGGATTAATTAGTTACCTGAAATAGAGGAACACTATCCTTATCAGATCTTGCTAAAATCGTGCGAAAGAAAAAAATTTAAAAGAAGGAAATCTTTCAATGGCATGAAAAAACGGTAAAGAAAAAAATTAAGGAAAGAGAAGGAGAAAAGCGTGAAAAGGGGAAAGCTATACACGATAAAAGATAAAGTAGGAGACCACTTTTAAAATAATGCTATTATTGCTGCACAGTGTAATTTCATTAAAGTGTTGCTATTTTTTTATAATTTAAGTCTTAAGTTTGCTACTTCATGTTGTTTTTTCATAAAAAATTGAGAGAAACATATTATTGAAAAAGGGGTTAACAATGAATTATTTCTCCAAGGTATTTGATTTTACTTTTTGTTATTTTGATCTTAAGTAGTACATTTGTTGTTTAGTGTTGACCATGAATTTTCTTGTTGTCTGTATTCTTTTCGTTAAATTTTTTTGCACCTTGCTATTAATTAGATACATCTATACACTTTTCTTACTAACTAGATTATGGTACGCGCGTTGCACGTGTATCAAATATTTTTTAAAAATAAAATTATGTAGAAAATTTATTAATTGTGCATGTGTTGTTTTATTAAATCTAAAAACGTTAAGAAAATTACGCAAAATTTTCAAGATTAAAAAGTGCAGTTTATTAAAGCTGAATTTTGTCCTCATACTTACTTATTTTTTATTCTTAAAATAATGTATTTCTATGAAGATTTATTTTTATTCTTAGGCATTTATATATTTATACTTTACGTAAAATAGAATATAATGAAATGATTTATAATAACATAAAATATATAATTTAATCATAAATCATAACAATTAATTTTTTAATTTTGTACTCATTTAAAATATAGTTTATATAAGTTGATAAATAGTGAGTTATATTTATATAAAATTTTATGTATGTAAACAAGCATTTTTTTTAAAACAAATTTTTGGTGGTCCGTAAGGACCTTTTTATTAACATAAGACCCTGAATGTTTTATACAAACAGATTAGGCCCAAAATTGGATCCACAAAAGATCCGGTCCAAACAGAAAAAGGGAATCTGAAAAGTTTCCTAAATGTCTCTGGAAGTTTGGATTTGAGTAGAGTATCAAATACTCTTTCTGTTGCATCTGTCCGCAACAATTGTGGTGACGTGCTACCATATTCGAAGCTCTATTTTCTCCTTCTGTGGTGGTGAATTGGAGCAAATATCTTTCTATTAACTTCACCTCTGTCAGGTAGTGTCATCTTCATTTAATTTGTGGAATTTGAACGCTAACTGATGCTTCTTCTCTTTTGTTTTTAGGTGGTATTGGGTATCTCTCAGGACCAGACCACATTTTTTTCACCCAAATCCCGATCTCTCTCTTTGTAAGGTGATTGAAGGGTTCCGTTAAAAGGGTCCAATAATTTGATTAATAATAATAAAGAAAAAGAATTAGGAAAGTAAAAACTCCAGAAGTTTCACTGCAATTCTCTCCTTCCTTACACATTTCCTCTCTCTTTATTTTGATACTCAAAAAATTGATGAATAAGGTAAAATCATGAAGCTTAAACTTGAACATTTACTGAAAAGTATGTTCCTACTGCATCCATTGAAGAACAGTATGTCAAATTTCGCATGTAATTCCATCTTCTTTCCCTGTTTCCTTTATTTTTTTAGGCTTTAACTCTTTTGAATATTTTTTTTTTAATTACATTTTATATGTTTTGATTCTCTTAAAACCACTGTTGCATTATATGTTCCTAGTTTGATTTTTTGATCTTTCTTTTGCTTTGCATGTTCGAAGATTTTATTTTTTAAAAGGCATTCTGATTTAATTTCTTATTTCAGGTGTGATTTGTTGGAGTTTTATATATAATGTGTGTATGGTGTGCTTAATGTTGTCAATTTTGAATATCCTGATGTTTGCACGTCAGGTAAGATAGTTTAATTTGAGGTATGGAATAAAAATAGAAGAAGGTAAAGTAAATAAAAATATTATGATTTGGTTTGTCATTTCGGGGTTACTATTGTTATTTCTTTTTCAAAAAATTGAATTTGAGGGATGTTTGTGTACTAAATATAGAATCTAATTAGTAGTACTTGAACTCGTCGTTTAAAATTTATAACTCATAAAGTTGAAATCCCGACTCCATCCTGAACTTTGAACCTATAGAAATTGGCATAACTGGTGCCAATAAAAGTCTGTTGTTCATAGCTCATCACTACTTTAGTATTTGATGTTTCATTTATAATTTAGTGTTTGTTGTGTATAGTTAGATGGATACAGATAGGACGATGTTCAATTAGACAGATGCCAAACAAATTTTATTCTTTAATAGTAATAGATATTTGGAATCAAATTAGTAACAGGTGCATGCTATGTGTTTGAATATAGACTTTTTTTACTTGACGTTGGTTAATTGACATGTATTTTTACTCTATTACACCACTTAACCATCGTATGTTGTATTGATTTTATGTAAATACCCGATGCAGATAAGTATTTTCCCATGAACAACGTGGTCTCACATAGTCGGCCCCGGTTTGATTGGATTGTGTATATTTATAGTTGAACCTGAAATTGGTTGGTATGCACTTGGTTCCATAAAGTTGCATCTGTCTGTGTTTTCATATATGTGTATGTAAAGATGACTCATTTATTCAAATGAGTGGTCTTTTATTATGCAGAAAGGTGGCAAGGTTGTCGATAGCACAGGTGTTGACTGTGATATCGCAGAGGCAAAAGTCAGCACTAAGGGAAGCATACAAGAACAAGAAGTACCTGCCTCTCGACCTTCTTCCCAAGAAGACCAGAGCCATCCGGAGACGTCTTACAAAGCATCAAGCAATTGAATCCTAACCCTGATTCTTATGGATACATGGATAGTCTTTTAATAATTGAAAGAACTACATAATGATCTGCATTCTTTGGTAATAGTTTGTTAGTTTTGGTAATAGTTTGTTAGTTTTGGTAATAGTTTGTTAGTTTTGTACTCGGTTCTTCAAATATGATGCATCAATTTATTTTATTATGATTATTGATAGTATAGTCTTTTTTCAGTGTGTTACAGTTATATGCCACTAATTTGCCTTAAAAGACATAGTTTAGTATTAGAAGGAATTCAACCTGGATAGAGCAAAACGGATATAAATGATTCAAATAGCGGAATCCAACTGGATTGGAGATGAAGTATAGTTGATCAAAATGATTTTGCATAGCATCTTCTTATCTTTGTGTTATTTGTTATCATGCTTGAAAGTAAAAAGTTGTGTACATTTATTACTATGGTGCATCTAAATCTTTACTGGCACTGTACTGTTTCCTTCTTTTGAAGAAAGGAAAGATTGTATTTACCATCAATGGTCTGCCATGTGCCAATTTACTTTTGAAAAAAGAATTTCATGTCGTATTGGGTTGTGCAAAATGCTCAACCCAACTCTCATATTTGCATAAATGCCTTCACAAGTAAAGTATGTTGACATTTGCGTGTCATTTATACCCTTTCCATTATAGTACTCAACAGTTTGCTTGATTAAAGGAAGACATAAGAAGTTAAGAGGAAATCCAAGGAGAGAAAAGAAATAGAAAAATAGTATAAAAGAAAAGAAATATAAACTGTTCATTTTTATTCCATTTAGCTCTGAATTATGATGTGAAAATAATGAATATTAGTTGATGTCCATTCTCTAGTGGTTATTCTGTTGTACTAATAATTTGGAAGTATAATTGATCAACCAGTTAATAGATATTTCAATCACTCTCACCCTAACAACCACCAATGACATGCAAGTGTGGATAAACATTTAAACGTCAGTGTACCTTATGGGTTTGGAGTAATATAAGATCATTTATTAATTCCCCCTACCTCTGTTGCTTGAATCTGTACAATTTAGAACATTAGGGTATTAGCTCTAGTATTCTTGGAACTGTCTTTTTATAATTACATTGTATGCAGTTCATTGTTACAAAAAAAAATTATATATTGTATGCAGTTTGTCAGAAAACAACACTTGATTTTTTTGGCAAAATACCAGTTTCATTTCAATTTGTGTGTACGTGAAGGTAAGTCCTTAACACCTTGGTTCTTCTCTTGGACAACTTAATGACATTGTATCATGTTGCAATTGGCTATTTGTATTAGCTGCTAGTTGGGTATAATTCTGAAAGTTAAGGTTTTTATTGATTACTTAGGTAATATGGTGGAATGTTGTTTTGGATTTGAAATGAGTTTGTTCTGGACTTCTGGTTTTAGCTGAAAGTGTTTCGTCTGACATTAACATGAATATTGATATATGATTGCACTTCAGGAATAAAATAGCAAAATTTGGAGAAACAAATACGCAGAGAAGTAGTTGGCCAATCACAAATTTCTAAAGAAAAAATGTTGTAGGAGTTTAAAAGGTACTCCTTCTATCCTAATTTATGTGTTACCCTTTTACAGAATCACCAACTTGATAAGCAACAACAATGGTGGATCCTGAAACAATTATCATCGTCACCAACGTTACCAACATTGCTTTTTAGTAGAAACTCATAGGCAGTACACTTTGCAATGACTTGAAAAGTAATTGAATCTAAAGTAACTGTGTATCCTCAGAACCTGCAAACACAAATATTTGAAGTTAGTCTGATATTACATAGTTGGAAGTGTAGTTAATATTTGTATCAAGTAATCATATGTATTATGTCTTACCTAATATCTCTTTGTATATGATGTTTTTGCTGTATGTGCCTTTCTTGCGCTTTGGTTGCTCCGTCATAATCAAAACCTTAGTCGTTGACATTGATACCCCCTCGATAGTGCAACGCATAGTTGTCCATGTGAAAAAACGTGTTGTGGCAAGTACAGTCCAAAAGTTGGTATTGTTTGATCTTGTGCTTTGTTAATCGTCATTTAAAAGCACACTAAAAATTATTTTCTAATAAATTTGAATGGGTAACCTTCATTTTCGGGAGGTGATAGCTAGATTCGTGGAATAAATACATGTTTGAAAGCATTTTGGCCCATCATTATTTCAGCATGTATGACGTTGTTGTTAAAACCTCGGCATATCATTCTCGTGCCATTACACAAGCCATTGGAAGCATCTAAATTTTTTAGTAACATGATAGGCACATTTTTCTTCAATACCAATCTGCATAAAAGTAAAAGCTACTTTGATAAGCAATTTCACTTAAGAAAGATATTGAATGATAATTGAAGTTTTATAATTATAAGTTTGAAATCAAGTACATAGTAATATGTTTGTGGAGTAAATAACTAACTATTTCTGAAAAATATTTATTTATAAGGGATACATCATCCCATGTTTAAATCTCTGTACATTGAGTGTTGCCCGAAAAGTTTCCATCCCTCTTGTAGTTCCTGTCGGCTGCACTAATTAGTATTCTTTTCTTTTTATCTTGTTAGCTGAAGTATTCTATGAGCATTTGGTTTTATGATATACTGTTAGTGTCCATTTGTGTTCAATGGACTCAAGTTATAATTTTATCTTGCAGGATTAGTATCAACAACCTTCTGCGCAAGAATCAATTCGTAAAGATCTTCATGGAAATGAATTGAAGTTTCTTGATAAAATTTGTGGTTAGTTTCTATTTAAATTATTGATACAATAATATTACAATAAGATAAAATCATACGCTACTAAATATTGAAGAATATACCTGTGTGGATGCAGACTGTACCACTTTACAAGCTAAAAGAAACTGGTGTACATCTATGTTTATATTTAGTTATGACAATATTTTCCAATGCGATGATTTGAAAGTTCATTGATCGTCATGTTCCAAATAATTTTTCTTGCCAGGTTCTCATGTTTATTTAGTTTTTTGTAGGTGACAGAATCTACAGATTTTACCGAGTTAACAAACAAAGAACCATGGCTCTAATCAACAAAGATGGTTGTAAAATCAGAAATGTTGCTTGGGAAGCGTGGAAAGAGTGGCTAGGTAGCTTTGAATTTGGATCTAGCAGGAGTTGTATGGTTTGTAAAAATACAAATTAGCTTTTCAGAATGTGGAGGCATTGAGATTGAAGAGAGATGGGACAAGGTTAGTTGGTCCAAAACGTTTATTCTTTTCGCTTATCTTAAAACTATTTGTTTGTTTTTTTGGCAAGACTGGTTACTCTACTCATTCTGGTAATATCCAGGAAGTCAAGTTATTTTATTTTCTCCTATAATAACAAGATTTTCTTTTCTCCCGTTATCTCTTTCCTCTGTCATAAATTCCATTATGAAATAGGAACATTTAATATAATACATTTGAACTATATAATATAATTTTTAGCTTAATTCAGAAAATTGAATATATGCAATTGTTGTTAGTAGATAGAATATTGATTCTAAAATACAATCCTATGATACTCAATATGGAAGAGTCTACCTGTGTTCTATAACTGAGAAACTACTATTAATGGACTATGGTTATGGAATGACACCTTAATCTGGTCCAAGATTTTCCAAACAAATCGGTAGCCAGGTAAAAGAATGTCACTTTAGTTTTCCCAATAATCTTTCACTACCTTCTTAATTCAATTATGAAGTATAGCATTCTAATTTGTATATCAATGTGTTGTTTCTGTTCCTATATGTTTATCGTGCTGTTATGTAGTTTTTGTTCTGTTCCTTTGAGTCGAGATCAAACATAATCTCATATTAGTAAATATGTAAGAACGTACCTGTGGGGAGGCAGACTGTTTGGTGTTAGAGTATTTAAGTAATCTTCCTGATAGTAGTTGTTTGTATCATCCTCTACAGAGTCAAAACTAAGAAGCATTCTGTTTAAATAAAAATAAAAAAGCAAAAAGAATAAATTGCTTAGGTTTATGAAACACTTGAGGTACGAAAGAATAATATTACCTCCTCATCAACTAAATTAAACTAAATTAAGTTGGCATACCAAGTAATATTGTGTTTAAATTAACAATGTAAAAAGTGAGAGATGATATAACGATCAAAAACCTGAAAATAAAATTGTTGAAATTGTGATGAGACGAAAAACAATGAAAGATGCAACTGTTTATGACGATGAACAATGAGAAAAGCTCAAGGGTTTATATAGAAGGACAGAAGGTACAAACCAAGACAAATTTGGATGTATTTTTTGGTGAAACCAAGTAGGCGTGTGTTTTTTTGGTTGAAAAAAACCAAGTAGGAATCAAATTGGATTAAAAAAAAGAGGAAAAAGTTAAATTTGGAAAGAATTCAATTGCAGAGAAATATAGGGTGTTTTTGGGTTGAAAGAAACCAAGTTGGAATCAAATAGGATTAAATGAAAAAAAGGCCGTATGTTTTACAATTTGGAAAGAATTTAATTGTAGGGAAATATAGGGTGTTTTTGGGTTGAAAGAAACCAAGTAGGAACCAAATAGGATTAAATAAAAAAAAAGGCCGTATGTTTTACAAGAAGGAAAAAACGTATAAAAAAATGGGGAAAAGCTAAATTTGGTAAAGGTTAATTATGGAGAAATTTAGGGTGTTTTTTTGGTGAAAGAAACCACGTACAACACAAAATAAACTTGGGAAGAATTTAATTCTTGAAAAAATTTAATATATTTATTTTGAAGAATTAAATTTTAGGAAAAAGGGTAAAAGATGGTTTTGTCTAAATCGAACTCTTTTAATGAAGAACAAAAAGTTCAATTCACTTTTCAAAGGGCCTTCAGGCTTTTAATATATTATAGATAACCAAAAGATCACGTGTAATGTATGTATGCTATATTAACATATAAAATTTCTTAGAATAAATTTTACGTGCAAACCCTATACTTTAAACTAGTATATATAAGTGAGCGCAGAAATCAATTCAATATGTTCACAATTCATGATCATCAACTTCAATTATGCACCATCAAAATAAATATGCATGTAAAATATAATTAATATCATATCAACCCTTAATTCGGATAATTTTTATCATGATAAATGAAATCAATGCTCAAAAGACATGTATTAGTAAAATAAGTCCCTACACGAACATCATATCTAGATAAAGACATTCAAATGCACAGATAAGACCACTGATGTCAAAAAAAGCTCCCACACGAGCAACACACAATATCAAATATCATAAACCCTATAGAATTTTTTTCCAACCAATAGCATGCTTTACTTATATATTAACTACCCAACTTAATTTGAAAGGCAATTCCTTTAACATATTCTACATCAAATGGATTGTTATTTATTTTATCCCGGTATGCTTCAATCGTTGATCAACCAGTACGAACCTTTTGGTCCAAAAAGTCACATATATCAAGGTAAGTAGGAAATATTTTGGCCAGCTTTTGTATCTCAGATGATGGCCTTAAATGTATCCTTCCCGACATCGAGTCATAAACTCGGATGCGCCTCTCTTTTAGAATGACAAAAGCCAACACCCAATTGTATTCATCACCTTAATTGATTGGGATGTACACTTCGTTGATCAAATGCCAAGGTAAGCCAACTGGAATTTTAAAAACTTTGATGATGTTGATTAAGTATTCCTCATTTTGGGAAACTTTCGGCTATTATTGACAACACCTATCGTAGGCATTATTGATGTAAGCTTTGTACAAATAATTGCCTATCATGTATCTGTATTAGTCTTGTGTTTGTAACTTGGCCTTTTTTCGAAGGTAGTAAAAATGGCATCGATGTACTGCACATATTATCAAACATTTCAAATTATGTGACAATAAAATTAATACACAGATACAAATTAATAAAGTATTAATAGTAAGATGTATGACATTTAAACCTCATCATTCCAGCAAGTTTGGGGTTGTGACATCAAATAGAATCTATTCATCATTTTGGGATGTGCAACAACAAAGTTGAACATATCATAATCAAGATCCGATCCATTCACTTTGTAGTGTTCATCATTTATTTTTTGCATGATTTATATGTGTTAATGTCATATTTTCACAACAAAAATTGTATACATCAATATCTTTAAAAATATTTTTTGTACCTACCGACATGAAGCTTTAACATTACATCGACAATTTATTCTGAATAGTTGTTGATCAACTTTGTTAGTTTTTTGGAGCCTCGTCCGAGATGTTGAACCCTTCAATCGGATAATTCTTTCATTCTTCCGGACTGACAAACTTCACTTTTTTCTCATCTTTGAAAGTAGTTAATGGATTATCAACTGTGATATTATGTTGTTCAGCAATAGCTTCTACTGTGACATCTATCTGGAAATCCAGAATTATCAATGCTAATCACAGAAATACAAAAAAAATGAAAAATGACAACTCATCTGTTTTAGCAAATCAAATAGATCTTCCTCCTATTTTAATTTGTACCAACAAATGACCTATCCGTTGCAACAGGTGGATTATTTGTTGGGACAAATCAAAATAGAAGGAAGAATTGTATGATAATTTCCAACAGATGACCTATCTGTTACAACATATGACTCATCTGTTTGGACAAACTAAAATAGTAGAAAGTCTTAGATTTAATTTTGTCCCAATAGATGACCCATCTGTTGCAGTAGATAGGACATTTGTTGGTACAAATTAAAATAGTAGGAAGACCTGTTTGAATTTCTAAAATAGATGAGACATATGTTGTAAGAGATAATGCGTCTGATGAAACAGGTTAATCAACTATTGCAAGAGATACATATATTTGTTTGATAATTTTCAGCAGATATGTCATCTGTTGCAACAGATATATAGTCTGTTTGTTTGTTGGAATAGATGATATATATTTACATTCTTCAGCTCATGCTACTCTACCTTGGTCCTTGTACATTGGTCAAAAGTGCAAGACAGAGATAGAGGAGTTTCAATTTTGCTTTTTTTTATGCTTGATGATGCCTTGAAAAAAAATTTCCTCCTCTTCTTAGCTACATTAATCTCTAATGGAGTGTATGGATATGAAATCCTCTTTGATGAAATGACACCTCTCTAAGATGTCAATTCTTTCATAGAAGCAGTTAATGCATTAATAACATTAATCACTCCATCATGTTTCGCCTTGTAGCGTTGACATTTGCGTGCAAAACATACGCTGGGAGGGCAAAACCTGTAAAACCAGTATGATCATAAACATAATGGTTTGTTGTTTCAAAAACTACAAGAAGAGCATCATTAGCCCAAACAGCAACACCACTACCACTACCACTACCACTACCACTACCAATAGTTCCATCACCACTAACACCATCAGCAACAACAAGCTCACCCTCTAAAATTATTTTTTTTGTGATGGTTGTTGCTCCATAAAATTTTCTTTTTATTCTATCGATGACCTTAGGGTCCGATAAAGTTTTCACAAACCGTAAAGTAAGAAAATATGGTATCTTCAACTCTCAATTGGCCAGAATAAGCCACGGATGTACAATCTAAAATAAATCAGTACATATATTAGAATGATGATTAAATCATTTAAAAAGTTCATTAATTAAAACAAAAACTTAATTAGAATTAGACTTATTGCTTCCTTCGGGGGATTGAAGAGATCAAGAAATTTTGTATTTTTATCGATTTTGGCAGACAACTATTCAGGATTCTCGGACATGAAACTTCTTCTTGGTAGTTCACTTGTTGTCTCAAATAATGAATGACCTCAAATGCCCAAGCCTATAAAATAACGCCAATAAATCAAAAGAATTATCCAATAAAAACAAATGAATCATAATAAAGGAAATATTTAACATGAAAACCCATGGAAAGCCATATAAGTTGACTGTCTTTGGCATTAACGGAGTCAACAAATATTTGACAGTTATTTTGAAGCTTTCATAACCCTAAGGATAGTTATTAAATGCCTCAAGATCCTCAGAGAGATTTATTAAATCAAGTGGTATGTTGTTGTTAATGTCTCTCACCCAAAGAATATTATGTACTAACCAAACCAAGCACAATGATTGCTTGTGCTTCTTTGAAAGTCTTTTTACCTTTCACGCTTCTATCAAATTTTCATTTTTGAAGCTTGGACCAACAAGGGACACCAAGTCATCACCATCACTTGACTTATCTCTGCCTTTTTTGGGTGTGCGGGGTACTTTTTTGGATTAGAATAGGTATTACTTGAGAAGGAGAAGGAGGGTAATATTTTAGTCCAGTAACTATGGAAAACTCCTTCCAACCAAAACAAACAGGCATGCCACAGTAATTTAACCACACTTCATCCATCTTATCTTTATTTTCATACATAAACCTATGCTTGAGAAGATCATATACTATTTTCATTTGAAAACGAACATTGTTATCCTCCAACAAATCAAGATATATTGCCCAAAGCAGCTGTCCCTGAAATAAACATCCAATTTTTTATCTCGAAGTATTTTTTTAAAGGCGTCAAAAGATTTTTTCATGGCTGACTTAACCATGAAATCACCAGTTAAATATGTGGCACCATTGCACTGCATTCTCACAGGATAACTATCAATGCTGAAGGTTTTGACCAACCCTTCAGTGGAAGGACTATTAGCATTTGGATCATCTAATTTAAAATATTCCT
Source organism: Capsicum pubescens (assembly GCA_030864215.1). Taxonomy (NCBI): domain Eukaryota; kingdom Viridiplantae; phylum Streptophyta; class Magnoliopsida; order Solanales; family Solanaceae; genus Capsicum; species Capsicum pubescens. The sequence goes on from CM061538.1 coordinate 104,134,032, forward strand.
CATCCCCATGTTCATTATCTTATGTTTCTGATTGAGATAACACTTGTAAAGCTAGCTCATAGAGTGGTGGATGTAGCCTAGCTGCTTCACTTATTTCTTTACTTGAACTTGGTTCGATTTTTTTTCTTTTGGGAGCCATATTATCTAAAAATAACAGGAAAATAAAAAATATTATAATTGATTAAAGCGTCATTAAAAAAAGGATAATGGTAAATCTAACATGTACAACACAGTAAAAAAATAATTCTAACAGATCACACATATGTTGCAATAGGTATGCTATCTGTTGCGACATATAACATAAGCTGTTACAATAGATGAGTAAACTGTTGTAAATAATAAAAATAATTTTTATACTGTTGTGATTTCTTTCAACAGATCACTCATCTGTTGAAACAAATGACTGGTTTGTGCAACAGATCAACTGTAAATATTGTTTAAATTTCTTCCAACAGAAGTGTCATGTGTCGTAACAGATGAATTATCTGTGGGAGAAATTAAAGTCTTGGACATGCGTCCTGTTGGAATAGTTGATAGGATTTCATCCACCAGATTCTTCATCTGTTGCATCAGATGGTTCATTTGTTGTAGGAAAAAAACCAGTAGCAAGATTTTGTTCAATAGAACAATAACAATATCGCCATTTAATATCAAATACACTATTTTTACCAAAAACAACAACAAATCAACCCAACAACACCAAAACAACACAAACACAAACACCAAGAACATCAACAGTGACCAAAAACACAAAAATATTTATTTTATTTATACAAACACAAAGAACAAAAATCAAACTTAAAAAAACTCAACAAACACCAACAAATCGAATCAACATTTCGACAACAAGAACTACAGTAACAAAAAAAAAATCATATTTCACTCCGGAAAGAGAAGAATAAAAAATACCAGAAATTAGGTTTTTCTTTAGTCTCTATTTCAAATTTAAGCAGCAAATATTGAAATTGTTAACCAATACTAGAAGAGAAGTTGGCTCAAATTCCTCTTTTTCTTAATAACTAAAAAGCCCTAATTTTTTACCTGTGAAAGAAGAAAAGGGAAGATGAAGAACTCGAAGCTATTATCGTCGGAGAGCAATGTTGTCACGTCGATTGACGATTGAAAGTTGAAAAGAAATTCGAGGCCCAACTATTTGTCGCTGGGAGGTTGAAGTCGCAGGGATTGAAGGGAGAAATTTGCAGAACTGTTGGCTGGGAGAAGCTTGAGAGAAATAGTCGTGATAGGGGAGGGGGGAGATACGATTGATTTGGAGCGGAGGGGTGTGGTTTGATTTGTATTTTTGAAAAGATTAGAAAGTTTTAAAAATATTAATCAAGTCCACAATTAACTTAATTAAGTTTCCTAATTATGTTTGACCCTTTAAGTTGGTCAATGTCACCAATCCTTCATTCAAGACTTAAATGACACATTTCCTTCAATTTTCTCTAATAACTAATTAGAAGTGATTTAATAAAATTACTATAAAAAATACTTGTGGAAAAACATAAATGAGTCTCATATAAGACATCAAATTAATTTAAAAAATTTAAAGTTAATTTATTATTTTATGCCTATTTTATATTTTTATTAAATATTATAAATTTTTTAATACTTAAATAACCTATAGTAATTAATTAGGGTAATATAATAAAATTACGATTGAAGCAACTGAAACAAGAAGGCATCTCAAAGACATGTCTGTTTATTGCTCTTTATTATATAAATATAGTAATATCTAAAACTGGTTATAGGTAAACATGCAACATACAATATAAAACTTAATAATGGTCTATGTTATCACATTTGCACCTTTTATCCTATTTTATGTTGGTGTCAAATTTTGTTGTAAAGAAGCGATCTATTGGAAACTGTCTCTCTACTTTATTTGAAGTAGTGATATAGACTGCGTACATTTTATCCTTCTCAAACTCCACTTTATGAAAATACACTAGATATGTTATTGCTTTTTTGTAAGACATAAGTTTATATTTTTATATTATAATATTCTGCTCCCTCCATTCCATAATAGTTGTTATATTTTTACTTCCCGAAAGTCAATTTATTTAACTTTTCAAGCTAAATTAGATTAAATTATTTCGATATTTTAAATTAAAATTTAGACATTAAAAAAATATATGAAAAATATTATAAATTATAATTTTTCTCATATCAGTATGATTAAAAATATGCATCTTAAATGTTGCTTAAAGTTCATATCGTTTGACTTTTAAAAAAAAAATTGTGACAAGTATTTTAAAATGAAGGAAGTACAAATTATATCAATTGCAGTTATAGCCTAGACATAAGTTCGATTGTTAAATATAAAAATAAAAAATCAATCCGTTTGAATGACAAAACGCATAATTTGATGACCATTTTATTGTAACTATAAAGAATAAAGATAACCACCTAAATTTGTCTCAAGTAAACTGATTTGTGAAAATTACATGCAGGTTGTTCTAAGTTCTTAAATCAACAATTTCATTGTTTAAAAATTAAATATACTTTAAAAATTTTATAGTACAGAAATTAAATTATACTAACAGTTTTATGGTATAAAAATTAAATCCCAAATTTTAAAAAAAATATAGAACGAAAGGTCACAACTTACAACCACAAAAGCAAAAATTAAAAGTGCATTTGGTGTCGCTCGGACTTGAACCGGAGACCTTCAGTGTGTTATAAACTGACGTGATAACAAGTTACACCACGACACCAATGTGCTGGAACTTTGCTAATGAACATATACATTTATTTTACTATTGAGTTAGACGCTCTAATTTTCATGCGGTCTCAGGATTGAGGACCAGAAGCAACAACAAAAATGGTAGCAGTGACGGTAAACTCCCTAAAGCCATTGGCATGGACTCCATTTCTTTCTTCTCTAAATAGCTTCAACTGGCCTTGGTCTTTTGTATCTATTCCAAGAAAAACTTCAAGATTAAGACCCTTATTGTGTCAAATGGCAGCTAGTGAGGGAGACATACAAATAATGACCAAAGTCATTGACTCACATTTACATGTCTGGGCATCCCCACAAGAGGTAGATACCACTAATTCTAAAACATTACATGATTTAATACTCGCTCTCTTTCAATTTATATGACTCATTTTATTTTTCATTAGTTCAAAAAGAATGAAATATTTTTATTTTTAATATCAATTTAACTTTAAAATATCCTTACCTTGATGAAATAATTTATAATGCACAAACATTTTAAACTTATTTTAAATCATAAATTTTAGAAGTTTTGTTTCATTTTTAAGCTCAATGTCTGGTCAAAATAACTCACATAAGTTGAGATTATGGGAGTACTTCTTTTTGTTGTTGTGGGGAAGTGGCAGGATTGTTACTGCTCTCATTTCTATATTTCCTTTTTAAATTGTTTGAACTTGGGCTTTAGTTTAAGTTGATGATCTATTGAAAATACTATCAGATAAGGGTAAAGTCTGCACACGCTCTATCATTCCCAGACCTGCTTGGCCTCTTTTGTCTCTACGGGTTAAGGGGAATGGTCTCATATACTCTACTTATCCTGATTCACTTGTGGGATTACACCGAGTATATTTTGTTGTTGTTGAGAGTCTGTCGGGAACAACTTTCTATCTCACGAGGTAAATATAAGGTCTGCATACATCTAACCTTCCCAGACCTCACTTGTGAATATAAATTGTATGTTGTTGTTGTGGGTAAGTGACAAGATTATGTTGAATTGAAAGTATAATGTGTTAATGGTTGTTTACTTTGAAATTTGTTAGGCTGCTGAAAGGTACCCTTATTTTCCTGGTCAAGAACCTAGTTTGCCTGGCCATGTCGATTTCCTGATGGAGGTACTTCATAAAGGCTTCACCTTCATCTTTTTCACATCTTTAGATGTTTAATTATCAACTGACTTCTATATGCTCCTTTGGTGTTTTCTTATTTTTTGTACGTTTGGTATGACTGAAATGTTTATCTTTAGATTCAACAACAACAACAACAACATACCCAGTATTCCCACAAAGTGGGGTCTGGAGAGGGTAAAGTATACGCAGTCCCTACCACTATCTCAGTTGAAGTAGAGAGACTGTTTCCAATAGACTCTCGGCTCATGAAAAATAATAGTATACCAAGCAGAAAACATTTAAACAAACAACAAAATAGGGTAGCACACCATTAGATAGTAAAAAAAACAAGGCACCCACAGAGTAACACTATGGGGTAGCACACCATTAGATAGTAAAAAAAACAAGGCACCCACAGAGTAACACTATGAACTATCTATTCGAAAACACAAACATCCCCAAAACACCACGAATAAGAAACTACAACACACATGCATAATACTATAGCTATAGGTATATCGACAAACAAAACACTCCTCTCACCTAGTAAGGACACACTCCTACACACTGATCCTCTAGCCTAATTTGCGTCCTCTGCATTTTCCTTTCAAGGGTCATGTCCTCTGTAAGCTGTAACTGCTCCTTGTTATACCTAATCACTTCCCTCCAATATTTCTTCGGCCTACCTTTACCCCGTCTGAAACCATCAATAGCAAGCCTCTCACACCTCCATACTGGGGCATTCGTGCACCGCCTCATCACATGTCCAAACTATCTCAACCTCACTTCCCACATCTTGTTTTCCACCGAAGCCACACCCACCTTCACTCGAATAATCTCATTTCTAACCCTATCCTTCCTAGTATGTCCGCACATCCATCTCAACATCTTCATCTCCGCCACCTTCAACTTTTGGATGTGGTAGTTTTTAACTGGCCAACACTCTTCCATACAACATAGTCGGTCGGACTGCCACTCGGTAGAACTTACCTTTAAGCTTAGGAGACACCTTCATATCACACAAGACTCCCGAAGCGAGCCTCCATTTCAACCACCTTGTACCGATACAGTTCATGACATCCTCGTCAATATCTCCATTCCCTGAATCATAGACCCAAGATACTTGAAACTATCTCTCTTAGATCATTTTCTAGTGTTTGACATGATTAAAGATGAGGTTGTAGAGATAATATGAGTTTTCAAATATGATTATTGCAGCAAGACTTGTATGGGGAAAGAAGACAATCAATGTTATCAGTGTCTACAATCTGAAAATAGGATGAGTTGTAGAGGCTAAAGCTAAGCTTTGGGAGGACATGGATAACTTGGTTCAAGGAATTTCAGTTGACCAACAAATCTTTATAGGGGAGTTCTAATTGTCCATGTAGGTAAAGGATAGGAAATGACATTGAACAAGTATATGGTGGTTATAGTTATTGTACTAAAAATGACAAAGCAAAAGATATATTAGAGTTCTCTTTAGCTTATGGTTTAGTGGTAGCTAACACATATTATAAGAAGATGGATTCTCACCTAATTACGTATAAGAGTGGGGGTAACCATAATCAAATAGACTTTATCCTTACAAGAAGATGAGATGGAAGTACATGCAAGGACCGTAAGATTATTCCAGGAGAAGTGATGACCACCCAACATAGATTAATAGTCTTAGATGTAAAACTTATGAGAGGAGTGTGAAAGGTGTCGACTTCTAAACAACCACGAATTAGGTGGTGGGTAGTAAAGGGTTCTAACCTGCTAACATTTCAAGAAAAACTACAGGAGAAGGGAGCTTGGGACTTGGAGGGAGACACAAACATCACGTGGAAGAAAATATCAAGTTGCATTAAAATATTAGCAACTGTAGGGTTAGGTGTTCTAAAAATTTAGGACCTTTACCATAGAATCCTGGCGGTGGAATGAGGGGGTACAAAGAGTTAATAAATTAAAAGAGAGTGTTAAAAGAAAGCTTCCAAAAGTAGAGATAAAAGAAGCTTTTGAAGAATAGAAGATTGTTAAAAGGGAATCTTAGATGGTTGTTAGTAAAGGCTAAGAGGAAGCTCTAGATGGCTTGTATCAAATGCTAGGGCACGAGAAAGAGAGAAAGAAATGTTTAAACCCGCACAACTAAAGAAGAAGGATAAGGATTTAAATGAGGTGGAGTGAATTTAGGATGATTCTCAACAAGTGTTGACATGACATAATGAGATCAAGAGACTACTTTGATTAATTGTTCAAATAGAACCAAGAGAATGACATTTTAGACCTCCATATGTTTTGGACAGTAGTAACTTTAGCTACAACCTAGAATTAGGCCAACGGAAGTAAAGGATGCCTATAAGGATTAGAGGAGCTTATGGTCTTGATAGTATCCTTGGAAGTGTCTTGGATAGGTCAGAATAGAATGATTCACCAAGCTATCAATGCTATACTAAGAAGTGGCAGAATGCCGAATGAGTGGAGGAAGAGTACCTTGATTCCGATTTATAAGAATAAAGAGATATTTAAAGTTATGCAAACTACCACGACATTAAACTTAGGAGTCATGATGAAACTCTGGGAAAGAGTAATAGAGCGTGACTCAGTAACACGACAAGAGAGAAAGAGAACAAGTTATTTATGCCTGGTAGTTGTACGACGGAGGCTATATTCTTGCTAAGAAGATTGATGGGAATCTATTGTGAAAAGAAGAAAAATCTACACATGGTGTTTACTGATAAACATATGATACCATTCAAGGTTCTTTGGAGGGGATGAGGAAGAAAAAAATCCATATTAAATATGTAAATGTCATAGAAGACATGTATGAAGGAGCTTTCACTAGCGTGAAAACTATATTAGAACAGTGGATTTGCACTAGGGGTCAACATTGTGCCCAACTTATTTACGCTAGTTATGGATGAGCTAACCAACAAAAAACAAGATGAGGTCCCATGGTCATGGTATATGCTATTTGCGGATGATATTGTGTTGATTGACGAACACGCGAGAGTGTCAATCAAAATCTTGAACAATGGAGAAGAGCTTTAGAGAGTAAGGGTTTTAGGATAAGTAGAAGTAAGACTTAATACATGCATTTCTTGTTTAGGCAACATGAGAAAAGAGAAGTTGAGGTGAGAACAAATGAGATTGCGATGCCAAAATGAAAACATTTTTGATATCCAGGCTCATTATTATATCTGACTTTCCTTTTCAAAAGAAGGTGTCTAGGTTGCTTGTTTCAGGAGAATAGACTGATAGTGAAGATGGTACTCATAGGATTAAAACCAGGTGATTGAAATGAAGAAGTGTTACCTGGGTTTTGTTTGATAGAAGATCCCACCGAAGTAAAAGGTAAGTTCTATAAAATAAATGTAGAACCTAAAATGTTATATGGTAGAGAATGTTGGGATGCTAAAGTCCAACATATTCCCAAGATGAGTGTTGCAAAGATGCAACTATTTAGGTGGATGTACGGTTTTACCAAAGTAGATAAGATTAAAAATGATCACATTTGCTGGCAGGTGCAAGAAGCAGACATACATTCAGGATAAAATGTGAGAAGGTCGCTTGAGATGGTTTGGGCGTGTTCTACGTCAACCTATAGATGCATCGGTCCGTAGGTGTGGAATTATGGTAAGTGAAGGTGTTAAAGGGGGACACTGGTAGACATAAAATTACATGGAAGGACATGGTCTTGAAAGACCTAAAAATGCTTGGTATCAATGTAGACTTAGCTAAAGATAAAACACTATGGAACAGAAAGAGCCATATAGGTGATAGCTACTAGTTGAGAATAAGTTTTAAACTTGTTAGAGAACTTCTAATATACAGTCCATCCGTTTTAAATTGATTGACCTGTTTTGACTTGGCATGAAGTTTTAAAAATGAAGAATATTTTTGAATCTTGTGGTCTTAAACATGTCATGTGAAAGTTGAAATTAAAGAGTTGCTAAGAAGGGAAAGGGTCATTCTTTTTTAAACAGACCAAAAAGGAAAGTAGGTCAAACAAATTGAAACAGAAGGAGCATAACATAATAAAGAAGTAGGAATAAAAAATATTTTTCGCTTTTAGTTTATTTAGTTTGAAGATGGTTAGCTATGAGCTTAAATGAAGAAGTAGGGATTCTTATAGCGGGCTCCTACTTGGTTGGGCTACATGGTTTGGTGTGGAGGAAAATATTTCTTTTAAAAATAATTCCCTCCATAATTCATTTTCTAGTGTTTGGTTATCTTGAATTGTTAAAATGTGTTATTTTGGAGCAGTAAGCTAATGTTTATTTCATATCAGTGGCTTCAACAAACACTTAGAGTTGGTGCCAACTTCTAATACTCAAGATACACCATAAACACAGCGACAATTCTTCACCTTGGAAGAGCAATGATATTTTACCTATTTTAGGCTCCGACTACGCATTAGAAAATGACCCAGAAAATTATTTGCTTAAGTAAAACATCTCTATTGAAAATATTTCCGAAAAAACCAAATTGCCTTCCAATGTTGTCACCGTTGAGTATTAATCATCACAGTGCTTTCATTGTACCAGCATTTAAGACCTACTCAAATGATTTTGTTTTGAGCAGTGTATGGAAGAAGCAGGCGTGGCTGGAGCATTTATTGTCCAGCCCATTAATCATAAGTTTGATCATTCTTATGTTACGAGGTCTCTTCATTTCTCTCTTCACTAAATTTGCAGTTCTTTTGTTGTTGTAAGAATAAGATTTCCAGCTTTAACTGAACACAACATATTCCTTAAGTAATGGATAATAAAAGATTTGTCAATTGTCTTCACCAAGATGCTTGTTTCAATACCTTAGTCATTCAAGCAAACGGCAATTCCAAACGAACATATCTGCATAGGCTTTTCAACTTTCAAGGATATTGCACCAAATACTTTTTTACCTTCTTTTTTATTCCCTTCACTTAAACTGCATGTGGAGATGTATTTGTTTGTGCATTCTTCGGTCTTTTAGCAGTTTAATTATCTCTTGTGGTTGACAGTCATATTGACTTGAGAGGTCTTTTGTCCTGTGCCTTATTAATTCTATCCAGTGCGCTAAAGAAGTTTCCTTCCAAATTCGTCGGCTGTTGCCTTGCGAATCCAGCAAAAGATGGGAGTGGTATAAAGCAGCTTGAAGATCTGGTCTTAAAGGTTTGTTACAACTCATTATTTTAGATATTAGGGGTCGTTTAGTTACCAAGATGGGATAGACAAGGATATCTCATGGGATTAACTATCCCATCTTCTATATGGGATAGCACCATTTTAGTACAAAATGGTTCCGGGACTAATTAAATCCATAACCAAACGTGGGATAAAATAATCCCGCATTTATTCCAAGGTGTATCCCATATCCCACCGGCCAAACAACCATTAGTGTTTTCATTCTTTAGGAATTATGTTGACAAAATATACTTCTACTGATTCTAGGATGGTTATCGCGCTGTTCGCTTTAATCCGTATCTTTGGCCTTCTGGTGAAAAGGTAACAATCTTGATACAGAATCTTTTCCATCTATGTTGATTTCAGAGTTTATTTTGCCTTGGCATTTGCATGTGATGGTTATCAGAATATGAGGCAACTTAAACTCTTTTATAGATTCGTTATGTTGGAAGATTCTATGAAATTTTCTTTTAATCTTATGTTACTTCCTCTATGGTTAACCGACTGTATGAGAAGAAAACACATTACGATCAGAAAGTAGAAGAAAAACAGATATATATAACTGATAACTCTTGACTTAGTTATGCCTTAAAATTCTGAGGAAAATGTGAGACTGAAGTGGGTGAGCTTGTATTTAGTAATTACCAGTTATGAATATATTAACCATGTTTAATCTTTTAGCAGATGACAAATGAAATTGGGAAGGCACTATTCTCAAAGGCTGGAGAGCTTGGAGTACCAGTCGGTTTCATGTGTATGAAGGTACTTCAGTTACTAGCATTCAACTCTTGGGGAGTTATATTAGAACTCACGTAATAATGTGCTAGGCATAATACATAAATATGAGCCTAAACTTGACACCAAATTATAACTTTGACCTTAAACTTTGATAGTGCACAAATAAGACCTTTAACTATTCAAAACCTGAACAAATATGACCTCCGAGTTTGCAACCCCCATGCGTGAGTTTCATTCGCGCCTACGTGGAAAGCTCACCCAATCACACGGTGCCATGTCGTTAAAAGGGCTGACTTGGAGGGAGGTCATATTTGTGCAGTTTTGAATAGTTAAAGGTCATATTTGTGCACTATCAAAGTTTTGCTTTTTGTGTTAAAACGTCGTTTTTATTATTATTATTATTAGTACTAAAAATTACACAAATACACGACTTATGTTTCCAATATTACAAAAAATCTCAACTCCCTAAACATATTACAAAAATCACAACATATACACAGAATGCTATATATATGTTGGCTATGTTATGTATATTAATAGGGAGAGAGAGTAAAGTAATTAAAAAAGTGGGAGAGAGTGTAATTACTTACAAAAGGGTTGGTATTTATTATTATTATTATTATTATTATTTTTATTTTTTTTAATTTATTTCTATAGCAGCAACATCTAGCTTTTTTTTTATTAAAAAAAAAAGCCACTAGCAGGGAGAGAGAGTAAAGTAATTAAAAAAGTGGGAGAGAGTGTAATTACTTACAAAAGGGTTGGTATTTATTATTATTATTATTATTTTTATTTTTTTTAATTTATTTCAATAGCAGCAACATCTAGTTTTTTTTTTATTAAAAAAAAAGCCACTAGCAGGGATCAAACCCGCGCACTAGGCTGAAGGAAGCGCCCAAGAAGAGTAAATAACACCACTGGGCTATCTAAGTGCCTTGTTTCATGTGGTTCAACATTAATATACGTACATAAATATAGATTTTCTACCTTATATATACAACGTAATCTTTTTACCAAGGGAGTTCGGGTGAACCCCATGACAACCACGTAGGTCCGCCCCTGCGTTAATTTAATAACGTTTTGATAACGTTAATTTAATACTAACATTTTAATAACGTTAATTTAATGTACTACTACTACTATCCTTAATAACGTTAATTTAATAACGTTTTATTAAAATTATAATTTTTTTTTTTATTATTAGTATAGTTTCATCTAGCCGGGGGTCTATCGGAAACAACCTTGCTACTTCTTCGGAGGTAGTGGTATGGACTGCGTACATCTTACCCTTCCTAGACCTCACTATGTGGGAATACACTGGGTTTGTGGTTGTTGTTGTATTAGTATAGTTTCATCTTTAATTTAATATTTAAATAAATTATATTTAGATATATTATATAACATAAATTCGCCCTTTGCTTTATAATATATATACATACCCACACGATTTTTTCATATAAGGCTAACCCACCTAATTAATAAATCTTCAATATTGCTTTTTTTCCGCAATGAAAAAAGAAATTAGATGCCATTTTCATCTTTGAGCCGAAAATAATGAAAAAGTAATAGTGAAAAGTCAATTAAAGGTCATATTTTTGCAGTTTTGAATAGTTAAAGGTCATATTTATGCACTGTCAAAGTTTAAGGTCAAAGTTATAAATTTGGTGTCAAGTTTAGGGTCATATTTATGTATTATGCCCTTAGATTTTAAGCTGGACGCGCCCAGTTTTGCGTGTTGAACACGCGTTTTGCCACGTAGGACCGGAGGTTATATTTGTGCAGTTTTGAATAGTTAAAGGTCATATTTATGCACTGTCAAAGTGTAAGGTCAAAGTTATAATTTAGTGTCAAGTTTAGGGTCATATTAATGTATTATGCCTATATGTTGCTTACTTTAGGTACTTTTACAAGCTTTTCATGGTTTAACTCAATGATTTTCCTTGAATTTCTCGTTCTTGAAGGAGAGAGAGAAAAAACAGACATGAAAAAAGAGAGAAAATCTGAGAAGCAGGACAGATTTTTCATTCATACAGCAAAAAATATATACTAAATGTGGTCTGAAATATCCCTCAAAATCTGGGAACCCTGTCTCCTTAAGTTGTGCTGAAATAAAGCACAACCACACACTACAAAGCTTCTAAAGATCTAGTAACTTACAACAAAAAGTAATCTATAGAGACAACAAAATATCAAGACTAAAAAACCAAACTGACAGCAGTTAGCATCACTGGAAAAAAAACATCCTTCATCACTCCTCCTTGATGCAAATGCTGCTGGTTACTCCAAGCTTAGATTTAAGAAACTCAAATCGCTGTTTCTGTAATGCTTTTGTAAAGATATCAGCTAGTTGGTCTTCACCACAGCAATGCAGAATTTGAACTTCATTCTCTCTTTCAGCTTCTCGAATGGAATGATATTTGATTTTAATGTGTTTAGTCTTTCCATGAAAGACTGGATTCTCTACCATAACAACTGCAGACTTGTTATCACAAAGGACTTCTGTTGCTTTGCTTGGCGGAAACGCCAAGTCACTCAAGATTTTTCTCAACCATAAAGCTTGATTAACAGCCCCTGAGGTAGCAATGTACTCTGCTTCAGTAGTTGATTGAGCCACAGACCCCTACTTCTTTGTGCACCAACAAATGACACCTGGTCCTAGAGTGAAACAATATCCGGAAGTGCTTTTCATGCCATCTTGTGACCCAGCCCAGTCACTATCAGTGAACCCCAACAATTTCATAGATGTGGTTCTTTTATAGAACAGACCATAATCAATGGTGCCTCGAATGTACCTCAAAATTCTTTTTGCTGCTTTGAGGTGAATTTCAGTTGGTGAATGCATAAACCTTGACAACACACTTGTTATGTACATAATATCAGGCCTTGTGGCAGATTGGTACAATAGAGAACCAAGCAAACTTCTAAAAAGTGAAGCATCAACCAAACAAGATTCATTCTTTTTCGTTATTTTGTCTCCTTAAACTGCAGGCGTACTTACTAGTTTGCATTTGTCAAGGCAAAACTTCTTTAATATTTCCGCAACATTTTTCTTCTGAGCAATAAAAATTGCTTGAGAAGATTGACTAACCTCCATTCCTAAGAAATAAGTCATCTTTCCTAGATCATTCATTTCAAAAACCTTCTTTATTTGCTTTTTGAAGTCTATGATAGACTTTGTGTTGCTGCCAGTCACCAATAGATTGTCAACATAGAGGGAAACTACGAGAGAGTCATCAGTTTGTAGTCTGATATACAAGGTTTCTTCATTGCAGCTTCTATTGAACCCCAAATTCAGTAAGTAACTATCAATTCGTGCATACTAGGCCCTAGGTGCCTTCTTCAAGCCATAAAGTGCTTTTCTCAATAAGTATACCTGATCGCCAGATCCTCTAAAACCTTCAGGCCGCTATACATAAATTTTCTCTTCAAGAAACCCGTTAAGAAAAGCGGATTTTACATCGAGTTGAAATACTTGCCACCCTTGGTGTGCTGCAACTGCAAGAAGCAATCTGATGGTATCAAACCTTGCAACTGGTGCAAAGGTTTCAAGAAAATCAATTCGATGTTGTTGAGCATAACCTTTTACGACCAACGTCGCTTTGTACTTGTTGAGTGTGCCATCCGAGTTCAACTTAGTCTTGAACACCTATTTAGTTCCAAGAACCTGCCTATCGTGAGGTCTAGGTACAAGTACCCACGTATCATTCTTGTTAATCACATTGAGCTCCTCCTCCATGGCAGCCCTCCATTCTTGAATTTGCAATGCATTGTCTACACTTGTTGGCTCCAATATAGCAACATTGCATTTTCTATGTATATCTTCAATTGATCTAGTACCTTTTACCGCGAAATCATCAGAATCTTCTTCATATGGAATTGATTCTTCTTCTTGGACACTTTGTTCTTGATTAGTGATCTGTAAAGAAGAAACAACCATCTTCTTCTAGTCCCACATAGCATTCTCATCAAACTTAACGCTTCTACTCGCATGTATTTTCTGTGAAATAGGATTTAAAATCCTATAGCCTTTCAAAATGTTGCTATAGCCCACAAATATTCCAACATCGGCTCTTTGATCAAGTTTATCCCTTTTAACTTCGGGAATATGAGAGTAACATATGCAGCCGAACACTTTAAGATGTGAGACTGATGGCTTGGATCCAATCCATGCTTCATATGACATTTTTCCTTCAACAACTCTTGTCGACAATCTATTCTGAAGATAGACAACGATATTGACAGCTTCGGCCCATAACACCTTTGGCAACCCTTTCTCAAATAGAAGACACCAAGCCATATTCATAATGGACTTTTTTTTCCTTTCACTTACACCGTTTTGCTATGGTGTGTAAGTAACAGTAAGTTGATGATGAATTCCTGCTTTCTGAAGGAAATCCTTAAACTGATTGGAAGTAAACTTTGTTCCATCATCAGACCTTAAGATCTTTATCAAAGAGCCATATTGATTTTCAACAGTTGCTTTAAACTTTTGAAATGCGGCAAATACTTCAGATTTTTGCTTCAAAAAATAAACCCAAAAACACCTTGTAAGGTTATCAATGAACAAAAGAAAGTATTTTCTGCCATTATAAGAAGGAGTGCTCATAGGTCCACACACATCAGTGTGTATTAGTTGGAGCTTTTTAGTAGCTCGCCAGACCTGATTCATAGGAAATGGTGATTGATTTAGCTTCCCAATTTGACACTCTCCACATATATTAGAGTTTTCATTTATGGAAGGCAAATCTGTCACAAGTTCCTTATTTTGCATCATTTTTAAAGACTTAAAATTGATGTGGCAAAGCCTTTTATGCCAGACATAAATGTCATCTTGTATGCCGACATAAGCTCTAATCTCAGTATGTTCCCAATCAAGAGGAAAGCTTCTATTGAGCATTTTGACCATGAGCAATTTTATACCAGTTGGATCCATGATTTCACATGCTTTATCTTTAAATAACAGGGCATAATTGTTCTCAAGAAACTGACCAACACTTAGAAGACTTTGGCTAATTTCAGGAACAAATAATATATTAGACATAAGCTTTATACTTGATGGAGTTTGAGCAGCAACTGCTCTTTTGCCCTTTGCATCTAAGAGTCTGCCATCTCCAACTCTGACTTTGGAAAAATAATTTTTGTTCAAACGTTCAAAGTTATTCAAGTTAGCTGTCATATGATGTGTACATCCACTATCAACAAGCCACACATCATGATCTTGAGATACTATATTGCATTCTCCAATAATAGAAGCTGTAAACAACTTCTCTTCACGGTCTTCAACATTTTCAGCAACTTGAGTTGGCTGCACTTGAGCTGGTTGGGCTTGATTTGTTTTGCAGACCTTATCCACATGACCAAACTGTTTGCTGACCTTGCATTGAACTCCAGGTCTGTACCAACAAAACTTCTCTGTATGATTGGTCTTTATACAATAGGGACAAGGTGGATACTTCGATCTTCTATATCTCCCTTTGTTGTTATATTGCTCCTTCTTCTCCTTGCCATGTCTTCTATTTAATTGCCCTTTTAATTCACCATCAGACTGAGCTTTAGACTTTTGATCAGCCATAAGAGCAACTTCATTTGAACTCTCTTCCTCTCTAAAAGCTTTTGTTTGCTCCACAGCTTGAAAAGCGTTGGATAGTTCATTCAACGTGACATGAGACATATCCCAAGTATCTTCTATTGAGGAGATTTTTGCTTCGAACTTCTCTGGGAGTGTCACCATCACCTTCTCAACAATCCTCTGCTCTTCTACTTTTTCTCCCAATAATCGAATCTGATTAACAATTTTCATGATCCTATCAATATAATCTTTCACTTTTTCAGTCTCTTTCATCCTTAACATCTCAAATTCTTTTTTGAGATTCAATATTTGCATTTGTCCTGTCCTATCACTCCCCTGAAATTCTTACTTCAGTATATCCCAAGCTTCTTTGGCAGTTTCACATGCCATTATCCTTGTAAAAATTGATTCGGAGACGGCAGCGCGAATGAAAGACAAGGCTTTTGGACCTTTTGCAATCTCTTCTTCATGATTTCTGATCTGCTGAAGAATTGGGTTTGCTCTCAAAGGTTCTGGAGCATTGTCTTCCTCAACATACTTCCATAAACCTAGACCTTTCAAGTATGTCCTCATCTTTACAGCCCTAACTTGGTAATTCTCTCCATTAAAGATAGGAGGTGAAAGAGGAGAGCTGATGGAAGCCATGTGAAAAAAGGAAAACTGGACAAAAAGAGACCTGAACAAGTTAAGTTTGTTGGGTGATCTTTGCTGTGTTTTTTCTCAGAAAACAGTCTCTTAAAGATCAATCTTGCACTGATGACAATTGAAGGAGAGAAAAAACAGACATGAAAAAGGAGAGAAAAAATCTGAGAAGCAGGACAGATTTTTCATTCATACAGCAAAAAATATATACTACATGTGGTCTGAAATATCCCTCAAAATCTGGGAACCTGTCTCCTTAAGTGGTGCTGAAATAAAGCACAACCACACACTACAAAGCTTCTAAAGATCTAGTAACTTACAGCAAAAAGTAATCTACAGAGACAGCAAAATATCAAGACTAAAAAACCAAACTGAGAGCAGTTAGCATCACTGGAAAAAAAACAGCATCCTTCATCAGTTCTGCTATTAATAATGATGTTAATGGTAGACTAACTTTGATGGATTCTTTCAGGGTCTGCTTCTGCATTTGCAAGAAATTGAGAAGCTGTGCACAGAATTTCCCTCAACTGTAGTTTTGCTTGATCATCTGGCTTTCTGTAAGCCTCCAAAGTAAGCCATCACTGAAATTTTCTTCTAAATCGTCATTCATGGGCGAGAATACAAAGAATAATGTTAGTTGATTTATCTGTCTTGTAGAAATGATGAGGAAAGACGAGGTTTCTCAGAACTGTTAAAGCTTTCAAGATTCCCACAGGTAACATTTGCTGAAACTCATACTTGATTTCTTTATTCTACAGTTAGTTCAATATGTAACGTCTGCATCTTAGCTGATTCGGATCCTGTAGAAGACTAACATTGTTTAAAAAAAACCGAACCTAGTAAGTTCTTTGCTCTCAACATCCTCAAGATTCTAAACCTTTATAATTGGGAATCAAGACATTGAGACTTTCTTTTCTACTGTTGCGTGAGTCCTGCCTAATCATCAATTTTTAAGATGTTCCCCAAAAAATAGGAATATGAAGTGCTTCGTGCCTCGGTGGCGGTCATCATGATGCTTTTTTCCTCCCTCCATTTGTTAGACATACTAAAGTTAGCCATCCTGTTGAATGCTAGTAAAAGACTAATATGGTTTGATGTATTGTGTCTTATTTTATAATTTCTCTATGGGTAGTAGCAATCAGTGAAAAGTAGTAGGCTCTTCTTGTTGTTTGCAATTAGATTGGGGACCTTACGTTGATCTTCCCGATGGCTCTCGTGTTCGTTAGTTGCCCACGCCTCAGATTTGCTTGATAGTAAAATGGAAATGTATCCTCTTTACTTCTGTATTTTTTTTCTTATTGCTTTGATATATGTTCCTTTACTATTTCTTTTCTAGACTGTTTTGTCTTGAGCCGGGGGTCTATCGGAAACAACCTCTCTATCTCACCTATGAGGTAGTGGTATGGACTGCGTACATTTACCCTCCCCAGACAACTCACAACACATGAGAAAAAGGAAGGTGGAGACTTTGAAATGCAATTACCGAACTATTTCATGCTTAGCCTATTGTGATCACCAACAGTTGGCTTAAGGTTATTGAGTTGATTGATATCTGAGGTCGTATTTGCATTGTGACAGATATATGTAAAATTTAGTGCTTTGTTCAGAGTGTCAAGAAATCCACATCCGTATGAGGACTTATCTCAAGTTCTTGCCGAGCTAGTCTCCAGTTATGGTGCACACCGTGTCATGTGGGGAAGGTAATAGATAATATTCTTATTGTTCATTTCTCATTAGAACAACCTTAGAACTTCTAAATTGAGGGCCAAAATGTTCTCTAGTGATCATGTGACCATGTTCAAAAAATAGTTGTCTAGTGATCTCTGGATTTTGAACCTATCTACGTGCTGCAGTGACTTCCCCTTCATTGTAGCCGAATGTGGGTATAAGGAATCAAGAGAAGCAGTCTCTTATCTTGCTAAGCAAGGACATTTACCTTCTTCTGCCATGGAGTGGATCATGGGTAAGACAATTATGCAGCTCTTTGACGGAAAATGGAGTGATATTGCAAATTGACCATGAAACTTGACAGCTAGAAATAACAGGTTAGATGACTTTCAAACATGTCATTGAACCCTTAATTGTACTTGAGCATCCCAAAAGAGACGAGCTTTGTAAGCATTAGTGCAATAAACTATGGATCCACCGTCCTGTTTGGCCAAATCAGCACGTGGAGGCGGATCCAAAGCTTTACCTACGGATTCACAGAACCAGTAACCTATACTCTATACCTTGTATATGTATTTGAATAATTCACTATTTTTTTTTAAAAATATTTGATTGTGGACCTAGTTATTATAGTAAGTTAATTTGAAATTACTATAGGAACTCATAAGTTTCAAATATTTGATCCGCCTCTGTTAGTGGATGCCATATTCAGTGTACTGTAACCAGAGGCACCATCATCAAGTTGCTTAGGCCTGTCCAAGGTATTGCAGTGAGAGCAATAGTAGGTTATAGGAGAATTGTTCTGTCCTAGTGTCCTGCAACAATGGGAGAAGTTTAATAAATTCACTTTTTTTTCCTTCTGTTTTCTTGTACTGATGATTAGCTATTCACTATTTGTTATGTGAATCCTATGCTCTGCTAATATGGCCAATAGTAGTGTTGAGACTTAGCATTGTGCATATGACAATTGAGATAAGAGCATAAGATTGGGTTGCATCTTCTCCCAAAAGCCATGCTGCAATTCGTGCAAGCCATTCCCCGTCTTGTGTGCTTGAACCTGTTGGATAATGCTCGATAACCATTTGATGATAATGTTATACAAGAAAAGCTGTACATCACGAAGCATTTCTCCTTCAGGATAATCCAAATTTCAATACAACACTCTCTAGGCTGCCTATTCTGGCGTGCTCTCCATTTCTCAGTCCAGTGGATTGCACAATTTCTACATTGTTGAGGAGTTGTTATATGCTACTATTGGATTTTACTCTACAATCAGTGTTTTTTCAGTCTTCCCCTGCACCATATTTAAGGTGTAATTGCATTCTGTGAAATAAATATCCAATCAAACACCTTTTCACCAGGCCATTTGTCTTGGACAGGTGAAGTTAAAACTTTTCAGAGGCTTCCCACCCCTTGTACTATCAAAAGATGTTACACAAAATGCACAGCAAAAATGGCCATGAGCTAGAGGGTGAAAAAGTCATTTCATATTCCTCCTCCATAGTAGTTGTCTCAAATTTTCTTGCTTCTTAGTTGTCTGAAGCAAGGCTTTGGCAAGCTAACTTCAGACAAAAGTATCTGAAGTTTTCTTGTACGCGTAATATACTAGGCAATATTTATAACTTCGGTCGCCCATTTTGTCGGGAGTTAATTCTAAGTGGCTAAACTTGCAAAATTTATACATTTTGTCTATAACTAAAGTGGTGGCTCAAAATTGGTTATTGTGCACTTGCCTCTCCATATTGGCATGATATATTAACGAGATAGTTTGGAGATACTTCAATTTATAATAACAAATATTGAGCTCATAAATTGACATACAATTATGAGGTTATAGTGATAAAAATATGCGGAGTTCAAGTGAGAGATTGTAAAAATTATATGGATTCACTGTTACTATGGGGGAAAGGAACTTGCTGGAAGAAGTTCTAAAACAGGCATCTTGGGCCACTTTGAAGATCCTACTAGCTACTAAATACCTCAATAGAGCATGGTAGGCTATGACTGATATACAAAAATACCACTGTTTTCTATGAAAAGCTTCTATACCAGGTTAAGAGGCCAATATCAGAAGGTACCATAGAGAAAATTCACCTGTAATAGTTTGGGACTCAAATGCTTATATGGATCTTTATATTGCAAATAGCTGCCCACAAAAGACTCTTTACTCGAGATAAAACTACATAAATGGGGCGTCTCAACAAGTCTAGTCTGTCCTCTTTGTAGGCAGGTAAACGAGAGTATTGCGCACTTGTTCTTTATCCATGATGTCTCAGCATATATATGAGGAGGATGCTAACGCAATGGCTTGAGTATCAAGAGAGGACCTATGCAGTGGGATGCAAAATTATCATGGGCTGAGAAATGGACAAGGGGACACAGTCCAAGAGATCCAAGTGTATAGAACAATGATGCTAGCAGGGGCTGTGTATCACATCTGGAGGGAAAGAAACATGCGACTGTTCAGCAAAAACAGCACCCAAAGATCCTGATAAGAAATATCCTCCAAAAGATTCACTTTAGAGCAATCAACAAGATCAAAACTATTGACCATATATATATATACATATATATACTTTTCCATTTGATATGATATTATTTGATTTTTGAACTTTTGTAAGATACCTTTTTTTTTTGTTGTTTTGTAATATTATTAATCCCGTTAGGCATGATCTAATGGAAAACTCATCAAAAATAATTAATGAAAATTATCGTAGATATACTTTTCAGAAGATTTATCGCAGTCTATAACTCTATTCTTTCATAATTATAAAATTAACTATTTAATTGCAAGTTGTAGCCATTTTTGATAAAAGAAATATTAATTAATTTTATTTTAAAAAAATCGCATATGTGTTCTAAAATAGATGTGTATATGAGTTCACACTCTCTTTGTGTAGGATATTTATAAGAGAGATATATTGGGGTAAAAAAGTTTTCCCATTTATGCACGTTTCCTATTTTAAATTGGTTTATAGATTTAAATTTAGGGGTTTATAATTATCATTGCTCAATATATTTTCTAATTGATTTAGTAGGATAATTACGAGGAGAAATAAGTGGGTGAAACACTCTTTTTGTTATAAACAAATAAAACAACAAGAAGAGAATTTATAAGTATTTATAGGGGAAATTGCTCCTAATTTCTCTCCAAAAGATAGACATTTCATATCACGATAGATACTCACTAAATCTTGATACATGCTCAATATATCTTGATAAATATTTACTATATCTTGATACACATTCAATATAATGTAGATACATTTATAACGCAATGTCTTATTGATAGATAATATTCCTCGTTAAAATTTTACCAAAAAAATTTGGTGGGAAAAATTTTTAGTAAAGGAAAAATAGTACACATCTCTAATAATACGCATTTCGGCTGTCTCGTTAAAATCCTTACAAGGAAAATCATGTGGGACAAAACCTTAAAAGGGAAAAAGAGTACAATGCGTACAGGCTCCCCTGATGGAAGCATCAATTCAAAGCCTTGAATCTTCACATTTCAATCTTGTGTACCTTCTTTTCAAAGTTGTAGTCGGTAGAGACTTGGTGAATAATCATTCATATTATCACTCAAATGAATCTATTGCACATTGATATCATCATTCTTTTGGAGCTCATGTATAAAGATAACTTTGACAAAATGTGTTTCATTCTTTCTCCTTTTATGAATCCTCCCACTAGTTATGTTATGCATGCAACATCTTGATAAGTGGGTATTTCAAATCATATTTTTCTTGAATGAGATGTATCATTGACCTTGACCGCATACATTTTTTACTTGCTTTGTGTGTAGCCACTATATCACCATAATTTGATTTTCAGCATGGTATCAAAGTAACCTTTCATAACAATAAATAATATGTATGTATTGAACCCTCAAGTTGATAATATAAATATCTTGTACATTCAAAGCCTTGACAATATTCGTTAGAATAAACACATTCATATAGTGACTTTCATTCGCAATTTGCAAGTGATCTTATTTCACTATCTCCACAGGGAGTAAAAATATATTATGCTCATAGATATAGCAAGATGTATAAATGCATCAATTGCACAAGATATGGTACTTTATAACCAATTCAATTATGTATATATCTCATTTCAACTTTTTCCAGCAGATAATTTATCACTTTTGAAAACTCTTCAAGAATTTTAATAATATTTAAATCATCAATTTATCCATTATAAGGATTATAAACAAGCTTTTCAAAAATTTTTATATGCCTCAAACATTTTGAATCCTCTGTGGATTTTCATATAGATTTTGCCAAGTGACAATATTCAAAATTTCATGTGTGATGTCTTCTAATGTTTGGATTGCAAATCAAATAAATTTTATACGTGCCAAGATGCATCCTTCCATGTCACTTTATAAATATTTTTATATTACGATGCTCAAATAAACGTAAAATTTAGAACCTCATAATCTTTCAACACTGCACTATATTATATCAAAGATATTGTCTACAATATATCATTTACGCCAGTTCGCAATATGACATAACATTTTGAGATGTCATCACATCATTATCTTTAGCTACCTAAACCTCTCATAAGATTTCATAAAGTGTTATATCGTAGACTCTTCAAGAGTACATTGCCTCCTTATTATGATAATTTGTTTCTTATTATTTTTAAGGATTATTTCATATGGAATTGATTTTGGTATACCACGCTTCATGCATGCTGTAGACTTTATCCTTCAGGAACACACAATAGGAGCATCCACAACTAAATATGAAATTAATTTGGTATCAGTAAATGCTCCTAGCGTTTGACTTGAATTATATTTTGAATGAGGATCTGATGATAATTCCTAACATACTTTATAGCTGCTTATTATCTCCCCCTTATGTTAGATAAACTAACATACATCATCTATCTTATTTGAGGAATCCGTCTTTGTGCATTATGATATATCCATTAATCATATACCGCACATCAAAACTATTAGATGAAAAATATATGGTCCCTGACCTTGATTAATTCTGAGGAGGAATTAATCATAATTTATTGATTTGATGCATACAAGTACTTTTGTATGTATATAATGTATCATATTTCAAACCAGCACATGAAGTTTTATTCTCATAAACAATAGTTCAACTAATTTTGTGATGATATTTGATGCCAAACCAACTTGAATATTTATCAATCTAGAGGTTGTGCTCTTAACTCAATTATTTTGTACAAATAATTTTATTAATGTCAAATTATAAGTTGACGATAAATTTTAATGTGATCATGTATTGATGCATCTATTAAACATATCACATAACAGGTGAATGGGTCCATTTCACTTTTTTTTTTCAAATTTTAAGGGATCCAATCTCAATATTAGTTGGTCCAACCAACTTTTCATAAGAACAACCAACATAAACAATTATTGAAGAATCTTTTAGTTCTTCAATACATGTCAGGATGTCACAATTGTTCATGTCAACTTATGAACCTTTATACTAGTAGTCACAATTGTTCATGTCAACTTATGAACCTTTATTCTAGTAGACCCCAAATTTATCATGACATGTGCTTTTTGTTTTAGTAAATTTTAAATTTACTATTACATGAATAAATTTTAGATTTACTACTTTAAGAGTAGATTTTAAAATGACTCAACTATTCTTCCTCTTTCAGAAGTGAGTTGTGATACCATCACAATCAAGACACATTTTTATTGATAAACTTTATTAAATATTATGACATTTACCCCAGGAAATGGATCTATACTTATAACTATTGAAATTATCATTCCCTAGGATTGAAATATAATTATGCCTTAAGCCTATCAAATTATGATAACTTAGAACTTCTTTCAACATATTTCTACTTCAAGAGAAAATTGGGGCATACATATGTTGTAGAGAAAGATTTTGTCATTTTCTACGCACACGTACATCTGTACAATCACAATAGTGATTTGTCATCTGTCAGACTTATCATCAAACACACATTATTTAACCTTTGCCATCATTATATCATATGGTTCATTGAGATTTAAACTCAATATCTTATCCATATAAAGGTGTCATAGACTATAAATTGATGAGACTTAAATGCAATATTTTATCATCATACTGCTGACACGATCCGAACCAGGGCCTTATCGTAATGGGCATCCCAAGTTCAACTAGGATCGAAGACCGCCCCCAATGCCCAACTCAACAAACCTACGTGTAACTTGAGTCGGCTGAATTCCAAACATTTAACAAGATAGCGTATTGAATCACATGAAGACTCTGGGATAGGATCACAACCGTGATCGACCCGATCGAGTCCAACCGTCCAACCATACCAAACTAAACCAAAACCATAACCCCAAATAATAACCAAACCAAGTTCCATAACATAATATTAAATGATAGAACAGTGAGAAGTTTAGTCCAACGGTATCAGCTCCAATAACAATGACAGTACTAAGACTGACACCAATACCGATCCCGCCCATGCCAAACAATAGTAGTCCCATAAAATCCTCTAACCAAAAGAATATCAGAATCCGGTTGGGACATGCCCCCAACCATAGATAAAACCAATATCCATAAATAAATCAAAGTATGAAATAACATCCATGAAATGGAGCCTTCCGAAAAGATGAAAGCTTACCACTTCAATCCAAAAACTGACCCTGAATGCCCTAGTGTCAAGCAGGAGGAGTAGAACGACCGGTTCCTGCATCACGTGGAGATATAATGCCTGAAGATGGGTTAGCGGGTGAGCGCTAGCATGAACTCATGACAAGGATAAAATAATTCCATTTAATGAAACCAAGTAAACTATCTATATGCAAGCAAACCATACATATATATATATATATAAAATCATGTCGGGAAAGGGAACCGTGTTTAGCATGCATTTAAAATCATTAACCTGGATATGTGAAGCTTGACCATCCTAAAACCACCCATGGGCTATATGGGTCCAGTGTAATCCCCTGAACAGGCCCTGATGGGTGTAGCCACACGAATCGAAGATACCATAAGAGTTGGGGATTTCCATGTACCCTCACTCTCCAGGATACATATGTATAGTGTACTTAGAGGATTCTCTGTACCTCATAGTATCATATAAGGTCGCCATGACCTACCCCTCATGTCGGCAAACATGAGTTTTCGGTGTTTGTCCATTGGACCCCCACCTTCACGGTTAGCTTTCACATCCCGCCTTTATTGCCCAATTAAAACCCTTTCCAATCAAACTATTATACTATTATCATTAACCAAGGCTATTAGATAGTGGTATCGTCATACCGACTATAACTTGCAAGTATTGTCCTTAGACAAACCTTTTTAAAGAACAAGGGATTCCCATGTACCCATAAATTATATTGTCCAATTAGCTTGGGGGATTCCCATGTACCCCACAAGTGTTTATTACCATATCAACTTGGGGGATTCACTTCTACACCACAAGTATATTTATTAAACCAAACCATTCCTTTAAACCATTTCAAACTATTTAAACCATTAGGGTTCTATCACCAAGTTTAAACCATGCATAAGTTCCATAAAAGTTCAAAAATGTAGAGAAAGCATTCTTATAGGCATTTTATCAAACACATTGGGGGCATAGTATTACCAAAACCAAAATCCATTACCAAGTAACCATTCACATGAAATTAATTATCCAAAACTACCATTAAAGCATATAAAATCATAAGTAAAACATGAGAAAACCATAATGAAGCATTTATAACGAAAACCCCCAATTTATATTTGAAAACCTAAAACCATACAATAATCAAACCATGAAAACATTGTATAAAAACCATGCCTTTAGTTGGAACTATCAATGACGGAAGAGAACATGCCTTAATTGACAAAGTTGATGGAGAGAAATCATGAACAAAAGCCCCAAATTAATCCTTAAGATGAAACCCTAGCTTTTCTCCACCCACAAGCCTTTGAGAGAATTATAGATTGTTTATGAAAGATTCTAAGTGTTAAATAAATAGAATATTAGGATAAATAACCTCTCAATAGGAATATAAGTCGTGGGGCCTTATTTGGATAAGTGAAGAAATATCCAGATTACCCTCACTTAAATCTCCAAAAATCCTGTCAGGTGGGTACAACTATCCATACCAGTCGTATCCTTCAATACGAGTGGAACCCATCACTCGTACCTAAGGCCATCTCTCTTGGACCCAACACTGTCCAAGGTATGACTCACCCTTAAACCATGTCGTATCCAAGTGTACGACTAGTACCCATGATCCGTACCCCTGGCAGAATAGAATCCTAAGGGGATTGAATACTGCCCACCATACGAGTTTAT
Organism: Capsicum pubescens; assembly: GCA_030864215.1. Classification (NCBI taxonomy): domain Eukaryota; kingdom Viridiplantae; phylum Streptophyta; class Magnoliopsida; order Solanales; family Solanaceae; genus Capsicum; species Capsicum pubescens. Next base: position 104,159,910 of record CM061538.1, read on the forward strand.
GGTATGACTCGTACCCTGGCTTACGACTCAAGATGATCCACTTGTACTTAGATCCAACTTAAGTTATCAATCCTAAGATTAAGTGAAGTAACCAAACAACACGTATCCACCGATACGACTCGTACCACCTAAGTCGAATCCATTCCAGAAACAAAATCAACCCCACCAACCAAAACTGGTTAGCAAACAACTAACCCATACCACTTGTATCCCTGTGTACGAGTCATTTTCCTTAGTCGTACCCAGTCTAGAGACCATAAATCCAGGAAATTTTCTAAGGGTCAAAACCTAGGGTATTTCAGTCTCCCCCACTAAGAACATTCGTCCTCGAATGACCGACAAGGTTGTACATGTACGACTTACACCCCTTAGATGCCTTTACTCTTACCTTTAAGATAGAAAACAAAGATGCAAGAAAATCAACCTTTCCTTTAACAAACTCAGAAAGTAAAGATGTGTTTTCAAAAACACATACCTTCCGCACAAATATCCGAAGCAAAAAACAATTGCGAATACTTGGACTTCATGTCCGCTTTCACTTCACATGTAGCCTCTTCCACCTTGTGGTTCTGCCATAGAACCTTAATCGAGGCGACATCCTTGGTCTGCAACCGACGAACCTACCTATCCAATATCTCAATCGGGACCTCTTCATAGGACAGAGAACCCGTACCCAATACTTCCAAAGGAACAATCAAAGAAGGATCACCAATGCATTTCCTCAACATAAATACATGAAATACCAGATAAATGGAGTTCAAGATAGAAGTAAACTCCAATTCATAAGCAATATTTCCAACCCTCTGCATATCCTCATAAGGACCAATATACCAGGGACTGAGATTCCCCCTTTTGCCAAACCGTATTACTCCCTTTGTGGGATATACCTTAAGGAACACCTTATCCCCAACCCAAACTCCAAGTCTCTACGCCTTACATCTGCATAGGACTTTTGGCAATTTTGGGCAGCCTTAAGCCTATCCCGAATCACCTTCACCTTTTCCTTAGCCTGAAAAACCAAGTACGGACTAAACTATCTGCCTCACCAAGCTTAAACCAACCAATAGGAGATCTACACCTCCTACTATACAATGCTTCAAAAGGGGCCATACCAAATAGTAGAATGATAGCTATTGTTGTAAGCAAACTCTACCAAAGGTAGATGCTTAACCCAATTGCCACCATAATCAATCATACATGCACGAAACATATCCTCTAATGTCTAAATAGTCCTCTCTGCTTGCCCATATGTCTGAGGATAAAAAACAGTACTCAGACTCACCTTAGTATCCAATCCCTTCTGAAAAGACCGCCAGAAGTGAGATGAAAACTGCGTACCATGATCAGAGATAATCGAAACAGGTACCCCATGGAGCTTCATAATTTCCCGAACGTACAACTTTGCATAATCCTCCGTTGAAAAGGTAGTCCTCACTGGCAAAAAGTGAGCAAACTTCATCATCCTATCCATGATGACCCAAACCGAAGTAAATTAATTTCGAGACCGAGGAAGACCGGTAACGAAATCCATATTGATCACCTTCTATTTCCATTCAGAAAAATAAATTTCTTGATACAACCCACCTGGCCTCATGTGCTCAACCTTAACTTGTTGACACACTATGCACTTGGCCACAAAATCAACCACATCCCTCTTCATACCATTCCACCAATATATCTCCTTGAGATCATGATACATTTTAGTTTAACCAGGATGAACAACATAGCGCGATTCGTGCGCGTCCTCTAAAATCCTTTGTCACAACCCATCGACATTAGGAACGCACAATCTCCCTTAGTACCGTAAAGTACCATCACCACTAATCTTAAATACCATTACCTTTTGTCTACTAATATCACTCTTGATTTTCATCAAGATAGGATCTAGCAGTTGTTTTTCCTTAATCTCTACGCTAAGAGACGAGCGAACCACTTCCTGCACCATCACACCACCGTTCTCGAAGTCCAAGAGACGAACTCCAAGATTAGCCAAACGCTGGATATCCTTCACCAATTCCCGCCTCTCCTCATCCACATGAGCCAAACTCCCCATGGATAACCTGCTAAGAGCATCAAGAACCACGTTAACTTTACCTCGGTGGTAGTAAAGACTCATATCATAATCCTTGAGAAGCTCCAACCATCTCCTTTGTCTGAGATTGAGCTCCTTCTGAGTGAACACCTACTGTAGGCTCTTATGATCAGAAAAGATGTCCACGTGAACACCATACAAATAATGCCGCCATATTTTCAAAGCAAAAACCACCGCCAACAGCTCCAAATGATGAGTAGGATAGTTCTTTTCATGCACCTTCAACTACCTAGAAGTATAGGCAATCACCTTCCCATGCTGCATAAAAACACAACCAAGGCCCACCCTAGATGCATCACAATAAACCACAAACCCATCATTACCTTCAGGCAATGTCAAAATTTGAACCAAAGTTAGCTTGTCCTTCAACTTCTCGAAACTCTCTTCACAAGCATCTGACCAAGAAAACTTTACCTTCTTTTGAGTAAACTTAGTCAAAGAAGTAGCTATAGTCAAGAAACTTTTCACAAACCGCCGATAATACCCAGCCAAACCCAAGAAGCTCTGAATATCGATTGGAGTCATGGGTCTAGGCTATCTTTTAACCACCGCCACCTTCTGAGAATCCACCATTATCCCCCCATTAGAAATAATATGACCCAAGAAAGTTTCAACGTTTAACCAAAACTCACACTTAGAGAACTTAGCATATAACTACTGTTCCTTCAAGGTCCGCTACACCACACGGAGGTAATTAACGTGATCCACCTCACTCTTAGAATAAATCAGGATGTAATCAATAAACACAATGACAAAGAGATCCAAAAACTGCCTAAAAACTCAGTTCATCAGATCCATAAATGCCGCTGGGCCATTAGTCAAATTAAATGACATAACCAAGAATTTAAAGTGCCCATACCGAGTAGGAAAAGCCTTCTTAGGGATATCATCCTCCCTAATCTTAAGCTGATGATACCCAGGCCAAAGATCTATCTTAGAAAAGAACTTTGCACCTTGCAACTGGTCAAACAAATCATCAATCCTTAGAAGAGGATACTTGTTCTTGACAGCTACCTTATTTAACTACCTATAGTCAATGCACATCCGAAGGGAACCATCATTCTTGTGCACGAACAACACCGGTGTACCCCACGGGGCTATATTAGGATGAATAAAATCCTTATCCAGAAGATCCTAATGTTGCTCCTTGAGTTCTCTCAACTCATCATGAGCCATTCTATAAGGAGAAATAGATATCGGATGAGTGTCCGGAATCAAATCAATACCAAACTCAATTTTCCTATCTGGAGGAACACTAGAAAGATCATTCGAAAAGACCTCGAGAAACTCATTTACCACTAGAACCAAATGCAAAGAAGGACTTTCCGAGTTAAAATCTTTAACCCAGACCAAATAATGGAGACAACCTTTATAGATTAATCTCCGAGATCTAAGATAAGAAATAAACCTCCTCCAGGAGCTAGGGAACCACCCTCCCAATCTATAATCGATTCACTAAAGAACCTAAAGACAACCTTACGGGCTAGACAATCTAAGGACACGTAACAAAAATGTAACCAATCCATTCCCAGAATAACATAAAAATCCACCATGTCCAGTTCAAACAGATCTGCCAAAGTCTGCTTGCTACCAAAAACTACCACACCCCCCTATAGACTCTTTTAGCAATAACTAAGTCACCTATTGGGGTAGAAATAGAAAAAGAATCCAAAATAACTTCGGGATCAAAATCAATACACTTTGCCACATATGGGGTCACATAAAGTGAGTAGACCCCAGATCAAGCAGACAATACACGTCATGATAAAAGAGTTGTAACGTACCAATAACGACATTATGTGATGCCTCAAATTCCTACCGAGGTGTAAGAGCATATAATCTATTCCGGCCTGTGCCGGTACTAGAAGCCGGAGCAGGCGCAGAAGCCGCACCACTAGGTGCAGGAGCAGAAGATGAAGCTACCAGAGCTTTAACCGCTCCCAAAGCACCTTTACCAACCGGATAATTCAGAGCATATGGCCTGGCTGGCCACATTTAAAATATTTGTTCTTTCCTTCATCACAAAACCCCCGATACAGACGACCACAAAATCGGCAAAGAGCGTATAAAGAAGCCGATTGAGCCCCACTCGCCTGAGATTGGGAACCCCATGCCTGGAAATTATCACCACCCTACTAACGCCTATCACTCGACTATTTTGGGTAAGGAGCACTAGCTGTGGAGAAGGAACCAGAACTCCCCTACTTCTTCTTTTGCCATTTACCTCCATCCCGACCACCCTGATACTGAGCACCACCCTCTTAAGAGAACCTGCTCCTCTTACCCTACCTTTTCCCAAACTCCACCTATTTCCTCTTTTCTTATTCCACCTGCTGCATGTGAACAACTAACCTCAAAATATCCATATCCTTAATTTGTAAAGTAGTCTTGATTTTAAGGATCAAATCTCGGGACAGCCTATAAGTGAACTTTCTCATTCTCGCCCTCATGCCAACCACTAAATCCGGAGCATATCTTGTCAACTGATGAAATTTCAAGGCATATTCCTTAACAGACATTCTTCCCTACTTAAGATTCACAAACTCCTCCATCTTTGCTTTCCTCAACTCTTAAGGAAAGAAATAATCCAAGAAGGCATCAGAAAAGGCCTTCCACAGAGATATCTCATCCACATCACCTCTATCCCTATCCCACTCCTCGTACCATTAGTACGCAAAATCCTTGAGCTGGTAAGATGCAAGGTTCATACCTTCCATATTTGTGGCCTGTATCACCCTAAATATTTTCTCCATTTTATCTAAGAAAGCCCGAGGATCCTCCTCTACCTTCACACAGTAAAAATATGAGGATTCATGTTCATAAATTGGCCAACCCTTGTGGCCTCAACAGATAAGACACCGGATGCATCTCGCTCAGCCTGAGCAATAACAAACTAAGCGATAACATGAATCAATTTGCGAAATTCTGCATTAGTCAACTCACCATGAGGAGAACTAGCAACAATCGGGGAAACTCCAGAATAATTAGGGATGGGACCCTGAGATCGAGTCCAAACTCCAGGTGTAGGACGTACCCCATTAAAATCGTCCCCAGATGGGATAGAAGGATTTTCTTGTGTTTCAGATCTACGAGGCATGATCTGAAAGATGAACAAACAAGGATTAGAGAAGATTTCAGGACCCAGACTCCAAGCTTGAAAATAGAATACCAAGAATGTAAACATTCCTAAATGCCTTGTAGCCTCTCTCTTATGAGTGTGGTCCACTACACACTTTTAAAAAAACTTTACTAGACACGACTTTGTGGACTCCCAATTGACCATGAACCTAAATCCATGACACCAACTTGACACGACCTAAACCAGGGCCTTGTCGTAATGGGTATCCCAAGTCCAACAAGGACTGAAGACCGCCCATGATACCCAACCCAACCAACCTACGTGTACCTTAAGTCGGCTAAATTTCAAACATCTAACAAGATAGCATATTAGATCACATGAATACTCTGGGATAGGATTATGACCGTGATGGCCCGACCGAGTCCAACCATCCTATACCAACCATCCAACCATATCGAATCAAACCAAAACCATAACCCCAAATAATAACCAAACCAAGTTCCATAACATACCATAAAAGATAAAACACTGAGAAATTTAGTCCAAAAGTATCAACCCCATTACAAATGCCAATACTAAGGATGACACCAATATCGATCCCGCCCATGCCAACCTATGGTAGTCCCACAAAATCCCAGAACAAAAAAGTACTAAAATTTGATGAGAATATGCCCCCAACCATAGCCAAAACCAATATCCATAAATAAACTAAAGTATGAAATAACATCTATGAAATGGATTCTTCCGAAAAGATAGAAGCTCACCACTTCAATCTAAAAGCTGACCCTAAATGCCCGAGTGTTAAGCATGAGTAGTAGAACGGCTAGTTACTGCATCGCATGGGAATACATCACCCAAAGATGGGTTAGCGGGTGAACGCTAACTCAGGATAAGGATAAAATAATGCCATTTAATAAAACCAAGTACACCATCCATATGCAAGTAAACCATACATATATATATATATAACCATACCGAAAAAGGAAACCGTGTTTAGCATGCATTTAAACCATTAACCTAGGTACGTATATATATATATATAACCATGCCGGAAAAGAGAATCATGTTTAGCATGCATTTAAAACCATTAACCTGGGTACGTGAAACTTAATCATCCTAAAACCACCCAAGGGATATATGGGTCCAGTGTAACCCTCTGAACGGGCCCCGATGCGTGTAACCGCACGAATTAAAGATACCATAAGAGTTTGGGATTTCCATGTACCATTCACTCTCCATGATACATATGTACAATGTACTTAGAGGATTTCTGTGTACCTCATAGTCCTCATAGTATCATATAAGGTTGCCATGACCTACCCCTTGTGTCGGCAAATATGAGTTTCTGATGTTCATCCATTGGACTCCCACCTTCATGGTTTTCTTTCACACCCTGACTTTATTGCTCAATTCAAAATATTTCCAACCAAACCATTATACCATTATCATTAACCAAGGCAATTAGATAGTGGTATCATCATACCGACTATAACTTGCAAGTATTGTCCTTAGAGAAACCTTTTTAAAGATCAAGGGATTCTAATGTACCCATAGATCATATTGTCCAATTAGCTTGGGGGATTCCCATGTACCCCACAAGTGTTCATTACCATATCAACTTGGGGGATTCCTTTCTACCCCGCAAGTATGTTTATTAAGACAAACCATTCATTTAAACCATTCCAAACTATTTAAACCATTAGGGTTCCATCACCAAGTTTAAACCATGCATAAGTTCCATAAAAGTTTAACAATGTAGGGAAAGCATTCTTATAGGTATTTTATCAAACACATTGGAGGCATAGTATTACCAGAACCAAAATCCATTACCATGTAACTATTTTCATGCAACCAATTATCCAAAACCACCATTAAAGCGTATAAAAGCATAAGTAAAACATGGGAAAACCATAACCAAGTATTTATAACAAAAATGCCCTATTTATATTTGAAAACCCAAAACCATACAATTATCAAACCATGAAAATATTGTATAAAAACCATGCCTTTAGTTGGAACTGACAATGAGGGAAGAGAACATGCCTTGATTGACAAAGTTAATGGAGAAAAATCACCAACAAAAGCCCCTAATAAATCTTTAAGATGAAACCCTAGCTTTTCTCTACCCAAAAGACTTTGAGAGACTTATAGAATGTTTATGAAAGCTTCTAAGTGTTAAATAAATAGAATATTAGGGTAAACAACCTCCTAATTAGAATATAAGCTGTGGGGCCTTATTAGAATAAGTGGAGAAATGTCTAGATTTCCCTCACTTAAACTCCCAAAAATCCCGTCATGTGGATACGACCATCCATACCAATCGTACCCTCCAATACGAGTGGTACCCCCCATTCGTACCCAAGGCCATCTCTCTTGGACCCAACACTGTCTAAGGTACGACTCACCCCCAAACCATGTCATTTCCAAGTGAACGACTAGTACCCATGATCTGTACCCCTGGCAGAATAGAATCCCAAGAAGATTGATCACTGCCTACCATACGAATCCATGTTATGACTTATACCTTGGCTTATGGCTCAAGATGATCCACTCATACTCAGATCCAACTTAAGTTACCAATCCTAATATTAAGTGAAGTAACCAAACAACCCGTATCCACCGATATGACTCATACCACCCAAGTCATACCAGAAACCAAATCCACCTTACCAACCAACACTGTTCATCATATGACTAACCCATACCACTCGTATCCCAATGTACGATTCGTTTCCCTTAGTCGTACCCAGTCTAAAGACCAGAACTCCAAAAAATTTTCTAAGTGTCAAAACCCAGGGTATTTTAATTGCATTGATACTCTAACTCAAACCCCAAATCTTACTCTTTTGGTATGATGAAATTCGTATAGATCATATGAATCAATAATGCTAATATTATTTGTAGCGAAAAATAACAGCCTAAATGAATACTGAACTTTGAGGTGCCAATGCTCCGTGAATTACGCTCTCATATATTATTCTAACCAAGAAAATAAATATATACATACATATAAACTTAGCTCATTGTGAAAGTAGATGCCAATAATTTATTGGGTTAGAAATCGAGAGGGCGTCATGCCGAAACTAATAGTTTTAAAAACCACAGAGATGATAATTTAGATGACACAAAACTAAACTAAAAGCATAATATTATTTATGATTTGACCAGTTAGCCTACATATAGAACTTAATATTAAAAAAAAAAACTAATGGGAGAGAAAATCTTCCCCTTAATAAAACTATTAAATAACTACATTGTGGATGCTATTGTGTTATAATTTGTGAAGAGGATCTTCTATTTATAGTGGTCCAAAACCTTTTCTCCAATAAAGACGTTAGCCAAATATGAAAATATTTTATATTTTACTTTATGGTATTACTTTTATTTTCCTTTCAAGAAAAGTAAAACTTAAACTTCGTAAGAAAATCAGGATAAAAACCCTAACAAATCTCTCACTTTCGACTTGATTTTCTTAACAAAATTTGATCCACCTTATTCACATGCATGATCTTCGTTCTTCACATAATCTTCATCATTGTTGCTTGGCATTGTTATGTAGTGACCCTTCAGGTCATTTTTTATATTTTTGCCGTTAGAGACTTTCCATAGTTGTCCCAAGTAATATATGACGTGCTGATACTGCAGTTTGATTACTTGGGAGTTCGTTTGATTTTTAGAGCCAATTCTCCATTTTGAAGTCTTTCCTGGTTTCAAATGGCCACTGGGCGAAATCTTTAGTAAAATGACCTCGAATTCAAATTTTGACTGCGCCAGTAGCTCCAAAATATCAATTTTAGGCTGGTGGATCTTTGGTCTGAGTCCCGAGATACCTGAGCACATTTTGACCTTTGATCAAAAAGTTAAAGAAAATAAAATATGGGTGTGGGGCCCACATTTGATCGAAATGACCTCGGATGAAAATTTTGAGTGTGACATTGAGTCCAAAATGTCGAATTTGGTATGATTACATAGTTCATTTACGTATATGGGATTCCAAACAAATCCCAATCACCCGATCGAACCTATTTTAGACTTGAAAAATCTGGTGCATCAGAAAATCTAGTGCCACCGTGATTGGTAGCTACATCATGATTATGACAAGTCTAATCAGACCAACCTATTGCGATCACAAGGCTTTGGTGGCGATTATTTTTTGCATATGCAGGCCCAATATGGTACGATCGTGACAGCTCAGTCGTGGATAACGACTGCTGAGTACCTGGACTAGGTATACAAGGATTCCTTTTCCACAATTTTGGACATTCTTCATCACTTTCTTAAGAGATAAAAAACCCTACATAGTGTGATCGCTTAAAATTGAGACTTGTGGGTGAATGGGAGCTTGATGAACATTTATTTTCGCAATTATCTTTCGATTTGAGGTAATTCACCCTTTTCATGGTAGATTTTAGTGATTTCTTGCTCAAAACTCTAAAATCTTTAAGGCATGATTTTAGCCCCAATTTAGCTTGGTTTTCACCCATTTTTTAGGCTAATAATTCCTTGAGTATGTAAAAATGTTGGTTTGGTTTTGGAAACACAATTTTCGTAAGTAGGACCCATATGGGGATTTTGATGTGATTTTTGGATCCGAAGCACAATAGTTTAATATAGGTATCGTTATTCTCGTATTGATGAGTATAATGTATTTTTGATAGCTTGACATCTTGAGGAGGCTTCTTGAAATGGAAAAATAACGGTTCATTGAGCTTTTTTTGGCTTCAAGGTAGGCTAGATTTATTCCTTGTTAGATTGAGCTATTTCATAGTATTCTTATGATATTGTATTATATTTGGAATGGGTTTTAGGTGTTAGATTGATGAAATACAATACTTGGGTTAGTTGGACCATTTAGAACATTTTGAAATCGTAGAGTTGAACACTTAGCTTGTTTCCTTATGCTTTAGGTGCATTGGACATTATTTCTCATGTTTAGCATGAGAATGCTGTAGATCATTCAAGATTAAGCAAAAATTCTCTATTTACTCATGCTTAGGGTAAGTTGGCCTTAGTTGCTTACACTAACGAAGGTTGACTTAATTCCATTTGACTTAGTTAATGTATTTGGGAAAGATCTCTACCTTAGGACTAATTGTGGCTTGTTTAACATCTAAAAGTGGATATTAGATACCTTAAGACTAGTTCGGATAGAATTTTCCTAAAATGGAACTCGAGGATTATAAGTAAACTCTTAACCCACTTTAGGCTATGACACATGTTAGTTTTGTAAACCTTTACGCTTATTAGACTCTTGGAAATGTGTATTGAGACAATATTAAGAAATTTTAATATTTGATTATTATGTTGGTTAATGTGAGGGTTAACGTCTATTGATTATGTTATCATTTATACTATCGTTGACACTCCTTATGATGTTGATTATATATATATTTGGTTCAAGTCCGGCTATTGATTATTTATCGATTTAAGTTCAACTATTGATTGTATACTTAGTTCGAGTCCAGAAGATGATTATATTGTTGATTATATACTTATACCCGATTTGAGTACGGAGGATGATTATGACACTATTGATTATTTACAAGTTCAAGTCCGGCTATTAATTATAATTATCAATTCGAGTCCAGCAATTGATTATTTATAGGTTCAAGTCCGACTATTGATTATACTTATCTGTTTGAGTTCGGATATACTTATTATGATACAATGATATACTTATTATGATTAACGATATCGAAATGTGGGTTGAAAATAGTAATTTAACTAAGTTGAAAAGTGAGGAAATGATTATAATGTGGCATGACATAAATGGTCTCTAGTGGTAAAATGACTAGTTGACAAATGATGCCTAGTAGATAAATGATGACTAGTGGATATATGATAACTACCTGATAGTTGAATTAGTGATAAAAGATGGATAGTGGATTAATGGACTAGTTGGTAAATGATGATAAGGTTGCTATATGTTAGTAAATTATGATATGAGGGTTAAATAATGAGTTGGTTATTTGTAGGTGATGAATGGTTGCTTTATTCTATCTTTGAGTGTACTCTCCAGGCATATGCGAATCTGTGATGAGTTATTTACTTTCCGCATCAATTGGCCTATGAGAGACAATTTTGTAGCTATGACTATATGTGTTGATGCTTTATGTTATTTTATTATTTTAAGTCATTTACTTATCTATGCACAATGATGTCGGAGCTATTTCAGTTCTATCTATGCCTTGACTTAGTTATGTTATCTTGCATTTTATCATACTTGTATCATGATTTAGCTTAGTCGACTGATGATGCCTATTAAATACCCGTTGTTTTGGTACTCATACTGCACTTCTGTACCCTTTTGATACAGATCCAAGTACTAGCTGTCGCAATTAATCATTGATTATGCTGTGTTAATTTTTCAAAAATAGGGTGAGCTCTTGGAGTTGGAGCCACTTATTTCCTTCTATCTTTTGATTTTTCAGTCTTTAGTTATCGAGACAGATGTTATTGACTATTCTAAGTCTTTGAGTTGTATTATTATTGAATGCTCTTGTACTTGCTCCACCAGATCGTGGGATGGTATCTTGTATTGATTGCTTTATCTATTTAGAACTCTCTGCTTATTTATAAGTGTTGTTCATTTTCGTCTATGATTGGACATTTTTCACCAAGTTAACCCATTGTGTTTAGCTCCGGATTATGATTTGGCTTACCTACTAGCGGGATAAAGTAAGTGACATAATAAATCGTAAATTAGGTCGTGATCGGTTAAAAATAATATTTAAAATATCATGATTAAAAATGGGTAAAAAATTAATATTTTATCTTAATTTTTAAAGATGCAGCAACCAGAATGTTGAAAATATGATTGACACTTTTTCTCCATATGTAGTTGGACAAAAATCTTTATAATCATCAAATTGGTTGCATCTTGATTTGAAATCGCTTTGAACCTGTCTTTACTCTCGTTTTACCAAATAATTGAACCTTTGAACCATAAGCTTTGATACCTCTTGTTGGATTTGAAATTGAGAGGGTGTTATGCGGAAGCTTAAAATTTACAAATCATAGAGACAATAAAGAAAACAGTATTAAAAATATACTATTGGATATGGTTTGGTCAGTCGACCTACATATTGAAAAATAATATTGAAAAAACATAAATTGGGAGAAAGCTCTCCCTAAACCAGACTCTTTTAACTACTACATTGATCATTGTAGATGCTATTGTGTTATGATTTGAGAAGAGGGTCTTCTATTTATAGAAGTCCAAAACCTTTCCTCCAAGAAAGAGGTTTGCCAAATATGATTTTTTTTTATATTTTGTTTTTAGGAAAAGTAAAAGTAATTATAGTATTACTTTTATTCACCTTTCAAGAAAAGTAAAACCTAAACTTGATAAGAAGATCAGGGAAAAAATTCTTACACAATTTTAATGCTATCTATTTTCAATAAACTAAAACCAATCTTATAGTACCTTAATTTGAACAAATATTGATGTACTAATTGGTTTGGAAAGATTCCATGTAGAAATAGCAAAATACTGAAAGAAATTCTCAAGATCGGTATTATCATTAACACAAGCACACCTACTGTCTTTAATCAGATTAGTTTCTTAATTAAATAATCAAACAATAAAAATCACGATAATAAAGGAAGGTATTTTCTAGTACCAAGAAGATTCATCCTTTTTATTTTTCTTACTGAAAATTATAAAGACTCGTGTTGATAACTTGTTATAAATTAATAAACAAGAAGAAGAAGAATAAGGAGAAGAGAGAAGATATCTTATTCAGTTGAGAGATGATTTACAATGAAGAAAATCCTCTATTTATAGGAAAAATTCCTCCTAATTTCTCACCAAAAAATAAGTGTTCCGAATCTTAATAGATTGTCACTAAATCTTGATAGATGCTCAATATATCTTGATAGATATTCACTATACCTTGATAAACATTCACTATAATGTAATTACATTTATAACACTTTTTCAACTATTTTGTACGATTTCCTCTAACGCAAATGGAAAACAAATACCATAATTTATCTCTCTGTATAATTATACTAGACATCAAAGGCCCGCGCCCAGCAATATATATTATTTTTTGTCTTAATTTATGTGATACAAATGTAATTTGGATAATCAATCATTAATTTAAATTTTTAGTTATTGTGATTTATAATTCTTTTTCTTCTATTCCAATTTAAGTGACACAACTATAAGTTCGAGAGTCAATCGAACATTTTATGTTTTTAAGTTGTTAAATATGTGAGTTAAATGCTTTTAGCATAATTTTTCAATAAGTTATATCTTCCTCTGTCCCATCGTAATTTCTGTGGCACTAATATAATTTCAATAGTCAAACAAATATTTTATGTTGACATATTATTTTGTGTGTATTTTATCTTTTATATTTTATCTTTTATTATAAAATATTATTAAATTTTTAATGCTTAGATGACCATAAAAATTAATTAGGGTGATATAATAAAATCATGATTGAAACAATGAAGCAGACATATCTTAAGTAACTTATAACAACTAATTAGAAGTGATAAAATAAAATTATTCATAAAAAATACATGTGAAAAAAATTTGAATGGGTCTCATATAAGACATCTAATTAATTTAAAACATCGAGAGTTAATTTATTATTTTATATTTATTTTATCTTTTTATTAAATATTATTAATTTGTTAATACTTAAATGACTTATAATAATTAATTAGGGGTGATATAGTAAAATTACGATTAAAACAGCTGAAGAAGATAGTACAAAACATCATGAGTTAATTTATTATTTTATTTCTATTTTATTTTATTTTCAAAATTAATTACGGGTGATATTATAAAACCATGATTGAAACAATGATGCATACATGTCTTAAATGACCTATAACAATGATATAATGAAATTACTATAAAAATACTCATGAAAAAATTTAAATAGGTCTCATATAAGACATCAAGTAGAAATAAAACATCAACAATTAAGTTTTCATTTTATATTCAATTTATCATCTTTATTAAATATTATTAATTATTTTATACTTAGATGACTTATAAGGATTAATTAGGAATGATATAGTAAAATAACGATTGAAGTTGCTAAAACAGGTAACACAAGCAGGCACATCGAAGAGGTGCCTGCTTATTGCCACTTATAAGTAACAATTAATTTTTTATTTTTTATTTAATTTATCATTTTTATTAAATATTATTAATTATTTTATACTTAGATGACTTATAATGATTAATTAGGGATGATCTAGTAAAATAACGATTGAAGCAGCTGAAGCAGACATCACAAACAGACACATCGAAGAGGTGACTGCTTATTGCCATTTATAAGTAAGTAATAACTTGATAATATAGGCAATACAAGCAGGCACCTTGAAGAGGTGCTTGCTTATTGCCATTTATAAGTAATAACTTGATAATATCTCCAAGAATCATATACTCTCCCACGTTTTCAAAAAAATTAGTTGGTTCTTTGTTTTACAAGAAATTCTCAAATATTTTCATGAAGTATCTTTCCTATAAATTAGGTTCCTACACTTTTATTTAGGATTATACTCAAACTACATTCTTAGACTAATTTTGATTTCAAAGTTGATATTCTTTTGTATATTCTTTTGAATGGAACCGGTATATAATGTGATTTTAGTCCTATATTTCTTTTGCTAGTCTAGAATATGTATTATGTATACAATGAGGTAATTGTTGAATTATATTTTAGAGAAAATTATATATATAAAAGATGTTTATGGTAGATATCCACAAATATTATTGCTATTTATTATATCTCAATAGGTTAAATAGATTGTATAAATGTGGTATGTAAATTGATTCCAAACAAAATTAGACCATTGTTTGTAAATTTTCTATACTCTGATTTTCCTTAGTGATTTTGAATTAAATAGCTTGATATCAATTTGTAAAAACATTACAAACACTCAATTGTTTGGAGGTCTTAATAACCAATAATTCGATGATTGAACTGAGCGTGGAAACAACCCATTATGAATTTCATATAATAAATAAATGCATAAATATTTTATAGAATAACCTCTGTTGCAAACAAAATGTAAATCTATATTTTAATGAATTTTTTTCGACGACCAAATAATCTTAGTGATATTGAGTTTCTCTAAGAATATAGTTTTCTGATTTTTGGAGGAAGAAGAAGTGCACACTCGATGAAGAAGCAAAAGAAAGGTAAATTGCACTTTAATTATGAATGAAAAAGATTAGGAAGAATTTTAGAAATTTTTTAGGGATGATTGTTATTCTATTATTAACTGACTACATCTTTTTAGAATGCTTTTTATATATAATAATAGATATTTTTATTATTATTTTGTTATTCTTTATTAAAGACTTTTGCTGTGGAGTGTAATCTAAGAATATTGTTATGAGTTGCAATAAATATTCTAGTATTGTATATATAATTTTTCCCATTAGTGAAAATAATAAAAAGTTAAGTGGGTCAAAAACACCTTATAAAGTATGAATTTTTATGTGTACGTATGCTAATGAAACTTCTAATTTAGAGACGAGATAAATTAAAAAATACATAAACTGTGTGCAACCATAATTAGGATTATGATCTCCAAATTAGACGTAAATTTATTTTCCTCATTTTCATGTTAGAAAAAAGTCATGTAAAATTAATAAGACTCAAGATGTAAAAGTTACCTCCATGATGATGTAATCTTACGGACTCAAATCATAAGGCCTTAAAAGAGCCTTATGACTAAGCTGACGCCGTGACATCTTCCTTATAAGTACCAAACAAGATAAAGAGCCCTCCTTTAAGAAGAATCGAATGATAATCCTAAGTTTATTTGTTATGAATTGGGTATTATTTCTCAATTATAACACGTGATAGCAAGTCACATTCTCGGATGTGGTTGAGAAATCAATACTGATTTATGGGCTAAAAAATCCCTCAAACACCAATCGAGACCTTCTTATTCAAGGGTATCTTCCCCGGTCACTCAATATAGAACATTGATACAAAAAAAAAGATAAGGGACACTAATCCTTACCATTGAAATTTCTCGAAAAACTAGACTCATTATCCCCAGTTATACCATGAAGAACATAATTATAAAAAAGGATTGTGGTGGCTCATTCTAATGGCTAGGTTTCTCCTACATTGATCGAATAGTTACTTTCCATCAATCACAAAATTAAATACAATTTTGAATAGGGACAAGATGCCTGATCTTTAATGGTGAAATATTCCCTTTTGTTTGAATCGAGTGTGGCATCCTCGACCCCACCTGAAATGAATTGAGGAATCTCTCTCTAAAGGCTGATCTATAAGATACAAATAGACCCAAAACCTCATTCGCATCCAGCTACGCGGTAAGATGTAAGCAGAAGTCAATAAAATTAAAAAAAAAGCAAAGAACAAAGAAGGCATAATAGGCACCGACTGAGGTATCCTTTCTATACAAAAAAAAATAAAGGAGACCGAATAGAATGAAAAAGATAGAGAGAGAAAAACATCACTTTCAGATCAAGGAACATGACCTCTTTGAATTTAAAGAGGATCGCATGTTCCTACTTGAACTTTAAAATTCCTTTATTTTTAACTAATCATTATCGAACAAGGAAATGTACGAGAACATTGAAGGATAGGGCATGGCCAGAAGTATGAAGAAAATAGGTTCTTAATTGCAAGCTGCCTCGAAGTGGCAAAATTAAGAAAGTTGAAGGAATTCATTACACTCTTTTCCTTGACCCAAGTTTTGTCATGGAATATTTTTTTGGGTAAGAATTTTAATGATTCAACGAGCAGGGCCGACTATTAAGTAAAGCCAGTGAAGCAACAGATGTAGACTTTTTATTTTAATAAAATATTAATTTTTATTTTTGTATAAAGGTAAAAGTAAACTCATAAAGAAAGATATTTTTGAGATTTGTTGTATTATAACCATTTGGGACTTTGATATGGAGATGAAAAGTTGATTGGACTTTTAAATCGTGATTTTATGTTTTACCTTTTTACTTTTTTTCTTGAAAAACATTTGGAAGATTTTGCCCTCTTTATTTCTTTTTTTTTTTTGGGCTGAAAATACGTTCTTTTTTCTTATAGGTAAAACAAACTTTAACAAACTTTTTTTAACCTTTCTCATTAGCTATATTTATATATCTTGGCTAAAAATTTCATTTACTCCATTCTTTCAATCGCTCAAAGTTAAAGTGCTATATATATTTTCTATCAAAAGAGATTTAGAAAATATCGTTACTTATTGATTTTAAAATGGTATCATTTTTTTTTCAAATTTCAATCTCTGAACGAAGTATATCAAAGCAGTCACAACATATTGTGGAATCTATTCTTCAAAACTTTGAATCAAGTTTCATAATTTCAAATTCTAGTTTTATTTTTTATTTTTTATCCTGTATTTGTTATTTTTATTATTTGTATTGTAGGTATTTTTTTAATTATTTTGTAAAAATTTAAATATTTTAACTAGAAAGTATGAATCCGATCAATCAAAACTCAAAATAAAAATACAAATAATCCTACTAATAGACTAATATCAATGCAATATTGAGAGATTTATTAGTAAAAATGGGACGAACTAGAATGTATATATATATATATATATATATATATATAATCCTACTAATAGACTAATATCAATGCAATATTGAGAGATTTATTAGTAAAAAAGGGACTAATTAGAATTACTCACATAGATTTTTCAAAGAATAAACTCTTTTTCCTAATACACATTATTTTCAAAATTTGGCAAATGAGAAAAGACATGGAAAAACATGGTTGGTCTATTCTAAAGATTTAGATAAAGTATTTTATTTTTATTGCAGATTGTTTAACACAACTTCTAGTACTAGAAATAATAAACTAGCTAAAGAAGATAGTAGAGATTGGAGAAATACTAGTAGTAAGTTTAAAGCTCATGAAACAACGAATGAACATATTATTAATATGAGCGCATGAATTGATTTAACAATGAGATTGAATAAAAGTAGAATAATTGACAAAGATATGCAAGAACAAACTAATGACGATAGAAAACACCGAAAAATATATTGTCAAGAATTGTTATCGTCATAGAAAATCATGCAAAAAATAATTTAGCATTTAGGAAAAGAATGATAAGATCTAGATCTATAAAGAAAACAATAAGAACTTTTTAAATTTAACTAAAATGATTGCAGAATTGATCCAGTCATGCAAGAGTATGTTCGATGAATTAAACATGACAAAATTTATAATCATTATCTTGGACGTAATACACAAAATATTTGTTGGCAAGTGAAATTAAGAATAGAATTATTGAAAAATTATAGAGACAAAAAGTATTTCTCAATCATTCTTGATTGTATCTAGATACAAGTTATCAAGAACAAATGTCTTTTATATTGTGAAATGTAGATATTTCAACAACTCCAATAAAAACTACTAAATATTTTTTAGAATTTTAAAAAGTGGATGATACAAATGGAAAAGATGTTTTTAAAGTTATTGTATAGGAGATAAAAAATATTGGACTAATCGAATTGTGTGCACACCTACTCTAATCCATCTAGATAGGAGAATTTTTGCCACCTGTTTATAAAACATATGAAAGTCATAGAGGAAAAAAATTAAACCTTAGATCTTATTATAATAAAAATAGGTTACAATATTCAATAAACAGAAAAACTTATTTTGAATATCTAGTCTAGCTGGGTACAAGAATTACAAGAGGATTCAAAATACGAATATCTAGTCTAGCCAGGTACAAGAATTACAAGAGGGTTCAAAATACGATCGACTCAGCTTCCACTGTAAAGGGTAAGAGATAGAAGCTACTGGAGATTCCTACCGCATTAATCAAGAAATCCCAACTGATCCTACAATCAGACTATACCTCAAAAAAATATAGAAAGAGTAATATCAGTACAATCACACGTACTGGTAAGCATCATCGATCGGTCCAAGTTAAATTACATAAACACACCATAAATATCCACAATAAAACATCCACTTAAATAATCCATTAGCTAAACAACATTCGTACCATTAATCCTTTATCTCCCTAATTTTATATGTTAATTATCGAAATCTCACTTATTCTCTAACACATTATACTAATCCATCAGCCAACCACCACACTAGATTCAACCCTAAGTATCACCTCCCATACTTTCATCACCTCTAGTTATGCATTAACATTCATTTAATTAATGACTAAATAATAATCACCGTGATGAATCCCAACCCATATTACCCACTCAATTAGCTCAATAATTTATCATGCTTTTTAGGATATACCTACTTGTAGAGATACCCATGCATCGTAGGAATACGTAACCAACTAATTAAAAATCAATACCACTATATAACACTCTATGTACACCTTTACTTAATTATTCTCAACAATATCTACAATCAGACAATTATCATCTAATACAGGAATCTAGAAAGGTAGCACCATGTTTAATGATAACAACGAATAACCGGACATATATAAATCAATAAAAAATAGTTCATCAAGTCAAAACCATGACTAACAATAATAAGTTCAACCTTACCCCAATAACTCTTTCAATAAACTTTAATAGAAAATATACCATTTAGTTATGTCAACAATCTGGACCACTCATTTATCTAAATAATACAATAGCGCAATCGGTTCATTCATTGATCTCAATATATCAACAAAAAAAATAAATAGTTCATCCCATGAATCAAATATTTCAACAATAATATAACCCGATCCACTAAAAGAATCAAATATATTAACAATAATATAATTCGGTCCACTCAAGGAGTCGTCAAACTTATCAATAATATTTACATACATGCTAAGGTTCTTATGATTGCACACTAAACATGGACTTTAGGGAACAATCTCAGTTCATGTATAAAATATTCCAGACATCTATTATTTTGCAACCTTATCGCAACAAATGTGAAGCCACCCTTATTCCAACGTTTTCACTTTTATACTCTTTGAATTTCATGAATTCTGTGATGGTGATCCTTATCAGTGTATCTCACCATATAAATTCATGTCACATCATATGAAATTACAATATAAGATAATACAACCACATTTGTATTTCAAACAAGTCTTTTTACACTCTCCTTTTAGGTGACTAAACCACGTGTAACATTATCCAATCAGTTAATATGCATGTTATGCATTGTAATAAGTAAACAAACACTCCAATCACTTGATCAAACTCGAGATCATAATTTCATGTAAATAATAATTATTATTTAATGCACAAAATTAAAAGTATCGCCGAAGGCCCAATAATAACTTATAATTTAGGCCTTATTAATTCATATCAATAAAATTTAAGTATTCATTTTAGAAGTGCACATTTAATCAAATACAGTCTTCAACAAGTACAATAATCAATATTTTATATAACTATAAGTTCTTGCATGATTCTAGTAGTTCTCATGATTTATTTGAGATGTTAAACAAGGTTATTTGGTGGCTAGAAAGGTTAGAAATGAGTTGGGAAGTGTTCAGTCTTTAGATGTGAGTTTTGGACATTAAAAAGTTGCATTTATGTAATATTTTAGGTCCAACCCATTAGGATTATGCCACGATTCAAAGAAATAATTGTAGTTCATTTTTAGTGATTTACCATGCCAATACCGTACCACGACGACTGGGTATCTCGTTCAGCAGCGTGGCATGGTTAACCCCATCCAGATGCAAAATTATGTTATTTTCTTTCATTTTTATGAGGATAATTTTATCTTTTGGCCTAAAATGCTCTTTATAACCGATGTAAATCCATTTCTCTCAACACTTGAAAATAAATTCATCTTTTTCATTTCTTCCCAAGTTCAAGAACTGCCAAAGCAAGGGTTTCCCCAAATTCAACTCTAGAGTTTCAAGGAATTCTTAAGTTTCAGGTATGTGAGATTTCAACAAGCATTTTTTTCATTTGCGTGCCCAAAAACTTCACTTTCATTAACAAATTTTGAATCTAATAACTAGGGTTCAAATCCAATTTCTCATAAACTTGAATGTTATGCCTTCCTATGAAACTATTTATACAATCTTACTAAATTCGTGAACTTTTTAGTTTAAATATGACTCTATTAACTTAATTGAACTTATTCTCTACAATCAGTTAGTTTCGATATGAAATCCTTTGATTTAATAATTATTATAGAATTTAAACTATTTGATAAGATTAAATTCCCTGATCTCAGACTTGTATGAATCTTATGAATTAATCTATAAATATGAACAGAAATAGAAACATAGTTTATATTTATAAATAACAAACTAGTTATGCTTATTTCATGATAAATTTTATATATCATCACTATAGTTTTGGGATTAGTATTGAGCACAAAACTGACACGATTTTGTGTATCTAAGTCCTAAAATTATGCACCAATGTAGGTATTTTATTTTCTCAAATAAGTGCAGTTTAGTATTCATGTCACCCATGTCTTTATATCCCAACAAGGTATATTGAATTCTCTCCAAGGGGTGTATATATTAAATTCCATGTTTAGCTTATGTGGTTTATATCAGTTAATAGAATCTCCACATTAAATCAGTTTTACAACTTAAGTATGTATGTATCCCTGAATTTTATGTTTTGTACTTTCTCTGTATATGATATTTCAATTTTAGCTTTACTTATGAAATGGTGAGTCTTTATACACTTAACTTTCATATTTTTATTATATGATTCCCATTATTTTTTCATGTACCACGCATACCCCATATACTCCATACATTTGTATTGACCATATAATTTTGTGCTCTGCATCCTATCACGATGTATGTTCTGGTGCATGCCCTCAGCACTATGATTAGCTACGGTCACCAGTGGTTACTCCAATTTAGTTGGTAAGTCCTTATGTTTTGAGGACTATGGTTATGTTTTTATTTATTTTAGTAGTTCAGGTTATTATTCATTTCAAACTTTCATGACTATGGGCCGATTGAGGGTCTGTTCCTGTGACTCTTTAGTAGTTTAGAGACTTGTCTAGACTGAGTAGAATTTCTTAGGTTATTTTCATATTGGGATTTTTTCCAGTTAGTATTGATAGATTTCATACTTGATATTTCTTATCTATGTTTTTTTGAGCAAACATTAGCTTTCTCTCATGACTTTAAGTTGTTTGAATATAGTTTCGTGTTATACTAGGTGCCACGAGTTAGCTTTGGGCCACTTCTAGTCCTAAGCATTGTGTGACGTCTAGGGGTAGTCTCACGACATTACAATAATCTTATTAGGTGTGATTAAAAACTCATCTAACAATTCAACCTTTTAATCATGCATAATCTAAACCGAGTTTTTAACTACATTTAACCATCACCTACTAAGTCACGTGTAACACAAATATCCACATAATATTTTAGAACTTATTTAGAACCTTTATTATCTGCATACACATCCAACCTTCTATCTTAACCCTAAGTTATCACCATGATTACTCCACTGTCTAATATTCTTACTTTACACTATGCCACCAATCAACCCTCAATCAATATTCATTAGTTTAACAACAACTTCTAAGCTTATCATTATGCGAATTATCTACAAATAAATTTAGCATGAACAAATAATAAGCACCTTCTTGAATAACACTTCAACATGGAATACCACACAATTGTTATCCACGTATTTGAAGTTATTATTTTAGCCAACCCAACACTGTGTCTGAAGTCCTAAACATGAAATCTTCCATCAATCTATGTTATGCATATATTTTCTAATCCGGGTCTATGATACTTAATTAAACCTAGCCTACTTGGGCACCAACTAACTGCTATGGAGGTATGAACGCAAACTTCTAACTCCATTCTAGTGATTTTTGACATGGAATTGAGAGAAAATGATAGGTTTTTCCCCATTCATGCATATACCTTCTTGTTCATTGCTCCAGAGCTTTAAGGAAACCCTAGGGGGTTATTAGAATGAAACCTCATCATATATGTAACTAAAATGGAGAAGGGAATGTAAAGAAAATGGGGGACTATTTTTGGTCCTTGACATCCCAGTATAGCGACCGGTAGGCTGCTACTATTGCTTCGCTATAGTGAAAAAATTTCCACTATAGCTGAATGAAGCCAGTCCATAAAAAATTTTAAATTCTGAAATTATTCAGCTAAGTCTTTTACACAAATAATTAAAGATGTTTTCAAAATTCCCAAATTCTTTCTCTTTGAATTAGGTAACTTTAATAATGATGGAACAATTCGTTACAACCGATACTAATTTACCCATATTTGTCCCCAAACCATCAAGTTAGGAAAAGAATGAAACAAAACACACTCAGCCATTAATGACTACTCATTGATTATGAAAACATAATACTCACCTTGCTCATCAAATTCACAAAATATCTCGCTAATTTTAAATCATATTTTTAACTACTCCATTCCTTTCCTTAAATAAATTTTGCAATCATAAATTGCACGAGATCATTGAACAAAATTTTATTTTTGAGTTCCCAAAATGGCTGGGGACTCACTCATATACCAAGAGATCAAATAAATTCAAAAATTAAACAACCAAAAATTCCTGCCCCAAGTGAACTAGGTCCTGCTATAGCGGGAATAGTCCCACTATAGCAGGATGCATGCCGCTATAATGGGATAGAATAGTTTAATGCTTTGAGAAATGGTTTCGCAACCATTTCTCAAACTTCACATACTAAACCTCCCCTCCTCTCTTCGATTACTTTTCTCCTGATGTCGAAAATATGGTAACTATCACTATAATTCTATTTTTTACTTATTACTCATATTATTGTAGGAAATTGCTTGAATTTGTAGAAATAGAGTAAGTTTAGGGTTATTTTTTAAAGTCAAAATTTTGTATTTATTTGAATGAATTTTTGAAGCAAGGTTGCTTCTCTTATGTTTACCATGCTCCTATGTCATTCTATACGTTATAATTATGGGACTTATGGCCAATTTAGTATTGAACAAGTGTGGAATGTGAGGGGTTGTTTTTGAATTTGTTCATGATGATTTGAGAATGTTTAGGAGTTTAAACATTCAATTTTTTTTGCATATACTAGTCCTAAGATATTTCCCCATACTGATCTGTGCTTAAAATGTTAATAAATGGATAATTTTCCCAAGAGATGCCATTATTACATTATTTGAGAATTAGAGAAATGAAGGCCACTATAACAATCTCATCCCCCTATGGAGGCCATACCATAATAGTAATATTCCTGCTATAGTGGTCCTATGGTAGCAGATGCAACCCACTATACAGGGAGGCAATTAGGCAGTAGCCTTCTTCCTATTTCTTATATTTAGCCTTTTTCTAAAACTAAAATTCTTTAATATTTCTATAGGGTCTAGTTTACTTTTGCATGATTTTTGAAGGATTACTATCTCAATGGATGACAACTAAGAAAATGCTCTTCCTATTTTTGAAAGAATTCCTGACCAGAATTGTTGAGATTTATTTTTAGAATATCAAAGAATGAGATTCTACTATTAAAGGGGATTCCTTATGAGGGGTATTCCTGAGGCAACACCAAAGTTCTACAACTAGCTCTAGGATTCTTAGTTGGATGCCACTAGTAGAGGCTCTTTGCGATGGGGTCTCGGGTTAGGTTAAGGAGTTTTATGCCATTCTTTTAACCATGATTTGAGATGATCCAAACCCTAATATATACATTCAAGGAGTGGATGTCCTCATGTGTGCTTAACAAGGAGCTTGATATGCCAAATATCTCTAGTATTGAGTACCAGGAAAAGGCCCAGGAGATAAATATATGGTGGCTATAGGATATTCTAGTAGCAGAGGCTGATAGGGACAAGGTCTACTGGCCTAGTACATAAGGTTTTAGGAGTACTAAATTGCTGCATATGCTTAGAGTTGGGTGAACTTGGTAACTCGGAGGATCCTTCCTTAGGTAACACTTATGATGTGACTTACCTCGAGATCTGGTGATAGATTGAGCCATGCAATAAATAATGTTGAATTTAGGGGCACATATTGTGTTGTATTGGAAGGACTTCTATTGGGGCAACAAAAAGTCCCCTTACCTTCCTGACCTAATTTTAGAGTTTTGCCGATGTGTAGGAGTTCCCCAAGAGTATACTGATAGGGTCCTATACGGAGACACACTTCTACCCCATTAAGGTTAAGGGTGATTCATCCCAGAAAAAGAAGAAAAATATGGGAAATGTGAAAGTAGCAGAGTTGAAGAGAAGGATGATGACTATGCCCTTCCTACCCAACTCTCAATTTTCCTTGGGTACCTAGATCGGGACCTAAATGCCATGTAAATGTTTCCATATTAGAATTACTTGTATCCCTAGTGTACATCCCCTTCTATCTCAATATCCCCACCCCGCACTACCCAAGACTATGCAGAGCTCGAGAGAGAGCTAGATAAAGAAGAGAGAAAGAGGTGCTCCTAACATTGTATGGTTTCCCGGATATGAAAGCCGCCAAGGTCACGTTCAAGTGTGCTATCCCTGAAAATGAGATTCCCAACTGGAGGTAAAGGATGTACAAAAGTTCTTCTTCCTAAGTAACTTAGAAAGAGAAAGCCGCCACCCCACAACCAAAAAAGAAGAGGCATCCAACTTAGTCCCCTGATGTATATCATCCTACTTCCCGTCCTCCTATTTACTACAGATATTTGGAATTAGGTTTCCCCTATTTGGGGCATGTAACAAATAATCTTTTTTTTAAAAGAAAAAAAATTATTCTGCACATGGATGCTTATTTTTTATTAGACTAGTGGTGAATGCATAATAATTATCTTATACTATGCGATTTTGATTGAACATGTGGTAGCTTATAGCTTGAATTAGTATTTTGAACAAGTTAGGAATGAAATACAAGACAAGAGAAAATAGAAAAGTGATTCTATCCTAGCCCATCCCGCTACAGTGGCCCGTATACTGCTACCACAATGCTAATATAGAAGGAGTATTACTGCTAGAACTATCTAATAGTTGCAAGATAGTGCCCGCTATGGAGACCTAATATAAGTGGCCAAGAAAATTTATGTTTGCTTAGGGGAAAATAGTGCATGGGTACATGAGAATCAAATGCAAAATCTAGTTAATGACTACATGGGTAGGCTTGTTTAGGGGTTTTGATGTTGCTTTTTCAACCAAACACAAAAATGTTACCCATAGTTCCTTTTGGATACCTCATGGGTGTAACAAACAAATCAAACCAAAACCTCAATTGGGCATTCCTGTTTCTAGGAAGACGACCAAGACATAGAAAGTTCACTATCCATGCTTATGTCTAAGACAATGAAAAGGAACAAGCTAACATCTAATCTATTGTTCACAAATACTATTCACCCACATCCTTCTTTCAAGGATGATGTACAATTTTGGGAAATTGAGGCTTTCACCCACAACTTCCAATTTAGCAATCAAGTATTTGTGAAACCCATCATCATCAACTAAGAATTTACACTAACAATCAAAATCCACACATATTTTTACCTTATTCAAATATAATCCCAAGTTGAATATTTATCTACTCATGAAAATAAGAAAAAGAGCATTACCCAAATTGACATTCTGAGACGCCCTGGGTTTTTGCCCTGGGAAATTTCCTGAGCTTTGAGCTCACTGAACTTGTAACAAGTCATCATACGAGTCATATGGTGTGGGTATGGGTCAGGTGACCCAAGTCGTAAGGTGTCAAGTGGGCGATGGTTAGTTTTGTGTTGTGGGTATGACTTGGTGGGTACATGTCATATTGTTTGGTGATAGGTTGTTAGGTTGATCCTTCACTTAATCTGAAACTTAGTAATTTGACTTGGATCTGAGTATGAGTGGCTCACTAAGAGTCGTGAGGATAGGGCCGAGTTGTATAGTCTAGCCGTATGTTGTACAGTGTCCAACCCCTTTTGATTCTGTCTTGGGTACGATTGTACCATATGAGTCATATGGTCTGTTCATGAGTTGGGAAAGTGATTCGTATGTTTGAAAAAATGTGGTTTCCTACTTTTTATCTTGGATACGATTGGAGGGTACCACTCGTATGATGTGGGTACGAATTGAGGGGTCCAATCGTACTCACCTGTGGGAATTTTTACTGTTTAAGTTGGGGGTATTCTGGACATTTCTCCTCTTAAATCCTTTTAACCCCATGACATAAAACCCCTTTTGGGACTTTATTAACCTATTATTCTCAATCAAACACTATCTAAACACTCTCAAATCTCTCTCAAGCTCTTAGTTCAAGCAATAGGCTAGGGTTTCATCAAGTTACTCAATTAGGGGCTTTCAAGAGTGATTCTCTCCATCTTCATTGGTGTCTAAGGCATGTTACTCCTCCCTCATTGTTAGTTCAACTAAAAGCATGCATTAATGAATGGTTTTTCATGGTATTATTGTGGTATTATTTTGGTTTTGAAATAAATGTTAGGGGTTTTGGTTGTTCTTGATTGGATAATGTTTTCCCTTATTTTCTTATGATTTTTCATGTTATAATTATTTTTGAACATGTGGTTGCATGGGAATGGTTAATTCATACTTGGTTTGGCTTTTGAAAATTATATGCCCTCAACATATTTGTTAAAATGCCAATGAGAATGCTTTTCTCACATATAACCTTTGCATTGGATAAAAAGGTAATGGAAACTAAATTTTTTTGGATGGTTTTAAATGATTTGAAAAGGCCTTTGTGGCCATGGTCTTAGTCTAATTGGAAACTTTGGAGTCAAATTGGTTTAATGGCTTTGGTATGGTATAAATGGATAGACTTGGAAGCTTTAATTATGGTATAATGATACCAATGGTTAATGCCTAATAAAAGACTCCTTGAAAAATTATTGTACTGTGTAAATGGTTTTAATATGGGCTTAAAGAGGGTATGTGTGTATCAAAGTCATGGAAGATAGAGGTCCCGAGGCGACAAAAACTAGAAACTCATATTTGTCGATATGTGGTTTGATCTTGGTGACCTTGTGCTTGATGTCACATTTTATATTTGGGGGATGTACTAGTCATCCCAGGTTCTTTTCTCTGGTCATGCGGCTTCATGCACTGGGGCCCTTTCAGCAGGGGGAGATGAACCCATATAACACGTGGGTGGTTTTAGGAAGACAAAGCTACACAACCCAGGTTAAAGGTTTTAAATGCATGCTAAACTCGATTACCTTCCCTGGCATAGTATACATGTATATATGTATGTAATTACATATTTTATTTACTTTGATTTTGAATAATGACATTATTTTATCCTTATCCCTAAGAACATGTTAGTGTTCATTACTCTAACCATCTTCGGGCACTGTATCCCCATGCGATGCAAGAACCGACCATACTACTCCTTGATGTTGAGTGTATTTATGTACTCTAGTGTAGTTATCCTAGCTTATTTAGCCTTGTTTCAAGGATAATTCATGTGCTTTATGTGTTTATGATGATATAAATAAGCATGTAAGGGCTCTAGTAGATGTTTATAAGGTTTAAAGGTATTTCGAAACAAGTTTGTGCTTAATTGAGTCGCTTAGCGTTAGACGAGAAAACTAGTGTTACTATCTTGAGCTAGGTGTCGTTCTAGTTAGTCTCGATGGATTATAGTGTGTTATATGAGTTCCTTATGATGTTAATATGTAATATAATGTGGAAAAACTTTTTTAGAGTGTGCAAAGTTCAAATAAAATAAGCCAAGAGTCAACAGTACATTATAGAGTTAAGTGGTCGAGACTAGTGCTTAGATTGGGCTTTTAATTCTTAGTTCTTGTTGTTATGATGTGATGAACTATAATCTGTGATGTTTAATAATGTATGATGATTTAAGGGTTGATGTTTATGATATATTGATAGGATACAAGCTGAAAAACAAGGCAAAACGACACCACAAGCAAAGGAGCAAGTGGAGGAAACACTTAGACAAATATTAGATCGATTGGCACATTCCAGTGGATGCCCATAATTTTCACACGTTTCCCCCTCCATTGAAGTGATATGGAGCATGCGTAACACCCTAGGAACGGTGCTATAGAGCCTACGGCACACCTGGTAGTGCGGTGCAATGCAGCCCGCAGTGCATGATCCATTTACATGCCGGCAAAATTCCCTTTACTATAAATACATGATCCTACACACTTTTACAAGTATCTTTGGAAGTCTTGGAGTATTTGGAGGCTGCTGCAACTAGTTATTATTAGGTTTTCCATTCTTTAAATTAGTTTCTTAATGGTTTTGATCATTCATACAATTATCTGGATGATGATTATGTCTATTAGTGTAATACCCCATACTTTTCCTAGATCAGTTCGGCTCCTAGTTGCATGTATAAAAGACTTAAAGCCAGAAAATTTAACGAAGTGTTGGGGACTTAGTCTTATTTTTGGCCTCTTAACTTCAAGGATTTTTAAATAGGTCTTCCCGTCCCCGAGGCATAAGTTTTTAAGTTAATTCATGTTCAGGGGTGTAAGGAGCATGTCTCGGGGATGTTTTGGATTTTTCGGACAAGGATTGGGTCGTGTTTGGATTTCAATTCCAGCAACTCACTGTGATAGCATCACGTCGCGCTGCTTATAGAGATGCGACACTCACCGTATCATGGTGCCCTTCTAATCGGCGTTTCAGTTATGAAATTAAATGTCTGAGGGCAAATTGAGTCTTTTACCCTCAACCCAATTCGTAAATACATGATTTAAAGCTTCAGTTAGGGCATTATTTACCCATATTCTCCAATTTTCCTCTAAAAAACAAACTGTAATCATTCCCCAAGTCCATCAAATTCAGCTACCTCCACTTCAAGAGAACGAAGAAATCAAGTTTCCAAATCCAAGAACCTTTAAGGAAGCTTAAAGATTTGTGTTTCTCTTTCAAGATTTAAGGTTTAAGGTATGTGTGTTGTTTATCCATGGGCCCTTTTCACCCATGGAGTCCAAGAACGGTTTCAGATAAACCATAAGCATTGTCATTCAATTAGTTATCATGATCAGTTGTTTGCTTAGTTAAGCTTAGTTCAATATACTAATTAGTGTCATTCAGTTGGGAGTTAGATTTATCACCGAGCGAATCCAGGAATGGGGGAACACCTGCCAGTAGAGGGTGTAACCTTTAGTAGCAGTCCCTTAGCTTTAGAACTACGTAGCAAGTGCAGGTTAGAGATATCAACCTACCAGTTGAGGGTTTATAAAGTGTTCACCTACTAGTTGAAGGTAAAACATATGTCATTAGAGCACCTTCCAGATGAGGGTGAATCATTAGTGGATACACACAACTATTTTTAGTACCCGTGGCACGGTACTGACACTCTTCCAACTAAGGTTACAGGTTGGACCCCACTCAGCTCAGATTAGAGCATGTCAGTTAGATGATACCTCCCCTAATTCCAGTTCAGTATTTAGTACAAAATTTAGTTCAGGTTGCTTGACCATAGCATACAGTTCATTAGTTATTTAATTACCATATTTCAGTATTTAAGTTTACAAACTATTTCAGTATCATGTTATATGTTTGGTGATGCATTCTTAGATTTTACAATTTTCATGCATCTTATGCATCAGTTAAATCATGTTATTCAGTCAGTCATTATCTCATGCTATTCAGTCAGTTAGTATTTCATGCACATGAACCTATGTATTTCAGCCTAACTACATCTCATATACTAGTGCATTCAAAGTACTGATCAAATACTTTTCTTTGTGATATGATGTCTTATATCATAGGCTTGGACGCTCAGTTTCTTGACTGCGCTTAGATAGTTCAGCTTACCCACAGCAACAGTTGTGGTGAGTCCTCCTATGGCGAGGACCTGTTATGTTATTTTTTTATTTTTGCATTTTTTTCTAGTTAGTTCAGTTTGGAGTTAGTTGGGGCCTATCCCATCAACTCTTGTCACTCAGTTTAGAGGCTTTCAGATATATAGGCAGTCAGTTAGAAAGTCAGTTGGTTTTATCATATGTTTCAGACATGTTTTGATACATATTTAAGTATCCAGTTTTACATTATCTTATCAGTTTTTAAACCTTATGGCATTGGCAGTTTACTTCCACATATGTGTATTTTGTTATTTTATTCAGTGCTTACAGCAGGTACCTGCTCATGGGTTAGCTTGTGGTCACTTGTGACTCTAAGCACCATTTTTGTGACTAGGGGGTAGACTTGTGTCGTGACAAAACTTGGTATTAGATCCTAAGGTTTTACAGTGTCCTAGAGAATTTGAAATCTATGTTGAGTAGAGTCTTGTGCTTGGGTATGAAACGCACCACACTTATGGACAAGAGGCTACAAGACTATTTTAGGAAAAGTTTCCCTTTTTCAGTATTCATATCGTGAGAATGAGCATGAGCTCTATTTAAAACTCTCTTTCTGACTCATCCTTCCTTTCATTTATAAAAAATGCCTCCCAAAAAAATAACGAAAGAAGAAACAGGAAGCAATCCGCACATCTTCCTGTTCAGGAAGATCCCCTAAAAGAGCATATCTCTCACACCAAATTCAGAGCTACTTTCACTACCCTAGATCATTTAGTTATTGTTTAGAATAATCAACATATTATTGTCCTATCTAGGCTTATGGTTTATGCTCAATAGAGTGAGGAAAAAAACCATAGGGAGAAAGAGAGAGAGAATACATGGGTCAGAACAGGTAGTTTTAAGTCAAGGTTAAAGAGTGGTAAACCATTCCCAGTTCCATAAAAAATCCTTAGCCTTAGCTCCTTCTTCAACTTATGATCCAGTGCTAATGTTCAAGAATGACAATCGGGATAGAGCGCTAGGCTCTAAGCCCCAGGGTAGCATGAATAGTGGTCGTACTAATCTGCTCTGCGGGAGGTCTGGTGGAATCATCAGGGTATGTGTAGGGATGGTAGTGGTGTGTGTTTTAGATATGGAAAGCCAGGCCATAGAGTTAGAAAATGCCCCAGGTGGGTCAGCATAGTCAGCACAGTCATTCCTAAGTTCCAATTGGTCACCCAACTCAGTAGTGTGACATTTCCAGTACAACCAGTGGACAACGCCAGAATAGGCTGTGTGCATTTCAGTCCTGATAGGATTAGGCAAGTTGTCCTGATATCATTACGGGCATGTTACAGGTCTTTCATCTTCATGTGTATATTTTATTAGACCCCAGAGCCTTACTTTCTTTGTAACCCCTTATATAGCTGTCAATTTTGGTGTAAGTATCGAAACACTAGTAGTGCCCTCTTTAGTGTCTACCCCAGTAGGTAAATCTATTACATCCAAACGGGTATACAAAAATTACTCGATTACTGTATCTCAGAAAATCACTTCAGTAGATCTTGTAGAGTTAGAGATGACTGATCTTGATGTCATTCTCGGCATGGATTAGCTCCACTTATACTATGCTTTAGTTGACTATAGAAATAAAATCATCTAGTTTCTATTTCCCAATGAACCAGTCATTGAATAGAGGGGCAGTACCTTAGTTCTTAGGGGTCAGATGTGTTTTCAGATCCCTCATCAAAATCCTATGATAGCATATGATCTAGAGTTAGAAGCATGAACCGAGAAGTTTAGCAGCAGTAAAGTAGGGATAGTGTTATCTGAATTTGGTGAATTATGTATCCATGGAGCCAGTTGTATGGAAGGTAAGCCAGTAGGCTTAAAATAGTGTATGCAAGAATCTAAGTCATTATGATGATGCGGGTGTTCTTATATAGTACCCTTGAGTGCTAAGTTTGAATGAGGCTAGTAATGTAGTAATTGATGTTCTTACTAGCTAAGTTATGGACTATAGGATATTGTGTCGGATGTCCAAGAGTAATGGTAATTCTCATAGTTTAGGGAGAAATATAAGTTTAGAGATGTGACATTAGTAGGCTATGATGGAGGTTAGTATGGTTCATTAAATATCTGGGGACATCTATTTTAAGTGTTAGAATATAAGTTTGAATCTTTGAAGATTGAGCAAATAAAAAGGAGAGATGAAACTCTAGATGGTGTGAACTCATGGTATGGTGGTACTCACGAAGATCCTAAGTTAGTCAGTGTTTAAGTTATTATGTGATGACTATTGTAGCTATCAAAAGTTAAGAGTTATATCTCAGAAGGGAGTATTAGCAGCAAGTTTTGGACTTTCAAGTGTAGTCTTTCAGGGTGAATTTGTTACTAATGAGTATTGTCATGTTTTGAACCTTAGAGTAAAGTGGTTGCAGTTCAGTTTAGAGTTTATCAAAAGGGTCCTGCAGACCTACAGTGATGGCTTATGCTAAGGGGGAGATGATAGAATGAGTAACCAAGTCAGGCTCTCAGATTCTATTAGTGATGCTAGTACATTGTAGAATAGTAGTGAGGGAGGATGATTCCCAACCCATTATTATTTCTGTATTTATACTTCCATTATCATGATATATACTCATGCCTTACATGTTAGTTCCCTGATCATAACTCTAATTCACAGACTTTCTATAGAATCATGTACGTTTCCAGTTCTTAGTATAAGGAGTTCTAGTTTGCTCATCTGTACGAATCATATTCCATGAAATTTATAAACTCCAAACTTAGGTCATGTATCTCATGACTTATGCTTTACGGTATGTTTAGTTCCAGCACTCATGCTATTCTCTTAATGATGATCAGCGAAATTTAGATTATGTCATGTATATCATCAGTTTTATCTCTATAATGAATCCAGGCCGTGGATAGTCTATTTCTCAGGCCTCAGTTAAGCATCCAAGTTATGCATAGTATTCTTTCATGCTTCAAGTCCTCATGATCTAACCTTTCAGTGACCTCTCCTTATGAATGGTAGTGATGATGAACAATTGTTTAGATGGGAAAGAGTAAATGTTTCTTGTTGGGAAATTATTATTGTATGCTTGTTTTAGTTAAGGCTGTGTAAGTGTGAAGTAAGATTGAGGTCACGTTTTTGGTATATGTCATGGCTAGCTGAAGTTTTATGTGTGATTTTCTTAAGAATAACACATGTAAGTTGTTAATGATAGAAGTATTATAGAGTATGGAAAAGACACTTTGATGGATTTTTTCCCTAGAAGTTCATGTGTGGTTATGATGATAGGCTTTAACGTCATGTTGGTGTATATAAGTGGATGGGTGTATTACGCGTTAGTGCATTCCTAGTAAGAGGTTGAAATTTAGTTGTTGAAGTGGTAAGAAGAATTATTCTCGAGATGAGAAGTTGTAAAAATGCAGGATGTATTGAATTCATGATTCCAACTAGTAATACAGTGTTATGGGTGCACTTTATAGATTCGAGTAGGCTTGAACATATTGAGAGAATTCAGTTTAGCTTAGACTTCAGTAGATAGAGTTATCAATGCCCATGTGAACATTTTCAGTAGCCTCAAGTGAAGTACGGTATTGTAGAGGAATGTATAGTTGAGGGAGTATTTGAGTAGTCTTTCTAACCTCGAGAGTAGCAATTGCATTGTCTAAGGCATAGCAATTCTAGTTTATGTTTCATAGGCCTATGACCCATGTTACATAGTTATAGTCTTATTAAGTGTCCTTAATCATATATCTTATTTAGGTCATCCCCATGTTCTTTGCTTCCTACTGTTATTATAGCTTCTTAGAAAGAGTGTTGAAGAAATACTTTAGTTGAGTATAAGATTTCACTATAATTCAGTCCGTGTAGACAACAATTCAGTTTAGCTGTCAGACAAACAAGTTTCCATGTTTTTTCCATCTTCTGATCTAGTCGTACTATTAGAAGTTTCATGAATATTACCATTCCAATAGATAGTTTGTTTGCATCCATATAAATTGTGAATTCAGTTTAGTTCATGCATCATGATTCAGATTTAGATATTCAGTCATAATTCAATCCATAAGTGCCTAGTGCATAATCTCAGTCTTTCCTTAGTATTTTAGCCAAATCAGTATCATTCGGGAGACGAATAATTCCAAGAGGGGATGTGGTAGTACCCTGGGTTTCCATGTCCTAAACCTCTAAACTTTTCTTCACAAAACTAGATCTAGGCTAAGGCAATAATTACTCATAAGATGATTCTCTCATTCCTATCTCAGATTTGTAATCATTCTTATGTCATTGCATATATTCAATGAATCAGTTCAGCTCATGATATTCAGTTCACTTATCATGTTGCAGACTCAGTTATGTAATCATGATTTCCATTATGCATGTTCAGTGTATAAACTCAGTTTCTTCAGAACTCTCAGCCTAATCAATGTCATTCAAGGATGAATGTTCCCAAGGGGGAGATATTGTAATACCCTATACTTTTCCAAGTTAAGTTCATCTCCTAGTTACATGTATAAGAGGATTAAAGCCTGAAAATTTCACTAAGTGTTGGGACTTAGTTTTATTTTTGGCCTCTTAACTTCGAGGATTTTTAAATGGGTCTTCCTGATCCCGAGGCATAGGTTTTTGGTTAATTCATGTTCAGAGGTGTAAGGAGCATGTCTTGGGGAAGTTTTAGATTTTTCAGAAAAGGATTGAGTTGTGTTTGGATTTTGATTCCAGCAGCTCACAATGATAGCATCACGTTGCGCTGCTTATAGCGATGAGACACTCACCGCATCGTGGTGCCCTTCTAATCGGTGTTCCAGTTGAGAAATTAAATGCCTGAGGGGAACTTGAGTCTTTTCCCCTCAACACAATTCATAAATCCACAACTTAAAGCTTCAGTTAGGGCATTATTTGCCCATATTCTCCAATTTTCCTCTCAGAAACAAACCCTATTCATTCCCCAAGTTCATCAAATTTAATTACCTCATCTTCAAGAATGCCAAGAAATCAAGTTCTCAAATCCAAGAACCTTCAAGAAAGCTTAAAGATTTGTGTTTATCTTTCAAGATTTAAGGTTTAAGGTATGTGTGATTTTTATCCATTGGCCCTTTTAACCCATGGAGTCCAAGAATCACATTTTTATATCAAATTATGAGTTTTTACATGTTTACGATGAATTGTCTCCATGAAATTGTTATTGATTTTGATTACAAGTTATGTTACAAGTGTTTTTCGATGGAATGAGCCCTTATATGATCTGAATATTGAAATCCTCGTGTTAAATACCTAATGCATGGTTTTAGTATTGTAACTATGTTTTCAAACACATGTTTTATCCATTCTTGTGCTTAAATTCATGACTCCCATGTGTTTGATAAAATGTCTAAATGTTGGTTTTTGAGTAATGATCCTTTATTCTGGTTTTTAAAGCTTTATATATCCTTACTGTTATTTTTGTTAAGTGCTAGAGGGTTATGAATACTTGATACTTAGCTATTTACATGATTTCATTATACTTAAAATGGTTTCAGATAAACCATGAGCGTTGTCATTCAGTTAGTTATCATGATCAGTTGTTTGCTTAGTTAAGCTTAGTTCAGCCCAGTAATCAGTGTCATTTAGTTGGGAGTAGGATTTAGCTCTGAGCAAACCCAGGGATGGGGGCTCACTTGCCAGTCGAGGGTGTGACCTTTAGTAGCAGTCCCTTAGTTCCAGAACTACGTAGTCCAGCGTAGGTTAGAGATATCAAGCTGATAGTTAATGGTTGATAAAGTGTTCACCTACCAGTTTAGGGTAATACATATCTCATTAGAGCACCTTCCAGATAAGGGTGACTCAATAGTGGATCCACATAGCCATTGTTAGTACCCGTATTATAATACTGATACCCTTCCAATTGGGGTTACAGGTTGGACCCCACTCAGATCAGATAGGGGCATGTCAGTTAGATGATACATCCCACAATCTCAGTTCAGTATTCAGTACAGAATTCAGTTTAGTTTGCTTGACCATAGCATACAGTTCATCAGTTATTCAGTTACCAGATTTTAGTATTTCAGTTTACAAACTATATTAGTATCATGTTATATGTTTGGTCATGCATTCTCAAATTTTACAGTTTTCATGCATTTTATGCATCGGTTATCTCATGTTATTTAATTAGTCATTATCTCATGCTATTCAGTCAGTCAGTATTTCATGCATATAAACCTATGCATTTCAACCAAACCTCATCTCATATACCAATACATTCAAAGTACTGATTGCATACTTTTCTTCGCGTCATGATGTCTTATATCATATGTTAGAACGCTTAGTTTCCTGACTGCACTTATAAAGTTCATCTTGTCAACAATAGTAGTTGTGCTGAGTCTTCATGTATCGAGGACCTGTTATGTTATTTCAATATTTCCGCATTTATTTTCAGTTAGTTCAATTTGGAGTTAGTTGGGTCCTGTCCCATCAACTTTTTTCACTTAGTTTAGAGGCTTTCAAACATTCAGTCAGTTAGTTAGATAATCAGTTGGTTTTTTCATATGTTTGAGAAATATTTTGATACGTATTTCTGTATCTAGTTTTACATTATCTTATCAGTATTTAAACCTTATGGTGTTGACAGTTAACTTCCGCACATGTGTATTTTGTTACACTATTTAGTGCTCACAGCAAATACCAGCTCATGGGTTAGCTTGTGGTCACTTCTGACCATAAGTCCCATTGATGCAACTAGGGGGTAGACTCGGGTCGTGATAATTAGTGTCTAAACGCCTCCTTTCTGTGGTTAAAGATAATAATATGACTACTATCATATTGAATTGATTTCGTTTAATTTTCTTATCATATTTGGTTGGTTGTTCATCCTTGTTTTAGCTATTTTAATGATTGATCACCCTTAGAATACATATATTGTCGACCTTGTGATTTCAGGAGAGGAAATAGGAGGATAGAATGAGGGGATAAGAAAATTAGGGTTCTTATTCTTTTATGAAATAAGGAATTTGAATTAGCGTCTAGGACAAGGATGTACCTAGAAGACTTTCTTAATTCATATGTAGGATGATACCTTTAAGAACTTAATTGGATTATTACATCCCCGCTCAACAATGTAGTGTGAATGTCCAAGTTAGGTAGATGATTAGAGCTCGGGAGACCATGATCATACGATTAACCCTATGAATCAACAACCAAGATAAGAGATCTTATGAATGACGTTCAATAATGTAGTATGATTGTTCGAAGTGCTTTAACACTGGGCTTTACTCTATTGATCGTCTTAAGTCTTTATTTTACGCATTGTTTACTTTAGTTTGCAAATATTCAAAAACTCTTTTTCGTTACCTTGCATCAAGTTAATCTCAACAAGTGAACTAGAATTTGGATAGATGTTGGAACAAGTCCTTGTGGGATCGATATTTGGTTTTCTTAAAGGCCACTATATTACTTGGTAGAGCACATACACTTGCGTGTGCACTGTTAAGTTTTTGGTGCCATTGTTGGGGACTTGTTATTTGACAACTGGTTTATGTTTAGTTTTACTTTTTTGTTTTCTTTGGTGCTTTATGTTTGGTCTTATTTTTGTATTTGCAGGAAATATGTTTACAGGTTAGTAATCTAGCAAGGGATGAACCAAGCCCCAAACCCAAGCAACACTTTCATCAATGTAGTAGAGAAGTAATCCTTCTCTCCCATATTTCACAAATAGAAGAAGATCAAGAAAATCCTGCTCCTATGACTGAAGAACAAGTAGTCTGCAGGATAGTTCGTGATGTGGCTATCCCATTTTTGACAAATCTGACCTCCCATTTTTAAAAACCTATTGCTGGATGGAGGTTTTGATCTAAAGAACAATATGGTGCAGTTGTTGATTAGTAGTGGGTAGTTTACAGGGCTTTCCCATGAAGATCCATAGGTCCACTTGCAGAATTTCATTGAGCTCACTGACACATTCATTCCGACAGATATAAATGCTGATTATATGAGGCTGACACTCTTCCTCTATTGACTTATTGGGGAAGCTAAAAGGTGGATGAACTCTAACCTAATAAATTCAATCACATCATGGGATGGCTTATCCCAAAAGTTCCTATCAGATTCTTTCCATCTGGCAACACTGTGAAACTTCGTAGTGAGATTGTGAGCTTCAAACAGAGGCCAGATAAGAACCTCTATCATGATTAGGAGCATTTTAAAGCTTTTCTTTATGACTTTCCACATCATTAATAGTTCAATGAGGTACTTTCTCATACTTTTGTAGAAGCATTTGACCATAACAAAAAAATTTTGTTAGATTCAGCTGCAGGTGGTCAAGCGTTGGAGCTGAGGTATGATGAGATATACACCTTATTGAACCGCATAACACAAGGAAATCTAGAATTTCATTGTGATTATAGGAGTGCGACAAACAAAGTTGCAAGTGTGTTGGAGGTGGAACAATACCCCACTTTATTAGCTCAAGCAGAGATAAAGAGCCAACAAGCGACGACAAGGAGCTTGGAGTTGCCGGCGGGTCAGATAGGGGCGACATAGAATACCAAACCTCAAGGTGGTTTGTCGAGTGATACTGAACAGCTTAAACAAGTTATGGAAATCACTTTGAAGAGTGGTAAAGATCTTCATGGAGAACCTCCAAAGAAAACTAAGGAGGTAGATGCGGCTTCGAGTCCTAAATATGTAAATGACCAAGTTGCTGAATAGTCGAGAAAGTCTGAGTACTCAAAAGAAAAAGTTGCTGATAAAGTGAAGAAGATACCACAACTACCTTTCCCACAGAAGAATATAAAGGCAAAGGAGGATGCGTGCTTCAAGAAGTTCTTTGACACGTTCAGAGAGATACACAATAACTTACCTCTTTTAGATATTTTGCAAGGAATGACCAAGTATTCTAAGTACTTAAGGGATGTGGTAGATAACAAGGTTAGGTTGCAGTATGTGGAGGAGGTAGCACTCATTAAATAGTATAGCTTTCTGGTGACTCAAAAGATGCCCAAAAAGCTTAAGGACCCTGGCAAGTTCACTCTCCCAATTCAAATTGGCAGCAATGAGGTGGTCCATACACTTAGTGACTTAGGGGCAACATAAACTTGTTGCCCCTATATCTGTTCAATAAATTGGGCTCGGGAAAGCCTAGACCGAGCTCTGTGCTATTGAAGCTGGCAAATGGGACCATAGCCTATCCTGAAGGAGTAATAGAGGATGTTCTCATTAAGGTTGGTAAATTTATTATTCCTACTGACTTTATTTTTTTAGATTTTTAGGAAAATAAAAGAGTACCAGTTATCTTGGGATGTCCATTCTTAGCGATGAGAGGAGCTTTGATTGATGTGAGAGATGACATGCTCAGAATGAGGTTGGAGGATGAAGAGACGGTTTTTAAACTGTACAAACCGCTTAACACACTATCCCACTATAAATACTTATGTATGATTACTATTCTTAAAGGGAATAAGTATGGGGTGGTGGAGCCTATTCCACAAAAGACCTCTTCGTACTTTCTCATTGAGCAGCCAAAGCCACAACCAGCTAAGCCTGACGGATATAGATTTATGAGCTCGAAAAGGCTAAAGTTGAAAAAGCTATTGACCTTGAGAGTTCACTCCCAAGAGGTCAGAAACGAATAAGAAGATGGCCTTTAAGTGTGAGGAAAAAGAT
This sequence comes from Capsicum pubescens, assembly GCA_030864215.1. Taxonomy (NCBI): domain Eukaryota; kingdom Viridiplantae; phylum Streptophyta; class Magnoliopsida; order Solanales; family Solanaceae; genus Capsicum; species Capsicum pubescens. The sequence goes on from CM061538.1 coordinate 104,200,337, forward strand.
GAAGAATTTGGTTGAGTCATAGCTGGGTTGTGCTGTGACACTAAATCAGGTGCTGCATGGGAGGCAACCCAAGTTAAGTAGGTCTGTTTTATTTTTAGTTTTTTTTAGTTTTTACTTCACATTGTTTTTTTTTGTTGAGTTATAGGTTGATGGGAAGTCTGAGTACCCAAAAACCTAAGCTAAGGAGCATGGAAAAAACTATGTGTGGGGTCCCCAGACCCTCTTGATGTATAAAAATGCTACTAGCTAGGCCTAGAGGCCTTAGGGAGTATTTCTATCTCTACTTTTAAAATATACTTTGGGGACAAAGTAGATCTTTAATGTGGGGTGGGGAAATTCCCATTTTTAGGGTAAATTTAAATTTTTTTAGGTTAGGAATAAGTAGGATGCTCTTGTTGGTGCTATATGTGATTGCATGATGCAAGTGTTTGATTGAAAAAGAATGTTGATTGTGTGAATTACTACTTTTGAGATTCCTAGGCTCTTGATTATGACTTTTGTACTTGTTGGCTTAATGTAGAAATTTATGCTATTATTTGCTTGAGTGTTTATAATGATCCTGCTTGAGTTGAACATGTTCCATGTGTGTGTGAAGTCGTTTGTATATCCTTTGTTATATATAATGCTAGAACTTGCCTGGTGTGTGTGCAAAACAAAATAAAGAATGTGGGTTTAGGAGATGATATAGGCATTTCTTTGATAGCCTTGTTTTATCCCGTCTTTTTGACCTACCCTTGTGCTTAATCCTAGTATGCCCCATTGAGCCTTTTGCTTTTTCTTTGGCAACCTCATATGTAGCTTAATCCCTACTTTGATATACCTTAATTTTATCCAAAGCTCCTAAGAGCTTTAATGTAAAATTAGTGAGCTAAGGAGTGTGAAATTGAAGAAGGAAAAGATGAATTTGAAGCCCCTAAAGTGTTAGCTATTGGTGTTTAAAAAATTGTTATGTGTTGTGGCGAGGAGTTGAGTAATGAAAAGAATAAAAAATTGTTCAAATGGAATGAGTTGTGTATAGAATACTCCCACCATAGTGTATGTAAATGAGCTAAAAAAGATAGGGTGAATATAAATGAATAGGGTAGACAAAAATGGTGTGATTTGGTTGTTAGAGTTGAATTGAATGAACTGTATAATGTATTAAAGAGCTTAGGGATGATAGTCACTATTAAGCCAAAATAGTTTCTACCCATCCCTTAGCGTACATTTTAACCCTTGAAGATCTATTTGATCTTAATCCTTAACAGTCTGATATTAGTGGAGTACTACACTATGGGCAAGCCTATGGTTCATTATGTGTAACTTGTCAATTCCTTGTGATAGTGAGCGTAACTTGATTTGTATACCCATTGTTTTATAAATTATAGTTATATGAGTGAGTATGGGTACTCTCTTATTATAAGGGAATATGTTTGATGAATATGGGTGATTTGTATGATGTCTTTTATTAAACAGTGAGAATTAGTTTGCCAATTTGGTGAGTGAATTCTTGAGGTTAGGATGTTTTGAAGTAGGGTTCTAGAACTTTCAATTGTATACATAACATACTTAGTGTAGGAAGTTGCATTCTATGTAGCCATTTTAGTACTCGCTTGAGGGTCTTGCATGTAGTAGAAGTGTGGAGTCTCCTCAAATTATGATGCTTAGAGTAAAAAGTTATTTGAGGACGAACAAGGCTTTAAGTGTGGGGTGGTGATGTTGGGTGTATTTATGCACTCTAATGTTGTTATCTTAGCTTATTTAACCTTGTTTTGAGGACAATTCGTGTGCTTTATGTGTTGATGATGATATAAATAAGCATATAAGTGTTCTAGTATATTCTTATAAGATTTAAAGGTGTTTCCAAACAAGTTTGTGCTTAATTAAGTCACTTAGAGTTTAGACGTGAAAACTAGTGTTACCAGCTTGAGATAGGTGTCGTTCTAGTTAGTCTCGATGGAATCTAGTGTGTTGGATGAGTTCCTTGTGGTGTTAATATGTAACAACTTGTTTATAGTGTGCACAGTTCAATTAAAATTAGCCAAGAGTCAACAATACATTATAGTGTTAAGTGGCCGAGACTAGTGCTTAGATTGAGATTTTAGTTCGTAGTTCTTGTTGTTATGATGTGTTGAACTCTAATGTGTGGTGTTTGATCATGTAGGATGATTTTAGGGTTGATGTTGATGTTATATTGATGAGATACAAGCTGAAAACTAAGGCAAAACGACACCACAAGCAAAGGAACAAGTGGAGGAAACACTTAGACAAATATTGGATCGATTGCCCATGATTTGCATACGTCGCCCCCTTCATTGTAGTGCTATGGATCATGTGCAGCACCCTTGGAGTGGTGCTATAGATCCCACGGCATGCCTGGCAGTGCGGTGAAATGTAGCCCGCGGTGCATGGTCCATTTACATGCCGGCAAAATTCCCTCTACTATAAATACACGATCTTACACACTTTTATAAGTATCTTTGGATGACTTGGAGTAATTGGAGGCTGTTGCAACTCATTATTTTTAGGTTTTCCATTCTTTAATTTAGTTTCTTGATGGTTTTTATCATTCATACAATTATTTGGATGATGATTATGACTATTAGTGGCTAAACGCCCCCTTTCCAGGGATAAAGCCAAGAATATGACTACTATCATTTTGAATTGATTTCATTTAATTTGCTTATCATATTTGGTTGCTTGTTCATCCTTTTTTAACTATTTTAAGGATTGATCGCCCTTGCAATACATATATTATTGACCTTGTGATCTCGGGAGAGGGAATAGGAAAATAGAACAAGGGGATGAGCAGAGTAGGGTTCTTATTCTTTTATGAAATAAGGAATTTGAATTAGCATCTAGGACATGGATGTACCTAGAAGCCTTACTTGATTCATATGTAGGATCATAACGTTAAACACTTAATTGGATTATTACATCCCCGCTCAATGATATAGTTGTAATGTCTAAGTTAGGTAGACGATTAGAGGCTGGGAGACCATGATCATGGGATTAAACCTACAAATCAACAACCAAGATAAGCGATGTTATGAATGACGTTCAATAACATAGTATGATTGTTCGAAGTGCTTTAACCCCGGGATTTACTCTATTAATTATCTTAAGTGATTATTTTATGCATTTTTTACTTTACTTTAGTTTACAAATATTCAAAAATCATTTTGGTTACCTTGCATCAAGTTAATCTCAAAAAGTGAACTAGAATTTGGATAGTTGTTGGAACAAGTCCCAGTGGTCTGATATTCGGCTTTCTTGAAGGCCACTAGATTACTTGGTAGACCATGTACACTTACATGTGCGCTGTCACTCCTTTTGCCCAGTGACTTGGATTCGGGGACAACGTAGAGTTAGACTGAAGTGGTACGCTTCCATACTCCGGAAGACTCCATTTCATGATATGGGCTTTGTTACATTATTTTATTTCTTGGACTTTTGTTTTGGCTATGGTCGGGGGAATTTTTCAACTAAATATTCTTTGTTTTTTATTAGATGCTTTGTGGGACTACTATGAGGGTGGGCGGTGTCGGTATTGGTGTCATCCTTAGTATTGGTATTAGTATTGGGGCTGACATTGGTTGGATGTTTGATTGAGGTTGTTGGATTTTGGTTATAGACTTTAATTACAGTCTTCGATTATTATTGTTTTATCTTATTATATATTCATAATTTATCTGACATAGGTTGCATGTCAGTTATGGTTGGGTATTGGGGGTGGTCAATAGCCCCAGTTGGACTTGAGTCACTTTATAAAACTAGGCCTTAGTCTGAGTTATGTCAGATTGGTATCAGAGCACTAAGTAATGGTCAATTGGGAGTCCGCAAATCCGTGTTGAGTAGAGTCTCTTTTAAGAGTGTGTAGTATGCCACAGTCATAAGGGAGAGACTATAAGGCATTTAGGAATGTTTCTCTTTCTTGTGTTCTATTTTCAAGCTTTAGAGTCAAAGATCTTAAAATCTTCTCTAATACCCATTTGTTCGCTTTTCAGATCATGCCTCCCGAATAATCTGAAGTTCATGGAAACTCCTCTGTCCTACCTGAGGACAATGTTGATGGGGATCATTCTATTTATGAGTTCCACACTCAGTCTAGGGATCAAACTCCTAATTTCCCTCCTGGAGTTCCACTGGTTCCCTCTAGTCCTTCTTGAGCTCCTTATGCTGAAGTAACAAATATTGAGTTTCATCAGTCTATTCTTATGTTTTCACAATGGGTAGCTTCTAAGTCTGAGTGGGGTGTTCCTATTACTCTATCTTCTGAGGCCATAAGGGTTGGAGAGTTCATGAGTTTGAATCCTCTAACCTTTATAGGTGTTAGGGTTAAAGAGGATCTTGAAAGATTTCTGTATGAGATGGAAAAGATTTTTCGTCTTATATATGCCACCAATATGGATGGCATGGATTTTGTCGCCTATCAGCTGAAAGATGTGTTGTACCAATGGTATAAGGAATGGGATCAGGCAAGGGTGATGATGTTGAGTCATCTCTATGGGAGAATTTTTCTAATATTTTCCTAGATCGCTTGTTTCCTCAAGAGCTGAGGAAAGCATAAGCGAAAGAGTTTTTAAATCTAAAGCAAGGTAAGATGTTAGTCTAGGAATATGCCTTGAAGTTTCACCAATTATCACAGTATGCTTCGTAGTTGGTTTCTAGTATGAGGGCGAGGATGAGGAAGTTTACTTCTGATTTATCCCGTTACTAAATTTTGGAGAGTAAGGCTGCCTTGTTGAACAAAAACATAGATATATCTAGGTTGGTGGTATACATATAGCAGGTAGAGAAAGAGAAGAGGAAGTAGGCTGAGTTAGTAGAGAGGTAGGGCAAAAAATTTAGATTTTTTGAGCAAGGTGGTGGCCAACAGTAAAGTGGCCAGGATGGTGGTAAATGGTCCACGATAAAATGGGGAAATTCTTGGTATTACTCGATGGCTAGTTATCCCTACCTAAAGCCATCGGGTGATAGGCGTTTCCAAGGTAGCGACAACTTTAGGGCACAGGGTGTCCAATCTCAGGCTAGTGGGGCTCAGTCAGCTCCATCAGACCCTTTCTGCTAATTTTTTTGTAGATTGCATCAGGGTTATTGTGAAGAAGGAAAGGATAAGTGCTTCAGCTGTGGTCATGCAGAGCATATGATTAAGAACTTTCCAATGGCCAAGGTTTCTTTGGGGGGGAACAAGGTTCCATTTGCCTCTTCATTAGCTTTGGTACCAAAGGGTGCACCATCGGGCATCGGCAATGGTCGTTACCATCTCTATGCTCTCATTACTCGACAAGAGTAGGCATCGCCTGATGCATCACTGGTATGTTGAAACTCTTTTCTTGTGATGTGCACTATTTACTTAATCTGAGGTCCACTCTCTCTTATGTGACCCTATTTATGACTTTGTATTTTGTTTTTTTCTGAGTGCGTTTTAGACCTTTTTTCTATTTCTACCCCAATAGGTGACTCTGTGATTTCTAGAAGAGTCTATAGGGGTGTGTGTGTATCTATTGGTAGTAAAGAAACCGTGGTGGATCTATTTGAATTAGATATAGTGGACCTTGACGTCATACTAATGATGGATTGGTTGCTCATGTGGTATGAATCTCTAGACTGTTGGACCATAAAGTTGTCTTTAAATTTCCTAATGAGCCAATTATTAAGTAGGAGGATGATTCCCTAGATCCTTATGGGAGGTTCACATCATATCTTTGAGCTCAGAGATTAATCTCCTAGGGGTGTCTCTATTATCTGGTTTGGGTTAAAGATTCTAACTCGGCGGGTCCTTTTTTTCATTCATCCTTGGTGGTAAATGAATTTTCTAAGGTCTTCCTTGATGACTTTCCTGGTGTTCCTCTAGATAGGGAGATTGAGTTTGGGATTGATCTTATTCTGGAAACTCATCCAATTTCTATTCCTCTATATAGGATGGCTCCAGCTGAGTTGAAGAAGCTTATAGAGCAACTAAAAGATCTTTTAGATGAGGGTTTCATCCATCCTAGTATGTCCCATGGGGTGCACCTATGTTGTTCGTGCATAAGAAGGATGGTTCCCTTTATATGTGTATTAATTACCGACAGCTGGATAAGGTGACAGTAAATAATAAGTACCCTCTTCCAAGGATAGATGATTTGTTTGATCAATTGCAAGGTGCTAAGTTTTTCTCCAAGATTGATCTTCGATCCGGGTATCATTAGTTAAAGATTAGGGAGATGGATATCCCTAAGACTGCCTTTCGTATTCGATATGGGCATTTTGAGTTTTTGGTTATGTTTTTTGGGTTGACCAGTGCCTCGGTGGCATTCATGGATTTGATGAATAGGGTCTTCTGTCAGTTTATGGATTTATTCATTGTTGTGTTCATAAACGATATTCTTGTGTACACTAAGAGTGAGGTGGATCATGCCGATCACCTCCGTATGGTGTTGTAGACCTTGAAAAAGTAGCTATTGTATGCCAAGTTTTCGAAATGTGAATTCTGGTTAAATGTTGTCACTTTTCTAGGTCATGTCATTTCTAGTGAAGGGATCATGGTAGATTCGTGGAAAGTTGCAGTGGTTAAGATGTGGCCTACAACCACGACTCCAACTAACATTCAGAGTTTATTGGGTTTAGCTAGTTACTACAAGAGGTTCGTAGAGATTTTTTCTTCTATAGATGCCCCATTGACTAAGTTGACTCAAAAGAAGGTGAGGTTCTTATGGTCTGATGCTTGTGAGAGTAGTTTTGAGAAGCTGAAGGATAATTTAACTTTGACCGAAGACACTGATGGGTTTATGGCTTATTTTAATGCATCCCATGTGGGGCTTGGTTGCGTCTTGATGCAGCATGGCAAGGTGATAACTTTTGCCTCTAGACAGTTGAAGGTACATGAGAGGAATTATCCAACTCACGATTTAGAATTGTTTGCTGTGGTGTTCACATTAAAAATATGGTGTCACTATCTGTATGGAGTACATGTGGATATCTTTTCTGATCATAAGAGCCCGCAGTATATGTTTACTCAGAATGAGCTTACCGTCAGGCAAAATAGATCGAGTTTCTCAAGGAGTATGACATGAGTGTTTACTACCATCCAGGTAAAGTTAATATGGTTGCAGATGCTCTTAGTAGGTGTTCGTGAAGGACATTCACCATTTGGCTAACCTTAGAGTTCATCTCTTCGACTCTGAGAGTGGTGGTGTATTTGTACAAGAGGTGGTGCAGTCATCTGTTGGTGTTGAAATCAAGGAGAAATAGATGCTAGATCTTGTCTTGATGAGGATCAAGGGTAAAGTAGGTAGGAAGAAGGTGATGTCCTTCAAGATTAGTGGTGATTGTACCTTGCAATACCAAGGGAGATTATGTGTTCAAAATGTTGATGGTTTATGAGAGAGGATCTTGGCTGAGGCATATAAGTCGCATTATACTATTTATCTTGGCTCGATAAAGATATATCATGACCGTAAGGAGATCTATTGGTGGAACAATATAAAGCGGGATATTGCTAATTTTGTGGCTAAGTGCATGGTATGTCAACAAGTGAAAGTTGAGCACATGATCCTGGAGGATTGTATTAAGAAAATGAGTTGCCAGTGTGGAAGTGGGAAGTAATCAATATGGATTTCATTACCGGTCTTCCTCAGTCTCAAAATCAGTTTAATTCGGTTTGGGTCATCATGAATAAGATGACAAAGTCTGCTCATTTCTTGCCTGTGAGAACTAACTTTTCGGCTGACGATTATGCAAGGTTGTATCTCCATGAGATTGTAAAGTTCATGGGGTACCTATTTCTATAATCACAGATCGTGGTATGTAGTTTTCATCTCACTTTTGGCGGTCGTTTTAGAAAGGGTTTGGGACCAAGGTGAGTTTTAGTATTGCTTTTCTCTTTCAATCGGATGGGCAAGTAGAAAGAACTATTCAGAAATTGGAGGATATGCTTTGTGCTTATGTGATTAACTATGGTGGTAGTTGGGTGGAGCTTTTTCCACTTATAAAGTTTGCCTACAATAATAGCTACCACTCTAGCATTGGGATGAATTCGTTTGAAGCTTTATATACTAGAAAGTGTCGGTCTCCTATTGGTGGTTCAAGGTTGGTGAGGCGGAGATGTTTATCCTGGATTTGGTTCACCAAGCCATGGAGATGGTGAAGGCAATTTAAATAGACGTAAGGCTGCCCAAAGTTGCCAAAAGTCCTATGCAGATGTGAGGCAAAGGAAGTTAAAATTTAAGGTTGGGGATAGAGTGTTTTTGAAGGTGTCTCCAATGAATAGAGTGATGCAGTTTGGGAAGAAGGGGAAGCATAGTCCTCAGTAAGGGTGATCCATCACAAGTTGTTCCTATCAAGGATATTGGTATTTTGGATTCTTTGTCTTATGTGAAGATCCTAATTAAGATCTTGGATTGGTAGGTTCATCAATTTCGGACCATGGATGTGGCCTCGGTAAAGGTTCTATTGATGAACCATATGGTTAAAAAAGCTACTTGGGATGCTGAAGAGGACATGAAGTCCAAGTATCCATTCCTGTTTTTTCCTCCAAAAACTTGTACGGAAGGTATGTGTTCTTTATAATATCTTTATTTTCTCACTTATTTAAAGAAAAGATTGATTTCCTTGCATTTTTGTTTTCCAGCTTAGATAAAGGTTTGGATTGGATGTGTTGGGGGTGTAAATCGTGCTTATACTACCTTGTTCCATCATTTGGGGATGAATGACCCAAGTAGGGAAGAATTGAAACACCTAGGATTTTGGCCCTTGGAAATTTCCTGAGCTTTGATCTCACATGTCTTATAACGACTCATCATACACATCGTATGGTGTGGTATGGATTAGGTGACCTAACTCATAAGGTGTCCAGTAGGTGATGGTTAGTTTTCTATTTTGGGTATAACTTAGTGGGGGTACGTGTCATATGGTTTGGTGATGGGTTATTGGGTTGATCCTTCACTTAATCTGAAACTTAATAACTTGACTTGGCTGGATAGGGTACGAGTTGTATGGTCTAGTTACGAGTTAGTCAAGTTAGTAGTATGTTGTACAGAATGTGGTGTCCAACTTTCTATCTTGGATACTATTGGAGGTACCACTCGTATGATGTGGGTACGAGTTGAGGGGTCCAATCATGCTCACCTTCGAGAATTATTACTGTTTAAGTTGGGGGTATTCTAGACATTTCCCCTCTTAACTCCTTTTGACCCCACGACGTAATTCTTAATCAAACACTCTCTAAACACTCTCAAATCTCTCTCAAGATCTTGGTACAAGCAAGAGGATAGGGTTTCATCAAGCTACTCAATTAGGGGATTTCAAGAGTGATTCTCTTCTTCTTTCTTAGTGTCTAAGGCATGTTACTCCTCCCTCATTGTTAGTTCAACTAAAAGCATGCTTTAATGAATGATTTTTCATGGTATTATTGTGGTATTGTTTTGGTTTTAAAATAGATGTGGGGGGTTTTGGTTGTTCTTGATTGGATAACATTTTCCCATGTTTTTTTGATGGGTTTTCATGTTATAATTATGATTTGAACATATGGTTTCATGGGAATGGTCAATTGATACTTGGTTTGACTTTTGGAAATTATATGCCCTCAACATGTTTGTTATTGAAATCTTTGCATTGTATAAAAAGGTAATGGAACCTAAATTGGTTAGGATGGTTTTAAATTATTTGGAAAGACCTTGGTGGCCTGGTCTTAGTCTAATTGGAAACTTTGGAGTCAAATTGGCTTAATGGCTTTTGTATGGCATAAATGGATAGTCTTGAAAGCTCTAATTCTAGTATGATGATACCAATAGTTAATACCTAATAAAAGACTCCTTGGAAAATGGTTGAAATGTGTAAATGGTTTTAATATGGGCTTAAAGGGGGTGTGTATAAAATCGTGGAAGGTGGAGGTCCCGGGGGGACCGAAATAAGAAACTCTTATTGCTGATGTGAGGTTTGGTCTTGGTGACCGTGTGCATGATGTCACCCTTTATATTTCGGGGATGTACTACTCATCCCAAGTTATTTTATTTGGTCGTACGGCTTCACACACTGGGTCCTTTCCAGCAGGGGGAGCTAAGCCCATATAGCCTATGGGTAGTTTTATGACGACAAAGCTACACAACCCGGGCTAAAGGTTTTAAATGCAAGCTAAACCCGGTTCCCCTTTCCGACATAGTATACATGTATATACGTATGTAATTTCATATGGTTATTTACTTTGGTTTTGAATAATGGATTTATTTTATCCTTATTCTTGAGTACATGCTAGCGTTCATTTCTCTAACCGTGTTCGGGCGCTGTATCCCCACGCAATGCAGGAATCGGCCATACTTCTCCTCCTACTCAGTGACTTGGATTCGAGGACAACTTAGAGTTAAACTGATGTAGTGAGCTTCCATACTCTAGAAGAGTCCATTTCATGATATGGGCTTCTTTATATTATTTTTGTTTCTTGGACTTTTGTTTCTGCTATGGTCGGGGGCATGTCCCGACCGAATGTTCTTTGTTATCGGTTAGAGGCTTTGTGGGACTAATTTGGGGATGGGCGGTGTCGGTATTGGTGTCATCCTTGGTATTGATATTGACATTGGGGTTGACATCGGTTGGATGTTTGATTGAGGTCGTTGGATTTTTGTTATAGACTTTAATTACTGTCTTCAATTATTATTGTTCTATCTTGTTATATGTTCGAAATTAATCCGACATTTATTTCTAGTCGGTTATGGTTTGGTATTGGGGGTGGTCTCCAGTCCCGGTTAGACTTGAGGAACCTGACATGACTAGGCCCTGGTCCGGGTCGTGTCATATTCATTTCGTTAAATGAAAATAAAGCAAGAGTAATCCCAAAATTCCAAGCTCCAATTACAACTAAAAATATCTTTTGGAAGATTTACTATAATTGTTCTTCCCACACTAATTGGAAGTTTTCTCTCTATATGAATTTCAAGGATAGTTGGAAAAATATGCAAAAGTGAAAGGGTTTTTGCCCTTTGAAAGATTGGAACCAGTTGTGGGAAATTATAAATCTACCCCTAGGATGTTTTACGCTTCATCATGATTGTCGGTGCATTGATCTCGATCACGATGAACTCATTGTGATCACTAGCTCTAACAGATTTGGGTTTGTCGCGATCGCGACCTCCGACCACAATCACGGTAATTGAGGGTCAGTTCCTTCTATAAATTTCCCAGCTTTTGAACTACTTCTACCCTTCTTGATCTCTTTTAAGCTCAATTCACTACTTTTCTTCACATTACCTATATACTTGTAAAACATGAGAATTAACGCATCCAAATGACAAATTTGTCTCATTAACATCATTTAATCTTAGTAGTGTGCACGAATTTGGACGTCAATGAGTTGTAAATTTACCACTCATCAACACTCCCAACTTATATCTTTGCTTGTCCTCAAGCAACACTACTTCTTACTCAATGACACTATGCAATTGTAAGTCCATTGATATAACCAAATGATCACAATGACTTTGAACTTGATTAGTACCAACAAATAACTCTCAAGCATGGGTAAATCTATTCTCACAACTCCCCTCAATATAAAGCACAATATCAAAGACACAAAAGACTTTAAAGAACAACAATGCAATAATTACCAACTCTCTAGAAATGACTCTCTATCGATAGTGACTCAACTATAAGCCTTTGCCTCATTTTTAGAAGATGACAATTTCACCCACCTCAATTAGTCTACGTGCCTTCTCACAAAAGGAAATCCCACACACCAAATTCTCTATAATGTAACGAGGGATTTGAGTGCAAACACTCACTCTTAGAAAGAATCTCTCAATGCGAACGAGTATCATACCATATGCTTGCCCTTTTTTTCAATCACCACTATTATGAATACACTTGATTGGTGATCTCGAAGGACTTTTTCAAGATTGTAATGTAGGATCGGGGAAAAGGTATGGTATCATTTAGGGACATAGTGACTACACCTTCCTTGAACATCTACATCATACTTTTCAACCCAACTTTTGACCATGGTCCACTTCATTTAATTCTAAAAATTCACACATGCCTAAGTTCGCTACATTGGTTTAACCATATCTTTGAAAACATCTTATTTCGCATATTTCTTTTGCAATCTATGATTTTTATTCTTTTGATCATTCCTTTCTTTTTCATTTTTTTGTTTTCCTTTCTTTGCTTAGCTCATAGGCATCCACTTACATTACCATGGCCCAAGGTCACCTCTTCCAAAACTTACCACCCCCAACTTAGACATTTGACCTCAAGTTTCATTTTTCCAGTTCAAGGAGGGTAGGGTTCAATAGAGGAATGAAATTTTAAATGGTTTAAGTCTTGTAATGTGGTTTCCAAAGAAAGGCTTGAAAGCTCAAAATGAGTGACTAAGGATACTATTCTATGTACGGGTAGTTATTTAGGCTAAAGTGGGTTCCTATGTTCACAAAGAAGGTCTAATATAACCTCACCAATCAAGTATAATAACAATTAGCCTTGAGAGACTAACGGGGCAAGTTCTAGCTAATACAAGTATGCATGAGAGTTATGTAATTATGCTTACCGCACATGACATGCAAACTTTTCTAGGAGGCTCAATTGCATTTACTACTAGAGAAAAAATAAGGTATTTAACATACACTACAAACTAAGGACTTCAGAGTCACAAAAAAGGGAAAGTATTGTTACAAAATTATTCACGTCCATGCCCATGGTTTTCAAATTTTTTGGATGGAACGGGATGTTTTCTTCGCATTTATGCAATGGAAAATTTGCTATTGATGGCACCAAACCAAGTTGTCGTCTCTCATTTCAACTCACATGAGGGCAAACCAAATGGCTACTCAGACTTCACCATAGGTATAAGGACAATCCAAAAACTTAGATGCTATGGGTACTAAGACTTCCCATACATCTATGGCTCCAACCCAGTAATGATGATTTTCCCTTAAGAATGTCGTCACTCAATCTATCATCAGGAAAGGCTCGTTCGAAATTAATCAAAAAAACACAAAAATCTCTATGCTTGGAGTGAGACATTTAGACTACGATGCTCGAACACAAATGTAACCCCACCCCCAACTTAAGGAGTTGAAATGTCCTCACTGCTTATTAAAAAAGTAGAATGGTTAGAAAGGGATCCATTTAACATCAACACAAATTTATCTAAACTATAACGATCGCGATATGATGTACCGCGATCGCGGTAACTGAGATCAATTTTCCCCCTATTTTGCCTTGATTTTCTGCACATCTGCCAACTTTCCAACTCTATTTTCCCCTTCTTTTTGGACTTACAACTTGCGTCAAACACCTATAAAACATCAAAAATGCAATAAGTGTGTAAAGGATGGGTTGCCTCCCATCAAGTGCCAAATTTAACATTGCGGCATGATGATTCTTTCTCAATATTGAGGATCTTTGAAATGTACCAACTCCACCTTAGTTTCCCCGGGGCCTCCTACATTGTAGTGTTTCACCCTTTGTCATTTTAATACAAACCTTTTTTACTCATGATCCTCTAATTTGATAGCACCACTTGGATAAACACTTGAAATCACAAAAGGGCCTGACCATTTAGAATGAAGCTTTCTTGTAAAAAGATTCGAATAAGAGTTATAAAGAAGTATATTATCGCCAACATGAAATTCCCGCCTTGGTATCTTAGCATCATGACATTTATTTATTTTTTCCTTGTACAAAGTGAAACTTTCATAGGCCTTGAGTCAGAAATCCTCCAACTCATGAAGTTTAGTGACCCTTGATTCGGAAGATTCTTGCCAATTCATATTTAACTTCTTCAACGCCCACAAGGCTTTATGCTCAAGCTCAAAGGGCAGGTGACATGCTTTCCTAAACACTAATTTGTAGGGATATATACCAATTGGGGTTTTGTAGTCCGTCATATACACCCAATGTGCCTCATCAAGCTGCCTTGCTCAATTAGTTTGGCCTATATTTACAATCTTCTCAAGTAGAACTTTGATTTATCGATTGGAAATTTTGACTTGGCCACTTATTTAGGGGTGATATAGGGTATAAACCTTATGCTTAACACCATATGTATCAAGAAGGGCCATAAATACCTGGTTGCAAAAGTGTGAGCCTTCGTCACTAACATGTGGCGTTCTAAATCTTGTAAAAATATATTTCTCCAAGAAGAAAGTGACGTTTTTGATTACGTTGTTTGGAAGTTCCAAAACTTCTACCCCTTTGGAAACATAATCAACCCCCACCAATATATATTCATTACCAAAGGAGCTCACAAAAGGGCCCATAAAATCAATTCCCCACACGTCAAAAAGTTCAACTTCAAGATTCAGTTTAAGGGGTATTTCATGTCTTCTTGAGATGGCACCTTGCATTTGACATTGATGACATTCTTTTACCCACTCAATTTCATCCCTATGAATGGTGGGATAATAATAAACACATTGAAGAACTTTGGCGGCGATTCGAATCCCCCTATGGTGACCACTAAAAGGGAAGGAATGGCACGCTTTAAGGATGTCTTTAATTTCCACTTCCGTAACACAAGGCCGAATCATACCATTTGCACACTCTCAAAATAGGAAGGGTTCATCCCAAAAATATTTCTTTGTGTTAAAAAATAACCACTTTCTTTTATGATAGCTATCATCCTTGTAGAGTACTCCACTCACCACATAATTAGCATAGTCGGCAAACCACAGTGTAAATCCTCCCAAGATTGGCATGACTAGCTCATATAGAAAATCATCACTAATATCAATCTCACCATGACTTTCATGATTATTCTTAAGGCGTGAAATATAGTTGGCCACTTGGTTTTCACAACCCTTTCGGTCCTTTACCTCAAATTCAAATTCTTGTTAGAGAAAGATCCATCTAATTAAGCGTGGCTTAGATTATTTTTTTGCCATGAGGTATTTAAGGAAGGCATGATCTGTGTGTACCATCACTTTTGTACCCCACAAATAGGGACAAAACTTTTTGAAAGCATAAACCACCACCAATTATTCTTCCTCCGTAACCGTGTAGTTATGCTAAGCATCATTAAAGGTCTTGCTCGTATAATATACCGGATGAAATAAGTTTTAGTTGTATTTACCTAAGACCTCCCCTAAGGCAATTCTGCTTGCATGACATATCATTTCAAATGGAGATGACCAATCCGAGGTCATAATAATAAGACATGATACAAGAAACTTCTTGAGACAATTAAAGGACTTCAAGCATACATCATCAGAATTAAATTTTGCCTTTTTTTTGAGGAGTTTGCATATTGGATGAGCTATTTTAGAGAAATCCTTAATAAATCACCGATATAAACCAGCACGTCCAAGGAAGCTCCGAACATCTTTTACAAAAGTGGGAGGGGGTAATTTGGAATGACCTCTACCTTATCTTGATCAACTTGAATACTCTTTCCGAAGATCTTATGGCACAAAATGATACCCCCCTTGACCATAAAATGACATTTTTCCCAATTGAGGAAAAAGTTGGTTTCCACACAACTCTCAAGTACCTTGTTTAGATGCTCAAGGAATGACTCAAATGAGTTTCCCACTACCAAAAAGTCATCCATGAAGACTTCTATGGAATCCTTAACTATATCAGCTAAGACTGATAACATACATCGTTGGAATGTTGTTGGTGCATTGCACAAACCGAAGAACATCTGCTTGAATATGAATGTTCCATAGGGGCAAGTGAATTGTGTCTTATCTTGGTCTTCTGAGGCAATAAAAATTTGATTGTACCCCGAATAACCATTAAAAAAGCAATACTACCCTTGGCCGACCAACCTATCTTGCATTTGGTCCATAAAGGACATGAAAAAATGGTCCTTGGTCCAAGAATTCAACTTGCGGTAGTCTATGCACACCCTTCACCCCGTGACTGGTCAGATGGGAACTAGGTCATTTTTATCATTCACAACTACCGTAATGCTACCTTTAATTGGGACACATTTTATCGGTCTTACCCATGTGCTATTGGAGATTGGATAGATGACTCCCACATCAAGCAATTTTATAATTTCTTTCTTTACCACCTCTTGCATAGGTTGATTTAGCCTACTTAATGTCCCACACTTGGTAAACATCTTGTTCTAGTTTGATCATGTAGGAAAAAATACCAGTAACTATGCCTATAATATCCGCAATTATTCATCCGATTGGTCGAATAAACTTTGGGTGTAAAAAACAAATCAACCCAAAAGCTCAATTGGGCATTCCTATTTCTAGGAAGATGCCCAAGACATAGCAAATTCACTATCCATCCTTATGTCTAAGACAATGAAAAGGAACAAGCTAACATCCAATCTATTGTTCACAAATACTATTCACCCACATCCCTCTTTCAAGGATGATGTGTAGTTTAGGGAAATTAGGGCTTTCACCCACAAATCCCAATTTAGCAATCAAGTATTTGTGAAACCCACCATCATCGACTAAGAATTTACACTAACAATAAAATCCCACACACATTTACACCCGATTCAAATATAATCCCAAGTTGATATTTAGCTACTCATAAAAATAAGAAAAAGAGCATTATCCAAATTGACATTCATTTTCTCATATGAAAATAAATCAAGAGTAATCCAAAAACTCAAAGCTCCAATTACAACTAAAAATATCTTTTTGGAAGATTTACTATACTTGTTCTTCCCACACAAATTGGGAGTTTTCTCTCTATATGAATTTCAAAGGTAGTTGGAAGATGATGCAAAAGTGAAAGGGTTTTGCGTTTTGAAAGATTGGAACCAACTGTGGAAAATTATAAATTTTCCCTTAGGATATTTTCTTGCTTCATCGCAATCGCTGATGCATTAATTGCAATCGCAGGGTGAACCCATCAGTCTCTGAACCTATGGTGTAACATGAAAAAAAAGCACCATAACACAAATGCGTCAGTACAACTGGAGTACTGAGTATATGAGTGAGGTAGGATAAATGAAAAGGGTTTACATGTATGAGCAATGCTAACTGACCGACTAATATGAACGTGAGAGTGCAAACATACATACATAATAACTGGAAATGTAAATACGTAATAGTGGATCTATACGCTAATACACGATTTACTAATTTCTGACATGACTACAACTATGGTTCTATCAATATGGGTGACTGTGTTTGACAGTCCTGGGTCTGATAGAACTATCTGAGTTTCGTACTATAACTGAATTTGGCTGTATCTGGCAGTCCTGGTATACTGATATATGAAGAATTATCTGAGTTCTTTTACTGAGACTGATCCTGAAACTCTGGGAGATAGTTGTTTAATCGACATGCCCCAATAATGCATATAGCTAAGTTGGGGTCCAATCACTGCCCCGACTGGAGGGGTTTCAATACTTCGCCACTGGTACGGACAGTTGTGAGTGACCCTCATCTAGAAGGTACTCAAATGAGAATGGTGGGAACCCTAAACTGATAGGCTAAGACACCTCATCAACCATAGTCTGACAGGTTAAGATGTCTCAACCTACGCTGGCTACGTAGTTTTGGAACACAAGGATGACTGCTAAGAATCACACCATTATTGCACACGCCCTTAGATGACCGCTAAGAATCACACCCTAGGTACTGAGATGCACACGCCCTTAATAATTGCACATGCCCTTAGAATATCTTCAAGAGTCTTAATGGTCCTCTCTACTTGGCCATCTTTCTGAGGATAAAATAGTGTACTGAGATGGACTTGGGTACGGAGACCTTTTTGGAATGCTTTCCAAAAGTGAGAGATGAACTGTGTACCTCTATCTGAGATGATAGATAATGGAACACTAAGTAATATGACCAACTCCCTGATATAGAGTTTGGTGTAATCCTCGGCTGAATAAGAGGTACGAACTGGAAGGAAATGAGATAACTTGGTCATTCTGTCTACAATAAACCAAACTGAATCATGCCGATGACGAGTTTGAGGAAAACCCGTCATGAAATCCATGTTCACTTATTCCCACTTCCAAGTAGGAATGGTGAACTCCTGTATGGATCCACTAGGTTTATGATGCTCTATCTTAACCTGTTGACATGTAGAGCACTTAGCCAAAAACTCTGCAACATCTCTTTTCATCCCACTCCACCAATATATCTCCCGCAAGTCATGGTACATCTTAGTGGACCCTGTATGAATAGAGTATTGCGCACCATGCGCTTCTGCAAGAATTCGCTACCTTAAGTCATCTACACCTGGAATAGATAAATAACCCTGACAACGAAGAACACCATCTCCCCCTTAGGATAAAGCCTCTATTTTATGATTCTGAACTGACTCTTTTAGCTTGACAAGGCTGGGATCCCTGTCTTGTTTTTCTTTTACCTCGGAAACTAGAAATGACTTTGAACTACTCTAAACACATACAACACCCTCTGAAGAGTCGACTAAGAGAACGCCTAGTCTGGCAAGCTGATGGATTTCCTGGGCTATCTTTTTCTTGCTATCCTCAATGTGAGAAACACTACCCATGGAGAGTATACTGAGAGCATCGGCCATAACATTGGCCTTGCCCGGGTGATAAAGGACACTCATGTCATAATTCTTTAAGAGCTCTAACCACCTTCTCTGATGAAGATTAAGATCTTTCTGAGAAAAGACATACTGGAGACTCTTATGATCTGTGAAGACATCTACATGAACTCCATATAAATAATGCCTCCAAATCTTTAAGGAAAATACTACGGCTTCTAACTCAAAATCATTTGTAGGATAATTCTTCTCATGAGGCTATAAATGTCTGGAGGCGAAGGCTATGACTTTACCATGCTGCATGAGGACAAAACCTAAACCCACTCTGGATGCATCACAATAGACTACAAAACCGTCCGAATTATCTGGAAGAGCTAGAACTGGAGCTGAGGTGAGTCGAGTCTTCAACTTCTGAAAACTTTTCTCACATGAATCTGACCACTGAAACTTAACCTTGTTCTGAGTCAATCTAGACATAGGAGATGCAATAGAAGAAAATCCCTTGACAAACCATCTACAATAGCCAGCCAAACCCAAGAAACTCCTGATATCTGATGGAGAGACAGGGCGAGGCCAGTTTCTTACCGCTTCAATTTTCTGAGGATCTACTCTAATGCCATCACCAGAAACAATATGGCCAAGGCATTCTACTAATCTTAGCAAAACTTTGCACTTACTGAACTTGGTGAACAACTGATGATCTCTGAGAGTCTGAGTAACAATTCTGAGATGGTCTGAATGATCACGCTCTGTGCGAGAATAAACTAGAATATCATCTATGAAGACTATGACAAACATGTCCAAGTACTGCTTGAACACCCATTTCATCAAGTCCATGAAAGCTGCAGGGGCATTGGTAAGACCAAAGGACATGACTAGAAATTCAAAGTGACCATACCGAGTACGGAACACTGTCTTTGGGATTTCACATTCTCTAACTTTGAGCTGATGATATCCTGATCTGAGGTCTATCTTGGAGAAATAACTGGCACCCTGAAGTTGGTCAAACAAGTCATCTATTCTAGGAAGCAAATACCTATTCTTGACCGTGACTTTATTGAGCTGACGATAATCAATACACATCCTGAGAGAACCGTCTTTCTTGCGTACGAATAAGACTGGTGCACCCCATGGGGATACACTGGGCCTGATGAATCCCTTATCTAAGAGATTCTTTAACTGATCTTTTAGTTCCTTGAGTTCTGTTGGTGCCATTTTATATGGAAGAATAGAAATAGGCTGAGTATCTGAGAGAAGGTCTATGCCGAAGTCTATTTCTCTTTCGGGAGGAATTCTTGGAAGATCTTTGGAAAAAACATCTGAATATTATTAACAACTAGAACTGATTCAAGACTGGGAGATTCAGAACTGGAATCTTTTACGTGCACGAGATGATACACACACCCCTTTGAAATCATTTTCCTTTCTCGAAGGTAGGAAATAAGATGACCCCTAAAAGATGAAGTACTACCCTTCCACTCTAGGACGGGCTCATTTGGGAACTAAAATTGAACTATCCAGGTCCTGCAGTCGACTGTGGCATAGAAGGAATGACGCCAATCCATGCTGAGAATGATATCAAAATCAGTCATCTCTAATTTGACTAAATCTGCTGACGTGGATTTTTGAAATATCATAATCGGGAAGTTCTTGTATACTCACCGAGATATGATGGTTTTACCCACTGAGTTAGAGACTGAAAAGGGCTCTGCTAAAATTTTGGGACTGATTCCAAAATTACCTGCTATGTACGGAGTAACAAAAGATAAGGATGCGCCTGGATCTAGCAAAGAGTAAATATGAACATGGAAAATTTGTAACGTACCAGTAATGACATCAAAAGAACTTTCCTGATCCTATCGAGTCTGAAGAGCATAGAGTCTGTTTGGGCGTTGCCCACTAGTAGCACTGGAAGTGGCACCCTGCTGGTTCGAGTGACCGGACTGAGCTATGGAATGATTTTGCTGACCCTGATAACTGGACGGTGGACAATCTCTGACTCTGTGGCCTGGCTTGCCACAACTAAAAAAATATCACTACCGGCTCTGCAAACACCCTAATGGTTCTTACCATAAGTTTGACATAGGGGATTAGTTCGAGCATTAATGACACTATCTTGAGATTTAGAGCTGGGTGCTCTATCTCTAAACTTAGGAGCTGGAGCACTAGATGAAGAATGAACTAGAGCTGATGACTTGGGACAAAATTGGGAATAATTTTCTCCTTCTGATTTTGGCTGAGCAAAACTGAAACTGCCTGATCTTGCTCTCTTATTCCACCTCTCCCTATTCCTAACCTTTTGCTCCTCTATTTTCTGAGCATGGGTCATGAGCCTGGCTAAAGTCATATCACTGTTCAGCATTGCATATCTACACTCATTTACCACGCTATCATTCACTCCTGACACGAACTTGCTTATCTTAGCCCTATTGTCTGCAACCACATGAGGGGAATATATGGCTAGCTGTAAATCTGAGAGAATACTCCCTAACCGTTATATTTCCCTACCTGAGGTTGATAAACTCAAGAACTTTGGCCTCCCTCAGGTCTTGGGGAAAGAATCTGTCTAAGAAAGTCGTGACATATTTCTCCCACTCTATAGGACCTGTATCCTCTAACCTCTTAGACTTCCACTGTTTGTACCAAGTATGAGCAACATCCTATAACTAGTATAAGTCTAACTCGGTGCTCTGAACAGAAGTAAATCCCATGATGTCAATGACCTTCTGGACTTGGTCAATGAACTCCTGAGGGTCTTCATCAGACTTAGACCCAAAAAAAGATGGAGGGTTCATTCGGGTGAAGTCCCGAATTCTAGATGCTGCGGAATTGTCCACTGGATTGGATAGAATAACTGGTGGCCATTCATTCTGGGCAGCCACAGATTGAGCAAGTTTTTTGAATGCGACTCTAAACTGCATGAGAAACATGCTCGCCCAAAGGGTCTTCGGGCTGAGGAACTGGGTAGTTTCTTCTCTTTGGAGGCATATTCTGAAATAAGAGAACAACGAATTAGACTGAGAGTTTAACTTAACATTATGCTCACTAGCACGACATGAATACTGAAAGAAGGGAAACTATTCCTAAAACATCTTATAGCCTCCTGTACATAAATGTGGCGCGCAACACACCCATGTACAAGACTCTACTAGATGTGGCTTTCAGACTTCCTAGGACTCTATTGAACCTTAGGCTCTGATACTAAGTTTGTAACGCCTTGATTTTTCAGAATCGGAACACTACACGGTGCTTATGACCCCGAAGGACCATAAGCTAACCCATGACTGATATCTGTACCTGTAACCTACAATATATATCATAATAATGTGGAAAAAGATGAATATGTAGGCCATAAGGTTTAACTAAATAAAGAATCTGGTAAAATAACATCCATATGGGTGAAAGATACCAAAAACAACTGAAAACTGAACCAATTCTGAACTAAATCTAAACTGTATCTGAAAGCCTCAAAGTACTGACTGAATAAGGAGTTCAAGGAACATGTCTCCAACTAACACCATAAATTGAAAACTAACTGAAATAATAAATGAATCGAATCATATCATCCTCGAATGAAGAGGACTCACTGCATCTCTGTATACTATAATACGACTGCTACTATATGTCTAGAACTCGTGTCTCTGAACCTATGGTGTAACATAAAAAGAAAGAACCATAGAGCAAATACGTCAGTACAACTGGAGTACTGAGTATACGAGTGAGGTAGGCTAAATGAAAAGGGTTTACATGCATGAGCAATGCTAACTGACCGACTAATATGAACGTGAGAGTGCAAACATACATACATAATAACTGGAAACGTAAATACATAATAGTGGATCTGTACGCTAATATATGATTTACTGATTTTTGGCATGACTTAAACTATGGTTCTGTCAATATGGGTGACTGTGTCTGACAATCCTGGGTCTGATGGAATTATCTAAGTTTTGTACTATAACTGAATTTGACTGTATTTGGCAATCCTGGTATACTGATATATGAAGAACTATCTGAGTTCTTTTACTGAGACTAAGCCTGAAACTGTGGGAGGTAGTTGTTTAATTGACATGCCCTAATAATTCATATTGCTAAGTTGGGGTCCAATCTCTACCCCGACTGGAGGGGTGTCAATACCGCGCCACTGGTAAGGACAGCTGTGAGTGATCCTTATCTGGCAGGTACTCAAATGAGAATGGTGGGAACCCTAAACTAACAGGTTAATCCACCTTTTCAACCCTAGTATGATAGGTTAAGATATCTCAACCTACGCTGTCTACGTAGTTCTGGAATACAAGGATGACTGATAACAATCACACCCTAAACTGGAAGGTGAGTTCCCATCCTTGGGTTCACTCGGTGCTAACTTCTACTCCCATCTGAAGAGACTAAACTTGATTTGACTGACTGTACATAGACTGAGTAACTGACTTTCGTTGACTGACGGAATAACACTACTATCTGAGATTTTGCTGAGATCATAAGATTTCAGAGATTTCCTGAGTCACATGACTGACTGAGTTCTATAGATCATGGCTTGACTGAGATTATCGGGGTAACATGACTTAGATCTAGGCACAAAACTATATTTTTCAGGTACGAATACCTCCAGGACTCTATGGAAGGAACCTGACACACATGACATGACTTGATCACAAGATTTGAGTCCACAATTCATAATATCGTACATATGAGATTTTATACTAAGCATGGTTACCAACAATGTATTGCATGGAAGGGATTTCATATCGCATGGAAGTACTTGAACAACCTTAATATCATGTTCATTGCATAATCATACTAGAAACACATATCAATAGCATGGAAGTTCATGTGGAATCATCTTAAGAGTTGACATAGCTTGTCATTTAAATACTATGGGGTCATGGGAACATGATTTTTAGCATTCTAGGTATTTTAACAAACACCTTGCATGCACACTTTGGGGCATAGGTTTTCTCAATAATTTTAATCATCTTGAACTACCTAAATTCATGGGTTTTAACTACTAGCATGCATACATCATGGAAGTCAACTTAAATTAATATCTTGAAGCTTAAACAATGATCATTAATATGAACAACATCACATAACAACAAGGAAATAAAATTTTCTCATTTAAAAGTATGGTTCTTGAACTCTATGAACGAAAGGGGTCCATATATGAACACTACGCATACCTGACTCAGGGTTCTTGACATTTTTGAACTTGAAGGGTTTGAAATCCTTTATTCTTAAAGAGGATTGGGTCTTGTTCTTAGAGATTAAATTTAGAGAGAAACCCTAGTTTTTGTTTGTGAAATAATAATAAGCATAATGGCTGAATTCAGACTTATCTGGGTATATGTAGGTGAGTGATAAGTAACCAAAATACCCCTATTAAAACAACCTGGAAATAAACTAAACGTGGCATGTGACGGTCCAACTGGCGTTCTGTCAGACACTTGATGGTCCTTCACTTAGCCCATCAGACGTGGACCCGAAATGGGGTTCACTAGATAAGAGTTGACGGCCTGGATGATGGTTCGTCACAACTTTGATGGTCCATCAACTCGTCCATCAATCCTTATCCAGTTCGTGGCTCAACTGCCTTGGTTGTGATGGTCAAAGTGGTGGTCCTTCACTTATGTGGCGGTCCGTCAACTTGGCCGTCATACCTGGGCATTTCTGATAGTTCCAAGTAAAACGTCCATAACTTCCTCGTCTGATGTCATATTTGGATAAAATTGGTACCATTGGAAAGCTAACTCAATTTCCCACGTGATAGAAATTGAAAATCTCAAAAATACCATGTGTAAAAATATAGGTTTGGATTTTAAAGTAAGTCCTAGCATCCTCAAGATGATTTCTAGCTAGGAAAAAGGCACGGGTATTACAGTGTGCCGAGAGTTGGTAGATGAATTTGATTGATCTTGGAGGAGTCTCATTATTCTAGATATTCCATTCACCCAGGAGCGGCTAAGATCTGTTATGACCCAAAACAACATTATTGGTGGGGTGGTATGAAGTGAGATATTGTGGTGTTCGTATTTTTGTTTGAATTGAATTATCAGTAGGTGAAGTATGAGCATCAGTTACTAGGTTGTACCATGCAGAGGATGCCTATTCCTAAGTGGAAGGAAGAGCAAATCACCATTGATTTATTACTGGTCTACCCCCAACCTTGTGGAAGCTTGACTAAATTTGGGTAATTATGGAAAGGTTGACCAAATTAGTGCATTTTATATATGTGAAAGCAAATTACAATGAGGATAAGTTGGGCAAGATCTATATTAAGAAGATTTTTTGATTGCATGGTGTCTCGATATCCATTATTTCTGATAGTGGTACTCAGTTTACCTTATGATTTTGGAGTACTATACAACATGAGATGGGTACTCAGATTGATTTGGTCACAACGTATAATCCTTAGAGAGATGGTCAGTCTGAGAGGACTATTTAGGTGTTGGAGGAATGCTTCGAGCATGTGCTATGTATTTTGGTAGTCATTAGGATCACTACTTTTCATTAGCACGGTTTTCCTACAACAACCGTTTCCATTCCAACATCCGATGGTGCCTTTTCTGGATTTATATGGGCAGAGATATAGATCTCTAGTGGGATGGTTTGACTCTTTTAAGGTGAGGCCTTGGGGCACAAATTTGTTGAGAGACTCGATGGATAAAGAGAGATTGATTCAAAAAAGATTAGTGGCTGTTGAGAGTAAGCAAGAAAGTTATGTTGATCACGAAACTTTGTTATATTTCTTCATGGTTGGAGATCAAGTTTTATTCAAGGTTTAACCCATGAAGGGTGTGATGAGGTTTGGAAAGAGAGAGAAGCTTAGTCCGAGGTCCATTGGTCCTTTCTACATCCTTAAAATATATGGGGATATGGTGTATAGGCTAGCTTTTCCTTCACATCTGTCAGTTGTCCCATCCCATATTCCATATTTCCATGTTGAATAGATACTATTCAGGTGATGCACATATGATTTGGTAAGAGTCTATTGTATTAGACCATGACTTGTTCTTCGAAAGGAGCCCATTACTATCCTAAATAGGCAGACAAGGAAATGAAGGTCTAATTATATTGATTCAGTGAAGGTACAATACTAATATCGCTCTATTGAGGAGGCTACTTAGGAAGCCATGTCCGATATATGACATAGATACCCCTAAATTTTTACCGCGTCAGGAACATTAATTATTTTTTATTCAAAGATGAACTTGTATTTTAGTGGTGGATAATGTAACTATAGATGCGAATTTCTTTTATATGTTTTAATTATTTTACCCTTTCCCATAGTTGGTATGTGCTATTTGTGAGTTGTAAGGTTGGTTTGCACTGTCTTTGATACTTTTGAAAGTGATTTGGGTGAGTTTGAGAGTTTTAGCGGTTTATAAAGCCATAAGTTTGACTTTGGTCAACAATTCATGTTTTGAGTGTGCAATTGTGATTTGTACAGTTCCATTAGTTGGGTTAGGAGCATAGTCAATTTGGATCCTGAGACTTTATTTTTTATTTTTACCCTTTTGTTGAAAACTCACCAAAATTAGCCTAAATGGGGTCATGGGGGCTAATTTTTTTGTAAATGACCTCTTTTTGAAAATCCAATGGTGCCATTGAGTCTTGAACATCAAAAATAGTTTTGTAGCATCTCCGATTTACTTTGGTAGGGTCCCAAATAAATCACCAGCATCCCTTTGGAGGTTTTGATACCATGCAAATTCAGCGAAAGTTACTGATATTGGTGTATTAATCCTTCTTCGCAAATGCGGGCTTTTGGCTGCGACATGGAGATGAAAGATGCTTGATACCATGAAAATTCAGAAAAAGTTATTGATAGCAGGTGCATCGTACCTCTCTATGTTCATAATAAAGTTCTCAATCTGACCTGACTCGTAAGGACCATCACATTATTTTCGAGACCATTCGTAAGTGAAAGACTCCGTAATAAAGGGTCTAGGCTTGGATTTTTACTTCTCGAGGTAGGTTATGACTTAATTGTCTTTAGACTGCGCTGGGTAGTTAATTATTCTTTCAAAGCATACTATGAGTTGGGGAATTAGATAGGAAAATTGTAATTCAAGATTATTAGTATTATCTTGTTGCTCATATGGGGGCTTATATGCATAATATTATTAACTTGAGAGGTATATGTAGTGTGATGCCCATGTGAGGATTTATTTGAAATTATAAGCCTTATTTTTGCATCAAATGCCATTATTATTTTTGTGATGCCCATCCAGGGGTCGAATAGATATTATAGGCCTTATTAAACACTATTTGCCTTTACCTTTATAGTGATGCCCGAGTAAGGGGTTTGAAATAAAATTACTGAGGTCTTACATGACTATTTATTCTACTGGTGTAATACCAAGGATAATATCATGAATTATTGACCTATTGAGTTAATTCTGAGCTCATTTATACCTATATTTAATTGATTATCATATTTATACTAATTGATTGTGAGTATTACATCATCATTGCATATATACACATTCATGAATTACTAGTACGATCTAGAAACACTAATTTTGAAATAAAAATTATATAAACCCTTGGCTGAGGTAACTTGCCAACAAGGTTGGTTGAGACATTTTATAAATCCTTGGCTGAGGTCATTTACTGGGAATGTGATTGTGATATTTTGAAAACCCTTGACCATGGCCATTTGCCTCTAAGGTGATTAAGATATTATATTGATAATAGTAGAGTATGTAGGTTGCGAAACCCCTATAGGTCCTATCCAAAGTGTTGAGGCTTGGAAGGTGTATACGAAAAGTAATGCGACGGCTTACATTCATCATGATCCACCATTATTATATTGCATTGTATTACATTACATTATTTGTCTTTCCTCTATGTGTTTTGTTGTTGTGTACTTAGTCTCTATATATCTATATATATTTGAGTGTATTTTTACCTTTTTACCTTTATATTATAGAATTTTTAGTGGAGACAAAGTGAGCTACTGGTTTGGAAACTTTTCTATTTGCAGGTGGAATATGCTCATAGTGTCTTTTACTTGTTTAGTTTTCTGCTTTACTCAGTCGGCCTATGATACCTACTGAGTATAAGTGGAGTATACTTAGTACTACTTTTAAGCCTTTTTGATGCATATCCTTGTCCGAGTACAACTCGTGGTGGCTAATCTCGTGCTGTGATAGGTTGTTATTTGAGGTACTGGTGAGATCCAGTGTTCATGGTAGATTCCATACCTCTTCCCATTCTATCTTGTCTTTGTTTATTTTCAAACACAATTCTATACATTTTAAATTTTTGTTATGTATTAGATGTTCTTTCGCTTATGACACCATGTTTTGGGGATTTTTGTATTTCCTTATATATGTATATTATCATGAGTATTATGGCCTAACTATTCTAGAAGTATCATATTTATCAAATTTCTTTCTTCTTCTATTTTATTTTCTATTGTGGGGTTTCGGCTTGCCTACCAAGACTGGGTCGAGGCAGGTGCCATCATAACCTTAACTTTTAGGTCATGTCAAATATACCCCCAAAAAGGGTATAGCTAGGGTAGTATCCGTACAACCACACGTACAGGTAAGCATCATTGGATGATCCAAGTTAAATAACATAAATACACCATAAATATTTTAACTAAAACATGCATTTACATAATCCATTAGCTAAACAACCTTCGTACCATTGAACCTTTATCACCCTAATTTTATACACTTATTATCAAAACCTCACTTTTCCTCTAACCCATTATACTAATCCACCAGTCAACCACCATAACATATTCAACTCTAAGCCGCCACCCAGGCTTCTATCACCTCTAGTTATAAATTAACACAGAATCAGTTAAGTACTGAACAATAAAGACCGTGACAGACCCCAGCCCATCATACACATTCAATTAGCTCAACAATTTATCATGATTTTTAGGAGATACCAACCTGTAGATATACCCCATGCATCATAGGAATAAGTAACCAACTAATTGATAGTCAATACCACTATATACCACCAAGGAAACACCATGTCTAATGAAAACAACCAATAACCACGCAAGTATAAGTTAATATAGATAGTTCACCAAGTCAAGACCATGACTAACAATAATAAGTTTAACCTTTCCCCAATTACTCTTTTAATAAACCTTAATATAAATTATATCATTTAGTTACGCTAACAACCCAAATGGCTAATGGATCTATACAATAACAATAATGTCACTCAGTTCACTCAATGAACTCAATTATATTAAATACGACACAAGTGGTCCATCCGATGGATCAAATATATCAACAATAGTATAACTTGATCCACTCAAGGAACCAAATATATCAATAATAATATAACCAGTCCATTCAAGAAATCATCAAACTCACCAATAATATGTACACACAAGCTAAGGGTCTTATGGTTGCTCACTAGATATAGCCTATAAGGGACTAGCATAGTTCATGTACCAAACATTCCAGACATCTAGTATTTTGCCACCCTTATCCTAAGACAATGTGCTATCTCCCTTATTCCAATGTCCTCACCTTATACTCTCTGAGTTTCACCAATTCTATGATGATGGCATTATTAATGCATCTTACCATATAAATTCATGTCAGAACATATGCAATCACACTATGAGATAACACAATCATACTTGCATTTCAATCAAGTCCTTTTACATAATCTCATTTTAGGTAACTAAACAACCTGTAATATTATCCAAATAGTTAATATATATAACATGCATTTTAACAAGTAAAAAAACACTCCAAATACTTGGTCAAAAGTTTATTATTTCTTATAAACAACAATTATTCTTTAATGTTTGAAATCACAAGTATGCTCGAATGCCGTCCAACAATTTATAATTCAGGACTTATCAATTCATATATATCACCTTCAAGTATTCATTTTAAGAGTGCACATTCAACCAAATAGATTCTAAGATCCAGTTCAACAAGTACAATCACCAATCTTTGTTTTATATAACCTTGTTTGGTTTGATTAGACCCTTAGCATATCATCCAACAATTTTGTAATGACCCTTCAAGTCATTTTTCATATTTCCACTTATTTTTCTTGTTAGAGTTTTTTCATAGATACCCCAAGTCATTTATAACTTGCTGGAACAGATAGATTGGTTACCAGACAGTTCATTTTATTTTTAGAGTCTGTTCCCTATTTAGAAGTATTCACTGGTTCCAAATGACCACCGAGCAAAAAGAATTATAAAACAATCTCAAATGTGAATTCCGACTGCACCAACAACTCCGAAATTCTGATTTTAGGCTAGGTAGACCATTGTATTGGCTCTAATGAACCCGAACTCATTTCCACCTATTTGTCAAGAAGTTGAGAAATGTGAAGTTTAGGTGCGGGACCCACAACAACAACAACAAACCCAGTGTATTCCTACAAAGTGGGGTCTAGGGAGGATAAAATGTACGCAGTCCATATCGCTACCTCCGAACAAGTAGAGAGGTTATTTTTGATAGAGCCCCGGTAGATGTGGGACCCACATTTGATTAAAATGACCTTGGATGGAAAATCTAACTTTGCCAATGCATTTAGAACATTGAATTTAGTTTGTCTACATAGTTCATTTACCTATATTGGATTCCAAATGAATCCCAAAGAATTGGCCAAAACTTGGAATTTCTTCCAAGTTTTAGCTAATACCTAGTTTAAGGTGAGGATGCCGCGATTGCACAAGCATAGATGGCAATTTCCCTAGCGCAATCATGGTTCATTGATGGTGATCTCAATAACTCTTTTCCTAGAAAGTGTATTTAAAGGACTTTTAGGCCGCGTTTTGGAGACTTTTTACTCTTGTTTGAGACCAAGGAACCTTAATATGGTGTGTTAAACTCAAATTGAGTCTTGGCAATGTCTTGGGAGCTTAATTAACATATATTTTTGTGATTAACAATGGATTTGAGGTATGAATCCTTCCATTTCATGCTTAAATTTCTTGAATTCTTGATAAAATCCCAAATAGCTTGGAGGTTTGATTTTGCCCCAAACAAGCTAAATTTTCACCTATTTCTTTAGGGTTAGGATTTCTTGATGGTGTATAAACAATAGGTTGACCTCAAAAACATATTTTTTGTAATTGAGACCCACTTGGGGGAGAAGGGTTGGTGTCATTTTTGGATTCAGATAACAATAGTGAAATATGGGTATTAATGTTCTCATTATAACGTGTAGATTGTGCTTTTCATAGCTTGACACCTTTAAAAAAATTCTCAGAGAGAAAAATCAAAGGTTTAGTGGTTCGTAGCTTTCTTTGGATTTGAGGTAGGTTAGACTTACTCCTTGTTAGATTGAGCTATGTTATAGTATAATTATGATATCTTGTTAGATTGGGGAGGTGTTTTAGGTATTGGATTGTTAATGGTAAGACTTGGGCTTAGTTTCATCATTTAGGTCACTTGAACTTATAGACTGAAATGTTGGTCTTGTAGGCTTGAATCTTGCTTAATTAGATTTCATGTCTCATGTTTAGCGTGTGGATTACCTTAGTCACTCTAGTTGGATGAGAATGACCTTGTCACTTATGTTGTGGGTAAGTTGACGCTAGTGCTGACATTAATGGAAGTACCTTAGATACTATGGTTGAATTAGGTGTAATGTTGGGAAATACCCTTACCTTTGGGATATTGGTGGCTTGCTATACATCTAATAATGGATTTAGATACCTTATCCTAGTACTGGGTAGAAGTTTGACATAAAATGTATTTGGAGAATTAGAAAGGGAGTTCTTGACCCACCTTAAGCTTGGATTGATGTAGTTCTCTTAAAGGCCTTAGACGACTACTAAATGCCTAGGAAATGCTCTCTTTAAAACATGTTGGCTAATTTGAGTAATGGTAATGACATTAGAAGTGATTTATATCTTTTGTTGACTAAATTACCGTAAATGCTCTGAGTAACTATGGTTTATACTATCAATTAAGTCCATGTCTATGTTATCATGCGTGCCGTTAATTAAGCTATTGTTTTGGACTTTGGGCTATGCTATTACTGCTGTTGTACTCTTATTTAGTGATGAAACTAGTAACCATACTAGAAATCCCTCATATTTCTAATATTGTGAGTCATGTTACTAATGATTCTAGAAGGCATGCTTATTGACAAAATGGGAAGTTATGTGGCTAATTATGGTTGAAACCCGATGATAATTGTAATACTCATGTCACAAATATACAACTATTGATAAATTGACATGAAAGATGAATGTTGAGTATTAGAGGTATGATCTTCATTACTTTACCTTTATGTTTTTTACTATAGCTAACACGACCTGAACCAGGGCATAGTCATGTCGGGTGACTCAAGCCAAACTGGGATCAGTGACCACCACCAATACCCAACCATAACTTCCCCACACCCGATGTCAGATGAATTCCAATGATATAACATAACAAAATAGAATAATCATAAATCAAATATAGTCAAACGGTGTCAGCCTTGTGTCAGCCCCAATACCAATACCAATGCCAAGCCTGACACCAATACCGACACCGCCCATGCCAACCCAAAGTAGTCTTATAAAGAATCTAACTAAAAGTAAATAACAATCGATCGAGACATGCCACCGACCATAGCCAAAACTAGAGTCTAAGAAATAAACAAAAGTATGAAAAGATATCCATAACATGAAATGGAGTATTCCTGAGTATGGAAGCTCAACACTTCAGTCTGACATAAATATTGTCCCAGAATCCAATCATTGAGCAAGAGGAGTAGTATGGCCGGTTCCTACATCGCGTGGGGATACGGTGCCTGAAGATGGGTTAGAAAGTAAACACTAACATGTAATCAAGAGTAAGGGAAAAATAATGCCAACATATAAAACCAAATAAATAACCATATGTAATCACATCCATCCATACATCTATCCATATATATATATGTATATGTATATAAAATCCATGTTGGGAAAGGTAACCAGGTTTAGCATGCATTTAAAACATTTAACATGGGTTTGTGTAACTTTACCGTTATATTGATGTAGATTTACAATAATAATCCACCCATGGGCTATATGGTTCCAATATTACCCTCTGAAAGGGCCCCAGTGTGTGAAGCCACACAAATTGGAGATATCATAGGGGTAGGGGATCCTCGTGTATCCTTCACCCTCCATGATACATATATACAAGTATAAACTTAGGGGATTCCTGTGTACCACAAAAGTATAAGGTCTCCATGACCAACCCTCATGTAGGCTAACATGAGTTTCCAGTGTCCATGCATCAGGCTCACGCCTTCTCAGTAAGCTATCACAAACCGCTATTATTTCCCAATTAAAACCATTAGTACATAACAACCCACCAATTCTAGAAGTTATTAACCAAGGCTTTATGAAGTGGTATCGTCATACCGACTATAGCTTGCAAGCAATGTCATTAGGCAACACTTAGGGGATTCCTATGTACCCCACATGATTTCCAATTAAACCAATACCATGGACACCAAGGCCTTACCAAATCATTTTAAACCAATTTAGGTTCCATTACTATATTATGCAATGCAATAGTTTCAATAAAAGTCAAATGTGACAAAACCATTCTCATAGACATTTTAACAAACATGTTAAGGGCGTATAGTTTCCAAAAACAAAACCAAGAGCCAATTGACCATTCCCATGAAACCATATGTTCAATTCCACAATTTTAACATGAAAACCATAAGAAAAACATGGGAAAACAGTATTCATCAATTAACAACCAAAATCCCCAACATATAATTCAAAACCAAATAATACCCATAATTAAATCATGAAAACAATTCATTAAGATATGAATCTAGTTGAACTAACAATGATGGAGGAGTAACATGCCTTAGATACCGAAGAGTACGGAGAGAAACCACCCTTGAGAGCCTTAATTGTCTACATTGAAGGAAACCCTAGCCATTTCTTAACAAAAGAACCTTGAGAGAGATTTGAGAGTGTTTTAAGAGTATTTTGATCTTTCCAAGTGAAGAATGATGGACCAATTAATGTTATAGGATATGGATATTAAGGGTTTTGGGGTGGGAAATGTCAAAAATGTCCTCAGATATAAACTTAAATTTTTTTGAAAATAGGTACGACCACACCACCCAAATCGTACCCATAACATTCGAGTGGTACCCCACTCATATCCTAGGCAACAATTTGGACCCCAACACTATCCAACATACGAGTTTATGGCCTAACTCATATCCAATCATACGACAAGTACCTTAAAACCATACCCTAAGAAGCCTACCAAGAGCATGATACACCGATCAACATACGAGTGGCTTTCCTCACTTGTACCATCGCTTTATGATTTGTATGGTGTCTATTCGTATTTTTGAAAGTAACCAACCAAAAACACAATGAGTAAAATATGACCAAGGACCCTAAACCGTACCCATATCATGCGACAAGTGCCCTGAAGTTGTATGATGTCTAAAACCTCAAACTCAAGAAATTTTCTAAGGATAAAAAGCCAAGGTGTTTAAATTCTCCCCCACTTGGATCATTCGTCCTCGAATGATGAAGCAAGGTAGTACAAGCACGATTTACACCCCACCACCTCAACTCTAACCTTCAACTAAGTTAGAAAACAAAGATGCAAGGAAGTCAATCTTTTCTTTAATAAAGTTTGAAAACAAAAGTATGATGAAGAACACATACCTTCCATACGAATTTCTGAAGTAGAAAATAGGAATGGATATTTAGACTTCATGACCTCTTCCGCTTACCAAGTAGATTCTTCAACATTGTGGTTCCTCCAAAGAACCATGACGAAGCTACATCCTTGGTCTACAACCGACGAACCTTTTGATCCAAGATACCAATTGGGACCTCTTTATAAGACAAAGAATCTGAAATACCAATATCCTTGTTAGGCACGATTTGACACGGATCACCCATACATTTCCTCAACATAGAAACATGGAACAGTGGATGAATGAAGCTCAAACTAGAAGGCAACTCCAACTCATATGCAACATTACCAACCCTTCTCAAAACTAAGTATGGATTAATATATCGGGGACTGAGTTTCCCCTTCTTCCTAAACTACAGGAGACACCTTTAGGAACACCCTATCCCCAACCTCCAACTCTAACTCTCTTTACCTCACATCTGCATATGACTTTTGGCGACTTTGGGAAGCCTTAAGTCTAGCCCGAATCACCTTCACCTTCTCTATGGCTTGGTGGCCAAATTCAGGACAAATATCTCCGCCTCACCAACCTCAAACCACCCAATAGAATATCTACACCTCCTACCATAAAAGGCCTCAAATGGAGCCATCCCAATGCTAGAGTGGTATCTATTCTTATAAACAAACTCCACAAGAGGTAAATTCTCAACCCAACTGCCACCATAGTCAATTACACAAGCAAGAAGCATATCCTCCAATGTCTGAATAGTCTTTTCTTTCTGCCTATCCAACTGCGGGTGGAAAGAAGTACTCAAACTAACCTTATCCCCAACCCTTTATAAAAAAAATTCCAAAAGTGAGATATTAACTGCATACCATAATTTGAGATGATAGAAACTCGTACCCCATTCAGCTTCACAATCTCATGAAGATACAACCTCACATAATCCTCAACCAAAAAGTTAGTCCTCACTGGCAAAAAGTGAGCCTATTTTTTCATCCTATCCATGATGACCCAAACTAAATTAAATTAATTCTGAGACCAAGAAAGACCGATAACGAAATCCATGTTGATTACCTCTTATTTTTATTCAGGAAATTCAGTTTCTTGGTACAAACCTTCAGGCCTCATGTGCTCAACTTCACTTGTTGACACACCATGTACTTGGACACAAATTTAGCCGTATCTTTCTTCATATTGTTCCACCAATACATCTCCTTAAGGCCATGATATATTTTTGTTGAACTAGGATGAATGACATAGCCTGACTCATGCACCTCAACCAAGATACTCTCTCGAAAACCATTGACGTTGGGAACACATAATCTCCCTTGGTACTGCAAAGTACCATCACCACTATTGTCAAAGTCCATCACCCTCTTCCCACCAACATCACCCTTGATCCTCATAGGATAAGATCTAACATTTGCTTCTTCTAAATCTCAGCACCAAGAGATGAGTGCACAACTTTCTAACAAATACTCCACCATACTCAAAGACCAAAAGACAAACTCCAAGGTTATCTAAATGGTGAAAGTCATTCACCAACTCCTGCTTCTCCTTATCCATATAAGCTATACTTCCCATGGATAACCTGCTAAGAGCATCAACAATCACATTAGCTTTACCTGGATGGCAGTGAAGACACATGCCATAATCCTTGAGAAGATCAAGCTATCTTCTTTGCCTGACGTTAAGCTCTTTTTGAGTAAACACATATTACAAGCTTTTATGATAAGAGAAGATATACATATACACTCCATACAAATAGTTAAGCTAGATTTTCAATGAAAACACCACAACTAGTAATTCCAAAACATGAGTTGGATTATTCCTCTCATGCACCTTCAATTGCCTAGAGACATAAGCTATCACCTTACTTTGTTGCATCAAAATGTACCCAAGCCCCACATGGGATGCATCACAATAGACAACAAACCCTTCAGTCCCTAGAGGAAAAGTCAAAATTAAAGCTGAAGTTAGCTTATCCTACAACTTCTCAAAACTACCATAAAAAGTATCAGACTACAAGAACCTTACTTTATTCTAAGTCAACTTAGTTAATAAGGCAGCTACAGAAGAAAAACTCTCTATGAACCTCCTATAATAACCAGCTTAACCCAAGAAGCTCCAAATGTCGGTTGGAGATGTGAGTCTAGGCCACTTCTTTACTACTTCAACCTTCTGTGAATATGATATGATCCCCTCACTAGAAATGATATGACCCAAAAAATTGTCAGCGTTCAACCAGAATTCACATTTTCAAAACTTGGGATACAACTGCTGCTCGTTCAAGGTCTTCAACATAACACGAAGGTGATCGGCATGATCCACCTTACTTTTAGAGTACACCAGAATGTCATCTATAAAGACAATGATAAACAGATCTAGAAACTAACAAAAGGCACTATTCATCAAATCCATATACGTTGTTGGGGCATTGGTAAACCCAAAAGACATAACCAAAAAGTCAAAATGCCCATACCGAGTATGTAAAACAGTCTTAGGAATATCCACCTCCCTAATCTTAAGATGATGATACCAGTTTCAAAGATCAATCTTGGAGAAAAACTTAGCACCTTGCATCTAATCAAACAAGTCATCTATCCTCGGGAGAG
The DNA here is from genome assembly GCA_030864215.1 of Capsicum pubescens. Taxonomy (NCBI): domain Eukaryota; kingdom Viridiplantae; phylum Streptophyta; class Magnoliopsida; order Solanales; family Solanaceae; genus Capsicum; species Capsicum pubescens. Next base: position 104,236,957 of record CM061538.1, read on the forward strand.
GATACTTATTCTGTACTGTTACCTTATTCAACAGTCGGTAATCAATATATATTCAAAGAAAACCATATTTCTTACTCATGAATAAAACTGGTAGACCTTACGGGGACATACTAGGATAGATCAACCTCCAATCTAAAAGATCCTTTAATTGCTACTTAAGCTTCTTGAACTTATCTGAAGCCATTCTATATAAAGGAATAAAATTGAATGATTTTTTGGAACAAGATCAATCCCAAACTCAATCTCTCTATTTGAAGGAACACCAGGAAGGTCATTAGGGAAAACCTCAAGAAATCCATTCACCACTGGAACGGAATGCCAAGAAGGACCCCCCGAGTTAGAATGTTTAACCTGAACTAGATGGTAGAGACACCCCTTGGAGATTAATCCCCAAGATCTTAGATATGATATAAACCTCCTCTAGGAGCTAGGAAACCACCCTCCCACTTAATAATCAATAATTAGAGAATTTAAAAACAATCCGATAGTCTAAAAAAACATATCAAGAATGCAACTAAGCCATTGTTAATATGAAATCAAAATGCACCATATCTAATTCAAACAAATCCACCAAAGTTTCTTTACTACCAACAGATACCACACACCCTCTATTGACTCTTTTAGCAATCACAGAGTCACCTACCAAGGTAGAAATAGAAAAAGGGTCCGAAACATACTCCTAACCAATACCAAAATGCACAGCCATAAATAGGGTCACATAGGATAGAGTAGACCCAAAATCAAGTAAATAGTACACATCATGAGAGAAGAGTTTCAACGTACTAGTCATGACATCAAGTGATACCTCAAACTCTTGTCGGGTAGTGAGAGCATAAAGAAAGTTTTGACCAATGTCGGAGCCAGATGGTGCACCCTTTATTGACAGAGCTAAAGAAGAAGCAATAGGAACCTTGTTTTCCCCTGAGACAACCTTACCAATAGGATAGTTTTTAAGTATATGCCCTAACTGACCACAGTTAAAACACCTATCCATCCCCTTATCAATGAAACCCTGATGCAAATATCCATAAAATCTACAAGAAGGATATGATAGAGCTGATTGAGCCCTACTAGGATAAGTTAGACATCCTGTGGCCTAAAGTTGTTGCTACCATGGAAACACCTATCACCCGATGGATTTAGGTAGGGAGAACTAGCCATCGAGTAAGACCCTGAATTGCCCCACTTTTTCTTGGGCCACTTACCACCATCCTTGCCACTCTTCTATTAACCACCACTCTATTCTGTAAACCTAAACTTCTTTCCATACCTATCCCCTAAGTTAGACTACTTTTTTTCTCTTTCTCTACCTATTGCATGTATATTACCAGCCTAGAGATATCCATGTCCCTGATTAATAAGGCAGCTTTACTCTCAAGAATAAACTCACGAGACAATCCTGAAGTGAACTTTCTCATCCTTGCCCTTATACTAAAAACCAACTCCATAGCATACTATGATAACTGATGAAATTTCAAGGCATACACCTTGACTGACATCTTACCCTACTTGAGATTTATAAACTCTTTCCTTTTCTCTTTGCTCAACTCCTGAGGAAAGAAGTTGTCCAAGAAAGCATTAGAAAAATCCTTCCATAGGGATGATTCAGCACCATCACCCCTTGACTGTTCCTATTCCTTGTACCATTGCTATGCCACATCCTTCAACTGGTAGGCGGCAAACTTCATGCCTACCATATTCGTGGCATGCATAATTGGAAAATCTTTTCTATTTTATCCAGAAAACCTTGAGGATCTTCCTCCACCTTAACACCTATAAAGGTCAAGGGGTTCAACCTCATGAACTGGACAACCCATGTGGCCCCAGAAGATGGAGTAACAGGAATACCACACTCAGAATGAGTAGCTACCAACTGTGCTAATACGTGGATAAACTGACGAAACTCAACATTCGTCACTTCAGCCTGAGGAGTTTAAGGTATTCATCACTTCAACCTGAGGAGTTTAAGATGGACTAGACGGAACCAGTGAAACTCCAAAATAATTCAAGATTGGACACCTAGATCAGGGATGGATCCGATGAGTAGAGCGTATCCCATCAACATGGTCCCTAGTTAGGATAGAGGAGTTTTTGTAAGCTTTAGATTGTCAAGGCATGATCTAAAAAGTGAACAAATGAGAATTAGAGAATAATTCAGTATTGCGAGTCCATAGATTAAAAATAGAACTCAATAAAGAAAAACATTCCTAAATTCCTTGTAGCCTTTCCTTTATGAGTGTGGCATGCTACACACCCTTAAAAGAGACTCTACTCGATAAGGCTTTGTGGACTCCTAAGTGACTATTAACTTAGGGCTCTGATACCAATTTGACACGACCCAAACTAGGGCCTAGTCATATTGGGTGCCTCAAGCCCAACCAGGATCGGATACCACTCCCAATACCGAACCATAACCACCCTACACCCAATAGAGGATTAATTCTAATTATATATCATAAGGAAATGGAACAATCATAAATCAAATATAGTCAAACGGTGTCATCCCCAATACCAATACCCATACCAATGCAAATGATGACACAAATACCGACAACACTTGTACCAACCAAAAGTAGTTTTACAAAGCCTCTAACCAAAAACAAAGAACATCCGGTTAGGTCATGCCCCCGAACATAGCCAAAACTAAATTCCAAGAAATAACCAAAAGTATGAAAATATATCCATAGCATGAAATAAAGTCTTCCGGAGTACAGAAGCTTACCACTTCAGCCTTACATAAATATTATTCCCGAACCCAATCACAAAGTAGGAGGAGTAGTATGGCCGATTCCTGTATCGCGTAGGGATACAATGACCAAAGATGGGTTAGTGGGTGAACGCTAACATGTACTCAGGAGTAAGGATAAAATAATGCTAATATTTAAAACCAAGTAAATAACCATATCCAATCACATCCATACACACACATATAAATAATCCATAATGGGAAAGGGAACCAATTTTAACATACATTTAAAACCTTTAAACTGGGTTTGTATAACTTTATCTTCATAATACACTCACGATATAAATTGGTCTAGTGTTACCCCCATGAATGGGCTGTAGTACGTGTAGCTGCATGAACTGGATATTTCATAGCGGTAGAGGATTCCCGTGTACCCTTTGCCCTCTGTAATAAATATTTACAAGTATAAACTTAGGGGATTCCTATGTACCCCACAAATATATGGTCTCCATAACCAACCCTTATATCGATAAACATGAGTTTCCAATGTCCGTCCATCGGACTCATGCCTTCATAGTAAGCTATACAACCTGCTATTATTGCCCAATTAAAACCATTAGCATATAAACAACCACCAATTCTAGAAGTTATTAACTAAGGCTTTATGAAGTGGTATCGTCATACCGATTATAGCTTCCAAGCAATGCCATTAACCAACACTTAGGGGATTTCCATGTACCTCACATGATTTCCAATTAAACTAATACCATGGCCACCAAGGACTTATAAAACCACATAAAACCATTTAAACCAATTTAGGTTCCATTACCATATTATGAAATGCAATAGTTTCAATAAAAGTCAAACTATGTGACAAAGCCATTCTTATAGGCATTTTAATGAACATATTGAGGGCGTATAGTTTCCAAAACCAAAACCAAGAACCAATTAACTATTCCCATGAAACCACATGTTCAATTCCATAATTTTAACATGAAAAACCATAATAAAAATATGGGAAAACAATATTCATCCATTAACAACCAAATCCCTCAACATATAGTTCAAAACCAAACAGTACCCATAATTAAATCATGAAAACCTTTCATTAAGACATAAATTTCATTGAAATAACAATGAGGGAGGAGTAACATGCCTTAGATACCAAAGAGTATGGAGATAAACCACCCTTGAGAGCCTTAATTGACCACTGTGAAGGGAAACCTATTCCTTTCTTAACCAAAAATCTTGAGAGAGATTGAGAGTGTTTTAGGAGTGTTTTGATCTTCCCAAGTAAAGAATGAGGGACCAATTAATGTTATAGGATGTGGGTCTTAATGGTTTTGGTGTGGTAAATGTCTAAAATGTCCATAGCTTAAGAGCTAAAAAAATGCGCAGGAGGGTATGACTACACCACCCAAACTGTACTACAACACATGAGTGGTACCCATCACTCAGACCGTAGGAAGAAACATAGACCCTAACACTATCCAACATACGAGTTTATGGCCTAACTTATATCCATTCATATGACAAGTACCTTAGAAACATACCGTTGGCAACCTACTAAGAGCAAGACACACTGAACAACATACAAGTGGATTTCCTCACTTATATCATCTCCATAATATTGGTATGGTGTACACTCATATCTTTTATAGTAACCAACCAAAACTATATTAAGTAATATACAACCAAGGCCTCTAACTGTACCCAAATTATATGACAAGTACCCTCAAGTTGTATGATGTCCAGAAGCTCAAACTCAAGAAATTTTCTAAGGGTCAAAAGCTAAGGTATTCTATTAGACCTCATGGGGCTTGTCATTTAATTTAGACCTTATGGGTCTTGTTCTTTTATATCGATATTAAATTTTATATTGTGATGATATTGATACTCGACAAGTCCAGAGGAGTTTGCGATGGTGATATTGATTCCTGACAAGGACTGAGGAGTTTGTGATGATGATATTGATTCCCTACAAGGTCGGAGGAGTTTTGATGATGATATTAATACCTGACAAGGCCAGAGGATGTTATGATAATGATATCAATTCCCAGTAAAGCCAGAGTATGACAATGCTGATATACCCAACAAGGTCAGAGGATGATTATTGATGTGCCTATGTGTATATCTACCTGTTTGATTCCGTATAGCTCTATGTATGGCAATTGTATGCTTATATGTGCATATACTATTTATATGTAATGTGGGTAAATTGTTGACATTTGGATACCGATTGTAGCCTACTAGTGTTGATTTCTTATAAAAGGGCATAGTTAATGATTAATGATAACTAAGGATTAGTGATGTATAGTATTTAATTGACCAATCAACACTAGTTGATAAGAAAAAACTAGTGTAAAATAAGGATTTACTTACTAAGTATTGTTAAGGATAATTGTTGGTTAGATAAGTAATATTGGCTATTGAAATGGCTATGTGGTGAATAGTTGACTAATAGATGACTATAATCATATGATGGCTAAGAATTTAATGGACTAGTTGATAATTATTTCTTAGAAAATAAGTAGAGGCTAAAGGGTATTGATGATAAGTAGATAATAATGGTAATTGTATAGAATATGGTTATGTGGTCAATGTTGGTAACAAGCGAAGGTTTGGTAAAATAACTGATTGATGATAAATGTGAAATATGGGTGAATAATAATGAGAGTTAGATTTGTTATTGGTTTAGTGCTTTATTATTATCTCACTTAAGTGTTTCATAGTATGGGATTCGGTGATTAGTTCTTTTCTTTATGCACCAGTTGGCGTATGGGTCCCGACTTATTACTTATTCTTGTTTATGTGTAACGTTCTCCAGATTAGAGTAGGGTTCTATGATAGTTGCTAAGTATGAGGCCTATTTTCATGAGTTATCCAAGTATACGACTTCTATTTTTGACACTAAGTATGATAGAGTTTGCTGCTTTGTTAGAGCGTTGAGACTCCCTATTCATATGGCTACTCAGAGTTTAGTTGTTGTGAGTAGGACTTTTGCTGAGGTTTTGAATTATGCTAGTGTGATGGAGGAGATGCACCATGAGAGTCATGAGGGCCCTGATATAAGGCCTAAATTTTAGGGTAGATATAATGGGAGCCATAGTGGTTCCCAATTCAGAGGTGGTAGTTCTCATGTTGGGTATTCTCTGCATCCATCTTTTCATCCTCGGAGTCAGCCTAGTCGAGCAGTTTAGGTATCTCTTCAGATTACTGATACAGGTCAGTCTGGTACTAGTGGTCTCCCTAGTATTAGTGGTAATTAATCTTTAAGAGGTTTATCCGTGGGTCAAACGTGGTGGATATTCTAGCTTATTTGGATCTGTTGGTTCTGGTTTTGCTCAAATTTCCTATGTTACTTATGGACTTTCTGGTTATCATTCATGAGATTGCCCTAGTCGTGGGGTGATGGTTATTTTATCTCAGGGTAGTACCCCTATTAGAGTAGTTTATCCCTCGAATAGAGGTGTTGCCAGGGTAATCAAGGAGGTTCTTGAGCAGGCATGACAAGAGGTCATAAAGTTGCCAAGCCAGGTGGTAGTCATGGCTAGTTATATGTAGTACCCGCTAGAACCTAGGCTAAGACTTTGGATGTTACAGTTACAGGTATAATTTTTGTGTGTCGTAAGCTGACTCTTGCTTTATTTGATCTGAGATCCACCTATTCATATATATCTACTTATTATGCACCACAGTTTGAGTTTATTAGTGATTTATTATATGGGCCTTAGCGCGTATCTACTGCCCTAGGTGATTCTTTAGTAGTGGATCGAGTATTCAGATTTTGTGTTGTGCCAGTTAGTGATGTTGATACTTGTGCTGATCTTATTACCCTGGGTATGCTGGACTTTGATATAATTTTGGGCATGGACTGTTTATCTCACTATCATCTAGTCATGGATTATTTTTCCAAGACCGTTACCTTAGTCATGACCGCCGTACCCTAATCGTGTGGTAGAGAACGGTTAACTATGAGCCAACGGGGATTATCTCTTATGTTCATGCTGGGAGACTTATTTCAAGAGGTTACAAGTCTTATCTTGCTTATATTTGTGATACTCATGGAGAGTTAGTCTCTTGACTATGTGCTATTGTTTGTGAGTTTCCAAATGTGTTTCTTATCTACCTTCCTAGTATTCCCCCTGTCCATGAGATTGAGTTTGCTATTGACCTCAAGCCTTTCATGCAAACTATTTCTATGGCACCTTATCGTATGGCTTATTCTAAACTTAAGAAGATGAATTCTCAGCTTTAGGATCTTCTTGGTAAGGGTTTTATTAGATAGAGTATGTCCTCATAGGGAGCTCCTGTATTGTTTGTAAAGAATAAGATGGCTCTATGCATATGTGCATTGATTATAGACTGCTTAATATGGAGATGGTGAAGAACTATTATCCTATGCTTTACATTGATGATTTGTTTGACTAGCTTTAGGGTGTCGCAGTGTTCTCTAAAATTGATTTGAGGTCTGGTTACCATCAATTGAGGATTAGGACTGAGGATGTCCCGAAGAAAACTTTAAAGACTCATTATGGTCATTATAAGTTCTTGGTGATGTCTTTTGGGTTGACTAATAACCCAGCTGCATTCATGGTTTTGATGAACTGAGTATTCAAGCCTTATCTAGACTCCTTTGTAATTGTGTTCATTAATGTCATCCTTTTGTATTTGAGGAGTAGTGCGGAGCATAGCATTTAGGGATCATGCTCCAGAGTTTGAGAGATCATTTTCTTTTTGTCATGTTCTCAAAGTGTGACTTTTAGCTTAAGTCAGTGATATTCCTTCGCTATGTGGTGTCTAAGGATGGTATTATGGAGGATCCGACCAAGATAGAGGCAATTAGTGATTACGCTAGACCTATATCTCTAACTGAGGTTTGTATCTTCATTGCTTTGGTCGGTTATTATAGACGCTTTGTTGAGGGTTTTGCAACTATTTAAGCCCCTATGACCAGATTAACTCAGAAGGAGGTTCCTTTTTAATGGTCTGAGGAGTATGAGTCAAGATTTGGAAAGCTCAAGGATTTTCTTATTTCAACTCTTGTGTTAGCTTTTCCCGTTGAGGGTGAGAGATTCACCATATTTTGTGATGCTTCTAGTGTTGGTCTAGTCTATATTTTGATGCCGCAGGGTCATGTTATTGCTTATGCTTCTAGACAACTTATAGTGCACTAGTGCAACTACCTCAATCATGATTTGGAGTTGGCGACGATAGTTTTCACGCTTAAGATTTTGAGGCATTATTTGTATGGGGTGCATTATAAGATTCACTGATCATCACAGTTTTTATCATCTTATGAACTAGTGAGAGCTTAATTATCGATAGCGTAGATGGAGTTTCTTAAGGACTATGATATTTTCATCTTGTATCATTCAGGTAAGGAGAATATAGTAGTTGATGCCTTGAGTCACAAGGCAGTGAGTATGGGTAGCTTGGCCTACATATAGTTTCTCAGAGGCATTTTGCATAGGACATTCAGTCCTTAGCTAATTTGATGGTTCTCTTTGATATTTTAGATCCTAGGATGATTTTGGCTAGTCTGGAGATAAGGTCCTCACTATTTGAGCAAATTCATGATTGTTAGAATGAGGATGGCAAGTTTCACTCCCTTCGTGATCATGTGTCGAGTGGTGAGTCCAAAAGGCACACTATTGATTTTGAGGGTATTTTGAGGTTTGATGGCCATATTCGTGTTCCTTAAATTGGTGACTTTATTCAATTAGTTCTCCATGAGGCTCAAAGATGTATTGAGATTTAAGGTAGCACTATTGGTGGAGTGACATGAAGAGAGATATGGCGGACTTTATAGCTCGTTGCCTATGTTGTCAGTAGGTAAAGGCCGAGCATCAACGTCATGGTGGTTTGAGCGATTGCCAATTTTTGAGTGGAAATGAGAATGGATTATTGTGGACTTCATTAGTGGTTTTCCTTGTACCTCCTATGGCTTCGATGACCTTTGGGTCATTATGGATTATTTGACCAAGTCAACACATTTCATTCCTATTCAGATGACCTTCAGTACTGAGAGCCTATATCTATGTTTGGGAGATAGTTTATTTGCATGGGGTGCTCATTTCTATCATTTCAAACCGTGGCTCTATGTTTACTTTAAGGATTTGGGGAGCATTTCAGGAGGAGTTGGGTACTCAGATGGATTTGAGTACAACCTTTCACTTATAGACCGATGGTCAGTTTGAGTGGACTATTCAGGTACTTGAGGATATGCTCCGAGCCTGTGTTATGGATTTTAGAGGATAGGGGGATTAGAACATAACCTTGGCAGAGTTTGCCTGCAAGAACAGTTATCATTCGAGTATTGAGATGGCACCTTTTGAGGCTTTGTATGGTAGGAGATGACGTTCCTTAGTTGGATGGTTTGAGACTTCTGAGGTGAGTCCTTATGGTACGAATTTTCTTCAGGACTCCTTAGATAGATTTAGGGTGATTTAGGATAGGCTGAAAAAAGCCCAGAGTAGGCAGAAGGCCTATACAAATCATAAGCTTCGTTCCTTAAGATTTGGAGTTGGTGACCATGTATTCCTTCGTGTATCACCAATGAAGGTTTGATGAGATTCTGGAGAAAGGGTAAGATCAGTCCCGAATATATTGATTCTTTTGAGATTCTCCATACCGTGGGTAAGGTAACTTATGATTTAGATTTACCTCCAGATTTTGTGGTTGTTCATCAAGTTTTCCATGTATCCATGTTGTGGCGGTATATTCCTGACTCGTCACATGTTCTTAGATGGGAATTAGCCCAATTAGATGAGCATTTTACCTTTGTGGAGGTTCCTTAGTGATGTTAGTAGGTTGTGTACAAGAGAGATTTCTATAGTTAAGGTTCACTGCAGGCACTACCCAGAGGAAGAGGCCACATAGGAGATCGATAGCGAGATGCGAGCCTAGTATTCTCACCTATTCGAGACTTCAGGTATTTTCTCATCTTTAACTTTTGGGGACAAAAGTTCCTTTAGTAGTGGATATTGTAATGACCCTTCCGGTCATTTTCCATATTTCCACTTATTTTCATCGTTTGAGCTTTTCCGTAGCTACCCAAGTCATTTATGACTTGCTGGAACTGATAGCTCAGTTACCAAGAAGTTTGTTTGTTTTTTAGAGCCTGTTCCCTATTTAGAAGTCTTCACTATTTCCAAATGGCCACGGATGAAAACATTAGCAAAATGATCTCGAATGCAAATTTTGACTGTGCCACAAGCTCCAAAATATCAATTTTAGGCTACGTAGAACTTTGGTTTGGGTACTAATGCACCCAAACTCATTTCGACCTAATGGTCAGAAAGTTGAGAAATTATAAGTTTAGGTGTGGGACCCACATTTGGTCAATACAACCTCAAATAGAAAATCTACCTACGCCAACGTGTCAAGAATGTCAAATTAGTTTGGTTAGATAGTTCATTTGACTTGATTGGATTACAGAATGAATCCCAAGGAATTGGCCAAAAATTAGAATTTCTTCCAAGTTTCAGCTGATACCTGGTGTAAGGTAAGGATGTAACGATCGCATCGATGAGTGGTAAATCTACCACTCATTTACATCCAAATTTGTGCACACTACTATGATTAAGTGGTATAATAATTTGCCATTTGATTGCACTAATTCCCTTGGTTCGCAAGTTTATAGGTAAATGGAAGAAAACAAGTGAAGTAAGCTAAAAAGGGAACAAAAAAAGGCAAAGTATTGCAAAAGCTGGAAAATTAGGAGTTGGGATCGACCTTAGTTACCACGATAGCATTCTGAGGTCCACGATTACAGCCAGTCAAGGAGAGTTTAAATCATGGCGATTGCAATAGGTTCAATGTGATCGCAGGAGTCGCGATCGCTATCAACTTATAGCGATCGCAATGGTGCGAAATACTCCCAATAGCAGATTGGTCATTTCACACAACTGGTCCTAATCCTTTAAAGAGCAAACCCCCTTTCACTTTAGAGATATCTCCCAACTAGAATTTAAGGTTTGGCACTGTGAAAACCCTATTAAATTGGGAATGTTTATTGTAGTTGATTTTCCAGGATTTTTGTTGTAATTGGAGTTGAATTTGAGATTACCCTTGCTTTGCCTCTTCAATGGAAGCTTTGAATGTCAATTTGGATATATTTCTTCTCACAAACTTCATGAGTAGCTAAACATCTTTCTTGGGGTTATGTCTGAAGAGGTTAAAAATGTGTGTGGGTTTTGATTGTTAGTGTAAATTCTTGGTTAATGATGTTGGGTTTCACTAATATTTGATTATTGAATTGGAATTTGTGGGTGAAAACCCTAAATTCGTAAAATCCCACATCACCCTTAAAAGAGGGATGTTGATATTCTTTTAGATCCCATATCATTCTTAAAATAGGGATATGGGTGACAAGTATTTGTGAACAATAATAAGATGTTAGCTTATTCCTTTACATTGTCTTAGAAATAAGGATAGATTGTAAATTTGCTGTCTTGGGCATATTCCCAGAAATAGAGATGTCTTATTGAGGTTTTGTGTTGATTTGTTTGCTACACCCATGGTGTTCCAAAGGATCCATGGGTGATATTTTGGTGTTTGGTTGAAAGACTAACATCAAAACACCTAACCTAGCCTACCCATAGTCATTAACTAGAGTTTGCATTTGATTGTCATATACCCATGCACTATTTTCACCTAGGAAAACATAATGCCAAGATTATTCTCCAATTGGAATTTTACCCATGATTATTGCTATAATTTAGTAGTTCAAGTCGATTTTGTTCAAACAACCTTCAAAACCATACCCTCCAATTTTAACTTATGTCTTACTTTATGTTTACATTCGGGGTAAATACTTAGTAGCTTTTAACACCCATAGGCTTTGAGCACTAGTTACACTCCTTGTGGATTCTGCCCTAACTCAAGTTGGGTTATTATATTGACAGTGATCATCCTACACCAAAACAATAGTATAGGTGAGCGTGATCAAAATAGCGCCGTAACCGAGGAGTGAAACTTAGTTTTTTCTTGTGTGGTGTTGATAGTAACTCTGGGTTTACCCGTAGTGGTTGTTATATACTTCGTTTTTTTAATAAGATTTCAATAGTGTCTATGACACAATGAGTGATCATATAAGTAATGTCGGGACCTTTGATGGGCCCTTTAATGATGAATATCATCTCTAGATACGGGGTGTTCTAGTGCCATCTATATCCCATCAAATAAAGGGAATGTGGTCTTCCACGTCATAAGTATGATGTTACATATGATTCAAATGAAAGGACTCTTTGGGGGTCAAGCTCATGAAGACCCAAACTTGCACTTGAAATTTTTTGTGGAAGTGAGTGCCTCGTTCAACATTGATCACATCTCACAAGAATCCATACTGTTAGGCCTCTTTCTATTCTTTCTAATGGGTGAGGCGGTGTTGTGGTTGAGGTCCCTTCCCACCGGGTCAATCACATTATAGGTTGAGCTTACTAATGCTTTCATAGATCATTACTTCCCACCATCAAAGATGTTGCAACTGTAGGATGAAATCATTAATTTTTATTAACTCAATGGAGAACCTCTATATGAAGATTGGGATAGGTTTAATGAAAAACTTGTGCAATGTCCTAACCATGAGGTACTGGATAATATGCTCCTTCAAATATTCTATAGGGTATTGGACCAACTCAATAAGATTGTGGTGGACAACGCGGGCGGTGGATCACTTGTGAAGTTGTCATATAGAGTGGCTTCAACTTTGCTTGAGAAAATCACAAAGCACAATAGGGAGTGACACACTCGGGACAGCAAGGTAGATAAAGGGTCCCCTACCACCTCTTATAAGGATAAGGAGCAAAGAAAGAAAGAAGAAGAGAGGGGGAAAATATAGCAAAAATGATGAAATGATTACACCTCCTTACAAAGCATGTGATGGGTGCACCCACAAAAATGGTAAATGTCATGGCATCAAAAGTATATAATGAAGAAGAAGCTAAGAGGCTCGAGGAAGTAATTATATATTTAGCAAACTACTCAGGGTTTTCTCTCCCAGCCTATCAAAGGCAAGGTGGGAACAAAGGTTGGACTAATCGTGATCGAGAAAGGGAATGGAATGATAGAGATAAAGATTATGAGTGGAGGAATATGGAAAGTAAGTATAATATATATGTTCCCCCCGCGACCGAGTGAATAGAAAGGAGTTAAATCCTATGGATCCCAAAAAGTTCAAAGCCGAGTATTTGCTTGCTTGAATCCTGATGAGAGTCGAAGGAACAGACAAAATGACTTGAGAATCAAAATGAGACTTTTCTTAAATCAACCAAACGGTTGTATCACACTCTACTTCAATTAAGAAACTGGAGACCTAAATTGTCTAAATTTCAACCGCACTTAATGGCTAGGCCCATAGGTGGCCTCCCTAGTGATACAGTGGAAAATCTAAAAAATGATACTCAATTCTTAGAAATTGTCACCCAGAGCGGTAAAGAATTTGGTGCATAAGAGGTTGAGGTCTAAGAAAGTCTCATTATGATCTATTAAACACAAACAAGAAATATGTGGGTGAGTCAAACATTGAGGCTTCAAAGTTTCAAGAAGGGGATGATGAAGAACCATCGATAATTGAAGAGATGGTTAATGAGGAGAAAGCTCCTAAAGTAGTCTAGGGTGATGAAACTCAATGTGATCCCTTGTCTTCAATGTAAATCCCTCCTCTTTTCACTCAAAGACTCCAGAAAAAGGAGGAGGGTGTCAAATTCAAGAAGTTCTTCACTAAGCTTAGCAATCTTTCAATCAATATCCCATTTCTAGAATCTATTTAAGAAATTTTAGGATATACTATGCTAATGAAAACATTGATGTCCAAAGAGTGCATTGTAGATGGTGAAACCATTGAAGTCACCCAGGTTTGTAGTGTTATCATGACTAGTGCAATGACGTAAAATAAAGAAGATCTGGGAGCCTTCACAATCCCTTGTACCATTGGGACACACAAGTATGAGAAAGCATTGTGTGACCTTGGTGAAAGAATCAATCTCATGCCATATTGTTTTGGGCACTTCTACTCCCACAATAATAAGGCTGTTGATGGCATATTATTTTATTAAGAAATCGGTTGGAGTTTTTGTATGATGTCTTGGTAAAGGTTGATCATTTAATTTTGTTGGAGGATTATTTGGTACTAGATTGTGAAATTAACCAAGAAATACCCATTATTCTGGGGAGACCTTTCTGGCAACCAGGAGAGAAATTGTTGATATAGAGAAAGGAGAGATGAAATTTTGGGTTCAAAATGATGAGGTTTCCTTTTGGGTGTGTAAAATCGAGAAACAATCAATGAAACTACAAGTGTTTTCCATCATTGATGTAGTGGACACGACGGTGGATGATGGGTCCCCCAAAGATCCAACTTGAAAGTTGAGAAACTTCATGCCGCAATGATAAATTAGGCGCTAGGTGGGATGCAACCCACCAATGCAACTAAAGTGGCTCGTATCCTTTGAATTTTAATTATTAGTGTAGGTTCTATTTTTGTTTGTGATTAATCCGTGAAATTATGGTGCTATAAGGTGTTTTGGATGATATTGAGAAAAGGGGAAGTATGATGCTTTTGAGTAGTGGGGTGAATAGGGGAGAATAAAAGACCAAAAATTGGCCTCAGTTACCACGATCGCGATATGCGTGCTATTGTGATCGCGATCGTTGTGTAATCGTGATCGCAAAACTTTGATCGCGATCGTGGTCAAACTTATTTAAAAGATGAACCAGCACTCCCATTTTCCCCCACACTCTTTCAAAATTTTCCTCAAATTACAACTGATTTTGAGCATCCAAATATGCATAAACATCTCCTCTGCATCTCTCAATTCGATATGTGCTTCAATTTTTTTTTTATGGGTATGTGTAGGCCTTAGAACTCATGTCTTAGGGATGACCTAAAATTGTGATTTCCGTGCTTAATCTTTGTTTAAATTGTGCTTGTTTGGTGTGTTTCACTGTTGGTTTTGGTGTGCAAACACTTGGGGAAGTCTTTAGTACCAAAAATTGTTCAAAATGATAGAAATAGAATGTGCGCACCAAGTGTTTGATTAAATTCCCAAATGAAGTTCTTACTAGTTTTCCCATGTTCAAAGGGCATGATCGAACATCTACAGACTAAGTATCATGTTCATAATGTAAATTTTTTAATTTGAAACACAAATGGGCATTGAATTTTTAAGTTTTGAATTATGAAATAATTGGTCCGATAATGCCTCAGTTATTGTGATCGCGGTCATAGGATCACAATTGCATTGGCTTGATTTCAATCACAGAACTGTGATTGTGTCTCAGTGGCCCCGTGATCGCGGCATCTAAGGCTATTTTTTTAGCTTGGACCAAGAATCTTTCAAGTCTATTTCTTGCCCAGAAATTGTCATGATACAATCCCATTAGCTTAATTACACAATATAGCATAGTTTTCACATAAATTTTTTATAATTAATGTTGTTGTGTTATTCTCAGGTTTTTAAGGCTAAATATTGGAGACTACGACCAAATTTGTTTCATGGATGTTGAGTGCCAGAATCTATACTATGTCGACTTTCCCAGAATCAAGTTACTCCAAGAGAGAGGTATCTATTTAGAAAAGGTATCGAGAAGATTCTGGCCTTTCATGACCGCTTGGTGGCCAGTGGGTAGAGGTACTTTGCCTCGGATCCATTCCGAACAAATAAGCATTGGGTGAGGGAGTTCTATACAAATTTCAGCGTAGTCTCTCTCTTAAACCCAGTTATGAGGATTCAAGGGAAGGAATTACACTTTGGAGCAGAGCAGATACATGACAAATATGGGCTATCGGATGCCGGCATAAAACCATATAAAGATAAAAGTTGAGAACCTGGGAACTGGCTTGCTGATAAGTTGTATCCTGGTAGAGAGGTTTTGTGAGCTTCCATTAAGATGGGGATATCATTGCATGATATCACAACCCAGACTTAAATTTGGTTGGCTATCATTTGTAGATGGATTTATCCATGCACTAATATGACCTATGTCCCTGATGTGAGAGTCTGGATAATTGCATGCATTCTGGATAATATTTCTCTGAATGTTGGGCATCTTATTCTGCTAGAAATGCGACATTTAAAGCTCAATAGTAGCTCGTTGCTCTTATTCCTATCCTTAATTACTAAGTTGGCTGGAGAGCTAGGGTTGAAGAGTACCCCAAAGATACTTGGGTGCATCTAAAGACCCCCATTTACCCTCTTAAGATTTATGGTAAAGACGTACCTGGTAAGAGCAAGAAGAAGAAGAATGACCTAGGCAATTCAATAGATGAGGAAACAGACTCTTGTAGGCCATCCTCAACAAGGATGTTTGAGAAGATATTGATGGATATGAAGGCGATCAAGGAGTTTGTGCCTGGGTTGCCTATAGGGTCGGGAGAGCCTTCCACCACCCGTCACTCCTATGTTGCTCAGTCTGATTATGCAAAATAACTGGAGGACCAGAAGAAGCAGGGAGCCACTCTTTCTAAGCTTGTGAGGGCCTACTTATCTTTGCCATAGTAACACAGGGAGCTCAGGGATTCTCAAGTTAAGATAAAAAAGAGGGAGAAGAACAGTATAAATTCTTTATAAAGATGTAGAAGGGGGTGAACGGACTTTTGAAGGTTCTGAAACCTAAAGACAGACTTTTTTCTCCTGGAGCTGAGAGTGATGATGAGGTCCCAACATCATTGTCAGATTTAGATAATGCTGGAGGTGATGTAAAGATCGAGGGAGACGACTGTCCTTGATGCGGTTACGGGGAACACCCTTTACTCTTTTTATACTTTCTTGATTATGTAATAAGTTCATTGCAAGATTTTAGTTAGGGGTGCCCATCTCTGTATTCATTTATTTTTCCTTAGTCTATATTATTGAGATATTTGTTGGATTTTTATGTTTATTTGGATGATTTTTATTTTGGGTTGTAATAATTGGGCACCTCGATGGTGCCTATATTTCATGGATTAGTGTTTGTTTCATTATTAGATTTTTTATTTTATTTTTATCTTATTTGTGATGATGTCAGACGATGCTTTTCCTATGATAGATTGAGTGACAACATTCTTAAGGGGAAATCGTCATGCTTTGGTTTGGAGCCATAGATGTAGGGGAAGTCTAAATAACAGTAGCATTGGAGTTTTGGGATTACTCTTATACCTATGGTGAGGTCTGAGTAACCATGTGGTTTTCCCTTATAAGAGCCTAAATATGAGAAGACGACTTGGTTTGGTGCCATCAATAGCAAATTTTATGTGGGGTAAATACAAAGTAAATCCTCCCTCTATCCAAAAAATTTGAAAACTAAGGGCACAGATGTGAACAATTTTGTCACAATGCTTTACCACTTTTTGTGAATCCAAAGTCTTAAGTTTGTAGTATAATGTAAATACCTCCTTTTGTATCTAGTAGGAAATGCAATTGAGCTTCCTTGAAAAGTTTGCATGTCATGTGCGGTGAGCATAGTTGTTTAACTCTCATGCTTGCTTGTATCATCTAGAACTTGCACTGTTAGTCTCTAAGTTTAATCGTGATTATGCTTGGTTGGTGAAATGATCTTAGGCCTTCTTTGTGAACATAGGAACCCACTTTAGCCTAAATATCCCACTCGTTAATGGAATAGTATCCTTAGTCACCCATTTGGAGCCTTAGAACCTTTCTTTGGCTGCCATATTACAAGCCTTGGACCATTTGAAGTTTTCCCATCTTTTGAAACCTACCCTCCTTGAACTTAAAAATACAACTTGAGGCCAAAAGCCTAAGTTGGGGGGAGGTAAGTCTTATAAGAGGTGACCTTGGGCCATGGTAGTGTAAATGAATGCCTAAAAGCTTAAGCAAAAAGAGTAAGACAAAAGGTAAAACTGAAAGGATTCATCAAAAGAAGGAAAAACATAGGTTGCACAAAGAGATAATGAAGAAGATAATGCTTTCAAAGAGATGAGTGAATCAAGGTAGTGAAAGTAGGCATGTGTAAAGTTGAAAACAAATAAAGTAGTCCATGGTCCAAAGTTCGGTTGAATAGTGTAATCTAGATGTTCAGGAAGGGTATAGTCACTTTATTCCCAAATGATATCATACCCTTTCCTGAGCCTACATTAAAAGCTTGAAAAAGCCATTTGAGATCTCCAACCAAGTGTATTCAAATTAGTGGCGATTAAAAATAAGGGAAAACATATGGTATGATACTTGTTCGCATTGAGATTATTTGTGAGGGTGAGATCTTTCAATTTTAATCCCTTGTTTCATGATAGATACTTGGGTATGTAGGATTTTCTTTTGTTAGGAGGCATGTAAACAAATTGAGGTGGGTGAAATTGTCATCATTCGACAATGAGGCAAAGGAATATAGTTTAGCTGTTTTTGATAGAGAGTCACTTATAGAGAGTTAGTGATTGTTGCATTGTTGTTATTTAAAGTATTTTGCATCTTTGAGATTGTGCTTCATGTTGAGGTGAGTTGTGAGAATAGCTTTACCCATGCTTGAGAGCTACTTGTTGGAGTTAAACAAGTTTGAAGATATTTTGATTATTTAGTCATATAAATAGGCTTAAATTTGCATAGTCTCATTGGGTAACAAGTAGTGTTTCTTGAGGACAAGCAAAGGTTTAAGTTTGGGGTATTGATGAGTGGTAAATCTACTACTCATTTACATCCAACTTTGTGCACACTATTATGATTAAATGGTGTAAATAAGGAGAATTTTCCATTTGAATGC
The DNA here is from genome assembly GCA_030864215.1 of Capsicum pubescens. Taxonomy (NCBI): domain Eukaryota; kingdom Viridiplantae; phylum Streptophyta; class Magnoliopsida; order Solanales; family Solanaceae; genus Capsicum; species Capsicum pubescens. The sequence continues at coordinate 104,255,339 of CM061538.1, forward strand.
CCTAATTCCCTTGGTTTGTAGGTTTACAGTTAAATGGAAGAAAACAAGTGAAGTGAGCTAAAAAGGGAACAAAAAGGGCAGCGTAGTGCAAAAGCTAGAAAATCAGGAGCTGGGATTGACCTCAGTTACCACAATAATGGTATGAGGGCTGCGATCGTAGCCAGTCAAGGTCATGTCAAAGCATGGAGATAGCAATATGTTAAATGCAATTGTGGGAGTTGCGATAACAATGATGCATAACTCTTTCAAGGGCAGACTAGTCATTTCACACAGCCGGTCCCAATCCTTCAAAGGAAAAAACCCCTTTCATTTTAGAATTATCTCTAACTAGAATTCAAGTTTTGGCATTGTAAAAGCCCTACTAAATTGGTAAAGATTATTTTAGTTAATTTTCCAAGGGTTTTAGTTATAATTAAAGTTGAGTTTGAGATTACCCTTGCTTTTCCTCTTCAATGGAAGCTTTTCTTCTACAAACTTCATGAGTAGCTAAACATATATCTTGGGGTTATGTTGGAATAGGTTGCAAATATGTGTGGGTTTTGATTGTTAGTGTAAATTCTTGGTTAATGATGTTGGGTTCCTCTAATATTTAATTGTTGAATTGGAATTTTCGGGTGAAATCCCTAAATTCCTAAAATCGCACATCATCCTTGAAAGTGAGATGTAGGTATTCTTTTAGATCCCATATCATCCACGAAAGAGGGAAATGGGTGACAAGTATTTGTGAACAATAATTAGATTTTCTCTTATTCTCTTACATTGTCTTACAAATAAGGATGGATTGTGAATTTGTTATTTCTTTGGCATCTTTCTAGAAATAGGTATGCCTAATTGAGATTTTGGGTTGATTTGTTTGATACACCCATGAGGTATTCAAAAGGATCCATGGGTGATATTTTGGTTTTTGGTTGAAAGACTAACATCAAAACCCCTAACCTAGCCTACCCATAGTCATTAACTAGAGTTTGCATTTGATTCTCATATACCTATGCACTATTTTCCCTTAGGAAAACATAATCCCTAAACTATTCTCCTACTAGAATTTTAGCCATGGTTGTTTCTCTAATTTAGTAGTTTAAGTATATTTTGTTCAAACGACCTTCAAACTATACCCCACATTTTTAATTTATGTCTTACTGTATGTTTACATTGTGGGTAAATACTTAGTAGCTTTTAACACCCATAGGATTCGAATACTAGTTATACTCCTTGTGGATTCAACCCCAACTCAAGTCGGGTTATTATATTGACATCGATCATCCTACACAAAATCAATCGTATAGGAGAGCGTGATCACGCACAAACATGGGTGGCAATCTCCCTAGCAAGATCATGGTCTATTTATGGAGATCTCGATATATCTGTGTCTAGAAAGGGTATTTAAAGGCCCTTTGGGCTGCGTTTTGGACAATTTTTACCTTTCGTTGAGACCAAAGAACCCTAATATGGTGGGCTAAACTCAAATTGAGTCTTGAGAGCTTAATTAACATATATTTTTATGATTAACAACAGATTTGAGGCATGAATCCTTCCTTTTCATGCTTAAATTTCTTGAATTGTTGACCAAAATCCCAAATAGCTTAGAGGCTTAATTTATCTCCAAATAATATTAATCTTCACCTATTTCTTGAGGGTTATGATTCCTTGATGGTGTATGAACATTGGGTTGACCTGAAAAATATATTTTCCATAAGTAGGACCCACTTGGGGATTTTTGGTGTTGTTTTTAGACCCGAAGCACAATGGTGCAATATGGGTATCAATGTTCTTTTTATAATTGTATAGATCGTGTTTTGGATAGCTTGGCACCTTGAAGAATCTTCTCGGAGAGGAAAAGTGAAGGTTTAGCGGTTCGTGAGCTTTCTTTAGATTTGAGTTAGGTTAGTCTATATCCTTGTTAGATTGAGCTATGTTATTGTATGATTATGATATCTTGTTAGATTTAGGGAGATGTTTTAGGTGTTGGATTGATAAATGTTAAGCCTTGGGTTTAGTTGCATAATTTAGGTCACTTGAACTTATAGAATGAAATATTTGTCTTATAGGCTTGAATCTTGGTGAATTAGATTTCCTATCTCATGTTTAGCATAAGGATTGCCTTAGTCACTCTAGTTAGATAAGAGTAACCTTGTCACACATGTTGTGGGTAAGTTGGCCCTAGTGCTTACATTAATGGAAGTACCTTAGATACTATGGATGAATTAGTTGTAATGTTGGGAAAGACCTTTACCTTAAGACTATTTTTGGCTTGATATGCATTTAAGAATAGATTTAGATACCTTACCCTAGTCCCGGGTAGAAGTTGTACTTAGAATGTATTTGGGGAATTAGAAGGGGTTCTTGACCCACCTTAAGCTTTGATTATGTAGTTCTCTTAAAGACCTTAAACGGCTACCAAATGCCTAGGAATTGCTCCCTTGAAAACATGTTGGCTAATTTGAGAAATTATACTATCGTAATGACATTAGAAGTGATGTATGTGGTTTGTTGCCTAAAATACCATAAATGTTATGAGTAATTATGGTTTATACTATCAATTAATCCCATGTCTATGTTATCATGTGTGCCATTCATTAAGCTATTGTTTTGGACTTTGGGCAATGTTATTACTCATGTTGTACTCTTATTTAGTGACCAAACAAGAAACCATGTTAGAAAGCCCGCTTACTGCTAATATTGTGAGTCATTTTACTAATGATTCTAGAAGGCATGCTTATTGACTACATGGGATGTTATGTGGCTAATTATGCTTGAAACCCGATGATAATTGTAATACACATGTCACATATCTACATCAATTAATAAATTAACATGGAAGATGAACGTTGAGTATTGGAGGTATGCTCTTCTTTACTTTTCATTTATGTTCATTTACTTTATCCCTTGTTGGGCTTGTCATTTACTTTAGCCCTTGTAGGGCTCGTCATTTACATTGTCCCTCATGGGCCTTGTCATTTTTTCAACCCTCGTTGGGTGCATTATTTATTTTATCTCTCATCAGGCTTGTTATTTACTTTAACCCATGTGGGGCTTGTTTTTTTGTATCAATATTAAATTTCCTATTATGATGATATTGATACCTGAAAAGTCCTGAGGAGTTTGTGATGATTATATTGATACCCAGCAAGGATGGAGGAGTTTGTGATGATGATATAGATACCCGTCAAGGCCGGAGGAGTAGGGATGATGCTATTGATACCCGACAAGGCTTGAGGACATTATAACAAAGATATCTATGCTCGACAAGGCCGGAATTTGACTATGATAATATACCCGGCAAGGTCGAAGGATGATTATTGATGTGCCTCTGTTTACATCTACCGGTTTGAGTCTGTCTAGCCCTATGTATGAAAATTGTATGCTCATAAATGCATATACTTGTTTAAATATAATATGGGTAGATTGTTGACATTTGGATACCGATCGTAGCCCACTAGTGTTAGTTGCTTATAAAGGGGCATAGTTAATGATTAATAATTACTAAGGATTAGTGATGGATAGCGTTTAATTGACCAATCAAGACTAGTTGATAAGCAGAAACTAATGTAAAATGAGGATTCACTTAGTGAGTCATGTTAGTGATAATTGTTGGTTAGATAAGTAATGTTGGCTGTTGAAATGGCTATGTTATGAATAGTTGACTAATAGATTACTATAATTATATGATGGCTAGGAGTCTAATGGACTAGTTGATGATTCTTTGAAACGCCCTAAACTTTGACCCTTGCAAAATTTCCTGAATCTTAACCTTGTGTGCATTATAAGACTTACACCATACCACTCGTATAGTGTCGATATAGGTCTAGGACCAAAGTATGTTAGTGAGTGTCACATTGCCTAAGTTCTATTCTTGATATCAGAATATTTCATATGAGTCGTATGTATATGATATGAGAGGTAGGGTCTAAACCGTATGTTGATCAGTGTCTAGACTAGATATTTCTGCTTATGGTATGACTTGAAGGGTACTAGTCTTATGGTTTGGGTATGAGTTAGGATAAGGAGTCGTATGTTGGACAAAATGTGATGTCCAACTTTTTGATCAAGGTACGAGTGAAAGGTACCATTCGTATGATGTGGGTACGAGTGGAGGCATCCAACTGTACCCTTCTATGAGTCTTCTACGGCTTTTAAGATGAGGATGTTTTAGACATTTTCAACCCCAATCCCTTAATACCCCACATTCTATAAAACTATTTGGTCCCTCATTCCTAACTTTATAAGATTAAAACACTCTCAAAATTCTCTAAAAATCTCTCGAGAAGTTTGGTCTAGGATTTCATCAAGGTGGCCATCTAGAGGCATAAAGATCAAAATATCTCCGTGAATCTTTATAACTTAGGCATGCGACTCTTCCTTCATTATTAGTTCATAAAAATCATGTGTTTTAAACATTGTTCTTGAATCATAAATAATGGTTTTGAAATCCATGGTTGAGGGTTTGAATGTATAATGTTTAGTGTTGTTCGCTCATGACTTTACTTGTTTTCATACATGTTTTTGATAATGGTCTTGCATATGTGGGTGCATGGTAGTTGTGGTATAATAAATGGGTCATGGTTAACCCTAACATGATGGTTTTTGACTTGAATAGTGGTTTGATAATAGTATGCCCTCAACCTGTTTGTGAAAATGTCAACGAGAAGAATCTTATCGCATGATGAATTGTGGTTTGAACTAATGCTTGGCATAAGAATGTTAATGAAGGATGAATGATTTTGTAAAGGTATTGATGACCATAAATTGAATTTAATTGTGATTTAAAATAAGGCATGGGCGTAATAATGTAAATGGTTGGTAAAAGTTTCATAAAGGTCTTGTTGCCCATAAGTTGATTTGAATTGTAACCTTGGTGGTTTAAATGTCTAAATGGGTTTGAGTCCCTAAATGTTGAATTAAATGGATATCTTTGTTTAGAAAATGGGTTCGAGTCTCAATGTTGAATAATAAGGGTTATGACATGTTGTAGGGTTACAAGTGGGGTTGGTATGACAATACTAACGGTATTCCGTTGGTAAGTAAGTTTCCTAATGGTTGTGTAAATGTGTAAAAAATATTTTAAATGGGCTTTTAAGAGGGATAAGTAGTCGGGTCGTGAAAGTAGAGCTTGAAGGACTAACACTGGAAACTATGCTAACCGGTGTGGGTGTCTATATGATCGGGAGGTTTGAGTCCCCCGAACACATATATGAATAGGATTTCAAGTCCCCCCATATTGTATACATTGGTTCTAAGTCACCTTAATTATGCCGGGAGGTTTGAGTTTCCCATAATGGAAAATACATATATGAATATTCTCTGGTTCATTCGGCTACACGCACTGGGGACCTTCCATCTAGGGAAGATCTGGGCCTATATAGCCTGTGGGCACCTTATATTATTACGGTTACGCTACACAACCTAGGTTAATGTCTTAAAAGTTCATGCTAAGCCGTGTTCCCTATCCCGACACTATATATATATGTATACATGTGATTGCGTATGATGATTTGACTTGATTTTAATGATGGCATTATTTTATTCCTCTATTCCTGAGTTACATGCTAGCAATCCAACTGCTAACCATCTTTAAATGTTTATCCCCATGCGATACAGGGATCAAAACTTTTTTTTCTTTTCCTTCACAGTGAATATGTGTTCACGTGGTTTGTGAGTTGACATTGAAGTGGTGATCTTTCATACTTTGGAAGACATTTATTTCATTGTCTTTATATTCTATGACTTAGACTTTGTTAGACTTAGGTATTTGGCTATTGTTGGGTCCATGTCCCGATATTTTATTGACTTTAGATTGTAGAGGCTTTGCGGATTACTGTGTATTTGGATTTTGTTGTTTGGTAAATTGGCTTAGACATTCATGAGTTCACATTAGCCTTATTTTGTTGTATATTATTATATGTTTAGAATTCATTCGACACCGTGATTGTTATGCTGGTTAGATTAGGTAAAGGGGTGATCTTTTGTCCACGTAGGACTTGAGATACCCATCATGGCCAGGCCTTTGTTTGGGTCATGAAAAAGTTAGTATCAGAGCTTAGGTTCATGGTCAATTGGGTGTCGACAAAGCCATGTAAAGTAGAGTCTCTCTTATGGTTGTGTAGCATTCCACACTTAAAAGAGAGAGGCTATGAGACATTTAGGAATCTTTCCCTTTCTTATTATCTTATTTTCAAGATATAGAGTCTAAGGTATTTGATTTCTCTTATTTCCATTTTCTAGTATTTTAGATCATTACTCCAAGAATATCTGATGTTCATGAAAATTCTTCTATCCCGTCTGAGGATAATGTGGATGGAGCTCATCCAAATTCTGGGGTCCTGACCCGGTCAATGATTGCTACATCTGACTGTCCTCGTGGGGTCCCACCTATCCCAACTAATCCTACTCATGAGGGTGACACTCATACTCAATCGCCTCCCAGGGAGGTTACTAATGTTGAGTTTCGTTGCTTTATTACCTTATTGACTTAGTTAGTGACATCTCAGTCATAATAGTCAGGTTTTGCTACTGTTGCTATAGGTTCATCTGAGGCCACTAGAGTTGTCCAATTCATTAGGTTGCATCCTTCAATATTTACTAGTACAAAGGTTAAGAAGGATCCTCAAAGCTTCATTGATGATTGGAGAAGATCTTTTGGGTTATGTATGCATCGAACATTGAAGCTGTTAAGTTTACTACCTACCAATTAAAAGAAGTGGCATACCAGTGGTACAAAGAGTGGGAACAATTGAAAGGTGAGGATGCTAATTCTGCAATGTGGGATGATTTCTCTGATGAATTTTTGAACTGCTTCTTTCCTTAGGAGCTGAGAAAAGCTAAAGTAAAAGAATTTGTTAACTTCAAGCAAGGGAGAATGACAATCAAGCAGTCTGCCTTGAACTCTATCAGTTACCCTGGTATGCTCCTGAATTGGTATCTAATATGAGGGCCTAAATAATAAAGTATTCTTCGAGATTGTCTCGTGAGTAGATCATTGAGAGTAAGGCTGCCTTGTTTATTAAAGTTATGGATATCAATAGATTGTTTGTGTATATGTAACAGGCTAAAGATGAGAAAAAAAATAGGTTGAGATTGGTTAGAGGAGAAGTATGAGGTTTCGATTTTTAAAATAGAGTAGGGCCAAACAGCAGAGTGGGAAGTGGCCTAAGAAGAAGAGTTGGGGGAGTCCTAACTCTTATTCTAGGACTAGTGCTTCGTACCTAAAACCATCGAGAGACAGATATTTTCAGGGTGGTGATACTTCTAGGAAATATGGTTCCCATTCTCAGGCTAGTGGGGCCCAATCTGCACTATTCTACCCTTCTTGTAGATTTTGTGGTCAGAACTATCGTGGTCACTGTGAGAATGGAAGGAACCAATGCTTTATAGGTGTTTAATTGGTCATATGCAGTGGGATTTTCCATCTAACGTTGCTCTTGGGTATAACAAGGTTCCTGTTGCCTCTTCTTCAACTCCTGCACCAAAGAGTGCTACCTCTGGCTCCGACACTAGTCGGAATCGCCTTTATGCTCTTACTAATCACCAGGAGTCTGAGGCATCTCCGAATATTGTTACTTTTATATTGAAACTTTTCTTCTGTGGTGTGTACTATTTACTTGATCTAGGGTCATCTCTCTCTTATGTGAACCCATTTGTTATTGTGCATTTTGGTTTTGGTCCTGAGTATCTGTTAGACCCTTTTTCTATTTCTACCCAAGTAGGAGACTCTGTTGTTGTCAGAAGAATCTATTGAGGGCATGTGGTTTCTATTGGTAGTAGAGAAACTATGGTACAATTGATAGAGTTAGACATGATTGATTTTAATGCTATTCTAGGAATGAATTGGCTGCACTCATTCTATGTTTTCTTAGATTGTCAGACCCGTAAGGTTGTGTTTAAATTCCCTAATGAACCAATTATTTTTCGGGAGGGTGGTTCCCTAGCTCCTAAGGGGGATTTTATATCATATCTTAGAGCTCGGAGGTTAATTTTCAAGGGTTGTTTCTATCATCTGATTTGGGTTAAAGATTCTAACTCGAAAGGTCCTTCATTGCATTTAGTTCCTGTGGTAAATGAATTTCTCGAGGTCTTCCCTGATGACCATCCTGGTGTCCCTCTCGATAGGAAGATTTAATTTTGTATTGATCTTGTTCTTAAATCTCATCCAAAATATATTCCCCCATATAGAATGGCTCCAACTGAGTTGAAGTAGCTTAAGGAGCAATTGAAAAGCCTTTTAGACAAAGGTTTCATCCAGACTAGTATGTCCTCTTTGGGTGCACGAATGTTATTCTTGTAGAAGAAGGATGGTTCCCTTCGAATGTATATTGATTATCGATAATTGAACAAGGTAATGATAAGGAATAAGTATCCCCTTCCAAGGATTGATGACCTCTTTGATCAGCTTCAGGGTTCTAAATTCTTCTCTAAGATCGATCTTTGATTTGGGTATCATTAGTGAAAAATTAGGGAAGTGGATTTCTCTAAGACAACTTTCTGTACCGAGTATGGGCATTTTGAGTTCTTGGTGATGTCGTTTGGATTGATCAATGCCCCTGCGGTATTCAAGGATTTGATAAATAGGGTCTTCCATCAGTTTTTGGATTTCTTCATCTTTATGTTCATTGATACATCTTAGTGTACTCTAAGAGTAAGGTGGATCATGCCAACCACCTCCGTATTGTGTTGCATACCTTGAAGGGTCAACAGTTGTATGCTAAGTTCTCCAAATATGAATTCGTGTTGAATGTCGTAACTTTTCTCGTTCATGGCATGTTTAGTAAGAAGATTATGGTAGATCCTTAGAATGTTGTTGTGGTTAAGAATTGACCCAGACCCACGACTCCAATCGATATTTGGAGTTTCTTGGGTTTAGCCGAGTATTATAGGAGGTTCATAGCAAGTTTTTCATCTATTACTTCTCCATTGACAAAATTAACTTAGAAAAAGATGAAGTTTTTGGGGTCTGAAGCATGTGAGGGTATCTTTGAGAAGTTGAAACATAAGTTGACCTCAGCTTTGATCTTAACTATACCTGAGGGTACAGAGAGATTCATGGTCTATTGTGATGCATCTTGGGTTGACTTGGATTGTATGTTGAGGCAGCATGGTAAGGTGGTTGCTTATCCCTCTAGACAGTTGAAGGTTCATGAGAGTAACTATTCGACTCATGATTTAGAATTGGTAGCTGTGGTGTTCTTGTTGAAAATCTGGCATCACTATCTATATGGGGTCCATATTGGTATCTTTTTTATCATAAGAGCCTGCAATATTTGTTCTCTCAGAAAGAGCTTAATCTCAGGCAAAGAAGATAGCTTGAGTTGCTGAAGGACTATGACATTTGTCTTTACTACCATCTAGGTAAAGCTAATGTCGTTGTTGATGTTATTATTAGGCTGTCCATGGGTAACTTATCGCATATGGATAAGGATAAGAAGGAATTGGTGAGGGATATTCACCATTTGTCTAACCTTGGAGTCCGTTTCTTGGACTCTGAGAGTGGTGGTGTGTTTATGCAATAGGTGGCGCAATCATCTCTTGGTTTGGAAATAAAAGAGAAACAGGTATTAGATCCCCTTTTGATGAAGATCAAGGATGATATGGATATGCAGAAGGTGATGACCTTCGAGATTGGTGGTGATGGTATCTTGAGGTACCAAGGGAGGTTGTGTGTTTCAGATGTAGATAGGTTTTGAGGTAGGATTTTGGCCGAGGCCCATGATTCATGATATATGGTTCATCCTGGTTCAACAAATATGTATCATGATCTCAAGGAGATGTATTGGTAGAATAATATAAAACTAGATATGGCCAACATTATGGCTAACTGTATGGTGTGTTTGCAAGTAAAGGTGGACCACATGAGGCCCCGATAGGTTACTTCAAAAAATTGAACTACCTATATGGAAATGATAGATAATTAATATGGAATTTGTTAGTGGTCTTCTGCGGTCGCAAAATCAGTGTGACTCTATTTGAGTCATCTTGGATAGGATGACTAAGTCCGCTCACTGCCAGTAAGGACTAGTTATTCTGCTGAGGATTATGTGAATTTGTTCATTTGGAAAGTGGTAAAGTTGCATGGTACGCTTATCTTGATTATTTTGAATCATGTTACTCAGTTTTCGTTGCATTTTTGGCACTCATTTCATCGTGCTATAGGGATTAAAGTGAGTGTTAGTACAATTTTTCACCCACAGTCAGATGGGCATGCTGAAAGGACTATTCAGACTTTGGAGGATATGTTATGAGCCTGTGTAATTGATTATGGTAGTAGTTTGTTCAACCACTTGTCTTTGATTGAATTTGCATATAACAATAGTTACTATTCTAACATTGGTATGGCCCCATTTGAGACATTGTATGGTTGGAGGTATAGGTCTCCTATTAGGTGGTTCGAGGTTGGTGAACCAAAAATGTTTGGCCCAAATTTGGTTCACCAAGCAATGGATAAAGTGAAGGTAATTTGCGATAGGCTCAAGACCGCCCAAAGTCACCCAAAGGCCTATGCAGATGTGAGGTGAATGGATTGGATTTTGAGGTTGGACATTTGGTATTCTTGAAGGTATTTCCCATGATGGGAGTGAAGCAGTTTGGGAAGAAAGTTAAGCTCAGTCCCTGGTATGTTGGCCCTATATTATTTTGAGGAGGGTTGTTAGGGCTGCATATGAGATGGAATTACCCTCTAGTAAGAGTTCTATTCATTTGGTATTCCATGTGTCTATGTTACAAAAATGAATGGGTGATCCTTCGTTGGTTGTTCCCTTTGAGATCCTATGAGGAGGTCTCGGTGAGGATCTTAGATCGGTAAGTTCGTCGGTTGAGAACAAAAAGACATGTTTTCAGTGAAGGTTCTCAACAAAACCAAAAGTCTGAGGAACCTACTTGGGAAGCTGAGGACGACATGAAGTCTAACTATCAATTCCTATTCCCGATTCCTGAAAATCATTTTTGAGGCATGTGTTGCTCTTGACATCCCTTTTTATGTCTTTGTTAAAGGCAGAATGTGAATTCCTTGATGTTTTGTTTTCTTTCTTAAAGGTAAGAGTAAACATATTTGGTGTTAAATCGTGCCTAAAATTCCCTGCCGCATCATTCGAGGACGAATGATCCTAACCCTGTGTTTGGATGGTGGTTTCCCCTGGAATGGTATGGTATGGTTACTAAGGGATCCATGTTCGTTTTTATTATTTTCTAAAAGATATGGTATGGTATGGTATCTTTACATAGTTTGGTAATAAGGAAATCCTCCAATTGACAGAACCACCAATTTGGTGGTATCCCATGGTTTTTTTTTTCAATTATGCCCTTATATAATATCATTTAATTCTATTTTATCCTTTACCAATATTAATTATTTTTACATTTTTTTCTCTTTCCTCTAAGTTATTGCGTTGTTCTTCTTTGGGTTCTTTGTGAAAAAAGGGTCTATTAGTGGAACATTGTGGATTTATAATAAGCTAATTGAATTAGGGTTGGCTCCAAATGTTATAAATTATGCGTGTTTGATAAATTGATTGTGTAAGAAAGGGAAAATTATGCATGCGTTTGAATTGTTAGAGGAAATGGTTTGAAAAGTTTGAAACTGAATGTAGAGTTAAAAATGTGGCCATGGCCACGAAGTACTTCCAGAGAATGGGAGAATATGGTTTTCTACATGATAGACCGTACTTATGGTGCTTTGATTAGTGGGAAAGTGTTTTGTTTTGATTTGGTGCAAGTGTTTCTGTTTTTACTTTGTATTTTTGGGCATGAAGTTCTATTTATGATACATGTTCACCGCTTGCTGCTGCCAGAAGTTCTATTTTTACCTTGTATTCTATTTATAGAATTATTTAATTTTTTTTTGTGATTAGAAGAGTATAGTTTTCTCCTTGGTCTAGTTTTACTTAAATATTTCAGCAAAATCTAAAACAGAGAATGGTAATATGCAGATTGTATTTCTACTATCTGAAATTCATAACCATATGAGTTGGAAATATGACTAGATTTGTGATAATGACTAGATTGGTGATAAATCTATCAAAAGAAAATTATTTTTTTTATAATTATTGATAAATTTAAAATTTATAATAATTAGGGACATTTTAGTAAACTTACCCATTAGGATACAGTACCATATAATCAAACCTAACAACAAAATTATTATTAAACAACCATGAATGATAAAGTCCACCCAAACATTGTATTGTACTATACTATATAGTACCATAACATACTGTATCGTACATTATAAAACCATGGCAAACCATCATCCAAATAACGTGTAAGGGGGGGAGACTGAGACCCCCCAAACTTTGACCCTCATAAAATTTCCTGAATCCTTAACCTTCTAAGCATCATATGACTTTTTAACATTGGTCAAGTTCTATTCTTGATATGATAATACTCTATATGAGTCGTATGTACATGATACGAGAGGTAGGGTCCAAACCATATGTTGTTCAATGTCTAGCCTAGATGTTTCTTCTTAGGGTACGAATTGAAGGGTACTAGTCTTATGGTTAGGGTACGAGTTAGGATAAGGAGTCATATGTTGGACAGAATGTGATGTCCAACTTTATGATCAAGGTACGAGTGAAAGGTACCACTCGTATGATGTGGGTACGAGTGAAGGCGTCCAACTGTACCCTCCTATGAGTCCTCTACAACTTTTAAACTGAGGGTGTTTTAGATATTTTCAACCCTAAACCCTAAAGACTCCACATCCTATAACACTATTTTGTCCCTTATTGCTAACTTTATAAGATCAAAACACTCTCAAAATTCTCTAAAGACCTCTCAAGAAGCTTTGGCAAGGGTTTCATCAAGGTGGCCATCTAGAGGATTAAGGATCAAAATATCACCGTGAATCTTCGTAACTCAGGAATGTGACTCTTTCTTCATTGTTAGTTCATAAAAATCATGTGTTTTAAACATTGTTCTTGAATCATAAATGGTGGTTTTGAAATCCATGTTTGAGGGTTTGAATTTATAATGTCTAGTATTATTCTCTCATGATTCAACTTGTTTTCATATATCTTTTTGATAATAGTTTCTCACTTGTGGGTGAATGGGAATTGTGGTATAATAAATTGGTCATGGTTAAACCTAACATGATGGTATTTTACTTGAATAATGATTTGATAATGATATGCCCTCAAACTATTTGTGAAAACATTAATGAGAAGAATCTTACCGCATGATGAATTGTGTTTTGACCTAATGCTTGGCATAAGAATATTAATGAAGGATGAATGATTTTGTGAAGGTCTTGATGAGCATAAATTGAATTGAATTGTGATTTGAAATAAGACATGGGCCTAATAATGTAAATGGTTGGTAAATAGTTTCATGAAGGCCGTGTTGGGCATAAGTTAATTTGAATTGTAAGCTTGGTGGGTTAAATGGATAAATGGGTTTGAGCCCCTGAATATTGAATTGAATTGATGTCTTTGTATAGACAATGGGTTCGAGTCTCAATGTTGAATGATAATGGTTATGACATGTTGTACGGTTAGAAGTAGGGTTGGTATGACAATACCAATGGGATACCTTTGGTAAGTAAGTGGTCTAATGGTTGTGTGCATGTGTAAAGAATGTTTTAAATAGGCTTTAAAGCAGGATGTGTAGTTGGGTCGTGAAAGTGGAGTCCAAAGGACTAACACTGGAAGTCGTGCTAGCCGGTGAAGGTATCTATATGATCTAGAGGTTCGAGTCCCCCGAACACATATATGAATAGGAGGTTTGAGTCCCCTAACATTATATACATTGGTTCTAAGTCCCCTTGATTATGCCGGGAGGTTCGATTTCCCCATAATGGAAAATACGGATATAAATATTCTCTGGTTCATGCGGCTACATACACTGGGGCCCTTCCAGCTAGGGGAAAGTTGGGCCTACATAGATTGTGGGTGCCTTGTATTATTATGGTTATGGTACATAACCCAGGTTAATGTTTTCAAAGTTTATGCTAAGCCTTGTTTCCTATCCTGGCACTCTCTCTCTCTTTCTATATATATATATACTGTTATTGCATATGATGATTTGACTTGGTTTTAATGATGGCATTATTTTATTCCTCTATCCCTGAGTTACATGCTAGCACTCTAACTGCTAACCATCTCCGGATGTTGTATCCTCATGCGATATAGGGATCAAAACTTCTTCTTTTTCTTTACAGTGAAAAGATGTTAGTGTGGTTCGTAAGTTGACATTGAAGTGGTGAGCTTCCATACTTTGGAAGACATTCATTACATTATCTTTATATTCTATGTCTTAGACTTTCTTAGACTTGTGTTGTTGGCTAATGTTGGGGGCATGTCCCGATATTTATTGACTTCAGATTGTAGAGGCTTTGTGGATTACTGTGGATTTGGATGTGTTGTTTGGTGGACTGGCTTAGACATTCATGAGTTAACATTAGTCTTATTTTGCTCTATATTATTATATGTTTGAAATTCATTCGACACCCATAATTATTATGTTGGTTAGGTTAGGTGAAGGGGGTGATCTCTGGTCCACATGGGACTTGAGATTCCTATCATGGCCAGGCCTTGGCTAGGGTCGTGATACAGTTGGTATCAGAGCCTAGGTTTATAGTCAATTAGGTGACCACAAATCCATGTCAAGTAGTGTCTCTTTTATGGTTGTGTAGCGCTCCACACTTATAAGAGAGAGTCTATGAGACATTTAGGAATATTTCCCTTTCTTATTGTCCGATTTTCAAGATATAGAATCTAAGGTCTTTGATTCCTCTAATTTCTATTTGCTAATCTTTTAGATCATTACTCCAAGAAGATCTGATGTTCATGCAAACTCTTATGTCCCATCTAAGGACAATAGGGATGGAGCTCATCTAACTTCTGGGGTCAAGACCCGATCAAGGGTCTCTGTATTTGACTATCCTTATAGGGTCCTACCTGTCCCTACTAATCCTACTCCTAAGGGTTACACTCATTCTTAATCTCCTCCTAGGGGGCTTACTAATACTGAGTTCCTCCTCTCCATTACCCTATTAACTCAGTTGGTGACATATCAGTCATAATAGTTGTGTTCTTCTACTGTTATAGGTTCATTTGAGGCCACTAGAGTTGGCCAATTCATTAGGTTGCATCCTTCAATGTTTACTCGTACAAAGATTAAGGAGGATCCTCAAAGCTTCATTGATAATATAGAGAATATCTTTTGGGTTATGCATGCATCGGAAGTTGAAGCTGTTATGTTTGTTGCCTACCAATTAAAAGATATAGCTTATCAGTGGTACGAAGAGTGGCAACAGTTGAAAGGTGAGGATGCTAATTTTGTCATGTGGGATGATTTCTCTAATGAATTTTTGGACCGCTTCTTTCCTCAGGAGCCGAGAAAAGATAAAGTAAAAAAATTTGTTAACTTGAAGTAAGGGAGAATGACAATCAAGCATTATTCCTTAAATTCCATCAGTTATTCCGGTATGCTCCTGAATTGGTATCTAATATTAGGGCCCAAATAAGAAAGTATTCTTAAGGATTATCTCGTGAGTGGATCCTTGAGAGTAAGGATGCCTTTTTTATAAAGGAAATGGACGTCTACAGATTAGTTATGTATATGCAACAGGACGAAGAGGAAAAAAAAATAGGCTGAGAATGGTGAGAGAAAAAATAAGAGGTCTTGATTTTCAGAATAGAGTAGAGGCAACCATCAGAGTGGAAAGTAGCCTAAGAAGAAGAGATGAGGGAGTCCTAACTCCTATTCTACGGCTAGTGCTCCATACCTAAAGCCGTCGGGAGATAGATTTTTTCAAGATGGTGATCCTTCTAGGGAACATGGTGACCATTCTCAGGAAAGTGAGGCCCAATCCGCACTATCCTTCCCTCTTTGTAGATTTTGTGGTCAACACTATCGTGGTCAGTGTGAGAAAAGGAGGAATCGATGCTTTATGGGTGGTCAGATGGGTCATATGCAGTGGGATTCTCCCTTAGAGTTGCTTCTGGGTTAAACAAGTTCCTGCTGCCTCTTCTTCAACTCTTGCACCAAAGAGTGCTACCTCTGGCTCCAGCACTAGTCGGAATTGCCTTTATGCTCTCACTAATCACCAGGAGTTTGAGGTGTATCTGACTGTTGTTACTGGTATGTTGAAACTCTTCTTTTGTTATATGTACTATTTATTTTATCTGGGGTCATCTCTCTCTTATGTGACCCCATTTTTCATTGTGTATTTTGGTTTTGGTCCCGAGTGTCTGTCAGGCCCTTGTTCTATTTCTACCTAGGTAGGAGACTCTGTTGTTTTCTGAAGAGTCTATAGAGGGTGTGTAGTATCTATTGGTAGTAGAGAAATTATGGTAGAATTAATAGAGTTAGACATGGTTGATTTTGATGTTATTATAGGAATGAACTGGTTGCACTCATTCTATGCTTTCTTAGATTATCAGACCCGCTAGGTTGTGTTTAAATACCTCATGAGCCAATTGTTCACTATGAGGGTAGTTCCCTAGCTCCTAATGGGAATTTCTTATCGTATCTTAGATCTCGGAAGTTAATTTTCAAGGGTTGTTTCTATCATCTGGTTTGGGTTAAAGATTTTAACACGGAAGGTCCTTCATTGCATGTGGTTTATGTGGTAAATGAGTTTCTCGAGGTCATCCCTGATGACTGTCCTGGTGTCCCTCTCGATAGGGAGATTTATTTTGGTATTGATCTTTTTTTGAACACTTGTCCAAAATCTATTCCCCCATATAGAATGGCTCCAGTTGAGTTGAAGGAGCTTAAAAAGCAATTGAAAGCCCTTTAGACAAAGGTTTCATCAAGACTAGTGTGTCCGCGTGGGGTGGACCAGTGTTATTCATGCATAAGAAGGATGGTTCCCTTCAGATGTATATTGATTACCAGTAGTTGAACAAGGTGATGATAAAGAATAAGTATCCCTTTCCAAGGATTCATGACCTCTTTTATTAGCTTCAGCGTTCCAAATTCTTCTCTATGATCGATCTTTGATTTGGGTATCATTAGTTAAAAATTAGGGAAGTTAATTTCTCTAAGACAACTTTCTGTACCCGGTATGGGTTTTTTGAGTTCTTAGTGAGGTCATTTGGCTTGACCGATGCCCCTGCGACATTCAAGAATTTAATGAATAGGGTCTTCTGTCAGATTTTGGATTTCTTCATCATTGTCTTCATTCATACATCTTAGTGTACTCTAATAGTAAGGTGGATCATGACAACCAACTCCGCATTGTGTTGCATACCTTGAAGGGTCAACAGTTGTATGCTAAGTTCTCCGAATGTGAATTCTCTTTGAATGCAATAACTTTTCTGGGTCATGACATATCTAGTAAGAGGATTATGGTGGATCCTCAGAAAGTTGTTGTGGTTAAGAAGAGGCCTAGATCCATGACTTCAATAGATATTCAGAGTTTCTAGGGTTTAGTCCGGTATTATAGGAGGTTCATGGAAAGTTTTTCTTCTATTGCTGCTCCATTGAAAAAATTAACTCAGAAGAAGGTGAAGTTCTTGAGGTCTAATTGTAACGCCCCAATTTGCTGAACCGAAATACTACACGGTGCTTATGACCCCGAAGGACCACAAGCTAACCCATGACTGATATTTGAACCTGCACACTGCAATATATATAATGTAATAATGTAGAAAACATGAACACGTATGCCATAAGGTTCAACTGAAGTGAAATCATAACATCCATGGGGTAATGAGTACCCAAAACAACACAATATGAATCTGAATACTGAATCTGATAGCTAAGTCTGAAAGTAAATATGAAAGCCTGTACGTACTGTCTGAATAAAGAGTTGAGGGAACATGTATCCAACTAACTCCGTAAACTGATAACTGGCTAAAATAAAAATGAATAAATCAAGTCATATTTTCCTCGAATGAATGAGGACTCACTGAATCTCTGCAACTGGAAATGCTACTGCTACTGCAGATCTGGAGCTCGTGTCTCTGAACCTATGGTGTAACATGAAAAGAAAGAACCATAGCGCAAATGTGTCAGTACAACTGGAGTACTGAGTATACGAGTGAGGTAGGCTGATGCAAAGAGTTTACATTCATGAATAATGCTAACTTACTGACTGATATGAACGTAAGAGTAAAAACATACATACATAGTAACTTAGATCCTAAGTACGTTATAGCTAAATCTGTACTCTAATACATGGCTTACTGATAACTAACATGGCTGAAACTGTAGTTCTGATAACATGAGGGACTGTGTCTCACAGTCATGAATCTAATAGAACTGTCTGAGTTTCGTACTATAACTGAAATTTACTGTATCTAACAGTCCTGGTATACTGAAATCTGAAGAACTATCTGAGTTCTATTACTGAGACTGAGTCTGAAACTATGGGAGGTAGTTGTTTAACCGACATGCCCCAATGACGCATATAGCTAGGTTGGGGTCTAATCTCTGCCCCGAATGGAGAGGTGTCGATACCGCGCCACTGGTAAGGAAAGTTGTAAGTGACCCTTATCTGGCAGGTACTCAAAATGAGAATGGTGGGAACCTTGAACTGATGGGTTAGTCACCTCATCAACCCTAATCTGATAGGTTAAGATGTCTCAACCTATGATGGTTACATAGTTCTGGAACGCAAGGATGACTGCTAAGAATAACACCCTACACTCGTAGGTGAGTTCCCATCCTTGGGTTCACTCGGTGCTAAATTCTACTCCCATCTAAAGTGATTGAACATGAGTTAACTGACTGTACATGGACTGATTAACTGACTTCTGTTGACTGATGGAGTAGTACTACTATCTAGGAGTTATCTGAGATCATGAGATTTCTGAAGTTTCCTGAGTCACATGACTGAATGAGTTCTATAGATTATAGCTTGACTGAGATTATCGGGCCAACATGACATGTATCGAGGGACACATCTATATTTTTCGGGTACGAATACCCCCAGGACTCGATAGAGGGAAACTGACGCACACGACATGACTTGTTCACAAAATTGGAGTCCACAATTCATAATATCATAAGTAAGGGATTTCATACTAATCATGGTTCTCAGCACCTTATACATGGAAAGGGAAATTCATACGACATGTAAGTACTTTCATAACTTCAATATCATGCTCGTTCCATACCACAACCATGACACATAACAACAACGTGGAATTCATGTGAAATCATAAAGCATAGAGCATGGAATTCATATCAAATTATAACGGTTAACTTTGTCTTGTCATTCAAATACTATTGATTCATGGAAACTTCGTTTATCACATACTAAGAATTTTATCATACAACTTTCATTCACTCTTTAAGGCATAGGTGTATTCACAAACTTACACTACTTTAATCCACCCAAATTCATGGGTTCCGACTTTATGATCACAATTTTCCAGGAAATTCATCAAATTCCCACTCTATAACACTCACCACAAACAACAACATGAATACAACCATACCACCACAAAACATTCATGATTTTGTTATCAAAGATTGATTCTTGAACTCCATGAATGAAAGTAATCCATGGAAGAACACTACGCATACCTTAATGGCGATGAAATTGTTGAAAGATTGGACCTTCAAGCTTGATTATGCAACCCTAGTAGTTTTTCTCCTTCTTGTGCTCTTTGATAATGAACTTAAGATGTTAATAGGGTTGTAATGTGATTAGTAGCTATAAATTTCCTGAGGTTAAGTATTGGGACGTGTAAGGAGTGTTAAAAGACTTAATTATCCTCAAAATAACTCAAAAACTAAGTATTTTTCATGACTGAAATCATAAGTGTGCGTCGCACACCTCATCGCACATGATAAGGTATGCGCCGCACATCCTATCGCATAATATAAGGTGTGATTCGCACATGCTATCTCACCCATGAGGGTGTGCGCCGCACAACCCGTCGCACACTTGTTCCAGTAGCCATGTGCGATTGTTTATGCGTCGCACTCCTACTTTGCAGGGCCATAACTTCTTACTCGGGTGTCGGATTTTTATAAAATTGGAATCGTTGGAAAGATAATTTGATTATATACAATATGGTGGGTCTAAATATGATAAAATTTCATATATAAATCAAGTTATCCTCGTTAAAAGGTCACTCTTGCAGAATCATACACTAAAACTTGATGGATTCAAAAGCTATTAGCTTGCCTTACTCTGAGTGACTCACATGGGCATGCTTAACACATCATAAGCTATATTATCTCTAGTATACTCATTTTTAATAATGTACTCAAATATGAATCACAGGATATGAGGTTTCATACGTAGGAGAACTGATTCATTTCCTAGCTTGGAAACATATGGGGTATTACAATATCTCCCCCTTGGGAACATTCGTCCTCGAATAAGAATTAACTGAGAGGGGATGAAAGATAAGGAAAACATGAAATGGACATAAATGACTAAAACATGATCTCATGACTGACATGACTGATAAATTAGCTACATCATACTGGACCTGCATATCTGATGCACATGTAACTGATTCATGAATGCATGACTGAGTATGCAATGATAATAGGTACCAAGTTTATAATGGGAACATGATCATGAAATTGAATACTAAATGTGAACTTCATAAGATTAAGAAGGACTATTACCTTGAGCTTGATCTGAATTGGTGGGGAAGAGGTGCAGATATTTGGTACGCATATCTGCTTCTGCTTCCCAAGTAGCTTCCTCATGAGACTGATTTCACCAAAGAACTTTAACTTGAGGGACTTCTATGTTCCTCAATCTACTAGTCTGATAGTCTAAGATTTTGATTGGAATCTCATCATAGGAGAAGGCGTTCTGAATGTCAATGCTCTGAATAGGGACTACAACTGCTGGGTCACCTATGCACTTCTTGAGAAAAGAGACATGGAAGACTGGATGAACTGAGGCTAGATCTGAAGGAAATTCGATCTCATAAGCTACTTTTCTGAAGTGACTGAGAATCCTGAAGGATCGACTGAGAATCCTGAAGGATCGACTGAGAATCCTGAAGGATCGATATATCGGGGACTGAGTTTCCCTTTCTTGCCGAACCTCTTTACTCCCTTCATGGGAGATATCTTAAGATAGACATAGTCGTTAACCTCAAACTTGAGATCCTTTCTACGAATATCTGCATATGACTTCTGTCGGCTTTGAGCAGCCTGAAGTATCTCCCTGATCAACTAAACTTTCTCTAAGGCATCGAATACCAAGTCAGGACCTATGACTGAGGCCTCACTAACTTCGAATCAACCGATTGGAGATCTACACCTCCTACTATAGAGAGCTTCGAACGGAGCCATCTAAATACTGGAATGATAGCTATTATTGTATGCAAATTTAATTAAAGGCAAGTGGTCATCCCAACTTCCCTTGAAATCAACTACACATTCCCTTAGCATATCTTCAAGAGTCTGAATGGTCCTCTCTGCTTGACCATCTGTCTAAGGATGAAACACTGTACTGAGATAGACTTGGGTACTGAGACCTTTTTGAAATGCTTTCTAGAAGTGAGAGGTGAACTAGGTACCTCTGTCTGAGATGATAGATTAGGGAACACCGTGTAATATGACCAACTCCCTGATATAGAGTTTGGTGTAATCCTTGGCTGAATAGGAGGTACGAACTGGAAGGAAATGAGCTTACTTGGTCATTCTGTCTATAATGACCCAAACTGAATCATGCTGATGACGAGTTCTAGGAAAACCCATCACGAAGTCCATGTTCACTTCTTACCACTTCC
The DNA here is from genome assembly GCA_030864215.1 of Capsicum pubescens. Lineage (NCBI taxonomy): Eukaryota > Viridiplantae > Streptophyta > Magnoliopsida > Solanales > Solanaceae > Capsicum > Capsicum pubescens. Next base: position 104,276,980 of record CM061538.1, read on the forward strand.
AAGTAGAAATGGTGAACTCCTGCATAGAACCACTAGGTTTATGATGCTCTAGCTTAACCTGCTGACATGTAGAGCACTTAGCCACAAAATCTACAACATCTCTCTTCATCCCACTCCACCAATAGATCTCCCGCAGATCGCAGTACATCTTTGTGGCCCCTGTATGAATGGAGTGTCACGTACCATGCGCTTCTACAAGAATTCATTGTCTCAAGTCATCTACACCTGGAACGCACAAACGACCCTGACAACGAAGAACACCATCTCCCCCTTGGGAGAAAATCTAAACTTTTTGATTCTGAATTGACTCTTTCAGCTTGACAAGGATAGGATCCCTGTCTTGCTTTTCTTTCACCTCAAAAACTAGAGATGACTCTAAACTATTCTGAACACATACACCACCCTCTGAAGAGTCGACTAAGCGAATTCCTCGTCTGGCAAGCTGATGGATCTCCTGAGCTATCTTCTTCTTCCTATTGTCAATGTGAGAAACACTGCCCATGGAGAGTCTACTGAGAGAATCATCCACAACGTTGGCCTTTCCCGGATGGTAAAGGACACTCATGTCATAATCTTTCAAGATCTCTAACCACCTTCTCTGATGAATATTGATATCTTTCTAAGAAAAGACATAATGGAGACTCTTATGATCTGTGAAGACGTCTACATGAACTCTGCATAGATAATGCCGCCAAATCTTTAAGGCAAAAACTACGGCTGCTAGCTCAAGATCATGAGTAGGATAATTTTTCTCATGGGTCTTTAACTATCTGGAGGCGTAGGCTATGACCTTACCATGCTGCATGAGGACACAACCTAAACCCACTCTGGATGTATCACAATAGACTACAAAACCGTCTGAACCATTTGGAAGAGCTAGAACTAGAGCTGAGGTGAGTCGAGTCTTCAATTTCTAAAAACTCTTCTCGCATGAATCTGACCACTGAAACTTGACCTTCTTCTGAGTCAATCTGGACATGGGAGATGAAATATAAGAAAAACCTTCAACAAACCGTCTGTAATAGCCAGCCAAACCTAAGAAACTCCTGATATCTGATGGAGAGATAGAGCAAGGCCAGTTTCTTACCACTTCAGTTTTCTGAGGATCTACTCTAATGTCATCACCAGAGATAATATGGCCAAGGAATGCTACTGATCTTAGCCAAAACTCACACTTACTGAACTTGGAGATCAACTGATGGTCTTTGAGAGTCTTAAGAACAATCCTGAGATGGTCTGAATGATCACGCTCCTTGCAAGAATAGACCAGAATATCATCTATGATGACTATGAAGAACATGTCCAAGTACTTCTTGAACACCCGGTTCATCAAGTCCATGAAAGCTACAGGGGCATTGGTGAGACCAAAGGACATGACTAGAAATTCGTAGTGACCATACCGAGTACGAAAAGCTGTCTTTGGGATGTCACATTCTCTAACTCTGAGCTGATGATAGCCTGATCTAAGGTCTATCTTGGAAAAGTAACTGGCACCCTGAAGTTGATCGAACAGATCATCTATTCTGGGAAGTGGATACCTGTTCTTGACTGTGACTTTGTTGAGCTGACGGTAATCAATACACATTCTGAGATAACCATTTTTCTTGAGCACGAATAAGACTGGTGCACCCCATAGGGATACACTGGGACTGATGAACCCCTTATCTAAGAGATCCTTCAATTGATCTTTCAGATCCTTAAGTTCTGCTGGTGCCATTCTATATGGTGGAATAAAAATAGTTTGAGTATATAGGAGAAGTTCTATGCCGAAGTCTATTTCTCTTTCGGGAGAAATGCTTGGAAGATCTTTGGGAAAGACATCAGAATATTCATTAACCACTGGGACTGATTCGAGACTGGGAAATTCAGAACTGGAATCCTTAACATGCACGAGATGATACACACACCGCTTATAAATCATTTTCCTTGCTCGAAGGTAGGAAACAAGCTGACCCTTGAAAGACGAAGTGCTACCTTTCCACTCTAGGACGAGCTCATTTGAGAACTGAAACTGAACTATCCTGTTTCTGTAGTCGACTGTGGCATAGCAGGAATAAAGCCAGTCCATGCCGAGAATCACATCAAAATCAGTCATCTCTAACTCGACTAAATTTGCTGACGTGGATTTCTGAAATATCATAATCGGGCAGTTCCTGTTTACACGCTGGGCTATGATGGTTTTACCTAGGGGGTAGAGAATGAAAAGGGCTCTACTAAAGTTTTGGGACCGATTTTGAAATCGCCTGCTATGAAGGGAGTAACAAAAGACGAGGATGCACCTGGATCTAGCAAAGCATAAACATGAACGTGGAAAATCTGTAACGTACCAGTAATGACATCATGAGAATTTTCCTGATCCTGTCGGGTTTGAAGATCATAGATTCTATTTGGGCGTTGCCCACTAGTAGCACTAGAAGTGGCACCCTGCTGGTTTGGGTAATCAGGCTAAGCTGTGAAATGATTTTGCTAACCCTGAAGACCTAACTGTAGACACTCTCTAACCCTGTGGCCTAGCTTGCCACAACCAAAACAGACATCACTATCGGCTCTGCAAATACCCTTGTGGTTCTTCCCATAAGTCTGACAAAAGGGATTTGTTCAGGCACTACTAACACTGCCCTGAGATTTAGAGCCTGGTACTCTATCTCTGTTGCCACCTCTAAATTTTGTCACCGGAGCACTGACGGAGAAAGAGGATAGAACGGTTGACTTAGGATGAAACTGCGAGTGATTTCCTCCCTCAGATTTGGGCTGAGCAAAACTGAAACTGCCTGATCTTGCTCTCTTATTCTGCCTCTCTCTAGTCTTAACCTTCTTCTCCTCTATCTACCGAGCATGGGTCATGAGTCAGGCTAAGGTCATATCACCATTCAGTATCGCAGGCCTACACTTATTTACCATACTATCATTCACTCCTGACACGAACTTACTTATCTTGGCCCTATTTTCTGCAACCACATGAGGGTCATATCTGGCTAGCTGAATAAATCTGAGAGAATACTCTCTAACCATCATATTTCCCTGCCTGAGGTTGATGAATTCAAGAAACTTAGCCTTCCTCAGATCTTGGGGAAAGAATCTATCTAGCAAAGCCATGACAAATTCCTCTCACTCTATAGGACCTGCATTCTCTAATCTCTCAGAATTCTACTATTTGTACCAAGTGTGAGCAACACCCTGCAATTGGTATGCGACTAACTCAGCACTCTGGACCGAAGTAACTCCTATGATGTCTATGACCTTCTGGACTTGGTCAATGAACTTCTGTGGGTCTTCATCAGACTTAGATCCATAGAAAGATGGAGGGTTTATTCGGGTGAAGTCTCGAATTCTAGCTGCTGCGGAATTAGCCACTGGATTGGCTGGAATAACTGGTGGCCGTTCATTCTGGGCAGCCACAGACTGATCAATTGTGGTGAATGCGGCTCTAAACTACGCATGAGAAACATGTTCAGCCAAAGTATCTTTGGGCTGGGGAGCTGGCTGGTTTCTTTTCTTTAGAGGCATGTTCTGAAATAAGAGAAGAATGGATTAGAATGAGAGTTTAACTTGAGATTATGTTGACTAGAATGACATGATTACTGAAAGAAGGGAAACTGTTCCTAAAACATCTCATAGCCTCCTATATATAAATGTGGCGCACAACACACCCATGCACAAGACTCTACTAGATGCGGCTTTCAGACTTCCTAGGACTCTATTGAACCTGGCTCTGATACCAAGTTTGTAACGCCCCGATTTGCTGTACCGAAATACTACACGGTGCTTATTACCCCGAAGGACCACAAGCTAACCCATGACTGATATCTGAACCTGCACACTGTAATATATATAATGTAATAATGCGGAAAACATGAACTTGTAGGCCATAAGGTTCAACTGAAGTGATATCATAACATCCATGGGGTAATGAATACCAAAAATAACTGAATATGAATCTGAATACTGAATCTGATAGCTAAGTCTGAAAGTAAATCTGAAAGCCTCTATGTACTGTCTGAATAAGGAGTTGAAGGAATATGTCTCCAACTAACTTCGTAAACAGATAACTGGCTAAAATAATAATGAATAAATCAAGTCATATTGTCCTCAAATGAATAAGGACTCACTGAATCTCTGCAACTGGAAATGCTACTGCTACTGCTGATCTGGAGCTCGTGTCTCTGAACCGATGGTGTAACATGAAAACAAAGCACCATAGTGCAAATGCGTCAGTACAACTGGAGTACTGAGTATACGAGTGAGGTAGGCTGATACAAAAGGGTTTACATCCATGAATAATGCTAACTGACCGACTGATATAAACATAAGAGTAAAAACATACATACATAGTAACTTAGATCATAAGTATGTGATAACTAAATTTTTACTCTAATACATGGCTTACTGATAACTAACATGGCTAAAATTGTAGTTTTGATAACATGAGGGACTGTGTCTCACAGTCTTGAATCTGATAGAACTGTCTGAGTTTCGTACTATGATTGAAATCGACTGTATCTAACAGTCCTGGTATAATAAAATTTGAAGAACTATCTGAGTTCTTTTACTGAGGCTGAGTCTGAAATTATGGGAGGTAGTTGTTTAACTGACATGTCCCAATGATGCATATAGCTAGGTTGGGGTCCAATCTCTTCCCTGACTGGAGGGGTGTCGATACCGCGCCATTGGTAAGGACAGTTGTGAGTGACCCTTATCTGGCAGGTACTCAAAATGAGAACGTTGGGAACCCTAAACTAATAGGTTAGTCATCTTATCAACCCTCATATGACAGGTTAAGATGTCTCAACCTATGCTGGCTACATAGTTATAGAACATAAGGATGACTGCTAAGAATCACACCCTAAACTAGTAGGTGAGTTCCCATCCTTGGGTTCACTCAGTTCTAACTTGTACTCCCATCTGAAGTGACTGAACATAAGTTAACTTACTGTACATGGACTGATTAACTGACTTCTGTTGACTGACGGAGTAGTACTACTATCTGGGAGTTATCTGAGATCATGAGATTTCTAAAGTTTCCTGAGTCACATGACTGACTGAGTTCTATAGATTATAGCTTGACTGAGATTATCGTGACAACATGACATGGCTCTAGGAACACAACTATATTTTTTGGGTACGAATACCCCCAGGACTCGATAGAGGGAATCTAACACACACAACATGACTTGTTCACAAAATTGGAGTCCACAATTCATAATATCATAAGTAAGGGATTTCATACTAATCATGGTTCTCAGCACCTTATACATAGAAAGGGGAATTCATACGACATGTAAGTACTTGCATAGATTCAATATCATGCTCGTTCTATACCACAACCATGACACATAACAACAATGTGGAATTCATGTGAAATCATAAAGCATAGAGCATGGAATTCATATCAAATTATAACGGTTAACATTGGGTTGTCATTCAAATACTATTGAGTCATGGAAACTTGGTTTATCACATACTAAGCATTTTATAAAACACCTTGCATGGACTCTTTAATTCATAGGTGTATTCACAAACTTACACCTCTTTAATCCACCCAAATTCATGGGTTCCAACTATATGATCACAATCTTCCTGGAAGTTCATCAAATTCCCACTCAATAACACAAACCACAAACAACAACATGAATACAAACATATCACCATAAAAAATTCATGATTTTGTTATCAAATAGTGATTATTGAACTCCACGAATGAAAGGAATCCGTGGATGAACACTACGCATACCTTAATAACGATGAAATTGTTGAAAGATTGGACCTTCAAGCTTAATTATGCAACCCTTTTAGTTTTTCTCCTTTTTGTTCTCTTATATAATGAACTTAAGATGTTAATAGGATTTTAATGTGATTAGAATCTATAAATTTTGTGAGGATAAGTATTGGGATGTGTAAGGAATGTTAAAAGACTTAATTATCCTCAAAATAACTCAAAAACTAAGTATTTTTCGTGGCTGAAATTATAAGTGTGCGTCGCACACCTCATCGCACATGCTAAGGTATGCGACGCACATCCTATATCATAATATAAGGTGTGCGTCGCACATGCTATCGCACACTTGATGGTGTGTGCCGCACAACCTGTCGTACACTTGTTCTAGTAGCCATGTGCGATTGTTTATGCGTCGCACTCCTACTTTGTTGGTCCATAACTTCTTGCTCGGGTGTTGGATTTTTATAAAATTGGAATCGTTGGAAAGCTAATTCGATTCTCTAAAATTTGGTGGGTCTAAATCTACCAAAATGTCACATATAAATCAAGTTATCCTCATTCAAAGGTCACTCTTGTGTAATCACACACTAAAACTTGATGGATTCAAAATCTATTAGCTTGCCTTACTCTGAGTGACTCATATGAGCATGTTTAACACATTATAAGCTATCTTATCGCTAGGATACTCATTTTAAATCATGTACTCAAATATGAATCACAGGATATGAGGCTTCATACGTAGCAAAACTGATTCATTTCCTAGCTTAGAAACATACGGGGTATTACACTAATGCATGTGAGGGTAACTTTAAGAGGTTGAAAGATAAGTTGACCTCAACTCCGATCTTAAATCTACTTTAGGGTACATAGGGATTGATGGTCTATTGTGATGCATCTTGGGTTGACTTGGGTTGTGTGTTAAGGAAGTATGGTATGGTGGTTGCTTATCCCTCTAGAAAGTTGAAGGTTCATGAGAGTAATTATTCAATTCATGATTTGGAATTCTTAGCTATGGTGTTCTCATTTAAAATCTGATGTCACTATCTATATGGGTCCATGTTGATATCTTTGTTTATCATAAGGGCCTGCAGTATTTATTCACTTAGAAAGATCTTAATCTCAAGAAAAAGAGATGGATTGAGTTATTGAAGGACTACGACATGAGTCTTCACTACCATCCAGGTAAAGCTAATGTGGTTGATGATGTTCTTAGCAAGTTGTCTATGGGTAACTTGTCACATGTAGATAAGGATAAGCAGTAATTAGTGAGGGATATTCACTATTTGGTTAACCTTGGAGTTCGTCTCTTGGACTCCGAGAGTGGTGGTGTATTTGTGACATAGGTGGCGTAATTATCTCTTGGATTGGATATAAAGAACAAACAGGTATTAGATCCCCTTTTGATGAAGATCACGGATAATGTGGATAAGCAAAAGGTGATGACCTTCAAGATTGGTGGTGATGGTATCTTGAGGTACCAAGAAAGGTTGTGCGCTTTGGATATGAATGGGTTTCGAGGTAGGATTTTGGCTGAGGCCCATGATTCACTGTATACGGTTCATCCCAGTTCAACCACTATGTATCATGATCTCAAGGAGATGTACTGGTAGAATAATATAAAACTGGATATGGCCAATATTGTGGCTAACTGTATGGTGTGTCAGCAAGTAAAGGTGGAGCACATGAGGCCCCGAAAGGCTACTTAATATGATTGAACTATCGATATGGAAATGGAAGAAAATTAATATGGATTTTGTTATCAGTCTTTCATGGTCGTAAAATTAGTATGACTCCATTTGGGTCATCTTGGATAGGATGACTAAGTCTGCACACTTTTTTCCAGTAAGGACTACTTATTCTGCTGAGGATTATGCGAAGTTGTTTCTTCAAGAAGAGGTAAATTTGCATGGTGTGCCTTTCTTGATTATTTCAGATCATGGTACTCAGTTCACATCGTATTTTTTGCACTCTTTTCATCTTACTTTTGGGACTAAAGTGAGTCTTAGTACAATTTTTCACCCACAGTAGGATGGGCAAGCCAAAAGGACTATTCAGACTTTGGAGGATATGTTGCGATCCTGTGTAATTAATTATGGTGGCAGTTAGTTCAACCACTTATATTTGATTGAATTTTCGTATAACAATAGTTACTATTCTAGCATTGGTATGGCCCCATTTGAGGAATTATATGGTAGGAGGTGTAGGTCTCCTATTGGGTGGTTCGAGGTTGGTGAAGAAAAAATGTTCGACCAGATTTGGTTCACCATGTGATGTGTGAGATAATGCTAACACATTTGAGGCTTTTATCTAAGAATAATTGCAAATTCTTAAGCAACTTTTGTTGTTTTTGATTGTTTTATGTTTGATTTTGCATTAGAATCTATGATGAAAGAGAGACAACAAGGATGGAAGCAAAGGAGTTAAAATCTGAAGTAATTCAAAGAAAAGTGTGGATGATAACATTTTTGATAAGTCGTCAGCCTTAGATAGCGAATGCACCTGAGTTGAGAGTTGTGACAAAATTTTATGATAAGCCATCACGGAGCTGATAGGGCGTCAAAGTTGTCATCAGCCTAAGGCAGAACATGAGGGCTGAGGTAGAGACTTGACGACATTTGTGATAAGTCGTTAAGGAGTTGATAGGACGTCACCAATTGTCGTCAGCTTTAGGCAGCGAGTAGTAAAAGCAATAAAGAGCTGACGACATTTGTGATAAGTCGTCAGCCTCCTGATAGGTTATCACGAATGGCGTCACCTAATCTGAGGAACTTCTGAACTTTATTATTTTGTTTCCATAATTAGGGTGAACTAGTTAAAGCATTGTTGAGGGTTTTCTTGAGAGTTCCGAACATCTTTTGGAGACACGTATTTTGATATTTTTCTCTATAGTTTCTTGATTGGAACAATCAATTACTTTGAAAAGATTATCATCATTATTTTGGGATTACTATTGTGATCTAAACTGAGAATCTCTAGTTTCTATTCCTCTTGTGGTCAGTTTATCTTTCAAATCATGAATATAACTAGTTCTTTCAATTATTACATCATGAGCGGCTAAATTCCTTTAACCTGAATTATGCGATCTATGGTTAAGTCTTTATAAGGTGATGAGTGTTCAAGATTCAAAAGGTGGATAGACTCATTGATAATTCTGAGGTTTTAATTATCGTCTATTGGTTGCAAATGATAGATAACACCTGCTTTGATTTGCTTGAGAATGAAATCAAATATAGTGGGAATTGAATTATTAAAGGGACTTGGAAGCACTAAAAACTTCCATTTAATAATTGATGTTGTAACAAGGTTGATTAACCTGAGGTAAAATCTGGTCATGAATATAAATTCCTTAAGTCTGAGAGGATTAGGTAATTAAATGCTTAAGTAGGTCGAGAGACATTTTGGCATAACTTCGATAAATATAACTTGTTATCCTACCTACTGTGAGAATCTTGAGCCAGCATTAGCATCTGTCAAGTACCAAAACCCTTAGTGAATATAATTCTGGTTTTTCCATAAACTTTTGATTACGAACACTTTAACTAAAGTGACCAACAATTACTTGTTAAACTAAAAACCCCCATTTTAGGAAACATCCAACTATCAGTTGATTAAATTGCAAACGACTTAAGTTCACACCATATTCCCTGTGGGATTTGACTCCAAGCTAGTTGGGTTTTATATTGACAATAATCGCTTACACTCTTATTAGAGAGGTGTAGTTTGAGCATTATCAAAAATGGTGTTGTTGCCGGGGAATACGGTTGTAAATTAAAGTTGGGTGCGCTAATTGACTGTTTGTCAAGTTTTCTAGTTTTATGTTTATTTGTTGTTTTTGTTTATTGCAGGATCTTTGTAGTGTATGCCAAGCACCAAAAGTTCCAGAGAACCATTATTACCACTTAATCCGGAACCGCAACGAATTGGAAGAATGACAGAACAACAAGAGGCTGACAGATTGGCAGCCTTAGCTAGAGCTCAGGTGAATGTGTAAAATGTCGGTCAACAAGAATGATATCAAAATCCTAAGGGTGAAGATTTGGGAGATGAGGAGTTTCTAAATCCTGGTAGCCCAAGGCTTGCAGAGCAAGTAGATGCACCAGTACGACGTAATGTTAACAGGAATCGTCCGTTACGAGAAAGGCAAAAGTACCATCCTATCCAGTATGACCTCAATAATGATGAAGATAGAACGGATCGAGTAGGTGAAATGGATGAAATCATTACTCCACTGTTGGCACCTAGGGATAAATTTAACATTACGAGTACTATGATTTAACTCCTCAGTCTGAAGGGGTTGTTTGGTGGCCTTCCTGGGGATGACTCAAACTTGCATCTGGAGAATTTTGTCACCATCTATAAATCATTTGATAACCTAGGAGTGAGCCAAAATGCTATCCGATTGAGATTGTTTCCGTTATCTCTGTCTGGGGAGGCAACTTTGTGGCTAAATAAGCTGACACTCGATTCTATAACTAACTGGAGGCAGTTAAAATGAGCTTACCTAGAAAGGTTCTTTCTGCCTTCTAGGAGGGTACAATTGAGGGATGAGATCAACAACTTTAGGCAGCTCCCAACTAAAGTCTTGCATGAAACCTGGGAAAGATTCAAGAAAAAGGTGACACAGTGTTCGAACCACAATATGACGGACATACACTTGATGGAGAATTTGTAAAGGGCTCTTAACTCTGTGACAAAGCCAATTGTAGATAATGCTGCTGGTGGTTCGTTTATTGACCTTACATTCCCAGAGGCTTCAGAGATGCTAGAAAGAATGACCAAATAGAGTTGGGCATGGCATACCGGAGACTCTGTGGTAGCTAGCCCCAATATTTCTGGGGGTATTAATGCGGAACAACACAGAAGAGATGAAGAGCATGACCAAGACATAGCTCACCTTAAAATGCAGATGGACTTGCTAACCAAGCACTTGCTATCAGGTAAGACTGAGAAGGTGAAAGTTGTGGGATCTCAGGATAGAGTTGATGTTGATGCAGAAGAAGAGGCAAACTATGTTAATAATCAGGAAGGTTTTCGAGGCAATGGAAAAGGGAATCAATGCCGGAATTATTATGATAATCCTGTTTATAAAGATAGGGAGCAGGGAAATTAGAGGAACAACAATGATAAGAGCGAGCTCTATGTCCCTCCTGGAAATTGTGAGGCTGCTACAACAAGTTCTGAAAAGATATCCATGGAGGACATGATGGCTAAGTTGTTGAAGGGAGTGAAATCTACCAACTCTGGTGTGACTACCATGAAGACTGATCTATCATCTATTAGTCAGTTTGTAAACTCGCACTCCACCACAATTAAATAGTTGGAGTAGCAGATAAGCCAACTCTCTGCAGCATTCAACCAGAGGAAGAGCGGAACGTTACCAAGTGATGCTGTCCAAAATCCACAGAATGATGGCTCATGTATGGAGATTACCACTAGAAGTAGTAAGATATTACCTAGCCCTTCTGTGGGAAAACATGTAATTGATGAGGTGGTTGATGATAAATCGGAACAAGGAGGTATCCATGGAGTCTGAGAAGCTGGATAATTCTGATGATGCTCTAGAAAAAAAGAAAGAAAAGGAAAAGGAGGTAGTGTTGAAAACTATCCCAAGACCACCACCTCCCTTTCCTCAGTGGTTGAAGAAAAAAACTGATGATGCAAAATTCAGCAAATTCATGGCAATGCTCAAGCAATTGACAAAAATGTGCCTTTGGTTGAGGCACTTGAGAAAATTCCAGGATACGCGAAGTTTATGAAAGACCTTATCACGAAGAAATGGAAGGTTAGCCATGAGATGGAGGACAATCTTCTTCATTATGGCGCTATCTCTATAAGGTCTTTAGTGCAGAAAAAGGCAGACCCGAGAGCGTTTACCATCCCGTGCACTATTGAGTCCCTGAATTTCACAAAAGCGCTATGCGATTTGGGAGCTAGTATAAACCTAATTCCACTTGTGGTGTACAAGAAATTGGGTTTGAGGGATCCTACCCCAACAAACATGCGATTGGTGATGGAAGATAGATCTGTAAAGCGACCAGTGGGCATATTACATGATGTATTGGTAAAGGTGGACGACTTTATTTTGCCTACTGATTTTGTAGTCCTATACTTTGAGGTGGATTTCAAAGTGCCCATCATCTTGGGAAGACCCTTCCTTGCAACCGAGAGAGTGATAATAGATATGGAGATGAATGAGCTGAAGTTTAGGCTAAATGATAAAGAAGCACGATTCAAAATACACTCATCTATGACACAACAAAAAGAGATGAGTGTTTTCTTAATCGTAGATATATTCTATGAAGCTAGTAAAGAGGTATCAGCAGGTTGTCTTGGCAAAGTCTGAGTAGTCAAGATAACCGAGTCGTGTCGCGACATTAAATCAGGCGTTATTGGGAGGCAACCCAAAATTTTTATGTTCCAACAAATTATTTATTTTTGTAGTTAGGTTCTAGTGCAAAGAAAGTGGAATCAATGTATTCAGCCAAGTGCTCCTGACGACATTTTTTTGGCGGGCTGTCACAAGTGTGAGAAGCCGTCAGATTTGTCGTCAGAGACATCAGCTCTGAGGTAGGGTCTGTTAAGGCTGATGAAATTTTTGATAAGCTATCACATTTATGACGGCTTATCAGAAATGTTGTCACAAAAAAACCTAAAATTAGCTGAAAGTCTGGGCCCAGGTAAAAAGATCCGGCCCAGCCCAAGACATTGTCTTTTCACCTTCCCACTTATTTCCTCTATTTTACGTAAATTTTTCTTTTCTTTCCATACTTAGTTTATTTTCTTCCTTTTTTCAAAATTGTTTCCAACTGAAACAAAAGAGAGCTTCCTTGTGTGTGTGGGTTTGCAATCAAAATCAAGAATATTTCTTTACTTCCTCTTGCTCGTGTAATCAAAGTGAAGGTACCCACCAGGTATGCTCAAAACCTAGCTCTTCTTTTCAATTAGTAAGTGATGAACTGAGGTGAACCCAAGTTCCCAAGAAGCTTGAATCAAGTTATCTTACAAATGGCTGAAAATTGGGAACTAGGGTTTGTTGTGCAAGCATGGGACTTACAAGCTCAACTCAAAAACGAGAACCAATGGGGTTTTAGGGAGAAAACGGATTATAAAGCAAGTTAAAGTCGAGTTAGATTTTTATCCTGAGATGAAGACATTCATGATAAGTTATCATAACTATGACGGCTTATCAGAAATGTCGTAAAAGGTTACTAAAAATATTGTGGGTTCTGTTTAGAGATGACGACATACATGATTAGTTATCACAACTGTGACGACTTATCAGAAATGTCATTAGAAGTTGATAAAATTTAGTGGGTTCTGTTTAGAGCTGACGACATTTGTGATAAGCTATAACATTTGTGACAGCTTATTAGAAATGTCGTCACACCTAGGATCTGAAGCATGAATAAGTCCTTTCAAGGGGTGTGAAACATAAAATGATTGATGTGTTTGTGTTTATACTCTTGAGGGTTGACTAATGGTTTTTCTCTTGCTACAGGTTGTGAAATGGCACCTAAAGGAAAGAACTCAAAATCTACAAAGAAAGTGACCAAGGGAAGTGTACCTCGGAGACTCTTCAATGAAGAGTTTGATTATGAAGAGGAAAAGCCTCTGCTCAGGCAACAAAAGAAGAAGCAAATCCCTAAAAATCCTTCACCATCTCCACCATTTGAAGTGGAGGAGAGTGAAGAGAGTGACACTTAGAAAACAACATCTGAATATACAGCTTCTGAGTAGACGACTCTGAGCAATAAGATTCTGAACATGCTGAATAGGAAGATCATGATTCAGATCATCCTGATTTTGAGTAGCTTGAGTCTGGGCAACCTGAATCCAGTGGACCATCAACTGAGTCCCCTTCTACCTAGCCATAAGATGAGGAAGAATCTTTGATTAGGGGACCTATGGTTAAATGCAAGAATCCTGATGTCCGAGACTGCACTAGGTAGCAGATTCCCAGAGCTCAGAAAATTTTCTTTGATGGGCTTCGCAGAACTAACAGAAGGGTTGTTAAGAGGCCAATCATCGAAGAGAAAATAATCATCATTAAAGGGTTGAGTAGATACCCCAAGGTGGAGCAAAAATTTCATGATTACAATTTAGGATGGACGACAAGAGGAGAAAAGTCATTTTTCCCTACACTAGTTAGGGAGTTCTATGCAAACTACCAAGATCGCTTGGAAAACATGTGTAGAGAAGGGGAGAAAGCAACTGGCTAACATTTGTTGGATAAAGCCCCGGTACGGGGTTTAATGGTGGATGTTTCTAAAGAAACGATCAACAGGTTCCTTCATGGCCCAAACTTCACTCCTCAAGAAACTTCACCTACTTTCTATGCCCAGTTGAAGCATTGGGAAAACTAAAGGTCTTGGTTTGCCATGCTCATAGCTGATGGAGAACCGGAATGGCTGACCAACCCAAGTGAAAGAATGTTCAAGGCCTCCCTGAATTCATAGGAAAGATTTTAGTGGGGTATTATACGTACCTGGTGATAATATCCTCGGGGATGACAGAGCAATACTAGTTGCATGTTTTATGGCTAACCACAAATTGAACTTTGGAGAGATCATCACCGAAGAGATAAAAATTTGGGTCTCAAGGTCCGATACAGTATATCCCTTCCCTTGTTTGATTATAAGGTTGTGCATGGTAGCCAGTGAGCCCAAGATTGTAGGGTTAAAAGAAGAACTCCTTGCCAAGAAGACCCACAATACTATCCAAAATGAGGAAACTCAGCCGAGGCTAATGCTTGACAGGGGTGCAGAGATTTCAGTTGATCCACCAGTTACAGGTACCATCTCAGTGCCTCATATAGAAGTACAGGATTCCAAGGCTGAACCACCAACATCTTTAGCACGAGAAGGTCCAATGTCTGGAACTGAGACAAACCCTTCAGCTGCGATGCCTACAATAGAATTTACCTTTAACCCTATGAATTTCAGAAGAGTAGCAAAGCAGTCCAAGTGGTGTGAGGCTCATCTTAAAATCTTTGCCAAGAAATTTGTGGTGGTAGTGGACAAGAGGGTTAAGGCTATACTCGAGCCCTACAAGGCTCTATCGGGTCGAATTGATGAATTAGAGAACCGCTTCAACGCACAGTCGAAAGAGAGATCAACTCCAGAGATGACATTATTCAGATCAGACCTAGACAAAGTAAAGGCAGAGGTTGGGAAGCTACAACAACACCACTTTATGGTGTCAGCAGATCTGGAAGATGAGGAGTCTGAGTGAGAAATCTCGATACTTGATCTCACAGAGGACCCAATCAATAAAAAGAAGAAGAACTATGAGAAAAAAGGCAAAGGTAAGAGAGAGAGAGACCCAACAATTATGAAAAAAGAAAAGCAAAGAAGAGGGCATGAAAGAAGTTTGAAAAGGAGAAGATGAAAAAGGCAAGGATTGAGTCCTTAGTGGACAATAAGAGATAAGAGGCATCCATCTAAGTAAGAGCCACAGGGGCCTCTACTAGTAGGCCTTCAGAGACTGATAAACCAGCTGCACCAGATTAGAGAAAGACTCTTGATGAAGATAGGGTATCTAAGGATGTGGCACAGGGTGAGCAACCTATGACCCCCAGAATTTATCTATTCTAGGTTTACACTAATCCTAAGTTTAGATTTTCTTTGATTTTAAGTTGAGGGTGTAGGGTAAATTATTGTTGTAAAATTTTGTAGCCGACTAGGAGAAATACTTGTACTTGAGGCAGTTGAATTGTTTTGTGATTTTTTGTACACCTCTTCAAGTGGTCTACTTCTTTAACTATGTGATTTGTATTTGAGTGTGACCACTGTGCATCTTTGTATGGCATTAGTCATAGTAATACTATAATCATTGCTAAATAGATGCATGAACTAAATAAGTAGTAGATTGCAATATACCTGTGTGCCAAGTGTGTGTGAGATGTTACTTAGTTCCCTCTGTATGCTGAAGCCAGAACTTGCCCGGTTAGTCTTACCTAGGTTGAAGGGTAGGGGTTAGGAAAAGATCATAGGCCATTTTTATATAAGATCACTTTAGCCTAAATGACCTTCCCTATGTGCATAATATCCATTGATCCCTATTTTAAGCCTGATTAGCCTATTTCTTTTTATGACACCTGTCACCTTCCCATTTAGATCACAATGAACCAGTTTTGGCCCTGGTCCTCTTTGGACACTGTGCACCTTGACTTAGGAAAATGTCCTAAGTTAAGGGTGGATATCATAGCGGTGCGTGATACAGAATAAGTATGAAGAAAGGTAGCATAAAAGAAAAGAATAAAAAAAATGTTGGGAGCAAAAAAAAATTATGAAAGAGAATAAGTGATTGTGGAAAAGACCACACCTATCCTAAATAAGTGTGATCAATAAAAGAGAAGAGTGAAAAAGCATAATGAGTGAAACCCCCAAAAGCTAGTGCAGTATCAAGAAGGCTTAGTCACTTTAAATACCATCGAGTATCATACCATCCCTTAACCTACATCACAAGCCTAAGAGAAGACCTATAGTGACCCTAGCTGACCTATCTTATGATCTGAGTAATGAAAATAAGGGCAAGCCTATGGTACTTGGCATACATTGGTTGGAACTTTGTTCTGAGAGTGAGTGCTTTGATTGTCCCCATGGTTACGTATAGGATTACTGATATAAGATGAGGGGGATTTCTTTGCTATGAGGGAACACCAAATATGTTGCTAGTTGCTAACTTGTTTGGAGAGTGTAATATTGTTATATGCATGGTTAATGTAGTTGAATTAATGCCGTATATTGATTTCTGTGTGTTGCATTGGTGTTCTTCATTGTACTTGAATTGATTGACCTTGGAGAGGGTGAAAGTGTTTTGATATGATATGGATGATTGACTGTCAAATATACTTTGTATTCTCTTAGTTGTGTTGAGTTTCTTGAGGATAAGCAATTGTTTAAAGTTTAGGGTATTGAAGTGTGAGCTAATGCTAACACATTTGAGGCTTTTAACTAAGAATAATTGCAAAGTCTTAAGCAACTTTTGTCTTTTTTGATTCTTTTATGTTTGATTTTGTAGTAGAAGCTATGATGCAAGAGAACCAGCAAGGATGAAAGAAAAGGATTTGAAATCTGAAGTAATTCGAAGAGAAGTATGGTTGACGACATTTCTAATAAGTCGTCAGCCCTATGATAAGTTATCAGCTTCATCGTCATCCTCAGATAGAGAATGCACCTGAGTTGAGAGTTGTGATGAAATTTTATGATAAGCCATCATGGAGCTGATAGGTCATCAAATTTGATGTAAGACTAAGGCAGAACATGAGGGCTGAGGTAGAAACTTGACAATATTTGTGATAAGTCATCAAGGAGTTGATAGGATGTTACCGGTTGTCGTCAGCTTTAGGCAGCGAGTATCAAAAGCAAAGAGGATCTGAAGACATTTGTGATAAGTCATCAGCCTCTTGATAGGTTATCACGAATGGCGTCACCTAATTCGAGGAATATCTAAACTTTATTATTTTGTTTTCATAATTAGGATGAACTATTTAAAGCATTGTTGAGGGTTTTCTTAAGAGTTCTGAACATCTTTTGGAGACACGTATTTTGATATTTTCTCTCTCTAGTTTCTTGACTTGAACAAGCATTTACTTTGAAGAGATTATCATCATTATTTTAGGATTACTATTGTGATGTAATATGAGAATCTCTAGTTTCTATTCATCTTATGGTAAATTTATCTTTCAAATCATGAATATAAATAGTTGTTTCAATTATTACATCATGAGCGGCTAAATTCCTTTAACCTAAATTATAGGATCTAGGGTTAAGTCTTGATAAGGTGTTGAGTGTTCAAGATTCAAAAGGTGGCAGGACTCCTTGATAAATCTAAGGTTTTAATTATCGTCTATTGGTTGCAAACAATAGATAACACCTGCTTTTATTTGCTTGAGAAAGAAATCAAATATAGTGGGAAGTGAATTATTAACAGGGACTTAGAAACACTAAAAACTTCTATTTAAAAATTGACGTTGTAACAAGGTTGATTAACCTAAGGTAAAATATGGTCATGAATATAAATTCCCTAAGTCCGAGAGGATTAGATAATTAAATGCTTAAGTAGGTCGAGTGACATTTAGGCATAACTTCGATAAAGATAACTTGTTGTCCTACCTACTGTGAGAATCTTGAGCCACCATTAGCATCTGTCAAGTACCAAAACCCCTAGTGAACATAAATCTATTTTTTCATAAACTCTTGATTACAAATACTGTGACTATAGTGACCAACAATTACTTGCTAAACTAAAAACCCCCATTTTAGGAAACATTCAGCTATCAGTTGATTAAATTGCAAATGACTTAAGTTCACACCATATTCCCTATGGGATTCGACCCTAACCTAGTTGGGTTTTATATTGACAATGATCGCTTACATTCTCATTAAAGAGGTGTAGTTTGAGCATTATCACCATGCAATGGAAAAAGTGAAGGTAATTCGAGGTAGGCTCAAGACCTCCCAAAGTCGCCCAAAGTCCTACGCAGATGTAAGACAAATGACTTGGATTTTGAGGTTAGAGATTTGGTGTTCTGGAAGGTATTTCACATGAAAGGAGTGATACGGTTTGGGAAGAAGGGGAAGCTCAATCCCTGGTATGTTAGCCCTATGTGATTTTGAGAAGGGTTGGTAGGGTTGCATATGAGTTGGAATTGCCCTCTAGTAAGAGTTCCATTCATCAGTATTCCATGTGTCTAAGTTGCGGAAATGTATGGATGATCCTTCATTGGTTGTACCCTTGGAGAACATTGGTATTTTGGATTACTTGTCTTATGAGGAGGTTCTGGTGAGGATCTTAGATTGGCAAGTTTATCGGTTCCGAACGAAAGACATGCTTCACTGAAGGTTCTCAGCGGAACCAAAAGTCTGAGGAGCCTACTTGGGAAGTCGAGGAGAATATGAAGTCCAAATATCCATTCCTATTCCCGATTCCAAAAAATTGTTCTTAAGGTATGTGTTATTCTTGACATCTTTTTTTATGTCTTTGTTAAAGGTAGAATGTGAATTCCTTGGTGTTTTGTTTTCTGGATTACAGGTAAGAGTAAAGATATTTGGTGTTATATAGTGCCTAAAATGCCCCGCCCTATCATTCAAGGACGAATGATCCTAACCCTGTGTTTGAATGGTGGTTTCCCGTGGTATGGTATGGTATGGTTACCGAGGGATCCATGTGCATTTTTATTATTTTCTAAAAGACATGGTCTGGTATGGTATCTTTTCATTGTTTGATAACCATGAAATCCTCCAATTTACAGAACCACCAATTTGGTGGTATCCCATGGTTTTTTTTTTCAATTATGCCCTTATATGATATCATATAATCCTATTTTACCTTTTATCTATATTATTTATTTTCACGCTTTTATGCTCTCTTCTCTACGTTATTGCATTGTTATTCTCTAGATTCTTTGTGAAAAAGGGGTCTATTAGTAGAAAATTGTGGATTTATACTAAACTAATTGAATTGGGGTTGGCTCCAAACGTTATAAATTATATATGTTTGATAAATAGATTGTGTAAGAAAGGGAAAATTAAGCATGTGTTTGAATTGTTAGAGGAAATGGTTTGAAATGTTTGAAATCGAATGTAGAGAATGGCCAAGAAGTACTTCCAGAGAATGGGAGAATATGGTCGTCTATTTAATAGACCTTACTTATGGTGCTTTGATTAATGGTCAAGTGTTTTTTTTATTTGGTGCAAGTGTGTCTGTTTTTACTTTGTATTTTTTGGGTATGAAGTTCTATTTATGATACATGTTCACTACTTGTTGCTGCCATGAAGTTCTATTTTTACCTTGTATTCTATTTAATTGAATTTATCTAACTTTTTTTGTGATTAGAAGAGTACAGTTTTCTCCTTGGTCTAGTTTTACTTAAATATTTCAGCAAAATCTAAAATAGAGAATTGTATATGCAGATTGTATTTCCACTATCTGAAATTCATAACCATATAAGTTGGAAATATGACCAAATTTGTGATAAATCTATTGAAAGAAAATTATTTTTAATAATTATTGATAAATTTAAAATTTATGATAATTAGAGGTATTTTAGTAAACTTACCCATTAGGATACAGTACCATACCATAAAATCAAATAATAAAATTATTAATAAAAAAACGTGAACGATACAGTCCACCCAAATATTGTTTTGTACTTACTATACAATACCATACCATACCATACTGTACCGTACATTATAAAATCATGGAAAACCATCATCCAAATAAAGTGTGTGTGCGTGGGGTGGGGGAGACTAAAACACCCCGAACTTTGACCCTTACAAAATTTCCTGAATCTTAAACCTTCTACGCATCATACTACTTACATTATACCACTCGTATGGTATGGATATGGGTATAGGACCCTAGTTATATGTTGGTTAGTGTCACATTGGTAGGTTCTATTCTTGACATGAGAGACTCTATACGAGTCGTATGTACAAGATACTAGAGGTAGGATCCAAACCATATGTTGTCCAGTTTCTAGCCTAGATGTTTCTTCTTAGGGTACGACTTAAAGGGTACTAGTCGTATGGTTTGGGTACGAGTTAGGCTAAGGAGTTGTATATTGGAAAAAATGTAATGTCCAACTTTCTGATCAAGGTACGAGTAGAAGGTACCACTCGTTTGTTATGGGTATGATTATAGGGGTCCAACTATACCCTCCCATGAGTTGTCTATAGCTTTTAAGTTGAGGGTCTTTTAGATATTTCCCACACCAACACCTTAATACCCCTTATCCTATAATACTATTTGGTCCCTTATTCCTCTCCTTAGAAGATCAAAACACTCTCTAAAAACCTCTTAAGAATCTTGGTCTAGTGTTTCATCAAAGTGGTCATCTAGAAGCCTAAGGATCAGAATCTCTCTGTGAATCTTCATAACTCAGGCATGTGACTCTTCCTTCATTGTTAACTTATAAAAATAATGTGTTTTAAACATTGTTCTTCAATCATAAATGGTGGTTTTGAGATCCATGGTTGGGAGTTTGAATATTTCTATGTATTAGAATTTGTTAGACTTGGGTTTTTGGCTATTTTCAGAGGCATGTCCCGACATTTTATTGACTTCATATTGTAGAGGCTTTGTGAATTACTGTGGACTTGGGTGTGATGTTTGGTGGATTGGCTTAGACATTCATAAGTTAACATTAGCCTTATTTTTCTCTATCTTATCATATGTCAAAAATTCATCCGACACTCGTGGTTGTTATGATGATTAGGTTAGGTGAAGGGGTGATATCCAGTCTATGTGGGACTTGAGATACCTGTCATGGACAGGCCCTGGTTCAAGTCAATAAATTCTTTCTTATCTAATTAGTAGCGGCTAAAGGATATGATGATAAGTAAAAATTAATGGTAATTGTATGGAATATGGTGATGTGGTCAATATTTGTGACAAATGAAGGTTCGGTAAAATGACCGATTGATGATAAATGTGAATTATGGGTGAATAATGATGAGAATTGGATTCGTTGTTGGTTAAGTACCTTATTATCATCTCTCATGGGTGTACTCTCCCATAGTATGGGATGTAGTGATGAGTTCTTTACTTTAAGCACCAGTTGGTGTATGGGCGCCAACTTGTTGCTTATGATTGCTTGTGTGTATGTCGTGTGATGCGTTATGGTTCCAAATATCTATTTCTTATACTTGCTAATATTGGTATGTGTTGATGTCATCTGCTATACTATTATTTCAGTTTACTTACTTATTATATACAATGACGATGGAGATGATTCAGGTTCAATTTTGTACCTTGACTTACTTAGGGTTATCTTGCATTATATCATCTTTATATCATGACTTAGCTCAGTCGGCCGATGATGTCTACTTGGTACCCATTTTTTTAATACTCATACGACAATTCAATACCATTTTGGTGGATATCAGAGTACTAGTTTCCGCCATTGATTCGAGTTCAGTCGGGGTTGATCTTTCGGAGATAGGGTGTGCTCATGGAGTTCGAGTCTCCATTTTCCCTTGATCTTTCACATTCAGTTTTTAGTATTTTAACTGATCTATTGACTATACTTTAAGTCTTTTGGGTAGTATTATTGATATTAAATGCTCTTGTACTGGCTTTACCAGGTCGAGGGATTGGTATCGTATGATGACTCTTTATCTATGTTAGAACACTTTGTTTATATTTTAACTTGTGTTCATTAAATTCGGATGAGG
This sequence comes from Capsicum pubescens, assembly GCA_030864215.1. Taxonomy (NCBI): domain Eukaryota; kingdom Viridiplantae; phylum Streptophyta; class Magnoliopsida; order Solanales; family Solanaceae; genus Capsicum; species Capsicum pubescens. The sequence goes on from CM061538.1 coordinate 104,298,877, forward strand.
TTGGCATTTCTTACATATCCCTTCTTCTTTTTTTTAGCTAGGGCCCATATGGGGTTTTTAGAATGAAAACTTGTCCTATTTACAATTGAAAAGAAGAAGAAAAAATAAAAAAATGAAGGACTATTTCTAGTCCTCGACGTTCCATTGTACAAGCCTGTTGGCCGCTACCTTAGCGCAGCTATAGCGGGATGATGTCATCCTTCCTATAATTTTAAATTATAAAATCACTCAACTAAGTCTTTTGTACAACTAATTCAAGGATGTTTACAAAATTTTCATGCACCATGCCCTTTGGATGAGGTAATTTTAGTAATGACGGAACTGGTTGTCATAATATTGATAATTTTAAGAGGACAGGGATATGATAATAGATTTAATATGAAGGGAGAGAATCAAGGTCTACGGAAAATACCTCTAAAAATAAATCCAAGAGCATTTTGTACTCCATGTTTGTCATTATCTAAATTTAGCACTTTGTGACATGGCTAATTCTTTCACAAAAGCTATTTCATTTTTTTGAATGGTACAACGTATGTATTCACTATATTCTTCTTTCATTAAATAAAGGGAAATGTTAAATGATAATGTGCCCAACCTAACTCTATAATCATTGCCACAAAAATGATTGAAAAGTCATAGTAGAAGTATTTTTCATGACCCAAACAATCAGGATTGACACCTACCCTAACTCATTACGGGAGAACTATAGTAAACTCAATTCTCACTGATTCAAGTGTTATTTTCACATTCACCTTATATTAACCTCATTTTAAAATAAGTTCTAATAGGAATTTATTTAATAAATAAATATATTGTCAACTTGACGTCAACATCCATAAACTAATAGAGTGCGAAAACATCTATTTATTGCTTCTTCGGAACCTGAAGTCACTGTACAAGAACATCTAATAGAAACCAAGTTTTAAAACTAAATGATTATATAGAATATGAAAATTATTAAAGGAATGTATTATTCCCAAAATAAGAGATATGAAAAATGATAAGAAGATCCGAAGGCTTCCCGGTCATGGTGCTCACCCTCAAATTGGAATCTGGTATTGCTGGCTATAGTCGAGGTCTAGTCATAAAAGTCAAAACATACTCCGCACTAAATAAAAAGAAGAGCACAAGTTGCATCAGTATATCAACAATTAATATGTATCGTAGGTCGACTAAACTCAACAATAAGTAAATCGCAAATCAAATAAGAGCAACGACGATTATCATAGAACCCAAAATTCATGATATCAACACATATATAACACTTCACATAAAAAGTATAATAGGATCGCACTATACCTATTTACACTAAGACATTTTTACCAACAAGTTGTATCACAACTCATGATTATAACCAATATTCAATGCACATGAATGAATATATGAATGCAAAATGTGCACATCATTTCTTTCCCTTCTCAATCTCATCAATATTATCATTATTATCATGAACACCATGATTCCAATAATACCATCAACAATCTCATGAACTTCATAAGTTGTATATCATCATCATCTCAATAGAATCAATATATAAGAATATGCAATGCAGTCAATAATCATAAGTGATGCTCAAAAGCCATCACAAATACTTAATTCACTCATAAGCATAGAATCAAGAAAGTTTAATTACTATAATAAACTATAACTTAAATTGATTCCTAGTTCAAAATCACCTCTAGGCCGCAAGCTTGCCTTTTCTTTCCCTTTCAACTTGTTTTTAATCTATAACAATTAGTTAAAAGACATATTTCCAATAATTCATACCTTTTTAAACACTAGTGATTCAAAATTAACAATTTTAACCATAATTTCCTTAATTCATCATCTTAGGGCTTTCATACCTTCAAACATGATGAACTCTATTTAATTTAGCATGAAAGACTATGGCTCTACTTTTATTAGTTTTTCTAACACTCTAGAATTATCATCAATTTACTTTATACTCATTCTCATGATTTTACATCAGTTTCATAAGTTAGGGTTTAACTAGAAAACTCCACCATGGACAAGTGTAACGCCCCGAATCTGGTACCCGAAACGCTACACGGTGCTCATAACCCCAAAGGACCACAAGCTAACCCAAGACTGATATCTGTACCTGTATACTGCATAATATACTGAATAATATGGAAACATGAACTGAATGTCCATAAGGTTCACTTAACTGAAGTAAAACATAACATCTAAACGGGGTATGAAATAACAAAAACAACTGAAATAACTGTCTGAACATAATAGTCTAGAAAGCCTCTAACTGACTAAACTGTCTGAGTAAGGAGTTGATGGGACATGTCCCCAACTAACTCCAACTAATAAAATAATTTATGAGATAATAGGGAAATAATCATATTCTCAAAGAATAAGGACTCACTGCTAACTCTGACTACTGATATCTGGAATCTATTGATGCTCTGGAGCTCGTGTCTCTGAACCTATCATATAAGACACCATAGCATAAATGCGTCAGTACTTTGAATGTATTGGTATGCATGTGAGGTAGGCTGAATACATAGGGTCCATATGGATAAACAATACTGGCTAACTGACTAATATGAACGTGAGAATACATGCATGCATACATAGTAATTATATCTGAAATCGTGCTAACATGAGTATACTGATGACTAACATTACTCACGACAGAATTCTAATAACTGATAACATGAGTGGGTATATCTGATAGTCCTAAATCTGATGGAACTAGCTAAGTTCCATACTATATTTGAGTTGACTGTGTTTGACAGTCCTGAATTCTGAAGAACTATCTGAGTTCTTTTACTGAGACTGATACTAAGACTGTTGGAGGTAGTCATCTAATCGACATGCCCCAAATGATACATTATAGTTTAATTGAGGTCCAATCTATGCCCTAATTGGAAGGGTGTCAATACCGCACCACTGGTAAGGACAACATGTGAGTGACCCTAATATAATAGGTAACTTTAGTAAGAATGGTGGGAACCCTCATATAGTAGGCTAAGCCACCTCATCTACCCTTATATAGCAGGCTATGATGTCTCAACCTATGCTGGATACATAGTTTTGGAATGCAAGGATTGCTTCTAAGAATCACACCCTCATATAACTAGTGAGTTCCCATTCTTGGGTCCGCTCGGTGCTAATTTCTACTCCCATCTGAATAAACACTGAACATGATTTACTAAACTGAACATGGACTGAGTTACTGAATGCCGTTGACTGACAAAATACTACTGATATCTGATAACTGACTGAATTTATGAGATCATGGAGATTTCTTGAGTTATAAGACTGTCTGAAGTCTAAGGATCATACTTGACTGAGAGTATCGTGAAAGCATGACATAGCTCTAGGAACATAGCTAATGTTTTGGGTACAAGTACCCCCAGGACTCGATAGAAGGGAACTGACGAAGCATGACTTTATCAAGTACAAGACCCACATAAATAATACATAATTTAATAAGTTGTGGATTTCATAAAGTACAGCGTTATCATACTATCTAACATGGACGAGAATGTTGATAATCATATCATAATCTCATATTATATTATCATGGACATTCCGAAAACATACATATTTCATAATGATAACATGGAAACCATTTAAACATAAGAGGATTACAAACATATCACCTTTAGCTTATGTCTTGAGCTATAAAGTATGATTTTTACTTTTTTCAAGCATTTTATCAGCCACCTTGCATGCACTACTTAGGGCATAAGTGAATTCATCAAATTACACATCATAAGCAACTAAATTCATGGATTTTACCTTGCATAGTAACATAATATCATGATAAACACACAGATTCCAACTTTGAAATCAATCAACGTCAACAACATGATTACATATAACCCATAACATAAATACCATGATTTATAGATAAAACAAGGTTCTTGATCTTTATGGATGGAAGGAATCCAATAATGAACATTACGCATACCTTAGTTCATGATTTCATGAAGATTAACGGTGAAACTTTCTTGAAATTGGATCTTCTATGAGAACCCTAGCTTGTTCTTGAGAGAAACTTGAGAGAAACTAGTATATTTTGGGTGAAAAGTGGCTGAATAACATGTTAAATGGATTAAATAGGGGTGGAAAGTTGACTCTTTTAACCCTGGATGCGTCATTTAATTTCAGTGAAAATTTCCCAAATTGGACCCTTGGCTGGACGCAGCGCTATCGCGCTGTGTCACTGGATTTTGACAATTGGAAAATAAAGGGATGGCGCAACGCGGAGCCATCACATTGCCCTTTCTTTTTCAACCTTGAAATTTGGCGCGACGTGGATGAAGTCACGCTGAGACACTAGAAAAAGGACAATTTCCATTTTACCTTGTGGCGCGGCGCGCCACTGACCACTATGGCGCTGCTTTACGACGGGAACTTGAAATAGTCATAACTTCTTACCTGGTTATTGGATTTAGGAAAATTTTATATCAATGTAAAGCGTATTGAATTTCTCACATGACAAAAAGTGAAAATCTTTAAAATACCACATGTACAAAAGTGGATTCATCTTTCAAAGTAAGTTTCTAACATTCTTGAGACAATTTCAATCTTGGAAAAACTACGAGGTATTACAATATCTTCCCCTTGAGAACATTCACCCTTGAATGAGACTGAGAGTGAGGAGAGAAGATAACCGACATACATACTGAACATGAATAACTGAAACATGATCTCATGAATGACATGATTGATAACTGAACATATCATATTCAACATGCATATCTAATGCATGTGTAACTGATTCATGAATGTATGACTTGGTGTGCAATGGAACTTGATACCAAGTCTGTGATGAACACTAAACATGAAACTAAGTAAGCTTAAGGAGAAATGTTACCTTAATCTTGATCTGAGTTGGCGGAGAAGAGGTGAGGATACTTGGCATGCATATCTACTTCTGCTTCCCAAGTAGCTCCCTCGACGAACTGATTTTGCCAAAGAACTTTAACTAGAGGTAATTTTTTGTTCCTCAATCTACGAGTCTGATATTCTAGGATTTTGACTGGAATTTCTTCATAAAAGAGGTTGTTCTGAACATCGATTCTCTGAATAGGTACTACAACTACTTGGTCACCTATACATTTCTTGATCAAGGAGATATGGAAGACTGGATAAACTAAGGCTAGATCTGAAGGCAATTTGAGCTCATAAGCTACCTTGCCTAATTGACTGAGAATCTTGAAGGGACCGATATATCGGGGATCGAGTTTTCCTTTTTTATCGAACCGCTTCACTTCCTTCATGGGAGAAATCTTTAGATAGACATAGTCACCAATCACGAACTCGAGATCTTTTCTACGAACATAAGACTTCTGTTGGCTCTAAGCAGCCCGGAGTCTTTCTATAATCAACTGGACTTTTTCTAAGGCATCGAATACCAAGTCAGTCCCTATAACGAAGGCCTCACTAACTTCGAACCAACCAATTGGAGATCTACATCTCCTACCATAGAGAGCTTTGAATGGAGCCATGTGAATACTGGAATGATAGTTATTGTTGTATGCAAGCTCAATCAAAGGCAAGTGGTCATCCCAACTACCCTTGAAATCAATTGCACACGGACTTAGCATATCTTCTAGAGTCTGAATGGTCCTTTCTGCTTGACCATCTGTCTGAGGATGGAAGGATATACTGAGATAAACTTGGGTACCAAGACCTTTTTGGAATACTTTCTATAAATGAGAGGTGAAATGGGTACCTCTGTCTGAGATAATAGATAGCAGAACACCATGTAATCAGACCAATTCCCTAATATAGAGTTTGGCGTAATCTTTGGCTGAATAAGAGGTATGTACTGGAAGGAAATGGACTGATTTGATCATTCTGTCTATATTGACCCAAACTGAATTATGCAGATGATGAGTTGGAGGAAAACCCATCACGAAGTCCATGTTCACTTCTTCCCACTTCCAATTAGGAATAATGAACTCCTGCATAGGACCACTAGGCTTATGATACTCTATCTTAACCTACTGATATGTAAAGGACTTAGCCACAAACTCTGCAATATCTCTCTTCATCCCACTCCACTAATAGACTTTTCGTAAGTCGCAGTATATCTTTGTGACCCCTGGATGAATAGAGTATCACTCACCATGTGCTTCTGCAAGAATTTGCTGCATTAAGTCATCTACACTTGGAACATGAAGATGACCCTGACAACACAAAACACCCTCTCCCCCTTGGGAGAAAACCTCTACTTTCTGATCCTGAACTGACTCTTTCAACTTGACAAGGCTGGGATCTCTATGTTACTTTTCTTTCACCTCAAAACTACAGATGATTCTGAACTACTCTCAACCCATATATCACCCTTATCTGTATCGACTAAGTGAACGCCTAGTCTAGTAAGATGATGTACTTCCTGAGCTAACTTCTTCTTACTATCATCCATGTGAGCAACACTACCCATAAATAGTCTAGTGAGAGCATCAACCACTATATTAGCTTTTCTCGGATGATAAAGGGAACTTATGTCATAATCTTTTAAGAGATCTAACCACCTTCTCTGACGAAGATTGAGATATTTCTGAGAAAAGACATACTGAAGACTTTTATGATCTATGAAGACATCTACATGAACTCTGTAGAGATAATGCCTCCAAATCTTCAAGGCAAAGACTATGGTGGCTAACTCAAGATCATGAGTAGGATCATTCTTCTCATGGGGTTTAAGCTGTCTGGAGGCGTAGGATATGACCTTACTATGATACATGAGGACACAATCCAAACCTAATTTGGATGCATCACAATACACTACGAACCCATCTGGACCATCTAGAACAGCTAAAATTGAAGCTGAGGTGAGTTGAGTTTTCAACTCCTAAAAGCTCATATCACAAGGAACTGACCACTGAAACTTAATTTTCTTCTGAGTAAATCTGGATATAGGGGATGAAATTAAAGAAAATCCCTCAACAAACCATTTGTAATATCCATCCAAACCCAATAAACTCCTAATATCTGATGGAGAGACAGGGCGAGGCCAGTTTCTTACTGCTTCGGTCTTTTAAGGATCTACTCTAATGCCATCACCGAAAATGATGTGACTAAGGAATGCTTCTGACCTTAGCCAAAACTCATACTTACTAAATTTGGCGAATAGCTGATGATCTCTGAGAGTCTGAAGTACTGTCCCGAGATGGTTTGCATGATTGCGCTCACTGCGGGAATAGACCAGAATATCACCTATGAAGACTATGACGAACATGTCCAAGTACTACATGAACACACGGTTCATCAAGTCCATGAAAGCGGCTGGGGCGTTGGTAATACCAAATGATATGACTAGAAATTTGAAGTAACCATACCGAGTTTGGAAAGCTAATTTTAGAATGTCACATTCCCTAACTCTGAGATGATAATAGCTGGATCTGAGATCTATCTTAGAGAAATAACTGGCACCCTGAAACGTGTCAAACAAATCATCAATTGTAGAAAGAGGATACTTGTTCTTGACCATGACCTTATTGAGTTGATGATAGTCTATACACATTCTGAGAGAACCATCTTTCTTGCACATGAATAATACTAGAGTTCCCCACGGGGAAATATTGGGTCTGATGAATCCCTTATCTAAGAGATCTTTTAACTGTTCTTTTAGTTCTTTGAGTTCTGCTGGTGCCATTGTGTATGGAGAAATAGAGATAGGCTGAGTATCTAGAAGAAGATCAATACCAAAGTCTATTTCCCTTTCGGGAGGAATTCCAGGAAGATCTTCGGGAAAGACATTTGAATATTCATTCACTATGAGGACTGATTCAAGACTGGGGAGTTTTGAAACTAGTGTTCTTAACTCGAACAAGATGATAGACACATCCTTTAGATTTCATTTCTATGCCCGAAGGTAGGAAATAAGCTGACCTCTAAAAACGGATACACTACGCTTCCACTCTAGGATGGGTTCATTCGGAAACTGAAACTGGACTATTCTATTTCTGTAGTCGACTGTGGTATAGAAAGAATGATACTAATCCATGTCAAGAATGACATCAAAATCAGTCATCTCTAATTTGACTAAGTGTGCTGAGCTGACTTTCTGAGATATCATAACCGGGCAGTTTCTGTATACTGAAAAGGGCTCTTCTAGAATTTTGGGACTGACTCCGAAATTGACTGTTGTATAAGGAGTGACAAAAGACAAAGAATCTCCTAGATCTAGCAAAGAATAAACATGCACATAAAAGATTTGTAACGTACCAATAACCATATCAGGAATATTTTCCTGATCTTGTTAGGACTGAAGAACATAAAGACGATTTGGGAATTGCCCACTAGTAGCACTGTAGGTGGTACCCTGCTGATTTGGGCGACCGGACTGAGCTGATGAGCAATTTTGTTGACCTTGAGGACCTGGATGAGGACAGTCTCTGACTCTATGTCCTGGCTTACCGTATCTGAAACAAATACCACTGCCAGCTCTACAAATACCCTGATAGTGCTTACCACAAGTTTGGAAAAGAGGATTGGTGTGGGCACTCTAACACTGCCCTAGGACTTAAAGCCTGGCGCTTTATCTTTGTTACCCTCTTTGAACTTAGGAACTGGAGCACTGGCTAAAGAAGGAGCTGGAACTTATGACTTAGGATGAAACTGAGAATGGTTTTCTCCTTCTGACTTAGGCTTAGCAAAGTTGAAACTACCTGTCTTCGCTCTCTTATTCTGGTTCTCACTCATCTTAATCTTCTACTCCTCTATATTTTGAGCTTAAGTCATGAGCCTGGCTAAAGTCAAGTCACTATTCAGCATAGCATATCTACACTCATTAACCATACTATCATTCACCCCTGAAACGAACTTACTCATCCTTGCCCTGCTATCTGCAACCACATGAGGGGCATATCTGGCTAATTGAGTAAACTTAAGAGAATACTCTTTCACTATCATATTGTCCTGCCTAAGGTTGATGAATTCTACCACCTTAGCTTCTCTAAGATCTAGGGGAAAGAATCTATCAAGAAACGCTGAAGAAAACACCTCCCACTCAACTGACCCTATATCATATGCCCTCTCTGACTTCCACTGCTTGAACCAAGTATGAGCCATATCTTGTAATTGATATGCAGCTAGCTCATCACTCTCACTAGATGTAACCCTCATTATATCTGTAACCTTATGCACCTGATCTAGGAATTCCTGAGGTTCCTAATCTGTCTTAGACCCAAGAAAGGATGGACGATTCATTCGGGTGAAGTCTCGAATCCTGGCTGCAGCTGAATTGGGCACTGGGTTAGCCAGAATGACAACTGGTTGTTTATTCTGAGCATCAACTGACTGAGAAAAAGTAGTGAATACGGCCCTGAACTCTGCATGAGAAACATGTTCATCCCAAGGATCTTCTTGGATAGGATGGGTTCTTCTTTTGGGAGGCATATTATGAAAAAAAGAGAAGAAACAGATTAGACTGAGATTAGATTGAGATTATGCTCACTGGTACGACATAAATAGTGAAAGAAGGGAAATTGTTCCTAAAACATCTTATAGCCTCCTGCACATAAATGTGGCGTGCAATACACCCATGTACAAGACTCTACTAGATATGGCTTTCACACTTCCTAGGACTCTATTGAACCTTAGGCTCTGATACCAAGTTTGTAAAGCCCTGAATCTATTACCTAGAACACTACACGATGCTCATGACCCCGAAGGACCACAAGCTAACCCATGACTGCTATTTGTACCTGTATATTGCATAATATACTGAATAATATGGAAACATGAACTAAAAGTACATAAGGTTCACATAACTGAAGTAAAAACATAACATCTAAATGGGGTATGAAATACCCAAAACAACTGAAATAACTGTCTGAACATAACAGTCTAGAAAGCCTCTAACTGACTGAATTGTCTGAGTAAGGAGTTGATGGGATATGTCCCCATCTAACTCTAACTAATAAGGTAATTAATGAGATAATAGGAAAATAATCATGTCCTTGAAGGATAAGGGATCACTGTAAACTCTAATTGTTGATATCTAGAATCTACTGATGCTCTGAAGCTCGTGTCTCTGAACCTATGGTATAAGACAACATAGCACAAATGCATCGGTACTTTGAATATACTAGTATGCATGTGAGGTAGGCTGAATGCATGAGGTTCATGTGCATAAATAATACTGGCTAACTAACTAATATGAACGTGAGAATACATGCATGCATACATAGTAACTATATATGAAATTATGATAACACGAGTATGCTGATGACTAACATAACTAATGACTGAATTCTGATAACTGATAATATGAGTAACTGTATCTGACAGTCCTGAATCTGATGGAACTAGCTGAGTTCCGTATTGTATCTGAGTTGACTATATCTGACAGTCCTAAATTCTGAAAAACTATCTGATTTCTTTTACTGAGACTGATACTGAGATTGTAGGAGGTAGTCATCTTACCGACATGCCCTAAATTATGCATTACAGTTGAATTGGGGTCCAATCTATGCCCTGATTGGAAGGGTGTCAATACCGCACCACTGGTAAGGACAATATGTGAGTGACCCTAATATAATAGGTAACTCTAGTGAGAACGGAGGGAACCCTCATATAGCAGGCTAAGCCACCTCATCTACCCTCATATAGCAGGCTATGATATCTCAACCTATGATGGCTACATAGTTCTGGAATGCAAGGATTGCTTCTAAGAATCACCCCCTCATATAATAGGTGAGTTCCCATCCTTGGATTCGCTCAGTACTAATTTCAACTCCCATCTGAATAGACACTGAACATGATTTACTAAACTGAAGATGGACTGAGTTACTAAATTCCGTTGATTGATGGAATATTACTGATATCTGACAATTGACCGAGTTTATTAGATCATGGAGATTTCCTGAGTCATAAGACTGTCTGAAGTCTAAATATCATAGCTTGACTGAGAGTATCGTGAAAACATGACATAGCTTTAGGCACACAGTTAATTTTTTAGGTACAAGTAACCCCAGGACTCGATAGAAGGGAACTGACGAAGCATGACTTTATCAAGTACAAGACCTACATCAACAATACCTAATTTAATATGTTGTGGATTCCACGAAGTACAGGGTTATCATACTATCTAACATGGACGAGAATGCTGATAATCATATCATAATCTCATATTCTAATATCATGGCCATTCTGACAACATACACATTTCACAATGATAGCATGGAAACCATTTAATCATAGGGGGATGACAAGTATGTCACCTTTAGCTTATGTCTTGAGATATAAAGCATGATTTATACTTTTCCAAGCATTTTATCCACCACCTTGCATGCAAAACTTAGCGCATAAGTGAATTCATCAAATTACACATCATAAGTAACTAAATTCATGGATTTTATCTTGCATGGTAATATAATGTCATGATAAACACACAAAGATTCCAACTTTGAAATCAATCAACGTCAACAACATGATTACAAATAATGCACAACATAAATACCATGATTTATAGATAAAACAAGGTTCTTGAGCTTTATGGATGGAAGGAATCCATGAATTAACACAACGCATACCTTAGTTTGTGATTTCGTGAAGATTGACAGTGAAACTTTCTTGAAATTGGATCTTCTATGAAAACCCTAGCTTGTTCTTGAGAGTAACTTAAGTGAAACTAGTATATTTTGGGTGAAAAGTGGTTGAATCACGTGTTAAAGGGCTTAAATAGGGGTGGGAATTTGAACCTTTTAACTCTGGATGCGTCATTTAATTTCAGTGAAAATTTCCCGAATTGGACCCTTGGCGCGACGCGACGCTATCGTTTCATGTCACTGGATTTTGATATTTGGGAAATTAAGGGATGGCGAGATGCGAAGACATCGTATTTCCCCTTCTTTTGCGACCTAGAACTTTGAAACGACGTGGAGGAAATTTTACTAAGACACTGGAAAAGGACGATTGCCATTTTAGCTTGTGGCGCGGTGCGCCACTGACCAATATGGTGTTGTTTTACGATGTAAACTTGAAATAGTCATAACTTCTTACCTGGTTATTGAATTTAGGCAAATTTTATATCGATGGAAAGCTTATTGAATTTTCCAAATGACAAAAAGTGAAAATCTTGAAAATACCACATGTACAAAAGTGGATTCATCTTTCAAAGTGAGTTTATAACATTCTTGAGACAATTTTAAGATAGGAAAAAGTATAGGGTATTACAACAAGTTTCCTAATGAGTTTCGGAGATTATAAGGAGTAATTCAAGTTTAAAAAGTAATAAACTTACCTTTAAAGTCAAAAACTCCTAAATTTTGTAGAAAATTTCCTTTTCTAGAGCTCTATCACATTTTTTAGAAATTGAGGAATGAAAAATATTTTATAGGTTTAACACTGTCAACGTACTATGTGTCATTGTAGTGGTAAGATTATTGTTGTTTGCCGTTGCAGTAGTTTGCGACACTAGTAAGGTTATCGCTGCAGTGGTACCCTTTTTGCACTGGAGAAATTCTAGACAAAAACTTGGGATCTCTTTTCAGTTTTGTCCAATTCACAACACATTCCTCAAAATATGACATTAAAAATCAAACTCTCTATGGTAAACTCTATAAGCGGACTTCTATGACTCTGTTTTTAAGTGTTGGAAGTTGTTACGACTTCCTAAACTCATTATCTATCTAAAAATTAAATAAAACATCATCACCAATACTCACATTAATATCAATTTTCCTAGACTAGTACACTCTCAAAAATAGTTCAGGCCTAGACTAGTCCTGAATTTCTCAAAAAAATGCTTAAAGAGGACTAGATGCAGATTTTTCCTCCCAATTCAGTATAAAAATGATTTGGGTCATTTCCATATTAAATCTATAAGATTTTAAAATCTACAAATTAGAGATTCTTTATTGAAACTAGTAGAAGTTAGTGAGAATCCAAAAGCAAAAAGTGAAGCTAATTGTTAAATAGTGTATGAGCTTGAAAATTTTGAGTTTTTATTAGGCATTACTATTTGGTATAGTATGGTATTTGCAGTTAACTCAGTTAGTAAATCATGACAATAAAATTATACAAATTGACATTGACAGAGATCAATTAAGAAGTTTAATTTCTTTTTCAAAAAATATAGAGAAAAATGATTTGTAACTACTATGATTTCTGCTGAAGATATTGATCTGACATGAATATAGAACCTGAAATTTGTTGTAAACGTGTAATATATAAAAAGATACATTTTGATGAGAATACTGATAATCAAATCACAAAGTCTCATGAAGAATTTTTTAGAACTGATTACTTCTTACATTTAGCAGAGAAAACTATATCTTCACTTCAAAATAGATTTGAATAATTAAAATCTTAAGAAAATACTTTTGGTATTTTATTTACTGATAAATATTGAGATCACTAAAGGATAGATTTTGGAAACAAATATTACCTTAACCTTGTATTTTTATAAGTATAACAATCACTCAAATATTGATGGTTTAGGCATATTTTTGAATTAAAAGTGTTTCTAAAAATTGTAAAAGTAGATGATAATACTCTAATCAATATCCTCAACTGATTAAAAAGATTAAACTTTTTCACAATGCCTACATTGTTTATACAACGATGTTTACTATTCTTGTAACAGTTGCCTCGGATGGAAGAAGTTTTTTAAAATTAAAATTGATAAAGTCGTACTTAAGATCAATAATGTATCAATAGATATTAAATGGATTGGGTAACTAACAATTATACTTGTAGAATTACAAGAGAGAGTGACCTCATAGAAAGGCTGGTTTTTTGAGACAACAGATGGTTAAAGTTATGGATCCTACTATTAGAGCTTGAAGAGGTAATGGTAGATGTCATCCACAAAGTGGGTAGGGTAATCATAAAGGATGTCGTCGTGTAAATTGATGTGGTTGTAATGCTAGGCGAGGTGGTGATTAAGTTATCTAGATTGATGATAGAGCTTATTGTTGTTCTTCCTAGGAAAACATGAGGTTGAGGCTTCTGATGCTGTCATTACAAGTACTATTCTTGTTTGTGATCAAATGAATACTATCTTATTTGAACTAGGTTCCACTTATTCTTATTTATCTACTAAATTTTCTTTGGGATTGGACATAGTTTGTGATATGCTTGACTCCCTTACTTATGCATTTACTTTGGTTAGATACTATGTGGTAGTGACCCAAGTGCATCGCCCTAGTTTTATTTTGTTTATGGGTTTCCTAACTTGGGTTAATTTGATAATCTTGGATATGTTTGATTTTGATATCATCCTGGATATGACTTATCTATCTCTGTATCATGTTCTTATGGACTATAATGCTAAGACTATGGCCTTAGAGATGCCTTGGATGGATAATTTAGAACGAAAAAGTGTGTATAAGTTAGGACCTATATCATTTATCTGGGCTAAGAAGTTAGTTGGGTGGGAGTGTTTGGCCTTTCTAGCACATCTTTGGGATGTTAGTACAGAGGTCCTTTTGATTAAGTCAGTTCCTATGGAATTAAAATTTTAGGAGTTATTTTCCATCGAGTTTCCTAGTATGCTTCTATACTGGGACATTGACTTTTGTATTGAGTTTGAGTCGGGTAATCTCCCAATTTCTATGCCTCCTAATCAAATAGCTCTAGCTTAGTTGAGAGAGTCAAGACTCAATTACAGGAGTTACTCAATAAAGGATTCATTCGTCCTATTGCATCATCTTGGGGTGCTATGTGTTGTTTGTTAAGAAAGACGGTGGTAGCTGATATGTATTAACTACAGACAGTTGAATAAGGTTACCTTCAGTAATAAATATCTTTTAACCCGAATAGATGATCTTTTTTATCAGCTGTAGACTGATTTAATTTCTCCAAAATAGACTTGAGGTTAATTTATCACCAGTTAAATATTTGTCTTAAGGATATATCCACGACAATTTTTAGGACTCGGTATGGGAATTACGAGTTCTTAGTTGTGTCCTTTAGGTTAACCAATAAGCTAGTAGCCTTCGTGAGTTTGATGAATTGTATTTTTAAGCATTTATTGGATTCATTTGTGATTTTTTTATTGATGGCATTTTGTTTTTTCTAAGCGTAAAGAGGAACATACATGTCATCATCATATAGTGTTGGGGTTTTTGAAGGAGAGGTAGCTTTATACTAAGTTCTCTAAATATTAATATTGGATGTATTCGGTAGAATTTTAGGGGCATGTGGTTTTATAAAAGAGGGATATATAGATCAAAGAAGATTAAAGTTTTCAAAAGTCGGGTTTGTCTTAGCTCTGTGACTGAGCTTGGAAGTTTCATGGGTCTTGCTAGTTACTATCGCATAGTTTTCAAAAACATTGTCTCCACTGCTAATCACGTGACCGAATGACTCAAAAGGATGTGCCATTTGAATGGTCTAACAAGTGTGAGTGGGGATTTCAAAAGCTCAAGTCTCTTTTCAACATAGATCCATTCATGCCCTGCAAATTGAAGGTAAAGACTTTATTGTGTTTTATAATGCTGCATGCTCTGGTTGGGTGTTGTGATAATGTAGGAAAATAATGTGAGTTTCTATCCTACTAGGCAATTCAAGCCTCGTGAGAAGAATTATCTGAATCATGACTTAGAGTTGGTAGCAGTGGTCTTTGCACTTAAGATATGGAGACACTACCTCTATGGTGTCAACTGTGAAGTATTTACAGACCATCATAGTTTGAAATGTGTTTTCACCCAAAAAATAATTAAAATTGACATAGAGGCGGTCGAAGAAATTGTTGAATGATTATGATGTGACCATTCAATACCATTTGGAAAAGGCTAATGTGCTGACATATACATTGAGTTGTAAATCCGTAAGTATGGGTAGTTTGTCATATCTAAGAATGTCATGGTGACCTTTGGCTAGAGAGATATGAACTCTAGCATCATAGTTTATGTAGTTTGGTATTTTGAAAGGGGTGGAGTGTTGGATAATATAGAGGTAAAGTAAATATTCCTTAATCAAATCAAGTCTAGATAGTTTGAGGATGTGAAACTAAACAAGATTCTAAGTAAGATGGTGTATGGAAGCTCAAGATACCAGACTTGATACATGTGGAGTTTTTAAGGTGAGGGGACATATGTGTGCCTCGTCTCGGTGATGTGATCTTTAGTTTGCTTACAGAAGCTCATGGGTCTTGATATTTTATTCATCCATAGTGCAACCAAGATGTATCATGACATGAGACAACACTATTGATGGCCTTAAATAATAAGAGATATAGTGGCGTATATGTAAAGATGCCATAACTGTCGGCAGGTGAAGTATGCACATTAAAGGCCTACAGGTAGAAAATGCCCCTTCTTAAGTAAAAGTTGAAAAGGATAGCCATGGAGTTTGTGGTGGGTCTTTCTAAGACCTTGGGGCAGCATGAGGCCCATGCTTAAGTGAAAGTGGGAAAAGATATACATGGATTTCATGGTGAGTCTTTCTAAGATCTCAGGGTAGCATAATTCAATTGGGGTTGTAGTTGACAGTCTAACCAAGTTCACTTATTTTATTTTGGTTAAGGTAGACTACAATTCACTTCACATAACCAGGATTTATTTCAAAGAGATATTAAGTCTTCACGGAGTGTCAGTTTCCATTATTTCTAATAGAGGTAAGAAATTTACCGTTTAGTGTTAGGACAAGTTACATGAAGAGTTGGGTACCAAGCTTAACCTTGGTGATGAATTTCATCCTTGGACTGACAGTCAGTCAGAGAAGATTATTCAATTACTTAAAGATATGTTAAGGACATGCATGATTAAGTTTGTTGTCTATTGGGATAAGTTCTTACTGTTGTGTGAGTTTTCATACAACAATAGTTAGTATTCTAGCATCAACATGGCTCCATTCAAAA
The DNA here is from genome assembly GCA_030864215.1 of Capsicum pubescens. Taxonomy (NCBI): domain Eukaryota; kingdom Viridiplantae; phylum Streptophyta; class Magnoliopsida; order Solanales; family Solanaceae; genus Capsicum; species Capsicum pubescens. Next base: position 104,315,660 of record CM061538.1, read on the forward strand.
CACTCTATAGGAAAGGTGTAGATCATCCATAGGCTATTTCGAGGTTGGTGATATAAATCCTTTGGGCACTAATTTGGTGAAGGAATATTAAGAAAAGGTGAGATTCATTTAAGATAAGTTGTTGGTAGCCCAAAGAGATAGAAAGAGTATATGGATCGAAAGGTTAGGGTACATGTCATTCAAACCCAATGAGCAGGTATTGTTGAAGGTATCTTCTATGAAAGGAGTTATGCAATTTAATAAGTGCTAAGTTTAGTCCTTAGTATATTGATTCATTTGAGGCCCTTGATGATATGTACCTAACAACTTATAGGTTGTCTTTGCCACTAAGCATGTAAGGGTTCCATCTTCTATTCTATGTGTTAGTGCTCAAGAAATATCATGGGGATGGTGATTATATCATCAAATGAGACTCAAGTTTGCAAGATAAAACCCATTCATATGAAGAAGATCCAATTGTAATTCTTGATCGAGACTTTCAAAAATTGACAATCATGGATATTCGGTGTATGATTACTTAATGAAAGCATCATTCAGTTGAGGAGGCTACATGGAAAATCCAGAGGGACAAGCCTGGAAAGTACCGTCACTTGTTTTAGGAAATATGCACCTTCTTAATTGTCTCACTTTTCTTGTTTGATTGTTCAAGGATGAATGATAGATAAATTTTTATGGGTCGTAATGATCCTCTCCATTATATGATAAATTTTAGCATGCCAAAATTTGAGTTAAAATTTTTCCTAAATAAGGAGTTAGAAATTTCAAGCTAAGCTAGTCTTGTATGAAATCCAAGTGTACTAAGGTCTAGGATAATTCTAGAAGGAATTAGTGGAAATTTTCCTTACTTGAGGTTATTTTATAATAGCTAAGATGTTAACGAGTCTATAGAAACTTTTGAAAGTGAATTCAAATTAGTAAAACTCTTGATATCTCATTTGACGTAAATGGGATAATTTGGGGTGTCAATATGCAGAAGCGTGCAGTAAAATGGACAAGTTTTAGGGATTAACAAACTTTCTACCTCTGCCTATACTGCTATAGTGAGAGGCAGGCTGCTACCACTAGCCTGCTATAGTAGGATTTAGAGTCAATAAATCCCTCCATAACGGGCGTGTCCCATTATAGCAATGTCATTATAGCAGGAATTATCCTACTATAGAAGGATAAGCATTGATTAATGTATAAAATAACCCTAAAATTTTATTTTTATACACATTTATCCAAGGAATGGGAGAGGTTATTTTAGGTTATTTCAAATGATTTTTCACCTATTTTCTTTGTTGAGCTAAGTAAACCATTCACTAACTAGTTTTTCGATAATTAATCCCTAGAATCACTAGTTTTCGAGTATAGAGGATAAGTGAACTTGGCCTGGGTGAATCTTCTGTTGTAATTAGAAATTATTGATATGATCATGTGAGAAAGTTAACTCAAGATGGAATGACTTCTATCACATTGATGGAATCAAGATAATTTTACTATTCTATTTTCTAAGCTTCTTAAAAGGAAGTTATTAAATACAACTTCAAGTTTGATTATATTAATACTTCTTAATTAGGTCCACCAATAGTGGCAACCCTCCCCGGCTCTATGAAATGAATAGTTATGGGTTCAAAGGCTAACAACAAGTTATTCAAATGTGGATGTTTCAGTACTTAAGTAAGAAATATACTAGTACTGGTTGTCATATATTAGAGGGTTTATACTTTAATGAGGTTCAGTTTAAGGAACAAGTGTATCAAATATAACAAAGACACTAAAAGAACTTCATCAATATATGAACATAGAGTAGTTCAACAAACTAGTAGTTCGTGTGAGATCTGCGGAAATAGTGGCCATTCAGATGCCATGTGTGCTTCAAATACGTAATCAGTGATATATGTAGGTAATGCTCAAAGGCCAAATTATGGTAATGCCTACAACATGAAGTGGCAGACTCATCCTTGGAACTCCCAACAACAACAAACTCAGCAACCACAGGCACAAGGGAATCAGTCAACTAGCAACATGGAAGAGATGTTGAAGCAGCTTTTAGCTAATCAAGCATAGTTAACTGTAGACAAGAAAAATTTATAGGATCCTCAGAGAAGTTTAGAGTTGCAGATTGGGCAGTTACAGGAAGCATTAAATGCTAGGCCTCGAAGTGGTCTTCCAGCAGATACAGAAAATTCAAAACAAGTTATGGCAATCACCCTGAGGAATGGTAAAGAGCTTCAAGGAGAACCTCTAAAGGCAACTAGGGAGGTAGATGCAGACTTAACTCCCCCATAGGTTTCTGAAAAAGTTGTTAAAAATCAAGAAAGTTTGAGTACTTGAAATAAAAATTTGCTAAAGAAGAAGTGAAGAAGACACTGCCACTACCCTTTCCTCGGAGGAAAATTAAAGCGAAGAAGGATATAGTATTTAAGAAGTTCTTTGACACATTCAGAGAACTTCACATTAACTTACCTTTGTTAGATATTTTGCAAGGTATGCCCAAGTATGCAAAGTACTTAAGGGATGTGGTTGCTAATAAGGTGAAATTATAGGATGTGGGGGCGATAACACTCACTGAAGAGTGTAGCGCTGTTATAACACTGAAAATCCCCAAGAAATTAAGAGATTCGAGGAAATTTACTCTACCTATACAAATTAGGAGTAAAGTGGTCCATGCACTGAGTGACTTAGGGTCGAGCATAAATCTGATGCCCCTATCTTTGTTTGAAACATTGGGCTTGGGAAAGCCTAAATCAGCCAAGGTGGTTTTGCAGCTAGCAGATGGATACATGGCATATACAGAAGGAATCATTGAGTATGTGCTCATAAGGGTTGGTAAATTTGTTATTCCTGTTGACTTTATTGATCTTGATTTTTCTGCAAGTTTGGTTGATTTTATAGCTGAGCTTCTTCATTCATGGCACCCAAATTTGATCAAAGTGATCCTCTCTTCATTGGTTCTTCATATAGTTCAAGTTTTGTACTCATTCCAATCAAATTAATAGGTCTAGAAAACTATAGTATTTAGAGTCGATCCATGCGAATTGCTCTCTTAGGGAAGAGAAAGTATGGTTTTGTCACTGGATCCTGCAACAAGGAGTCATGCAGAGAAGAATTTCCTGATCAGTGGGAAATGTGTAATGCGATTGTCCTTTCATGGATCATGAATACGGTGAGTGAAAGGTTACTATCTGGGATCGTGTATGCTACAAATGCTTGTGCATTCTGGAATGATTTGAATGAGAGATATGACAAAGTGAATCATATGCGTATATATCAATTACATCATGAAATCAATATGCATTCTCAAGGTACTAATTCAATCTCAACTTATTTTACTAAGTTGAAAACCTTATGGAGTGAGTATGATGTTCTGGTTCCAAATCCTAGCTGTGATTTCCCTAAATCCAAAGAATATCAAGATCATATGTGTCAACTGAGACATCTATAATTTTTGAGTGGCTTGAATGAGTCCAACGATCAATCTAGGAGACAAATCTTATTTAAGGGAGTAACTCCAACTCTCAATCAAGCTTATTCCATACTCATAGAGGATGAGATACAACACTCAGCTGTACACGACAGATCAGAACCTCTTCCTATGGAAGTGAATCACAATTATGGTTATGGATAGGGAAACACAAATTACAAGAGTAGAAGGTGTGACTACTGTCAAATTTTAGGTCATACTAAATAAAACTGCTACAAACTGATTGGATATCCAAATGATTGGAAAAACAAGAAGAAACAGGGTTATGCTCCTCCAAATTTCAGGTCATATAACACTGGTAGCAAGTCTTCCCAAACTGCAAGCATGGTAGCAGGACCAGTTGATACTGCTAGTTCCAGTCATGATGTTAATCATGTACCACTAGCAAAACCACATACATTCACTGATAAAGAGTACAATCAAATCATGAACATGTTGAATAAGGATACCAAGGATATGAAACAAGTCAATATGAAAAGTATTACTACTTGTTTATTATCCAAGACTTGTACTAATAGTTGGATTGTAGATTCAGGGGCTACACATTATGTGTCTGCGAATAGACTCTTGTTTAAAGATAACAATAGCTTGGTTCCAAGACATTTGAACAAATTGCATCTTCCAACAGGAGATTAAGTCATAGTTTCTCACATATGAGAAGCTTACATATTTACAGATGATGTGATCAAGGATATTCTCTTTGTTCCAGATTTTAGACTAAATCTGTGTCTGTTTCTAAGATAACCAAGGAACTGTCATGCTTTGTGTCTTTTTATCCTGATTTCTGCATATTTCAGGACCTCTTCAATGGCAAGGTGAAGGGGATTGGTAGACAAGAGGGTGTACTATATGTTCTTAAAGGAGAATGGAAAGATAATGCTGTTCAGGAAAGATCAAAACACAACAGGTTCACTGCAGAGGTTGTTGTTCCCAATTGCAGACTATGGCACCAAAGACTTGGGCACCCAGCTCCTCAGGTTTTAAGAGAATTAAATATTTTGATTAATCATAGTGATTTAAATATATTGAATAAATGTATTGTATGCCCACTAGCTAAACAAACAAGAATGCCATTTCCCATAAGTACTACTAGATGTTCGACAGTTTTTGAACTTGTACACATGGATTTATGGGGTCCTTATAGAACACCTACATTTGATAATAAGTGTTATTTCTTGACTATGGTGGATGACTATAGTAGATATACTTGGATTCATCTATCACAGCTAAAATCTGAAACCATAGTAGCTATTAAGACATTCATATCCATGATTAAAACACAGTTTGGAGTGGTGATAAAAACCATTAGATCTGATAATGGGACTGAATTTTTCAATACTCAATGTCACACATTGTTCCAGTCTCTGGGTATTCTACATCTAACCAACTGTCCTTACACTCCACAAAAAAATGGAGTAGTGGAAAGAAAGCATAGGGACATATTGAGTATTGCTAGAGATCTTAAGTTTCAATCCCATTTGCCCATCAAGTACTGGAGATTATGTGTAAAAGCTATAGTATATATCATGAACAGGTTGCCAACCTCAGTCCTGAGTGGTAAAAGCCCATATCAGTTGTAATTTTCTAAAGATCCCAAGCTGTCTCATTTGAGGGTGTTTGGATGTCTATGCTATATGACTGTTGTCCCTAGGGGTGACAAGTTCTCTGAAAGAGCTAAACCTGTTGTGCTAGTAGGATATTTAGAATCTCAAAAGGGTTACTTGTTACTGGACATCAACTCAAAAGGATTATTAGTGAGTAGGGATGTGTTTTATGAAGATTCTTTTCCATTTGATCCATCACAAGAAAAATTACAGTATGCAGATACTTCCAAAACTGATGAAGAAACGAAGGACTTCTTGGTCTCCACATATGATGAAGTTGGTGCTGATGTTCTTTTAGAGTAAATTCATGTTTATGATGCAAATAATTATGTTGATTGCCAAGATTCATCTGATGCTGCAGTACCTGGTGCAACTTCACCTAGAACCACTCATGAAGAAACATGTCAAGATAACTGTTCCCTGCTTCAGCCCTCTTTAAGTATACCAACGAGAACAAGCAAACCACCTATGTGGATGCATGATTATGTTGACACTTCAAAATCCCAGAGATACAAGTACCCCTTAGACAACAGCCTATCTTACAATAAATTAAAACCAGCATATCAGTGTTACTTGTCAAGGTTCTCTACTCTGACTGAGCCTCAACACTTCAAACAAGATGTAAAGGATAAAAGATGGGCGGAAGTTATTAAGTTAGAAATTCAAGCATTAGAGGCAAACAACACATGGACCATTGTTGACCTGCCCAAAGGGAAGAACACTGTTGGTTCCAAATGGATATACAAGATTAAATATCTTGCAAATGGTGAAGTGGAAAGGTTCAAATAAAGATTAGTTTCCAAGGTATATAGCCAACAAAAAGGGCTTAATTATCATGAGACATATTCACCAGTAGAAAAAATGGTTACTGTCAGGAGTGTGATTGTTGTAGCAGTATCTAGATGATGGCCTCTCTATCAAATAGATGTCTATAATCCATTTTTACAAGGGGATCTTGAAGAGGAGGTGTACATGGAGATGCCAGGAGGTTTCAAAAGCCAAGGAGAGCACAAGGTTTGTAAACTACTCAAATCCTTGTATGGCCTCAAACAGGATTTCAGACAATGGAACCTAAAACTGACTCATGCCCTGCTTGATGTTCGATTCACTCAAAGTGTTCATGACTATTCTCTCTTCTTCCTATATCAAGGTGATGACACAGTGATAGTTCTTGTATATGTTGATGACCTTCTCCTTACTGGAAGCAATGCTACTTTGATTGATGCAACAGAAGCCAAGTTGTAGTAGCAGTTCAAGATGAAAGACTTGGGGAATCTCAAATACTTCTTGGGTATTGAAGTTCTAAGATCATCTTCAGGGGTGATATTAAATCAAAGGAAATATGTCCTAGAATTAATTTCAGATACAGGCCTCAGTGGTTCAAAACCTGGAATCACTCCCTTAGAATCCAATGTAAGGCTGACCTCACTTGAGTATGATCAAACCACAGGTGTACAAGGTGATGATTTATTGTCTGATGCTTCTTCTTATCAAATAATAATAGGTAAACTCATGTATGCCACTATTACTAGACCAGATATCAGTTTTGTAGTCCACACTCTCAGCCAGTTTATGCAACATCCCAAGAGATCACACTGGGAGGCTGCTACCAGGGTTGTCAGATACCTCAAAGGTTTTGTTGGTCAAGGAATCTGGTTACAGGCTAAACATTCTACCACTTTAACTTGCTGGTGTGACTTGGATTGGGCTGCTTGTCCCAACACCAGGAGATCAGTTACTGGTTATGCAGTTCATTTTGGTGAATCCTTGATTTCTTGGAAGTCCAAGATAAAGCATACTATTTCCAGGAGTTCTATTGAAGCTGAGTACAGAAGCATGGCTTCAGAAGTTGCAGAGATAACTTGGTTAGTTGGCTTGTTTCAGGAACTTAAGGTTCCCATTACCTTACCCATATCAGTCTTCAGTGATAGCAATTCAGCAATTCAGTTGGCCTACAATTCTGTGTTTCATGAGAGAACAAAACACATAGAGATTGACTACCATTTCATCAGGGACAAGATCAAAAGTGGAATGATAAAAGTTGTACATGTTAAAATTGGTCTTGGACCTAACTCACACCCCAAAAGCTAGCTCATGAGGAGGAGGATTTCCCAAGCTTTATAAGGAGACAAAGGACCTTTTCCTCTTCCGATGTGGGATACTTAACACTCCCCCGCATGCCCAGGCTAACTGTAGCGTGGAAAACATGCACAAGCTAACTAGAGCGTGGAAAATATATATGGGGCCCACCATCGGTGAACAAATATTTGGAATGGGCCTGACTTTGATACCATATGAAAATCAAGCATCACAACTTGATGATTCATGAACAAGGAAGAAGAAATGAGAGAGTGAAGTTGTAAGCTTTATTCATCATCAAAATCACGTGTTACAATCTGATATTGTACCTTATATAGGCTATGAAAGATATACAAAATATCTAATAACTACCTCCTTCTAGAATATTCTATTTGACACCTCATTGCACTTAACTAAACATTGTCTAACAACCTCTAACAACTTTCAACCCCTTATACGGCTGACTCAACAATATAGAACTAACTAACTAACTGCATATCTACTCCTATCAGTGCTACACATCAGTGGAACAGGTATTCACATATGTGTCAACAACACAGTAGTTAAAACAGTAAACGTAAACATCCTTGAATAGTGTGATGGTAACTGACAAGTGGTATGACCCGTTCTGAACTGGTCATCATTATTAAAGTATCCTAAGGTTAAACATCATCATTAATATTAATAAAAGGAAAAACTTTGATAATTAATACCTTCCAAGAGTGACAATCATCACCGTAGCCCTTTTATAATTTTTTTTTAAAGAAAAAAACAATACCAATAAATCAATCTTATATTACACCATTGGTGGCCTTCGTGTATATATAACGTTACATATATTGAAACTAATTGCTTACAAAGTTTAATACTTCACATATTCTCCACTACTTCAATATCCCATTTCCTTTTCAATCCACCTTTACTTTGCACTTTTTGAACAGACATTTTTCCTATGGACGAATCAATGAGAAACTCGATGGAAAATTCAAATACAACCTTATCGCATGAATATTTCTTCTTTGTGTAAACTTTATATTCATGACTAACACAATGATTCCAAGGATGAAGGTCGAGCTTTACTTGGCTTACGATAGAGGTTAGCTCAAATTTTAGATACAAATCATACTACCTAGTACGTGTTTTTTCCTTAAAAAAACAATATGGATTTGAACAAATTAGCGGCGAGAGGAAATAAAGGATTAATCCCCAAAACATGGGAGTGATGCAACTCTTGAGGTCAAAAAAATTCATCAGAAAATAATCGACATGGCATGACAACAAAACGGGCTGGAAAATTAAGATTTTGAGTGGTCAAACAAAGTTATTTCTCGGAATATGTCGTACCAGAGAGACAATGATTTGCGATTAGAACTGAGTATGTGAATCTTCCCCTTTAAAGATACTGCTTGAAGAAGATGAATCAGAGTTTGGTTAAGGGTCTATTGGTCCTTCCTTATGTTGATTTTTTTCTCAATTATTTGATGGAAATGGACTCTGATGATACTTATAGCCATGGTTGCAGCTTTGCCAGAAGTTATAGCTCCTATCACCTCACTCCAATAATATTTGCCTCGTAACTCAAGTATTTTTCAATTGATCTAAGCAATATCGAACTCTAAAGTTTACACATTACATATGAATTTGTATTCTGTTTTATCGTATTGCACTTCACTATAATTGTGTCTATATTTCAAATGTGCAATTTGTCCCCGAGTTATCATCTGTAGTACCTCCTGCTTTGGAAGCTTAATTGTCACTATAGTTTATGTTCATTCTACGTGATCCGCCCTCCATCTTAACAAGGGCATCATAGTTTCAACTGAACACATGAATTATCCAATACTGGCGATTTTCTCAACATATTTAATCCCATGAATAAACATTCTTTGTAACTCATAGATTTGTTAATTGGGATATGACATCATATCGAACTTAAATAAGCAAGTATCATGTGAACTTGTATTATGTTTTATATAAGAATGTTTGGGAAATTACTATATAATTATATGGCTGGTAATTTTTAAAATAGTACTCTCTCCATTTAAAAAACAATGACCTACTTTTCTTTTTAGTCTATTTAAAAAAGAATGACCCTTTTTTTTGCAATACTTTAATTTCAACATTCCACATGACATGCTTAGGATCACAAAATTAAAGGGAATTTTTGTACATTTAACACAACTTTAATTAAAAGCAACAAAATTAAAAAGTTTTCTTTATTTTCTTAAACTTTGTGGAAGTCAAAGTAGGTCATTCTTTTTTAAACGGAGGGAGTAATTACAATAAAACATTTTTTTGTTATAACGGAACAAATGTTATTTCTAGTGTGATTTTTGATTGCACAAAATGTAATGATTGTTAGGAAAGACGGGCACACAATCAAAGAGCCCGACAGGGTAGCAGCGGAAAATACCCAAGACTAAACTTTCTCTTTCAACTTGAACCAAGAAGAGACAAGCAAATCAAGAAAAATAAAGTAATATGATAGAAAATGAATTACCACACAAATGCGATAGGGCAAGAATAAAGGCAATCACACAAGACACCAAATTTACGTGGAAAATCCTTCGGTGTGAAGAGTAATAAACCACGGGACCAAACCTCCACTATAATCATCAAAGAGTTACAATATTGTCCTCCAAAATTTCCACCAAAAAAGTGTCAAACAACAAGAAACAATACATAAACCATAGCACGAAACACTAGAGAAATAAAGGAGTGAAAGCACCAAAAATGCAGCTACTGTTTGGGAATGAAGAACGGGAGCTACAGGCAACCAAATAAAGATCCGTCAGTTCCTAATCAAAGATTAATATGATAGGAACAAGTAGGCCAAAAATCAGTTCAATCGGACAAGAAATGAAGAGGAAATCGCAATTTGAAGTTGACAGTTGTGGCTAAAATTTAGGTGCGAAAATCAGCTTTGTTTTTCTCTCTTTGGCTGCTGAAAACTCTCTTTTTGTGATGGTGAATAAGACCTAAAAACATCAATATATATGCCCCATAGTAATGGGACTATGGGAAAAAGTGGGTTGGTCCAAATTGGGCTTCATTTATCCACATAGGAAGGGAAAAGACCCAATAACCCAACAATTCTCCCCCTCCTGACTATGTGGAGGAGACCGCCATCCCGATGATCATACAAGAATCTTCAAACTTCCCTCTTGTCAAAGCTTTAGTCATCATGTCAGAACCATTATCATCCGTATGAATCTTCTTAAGTTCAAGCAACTTAGAATCCAACACATCCCGAATCCAATGGTATCTCACATCAATGTGTTTAGACCGACCATGAAATGTAGAATTCTTGCCAAGATGTATGGCACTTTGAGTGTCGTAATGAAGCACATACCTCTCTTGAGAACAACCAAGTTCCCCCAAGAATCTCTTCATCCAAACAAATTCTTTACAAGCTTCAATGGCAGCAATAAGCTCAGCTTGTACAGTAGATAGAGCAACATATTTTTGCAACCTAGATTGCCAAGACACAGCTCCCCCTGCAAAAGTAACCAAATACCCTGAAGTAGACTTGTGAGTATCAACATCACCAGCCATATCTGAATCAGTATAACCACAAAGAATAGGCTTCCCTGTACCAAAATACAAACTCAGACTAGAAGTGCCACAAAGATATCTCATAATCCACTTCACAGCATTCCAATGTTCTCTTCTCGGATTAGAAAAAAATGACTAACAACACCAACAACATGAGAAATATTCGGTCTTGTGCAAACCATTGCATACATCAAACTACCAATAGCTGAAGCATAAGGAACTTTCTTCATATCTTCCTTCTCATCATCACTGAAAGGACACTGCTTCGTGCTCAACTTGAAGTACATAGCTAAAGGTGTACTGACAACCTTAGCCTTGTCCATGTTAAACCTTCGAAGTACTTTCTGAATATACTTCTCTTGTGATAACCACAACTTCTTGGCCTTTCTGTCACGGACAATCTGCATGCCAAGAATCTACTTTGCTGGTCCTAAGTCTTTCATAGAAAAAGACTTACTCAACTCTTGCTTCAACTTTTGAATCCTGCAAGCATTATGACTAACAACAAGCATGTCATCAACATAAATCAACACAATAATAAAGTCACCATCAGAGAATTTTTGCACAAAAACACAATGGTGTGAAGTAGTCTTCTTGAAGCCCTGCTGACTCAAAAAGGAACCAAACTTCCTGTACCACTGCCTAGGAGCTTGTTTCAAAACATACAAGCTTTTCTTCAATTTGCAAACATAATTCTCTTTTCCCTTGACTTCAACACCTTCGGGTTGCTCAATATAAATTTCTTCATCTAAGTCACCATGGAGAAAAGCAGTTTTAACATTCATTTGCTCAACCTCTAAATTTAGACTTGCAGCTAAGCCTAGAACCACACGAATGGATGACATCTTCACAACCAGAGAAAATATCTCATCAAAATCAACTCTCTTTTTCTGGTTAAATCCCTTGACAACCAATCTAGCTTTGTACTGTGGAATTGGATTACCATTTTCATGCTTCACCCGAAAAACCCACCTATTTTTCAAAGATTTTCTGTCTTTAGGCAGATTAACCAAATCAAAGGTATGATTATCTTGCAAAGATTTAATTTCATCTTCCATAGCATCAAACTACTTTTCCTTTTCTTCACTTCCCTTGGCCTAATCAAGACTCTCAGGTTCTCCCCCGTCAGTCAAGAGTACATACTCACTGGGAGAATAACGAGATGAAGGTATTCTCTCTCTTGTAGATCGTCTAAGAGAACTTTCTGGAGAATCAACAACTAGTTGTTGATCAACCATATCAACTTGCACTGGAGCATCAACAATTTCTTGCTGGTCATTCTGAACATAATTATCATCTTCATTATCAACTTGATTTTAATCATCATGAAGATTTTCTTCAGGAGTAGTAGTCAAAAGAACTGGATCAACATCAACTAGGCTCTCACTACTCTGAGAATCAACCTTCTCAGCTTTGTGAAAATCTTCAATTGTTTGGTCTTCAAAGAACACAACATCGCGGCTTTTACCAAGTTTCTTCTCAACTGGATCATAGAAACGATAGACAAATTCATCTTGACCATAACCAATAAAGATACACTATCTAGTTTTAACATCCAACTTTGACCTTTCATCCTTAGGAACATGAATACAAGATTTACACCCAAAGACTCTAAGATGATCATAAGAAACATTCTTACCAGACCAAAGTCTGTCAGGGACATCACTATTCAAAGCAACAGTAGGAGATAAATTGATAACATAAACGGCCATATTAAGTTCTTCTGCCCAAAAGGAATCTAGAAGCTTAGCATCTGAAAGCATATATCTAACCCTCTCAACTAGTGTTCTGTTCATCCTCTCTGCTAAGCCATTCAACTGAGGAGTCTTTGGAGGAGTTGTCTAATGCCGAATATCCTGCTCTCTGCAATATCTATCAAAAGGACCAATATACTCACCACCATTATCTGAACGGATGCATTTTAATTTTTTCCTTGTCGGTCTTTCAACCAAGGCCTGAAAATTCTTGAACACATCAAGTACTTGATCCTTGAACTTCAAAGAAAATACCCAGAGTTTGCGAGAATGATCATCAATAAAAGTCACAAAGTAAAGTGCACCACTATGAGACCTTACTTTAAAAGGACCGCACAAATCAGAATGCACCAACTCCAGCAAATCGAGCTTTCTTAAAGGCAGATGACTCTGAAAAGAAAATCTTATCTGTTTACCGGCTAAGCAATGAACATACTTCTTCAACTTTGCTTGTTTTACTCCAGAAAGCAAAATTTTTCTTAGCCAAACTATCAATCCCCTTCTCACTCATATAACTTAACCTTCTATGCCACAACTTTGAGGAAGTATCATTCTCCACCATGTTTATAAAGCCTCTAGAAGTAGAGCCTTGAAATACGTACAAGTTAGAAAACTTGTCACCTCGAGCTACAATCATCGAACCTCTTGTAAGCTTCCACTGGCCAGCACCAAGGGTATTAACATAACCCTCATCATCAAGACTTTCTACAGAAATCAAATTCAGGCGAACATCTGGAGCATGCTTGATATTATTGAGAACTAGTTTGGAACCATTGTTACTTTCCAAACAAATCGTGCCAATGCCAAGTACTTTAACATCATCATTATTGCCCATTTTTAACATCCCAAAATTACCTAGAGTATAAGAAGAAAATAATTTCTTCTTTGGCGTTACATGAGAAGTAGCACCAGAATCTACAAACCAGCTTGACTCATCGCGAACAAGATTAATGGCATTCTCACCACAAGCAACAAGAAGATCATCATTAGCAACAACAACAACACGATTTTCATTATTGCCTTCTTTCTTTTGCCATATTATATCTCTTTTATGCTTGTGATAATATTTCATGATATGCCTCTTTTTTGTTGCAATAGTCACATGTAACATTCTTGAATTTGGACCTTGACTTGCTTCTACTTTTATATCTATCATTTGAATCTCTGGACTTGTTTCTCCCTCTCTCTTCAGTAACCAAAACATCAGAGAGTGAAGATGAAGAAAATGAGGCCTGAGATCTTCGTCTGATCTCTTCATTCAAGACACCACTCTTAACATATTCCATAGTTACAATACCACCGGGAGGAGAATTAGTCAAGAAAATTGAAGAGTTTTCCAAGAGTAAGGTAGAGTATTAAGAAGCCAAAGTCCCTGAATTTCTTCATCGAACTTTACACCCATTCCGGACAGCTGGCCAAGGACACCCTGAATATTATTTATATGATCAGAAATAGGATTTCCCTCTTTATACCTGATATTCATCAAATTCCTAAGCAGGAACAACTTGTTATTGCCAGTCTTCAAAGCATAAAGTGTCTCAAGCTTGTCCCACAAACTTCTAGAATGTGTCTCATTAACAATATGATTTCTAACATTATCTTCAACCCATTGTATGATATAGCAACAAACTTGTAAGTGCTTAAATTCCCAATCCTCATCTGTCAAGGATTCAGGTTTAGTAGATGCAAACACAGGTAGATGCATTTTCTTGACAAATAGAGGATCTTTCATCTTGCCTTTCCAGGTATGATAGTTACTATCATTCAAACATACCATCTTGATAATATTTGCCTCCATCATTCAAATCGACAATCAACAATAACTTGGCTCTGATACCACTTGTTAGAAAAGACGGACATACAATCAAAGAGCCCAACAGGGTAGCAGCGGAAAATACCCAAGACTAAACTTTTCCTTTCAACTTGAACCAAGAGGAGACAAGAAAAACAAGAAAAATAAAGTAATATGGTAGAAAATTAATTACCACACAAATGCGATAGGGCAAGCATAAAGGAAATCATACAAGCCAACAAATTTACGTGGAAAACCCTTTGGTGTGAAGAGTAAAAAAATTACGGGACTAAACCTCCACTATAATCACCAAAGAGTTATAATATTTCCTCTAAAATGGCATCAAACAAGTGCCAAACAACAAGAAATAATACATAAACAACAGCACCAAACACTCGAGAAATAAAGGAGTGAATGCACAAAAATGCAGTTACTGTTCGGGAATAAAGAACAGGAGCTACAAGCCACCAAATTAAGCTTCGTTAGTTCCTAATGAAAGATTGAGATGAGAGGAACAAGCAGTCCAAAAATCAGCTCAATAGGAAAAGAAACAAAGAGGGAATCGCAATTTGAAGTTGACAGTTGTGGCTGAAATTTAGGTGCGAAAATCAGCTTTGTTTTTCTCTCTTTGGCTGCTGAAAACTCTCTTTTTGTGATGGTGAATTAGACCTAAAAAAATCAATATATATGACCCATAGTAATGGGCCTATGGGAAAAAGTGGGTTGGTCCAAATTGGGCTTCATTTATCCACATAGGAAGGGAAAAAGACCCAATAACCCAACAATTAAGCTCCCCCCCACCCACCCACCCAACACACACACACACACACACATAAATCTTCTATAGTAATATCAATCAAAATTTCTATAAGATCGGCCTTTCTTGATTAGACAATAAAACCCATTTAGCTATTTCCTACAAATCTCTCTTTTTCGGGGTAAAAGTAGAGCGAATGAAGAAAAACTACCATGAATATTTGTCACCCCTTCTCTCCACCTTTCATTCTTTCTATGATTAACCTTTGTATCCTGGTTACTATTTGTCATCAAAGTTGTTTTTTTTCTACATGAACTTCTCCCATGAATTCAATTGATTGAGTCACTAACTTTGCTTTAGATTCACTTCTTCAAACTGTTAAGCTAGACTCAAGATCACATACTTTTAAACATGTTCTCTCGTGTGCTAATGGTGTATTTTTTTGCGAATACATTTATCCCTTATTTGTTTTTGTTGGTGTAATATACCACAATTATAATAATTATAATTGAAACAATAAAATGAACAAATGTGAAGAAAATAAAATAATCTTCTTCGTGGTTGAGTGACACGATCCGAACCAAGGCCTAACCGTGTCGGTATCTCTAGTCCCGTATGGGCCGGAGATAACTCCCTACACCTAACCAAACCAAACACAACACACCCTAAAGTCAGATGAATTCCGAACATATAAAAAAATAGCGTGTGATAGCTTAAGAAAATTTTAATGCATGTCCATAACCAACCACCGACGATCGTCCAAACGACCGACAGACACTGCCCAATAACCATAGTAGTTCAAACAAAGCTTTCTAAGCGATAATCCAAACTAAATATCAATGAAGTGTCGGGACATACCCCCGACTGTAGCTAAAAATAGTAACCTATGGTCTATAACTCAAAAGAGAAACATAATCCTGAAATGGGGCCTTTCGGAGCATGGAAGGTCACCACTTCAAATCGACTCTCGATCAATCCACGATCACTGACTAGGAGAAGTAGAAGTATGGACAAATATTGCATCGTTTGGGAATACAGCATCTAAAGACAATCAGCGGGGTGAACACTAGCATGTAACTCAGGGATAAGTATAACATAACGACATAATCAAAGGTTCAAAATCATTCCAAAATCAATACTCAAAATCAAATGCATAAGCATATGTATATATATCACATGTCGGGATAGAGAATACGGTTTAGCATGCACTTTTAAAATTTAGCCTGGATTGTATAGCTCAACCATCATATAATAGTACCCACGGGCTATATGGGCCCTAGCTCTCACCTTCTGGTCGGGCCCCAGTATGTGTAGCCGTACGAATCGGAAAATAATCTCATATATATGCATATGGGGGACTCGAACATCCCACCATATACTAAGGTGACTTAAGCTCCCGATCATATAATGATTTACGGGAGACTCGAACCTCCCTAATCATGAAATAATGATAATGAGGTGGACTCGAACCTCCCTAATCACTTTGACCCCCGTGTCGGTAAACGTGCTTTCTAGTGTCGGTGATCCGGACCTCCATTTTTACGACTCAACTACAAAACTCTATTTATAGCCTAGATAAAACATTTATCATACAATCTCATTCATGAACCACGTTTCACATTAAGGCATACATTGTCTGTATTGTCATACCAACTACACTTGGAAGATAATACATCATACCAAAACAATTTCTATTAACCTAGGGAGAACAACTCCCTTTGTTCATTAATACAAGGTAGGGGGCACCGACTCCCTTTGCTTATTAAATCACACCATTGTGTTTCAAAAACCTCTTTATATCATGTAATAGTTCAAGACTAGTTCAATTTACAAATTCTCACATTTCTCATAACTCAACACCAGTTTCACACTATGGGTTAAGGCCATAACCATTTCAAAAGTCACAAGTTTGGGAAAATCACAATTCCCTATTTCATCCACCACATGCACCCACAAGTTCAAAATCATATTTAAAGCATCAATAATCGTAATTAAATCATGGAAAAACATTGTTCAACAATAGGCATTCAAACCCACAACCCTTGTTTTCAGAACCAAAGCAATTCTATGTGAATAACACGTTAATATGTATGATTTTATGAAACTAACAATGAGGGAAGAGTCACATGCTTGAAATAGTGAGATGTATTGAGAGGAATCACCCTTGAAAGTCCCTATTGATCAACCTCTTGAAAACTCTAAGTGTTCTTGACCTTGAAGATTGGGAGTATTTGAGAAGTTACTTTGATGTGTTTCTGAGTGCTAATGACACCCTAATGAGGTTATAAGATGTGGGTTTCAAGTTGTGTAAGAGGAGAAATATCTAGAATGCCCTTAACTTAAAAACTAAAAAAGGACCGTCTTTGACTACGAGTCAATCATTGACTCATAACCACTCCTTATGACTCATCACCACGAGCCGTAACTAGGGCAATCTCTAGGACACCATCTACTACTGACCATACGAATCAACCACAAGACTAGTAATGGGACCCTACGACTCGTAGGGTCCATTCGTAATCAACACAAAACCTATTTGGGGTATACACTGGACACCTTTTGACGTACACCCCACAACTCGTACAAATCCCTACGACTCATAGTTAGCCACTCGTAATCAGAGCAGAATCATGCCATAAAATTACATGATTCGGTTACGACTCATCCCAATGACTCATAGGGTAAGTCATAATCAGGGCAGTAGCTCAAAGCTCAAGAAAATTTTGAAGGGACAAAATTTGGGGTGTTTCCATTGTCCCCCACTTGGATCATTCATCCTCGAATGATAGGAAAAGAGACTTATTAGCATAAATTGACTCCACATACCTCTACTCTTACCTTTAACAAAGACAGAAAACAAAAATACAAAGGAAATCACTCTTTTCATTAACAAAATCAGAAAACAAAGATGTCAAGGAATATACATACCTTAAGCACGATTATCTGGAGTGGAAAACAAGAATGGTTACTTGGACATAATGTCCTCTTCGGCTTCCCAGGTAGCCTCTTCTATCTTTTGGTTCCCCCATAGAACCTTTACTAAAGTTACATCCTTCATCAGCAACCGACAAACTTGCCGATCCAAAATTTTAATTGGGACTTCCTCATAAGTTAAGGAATCCAAAAAACCTACCTCCTCCAAAGGAACAACTATCGAAGGATCACCTATGCACTTCCTCAACATCAAAACGTGAAATATCAAAGGAATGGAGCTCAAACTAGAGGGCAATTCAAATTCATAGGTAACATTACCAACCCTCTTCAACCATAAGTACAGACCAACATATCGAAGGTTGACCTGCCCCTTATTACCAAACCACATCACTCCCTTCAAGGGGGATACCATTAAGAATACCTAATCACCACACTAAACTACAATTCCCTTTGCCTCATATCTGCGTAGGACTTTTTGCGACTTTGGGTGGCTTTAAGCCTATATCAAATCACCTCACCTTCTTTATCACTTGGTGAACCAAATCAGGGCTAAATATCTCATCCTCACCAACTTCAAACCACCCGATGGGAGACCTACACCTCCTACCATACAAGGCCTCGACAGAAGACATACCAATACTAGAGTGGTAGCTATTATTATATGCAAACTCTATAAGAGGCAAATGATCAACCCAACTACCACCATAGTCAATCACATAAGCTTTAAGAATGTCATCCAATGTCTAAATAGTCCTTTCCGCTTGTCCATCCGATTGCGGGGGGAAAGTAGTACTTAGGCTCACCTTAGTTCCCAAACCTCTATCAAATGAATGCCAAAGTTATGATGAGAACTGAGTACCACGATATGACATAATAAAATTAGGTGCCCCACACAACTTCAAAATCTCTTTGACGAATAACTTTGCATTATCTTCTACTAGAAAATTAGTCCTCACTGGCAAAAAGTGAGCAGACTTAGTCATCCTATCCATAATGACCCAAATTGAATCAAAATAATTTTGAGATCGAGGAAGATTGATAACAAAATCCATGTTAATCACTTCCCACTTCCATACAGGCAACTCAATTTCTTGATACAACTCTCCGGGCCACAAGTGCTCAACCTTCACTTGTTGATACACCATGCATATAGCCATAAAACTGGCCACACGTCGCTTCATATTGTTCCACCAATAAATCTCCTTAAGATTATGATACATCTTCATCGAACCAGGATGAATGTCATAACGCGGTTCATGAACCTCAGCCAAGATACTATCTCGCAACCCATCTACATCGAGAATACATAATCTGCCTTGGTACCTCTAGATACCTTAGCCACTATTTTCAAAAGCTGCAACCTTTTGTTGTTCCATATCTTCCTTAATCTTAGTTAAGATGAGATCCAATTCCTGTTTCTCCTTTATTTCAGTACTAAGAGAGGACTGGGCCACCTTTTGCACAAACACCCCTCATTATTAGAGTACAAGAGACGAACTCTAAGATTGTCCAAATAGTGAATATCTTTCACCAATTCCCACTTATCCTCATCCACATAAGCTATACTCTCCATTAATAACCTATTAAGAGCATCAATAACAACATTAGCTTTACTTAGGTGGTAATAGAGACTCATGTCATAGTCCTTTAGCAACTCAATCCACCTCCTCTTCCTGAGATTTAACTTATTTTGGGTGAACACATATTGCAGGATCTTATAATCGGAAAAGATATCTACTTGGACTCCATGCAAATAGTGATGCCGACTCTTCAATGCGAACACTATATCCAATAACTCTAATTCATGAGTTGGATAATCCCTCTCATGAACTTTTAATTGCCTCAAATTATAGGCGACCAGCCTACCATACTATATCAACACACAACCATGTCCCACACGGGACGCATCGCAATAAACAATGAATCCATCATTACCTTCAGGCAAGGTTAAAACTAGAGCTGAAGTTAACTTATCTTTTATCTTTTTAAAGCTACCTTCACAAGCATCAGACCACAAGAACATCACCTTCTTTTGGGTCAACTTAGTCAGCGGGGCAGCTATAGTCAAGAAACTCTCCACAAATCTCCTATAGTAACTGGCTATATCCAAGAAGCTATGAATATCAGTTGGAGTCGTGGGACTAGGCCACTTTTTAACTACTACAAATTTCTGCTGATCCACCATGATCCCTTCACTAAAACTGACATAACCCAGATAAGTAACAGCTTCCAACCAGAACTCGCACTTCGCAAACTTAGCATACAAATGCTGATCTTTCAAGATTTGCCACACGATACGAAGATGGTCGGCGTGATCCGCCTTACTCTTAGAGTACACCAAAATATCATCAATGAACACTATGATGAACAAATCTAAGAACTGATGGAACACTCGATTCATGAGATCCATAAATACCGCTAGGGCATTATCAAACCAAAAGAAATGACTAGGAACTCACAGTGACCATACTGAGTTTGGAAATTAGTGTTAGGGATATATACCTCCCTAATCTTTAGCTGATGATAACCCGACCGAAGATCAATTTTAGAGAAACACGTAGCACCTTAAAGCTGGTCAAAAAAATCGTCAGTTCGAGGAAAAGGATACTTGTTCTTTACCATAACCTTATTCAACTGGCGTTAATTGATGCACATCCTAAGGGAACCATCCTTATTACACATGAAAAAAACTGGAGCACCCCACAGAGACATACTAGAATGGATAAAACCCTTGTTAAAGAGGTCTTTCAATCATTCCTAAAGCTCCTTCAACTCAGCTAGAGCCATTCCATAAGTAGGGATGGAAATAGGACGAGTGTCCAGAAAAAGGACAATCACAAATCAATCTCCCAGTCAGGAGGGATACTAAAAAGATCTTCATGAAAAACTCGGGGAATTCATTAACCATAGGAACACATTATAAAAAGGGACCTTTTAAGCTAGAATCTTTAACCCAAACCAAATGATAAAGACATACCTTGGAAATCAAATTTTGGGCTTTAAGAGATGATATGGATCTTTCCTTAGGAACAAGAGATCCCTTTTTCCACTCAATAACCGGCTCATTAGGGAATTTAAACATGACCTTATGGGTTTGACAATCAAAGGAGGCACAACATGAGTGTAACCAGTCTATCCCTAATATGACATCAAAATCAACCATGTCTAACTCTTTCAGATCTACTAGAGTTTCTCTACCACCAACAGATACCACACAACCCATATAGACTCTTTTAGCAACCACAGAGTCACCCATCGGGGTAGAAATAGAAAAGGGATTAGGGATACACTCGGAAATGAAACAAAAATATATAGCTACATATGGGGAAACATAAGAAAGAGTAAACCTCATATAAAGCAAGCAATACACATCAGGAGAGAATATTCATAGCATACTAGTGACGACATTGGGAGATGCCTCTAATTCTTGGAGGGTAGTAAGAGCATACAAGCGATTTCAGCCAATGCCAGTACTAGAAGTAGAAGCAGCACCCTTTAGTGCATGAGCTGATGAAGTGGCAACAAGAATCTTATTTTCTCCTGAAGCAACCTTAAAAATACAATCCCTCTGCAAGTGACTAATCTGACCATATTTAAAATACATGTTCCTATCCTCTTCACAAAACCTATGGTGCACCTGCTCGCAGAATCTACAAGAAGGATATGATGGAGTAGACTGAGCCCCACCAGCCTGAGATTGGGCACCCTATTCCCCAAACCCACTATCATACTAAGAATGATGATCACCCGACGGTTTTGGATAAGGAGCACTAGCCATAGAGTAGGAACCAAAACTCTCCCACTTTCTTATACCACTTTTCACCATCTCTACCACTCTACTGCTGACATCTACCCTGATCAGAAAATCTAAACTTTGTATTTTACCTTTCCCCTATCTCCACCTACTTTTTCTTCTCTTTCTCAACCAGCTACATATACACAACCAAGGTAGCCTTACTCTCTATAATCAAATAACAGGATAACCCAGAAGTAAATTTCCTCATTCTAGCCCTCATGATAAACACTAACTCAGGAGCATACCAGGACAACTGAGGGAATTTCAAGGTATACTCTTTGACCGTCATCCTACCTTACTTCAGATTAACAAACTCTTCTGCTTTTGTCTCCCTTAACTCCTGAGGAAAGAAGTGGTCCAAAAAAGCACTAGAGAAATCATCTCACAATGCAAATTCGGCATCATCTCCCCTAGACTATTCCCATTTCTCATACCATTAGTACGCTATATCTTTCAGTTGATAGGCATCGAATTCCACACCCTCCATATTAGAAACATGCATCACATGAAAGATGTTTTCCATCTCATCGATAAATTTCTGAGGATCTTTCTCAACTTTAACATCAGTGAAAATAGTTGGACTCAACCTCATAAACTAGCTAACATATGTGATCTCAGAAGATGGAGTAACAGAAGCTACATGCTCAAACTTAGAAGCTACTAATTGAGCCAACATATGAATAGATTGATGAAATTCTACATTCGAGACATCAGATGTAGAACTTAGGTCACAAATCGTAAGGTCTGGGTACGAGTCGTGGCTTGAGTAGTAGTAACAAACCCATTTTCATCCTTTACTACCCATATTACGACTCCCAGATAATAACCCGTAGTGAGACATCATGAGTCATAATCTGGACAACTTTGACAATACTTCAGTTTTTTGCTATAATGTAACACCCCAAATATGGAACCCAGAATGCTACACGATGCTCATGACCCTGAAGGACCACAAGCTAACCCATGACTGATATTTGTACCAGTATACTGCATAACATATCGTATAATGAAAAAATATTAACTGGAAGGCAATAAGGTTCAAAACTGTAGCATAAGATCTAATAAATCGTAACATATGGATTGGGTATGGACTACCCAAAACAAAGCTGAAATAAGCTATATGAACATATTGTAGTCTGAAAAGCCTCTAAACATAACTGTCTGAATAAGGAGTTGATGGGACATGTCCCTAACTAACTCCAACTAATAAATTAATTAATGAGATATTAAAATAATGATCATGTTCTCGAAAGATGAGGACTCACTTCTAACTCTGACCGCTGACACTGGAATCTACTGATGCTCTGGAGATCAAGTCTCTGAACCTATAGTATAATACACCATAGCACAAATACGTAAGTACTTTGAATGTACTGGTATGCATGTGAGGTAGGCATGCATGGGGTTCATATGCATAAATAATACTGGTTGACTGACTAATATAAGCGTGAGAATACATGTAAACATACATAGTAATTATAGCTGAAATCGTGATAACGTGAGTTTACTGATAACTAACATGACTAATGAATGAGTTTTGATGACTGATATAATATAAAACATAAGTGACTATATCTGACAATCTTGAATCTGATGGAACTAGCTGAGTTCCGTACTAAATCTGAGTTGATTGTATCTGTCAGTTCTGAATTCTGTAAAACTATCTGAGTTCTATTATTGAGACTGATTGGCTATATCTGACAGTCCTGGTTCTGTAACTTGAAACTGTGGGAAGTAGTTATCTAACCAATATGCCCCAAATAATGCATTATAACTGAATTGGGGTCCAATTTGTGCCCTGATTGGAAGGGTGTTAATACTGCACCATTAGTAAGGACAACATATGAGTGACCCTCAACTAGTAGGTTACTCTAATGAGAACGGTGGGAACCCTCAACTAGCAGGTTAATCCACCTTATCTGCCCTTAACTAGCAGGTATTATGTCTCAACCTATGCTGGCTACGTAGTTATGGAATGCAAGGATTTCTCCTAAGAATCACACCCTCTACTAGCAGGTGAGTTCCCATCCTTGAGTTCACTTGGTGCTAATTTCTACTCCCATCTGAATAGACACTGAACATGGGTTACTGAATTGAACTGGACAGAGTTAACTGAGTTTCGTTGACCGACAGAATATTACTGAGATTACTAAGTTTTCCTAACTCATGAGACTGACTGAATTCTACTAAACATAGGTTGACTAAGAATATCTTGGAAACATGACATTGGCTCTAGGCATACAGCTAAATTATCGGGTACAAGTACCCCCAGGACTCGATGGAAGAAAACTGCCAAAGCCTGATTTTCTTGAATACATGACCAACATCAACAATCCATAATATAATAAGTTGGGGATTTCACGATGTACATGGTTATCATACTATCTAACATGGACGGGAATGCTTATAATCATATCATATTCTCATGTTCTAAAATCATGAGCATTCCAACAACATACACATTTCACGATAATAGCATGAAAACCATATAAACATAAGAGGATGACAAGCATATCACATTTAGTTTATTTTTTGGACTATAAGGCATGATTTATACTTTTCCAAGCATGTTATCAAACACCTTGCATACAGAATTTAGGGCATAGGTGAAATCACCAGATTACACATCATAAGCAACTAAATTCATGGATTTTATCTTGCATTTTAACATAATATCATATAAAGAAAAAGAAAGATTCCAACTTTGAAATCAATCAACGTCAACAACATGATTACAAATAACCCACAACATAAATACCATGATTTATAGATAAAACAAGGTTCTTGATCTTCATGGATGGAAGGAATACATGAATGAACACTGTGCATACCTTGATTTATAAATACACGAAGATTGACAGAGGAAATTCTTGATTTTAAATCTTCTATGAAAAGCCCAAGGTTTCTCTTGAGAGGTTTTTGAGAGAAGAGAGTATAATTTAGGTTTCCAATAGCTGAACTTCATGTTAAAGGGCTTAAATAGGGGTGGGAAATTGATCTTTTTAACCCTGGATGCATCTTTTATTTTCAGTGAAAATTTCCAAAATTGGACCCCTGGCGCGATGCGGCGCTATCGCGTCGTGTCACTGGAATTTGACAACTAGGAAATTGAGGGGTGGCGCGATGCGGAGCCATCGCATTGCCACTTCCTTTGTGACCTGGAAGTTTGGAGCGATGCGGGGGAAATTGCGCTGAGACACTGGAAAAGGACAATTGCCATTTATCTTGTGGCGCGGCACGCCACTGACTAATATGGCCCTATTTTACGATAGGAATTTGAAATAGTCATAACTTCTTACCCGATTATTGTATTTAAGTGAATCTTATATCGATGGAAATCTTTTTGATTTCCCACGTGACAAAAAGTGAAAATCTTAAAAATACCACATGTACAAAGGAGGATTAATCTTTCAAAGTAAGTTTCTAATATTTTTTTTGATGATTTTAAGCTAGGAAAGAGTACGGGTTATTACAATATTTCCCTCTTGAGAACATTCGTCCTCGAATGAAACTAAGAGTGAGGGGAATAACATAAACCAACACACATACTAAACATGGATAACTAGAACATGACCTCATGGACAACATAACTGATAACTAAACATATCACACTGGACATGCATATCTGATGCATGTGTAACTGATTCATGAATGCATGACTGAGTGTTCTGAGGAACTAAGTTTCTCCCAATGAGAATGCATGTATGATGCATAATTATATAACTAAACTGATACATGAATATATGACTGAATATACAATGGTACTTGATACCAAGTTTGTGATGAACATTGAACATGAAATGGAGTAAGATTAAGGAGAACTGTTACCTTGAGCTTGATCTGAGTTGGTGAAGAAGAGGTGAGGATATTTATTATGCATGTGTACTTCTGCTTCCCAAGTAGCTCCCTCGACGGACTGATTTCTCCAAAGAACTTTAACTAGAGGGACTTCTTTGTTCCTCAGTCTACGAGTCTGATAGTCTAGGATTTCGACTAAAATCTCCTCATAAGAGAGACTGTTCTGAACAACAATGCTCTGAATAGGGACTATAACTGCTGGGTCACCTATGTACTTCTTGAGCAAAGAGACATGGAAGACTAGATGAACTGAAGCTAGATCTGAAGGAAACTCGAGCTCATAAGTTACTTTGCCAAAGCGACTGAGAATTTTAAAGGGACCGACATATTAGGGACTAAGCTTTTCCTTCTTGCCAAACCTATTCTCTCCCTTCATGGGAGAGATCTTGAGGTAGACATAGTCACCAATATCGAACTCGAGATCCTTTCTGCGCACATCTGCATAAGACTTCTGCCGGCTTTGAGCAGCCCGAAGTCTTTCTCTTATAAACTGGACTTTTTCTAAAACATTGAATACTAAGTCAAGCCCTATAACTGAGTCCTCACTAACTTTGAACCAACCGATTGGAAATCTACACCTCCTACCATAGAGAGCTTCGAATAGAGTCATCCGAATACTAGAATGATAACTATTATTTTATGCAAACTCAATCAAAGGCAAGTAGTCATCCCAACTACCCTTGAAATAAATTGCACATGCCCTTAGAATATCTTCTAGGGTCTGAATGGTCCTTTCTTCTTAACCATCTGTATGAGGATGGAAGGTTGTACTGTGATGAACTTGAGTACCAAGACACTTTTGGAATGCTTTCCAGAAGTGACAGGTGAACTGGGTACCTCTATCTGAGATAATGGATAACGAAACACCGCGCAATCTGACCAACTCTCTAATATAGAGTTTGGCGTAATCCTTGACTAAATAAGAGGTATGGACTGGATGGAAATAAGTTGATTTGGTCATCCTGTCTACAATGACCCAAACTGAATCATGCTGATGACGAGTTTGAGGCAAACCCATCACGAATTCCATGTTCACTTCTTCCCACTTCTAAGTAGGAATATTGAATATCTGCATAGGACCACTAGGATTCTGATGCTCTATCTTAACCTACTGACGTGTAGAGCACTTAGCCACAAAATCTACAATATCTCTCTTCATCCCACTCCACCAATAGATCTCCCATAAGTTACGGTACATCTTTGTGGACCCTATATGAATAGAGTAGCGCGTACCATGTACTTCTGCATGAACTTGCTGCATCAAGTCATCTACAGCTGGAACACACAGATGACCCTGACAACAAAGGACACCATCTCTCCCTTGGGAGAAAACCTCTACTTTCTGATCCTTGACTGACTCTTTCAACTTAACAAAGCTGGGATCTCTATCTTGCTTTTCTTTCACCTCAAAAACTAGAGATGATTCTGAACTACCCTGAACCCATATATCGCCTTTTTCTATATCGACCAAGCGAATGCCTAGTATGGAAAGCTAATGGACTTCCTGGGCTAGCTTTTTCTTACTGTCCTCGACATGAGAAATACTACCCATACACAGTCTACTAAGAGCATCGGCCACTACATTGGCCTTGCTTGAATAATAAAGAACACTCATGTCATTATCTTTCAAGAGCTCTAACCACTTTCTCTGACGAAGATTTAGATCTTTCTGAGAAAAGACATACTGAAGGCTCTTATGATCTGTGAACACATATACATGAACACCATATAGATAATGCCTCCAAATCTTTAAGGCAAATACTACGGCTTCTAATTCAAGATCTTGAGTTGGATAATTCTTTTTATGAGGTTTAAGCTATCTGGAGGCATAGGCTATGAGCTTACCATGTTGCATGAGGACATAACCCAAACTTACTCTGAATGCATCACAGTATACTATGAACCCATCTGAACCATCTGGAAGATCTAGGACTAGAGTTGAGGTGAGTTGAGTCTTCAACTCTTGAAAACTCTTCTCACAAGGGTCTGAACACTGAAACTTGACTTTCTTCTAAGTCAATCTATATATAGGGGATGCAATAGAAGAAAAATCCTTCAATAAACCATCTGTAATAGCCATCCAAACCTAAGAAACTCCTGATGTCTGATGGAGAGACAGGTCTAGGCTAGTTTCTTACCACTTTGGTCTTTTGAGGATCTACTCTAATTCCATTACCCGAAATGATATGACCAAGGAATGCTACTGACCTTATCCAAAATTCGCACATACTGAAATTCACTAATAACTAATGATTTCTGAGAGTCTAAAGTACAATTCTAAGATGGTTTACATGATCATGCTCACTGCGGGAATGTACTAGAATATCATCTATGAAGACTATGAAGAACATGTCTAAGTACTTCTTAAACACACGGTTCATCAAGTCCATGAAAGCTACTGGGGCATTGGTCAGACCAAAGGACATAACTAGGAATTTGAAATGACCATACCGGGTACGAAAGGCTATTTTTCGAATGTCACATTCTCTGACTCTAAGCTAATGGTAGCTTAATCTGAGGTCTATCTTAGAGAAATAACTGGCACCCTGAAGTTGGTCAAACAAGTCATTGATTCTGGGAAGTGGATACTTGTTCTTGACCGTGACTTTATTGAGTTGACGGTAATCTATGCATATTCTGAGAGAATCATATTTTATGCATATGAATAAGACTGGTGCACCCCACGGGGAGACACTGGGTTTGATGAAACCTTTATCTAAGAGATCCTTCAACTTCTCTTTTAATTCCCTAAGTTCTGCGGGTTCCACTCTGTATGGCGGAATATATATAGGCTGAGTATCTAGAAAAAGATTAATACCAAAGTCTATTTCCCTTTTAGAAGGAATTCCTAGAAGATCTTCGGGAAATACATTTGAATACTTATTCACTACGGAGACTGATTCAAGATTGGGAGTTTTGGAACTAGTGTCCTTAACTCGAACAAGGTGATAGACACACCCCTTAGATATCATTTTTCGTGCCCGAAGGTAGGAAATAAGTTGTTCTCTGAAAATGGATACACTACTCTTTCAGTCTAGGACGGGTTCATTTGAAAACTGAAACTGGACTTTTCTGTTTCTACAGTCGACTGTGGCATAGCAGGAATGAAGCCAATCCATACCGATAATGAAATCAAAATTAGTCATCTCTAATTCGACTAAGTCTACTAAAGTGACCTTCTGAAATATCATAATCGGGAAGTTCCTATATACCCACCGGGCTATGATGGTTTTACCCACTGGGGTAGAGACTGAAAAGGGCTCTTCTATAATTTTGGGACTGGTTTCAAAATCGCCTGCTATATAGGGAGTAATAAAAGACAAAGAAGCTCCTGGGTCTAGCAAAGCATAAACATGCACATGAAAGATCTGTAACGTACCAGTAACCACATCAGGAGAATTTTCCTGATCTTACCTGGATTGAAGAGCATAAATTCTATTTGGGCGTTTCCCACTAACAGCACTGAAGGTGGCACCCTGCTGATTCAGGCGATCGAACTGAGCTGAGGAATGGTTTTATTGATCCTTTGGACCTGACTGTGGACAATCTCTAACTCTATGGCCTGGCTTGCACACCCGAAACAAGTATGACTTCCATCTCTGCAAGTGCCCTGGTGGTTCTTGCCATAAGTTTAACAAAGAGGATAGGTGCGGGCACTGCTAACACTGCCCTGAGACTTTGAGCCTAACGCTCTATCTTTGTTACCCTCTCTGAACTTATGAACTAGAGCTCTAGCTAAAGAAGGAGATGGAACTGATGACTTAGGACAAAACTGAGAATGGTTTCCTCCTTATGATTTAGGCTGAGAAAAGTTAAAACTACCTGTCCTTTCTCTCTTATTCTGCCTCTCCCTTATCTTAATCTTTTGCTCCTCTATCTGCTGAGAATGAGTCATGAGCCTGGATTAAGTTATGTCACTATTCATCATGACAGATCTGCACTCATTAACCACGCTATCATTCACCCCTGAAATGAACTTACTCATCTTGGTCATGCTATCTGCAATCACATGAGGGGCATATCTATATAATTGAGTAAACTTAAGAGACTACTTATTCACCGTCATGTTGCCTTGCTTGAGGTTGATGAATTCGAACACCATAGCTTCTCTAAGCTCTAGGGGAAATAATCTATCAAGGAAATTAGAAGTAAGCTCCTCCCACTCAACAGAGTCTGCATCCTCTGGCCTTTCCGACTTCCACTGTTTAAACCAAGTGTGAGCAACATCCTACAACTGATATGAAGCTAGCTCAGCACTTTCAACAGGAGTAACCCCCATGATTTCTGTAACCTTCTGAACTTGATCTAGGAATTTTTTAGGGTCTTTATCTGACTTAGACCATAAAAAGGATGGAGGATTCATTCGGGTGAAGTCCCGAATTTTGGCTGCAGCTGAATTGGCCACTGGGTTGGCCTGAACGATAGTTGGTCATTCATTCTAAGTAGCAACTGACTGAGCAGGAGTAGTGAGTGCAGCTCTGAGCTCTGTATGAGAAACATGTTCGTCCAAAGGTTCTTCGGGCTGAGGGGCTGACTAATTCCCATTTCTTCTTTTGGGAGGCATGTTCTGTAGAAAAAAGGAAGAAATGTATTAGACTGAGAAATTGACTTGAGATTATGCTCACTGGCATGACATGAATACTAGAAGAAGGGAAATTATTCCTAAACATCTTATAGCCTCCTGCACATAAATGTGGCGTGCAACAAACCCATGTACAAGACTCTACTAGATGTGGATTTCAGACTTCCTAAGACTTTATTGAACCTTAGGCTCTGATACCAAGTTTGTAACGCCCCAAATCTGGCACCCGGAAATGCTACACGGTACTTATAACCCTGAAGGACCACAAGCTAACCCATGACTGATATGTGTACCTGTATACAGTATAACATAAATTATAATACAGAAACATAAACTGGAAGGCCATAAGGTTCGAAATTGTAACATAAGATCTAATAAATCGTAATATATGGATGGGGAATGGAATACCCAAAACAAAGCTGAAATAAGCTATCTGAACATACTGTAGTCTGAAAAGCCTTTAAGCATGACTGTCTGAATAAGGAATTGATGGGACATGTCCCCAAATAACTCCAACTAATAAATTAATTATTGAGATATTAAAATAATGATTGTGTCCTTGAAAGATGAGGACTCACATCTAACTCTTACTGCTGAGATTGCAATCTACTGATGCTCTAGAGCTCGTGTCTCCGAACCTATGGTATAAGAAACCATAGCGCAAATGCATCAGTACTTTGAATGCACTGGTATGCATGTGAGGTAGTCTAAATGCATGGGGTTCATATGCATGAACAATACTAACTAACTGACTAATATGAGCGTAGGAATACATGCATACATACATAGTAACTATAACTGCAATCGTGATAATGTGAGTTTACTGATAACTAACATGACTAATGAATGAGTTCTGATAACTGATATTACTGATAACATCAGTGAATGTATCTGACAGTCCTGAATCTGATGGAACTAGATAAGTTTTGTACTGAATCTGAGTTGACTGTATCTGACATTCCTGAATTCTCTAGAACTATCTAAGTTCTATTATTGAGACTGATTGGCTGTATCTGACAGTCCTGGTTCTGTAACATGAAACTGTGGGAAATAGTTATCTAACCGACATGCCCCAAATGACCCATTATAGCTGAATTGGGGTCCAATCTGTGCCCTGATTGAAAGGGTGTCAATACCGCACCACTGGTAAGGATAATATGTGAGTGACCCTCAACTAGTAGGTTACTCTAATTCCAACAGTGGGAACCCTCAACTTGCAGGTTAATCCACCTTATCTACCCTCAACTAGCAGGTATGATGTCTCAACCTACGCTGGCTATGTAGTTCTGTAATGCAAGGATTGCTCCTAAGAATCACACCCTCTACTGGCAGGTGAGTTCCCATCCTTGGGTTCACTCGGTGCTAATTTTTACTCCTATCTGAATAGACACTGAACTGAGCTAGAATGAGTTAATTGAGTTTCATTGACAGATAGAATATTACTGAGATTACTGAGTTTTCCTGACTCATGAGACTGACTGAATTCTACTGAACATGGCTTAAATGAGAATATTTTAAAAACATGACATTGGCTCTAGACATACAGCTAAATTATTGGGTATAGGTACCCCTAGGACTCGACGAAAGGAAATTGATAAAGCCTGACTTTCTTGAATACATGACCAACATAAACAATCCATAATCTAATAAGTTGGGGATTTCACGAAGTACATGGTTATCATACTATCTAACATGGACGGGAATGCTTATAATCATATCATAATATCATGTTCTAATATCATGGGCATTCCAAAAACATACACATTTCACAATGATAGCATGGAAACCATATAAACATAAGAGGATGGCAAGCATGTCACATTTAGTTTATGTTTTAGGCTATAAGGCATGATTTCTACTCTTCCAAGCATTTTATCAAACACCTTGGATGCACAATTTACGACATAGGTGAAATCATCATATTACACATCATAAGAAACTAAATTCATGGATTTTATCATTCATGTTAACATAATATCATAAAATGAAACAGAAAGATTCCAACTTTGAAATCAATCAACATCAACAACATGATTACAAATAATCCACAACATAAATACCATGATTTATAGATAAAACAAGGTTCTTGAGCTTCATGGATGGAAGAAATCCATGAATGAACACTGTGCATACCTTGATTCGTAAACACACGAAGATTGACGGAGGAAATGTTTGATTTTGAATCTCCTATAAAAAGCTCTAGGTTGTTCTTGAGAGGTTTTTGAGAGAAGAGAGTATAATTTAGGTTTCTAATAGCTGAACCTAGTGTTAAAGGGATTAAATAGGGATGGTAAATTTACCCTTTTAACCCTAGAAGCATCGTTTAATTTCAGTAAAATTTCCCAAATTGGACCATTGGTGCGACGCGGCGCTATCGCGCCGTCTCACTGGAATTTGACAACTGGGAAATTGAGGGATGGAGCACCGCGGAGCCATCCTGGTTCCACTTCCTTTATGACCTGGAAGTTTGGTGTGACACGAGGGAAACCACACTGAGAAACTGGAAAAGGACAATTGCCATTTTAGCTTGTGGCGCGGTATTATATATAACTTTTCACCCCGATATAAATTAAGAAAAAATGGGTATCATTGGAAAGCTAATTTAATTATCTATCTGATGGTGGATATTTAGATAAAAAATTCTAATTACACCAATAGTTATGCTAGTTAGATCTTTAGGTTGCCACATCAATCTATCCCAAATACACTCCTATGATATTTTTAAGTCCTAGTATGTATGGGTAAATAGTTTTTTCTATTTCAATTAGGATTTGATTTCTAGGGTTTCTTGTAATCTATAAATATCCTTTAGGCTTTGTTTAGTTCATTTATTCATTCATTATTTTTTTCACATATTGATTCAGAAGGAAGCCTTTGGGGCCAAATTCGCAAACATCTTATTGTTCTTGGTTACTTATTCAATTTAAGACTTTGGGATATATTATTTCATTATTGTGAGATTAATTTTGTAATTTTGTTTGTGAATTCCATGATTAATCTCTTAACTATGAGCAACTAATTCCCTTAGCTAGGGGTTGTGGGAACCCTGGCAGATTAATAAAGTAGAGGAAGTGCCAAGTTGTTCTAGCTAAAGATTCTTGCTTGTATTATGATTTCCTTCGCTTTAATTATTTTCTTAACGGTTGCAAAAGTTATGAACCCGCCTGTATTCACTACTTATTTCAAAAGAGAGTTAGATATTAGGAAAAGAAGATTACAACGGTGATTCGAGGCTACCAACCCTCATCTAATTAACTTGAAACCCAAAAGGTAATAGTTAACTAGTATCCAGGATAAGAGTTAGTAAGTCGAAATCCCAAAACTCAAAAGGTAAAGGGTGAAATCCATCAACTAGTCCAAAAGATAGTTGATGGTACATAACTTATTAGATCCTGCATGCTAGGTATCAGAATAGTTCGACGGTACACGATAAATCTATGAGGTTGAGAAGCCAATGGAACATAAGTCTATTGTTCGTCTTAGATTATTTACAACCAAGAGCAACCAATTATTTTCCCTTTTTATTAATTCAACAAATCCCACTTTTTAGTTTTTCGCACTTCCTGGTGATTTCAACGAGTTTGAGAAGAATTTTCTGACTATTCCCTGTGGGATCGACCCCAACCTAGTTGGGTTACTATATTTGATAAAGACCTTTTTATCCTTCTAAGTAGGGGTATTTGGGTGACATTACTCACCCCTTAATGTTCTGGACAATGATGAACTAACGGATTTGAGGTCAAATCCTTCTCAAGATGGAGAGGATGATATGATTCTGAGCTCTTTAAGATCTCTTGCAAGTTCCTTAAGACATCTTACTAGAAATCAAGATAAAGAGCTACAAGTCTTGTTAGCTATGTTCGCCAAAAGAGAGATGTTAAAGCTTGTTTTGATACCTACCAAGGGATTCTATGTGTAGAGGATCGAGACGGGGGACCAATATGACGACGAGGGCTATGGACTTCACTAGTTTGGTATGACTAGAGGTGCAAAGGCCTACCACTATAGTGACTGACCATCCCTAGGATCATCCTAAGAAGCCCAGGTCAGTTGCACACTAGTTGGGGGCGACAGCAGAAGGGATTGACCATCCCAGCTGTGAATGGTTGTCCCAATGGCCATCCTAGCTGGGTAGATTAGTCAACTTATGGGATTTTTATTTTTTAATGATGAGATCACTCTTGGTCCTTGTGGGAACTATAAATAGAAACCCCTAGGGTTAATATCATTAGTTTTTGTTGAATATTTAATGAATATTGCATATTAGAGTATGATTGGTGAACTTGTATTGGATGATTGGTTAGAAATGGAGGTTTTGAGGGTGTTGAATCTCTCTTAGTTCATGTAAGAGTATTGGTGTTTGAATTTATTGGATTAAGGGTTTTTGATTTTGAAACACTTAATAGTTCTTCATTTCTTATATCTTTTCATGTCAATCTACCTATTGTCTATCATGAATGTATTATAATTAGTTTCCATAGTTAGTTCCTTGTTTACATAGCTTGGATCATATCACATTTGATGAAATATAATATTTGTTTTGGCTCTAAATATTATCAACTTTTGATCACACAATTTCTAGTAAAACAAGGTATCAAAGTAGACAATAAACAACACCAGCAACAACTTATTACATGCTCCATATTGAGCTCAAACCAACACTAACACCAACTTCATAAATATGCTCCATATTGAGCTAAAAGAAACACCAATAATAGCTTCATAAATATACTCCATAGTGAGTTCAAAGTAACACCAATAATAACTTCATAAATATGCTCCATATTGATCTCAAATCAACACACCAATAACTTTATAAATATGCTCCATATTGAGCCCCAATTAACACAAAAATAAATTTTCATCAATATGCTCCATATTGAGCTCAAAGTAACACTAAACATTAACATAAAAAACATGCTCCATGAGCTCAAAATTTTCATAATGCTTCTAAAAGAACCTGTCTTAATAGGCTTCAAAAATAAAAGAACCAAATTATTTACTACTATGCACTAGTAGCAAATATAAACTAAAAAACCAGATTGTTTACTTTTATGCATTAGTAGTAGATCTAAATAACAAGATAAATTAATTTTTGGGTACCATACGTTACACAAGAAAAATCTCAACACACCATCAAAATAAACTACTTCTTCTTATTTTGGATTACCATCTGCTGCAATTGATTGTTGGTGAAAACATCTTTATTTTTTCATTTCAAGCCTCTAGTCTTATAACCAAGATCAACCCCTGTAGAACTTGCATACTTGTAAGTTATACAACTTTGAGTATCATTTGGCTTAATCTCTCATACTGTTTTTTGAAAAAGAAGAAGAAACAATAATCAATATATGTACTTTCTTTTTGATAGAAACAATGTTTGAGTTAACTTACATTCAGTATTTTGGTTCCACTTGCACTTGTGTGGATGCCAAATCCATCATTCTCTGACCTTTTTGATCCACCTTTATTAACATATTTTATGGTTGCAACTCTTTCTCTCTTTTACCCAACAATTTCTCTATTTTTAAGCGGTAGTTGACTGTTGATTCCTTCTATAATAGGGACCCTTGTATCACCACAAAAACTAGATCTTGCAACTTCCTTCAAGATCCTAACTCTTTTTGTATCACCATAAACTGTTATTGAAGATACAACTTGACTTATGCTAGTTTGTGCGGATTTCTTTGAGCTTCTTGGTGCAGGTTGACTTGAGCTACATTTGGCTGATTTTTTTAGGTTGAAGTGGAGGTTGGCTTGAGCTTTTACGCTGACAACTTACTTGTGAACTTTGACCATTAAAATGAAACTCTTGGATATGTACTTGTGCATTTGGATCAGGAATCTATAAACTCATACACAACGGTTGATAAATTGAATAATCAACATTAAAAATTAACTTCTAAAATCAAGTAAAAAGTTATTGTTTTACCTTGTAAATATCCTCTGATATGGCTTTGTTGATGACACTTGGAATATGTTATTTTCACCCCTTGTTTGGACAACTTTTCATATTTCTTCCTTGGTTCATCTTTATGTCTTCTTCTATTTCTTATAGGCCTGCCAGACATTTTCTTAGGTTCAGGGGGCTCAATCCTTGGATTGTTTGTCGCAGGACATATTTTTATATTGGATATTAGTTGTATAATGTAACTATAAGCTTTCATGAAGGTTTTCTTTTTATACCAATGCTCTACATAAGGTTCAAGCTCTTTTTCAAAATGATTCAAAGTAAATAGCTTATTGGCAAGAAATGCCTCTCAACTGTCAGGTTCTACAACTACATACCCTATTAGTCAAGTTCACTTTATGCCTATACTTCCCTTCTCCAATCTCAAATCCAACATCAGTATTTCAATGCACCTTGCAAGCCCCAGTCCTGTCCTTATTCTTCTCCAATGGAAGTCTAGCCATTGGTGCAATATCAAATATCTAAGTATTGGCAAACTTAACATATCCATTATTCTAGTCATGATTTTTCTCCTAATTTTCTCCAACATGGTAATGAAAGATTTGTGTCTAGGAACTAAGATCCATGAATTAAAGGTCCCACACATGCTATTTTCAAAAATATCACACTTACAATCTTCTTTAAAGAATGACCTAACATATGACTCCCTAGGATAATGAAATAAATAACCAATAATATCCTTACCTTGCCTAACAAGTTGGCTCATGTAATCAAGTTCCTCTTCAAACTTCACTTTAAAACTTGCCATTGAACATCTCCAAAATAGTTTTCTCTTTCTTCTCCCTTCCAATCTTAACTCCAGTTAAACCAGATGTGTCTAGCACATCTTCTAACTTCAGCATTTGGTAACAACCCCAAAACAGTAGCATGAAAACCCTACAAACAAAAAATAGTTAAAGTACTTGACATAGAAATAAAGTATTTCAAATAATTGAAAGTTAAAAAAACTTGAATATTACCTTTTGCATATCAGCCATCACAGTAATACCTACTCCAATACCCAACTTCAGATTTTTTTTCAAATAGTTGATAAAAAAACCAACTATGCTTGGTTTTCTTGGTCACAACAGCCCATGCTATAGGAAATATCTGATTATTTCCATTATCTCCCAT
Source organism: Capsicum pubescens (assembly GCA_030864215.1). Taxonomy (NCBI): domain Eukaryota; kingdom Viridiplantae; phylum Streptophyta; class Magnoliopsida; order Solanales; family Solanaceae; genus Capsicum; species Capsicum pubescens. The sequence goes on from CM061538.1 coordinate 104,352,921, forward strand.
AGCTAGTAAAAGTTCACCCTTACAAACACCATTTAAGAAACATCCATCAAACCTTATAATTATTTTACATTCTTTCATTCATTATTTCTTCTATGTAGCAAGACAAACATAGAGATACACAAACAAATTTTTACTTGGGACAGTTTCTATATTTATTCTCAGCAAAACACAACTACCAGGATTATTTTATCATCTCAGTATAATCACATAATCTTGCAAACTTCAAGTTTTAATCCCCCATGGAATCTCTTAGAACCTATAATCTAGCCTTATAACAAATTTTTCTACCCACATATAATCTCAATTTCTTAGCACAGTTTTTGTATTTCCCAAATCCTCAAAGATGGTTGTTTAATTATTTTATTCCTAAATCTGTTAGCGATAAATTTAGTTGTACACATCTTGTTCTTGTTTAATGATGTGTACTTATGTACTAAATTATAGTTCTTAATTAAGAAATCACCAGAACCTCTATCAATCGCACCATGACACAATCAATTGTATTTTGGCTTGAATTTGCACTTAGCCCTCACTTTATAAGCTTCATTAGGTTTTAAAATAATTTGAACTTTGTTTTCTACGGTATACCTCCCTAAAGCTTTTCTAAATTCCTTAAGACTATTAAAAACCATACCAAGTTCAAAAATAACAACACCACAAACATCATCTAATATGATTTTACTACTCCTTCTTCTCCTAGGTAAATCAACACTTACAACAACATTTTTACTTACCAAATTAGTTCTATCAATCTATCACAGTCTGAACTATCAATGTGCTCTTCATCACCTCCTAATCTACATACATAGTTATCTTTCTTATTTCTTTTAATGTCTTGAAAAGATTTTTCAATACCAACGTTAGCTACCAGTATTTATTTTCTTAGTTTTAATTTTCTTCTTGGATTTTTTTGCTTCTACTTTCATCCTTAAAGGCTTTCAACTCTTTATCAATGTCTAAACCATCCTCATCAGGGATTTCACCATTTGATTTAGTAATAGGCAGATCTAATTCATTACCATTAAGATCTTCATTAAGACCCCTATCCTCATTACCATCACTGCCTATATCATTTTAATCCTTACACTCTAGCCCTTATTAAAAAAAAGAATGATGTGACACAACCTCAAGCTCTTCATCAATGATATAAATAACAAACACATCAAGATCGTCATTATCTTTTAAGTCCTTCACAAAGTCTAATAACTGACTATCAGAAGTAATTTGAACTAACTCACCACCATTTATATGTTGATAGTACAACCCCTTAATATTTGAATACCCAAGATCTTTGGTGTAGAAAAGAAACTCAATAAGACTGTAGTGGTCTTTATCAATAGCAACAACAATGATATCTACTTCACCTTTATAAAAAAGCTTAGAGTTGACTATAATAGTTTTCCAAAATGAAAATAGGTCAAAATATAGCTATTCATTATATTCCCTTAACAGTATCCAAAAGATTCTAAACAAAAGGAAATATTCAAAATGTCCTTGAACTTAAAAGTACCAAAATAACCCTATCTTTATTGGTGAAATCTCCAAAAAAATCTAAATTAGTGAAATTTCCCAAAAATTGATTAAAAAAAACTAATTTTATCACTGGAATTCCTAAAATAAACCCTAAGAATGCAAATTCAACACAACATTATAATTTTTAGGGGTAAAATGTCTAAATAGTAAGGAAATACATAAACTTAACGAACAAGTTTAGTCCAACCATTAATTTCCTCGATGAAAATGAGTCAATACTTCATTGCAAGCATTGTACCTACAAAATACACCATTATTAGTTAGAAATCACTAGGAGTCAAAGAAAAATTGAAGTAAAAGTGAAAAAAATCACTAAGACTTACAAAGAGTTTTTCAGTCTGGTTTCAATTGGAGCATGTAGAAAATGAGAGGCTTTTGGGATCCCTCCCCCCCTTTAAGTGCTGAAGGCTGATGTGGAAAGTCAATTCCTATGTGGAAGATTTTAATTGGATAATAAAATCCACATGGATGGATTGAATTATACGCGCCTATGGTTCTTTTTTATCAGGGCAAAAGGTGCCAAAGTGACACATTTTATATCTAATTAAGGTTTTTAAAAACAACACTTTTCACTTGAGGTTCCAAAGTGAAAGATCGTGCCAAGTTGAGGTATTTATCAATGTGGCCGATGAAAAATGAATGCATGATGCTAGACAAAATATTGGTGGTAGTGGGAGATGTTGTTAACTATGATGGTGGAAATGGTTTTTAGTAGAGATAGATTGTAGCGATGGTAGTGGTTGAAGTAGTGGTAGATGTGGTAACACCAGTGACAATGGTGGTGGTGGTGGCTATAGACTGTGCAGAGGTTGATGATGTGTTAGTGATAGTTAGATGTGGTGCTAGTTGTGATAGATGAGTTGATCAATAATAGGGATTGACCGGTAGTAGTTGGTGATGGTGGTAGCATTGGAATTTGTGTTGGCATTGGCGGTGGTGGTGGATCTAATTAGAATAATGGAGGTGATAAGCGTGGTAGCGACTGACAATAGTGGTTGGTGGTAATATTGATTGTCAGTGATAGTTTTGATGCTGGAAGTGGTTGGTGGTGGGTGGTGGTTTATGGAGATAGGTGGTGATGATTGGTGGTGGTGACAGAGGTGTCTAGTGGTTGTGATTGGTGTTTGTAGATAGAATGGTTGTAAATATTATCCAATACAAGAATACCCTCTTAATGATATTAAGACTTGGTTCTAGATCTGAATGATTAATACATATTCAGACCTATTAAGAGCTAAAATCTAAATAAAAATAAATGCACTTAGGGGTCGTTTGGTAGAGTGTATAAGAACAATTCAAAATATAGTGTATTAGTAATGCTTGCATTATTAATACTTGTATTATTTATGCTTGTATTAGTTATGCATATATTGTTTATGCTTGTATTAGTTATGCATGTATTATTTCTTATACATTGTTTGGTTTGATGTATAAGAAATAATACATCTTACATAACTTCTATAAAAGAAATTTTTGCGTACAAAAATACCCTTCTTTGATTTTGTACACTTTTTTGCAACAAAGTTCTTTTGTCATTTCAAACAGAATTAGTATTGTTGAATTATTATATAGAGGTTTAGGATTAATTGCAAGACCTTCGTCTTTGCGCAAAAATGTTACGCCGACGGATTAACATTGTCGAAACAAAAATAAAATACAAGACGTAAAATTAAGAAATAGTCTCAATTTTTTTATAAATATTTTTAAAGACTCTCAAAGAAAAGCAAAAATATGTTATAGTTATCTATATCAACCATTCATTGTTGTAAATTCAAATGGTGGGAAAAGAAATTGTGAAATGTTTTAAAAAGGATTCACTATTGCAAATTAAAATGGCGGGAAAAGGAATGATGAAATATTTTGAGAGAAAAATTGAGGAGTATTAAGGTCATTTAATAAGTTAATGCATGTGTTTAAATTCTTTGTATTACTAATACATAGGAAATAGAGTGTATTACTAATACACACTTCAATACACAATAGAGTGTATAACTAATGCTTGCATTAGTTATACATAAGGAAAAAGTCGTACCAAACAAGGTACTAGTAATACACATTAACTAATGCATGCATTATATTTTACAATACACTCTACTAAACGACCCCTTAATGGTCTGAAGTCTGAACCATTCAGATTCAGACCTCCATTAAGTGCAAATAAATGAGGCCTAAGTGCAAACAAATAAGGTCTAACATCTTGGTTAATTACTAAAATAACTGAAAAATTAGCTATCTGATATATCATGATTTTTTTAATTAGATATTTCATAAAAAAGTTCAAACAACTTGAAATATAGGGGGATGAACATGATATCTAGAATAGAATTAACAATAGCATGAAGTAAAATTTGTTAAATAAAATATATGACGTGAAGCAATAAGCTGTCAATTGGAATAAATCTCAAGTGTGAGCATTTTATCGTTTATCCAAGACGATATAAAAAAGAAAAGATTCACATATGTTCCTAAATATTGTAAGCTAGTTCTAATATGTCAACATTTATCGTTGGAGTTAAATCCACATTTTTGTTACAAAATAGACTTGATTTGTTCATATTGAGAAATGATACAAGCTTTTCAACATGTCAACTTCTTTTTGAAGGGAGAAAGGTTAAACTTGCCCTTATATTTGTGAAATGCTGGAATGTTGCTTCTAAACTTGGTGAAGTAGTTTAAATTACCACTATTTTTCGCGCCCAGTTTTCCTCGCCGAAAGTGGGATTCGACTTGACAAACTTTTTTTGGGATTGTTTTTAGGGTGATGATGTGAAGAGTCGCCACCTAACGTATTAAGGTGCGTTAGGGCACCGGTTTAGGTCAACTACAAACCTATTTTGTTGTTTAGTCTTAGTTCACCAGAGTTCAGGTAAGGGTTCAAATTAACTCGAAAGGAAGGTGTTAGGCACCATTCGAGGTTCACAAAGGTGGTTCCCGGCCGAATTCAATCTTTACATGGGGATTCTATGTGATCAAATAAAGTTTCTTATTTTATTAGTAATTTAACGTTTAGCTAAGTGAAAAATCAATTAACAAATGTTTATTTTAGCTATTAATCGTCTATGTGATAAAATATATAAACAAGACAAGCGAGAAGAAAGAAGGAAAATAATTATAACAAAGGGGATTGCTTATGTAATAACTATCTACCCCAAATAAACATGTAAAGTAAATAAAAAGACTGGAAAAAAATCGTCCAAGTCAAACAAAGAAATGTTTTGATTAACCCAACTTTTTAATCATCATCCGACCCAAGGGCCGAACTCTTAGACAAGTAATAATGTCAATACTCTAGCCGTTAATATTTTTTGGGATCATCATTTCCGAATAACTACCCGTCCCACCCCACCTAGGTTGGATGTCAAATCTAAGGGCGTTCTATGACAAGGATAAAACTAACGTTTTTAATAACACTTATCGTCCGCCCAATCGTCCAAGAGGCATTAGACTTTACTATTTTTGAATTTGTGTTCTAGACAAAAGTAAAGCTATGTTTCCTAGGACTCGAAGTGCGTAACACTTTGGACAGCAACTAGCACATAATAGTCCCACGTTTTCCTCTTGATCAATTAACGTTTATTAATGTGATTACATGCAAAGACAAAAAATTATTTATTATGTTGTTAACCTATAGACATGATATCTAAATGTTCAACAAGTATTTAGTGTGAAAGAGACAACTGTGATTCGTGCGTAACAATTGTGTTGCCAAGTGTTTAAAGAGGGTGTCTAAAGTGCGGTAAGGATGTCAAGAAATTGTGCTTATGAAATAGTGTTAGTACTGTGAGCTAATGAGAATGTAACGAGACATTAATATACCAAGTAACACAGTCATATTGCCACATAGAGAGGGGAGAAAGAGGGCGGCTAATTTGGAAAATATTTTAGGTTTAGGGTTTTGGTTGTTATTAAAAAAGAAGAAAAGATTGAAATCATCTCAGTCGTTGGATAAATTTTGATCAACGGCTGGGATTAAAATTGGGTTAACACTTGGAACTTCAATTGAAATATCAGTGGCTAAAATTGACATGAGCTGAATTAAAATTGGCTAGATTTGTAATAACTTGGATAGAATTAGGCTAAAAGATAAATAAAATCAGGCAAAATAACTTCAATTTTAGGCTGTTATTTAAATAATAATGGGGATAATAATATACAATAATAGTAATTAAATAATAAATAATAAATAATAATAATAATATATATAATAACAATGTTAACAAATAATAATAAATAAAAAATAATAATATAAATAAATAGTATTAATTAACGAAAAACTAGACAATGTATTTGCAAAAAATGTGAGTGTGCACAATTACGTGAAAAATAATTTAATTAATAAAATTACATAAAATGTCGTATTTGATTTTAAAAATTTTAAAAATGATAAAATAATTTATGCATTTTTCTAAATTATTATTGCGATACGTTCGTGTGTTTTTAACGTAAGAATAATGTGTAAAAAAATTTAATAATTAAATTTAAATAAATTTGACAAAATAGCAGCCTAAAAGTGGTATCGGGAGGTCAAAATTGGGTGTCAACAGCTGCCTCTTCATTGTTTGATAATGATAAAGAATTGTCAAGCAACGAAAGTTGACGTAGTAGTCAATTTTGTCCGACCGAGATGACGGTTTGTTAGGAAGAAAACAACGGGAGGTGTTTAAAAATAGTGTGGTCGAGACTTTGATCTTAAGTCTCCTACATATCTCTGGTTTTTACGAGAATCAGATCGTGTGTAGTTCTAGATTTAGGAACGAACAATATTTCTAAAGAATGTTAATAATAAAAGACGAGGGGCATCAACAATGATATCATGAGTTGGTGTGATTGAGGCAAATAGAACTTGTTACAATAATGAGCTGAGAGGTGTAAGAACAAAGGTAGGATTTGAATAATGATAGCATGAATTGATAAGGTTAGAGAGATTTTGAAATGTGGAATGTGAATACGATAAGCATATGAAAAACGTAAGGTCCCAAAAACCAGAATTATTAATTAAAGGTTCTACAGAAACCCGATATTGCCGACTAAAGTTCTACAAGAACCCAAGATTGTTGAATAAGGTTCTACAGAAACCAAAGATTGTGATTAAGGTTCTACAGAAACCCAAGATTGTTGAATAAGGTTCTACAAAAACCCCAGATCGTTGAATATGATTTCACAGAAACTCAAAATTATTGAATAAGGTTATACAGAAACCCAAGATTATTGAATAAATTTCTACAGAAATCCAAGATTATTGAATAAGGTTCCACAGAAACCCAAGATTATTGAATAAGGTTCCACAGAAACCCAAGATTAGTGAATAAGGTTCTACAAAAACCCAATATTATTGTATAAGGTTCTACAGGAACCCAATATTGTAGAATAAGGTTCTACAGGAGCCCAATATTATTGTATAAGGTTCTATAGGAACCCAATTATTGAATAAGGTTCTACAGAAACCCAATATTATGATTAAGGTTCTACAAATACCCAATATCATTTGGTAAGGTCAACAGGAACCCAAGATTATGATTAAGGTTCTACAAAAACCCAATATTGTGGATAAGGTTCTACCGGAACCCAAGATTATTTAATAAGGTTCTACAGAAACCCAATATTATTGATTAAGGTTCTACAAGAACCCAATATTATTGAATAACATTGTTGAATAAGGTTCTACAGGAACCCAATATTATGATTAAGGTTCTACAAAAACCCAATATTATTTGATAAGGTTCTATAGAAACCCAAGATTATTTAATAAGGTTCTACAGAAACCTAAAATTGTGGATAAAGTTTTATAGGAACCCAATATTATGGACAAAGTTCTATAGGAACCCAATATTGTGGATAAGGTTTTATAGGAACCAAATATTATGAATAAGGTTCTACAGAAACCCAAGATTGTGGATAAGGTTCTACAGAAACCCAATATTATGGATAAGGTTCTATAGGAACCCAATATTGTGAACAAGGTTCTACAGGAACCCAATATTATGGACAAGGTTCTACAGGAATCCAATATTATGAATAAGGTTCTACAGAAACCCAAGATTGTGGATAAGGTTCTACAGGAACCCAATATTGTGGATAAGGTTTTACAGAAACCCAATATTATTGAACAAGGTTCTACAGGAATCCAAGATTATTTGATAAGGTTCTACAGGAACCCAAGATTATTTGATAAGGTTCTACAGGAACCCAAGATTGTTTGATAAGGTTCTACAGGAACCTAAGATTGTTTAATAATGTAATGTTAAAATAAAGTTAGAAGATAGAACAACTTAGCTCATTTCCCTTATTGGGGATGGAATCCTGGCCTCTTTGATGATATCACAGCATTGTTGTTGCATTTAGTATCTGTAGCCTACGCTCAAAGAAATATCATCAATTGAAAATGATATTGATTCGTACCTTGCTCAATTTGACTCATTGCTCATCGTTTCCGCTTCATGGACCGTTGGGACTTGTACTTCATCATGGTAAAATTTTTGAGAAATTCTAAAAAATTTCTTCCTCAGTTTAGAATGAGAGGCGTTTTTCGTGCGTCATTCTGAATGGATATATCATTTACTTGTGAAATTTTTGAGGTTTTCTTGAAACCTCAAAAATTCTGCCCTAGTTTTATCTGTAGAGTCTTATATTCCTGTACTGCTCAAAGAAAACATTAGTCCAAAAGAAATGGTTGTCCTACATTTGAATATCGTGACCTCAATTGTAATATGCCTTTATATGCTCAAGAGTTAGGCCTATCCGCCTGATATTTTGGAAGTGTATGAAAGAGAGGGAAGATGAATCTTTTATTAGATTACGACCGGACCCAAAGAGGCTGCCTACGTATCCAAATGGAAGTCAGGTCAAACATAGTTCGTGAGTACAAAGAAATATAGAGAAAACAAGAAAATGTCATTGGCCATAAGATCGATCAAAGAAGAATGGTAAAGAATAAGCATTGTTTGCACGTCAACTCATTTGGTGTGCTTTACGCTTCTTTCGTGAAAGTCTTGAAAATACTTTTATCGAATCACCTTGAATAAATATATCACCCATAGTAACAAGATCAATGCTCACTGGGCCTCGTTGCACTTTTATCCTTTTTTGTTTGATCAGATTCTGAATCTTGTACCTTAGCATCGAGCATTCCGCAGTATCATGTCCTTGAATATTCTAGTAATAAGCATAATTTTTAGATGGGTCAAAATACGGGGGTGGATGTGCAGGGATCCATCCTCTCTCCTTCCAATTGATGGAATGTATTGTGTATCGGATAAGGTCCTTGATAAAAGTTGAGTTGTGTTCGAAAAGCCTCATTTTGAGAACCTTGCTGGATATAGTGGGGTTGAATCTGAAAAGCCTTGTTTTGAGAATCTTGTGAGTCATAAGGTTCAATATATACCCCATGAGAACCAAAAACAACATAAATCCCTTCATTATTCTGATAGCCTTGTGTCTGAAGTATGGAGGGTGATGAATCTTCTTCTCCTTCCTCGGATATACTCTTTGGTGTTTGAAAAGTGACCAACTTTGCAGAATCATCAATAATTCTCCCCGCTCAAATTTCATATTCTAATTTCTTTTCAATCGAAATTTGGATTTTGAAACTGTGGCCGATTAGGAAGAACATTTTCTGAAAGTAGATTCCATCTAGTGATTTGAGGAATATTTGGATCAACTCCTCTTCAGGTATGGAAGGACGCATCTTAGAAGCTTCCGATCGCCACTATATTGCATATTACTCAAAAGATTCATGATCCATTCTTTTTACCTCAAGCAAATCCGACATTGTTGGTCCAGTGTTGATGTTAAACTTATATTGCCTTACAAAATCTTGAGCCAATGCTTTAAAATTATGCCACTTGTCGAAATCTTGTTAGGCGAACCATGTGAGTGTCATTCCTGATAGGCTTTGAACAAATAATCTCATTAGAAGAGCCTCATTATGTCCTATGCCAACTAGTTTTCCACAGTAGTCCGTTAGATGTGTGATTGGATCCTCACACCCATCGAACACGTTGAACTATGGAACTATGTATCCTAGAGGTAAATCAACTTTTGGAAGTAGACATAGTTTCTCATACCTCAAGTCGTAAATGCCTTTGGAACGCAGTTTCTCATCCAATATTTTCTCTAGGTCATGAAGCCTTTGACGATATGCATCAGAATCAACTCCCTCATGGGCAGAAGGAAATTGTTGAGAGGATGTGTGCATAAGGCGAGAGTAAGGAGGAACAATGTTTTATCTTAGGAAAGAAGAAGGAGGGCTAGAGTCTTTTTAGATATTGAGCATATTTTTCATATTGCACATTGTCACTCGAGTTCAATGTTCAAATTCTAGACAACCTTAAAATAAATTAAACAATCCCAAACGAAAGTTACCACACAACATATATAAGTTAAAAAATATAACAAATATATAACAAAGGCATTCTAGGATGAAAACTAAACTTAATAAGTGTTCTAGGTGTAGAGATTTGATCTCCTAACACAAGGAATAGGATAGTGATAGAACATGATGTCGAATTTGTAATTACAATTGTAAAGAGGATAGTAAGCTAGGGAAATGAATAAGGTCGACTTTTGTTGAACATCAGATTTATTTATTCCATCATATTGTTGATTCATCCAACTCCGTGCAGAAAAATGATAAAGCATGGGAAACAAGTTTTATTATGGTGAGACCGAACTCATTAAATGAGATCCTATGCATCTACAAGGGAATCAAGTCGATCGTAGTTTAAATTACATAAGGAGAAAAACATAAAGAAAACTGCAAATTGTGAAACTTAAAGGAATTTTGAATGTTTGGAAGTATGGAGCGGAGAATCAATATGATATTCTTCACCAATGTCAATAATTTCTAGTCAATTTTGAGAAATCAATCAGCTTCAGAAGTTGTCCCCATCACATTATCATTTTGGTGTCAATCAACTTTTGGATCATGTTCTTCAAAGCAAAGCACGCCTTAGTAGAATGTCCTCTCATCCCAGAGTGATAGGTGCAAATTTGGTTAGGACGATAGCATCGAGACTTAGGATCACAAGGTATGGAAGTAATAGGCGTGATGTAGCCTGCCTCTTTTAGTCGTTCATACAACTTTTCTATGGGTTCACCCAGAAGAGTGTATTATTTTGGTGGATTTTTCTGGAGCTTATGTTGATGTTTGGTGGATTGTTGATTTGTTGGTGGTTTTGGTAAGACATTAGAAGGTAGTTTGATGTTGGAGAAATAAATGGAGGTGGGTACCAAATAGTTTGTGGAAGAGGTTTTGTGAAGGATTGAGGATAATAGGCTTGGACGTAATTGGATAATGGCACAATTTATGTAGTTTAGTACCATATTAATTGAGGTTGGGGTATGATTACTTCAAACTTTGTAGGTTTTGATGTCCCATTTATGATCGTCTTTCCTTTGTGTTTGAACTGTGACTCAACCAAATCAGTCTCGGCTATGGGCTTTCTCCTAAGCTTATTGTCGAATTGCCTAATAAAGTCAATTGCCAAATCTTCCCAAGAGATCCACTTTCTATAATCTTTTTCAGCATACCACATCAATGCAGTACTAGTAAGTGAGATGACGATGATCTTCTTCTTGAGACCATCGCTTTATCCTATAACTGCTAGTTTGTCAAGGTATGCCTCTAAATGGGAATGAGGGTTTCCTGACCTATCTTATAATAGAAAGTTCAAGTACTCAATTCTATCATTGTCTTCTTCTTTTACTTTGAATGACTTATTCATCTCAGGTTGTAGAGATGACCCCGCCTTATGCTTAGAAATTCGTCCCTTCATTTCCTTCTCCTTGCCCATGGTTGTCAACCCATTAAGTGCTTTCAAAAGTGCAACTGAATACCGACTTGAAGACACTTTTTCCCCATAATCAGGCGTGGGTGAAGTCATTGATATAGGAGATAACATAGTGTAGGTGGGAGAAATGAAGTCAGCTTTGGATAGTGGCTTTGGAAAATCTGGTGGCATTTCAACTGAACCTCGACGATTAGTTATTATCCCGCTAATTCTCTCTATTTTCCCTTCTATCCTTTTGATGTTCGAAATAACTTTGTTTTGACGTAATCCCAAATTTTCATGCTTATCGTCGCTATTGACAAGGTCGATAAACATTGTTTGACTGGCCATTTCTGATCTTCAACTTTAGTCAACCTTAGAAGAAAGGACTTATAATTAAAAACAAAGAGTACGCACGGGAGTCTAGAATGAATATTCTACTTATTTGAAAATAATAAGTTATGCTCATTCAGAGCTCAATGTAACTTAGAGGTTGTGAAAGCTAAAGTACGACACGAATATAATGATATTAATGTCCGAGAATCGTGGTAGGACAATAGTATGTAAACGTTAGAAGCATTAGGAAGAGGATATCCTAAAAAGATAAGTTGCACTAAGAGATTGTGAATGAGACTGAAGCTCTTTATCAAAGAGAGAGTTGGACCTAGGGAGAATTAACGTACTAATGGATGAGTCAAGGGGGTAATTGAAGGGAAGTTTTGCATAGACCCTAAGAGTGTATTGTAGGGTCCTAACATGACAAGAGTTTTAAGAGTAACGAGCTATAAAGTAAGGAACACTAAATGTAAGGAGTGACTAAGGCAAGAATGAAAACAACAAGATAGATGAGATGTCAATACATACATAGAAATGAAACACATATCAAATAATTGTGAGTCCTTTTGCGGTCGTGAGAAATTTTGGACATTAAATGAGACTAATATTCAACGCGTCAAGAATGCCAAGGCATCCTACGTTGAATGGGACGCATATTCCTCAGCGAAAGAAATATGTAGCCATGACCTAAAGGACAAGAGTGGGTTTATAAAATGATTCCTCCGAGTGGACAACTCGAGAGTGGGAAAGCTTGTGGCTGTAAACGTACCGCTGATTGACCGATCCACAAGGCATTTCCGAAAGGGTGTTTTAGAAAAGAACGTCTGTGTTTCACGCAACCGTTCGTAAAAGAAAACAAAATAAATTTCCAAGTGGAGGAAGGTTTGAGCGGAATGCCAGTTATAAAAGGAAGTAACACGTAGCACATAGCAACATATAATAGCATACTTTAGCAATGTGAAAATAAACACTAAAGCACATAACCAATAAAAGAGGAAGTAAGCATGGGGAAATACGAATAACACATAAAAAGGGAAAAGGAGGAGGAACTAACATGTATAAATTAATTACCCATGAAAGCAAAGTAGACATTGGGACACATGAATATAAAAATAGAGAAGGAGAAGAGACAAATAAATCATGATATGAAGAAACAATGAAAGAAAAATGCATGTCAAAAGTAATCATAAAAAGAATCTCACATAAATCATAAATTCATAATGGTTAGAACCTAAAATACCCAGTAGAGTCGTCATTCAGTAGCGCCCTATTTTCCTCGCGGAAAGAAAGATTCGACTTGACAAACTCTTTTTGGGATTATTTTGAGGGTGATGATATGAAGAGTCTCCACCTAATGTATTAAGGTGCGTTAGGGCACCGGTCTAGGCCAACTATGAACCTATTTTATTGTTTAGTCTTAGTTCACCAAAGTTCGGGTAAGGGTTCAAATTACCTCGAAAGGAAGGTGTTAGGCATCTTTCGAGGCCCACAAAGGTGGTTCTCGGATGAATTCATACTTTACGTTGGGATTCTATGTGATCAAATAAAGTCTCTTATTTTATTAGTAATTTAACGTTTAGCTAAGTGATAAAGCAATTAACAAACGTTTATTTTAGCTATTAATCGTTTAAGTGATAAAATATATAAATAAGACAAGCGAGAAGAAAGAAGGAAAATAATTATAACAATGGGGATGGCTTATGTAATAACTAACTACCCCAAATAAACATGTAAAGTAAATAAAAAGACTGAAAAAGAAATCGTCCAAGTCAAACAAAAAAATATTTCGGTTTTATTCGGATAAAAAACCGAACTTGTTAATTATCATCCGACCCAAGGGCCGAACTCTTAGACAAGTAATAATGTCATTAGCCTCGCCATTAATATTTGTTGGGATCATCGTTTCCGAATAACTACCCGTTCCACCCTACCTAGGTTTGATGTCAAGTCTAAGGGAGTTTTATGATAAGGATAAAACTAACGTTTTTAATAACACTTATCGGTCCCCTATCATCCAAGAAGCATTGGACTTTACTATTTTTGAATTTGTGTTCTAGACAAAAGTAAAACTATGTTGCCTAGGACTCGAAGCACGTAACACTTTGGACATCAACTAGCACATAATAGTCCTACGTTTGCCTCTTGATCAATTAGCATTTATTAATGTGATTACATGCAAAGACAAATAATTATTTATTATGTTGTTAACCTATAGACATGATATCTAAATGTACAACAAGTATGTAGTGTGAAAGAGACAACTGTGATTCGTGCGTAACAATTGTGTTGCCAAGTGTTTAAAGAGGGTGTCTAAAGTGCGGTAAGAATGTCAAAAAATTGTGCTTATGGAATAGTGTTAGTACTGTGAGCTAATGAGAATGTAACGAGACATTAATATACCAAGTAACACAATCATATTTCTACATAGTCATTTATGCTGATAGTGCAAACAATTTTATATTAGGATGCTGAAAATGTGACATGCTAAAAGTGCCTAAATCTATTATTTTTACATGTTGAAAGTTACGTTAATCATGTTGGAAAATCAATAAAACATGCTAGAAATTACTTTAGACATGATGAAATTATTATTAAACGTGCTGAAAAATTCGTTGAATATTCTAAAAGTATTATTAAACATTCGGAAAATTACCTTAATCATGCTAGAATATAATTGAACATGCCAAAAAATTAACTTAAACATGCTGAAATTTTAATTAATCGTGCTGAAAACATTATTAAACATGCTGAACATCATTTGAATGTGCAAGAACAAGTTTTAGTGATGCTGAAATTATTTTTAATGCATGTATTGATGCGCAGGAATTAGGCTAACAGACTTGAAAATATTGATATGCTTAATGCTTATGTTTAACATGATACCAAAAATATATTTATATGTTAACATGTCATCAATATGCTAATATGCTTGATGTCAAATAGTTTAGTATGCCAATTTTCAAGAATATTTAATAAATCATGGATAATGATTTGCATATTAATAAATTCTGAGTTTGTGCCTAAATGATCCACATAACATGCAATACACGTAAAATCTAGGTTGTGCCTATCTACGTCATTCATAGATCACCCCGCCCCTCAAAGTAGTCCCCAAATTATTATTACATCAATAATAACGTTTTACAGAGGCTATTACAACATAAGTCATAGCTAGATTAAAGAAAAGAATTAAACAACAATCCCCTCCCTATCCCCGGGCGATTCTTCAAAATCTCGTGTCGAGTTAGGCATGCAAAATAATACATAATAGCAAACAAACAAGAAAAAACATCGAAGTATTCTTATAGGCCTGTTCCTAAAACCATCATGTAGTCAACACATACATAGAGAATAAAATAACTACGTCTATTCGTGAACTTACCAGTAATGGCAGTAAAAGAGATAATAAGAGTAATAAAACCCAAGCAAATTGTAATAGTTAAATACGCAAAGTGTTTTTCAGCAGCCTTGCAGGAGAACCAAAGAACCTTAAAGTATCTAATTATTTTTGTATGAAAGTAGCCAATGATTTTTGTTAAGAAAGTAGTGATTGTGAATTGTGGAACTTAAGCCATGTGAACTTGTCCCTCAATGAAAGGAGAGAGGGGTTTATATAGTGAATGGGTCAGACAAATAAAGGAAAGAGAATATCTTTTGTCAGTTAATTAGGAAAAATAAAATCAATCAATCAAGAAATTTTCACACTTATATAAGTCAATTAATTTTAAAATCAGTTCAAACATAATAAGGAAAAGAGATATCAATCAACAAAGAGCATATTTGATGTAATCAATAAACAAAACTTTCCTTAAATATAAAGATAACACATAGCAATAGAATCAGTCAAAAAATAAGTAAAAGAAAAAAAATATTAATCAAACGTAATTTACCATAAATGCGTCTATAAGAATATTTGATGAGAATAATAAAATTTACTCACCATAAATGACAAAACTGACAAATATAGAGCTATCAAATTATTTATGCACAATTGAATCCTATCTTGCCAAATATATGTTACACACCACAAGTTAAAGCCAATCAGACATCCGAGTATACCAAAACTAATTTATCAATTTCAATACTAAAATCACATTAATCAAGGGATAGAGAAAAATCAATCAAAACACGTCAAGTATAATTCAATACTAAGTTGTCATACAATTCGAGATCGATTAAATGTCCTCAAGCTATAATATTTGACAGAACACATCGTTCAAAATCAAATAGAGTAAGAAAGGTTGTAATTTTGTCTGATAGGTGATAAAAATAAACAATCAACAGACATGTATAGTTAATCGGACCAAAATTCTAAGTATTCGAGTCTTTTCACAAACATGCATTTGTAATAAAACATATCAAACAGAGTTTCACATATTGTAAGTCTTAAAAACTAATTTATTTAATGAAGAAAACATACCACTTGAAATATTTGAGAAAACAAACCAAATGGAGGTCGTTGGTGGCACTGGCAGAAGTGGGAGTGATGATGGTGTGGTGGGACGGCTGTCTAGCCATTCGTTGGTCAAAGAATGAGCTGGAAGGGGGTTGAGTCGCGGCTAGGTAGGGGGCTACTCATCGATGTTTTGCCGGTACAACGACGGGCGAAATCGGGGACAGCGCTGGAGTGGTGGTTTCGATTAGCGACGGGAGGCTAGTTGCATGGCGGCAGAGGGGGTTATTGATGGTGATTGCAGATCTGGAGGGACGGGGGAGGGTCGTTGCTGTTTGAGGCGGGTTTCGCCAGTTTTGAGGGCTGCTGGCTGTGGTTTCGTCGGAGAAGGAGGTGAGGCGGCGAAGTTGAGTTCTCGTCGTTGTTGGTGGAGGCGTCATGGCTGGTGCAGTGGCAGACTCGGGGAAGGCATCACCGGCATGGGCTCGCCGGAAAAGAAGAGGCGGCGATTGTAGGGTTTTTTAGAGAGAATATAGAGAGGGAGAAGAGAGAGAGCATCTAGAGAGAGAGGGGCGGCTAATTTGGAAAATATTTTAGGTTTAGGGTTTTGGTTGTTATTAAAAAGGAAGAAAAGGTTGAAATCATCTCAGCCATTGGATCAATTTTGATTAGCGACTGAGACTAAATAGAGTTAACACTTGGAACTTCAATTGAAATACCAGTGGCTAAAATTGACATGTGCTGAATTAAAATTGGCTAGATTTATAATAACTTGGATAGAATTAAGCTATAAGATAAATAAAATCAGGAAAAATGACTTCAATTTTAGGCTGTTATTTAAATTCTAATGGGGATGATAATATATAATAATAATAATTAAATAATAAATAATAATAATAAATAATAAATATTAAATAATAAATATTAAATAATAATAATATATATAATAACAATGTTAACAAATAATAATAAATAAAAAATAATAACATAAATAAATAGTATTAAATAACAGAAAACTAGACAATGTATTTGCAAAAAATGTGAGTGTGCACAATTACGTGAAAAATAATTTAATTAATAAAATTACATAAAATGTCGTATTTGATTTTAAAAATTGTAAAAATAATAAAATAATTTATGCATTTTTCTAAATTATTGTTGCGATACGTTAGTATGTTTTTAGCGTAAGAATAATGTGTAAAAAAAAATTAATAATTAAAGTTAAATAAATTTAACAAAATAGCAGCCTAAAAGTGATATCGAGAGATCAAAATTGGATGTCAACACTATTTTTCTCATTACCATGCCTACTTTCTCAAATTCATCCACATGATACCATTATTCCCTTCACTCTCAAAAATCGTCACTCAGAAAGACTCATTATCCCATTACCACTTTTTACTTCCATAAAAGTCATCCATTTTTACATTTTTTTCTAGTCATCATCTTACCCTTAATAGAAAAGCATCACTTTCAACCATTAACACCATCTTCACAAAACTGTTATAAAAGAATTGGAGTTGATTTTTCTGTATATATAAGTTTGTTTTAGCGGTTAGGAGGTTGATGTGGAGCTTTGGCATTGTTATTGATGATCGGAGAAGGACAAGTGATTGAGTTATGTTGGTCGAGTTTATGTTGGTCGAGTTTAGATAATTATAAAAATTCACCTCAATAATGTAATTGATCGTTGTTTGATTTTTACTTGGACGCAATTGAAGTTTGAACGATAATGACACTAAATAAATGACTTTATTCCTCAAAGTTCAAGCACAAATATAGACTATTTCGTTTAGTTCAAAGACAAAATTTGAATTATTTTTTTAGTTAAAGAATTGCAAAAAACTTGTATCCGATTTCAATTATTAAGGAAAAAATTAACTATATTCTCTAGTGAACCAAAGAAATCACTACATAATTGATTTCGAGTAATAGTTCTATATGATCATTTTTCCCATTAATCTATCTAGGAAAACTACTATTTCGCTTTTCCTTCTCTCTTTTATTTTTCCTCCAATAGCCCCTTGGTAAAAGAGCTACTTAATCTCACTCTCTCCATCCCTGGATGCAAAACATAATTTAAGCTCACTACAACAAAGAATATAATGGAATTTAAGGATGAATCTAATATCTTTAATTAGCATATTTTGCTTAGTGCAGCTTTTCCCCATCAAAGGAATTACGTGCTTCACCAAAATAATTATTCATTAATATGGCGCTAGGCTTTGAGGATAGTACAAACTGAGAAATAGTCTCCAGGAGGGACAGCTGAATTAAGGAAGATTACACCAAAGTCATTAGTTGTGTTTGGTTACTCAGTTTGTACTATCTTCAAAGGCTAGCGCACTCTGATTGGAATTTGAAATAGGTACCAGAAAACAATAGATCATAGTGTTAGGATTTGTCTTGAATTTTCTACACCTGATTTTCTATCATAAATAGAATTATCTTTCTTGATGGAAAAGGTTTTATTGTTAGAAAGGATGTCTTTTCTATTTGGTTTCGTCTTTCTTAGAGGAAGGATTTTGTATCTCTACAAATAAAACATCTTTCTTCTTAAATCATAACACAATAGCATCAAAGGCGAACTCAGGATTTGAAGTTTGGGGGTGCACCAGTATTGTTAAAGACACACATAAGTTTTGAATAAAGACTCAAAATGTGTTGAGCACTCACCTCGTTTAATATGCAGTTTAGGTTCTAAGTTTCAAGACTTACTTTCCCTTGTCAATGAGGCTTTTCTGAATACACGAACACTAAATAATTGATATTTCACTTTATCAAATAAAAGAAAACAATTTCTGTGTTCATATATTTATCATTCATGCTTATATTATTAGTCTTGAACTATACATACGTTTATATTTTTTCTCCTTTATGCCTTTTTTCGTTGAATCTCACGCTTTATTTGTACTTTGAGCTTAAATATAATGGACCTTGAAGCTTTTTTTGTCCTTTTTTGCTTTTGATAATACTGTGGTGCACCAATATTATCTTAACGTGGACGTTAGCAAAACTTTCAGTGTTGATTAAGAGATATTATCATATTCAATTGGTCGCCAATAACATGAATAGTACTAAAAAAATAAATATATAGAACAAATATGACTTCTAAGCTGATAACTTTACTTTCTTATAACATGAAGTTCAATTAATATATTAACTTTTAACTTTTTTACACTATCAATCATGGGAGCTTAATGGTTAAGGTGGGCTCACCATACCTAACGCGGGTGCAAATTCCAAACCAACAATTTTGATGTTATAAATTTATAATAGCCTTTAAATCTAAAAGGCGAAAATGTTGTGAGACCCAGGATCGATCCCAGGTCACGTGGGTGAAAGTGTTGGCTTCAAACAGCGCAACAAGGTGCACTAACATTATTCTTTGGGTGCACTATTAAATATATCCCAATTTCTCAAGATATATATACATATATACACAAAATTTTTGTCGACATTAACAGGTGCACGTGCACCCCACCTATACCTATAGGTCCACCTCTAAATAGCATTCATGTAGTCCTTTAAGATTTGAGAGTTTTGTTTAGGGAGAAATTTTCTCTGTGAGATTTTTATGATTTCTTTTATATTAAGCTTTATCATATGTAGGTCAATTGACCAAAACATATAATAATTTTATTTTGTTTAGTATTATTTTCTTTATCGTCTGATTTATTGTCTAATGATTTGCACCTATTATCTTCCGCATGATGCCCTCTTAATTTCTAACCCATGCAAGATTAAGTGACCTGACTGTTAACTAAAAGATCTCATAGACACATTGTCACGAGATCTCTAAAGGATCGTCTAAGCCAGCCTCGCACCACATACCCTCCGGACCATCTCAAGATTACTTAATCTCTAGCTTATTTTTAACAAGGGTAACCTCTAATGCTTCCTTAAAGAAATCAATGATTTTCTCATATGCACCAGTAATCCCAAACTTAAGAATTTCGTAAACAGTCTTTTTTTCCACAATGAGCAGCATGGCCACCCATAGTTGCTTGCAATCAATTTCTCACTTTTACATAAGTAATCCATGCATATAAAGGCTATCCAGAAAAACATTTACAGACAGAAAACGAAGGAGTAGTGAATGAAGCCCTCCAACAATACAATCTTGGAAAAACAAATGGTAGCTTCTTATCTAGAGACTTGCCCAAGATTCCTTGATTATATTATCTTCCTTGGAGATTCAGAAAATAGTGAAACTGAAATCTGTTCATCACAAAGGGGCACTTTACAGGTGTTGCACAAACAGAACCAGAGAGCCCAATGAGTCTATAGCAAAAGAAAGGTAAGGAAGAGGCCAAATTCTTTTTGAGGTAATTTATCTTACTGACTCAACATAAAGGACTAGGTTGCCAGGTTTAAATGCACTTTCCATTTCACTTGACCAACATAACCAGTGTGGTCTCACACACTTATCATTTTACTGACCAATTAAAATTGCACGATATGGAGAAGACCCGCTAAAAACACTAATATAATTAGATCAGCAGTTTTACATTATTAACCGTTCAAGTGAAACACATAATTTTGTAACACCCCGTAACTATGTTTGCCAACGCGTCTCATCATGTTTAGCTTGAAATGGATGTTGTTTGACATTTAGAAATCTTTGAAAACCTTTGGAAAATTCTTGGATCGAATTGGAGGTTTTAAACGAGAGTTTTTAGAGTGTTGGGATTGTCAGGAGAGCCACAGAAGAGGAGCTCCACGTCCTGACACAGAGCAAATTTAACATCCTTTCCATCATTACGGATAAGTCTAGCGTGTCAAAATTTGGGTTAAGTGTTTTCTCAAATCGAGAGTTAGAAATTTCAGGCTAGGCTAGTCTTTGACGAAATCCAAGCATGGTATGATCTAGGAAAATTCGAGAATGGATTAGTTAAATGTAATGTAATTCGAGTAATTTGTTTGTTTGTTAGTCAAGACGATAAGAAATTCATAGAATCTTTTGGAAGTGAATGCGGGTGAGTAGAACTCCTAATATCGAACTTGACGTAGAGGGATTAGTTTGGGATTTCAAAGTATGAGTGTATTGAGAAAAAGGCAAAAGTGGGAGCAATCCTGATTTTCTGCCTCACTCAACCCGCTATAGCGGTGGCAATTGCCACCACTGCACTGCTATAGTGTTAATTAGCCTTGATCAATCTCGTAATAGAGGGCAGATCCCGCTATAGTGGGATAGGACCACCATAGTGGGATATGTGCTGATTAATGTAGAAAATACCCCAAAAATATTATTTTCATTCCACTCTTATTTTAGGGATAGTTATGGCTATTTAGGGTGAGTTCCACATATTTTTCATCAAAACTCTTTGTAAAGGTAAGTTAATTACTTTTATTAACTAGATTTTCAATTATTAATACTTAGAATCACTAGTTTAAGAATTTTGGAAAGGATTTAACTAACCTAACAGATTTTCCATGTGCAATTAGGTGAATTGGGTAGAGAACCATTTGGTTAAAAGTTTTACAATTTCATGACTATAATTCACCATTGTAACCATAAAATTGGTAGGGTTAAGGTGAAGTGATGGTAGAAAATTTTAGTGGGTGGAATGATCATGAAATTGGTCTTAGAATTATGGGATTAAGTTATAATCCTTGATATTGTAGGTCATTTGGTTTACGAAAAAGGGCTTAAAATGCCCTTCAACTATTGAAAATGGTGCAAATATAACCCCCTTCCACCTTTGGGCTCTAAAATGCCCTTCCATCCACCTATTTGATCCTATTTTACCCTTCTTCTTAACAGATAAATAATAAGGATTTTAACTTAACACGTGACAGTTTTTTATTGGTTGAATTTTTATTAATCAAAAGTCAAAAGAAAAAAAAAATAACTTAACCCAAATCAATAAAATCTACCCCATCCGCCAGATCCAAATCACTAAAAAAATTATTGAGCTTTATTTTTTCCATCAACAGTTTGACTGACTTGAGAAATCACTGGAATAACACTACATCAACCTTGGTTTCTTCTTTCACATGTAAGCTCTTATTACAACTAAGACAAGAAACTAAAGATATTCATGTTAATGTTAAACAAGGTGTTTCAAAACTAGTTGTGGTGCTTTTTTCTCTTTATCATATTGCTCTGTGATAGTTTCTACTTTCTTCTACTTGTACTTCAAAACTAGTGGTGGTGCTCACATTATTTTTTTTAAAAAATAAATAAATTATTTTCTCTTTCTTTCTTGAGTTGCTTGTTGTTTGTTATTAGTTGAGATAATTCTTCTTTTTTTTTCTTTTCCCAATTGACATCCATGCGACTAAGGGCCTGTCATTGATATTATGTCATCCGCTTCTCCAATATTGGTTGCTTGACTTGTAGTTTTTTCATATTTATATTTCTCAACAAGAAATAATTCCTGAAGCTAGGTGAAAATATCAAGCTCAATAATTTTTTTAGTGATTTGGGTCCCAATGGATGGGGCAGTTTTAGTGATTTGGGTTAAGTTATTTTTTTTTTGAATTTTGATTAATAAAAATTCAACCAATAAGAAACAACCACGTGTTAAGTTAAAATTCTAATTATTTATCTATTAATAAGAAGGGTAAAATAGGGTCAAATAGGTGGATGAAGGGCATTTTAGAGCCGAAAGATAGAAGGAGGGTATATTTGCACCATTTCAATAGTTGAAGGGCATTTTAGACCCTTTTCCGTTTGGTTTATTATGTTTTGTATTGATGTTTTAAGACCACAATCAAGCGATGCTGCAAAAAATGTGTTGTACTCAAGCGCACACGCAAGTGTATGTGGTCCATCCAAGTAATATACTGGCCTTAAAGAAAGATAAGTATCGATCCCATAGGGACTAGTGCTAAGCAACTATCTCAGACTAGTTCCACTATTCAGACTAGACAAGTACAATGTAACCACAAGAGTTTGAGAGTTATAACTAAACGTAAACTAAAATAATTCAGTAAATTAAAGGTTCTTGAACAATCATTGGGGAGAAACCCAGGGTTAAGGCACTACGATCAATCATACTAAGCTATGTAACTTTGTTGGTTAGGTTAATTATCTTGGCCTTCCGAGACTAATCAATTATCTAACTTAGGCCAACAACAACATCGTTGAGCAGGGATATGAGAACTAAGTTAAATGCATTCATATTCTATCTCGTAATTCAACCAAATAGGGCACTTAGGTATATTCCTATCCTAAAAGCAAATCATAACATCATTCAATTGAGATTATGATTCTATTCTATCTATCCCACGTTTTATCCTATCATTTCTCCTTCCGAGATCATGATAGAATTAAGCATGAATTTTAAGGGTCGCGAATACTTAAAATAGTGTTAACAAGGATAAAAAACAACCAAAAATGATGAATGACCAAAATAAATTCAATTCATAACAAGAGTAATCATGTTCTTGGCCTCAACTCCAAAAAAGAGTGTTTACCTACTCATGGACATACACGTAATCACAGTAGATGAATCCATGTTAATATCCATAAAAAAACTAAAGTAAAGGAATAAAAATCCTATTTGAAGCCTTCTCAATCGTGTCTCCAAGCCCTAAGGTCGTCCAAGGTGTGTACACAAGACTAGGAGTGTCTTATTTATACTAAGACAACATTGGCCGTTTTTGGTCTACCTTTATGCCACACCCCTATCACGGTGGCTAGGCATCGTGTAATGTTTCTATATTACCTAGCTACTGTAATTAACTTTATGAAATGCAGCCAAGGGCGTGCCACACTCTTATCGCAACATCTAGGTAATGTGGCATGCCAATGTGTCCAAAATTTTCTATTGGTTTCTAGTTTTTATATCATCTTGATCAACTAATGAAGCTTCCTACAACATTACACACCATGAATTAGAGCTCAAAACAACATAGAATCCAACACAACAAACTAGAAAGAAACATAGCTCAAGATAAGCGCACTATTTTTTGCATTTTAATTTTAACTTAATGATTTGACTCCAAGATCATTATGAACACACCTTATACACTATAAACATATAGATCAACACTTAGAGGCTCATTCATCCAAATATAAACATAATAAGCGCACAAGAAGTCCTCAAAACTAAGCTAAATAAGCGTAGATAATGATACTTAGGTGTATAAATCCACCTTAGATAAAAAAAGGCAAAGATCAAATTTGTTAGATTAATTTGGGTCCTGGATTGATGTAGGTGATGGTTTAGTATAGTTATAACCCAACTTTTGTTATGTGAGCTTGATAATTTTTTCTTCGTATGCTTGTTACAATGCATGTTCAAGAAAAATGAATAACTATTTGATATCCTAAGTGTTAATTACATGCAATGAACTTATTTTAAAATCTTATTCATTTTACAAGTGTGATTACTATTATCATTGTAGTTGTGTTTATTGTGATATTTTCTTGTTATTGTGAGATGTACTGGTATTTAGATTTGTTCGCAAAATTGGTTGGTATAATGTTGGCATACATTTGATGTCTGGGATTTGATACATAAACAAGAGCTCATGCCCTAAAGGTCATGGCTAGTGGATGACCATAAGAACCTTAGCAAGTGTGTATAAAGAATAGGTGAGTAAGAGAATTCCTTGAGTGAACCGGTTATAGGTGTTTACTTTTTATATGGATTTATGTATTGACTTGTTATATCTGGTTCCTTGATTAAACCATGTTTTTGTGTTGACTTATTGTATTTGGTTCCTTATATGAATTGAGTTTATGTGTTGACTTGTTATAATTGGTTTCTAGAGCGAATCAGAATTTATGACTTTTAACATAAATATTGTTGGAATGAATCCTTGAGTGGTTTGGGTTAAATTTCAAGTGATTGGTATAACTCTTCAAATGTCTATCTACTTATGTATTTGAGAGATACTCAGTATTTTACTATTAAGTTATGATTCGTTGACTTGGATTCTGATTGGTAGTCATGGTCTTGACTTTAATTGTTGTCTATCTTGATTTGTACTTGATTGAGTTCTTAGTGTTGTTGAACAAGGTTAAGTGTCATAAACTTAAGGTAAAGTTATATGGAAGGTGTTCATGGTTATACTTGTGTTACTAATTTATAGTATTTTGTTTACATATCTTATTTTGAATTAACCGATGACCATACTAATAAACTGTTGTTTCTTGTGTACTGATATTACATGTGCTTTCTTGTTGTTGAATGCATTGCATCTTTCAATGATTGTTTTAAAACCTCAGCTGTAGGGTGAATCACATTCAAACTCAAGGGTGAGCTACATATTTCGTCCTGCCATGAGTTCTTTTTTGTTACTATAAAATTATTTTAGACTTAGATATTTCCCTTGTTTTTGGGTTGAACCCATTTCATTAACATTTGTAGTATTTTGGTATAATGACTTTCAGGCTCTAGGGGTATTGAAAAGTTGTTTATTCAATATTTAGTATTTCTATAAAAATGTTTGAGATTTTGGTTTAATCCATGAAAAACAATTAGTTTCCTTAATTTTTTTTAAGTATTGGATTTGATCGCTATGGGTTAGATGGTTCTCCCAACAGAGGGCTAGTGTGGGTGCCACTTATTATGGATTTGGATTGTGATTAGATCCCTAAGTTTGTGATCTTGTTGTACCAAAATGGGTCTAGTAGAGTCTTGCAGAAGGCTATGGATATGTCTGTATTTTTCTTCGAGGATTTATAGGATCTTAGTAAACTATCATTTTCTTTCTTCTTTCATGCTATAATTTTATTCCAATTGGTATTTGGTGATCCAAATTGGCATCTACCCTTTCTATTCTTTTGTCCATTGATGCTGAACTTCTGAGTTAATGGAGCCAGAGAGGTATCCCCATACTAGCAGCTCCAACTGTAGAATCGGCTATTTGAAGATAAAAAAGGGGTAAGGTAAAAGGAAGAGAGCGAGCAATACCTGCTTGAGGTGGATCTCAAAAAATAGCTAATCATGCCCGTCAGAGGTAAGTGACACCTACCTCACCCTAGGATCATGATTAGGAGGTTGAGTTTATGAATGAGGATGTGGTAGAGTAAGAGGAGGCATCGACAGTTTGGGGTGCATCTTTCTCTTAATGTCTTTTGAGATGATTCATGAAGTACTTTATTTTTGAGTGGGCTGGATGACACTGGGGCTATCACTGTTATGCCTGCTTATCAGTTTCCAGGTGTTCTGCCAACTAGTGCAGCTGCTCCAGAATAGGTGAGTCTTTTGGGATCAAAAGTTTTCTTTGCCCGATGTTAGGTCTTGTCATAAGAGGGATTGAACATGACAGCTAACAAAATTACTAAAGATGAAATCTTTTACTTTTGTTGGCTCTGAAACTGAGGATACACTTGAATTCATTGTTGATTGTTATGAAAGGCGACATAAAATGGTTATTATGGAGCAACATGGTGTTGAGTTTGTTACCTTCCAACTGCAAGGTGATGCAAAGTAGTGGTGAAGGTATTATGTGTAGTGTCGGTCACCAGTTTTATCTCTATTGACATGGACTCAATTTCATACCCTATTTTTATAGAAGTATGTGCGTTGTACTCTTCATGATCATAAGAAGGATGAGTTTTTATCCCTTGAGTAGGGCAATATGTCTGTTTTGTCCTATGAGTCCAAGTTTCATGATTTTCCCCACTATGCTACTTAGTTACTTGGTAGAGAGAATGACAGGATTCAATTATTTGTAAAGGGACTGAACATTGACTTGTCGGTTTTTTCTAGCCTTCTGAATTCTGCCGAAAAGACCTTTAATAAGATTGGTGATTATGTGAAAAAGGTAGAGAGAGTCAAGCAAGTTGGTCAGGAAAAGGTTTTCGCAAAGAAGTGATGTCTCCTCTACTATATCCTCCAAGAAGATACAGTGTGGTCGTTGTCAAATTATGGTAACCCAACTAGGTTAGGGTAGATCCCCACAAGGACTAGGTTGGAATAGGTCAAATCTATTTTTCAAACTTGCTGAAGTATCTGGAAGTACAAAAAAGTAAATGGGGGGAATCTATAGTAAATAGTAAAAATCAACAAGTTGTGAATGCTTTTGGTTGTAAACAGTATGAGATGAACACTAGGAATGTGTTCCCCTTGGCTACCTAACACTATAGATTTCTCATGCACAATCCAACTATCTTACTACCATACATACATAATCTAACAAGCTGGGTATTACCAATCGTCTTATGAATGCATTGATAAATCTTACCCCTCACCTTGTGTGTCTCAAGGTGTCGCCTTACTAACCCTTTTCTTTGATCCCAGTTTAACTATCACCTCAGGGGTATCAAGTTCTTAGATGAGGGTTGATAGCCTCGAATCACTGTTGTAATCTTGTTTTTCCAATCTCAATCTTTCTTGTGAAGATGATATTGAAGACATGTGGGTTCTCAGTGTTGGCCACCATTAAGAAAGCAATTAAACTGAAGAATATCACAATGCAAGTGTAAACAATGATTAAGAAGAATCTCATACTTTCCCTACTTCATTATTCTGCCATGGTTCATATAA
This sequence comes from Capsicum pubescens, assembly GCA_030864215.1. Taxonomy (NCBI): domain Eukaryota; kingdom Viridiplantae; phylum Streptophyta; class Magnoliopsida; order Solanales; family Solanaceae; genus Capsicum; species Capsicum pubescens. The sequence goes on from CM061538.1 coordinate 104,380,400, forward strand.
CCCTAGCTAAGGGATTTAGCCGCTCATGGTTGCAATAAACACCATGGAATTTAATAAAGATAGAATAGAAGTAGTCTAACAATAATTGACTAATAAACCCAAAGTCTCAAATAAATTAATCAGCCAAAAACCAAGAATAAAGAGATTCCAAGATCAAAAGTTAATCGTAGAATCAAAAATATGTTTGTGAATAGTATGAGTGCGTAAATTGACTAAAAACATAAAAATAGTTTTTATAGAGTAAATAAAAACCTTGAAAATCTAAATCAAAACATATGGGGAAAACTAAGTCGGTGGCCACATATGGTGCCACTTACAAGCCATAAGTGGCACATACGCCATATAGGTGGCTGTTGTATGTCCTAGTCTTCACTAATCTACAACTTCTTCTCTTGTACTAGTACCTATGGGGAGTAGGTGGCACCTATGTCCCATAGGTTTCCTCATCGTAGGAACCAGAAAACTCCTCCAAAATCATTTTCTATGAACTTCACATCTTTAACACTTACACTGGTACCTAGAGCGACGCAGGTGGTACCTATGGGCCGTAGGTTACCCTTCATAGGTAATAGGTTCATCACTGTAGCTTCTGATTCTCTGAAACTTGCAACTCTGAAACATATGACAACTACCTACGCCACGTAGGGAGCCTCGCTAGTGGGATTTTTTTTTCAAGCTTGACTCATTTTCTTTATGTTAACCTCCAAGACCTAGTTCCCTGTAAAATAGATGCAAAAACACATCATATCAACCAACACAAACCTAAGTACTTGTATATTTTCTGGTTTTAAGCATCAAAAGTGCCATGAAATTATGGAACATCAACACCCTCAACTTAGAACATTTGTATGTCCTTAGGCAATAAAAACACAAAAAAATAACACAACGATGCTTAACCAAGAGAAACCTAAGATACCTATGGCAGTTAATCTCAAATTTATCTAAAAAACATCACACCCTCCTATTTTAACTTTTCAAAATCAACTGTGTGAATCAATATAGCACAACAATGTGACATAAGGTAATCAAGCTATGACATCACATTAGAAACACATAATAAATCATATGTACAATTTACGCTACTGGAACTGATAAGCAACTAGCAATACAACATATGCACCCTCATAACAAAGAAGTCCCACTCACTCAATATTATAATGCATATTAATATAGGGATGATCACGAGACACTCATACTCACAAAGAAGTTCCAACATTGTGCATAGAATATCATAGGCTTTCCCTTAATTTCTTTACCTTGGCTTTTAACAGTCGGGCTAGGATCGCTATATGAATTTACTATGCTTATAAAGTAGACTTAGGGGCAGGTATGTGTAACGCCCCGAGATTGCACCCTGAGCATCACATGGTTCTTACGACCTCGAAGGACCAAAAGCTAAGCCATGACTGGTACCTGCTGTGAGCACTGAATATAATACTGGAATATATGCGAAAGAAATCTAAAAATGCCATAAGGTTCTCAAAATATAGAAATAAAAGCTAAGTATAACTGATAATAACATCTGAAAATTGAATAACTGACGAACTGTCTATACTAGTCTGAAAGCCTCTAACTGAATAACTAAGGAGTTGATGGGACAGACCCTCAACTAACTCCGATTGAAGTAACTACTGAAACACTGAAATAAATAAACCTTGTTCTCAAAATATGAGGACTCACCACTATAACTGCTGCTGATAGACTGAGCTGCTAAGTACGGTAAGGAACATAAGTGTTCGAACCTATGATATGAGACATCATAGCGCAAAAGAAAGTATGCGATCAGCACATGGAATGCACTGGTATGCTAAGTGAAGTAAGGCTGATATATATGGGTTTATATGCATGAGATGATAACTGACTGAATGAACATCATGAAGTAACTAGAAGAGAGTATATGGAAAATTATAAGTACTAAACATACTAAACATGTTATACTGTGCATACAGGTATACGTCGATTATACTAAAATCGAGAACTAAATTCTAAAGACTGAGTAACTAATAACTGGTAGGCATAGTTCTGTAGAACTAACTGAATTCTTTACTGAATACTAAGACTCAAACTATAACTGTAGGAGTGTTCATCTAACCGACATACCTCGGTATATACTGATTTAGGGTCCAACTTGTTACCCCAGTTAGAAGGGTGTTAGCACCTTGCCACGAGATACTAACAATGCTGGGCCAACCCTAATCTGGAAGAAAGACTCATGAAATATATATATATATATATATACATGATTGCGTCAACCCTAGTCTGGCAGGAGGACGACTTACCCTACACTGGATATGTAGTTCTGTAACACATGGAATGCTACTAAGGGTTAAACCCTCTGCTAGAAGGAATGCCCCCATCCCTGGCTTCAGTCAGTACTGAATCCTTCTCCCAACTGAATCGACACAGAACTGATTACTAGACAATACTAGGTTTGACTGAACTAACACTGATCGCGTTGACTGACTGATCTAGACCGAGTTCACTGAGTTCTGTTACCTGACTGAGTACTACAGTTCTTGACCTTTACTGGGACTATTCTATAACAATTGTAACTAAGTAAAAAACTAGATTTCTGGTAATAAATACTCCCAGGACTCGATAGCATAATAGATAAACTCATATCACTACTTTAACAACACAACAATAGGTTACCATGCATGATTTACTCATATAGACATTTTATCAAATACTAGCAAGGCATAAGTTAAGCATGGGAATAGTTTGAACATGTAGTAATAGCATGATTTCAATAGTAATATCACCAAACGATCACAATGCACAATTCATTCACTTAGATATTTTGTCAAATACTTAGAAGGCATAACCTTATACATGGGAATGAACAACATGTCAATGCATCATGACTAAAATAATCAATTCACAATTCAAGGGTTTGACATGAGATCTACATCAACCAACATACCCATTGATCTATTTTATATGAAACTCATAATTTCTTAACTTTGAAACTTAAATAACAACACAAACATGAGCGTAATTCAATTAATAACAGGGGAATCATAATTCAAGTTTTGAAAAGGATTCTTGAACTCCATGGGTGGAAGGAAACCCTAGGATGAACACCTAACATACCTTCATTGTTGATTTCATGAGAATTTTTGGTGAATTCTTGGGACTTGGAGTTGAACTTAATGAAACTAGGGTTTTGCTCTTGAGAGAATTTGTGGAATAATGAGTGAATTTTCCCTTTGGGAGGCTAAATTTTGTGTTATTTGCCCTTTGGGAGGCTAAATTTTGTGTTAAGGCTGAATTATGTAAAGGGAAAATGGCCCAATTACCCCCCAAAATCCATAACTTAATACACATAATATATCCAGTATGCGATAGGCGACGCACCACATCGATGGGGTCGATGCGATCACTGATGCATTGCGTCGATGGTGTCGATACGATAGCTAACACGATGTATCATGATCACATTGGCTTGCTATTTTGGTCACCCAAACGTGGCTCAAACGATGTTCAAAAATTTTAAAACTCACCCGAGATGACCTATAGATAACCCTGATCATGAATTAATTTAAAAATTAACAATCTACGGTTGGAAAGATCGTGAATGATACCATTGAAATATTGATGATAGGAGGATTTACACGCCTATATATATATATATTTTGCCCATATTTTAGCCTAGTTTTGAGAACAAATTATATATTTCATGCACTTTTAGCCCTTTTTCCTGTAAGTGAGCTAACGGACATGATTAGTAAAGTTTCAGGTATAAATGATGCAGAATTCAACATTTTATGGCTTACTTGACGCAAAAGAAAGCTCACGAAGGAAGGGAAGGGAGTTCACACGCCTAAGGACCAAAACTGCTGCATGGAAAATCTGTCCCGGGCTAAAACAGCAATTTTGAAGACTTTGGGGACTTACAGACACAAAGCTGGATTTTGATAGTGATACATTAACCTAGTACAATTAGGTTATGTATTTCACTATTTTAAGTGGATTATGATAATGTTACCTTAACCTAGTACATATGGGTTAAGGATTTCATTAGTCTAGTAGGATTTGGTTATTTATTTTATTAGCTTAGTAGGATTAGGATATGGGTATTATAAATACCCTATCATGCTAGAGATTTAGAGACATCTTCTACTCCTCTATTATTCTACACTACAAACAATTCTACAACTCTTCTAATCTTTCCATCAATTCAGGTATTTTTGTCTACTCCTCCATTCGAAAATTCCACAACAAGAGAAACGTTACTCTGCAAGAAATCACACCTAACGCCTACCACTCTTGTGCTACACGAAATTGATCATTATTGTGGTATAATAACAATGACAATTGTGGTTTTCTTCGCATTCATGGGTAACTAAACTTCCCTGTTGGGGTTATGGAAGCCGAATGAGTTACTATCTATTGCTGTGAGTTTGTGAGTTCGAGGCACGTATATTGCTTATATCATTATTCTCTTCATCTTTATCTACATTCTTTGCGGTTGCAAACGCAAGAATACGCCAGTCTAACATTTAACTTGTTCGAGAGAAAAGTTATTTGTCTGGAAAAGAGATAATGTCAAGGTAGAAGGACACCCTTTCCTATTAAAAAGCTAGTGCCGTAACTGGACTAACCTCTTGGAGAATTCGTACCGTTAGACACGCTTTAAGCTTGAGAGAGTTAAAGTGAAATAGTCCTTGTTTAGGTCGAGAGACGCTTGGATTTACCATCGACTACAATCCTCTATAAGCAATTGCATGTCAGAATTCTACACACTCATAGCCAATAGAGACGTATACCTCAGAAGGTGGACATAACCCCAACTTCTCAATTCTCATTGTTTACATCTCACTTAAACATTCTTTCTCTTTTTACTTTATTATTTTCAGCTTTTGTTTACATTACTTGCAAGACAAGACTCCCCCCTTTTTTACGAGACTTGCACTAAAAGTCTAGTAATCTTTACTCACTTGTTGACCAAGCTATTCTCTGTGGGATCGATACCCAACCCAGTTGGGTTCTATATTTGCTAACGATCACTTTACACTCCTACGAGAGCTGTAGATTGAGCGTTATCAAAAATTGGCGCTGCTGCCGGGGAATACAAGTGTCAATCAAGTTCGTGAAAATTACTAGACCCTTTGGTCAAAGATTCTCGTACTTTTACTTTTAGTTTTTTTTTTGTCTACTGCAGGTTTTTATTTTAGTGCATGCCCCATACTCGAAGTTCTGGTCAACCATTATTACCAATCAATCCTGAACCACAACGCATTGGTAGAATGGAAGCACAAGCTGAAATCGCAAGGATGGCTGCTCAACAGGAACAAGCAAGATTGGCTGCCCTTGCCGCAGCCCAGGTTCAACAGCAGAACATTGATAACCCTGCACGAGCACCAAATCCTGACGATGAGGATTTAGGTGATGACGAGTTACTAAACCCTAGGCGTGATGCTGAAATCATAACACCTGCCAACAGAAGAGGTCGACAAGCTCGGTATAGATATGATCACCAACCTATGCAGCCAGCTTTCGACGATGATGATGATGATCTTGATGGTGCCGGAGCCACTGGAGCTATCATTCCACCACCATTAGCGCCCGGAGCCAAGTTCAACATTACAAGCACCATGATTCAGTTATTGCAACTCAAGGGATTATTTGGTGGATTAGCAGGCGATGATCCGAATATGCATCTCATCAACTTTATTTCTACATGCAAGTCTTTTGACAATCCTGGTGTTGGTCAGAATGCAATTCGATTATGTCTATTTCCATTGTCTCTGTCTGGGGAGGCAACACTATGGTTGAATGGGCTGACTCCTGATTCTATTACAAATTGGAGGCAATTGAGAGACGCTTTCCTAGAAAGATTCTTTCCGCCATCCAAAAGAGCACAATTGAGAGATGAAATCAGCAACTTTCGTCAGCTTCCCACTGAAGCTCTTCATGAAACATGGGAGAGGTTCAAGACAAAGCTAGCGAGGTGTCCAAACCATCATATGACTAATGTTCACCTAATGGAGATACTATACAGAGCCTTGAATTCAATAACTAAACCAGTGGTGGATAATGCGGCTGGAGGATCATTTATGGACCTCACCTTTGGTCAAGCAAGCAATATGCTAGATCGCATGACGAAACAAAGTAGATCTTGGCATACCAGGGATTCTGAGGTAGCAAGCCCCACTTTATCTATAGGCATGACTGCAGACCAAAGAAGAAGACAAGAAGAACGTGATCAAGATATGGCGCACATGAAAACACAAATGGATCTTCTTACAAAGCATTTATTATCAGGGAAGACCAAAAAAGTGAAAGCTGTGGCGCTAAAAGGAAGAGACGAATCTGATTCTGAAGAAGAAGCCAACTACTTGAACAATCAGGGGGGTTTCCGAGGGAATGCCCAAGGAAACCAAGGTCGGAACTATTATGATAATTCTGGAAATAAGGACCAAGGTAGTTGGAGAAAAAACAATGAAAAGAGTGGTGTTTATGTTCCCCCTGGTAGACGTGATACCACCACATCTAGTACTGGAAGTATGGAAGACATGATGGCTAAATTATTGAAAGGAGTGGAAGCAACAAGCGCGGGAGTTACTGAGGTAATTAATGATTTGTCCTCCATGAAAAAACTAGTTGATTCTCATTCCACTTCAATCAAGCAAATAGAGCAGCAACTAAGCCAACTTTCAGCAGCACTCAATCAAAGAAAGGCTGGCACTTTACCTAGCGATACTGTGCAAAACCCAAGGAATGATGGGTCATGCATGGCCATCACTACCAGAAGTGGTAAGGTGCTGGAACCTTCAGCAAAAGGCAAGCAAGTGGCTGAAGAAGTTGCGGATATGGATGATAACGCAAAAGGAGAAGATGCCGCAACAACCAGTCCTGACGTCAAGGACGTCACGCCCAGTGACGTGCAGCCTAAAAAAATGGGAAAACGGAAGCAAGAAGAGAAGAAAGCCATGGAGAGAACACTTCCATACCCACCACCACCTTTTCCCCAAAGATTGAAGAAGGTGGCTGAGGACACGAAGTTCAGCAAATTCATGACTATGTTAAAGCAGCTGACCATTAATGTTCCATTGGTGGAGGCACTTGAACAAATGCCTGGGTATGCGAAGTTTATGAAAGATCTTTTGACTAAGAAGAGGGCAGCAAGTTATGAGCTGAAGGATGATGTGCATCATTGTAGTGCAATTGCTACCCGATCGATAGTTCAGAAGAAGGCCGACCCCAGAGCTTTCACTATTCCTTGCACTGTCGGATCTTTGAACTTTGCCAAAGCATTATGTGACTTAGGAGCCAGCATCAACTTGATGCCATTATCGATCTACAAGAAGTTGGGGTTAGGAGATCCTACGCCAACTAACATGAGGCTTGTTATGGCAGATAGGTCGGTAAAACGACCGGTTGGTATTCTATGTGATGTCTTGGTAAAGGTTTCTTCATTTATCTTTCCAGCAGACTTTGTCATCTTGGATTGTGAAGCAGATTCAGAGGTTCCCATAATCTTGGGACGTCCTTTCCTTGCTACAGGAAGTGTGCTCATTGATTTGAGAGCTAATGAAATTTCATTCCGAATAAATGACGAAGTGGTTCGATTTGATGTTTGCAAATCAATGAAGCAACCCAAAGATCTGAGTGTATTTTCTGTGGCTGATGTTGTCTTTGACGATGAGAAAGAACGCCTTGAAGAAGAGCAAATTCTTGATGATCCTTTGGAGGTTTTGCTCATGAAAGAAGAGAATGAGGATGCTGAAATTTCTGAAGAAGCTGTTTGTGCGCTATCGGAATTAGGGACATATCGCTATACTCCCAAGAAGCTGGATCTTGATCTCAAGAATCGACCCACACCACCAGCCAAGCCATCTATTGAAGAACCACCCACACTAGAATTGAAGGAGCTGCCAAGTCATCTGAAGTACGCATTCTTAGGAAGCGGAAACACACTTCCAGTCATAGTGGCAGCCGATTTGGGTGAGCAACAAGTTGCAGCTCTTATTTCGATCTTACGCAAGTATATTAGAGACATTGGATGGACCATTGCGGATATTATTGGTATTCCACCTGGGATTTGCTCACATAAAATTCAGCTTCAAGAAAAGTGCACACCCACCATTGAACATCAAAGACGTTTAAACCCACCTATGCAAGAAGTGGTGAAGAAGGAGATTATAAAGTGGTTAGACGCAGGAGTTGTATATCCTATCTCTGATAGTACGTGGGTAAGTCCTGTACAATGTGTTCCCAAGAAAGGAGGAATGACGGTGGTCGCAAATGCAAAGAATGAACTTATTCCACTCAGGCCCGTTACTGGATGGAGAGTATGCATGGACTACCGTAAGCTGAATTCGTGGACACTCAAGGATCACTTCCCCATGCCATTTATGGACCAAATGCTAGATCGATTAGCGGGGAAAGGATGGTTTTGTTTCTTGGATGGTTATTCAGGTTATAATCAGATTTGTATTGCTCCCGAAGATCAAGAGAAGACAACGTTCACATGCCCATTTGGTACGTTTGCCTTCAAACGCATGCCATTCGGGTTGTGTAATGCACCAGCCACCTTTCAACGTTGTATGATGTCTATTTTCTCTGATATGGTTGAAGACACTTTGGAGGTATTTATGGACGACTTTTCAGTTGTCGGTGAGTCTTTTGAAGCATGTTTGGCAAACTTGAGCATGGCATTGCAAAGATGTGTAGAGTTCAACCTTGTGCTGAATTGGGAGAAGTGCCACTTCATGGTAAAAGAAGGAATCGTTCTTGGGCACAAGATCTCTGAAAGAGGAATAGAGGTTGATCGAGCAAAAATAGAGGTAATTGAGAAGCTACCGCCTCCAATTTCGGTGAAGGGAGTCCGTAGTTTTCTTGGCCATGCTGGTTTCTATCGTAGATTCATCAAAGACTTTTCCAAAATTTCTAGTCCATTGTGCAAACTACTGGAGAAAGATGCGAAGTTTGACTTCAATGACAATTGCTTAAAGGCATTCGAATGCCTTAAAGGAAAACTCATTGAAGCCCCTATCATGGTAGCACCAGATTGGACGCTCCCGTTTGAGGTCATGTGCGATGCTAGTGGTATAGCCGTTGGTGCTGTTCTTGGACAAAGAAAGGAGAAACTATTTCATCCTATCTACTATGCGAGTAAGGTCCTAAATGAAGCCCAAAGGAACTACACTGTTACTGAACAAGAGCTTCTAGCGGTTGTATATGCGTTTGAGAAGTTTCGTGCCTATCTATTGGGTACCAATGTGATCGTCCATACAGACCATGCAGCTCTTAAGTATCTAATGACGAAGAAGGATGCCAAACCAAGGTTGATTCGATGGGTACTGCTGCTGCAAGAGTTTGATTTCGAAGTCAAAGATAGAAGAGGTTGCGAGAACCAAGTGGCTGATCACCTATCTAGACTTGAGAATGAACCTGTGGCGCAACCTGAAATTCAGATTGATGATGCATTCCCTGACGAGGAGATATTAGCGACAAAAATGGAGAAAGTACCATGGTATGCCGACTTTGCAAATTTCGTAGAGAGTAATGTGATACCTGCCAACTTATCTTACCACCAAAGGAGGAAGTTTATGCATGACGTTCAGCACTACTATTGGGATGAACCTTATTTGTTTCGAAGATGCGCGGATGGGATCATTCGATGATGTATATCCCATGAAGAAGTACCTGCTATATTGGAAGCATGCCACACTTCGCAAGTTGGAGGACATCATGTAGGAAATCGAACGGCAAGAAAAGTATTGCAAAGTGGTTATTATTGGCCTTCGATATTCAGAGATGCATACGACTATGTGAGAAGGTGTGACCAATGCCAACGTCAAGGTGCTATTTCAAAACACCATGAAATGCCCATGTCCAAAATTATGGAGGTAGAACTTTTTGATGTGTGGGGTATTGATTTCATGGGTCCATTCGTGAATTCGTTTGGAATGAAGTACATCTTGGTTGCTGTGGATTATGTTTCGAAATGGGTTGAAGCTGTAGCATTGGCCGACAACGAAGGAAAGCGTGTTGTAGCGTTCTTAAAGAAGAATATCTTCTCTCGCTTTGGGGTACCTCGTACTATCATAAGTGATGGAGGATCTCACTTTTGCAACAAGCTATTCCAATCTGTATTGGCCAAGTATGGTGTCAAGCAACACAAGGTAGCTACGCCTTATCATCCCCAAACTAGTGGACAAGTAGAGGTTTCCAATCGAGAGATTAAGCAAATCCTTGCAAAGACGGTTAATGCAAATAGGAAGGATTGGTCTCGAAAGCTAGATGATGCACTATGGGCATATAGGACTGCATTCAAGACACCCATTGGCATGTCTCCTTATCAACTAGTTTATGGGAAGGCTTGTCATCTACCCATCGAGCTTGAATACAAGGCATTGTGGGCATTGAAGCACTTGAATCTGAATTGGAATGACGTGAAGAATCTGAGGTTGGAGCAGCTGAACGAATTAGATGAGTTCCGTCTCCATGCATATGAAAGATCGGATTTATACAAGGAGCGGATGAAGAAGTATCATGATCAACGGATTAATCGACGAAACTTCCAAAAGGGTGATATGGTACTACTCTTCAACTCCAGATTTAAGCTCTTCCCAGGTAAGTTAAAATCTAAGTGGTCTGGTCCATTTAAAGTTATCCAAGTCTACTCGTCTGGAGTAGTCGAATTGGAAGGCAATAAGGGTGTTGTCTTCAAAGTGAATGGCCAACGTGTTAAGCCGTATATCGGTCCTCTTGAATCGACGAATGACATGGCCATCACTTATCTCGACGAAGTCTAAGTACTCGAGATAACCATGTCGTGCCACGACAATAAATAAGGCGCTAGATGGGAGGCAACCCATCGTTTATCGTTTTTCATTTATCGTTTATCGTTTTCTTTCATTCTAGTACTTGATTTTTTTTTAATTAATAAAAATCCAAAAATAAGAGTCGTGCCACGACCAAAACTAAGGCGCTTGGTGGGAGGCAACCCATCGTACTAATCATTTTCATTTGTTTGAGCGAATATAGGTGCAAGAAGTAGTCAACGAGGAGATTGATTTCAATTGACGATTTGGACGCATTGTATGGTAAAGTTGGTAAATTAGGAAGGGTGATGCATAAGGCTATGGATTGAGCCTTTCCCACGCCAAAATAGGCTTCGAGGAAGGCTAGGCCTTGGTAAAACTAGGCCACGAACGATGCGCAACCTATCCTATAGCCTAAGGTCTCGGAATCTAGTATGCTATACACTATGCGCCGCCTATTCCTAGGTATGCTTTTGACTATGCGCCGCCTATGCTATGGCATTTGGTCTCAGTATCTCATATGCCATAGACTATGCGGCGCATATGTCCCATTATGCCATAGACAATGCGCCGCATATGTCTACAAATGCCATAGACTATGCGGCGCATATGTCCCAATATGCCATAGACAATGCGCCGCATATGTAGGAATTTTGTCTCCAAAACCGATTGTAAATGGGTCATAACCCGACCCATACTCTTCCTATATAAAGGGGACTTAGTCTTATAACACAACCACAATAGAAAATACCCTAAAGGCGCCGCATACTCTTCCAAATCTTCTAAAAATTTTCTTCTTTTGCTCTTCCAATTCACAAAACCATCTCCACAAGTTTCAAGCAAGTAAGTACTCTCTTATTCTTCATTTATTTCTTGCAAGTACTACGTTGCTATGGCTATTATTAATTGCTAAATTATACAAGATTGTTGGTGATGTTCATGTGTTTGGATTGTTGTTGCAAAATCATGTGAGTAAACATATACGTAGGAAAATCTTGACTTGTTTCCGACTTGAATTTGGTTTCAATAGCAACGTTATGATATTTGCGGAATTGCTATGGCTATGAATATTGCTTAAGATTGTTGTTTGGATACTTACATGTTAGACTATCCCGGCCATCGGGATAAGACTTATAGTGCCTACCGACTTAGGAGGTTGTGATTGTTGTAAGAATAACGATTCAATGTGGTAACCCCTATGTAGTAGTGTTGCGATATCTACCATGAAAGTAGTCCAATGGCTGCAAGTAAGTGATGCATTGCTGATTTCCTTGTCGGAATACAATCCTAAAACGTATCTCGATGAAATCTGAGTAAATCGACTACTTTCACCTCACTGATTTGTGTTAACAAAACTAAGTGTGGGGTGGTACCCCTAATGCTTGCTTATAGATTGTATCAAGTGAGACTGTGCTGCAACTAACACTATTTCTAGTCTCAGGTACAATGGCACCTAAAGCGAGGAAAGGCAAGGAGAAGGCGACCACTTCCCAAAAGGGCAAGAAGAGAAGTCGAAAGGACCAAGGAGAATCATCCTCAGCACAACCACCACGCAGAATGTTCGGAATAAAATGGGTTCTTGAGGAAGAAGCCAAAGCATGGTACAGCAGCAACAGAGAAAGAAAATATGTGCATGTCGACTTGATCAACAAGGATACCTTAGCAAAGAAGGAGCCACATATGTTGGCAAAAATAATGGCTTTGAAGTTGGATTTCATCTTCCGCGACATGGGAGAGTGTAATATTGATCTAACAAGAGAGTTTTATGCCAACTGGTCGCCAAACACAACAGGCAATGAAGTTAAAATTCGGGGCCAGGTGTTACAGCTCACCGCGGACTGGATCAACTCTTTTCTTGGCTTACCTTCAATCGACGCAGCACCATTCAAAGAGCTGTGCAGCAGGCCTCCTTATAGAGCAATACGACACACGCTTTGTGGAAGCAGATCAATGGCAAGGTGGGGCAGACATAAAGAAACCGACCGACACAACACCTTCCCCTATGCTCCACTAAATAGGGAAGCAAGAATCTGGATGCGCATTGTCAACTCATGTCTTATTCCTGGGACTCAATACACCAAGATATCGAGAGATAGAGTGTGTTTGGTCTATGCTTTAATGACAAATGTCCCAATCAACTTTGGGGCAATCATTCGATCCACCATGAGGAAGGCCAGACTACACAAAAGGTCCCATTTCACATTTGGCAATTTGTTGACAGCAATCTTGCGGAAGGAGGATATCGAAGAGGAACCAGCTGATCATAAACTCCCACACAATCTGAAGAAGGTTGACCTCACAAAGGTCAAAGATGCTGAATCAACACATGGCATCAACCTTACTACGGCAGAGAGACATGCTCGGAATGAGAGTTTCTCCCGCCATATGTACGGCATGATGAGGTTTACAATAATGAGCGGAGGTCGTGTTCCAACTGCTGCAGAGCTCCAACATCTGGACCACGACTATCCCATGAACATGCATGCACGGGAGATGTGTGGAGTGGGCGTATACTTTGAGGAACCTCTAAATGATGATGTGCCGACTGATGACGATCGACGCTTGCCAGACTCTGACGAGGAGGAGAACTCTGACGACGACTCTTATGATGATTCCGACGAAGGGGGTATGACCCCCGATAATGAGGAAGAGTCTGACTAACCAGGTTCCTCGTATTTATTTTCCACTGAGGGCAGTGTCCCGTTTAAGTGTGGGGTGGCGGTATCGTATGCTATACTTCTCTATTGAATCTATGTTTGCTTGCTTTGTTTATGTTTCGTTTTTTTTTCATTTTTTTAGTAGTAAATTTTTTTCTTTCTAGCTTCGCATGAAATTATTTTGATAGGCAGCATGAGATTATAACAAGAGTATGTGCTACAATTGTGACTATTGAGACGTTTAGGCTCTAGTTGTGACTCATTATGTGATATTGTGTGGTTCAATTCCTTCGCTTGTTGGGTCGAGAGTCTATATTACTTCCAAGCAAGTCGACCATGTGCCTTGTGTGTGTGAGATAATCGTATATTCTATGTGTGTAGCTGATGCTAGAACTTGCCTGGTATGTATGCAAAGCGAAAATAAGGAGTGTAAGTTTAGGATATGATTTAGGCATTTCTTTGGCAACCTATATTTGTTTACCTTCAGTTTTACCTACCCATGGACATCATCCTAGTTAAACCCTTTTGAGCCTTTAGCCTATTTCTTTGACAACCTTGTATGTAAGCCTAATCCATTTCTTTCAAGACCGTAATTTGATCCAAACTCCTAAGTGCTTTAAAGTGAAAAAGTCATGTGACAACATAAGAGGAAATTGGGTGAGTATGATGCTATAAATTGTAATGGTGCTTGAATGTGTTATGAAAAAGAAAGTGCTATCATAAGAGGTATGTTGTGAAAAGAAAAAGGAAAAGAAAGCTGAAAAGCGAGTTGTGCTTAAAATTGAAAAACAAAAGAGAAGAACAAGGGTGGTATAACAAAAGAAAGAAGAAAGGTTGAAAGAAAAAAAAAAGTGTCAATGATACAAAGTGATGTATTAAAGCGCTTAGGAACTTAGTCACTATTCCTGGCCAAAATAGTCCTACCCGTCCCTTAGCCTACATTACAACCATCAAAAGACCTACTTGATCCTAATCTTAACATTCCAACATTTAGTAGAGTATTACATTAAGGGCAAGCCTATGGTCATCAGTTGCTACATATGAACTCTTTGTGAGAGTGAGAGCAAGGACATTTTGATACCCATGTTTGAAAAATATGCTATATTTGTGAGTGATTATGGGTACTATATGGTGAGACACACATGGTTGATGAGTTTTGGATAGTTGTATATGATTCTATGCACCTTAACGTTTGCATGCGAGACGATCACCATCACGAGTCTACGCTAGAGGTTAAACTATTTCTACTTAAAATCGGAAAGCTACTCTTGGTCGATAATCGTTGTGCTTGTCTTAATAAATGTTTTGTGTTGTTGCTGTAAGAACCTTAAGTTGATGCTTAGAAGGACATGATATGTTGTTCGAGGACGAACAAAGCTCTAAGTGTGGGGTGTTGATGATAGACGGATTTACACGCCTATATCAATATATTTTGCCCATATTTTAGCCTAGTTTTGAGAACAAATTATATATTTCATGCACTTTTAGCCCTTTTTCCTGTAAGTGAGCTAACGAACATGATTAGTAAAGTTTCAGGTATAAATGATGCAGAATTCAGCATTTTATGGCTTACTTGATGCAAAAGAAAGCTCACGAAGGAAGGGAAGGGAGTTCACACGCCTAAGGACCAAAACTGCTGCATGGAAAATCTGTCCCGGGCTAAAACAGAAATTCTGAAGACTTTGGGGACTTACAGACACAAAGCTGGATTTTGACAATGATACATTAACCTAGTACAATTAGGTTATGTATTTCATTATTTTAAGTGGATTATGATAATGTTACCTTAACCTAGTACATATGGGTTAAGGATTTCATTAGTCTAGTAGGATTTGGTTATTTATTTCATTAGCTTAGTAGGATTAGGATATGGGTATTATAAATACCCTATCATGCTAGAGATTTAGAGACATCTTCTACTCCTCTATTATTCTACACTACAAACAATTCTACAACTCTTCTAATCTTTCCATCAATTCAGGTATTTTTGTCTACTCCTCCATTCGAAAATTCCACAATAAGAGAAACGTTACTCTGCAAGAAATCACACCTAACGCCTACCACTCTTGTGCTACACGAAATTGATCATTATTGTGGTATAATAACAATGACAATTATGGTTTTCTTCGCATTCATGGGTAACTAAACTTCCCTGTTGGGGTTATGGAAGCCGAATGAGTTACTATCTATTGCTGTGAGTTTGTGAGTTCGAGGCACGTATATTGCTTATATCATTATTCTCTTCATCTTAATCTACATTCTTTGCGGTTGCAAATGCAAGAATACGCCATTCTAACATTTAACTTGTTCGAGAGAAAAGTTATTTGTCTGGAAAAGAGATAATGTCAAGGTAGTAGGACACCCTTTCCTATTAAAAAGCTAGTGCCGTAACTGGACTAACCTCTTGGAGAATTCGTACCGTTAGACACGTTTTAAGCTCGAGAGAGTTAAAGTGAAATAGTCCTTGTTTAGGTCGAGAGACGCTTGGATTTACCATCGACTACAATCCTCTATAAGCAATTCCATGTCAGAATTCTACACACTCATAGCCAATAGAGACGTATACCTCAGAAGGTGGACATAACCCCAACTTCTCAATTCTCATTGTTTACATCTCACTAAAACATTCTTTCTCTTTTTACTTTATTATTTTCAGCTTTTGTTTACATTACTTGCAAGACAAGACTCCCCCCTTTTTTACGAGACTTGCACTAAAAGTCTAGTAATCTTTACTCACTTGTTGACCAAGCTATTCCCTGTGGGATCGATACCCAACCCAGTTGGGTTCTATATTTGCTAACGATCGCTTTACACTCCTACGAGAGCTGTAGATTGAGCGTTATCAAATATCGAGGCCAAAAATGAGACTAAGTGTCAACACTTGGCTGAAATTTTCTAATTTAGGGACCTCTTTTGGCATGCTATAAAGGACTGAAATGACTAGGACTTTGTGGGGTCTTACAATATATCCTCCTTGGAAACATTCGTTCTCAAATGAGACTGTCTGAACTGAGATGAACTGTACTTACACTGACATGCATAACTAAAGCATGATTGAATTCTAGAGATATGACACATGATTGAGCTATTTAATAAATGCATGAATGATATAAGAATGTTATGCAGCTATAACTGAGTAGGGGAAATAGTAAATCTAAGGAAAACTATTACCTTAAGGTGAGAATAGTGAAGAATCTGAGATCTTTTACTGGACATGCATGAATGGGAACATGAGATCATAACTGAGTCTGAAGCATGATACATGGTCTGAATATCATAAACTGAACTTATTTCTTGAACACCTGCAGTGACATAAGAATGGTTATAAGGATGAGATAGGAATGAGAGAATCAAATTATGAGTAACCATTATCTCTGACTGGATCTAATTTTGTGAAGAAAAGATGAGAGATTTAGTACATGAAAAGCTCGGGGGTATTACATATCCCCCTTGGGATAGTTCGTCTCTTGAATTACACTAACTTGACTAAACTAATAGGAAAACTAAGATGATGCTCAAAACACTTATAGACTGAATCATGACTGACTATCTGGGATCTGAAATATGATGTATGAACTGAACTAGATTCACAATTTAGATGGATGTGAACAAAATATTTCTTGGAAGGGATATGTTTGTGTAACTTCAGATAGTAAGACTAGATTGGAAGATAGAAAAACCATAAGAACCTATCTATCTGAATGCTAATCTGAATTACTAGCTATACAGACAAACTCATACTGAAAGCTTATACTCAACTGGCGTATTTCTTCGACACTCTTTATAAGAAGTCCTAATGACTTTTAGGGAGTAAGGAATCTTGGGCATGGTCTGAATAAGACATCTGGATAAGAAATCACAACATGGCTAAAATTTGGTAATATAAAACACAGGCCTACGAAACATAAGCTAAGATAGAGCTACTAGGCCTTACATACTCATCGAATACTCTCTCAACTATACTTTCTACCTTAATACTGCACTTCACCTGAGACTATAAAAATATTCACATGGGCACTGATAACTCTAATTATTGAAGTCTGAGCTGGACTGAATTCTCCCACTATGCACAAGCTTACTCGAATCTACGAAATGCACACATAACACTGTAATACTAGTCTGAATCATGAATTCAACGAACCCTGCATTTTTATAACCTCTCATCTCATGAAAAAAAATAATTCTGATTTCCCATTCAACAACTAAATACAACCTCTTATTAGCCATTCACTAATGTGTAATGCATTTATCCACTTATACACCAACATGACATTCAAGACTATATTCATAACTACAACCCTGGGTCAAAAAACATGCAACAATATTTCCTTAACATGAAACATTACTCTCTCCCATCTAAACAACTGCTCATCACTACATCATTTCATCAGAAGAGGTCACTGAAAGTCTAAAATATGTGGACTTGAAGCATGAATGAACACTATACAGAACTTAAAACTTAAAAGAGGCTTGAGGAATAGAATATCAACATCATGGGTTCATCAAGAGATCTAAACTAAGGATATACATGACATAATCTGAATTTCAGTGATCATTAAGAGTGTTGTATGAATATAGGAACTGAACATACTGTAAAGAATGAATACATGAGTCATGAGTTGTATGACCTGAGTTTGGAGTTCATAAATTCATGGAATATGATTCGGACTGCTGGGTGAACTGGAACTCCTCTTACTAGGAATTAAAAGCGTACATGATTTTTCTATAAAGTGCACAAATATGAGCTATAATCATAGGGCTGATATGTAAGACATGAGTTGATATCATGATGACTGAGAAACCTTGCATTGAGACAAGAATTGGTTAGGCATTTTTCTCTCCTACTGATTTTCTACACATACTGGCATTACTACTAGGATCTGAGAGTCTGACTTGGTTACCTGTTCTGCTATCCCTCCCTTAGCTTAAAGGCATCATTCTAAGTCTGTCGACCACTTAACCAATATCTCTAAAATGTACTGAAACCATTTTACTCTAGAGTCCGAGATATAACAATACTCATAAACACTAAACTCACCCTGAAAGACTACACCTGGAAGTGTAAAACCCTACTGCTAGTACTTCCTTCTGAGATAGAACTTAACTTTTTATAGCCCCAAATACATCATGTAACAACTTAAGAATGGACTAACTTAGAATTTTCAACTCCTCTTTGTATTAGATCAACCTTCAATGATTCAAACTTTGATCCTAACAAATAACATGGATATCATCAATTCTTTAATAACTATACTACTTTCATCATCGCCTACAAACATCACATCCACAACATATGTTTTGAATCAACAACTTAAATTCTTGTATACAATGCTTTAATCCTACTGATTCACCTTTCACATAACTAGTCCCATGTAATATATAATCTGCTCAACTTCAGATAACACCATCCCAACTCTACTACTATTGCTAAACTCCTGGTTTTATGCTTCTAACTCTAGATCATATGCTGTCCTAGGATTCTGAGAAGGAGGCAGAAATTATATATGACTCCTAAGCACTGAGGTACTACCCCTTTATTCACTGACTGGTTCATTAAGAAGCTAAAACTGAGTTGCTCTATTTTTGAAATCAACTAAATTAATTTACTGGGATACTCTAATTGGGCAATTTCTGTATACCCATCTAGCTAGGATAGATATATCCACTGGGGTAGATACTAAGAAGGTCTCTTCTAAGGTTTTGGGACTGACACTGAAATTGACAACTACATCGGGGGTTACAAAACAAAAAGAAGCTCCAGGATCTAACAAGGCATAAACATGTAAATGAATTGCTGGTAACGTAACCGTTACCATGTCAAGAGAACTTTCCTGATCCTGTCGAGACTGAATTGCATCTAACCTATTCTGACGCTGACCACTATTAGCACTAGAAGCGACAACACCCTGCTGAGTCAGATGATTGGATGAAATTGAAAGACGGTTGGACTGACCCTATTGGCGCAAATCTATTCACCTCTGAGCCATTACTCTACACTCCCGCATCCTGTGGCCTAGCTTACCACATCCAAAACACACATCAATATCGATTCTACACACACCCTTATGATTCTTACCACGTTCTTCATAAAGCGAATTAGTACGAATACCCTTCCTACTACCTTGTCACTTAGAGCCTGGTGCTCTATCTCGACTATCATTCTTAAACTTAGGCATTGGTGGACTGGCTGAAGGTGGAGCTGGGGATGAGAATTTGTGACGGTATTGGGAGAGGTTACTACGCCTTGACCTAGGCTTAAAACTACTTGTTCTGGCCTTCTTATTCTTTCTCTCTTTCTTCCTACGCTTCCCTTTTTTACTCTGTTGAGCATGAATCAAAAGCCTAGATAGGACAACAGCCTGCAGATTGATCAAAGCAACTACTAAATAAGATAAGGTATTAAAAGTAGCTCTGAATTCAGCATGAGAGACATACGTATTCAGGGAATCTTCCTAAACAGGCGGAGGTGCAGGCTGATTCCCATTTTTTTTTCTGTTGTTCTTTCTGGGAGGCATATTCTGTAAACGAAATGAAGATTGGAATTAGACAGAGAGTTTAAATTGAGCACATGCTCACTCGCACGATATGAACACTGAAAGAAGGAAACTTTTCCTAAAACTACCTCGTAGCCTCTTATCCATAAGTGTGGCGCACTACACACCCATGTACAAGACTCTACTTGATGCGGATTTCAGACTTCCTAGGACACTTTAGAACCTTAGGCTCTGATACCAAGTTTGTAATGCCCCGAGACTGGACTCTGGGCATCATACAATGCTTATGACCCCGAAGGACCATAAGCTAACCCATGACAAGTACCTGCTGCGAGCACTGAATATAGTACTAGAATATATGCAGAAGAAATCTGAAAATGCCATAAGGTTCTCAAAATACTGAAATAATAGATGAGTATAACTGATAATAAGATCTGAAAACTGAATAATTGACTAACTGTCTGTACTAGTATGAAAGCGTCTAACTCAATAATTGAGGAGTCGATGGGACAAACCCAACTAACTTTGACTAAAGTTACTACTGAACTTCTGAAATACTAAAATAAATAAAATCTGGACTCAAAATAGGAGGACTCACCACTATAACTGTTGCTGATAGCCTAAGATACTAAGTACAATCAGGAACCTGAGCGTCCAAACCTATGATATGAGAGATCATAGCGCAAAAGAAAGTATGTGATTAGTATGTGTAATGTACTAGTATGCTAAGTGAGGTAAGGATGATATACATGGGTTCATATGCATAAGATGATAACTAATTGAATGAACATAATGAAGTAACTAGATGAGAGTACATGTAAAACTGTAACTACTGAACATATTGAACATGATATACTGCACATATAGGTATACATAGTGTATTTGAGATAATACTAAAACTGATTACTGAATTCTGATGGCTGAGTAACTGATAACTAATAGACATGGTTCTGTAGAACTAATTGAGTTCTTTACTGAATATTGAGACTGAAACTGTAACTGTTGGAGTATTCATCTAACCGACATACCCCGGTATAGACTGATTTAGGGTCCAACCTGTGACCCCAGTTAGAAGGGTGTTAGCACTTTGTCATGGGATACTAATAATGCTTGGTCAACCCTAATCTGGTAGGATGACTCATGAAATATATATATATATATATGATTGAGTCAACCCTAGTCTTGAAGGAGGACGACTTACCCTACACTGACTACGTAGTTCTGTAATGCAGGGACTGCTACTAAGGGTCAAATCCTCTACTGGTAGGAATGCCCCCATCCCTGGGTTCGGTCAGTGATGAATCCTACTCCCAACTAAATCGACACTGAACTTATTACTAGACTATACTAGGCTTGAATGAACTGACACTGATCGTATTGACTGACTGATATAGACTGAGTTCACTAAGTTCTGTTACCTCACTGAGTACTACTATTTTTGACCTTTACTGGGACTATTCTATAACAACTACAACTAAGTAAACATCTAAATTTTGGGTAATAAATACCCCCAGGACTCGATAGCATAATATATAAACTCATATCACAACTTTAACAACACAACAATAGGTTACCATGCATGATTTACTCATATGGACATTTTATCAAACACTTGCAAGTAATAACTTAGCATTGGAATAGTTTGAACATGTAGTACTATCATGATTTCAATACTAAGATCACCAAAAGATCACAATGCACAATTCATTCACTTAGACATTTTGTCAAACACTTAGGAGGCATAACCTTGTACATGGGAATGAACAATATGTTAATGCATCATGACTACAACAATCAATTCATAATTCAAGGGTTTGACATGAGATATACATCAATCAACATACCCATTGATCTATTTTACATGAAACTCATATTTTCTTAACTTTAAAACTCAATTAACAAAACAAACATGAGCGTAATTCCATTTATAACATGGGAATCATAATTCAAGTTTTGAAAATGATTCTTGAACTCCAAGAGTGGAAGAAAACCCAAGGATGAACACCTAACATACCTTGACTGTTGATTTCGTAAGAATTGTTATTGAATTCTTGGGAATTGGACTTTAGCTTGATGAAACTAGGGTTTTACTCTTGAGAGAATTTGTGAAATAATGAGTGAATTTGCCATTTGGTAGGCTAAATTTCGTGTTAAGGCTGAATTATATAAGGGATAAATGACCCAATTACCCCCAAAAATCCATAACTTAATACACATAATATGCCCAGTATGTGATAGGCGACTCACCGCATTGATGGGGTCGACGTGATCACCGATGCATTGCGCCGATGGTGCCAATGCGATAGCTAACGCGATGCATCATGATCACATTGGCTTGCTATTTTGGTCACCCAAATGTGGCTCATACAATGTTAAGAAATTACACAACTCACCCGAGATGACCTATATATAACCCAGATCATGAATCATTTTAAAAATCGACAATCTAAGGACGAGACGATCATGAATCATACCATTGATATATCGAGGACAAAAATGAGACTAAGTGTCAACATTTAGCTGAAATTTTTTATGTCTGGGACATCTTTTGGCATGCTATAATGTACTGAAATGACTAGGACTTTATGGGATCTTACAGTATGGTACATTTGAGAATTTAGTGACTAAGCCTTTTTGACACTAGAATTACGTTAGGGGTTGACTTATCAACCAAATTTTTCTTATTTCGTCCTTATTTCCCCCTTTTATTCTTTTATTGATCATTTAGGTTGGTGTAGTTTCTTATATTCTTTCTTTTTCATTTTTCTTTTCTTTTTCTCTTTGATTTTCTGTTTCCATTTTTTTATATTTACCATACCCAATCCTATTTTCTTTTTATCTTATTTACACCCTTATTCATACCCACTCTTAACCATACACCCCTATGATAGCTACCCTCAAATTAGGTAATTTTCCTGAATAGAGGTGCACAATGTCCAAGGAGGACCAAGGCCAAAAAGGTTCATTGTAATTCAAATGGGAAGGTAAAAGGTGAAGCGAGAAAAATAGTCTGTATAGGCTCAAAATAGGGATCAAGGGATACTTATTCACATTTGAAAGGTTATTTAGGCTAAAAGTGGACTAATTCAAGAACACCCTATGATCCTTTCCTAGCCAATTATCCTAAAACCTAGGCAAGGCTAACTGAGCATGTTCTGGATTCTACACACAAAGGGAACTAAGTAAGCATCTCACACACACATGGCATAGGGTTGTATCTTATCAACTACCTCTCCAGTTTATGCAAGTGATAAATATGATTATTATGTCCCTAAACCTGATGCCATAATGAGATTCACTGTGGTCACATATATATACACATCACACAGTTTAAAAATAATTTTTTTGGAGGGGTATCAATTTTCTAACACTTTTAAACATAAACACAAAATATATCAACTACCCTTAGGTATTTATTTTCCTCATAGTTAAACAAAAACAATAAAAAACATTACAAAAATACAATACGACACAATATTTCCTAGACATATTGGTTTACTATCATACCGTGTCTGACAGGGAAAAGAAGCATGACAACAAAAACCTGCAACGACTGTGGGACACCCCCACCTCCAACTAAAAGATGAAACATTGTCCCCAGTTCATGACTACAATATAAATAAAGGGAATGAGGACATATATGGGATGCATTAGAGGTCTAGCTCAAGCTCGTCCCCATTAGGGGAACGTAGTATCTTAATCAGTGGAGGTGGTGGTGGTGGCGGGGCGTGACTAGATGACGCACCCACACCTATCACATGACGTCTCACCTCATCATCTACCTGGACACCAAAGAATCATAGGAAGCATTTTTGAAGGCCTGATCATAGAAAATAGTAGGGTCCTATAGATCCTTTGGTCTACCTCTTTTGGTCCAAACCTCTGGGACTGTCTCCTTTTTCGTAAACAAATCAAAGCATCTCAAGGCACACAGATCCATCGACTAAGTAAATGAAGGGATAACTGAAGAAATAGCTGAAACATAGCTCTCAATGAAAGAGATACATCTAATCATAGTATGGCCACCTTCTCCCGAATCTCACCTAGATCAGGAGCCTATAAATCTCCAAAATGATCCGACACTCACACCTCAAAAGCTTTGATCCAAGAATAAATCTCACTAGTTAACTCCAACATCTTATTCTAAAGAGCAAACCATATCCTAGTATTAGATCTTGATATTATGTGGATTTATGGATCTAAATGTCATTATCTATGCTTGGATAACCTTGTTTCGAGGACTTTTGTTGTGCGTAATGATGTAATATTCGTATAAATAAGCATATAAGTGTGTAATTATGTAATTTTAGTGTTTAAGGTGTGTTCATAATGATTTTAGAGTCAAAAAATTAAGTTAAAATTCAAACACGAAAACTAGTTATCTTAGCTTGAGCTATGTTCCTTTATAGTTCGTCATATTGAATTCTATGTGGTTTTGACCTCTAATTCATGTTTTGTATTATTTTTAGAAGCTTGATAAGTTTATCAAGATGATAAAGGTATTATACACAAGCTGTAAATCAAGAGGAAACACCACCACAAAGCTTGGAATTAAGGAATAAAAGCATGGGACAAGCATTATGCAAAGCTAGAAAATTTGGATTGACTGGCATGCCATGCAACCTAAATGCCGCGATAAGGGTGTGTAATGACCTTGGTAGAATTGTGGAAATTCAATTCCAGTATGTAGGTGCAATATCAATGTTCCAATATTCCTATCCACCACGATAGTCTCATTGGACAGAGGCAACTCTGAAACAACAAATCCTGTCTTTGTATAAATAAGGCACCTAAACATTATTGTACACACCTTGGACGACCTTAGGGCTTGAAGATATTCTTGAGAATGATGAAAATAGGGTTTTTATTCCTTTACTTTAGTTTTTTATAGATTTTAATATGGATTTATTTATTTTGATTACGTGTATGTCCATGAGTGGCTATACACCCTTTTCTGGGGTTAAGGCCAAGAACATGATCACTCTTATTGTGTATTGACGTAGTTTTGGTTATTTATAAATGTTTTTTATTTATTTATTTATCATTTTTACCACTATTTTAAGGATTTACATCCCTTAAAATGCATGCTTAATTCTATCATGAACCCGAAAGGAGGAACGATGGGATAGAATATGAGATAGAACAAATAGAATTGTAATCTCAATTGAATAATGTTATGATTTGCATTTAGGATATGAATATACATAAGTTCCCTAGTTGGTTCAACTATGGGATAGAATATGAATGCATTTAACTTTGTTCTTGAATCCTCGCTCAACGATGTAGTTATGGGGCTAAGTTAGATAATTTACTAAAGGTTTGGATGACCATAGTCATAGTATCGACCTAGTGGAACAACAATCAAGATAATAACCTTACTAGAGAAGCTCCATAGCTTAGTATGATTGTTCGTAGTACCTTAACCCTGGGTTTCTCCCCATTGTTTTTCAAGAACATTTAATTTACCGCATTGTTTAAGTTTACTTTTATTCCTAACTATCAAATACTTTTGGTGTTACTTTTAGACTTGGCTAATCTTAATAGGTGAATTAATCTTGGATAGTTTCTTAACACTAGTCCCTATAGGATCGATACTTGGCTTACTTTAAGGCCATTATATTACTTGGATGGATCATGTATACTTGTGTGTGCACTTGGATACAATAAGTTTTTTTGGTGCCGTTGTTGGGCATTTATATATTGGAAACTGGCTTAGATTTAGTTTTACTTTTTTATTTCTTAAGTGCTAATCTCTTGATTTTAGCTTCTAAATTTGCAGGCATAGGTTAAAAAACTAGTAATCTAGCAAGGGATAGGGGGTTGGTTGAACCAGACCCCAAAGCTGAGAAATTCTTACACCAACAAAGGAGAGAAAAAGTACTTCTCTACAAAATCCCTCAAATTCACAAAGAAAAAGCTATTTCTATACCCATGGCTGAAGATCCACAATCTTGTAGGATTGTACGTAAAGTGGCAATCCCATTCGCAAGTAATGTGACCTCTTCTATTCGTAGACTGATTGCTGGAGGTGGATTTGAACTAAAGCAGTGCATGGTCCAGCTTTTGCACAATAGAGGTCAATTCACCGATCTTTCACATGAAGATTCATAGGTTCACATGCAAAATTTCTTGTAGATTAGTGACACATTCATCCCAATTGGAGTGTCTACTGATTATATGAGGTTGATACTCTTCTACTTCTCACTTTTGGGGAAAGCAAAGAAGTGGTTGAGCGCTAAGCCAACAACTTCTATCACAATACGGGATGACTTAGCCCAAAATTTCCTCATCCATTAATTTCCATCCGACAAGACTTCTAGATTATGAAGTGAGATTTTGAGCTTCATAAATAAGTCGAATGAGAACCTATATCATGCTTGGGAGAGATTCAAGTCTCTTCTTTGGGAATGTACACATCATCAATAATCCAATGAGGTATAGCTCACTCCTTTATTGAAGCCCTTGACCATTACACAATTTTTGCTAGATTCAGCTGCAGGTGGTCAAGCACTAGAGAAAACTTATGACAAGCTCTATACCTTGTTGAACCACATTGATCAAGGGAATTTGGATTAGAATAGTGACATGTCCAGAAGTTCAGTGAAAAAGGCTATGGGCATGATTAAAGTTGACAGCCTTAGTCGCCCTATTTTCAGCTATGCAAAATCAAATGATAACCTAATTCAAGAAATTGGGTATGAACCAGTCTCCAACTCAAGTGAATGCAGTATAGTAGACCTTTAGTTAGTGTGAATTTTTGGCAATAGTGGCCACTCTACAAACTTGTGTAGTGCAAATCTTAAATCCGTATATTTAATGGGCAATACACATAAGCCAACTTATGCAAATTACTACAACCAAAAGTAGAAGACTCATCCCAATTATGCATGGGGAAATAATCAGTCTCGATAGTTTCAGTAGAAGCACAATATGTAGGCCAATAATATTGAGAAAACTTTGAATAAGATCCTGGCCAAGTATGAAGAAATGGTTGCTAAAATAAGAAATCAACAAGTGGCTCAGCAGAAGTTAGAACAACAGTTGATGCAACTAGCTCAAGCATAGAATACCAGGCCATAAGGTGGATTTCCAAGTGATACAGAACATCTAAAGAATGTTATGGCAATCACTTTAAGGAGTAGTAAAGAGATTAGTGATAGACCTCCCAAGAAAAATAAAGAGGTACATGCAGAGTTGGTTCCATAGTAGGTTGCAAGTAAATATGATGAAAATTTAGAGAAGTTTGAGTACCCAAAAAAAAAGACTTCTAACCAAGTGAAGGAAATACCACCACCACTATTCCCACAGAGGATTGAAAAGGACAAAGAGGATGCTTGTTTTAAGAAGTAATTTAACACGTTCAGAGAACTTCACATTAATTTTCTTTTGTAATATGTTTTGCATCGAATTTCCAACTATGCAAAGTACTTGAATGATGTGGTGACTAATAAGGTGAAGCTGCAAGACATTAAGACGGTGACACTTACTGAGAAGTATCGCTTTATGGTGATGAATAAGATTCCTAAGAATCTTAAGGACCCATGAAGTTTCACCTATCCAATATAGATTAGTGACATCGAGGTGGTCGATGACTTGAGTAATTTAGGGGCAAGTAAAAATTTGATTCCCAGTCAGTATTTGAGACTCTTGGTTTGGGTAAGCTGAGACCGTGCTCTATGGTGCTGCAAATGGCAGACAGAACCCAAGTGAGGACCAAAGGAATTATTGAGGACATGATCATAAATATTGGTAGGTTTATTATCCCTATTGATTTTTTTGTTCTTGAGTATGATGTAGATGCCAGGGTGGTAATCATATTGGGACGTCCATTCTCAGCGATGGAAGGAGCGCTGACTGATGTGAGAGAGGGAACTCTAAAGATGAGATTGGATGAAAAAAGGTGGTTTTCAAAGTTTACAAACCACTCAATCCACCTCCCACTTCAAAGATTTGTGTCTGATTACATTGATGGAAGTGAAGAGTGTGGGGTGGAGTCCAAACCACCAAAGACCTCTTAAAATAGTCTCATGGAGTTGCCCAAGACACTACTTAAGCCTGAAATGATAATGATTGAGGAGTTTGAAATGATTAATGTTGAAAATAATGTTGATGACCTTCAGAGAAAACACTCAAGAGCTAAAAAATAAGTGAGAAAATTTCCTCCTAGTAGGAGGAAGAGGATTAAGGAAAATTATTGAATAGTAATGTTGGGTCATGCTGCAACACTAAATCAAGCGCTTCTTGAGAGGAAACCTAAGTTAAGGTAGATATTTAATTTTCAGTATTTTAGTTTTACTTCATGGAGTTGTTGTTTTCATTGAGTCACAGGTTGGATGAAAGTTTGAGAACCAGAGACCCGTGCTAATGAGCATGGCAAAGACTGGGTGTGGAGTCCACCCGGCCTCACCAATATTTGAAGATCCTATTAATTAGTACTAGAGGCCTTAAAGAGTATTTATATCTCTTCCTTGAGTATACTTTGCAAAAAAGTAGATTTTTAAGCGTGGCATTGGGAAATTCCTATGGCTTCAGGTGAAGAGATGCTATAGGTCTTAAGTTTAGTTGTTTTCTTAGTTTTTGGGTTATTTTTTTTTTTAAATTATGAAAAGATTTTTATTTTTATTTTCTTAGTTTAGTTGGGTCAGTCTAGTAGGTGCATACTTTACCCACCCCGTGGTTCTTATTTCTGATTCTTTTCCATGGGGGCGCCCTTTGAACCCAATATCCTTTTTCCTTTTAGGAGAAAATTTAAAATTTTTATGTTAGTTAAGTGAGATATTCTTGTTGGTTCTATATATAATTACATGATGCAAGTTGTTTTGAGTGTAAATCATATCGTTGTGGTGTATTACTAATTTAGAAACTCCTAGACTCATGTTTATGACTCTTGTACATTGTTGGATTAATGATGAATTCATGTTATTGTTTGGTTGAAATTCTATGACGATCCTCATGACTTGAGCATGTGCCATGTGTGAATGAGGTGTTTGTATATTACTTGTTACATTTGGTGTCTAGAACTTACCTGGTATGTGCGCAAAAAAAAATAAAGAGTGTGGATTTAGGAGATAATATAGGCATTTCTTTGATAGCCATGTTTATACCGTATTTTATCTACAATTGTGTATAATCTTAGTTAGCTCCATTGAGCCTTAGCCTACTTATTTTGTAGCCTTGTATGTTGGTTGTTCCCCTTTTTTTCTTGACCCTAACTTGATACAAAGGTCCTAAGCGCTTCAGCTAAAAGTAATTTGGTTAAGGAGTAAGAAAATAAGTAGGAAAAATGTGAAAGTGAAATCCCCAAAAAGTAGCTATTGGTGTTAAAAATAGTGTTGTGTGGAAGTTGGGAGTTTTGTAATGAAAATGAGAGAAATTATTCTAGAATTTGATCATGAGTTGAGTAAGAATACCCCCCCATAATAATTGTTAATTAGTTTAATGAGATAGGGTAAAACAATAGATATGTGTAGATAGAGGTGGTGAAAATTAGTTGTTAATAGAGTGATCTTAATGTATAAAGTGATGTATTAAAGTGCTTAGGGAAGATAGTCACTATTCTTGGCCAAAATAGTTCCTACCTATCCCTTAGCCTACGTTACGACCCTTAAAGACCTATTTGATCGTAAGTTTTAACATTATGATATTAGTGGAGTTCTACATTAAGGGAAAGCCTATGGTTCATCTTGTGTAACTTGTGAATTCATTGTGCGAGTGAGCATAATCTAATTCTTATACCCATTCTTATAATGAATTGCGTCTATGTGTGTGATATGGGTAACTCTCTTGGGGTAAGGGCACAAGGTCAATGACAGTTGGGTGACTTGTGTGATATCTTCGATTAAGTAATTACATGAGTTTTCCAACTTTGTTAGTCAATATTTGAGGCTAGGATGTTTCAGAGTAGTGTTCATGAACACTCAATTGAATATCACATGCTTGTTTGTGTTGCTTACAATCTGTGTAGTCATTATAGTGCTAGCTTGAATGTCTTGCTTGTAGTAATAATGTTGGGGTCTTCTCATGATCTTAGGATTTAGAAAAGAGTTTTCTTAAGGATGATCATAGCTTTAAGTGTGGGGTAGTGATCTTAGGTGGATGTATGCACCTAAGTGTCATTATCTATACTTGGTTAGCCTTATTTTGAGGACTTTTCTTGTCCGTAATTAAGTAATCTTTGTATTAATAAGCATATAAGTGTGTAATTATCTAATTTTAGTGTTTTACATGATTTGAGGGCTTGGGAAAAGACTAAATTGCCCTTTTAAAATTTTACTCGAAAATGGAAAATCTCGATTTTACCATCCACCGCGATGCACTGCTATCGCGGTGGCTTACTGGAAAAGGGACAATTGCCATTTTGGCCTTTGGTGTGATGTGGTATAATCACGTTGCGTTACCAAAAAAGACGAGTGCCATTTTGCAATTCACCGCGATGCGGTGTCTATCCAATTGGAATTTTTTGTGCGACATAGGCTAATCATGGGAGTTACTGGAATGGGACGAATGGGAACTGAAGCTTCACCGCGATATGGGCCAATCACGGTGCTTTACTGGAAATGGACAATTGCGAATCTTTCCTTCACTGCGATGTGGTGCTTATCACGGTGATCTACTTCTTTACTAAAATCGCCATAACTTCTAGACTGAGTATCGGATTTAGGCAGAATTAGTATTATTGGAAAGCTAGTTCAATTATCTACATATTAAAGGCTCTAGAGCTAGAAAATTCTATACGTATCAAGAGTTTTTCATTTTTGAAATTGACCCTTGACATTTTAGGAGTAACTTAGCTAGGAAAAGTATGGGGTATTACACTAGTGCAGCTCTATTCCATCTCAACACGTTGTCCTACATAGTTGGGCATAATTTGAAATGTACCACTGCCCACCAAAACTTTGCAAAAAAATAAAATACCTCCTTCTTAATATCTCTCTTCCCCTCAGTCCAGGAGGCATGGTCACCCAAGTCCGATATCTGGTTGGTGATCCACCTCACCAAACCTAACCTCTACTATGTATAATCAATATCTCTCATTAAATTTCTGTCTCGCACAAATCTAAGAATGTGGTCACACTATGCTATAGATGCCGAAGCCACAATCTTGAGCCCAAATATAACTCGGAAGATGACCACTAACAAAATGTCAACCTGAGCTCCTCACACCAAAGTGTGATCTAGCTGGGGTTTTGTTACTCCTCTTACACCTCTAGGTCTGGTAAAAGCAACTATAGTGGCATAGAAAGCATAGAACTCCCTGACCAACGCCTGACTATAAGATCCCTAGGGCCTAAGTCATCCTCCAAAACTTATTATGCTCAAAAGAGGCCCAATGTTCTTGTGACCCTACTAGAACTGATAACTCAAGTCTCCCCTCATCCTAAATAGTCCTCGTAGGCCAACCTACCTCAATAATAAATCTTTCACGCTCATAAATCAACCAAAGGGTACCCTTGTTCTTATCGTGCTAATAAAAATAGTTCCCTCTGCATGTATATATATTACCGCTAATTGAATAAGTTTACAGTGAAGAATAAGTACTCTCTTCCTCAGATCAATGGTCTCCATGACCAATTTCAGGATGCTAAGTGTTTCTGTACGATAAATCTTTATTCTAGAAATCATCATCTTACGGTTTGAGAAGTTGACATCCCAAAAACCAACTTGATAACTTGTTATGGTCATTTGAATTTCAGGTTATGTCCTTTAGGTTGACTAATACTCCTATAAAATTTATGGATCTTATGAATAAAGTGTTTATGTTGTATGTGGACATGTTTGTTTTTGTTTTTATTGATGACATCTTCTAATCACCTTTGAATTATTGTTCAGACCATTAAGGACCAAAGTAGTATTCCAAATTCTCTAAATATGAATTTTGGATAATTTTGTGTCCTTCCTTGGTCATCTTGTCACTTAGTGATGGGATTATGGTAGATTCGCCGAAAATAGAAGTAGTGAAAGGTTGACCTAAGACCAATACTCTGATAGACATTAGGAGTTTCTTGGGTTTGGCTAGGTACCATAGAAGCATTGTGGAAGAAATTTCTTTTATTTCTTCCTCATTGATAAAACTGATTAAGAAGAAGGTAAAATTCCAGTGGTCTATTACTTGCAAAAATGGTTTTTAGGAGTTAAAAAATTAATTTACTTCTGCTCCAATGTTGACTCTACTAGCGGCATCGAAGGATTTTTATGTATCTTATGCTTACTGAATGGGACTTGTGTACTTATGCAATAGGGAAAAACAACGGTGTATGCTTCCAGACAACTTAAAAATCATGAGAGAAATTATCCAACCTATGATCTTGAATTGGCAGTGGTAGTTTTTCCTCTTAATATTTGTGTTATTACTTACATGTGGTATATGTGGATATCTCACCAATCACAAAAGTTTGTAATATGTTTTTACGTAGAAGGAGTTGAATATCAGGCAACGAAGGTGGCTTGAATTACACAACAACTATGGCATGAGCTTGCACTACCATCTAGGTAAGGATAACGTAGTTGCTGATGCTAGTAACTGGTTATCTATAGGGATTCTTGATCATACAAAAGAGGGAAAGAAAGACCCATTGAATGATATTAATCAGCTATTAACATAGGGGTTTGACTTCTTGACTTTGATGATAGAGGAGTGATTGTTCATAAGGTGTCAAAATTATCTTTCGGTACCAAGGTCAAGGAATAACAAAGTAATGATCCCATTATTATGCAAATTAAATAGAAAGTTGATTAGTAAGGTTATGGTATTCGAGATTGGGGGAGATGATAATTTGAGGTACCATAGAAGATTATGTGTTCGAGATGTCGACTCTCTATGTGAGATAATTATGACATAGGCTTATATTCCAGGTACACATTTCATCCTAGCTCCACCAAATTGTACCATTACTTGAGGGAAATTTATTGGTGGAATAGTATGAAAATAAATGTTGCAAACTGCATCGCTAAGTGCCAGAATTATCAGCAAGTAAAGGTTGAACACTTGAGACCTGGTGGTTTGGATCAAGGCATAACATTTCCAATATGGAAATGGGATATGGTTAATGTGGACATTATCAAAATTATACCATATTCTCATAACTAACATGGCCCTATTTGGGTCAATGTAATATCCCAGGTTTTAGCCTCTAAAATTTTCTTAAATTTTACCTTAACTGCCTATATAACAATTCCAGTGATGAGCCATACCCAATCGTCATTATTCATAGGACTTTACTCATAGTCCGACTAATAGGATGGGCTAGTGTTTCTGGTTGGTTCTTGATTTGACCCTCATGAGTCATAGGGTGTGACTTGTGACCAAACCAGTAGAGGTGGTCCTAAGTTACTACCCATTCTAAGAGTCGTGGTGACGATTTGTGACTAGTCATCATGAGTCATTACCTGACCCATAGTGATTGGGAGTTATATTTTCCTTCTAGTTTTCATTAAAGACATTGTGTTCTTTTCCCCTTATTCCACTATTCCCCATGACTTAAAATCCTTCCATTGTCCTTATTTTCAGTTTGTAACAAAACAAATACACTACTCTTCCTCTCAAATTCCTCATTCAAGAGCAAGACTAGAGTTTCTAAGAATTAAGCACCTAAGGTTCAAATTATGGTTTCTTCTCCATACTTTTTGGTGTCTTTAGGCATATATCTCTTTCCTAACTTAGTTTATATAATAGCATGTGTTTAATCATGGTTTGTGTGAATTTAATTATTGGGTTTTGAATTATGGGTTGAGGGTTTTGAATGGTTGTTACGTGGTTGGTTTTCCCAAGGTTTTGGAATTATTATCTATGCTTTAACTTGTGATTTTTGAACTAATAGTATGCATGTTAATGGTGAATGGGATGGGGAGTCATGGATTCCCTAAAAATTATAGTTTTTGGTTTGAAGTTGGTATTAACCTTAGCCCACTTACATAATTGGTTTTGAAATATGGACAATTACATAGTTTTCTTTGTGGGAATACACTGGGTTTGTTGTTGTTGTTGTTGTTGTTGTTGTACATGGTTTTGCTTACTGTTGCATTTCATTAATGGCTAGATGGATAAAAATGGTTTAGAATATAGCCTTGGGCAATGGAATGGTTTTTAAATTGGAACTTGGTGGTCGTAGATTCCCCCAGGTTGATTGTGGTTAGCTTTATCACTTACAGTGAGACTATCCTTCAACTAAGGTAGCCACTGAGGCTAATAAGGTTCTAATTTCCACTTCATCGGCTTCTACACCAAAGGGTGCAACTTTTGGTACCAACACTGTCCAGAATTATCTCTATGCTCTTGCCACCCATTAGGAATCTGAGGCATCTCCTGACGTTGTTACCGGTATGTTAAAACTTTTCAATGAGATGTGTATTTTTTTCTTAATTTGAGGTCTACCTTTTCTTATGTGACCCTTTATATGGCTGTACAATATGGTTTTGGTCCCATAACTATTTCTGACCCTTTCTATATGTCCACTCTAGTAGGTGATTTTGTTATTGCTAGAAAGATCTATAGGGGTTGTGTTGTGTTTGTCTTTCATTGGGAGACATTGGTGGATTTAGTAGAGATTGTTATGGTCGATTCTGATATGATCTTGGTGATGTATTATTTTCATTTGTGCTATGCATCTTTGGATTGTAAGACCCAAAAAGTCAGTTTCCAATTCCGTAATGAACCGATGATCGAGTGGGAGCGGGTTTCATTAGTGACAAAATAGAGATTTATTTCTTATCTTAGAGCCCAAAAGTTGATTTCCAAAGGATGTCTATATCATTTGGTTTAGGTTAAAGATTTTAATTTTGAGTCTCCCTCTTTGCAATCTTTCCCTATTGTCAATAAGTTTCCTAAAATCTTTCTCGAGGATCTTCCTGGCATTTCCCTCGATAGGGAAATAGACTTTAGGATTAATCTTCTACCGGATACCCATCCTATTTCTATTCCTCCTTATAAAATGGCTTTGACTAAGTTGAAGGAGCTGAAAGAGCAATTAAAAGATCTCTTATATAAGGGCTTTATTTGTCCTAGTATTTCGCCATGGGGTGCTCCTTTTCTTTTTGTGTGTAGGAAAGATAGGTCTCTTTGGATGTGTATAGATTATCAATAGTTGAATAAGAATACCATAGATAATAAGTACCCACTTCTTAGTATTAATGATTTTTTCGACCAGCTTCAGGGTGTTAGATGATTTTCTAAGATCAGAGAAGGGCATAAAATGCCCTTCAACTATGTAAATGATGCAAAAACGTCCTCCGTTTATCTATTAGGCCTAAAATACCCTTTCCATCTATCTATTAGGCCTAAAATGCCCTTCTCACGTATCCATTTGGCCTAAAATGCCCTTTCTGTCTACCTATTTGCCTATTTTGGCCTTTTATTTAGGCAAATTACATGGAAATGCCACCTTTAAAACTTAATAATATAAATAATAGTACTTTTTCAATATTACAGAAATAATTTTTCTTACATAAATAGCCATTTAAAAATTATAAAAGATAATTATAATTCCTTATTTAATATTATAAATAATTATCAATTCACCTTAATTTAAGAGATATATTTTCAATCTTCAAATTAAAAGTGTAAAAGATAATCCCCACTTTCAAATATTTCTCTCTCTTATATTCAAAATTCAAATATTTTAAAATAAACTAAGTGTTCTATTATTTGCTCGTGTATGTTTCATTTTGTTTTCATACATGTTAATCATCTAGTATTATTTCATTATCCTATATTTTAATTCAAATGTAATGGGTTAATTATAATTTTTATGGATAAATATTTATGGAATAAAAATTATTATGACGGAAGTAGAAATATATCTCATGTATTTTTGTTATATAAATATAATTTATGTCAAAGTCAGATTATTATTATATTTTTTATATAATTTATGGGATAAATATTCATGGTATATCTCATTATGTCGAAAGTACTTTTCTTGTGAAAAAAATATTTATTAAATATAAATATATATTTTCAGTATTACATGGTATAAAAATTTTATATCTAAAATATACCTTGTATGTTTATGGTATAAATATAATTTATATGGTATAAATATAATTTGTACGGTATAAATATACCATGTATTTTTATGATATAAATATAATTTGTATAATATTTAAATATACCATGAATTTTTATGGTATAAATATACCATATATTTTTATGGAGGCATCGTGAAAGAAGACAATAAAAATGAAAAACATAAAATTTTGATATAGTATATAAAAAATGAATGAACAAAAGCTTTCATAAAAATAGGCAATAAATAAGAAATATGAGAATTTAATATTTAATCATTTTCTATATGCTAGAATATGTTATAAATGTAAATATTTTATATGTCATATCTGACAAACAACTAATATGACTATGTATATGTAATAACTTTTTTAAAAATGACTATTTATATTGTTTTTCTTTTTATTTATCAAATCAATTTAGAATGACGAAAAATTGATATTGTGCACTATTTATTTGGTTAATATTAATAAAAATGATAGAGATTTTATGTAGTTTAATAAAGATAAGTTGTGGTAGATGAAAAAGGAATTTTTAAATTATTTATTAATTAAAATGGAAAAATAGCCCCATTTGATAGACGAACAGGAAATTTTAGACCCAATAGGTAGACAAGAAGGGTATTTTAGGCCCAATAGGTAGACAGAGGATATATTTGTACCATTTCATATAGTTGAAGGGCATTATAGGTCCTTTTTCATTCTAAGATTGATCTTTGTTGGGGTTACCATTAGTTAAAGATTAGTGAGGCAGATATCCCTAAGACTGGTTTTTGAACTCGGTATAGTCATTATGAATTTCTGGTTATGTCATTTGGGTTAACTAATGGTCCATCTGCTTTATGGTTCTTATGAACTAGCTGTTCAGGCAGTTCTTGGATTTGTCAGTTATAGTGAATATTAATGATAATTTGGTGTATTCTAAGAGTGAGGAGGATAATTCCAGTCACCTCCGAATTATATTACAGACTCTTGAGGATCAAAGGTTATATGCAAAATTTTCTAAGTGTGAGTTTTGGTTGAATGCTGTGACTTTTCTTTGGTATGTTGTTTCTAGTGAGGGGATCAAGGTGGATCCAGAAAAAAGTTGAGGCAGTTAAGAGGTTGTCTAGACCTATCACTCTAACTCATATTTAGAGCTTCTTCGTCTTGGATGGGTATTATGGGAGGATTGTAGAGAGTTTCTCTTCTATTGATGCTCCATTGACTAAGGTGACCTAAAAAAGGTGAAGCTTATGTGGTATGATGCTTGTGAGGGTAGTTTTGAGAAGTTGAAGGACAAGTTGACTTCTACTCCAATGTTGACCCTACCCGAGGGTACTAATGAACTTGTTATATATTATGATGCATTGTATGTGGGACTGGAATGTGTCTTGATGCTTCATGGTAAGGTGGTGTCCTATGCTTCCAGACAATTTAAAATTCATAAAAGAAATTATCCGACTCATGATTTAGACTTAGCGGAGGTGGTTTTTTCTTTAAAGATTTGGCTCCATTATTTGTATGGGGTACATGAGAACATTTATTTAAATCATAAAACTTGTAATATGTGATTACTCTGAAGGAGTTGAATCTTAGGCAAAGGCGGTGGCTTGAATTGCTTAAGGTTTATGACATGAGTCTTGATTACCATCCAGATAAACCTAATATGGTTGCTGATACTCTTAGTAGATTGCCTATGGGGAGCTTATCTCATGTGGATGAGGAGAAAAGAGGGTTGATAAAGGATATTCATTGGTTGGCTAACTTGGGAGTTCGTTTATTTGACTCCAAGGATGGGAAAGTGATTGTACAAGAGGTGATGAAATCATCTCTTGGTGCTGAGTTGACGGAGAAGAAGGTTTTGGATCCCATTCTTATGCAAATTAAGGATGATGTGGGACGTCAAAAGATTATCGCTTTTGAGATTAGTGGTGATGGTATTTTGAGGTATTAAGAAAGGTTGTGTGTTCCTGATATTGATGGACTATGGGAAATGATTTTTGCTAAGGCTCATGAGTTTAGGTACACGGTTTATCCAGGTTCAACCAAAATGTACCATGACTTAAAGGAAATCTATTGGTGGAGCAATATGAAGAATGATGTGGTGAATTTTGTGGCCATGTGTATAGTTTGTCAGCAGGTTAAAGTTGAACACTTAAGGCCTGGTAGGATGTCTCAAGAGATAGAGTTGCCTATGTGGAAGTGGGAGATGATAAATATGGATTCATTACGGTCCTTTTGCAATCTCATAATCAGTATGATTCGATTTGGATCATTATGGATAGGATGAATAAGTCTACTCATTTCATGCCGGTGAGGACTACCTACTCTGGAGAGAATTATGCTAAGTTATTTATTCATGAGATTGTAAGGTTTTATGGAGCGCCGATTTCCATTATTTCAGACTGAGGCATGCAATTTACCTCTCACTTTTGGTATTTTTTCCAGAAAGGTTTAGGGACTAAGGTGAACCTTAGCACCTCTTTCTACCCTTAAATGAATGGACAAGCGGAATGAACTATTCAGACCTTGGAGGATATACTAAGGGCTTGTATGATTAACTGTAAAGGAAGTTTGATGGATCACTTATCTCTCATTGAGTTTGCATCTAATAAAAGTTATAACTCGATTATTCAGATCATTCCTTTTGAGGATCTTTATGAAAGAAGGTGTAGGTCTTCTATTGGGTGGTTTCAGGTTGGTGAGGCTAGGTTGTTTGGTACGAACATGGTTCACCAAGACATGGAGAAGGTAAAGGTGATTAAGGATAGGGTTAAGACTGCCTAAAGTCGCCAAAGTATTAAATAAATGTAAGGTGAAGGGAGTTGGAGTTTAATGTTGGTGATTGGGTGTTCTTGAAAGTCTCTCGAATGACGGGTTTGATGGGGTTTGGGAAGAAGGGGAGGTTCAGTCCCTGTTATTTTGGTTTGTACAAAATTTTGAGAAGAGTTGGGAATGTTGCTTATGAGTTGGATTTTCCTGTGAATTTGGGTTCTATTCATCCTATCTTCCATGTATTGATGTTGAAGAAGTGCGTGGGTGATCTTTCTTTGATTATTCCTGTGGAAGATGTTAGTATTTCAGATTTATTGTCTTATGAGGAAGTCTCGGTTAAGATTCTGAATAGACCAGTCTATAGACTGAGAACTAAGGATGTAGCTTTGGTGAAAGTCCTTTCGAGGAATCAAAGGGTAGAAGAAACTTCTTGGGAAGATGAAGAGGACATGAAGTCTAAGTATCCATTCTTGTTACCTGCATTAAATAAAAAATTTTAAGGTATGATCTTTGTTTTCCCTCTTATGGTGGTATTTCTAAATTGTCGATTGGATATGTGTGCATTCTTCTTTGTTATCATGCTAATGGGTGTCCTGACTCCTCATTTAGGGATGAATGATCCTAGGGGTAGGGTGAGGTAAGGGGTTTAATGTAATACCCAGGTTTTGGCCTTTGAAAATTTCTTGAACTTTACCTACTTCCCAAGTAACTATTCTAGTGATAAGCCATACCAAGTCATCACGAGTCGTAGGGCTCCACTCGTAGTCCGACCAGTATGATAGGCTAGTATTTTTTGTTGTTTCACGATTTACCCCTCATGAGTCATAGGGTGAGGTCACGAGTCATAGGGTATGACTCATGACCAAACCAGTGAAGGTGGACCTAAGTTACTACCTATGTTACGTGTTGCAGTGACGACTCATGACCAGTCACCACGAGTCATTACCTGACCCATAGAGATTGGGAGTTATGTTTTCCTGCCCATTTTCATTAAGGGCATTGTTTTTTTTTCCCCCTATTCAACTATTCCCCACGACTTAAAACCCTTCCATTGTCCTTATTTTCACTTCTAACAAAACAAATACACTATTTTTCCTCTAAAATTCCTCAATCAAGAGCAAGGCTATGGTTTCTAAGGATTAAGCACCTAGGGTTCAAATTGTGGTTTCTTCTCCAAATTTCTTGGTGTCTCCAAGCATATATCTATTCCCTAACTTGGTTTTATATAAAAACATATGTTTAATCATGGTTTATGTGAATTTAATTGTTGGGTTTTGAATGATGGGTTTAGGGGTTTGAATGGTTGTTACTTGGTTGGTTTTCCTATGGTTTTGGAATGTTATCTATGCTTTAACTTATGGTTTTTGAACTAATGGGTTAAATGGGCATGGTGAATGGGATTTGAGTCGTGGATTCCCACAAACTTATGGTTTTTGGTGTGGAATTGGTATTAATCTCAACCCACTTGCATAACTGATTTTGAAATATGGATAGTTAAATGGTTTTGCTTACTGTTCTAAGCTACTGCATTGCATTAATGGCTAAACTGATAAAAATGATTTTGAAATAGGCTTTGGGCCATGGTATGAATTTTAAATTAGAACTTAGGGGTTATGGATTCCCCACGTTGATGGATAATTGGAATGCCATAATTCTATAAGTTTGCAAGCATAATTAATTGGTATGATGATACCAACGGTAAATGCGTAAATGGATAACTGCTTGGTTAATGGATAGGGTTGCGTAAATGGTTTTAATTTGTGCTTATAGGGGGTTGTGTAGCTCATCGTGGAAGGTGAAGGTCCTGGTGCGACCAATACTGAAAACCAAGTCAACCGTCGTGGGGGTTTTGGTGATCGTGTGCATAGTTCACACATTACATATTTATTTTGGAATGGTTGGATCCTTGGTGGCTTTGGTCCTTCCTCATATTTTCCTAGTTCGTGCGGATAACATTTGTTGGGACCCTCTCAATAGGGGGAGATAAACCCATATACCCCATGGGTTCCCTTAGGATGGTTAGACTTACACAGTACAAGTTATTGATATTAAATCTTATGCTTAAACTTTGTACCCTATCCTTGTGTCTTATATATATATATATATATATATATATATTTATGTATGTGAACATGTACACTCTGATTGGTTTTGTTTGGAAAATGGAAATATTTTATCCCTTCCCTGAGTTACATGATAGTTCTCACCCCCTAATCATCTTAGAATGCTACATCATTTCATGATGTAAGGTCCTAGGGGTTTCTTTGGTTTCCTTGTACAGAATTAGGTGGTTCTTGCTCGTTGATTGATCGACATTGAAGTGGTGAGCATCCATCTTCTGGAAGGCTAGACATTTCACTTCTTTCTTTTAAGAGTATCAAAATCCCATTGATTTCTTTTATATTTTGGATTCCCTTTAGGCCATGGTTTGGGGCATGTCCCGACCTAACTTGGTATTTCAGTTTGGAGGCTTTTGTCAACAAAGTGTGGGTAGATATTTTTTATTGACTCTTAGTTCCGTTGAGTTACATTGACTATTTTATATTTATATTCTGGATGTCTTCCACTGTTTTCATTTGGATTTTGTGTTCTGGTTGGCTAGGCCGAGAGGGTGGTCTCCGACCCTCGACAGGCTTGAGATACTCGTCACGACTAGGCCTGAGGTCAGGTCGTGATAGGTTATTATTGATAGAATAACCAATTCAACTCATATCTTACCCGTGAGGACGACTTATTCCATAGAGGATTATGTAAAACTTTTTATCCAAGAGATAGGGTAAATGGACCACCTGTGTTACCATTTTTTAGAGAGATAGACAGTTTACTCTTCAGTTTAGAGATCCTTTCAAAGAGGATTGGGTACTCAGATAAATCTTAGTATTGCTTTTGTTCCTTAAATTGAAAAACATATGGATCATACTATTCAGACCTTGGAGAATATATTACCACTTCTGTTATTGACTTTAAAGGTAGTTGGGTGGATCACTTACCTCTTATTAAGTTTTCTTACAATAATAGTTACCACTATTGGATCAATTTGATACCTTATATGGTAGAAAATATTAGTCACCTATTGGGTGGTATAATGTAGATGCAGGCATATTGTTAGGTACAAATTTACTGTATTAAGCTATGGAGAAAATCAAGTTCATAGGGGAGAGATTGAAGACTTCTTAGAGTCGCCAAAAGTCATATTCTAATGAATGGCAAAGGGAGTTAGAGTTTGTTATCAATGATTGGGTGTTTTTAAAAGGTTTATCTATGAAAGGAGTTATGTAGTTTGGGAGAAAAGGTAAACTCAATCCTCGGTACATTGATTCTTATTAGATTTTGAGAAAAAATGGAAAGGCTACTTATGAATTGCACTTGCCAATAGGACTAGCTTCATTTCATCTGGTATTTTATGTGTCCATGCTTAAGAAGTGTATGGTTTATTTGATTCTTTTGATTCCTTTTAAAAGAATTAACGTGATGCACTTGTTATCCTGTAAGTTTGTTCCAATTAAGATTATAGATCGTCAAGACGGTAAATAGAGGACCAATGAAATAGTTTCAGTGAAAGTGTTGTGGAGCAATCAACAGGTGGAGGATGCTACTTGGGAATTGGAAGAGGATATGAAATATAGATATGCCCACTCGTTTACGTCTCCCAATGGTGTTGGAAAGGTTTAAGTCCTAAGCTTTGTCATTACCTTTTTCTATATTCTTGGATTATGTTGTTCGAAACTAAAATTCCCTACAAATTCATGTCTTAGTCTATATTTATGTAAAATCATAATGTCTCATGGTTCATGCTTATTGATATTGTCAAATAGCGCTTCTTTAATTTATGACACTAGATTGTAATCATTAAGTCATTCCTATAGAACCCAATAAGTCCCTAGATATCATTCAAGGATCAATGATCCCAATGAGGGACATTTTAAACACCCTGTAATAGTATGATTGCCAGAATTTCTGGTCATGTTATGTTTATCTTGAGATGGATGTGTTTTCACCTTTAGAAATCTTTTGATTGCTCTGAAAAATGTTTGGATCGAATTAAGGGTCTTAAAAAGAGCTTTTGGAGTGTTGGGATTGTCGGGCATGCCACAGAAAAGAATCTCTACGTCTAGCTCATGACATGGAAAAAGGCTTAAAAATAAAAATTTAGGGGCCAAAATAGTGAGCCTCTATGTGGAAGCATGGAGCAGACCCCTACCTCCGTGATGGAGGCGTGCCATGCAAAGGGTGCCAAATCACGACCCACTTCAAGTTTTGATGGAAATTTAAGGGCCTTTTGGTCCTTTAATTTATATAAAGTATCCCCTATCATTATAAAACATCCCCTACTCTATTATTTACCCTAAGTTATGATCAAAATACTCCCTCTCATCCTCTCAAAAATCATAAACATTCAAGTTCCAAGTAACAAGGTTCAAGGCTTAGTTTTAAGATTTTCTTTGTCATTATTGCTACTAAGGTATGTAGAACAATTCCTTTTCAAGAAAATTTTCAAATCAATAGTATATATATGAATTATGAACTAGGATTGCGAATGGTTTTACAAAAAATGAAAAGATCTTATCTTGTGAATGCTTGTCCCATGAAGTTCTCTTATTACTTTTTGAATTTGGATTTGAGAATGTCACTTGGATTTATTGAATGTATTTATTTTTGTCTTAAACTATGACATGTTGGGGTGAAGAATTCATGTTAGTTGATAAACTATATATGTTGATTTTCCAAATATTGCTATCAAAGAAGAAGAATGATCCACAACCAAACATTTGTAAAAACTTTGAATTACATATGAATCCTAAACCTTAAATGAATTCTAAAAATGTGATCTTATAATTCTCAAAAATACTGCTTATGTTCAGTTTTAACATGATAGGCTAATGAGTTGACAAGTATCACGATAATGATAAGAGATGGAGTGATCACCTTGCCAGTCTTGGTACTATGATACCAAATTAATGGATGCCCCTAAGAAAGAAATATATTATTTTTAGTTGCTAAATTTTTCATTAAAATGTAATAATATAGGCTTAAGAAAATTAGATATTACACCGAGAAGGTGTAAGGTCTTATGTCTCAATACATGAAACCTATTTTTTGCTGATGTAGGGAGTGGTTCATTCCTTAATTTGACGACCTTATGTTTTCTCTATGAGGATGATGATGGACTCTATATATATAGGCATGTATATCATAGTCTGTATAGCAAACAAAGATTGGGGCTCGATAGATCGAACATTGATCGATCCTACAAAAAGCCCATAGATATACGTGAAACTATCTAGTTCTCAGTTAAATAATAGAATATTTATGGTTTAACTTTGTAGCCATTATGTATATTCCTTTTTCATGCTTCAGTTTCACTTTTATTTTTTACTCTGCATTATGTATTGTCCCTTTCCTTGTTTGGTAGACCAGTACTCATCATACAAACCATCTCTTGATGCTACATCATTTCATGATGTAGAGGCTGAGATAAATTCTTGTGGTTTTGTGTAGCATTAGGATTGTTCGGGAGAGATTTATCAAGTGGTGAACCTTTCGTTCTTTTAAAAGCCTACTTGATTTTGATGTCAAACTATGTTTTTAGTTTATTGTATTTATCGGGGCCATGTCCCATCTTAGACTCTTGTTC
This sequence comes from Capsicum pubescens, assembly GCA_030864215.1. Lineage (NCBI taxonomy): Eukaryota > Viridiplantae > Streptophyta > Magnoliopsida > Solanales > Solanaceae > Capsicum > Capsicum pubescens. Next base: position 104,424,717 of record CM061538.1, read on the forward strand.
TAATGTTTAGGGACTTCAAGGACCTATGAAAATGTGGTTTAAATGTTTTGAAATTTCAACGCTTTGAATTTTCCTTAATAATCTTTTGGAATAGATTCATGATGCATTTTTTGCTAATATTTTAGTTGATGCTCATGTTGAATTCGAAGGGATTTTCTCAGGTCTACAATAGTCCTGGGTGCTTGTTACATCTAGGGGCTATCCTTGGGTCGTGACAAATTTTGAGTATATACCAAAATTCAAACAATAGAAAAGCCTAATACTAGTGCAGTTCAAGATAAGGAGGAACTTCTCAACATCACTATCTACGTGTGAGAGAAAAAATAGTTAATTCTTCTAAAAATGCTGGAACAACATATCTGAAGTCACTCACCTTGGCTTCAACGTAGAAACTAGAGAGCCCTAAATCCATCTCACTCTTAAATAACTTATTAATGGCCACCCTTTAGGCAAGCTCTGAACTATTCAAAGATCATATACCACGAATTAATAGAAATTAGCAAGGCTAGTTCAGAAATATTTTATTATGTGGAAAAAGGAACAATTCAACTAAAATATCCAAAAAATACCCAAAAATTCCTTGACATAAAACCAATGAATAAAACACTAAGAGCAAAAAATAATATTATATTTTTTTAAGGGCGACTAGTCGTTGGTGGCTGACAAGTAACAATTTTCTTAAAGCATAGGAAAATTAACTTGTTAATTGCTTATGTAAATTAAGAAGGAACACCTTCATGTGTTTTCCTCCATCTAAAGTTTTATTCCACGATCCCAACTTTTGTTGCATGATTATCAATGCTATCTAATCAAGTTCTCTTTATGATGCTCTGCAGCAAGGGGAAAAACATTGTAATACCCTGTATTTCCTTAGCTTAAGATTAACTCTCAGTTCATGAGTTATCCAATATAAATTTTGAAATTCTCATTATTTTTCAATTTAGAGCCTGCCATTGCATAGGAAATTCAATTAGCTTTCCAACAAAATAAAATTCGCCCAAATACAATAACCAGGTAAGAAGTTATGGCGATTCTAAGTTCCAGTCATTAAACACCGTCATTTTGATCACTAGCGCATCGCGGAGCCAGTATAAATGATAATTGTCAATTTTCAGTGTGACTCCGTGATCTCACCACGTCGCGGAGGGTTTCCAATTCTCAATTGTCCAATTCTAATAAGGGACCGCGATATTGGCGCATCGCGCCAAGGACCCAGTTCACATTTGTCAATTTTCATTAAAGCAATGCGATTGTACCACATCGCTCCAAGCTTTCAGGTGTCATCCAAGGTGGAAATGCGATACCACTATGTTGCACCCCCATGCATTTTCCCAGTTGGAAATTTCCAAAGACACGGTGCGATAGTGCCGCGTCGAGCCAAAGGTGGTGAAAATAGCGACACTTCAGTTACTTTCGAGATTTAATTGCCAAGGGCTTTTAAGTATTTTTCCCTCATTTCAGTCAGCCTAAACACGGGATTAAAGCCCTAAATAGCCTATTATCCCGTTATTTGCTCACTTATCTTAAGAAATAAAAGCTTTCTCTCAAAATTACAAACTCTATCTTCCAGAATCAAGGTTAAAACTCAAGAATTTCTTTAAGCACATTCAAGAACTAATAACCCAAGGTATGTTAGGTGTTCATCTATGGGTTCCTTCTACCCATAGAGTCTACGAATCCTTTTTCAAAATACAAGATTGTTGAATTATGAACTTCCATGCTTGAATTGAATTGTAATCCATGTTCATGTTAGTATTGAGTTTTAGTCCATGATTACATTACATTATTTTATGAAATAATCATTGTATGTTTTGAATTACATGATCTTCATGATAAACCCTTCAATTTTCAAGTTAATTGATTTAGCCATGATAACTATATGTTTTGATTATCGTATAACCTAAGCATGCTCCCCATGTGTTTGATAAAATGCCTATGTGAATGAAATAATGTCATTATAACATGATAGCTTGTATTCTCCATTCATGTATAAGTAGATGCATTACAAATGTTTCATTGAATGCCCCTATGAGTGAACTATGGACAAATATGCATTGTTATGATTTTCAAGATTATGTTATGCTTTATTTTTTATGCTATCGAGTCCTGGGGGTATTTAATACCCGACAATTTAGCTGTGTGCCTAGAGCCAGTGTCAGTTACAGAATCTCAGTCATGTCATGATCTGTAGTACTCTTAGTCAGTTACAGAACTTAGTCAGTTACCGAACTCAGGAAAACAAAGTAAGCTCAGTATCAGTCCAGTCCAGTTCAGTATACTCAGTTTAGTGTCTTTTAGTTGGGAGTAGGATTCAGTACCCAGTGAACCTAAGGATGGGGGCTGACCTGCCTGTAGAGGTTGTGATCTCTAGAAACAATCCTTGCATTCTAGAACTACGTAGCCAGCGTAGGTTGAGACATCAAACCTGACAGTTGAGGGTTGATGAGGTGTTTTAACATGACAGATGAGGGTTCCACCGTTCTCATTAGAGTACCTGCCAGATGAGAGTACCTCTTCAGTGTCTTTACCCGTGGCACGTTACTGACACCCTTCCAATTGAGGTCACAGGTTGGACCCCAAATCAGTTATCTTATCTTATTTGGGGGATGTCGGTTAGATGATTACCTCCCACAGTCTCATTCTTTAGAATAGAACTGAGTTTAGTTCTACAAAATCATGACTGTCAGATACAGTCAACTAGTATCAACAAATCAGTTATCAGTAACTTCAGCTATTAGTTACTCAGTTTCAGAATTCAGGACTTAGCTTCAGACAATCTTATTCACAGTATTTAATTATATGCACATTAGTACATACTCAGTATTTACAGAAGTATCAATTATCCATGCACTCTTATGTTTAGTTACTCTATATCATTCAATCAATTATAGTTCATGCATATGAACCCTTCCATTCAGCCTTACCTCATCTAGCATACCAGTACATTTCACGTACTAACACATACTCTTTCTTTACTCTATGATGTCTCATATCATAGGTTTGGATGCTCAGGTTCCCAACCGTTCATGGACGAATTCAGATTCAGCCAACAGTGTCAGAGTTAATAGTGAGTCCTCATTTATCAAGGATATTTTATTAATTTAGTTTCTCAATAGATGCAATATTTTAGTAGATGGAGTTAGTTGGGGATTGTCCCATCAACTCCACATTCAGACAGTTCAGTTTAGAGGCTTTTCGGACTAGAATTTCAGACAGTATTCAGTTTTATAGATTACTATTTTCAGTTGATATACTTTATCAATATTTATAGATTTTGAACCTTATGGCATTTCAGCCTATTTTTCGCATTTATTTCAGTATTATTATTCAGTGCTCACAACAGATATTAGTCATGGGTTAACTTGTGGTCCTCCGAGATCACAAGCATCGTGTAGCATCCGGGGTACAGACTCAGGGAGTTACAATCATCCTTAGTGATAAATATCATTTATGTAGTAGAAGAAGAAAATTAGTAAAGAAGTTAAGATAAAACACATTCAATGAAAAAGGTAATAGTTATGTAGTAAATCCATACCTCTGAACCTATAAATATTGATGGATCATCAACCACCAAAAGGATTAGATGATAGCTTTGTAAAATATTTCTTCACTGTTCAATGAAATCTTCATGCTCCACAGATCTAGCAACATAAATTACCTTCAGCAAAGACATAAATTCTAATTTTAATTTGGTACAAGTTTGATAAAAAACATAGTAAACTAACTCCCCTACCCCACATTTCATGTACATGTAATTTTTTAATTCTGTTGATTGATTCGATCTTGGAACAAAAGTTTATGTAACACCAAGAAAGAAAATGATAGAATTCCATTCATTTTGATAAAGGAAGAGGAAACGTGGGGTCACTTGAATCTTAATCCAATGAGAAGGTGGTAATTTTAGGTAAATACTAAATTTTTTACATGATTGATATTACACCTTGCAAATAAAGTGTATAGTGGTCACTATCAATATACAACTCTATCGAGGTTCGGATCGATCCTATGTGTAATAGGTTAGAAGCTTGGTCGATGCAGTTATCTAAGTTGTTAGTAGTGTATTTCTAGAAATTATGTTTTTTATAATGTAGTACTTGAAACAATTTGTAAACAAGTAATAGTTGTGAATTTTTTCAAGTGGTAATCAATGATGGAGAACACTAGGACTAAGTTCCCTATGACTTCATAACTCCATAGATTCTCTGTACAGGTGATCTCACCCGATGCTTCACATGTAAAATTGATGAGATAAGTTCACCTAAATGGATATACAACCCCTATTAGATACCTATCCTCAATCAATCATCTATCTCTCATGATTTTTACAATCTAACCCTTATCATGAATCCCAGATTAGCTTTACTACATCTAGAACTTAAGTTATTAAGTGAAGGTTGGAGCTCCATCTCTTTATTGTTTTTTTCCTTTTCCCAACTGTTACCCCCTCGTCCAAACAAAATAAGAATAAGGAAATTTACTAATGTTGTCCACCATTAGAAAAAAACCAAAGCAGAGAGAATAATAGTACATGCATAAACACCATTCAAGAATCATGCTTCAAAGCATACTTCATTATTTTGTTATGGTTGCCACAACCCTAATTATGGTAGCTACTCATAATTGCAAGTATACAATAATAATTCTTAAGAGAAAACATAATTATGGACTTACAAAAATAATAACGAAAACCACAAATCTTTACTTTGATCTACCAAAGAATGTGTTAACAACTCTCAAGAACAAGTACACAGACTCAAATGATGTAGTAGAACATAAAATAAAACTTAAAACATAATAGAAGTATTTATAGATATACAATAAATCATTTCCTATAGATAATTAGAAAATAGTGTCAACAGTGGCAACGAGTTGTTAGGTTAGGCCACGACTCATTGCATGTATCTATTGCCTATTGGCTTGTCTTTATGTTGGCTAGTGAAACCTCATCATGACGAATCATAGTAAATCCCAATGGCTTTCCATGTCAGTCATTTCCACTGGAATCAATTTTGTTCATTTTCAAGATTTTTGAATTTCTTGTTGTAATGCCCCGAGAGTAAACCCTAGACTCCACATGGTGCTTACGGTCATGAGTGACCACAAGCTAACACATGAGCTGCTACCTGCTGTGAGCACTAAATAAAACTGATATTAAAAGATAAACATGAGCATAATATCTGAACATGCTATAAGGTTTAAAAATAGTAAAACATCATTGAACTTTTACGTCCAAAACAAATGTATGGAAATAATACGGTAATGATTGTCATTAACAACTAAAAAACTAACTAGTTGTCTGAAAGCATTTGAAAGCCTCAAACTGTCTAACTATGGAGTTGATGGGACAAGTCCCTAACTAACTCCAGTTGACTCCTGAACTAAAATGAATGCTGAAATAAACATAATAGGTTCTAGATATATGAGGACTCAGCATTGCTACCACTGCTGATGTGATGGAATATCATCCAAACCTATGATATGAGACATCGTAGCACAAGAATCGAGTATGCAGTCAGTACTTCGAATGTACTGGTATGCAAGATGAGGTTAGGCTGATATGCATGGGCTCATATGCATAAATAATAACTGACTGAATGAATAGCATGAGTTAACTGATGCATAGTATACGTGAAGGCTATAAAATATGAGAATGCATGAACAAGCATATATCATGATACAAAAATAGTCTGTAAATTAAAATATTAAAATGTGAGTACTAATTTAACTGATAGACTGTATGCTATGGTCAAGCAAACCTCAACCAACTAACAAAATGAGAATGGACTAAGACTATAGGAGTTATCATCTAATCGTCATGACCTAATATGAGCTAATTAGGGTCCAACCTATGACCCCAGTTGGAAGGGCGTCAATACAGTGCCATGGGTACTAAAAAGTAAATTCCTAAAGGACTAAAGAGTCACTTTCTACTGGCAGGTGCTTTAGTGAGATATGTGTCAACCCTCAACTAGCAGGTTAACATCTCAACCTACATTGCCTACATAGTGTAGGAACGCAGGGACATCTACTAAAGGTCACACCCTCAATTGGCAGGTGATCCCCCATCCCTAGGTTTGCTTGGTGCTAAATTCGCTTGGTGCTAAATCCTACCCCCAACTGGCCTGACTTTGATTTCTGGACTGAACTAAGCTTACTGATATGATCACTACTGAATTGATAAAACTTTAATATATATGAAACCATTCTGAAAATACTGAGACTAAGTAAACATCTAAGTTTTTGAGTATTCATAACCCCCAGGACTCGATAACATTACCAGTAGAAACATACTAATGCTTCAAAAGCATGACCAGTAGTCATTGTTCAAAACTCATCTCTTAGGCATTTCATCAAACACATGGGGGTCATAACGTTAAAGCATGAGAATAGTTGAATCATGGCATGATAACATAATTTCAATACAAAAATCATGGGTTAAGGATTTAACCTACAAATATCATTCTTCAAATGGGTCAAAGGCTAATTTTAACAAAAATAGATGTAAAAATGATATAAAAATAGGAATTCATGGATAAAATTCATGAAAACATGTAAAGGTCATGATTTTAAACTTTAAAATGGATTCTTGGACTTAATGGGTGAAAGGACCCATGAATGAACATATAACATAACTTAATTGAAGAATTTGTGGAAGTTCTTGATGATTTTCTTGAAGCTTGAGCTTGAATCATGAAGGGGATAGGGTTTGTTCTTAAGAGAGAGAGGTTTTCTTTTGAGCGATTTTCTATAAAATATGACCAATTATTCTTTTGGGGGCTTCAAATCCCGTGTTTTTACGGATTGGGGTGATGGGAAATGATGAGACTGACCTTCTGAAATTAAAATTCATAACTAGAATGTCGATTGGACCCTCACCGCGACTCTCCAAGTCCTCCACCCCTATTGCTCTGTGATGCGCCACAATTGCGGTGACATAGTATTTTCAAAATCCAATTGTGGTTCAAACCTCATTCAAAAAATCCAAAACCTACCCGAGACATGCTCCTTACACCCCTGAACATGAATTAACTCAGAAACCTATGTCTCGGGGTTGAGAAGGTCTCTTTAAAAATGATCGAAGTTAAGTGGCCAAAAATAAAACAAGTTTCCAATACTTAGCCAAATTTCTAGGTCCTAAGCCTCTTATATATGTACTGGAGGCTAAACTGAGCTAAGACTAACATGGGGTATTATAAAATCTCCCCTTTGGGAAATTTCATCCTCAAATAAGACTGATTAAGCTGAGAAATACTGAGGTACTGAGAATATATGTTGAATATGCATAACTGGAGACATGATTACATGACTGCATCTAACACATGGTGACTGGCTGAGCTTATATAATGACATGAAGATGACTACATGGCTAGAACTGATAATGGAAAAGAGATAATCTAAGGAAAACTGTTACCTTGAGCTGAATCTGAGTTTGTGGAGAAAAGGTAAAGGTACTTGGTACGCATGTCTGCTTCTGTTTCCCAAATAGCTCCCATAACGTACTGATTCAGCCAAAGAACTTTGACCAAGGGAACCTGTTTGTTCCTTAGTCTGTGAATCTGGAGATCTAAGATTTCAATTGGAGTTCTTCCTAAGAAAGTCTGTCCTGAACATCTGTACTTTCTAAATGAATAACCATAGCTGGGCCACTAATATGCTTCTTTAACAAGGACACATGGAACACTAGATGCACTGATGCCAAAATTGCAGGCAACTCAAGCATATTAAGCTACCTTTCCAAAGTGACTCAAAATCCTGTAATGGCCAACATATCGGGGACTATGTTTCCTCTTCTTTCTAGATATCTTCACTCCCTTCATGGTAGAGATCATAAAATATTCCAAATCTCTAAGCTCAAACTCAAGATATTTTCTCCTCACATTTACATAGGATTTTTGATGGCTTTGTGTTGCCTTAAGCCTCTCCCTGATTAACTGAAATATCTCCAAAGCATCAAATACTGAATATGTCCCTACCAACGCAGTCTCACCTACCTCAAACCAACCAATAGGAGATCTACATCTCCTTCCATAGAGAGCCTCAAATGGAACCATCTGAATATTGGAATGATAGTTGTTATTGTAAGCTAACTCAATCAATGGCAAGTGATCATCCCAACTGCCCTTAAAGTCGATAACATAAGATCTAAACATATCCTCTAAGGTCTAAATGGTCCTCTCTACCTGACCATCTGTCTGAGGGTGAAAGATTGTACTGACATGAACTTGGGTACCAAGACCCTTTTGAAAAGCTTTCCAAAAGTGAGAGTTAAACTGAGTACCTCTATTTGAAATAATGGACAACGAGACTCCATGCAACCAGACCAACTCTCTAATATAGATCTTGGCATAGTCATTCGCTTAATAAGAGGTATAAACTGGAAAGAAATAGGTTAATTTGGTCATCCTATCTACAATAACTCAAATCGAATCATGTTGGCGACGTGAAAGAGGCAACCCTGTCACAAAATCCATATTCACCTCTTCCCATTTCCAAGTGGTTTTACTGAACTCTTCCATTGAGCCACTAGCCTTTGATACTCAACCTTAATGTGCTGACAATTAGGATACTTAGATACAAACTCAGTAATATCCCTCTTCATTCCACTCCACCAATAGATTTCTCACAAATCACGCTACATCTTAGTATCCCCTGGATGAATAGAACAATGCACACCATGCGCTTCTATAAGAATCTGCTACCTCAAATTATCAACACATGGAACACACAGTCTACCTTAACACCACAACACACTATCTTTCCCTTAGGAGAAGACCTCTACTTTCTAATCTCTGAATGACCCCTTTAACTTAACCAGACTGGGATCCGTATCTTGCTTTTCTTTCACTTCGGCAACCAAAGAAGATTTTGAACTATTTAAGACCCATACACTACCCTCAATTGAGTCAACCAAATGAACACCTAATCTAGAAAGCTGATAATTCTCCAGAACTAACTTCTTCTTATCATTTTCAACATAAGAAATACTACACATAGACAATCTACTAAGAGCATCTGCCACTACATTGGCCTTGCCCAGATGATACAAAACTCTTATATCATAATCATTGAATAATTCTAACCACCTTGTCAGCCAAATATTTAACTCTCTCTACAAAAACACGTCCTGTAAACTTTTGTGATCCATGAGCATATCAACATGCATCCCATACAGATAATGCCTCTAAAATTTTAAGGCAAACACAACAACTACTACCTCAAGATCATGGGTAGGATAATTCTTCTCCTGGGGCTTAATCTCTCTAGAGGCGTAGGCTGTGACCTTACCTCTCTGTATTAAAACACAACCTAAACCAACTATGGATGCATCACAGTAAACAACAAACCTATCTGAACCATCTGGCAAGGTCAAAACTGGGGCTGAGGTGAAGCGAGTCTATAACTCCTGAAAAATCTTCTCACAAGAATATGACCACTGAAACTTTACTTTCTTCTGAGTCAATATGGACATGAGGGATGCAATAGATGAAAATACTTTAACAAGCCATCAATAATAGCCATCCAAACGAATGAAACTTCTGATATCATCTGACAGAGAAATAAGTATGGGCCAGTTTCTCACTACTTTGGTCTTTTGAGGATCAACTCTAATGCCATCACCAGAAATAATATGGCAAATAAAATCTACTAATCTTAGCTAAAACTCACACTTACAGAATTTGGAAAACAACTGATGGGCTCTAAGTATCTACAATACTATTCTGAGGTGGTCTGCATGATTAGTTTCATTATGGGAATAGACAAGGATGTCATCTATGAAGAAAATCTCTAAGTACTACTTGAACACTCTATTCATCAAGTCCATAAAAGTTGTTGGGGAATTCGTTAGACCAAAGGACATGACTAGGAATTCAAAGTGGCCATACCAAGTTCAGAAAACTATTTTTAGGATGTCACATTCTCTGACTCTAAGCCGATGATAGTCGGATCTGAGCTTTATCTTAGAGAAATAACTGGCACCCTAAAGTTGATCAAACAAGTCATAAATTCTTGGGAGTGGATACTTATTGTTGATTGTGACTTTGATCAACTGACGGTAATCGATGCACATTCTGAGAGAACCATTTTTCTTTCGCATGAAAGGAACTGGAGCACCCCATGGGGAAACACTAGGCCTGATGAATCCTTTGTGTAAGAGGTCTTTCAATGGAACCTTTAAATCCCTATGATCAGCTAGAGCAATTATGTAGGGTGGAATATAGGATGGGTATCTGGAAGAAGGTCTATTTCGAAGTCAATTTCCCTTTTGAGAGGCACTCCGAAAAGATCTTCAGGGAACACATCTGGGAATTCCCTCGCTGCTAAAACTAATTCAAGAGTAGGAGTCTCAAAATTGGAGTCTTTAACTCGAAAAAAATGGTAGGAAAACCCCTTTGATATCATTTTTCTCACTCTAAGGTACAAAACAAGATGCCCCGTAAGTGTTGAAGTACTACCCCTCCATTCAAGGACCGGTTCATTTGGAAACTGAAAATGAACGACTATATTTCAACAATCAACTAAAGCATAGCATGAATGGAGCCAATCCATGCCAAGAATGACATCAAAATCAGTCATCTCTAACTCCACAAGATCAACTGAGGTGGCTTTCTGGGATGTTTTGGTAGGATAGTTCTTGTATACCTATCTGTCTACAATAGAGACACCCTCTAGGGTGGACGCTAAAAAGGGTTCTACTAAAGTCTCAGGACTGGCACCAAAATTAATTGCTATATAAGGGGTTACAAAAGAAAGAGAAGCTCCGGGATCTAACAAAACATAAACATGTAAATGAAAGACCTATAGCATATCGGTAACCATATCAGGAGAACTTTACTTATCCTATCGAAACTAAAGTGCATATAATCTGTTTGGGTGTTGTCCATTGGTTATGCTAGAAGTGGCACCCTGTTGAGTCTAGCGACCAGATGGAACTGGAGAATGACTGGATTGACTCTGTTGACCACTATTTAGGCAATCTGTGACTCTATGGCCTGGCTTTCCATACCCAAAGCATACATCACTGCCAGTCTTATACACACCCTGATGGTTTCTACCACATTTCTGCAAAGAGGATTTATCCAACCACTGTTCACACTACCCTAAGTCTTAGAGAATGACGCCCTTTCCTGATTATCATTCCTGAATTTTGGCGCTGACACACTAGCTAAAAACATAGTCGGGGCTGAAGATTTCTAATAGAATTGAGGATGGTTACCACCCTCTGACCTCGGCTGAGCAAAACTAAAGCTACCTATTCTAGCCCTCTTGTTCTCCCTCACCCTTTCATTAAATTTTTGCTCCTTAATCTATTGACAATGGACCATAAGCCTAGAAAAATCCATATCCTTGATCAACATCGCGGTCCTATACTCATTGACCACACCATCAGCTACCCCAGAAATAAACTTTCCCCAGAAACAAACTTACTCATCCTAGACCTGTCATCAGACACCACATTAGGAGTATACCTGGATAGCCGAATATACTTAAGAGAATACTCTTTCATACTCATGTTCCCCAGTTTCAAATTGATAAACTCCTACACCTTAGATTTATTTAACTCCAAGGGAAAGAACCTATCTAAAAGGGCTGTAGAAAACTCCCCCATTCAACAGGCCCTGCATCTACGCCTCTATCTTCGTTGCACTGCTTATACTAGGTATGAGAAATATCCTTCAACTTATAAGCACCCAATTCTACACTCACTATAAGTCACACCTATAATGTCAGTTACCTTCTGAACCAAGTCAAGGAACTCTTGTGGATCCTCATCTGACTTGGATTCCAAAAATAGAGGAAGGTTCATTCGGCTGAAGTCTCAAATCCTAGCTGCGGCAGTATTAGCCATTGAAATGGTTGGGACAATAACCTTCTAATTATTCTAAGATGCTAAAGTAGTGAATACAGATCTGAATTCGGCATGAGAGACATGCTTATTAAGGGGATCTTCCAAAATAGGCAGAGGTGCGGGCTGATTCTCATTTCTTCTTTCGTTACTCTTTTTGGGAGGTATGTTCTGTAGAAGGAAAGAATATTGAATTAGAAAGAGAGTTTAAGTTGAACTCATTCTCATCTGTATGTTATAAATACTAAAACAAGGGGAACTTTTCTTAAAACATATTGTATTCTCTTGCCCATAAATGTGGCGTGCTTCATAGCCATGAACAAGACTCTACTCAATGCAGATTTAGACTCCCTAGGACATTTTAAAACCTTAGGCTATGATACCAAGTTTGTAATGCCCCAGGAGTACACCCTGGATGCCATACAGTGCTTACGGTCACGAGTGACCATAAGATAACTCATGAGCTGATACCTACTGTGAGCACTGAATAAAACTGATAATAAAAGATACACATAAGCAGAATATCTAAACATGCCATAAGGTTTCAAAACACTACAACATCACTAAACTTTTAAGTCTAAAACAACTGTCTGGAAATAATACGATAACAACTGTCAATAATAACTCAAAAGCTGACTAACTGTCTGAAAGCCTCTAACTGACTGACTGTGGAGTTGATGGGACTTTAGTCCCTAACTAACTCCGGCTGACTACTGAACTGAAATGAAATGCTGAAATAAACATAATCAATCCTCGAAATATGAGGATTCACCACTGCTACTACTACTGATGCACTAGAATATTGAAGTGTGACTAGGAACCTGAGCGTCCGAACTAATGATATGAGATATCATAGCACAAGAAATAAGTATGCGGTTAGTACTTTGAATGTACTGGTATTATAGATGAGGTTAGGCTAATATGTGTGGGTTCATATGCATAAATAATAACTAACTAAATGAATAAATGAGATAATTGATGCATTGTATGCGTGAAGGCTGTAAAATCTGAGAATGCATGACCAAGCATATAACATAACACGAAAATAGTCTGTAAACTAAAATACTAAAATTTGAGTACTGATTTAACTGATAAACTGTATGCTATGTCAAGAAAACCTGAACTGACCTACGAACTGAGACAAGAATAAGACTGTGGGAGCCATCATCTAACCGACATGCCCTAATATGAGCTAATTGGGGACCAACCTGTGACCTCAGTTGGAAGGGCATCAGTACCATGCCATCTAACACTTACTATATGGATCCACTAAAGTGACATCTTGAAAGACTAAAGAGTCACCCTCTACTGGAAGGTGCTCTAGTGAGATATGTGTCAACCCTCAACTGGCAAGTTAATATCTCAACCTACACTAGCTACGTAGTTCTGGAATGCAGGGACTGCTACTAAAGGTCACACTCTCAACTGGAAGGTGAGACGCCATCCCTGGGTTCGCTTGGTGCTAAATCCTACTCCCAACTAGAATGGCTCTAATTTCTGGAACGAACTAAGCTTACTGATATGATCACTAACAAAACTGATAACACTTTAATAAGTACGAAACCATTCTGAAAATATTGAGACTAAGTAATCAACTAAGTTTTTGGGTATTCATAACCCCCAAGACTCGATAACATTACCAGTAGAAACATACTAAAGCTTCAAAAGTATGATAAGTAGTCATTGTACAAAACTTATCTCTTAGGCATTTCATCAAACACAAGAGGGCCGTAAAGTTAAAGCATGGGCATAGTTGAATCATGGCATGATAACATAATTTCAATAAAAAAATCTTAGGTTAAGGATTTAACATGAAAATATCATTCTTCAAATGGGTCAAAGGCCAATTTCAACAGAAACACATGCTAACATGATATAAAAATAGAAATTCATATATGTTCATGGATAAAATTCATGAAAATATTTAAAGGTCATGATTTTAAATTTAAAATGGATTCTTGGACTTTATAAGTGGAAGGACCCATGAATGAACATCTAACATACCTTAATTAAAGAATTTGCAAAAGTTCTTTGTGATTTTCTTAAAGCTTGAGCTTGAATCTTGAAGGGGATAGGGTTTGTTATTGAGAGAGAGAAGTTTTCTTTTGAGAGATTTTGTGTAAAAGATGATCAAATATGCTTTTGAGTGTTTCAAATCCTGTGTTTTTATGGATTGGGGTGATGGGAAAAGATGAGACTGCCCTTCTAAAATTAAAATTTGTAACTATAACACCGATTGTACCCTCACCACGATGTCCCAAGGCTTCCACTGCTATTCCACCATGACACGCCATAAACACGGTGATGTTCTATTTTCAAAATCTAAACGTTGTCCAAACCTTATCTGAAAAATCCAAAACTTACCCGAGACATGCTCCTTACACTCCTGAACATGAATTAACTCACAAACCTACATCTAAGTCTTAGGAAGGTCACTTTAAAAATCATCGAAGTTAAGAGGCCAAAAATATAATTGAGTCTCCAACACTTAACCATATTTTTAGGTCCTAAGCCTCTTATACACGTACTAGTGGCTGAACTAAGCTGACTAACACAGGGTATTACACTTACTCACCATGAGTCTACAATTACTTATACCCTCTATTGATGAATCATAGGGAGGATTCATTGTGACTCGGAGGGAATTACACCTCTATAGGAATTTTAGACAATGTTCTCAAGATGGGTCACTCGACAAACCATCACCTCTCCCTATGTTTCATAGCCTGAACCATTATTAGTGTCTTAACTTGCACATCTTCACAACTTTGGACATAGTCTTTAGTACAACTCTGTCCATGAATAGTAGTGTGACCTAAGGAGTCGTGGCCAAGCACCAGATGCCAATACTTATCCAATTTCAGTTTTTTTTGTTCCTTTACTACCAAGACATATTTTCCTGCAAGATAGTTAAACAATACATCATATAAACATACACACCTAAGTTCTTGCATATTTTTTTGTTTTAAGCTCAAAAGTACCTTGAAACCATGACACATCAAAACCCTCAACTTAGAACGTGTGCATGTCCTCAAGAAAACAAAACAAAACACATACGATGCTTAATTAAGAAAAATCTAAGATACCTACGATAGTAAATTTATTGTTCTTAGCATAAACTTTTCAATTCTCTCCTATACAAGAATAAAAAACCACTATGTGTACGCATACAACCTATGACCATGAAACAAATGAATCAAGAGATGGCAACAAATTATGAACAAAAAGCAAAGCACATATACAAGTGACATTACACAAAGAAATAACAATTAAAAATGAAACCCGTGTGCCCTCACCTTAAAAGAGTCATGTACACTCACAATCTAAAGATGCAAATTTAAATAGGGAATGAAGCAAAGCACTCACTTTCACAATTGAATTTTAACAATGTGCATGAAATACCATAGACTTTCCCTTATTTTTTGTGTCTTAGTTTCTTGAACGGTTGGGCAAGGATCACTATAGGACATTTATTGGTTTGTAATGTGGTCTTGGAGACAAGGATGGTAGATATGGGTATAGTGACTCAACACTTCTTGGAACTACATAATTTTTTGCTCCTCTTCTTAACCTTATTTATTTTCTCCTACCTTATTCTTCTTTGTTTTTCTTCAAACTTTGGGTGTGGTTTCTTTCTATACTTTCTCTTGTTTTTTCAAACTTTATTCATTTTTTCCTTTTCTTTTTTTTCTAACCATACCAAATTCCTTTCCTTTACTTTTAAAGCTCTTCATACCTATATTTGCACTATGCACCCTTATGATAGTCACTCTTAACTTAGCCAATTTACCTGAGTTGAAGCACAATGTCTAAGAAGGGACAAGGGTTAAATAGGTTTACTATAATTCAAAATGGGAAGGTGAATGGGCTAATGAAAGAAATAGTTTTATTATGGCTCAAACTCAGGATCTAGGGATATTCATTTCATCCGATAAGGATTTTAGGCAAACAATGGATTATTTCAAAACAACTTATGATCCTTTCCTAATCAACTATCCTACAACCTAGGCAATAATAATCAGGCAAGTTCTAGATAACACACATACAACTAAACTAAGTAAGAACCTCATATGCAAATATTATATGTTTACACTATCAATTACTACCTATTCATTTGATTCATTACTAAGATATAGTTATTATACCTATAATTTAATGCCATAACAATATCTATAGTGGTCATAACTCAAAATAGCTACAACATATCATCCAAAATAAATTACAAGAGGAGTACCCTTTAAACATCAAAATATAAAAACATGACTGCTCTAAGGTTCCCATATTTATCTCCTAATCAAAACAACAAAAACATAAACACAACAAAAATAAAAAATAACATCCTAAACACGTTGGTTGTACTATGATAGCGCACCTAAGGGAAAAACATGATAAAAAACCTCAAATGGTGGTATACCCTAACTATCAACTTTAATAACATGCAGTGTTCTCACTATATGACTATAGTAAAAAAAATAAAAGAACAAGGGGTAACAACATACCTATGGAACCCTAGATACCATATGTGGCCCTATCAGCTACTGGATTCTTATAAGTCACTCTAGTCTCAAATCTTATGGCTTCATATATTGTAATAAACCTCATGGTTATTTTCTTAATTTTTATGCATTTTTAGAATTTTGAGCTTTTTTATTGCGTCTATAGGTTATTTAAGATTTATCAAAACTGTTGGTTCAGTCATTGGATAGTTTGTTTGGGTTTTAGGGTTATTTTACTAATTTAGAGCTTTTGTTGTTAAGGCTTTAGTATAGAAAAAAAACTCCTAATGGCCTCGAATTGAATTTTTTTTGAAACGTGGAGGTGCACCATTGTTTAAGGGACCTGGTACCTTAGACTATGATAAAGGCAATAAAACAGTAAAGAACTAAAAATGGCAAAAATTAAAGGAACATAGTGATTTATGTGGAAACCTCCTTGCTTAAGAGAGGAAAAACCATGGCTTAACTCAACCTTCACTATAATCAAAACTCATTGATTACAAACTCTAAGAACTTAACTCTAAGTTCCACTAGTTGCAATACCTCTACTATAACCACCTCTACTCACTTCAATAGTTTCACAATCGACTAACTCTAATAAATTTGACCTTAGGTAACTCTACCTAAGCACTCTACTGTAAACAAAAGGAAATTACTCTTATAAGATCAATAATTCTATTATAATGCAAAACTTAACTCAAGAACAATTAAACTTGAAGCACACACAAATTTGGAACTTGAGCAATGAAGTTTTCACTATTTCCTTGATTCGCCAATTTTACAAAAACTACTTGAATAAGAGGCATACTTTTCTATTTATAGTAGTGAATAAATCAGGATTGAATTTTGATTGGACCAAGTGTCACAATGGGTACAATGCATTCCTACATAGTTAGTTGCACTAGCAAATAAAATTGTGGAGAGATGTGATAGTTGTACTACTTCATGATGAGTTAGGGACCTGGTCCTTCAAAGATAATTAGTCATCATCAATACATGAGACATCAATTTCCCCCTTTTTATGATGAAAAACCATAACCCCAGAGAACCAAAATTCATTCAATCTACAGAGCACCTGCTACTATCCATATGTGTTCCCTCTATCACCATGCTTCCTCATATTGTGTTCCCCCTATCAATATTCCCCCTTCTTCATATAGATAGCCATATCAACTCCACACATCATAGCACCTTGTCCCTACCATAATTTAGTATTCCCCTTTTTATCACCATTAAAAAGAAAGAACAGTAAACCAAGAATAAAAGAAGCACAAATCAGTTGACTCGTGGCCACTAGACAACACTAACATGAATGAACACTTAAGTATAGAAGGAAAATGATAAACACAAATACGGAATACATTCATATTAAAAAAGATTAGTACCATTATATCATAACAAAAAAAACATAAAACATCTATCATTAAATAACCGCACAGAGAATAAGGACAGAAAACTGACATAGGGAAGAATGAAGAGTAAGAGGGATGAGGCTTAGGTAGATGGAGGTTTAGGGGATAGGGTCATTAGAAACATCTCCATTCTAGCACTTGTAGTAGCATGAGAATACAATAACTTCTTTTATAGGTCCTTCACTTCGGTATTCAAACTCTGGACCTCATCAGTAAGCGCTGAAACCTTCTTCTTCAGATCTATATTTTCCTCACTAAGTTCTTCATTGGTGTCAGTACCTATGATGACATTTGCAGATTTTTCAACATTGGTGAAAGGATTTTTACATCCTTAGCAGCCATAGCAACTCTTATATCCTCTAACTCCATACACTAAATATCTTGAACTGCCAATAATTTAGACACTTAGGTCATGGTCCCAACCCTCCCTTCGGCATACTCATTTTCAACCAAAGTAGTGAGGGTGAACATTTGCTTTGCTGTTCAATCCCTAAAATAATCAAACACCATATTCATAAAGTATCCATAAGGCATACCATTCCTTCCATCCTTTCCATGGATGACTTTATACATATATTGAATCATGAGGGCAGGCAGACTTACCAATTCAAATTTGCTAAAGCACTCTATCACATACAAATCTACACTAGATGTAATAGTTTTTTTCTTAGATATTGGTAGCACTACTTTGTTAACAAACTCAAAACACCAATTGAAACTCACCCTTGAGAAACATCTTCCTTACACTAGCCACGAAATTTCCTTCTACTTTTAAAGCATCAACCATAAACTCAGTTGAGGGTTGTTGTTTTTAGAAAGTCCTCACACCCAAAATAGGAACATCTAGAATTTTCCTAAGAGTTTCTTTTTCTAATTTTATTTTCTTTCCTTGCACCAGTGTATTCAGGCTCTGTCTATTTTTAAATAATTTAATAGTGTATAAGAATTATCTATATTCTCTTTCATAGATAGTGGGAATTGGTCCCTCTATGAGATGCAACCATTTTTGGTGTCGCACATACTCTACAAGCTCAACCATTCTTAGTTTTACAAGGATCCTGGAGTCAAATACTCTTCTAGTCAACACTTTCTAGTATTTTAACATTTTATTTCTCTCCTCTCTCAACACAAACTTTTCTTTCTCATATTTATTTCTTCTCTTAAAACCACTACATAGTTCCTCTTCTGTAGCTTTTCTCTACTTAGGACTGGTCCCTCAGAGACTTTATTTTTCTTCTTAACTGTAATGTGTTTTTGTTTCATCCCAGCAGGGCTTCTAAACTTTAAAGAGGAGGACCTAGTCATTCATTCAACATGAATTTCTTTTTTTGTCTTTTCTATTGCTGCAGCAACATCAGGATCAACATCCTCACCCACTCCAATGTCTACAACTTTCATATTTTTATCCTCCACTATACTTTCTTTCTTTAGTTGTCTTCTTTAAGAAGTAGATGACTTTCTAGCCTTCATGGCATTCGATAAAAACTTTTTCTCAGATCCCCTAGTTGAGTATGTCCTAGTAACCTTCTCACTAGTGCTCTTAAACTTTTCTTTACCTTTACTTCCCTTTTGTTTCTATACTAACTACCTTAGTGGCAGTTCATAATGGTATGCTTCATCCTCCTAATTTTAAGGTTGAACAAACTCGCCACATTTAATATTATCTCAATTAGGAGAGGAATCTCCTACCCATTCAACAACCATTTGATCTTCTTGCCCAGAGGAACCTTCTCTAGGATCATTAGCAAGTAGAATCAAATTCTCAGCCGCCCAGTTCTCATTCAAAAAGATATTAGACTTTGTGATAGATATTTTTTCATCAAAAACATTGAGAAAAAATAGGGTTTGATTCAGAAAGATTAGGGGAACCAGGTACAGTTAGGGTTTTTGAGGGTTTAGTTCTTTCAGTTTTTTTTTTAGGAAAGAGGAATTTGTGAAACTTTGGATTCAATAGGTGAACCAATAGCTAAATTTTGGTTCATCACTATGGAAGACTCAACATGGGTTTCCTTGATATTTGAAGTTTCTTCTAAAATAGGTTCATTTAGAGGATCAAGAATTTTAAGGGAAGATGAAGAGAGTGGAATAATCTCTGATTCTTGAGGAAGATTAGATGAAGAATTTTCTGCTATTTTGGACAAGGAGGTATAGGGATTTTCAATTTCAAAGTTTTCATACTGAAGTGACGGGAGTTGAACATTCTCTGATTCTTTGGAGGGGCTTGAGGGAGTAGAAATTTCAGCCATTTCAAGCTTTTTATGGGAGAGTAAGAAAAAAAATTCTGAGAGGATTTGTATTGAAGAAAATGATTAGAGAGTTAATTTGAGAAAGAAAATAAAAAAATATTTGATTTTAATTTTAAGGGGACTAGCCGTTGTTATTTAGAGAAAATAACCTGTCTGGTCCTAATAGGTGAAACCCTTCAGCTTTCTATGGATTTGATAGCTTTTACTCAGAAAAAAGAATGTTGCTTTTTTAGACAGACTTTTATGTTTTTAAAGTACAAATTTTTGGTACTAACCTGAGAGAACAGACTAGGTCACTCTATTTTTTTAGTAAATTCTCAGTGTTGTGTCAGTCTCATCTATTTTTCCATAAATCAGTGTACCATACGTGCATACCTACAAAGGTATGGTACTGAGTTAGAACAACAAGTTCATATCTTATCAAGGATACATATTTCAAGATCATAGCATATTTATGGTGGAAAACTTAACATTTAAGTAGGTTAGTTCATTTTAACCAGCCCCAGCCTTAACCTGCTCTTTATAAATTTCTCCTTGTGAAGAGGCTTTGTAAAGATATCTGCTATTTGATCCTCAGTCTTGCAAAACTTCATACAAAATCTCCCTTTTCCAATATTGTCTCTCAAAATGATGCCTTATATCAATATTCTTGGTCCTCTTATGTTGTACTATTTTTTTGGTATGTTAAGAGCACTTGTATTATCACACATCAAAGGGATAATGTCTGAAACAATCTAAAAGTCTTTAAGTTGTTTTTTGATCTAGAGTAATTGAGCACAACAAGAGGAAACAACCATATATTTATCTTTAGCAGTAGATAGAGAAACTAAGTTTTTCTTCTTAGAACCCCAAGAAATTAGGGAAGAACCAATAAAATGAGCCATTCCTAAGGTGATTTTTCTATCCACCCAATATACAGCATAATCAATATTAGCATTGCTTATTTGATCAAAACTATCATAGATAGTACAGGACCACGTCCTCTGTACCTTTTAGATACCTGAGAATTCTTTTACAACTTTCAAATTATATTCCTTTGGAAAAGCCTGAAATTTGGCACATATTCCCATACTAAATACAATATCTGGCCTATTTGTAGTGAAATATAGTAAGGATCAAATAATCTCTCTATACATGGTCTCATTTACTAAGGGACCAGGTTCATCATTATACATCTTTGAGCTAGTTCCAATTGGAGAGTCAATTGGTTTGGCTTCTCCATATTATATTTCTTCAACAAATCCTTGATGTCTATTTCTTGGCAAATCATTGTACCTTGAGAGGTTTGGTTGATTTGTAGGCCTGGGAAGAAACTAAATTTACCTATCATTCTAATTTCAAATTCAATCCCCATCAACTTTTCAAACTCTTCACATAGAGATTCTGAGGTGGCACCAAAAATTATGTCATCAACATATATCTGGACAGTTAGCCAGTTGCTACCTCTTGAATTCAAAAAAGAGTATTATCAATTTTCTCTCTTTTCAAGCTATTTTACAAAAGAAACTTTTAGAGTCTCTCATACCAAGCTCTAGGTTCTTGCTTCAACCCATAGAGAGCTTTATCCAATTTGAGCACATGATGTGGATAGTTTGTATCTTCAAAAACTGGAGGTTGTTTGACAAAATCTTCTTCCTTCAGATTTCTATTTTGAAAGTCACTCTTGACATCCATTTGTAAGAGTTTGAATCCCATGTAGGCAAAAAATGCAATAAGAATTCTAATAGCCTCTATTCTTTCTATAGGATCAAATGTCCCATCATAGATAATTCCTTTATCCTGGTTATAGCCTTTAACAACCAACCTTGCCTTATCTCTATTGATAGTTCCATGCTCTTCTCTGTTTGTTTCTGTACAACCATTAGATCCAATAATTTTTCTGTTAACATGCCTAGGACCAGGTGCTAGACTTTGCTTCTTTTAAATTGTCGAAGCTCCTTCTGTATTGCATTGATCCATTCAATATCTTTAAGAGCTTCGTTTACATTTTAGGCTTAATTTATGACAAAAAGGTTGAGAAGACCATGAAATTTTTGGCTTGATCTCTTATTTAAATTCCAAATTCCAAAGGATATGTTAGATTATAAAGAGGGTGAGAGGCTTTGTGCTTCCAATTTGTCATTCTGACTTGAGTTCAGCTAGGACCAGGTCCTTGAAGATTTTGGCTAGACCCTTCTTTTTGTTCTTCCTAAGAATAACCCCATTAGGATGAGGAGTCCTAAGAGCAGAGAAATTATGAAAAATTCTATTTTCTGTGCAGAATTCTGCAACTAGGGAGTTTTCAAACTCGATTCCATGATCAGATCTGAATCCAGCAATTTTTTAGTTCAAATTTGTCTGAATTTTCTTGGAAAATATCACCAGAACCTCATAGGTTTTATCCTTGGTTCTTGAGAACATTATCCAGGTGAACCTAGAGTATTCATCCATTATGACAAACACATACCTTTTCCACCTCTACTTTGGACTCTTACAGCTCCACACAAGACCATATGCAGTAAATCAAGTGGTCTAGAGATACTAACCTACTTTTTCTTGTTGAAGAAGGATATGGTTTGTTTTCCATTTACATAAGAATCACAAACCTTGTTGTCTGAAAATTGCAGCTCTGGAATACGACTAACTAGGTATTTTGAAACCAATTTGTTCAGCAAAGAGGAACTTATATGTCCCAGCCTTTTGTTCCAAAGATCAGAATTTTTACCTTATGCACTCAATCAGGTTAACTGATGGTCAACTATAGAATCTAGATCAGCCACATGCATGTTCTTTCACCTTTTAGCTTTGAGAATGGACTTTTAAGACTTTAAACTTGACATAGTACATGTATTAGATAGGAACTTCACCTTATTACCTTTTTCATAGATTTAAGATACACTTAGAATACTGTACTTGAGACTATCTACAAGACACACATCTTCTATTGCATGATCAAGAGATTTTTCAATTTTCCTATACCATGGATATAACCCTTTTTAACCGTTTCCAAATGAGACACCTCTACCTTGAAGTGTCTTGAGAGAGAGAAAATAATAAGTCCTCCCAGTCATATACTTTGAACATCCACTATCCATGAACTGGTTCTGATTGCATTCTTTTTCTCTTTTCTGCAGACATAGTCATTTGTTAAATTTAGGAACCCACTTGAGTTTGAGTTACCAAAATGAAGATAAAGGTGTAATCAAATCTTTCTTGGATCAACTAGGCAGAGGGTTCTTCTTCTAATTTCTCAAGGGCTTGGAACCTTCATGATAAGATTTCTCTTGCTAGATGTACCTAGCACTATTCACTTTACATCTATGCCAACTTTGATAGTTTTCCTTCAAGTTCCCATCCCTTCCACAATGGATTCATAGAGTATTGTATACCTATATTTTAGTACCATTTACAAACTTTCCTTAAGACCCAAGTGAGTGGGGTTGTATACTGGTATCCAAGCCCTTTACCATTATTGACTCCCTAACTGGTTAAATTAGAAAGAATTTGGGAGGATGTGGTCCATTTTAGGGATTTGTCAAGATCTTCTCTTATATGGATTGGGTCCCTTTCTAATTCTTCATTCTTATGTAGGGCAGTCATAAGGAACTTTTGAGAATCCCTCAATTCTTATTCAAGCTTAATTTGAAACCTTGAGTCTTCTTTCTTCCCTTTACCATCAGAATCATTTACTTTCTCAAGTTGACTAATTAAAATCATATTTTTAGATTTCAATTATGTGAATAGTTCTTCTGTATCGGTTATCTAGAGAGTTAAGGCAATCAATTCAAGCATTTGATTTTCTACTTTCCCATCTAGATCATTTTTCTCAATAGTCAATTCAACACAAAATTAATCGATACATTTGCAAGCTTCTTTATCATTCTAGTAGAGTAGTTATTTTAGTTTTCCTTAATGTAAGAGAGAGTTACCTCATTCTCTTTTTCATTATATATATTTTCCATAAGATCAAACAAGGAATCATAGGTGACTTCACTCTCTTTCACAGCTGATGTTTCGGCTTTTGACGAAACATTGTGCATTTGTTTCTCAGGAAAATTGCATATTTTCAAGTAACCAAGGTTGTATTTAATGCTGAATTTTAGTGTTTCAGGGTAAGGAGCTAGCTGAAGGAGAAGACTCAGGAAAATAGCAGAAAAACACCACTGGTGGTCAAAATGGTGGACCACCATTTTGTGGTGGACCACTATTTTGTGGTGGACCACCAAACTGACCACCAGACCTAAAAAAGAATTCTGGATTTCAGAACACTCAGTGAAGGTCAAAATGGTGTACCAATGGTTTTGTGGTGGACCACCAATTTGACCACCAAATTCATGATTTCAGACGACCTACTGGTGGTCAAAATGATGGATCACCAATTTTGTGGTATACCACCAACCTGACCACCAGACCTAAATAGAATTTAGGATTTCAGAACACTCAGCGAAGGTCAAAATGGTGGACCACCAGTTTTGCGGTGGACTACCAATTTGACCACCAGATTCAGGATTTCAGAAGACCCACTGGTGGTAAAAATGGTGGACCGCCAGTTTTGCGGTAGACCACCAACCTGACCACCAGACCAAACAGAATGCAGGAATTTAGAACACTCAGTGAAGGTCAAAATAGTGGACCACCAGTTTTCCGGTGGACCACCAATTTGACTACAAATTTGGATGCATTTTTTTTTTCTGAATTCAAATTTAAATCCTTTTTACCTGGGAACTTATAAATACCTAGTTTTAGGTTTTATTAGGTATCTTTTATCCCTTATATTTTATTGGGGTTTTCCATACTGAAAATACATTGTTACATAGTTTTTCTCTAGATTCATTAGAGATTTGTGGATCTAGATTCCATTATCATATTTTTTATTGAAGATTAAATAAAAACAATTTTGACTTTTGTAAGTAAACTTTGAATTAATTTATGAATAACACAATTGTTTCTTCTATTTCTTGGGTGGAAATGTGTGGCTAAGCTCACATAACTAGGGTTATGGGAGCCTTGATATGAATATATGATTGGGGGCTGTGAATCTAGTAGATTCCCATGATTAATTGATATTGCATAAACCCTTCTTTACTTTAATGACTTTTCTTGGTTGCAAACTTGAAAACTGAACCCAAGGACAACACTTGTTCGAATAGAAAAGTGTTTGTTGAAAAAAAAAAGCATTTACATAAATCTAAAGGCCTTAACCTTTGGATAGAGGGTAGATGCCTTAACCGGATCAACCCATGTGAGAATATAGTTGAATAAATAATATATTCCTTAAGACTGAAAGAATTAAAGGATAAACTACTCATTTAGGTTGATAAACTAATGGGTAAACCATAGAATTCAATTAATCTTGCAATTAGAATTGTTCATTGGGAATTTAAAATAGTTTACAACCCTAGATGCTTAAACATCTTCGTAACCATAATTCTAGTTTGACTTCTCTTATTGAATTACTATTAGCAATATAACCTACAGTTTATTACTTTCTATAACAAATATTTGAATATAATTGATAAATCAAAATCCCCTTTATTCTGGAACCTTCGATCAACAATCTAGTAACAACCACAATACTTAGTGAACACAGTATTCCATGTGGGATTTGACACCCAACCCAATTGGTTTCTAACGAGAGTTATAATTTAGGCATATCAAATTTTGGAGCCATTGCCGGGGAATACAGTTGTAAATTAAGTTTGTGTTTGTTAATTGACCTTTGGTCAAGTTTCCAAAATTTTACCTTTGTTTGTTAATTTTGATTTATGAAGGGCAGTTATTATGTATGCTAAGTAAAAAAAGATCGGGTGGCCATTATTACCAGTACATCCAGAACCGCTGTTAATTGGCAGAATGGCAGACCCGCAAGAAGCTGAAAGACTAGCTACCATGGCTAAAGCGCAGATTGATCAAAAAAATAACAGTCAACCCATATGTCATCCTAATACTGATGATGATGATTTGGGGGATGAGGAATTGTTAGATCTTGCTAATCCAAGGTGTGCAGAGAATGTAGCTATGTCGGTGAACCGGAATATAATCAGAAATCATACTTTTAGAGCAAGGAAAAACTGTTAGCCTATGCATTTTAATCTTAATGATGACGAGGATAGAATGGATAGAGCAGGTGTTACTGGAGATATTATTCCTCCACCTCTAGCACCAAGAGCTAAGTTTAATATTACAAGCACGATGATTCAACTTCTTCATCTGAAGGGGTAGATTGGTGGACTCCCGGGGGATGATCCTAATATGCATTTAGTGAACTTTGTCACTATTTGCAAATCCTTTGATAACCCGGGAGTGGGATAGAATGCTATCCGACTATGCTTGTTTCCATTTTCTCTATCTGGAGAGGAAACACTACGACTCAATAAACTGACTCCCGATTCTATAAACAACTAGAGGTAGTTGAAAGAGGATTTCCTAGAAAGGTTCTTTGCACCATCCAGGAGGGTACAATTGAGAGATGAGATCAACAACTTTCGGCAGTTTCCTACCGAAGCTCTTCACGAGACTTATGAGAGATTTAAAAAGAAGCTGATGTAGTGTCTGAATCATAATATGACTGATATTCATTTGATGGAGACTCTCTCTAGGGCCTTGAACTCTATTACAAAGCTAGTCATGGATAATACTGCAGGAGGATCATTTATGGATCTCACTTTTCTAGAGGCCTCAGAGATGTTTGACCGGATCACCAAACAAAGTGGAGCTTGGTATACCAGGGATTCTGTGGTAGCAAGCGCTACTGTGTCTGGTGGTATGACTGTAGAGAAATGCAAGAAGGAGGAGGAACATGACCAGGATATGGCATACTTGAAGACACAAATAGATTTATTGACCAAGCATTTATAATCTGGAAAGACTGAGAAAGTGAAAGATGTAGGATCCCAAGGCAAAGCTGACTCTAATTCAGAAGAAGAGGCAAACTATCTAAACAATCAGGGGGTTTTCCGAGGCAATAGCTAAGGAAACCGAGGTCGAAACTATTATGACAAGTCTAGTTATAAGGATAGAGATCAAGGGAGTTGGAAGAATAATAATGACAAGAGTGGACTGTATGTACCTCTTGGAAGTCGTGATAATGCTTCCAGCAGTTCAGGCAAAATATCCATAGAGGACATGATAGAGAAACTATTGAAGAAAGTTGAGGTAACAAATACTGGGGTAACGACGATGAAGAGTGGCTTATCTTCTATGAGTCAATTAGTAAATTCACACTCAACTGCTATCAAACAACTAGAGTAGCAGATGAGCCAATTATCCGTAATATTCAACCAAAGAAAGAGTGGAACTTTGCCAAGTGATACAGTTAGAATACTCAAAATAATGGATCTTTCATGGAAATTACCACACGGAGTGGTAAGGTATTACCAGGACCTTCAGTGGGCAAAGCTATTATTAAATAAGTTATAAAAAAAAATGTCGAGCTTGAAGAAAGTAATCTTGTAAAGTTTGAGAAGCAGGATGAAATTGATGTTCCTTCTAATCATCAGCTAGTTGATGGATTAAAAAAAGGAAAAGACAAGAAAAATGAAGCAGTGGTGACTTTTCTGCCAAAACCACCACCTTCCTTTCCTCATAAATTGAAGAAGAAGGACGACAACATAAAGTTTGGTAAATTTATGGCCATGCTTAAGAAGTTGATGATCAATTTGCCATTGGTAGAGGAAGTGAAACAAATGCTCGGGTATACAAAGTTCATGAAAGACCTTGTCACAAAGAAGCGGATAGTAGCTCTGAGCTGGTGGATAATCTCCATCATTATGGTGCAATCTCCAGATGGTCTTTGGTGTAGAAGAAGGCAGACCTGGGAGCATTTACCATCCATGCACTATTGGGTCTATTGATTTTGCAAAAGCTCTATGTGATTAGGAGCTATTATAAAATTGATGCCGCTTGTTGTGTATAAGAAATTAGGTTTGAGGGATCCTATTACCACAAACATAAGGCTAGTTATGACAGATAAGTCTATGAAGCGGACCATAGGGATTCTACATGATGTACTTGTAAAGGTTGTGATTTTATATTTCCTACCGACTTTGTCATTCTTTATTGTGAAGTGGACTTTGAACTACCCATAATTTTGGGCAGGCCGTTCATAACAACTAGGAGAGTGCTAGTTGACCTGAATTTGAATAATCTAAAATTTAGGCTCAATGGGAAACAAGTTAGTTTTAAAGTGTGTAAATCCATGAAACAACAAAAGGAGATGAGTGTCTTCTCGATTGTTGATGTATTCTATGAAGATGAGCAAGATGTACCAGTTAAAGATAGGTCTACTATGGAGACAATGGATGGTGTGGTTGTACTTGAAAGCAAAGGTGTTAGTGCTTCCAATGTGGCTGGACTAGGAATAAAGCATTTTCTGGATTCAATAAGTGAACTAAAGAGGTATCAACAAGGTATCTTGACGAATTCTGAGTAGTCAAGATGACCGAGTCCTGCCGCGACATTAAATCAGACACTACTTGGGAGTCAACCCAAGGTGTTTTGTTTTTTGTATTCATCTTATGTGGTTGACATTAGATCTTCGTACCTACAGTTCCACATGTATATTTCTAAATATCTTGTTTTGGGTGGATGTATTGGGGAAAGTACATGATTTTAAATTAAGGGGGCTACTTGTGGGTGTTGATGTCCTCTTAGGGTGTTTGTTGCCATGTCTATTTTCCCTAGAGTCTTGTTCCTAGTAGAGCCGACATGTTTAGGTGTATTGTGTTTTGTTTCATGATGTTTTGTGATTAACCTAGAGAAAAATAAGTATCTAGGGCAGTTGACATATTTTTGTTAATTTTTGGGACAAGTGATAAATACCTCTCCAATTGTCTATTTTGTAACTATGTGATATGCATCTATATGTAACTATTGTGAATCTTTTTATGGCATTATTATTAAGGACACAATGATCATTGCTAATAATTTCATAACCCGGTCAGGTAGTAGCTTGTGATATACCTTTGTGCCAAGTGTGTGTGAGATATTACCAAGTTTCCTTGTGTGTTAAATCCAGAACTTTCCTAGTTTGTCTTGCTTAGGTTGTAGGATAGTGGTTAGGAAAGGATCATAGGCCAATTTTTATTTTAGTCCACTTTTAGCCTAAATGGCCTTCCATGTGTGAATGATATCCCTTGATCTTGATTTTGAGCTTGTATGCCTATTTTTCTTTTAGACCTATCACATTCCCATTTGTATCACAACGAACCTATTTTGGTCGTGGTCCTCCTTGGACATTATACATTTTGACTTAGGCAAATAGCCTAAGTTGGGGGTGTCTATCATAGGGGTGTGTGATATAAAGTGAGTATGAAGAAAGCTAAAATGAGAGAAAAAATTGCAAGGCTGGGTGTGGTAGAAAAATAATAAGAAAAGCAATGTTGTGAAAAAAAGGAAATGAAAGACGAAAAGACCGTACCCAGCCTAAAGTTGCGTTAATAAATAAAGGGAGAAATAAGTTAAAGGTTAATAAGTGAGTCAAAAAGTTAGTGTAGTGCGAAGGAGGCCTATTCACTTTAAATATCTTTACATATCATACCAACCTCAAGCCTGCATTACAAGCTGAAAAAAAGTTCTATAGTGATCCTAACTTAACTATCTGAAAGCTTAGGTGATGAAAATAAGGGCAAGCTTATGGTATTTGACATATATTGATTGGAATTTGTTTCTGAGAGTGAGTATCTCTTAACCGTCCCTGCATTGACATGCTTGATTTCATATATAAGTGAAGAGGGACTTTTTTATTATAAGGGCACATAGGTTGTATTGCTGGCTGCTTACTTGTTTAGGTAGTGTAACTTGTACATATGTGTGGTTGTTTGTTGCTAATGTGATGCAATAGCTAGATTTCTTTGTGTCACATTGTTGACTTTCATTAATATACACAGTTGGGTTTAAAGTGATTGAACTTGGAGAGGGTGTTGTTTTTTGAACTAAAATTGATGATTGACTGTCATAGGTATCTTATGTTTCTCTTTGTTAAGCATCGTAGTATGGTATTATGAAGTTACTTGAGGACAAGCAATTGTTTTAAGTTGAGGGTGTTGATGTTCCGGCTTTTGATGGAACATTGTGCATCTTTTTCTTGAGAAAATTGCATGTTTTCAAGCAACCAAGGTTGCATTTAATGCTGGATTTTAGTGTTTCAGGGTAAGGAGCTAGCTGAAGAAGAAGACTCAGGAAAATAGTAGAAAAACACCACTGGTGGTCAAAATAGTGGACCACCATTTTGTGGTCGACCACCAGACCTAAAACAGAATTCAGGATTTTAGAACACTCAGCGAAGGTCAATATGGTGGACCACCAGTTTGGTAGTGGACCACTAATTTGACCACCAGATTTAGGCTTTCAGAAGACCCACTGGTGGTCAAAATGGTGGACCGCCAGTTTTATGGTGGACCACCAACCTGACCACCAGACCCAAACAAAATTCTGGATTTTAGAACACTCAGCGATTGTCAAAATAGTGGACCACTAATTTTGCGGTGGACCACTAATTTTGCGGTGGACCACCAATTTGACCACCATATTCAGGATTTTAGAAGACCCACTGGTGGTCAAAATGGTGGACCACCAGGTTTGCGGTGGATCACCAACCTAACCACCAAACCTAAATAGAATACAGGATTTAAGAACATTAAGTGAAGGTTAAAATGGTGGACCACCAGTTTTGCGGTGGACCACCAATTTTGACCACCAATTTGGATGCTTTTTTTCTAAATTCAAATTTAAATCCTTTTTACCTGGGAACATATAAATACCCAGTTTTAGGTTTTATTAGGTATCTTTTATCACCCATTTTTATTGGGGTTTTCCATACTGAAAATACATTGTTACATAGTTTTTCTCTAAGATTCATTGGAGATTTGTGGATCTAGATTCCATTATCATATTTTCTATTGAAGATTGAAGAACAACAATTATGAATTTTGTAAGTAATCTTTGAATTAATTTATGAATAGCATAATCGTTTTTCCTCTTTCTTGGGTGAAAATGTGTGGCTAAGCTCCCATAACTAGGGTTATGGGATCCTTGATGTGAATATCTGATTGGGGGTTGCGAATCTAGTAGATTCCCATGATTAATTGATATTGCATAAACCCTTCTTCACTTTAATGACTTTTGTTGGTTGTAAACTTGAAACGTGAGCCCAAGAATAACACTTGTTCGAATAGAAAAGTGTTTGTTGAAAAAAAAAAGCATTTACATAAATCTAAAGGCCTTAACCTTTGGATAGAGGGTAGATGCCTTAACCGGATCAACCCATGTAAGAATATAGTTAAATAAATAATATTTTCCTTAAGTTTGGAAGAATTAAGGGATAAGATACTCATTTAGGTTGATAAACCAATGGGTAAACCATAGATTTCAATTAATCTTGCAATTAGAATTGTTCATTGGGAATTCAAAATAGTTCACAACCCTAGCTACTTAAGCATCTTCGTAACCATAACTCTAGTTTGACTTCTCATTTTGAATTACTATTAGCAATATAACCTATAGTTGGATAACTTTTTGTGATAAACATTTGAATATAATTGATAAATCAAAATCCCCCTCTATTCTGGAACCTTCGATCAACAGTCTAGTAACAACCACAATACTTAGTTAACTAAATATTCCCTGTGGGATTCGATACCCAACCCAGTTGGGTTCTAAATTTGTCAGCAACCACTTACACTGGCTAATGAGAGTTATAATTTGGGTGTATCAACAACCAGCATAGACATATCTTCATACTTTTCAGCTTCATCAGATTCACTAGAGGAATCTTCCCAGACTGCCAAAGCTTGTTTCACTGGATAATCAACTGCAACTTTTCTTCTTGATTTCTCAAAAACCTGATCAATCTTCTTTAATTTATTAGATCCAAACTTTAGATGTTATTAATTTTCTAATTTGTGCAGTGGATAATCCTTGATGAAATGCTCAGGACTTCTACATTTATGAGAAAATTCAATAGTATCTTTCTTTTTGTTGTTGCTTCACTTCTTTGGAAATCGGCCAATTTTTTGCATTGCTCTCACAATTTTTTTGTCCAAGTATATAAAATCAGTGTCTTCCTCACTTGATGCAGACTTTGATGCCTTCAATTCCAGAGAATTCTCCCTTTTACTTCCTTATTATCTTCCCTTTACTACTTCTTGAGTTCATGTGTCTTTAGATTACCAATAAGTTCATCCATAGTGAGATTCTTCAGGTTTCTTACCTCAGTAATAGAATCCACTTTTCTTTCCTAGGACTTAGGAAGAACTCCTAGATAGTGTAGCTTATTTGTGATTTAAGTGAATCTAGTATGCATTTCTTATATTATTTCATCTTCCTTCATGGAAAAAGTTTCATACTGAGTAGTCAGCATGTAAACTTTTGAATCCTTCACATTAGTTGTTCCTTCATGATCAATCTTTAGGTATTCCTAGATTTCCTTAGCATTTCCACAAGCGAAAATCATGTTATACTCATCCGATCGTATTCCACACACAAGCAATTTCTAAGCCTTATAATTCTTTTCAACTTTCTCGCAATTTTTATCACTGAATTCTCTCTTAGTTTTGACAACCATTCTTTTTATGTGTCATTCTTTGACCTCTTTAATCGGCACATGAGGACAATTAAGCATTACATCCATCATCTCATTGTCCTTAGCCATAATAAACTTATACATCCTAATTTCCCACCACCCATAGTACTACCTATTAAAGAGAGGTGGTCAGTGGTAGATTTACCTTGTTTAAGATTAGGTGGAGCAACTATGATAAATAAATCACTCTAGGTGTGAAACTTTTAGAGTATCCTTGCTCAGATAGCAATTGTTGAAACGTGGAGGTGCACCACAATTCTAGGGACCTGGTCCCTAAGACTACAATAAAGGCAATAATACAATAAAGAACTAAAAGTAGCAGAAATTAAAAAAACACAATGATTTACGTGGAAACCTCCTTGCTCAAGGGAGGAAAAATAATGGATTTCCTTCACAAACACTCAACCTTTACTATAATCAAAACTCATTGATTACATACTCCAAGAACATAACTCTAAGTTCCACTGGTTTCAATAGCTCTACTACAACCACCTCTACCCACTTCAACAGTATCATAATTGACTAACTCTAATCAATTGGACCTTACGTAACTCTACCTAAACACTCTACTGCAAAAAGAAAAACATTACTCTTATAAGATGAATAATTCAATTACAAATCAAGACTGACTCAAGAATATTTTAGCATAAAGCACATACTGATTTGGAACTTGAGTAATGGGGTTTTTGCCATTTCCTTGATTCACCAATTTTTCAAAAACTACTTGAATGAGAGACATCATTTTCTATTTATAGTAGTGAACAACTAAGGGTTGAATTTTTATTGGACCAAGATTCACAAAAGGTACACTGCATTCCTACACAGTTACTTGAACTAGAGGATAAAACTGTGTAGAGATATGACAGCTGGACCACTTCACGATGAGTTAGGGACGTGGTAGTTACAGTTGAACATCACCAAAACATGAGAAATCAAATTAGAATAGAATAGTTAGCTCTTAAATATATCTTTTAGGTGAGGGGGACCCTTGGTCTGGGTCCCAAAGGCTTCTAACTTTTTTGGGGCTATTGAGTAGAATTTGGTGAAAATGAAACTTAGTGTGGAACCCACATTTAGTCAAAATAATTACAAATAAAATTTTAAATAGTTTTTTTTGTTTTAAATGTCAAATTGGTTATGATAGCATATATTGTTTTGTGTGCATAGGGTTTGAAAAAATCTCACACACCCGGTCGAAGTCTATTGGGACTTAGGAAAATTGCTAGTTTACCAACATCTATTACAACTACATTTTGTTCTTTGAATTTATGAGGTACAAGTTTTATTTTAAAATGGTTTAGTTCTTGACCTTCACAATCGTGAGGCTCGCCTTTGGTATTTATGATGCTGGTCAGCCCCAACCCGGTAAACTACCTTCTTTGTAATTATGACTTTTTACCCACATTTGCATTAGTCTGATTCCTCCGCCTTTATGTCCGCGACCCATTTTTCGTGTTCATAAAGTGTATTATTCTTGGTCATTTCATTTGTGTTCCTTGGACCCTACATTTAGAAGGAAATATCCCTTCTAGTATAAAGCCTCCCGTCTTGCTTCTTTACTATTTTCTCATAATTTTCTACCATTTTTAGCCCTAGGAGCTCAATAACTCATGGGAAATATAAATTGGTGTTGGTTATGGATAGGGTATGTTGAAATGACCAATATTCATTAATTTCTTTGTAATTTCTCTCCCTAATTCTTCTTTTTAATTCTTGTTTCCTTGTAATTTTTGTCTTCTCTCAAGGCTAATTAGAGACCTATTTTGTATTCTATTTGTTCTCAATATTTAAGCATGCATTTATTGTCCTTCGAGGGACCTCATGATGGATTCTACTTTGGGATTCCATTAGCGGGCTCCATGGATCCATTTTTGACCCAATTTTGGGCACATAGTTTTATATTATACTATGGGTTATTTTACTCCTATTAATATGTAGATTATTATTTTTATGGCATGGAGATATTTTGGGATCATAGTACAAAAATGAGTGATTCATGAGTGATTCTAAAGTTACGGTTTGACAATAAGGTAGCTTTGTTCTACTTTTTTCTAAAAGATCGTGTATTGTATAATTTGCACGTTTGGCAGGGATGACAGAATAGGATTATGACAAGTATAGCAAGACTTAAGCTATTTAGGAAAACTGGGATTGAAATGTGTCCTGAACTTTAGTATAGAATACACGTTATAGTCATAGAATTCTATTATCCATGGTTATAGACATGTTAACCATAGATTGATGTTAATAATCCTTTAGTTAAGACATACCATTTTACTTAGTAATTTAGACCATAGTTTCCCAAATTATGGCAATATTATCATTCTAGTAATGTATTGTTGGGCCCAAGGTTATTGTTACAATGCTAGTTGAACTCCATATAAGTATTTTTATTCTTAAAAAGGTCATGATTCTAGTTTATAGATGTTTAGATACTTATGGTAGTATTGTTTGGATACTGGTGATAGCATGCATAATTTAAGCGCATTTATGCTATCTTAGTAGTACGATTCCAACCAAAACCTTGATTTGACTACTATTTTCTAAAATGGGGTTTATTTCCAGTTTTCCTTTTTATAAAAAATTCTTTTACAATGGGAATCGTACCACCTTATGTAATGAATTATGAGATTTTGGAGCTAATTATGCTATTTTTGAAATTTGACCGAGGTTGATCTTGATCTATTATGATCCAGTCTTTTACCACAACTATTTACTTCTGGACAGTAGGACTTTGACCTTTTGTACACTATTATGCTGATTAGTCTTGAACTAGATCTCGGGTAATAGATTTATAGATTTATACTCTTTTATTCTTAGGGAGTTTCGATAACCTATTATACTTATATTCTCTCTGTTATTGATTGAATTAGATTGATTATGATTGTTGCTGGAAGTCCTAGTTCAGGACTAGGCAGTGTATATGGATATCTCAAGTCCCTTATGGGTTCTTTCATCCACAAGCCATAATACTGGAGAAGTATAGTTGTCGTAGGTCCTAGCTTTGTGAGATTCTGATTTAGAAGAGGTGTATACACTTTGCACTTTATGTCACTTTATTGGCTGATGGTACTAGATTACATTTTCATTCAGTCATTCATATACACCACCTATCATCGTATAATTATTTGGCACTTATATATATCAGTCTTGGGGGGGAGGTGTTGTCTATGTATAAGTTATGGATGTTGTATGTTGAGTGATTTCTTGAACTTTTGGGTCTTATGGGGGAAAGGTTAGGTTATTTTTTTCCTGGACTAGTGTAATACCCCGTACTTTTCCTAGCTTAAATCCTTCCCTAGAATATTAAGGGATAGCTTCCAAAATGAATATCTTTTATTTCATGTGGAATTTTCCAGATCTAGGCCTTCCATTGTGTGAGAAATTGAAAAAGATTTCCATCGATACCAAATTCGCCTAAATCCGACTCGAGATTGAAAAGTTATGGAATTTTTAAGTTGACAGTGTGCCACCTGGGCACTCAGCACATCGCGGAGAATGCAAAAATGGAAATCATCAATTCCAGTGGACCTCCGCGATATTGGAACATCGCGGAGTGGTCCATTTACCCAATTTTCAAAATCAAGTAGCCCAACGCGATTTTACCGTGTCACGTTGGTGGCCAAAATGGCATTCCAACGGGGCACCGCAATGGTGGCGCATTGCGGAGTCGGCCCAGTTCTTAATTGCCCTATTTCCAGTGAGCTGCCGTGATAGTGGCGCGTCACGGTGGCCTGCTAGTTTGGAAAAATATTGCATTTTTCATTTCCGACTTAATGTTTAATAGGGATATTTTGGTCAATTCCCAAGGCCCCAATTCATCCATAAAAAGGAATTAAACATATTCAAGGCACTTTATGCTCATTATTCATCATTCTCTTTAAAAGCAAAACCCTAGAAATCAAGAGCTTCTTCTCCAAGAAATTAAAATCCTCCATTGATTCTCTAAGAAAGCTCTAAATTTAGGATTCCCAAGACAAGATAATCAATAACTCATCATCAAGAACTCAAATAGGAATCAGTAATTCAAGTTTCTCCATCTAATCATCTACCAAGGTATGTGGGGTTTATGAACAAGGATCCTCTCCCATCCTTGTGCCCAAAACCAAGTTTTAATTACAAATTCATATGATTTTGAATGAGTATACATGACATTTGAAAATAGGGTTCATGCCCATTATTACTAATTACAAGATTGTGTTTTCGAGAGATTTTTAAGATGAATTGCATGTCTATTTTCATA
This sequence comes from Capsicum pubescens, assembly GCA_030864215.1. Classification (NCBI taxonomy): domain Eukaryota; kingdom Viridiplantae; phylum Streptophyta; class Magnoliopsida; order Solanales; family Solanaceae; genus Capsicum; species Capsicum pubescens. The sequence continues at coordinate 104,461,518 of CM061538.1, forward strand.
GTTTCATGCCTATTGTAGAAATTTCCAGATTTTGAAATGAATTATCATTGTTTTCATTATTAAGCATGGATATTATGATGTTTTGAAATGAGATTGATTCATGGGTTATTACCTAAGATTGAATATTATTATTTCAAGAAAGATGATGCTTTAAGCTTCCTATTATCAGATTATTTTCAAATTTTTAGTAAATCTTTGATCTTTCGATCATCAGATTAGCTATGGAATCCACTTTTTAGATTATTATAGATTACATAATTAAGATCAGCTTTATTTACAGATTTTATCAGATAAATGCATAATGAGTTTTAGATAAACCCTTATGTTAGTTTTAAAGTGAATTTCCAACATAATGAGCATAGCAAATAAAAAGGGAGTAGTATTTAGCACCGAGCGGGAAGTATGGGTTTAGCGCATCCTACTTCCACAGAACTATGTAGCTAACATAGGTACAGATTATCAGATTATTCCCATTTCTATATGGATGACAATTACAGATGTGATCACTTAGCTCAGGTTATACTCCCTGGCAAGAGTATGATACCTTTCCCCAACGTGACATTTCTTTCTTAGGAGGATAAGACGTTGGACTCTATGTTAGCTCACATGGTTTATGTCGGTTAGAAGAACCTCCCTACAACTTAATAGTAAAGATTTTCAGAATAGTTTCTAAAAGTATTTTTCTAATAGTAAAGCTAACAAAAAAAAATAACAAAAAAGCTTTTAAGAAAACTAAGTGTAAAGGCTCACAATTATATTCAGATTATGCTTTATAGAAAGATAAGTGTTACAGATTCAGCTTTCGGATTTCAGACATAGAAGTAAGTCCTTTCTATACTTAGACAGTATGATTTAAAGAGACAATGAAATTACAACTTTTAGAACTAAAAGTTATGACTCACTAGATTTATAAAGTATGATTTGTTATTCATGATTTCAAATTTTTGTATTTTAGATAGTCCAGCCTATGTGAGTCATTTTCATTTAGCATGCATTGTTTTATAAATTATGATGATAAGATGATGTTTTACTTATGCATTTCACCCCCATATACTAAGTACATCCTCAAAGTACTGATCTACATATAAGTCTATGTGCGACATTGTCTCATATTGTAGGTTCAGGTGCTCAGTATCACCAGTGTGAGTAGTTCAAGTATCTCCATCTACATCCTACAGTTGGTGAGTCCTCATAGTTTGGGGACTTATTCATTCAGATTCTACAGCTTATCAGTTTATATGATTAAGTATTCTTTTCATATAGTTCGAGTTAGCTGGGGGTTTGTCCTAATGACTCTTTAGTTATTATTAGTAGAGGCTTGTTAGACTACTAATTTTGATTCAGCTTATTCAGTATTGATATTCCAAAAATTATTTTAGATATTATATTCAGACAATTTTCCCCATTTAGAATGGCGCTTATGTCTATATTTCCTTTATTATGAGATTCAGATTTAGTAACAGGCAGACAGGGTTAGATGAAGGCTACGCGTAGTCTTGAACAACGTGTGACATATCGGGATCAAATTTCGGGGGGTTACAACTAGTCGTTTACTTTATAATTAGTTATTATGGTTAGTTCATGGCAGGGTAATTCTAGACTGGTACCCGATATTATCTCTACGCTTCTAATCTCCCTTTTTCTACCATGATAAGATGCATTGTTAATAAGTTACATCATGATTAGTCATACTTTGGTTAGAGGCTTTGAGTATATTAGTATTATCTCCCTTACCTAGCTATGATTCTCGAGATGTTAGGTTGGCTCCCTCAGGTTATTACCTTTGTGTTTAGTTCTATATATGCAAATGTGTATATGGGGTATTACCATATATTTGTCTCTTTCTATATCTATTCATATTACACATGTATTCCTTGGACTTTATTACAAATATATATCATTTTTTCATTCTTCATTGGTATATTGGCTAATGATATATGGTATTGCACTTTAGGTATTGACTACTATTATAATATTATAGTTTATCCTTATTGCTCCATTAGTATTATTATGTTTAGTTTCTTGGATAGTTGTTCGTAGTTTATATTTTTACCTTACATGTTATTTATTCTTATATTTTCTTTGGATGTCAGTCATTTGATGCCCTATTGAGTACCACGTGTTCAGTACTCATACTATACTTCTGTAACCTGCAAATCATAGTATGAGTTCTCACCGTTGAAATGTGTATCAAGAGGAGCAGCCATTGATTAGAGATTTGTGGGGAGATCCTAATATTTGGAATATTCTTTCTATCCTCCTTATGTTTAGAAGGATCTCTATTTTGTATTCAAAGACATCTTTGTCTATATATTTACTTTGTATTCTACTTGTACCTCTGTTGTATTAAAAGCTCTTGAATTGGCTCTTCTAGGTTTTGAGATTTCATCTTTATATTAGTCTCTTTATTTTAGAATCCTTTCCGCTGCTTTCTTTATTTTTCTGGGTAGTTCATTACTAGAAGTTCTAAACTACAGGTTGGCTTACCTACTGGTGGGTTTTAATAGGTGCCATCATAATCTGAAAAATTGGGTTGTGACAAATTCGTATAATAGCCTAGGTTTACTAGTGTTGTTAGTGAAACAACTAAGTTTCTAGTCGAGTCTCGTAGATCGGTGCAGAGACATTTGTATCCTATCTTCAGGATACTATAGGGCATTCTTAGGATATTCTATTCTTGACTCTATGTTGTGTGTCCGTACTTTTATAAACCTCTACCTACTTCTTTTGACTCCATTCCTTCCTAGATAGATAACATGAAGTTATTGATAGATACGGATGGGACTTCCATGCATGTTACCAGAGTTGCAGCTCAAAATCAGACTAGAGAGTTAGAAATTTATATCGAGGATGTTAAGCATTAGCCAGATGGTTTAGGGCCAGCCCAATCTCTAGCAGAGTTTGTGACCACCTTAATATTTTCAGGATTAAGTGTTAGGGGTCTGCTAGTGTTGGTACCTTGTACATTGAGTGTTTCTAAAACTAGAATTGAGTTTATTGGTGTTCAGCAGGGATCTTTATCAGCTTTAGAGTGTTATATTGTGTTTCATGAGTGGTCCAGACATACTCCTATGTTATTTCCTATAAATCTTGAGAAGGTGCATAGATTTATCAGTCCATTGATCCTACCACTATGCTTGGAGATAGAGTATTTGATAATAGCTGGGTCTCCCTTATCTCATTTTATTTATCATGCGAGGACTATAGAGAGGGCATGTGTTGATACATATGTAGGTGGAATACGACGACATGTCAGCAGTTCAGTGTTAGTGGCATTTTATATAGAGGTAGAGATCCTCCGAGTAGAAGTTAACATCATTTGCAACCTATCAAGTGCATAATAGTACCTCAGGTAGGAGGTGATTCTCAAATAGATCATGGTGGTCACAGTGGATAGAGTCCTAGTTAGATATCATGGAGTATTCGATCTAGGTATTTAGGTCGTGGATGTCATTTTGGGTTAATAAATGAAGTGCAATAGAAAGTTCGAGGGGCATGTTTTGACTATGGTGAGATTGTCCACTGTTCTAGAGAGTACCCCAAGTGTCCACTGGTCTAGAGAGTACCCCAAGCACGAGTTGGTCAACCAGTAGGGTTCAACTCATGTTTCTCGCTTGGTTAGAGATTTAGGGTTTTTAACGACTGCAGAGAGATTGACCATTGGTCTTGGGAGTGTCCCTGACATAGGATAATCCAGCAGTCAGTGCAGCCAGATAAATCTCTTAGGGAGGTGGAACCTTTGATCAGACACAGTGCACTTAGTAGTTCAGTTGATCATTCAAACACTCAGTCCAATCTAGGACATGTTTAGACTCATACTTATTCGAGTAAGTCCGGGAATATGATTCTCACGACCCAAAAACCAAGGCCATGACAACACTTTTTGTGGCAAGCCTTGAAAAGTAAGCCTATCACCTAAACTAATGTAAAAGGAAAATCAATACTAAATACCCAAGGCAAGGATTCTATAGCGAAGACAAACCACAAAAACATAATAATAGCAGAAATACAATCAAAGATACCAAAATCAAATCCCAAAACTGGAGTTACAGTGTAAGAAATACTAAATACATCTCTAATGTTAAAGATACATTAGTAGTCCAAAAAGGATCAAAATGTATCTCAGAATACTAAATAAGACATGAAAATAGATAGAAAGAGGTAGTAGGCCAAATCCTGAAGCATAGTACGTTTGCTACCTCAAATATACTTAAAATGCTGCCTAAGTCAGCTATTTGTTCGATGTACTCATACCTAGATCTGTACCAAAAGGGCATAGTAGGGATGAGCATGGTCCACTTGTACTTAGGAAGTATCATAGTCCGACTGAATAAAGTAGAAAATAAATCATTTATACACAAAGTATGGGCACGCCACCTGGAATAAAAAATGCCCCAAAAAATAGCCCACACCGTTTCCTCAAATATTTCTACTATGTTCAAATATAACAAATACTAATAGAAGAAAAAAACACAGATATACACATATACCAAATACAAGTTGGGAAAGGAATTTAAATAGATAAATATCATATCAAAAATAGAAACACAACACAATAAGCATAATATATATGGAATGCAATGAAGAAGAAGATGACGATGCATGAGGTTGTCGCACAACCTCCATAGACACCTATCAAGTTTTTATCTCGAGGTAGGACCCATAGGGGTTTCATAAATCCATATACAACCAATATCCAATACCAATATCATAACTCATCTCCGATACATACATTGGTAGAGGGTTCTTAAAGATGTCACATTTTCTGTCAGAAAAAGCTAATATTTTCAGCTTTTCCATGGTGGTACCAATGTTTCATGAATGAATATGATATAAGGATGTAATGATCACAACCAACAAAAATGAGAATATCCAATATCCAACCAATATACCAACCATGTGATCCAAGAATCCACTCAAATCAACAAACCATCCATGATCTAATAAATTCCATAAAACCATCAAGTGAAACATGCAAGAAAATGTCATTGATACCACATAAATCCAAAAATCTAGGATTTTTCCCACATAAAAGAGTGCAATCAAACATACATATATCAATACTAGGCCAACAACATTATACAAGACCTCATACGGTCACACATAGCAAATAATGTCTCAAAACCACAAAATATCATCCACATAGGCCCCCCCCGGCACATAAATAACATAAACACATTTTTCATGATCCAACCACATACTCATAACATAATTTTACATTATTATTAATTACCCAATCCATTCCAAAGAAAATTAAGCCATAACCTACCTCGAATGCCGAAATTAGAACAAATAAGCCTTTATCACTGAGTTATCCCTTATGCATGAACCTGGAATCAGCTAAAACACACAAATATAGAATCTATGCATCAAAAGAAAGCCAATGATACCCATACTGCCTACTTTCAAATTTGGGTCAAAACGGGCCCTCGAAGTGGGTTTTCGAAATATAAGGGTAAAACAAGAATTTTAGTCAAAAACATATTTTTCAAAATTAAGGAAATTTGAAGGAGAAATCCCAAGTGAAAACGGGTTGAAATTGGGGTCTGAAATGAAGAAATGCTATCTTGGGTCTTCCAGGCCAAAATCCCCAAATTCCACTTTTAAATCTGTGTTTAAACAAGATTTAAATGATAGAATCTAAGAAAAGTAGTTAAAATAGGTGTTTGGAGCTTACCTAATCTTGAAAATAGAATAAATCTCCTAAAACCCTAAAACTCCAAGCTCCAATTCTATAGATTGGTGAAGAAAATGATAAAATACTTATATACCTGTCCATGTGTGCTAGTCTTTTAAAGTTGAAATACCCCGGGAAATTTTTCGTTGAAATTTTGTGCGTAAACGTGTTGGGTTCTATCTTCTAGAATAAATTATAAATTTTTCATGTGGAATGTCTTAGATTATGACCCACCATTTTGTAGAGTATCTAATAATATTTCCAACGATATGTGGATCATCCAAAACGGACACCCGAGCGACAAGTTATGAACATTCCGATCGAACCATGAATAGTAGTGAACAGTAAAACATGCAGGAAAAAAATACTGAGGCCTGGCATATTTTTACTCCAACTTTAGATGGTCATAACTCCTTGTACAGAATGATCTGGGTGATATACTATATATTAATGGAAAGATCTGTGAGTCCTCTTTCCAATGAAATTGGTTTCATCCAATTTGTCTATCGGAGCAAAAAGTTAAGGTCGATCTACTTCAGCCTATCAAAAGTGAATTTTTGGGTCAACTTCAAATGATCATCACTCCTCGTACACAATAATCTGGGTGAGATACTATATATCAACAGAAATATATGAGAGTCCTCTTTCTAATGAAATTAGTTTCATCCAATTTGGATATCGGAGTAAAATGTTATGGTTGATCTACTTCAGACTATCAAAACAATCCACCAAAGGACAGATGCGAGAATTATTTGATTTTTAGGGGCGTTTTGGTCATTCCCCCTCACCCAAAATCCGTCCAAACCCTATAATAAAGCCTATTAGAAGCATTATATATTATATTTCATCAAATTCCCTCAAAAAGAAAATCCTAAGCTTCTACATCCAACTTCAAGAACCTCTAAAGTTCACCATTAAATCTACAAATTTATTCAAGATTCCAAGTTCCTAGTTCAAGAACTCCAAGAATCATCATTCAAAGGCACAATTAACATCTCAAAAATGAGTATCGATCTAAAGTTCATCATTCAACGTATGTGGGGTTTTTCAACAAGAACTCTCTTTCGTTCTTGTGCCCAAAAGTAATTTTCTTTACAAAGGCATGATTTTTATGAATTTGAAGCATGAACCCATATCTTATGATGATTATTATGAAATCTTGATGTTTATGATTTTGAAAGATGAATTTACCTGTGTGGTGATATAAAGCATGAATCTTGAATGATATTTATCATGATTTTGATATTTGGGTCATGAATCCCCATTGGAAATTGTGTTTTTGTTTTTTAGAAAGTGTGTGTTATAAGCACGTTGATGTTGAATATTTGAGATATTTTGAATGATTTGACCTTTTGATCTTAATGGAGTTGTTTTGAACTCAAGTGTGAAAGAAATGCACAACGTGGTTGCTTTTGATAGATGGGAAGCATGATGGCTCCCGATGTATATTTATATATTACTGAAATTGTTTTGTTGTGGATTGTCTTTGAAATGATCTGAGCTAAGTCCGGGAGAAATATTTAGCACCGAGGGGGAGGTATAAAGCGACTTTACTTCCCTAGAACTACGTGTCCCCGTAGGAGTGAGCCTGAGGCTGATTTATATAGTGATCACTAGTTTGTGTGGATTTGATATCGATAGTCCTACTCCGATAGAAAGGATAGGACGGCTCTCCCCAACGTGGGTTTTACATTGTATTCCATGTAGCTCACATGGTTTATGTCGATTATAGGATCTCCCAAAGTGTGTGTGTGTTTCCTTGTGTCTATGGTGAACGGTGAAGTGATTTGAAAGTTGAATTGTGAAAGTTATTCTTTCGAAAGATTTAAATGATATTTACATTATGATAATTGATATTCTTGATGAACTGAAAGTGATTGACAAATTATATGATGACTCACATGTGTTATTATACTTATTTCATCCTCTCATGATTATGATATTTTTCTTCGGGCTATGTGAGTCTTTCATATATCCTGCATATTTCTTATAAATATTTATAATGATGATGTTTATACAACTGCATACACCCCCATATGCTTGGTATTTTTCCATGGTACTGACCCACATATTCGTATGTGGGTTACATTTTCTCGGAATGTAGGTATAAGGTATAGTTACACCTTCGGATCCAGTCAGTTTGTGGTATCCAGTCAGCAGGTGATGAGTCCTTTTGATTCAAGGGCTTGGGTTAGTTATGTAGAGTTTATAGTGTTGTATTTTCTTTATTCAGTCATATTGAGTTGGGGGTAGTCGGGAGTCATGACCCAGCTACCTATAGTCAGTACTAGTAGAGGCTTCATAGATAGTCAGTAGAAGTTGATGTATTTTGTTTCAATTTTGGTTGTAAAGGCAGAATTGTAATACTGTAAAATTCCATTTTTGTATCGATCAGATTCAGAAAAGAGTAAATTTCTGCTGATTTGCATGGATTTGTATTTTTATTCAGTTGCTTATGAGTTATGCCAGTAGAAGGGTTAGCTTGGGGTCACTTGTGACCCTAAGCACCGTGTGACATCTCGGGACCCAATTTCGGGGTGTTACAAACTTAGTATCAGAGCACAGAGTTCAAGTGTCCTAGGGTGTCTATGAAATCGTGTTTAGTAGATTCTTATGAAATGGTACGGAGACGTCTGTACTTTTCTTCGAAAGGCTACAGGTCATTTAGGAAATGTTTCCCTTCTTTCAAGTCTAAGATCATGCTATAAAAAGGTTCTCCAAGAAGCTTATATAGATTCTCATCTTACTCTATTCTGGCCAACTGGCCAACTCTGCCTCATTTTCAAGATATCAGAAATAGTTAAGCTTAATTCTCCGTAGATAGTTATGGGATTGTAAGAGAGCTAGAAAGTATCCTGTCAGTGCTTTTTGAGTTCCAAAGATTGAAGTACTTTATTCATGTTCATAAAAGTTGTGAACTAAGCCTAGGTTAGATGTGCTTTCAGATTCCTCCTCAGAATCTACAATGTTAATCTATACTTCTCCCTCTATGTATTATTTTTGAGATAACATGATTCGCAAGCTCCAGTTCTTCCCCAGGTAATGCTTCTATATTTTCTAGAAGAAATTTCAAAAGTTACACAAAGGGCTTTAGAGGAGCTCTCTAGTGTGTTAAGTTCCTTAAGTTGAAAGTTATGCCCTCATTTTTATGAGTTATTTAGTTAAGACAGAGTAAGGTGTATTCTTAGATAATTGAATGTTGTGTGTCAAGTTTCTATCTCTGGTATTATGTAATCTTGTTATCATTATGTTTGTGAAAAATCAAAGTCTAGTGAAGCCGTGCGGGGCTCTTTCGATTCACTAGTATAGCTTCTTTGTTATTCATCTCATTTTCTTGTTCAAAATACAAACCAAAGTCTAGTGAAGCCGTGTGGGGTCCATTTCGATTCAGTAGCATAGTTACTTTGTTATTCATATAACTTTCTTGATCAAAACACAAAACCAAAGTCTAGTGAAGCCGTGTGAGGCCTATTTCGATCCACTAGTAACTTGTAGTTCATCTTGTTCCTTGTGCTGGCTGAAAATGTGGGATGTGGAGGTGTAGTAGTAAGAAGGATGGTAAGTGTGATTTGTTAAGCATAAGTATAGCGAAATCCCTTTTTGCATGCAATTGGGTTAATAGGAAGTTATATAGTTTGTTCGAGGTATGAAACGGGTGTTGACGGTATTTGTATGATAGAAAGTATAGGTTAGTAATGGAAGTACTCGGTGGGTAAGTGTTGTTAATCTGGGCGCTCTCCATATTGCAAGAGGAAGTTAAGTAAAGACATAGAGATCTATGAACTATGTTAAGTTATGTATGAAGGATAGATAGTAGTGACGGGTGAAAGAAGGATGTGTTAATGGATTTTGAATAAGATAGGCTATATGATTAGGACCAATTATTATTGTTATGAAGTTTAAGTGGGCTAGTGTTCATGGATGTGTTGTTTTATAATCTTCACGTGGGAGTTATGCGTGAGATGGAGTTGTAAATTATGTGAAGTGTGAGACCTTAAGTTTGAACGATTGGTGATCATGAAGCCGAATGTGACGGTTTCCGGATTAATGGTATTAGTTTCTGGAAGTGACCTAATAGGCTTGAACAGTGTACACAAGAGTTTAAGTGTAGTTGACTTGTAATTAAGTTTAATATTATATTATGATGAGAAAGTTCACCCAAGATATTATGGGACTGCTTTAATTTCGAGGATTAGTGTATGTGGTGTAGTGAGTCATACCATGGGATTGTTAGATGGATAAATACTAGTTAGACGATGGATGATGTTTTGATGGCTAAGTTAAGGTGAGGCGTATGATTGAAAATGTTGAGCCTCTTATGTGTGATTTTGATTTTTATGGATTAGAAACATAAGTTCATAGGCATGGTATTAGAGGGAGAAGACAGAAGTAGCATGGTCTATCAAAAGGTTAGAAAGTATTCAAGTTGAGCTAATAGAAATAAGAGTTGAAACACTAGATGGTGTACATTCCGGTGATAGAGATGTTCGTGGAGATTCGAAATTAGTAAGCATTTGAGAATTTGAGTGGTGGCTTAAAGCTAAGGGGGAGATGATAGAACAAGTAGTCAAGTCAAGCTTTTACATTTTAGTAGAAGTACCAGTAAGTTGTAAATTTGTTGTGAGAAAGATCAATGCTTGACCCAATGTTATTTCAGTATTTTTAGCTGTCCCAAAACCTACTCATGCTTTACATTTCAGTTCCATGATCTTAATTCATGTTCATACACGTGATGGAGAATTACATACTCTTCTAGTTTCCAAAAATGAGAAATTCCAGTTCTTCTAGCAATTGGAATCACATTCCATAAGTTATGAGCTCTAAATTAAGGGCATGCCGCCCATGACTCATATACTCAAGTTTTACAATATGTTCAGTTCCAGTACTCAGGTAATACTCTTATTGATCAGTGAGATTCAGTTTCCATTATGGGTGTCTTCAGTTTTGATACCTTAATGAACCCATTGTATTTGATATTTTATTCCTAAGGCCTCAATAGAGAGAGTCAAGTTATTTACATTATAAGTTATTTACATTATCCCTTCATGTTTCAGGTCTTCATGTTTTAAAATTTTGTGACCTTTTCATTAAGTCAAGCTAATGGTGTTGAGCAGTTGTCTAGAAGGGAGAGAAGATACCTCCTTATCTATGATAGAAGGTGGTGTACTCACGGCGGTGAAGTGAAGTTAGATTGAGGTTAAGTCCTTGATACATGCTGTGGTTAGTTGAAGTTTTAAATGTTTATTTGGAAAGATTGTTATGCGTCGATTTTATGCACTTCTATGAGGTTGTAGGAATAGTAATACAGAGTTTTTGTGTATAGTTCAATTGGTTAAGAAAATGTTATGTGTGCCATTTAAAGAATTGACCAGTATGTGTGAATGATTTAGTTGATGGAATCTTAGAGAAAGCGAGGAAGATGCTTTATGAGTGTTCGTTTAGAGGTGCATGTGCGAAGTGCGTATGTGGTTATGAGTATAGGCTTGAATGTTATGGTTGTATATCTAAAAAAATGCACCGCAAGTTAGTGGATCCCTAGTATAAGATTGTATGTGGTTGTTGGAGTAGCAATAAGAGTTATGTTTGAAGTGAGGAGTTGTGAGGCTCAGTGTGTATTGAGGTTCATGATATAGATTAATATTATAGTGTTATGTGGCGTATCTCATGAGTACTTAGAGTTAGACTTGAACATAGTCAAGGGAGTAGTTGGGAAGTGTTGCTAAGTTTGGAAGCAAGGAGTTATGTTTCCCAAGACCTAGAAATTCCTATCTTAATTTATGCCATGTGGGTCCTTGTTCCCATACGATAGGATTGTATCAAATTATGGTTCATTTTCTCCCCGAACAATGTCATTTGAATCTTTTGGAGGAAGTATTGAGGGACGTTTCATTTGGGTGCAAGTGGTCCTTCTTTTGATGAGATCCCCTTTGAGACCTTTGATTCTCAGTATCTGAATAAACCAAAGATATTGATTCCTGAAAATCAGTCTCCTTTGTTTAAAATCCAACTATGTGACCATTTTCATTATGAATCGCATGTTCTATGAAGTATTCGAAAGTTTGGAGTGAAGTAAGTGGATTGACTTTGTTATCCCATATTTTTGTCCTCATTTCTATGGTATTCTGTAATTATTCAACGACATTCGAGGATGAATGTTTCCAAGGGGGAGATGATGTAATACCCCAGGAAATTTTTTGTTGAAATTTTGTGCGTAAACGTGTTGGGTTCTATCTTCTAGAATGAATTATAAATTTTCCGTGTGGAATATCTTAGATTATGACCCACCATTTCGTAGAGTATCTAATAAGATTTCCAACGATATGTGGATCATCCAAAACGGACACCCGAGCGACGAGTTATGAACATTCTAATCGAACCGTGAATAGTAGTGAATAGTAAAACGTGCAGGAAAAAAAATACTGAGGCCTGACGTATTTTTTCTCCAACTTAAAACGATCATAAATCCTTGTACATAATAATCTAGGTGATATAATATATATTAATGGAAAGCTCTGCGAGTCCTCTTTCCGATGAAATTGGTTTCATCCAATTTGTTTATCGGAGAAAAAAGTTATGGTCGATCTACTTCAGCCTACCAAAAGTAAATTTTTGGGTCAACTTAAAACGATCATAAATCCTAGTACACAATGATTTGGGTGAGATACTATATATAAAAGGAAATATATGAGAGTCCTCTTTCTAATGAAATTAGTTTCATCCAATTTGGATATCGAAGTAAAACGTTATGGTTGATCAACTTCAGGCTATCAAAACAGTCCACCAAAGGACAGATGCGAGAATTATTTGAGTTTTAGGGGCGTTTTGGTCATTCCCCCTCACCCAAAATCCGTTCAAACCCTATATTAAAGACTATTAGAAGCATTATATATTATATTTCATCAAATTCCCTTAAAAAGAAAACCCTAAGCTCCTACATCCAACTTTAAGAACCTCCAAAGTTCACCATTAATTCTGCAAATTTATTCAAGATTCCAAGTTCCTAATTCAAGAACTCCAAGAACCATCATTCAAAGGCACGATTAACATCTCAAAAATGAGTATCGATCTAAAGTTCATCATTCAACGTATGTGGAGTTTTTCAACAAGAACTCTCTTTCGTTCTTGTGCCCAAAAGTAATTTTCTTTACAAAGGCATGATTTATATTTGATTTTTATGAATTTGAAGCATGAACCCATATCTTATGATGATTATTATGAAATCTTGATGTTTATGATTTTGAAAGATGAATTTATATGTGTGGTGATATAAAGCATGAATCTTGAACGATATTTATCATGATTTTGATATTTGGGTCGTGAATCCCCATTGAAAATTATGTTTTTTTAGAAAGTATGTGTTATAAGCACGTTGATGTTGAATATTTGAGATATTTTGAATGATTTGACCTTTTGGTCTTAATGGAGTTGTTTTGAACTCGAGTGTGAACGAAATCCACAACGTGGTTGATTTTGATAGATGGGAAGCATGATGGCTCCCGATGTATATTTTTATATTACTGAAATTGTTTTGTTGTGGATTGTCTTTGAAATGATCTGAGATAAGTCCGGGAGAAATATTTAGCACCGAGTGGGAGGTATAAAGCTACCTTACTTCCCTAAAACTACGTGCCCCCGTAGGAGTGAGCTTGAGGCTGATTTATATAGTGATCACTAGTTTGTGTGGATTTGATATCGATAGTCCTACTCTGATGGAAAGGATAGGAAGGATCTCCCCAACGTGGATTGTACGTTGGACTCCATGTATCTCACATGGTTTATGTCGGTTATAGGATCTCCCAAAGTGTGTGTGTGTTTCCTTGTGTCTATGGTGAACGTGAAGTGATTTGAAAGTTGAATTGTGAAAGTTATTCTTTCGAAAGATTTAAATGATATTTACATTATGAGAATTGATATTCTTGATGAACTGAAAGTGATTGATAAATTATATGATGACTCACATGTGTTATTATACTTATTTCATCCTCTCATGATTATGATAATTTTCTTCGGGCTATGTGAGTCTTTCATACATCCTGCATATTTCTTATAAATATTAATGATGATGATGTTTATACAACTGCATACACACCCATATGCTCGGTATTTTTCCATGGTACTGACCCACATATTCGTATGTGGACTACATTTTCTCGGAATGTAGGTACAAGGTATAGTTGCACCTTCGGATCCAGTCAGTTCGTGGTATCCAGTCAGCAGGTGATGAGTCCTTTTAATTCAAGGGCTTGGGTTAGTTATGCAGAGTTTATAGTGTTGTATTTTCTTTATTCAGTCGTATTGAGTTGGGGGTAGTCGGGAGTCATGACCCAGCTACCTACAGTCAGTACTAGTATAGGCTTCATAGACAGTCAGTAGAAGTTGATGTATTTTGTTTCAATTTTGATTGTAAAGGCAAAATTGTAATCCTGTAAAATTCCATTTTTGTATCAATCAGATTCAGAAAAGAGTAAATTTCTGTTGATTTTTATGGATTTGTATTTCTATTCAATTGCTTATGAGTTATGCCAGTAGAAGGGTTTTCGTAGGGTCACTTGTGACCCTAAACCCAGTGTGACGTCTCAGGACCTGATTTCGGGGCGTTACAAAATTGGCCTACCGCTAAAGTGGATGGGGAACCACTAAAGCAACCTTGTCCAATTAGAGTAAGCCTTTAAAGGGGCCAAGTGGCGCTTTAGCACTTGCCGCTAATGCGGCAAAAGTGGCACTTTAGCAGCTTTACTAGCTGAGTGGTGCACCCAAGCCTCTTTGGACCCTTCGGGATTCATCCAAAATTCCAAAAATGCAAATGAATTATGCTACCCTATCAAATTTGATGCTCCAGACTCAATGGCGATTTCAGAATTTCAAAAAAATGTTGTTTTCACAAAATTGACCTCCAAGACCTAGTTTCACAGTTTTTTGAAAGGAGGGTCAAAATAAGATACAAAGGTCACAAAACCACACCAACTACGTTGCCAACCTAAAATTAATGTTCTAGATATGCTGGTGTGGTTTGTCTTTCCATCTGATGCACAAATCAAAAGATTTTGACCGAAGTCAATTAATAAGCTTTAAGACCATCAAAAACTATAATCTCGCACAAATCACACCGAAATGCATTAGAAACCATATCAATCATCTCCACACCCTAGAAATTCCACAATGTACCCACTTGGGGGGGATGATCAAATCACATAGAAATAAATATTTCACGTAAATAACAAAAAATCAGGTCATTATGTCATCCACCACGAAGAATCTAGTTCGTCCTCAAACTAAAGGCACTAGAAATACCTGAATCAACAAAAAGTTGGGGATAACTATTGAGTATATCTGACTAGACCTCCCAAGTAGACTTATCTACAGGTTGAAGCCTCCACTGGAATATCTCAAGATCACAACCGTCTAACATCCCTAGATATAATGGAGATGGGATCCTAAGCAACAGACAATTACTCATCTAATCAATCTGAATCCCAACGAATAACATTAAACTTATCTTGAAATGTAATGTCGAAGCATAGAAACATGAAAAACTGGATGAATAGTTGATAAATCTAAAGGTAATGCTAACTAATAAGCCACATCCCCAATAATCCAAAGGATTTTATAAGGTCCAATATACCTGGGGCTAAGATTTCCCTTATTTCCAAACATCATCACGCCCTTCATGGGATACACACGAAGGAAGACACAATCACCAGCACTAAATCTCAGCGCATGAAGTATACGATAAGCATAGCATTTTTGTGTACTTTAAGCTGCTCAAAGTCTATCTTGAATAACTCAAACTCTATCTAAAGACTCACGAAGCAAGTCCATATCTCAAGATCTAATATCTGAAACCTCAAACCAAACCAATTGGAGAGCGATAATCCCTACCATATAAAGCCTCAAAAGAAGCCATCTCAATACTAGAATGGTAGCTATTATTAGATGAAAATTATGCCAAAGCTAGATATAGCTCCAATTTAATTCCAAAATCCATAACATAAGCATGGAGTATATCTTCGAAAACCTAAATAGTCCACTCCATCTAACCATGGGTCTGGGGTGAAACATTGTACTAAAATAAATTAAAGTACCCAACTCCTCCTAAAAAGTCTTCCAAAAGTGAGATATAAATACTAAACCTCGATCTTATATGATAGACACTGGCACACCATGAAGATGAACTACTTTACAAATATAGATATGGGCCTACCTCTCCATACTCAAGACACTTGAACTAGATTGAAATAAGAAGATTAGGTTAATCAATCCACGATGACCCAAACTCTATCAAAACCACAAGAAGTACAAGGCAACCCAGTCACAAAGTCCTTAATGATCCGTTCCCATTTCCACTCCAGAATGGGAAACCTTTGAAGAAAACTACCACAACTCAAATGCCCGGCCTTTACCTGATGGCAACATAGGCAATGAGCTACAAAATCTACTACATTCTTCCTTAATAATGTTGTTTCAAATGAAAATGTATATTAGTCACTCCAGGATAGATGCAATACCTAAAAAAATGAGCCTCTTCCAAAATAAACTTAATCCAATCACCCACTCTTAGAGCACAAACTCAACCACCGATCTTCAAGCACCATTTGGATCAAGCGAGGCTTTCTTAGCATCACCATTTAACACCTTATCCCCAAGCACTCTCAACCCAACATCATCAAACTGATGAGCCTGAATCTACTCCATCAAGGAAAATCTAGCCTCCACAAATGTCAAAACACACCCAGGTGTCGAAATATCAAGCCTAACTATTTGGTTAGCTAAGTACTGAACCTCTAAGGACAAAGGTCGTTGCTGTGTCAAAAGATATACCAAGCTACCCATGCTAGTAGACTTTTGGCTTAAGGAATCAGCAACCAAGTGTCAAGTCATAATCCTTAAGCAACTCAAGCCAAAGATACTGCCTCATATTAAGATCTCACTAGGTGAAAAAATAAGGAAGGATTTGATGATAGAAAAATGTCAAAACAACCTCCATACAAGTAGTGCCTCCACAACTTCAAAGAAAAAATAATTGCGCACAACTCTAAATCATGGGTAGGGTAATTCCTAACATGAGGCTTCAACTAACAAGAAGCATAAGTAATCACCTTACCCTCCTACATCGACACAACACCTAATCAAACACCAGAAGCATTAAAAAATACTGTAAAACCCACTCTCTCTTTAGGAAAGGTCAAAAAAGTAGATAAAGTCAACAAATCCTTAAAAATTTTAAATCTCACCTCACAAGCATTGGACCACTGAAAGTAAATCTCTTCTGAGTCAACTTGGTCAATAGAGATGTAATAGATATAAAACCCTCAAGAAAATGCTGATAGTAGCCCATTAGACCAACAAAACTTTGAATCTCAATAGGAGATGTAGGCCTAGACAAATCACAAATTGCTGCAATCTTTGCCGAATTGACCATAATACTATCCTTGGTCACCACATGACCCAAGAAAGAAATAGAATCCAATCAAAACTCACACTTGGAGAATTTAGCACACAACTTCTCATCCCTCAATCTCTAAAGCACAATTTGCAAATACTCTTTTTAATCAGCCTCACTCTTGGAATAAACATAAATATCATCTATAAATAAAATGAAAAAAATGTCGAGATATGGTTGAAATACCCAGTTCATCTGCTCCATGAATGTGATTAGGGCATTGGTCAACCCGAAGGATATGCCAAGCACTCATAATAATTGTACCAAGTCCAAAAAATTATCTTCGGAATATCCCAAGATCTAATCATCAACTGGTGAAATACAAACCTCAAATCAATGTTTAAAAACTCTGAAACACCCTAAAGCTGATTAAACAAATTATCAAAATAAGGAAAAGGATACTTATTCTTAACTGACACCTTGTTCAACTGTCGATAATCAATACAAATATGCATACACCCATCATTTTTTCTTCACAAACAAGATAGTCACACCCCAAAGTGATACAAAAGGTCAGATAAATCCCTTATCTAATAACTCCTGGAATTGGTCTTTTAATTTTTTTTCTCTGGTAGGGCCATCCTATAAGGAGGGATAATGTAACGACCCGATTTGCTGAACCGGAATGCTATATGGTGGTCCTGATCCCGAAGAAACATAAGCTAACCCATGACTAATAACTGTACTAGTATACTACATAAGATAACATAATAATACGAAAACATGCACTGAAAGGCCATAAGGTTTGATAATGAACATAACTAACTATCGTAACATCTGTGTGGGGTAATAGAATACCTTAAAAAAACTAAAGTCTAAAACATGATAGTCTATATCTAGTCTGCATCTAGTTTGAAAGCCTCTACTGTCTGAAGAATCTGAATAAAAAGTTGATGGGACATTTCCCCAACTAACTCCAACTATTAAGCTAATCAATGAGATACTAGAAAATTATTATTTTCTCAAATGATGAGGACTCACTTCTACTCTGACTACTGAATCTAGAATCTACTGTTGATCTAGAACTCATGTCTCTAAACCTATGGTGTAACTTAAAAAGAAAGCACCATAGCGCGAATACGTCAGTACATATGTACCGAGTATACATGTGAGGTAGGTTATATGCAATGGTTCACATGCATGAATAATGCTAAGTGTCTGTCTAACATGAACGTGTAAATACATGCATAAATACGTAACTATAATTGACAACGTGATTTAGTGATTTCTGAGTCTGTATACAGGTAACGTGACATGCTAGTAACTGATATGACTGATAACATGAAGGACTATATCATAATAATACTAATAACATGGGTGACTGTATCTGAGTATAACTGATAACGTGGGTGACTGTAGCTGACATTGCTGAATCTGATGGAACTATTTGAGTTTCGTACTGTATCTGATAGTCCTAAAATCTAAAGAACTATCTGAGTTCTATTACTGAGACTGATTGACTATAACTAACAGTCCTGATTCTGTAACATGAAACTTTGGGAAATAGTATCCAACCGATATGCCCTAAAGGTGCTATGATAGCTGAGCTAAGGCCCAATCTATGTCCTGATTGGAAGGGTGTCAATACTGCACCACTGGTAAGGAAAATATGTGAGTAACCCTCATATAACAGGTAACTCTAGCTAGAACGGTGGGAATCCTCACATAACAGGTTAAGACACCTAATATACCCTCATATAGTAGGCTATGATGCCTCAACCTATGCTGGCTACATAGTTCTGGAACACAAGGATTGCATCTAGGAATCACACCCTCATATAACAGGTGACTCCTCATCCTTGGGTTCACTAAGTGCTAATTCCTACTCCTATTTGAATGGACACTAAACATGATTTACTGAACTGAACTGAGCATGGACTAAGTTACTGAATTTCCGTGGCTGACGGAATACTACTTATATCTGATAGCTGACTGAGTCATGAGATCATAGAGGTTTATCCTGAGTCATAAGACTATCTGAAGTCTAAGAGTTCATAGCTTGACTGAAAGTATCGTGAAAACATGACATGGATCTAGGCACACAACTAATATTTCGGGTACAAGTACCCCCAGGACTCAATGGAAGGAAATTGACATGACTTGATATTCTTGAACACATGATAATCACCATAATATGTTTATTGAAGCATTTCAACAAACGTCTAATAGGCATAAGCTTGTACATTTATGGGGATTTTCATGATATAATGCTAGTTAGGCAAATTTCCTTCATATAGGCATTTTATCAAACATATGGCAGACATAGGACATGTAAACATCATGGTATAGCAATTAAACATCATGGTTCACTTCCAATTTCATCATACAAGGTTTTAGTCATGAGATTTCATAAATCTTTACCTGTACTAATCAACCCACATGGAATTTATCATCAAATCATGGAATAGAAATAAATTCCTCATTTATCAATATGAAAGAGAACATACAAAGCATGGACACATGAATAAAATCCATAACATGTAGTTGAAAAAGGGATTCTTGGACTTCATGGACGAAAGAAGCCCTTGAATGAACACTATGCATACCTTAGATCATGATTTTGTGAAGATTGATGGTGAAACCTTCTTGAAATTGGACCTTCTATGAAAACCCTAGCTTGAGTTCTTGAGAGTATTTGAGAAAAACATCAATATTTTAGATGAATAAGGGCAAAATCCCATGTTTGGAAGCTTATATTGGGGGGGGGCAAATTAACCTTTTTAACCCTGGACATGTAATTAAATTTTTAGTAAGATTTTTCGAATTGGGC
Source organism: Capsicum pubescens (assembly GCA_030864215.1). Taxonomy (NCBI): domain Eukaryota; kingdom Viridiplantae; phylum Streptophyta; class Magnoliopsida; order Solanales; family Solanaceae; genus Capsicum; species Capsicum pubescens. Next base: position 104,481,405 of record CM061538.1, read on the forward strand.
CATTGGCGCGATGCGGCGTTATCACGGCGTGTTACTGGAAATTGAAAAATGGTAAACTGCACGGTGGAGCGATGTGGAGCTATTGTGTTGCCACCTTGTCTATGACTTGGAAGTTTAGTGCGACACTCCAGTATCACAGAGCAACACTGGAAATTGACAATTTCCATTTGAGCCATCTCCGCGATGCACTGAAGGCTCAGGTGAAATACTGTCTCACTAAAAATGCTCTAACTCTTCGCACGAATTTCGGATTTGGGCAAATTATATATCCATGGAAGCCTTATTCAATTTCCTATATGATAGGAAGTGAAAATTATGGAAATACCATGTGATAAGAATAAATTATTATTTCAAAGCAAGTTCTAACATCCTTGAGATGATTTTCAAGCTAAGAAAAAGCATGGGTATTACAATATCTCTCACTTGAGAACATTCATCCTCGAATGAGACTAAATAAGAGGGGAAACAATAAACTGAACATGAACTAAAAATGAGTAACTAGAACATGATCTCATGACGTACATGACTGACAAGCTAAACATAACATACTGAACATACATATTTAATGCACGCATAACTGATTCATCAATGCATAACTGAAAGTTCTGAAGAACTAAATTTTCTCACAATGAGAATGCATGTCTGATGCATAACTATATAACTGATCTGATACATAAATGCATGACTGAATATGCAGTGGTACTTGATACCAAGATTATCATGGGAACATAAGCATTAGACTGAATACTAAGTTAGTGATGCACATTAATCATGAAACTGAGTAAGCTTAAGGAGAACTGTTACCTTGAGCTTGATCTAAGTTGGCGAGGAAGAGGTGAGGGTACTTGGTATGCATATCTTCTTCTGCTTCCCAAATAGCTCCCTGGACGGACTGATTTTTCCAAAGAACTTTAACTAGAGGGATTTCTTTGTTCCTCAATCTACAAGTCTGAAAGTCTAAGATTTCAATTGGAATCTCTTCATAAGAGAGGCTGTTCTGAACATCTATGCTCTGAATAGGGACTATGACTGATGGGTCACCTAGACACTTCTTGAGAAAAGAGACATGAAAGACTGGATGAACTAAGTCTATATCTGAAGGCAATTTGAGCTCATAAGCTACCTTGCCGAATCGACTGAGAATCTTGAAGGGACCGACATATCAGGGACTGAGCTTTCTCTTTTTGCCAAATCTCTTCACTCCCTTCATGGGAGAGATCTTAAGGTAGACATAATCTCCAATCTCAAACTCGAGATCCTTTCTATGAATATCTACATAAGACATATATCAGATTTGAGCATCCCGGAGTCTTTCTCTAATTAAATGAACTTTCTCTAAGGCATCGAATACTCAATCAAGACCTATGACTGAGGCCTCACTAACTTCAAACCAACCGATCATAGATCTACATATCCTACCATAGAGAGCTTCGAATAGAGCTATCTGGATACTAGAATGATAGTTGTTGTTGTATGTAAACTCAATCAAAGGGAAGTGGTCATCCCAACTTCCCTTAAAATCAATTTCACACGCCCTTAACATATCTTCTAACGTCTGAATGTTCCTTTCTATTTGACCATCTGTTTGAGGATGAAAGGCTATACTGAGATGAACTTGGGTACCAAGACCCTTTTGGAATTCTTTCCAAAAATGAGAGGTGAACTGGGTACCTCTGTCTGAGATAATAGTTAATGAAACACCGTGCAATCTGACTAGCTCCTTGATGTAAAGCTTTGCGTAATCCTTGGTTGAATAAGAGATATGAACTGGAAGGAAAAGAGTTGATTTGGTCATTCTGTCTACAATGACCCAGACTGAATCATGTTGATGATGAGTTCAAGGCAAACCTAGCACGGAGTCCATGTTCACAACTTCCCACTTCCAAGTAGTAATATTGAACTCCTGCATAGGACCACTAGGCTTCTGATGCTCTATCTTAACTTGCTGACATGTAGAGCACTTAGCCACAAACTTACAACATCTCTTTTCATCCCACTCCACTAATAGATTTCCCAAAAATTATGATGCATCTTAGTGGCCCCTGGATAAATAGAGTATCGTGCACCATGTGCTGCTTCAAGAATTCACTGCCTTAAGTCATCTATGTCTGGAACACAAAGACAACCCTGACAACGAAGAACACCATCTCCCCCTAGGAGAAAATCTTTATTTTCTAATTCTAAACTGAAACTTTTAGCTTGACATGGCTAGGATCCTTATCTTGCTTTTCTTTCACCTTAGAAACTAGAGATGATTCTGAACTACTCTGAACACATACACCAACCTCTAAAGAATCGACTAAGCGAACACCTAGTCTAGAAAGCTGGTGTACTTCTTGACCTAATTTCTTCTTACTGTCCTCAACATGAGAAATACTACCCATGGACAGTCTACTGAGAGCATCGGCCACTACATTGGCCTTGCTCGTATGATAGAGGACACTTATGTCATAATCTTTCAAGAGATCTAACCACCTTCTCTGATAAAGATTGAGATCTTTCTGAGAAAAGACATACTGAAGGCTTTTATGATCTGTGAAGATGTCTACATGAACTCTGTAGAGATAATTCCTCCAAATCTTTAAGTCAAAGAATACTGATGCTAACTCAAGATCATGAGTAGGATAATTCATCTCATGGGGTTAAAGCTGTCTGGAGGTGTAGGCTATGACCTTAACATACTGCATGAGGACACAACCTAAACCCACTCTAGATGTATCACAATACACTACGATCCCATCTGAACCATTTGGAAGAGCTAAGACTGGAGCTGAGGTGAGTTGAGTCTTCAATTCCTGTAAACTCTTCTCGCAAGGATATGACCATTGGAACTTGACTTTCTTCTGAGTTAATCTAGACGTAGGGAATGCAATAGAAGAAAATCCCTCAACAAACCATCTGTAATAGCCATCCAAGCCCAAGAAACTCCTAATATCTAATGGAGAGACAGGGTGAGGCCAGTTCCTTACCGCTTCGGTCTTTTAAGGATCTACCTTAATATCATTACCGAAAATGATATTACCAAGGAATTCTACTGACCTTAGCAAAAATTCGTACTTACTGAATTTGGCGAATAACTGATGATCTCTTAGAGTCTGAAGTGCTATTCTGAGATGGTCTGCATGATCTCGCTCAGTGCGGGAATAGACCAGAATATCATCTATAAAGACTATGATGAACATGTACAAGTACTATTTGAACACGCAGTTCATCAAGTCTATGAAAGCAGCTGGGGCATTGGTAAGACCAAATTACATGACTAGAAATTCGAAGTGACCATATCGCGTACGAAAATCTATCTTTGGGATGTCACATTCTCTAACTCTGAGCTGATGATAGTCGGATCTGAGGTCTATCTTAGAGAAATAACTGGCACCCTGAAGTTGGTCAAATAAGTCATCAATTCTGGGAAGAGGATACTTGTTCTTGACCGTGACTTTATTGAGTTGACGGTAATGTATACACATTCTGAATGAACTTTCTTTCTTGCACACGAATAAGACTGGTGTTCCCCACGGGGAAATGCTGGGTCTGATGAACCCCTTATCTAAGAGATCCTTTAACTGTTCTTTTAGTTCTCTAAGTTCTATTGGTGCCATTCTGTATGGCAGAATAGAGATAGGTTGAGTGTCTGAAAGAATATTAATACCAAAGTCTATTTCCCTTTCGGGAGGAATTCCTGGAAGATCTTCGAGAAAAGACATCTGAATATTCATTCACTACTGGGACTGATTCAACACTAGGAGCCTCGGAACTGGAATCTATAACATGAACTAAATGATAAACACACCCCTTAGATATAATTTTCCTTGCCCGAAGGTAGGAAACAAGTTAACCCCTGAAAGCAGATACGCTACCCTTCCACTCTAGGATGGGTTCATTTGGGAATTGAAACTGAACTATTCTGTTTCTGCAGTCGACTGTGGAATAGCAGGAATGAAGCCAATCTATACCAAGAATGACATCAAAATCAGTCATCTCTATTTTAACTAAGTCTGCTGAAGTGACTTTTTGAAATATCATAACTGGGGAGTTCCTGTATACCCGCCAGGCTATGATGGTTTTACCCACTTGGGTAGAGACTAAAAAAGGTTCCGCTAGAATTTTGGGACTGACTCCAAAATCAACTGCGATATAAGGAGTAACAAAAGACAAGAAAGCTCCTGGATCTAGCAAAGCATAAACATGCACATGAAAGATCTATAACGTAACAGTAACTACATCAGAAGAACTTTACTGATCTTGTCGAGTCGGAAGAGCATAGAGATAATTTGGGTGTTGCCCGCTAGTATCACTGGAAATGGTACCCTGCTGATTTGGGAGACCATACTGAGCTGAGGAGAGATTCTGTTAACCCTGAGGACCTGGATGAGGACTGTCTCTAACTCTGTGTCCTGGATTGTCACAACCAAAACAATGCCACTACCTACTCTACACACACCCTAATGGTGCTTACCGTAAGTATGGTATAGAGGATAGCTACGGGCACTGCTAATACTTCCCTGGGTCTTAGATCCTGGCGCTCTATCTTTATTACCCTCTCTGAACTTAGGAACTGGAGCACTGGCTATAGAGGGAGCTGGAACTGATGACCTAGGACAACACTAAGAACTGTTTCCTCCTTCTGATTTAGGTTGAGCGAATTTAAAACTACCTGTCTTCGCTCTCTTATTCTACTTTTCCCTCTGCTTAATTTTTTGCTCTTCTATCTTCTGCATGGGTCATAAGTCTAGCTAAGGTAATGTCACTGTTCAGCATGGCGGATCTGCACTCATTAACCACACTGTCGTTCACCTTGAAGCGAACTTACCCATCTTGGATCTACTGTCTGCAACCATATAAGGGGCATACCTGGCTAATTGAGTAAACTTAAAAGAATACTCTTTCACTGTCATATTACCCTGCCTGAGGTTGATGAACTCTAGAACCTTGGCTTCTCTAAGCTTTTGGGGAAAGAATCTGTATAAGAATGCAGTGACAAATTCCTCCCACTCTATAGGACCTGCATCATCTGATCTTTCAGACTTCTACTATTTGAACCAAGCATGAGCCATATCCTGTAACTGGTATGCAGTTAGCTCAACACTCTCAACAATAGTCACCCCCATGGAGTCTGTCACTTTCTTAACTTGATATAAGAATTCCTAAGGGTATTCATCTACCTTAGACCCGAGGAAGGTTGGAGGATTCATTCGGGTGAAGTCCCAAATCATCGTTGCAGCTGAGTTGGCCACTGGGTTGGCCGGAACAACTGTTGGCCATTCATTATGAGCAGCGAATAATTGAGAAAGAGTGGTAAATGCGGTCCTGAAATCTGTATGATAAACATGATTTCCCAAATGTTCTTTGGGTTGAAGGGCTGAATTATTTCTTCTCTTAGGAGGCATGTTCTGAAATAAAGAGAAGAAGCAGATTATACTGAGAGACTGACTTGTGATTATGCTCACAGGCACGACTTGAATACTCAAAGAGGGGAAACTATTCTTAAAAAATCTCATAGCCTCTTGCACATAAATGTAGCACACAACAGACCCATGCACAAGACTCTACTAGATATGGCTTTTAGACTTCCTAGGACTCTATTGAACCTTAGGATCTGATACCAAGTTTGTAACGACCTGATTTGCTTAACCAAAATGCTACACGGTGATCATGACCCCGAAGGACCACAAGATAACCCATGACTGATATCTGTACCTGTATACTACATAAGATAACATAATAATACTGAAATATGCATTGAAAGGCCATAAGGTTCGATCATGAACATAACTGAATAACGTATAATCTGTGTGGGGTAATACAATACCCAAAACAAAATTGAAGTCTAAAACATTATAGTATGTATCTAGTATGTATCTAGTCTGAAAGACGCTATTGTCTGAAGAATCTGAATAAGGAGTTGATAGGAAATATCCCCAACTAACTCCAACTAATAATCTAATCAATGAGATACTAGAAAATCATTATGTCCTCGAAGGATGAGGACTCACTTCTACTCTGACTGCTGAATCTGAAGTCTACTGCTAATCTGGAACTCGTGTCTTTGAACCTATGGTGTAACATAAAAAGAAAGCACCATAGCGCGAATGTGTCAATACATATGTATCGAGTATACATATGAGGTAGGCTATATGCAATGGTTCACATGCATAAATAATGCTAACAAACTGTCTAAAATGAACGTGAGAATACATGCATAAATATGTAACTGTAACTGACAACGTGATTTTATGATTTCGGAGTCTGTATACTGATAACGTGGCATGCTAGTAACTGATATGACTGATAACATGAAGGACTATATCTGAATTATACTGATAAAATGGGTGACTGTATCTAAGTATAAATGATAATGTAGGTGACTGTAGTTGATAGTCCTGAATCTGATGGAACTATCTGAGTTCTGTACTGTGTCTGAGTTGACTTTATCTGACAGTCCTGAAATCTGAAGAATTATCTGAGTTCTATTACTAAGACTGATTTACTGTATCTGACAGTCCCAATTCTGTAACATAAAACTGTGGGAAGTAGTATACAACCGACATGCCCCAAAGGTGCTAAGATAGCTGAGCTGGGGTCCAATCTATGCCTTGATTGGAAGGGTGTCAATACCTCACCACTGGTAAGGACAACATATGAGTAACCCTCATATAATAGGTAATTATAGCAAGAACGGTGGGAATCCTCACATAACAGGTTAAGCCACCTCATCTACCCTCATTTAGAAGGCTACGATGACTCAACCTATGTTGGCTACATAGTTCTGGAATGCAAGGATTGCTTCTAGGAATCACACCCTTATATAAAAGGTGAGTCCCCATCCTTGGGTTCACTCGATGCTAATCCTACTCCCATCTGAATGGATACTGAACATGATTTAGTGAACTGAACTAAGCATGGACTGAGTTACTAAATTTTCGTGGCTGACGAAATACTACTGATATCTGACAACTGACTTAGTCATGAGATCATGGAGATTTTTCCTAAGTCATAAAACTATCTAAAGTCTAAGAGTTCATAGCTTGACTGAGAGTATCATGAAAACATGACATGGATCTAGGCATACAACTAATATTTCGGGTACAAGTACCCTCAGGACTCGATGGAAGGAAACTGACATGACTTGATATTCTTGAACACATGATAATCACCACAATACATTTATTGAAGCATTTCATCAAACGTCTAATAGGAAGAAGCATGTACATTTAGGGGGGGAAATTGACCCTTTTAACCCTAGACACATAGTTAAATTTTCAATAAAATTTCCCAAATTGGGCCCTTGGCCCGACACGGCGTTATCGCGCCGTGTCACTGGAAATTGACAAATGGGAAACTGCACGGTGGCGCGATGCAAAGATATCGCCATGCCACCTTCTCTACGACCTGGAAGATTGGTGTGATGTTCCAGTATCGCAGAGCAACACTGGAAATTTACAATTGTCATTTGAGCTACTCCGCGACGCGCTGAAGGCTCAGGTCAAACATTGTCTCACTAAAAAGGCTCTAACTCTTCGCCCAGGTGTCGGATTTGGACGAATTATATATCGATGGAAAGCTTATTCAATTTTCCACGTGATAGGAAGTGAAAATTATGGAAATACCACATGTATAAGAATAAATTCTTATTTTGATGCAAGTTCTAACATCCTTGAGATGATTTTCAAGCTAAGAAAAAGCACGAGTATTACAGATAGAAATGGGTATGGTGCCCGACTCAACATCAATAGCAAAGTCAATATTATAATCCATAGGCATACCAAGTAAATCTATAAAGAAGACATCCATGAACTCACGGACAACACGAACAAAATTCAATGAAAGGGGGGAAGCAACACTAGTACCTTGAATATAGGCCAAATAAGACAAGCATCCCCTCTCTACCAAATGACGAGTCTAAAGAAAAGATATGATTCTCTTAGGATCCAAATGAATCACTCCTTTCCAAGCTATCCTTGACACACCCGGTGAAGGTATAGTCAAAGTTTTTTAAATAATAATCTAGGACAACATGATAAGAAGCTAACCAATCCATACCCAAGATGACATCAAAATCTACCAAAGCAAGGACAATTATATCTAACCAAGTCTCATGCCTAGCAAAGGTCACAATACATGATCAGTACACCAAATCCACTATTAAAGAATCTTCTACGGTGGTAGATACATTTATAGGCACATTAAGAGGTTCACAAGCAGAATCAAAAGCCAAAGAAAAATATGCAGAAACATAGGAAGAAGTTGGTCCAGATAAAATAACACAGACGTAAATCTGAAACAAATAGGGATAATACCTTTGATGATAACATCAGAGGTATCTATCTCTGTCTTGGCAAGCATTGCATAACATGGACCATGTCCATAACCAGCAACCCTTATTATGGGTACCACTACCTCTGTCTCTCTCACCCCTAGTAGAACCTCTACCTCTCAGAACTGATATAGAAGTAGCTCTAAATACATATCGGAGATAGTCCTTGTCCAAATGGCCAATCCATCACACATATAGAAATAACTATGGCCCAGATGAATGGAAGGAGGTACAATTAAAGTAGGGAGACCTCCCAAAGTTGTTGAACCAAAAGACCTATTCCTTGAACTCTAAAAGGCTGCCTTCACTGGTTTACCATGATAACCATAGAATCCTCTAGAATCCTTATCTTGAGAAGCATGTCCTTTGAACTATCACTGATGAAGAATATTCTTGGTGCCTATCTAAAAAGACCTCAGTAAACTGATCCCATGTCATCTCCGGCAAACCAAGAGGTCGACAACCAACAAGTGACCTCTACCAAACTCTGGTTGTTTCTCTTAACTGATAAGTAGTATATGAAACCCCATGTAAATCAATCAAACTAAGGTTATACAACTTCTCACGATAATCTATCAATAACTCATATGTGTCCTAACCTACAACACTATTAAACCAAGGGGGACCCAAATGAGTGAATCACTCAAACTTTTTCTGATCCTCCAAAGACATAATTATACTTTATATAATGGGAGTCATAGTAAATTTGGTCGGCTGAGAACCTACTTGAGGAGGTAACATAGAAGAAAGATGAACCCCAAATCTCGAAATACTATACTCAGATATAGGCACTGATATAAGAACATTACTCGGACTCTGTGGAGTACCATAAGAAGATGTAAGTACAATAAAAGTATCTACACTCGATATTGGAGGAACGCCATAAGTAGACTCTAGCATAGATGGAGGTACCATACTCAGAGCTAGAGGAACACCAAGTGAACTCATCGGATAACCTTTCAGATGGGTTAACAACCGAATTGACAAGCCCTCCAAGACTGGGTAGAGAAACTCTATGGGATCGTAATAGGCCCCATAACTCCGACATACTCAAACTAAGGCTTAGGGGAGAATCCTCTCATACTATCCCTGGATAGGGAAAGATCCATGCCTGCTCTTTACCTTAAGCCTGGCCATAACTCACAGCTCTTCCTCTAGACTGGGCTCACTCCGTATATAGTGGATCAATATCTTTAGCCTCACTAGATCTAGTCTTCACTATCTAATTCATAATAGGGTGAAATATGACTTAGAACATAAGGTATGAAACAATTCACAGGATAAGGAATAAAATAAGGGAGCTTGCTAAAGATATCTCATAGCCTCTCAAGATAGATATAGACGTCTGTATCGATCTACAAGACTCTACTAGATACCTTGTTCTTAGACTAATGAGACAAATGGAAACCTAGCGACTCTAATACAAATATGTCCTAACCCAAATCCCAAGGGTCATGATGTCATTTGTTAGGGCAAGCCTTAACAAGTAAGTCTATTACCCAAACTAAAATAAGAAGGGAAATCAATACTAAATACCCAAGTCAAGGCTTCTAGAGAGAAGATAAACCACACAAACATAATAATAGCAGAAATACAATAAAAGATACAAAAACTAAATCCCAAAACCTTGTGTCACAATGTAAGAACTACTAATAACATCTTGAATGTCAAGGATACAATAGTAGTCCAAAAAGGATCAAAATCTATTTTAGAATACTAAATAAGACATGAAAATAGATAGGAAGAGGTAGTAGGCCAACTCTTGAAGCATAAGACTTCCGCTACATTAAATATACTCTAAATGCCGCCTAAATCAGCTATTTATGTGGCAACCTCACACCTGGATCTAAACGTAAAGGGCATAGTAGGGATGAGTACGGACCGCTCGTACTCAATAGGTATCATAGGCTGACTGAGTAAATAGAAAATAAAGCATATAAACACAAACTATGGGTACACCACCTGCAATTAGAAAATATCCCAAATGATATTCCATACCATCTCCACTTATAACTATATACGCATATAATAGATACTAATAGAAGAATTAAACATAGATATACACATATACTAGGTACAAATAAGGGAAAGAAATACAAATAGATAGATATCGCATTAAGAATAGAAACATAATACAAAATAAGAACAATATATATGAAATATAATAAAGATGATTATGATGCACGAGTTCATCGCACAACCTCCAAATACACCTACCGAGAGATGCTCTCAAGGTCAGTCCCATAGGGGTTTGTCAACTCATATAGAATCAATATCTTATTCCTCTCCAGCATATACATCGACAAAGGATTTTTAAATATGTCATATTTTCTATTAGAAAAAGCCTATGTTTCTATTTGTCCACGGTTGTACCAATGTTTCATGAATATATATGATATGAGGATGTAATTATCACAACTAACCAAAATGAGAATATCTAATATCCAATCAATATACCAGCATGTGAGCCAAAAATCCACTCAAATTAACCAACCATCCATAATCCGATAAAATTCATAAAACCATCAAGTGAAATATGCAGGAAAATGTCATTAATACCACATAAATAAAAAAATCTAGTTTGTTCCCACCAAAAAGAGTGCGATCAAATATACATATGTCAATAATAGGCCAACAACATCATAAAAGACTCCACACGGTCATATATAACAAATAATATCTCAAAACCAACAAATATCATCCATATAGGACCACACACGGGCACAAAAATAACCTAAACACATTTTCCATAATATAAACCCATACCCATAGAATGCTTTTACATAATTATTAAATATCCCTCAATCTGAAGGAAGTTAAGCCATAATCAACCTCGAATGCAGAAATCAAAATGAATAAGTCTTTATCACCGAGTTATCCCTCACACATAGACTCAAAATCAGCTAAAACACACAAATATAGAATCTACACATCAAAAGAAAACCAAGAATACCCATATTGCTCACTTCTAAATTAGGGTCAAAATGGGCTCACAAAATGTGTTTTCATAAAACAAGGGTAAAACCAGAAATTTAGTACAAAAACATATATCCCAATATTAAAGGAACTCCTAGGAGAAACCCTAAGTGAAAACGGGTTAAAATAGGGGTTTGAATCGAAGAAATGCTACTTTAGGTTTTTTGAGTCAAAATTATCAAACTCCACTTTTAAATCTGAATTTAAACAAGATTTAAATGATACGATCGAAGAAAAGCAGTTGAAATAGGAGTTTAGAGCTTACCCAAGCTTAAACATGGAGGAAATTGCCTAAAAACCCTAAAGCTCAAAGCTCTAAGTCTCTAGAATGGTAAAGAAAACAAGAAAGAATTTATATATCCAAGTATCAAGTGCCTCTAAAGTGGTCAGGTACCACTCTAGCGATACCTGCCAATGTATACCAGTCCACTAAAGTGGATGGAGGTTGCTTTAATGCCTACCGCTAAAGTGGAAAGGTCACCCCTAAAGTGTCCTTGTCCAGCTGGAGCCAACCGCTAAAGTTCCAAGTAGCACTTTAGTGCCTACCACTAAAGTGGATAAAGACAAACTTTAGCATCTGAACCGGCTGAGTGGTGAACCATCTGTGGAGACTTAGAAAATTCCAAGTTTTGGTGGACCCTTTGAGATTCATCTGGAATCTCTAGAACTCAAATGAACAATGCTACCCTATCAAATTCAAAGCTTTAAACTCAATGGTGATATCAAAATTTTAAAAAAACATTATTTCACAGAATTGACCCTCAAGACCTACTTTTATAACTTTCCAAATGACGGGTTGAAATGAGATAAAATCATTAAACCACACCATCCATGTTACAAACCTAGAATCAAAGTTATAGATCTGCTAGTGTAGTCCGTTTTGCAATTCGATGCACAAATCAAAAGATATTGACCAAAGTCAATTAATCATCTTTAAGACCCTCAAAAACAACAATCTCACACAAATCATACTAAAATACATTGGAAATTATGTCAATCATTCCCATACCCTAGAAATACCATAATACACCCACAGGGAGGGGTAAAATTATCAAATCACACAAAAATAATATTTCACACAATCATAAAAAATCAGGTCATTATAATGATGTTAGATTCTATCATTTAGGTGCAATTTGATTGACTATCTTTTGTTTTTATCTTTGAATTTTTGTTGGGGTTTTCATACCCGTCGGTGTTTATATATTTTTTACGACTATATAAATTGTTATATGCCTTGGTGTAGAGTTATGTCCATATGACCACCCTTATAGATTATTTCTTATAGTATTGGATTGAGTGTATCAGTATTGTGATTTTTTGGGTTGTAGTATTTGGGTTAAAGTCCCTTATTAGCCTCTTCATGATCTTAGAGTGTACTTATATTTTTCATTTTATGCTACTCGTACCTTATACTGGTGATTCTATTATTATTGTTGTTAATTTTTATATTGTTTAAACTTTGATTGATTTTTCTGCTCGATAGATGGCTAGACTAGTGTTATCTAGTTTGTAATTACCTTCTTGTAATTCTTGTTCATTTGGTTTAGATAGATATTGACATGAACCGACCCGAGTCCTTGTCGTAATAGGCATCCCAAGTTTGACTGGGATCGGAGACAACCCCCATTACCCAACCTATCCTCCAGCCGCTTACCCTGAGTTGGATGAATTTTGAACATATAACTAGATAGTGTAACTATCCAAATTTCAGACTCTTGGATAGGTCTATTACCGAGACTGACCCAACTGAGTCCAACTGTACGAATCCAACCAATAGGCAAACCAAACCACAAACCATAACCATATGAGATCTTTGATAATTATATATAATCCCAAAATAAAAGAGGATGGAATAGTGAGAAATTTAGTCCTTTGGTATCAACCCCAATACTAATGCTACTACCAAAGCTGACACCAATATCGATCTATCCTTACACACTTGTAGTAGTTCCATAAAATCCTCTAACTAAAAGAATACCAAAATCTGGTTGGGACATGCCCTAAACTATAGCCAAAACCAATATCCATAAATGAACCAAAGTATGAAATAACATCCATGAAATGGAGCCTTTCGGAAAGATGGAAGATCACCACTTCAATCCAGTAGCTGGTCCCAAATGTCGAATAGCTAAGCAGGAGGAGTAGAACAGTCGGTTCCTGCATCGCGTGGGGCCGAGTTAGCGGGTGAATGCTAGCATGAAATTAGGATAATGATAAAATTATGCCAACCAGTAAAACCAAGTAAACCAACCATATGCATACAAACCATACATATATATATAACCATGCTGGGAAAGAGAACCGGGTTAGGAATACATTGAAAACCATTTACCTAGTTATGTGAATCTTAATCGTCCATAACCTCCCACGAACTATATGAGTCCAGTGTAATCTTTGAACAGGACCCGATGTGTGTAGCCACATGAATCAGAGATACCGTTAGAGTAGGGGATTCCCATGTCCCCTTACCCTCCATGATACATATGTACAGTGTACCTAGAGGATTCTTATGTAGCTCATAGTATCATATAAGGTCACCATGACCTACCCCTCATATCGGCAAACATGAGTTTTCAGTGTTCGTTCATTGAAGTCCCACCTTTACGGTTAGCTATCATACCCCACCATTAATGCCAAATTAAAACTATTTCCAACCAATCAAACCATAGTTATTAATCGAGGATATACATAGTGGTATCATCATACCAACTATAACTTGCAAGTATTTTCCTTAGCCAAATCTTTTTGAGATCAAGGGAGTCCTATGTACCCATAGATCACATTACTAATCAACTTGGGGGAGTCCCATGTACCCATAGATCACATTACCAATTAACTTGAGGGAGTCCCATATACCTCACAAGTGTTCCATTATTATGATTACTTGGGGGATTACATTGTACCCCACAAGAATGCTTGTTAAACAAAAACCAATCCATTTGACAATCCAAACCATTTAACCAGGTAAGGTTTTATTACCAAGTTTAAACCATGTGTAAGTTCCATTAAAATCCAACAATGTAGTGGAACCATTCACATAGGCATTTTATCAAACATATTGGGGGCATAGTATTTAAAAACCAAAGCCAATTACCAAATAACCAATTCCATGCAACCAATTATCCAAAAACACCATTAAAACATATAAAAGCATTATTAAAACATGGGAAAACCATAACCAAGCATTTATAACTAAAACCCCCAAATTATATTTGAAAATCCAAACCATTCAATAATCAAACCATGAAATCAAACCATGAAAACATTGTATAAAACCATGCCTTTGATTGGAACTAACAGTGAGGGAAGAGAACACGCCTTAAACAAAGAAGATGATGGAGAGAAATCACCAACACAAGCCCCAAATTAATCCTTAAGATAAAACCCTAGCCTTCCTTTACCCAAATTCCTTATAGAGAATTGTAAAGTGTTTAAGAGAAACTTCTAAGTGTTAATGAATGGAATAATAGGGAAACTAACCTCCCAATAGGAATATAAGTCATGGGGCCTTATTAGGTTAAGTGGGGAAATATCCAGATTACCCTCACTTAAACTTTCACAAATCTCATCAGGTGGGTATGACTATCCATACCAATTGTACCCTCAAATACGAGTAGTACCCACTACTTTTACATAAGGTCATATTCCTTTGACCCAATTTATTCCTTGGTATGACTCACCCCAGACTATGCTGTATCAAAGTATATGACTAGTACCCTTGATCTGTAGCCCTGGCAGAATAGAATCCCAAGAGGATTAAACACTTCCCACCATACGAGTCAATGGTACGACTCGTACCCTGGATTTTGGCTCTTGGTTAGCCACTCATACTCATATATAACTTAAGTTATCAAGCCTAAGATTAAATAAAGTAACCAAACAACCCGTATCCACCATTACGACTCATACCACCCAAGTCGTATCCATTTCAGAACCTAAATCCAACCCATTAACCAACATTGGTAAGCATACGGCTAACTCATACCACTCGTATCCCAGTGTATGAGTCGTATCCTATCCAAAGACCAGAAATCTAGGAAATTTTCTAAGGGCCAAAAACCCAGGGTGTTTCAGCCTCCCCCACTAGGAACATTCATTTCCAAATGACGGACAAGGTAGGGTAACCACAAACACGATTCATTTGTATTATCAAATATCAATCCAACCTTTTACCAAGTTAGGAAACAAGGATGCAAAGATATTAATCTTTCCTTTAACAAACTTAAAAAATAAATATGTGTTCAAGAACACATACCTTCCGCATGAATTCCAGGAGAAGAAAACATATGCGGATACTTGGACTTTATGTCTTCCTCTGCTTCCCATGTATCCTCTTCCACATTGTGGTTCTGCCATAGAACCTTAACCGAGGCCACATCTTTGGTCTACAAACGACGATCCTTCCAATCCAGTATCTCAACTAAGACCTCTTTATAAGATAGAGAATTTGAGATACCCAACCCTTCCAAAGGAACAACCGAAGAAGGATCACCAAGAAACTTTCTCAACATGGAGACATGAAATACCAGATGAATGGAGATCAAACTAGAAGGCAACCCTAATTTACAAGCAATATTACCAACCCTCCACAAAATAGCATAAGGACCAACAAACCAGGGACTGAGCTTCCTCTTATTACCAAACTGCATTACTCTCTTCATAGGAGATATCTTTAGGAACACCTTATCCCTAACATCAACCCCAAGTCTCTACGCCTTACATCTGCATAGAACTTTTGGCGACTTTGGGTAGCCTTAATCCTGTCTTGAATCACCTTCACCTTTTCCATATCCTAATAAACCAAATATGGACCAAACATGCCTGCCTCACGAATCTCAAACCAACCAATAGGAAACCTATACCTCCTACCATACAATGCCTCAAAAGGGGTCATACCAATACTAGAATAATAGTTGTTGTTGTAAGCAAACTATACCAAATGTATATGCTGAACCCTATTGCCAAATTAATCAATCACACATGCCCGAAGCATATCCTCTAATGTCTAAATAGTCCTTTCCTCTTTCCCATCCGTCTATGGATAAAAGGAAATACTCAGACTCACCTTAGTACCAAATCCCTTCTGAAAAGACCTCCAAAAGTGCGATGAAAACTCCGCACCCCGATCAGAGATAATTAAAATAGGTACCCCTTGTAGCTTCACAACCTTATAAACATACAACTTCACATAATCCTCTAACGAAAAGGTAGTCCTTACTGACAAGAAATGAGCAGACTTCATCATCCTATCTATGATGACCCAAATTGAATCGAATTGATTCCATGATTAAGGAAGACCGACAACAAAATCCATCTTGATCGCCTTTGATTTCTATTCAGGAAAATCAATTTCTTGCTACAACCCTCAAGGTCTCAGGTGCTCAACTCTAACTTGATAACACACCATGCAATTAGCTGCAAAATCAGCCACGTCTCTTTTCATACCATTCCACTAATATATCTCTTTGAGATCATGATATATTTTCGTTGAACCAGGATGAACAACATAGCATGATTCATGCACCTCATCCAAAATCCTTTGTTGCAACCTATCGACGTCAGGAACACACAACTTTCCTTGGTATCTTAAAGTACCATCACCACTGATCTCGAATACCACTACCTTTTTCCCACCTATATTATTCTTGATTTTCATCAAGATAGGATCTAACACTTTCTTCTCCTTAATCTCTGCACCAAAAGATGACTGGATTGCTTTTTGTACTACCATACCACCATCATCAGAGCCTAAGAGACGAACTACAAGATTAGCCAAGCGGTGAATATCCCTCACCAATTCCAGTTTCTCCTTATCCACATGAGCTAAAGTCCCCATGGATAACCTGCTAAGAGCATCAACAATAGCATTACCCTTACCCAAATGATAATGAAGGATCATATCATAGTCCTTCAGAAGCTCCAACTATCTTTTCTGCCTGAGATTTAGCTCTTTCTGAGTGAACACATACTGTGGACTCTTATGTTAAAAAAATATGTCTACGTGCATTCCATACAAATAATGCCGCCAGATTTTGAAAGAAAAAACCACCACCAACAGCTCTAAATCATGAGTAGGAAAATTCCTCTCTTGCACCTTCAACTGCCTGGAAGCATAGGAAATCACCTTCCCATCCTGCATCAAAACACAGCCAAGTCCCACCCTAGTTGCATCACAATAAACCAAAAACCACTCATTTCCTTCTTGCAATGTAAAAATTAGAGCCAAAGTTATCTTATCCTTAAGCTTCTCAAAACTCTCTTCACACGCTTCCAAATAAGAAAACATTACCTTCTTCTGAGTTAACTTAGTCAAAGGAGCAGTTATTGAAGAAAAGTTTTCCACAAAATGCCTATAATACCCAGCCAAACCCAAGAAGCTTCGAATGTCGGTTGGAGTCAGGGATCTAGGATACCTTTTAACCATAACCACCTTTTGAGGATCCACCATGATCCCCTCACTAGAAATAATATGACCCAAAAAAGTTACATCATTCAACCACAACTCACACTTGGAGAACTTGGCATACAACTGCTATTCCTTCAAGGTCTACAACACAACTCGAAGGTGATTGGCATAATCCACCTCACTTTTAGAATACACCAAGATGTCATCAATGAATACAATAACAAAAAGATCCAAGAAATACCTAAAAACCCTATTCATCAAATCCTTAAACGTAGCTGGGGCATTAGTCAAGCCAAATGACATAACCAAGAACTTAAAGTGCCCATACCGAGTATGAAAATCCATCTTAGGGATATTCTGCTCCCTAATCTTAAGTTGATGATACCCAGACCAAAGGTCTATCTTAGAAAAGAACTTGGCACCATGTAACTAATCAAACAAGTCATCTATCCTTAGAGGAGGATACTTGTTCTTAACCGTTACCTTATTCAACTACCGATAGTTAATGCACATCCGAAGAGAATGATCCATCTTGTATATGAACAACACCGGTGCACCCCACAGGGATATAATAGGATGAATAAACCCCTTATCCAGAAGATCCTTGAGTTCCCTCAAGTCAACTGGAGCCATTTTATAAGAAGGAATAGATATTGGATGAGTGTCCAAAACCAAATCAATACCAAACTCAATTTCCCTATCTAGTGGAACACTAGGGAGATCATCCAAAAAGACCTTAGGAAACTCATTTACCACCGAAACTGAATAGAAAGAGGGACCTTCTGAGTTGGAATCTTTAACTCAAACCAAGTGATAAAGGCATCCTTTGGAAATTAATCTTCGAGCTCTTTGATAAGAAATAAACCTTCCCTAGGAGCTAGGGAACCTCCCTCTCACTCTATAACCGATTCATCAGGGAACCTAATGACAACCTTATAGGTCCGAAAATCTAAGGATGCATAATAAGAGTGTAACCAATCCACCCCTAGAATAATATCAAAACCCACCATATCCAGATCAAATAGATCTACCAAGGTCTGTTTGTTACCAATAGATACCACACCCCTCATATAGAATTGTTTAGCTATAACTAAGTCACCTACTAGGGTAGAAATAGAAAAAGGATAAAAAAATAACCTCAGGATCAAAACTCAAATGTACAACCACATATGGGGTCACATAGGAAAGAGTGGACCCCGGATCAAGCAGACAATACATGTCAAGAGAGAAAAGTTGTTACATACCAGTCACAGTATTAGTTGATGCCTCAGATTCCTTGCAAAATACAAGAGCATACAACTTATTACAGCCTATGTCAGTACCAAAAACAGGAGTAGACATCGAATCCACACCACTAGGTGTAAGAGCAGAAGATGAAACAACTAAAGCTTTGACCTCTCCCAAAGCACCTCTACTAATCGAACAACTTTTGAGCATATAGCCTGGCTTCCCATATTTAAAACACCTTTCCCTCTATTCATCGTAAAAACTCCGATGAAAATAACCATAAAATTAGCAAAGAAGACACAAATAATCTGACTGTGCCCCACTCGCTTGAGATTAGGCACCTTGTACCTAAAAATTATCACCACCTTGCTAATGCCTATCACTTAATTGCTTTGGGTAAAGAGCGTTAGCAGTATAGAAGGAACTAGAACTCCCCCACTTCTTCTTCAACCATTTTCTACCATACTGACCACCATACTATTGAGAAACACCCTAATTATAGAACCTGCTCCTCCTAACCTACCTTTCTCCAAATTCTGGCTATTTTCTCATTTTATCCTCCACTTGTAGCATATGGACAACCAACCTTGAAATAACTATATCCTTAATTAGAAAAGTTGTCTTACTTTTAAGGATCAAATCTCGAGATAGCCCAGAAGTGAACTTTCTCATCCTCGCCCTCATATCAGCCACAAAATCTGGAACATACCTTAACAACTGATGAAATTTTAAGGCGTATTAAAAATCCTTGACAGATATTTTCCCTGCTTAAGATTCACAAACTACTTCATCTTTGCTTCCTTCAGCTCCTGAGGAAAGAAAAAAAATTGAAAAGAAGTAGAAAAGGCCTCTCATAAGGACAACTCCTTAACATCACCTCTATCCCTATCCCACTTCTTTTATAATTGGTATGCAACATCTTTGAGCTGATAAGCTACAAAATTCACCCCTTCCATATTAATGGCCTATCTCACTCTAAATATCTTCTCTATTTCATTAAAGAAGCCCTAAGAATCCTTCCCACCTTCACACTAGTAAGAGTAGGGGGATTCATCTTCATAAACTGGCAAACCCTTATGGCGTCTATAGATAGAACCCCAGATACATCCCGCTCAGCCTGAGCAGTAACTAACTAAGCAATAGTATAAATAGACATACAAAATTTGGCATTAGTCACCTCACCTTGAGAAGGACTAGTAGCAACTAAAGAAACTCTAAAACAATCAGCGATATGACCTTGAGATTGATTGTGAACTCCAAGTATAGGGCATACTCCATCTACATCATCCCCAGATAGAAAAATAGGATTTCCTTGTATACCAGATCGATGAGGTATGATCTTAAAAAAGAACAAACAAGGATTAGAGAAAATTCCAGCACTTAGACTCCATCTTGAAAATAAAATACCAAGAAAGTGAAGCATTCCTAAATGTCTTGTAGCCTCTCTATTATGAGTGTGGTGTACTACACACCCTAAAAGAAATCTACTAGACACAGAATTATGGAATCCTAATTGACCATAAACCTAAAGCTCTGATACCAACTTGACATGACCCGACCCAGGGCCTTGAAGTAATGGGCATCCCAAGTCTAAATGGGACCGAAAACTACCCCCATTACCCAACCCAACCTCTAGTCATGTTCCCTGAAGTGGATTAATTTTGAAAATATAACAATATAGCGTAACTATCCAAATTACAGACTATGAGATAGGTCTATTACCGAGACCGACCCTACCGAGTCCAACCTTCTAAACCTAACTAATAGCCAAACCAAACCATAAACCATAACCAAATGAGTTCCATGATAATTATATATAATCCCAAAATAAAAGAAGATGGAATAGTGAGAAATTTAGTCCTACAGTATAAGCCTCAATACCAATGCCAATACCATGGATAACACCAATACCGATCTCGCCCATACCAACCACTAGTAATTCTATAAAAGCCTCTAACCAAAAGAATACCAAAATCCAATTGAGACATACCCCTTACCATAGCCAAAAATAATATCCATAAATAAATCAAAGTCTGAAATAGCATCCATGAAATAGAGCCTTTCGAAAAGATGGAATCTTACCTTTTAAATCCAGTAGCAAATCCCAAATATTTGATAGTTAAGCAGGAGGAGTAGAACCGATGGTTCTTGCATCACATGGGGATACAACCGCCCAAATACGGGTTAGTGAGTGAACACTAGAATGGACTCAAAATAAGGATAAAATAATGC
This sequence comes from Capsicum pubescens, assembly GCA_030864215.1. Taxonomy (NCBI): domain Eukaryota; kingdom Viridiplantae; phylum Streptophyta; class Magnoliopsida; order Solanales; family Solanaceae; genus Capsicum; species Capsicum pubescens. The sequence goes on from CM061538.1 coordinate 104,502,563, forward strand.
CAACTAGTAAAACCAAGTAAACCAACCATATGCATACAAACCATACATATATATAACCATGCCGGGAAAGGGAACTGGGTTTAGCATGCATTGGAAACCATTTACCTTGGTATATGAAACTTAATTATACTTAACCACCCACGGGCTATATGGGTCTAGTGTAACCCCCTGATCGGGCCCTGATGCGTGTACCCATACAAACCGAAGATACCATTAGAGTAGGGGATTTCCAAGTACCTTTACACACTGTGATACATATGTACAGTGTACTTAGAGGATTCCCACCTTCACGATTAGATATCAAACCTCACCACTATTTTCTCATTAAAAGTATTTTCAACCAACTAAACCATTGTTATTAACCGAGGCTATACATAGTGGTATCATTATACTAACTATAACTTGCAAGTATTGTTCTTATCCAAACCTCTTAGAGATCAAGGGAGTCCATGTACCTATATATCACATTACCAATTAACTTGGAGGAGTCTCATGTACCCCAAAAGTTTTCCATTATTATGATTACTTGAAAGATTTCATTGTACCCCACAAAAATAATTATTAAGCCAAAACTATTCCATTTTGACCATTACAAACCATTTAACCAGTTAGGGTTTCATTACAAAGATTAAACCATGCATAAGTTCCATTAAAATCCAACAATGTAGTGAAACCATTCTCATAGGTATTTTATCAAATGTATTGAGGGCTTAGTATTTCCAAAATTAAAGACTATTACCAAATAATCATTCCCATGAAACCAATTATTGAAAACCACTATTAAAGCATATAAAAGCATAATTAAATCACGGGAAAACAATAACCAAGCATTCATAGCCAAAACCCCATATTATATTTGAAAATCCAAACCATACAATAATCAAACTATGAAAACATTGTATAAAACTATGACTTTAGTAGGAACCAATAATGAGGGAAGATAACATGCCTTAAACCAAGAAGATTATGGAGAGAAATCACTAATACAAGCCCTAAATGAATCCTTAAGATAAAACCCTAGCCTTCATTTACCCTAAAGCCTTAGAGAGAATTGTAGAGTGTTTAAGAGAAGTAGATAAATGTTAATGAATAGAATAATAGGGAAAATAACCTCCTAATAGGAATATAAGTCATGGTACCTTATTAGGTTAAGTGGGGAAGTATCCAGATTGCCCTCACTTAAATTCCCAAAATCACGTCAGGTGCGTACGACTATCCATACCAATCGTACTTTCTAATATGCATGGTTCCCACCACTCCTACCTAAAGCCATCTCCCTTGGACCCAATATTGTCCCTGGTACAACTCACCTCATACTATGTCGTATCTAAGTATACGACTAATACCTATGATCTATACCCCTAGCAGAATGGAATCCAAAGAAGATTGAACATTGCCCACCATACGAGTACATGGTATGACTCATACCCTATATTATGGCTCTTAGTGAGCCACCCATACTCAGATCCAACTTAATTTACCAAGCCTAAGATTAAATAAAGTAACCAAACAACCCATATCCACCGGTACCACTCATACCACCCAAGTCATATTTATTCCAGAATCCAAATCCAACCTATCAACTATCACTAGTCATCATACTAGTAACTCATACCACTCGTATCATAGTGTACTAGTCATTTTCCCTAGTTGTATCCTATCTAGAGACCAAAAATCGATGAAATTTTCTAAGGTACAGAAACCTAGGGTGGTTCAACTACTTTGGTTAGTTGGTTTTCCTTTTGATTAGTGATGCAAGATCGAGGGTAAAGAAGGTTGTGGGAAGGATGGTTTGACCTTCCATAATTTTTGTTATGGTTCTAGCTTTGATCATTTTTTTATAGCCCGCTTTTATTGTTGATAAGTCTAACATTTATATCCTGATATGTCTGATTTATCAACCAGTTTTAGTCTTGATCTTGGTGTTGGGTACTCTATTATATATCCAATGTTGTTTATAGTCTAGATGATTTAAGGTTGGTTTATATAGATGAAATTCAAAAATTTCTCATTTTGGTACTTGTTTGACTTATTGTGACTTTGTGAAATGCTTCTACTTAGAGTTATGTTCTGATATATCATTTTTTGGTTGCCAAAGTGGGTGTATATTTAAAATTAGTATTCATCGCTATGTATTTAGTATTGGTTTTACCAAATTCGGGAGAAGATTGGGATTTTTTGAGTTGCTTGAGTTTTGGCTATTTTTATTATTTTTTATAACCTCGACGTGTTCTTGGTTATTCCTTGATACATTATGCCTTTCACCAATGTGGAACTTATTTCTTGTGTCTTCAGTCTGTGGTTTTTTCTCTATTATGATAATGCTCTTTGGTAACATTTTAGTTTCAACTCTTGTTGGAACTATTGGGTAAATATTAAGTTCTGATAGTTAGTCTAGTTTGAGTAATTGATATCTATGAAGACTTGTGGGATTTAATTTTTGGATTTTGACTTTTTAAAATGGAAATAGGAAATATATGATAGCTTTTCGAATATAGATATTACTCATTAGCAGGATCAATTTGGATAGTCCAAATGGAGTAGTTTAGTGTTGATTTGAAGACTATAGTTATGGATTTCATAACTTGGTTGTAACTCCTACTTTATGATTTATTTTAGTTGAGAATTTATTAATAGGATTACTAGGCTTACATTATGCATACTCATTCAGTTTTCTTCTATTTGGATGGGTTGCACTTGATAGATAATCAAAGTAAGGTCCATTGGCATATGGTGTTTGTTTTTACTGCTTTTGACATTGGTTTCCCAGTTTTCCTCAGAAATTTTATATGTATAACCAGTAGAAACAATGTAGTCGAGTTGGGCTTAATATGTTTTCACCCATAGTTAGTGGGGCATTTCATAGTGAATTATTCAGTTTGAGAGTTTGTGCTTTGTACTAATGACTATTTGCTTCAAAGGTCACCCGACTCAGTTAGTAAATTTGGTAGATGTTACACATTACTCCTCACCATTTGGGATTTAAGGAAGATATTTTTGGGGAATATATGGCTTTAGACTTTTGAGGTCAGTTTGATGTAATTTTGTAGATAGGACTTAGATGATATAGGAGAGATTTTGTGTAATTTGGAGTAGATATTAGGTTAAAAGAATAAGGGAATGCTAGATTTGAAGTTGGATTTGGAAGAATGGTTTATGCATTGGATTGTATTTAGCTTTATTGATTTGTCGTTAGTAATGGAGTGATGAAAACATAGTTTTGTTTGGATTTACGTGCATTACTCATTCTCAATTTAGTTGGAAGCTAGTTGGTTGTTGAAATTGAGTCTGTGGCATTTTAAAAGGTGTAGTTTAGAAGGTGGTGAAAAGGGATACAATTGGTAAAATCCCTTGAGAGTGTTGGTTTACCTTAGAGACTATTTGGGTAGTCTTAATCAGAGCATGCAGGCCCAGTACCTCATTCAGGCCCAGTACCTCATTCGTTAGAGCTTTTGGGCTCCTCTGATCCATTGACTTCCGCATATAAAAGTCTTTTTAGTAGTGGATGTTATAATGACCCTCCATCTTATTTTATTAATTTCTATATATTTTTAGCATTTGAAGCCTTCCCACAGTGGCTACAAGTCACTTATTACTTTTTAAAACTATCTGTTTGGTTATTAAATAGTTTATTTGGGTTTTAGGTTTATTTCCTTGCTTTGGTGTTTTTTGTATTAGTGAATTGGTATAGGACAAAATTTCCTATTAAATAGCCTCTAATGGAAATTCCAATAGTGTGGTTTGCTTTAGAACATTGATTTTAGGCTAGGGGGACCCTTGGGCCAGATCCCAAGGCTTTTGGACTCATTTTAGGCTATTGGGTAAAATTTGGTAAAAAATAAAACTAGGTGTGGGACCCATAATTAATCAAAATTATGGTAAAAGAATGTTTTAATGTTTCCATTAGGTCTAGAATGTTGAATTTGGTGTGGTAGCATATTTCATTTGTGCACGCAGGATTTTAAATAAATCTCGAGCACCCGATCGGAGTTCATTTGGGACTTAGGAAAACTGTTGGTTTCCTAGAATCTGGTGAAACCACCTTTTCTTCTTTGATTTCATGAGGTATAGGTTACGTTCATGAAGGGTCAAGTTCTTGAACTTTGTGATTGTGAGCCTTACATCTCACGTTCGCAATGTGGGTCATCCCCCAACTAAGTCAACTACCTTCTTCGCAATTATGGCTTTTTGCACACATTTGTGATGGTTTGATTCCTCGTCCTTCACATTTGTAACCCATTCACGTTCATAAAGGGTATTTTTCTAGGTCATCACATTCGCGGACCTTGTTCCTGGTGTTCGCAAAGGCTAAATTCCTGATAGTATAAAACCTCATCTTTCCAATTTTTTCAACATTTTCTCGCCATTTGCTGCCAATTTTAGCCCTAGGAGATAAAGAACTTATGGTGAATCATAGAGTTGGGGATGTGTAGGGGATTTTGAGATGACCATTTTCCACTAATTTCTTCTTAAGGTCTCGACTTATTTCCTCTATTTATTTCTTATTTTCCAATTTATTTTCACCATCTCTTGGGGATGATTTGAGACCTGATTTATACTCCACTTGTGCTTAACTTTTGAGAACACATTCCTTTTCCTTTGAGGGATCTCACCATGGATTTACTTTTAGGATTTGGTTAGCAAACCCTACGAACATGTTTTTGACATGATTTTGGGAATGGAGTTTTATATCGCAGTATGGGTATCATTTTACTCCTATTAACATGTAGATTATTATTTTGACAGAGTGGTTACATATTGGAATTTTGGAGTAAAGATAAGCAATTGGTGGGCGATTCAAGGGTTGCGGTTTGGCGATGAGGAAGGCTTCGGTCTACTTTCTCTATGAGATTATGTATTGTATAGATTGAATGCTGGGTAGGTATTATAGGATGGGAGTATGACTAGTATATCATGAATTAACCTATTTAAGGATATTAGGATAGAAATGTGACATTAAATTTAGTATAGACTACTCTTTATGGTCATAAAATCTTATTATCCTTGGATATAGAAAAGATAGACATAGATTGTTGTTAAGGATTCTTTAGTATAGGACATACTATTTGAATTCTTGATTTGAACTATAGTCTCTCTGATTATGGAACTATTAGCATGCTAGTTATGTATTATTTGGTCGAGATCATGGTTACAATAATAGTTGGATTCCGGGTAAATATTTTTATCCTTAAAAGGACATGATTCTAGTTTCTAGACACTTAGGATCTTATATTTTTATTATTTTAATACTGGTAATGGCATACATACTTTGAGGATTATTTATGCTCACTTAGTGGTATGATTCAAATAAACACCTTAATTTTACTATTGCTTTCTAAAAAGGGATTATTTCCACTTTCCCCTTTTTAAACAAATTCTTTACATTGGGAATAGTACTACTTTATTTAATGAATTATGAGCATATGGATCAAATATATCATTTTAGAAATTTGATCGAGAATGATCTGGGTCCATTATTAATCCACTTTTTTACCAATACTATTTACTCTGACCGAGGGAGATTTCGACCCATTCTACACTATTATGATGATTTAGTCCCAAACTCAATCTCGAGCAATAGATTTTTATATTTATACTCATTTAGTCTTATTTTGATTTTGAGAACCTATTATACTTATATATCTATCTAGTACTGAATGGAGTCAATTTATTATGATGGTTAATTGAAGTACTGGTTCAAGACTAGGCAGTATATATGGATATCCCTAGTCTTTTATGGGCACCTTCATCCATGAGCCACAGTGCAAGAGAAGGATGGTCATCGTAAGTCCTACTTTGATGTGCTAATGAGTTGGAGGAGGTGTATACACTTGGTACTTTATGGCACTCGATTGGTTGATGGCACTGGATTTCACTTGCAATAATTCATTCATATGTATAGCCTATCACTAGTATAATTGGTTGGAACTTATATCTATCAGTCTTACGGGGGCTGTATAGATATCAGTTATCGCTGGTTTATATTGAGTGCTTTCTTGAAACTTTCGACCTTATGGGGGCTCGATTAGGTTATTATTTTCCTGGACTAGCCTACTATTCTATTATTGATAATTATGGTTAGTTGTGGCAGGATTATTATAAATAGATAGCCAAGATATTCAGTACGCTTCTGATTTCCCTTTTTCTATAATGGTAAGATGCATTATTGTTAAGTTACCTTATTCTTAGTCACACTTTGGTTAGAAACTTTGAGTATGTTAGTATTAGCACCCTTATTTGCCTATGATCCTCAAGATGTTGGGTTAGCTCCCTTAGGTTATTACTTTTGAGTTTTATCCTATAAGTGCATATATGTATATATATTGTATTACCGTATGTTCTTCTCTTTCCTTATCTATTCATATTGCATATCTATCTGTCGGTTGTGTATTACTACTATATATTCTCCTTTCACTCTTCATTGGTATATGGCTAGTGATATACGGTATTGGACTTTAATTCCTTAATAAAGTTCGAATTAGATAGTTTTTCCTTATTGCTCTGTTATCATTATTATGTTTATCCCGTAGATTATATTCTCACTTTAAATGCTATTATGCATACATTATCTTTGGAGCTCAGTTAACTGATGCCTACTAAGTACCATGTGTTTGTTCCTCATACTACACTTCAACAGTGTGTAGATCATAATATGAGTTCTCACCATTGAAGTATGTATTATGTATAGCAGCCATGGATCAAACATTTTTTATGAGATTTTGATACTATGTGTATTCATGATCTCCGTGTTATTTTTAGACTTGTCTATATTTTGTATTTAGATACATCATTGTATATATATTTATTTTGTATTCCACTTATACGTATGTTGTGTTAGAAGATCTTGTACTTAATCCACTAGGTTTTGGGATTTCATATTTATATTAGTTTCTTTATTTTAGATTCCTTTCCACTTCTTTCTTTATTTCTCTTGATAGTTCATTATTATAAGTATCAGACACTACAAGCTGACTTTCCTATTGGTGGGTTGTATTAGGTGCCATCATGATCAGAGAAATCGGATTGTGATATCTATGGCTGAAGCGCTTAAAGAAATATTTTCACCGATGGTAACCTATGCACTCAAAGATAAAGAACTGGTGGGGAAAACTGTCATACCCCTACTACCATCCATGGTAGCAACATTAGCATTTGTTGAGATTTTACTAACTTTAGAACTGTTGTCTCCTCATATCTTCTTATGCATTTTAGATAAGTGTAAGTTTGAGGATTTCTTGCTTTCCTCTATTGATTTCTTCAAGTTAACTATGTCTCTCATTCTCTTTTTCTTTCATCGAACTTGCACATTACCATTATTAGTACTCTTTCTCTTGCCTTTGTCTTCTCAAATATTGGGCACCTCAATATCTTTAAACTCCTATCATAGGCATAGTAGGAGCCCTTAAACATGCGAAATTTCCTAGAGGACAAGTCTTGTATAGCAACCCAAAGTGAAGCCAACTAATGATAGTCAAATCTAGGAACTGAATATTGTTAAGCCTTGTTATCAGTATTTGCTCAAACTTTTAAATTGTGCCAAAATTCTGCGCATCTTCATCTTAATGTTGTCCTTTGCCCAAAGTTTGACCCCTCCTTACATGTTGTCATCCCTTTACTTAATAGTGGTTAACCTTTTTTGAATTTGCCGCAAGAACTCATGTGGGACTAGAACATACCCATCAGCCAGTGGGCGAACCAAAAATGCACCAGGAGTATAATTTAATAAACTTGGGATTAAGGATGGATGTGAAGTAGAGAATGTAGTTGCAATTGTAGCAGTAGTGGTCCTAGGCCTCAAGGCCTCAATTAAAATATCCTTGATAGCAATAAGACTAGGCGTGCCAATCTTTATAGGTATGATCAACTACTGTTCCTCTACGATTGTGTCAATGTTATATCCCTTTATGATACCAACTAACAATGTATCACTTTCATGTCTCAACACATTATCTTCGATTATGGGACCCAACCTATGATAAACCAAAGTCCACTGTAATTTAGCAGAGAAGCTCAAAATGCCCTTCTTTATTTGTGACTCCCGATTGACTACCAATTCAACTTCTTTTTTATGTTGCAATAATACTATCCATCCTCCAAAAGTGCACTATTTTTCATCAATGCCAATCTTATTCAGCTTCACTTTTTGAATCTTATCAATGCAGTGGTTAGTATCTACAGTATTAGTTAGAGGCTTAAAGTCTTGTCCATGAAAGAAGTGGTGAATAGTCTACTCCAAGATATCCACCCATATACCATATATCAAAATAGAGGTAAGTGAAAGCTAACCCTTCTAAAGATTGTCCTATGGGGCATGTACCTTCAGTATAGCTTAGTAAGATACATAAAACTCCCAAACTAGCTAAAGAGACAAAACTTGACAGGATGTTCAATCATCCAGTTGAAACACCTCCCAAACTAGGGTATCTCATATATACCCAGGGTTATAAATCTCCGATCCTCATAACAACAACTATTCAGTTGACCCTTGTAAGTTATCTCTATTTCTGGATCATAAATAGCTTGTATTTGTAATATACCCTAACACTCAATCTATGGATCCTTAAGAAAATATGGTGTGATTTGCATCGGTGGACCTGCGATAAGGGACTCTCTTGAGGGCCTCCTCATAATCACCGAAGACCTAAGTGTTGGATCCAAACCCATCTTCATCGCTAAAGCAAGTTGCAGCAGAGCTCTTTTCCTTATTTTTGGAGCCACTTTCAGCCTCATCTTTATTATACTCTGATGCTCTTCCCATTTCAGACTGGGTAGTTCCTTTATGTGTATGTGGTGGTGAAACCTCAGGATTCCTTATTATGGGCTCCAGTCTCTATGTTTAAGATAGGCTTGCACATGACTACAATGGAGATAAACGTGGATATGCCTCTATTATTCCACTAGACTCTGTTTTAGTAGGCACATACTTCAAATTCCTAGTAGATCTAGATTTTTTATTAGGTGTAGCCTTTCCGCTTTTCGACTCATTTTATACATGATTATTGGGTGTCATGACCCCTATTGAGGGTAAACATTGGTGCTCAAGAGATTCATGAAATAAAAAAACATGCATCAGTTTCACTATCAGCCCATATAGGTTAGGAAATGAGTCATTTTCAGATGCTACAACCCTTTTATAGTGACTCATTGGGTGTCTACATCCAACCACACATGCATGTGTATGTGGGCATGCAAGTTATTGGCTCTTGCAAGATGAATATAAATCCCATAGGGACATGTTATTTAGTAGACAATAAAATTTATGTATTACTATCAAATTTAAATGAGTGTGATTCATAACCCAAGTTTAAGTTTTATTATAAAGAAACATTAACAATAACTAAAATTAAAAGTATTTTAAATATTAATTCTGCAAGTTCCAGGGTCAAGGAATCTTAAACAATTATGCAGTACAATACAATTGTGTTGGTTTAGTTATTTATCTAGGTTGCTTATTCACAGGGTTAATATCATGATTATGGTCTTCTGAATCTCTAGTGGTCTATTTAAAAAAACCTCACCACTACATCATTGAGCAGGCATGTGGGAACTAATTCAAACATATCTATATTTCATCCCATATTTGAGCCAAATGGGGCAGATTAGGTATATTCCTATCATAACCTCAATCTAGTCTTTAACTCATATGAAAGACAAGAACCCATTCCTTATATTCCATATTATAATCTAATATTACTCCTTCTGGTCTCACAAGAGAAATATAGAAGTATTATAAAGGTCACAAATCAATAGAATAGTAAGTACAAGAACATAAGAATGACCAATTATGATAATTAACATTACCAACTTGAATGTAAGCTAACCAATTATGTTCATAGTCTTAAACCTAGAAATACAAAATTTAGAAACAAATATTCATACAAAGAATCATAATTAATTATTTCATAAGTAAAATTATAAGAAAACTAAAAGTAAAATGAAGAAAAACCCTAATGTAGAGCCCTTGTTGGCTTCTCCTCTCTCCAAACATGTGTTGTAAACAAGTATAATTAATCCATATATAGTCCTTTACGTCGTCCATAAGATGAATCAAATGAATTATAATCATTGACCACTTTCCCCAAACTTAAACTAAGCAAAAAACCACTTTTTACACAATTTTTTTGGAGGGAAGAGGGAGAAGGGTTGCGTCGCATGGCCAAGGGGGGTCTCAGGAGAATATCAGTCCATAGACATTGCAACCTATCCCTATGGGTTTTGACATATGGATCCTATCATGTAATGGGAGAGAAGCACATGGCTTCCCCCACTAGGGGAGGTTACGCCCAATCTTTTCTCTCTTATTCTCATCTATTTGTTCCTTGTTTCCACACTCCTTGTGGCTTGATTTTTGATTCATTTAGCTTACATATGTGCTCAAATTGTCTTCTAAAAAACTCATAACAATAATTATAAATCACAATCGAATAAATCTCATCAATGTACTCTAGAACAAGCATAGCGTAGGCGAGCCAGACTAGTTTTCACATCTAAACTCAATTTGATTCTTTGAATCTTAAATTGTTTAGATTGCACCTTAAACGCTATACAATGTAACTTCACATAAAATAAAATAAATAAAAACTTTATACTTCATTAATCACATCAATTCATCCTCAAAACTAAGTTAAACACACGTAGATAATGATACTTAGGTGTATAAATACACCTAAGATCACCACTCCACACTTAAAGCCTTATTCATCCTTGAACAAGTCCTTACAATAATCAAAATCAAGTAAAACTCTACATAACTACCTAAACTAAGACACTCAATCTAGAACTATAACAACTACATGAATAGCAAGTCCTATATTAGGCATGCCATATTAAAATTGAACACATGAATACTACTTCAAGACTTCCTAACTCAAGAATTGACTCTAACAACTTGGAAAATGCGTGCACATTTCTCAACAAAGAGATCATATAAGTCACCTATCTGTTATTGAATATGTGCCTTCACAACAAGAGAATCACAAATATTCACTCACAGATAATGCAATTTATCACAAGAATGGGTATAAGAATTAACTATTGCTCACTCTCACAAAGAAGTCACATGTAATATATGGAAAACCATATGTTTTACGTTAGTGTAGTACTCCACAAATACCAAAATATCATAGCTCAAGATCAAGTAGTACTTTAAGATTTGTAATGTAGGCTAAGGGACAGCTGGAAACTATTTTGGCTAGTAATAGTGAGTATCTTTCCTAAGCACTTTATACACACTTTAAGTTAAACTCATCTCTTATAAACCTATTTTTCACTAATTTTGTCTTCCCACATATCTTTTATTTTGGCCTATCTCTTTAAGCTAGCTTAAATATCTTTAGTAGGGAGTATTTGCTATATACACATAATTCTCTTCTTTTGGTCAATTTTTCTTTTCATTACACTACTCCCCACCAAATTTACAAACTTTTTAAATGAACCCATAGTTACTACTTTGGGGCTTCAACTTCACTTTTTCCTTCTCCAGTTTTACACTCCTTAACCCCTTAATTTTTTTTAACTAAATCACTTAGGAGTTTTGGATTAAATTATAATTTATTGAAAGAAAAGGAATAAGTTATATATGAGGTACCCAAAAAATAGGTGAAGGGCTTAATGGGGCTAACTAAGGTCATTCAAAAAGGGTAGATAAAGAAGGTATAAAACATTGATATCAAAGAAATTCCTATATCATATCCTAAACTAAACATTCTTTATTTTGCTTTGTGAACACACCAAACAAGTTCTAAACATCAATATGCAAACATGGACTATAACAAACCCTCAACAAATATGGAACATGTTTAAATCAAGAAGGATCCCTATAGACTCCCAATCAAGAAATCACAAGAATTCGACTTTAAGCTAAAATCACACAAGAGTTAGATAAAAGAGGCAAGGTGTCTCATAGAAGTCATTCAATTTTTCACATCATGCCTTAGAATTCAATACTACTTGCAATAAGTAACAATATCCAGAACCTTGCTAGAGCATCTATATTTATTCCTAATGATAAAAATTTTAAAATTACATGTTATATCAAAAAGGATACTTTGTGAAAGGGCTCTCATATGAACAAAACCAAAAAGAAAAACTGTGGGGTGGGTGACTGTTTCTACTAAAACCGACCAAACAACAAAGATTGAAAAGAAACAAAGATGAAATATTTTTGTAAGTTTTTTAAATGTAGTCAAAAGAACTCGAAAATAACTAAAAATAAATATCCTATATCCCCAAACTTAGATCATACTTTGTTCCCAAAATATAATTAAGGAATAAGGAATAGAAATACTTTTTGAGGCCTCTAGGCTTGTCTAGTAACATCATATCTATCACAGAGATTTGGGGAACCCCATACTTAGTTTTTATCATGCTCCTTGTCTAAGATCTCAAGTACTCAAAGATCTTTTCAACCTGTCAACACAAGAAAAGAAACTAAAGGTGATAGAAAAGAAAGACTAAAATAGATTAAAAAAATAACTACCTTAACTTGGGTTGCCTCCAAAACAGTGCCTAATTTATTATTGCGGAATGACTCACATCATAACTATCATGCACATTCTCTCATCATTTTCCTCCTTGATGAGTCCCATCTTCTCATTCTTTTCTATAATGACCCTTCAAGTCATTTTCTGTATTTCTATTTATTTTTGTTGTTAGAGCTTTCCTATAGCCACCCCAAGTCATTTACGAATTGCTAGGATTGACAATTTGATTATCAAGCAGTTTGATTTTTAGAGACAATTCTTTATTATGAAGTCTTCACAAGTTTGAATTACCTACCGGTCAAAAACATTACTCAAACGACCTTGTATACTATTTTAACTACTCCAAAATGTCAATTTTAGGCTAAGTGGACTCTTGGTTTGGGTCCTAAGGCACTTGGGATTATTTCAATCAATTGATCAGAGGCTAAGAAAATAGTAAGTTAGGTGTGGAATCCACTTTTTATAAAAAAAAACACGTATGGAAATTTGGATTACATCATTGAGTCAAAAACATCAAATTTGATAGGGTAGCATAGTCCATTTATGCATACGGGATTCTGAATGATTCCCAAGGGGTTGGCGAAGACTTAGAAATTTCCACGTCTCAACTAGTGCTGGTGCACTTGGGATCGTGAGTCAAGGATCACGAATGAGATTTGGCAGGCACCTAGGAGTGTCACAAAATCAACAACCTTATCACGAATCCAACATTCTCATTAGAAACACAAGAGTCTCATACGCGACTACTGTGTATCACAATAGCGATATGGGGACCAGCGGTCAGGTATCGCGATTGTGATGTGCAGATTGCAACAACGACTCCTGTGCTCTTGGGAAGGGTATAAATACCCCATTTCAGCTCATTTTTTTCATTTCACATCCACTCTCAAGAGACTTAAACCCTAAGGAGTGGGATAATATGGAAATAGCAATTATGGGCTATTGTTGAACTTGGATAACAACCTATTACACAATGTTCCTTTAAATTTGTGATAAGATTCCTTTATTTCCATGGTTTATTTTTCCCTTTTCTCCATCTAAAATCCCTAAACCTTGGTGACTTTATTTTAGCACCAATATAGCTCTAAATCTATCAATTTTAGGATAATTACTCCTTGAGAATATGGAGACATTTAGTTGATTTCGGAAATGCAATTTTCATAAATGGGCCCCACATGGGATTTTTTGCATAGTTTTGGGCCCGAAGAACAATAGTGCAATATCGGTTTTATTGTTCTTATTTTGATGAGTAGATTGTGATTTTGATAGCATGGCATCTTGTGGAAGTTTCTCGGAAAGAAAAATCAGGGATTTAGTGAAATCTTTCAACTTTCTTTGGCGTCCAGGTAGGCTAGGTTTTCCTCATCTCATAGATTGAGCTATGTCATAGTATTTGTATGATATTATGTTAGAGTTGGAATGGGTTTTAGTTATTGGGAATAAAATTTACAATACTTGGGTTAGTTGGACCTTTTAGGCTATCCAATATTGTAATTTAGGTGTATTTGGCTTAGTTTCTTAGATCCTTAGCAAAATTTCTATCTTATGACTAATTATGGATTGTTTAACATATTAAAGTAGATTTAAATACCTTATCCTAGTTTGGATATAAGTTTATTTTATAATGGATTTTAGGGATTAGGGGTGGGCCTTCAACCCATCTTAGGCCAAGACTGGAACTAATTGGTGCACCCTTATATGCTTATTATATATTTTGAAATGCTTACTTGAAGCTTGGTGAGGCTAAGTAATTAATGGTCATGATGTTTTTATATTGTGAGGTAATGATATATATATACCGGTTTGAGTCCAGCTATTAAATATGATATTAATGATATATATACCGCTTCTAGTATGGATATTGAAGATATATACCAGTTTGATTCTAGATATTGAGCATGATATTGATGATTATATGTACTAATTTGTGTCTATCTATTAATTATTGTATTAAAGATATGGTAAATGGTTGGAGTCCAATAAAGGGAGATATTTATAGTATGGCATGATATGAATGGGTTTCCAATGATAGTATAAGGGATGGTAGATTAGGGTTTCTTGGTTATTTAAGTAATTTGATTGTACTCCCTAGGATTATGGGGTCTTGCATTGAGCTATTTACCTTTTTTCACTTATTGGCTTATGACGGACAATCTTGTAGTTATAATTGCATGTTTCTTATGTTATTGTTCCAGTTTATTTATCTTATTGTGTACAACAATAAGGGTGTTATTCTCAGGTTTGACTTTCTCTTTGACTTAGTTATGTTATCTCTTATTTTATCATATATATATATCATGATTTAGCTTAGTCGGTCGATGATGCCTAATGAGTACCCATGGCTTTGGTACTCATACTAAACTTCTCTAGCTTTTTGGTGCAAATGTGAGTACTAGTTTTTATCGCTGATTTGAGGATCATAGTGTGTTGGATTTCGGAGATAAGGAGAGCTCTTGGAGTTGGAGTTACCCCTGTTTTCTCTTATTGGTCTATGTTTAGTCTTTTGTCTCGAGACAAATTGTATTGACTATTCTAGAGCTTGTGGTGTATCTGTTGTAGCTTCTGTACTAGCTCTACCAGGTTGTGGAATGGATATTTATGTTATGGCTACCTTTTAGACTATTTTTATTGCCTTTCTTATTTATGAGTTGCATTGTCTAATTTGCCCTTGTTTGGACATTTTCCACCAAGTTATCCCACTGATAATATCTCCAGGATATGGTTCAACTTACCTACTGGTAGGATTTAGTAGGTACTATAATGACACATAAACAGGGTCTTGATAAATTAGTATCAGAACTCAGATTTCATCGATATTATTGGTACAAGAGAAAGTGTCTCGTATAGCCCTGTGAATCAAAATAATGACATTCATTTCTTATTTTGAGAAGGATATAGGGAATTCTTATGAGTTCTTTACCTCTATCACTTATTTTATGCTAAGGGTCTGAGTCGATTTCTAAGGCATTTTTTTGGTTTCACCTTTTTGCAAATAGCTGGAACACGTGCTACCGCTATATGATATGAGGGTCTCGAGATCGAGACTAGGGATCTTATCATTATTTATGGATGACCCTGAGGTTATGAAAATCCTTGAGATATGTCCCCAGCCAGGTCCAGGATAGGGGGCCTTCACCAAACCATTTTTCTACTCCTAAGCCAGAGGTTCTTCCATCCCAGCCAGTAATGGGCAAAGTCCCAGCCTAGGCTCCACTTGGATTTATTTCTTCCTTAGTGCACAGGGATGCTTTGGCTTAGCTTTTGGGGTTGGTTGGTGGGGCACCATCTTATAGTGCGTAGTGTATAAATTAGAGTGGTACAAAGGTGGGGGTACAACCTGTAGTTGCATCTCTAAAAGTTTAGGCCCTTCCTACTTTGGTAGTTACTCATACAGTGGTTGCCCAACCTACTATGTCAGTTGAGGATCATAAGATGTTGGGCAAATTCTTGAGATAGGATCTGCCTAGGTTTTCTAGTGCACCGTGCAAGGATGCATATGAGTTTTTGATTGCTTGTAAGGATAGGCTTCATAATTTAGGCCTATTTGAGACTCGTGGTGTAGACTACACTATTTTTTAATTGAAGTTGGCATCTCGACATTGGTGGAGAGGTCATCTTGATTCCAAGAAAACTGTATCTTCTCCTTTGACATGGGCCCAAGTCTATGAGATCTCCTTGGAGAAGTACATGCCTCACAGCCTTAGGGATTATCTGAGATATCAGTTCTCGATATTGGAGTAGGGATCCATGACTTCTATGGAGTACAAGGTTTAGTTTCATGGGTTCGCTAGGCATGCTACTTCTATTCTGACCGCTGAGTATGAGAGGCTTTGTTTCTTTGTTCAAGGATTGAGACTTTCTTTTTGCATATCTACTCAGATTTTGGTTTCTATATGTAGGTATTTTGCTAATGTTTCTAATAATGCTCAGGTATTGAAGGAGATACATCGCGAGGACCATCTAGGCAATGATAAGAGGCATCGTTATCAGGGCAGTTTTAGTGGGAGTCATAGTAGCTCTTAGTTCAAAGGTAGCGGTTTTCAAGGTAGGTACCCTCCACGTCAGCCGTATCAGCCTTAGAGTATGCCTAGTAGGACCGTTCAAGAAGTGCTCCCATTTACTGACGGAGGTCATTCCAGTGCAAGTGATCACCCTGGTCATAGTAGTGGTCATTCTTTGAGAGATTTATTCTCTAGTTATTATATTAGATGTGGCTATTCCAGATCTTCTAGTTTTGATCCAACTCCTGGGGCATGTTATGGTTGTAGAGATTTTGGTCATTATTCACATAATTTCACTAGTCATGGGGCGATTATTATACAACTCAAATTGTTCCACCTATTAAAGAAGTTCATCCTCCAGCTAGATGTGGTATGCATGGTTGTAGGGATAGTCCCCAGGGTGCTCATCGAGGTTCTTAAGAAATGAAGATAGGAGATCAGTCAGAAGCCATGCTAGGTAGCAGACGTGGTCAATTGTATGCATTACCTGCTAGACCCACGGCTGAGTCTTCAGATGTTGTTATTACATGTATGATTTTAGTGTGTGTTTTGTCGGACTTTGATGTATTTGATTCAAGATCCACTTATTTTTATGTTTCTTCTTATTTTTCTACAAGTTTAGAGTTATCTTGGGATTTTCTATCTTTCCCTTTACGTGTATCTACTCTCGTAGGTGATTCTTTAGTAGTAGATTGGGTTTTTAATCTTGTGTTTTGACTATTAGAGATGTTGATCTTATTATATTGGACATGGTGGATTTTGATGTGATTCTAGGCATGGACTGGTTATCCACTATCTTACAGTCATGGCTTGTTTTGCCAAGACTTTTACCTTAGCCATGCTCGACATACCCTCGATCATGTGGAAGGAAGTTTTTAGTCGCAAATTGATGTGGATTATTTCTTATATATGTGCTAGTAGACTTATTTTAAGGAGTTGCGAGTCTTATCTCGCTTATATTTCTGATGTTAGTGTGGAGAGTCTGTTGCTCGACTCTGTTTCTATAATCCATGAGTTTTCTGTTATTTTTCTGTTGATCTGCCTAGTATACCTCCTGCCCATGAGATTGAGTTTGTTATTGACCTTGAACCGGGAACCCAACCTATTTCTATGGTACCTTATCATATGGCTTCTTCCAAGCATAAAGAGCTAAATTCTCCACTTCAGGATCTTCTTAGTAAGGGTTTTATTAAACTGAGTGTGTTCCCTTGGGTAGATCCTGTGTTGTTTATGAAGAAATATTGCTCCACGCAGATGTGCATGGACTATAGGTAGCTTAATAAGGTGACAGTGAATCTTCATTATCCTATGTTTCATAATGATTGCTTGTTTGACCAGCTTTAGGGTGTAGCGGTGCTTTCTAAGATTGATATAAGGTGTGTTTACCATCAGTTGAGGTTTCAGGCCGACGATAGCCCAAAGACAACATTAGGGCCTATTATGGCCATTATGAGTTCTTGGTGATGTCTTTTGGATTGATTAACACCCCAACTGTATTTATGGATCTTATGAATCGTGCGTTCAAGCCTTACTTGGAATTCTTTGTGATTATGTTCATCGACAACATCCTTGTGTATTCGAGGAGTAAAGAGGAGCATATGGAGTATTTAAGAATTGGGCTCCAGACTTTAAGAGATAATTTGTTTTTTGCCAAATTCTCTAAGTGTGAGTTTTGGCTGGAGTCGGTGATATTCCATAGGCATATGGTATCTAAGGATAGGATTATGGCAGACCTGGCAATGATTGAGGATATTTATGATTGGGCTAGGTCTATATCTCTGATCGAGGTTTGTAACTTTATTGGCTTGGCTAGTTATTATGGATAATTCATCGAGGGTTTTACTACTAATTCAACACCTATGATGAGATTGACTGGTAAGGAGGTTCTATTCTAATGGTCTGAGGAGTGTGAGTTAAGCTTTAGTAAGCTCAAGGATTTTCTTATTTTGGCTATTCCTATTGAGGATGAGGGATTCAATGTGTATTTGATTCTTATGGTGTTGGTTTGGGTTTTGTGTTATGCAACAGGGTCTTGTTATTGCTTATGCTTTGAGGAAGCTTAAGGTACATAAGTGCAACTACCTCACTTGTGGTTTGGAGTTAGCGGTGGTAGTTTTCACACTTAAGATTGGGAGGCATTAACTTTATGGTGTGTATTGTGAGATTTTTATAAATCATTGTAGTCTTTAGCATCTTATGACCTAGAAAGAGCTTAATGCTAGGCAGCATAGATAGATGGAGTTTCTTAAGGATTATGATATCTCTATTTTGTATCATCCGGTCAAGGAGAATATGGTAGTAGATCCCTTGAGCTTGATGGTAGTGAGTATGGGTAGATTGGCTTGTATTTTAGTTTCTCAAAGACCATTTGCATGGGATAATCAGTCCTTAGCCAAATTAATGGCTTGACTTGATATTTCATTCCCTAGGAGAATTTTCATTAGAACAGAGGAGAGATACTTACTATTTGAGCAAATTTGGGATCGCTAATTTAAGGATAACAGACTTTGCATCCTCCGTGATTAGGTGTTAAGTGGAGAGTCCAAGAGGGAAACAATAGATTCTTGAACCTTGTTCTTGGGAGGTGGTTAGGGTTTTTCTTTGAGAGAAAGATTGAATAATAGTATGTATTATGCTTTTGGGGGGGCTGAAATTAAGTGTTATGGGAGGATTTAGGTGAGGGGAAGTGACCAAGGTTCTCCTAGACCCTTTAGGAACTGAAATAGCATATGAAACCATTCTGTAATATGGTGTCCATCACGTCACGTCGCTAATCGCATTGATCACCAATGTATTATGTCCCAATCGCGTTGGCTTACTGCCTCTCACAAAAAATGCCATAACCTTTTGTTCGGGTATCGGATTAAGGAAAATTGGTATTGTTGGAAAGCTAATTCAATTATTTACAATTTGGTGGATCTTGAGATACAAAATTCTATGTATACAAAAATTTATACAAGTTCAAAGTTGACCCTTGTATAATTTAATACCAAACTTTGATAATTCGAAGACTCTTAGCTCAACTTTGCTCTAAGTGATTTCCATGAACATTTTTCACCTTATAATCACTTAACTCACTAGTATAAGGATCATGACACATGAATTTAAATATGGGTCATGGGATTAGAGTTTACACACATAGGAATGACGGTCCGATTTCTAGTTTAAAAATATGGGGCATTACACAAACTAACCATTGGTCTATAAATGAACGGTTGTACTTAAATCCACCTGAGTAACCAAATCCTCATGAAATTCTCTCTAAAATCTTAAAGTGAAAGTATATCCATTCTTTGAAATGATAGAAATGGGCACACCGTGCAAATGGACTATCTCTCGAACATAAATAAGGGCTAATCTCTCAACACTAAAGGACCTATAAATAGGAATAAAATTTATTGACTTGGTCAAATGATCTACAATGACCCAAATACCATTAGAACCACAGAAAGTACGAGGCTTGTTAAAATACCTTGGGAATAGTACCATTGCAAAATTTCCTTGGTTTTGGACTTACTAGACTTGGCACGACTCAAAGGTACCAATCATACCCTTGAATATGACTTATGGGATATCTTGAGGGTTTAATTTTGGAAGTGTACTTGGCTTGGTTACTGTCCAAGATATGACTCATCAATATATGAGTCATATCCAAAGATATGAGTGGTGCAAGCCAATTCGTATGCTGCTTGATTGAGTTGTCTTATGGAGTCTGCGCATGGTACGATTGGTGGGTAAGATTGAGTGTACGGATCAAACCCTTAGGTATGAGTTAGGGAGGTGTGAGTTGTCTAGGAACTAGTGTTTAGGATCTTGGCATGGCCTTGGGTACCAGTTGAGGTACCACACTTACAAGAGGATATAAATGGTAAAGGTGAGTCATACCCTAGATCGTGGCTTATTTTAATTTTAAGTCAAGGGTAGTTCGAACATTTCCTACTTCAAATCCCTTATGTTCTCATGATAGAAAACCCTTGACGGCCTCTCATAACACTTATTAAAGGATGGAAACACTCCAAATACTCTCTCAAACTTACTCTTAAAAATTTGAGGCTAGGGTTTCTTCATGTGTTTTTCAAAGGGCTCAAGAGTCATGTTCAGAATCTTCTTGTATTAGGCATGTACTCCTTCCCTCATTGTTTGTTCTAACTAAATGCATGTGTATTGAGTTTTAAATATTGATTTATGAATCGTGAAAGGTGATTTTCGAAATATATGCTAGGGTTTTGATGCATATGGTTTGGTATT
The DNA here is from genome assembly GCA_030864215.1 of Capsicum pubescens. Classification (NCBI taxonomy): domain Eukaryota; kingdom Viridiplantae; phylum Streptophyta; class Magnoliopsida; order Solanales; family Solanaceae; genus Capsicum; species Capsicum pubescens. The sequence continues at coordinate 104,523,294 of CM061538.1, forward strand.
GGTTTAAACTATGTTCTTACATGTTTTTTCTTGTAATGATTTGCATATATTGGTACTTGTTGGTTATTTTTTAACAAATGGATATTGAGTAACCCTAATTATGGTGGTTTATTCATTGGTTTTTGTCTTGGTAAAGGTATGCCCTCAACTTGTTTGATAACATGCCTAAAAGAATGTTTCCACTCTATTACTGAACTATCATTGGAACTCTTACATAGTTTGGTCTGGTAATGGAATAATAAATAGATTTGGATGGTTTTTCATGTTTTAAATGGTTTTAATGATATAAGTGGTTTGAATGTTTGGCATGGTCATAAATGGTTTGGAATGGTTTGGAAAGATTAAATGGTAAAGCCTTGGTGGCTATGAAATTGGTTATGCTTATGGGGTGCATGAGAATTCCCAAAGTGGTTTAATATGGTTAATGGAAGGGTACATGGAATCCCTAAAACCTATACATGGTTGGCTATTGATAGTACTTACAAGTATAGTCGGTATGACGATACCACTACTAATGGACTTAGTTAATAAATGGTAACTGGATTAGTTGGTTTCTTGGTAATGGTTTTAATTGGTCAATAATAGAAGAGTGTGTAACAATGACATGGAAGGTGGAGGTCTGAAGAGGAACAAAACTAGAAACTCAAATTTTCCAAAGTGAGGTTTGGTCTTGGTGATCGTGTGCATAATGTCACACTTTATATTTGGGGGATGTACTAGTCATCCTAGGTTTTCTTTCCTTGTCATGCGGCTTCATGCACTGGGGAACTTTTAGCAGTGGGAGCTAAACATATATAGCTCTTGGGTGGTTTAGGATGGCAAATCAACACAACCTAGGTAATAGTTTTAAATGCATGCCAAACCTAGTCCCCCTTCCCAACATAGTTATATATATGTATGGTTGTATGCATTATGGATGATTTTTCTTGGCTTTGTAAATTTCATTATTTTATCCTTATGTTGAGTTCATGCTAGTATTCATTCATTAACCTATCTTCGGGCAACTGCATACCTACACTATATAGGGATCAGCCATTCTACCTGCTTAGTGATTAGATTCGAGAAGAGTCGATGTTGGATTGAAGTGGTGTTCTTAAATAGTTTGGAAGGCATCTATATTATGTCATGGGTTACTTTACATATTTCTTGTCTTTCATAGACTTTGGTTTTTGTTTATGGTCGGGGGCATGTCCTGACTAGGTACTCTTTGGTTGGTCTAGAGAATTTTTATAGACAACTATGGAGTTGGGTATGGTATGGATTGGTTATGTTATATATATATATATATATATATACATGCATCAAATTATTATAATTGGTTTTGGTTTATGGGTTTTGATATTGATTTGGTTGGTCATCGGGTGGTTGGACTTGGTAGGGTTTGTCTCGGATATAGAATTGTCCTAGAGTTACCACATGGTTAGATATCCTATCTTGTTATATATTTGGAATTCATCTGATTCAAGGTATGTGTTTGGTGGTTAGGTTGGGTAATGGGGGCGGTTCGTGATCCTGGTTGGGCTTGGGAATGCCCATTACGACATGGCCCTGGTTTGGATTGTGTCTACTTAGTATCAGATCTTTAGGTTTTTGTGTCATGGGTTGTCCACAAAGACGTGCCAAGTAGAATCTTTCTTATGGGTGTGTCGTGCACCACACTTATAATTAAGAGGCTACGAGGTATTTAGGAATGTTTTACTTTCTTTGTTATTCAACTTTCGGGATATGAAGTGTAAGGTCTTAAACTCTTCTCTGAAATCTTTCATGGTTCAATCTTTGGATCATGTTTTCTCAACGATCTAAAGTTTGTGGAAACTCGACTGTCTCACTCGAGAACAACATGGATGGATCTAGTCCAACTCATAAGGCACAGACCCAACCAACGGTCGTAGCTTCTAGTTTTCTCATGAAGTCCCATCGGTCTCCAATGACCTTATATCAAAAGGTGATACTGATACTCGGTTTCCGCAAGGAGAGGTTATGAATATTGAGTTTCATCATCCTAATATTCTATTGACCCAAATAGTGACAACTCTATCATGCTCATCCTATCTTATTGGTATGGGGAAAGAATAAGGTAAGGTTGGAAAATAGGTAATGTAAGGGGGTCTCGATCTTCTGAACAATAGGAGACGCCAATGGTATGCTAGTAAATGGTCCAAAAAAGAAAAGTTGGGTGAGTACTAACTCTTATTCTATGTCTTATGTTCCCTACCTGAATTCAATTAGGAGACAGGTGTTTTCGGATTGGTACATTTTTCGGGCCAACGCATCCCATTTTGCATCATTCTATTTTCTTTATAAATTTTATAGTTGGTCTTACCGTGGTTGTTTTGAGAAAGGATGGAATCAGTATTTTGGTTATGGTTAGTTAGGTCTTGTGTGATGGGGATGTCCCTATGGGTTGCCATTTGGGAAAATAAAGTATTGGCTACTACCTCTGGTTTCGATAGTGGTCAGGATTGTCTTAATGTTCTTACTATTCCTTGGGAGTCCGAGGCATCTTTTGATGCCGATGCTGGTATGTTAAAAACTCATTTCCCTATGGTGTGTATAGTTTACTTGGTTTTGGTCCTCTTTCTTTTGTAACCTCATTTGTGGTTGTGTATTTTGGTCTCAAGATTAATTCAGACTCTTTTCTACTTCTGTTTCTACCCTAGTAGGTGACTCTGTGATTGTCAAAAGAGTCTGTAAGGGGTGTGTGGTATCTGTTGGTAGTAAAGAGGTCTTGGTGGATTTATGTGTGACCCAAATACTGTGGATTTTGATGTCATTCAAGGAAATAGATTGGTTGCACTCATGTTATTCTTCATTAGATTGTTGAATCCATAAAAAAATCTCCTTTAGGCTCCCTTGTAATTCGGTTATAGAATGAGAGAATGGTTTCGTTTGGCTCCCTAGTTTTTAAGGGAAAGGTTATATCTTAGAACTTGGAGATTGGTCTCCAAAGGAATGTCCTTATTTGTTGGTTCAGGTTAAAGATCCTAACTAGGAAAATCTTTTTTTGGTTTGGTTTTGGTAGTGGATAAATTTCCTGAGGCCTTATTAACGACCCTCATCTTGTCTTTCTAATTGGGAGGTCGGTTTAGGATTGGTCTTGTATTGGAAACTTATCTAATTTCTATTCTTTTTTTACAGAATGGTACTGGTGGGGTTAAAAGAGCTTAAAGGAGTGATTTTAGGACCTTTAGATAAAGGTTATATTCATCTTAGTGTTTCTCCATAGGGTGTTTTGTTCTTGCATGCATAAGGGTAATGGTTTCCTTTGAAATGGATAGGTTGTTGGTTGGTGGATAAAGAATTTGGAGTGTCCTTCTTTTTGAGGGGACCATAAATGTATATTCCATTCTATATGAGGTATTTTGATAGTATTGATTGGTGGTTGGTAGATCCTAAGCTTGAACCTAGATGCTTGATCTTGGTAAAGGGAGTATGGTACCTAAGGAATAACAATATAGGAACTGTAGAGGGTAATTTGGTAGGTCAGGAGTCTAATCATTAGATAGGTTAGCTCATAGAGCTTGCACGTATCTTTATCCCTATAGTTGCATTTTATTTCTTGCATGAAATTAATTATTAAATTCATGGTTTTGAATATAGGTTTTGGCACAACTAAAGTCTTTGACAGGACTACTTATTTAATTGATTTACCATTGATTATGATGCAATATACATGCTTTGTTTATGTTTATGAACATTGGTGGATGCATGGGAATGTTAAATAGATTTTGGGGTACTATGGATTCCCCAATTACTTGGTTCTGATCTTGGAAATTATATGCCCTCAAACTATTTTTGAAAGTGCCATTAAATATAATTTTGTCATATGGTTTGACTATTCTTGAATCTTTGCATTGCATACATAGTTAAAGGAACATGAATTTGTTTTAGTTAGATTCAAATGAATTTGAAAAAACCTTGGGTGCCATGTTTTGATTTTAAATGGTTTTGGTTTAATTGGAAACCTTGGAGTCAATTTGGTCTCATGGTTTTTGCATGTCTATGTTCGGCTCTAGGCAGCATTTGGTTAAATGAGGTTTTGGGTATAGGAAACCCAAGCATCCCTATTCTACGTCTTTGGGGATACCCATTAGAATAGAGAATTGTGTTCGTAGATATGATGGGATGAGGGTTGGTGGTTAATCTTAAATTTTTTTCTAGCGGTGGACTTCAAAGGAAGGTTGGGTTGCATATTTTAGTGATACTCTTGTCTCTCAGTTACGAGATTACTCTACTAGTATTGTATTCATTCTTATAGCACCTATGACTAAGGTTCACACTTTGTATTCACCTTGTTCCCTGGATATGAGCCTTGGCTTTGTGTTAAGCTACTCATGGTATGTGAGGTTGTGTTTTTTTTTGGTGTCCAGTCTTAAGGACTCCTCGTATTGTAAGGTTTGGTCGGGATTTTTCTTTATTATGGTCTAGATGGTTATTGTGAGGTACTTCGTGCCTATAGTGTCGTGTCTTATTTTTGGGATATTGCCTTGGGAAGCATAGATAACTCTTGTAATTCAGTTTCTTAAATGACTCTTCTTATGCTGGGATAATAGTGGTTTACTATGTATGGTGATTTGTTGAAATGGGGAATGTAGAAGCCCCAAAATGGGGGAGAGTCTAGGGTGACTACTAATAGTTAAGGCTTTGGAAAGTGAGGTAAGGTTGTTATCATGAGAAATGGTTAAGAAAGGAATAGGTGGTGGAAAATCCTTGTGGAAATAGTAGAGAGTGCTAGACCTTTTGATGAATATATCATACCACGGGTTTATAAGCGGTAGCCTTGAATGTTGTGGTTGTTAAATAACCTAATAAGTGGTGTTGGGTACTTGAGATGTCTGGTAGAGCATGGTTTTATGAATTATTTTTATGGCTTAGTAGTTGTATGATTTTGGGAGTTCAATTGTAGGCTTGGGGTTTTTGATATAGTGGTTGGACATAGTTTGCTCATGTCTTTTGCTTATGGTTTTCTTGTTATAATGGTGATGGAAGAAGAGTAGTGTTTAGGGATAGATGTAAGGAGTAGGACCCGGTGGCTTAACTTAACTCTTTTTTTATTTGGTTAGGTTTGAACAGGGAAGTCGTGGTGTATAGTTAGACTCAAGCTCTCATAGTGATGTGTCTTGGTAAATTCTAAATTTAATTGGACTTGATCTTTAGCATGAGTCCATTTATCCGGTAATCTATGTTGTATGGGGTGTGGATAGTTCTTGGTTAGTTGGTTCCTTTAGGTGGTATTTGTATCTCAAATTTCTTGTTCTTTAAGGGGGCCCTGATCAGGATCATGGAATGGTAAGTTTACCAGTTGTGAACAAAAGGTGTGTCTTTGTTAAAGGTTTCATTATGGAACTAAAAGTCCAAAAAAGTCATTAGAAATGAGGAAGGGGACATGGAGTCCAAGAGTCTGTGTTGGTTCTTTGTTTCGGGAATTTATGCGTAAGGTGTGTGCTCTTCAACACATCTTTTTGTCATCTAACTTGGTTAAAAATGAGGAATGGATCCCCTTTCATCTTTGTTTTCTAACTTAGTTAGAGGTCAAAATAGGGGTGTTGGGGTGTAAATCGTGTTTGGGTTATGTAGTGATCTTCTCACTTTGGTTATGTGTCCTTGCTTCCTATTTTGTTTGAGGAAAAGTTTGTTGGGTATTAATATGTTATCTCATGCATTTACCTTACCCTTACCCGTCATTCGAGGATGAATGATCCTAGTGGGGGAGACTTAAACACCCTAGGAATAGGACCCTTGAAAAATTTCCTTGGTTTTTGACTTACTGGACTTGGTACGACAGAAGGGTACCTATCGTACCCTTGAATACGACTTGTTGGATATATTGAGGGTTCAATCGTATGTTAGGCAGTGTTCTTTGATTGGTTACTGCCCAAGATATGACTCATCAAGGCAAAAGTCGTAGCCAAAGATACGAGTAGTGCAAGGCAAGTCGTATGGTGATGGATTCAGTTGTCTGGTGGAGTTTGCCAATGGTACGGCTGGTAGGTATGATTGAGTGTACAACTCGTACCCTTAGGTACGAGTTAGGGAGGTGTGAGTAATATAGGAACCAGTGAGTAGGGTGTTGGAATGGTCTTAGGTACGAGTTGGGGTACCACTCGTACCCTAGGATATGGATGGTAAGGGTGAGTCGTACCCTAGATCGTGGCTTGTTTTAATTTTAACTCAAGGGTTGTCCAAAAAGTTTCCACTTCAAAGACCTTATGTTTTCACATTATATAACCCTTAGTGGCCTCTCATAACACTTATTAAAAGATGGAAACACTCCAAATACTCTTTTCAAAGGGATCAAGAGTCAATTTTTTCTTGAAAATCTTCTTGTATAAGGCAAGTACTCCTTCCCTCATTGTTAGTTCCAACTAAAGGCAAGTGTATTGTGTTTTAAACATTGATTTATGCATCATGAATGGTGTTTTTCGAAATATATGTTGAGGGACTTGATGCATATGGTTTAGTATTTGCTTAAACTATGTTTTTACATGTTTTTAGTGATGGTTTGCATATGTTGGTACTTATTGGTTATGGTTTAACAAATGGGTCTTGAGTAACCCTAATTGTGATAGTTTATGCATTGGTTTTGGTCTCGGTTAAGGTATGCCCTCAACATGTTTGATATAATGCCTAAAAGAATGTTTCCACTATATTATTGAACTTTAATGGAACTCTTGCATGGTTTGGTTTGGTAATGGAACCATAAATTTATTTTTATGGTTTAAATGGTTTAAATACTATAAATGCTTTAAATGTTTGGCATGGTCAGAAATGGTTTGGAATGGGTTTAAATTGCATAAATGGTGTACATGGTTTGGAAGGATTAAATGGTAAAGCCTTGGTGGATATAAAATTAGTTATGCTTGTGGGGTACATGGGAATCCCAAAGTGGTTTAATATGGTTAATGAAAAGGTACATCAAATACCTTAAACCTATACATGGTTGGCTATGGATAGTACTTGCAAGTATAGTCAGTATGACGATACCGCTACTAATGGCCTTGGTTAATAAATGGTTAATGAAATTGTTGGTTGCTTGGTAGTGGTTTTCTGATGTGAGGTTTGGTCTTGGTGACCGTGTGCATGATGTCACACTTTATATTTGGGGGATGAACAAGTCATCCCAGGTTTTCTTCCTTGGTCGTGCGGCTTCATGCACTGGTTCCCTTTCATCAGGTGGAGATGGACCCATATAGCCCATGGGTGATTTAGGACAACAAAGTTACACAACTCAGGTAAAGGTTTTAAGGGCATGCTAAACCTGGTTCCCTTTTCCAGTATGGTTATATATATATGTATGGTTGTATGCATTATGGATTGTTTTACTTGGCTTTGTAAATGGCATTGTTTTATCCTTATCCTGAGTGCATGCTAGTGTTCACCCACTAACCCAACTTTGGGCGGCTATATACGTACAGTATGCAGTGACCGACCATTCTACTTCTTCTACTTAGTGATCGGATTCGGGGGCAGTCAATGTTGGATTGAAGTGGTGAGCTTCCATAGTTCGAAAGGCATCTATTTCATGTCATGGGTTGCTTTACATATTTCTTGTCTTTCATAGACTTTGGTTTTTCGGTATGGTTGGAGGCATGTCCCATCTAGGTACTCATTGGTTGGTCATGAGGCTTTGTATAGACAACTGTGGACTTGGTTATATACATGCATCATATTATTATAATTGGTTCTGGTTTATGGATTTTGGCATTGGTTTAGTTGGTCATTTGTTAGTTGGACTTGCTTGGGTTTGTCACGGATATAGACTAATCCCAAAGTCACCACATGGTTGGATACGCTATCTTGTTATATGTTCGGATTTCAGCTGACTCAAGGTATGCATTTGGTGGTTGGCTTGGGTAATGGGGGAAGTTCTCGGTCCTGGTTGGGCTAGGGATTTCCCATTACGACAAGGCCCTGCTTCGGATCGTGTCACTAACCACTAACGAAATCCATGGTAATCCACTTCTATTTCCACTCGAGAATGGGCTACCTCTGAGTCAATCCACCTGGTCGCTAATGCTCGGCCTTTACCTACTGAAAACACGGTCAACGAGCTTCAAAGTCTGCCACATCTTTCTTCATACCACTCTACCAATAATGTTGCATCAAATCTCTATACAACTTGGTTGTGCCGGGATGAATGAAATATCTAGAGTTGTGAGCCTCATGAAAAATCAACTGAATCAGGTCATCGATACTCAATACACAAATGCGACCATCAAGTACGAACTACATGAAACTGACCATTCCTGCCACCTGGCTGGTCACCTGACCGACCTCTTGCCCTTCCTGCCTGATGACCTCCTAGAGTACTCTAAAACCACCCCTGCGACCATGAGAACCTCCTCTGGCTGAGGGATGAACTACTCTTGTAGGGGAAAAACTCTTAAATGAAGCAACAATCACCCCCAGAAGAGGGTACTCTCGAGAATAGTGACCAAAACCCCTACAGCTATAATATAAACCAAAAGCAGAACCAGAGCCAATCAATTTGACTGACCCTGAGTAACCACAACGAATAGAATAACTAGAAGATGAATCCCTCGAATACTGACCGCCACCCTGACCAGGTCAGTCTCTGGCACTAGACTAATATCCATTAGTAATCTAAAAAGCTGCCTGAACAGGTCGACTAGGCTTACTCTGAGGTTGATAGGATGGATATATAGAATACCCACCATGAGGACTACTACCCCTAAATTGGGAACTACTATGGCTCCTAGTAAAACTACCATGATTCTAGGACTCTTATCATTACCTCCTTGGGCCTCATAATGCATCTCCTTCATCACCCAAGCGTGATCAAAACACTCATCAAAAGACCTATCCGCAACAACCAAACTCTGAGTATACATACAAATAGGAAGTCTCAACCCTCTAATAAAGCAATTAACTCTCTCACACTCAATATCTAGAATAGAAGTTGCATGCCTAGCCAACTCATAAAAATGAGCCTCATACTCCGCAATTGTTATGGAGCCCTGCTCCAAACTAGAGAAATAGTCCCTCAAATGGTCTCTAAGTCTATGAGGCATGTACTTCTCCAAGAACAACTCAGAGACTATCCCATTCCATTGTCGAGAGACTTTAATATAATTACAAGTAAAGGGAGAAGATCCAGCTGGTCTAGAATCCATAAAAACTTTACATCACTGTCGAGCAGCCAAGTCCAACTGAAATACAGTGTAAACCACACGAGTTTCAACAAGGCCCAAATTACGGAGCCTAGACTTAAAAGTAATCAAAAACTCATATGCATCCTTGCTCAGAGCACCAGAAAACCTAGGCGGAGCCAATCTCAAGAATATACCACACATCTTGTGCTCCTCAAAAGTCTTATCAGGCTGAAAAACTATCGAATGAGAAACTACCGGTGTAGGAGGAACCTCAACTCTATAACCTGTAGATACAGGTTATGCCCCCACCTCCGTACCACTCCAATCTATAGACTGAGTACCATCAGATGGCATATCACTAACTATCCCCATAAGCTAAACCACCACATCTCTAATCACCAAAAAAAAAAAACCTTGGTGGAGCCTAGGCTGGTCCTTTGGCCCACCACTGGCTATGGCAGAAGAACCTCTGGCTCAAGAGAAGGAATAGGACCTAGGGAAAGCATCCTATCTGACCCTATTTGCGGACACATCACGCAATTTTCCAAAACTCTTGGTTGTTCACGAACAACAGTAGGAGCCCGAAGCTTGGGACCCTCATCTCGTGTAACAGATGCACGTTTCCTAGCCATCTGCGAAAGAGTTAAGTCAAGTGAATGTTCTATAAACAAACTCAGACTCTTAGTACGATATGTGTGAAAGAAGTGAAGAACTCCTAAGAATATCTCATAGCCTCTCAAAGATAGGAAATTGATGTTATCGTTCTGAACTGCAGGACTTTACTAAACACTTGCTCTTGTACCAATAATACCGATGAAACCTGGATCAAATACCAATTTGTAATGACCCAATTTTTGAGACATTATGGAACCTACTAAATCCCACTATTAGGTAAGCCAAACCATAACTAGGAGCTAACACAATAGGTTAATTCTGTAGAAAATGTCCAACATAGGGGAAATTTAAAGAACACCATATATAAGTAATAAAGGTTCTAGATAAAATAAATTGACAATAAAAGATACCAATCCTACGACCTGGTAGAGCCAGTACAAGAGCATCTAATAGTATCAATACAACTCAAAGTTTAGAAAAGTCAATACATTTATCTCAAATCAAAAGACTAAATATAAAATATAGTGGTAAATGGAAGACTTAAACTCTAAAAGCTCACTCTATCTCTGAAAATCAGTTACCATACAAACAATGATAAATAGTGACAGCTAGTACTCGAATCTACACAAAAAAGGTATAGAAGTATAGAATGAGTATCAAAACAATGAGTACTCAGTAGGCATCGTTGGCCAACTGAGCTAAACAATGATATAAGTATGATAAATGCAAAATAACATAACTAAGTCAAGGTACATAATTTAACCTGAATCACCTCCATTACCGCTGTACAAAATAAGAAAACAACCAAAATAATATCATATCATAACATGATATCATACAAGCAATCACAAGCTACAAAATTAGCTTCCATATGCTAATTGGTTCAGAAAAGTAAAAAACTCATAACAGCCTCCCATACGACTGGAGAGTAGACTCAAGAGAAAAGTAAAGAAATCAACCAACATTGTAGCTGACTTTCATTGGCATTTAACCATCATTCCATAATTTACTAACATTTCTCAACTTAACCACATTCCATAATGTTACCATCATTTAACAGATTTACTATTAATACTCAAAAATCCCCATTCATTAGCCATCCATCTATTATTAACTATTCCATTTAATCACTAGTCATTAATTATCAACTAACCATCATTTGTCAACTATCCATTTTACCATAAGAGTCCAATTTATGTTGTGCTACGTCATAGCCATTCCCTTATGTTACCAACTTAGCATATTGTCACTTCCAATCTCACACCTCAATATTGTAAAGAATAAGGATTATATCATCATAGCATAATATGCATAGCTAGACTCGAACTGCTAAATATAATCAATAGCCAGACTTGAGCAAGTAAATATTCATTATCTAAATTCAAATCGGTAAATAATCAATATCCAGACTCAAACCAGTAAATAATATCCCATATAGTCATAATCATACTCCAAACTCGAACTGGTAAATATATCAATATAGTCATAATCATCCTCCAGGCTCAAAACGGGTATATAATTAATAGAATAAAATTTCTCCAGACTCAAATTAGATATATATGTAATCAACATCATGGATAGCATCATCAATAACATAAATAGTAGCATAATCAAAAGGCGTCAACCCTCACCTTAATCAATGTAGCCGTCAAGCATCAACATTTCTCCATGTTTCCTCAATACACATTTCCAATAGTAAAGTATGATTAAACAATTTTGCTAAAGCTAACATGTGTCATAGCCTAACATTATTTAAGAGTCCATTTTTAATCGGCGAGTTCCATTTTAGGAAAATTTCTACCCGAACTAGGCTCAAGGTATCTAATATCAACTTTTGGATGTTAACAAGCCTCAATTTGTCCTAAGATAGAAAATTCACTTATATGAACAACTAGGTCAATTAAGACTAATTTGAGTTATCCAAGTCATTCACATTCTAGACATGAGTAATGAAGTCCAATTCATCTAAGGCATAAGGAAACAAGCTAAGTATTTCAACTCTACGATTTCAATTTAGCCTAAGCGGTCCAACTAACTAAAGTCTTGAATTTTGTCAAGCCAACATTTAAAACCAATCCCAAATCTAACATAATAACATAAGAATACTATGAGATATCTCAATCAAACATGGAATAAACCTAGCCTACCACACGCTGAAGAAACTCAGCGAACCACTAAACCTTCCCGTTTCCCTTTCGAGAAGCCTTCTCAAGATGCCACGCTATTAAAAATACATTCTACTCATCAATATGTGAAAATCAATACTTATATTACACCATTGTAGTTTGGGTCTAGAAAATACCTTAAAACCCCCATGTAGGCCCCACTTATGAAAATTACATTTTTCAAAACCAACCCAACATGCTATCAAGCTCAAGAATTCATTACCCTCATCAATGGGTAAAAACCAAGCTAAACTGGGGTTAAAAATCAAGCCCTAAGGATTTTGGGGTGTTTTTGCAAATAATCAAGAAATTTCACAGAGAAAAGGGTGAATTCTTACCTTAAGTTGGACCGGAAATTAAATGCTAGACATGCCTCCTAATCACCAAAAACTTCAAATTTAAGCTAGCACATTATTTTAGGGTTTATCTCTCAAAGACAAGATGAAAAATACCCAAAATCATGGAAAAGGGCTCAAATTATACCTAGTCTAGGGCCTCGATTGTTACTTTTGCAACCAGCAGGTGTGCGGTCACATTAAATTATGGTCTGCATGACTTGTTGCGATCATCAGACATATGTGCCATCGTACCACCGCTATCGTGACCCAAGGATGGCAATCTCGGCTGCATCAGTTGATAGTTGAAAACTTTGAATTCTTCCAAGTCTATCGGGATTCATTCGGCATCCCGTATATACAAATGAACTATGTAACCAACCACACTAAAAATAATGTGTCGAACATGATGGCGCACTTGGATTTTCCATCCGATTGTGTTTCTACCAAATATGGGTCCCATATTTCCCACACCTATAATTTATTTTCTCAACATTCCAATCAATAGGTCAAAAAAAGCTTGGGTGCCTCGAAACTCAAACCGAAGGTCTACCTAGCCTAAAATTGACATTCTGGAGCTTTCGGAGTCAAAATTTCCATGAGAACATTTTACTAAAGTTTTTTCTCGATGTCCATTTAGAACCAGCAAAGACATCAAAATAGGGAATTGGCTCTGAATATCTAACAAACTGCCCAATAACAAAACTATCAGTCGCAACAAGTCATAAATGACTTGGGGCAGCTATGGAAAATCTCTAACAACAAAATTAAGTGGAAATATGGAAAATGATCTAAAGGTTTGTTATATTTCTCTGGAAATATGGACCTCAAATAAAAGGGTCCATAAGGGACTCCATAAGGGACTTACGATATCAGTATACAATGGTTGGTCCAAAAATAGGACTTCAAATAACTATAATAATCAATCTACTCTTTCCAGTACCATATATATATATATATATATATATATATATATATACATATATATTTATAAGTGCAAAGACTCAAACCATGACTAAAAAGTGTAAATCTATAAATCCATTACCGGAGATCGTTGTTGGGACTAAATCTCCATAATAGTGTAGAAAGGGTCGAACTCTCTCTTGACTGAAGTAAAAAGTAGTGGAATAGTAATGGACTAGAAGAAATCTCTATCTAGTTTCCAGAATATCACCCTCAGTTTCACATCTCATAATTCATTCAATAAGGTAGTACGTTTGTCATTATAGAAGAAATCTATTTTTAAAAGATAAATATGGGAATAAATCCCTTTTAGAAATAGTAGTAAAATTAAGGATTTGGTTGTAATCATACCAGTAATTAAATGATAATGCAGCTAAATTATGCATGGCATCACTAGTATCCAAGCAATACAACCATAAATGTCTTAAAATCACAACCACCCCTCATAAGGGAAAGAGTACTAACTTGGTTCTCAACTGGTATCATAATCATGGCCTCCGACCTATAATATAATTTTCAATATAATATTAACACCATAACACAGAGACTAAGGTAAACTAGGGTATACAGCTACTACAAGTGTCTAAACAGGAAATATTACCCTAAACACTATGTAATATGATAAGACTTATGCTAAAAGATTCCTTATTCTAATCTATAGTTACTTAAGCCCATCAAGTATAATAGGATTTTACAGCCTTAAAAGGTATTCTAGGCTAAGTTTTGGGTCACCTTTATATCCTAAATTATCTAAATAGGTTAGGTCCTGCTATACTATTCATAAGCATATCCTGTCATCCCTACCTAGTGTGAAATCTATACTATACACAATCTCATAGAGAAAAGTAGATCGAAGCCAATCTCACTATCGAACCATATTCTTGAACATCCATAATTTGTGTGTCCTTGTTCCATGATCCTGAAATGATGTTACACTATCAAAAGAGTAATTTATATGATAATAGAAGTAAAATGATACCCATATTGATTTCTAAAACTACAGGCCCAAAACTGGGTCAATAATCGGCATATGGGGACGACAATTAGAATTCCAAAATTAAATCCATTAGGATATCCCTCAAAGGACAAGGAACGTAGGATCAAAAGTTGAGCACAAATGGACTATAATTAGAGGCTCAAATTAGCCTCGAGAGATAGCTAAAATTTAATAAAAAAACATGAACTAAATGAAGGGGTTTAGGTCGGAGACTTACAAGGAAATTAGTGAGAAACGATCACCTCAATACCCTCAACTTCAACTTATGATTTTACACTTTTCTGTCTTCTCCAAGCTTTAGGGTTCAATAATGGCATAAAATAGAGAGAAAGTAGTAATTAAATCGAGACAGACGGGATTACATACTGCCATGGATTTGGCTTTTGCAAAAGTGGAGGCCAAGGTTGTAAATGCGACGACCACGATTAATACCCTTTGAGAAAGTAGCCAAAGTGTCGTGAATGTTATCTAAAAGGAACTTACCCTCACAAAAATGGGATCTCAATCAAGAAGAAAGAGAAAAAATTGAGTTATCAACCCTTCATTGCAAATGCTATGGGAGGCTTGAAATCGCGAAGGTCATTGACTTGACCTTTTTCAAACATGGTCAACTCCCCGTGAATGCGAAGAAGAAGGATGCCTTGAACCAGATGTTGAACACCATGACTTTCACCAAGTCCACTAAGACTTCGATCGGGGGTTCAGGATTCTTTACTAATCCCGACAGCATAAATAAACTACACGAACATACCAAATTTGACATTTTGGACTCAATGGAACCATTAAAACTTTCATCCGAGATTATTTTAATTAAATGTAGATCCCACACCTATAGTTCTATTTTAATCAAATTTTACTCAATAGCCCAAAATGAGTCTTGAAGCCTCGGAACCTTAACCAAGGTAGCCTAAAATCAACCTTCCGAAGCTGATGGCATTGTTGGGTTTCTCATCTGCGGTCATTTACTAGAAGTTTGGTCATAGACTAGTCCCTTAATAGTCTAAGCTCAAAAATAAGGAAGTGACCCTAAAATCCAAATGAACTATTAGATAACTGAGCCGAAAGTTCCCACTAGTCATAAATGACCTATAGCCTCTATAAAAAGGCATATGCCAAAAACATGCAAAAATAGAGAAAATGACTTAGAGGATCATTACAATATCCACTACTTAATTTAATTGATAAGAAGAGACTGAAAGTTCAAAAGGATTAGTATTAGGCCCACATGCTCTGAGCAGGACTCCCTAGATAACCTCTAAGAAGAAATAATTCTTTTAAGGGATTTCACCTAAGGTATCCCTTTCTCACCAACTTTTTTACTTCACTTCTCAAATGGACACAAAATTAACTTAAATAAATAACTGGTCTCTAACGGAACGGAGAACGACCGATGCATGCTAATGCAAAACACAATACACTGATATCCCATAGATACAAGCATAACTAGGTTTAAAATCAACCAAGCTTTAGACAATCCAAAGCATGAATCATACATTTATTCATGCAACCAACTCCAAATCCCAAATACAACATTCCTTTGCCATTCCAAACTTGATATCTATACTGAATTATACAAAATGTCATCCCAGTCCTGCCCGCTCAATCACATCATATTGACCTCGAAGAACTAAAGTTGATTCACTAAAAATCCAAAATGGAAAGCATAAGAATAAGCCTATAAGGTGCTACCTGGACACACAAATAAAGATGATCAAATATCGTGTTCTCTAGATAAAGCTTCAACTGGTTCAGATGACCCTTGAACTTTATAATAATGAATACCAAACATAATCTCTCAGAGATGAATGATCCAATCTAGAATGCCCAATCTACTGTGGGTGAAACCATGCCAAGTACAACTTAATCACACTTCTTCGGCTAAACCAACAATCCAACATTCTGACAAAAACTAAGAACCAAGGTCAAGAGCAATAAAAGAAAATTTTTGTGCTAACGGACTATCCCTCGAGCTTGTTTCGAGCATAATCCATCTGAATTGAAGAAAGATGAGCCGATAGATAATAGTAGGCCTAGTCAACTTGCCAATAAATTCCAACTTAAATAAAAACCTTGAAGCAGGTTGCCCCAGTTAAGCAATCCATATCTATAATCTCAACACAAAAGCTGAACTACTCGTCCTCAATTAACAAAACTAATCTTTTTGTGAGCAAGCATCCACATACAAAAATTCATTACGAATCCAAAGATGTCATTCAAAAGAGTCAAAAATCACAATTGGAGTCAATAAATCTTCAAGAAGATCAAATACCCAAAATTAATTTCATTATCAAAAATCAACCTTATGCCTCAAACCAATATCACCTTCAGAGACTAAGCATATATCCAGCAGCTCTGGCAAAGGCTTTTACTAAAAAGTAACCAAAGACAAAACCACAAATAAAGCTAACATATGCAAAAGATACTAGCAATCAAATGCATATGTAATGGAGGGAATAATGCATCTAGGCATAACCAAGGCTACCAAGATTGCGAAGAGTACTAAGGATAGCACAAACTTAAGAAACTCAAAGAAATCAAACCTTAGTCGTAGTTTGGTCAATCCAATACTCAATCTATTACAATGAATGCCCATAAGTATATATTACCAAGGAGAATCACTACACAAAGCTACATTAGGCTGAATAGATGTCAAAATGACAATTTTTAAAACTTGCTAATTTACACCCATTTTAGCTTGGTTGAACCATGAACCATATAGTAGAAAGAATAGAGTACCCAACTCACTATCAATATCAAGATCAAGACCACAACCATGCAATGGACTATCCAAATCAGAAGAACTAATATCAAATTTATCACCCTTAGAAATGGGCTATAGAAAAGATAGTCAATGTTAAAATCTTAGAAATCTAGAAAAGCAAGACTTAGATTTTTCCACATCAAAAATAGAAAATAGTACCAAATTGCCAACTCTAGAATCACAACAAGCCATAGAAGACCAACCTATCTTTCACTCCCTCTCGACAATTGATCTGACCTTTCCAATAAAAGGGAAACAACCAACTATACCTTACTAAACAAAAGAGAATCAATCAATATAGTTAGCCATCTAGGCGAACTAATATGAATTGCAGAGAAGGGGTTTCTAACTAGATAATATTAGTTTATCCATCTATGTAGTAAGAATCAATAACAACCAAAATAATAACTGTAGAAATAACAGCATAAGGTGCAGGAGGCACAAAAAATTAAAACATAAACAATACTACTCTAAGGTCGTAACAAGGCCATAATGCCAAAGAAAAAGGACTTTAACCCAAATGTTATACCCTAAGGAAAAATATGATACCGATCCACTCAATCAACTACTAAAAGAAATGATCTATGAGGGTAGTCATATATGCATAAAGATCTACACATAGTCCACAATAGCTAATATGACAACATACAGGCGTAAAGTCACTAATTGGTATGAAGACCCTAACTCAATTCAAATAGAAATCAAAAAATAGTAAATCAAAATAAACTTATATCGATGAACTCCAAAGTCATAGTACTGAGGTTCTTAAAGGAGTACAACTCTAAGCATGTCTAAACCCAGACTGAGCATCTAAATCACTAACTGAGACACAAA
The DNA here is from genome assembly GCA_030864215.1 of Capsicum pubescens. NCBI lineage: Eukaryota > Viridiplantae > Streptophyta > Magnoliopsida > Solanales > Solanaceae > Capsicum > Capsicum pubescens. Next base: position 104,541,077 of record CM061538.1, read on the forward strand.
GTGCACTACCACTATTTGAAAGTGCCACAACTATATAAAACTAATTGAGATGAGAAGAATGACTAATAATCCCAAATTAGGAACACTCTATGGACTAGTGACCAGTCTCTATAAAATCATAACAAACCCATGAAGCTCTAACCTAGAGAGAAATATAAGTCGTCTCTATCTAGCCGACCAATTGATGCCTAAGGCATTTCTACATGAGTGTTCATTCTCTAAATAATTATAACATACATTAGGAGCTCTACGATACAAAGGAAAATGTGTTGACCATATCTGAACAACCAACTCATACCTAGGGAATATCCTAGACCAATGGCTAATCTCTCCATTATTAAATCATGCTTGTTAGACTCTTTGATAACTACACTTGTTGACCCTGAATGGATGCCATAGACTAAAGATCTACACAGGATACTCCTTAATGTCAGATGAGAACTCTGCCGATTGTGACAACCATAACTGATTAATGGGCCGCCTATAGCCTAAGATTCTACCTCAATAGAAATAACAAGCTACAAGTAATGTAGATCCCTATTAGGGGGATCCCTACTCCTATATAGAATGACAATAACACTATACAAATAACATGGACTTTTTAATGCTACCTCTACATGCCTTAATACATGCCCTCTCTGTAGCCCTCGCATAATTAATAACCTAAAGGAAAGAAGACATAGTTGCTATCAAATGCTCTGATGTCAACCAAAGTGGCAAGGATAACTCTGTGATAAATTTATGCACCATCTCATACCCTGAAGGATATAGTATAGGGGTATGTTTGACCAAGTCTTTGACATTTTTGGGGTGAATTTAAGCTAGGTAAAAGTACAGGGTGTTACAACATCTCCCCCTTGGGAACATTCGTCCTCAAATGAGACTAATTAAGCTGAGGATTGCTGTTAGACTAAGTTTATACGTTGGAAATGCATATCTGATGCATAGAGAACATGACTAAACTGATCAATGAAGTCCTGACTAAATATGCAATGATAACTGATTGTAAGATTGTGGCTGTAACTAAATATGGAACTGAGTAGATGTAAGGATGACTATTACCTTAAGCGGAGAACACTGACAAGCCTAAGACCATTTACTGAACATGTATGAATGGGAACAGGAGAACATGAATGTGTATGAAACGTGATACACAAACTAAATAACGTGAACTGAAATAAGCCCTTGAGTACATAGCTTACAACTGAGATTGGAACTAGAGGGTCAACTATGAGGACCCATTACTCCAACTGGATTCATTACGTGAAGAGAAAATGGAAGGTTTAGATCATGATAGCTCAGGGGTTATAGTGCATCTCCCCCTTGGGACAGTATGTCCCTCGAGAATGCTGACTTAGCTGAGATACTAAGGAAAGGCATAAGGAGATGCACGGGGCACCTATTAACTGAATTGTGACAATATCCGTGATCTTAAACTAGGGCATGATACATGAACTGGGCTAAATCCACAACTACTAGGATGTTCCATTTTGGGATAGGATGACTATATGGAAGGATAGGAAACCATCTAAATTTGTCCACCTGACTGCTAAACTGAATTGTTGGCTTTATGAACTAACTTATACTATCTTGTCTAAGATTGATGAACTCTAACACTTTGGTTTCTCTCAGCTCTAAGGTAAAGAATCTATCTAGGAAGGCCGTAGAAAACTCTTCCAACTCTATGGGCTCTGCTTTTGTACCTTTGTCTACCTTCTACTGCTTAAACCATGTATGGAATACATCTTGTTGCTGATAGGCGGATAACTCGGCACTTTTACTAGAAGTCCCTCCCATGATATTTGTGACTTTCTGAACCTGATCGAGGAACATCTGTGGTTCTTCTTCTGACTTAGATCCTATAAAGGAAGGAGGATTTATTTGGGTAAAGTCTTAAATTTTCGTTGCAGCAGTATTAGCCACAGGGTTATCCAAACCAGCAGCTGGTCGTTCATTCTAGGCTGTGACTAAATTGGCTAGAGTAGTGAATGTAGCTCTAAATTTTGTATAAGAGATGTTCTCATCTAGGGGATCTACCTGAACAGGCTGAGGTGCTGACTGATTTCCGATTCTTCTTTTGTTAGTCCTTTTGGGAGGCATGTTCTGTAAAGAAAAAGAAGACGCATGATTAGACTGAGAGTGTAACTTGAGCTCATGCTCACTCGCACGACATGAATACTAAAAGAAGGTAAACTTTTCCTAAAACATCTCATAGCCTCCTATCCATAAGTATGGTGCACTACACACCCATGCACAAGACTCTACTAGATACGACTTTTAGAATTCTTAGGATACTATTAAACCTTAGGCTCTGATACCAAGTTTGTAATGACCCTAGACTACCTCCTAGTGATCATACGGTGCTTACGACCCTGAAGGACCACAAGCCAACCCATGAATGATATCTTCTGTGAGCACTGAATAATAATACTATAATTAATGTGAAAAAATAAGCTGAAAATCCATAAGGTTCAAAATATCTGAAATAATGATAAAATATAACATCCGTAAAACTGAATACTATCTGAAAATCTAGTCTAAAAAGCCTTTAACTGAATCTGTCTGAAAGTGGAGTTGATGGGAGAATTCCCTGACTAACTCAATCTAATGAACTACTACATCTACTAAAATATGAAATAATAGAATATCCTCAAATGATGAGGACTCACTGGTAAATCTACTGCTGCTGGACGAATCTAAATCTACTATGCATGGTCGGGAACCGAAGCGTCCAAACCTATGATATGAAACAGCATAGCCCAGGAAAGTATGCATCAGTACCTACGAATATACTGGTATGCTAGATGAGTTAAGGTTGAATACAAGGGTTCATACGCATGAACAGTAACTGACTAAATGATATAGAGTAATTGAATATGAGATTACATGGATAACTAAAACTATTATAAATACAGAATATGTAATACTGTGCATATATGTATACTATAATTAAGATTTTCTAAAGCTAAGTACTGAATTTTGATAACTGAGTAATTGATAGCTGAAGTTGCTGATAACTAATTTATTGCTACTGATTTATTGTGTCTGATAGTCGTGATTCTGTAAAACTAAACTGAGTTCTAAATTGAAGACTGAAACTGTAAGAGGTTATCATCTAAATGACATGCCACAATCTGAGCTAATCGAGGTCCAACTTGTAACCCCAATTGGAAGGGTGTTCGCACCATTCCATGGGTACTAACAACTTGTAAAGTTAGTCCTAACTAACGGGTGACCCTTGAGATCACTACGAAACTAGCGGGTGATCCCTAAGTATGTCAGTCCTATCTAATGGGTGACATCACTTAACTTACGCTGGCTACGTAGTTCTGGAACTTAGGGATTGCTTCTAGGGACCTAGTCCTAGCTAACGAGTGAGACCCCATCCCTTGGCTCACTGGATGCTGAATCCTACTCCCAACTACAAGATATTGATCTGATCATACTGGACTGGACTAGACTAATATAGAGTTTACTGAGTTTTCCTAAGTTCTGTAACTGACTAAGTTCTACTGAGTTTTGTAACTGACTAAGAGTAATACTGGTTATGACAAGACTGATACTATCCTACCACTGATACTGGCTCTAGGTAAACAGCTAAATTATCGGGTATTAAATACCCCCAGGACTCGATAACATGAAAATTAAATCAAAGCATCATCTTGAATAACATAACAACGTTCACTTGGTAATAATTTATTCATAGAGACATTTCATCAAACACTTGTAACGCAATAACTTGTGCATGGATGGGGAATACATGTTAGCATGCTATAATGGCATTATTTCATTCTTACAGACAGTTTATCAAACATATAAGATGCATACTTGGTTCATTAAATCATAAACACTTAGGGTTAACATGGTTATAATAATCAACTTGCAAATTGAAGGGTTTATCATGAATATCATGTAATTCAACACATACTAGAATCAATTCTTGGAACTTGTAATCTAAATCATGGATTAAAACTCAAACAATATCATGAACATAAATTCAATCTAATTCAAACATGAAAATCATAAATCTGAGATCTTTTATATTTAAAAAATGGATTCTTGGACTCTATGGGTGAAAGGAACCCATAGATGAATACCTAACATACCTTGGAAGATTCTTTCTTGAAGGTTCTTGGAAGAAATCCTTAGACTTGTTCTTGATTTCTTGAACTAGGGTTTTTGCCTCTTTGAGAGAGAATGCTTTTTTAATTTGGGGATGAATTGAATAATGAGTAGCTAAGGACGTTTTTAGGGATTAAATCCCCGTATCGAGGCATAATAAAATCGTGTGAAAGGACTATTTTAACCCTGGGCATCCTTTTAATTTTTCATTAAAATTTTTCAAACTGGGCACCTGGCTTGATGCGCCACTATCGTATCGTGAAACTGGAAAGTGGACAACTGGTAAATGGGTTAATAGCGCGATGCAGCACCATCGCGGTGCCTCACTAGTTGCGAATTTTTCCTTTAGCGCGACGCGCTATAATCGCGGAGTCATACTGAAAAGTGATAATTGGGAAAAAGTTTAGTAGCGTGACATGGTGGTATCACGTTGCCTCACTGAAAAATGACAAATTCCGTTTGGAATGCCTCCGCGGCGCTCTAGAGTATGAGGTGGTACACTTTCTTACTAAAATGGCTCTAACTCTTTGCCCGGGTGTCGGATTTGTGCGAATTTGGTATCGATGGAAAGCTTATTCAATTTACCACACAATGTAAAGTCAAAATATTGAAAATTCCACATGTATAAAAGTGTATTCATCTTTAAAGCATGTCTTTGATATTTTTGGGGTAAATTTAAGCTAGGTAAAAGTACGGGGTGTTACAACATATCCCGCTTGGGAACATTCATCCTCAAATGAGACTGATTAAGCTAAGGACTGCTGATTGACTGAGTTTATATGCTGGACATGCATATCTAATGCATGGAATACATGACTGAACTGATCAATGAAGTCCAGACTGAATATGCAACGATAACTAATAATAAGATTGTGGTTGTAACTGAACATTGATCTGAGTAGATCTAAGGAAGACTGTTACCTTAAGATGAGAACACTGATAGGCCTAAGATCATTTACTGAACATGTATGAATGGGAACATAAGAACATGAATGAGTTAGAAACGTGATACACGAACAGAAAAGTGTATTCATCTTTAAAGCAAGTCTTTGACATTTTTGGGACGAATTTAAGCAAGGTAAAAGTACGAGGTGTTACAACAATATATATTTTCATCAAAAAAATCCCATGATGCATACTTTTCGAAAACAATATCGAATACTTTATTAAAAAACATAATTGGCCATCTTTAATCTTGATTAAACATTTAAACTTATGCCCAAGGATTTTAGATTAGTCCCACATACACATTAAATATATACTATTTTATTTTATAGAAAATATATAGACATATATGTAGAATATGTACTACATAAAATACCACTAGAAATAATATACATACAATATATATACACTATATATATATATATATATATATATATACTCCTTTAGAAAACATATAGACATGTATACGTTAAATATATACAACTTTAGAGTCTATAGAAAATATATACACATATAACATATATACATTAGACATTATACTACATTACAAATATATACACATTAAATATATAATATTTTAGTTTATAGAAAATATAAAGACATATATGTAGACTATATACTACTTAAAATACCACTTGAAACAATATACATACAACATATATACACTATATATATATACTATTTTATAAAACATATTGACATGTATACGTTAAATATATACTACTTTAGAGTCTATAGAAAATATATACACATATATGTAGAATATATACTGCTTTAAATACTACTTGTGTATATATTTAGAATATATGTTCATATATATTTGTTATGTTTATTACTTAGTGTAAAATTTGATAGTAATAAATTAAAAGTACTTAATTCAAACTAGAAATTCAATTTAAATGAAAAAAAATTACAAAGTAAGGACTGAATGAATGTTGTATTTTATCGATTGTAAAATGATCCAAAACTAATAATTTACATGAATGAAAATTCTATAAATTTTGCATCATTTTTTTCAACTCGTGCATGTTAATATTAACGGAAACTATCATAGGATAGTCAAAATGAATAGGGGAAAAACCATGCATTGGACTTGATTGTGTTGAGTTCTCCTCTGAAGTCATAATTTCTTCAAGATTTTGTTCGTCTTTCGGCTCCACCTCCATTCCTTGATTTCTTCGTTCGACTCTAATCCAATCTCTAAGAAAAACTAGAACATTCATAACATTGCTTCCTAATGAGTGTTGGTTCTCTCCAAGCTGTTGTCGTTCCTGACTAAAAGCACTCTCTGATGCAACGGTTGACATTAGAACATTCAATATATCTCTAGCTAATCTTGAAAGCACAGGATATTGTCTTTTATTATTATTCCACCAATCCAACGCGTTGATACTTGTTCTACGATCCTCTATCAGCTGTCGAAGATAATACTTAAGCTCTTCCCGAGAAGTTGTTGTGTATGTTGAAGTCGTAACCCTGTTCCAAACATTTAAATCATAAAAGCAATCAGAAAAACCACTATATGTCGGACTTTTAGAAAATGATGCCTCCTCCAGATCTTGATGAGCGATAGTTGGAGTGATATTTGTAGGTACAGCTACATCAAGTAAATCGGCATAATGGTTATATAATGCTTCTATGTAAATGTTCGTATCACTCTTAGCCGTAGACAAATTTAGTTTTTCTTCAGGATCTATCTCTAAGGAAGTATAAATAATAGAACTAAAGTCACACATAGTATTATATTTCATACATGGATTTAGTATAGCACCAACCAAGTAAATTGAGGGAAATAGATAAAATTATTTTTTAAATTTAGCAATCATAGCACTAACAACTTCTTTGTGACCTTCTCTATTCTTATATTCTTTCAGCAAACAAGAAATGTCGGCTAAATAAGCTAAAATATTGCGAACAGTAAGATAATAAGCACCGAAAAATGCAACCGTAGCTATATAAAAAATTTCCAAAAATATAATAAGATCATCAATTACAGCCCAATCAGAATCATGTAGCATACACTCAGGAAAAGAACCAGAATATTGATTGAAAGTCATTGCAATAGAAACTTTATAAGCAAGACCAGTTTTTAAATAAGTATAAGTAGCATTCCATCTAGTATCACATTTTTCAGGCATTAATATAAGTCTAAGTCCATTTTATTCATATTTAACTTTAAATTCGCTCACTCTTTTTCTTCGATTATTTCCTTGAATAAAGCCAACAGCAAGCCAGACCTTTTCAATATAAAGATTAAAAAATTCAAGACCATCTTTTACAATTAAATTATATATATGATAAGCAAACTTAACATAAAATATTTCATGTAGCGACAAAGAAAAGTCTACTTTTAACTTGTCAATAGCAGCCTTGTTGTTAGATGCATTATCAAAAGAAATACATAAAAATTTTCTTTCAATACCATAATATTCTGCAACTTTAGTAATAGATTCAGAAATAAACCTTTCAGTATGTCTATGATCTTCATCATACAAAAAAGTTAGAATACATTTTTGCATAACATAATTATTATCTATTCAGTGACAAGTAATGGTTAGATAATCATTTTTATTAACAACACGACCAAGATCAGAAATTAGAGCAATTCTACATTAAATATTTTTTAATAATATAGATAACTAATAAAAATATTGTGCATGGAGTCTAAAAATATCGGCCCGACAAGTACTTCTAGGAATACCATTAAACATAGGATTATAAATTGCTTGAATATAATGAATAAAAATATCCGAAGAAGCAAAAGTGAAAGAAAAATAACCCACAGCTATTATTTTTGCTAATTCTTTTCGGTCCTTCATTATATTATAGTTCTTAATTAATTGACCGGTTGTTGGATTCAATCTGGTTTGTGCTGGCCCACCAACAGCCTCACCACATTGCGTAATAAGTAACTATCTTGCGTGATTTTCTCTTATATGTCTCATCAATGAACCCGTACCGCCTTGATTGCCTCCTCTTTTATGCTCATATACAATTTCACAAATATTGCATTGCACTTTAGTTTCTCTTTCTATTTTCGTAAAAAATTTCTATGCAATACTAGTTCTTTTACGAGCTCTTGGGCACGGGAAGGACGGGGAGAAAGATTAACCGATTCAAATCTAACTTTAGCATTTCCTACTGCGGGTGTCTCACTAATATTTTTATCATGTTCATCTAAATTAACCGCATCTACTTCATTTTCTTTTTCTATATCATAATTTTCCTGAGTTTCTGCATAATTCATATCGTGAGCATCTACACCTATTTCTTCCTCAAAAAGTTGACTAATCGGTACCGGAGGCATGCGGGTATATCTAGTTCTTGAACTACCTCTACTAGAACCGCCACCAATTCATTTTTTACTACCACTATCACTTTCGGGATAATTTTTTTTGATATTTTTACCGAGCTTTCTTAATTTATTCATATTATAAATCAAACTAAAAAATATTCAAAATACACAAAAATAATAAAAATAATAAAAATAAATATTCAATAATTAATTAAAAATTAAAAGTAAGAGATGAAACGACAATATTAAATTTTGAAAGTATCCGAAAGTTGCGACTTTAGAAAATTTTCACTTATATTTGTAATCACAAAATTAAAAAATAAAATTGAGAACTTTAAGAGATAATTAGAATATTTGAGAAAGATTGAAAGAACGAGAGAATAAGATTTGTGTGGAAAATGATTTGAAAATGTAGGGTATTTATAGAAAAAATTTTGAATTTAATTTATTTTAATAAAAATGCAATTTTGGCCAAATGGTCGTTGGATCCAAACAACATTATAGTCATTGGACCCAAACAACATTATAGTCATTGGGCCAATGGTCCATTTGACCGTTGGAAGCCTAGTCAGCAACAACAATAATATAAAAAAATTTTAACATATCAGGCTAGGCCGGTCCGAGTAATAGGTGGTCCTGGTCCGATTTAGTTACTGGGCCAGTCCACCGGGCCTGTACACTGAGACAGCCCAGCCCAAGACCGGTGGTCTAGTAACCTAGAGGTCCACCGGGCCAGGTCAAACCAGGTCAGGCCATCTTATCGGATCAGGCTTACCAGGCCGAAACGGGCCAGCCCGACTCGATTGACAAGTTTATCCTTACACTTGATTTTAGATTAGATATCGCTTGATAAGGCTTAAACTATTAGATGAGGGCTTATAGCCTCAAATCTCTATTGTTAATTTTGTTAGCCATTCGTTTCCCCTTTGATCTGGAAAGTAAAAATTAAGGTAAGTTCTAACATTGGCCACTATTAAAAAGAAATCAATATGAAGGGAAGAAAAATACATGCATCAACACCATTCAAGAATCACTAAGTACTTTACCCTACGGCGTCAATTAATCATGATTGTCACTACCCTTTTTATGAAATTTAGCTACTTGTGTTCATAATATTACAATAAAAATTTGTAGAGGGATTTGTCACCATAATTAAACTTACAAAATAAGTACAAGAAATTCAGATCTTGAATTATTAAAGAAAGCTGAATAATAAAAAATCATTGTATGAATAATATCCAAAAAAAAAAAAAAAAACGCAAAAACAATGTATATCAAAGCAGTATAATTTGCTACATAGGCTATAGAGTTTGTCAAAATACATAAATATGGAGAAGAAAATAATAAATTAACTTTCTCTAATCTCTATGACAGCTCCTAGCTCTCCCTCAATCAAAATATAGTAAAAACTAATTTTTATAAAATATTTATAGGTGTAGAAAAAAAAATTCCAAATAAAAATTGAGTTCAATTCAGAAAAAAATAAAACCAAACCTAATTGGGTGAGATGAACCAATCGCCATGGAAGTCGGCAGTAGCACCAATATTTCAAGCCATCATTTGCTGTTTGGTGCAATTCTGTGGTACCACGTGTGTGTTAGTACAATTTTCGTTATCAATTCAACCTGAATGTTAGAAATATATTACTATATAATAAACTTAATCCGCCATGTTTTTCGCTTGATTTCCTTATACAATCTTTCATTTTTAGTTCAATTTTATGTTAAATTTCTTAATCTTCATATTAATTTAATCCTACAAATACAAGTGTAATATTAAAAATAATTCATAAAATCAACACTAAAAATAAATAAATATGAATACTAAATATAAAGTAAATATTTATATATATAATTTTAGTCTCACATGACACACCAAAGCAACTAAGGAGGTCAAGAACCTCTCATCAAGTCATTACGTTAGGATCATGGTGGGATCTTTGAAGGAAAACTTGAGGCTCACGAACATGCTAAAGTGAAAGGACAAGTCCTCAAGTAGAAGAAATCTAGAATATGAAGGAAATGACTATGTTTTGCAAAGAAGCTATACTTCAAACACGATCCCTTATGCTTAAGAAAGCCCATATTTTGAGAAGTTCTAGTGAGGTTTCATTACAACTTTGTTTCTATTGAATGTAGATAGGATTGATTGTTTTAGGATTCAATCCTCTTGAGGGTATATTCACAGAATTGGTGTTTGCTTTGTTCTGTTAATTGAAGGTTTTAACTTTCAATATTTGTTATTGTAAAATAACTTCTTTACATATGTCTTTTTCCTACCTCTATCTTTCTTGTCCTTAGAATTGGGGTTTTAATTTACGCATTTTGATATTATATCCGGAAAAGGAGAGTGGCGTGGAGATGGAGGTCCGGAATTGGTTGTCAATGAGTAAGAGAAAGAAAGCAAAAGTTTTGAGGGAAGAAATGAAAAAAAAAAAAAAAAAAAGGCAAAACTAAAGAAGTCATCGGCGGTAATGTTCTTAACAAAAAATTGTGTTGAGGTTAATGTTCTTCATTGGAAAGAGAAATTAAAGAAGAAGCGAAGAAAACAATTTCAAAATAAAAAAATACATAATAAAAAAAATATTATAAAAAATAAAAAATTTACGCTTAATATTTCCCTCTTCACTCGTATGTTATCTCGTCACCCAGGGATTAACAGTTTTACTTTAAAATAGTCAAGGGCATTAGAACTCCCCCAGTATGTATAATTGAAAACCCGGCTATTATCGGGGTGTTTATACATTTTTTTTCTTCTATTTATTGTAATGAAAATTTTAACTGTCAAACTGTATTAGTGTATTTAATTGTAAAGTAGATTAAAAAGGTTAATCAACATTTTCTGTTGAAATTCGTATTGATGGTGTAGAATAGTGTTTGATATGCATGTGCATTATACATGCATGTTCCATGCAAGTAGTGCATATGGTTTGAATCATTATCAAGACTTTATAACTATATTATTTAATTTAAGAATATTTTCGATTTTCTTTCCTCGGGTAATGAAGTCTCCTCGACTTGTATTGACTTGAAATTCTGAATTTCTACATCTTGCACTTTTATAGAAGCATCTTGCACTTTTATAGAAGCTTCTCTTTTACTCACAACTATAACTTTCTTTGAATTTTATCCTCTTCAAAGGTTAATCAATACGAAAATATAGTGCTATCAATTCAAATCATTAAATCTTGATAAATCATGGATTTGACTTCTAAGTTGTTTACTTTCTTTTTTGCACATGAATTTAATCAGTTACTAACAGCTACTTTACAAATTCAATTAATAAAAAAAATACTTTATAAAAATAGGAATCGTACTTGTTTTTAATTCCTATATTCTAAATCTAAAAGTTTCAAAATATTTATAATAAGAAAAGCATATATACACCTTCAGATTATAATTTGTTTTTTTATTTACACTTAGTAGTTGTTTGACTGGTAGAATAAGGAATACGAATCATTCGATAAAATTTGTAATTTTAATGATCCTTGTTGCATTTTTTATGTTTTCTCTATTTTATACCCTTTCACATAATTAAAAGGACCCTCACGTAGATTCCAGCAATCAATTTAAGATAGCCTTCAGTTATCAAATTAAATAGACAATGAATTATTTAAGAAATCAACTAACTTAATTAAATAGATAATGAATTATTTTATCTCACCGGTTAAAATTCTACTAATATAAATGGACTTAAAATTGGGACTATATATTACCCTCACCAAAAGCAGAAACATGTAAGATTAGCAGGTATAACTATTTATTTCCTATGAATATTCGTAAACATGTATATTATTATTTTTGTTACAAATAAACAACCAAAGTTTCTCATCTTCAACTTATTGATTTTTTTTATATATATTACTGTCTCCTGTTTTTTACTCTTCGTCTTCAAGGTGTGACGCTCAAAGGAGCAGTCTTTTAAGAGAAAGTTAGACGTTCTTTAACTTATATAAAGGATTTAGGAGAAACTTAAAATAGGTTATGTATTATCTACAAGCAAGATCTTTTATACATTTTAGATGTTCATATCATGTTTCTTATATGTGAATGGAGGGTATACTACCGCCTAATCTTTTATACTATAATACTTTACAATTTGGTATAGATATCATATTTTCTTTTGTTATTAAGGCTGATCAATTTAACTGTACAATCTTTTTAACATGTTGTTTGGACCACCTCCATCACAAAATTGGTAACAGTAGAATTCTCCACTTTTAAAATTACTTATTTACAATTATAAGTTATATATTCCTCCATATTATGCATTGATGTTGTTCCATTTTTCAATCAATCTACGACATGTCTGGTGATTACAAAGTGACACGACCCAAACCCCAGATTGTGCAGCACCTACCTAACACTCACTCAAATAAGAGACCCTCACTAATTTACCATTCGTTTAATGCGGAAGTTAAAATCATTCATTATTCAACGGTACAAATCAGTTATCTAATTAAAATAATCCTTCATTCATTCTATTAATTCAGGTAATATCAATAGTGCAAACTCATTTTGATACATTGATACTCAACTTAATGTGGAAGATAATCAACAGTGACTCACTAAAAACTACCTAAACCAGTACAAGAGCACTAAACAAGGAACATGAAAGTCCACGAGATAGTATCCATGCAGAATAAAGATGACAAGAGCTCTTGCAAAGTGATCATCATCATTTCTATAGAAACCCCAATTGACCTAAACCATTGATATATCCCCGATAGGAGATATAGTAAGTGTAGCATCAATACAATCACATGTACTGATAAACATCATCGATCAATCAATATTAGAGACAAAGAACATTAGTAACAAATTGGAAGAAAGCATTGCATCAAATAAGGTTCCATTTTATAATCCCCAATTTATGAAATTATTAGTACCACACTTTTAGCATCTATGTGACCTACCTACCATTTAATATTTTCATATATCTCTGTCCTTTGACAATAATCTACTCGAATTTATTGTCACAATCCGATTTCTCAGGTCAAGATGGCATCTATCATAGCCTGCCAGTAGATAAGCTAACCCGTAGTTCGGAACAACTAGTAATAGACTAATAAGAAAATCAAAAGCGAAACTAAATAAAAGAGAAAATAGACAAGAAGAAGTAAATACATCTCCAAAACTTGGTGAAGTTAGAGCTTCTAATATTACAAGAGTAGGTAAAATACAGAGTAAATATATACGAGGTCATCTCTGAGATACAAACATAGAGATCATTATAACAATAAGAGGAAAAGCATGACACAATCCGATTTCATTAGTCATGATGACACCTACCATAGCACATCAATAGGTAAGCCATACTATAGTCTGGAATGACACTAATGGGATAATTAGTGGAAGGTATAAGAAATATCAAAAATAAAGCATAAAACTAGATGATAAATAGATAATTATGAGTGCAAGATACTACATAAAGGCGGTAAAGGAGAATAGTGTACAAAGGAGTATCCCAAGACCTAGTAAGGTTGGTACAAAAGTCATTAAAGACAAACATGAGTGTTGAATAATGTCAATATATAGGTCGTCTTGTAAGTAAAGACTACCTAAAAATAGTAGAAGGATATAAGATTAGCTCTGGCTCTGAAGGCTCACCTTATCTCTGTGTTCCAAAGGAATGCTAGATGTGTCGTCAATGATAGTGACTAGTAATTGGATCTGCATTAGAAAAAGTTGTAGAAATGTAGTATGAGTACCAAAATAATGGGTGCTCAGTAGGTATCATCATCTGACTGAGCTATATCACACTAAAAGCATAATAATATGCAAGAAAGTAAACTAGATTTAAGGATAGAGGGACAAACCTAAAATAATTCTCCAGTTGATAGATAAAAAATAACGAGGTAAATAAAGTCAAAAGAAATACAAGATAACTATAATCTAACTGTGCCCTATATGCCTAGAAGGCACAAAAAAGAGAAAATAATCCAGTCGAACCCCGATAAACCTAATGAATACAATCAAGAAAGAACCGACAACAACAAAAATAATTATAAAGTAGCCAATAATGGAAACCATTTCTGTGAATCCCTTTCATACCACAACCACCGAACTTATGTTGGATCCTTAACATCGCAAGTAAACAGTAAATGCCAGATTCAAATCAGACTCTAATATCATATATACCAAATTCGGACTAGGAACATAGTTTTACAAGGGAATAATAAGTGTCGAACTTAAATCGATCTTTATAATAAGTATAAGGTAACAAGTCTATTCAAGAGTTTGAAAGATGTAAAAATCATAATAGGGCTCAAAGATATATCTAAAGTGATGAAAGAAGGACTCCTAGATCTACAAGGAGCTATTCGGGATATTTGACCTAAAATAGGGTCAACGAGGCTCGCTACTAACGCTAAAAGCTCATACTAAGGTAATTTCTATCCCAAACTAAACCAAGGATTCCAATTTCTACCACTAGGTATTAAATAGGTCTAAATAAGTCCTAAGAAAATAATTTAACTTAAGAAAAAATGTGAATGGACCAGTTCTACGTAAAATAGCTCTCTAACTAGTCAAATCTAAAATTTCATCAAAAAAAAGTAAGACTAGATTACTTGGACACTGATGAAGCCCGAGAAAGTCCACTAAATCTAAGTTTTTTTTCTTTCGAGAAGCCTCCTCACGATGCCACACTATCAAAATTATGATCTAGACATAAGTATGAGAATATCAATACCTATTTGCATATAAATGCTTCATGTTCAAAATCACGCTAAAAATCTCACACGGGGCCTGCTTGCAGAATTATAATTTTTAAATAGCCAAAATGTCCCTCTAAGATCAAAGGTCATTTACCCTCAAAATGGATGAAATCCAAAAACAAATACTCCCTCAAAGATTATACGAATTTAAGTTTGAATCAAAGAATTAACTAAGAAACTAGAGGAAATTTACAAAAATAGATGAGAAAATGATCCCAGTGAACTCTCCAACTCACATCGAAACCCATAGACCAAATTCCACAATTCTCTAAGTTGTCTAGAGTTTCATGGACTTGGTACTTGAATTAAATGAGAGAAAATTGGGTTCCACAACATTAAATACTACCAGGGGTCCCTTCTTTGCGATTGTGGGGATCCCATCACAACTACAATAGCTGACGTGACTTACCCTTCACAAATGCAGAGACCAGCCAACGATTGCGATAGTCCATGAACTTGGCCTCCACGACCACGAAAAAGGGATTCATGAATGCGGAGTTTATTTTTGTTCCACACCAACTATTTTGGCCTAGTGCCAAAACTATGATTGGACACTCAGTATTCATTCAAAATCTGATTAACACAAATGAATTATCCAAACGTACCAAGTTTTATATTTTGGACTCTACGGCGCCTTCAAAATTTCCATCCGAAGTTATTTCAATGAAAATGTGTCCCACACACAGGTTGTTTTAACCATAATCCACCCAATATACCAAAATATGTTTGGAAGCTTCGATAACCAATCCAAAGTCCCCATAGTCTAAAAAATTTTACATATTGATAATAGAACTGTATGAATTAGCATACAAGGCCACCAACCTGAAGTTTAAGGTTGATACCCTATTCTCAATAGAAAAAATCTTCCAAAAAGGAAATTAGCTCTTAAAATCAAATGAACTGCCCAATAACTAAAATTTAAGCTCCAGTAAGTCATCAATAAGGCAGATATGGGAAAGCTCTAAATGACCAAATAGAACAAATATGCAAAATGACCTAAAGGGTTATTAAAATATCCACTAATAAAGGGACATTCTTCCGTAAAAGTAAAGGATCAAGGTGTACCTGAAGCCTTGAATAGGTGGGGATACCGGGCTCGCAGGTCACTCTCAATCTCCCAGGTATCCTCTTTTATTAGGAAGTGTCTCTACAAAAGCTTAACCACTATAATCTTTCTAGAGCACAACCTTTTGACATTCCTCGCCAATATGAGAACTGGCTCTTCCACAAAGGTGAACCTCTCATCCAACTGAACCAAGTTTGATTGAAGAATGTCAGACTCATTTAGGATATAAGGTATAACATAGAGACATGGAAAAATAGGTGAACAACTGCAAAATCTAAGGGGAAGGATAACTCATAAACTACCTCTCTAACTGTACAAAGTATCTCAAATGGCCCAATACACCTCGGATTGATATTGTCCCTCCCCTTGAACCTCATCATGCCCTTCATCGAAAATACTTAAAGAAAACCTGATTACCCATTCCAAACTTCAAGGCACAAAGTCAATTATCAATAAAACTTTTCTACCTACTTTGAGATGCCATCGACTTACCCTGAATTACCCAAATCCTATCCAACGACTCACAAAGAAAGTCAGTACAATGAGGCCTAACCTCATAAGTCTCAAACTAATCTATCATAGATCGACAACGTCTAATACATAATGACTCAAATGGTGCCATCTCAATACTCAAGTAGTAATATTTATTGTAGGAAAACTTTGATCAGGTTAAGTATTGCTCCCACTGACCTCCAAAGTCCATTACACATACACGAAACATATCCTCAAGAACCTATATAGTCTGCTTTACTTTCTTATCATTATGAGTCTGAGAAGCAGTGTTGAGGTATCACTACCCGAACCAGGGCCTGACCGTGAAGGGTATCTCAAGTACAACATGAATCGGAGACCACCTCCTGCACCTAGAAAAATAGCACAATATACCTAGTGTCGAATGAATTTCAATAATATAATAAGATAAGTTTAAAGAATAAAGGATATGTCTATAACCGATAACCCGCAACTGGCCAAAATAATTAAGCAACATAACCCATGTCCACTATAATCCAACAAAGACTCTATGCAAAGGAAAACCAAAACCAGTCTTGGTCTGGACATGTCCCCGACTCTAACATATGATAATAACAATGACAATATTAATGATAATGTAAACTATCAATTCTAATCTATGAAAGAAACTGATGAAATGTCAAATTCTTCCAGATAATTAAAGCTCACCACTTCACCACAACGAACCGACGAGCCGAGCTGATCCACCTAACTTTGCACAATAAAAGTAGAGGTATCTCTGATACCTGTATCGCATAGGGATACAATATTCGAAGACGGTTAGTGGTTGGAGTGCTAGCATGTAACTCAGGTATAGGTCACAAAATAATGTAATGAATAATAATTCAAAAGCAGTCAAAAATTCAAATGTAGTTACATCTATATATATCACATGTCAGGGTAAGGAACAAGGCTTGGCATGAAACTTTAAAAAATTAGCCTTGATTGTGTAGCTCAACCGTTATAACATAAGAAGGCACCCATAAACTATATGGGACCAACTCTCCACCAGCTGTTAGGGACCTAGTGCGTATGGCCGCATGAACTAAAGGGTATATATATGCACTATGGGGGACTCAAACTTCATGGCATATCAAGATGACTTAAGAACCAAATTATGTAATATGGTGTGGAGGACTTGAACCTCCCAATCATATGATAATAATAGGAGGACTCGAACCACCCGGTCATATAGACCCCCACGTAGGCAACCGCAGTTTCCAGTGTTGGTCCCTCGGGACCTCCACTTTCATGAGTCAGCTACACAACCTCCATTAAAGGTCAAGTAAAAACAATTATCAAACATTTCCATTCATTGAACCACGATACACATTAAGACATACATTGTTGGTATCTTCATACCAACTACACTTGCATGGTAACATCAACATATCAAACCAATTATCATCACTTGGAGGGAATGCACACCCCCTTGGTTTAATTTAAAATCATTATGCTTCAAAAAAAATTCACATATTGCAATAGTTCAAGTGTAGTGCAATATACATACTTTTTATATTCAACACTAATTTCACAATATAGGGATGAGGTCATAACAACTTTAAAAGTCACAAGTTTAGTGAAATCATAATCCCTAAGTTTATTCACCTTGACCAATGCATCAAATTAATTTTTAAACCACCATTTAAATGTAACACATGTAGGGACAAACATGAAACATCACATAAACAAGAGTTATTCAAACCTTCAATCCATGTTTCAAAAACAATATCAATACTATACGAACAATACTTAAAAACATATGTTTTTCACATTAAGCAATTAGGGAAGAGTAACATGTCTGAAATATCCAAGTTTATAGAGAGAATTCTACCCTTGAGTCCTTCGGTGATCTACCTCTTAGAAACCCTAATTATCTTGCTTAAGAGATTTGAGAGAGTTCTGAGAGTGTTTGATTATGTTATGAATGAGAAATAACCCCTCTTAAGTGCTCATGAACATAGGGATTTAATCAGGTCAGGAGGGAATTTTCCAAAGTTCCTCCAATTTAAAAGCTAAAATTTTATCGTCAGTAACTATGAGTCACTATACGACTCCTAAGGTTTCATTATGACTAGACACCACGAGTCGTAGCTAAGACAGTTTCCAGGGATTCATAATATGTTGACCCAACGAGTCAATTACTATGACTCATAATGAGACACTATGACTCTTAGGGTCCAGTCGTAGTCAACACAGAACCCATTTAGGGTAAACCCTTGACATAACCCAACAACTCATAACGAGTACTTACAACTCTTAGTAAGCCACTCATAATCAGAGCAGAACCTAATCATACCCTTACTATTTAGGCTACGAATGGGTCCCTCAGTCCCATCAAGACACCCTACGACTCATAGGGTAAGTCATAGTTAAGGAAGTAAGGATAAAATTTTAGAAATCTTTAAGGACCAAAAACCTGGGGTGTTACAAACTCCCCCTATAGGATCATTCGTCCTCAGATAATAGGACAAGGCATTTATTAGCCCGATTTGAATCAAAACACAACCACACTAACCTTTAACAAAGGCAGAACATAAAGTTGATGAGGAAATTACAATTTCCTATAAAAAAGTCAGAAAACAAAATGTTAAGAAATACACATACTTAAAGCACGGTTATCAAGAATAGGGAAAAAGAACGGGTACTTACACTACAAAAAAACTTACGTTTAGCAAGAGACCGATAACGTTGCTAATCAACAGAAATTAGTTGCTAAATCCATTTAGAGATGGATCAGCGACAAAATATTGCGCGTTGCTAACCATTTAGCAACGGAAAAATAAAATCTGTTACTAGATTTGCAACGGAATAGAGACGTCCTATATCCGTTGCTATATTTTAGCAACAAATATATTCGTTGTTATATTTATAAGTATCATTACTAATTTCATGTTGTATTTCATCATTTTGATTATTTCCTGACCAAATATTTCATTGCTAGTCCGTCGCTAAAAATTCCCAATTTTTGTGAAAAAAAATATTTTTCTCAATCCGTTGCAAATGTTTTGGTTTGGAAATGAGTAATTTTGTCGCTAAATTTGTCGTCATTACTTTTCTTTCAATATCTTTTTATTTGTATTTTGAATATTAATAGAATATTATAAAATTCTTATAATACCCAATATTCATATAAAAAAGTCACATAAATATAGATAGCAAAATCTTCTTATAATATCCAACATGCATATAAAAGAACCCATATATTTAGATATAAAAAGTCTAAACATCCTTAATACCAAACATAGCAACATCTAAACACATAAGTATGTCCAAAACATCCTCAATACCTACATCCATCAAGTGTAATTTTTTGTTGCACAATTTTAAACGTTTCAACAAAATAGACCATCAAAAACCAACAAAATAGACCATCAAAAACCAATGCACTGATCGTCAAAAGTATCACAACTGATCAAGATCATTGCAATCATCATTTAAGGAATCAAGATCGTCCAAAGGAGTAGCCGGAGGTGTGAAAACTGATCGTGAAGAAACCAACTTTTGTACCTCTTCAATGACAATAGGAAAAAATTAATTTTTAAGTGCGGGAATCAATCGCTTCACAAACTCATCCAAATCCAAATCTGTAGCTGGTACCGATTCATGTGAAGCTGAAGATGAAGTCTTTCCACAAGAAATACACAGAGTTTGGCCGTAGTAGCCTTTGGCTTCAGATCCAAGACCAAATACTCTTCGCTTCTTTTCTCCTCCGACAGCTTGATAATATGTTTCAATTTGATCAATAATAGATTCTGATAATGTGTTTTCTCATAATATTTCTTCAAATCTTTCCTATAATAGTGGAAGTCAAATTATAACGGATTGTACTTACAAATGATTAGATACCAAAAAGTACTTTAAACTAAAAAATGAGAATTAAGTAAACTACTACATTAAGATTTAATCTTACATGGACGATTCGGGAACGTTCATCAACGAAAGATTTTCCATCATGACCATGTGTGTGAACATGCAAATGTAACTCACTTGGTGTCATATCTCAACCCATTTCAGCATCCTGTAAAAAAGAAGTGTTGAGCAGTGTACTAGAACAAAACTGTTGGAATATTTTATGTAAGCCAGAAATGTTTGTAAAACCATAATTCAAGTGGAACGTAGTTGGTCATCAGGTAAATATTATTAGTCGCGTGGTCAAAACTATGTTATCCAATTTACATTGTTCGTACTAAGCAATGACTGAAAAGAGATTGTTGAATTTCATTGCATCAAAATTACTAAGAACATATGCTAATAATGAACATTTAGAAATTTCCAGTCATATTCCAATGTGAAGGTTATATAAGATGAAAACCAATCACATAAAACAGACAAATAATTTCCAGAATCATAAGGTCTTGATTCTACCCAATACATCTCGAAGAACATGTAAATATAGAAATCCTCAGTAATATACCACTCTGCGGCATATAATAACAGTTTACATTGCAGTTTTTCAGGTTACAAGACAACAACAGAACACAACATACCAAATACAACACAGGAGACAAACAGTGAGAAGTGATCAATATTTGAGATAAACAGTAAACAGAAATGAAACAATAGCATAATGTTGAACTAAGTTTAGACTGTCTCACAATAAATTACAGTTTAATACTTGAAATATATACTTACAAGTCTCTTTTGGTACTCTCCAATTGAGATATATCCTCCCGTGTGAGTTCCAGCAGCGACTTCTTTGCCTCCACGATGATTCTGTGCATTTATTTTGGACTTTTCAACACACTTTGGATCTTCCCAAAGTCGCTGCCAGCTTTCCCATACATCTTCATGTATAAAATCTTGCCTAATCTCTTTCTCTTTGATTTTAGCAATGAAATTTCTATACACAGTTGATGCCTTACTCTGCCAGTGTTTCTTTACTGCAGCATTAGTAATGGAAGAATCCCAATAGAAGTGTTTCTAAAATAAATTTCCAAGATAACACATTAATACCGTATTTATAAAAATGAGTACACTTTACAAAATCAATTATGATGAAGATGTATACCTTGAATTCCCCAAAATAGCCATCTTTTATGTCGCATGAGACACCTTTCCAATTGACTCCATTGTTATCATATTTACTTTTGAAAGACTCGTGTATCCTATTGGAGCATGCTTTAGAAGGTTGCAATCCGTATCAATGTGAAGACATTATTTAGAGGTTACTAAAAATAAAAAATAATATATAATAATAATAGACAGGAAATGGACTAACCCTGCAGAAGTTATAGTAACAAGGGTCCGCATATGGCTCCGACTGGAATTACTTTCTCCATTTGTGTTGCTACGAGATATGTCCTTACCTACTTGGTTGGTTTGTGAAGACGTACCGACAGTTGTTGGGTTGGTCTGATTTGGAGTAGTAGGAGACGTACTACTATGATTAGAAGTTGGAGCACCTACGCCACCAGCTGTTTGTGGCGCAATTGTAGGAGTGGGAATAGTAGGCATATTTGCAGTACGAATAGGCATATTAGTCCTAGCTGCTGACTTACCCGCACGCCCTATGCTTCCTCGACCTGTACCTCTTCCTCGAGTCATATCTATTAAAAAAATTATACTTGTTAAAGTGGAAAGAAGATGCAAATTTTGTATAAAAAGTCACAACATCATATAATATTCTAATTTTGAAATCCTATCCAACAAAATACCTCACAGCAACATACCTCACTGTCATTCTAGAATCCCATGTAACATTGGAATACTCACAACAAGAACCAAGAACAGATCAAAAACCACCAACATAATAAGAACCACCAAAATACTCACAACAAGAACCACCAAAATACAACAAAATACTCCCATTGTAATTCTTCCCATAAGAACTCCTCCCAAATAAAGAACCAACAAAAGAACAAAAATCACCAACAGAATCACCAAAATACTCACAACAAGAACCACTAACAGATCATGAACTACCAATAGAACCACCAAAATGCTAAAGAATACTCCCATTGTAATTCTGTCCACACGAACTCTCAAATGAAGAACCAACAATAGATTATCAACTAGAAAAAAATAAAACACATATATATGTGTAGACAGAAAGAAGACCAGAAGTTGATTATGTTCAGCCATTTTCAAGGATGAAGTCGATTGGTTAAGACGCTCACCTATTTCGTCCCTTAGAGTAGATGTACCTTCTCTTGTTCTATTGATATTATTTAGAGTAGTCGGAGATGATTCAGGAGTTGTATGGTTGCTACCATCACCAGAAGTTTGAACCGTTGATCTAATTTGAGGAATCAATGGTTGAACTTGATTTGTATTATTTTGACCACCTATGACACCATCTTGAGAAGTAACAATAGCAGGAGTGGGAACAGTAGGTACATTTGCAGTAACATCATTATTACTCCTAACTGCAGACTTACCTCCACGCCCTGTGCTTCCGCGACCTCGACCTCTAGCCATATCTATAAAAAAATTGTATTAGTTAAAGTGGAAATAATATGCAAACTTAATAATACCAACAGAAGCAAACAACAATATATAGATAAGGTATTAGAAAATGTAAAAGCACAGTTGTAGCCTAAAAAAATGAATGAGAAATGAAATAGTCAAAAATTGAGAAGTAGAGCATAAAACCAGTTAAAGCAACAAGTTTTGTGTAAACAACGAGACAAAGAAAATGATACTAGTTCGACAAAATGGCTGATCACAAAATAAAAATAAGATACAATAGCATATTTTTTATCAAGCACTAATCACTATCTGTGTCTTCTTACAAATCTTCCTCTTCATCTTCCTCAGTTTTCTCTGCTTCATACTCTTCTTCTATAGCATCCTCTTGATTTTCATGATGTTCTTGTAATAAACCATCATCAGTGACTTCATTCATTTCAATTAAGCCACCATTTGCATCATGTAAGTGTATGCTTTCATCTGTGGCAATATTTATGTCTATCTCATAGACTTGAACTTCTTCAACTTGAAATGGAATATTTAGTTCTACAGCTGTCTCAATTTCCTCATCAGGTAATTCAACAACATTTCGAGGTTTGATCTTCAATACAGCTACCTAATCATCCTTGTCTTTTTTCTTGCTAGGATAAGACACATAACACACTTGAGTTGCTTGCATTGCCAGAATAAAAGGTTCATATTTTTTATATCGGCGACGATGGTTAATATCAGCCAATTTATACTGATTATGCTTTTTAACACCAACATCCATAGTTGGGTCAAACCATTCACATTTGAATAGTACAGTTCGCTTTAAAGGTGTTTCGCGGTATTTCACTTCTATAATCTCTTTTATCCGCCCGTAGAAATTACCAAAAGTTGGATCTGAAATACAAACTCCACTGTTAATTATTGATCTTGCACTACCATGAAAATCCGTATGAAACTTGTATCCATTAACAAAATACACCGAATGAGATGTAGCGCCTATCAATGATCCACGAGCAAGACTACATTGGAATTCATTCTCAATATGATTGAGCCGGACCTATTTAGAAGATTATAAAATTTAGTTCAATTTCATAAGTTAATTTAAGTGAATAATTGTATAAAAGATCTTAATTTTTGAAGCCTTACATATTGCTTGAACCATATAGAGAAATTTGCTTCAAGGCTCTCATTTATTTGATCTTGAGAGACATTTGGAAATTCTTCTTGCAAACGTTGCACAAACATACTTCATTTAAAGAAAAAAGATTGCAATTTCAAGTCATGATTTATGAATATGCTTATAAAATTAAGTTGATACAACTAACTTTATTACCTCACATATGGCTCAACCTCTTCACAATTTAGCAAACTGTAAGTTTGGGCAGCGTTGATTTCCTGAAGAGTTTGATTCCTCATTTTTATTCTCCCCATAATCATCCGGCATGGGTGAATATTGATAAATTTCCTTCAACTTCTTCCACAATACCACCATCATCATTTCGATCCACATTATGATTGTGTGTCATGACATATGGTTCAAAATAATGAGAAAACAATAGTGTTGACTCTGTCATCAAGTAAGCTTTACATATAGAACCCTCAACACTTGCTTTATTCCCAATCATTCTTTTAAGACTTCCAAGATACCTAAATAGAAAAATGGATAAACCATCATATTTGAAAAGTAAATAACAACATTATTCTCACAAGTTAAACTTGAATTTTTGCATTACCTTTCAAAAGGATACATCGATCGATATTGTACAGGTCCAACAATCTTTTCTTCATATGGAAGGTGCACAGAAAGATGTTCCATTGAGTCAAAGAACCTAGGAGGAAAAATACGTTCTAACTTGCACAAGATTTGTGGAATATCTCCCTGTAATCTCCCCATTTCATCCACTCGGAGAGTAGTCGATGTAAGATCTTTAAAGAATAAGCTCAATTCTGTAAGTTCCTACCATACATTATTTGGAAGTAGTTCACGAAAAGAAATAGGCATCAATCGTTGCATGAACACATGACAATCATGACTCTTCATGCCAAATAACCTTTTCATAGATTTGTCTGGGCATCTACCCAAATTTGAAACATACCCATCTGGAAATTTTAAGCCTTTCACCCAATTAAACAAGATTGTGTTTGCTTCCTTGTCTATTGTATATACAGCTTTGGGATATTTTCCAGAAGCATCCTTTGCCATTTGAGGTCGATCACAGTAATTGACCATATCTAGACGAGCTTGTGGATTGTCTTTGGTTTTCTTATCAATATTGAGGACCGTATTAAATACATTATCAAAGAAGTTTTTCTCAATATGCATGACATCGAGGTTATGTCGAATCATGTTAGAACTCTAATAAGGTAAATCCCAAAAGATGCTTTGCTTTTTCCATCCACAAGAACTACATATTCGTTGATTAACTTCTTCTGCATCTAACTCTGTTACTTTTCTTATCCCCAAATCATAAATTTGATTCAATATCTGTTCTCTGGTTCTGTAGGGTGGTTGTGATCTTCTGACAGTTCGACCTTTAAGAAAAATTTTACGATCTCTCCTAAATGGATAATATTGCTCAAGAAACATTCTATGACAGTCAAACCATGATGTTTTCCGACCATGTTATAATCTAAAGGATTGTGTTTCCTCCATACAATAAGGACAAGCAAACTTACCTGCAGTACTCCATCCTGATAACATAGAATATGCTGAAAAGTCACTGATTGTCCACATCAAAGCTGCCCTTAGTTGAAAATTTTATTTTTTGGAGATATCAAATGCTTCTACACCTGTCTCCCACAACAACGTCAATTCCTTTATTAGAGGCTACAGATAAACATCAATTTTATGTTTGGGATTATTTGGCCTAGGAACAATGACAGTTAAGAACATATAAGCCTCTTTCATGCACATCCCTGGAGGTAAATTGTATGGAGTGACAATTACTGGCCATGAAGAATATTTTCTCCCAGACTGACTGAATGGTTGGAAACCATCATTACATAACCCCAACCTAACATTTCTTGGTTCATCGGCAAAAATAGGATGCCTTTCATTGAAGTTCTTCCAAGATTCAGAGTCTGATGGATGACGCATTACTCCATCCTCTTTTATATGATCATGATGCCATGTCATGTCGTCTGTTGTAGTATGGGATGCATATAATCTATCAATCTAAGAATCAAAGGAAAATAATACATCCTTTTGTAAGGGACCAATTTCCTCTTATGAGAGCCAACTCGACGCTTATACCTCTCTTTGCCATAAAATTTACAAGAGGTAAGATGTTCATGGTCTTCCCAATACAACATACAACCCGATTCACAACAATTAATCTTTTCAGCCGGTAAACCTAAGCTACACACTAGCTTCTTAGTCTGATAATAACTATTAAATAATAGGTTATATTCCGGTAAAGACTCTTTAAACAATTGCATCATTTGGTTAAAACCCCTCTGTGACATATTATTTTCTATCTTAATAGTTAACATTCGAGAGATTACTGCAAGTTGAGAGAGGGCAGAACCAGGATATAATTTTGCATCAGCAGAGTGCAACAATTTATAAAATTTTTGGTACTCTAAATTAGGCTCCTCCTCCATCGAAGTTTCATGTTCCTCCCCAATTGAAGGTTCATACAGATGAGATGGTCTAGATTCAATATTATTGTAACCATGGTTAAAGTTGGGACCAGCAACATCAAAAATCATTTGTCGATATGAATTATCATATCCCAATTCAAGTTAAGCACTATTGATCAAATCATTACCGAAAGAAATCTCACCTATCAGATCTGTTTCCCCTTGATGTTTCCAAACAAAATAGTCCTTAACAAATCCATCATGAAGAAGGTGATATCTAACCGTTTCAACATTCTTGTATTTAATGTTGCAACATTTTTTACATGGATATCTAATATTGTTACCACTCATTCAATTTTGTTGAGAACATGCAAAGAGGATAAAGTTATTCTCCATCCAACCTATCATACATCCATCCACGCTCTAGATTATTCATATTCCTATTAATGTCGACATAAACAACATAGTTAGAGTTTTATATTTTCGTAATGCATACATCCAGGATTACCACTAAAGTGAAGAAATAATTAAATATCTTAATAAACTGGAATATATCTTTTAATTTTTACAAGGAAATAGAATGTATCAGTCATTTTTCTTCTAAATAAACAAGAAATCACAAACACAACATATCATTCATTGTCCTTCTTAATAAGTGTTAGCGAAAAAAGTTTAATTACATACAAAACTGAAACTTCTATCATTACAATCATAAGGCATGAGGCAAAGCTCCCGACAACAAGATTAAAACATCAAATTTCAGCAAAGTACATACCTAAAATCTGAACATTAAACAAAACCTAAGAATAAGTTACAACTTTATTGGAAAAAATAAAAAAATAAAGTCTACAACTTTAACACAAAGGTACATCACAAAAGTTAATCGGATTTAAAGAAAATCCTCAATCGGTAAGTAAAAGAAAATAGAGACAGTTTCACGAATAATGAAGAACACAAACAGCAATAGAGAAACATATGAAAAACTAATCGAAAATAATTTAAAAGGGAAAATGGTATAGTACCAGATATATGCTTGCTCACTTTCTGGCACTTGCTGGTATCCTTAGTTAATCTCTCTGAAAATCCAAAATATAGCATCACAATCAGATTAAGAAAAAACAACAACATATACCAAATGTGATCCCACAAATGGAATCTTTGGAAGAATAAAGTCTAAACAGTCAACACAACAAAACAGAAAATGATTATGACAATTACATAATTTCAAAGGAACATGAAACATACTACATTTTATTGTTTACAGAAAATCAGAACAACAGTAAGCAAAAGTGACTCAAACTGCTCTATGTTTTCTAATTTTTTCAACATGCAACACACTAAGTACAACCTTACATAAACCTGTACATAAAAAAGACAAAACTAAACCACACAAATAAAAAATTTATTGAAGAAATCAGAGATTAATGAACCTGGAACAAAAGATAAAAAAAAACATAAATAGAGGTTAAGAGGAAAAATATTATTCCCATTTCGATTAAATAACCACTAACAAAAAGTTTTAACACAACAATCGAACAAAGAAAATTGAAAAAGCTCAAAAAAAACAAAAATCGAACTTCAAATAAAAAATCAAAAACCCTAACATAATCAGTGTATGCAAAACACTGAAAATTAAACCACAACCAAAAATTTTGTTGAAGAAATTTTAGATTCATAGACATGCAACATTGGAATATCAAAAAACCCATAAAAATAATTCTGAGAAAGAAAATACGGTTTCCATTTCGAGTAAATAACCATTTATAGAATTTTTTAACACAATAATCGAAGAACCCTAACTGAAATTGCTCAAAAAACCCTAAACATATTATTAACACGTCACTTCTAACATAGAAATTAAGAAATTAAAAGAGGAGAAACAACTAAAATTACTAGATATAAAATCTAACCTCTAATTTAGATTCAAAATTCACCGATTGACAGTCTTTTCGATTGATATTGAGCGATTAGGGAGAGAAAAGGGCAAGGGGACTATTTTTGGAGAGAGAGGCAGATGATGTTATGTTTTGGGAATAAAGTGAAATAAAAGACATAGCCCTAGTATTAGGTTGGTAGGGTGATAGATTTAGCAACGAATATATAATCCGTTGCTAATCATTAATTAAATATATACCTAATATATTATTAAAAATGGTAAAATACTTCCAGCGACAGTATTTTCGTTGCTATTGCCGTCTCCACCATGTCAAAAAAAATTCCCCCTATTTTTGTCGCTAATTTTGTCACCAAAATAAAGGCACCAATATTTACCACCAAAAATTAGCAACCAATTTTATATTCCATTGTCATTCCGTCACTAATTAGGCTATTAATTTTAATTTCATTTATTTAGCGATAAAATTTCTATTTCGTTGCAATTCCGTCGTTAATTAGCGACGAAAAAGACTTTGTTGCTATAAATCTATTGCTAAACGCAGTTTTTTTTGTAGTGTTAGATTTCATGTCCTCCTCGGCTTCCCAAGTAGCTTCCTTAACCTTTGGGTTTCTCCAAAGAACCTTTATCGACCTATATTCTTACTCTACAACTGATGGACTTGGCGATCCAAAATCTCAATTGGTA
The DNA here is from genome assembly GCA_030864215.1 of Capsicum pubescens. Taxonomy (NCBI): domain Eukaryota; kingdom Viridiplantae; phylum Streptophyta; class Magnoliopsida; order Solanales; family Solanaceae; genus Capsicum; species Capsicum pubescens. The sequence continues at coordinate 104,570,298 of CM061538.1, forward strand.
CTTCCTCATAGGACAAGGAATCCAAAATTCCCACCTTTTCTAAGGGATAAACCATTGAAGGATCACCTATACACTTTCTCAATATCGAAACATGAAACATCGGATGAATGGAGCTCAACCTAGAAGGCAACTCTAACTCATATACAACATTATTAACCCACTTCAAAACCAAGTATGGACCAACATAACGGGGATTGAGTTTCTCCTTCTTACTAAACCTGCATTATTCCCTTTATGGGAGACACGTTCGAGAATACCTAATCACCAACGCTGAACTTCAACTCCCTTCGCCTCACACCCGCATTCAACTTTTGGCGATTTTGGGTGGTCTTAAGACTATCTCGAATCACCTTTACCTTTTCCATGGCTTGGTGAACCAAATTAGGGCCAAATAATATATTTTCACCAACCTCAAACCACCCATGTCCAAATCTGAGGCTACCCCCTAGCCGCGATAATGGTTCTTACGATCACATATGACCACAAGCTAACCTATCAGCTGGTATCTTCCATAAGCACTGAATAAAATGGCACTGATATCACACATGTAGAAGATAAGATGATAAACTAGTGAAAACCAAAATACTAAAATACGTAATACTCTCGTGTTAAAGATAACTAATAAAAGATGAAAGTAACTAATTGATTGTCTAATTTTTTGTCTAAAAAGCCTCTAGCTAACTGAGGAGTTGATAGGACACACCCCCAACTAACTCCGTCTAAATGAATATAAGGAAATACTAAAATAACTGGAATAAGCAATCATGTCTTCGATGGATAAGGACTCACCACTATTGTTGCTAGGTATGCTGAGTTGCCTAGGATCAATCGGGATACTGAGTATCCGAACCTATATTATAAAACAATATAGCGCAAATAGAAGTATGGGATCAGTAATTTGAACGTACTAGCATATGAGATGAGGTATGGCTGAAATGCATGGGGTACTGTGCATATGAGATAAAAACTAACTGAACAACATGAAATGACTGAGTATGAATATATGAAAATTGTAATACCTGAGAATGCAAGACTAAGCATAAACATATTTATGAAATAATCTATAAATTTAAAGACAGAAATCTGTATAACTAAATTACTGTAAATCTGTATGCTTTCATCAAGAAAACTTGAACTAAATATACATTGAATAATATATTGAGACTGTGGGAGGTATCATGTAATCAATATGCCCCAATCTGATCTAATTTGGGTCCAACCTACAACCTTAGTTGGAAGGGTGTCTGTTCCATGCCATGGTTACTAACATTGGTTGACGATGTGGATTCCGCAAGGATGATATCCCATAGGACTAGGAAGTAAGTTATAACTAGCGGGTGACCCCTAAGAGAGTGTCAGTAATAACTAGCGGGTGACATCTCATAATCCTATGCCGGCTACATAGTTCTAGTACTTAGGGACTACTAATAAGGACCCAGTCTAACTAGCGGGTGAGCCCCCATCCTTAGGCTCTCTCAGTTCTAAATCTTACTCCCAGCTAAACTGACATTGGTACTGAACTCAATTAAGTTTAATTAAATATTATTTCTGATAGTACTTATCTTAATAATAATAACTGAAAAGGTAAGGATATTCATGGTTTAACTAAATCATACTTGAAAATATAAAATTCATGTAAGACATATAGGTATCGAGTATTCATAATCCACCATCTTAAGTGATTATTAAAAACATTACATTTAAACTTAAACTGTAATACTGAATCACGGTTCAACTAAAAAGCATGGCATTTTATCAAACATGTGGAAAGAATGGACTTTTACATGAGGGTATTTTAAAAATAAGAATTCAACAACATAAAGTTCACTTGGCTAAGACGTGGGAAACTGAAATTCAAAGCATGAGGAATTCAAATCTTGCATGAGATTATACATGGTATGAGTTGCATTTAAATTACCATAAAAACATGAATTAAGCCCTTCTTAAGCAATATAAAATACAATAATGATAGAAAAATCTGTTCATTAATTAAAAAGAGGGTTTTTGGGCTCCATGGTTGAAAGGGACCCATGGATGAACACCCCACATACCTTAAGCTTTTAACTTGAAAGGAAAACACTAATCTTGATGCTCTCTTAAAGGTTCTAAAACTTAGGGAACTTGAATTATTGATTTCTTGGGAAGAAAGCAATTGAATTCTTGTACTTGGGGGAAAGAGAATGGCTTTCTTGGGAGGAAAATTTGAGAGAAGGGAAAAATTATGCCCTAACAGATGCCCAAGTTTTGTTATGAACGATTAGGTTGAGATGAAATGACACAATTTCCCCTCAATCATTTAAATAAAAAACTGGACGCAACAATGTCACCACGACGCGGTCTAGTCACAATTGTTGAATTCCCTCACTGCGATGCGGTAAACATGAGTTTGAGAATATTGCCCCGTCGCGACCTTATCACGGTAACCCACTATTTTCGTGATCCAAATTTTCCCAAACCTTGTTTGAAAAATATGAAACTCCTTCAAGACATACTTCACACATCCCTTAACATGAATTAACTCAAAAATCAACGTCTCGGGGTCTGGAATACCAAAAATATAATTCTCAAAGTTTAGGGGTCTTGAAAATGACTAAGTCCCCACCACTTAGTGAAATTTTCAGGCCTTAAGCTCCTTATACATACAACTAAAAGTAGAATTGAACTAAGAATAGTATGGGCTATTACAATATCTTCCCCTTAGGAATATTCTCCTCGAATGAGACTGATTAGAGTGAGAGTACTGATCTAAGGCAACTGAGATCACATATTGAAAATGATGTCATAATTAGGACTAAAACATGATACATGAACTAAACTAGTTTCATGAATGCATGCAATGACATAAGAATGATTATATAGCTAGAACTGAGAATGGGAAAGAGTTAATCTAAGGGAAATAGTTACCTTAAGCTGATTCTGAGTTTGTGGAGAAAAGATGAGGGTACTTGGTACGCATATATGCTTCTTCTTCCCAAGCATCTCCCTCAACTGATTGATTCCTCCATAGAATTTTAACCAAGGGAACTTCTTTGTTCCTTAGTCTATGAATCTGATGATCTAGGATCTCAATTGGAGCTTCTTTAAAAGAAAGTCTATCATGAACACTTGTAGTTTCTAAAGAAATAACAATATCTGAATCGCCAATACATTTCTTCAACAAACAAACATGAAACACTGGATGGACTAATGCCAAATCTGCAAGCAACTCTAGATCATAAGCTACCTTCCTGAAATGGTTTAGGATTTTATAAGGACCAACATATCGAGGACTGAGTTTCCCCTTCTTGCAAAATCTCTTCACTCCTATCATAGGTGAGATCTTCAAATAGACTAAATCACCAACATCAAACTCAAGGTCTCTTCTTCTCATATATGTATAAGATTTTTTATGGCTTTGGACTATATTAAGCCTCTCCCTAATAAACTAAATTTTATCCATTGCATCTAATACTGAATTTGTCCCTATCAAAGCAGCCTCACCTTTTTCAAACCAACCAATAGGAGACCTACATCTCATTCCATAGAGAGACTCAAATGGAGCCATCTGAATACTGGAGTGATAACTATTATTGTAGGAGAACTCAATCAAGGGTAAATAGACATCCCAACTACCTTTAAAGTTAATAACACAATCCCTCAACATGTCTTCAAAGGTATAAAAGGTCCTTTCTTCTTAACCATCTGTCTGAGGATTAAAATCTATACTAAGATGAACTTGGATACCAAGACCTTTCTAAATCTCCTTCCAAAATTGAGAGGTAAACTGATTACCGCTATTTGAAATGATAGAAAATGGAACTCTATACAACTTAACCAACTTTCTGATATAAAGCCTAGCATAATCCTCTGCTGAGTACGAAGTATGAATTGGCAAGAAATGAGCTGATTTAGTCATTCTATATACAATGATCCATATAAAATTATACTGATGATGATTACGAGGCAAAACCATCGCAAAATCCATGCTTACCACCTCTCACTTCCAAGTGGGGATACTTAACTCCTGCAATGCACCACTAAGCCTCTAGTGCTCAACTTTATCGTACTGACATTTATAACACTTAGCCACAAACTCTAAAATATCCTTCTAAATACCATTCCTCCAATAGATTTACCGTAAGTTACGGTACATCTTAGTTTCTCCTAGATGAATGGAATATCGCACACCATGCGCTTTTGCCAAAATTTACTACCTCAAATCATCAACACATGGAGCATATAACCTTACCTAATAACGCAATACACTATCTCCCCCCTGAGTAAAAACCTCTACTTTTTGATCTCTATAGAATTCCTTCAACCTAACCAAACTGGGATTCGCATCTTGTTTTTCTTTTACTTCAGTAACCAATAAAGATTCCAAACCATTTTGAACCCATATACTACTTTTAGTTGAATCAACCAATCAGACACCTAATCTAGTAAGTTGATGAACCTTATGGACTAACTTCCTCTTATAATCCTCAATATGAGCTACACTACCCATAGACAATCTACTAAGGGCATCTTCTACTACATTGGCCTTGCCCGGATGATACAACACACTCATATCATAATCTTTTTAATAACTCAAGCCACTTTTTCTTACAAAGTTTTGAATCTTTCTACGAGAACACATACTGAAAACTTTTGTGATTTGTGAACACATCAACATGCCCTCCATAAAGGTAATGTCTCCAAATTTTTAAGGCAAAAATAACGGCTAACTCAAAATCATGGGTAGGATAATTCTTTTCATAGGGATTAAGATGTCTAAAGGCATAGGCTCTAACCTTACCTCTTTGCATAAATACACAACCAATACCAACTCTGGAAGAATCACAGTAAACTACAAACCCATATTAACCATCTAGCAAAGTCAATATAGGGAAGAAATGAGTCGTGTATTCAACTCCTAAAAACTCTTCTCACAAGAATCTAACCACTGAAATTTGAATTTTTTCTGAGTCAATCGAGACATGGGGGATTCAATAAAAGATAACCCTTTAACAAACCATCTGTAATAATCAACCAAATGCAACAAACTCCTGATATTTAATATAAAGATGGGCTTATGCCATTTTCTCACTGCTTCGGTCATTTGAGGGTCAACTCAAATGCCATCATCAAAAATAATATTGCCAAAGAAGGATACTGATCTTAGTTGAAATTCACACTTACTGAAATTTGCAAACAACTAATTACTTTTAAGGGTCTGCAATATAATTCTCAGAATGTTTGCATGATTATTTTCACTACAGGAATAGACAAGAATATCATCAATGAAGACTATGACGAATATGTTAAAGTACTACTTGAACACTCTATTCATCAAGTCCATGGAAGCTGCAGGGACATTCATTATTCCAAAAGTCATAACTAGGAATTTGAAGTAACCATACCGAGTTCTAAAAGCTATCTTTAGAATGTCACATTCTCTGACTCCGAGCTAATGATAGTCTGATCTGAGGTCTATCTTAGAGAAACTAGTGGCACCCTGAAGTTGGTTGAATAAGTCATCAATCATGGGGAGTTGGTACTTATTCTTAATTGTGAATTTGTTCAACTGATGATAATCGATGCACATTCTGAGAGAATTATCTTCCTTATGCGCGAAAAGGACTGGAGCACCGTATGGGGAAACACTGGGCCTGATGAACCCTTTCTCTATGAAATTAGTCAACTATTCTTTTAATTCCCTAAGCTTAGCTAGAGCTATTCTATAGGGCGGAATAGAGATAGACTGGGTATCCAGAAAGATATCTATTTCAAAGTCAATTTCCATTTCAGGAGGAACTCCGGGAAGGTTTTCAGGGAACATATCTGGAAATTCCCTTACTACAGAAATTTACTCGAGACTTGAAGTCTCAGAACTAGAGTCCTTGACTCAAACAAGATGGAAAACACACCCTTTAGATATCATTTTACTTGCCTTAAGGTAAGAAACAATCTAACCCCTAAGCACAGAGGTACTACCCCTCTATCGAATAATTGGTTCATTGGAAAACTAAAATGTAACGACTCTATATCTACAATCAACAGAGTCATAGCATAAGTGGAGCCAATCTATGCAGATAATGACATCAAAATTAGTTATCTCTAACTATTCAAGATCAATTGAGATAACTTTCTGAGATACTATAACCGAGACATTTCTATATACCCATCTGGCTATAATAGATTTACCCACTGGGGTAGATACCGAGAATGTTTTTGATAAAGATTTGGGTCTGACACCTAAGTTGACAACTATATAGAGAGTTACAAAGGAGAGTGAAGCCCCGATGTTTAATAAAACATAGACACAGAGATGAAAGACCTATAACATACCTGTAACTACATTAGGAGAAATTTCCTGATCATGGTGAGTTTAGAGAGCATACAACCTATTCTGACATTGCCTATTGGTTGCACTGGAGGTGGTTCCCTGCTGAGTTAGGTGACCTGCTGGATCTAATGAAATATTCACTGACCCTTATGGCGCAAATCCTTTCCCCTCAGAGAAAATAATCAACATTCCAAGATCTTGTAGCCTGGCTTGCCACATATAAAGCACACATTACTACTAGATATACACTCACCCTGATGATTCCTACCACATCTCTGGAAAAGTGGATTAGTGTATTACTATTCACACTACCCTAGGACTTAGAGCCTGGCACCCTATTTTGACTGTCTTGCCTAAACTCAGGCACTAGAACACTGGTTGAAGAAAGAGCTGGGGCTAAAAATTTCTGGAAGAACTGAGAACAGTTACCATCTTCTGATCTTGGCTGAGAAATGTTTAAAGTACCTATTTTAGCCCTCTTATTCTCTCTCTCTCTCTCTTTATTCTAATTTTCTCTTCTTTAATCTGCTGAGAATGATCCATAATTCTAGATAAGTCCATCTCTATAATAAACATGGCAGTCCTACACTCCTTAAACACATAACCAACTACACTAGACATGAACTTACTCATTCTAGACCTATTATCAGCCACCATATTAGAAGCATACCTCGCCAAATAAGTAAAATTAAGTGAGTACTCCTCCACACTCATACTACCTTGCTTCAAATTAATGAACTCCTGAATCCTAGACTCCCCCAACTCTAATGGGAAGAACTTGTTTAGAAAATATATGGCAAATTTCTCCCACTCAATAGACCCTTCATAAACACCATGATCCTCCTTCTACTGCTAAAACCATGTGTGAGCTATATATTGCAATTGATTAACAGCCAACTTTGCACTCTCACTTGAAGTGATCCTGAATCCTAGCTGCAACTATATTTGCCATTTGATTGGCTGGGGAAATAACTCGCTAGTTTTTTTAAGAAGCTATTGAATAGGATAAAGTAGTAAAAATAGCTTTGAACTTGGCGTGACAGACATTCTTATTCAGGGGATCTTCCTGAACAGGCGAAGGTCTGGGTTGATCCCTGCTCCTTCTTCTGTTGTTTCTTTTGGGAGGCATTATTTGTAAACTGAATGAAGGATGAGTAAGAACGAGTATTTAAATAGATATCATACTAATTCGCACGACATGAATACTGAAAGAAGGGAAACTCTTACTTAAACTTCTTGTAGCCTTTTATCCATAAGTGTGGCTCGCTTCACTCCAATGCACAAGACTCTACTCAACGTGGATTTCAGATACCCTAGGACACTATAAAACCTTAGGCTCTAATACCAAGTTTTGTCATGACCCGAGGCTACCCCCTAGCCATGATAACGGTGCTTACGGTCATAAGTGACCACAAGATAACCATGAGCTGGTACCTATTGTGAGCACTAAGTAAAATGGCACTGATATAACATATGCATAAGATAAGATGATAAACTACTAAATTACGTAATACTGTTGTGTCTGAGATAAATGATAAAAGATGAAAGAAACTGACTGGCTATCTAATTATTTATTTGAAAAGCCTCTAACTGACTGAGGAGTTGATGGGATAAGCACCCAACTAACTTCGTCTAACTGAATATAAAGAACTACTAAAATAACTGGAATAAACAATCATGTCCTCGATGGATGAGGACTCACTACTACTGCTACTGGGTATGCTGAGGTGTCTAGGAGCGGTCGGGAAATTGAGCGTCTGAACCTATGTTATAAGACACCATAGGATAAAAAAAAGTATGCGATTAGTACCTTGAACGTATTGGTATATAAGATAAGGTTTAACTAAAATACATGTGGTATTATGCACATGAGATAAGGACTAAGTAAAAAGCATGAAATAACTGAGCAAACATGCATGAAAACTATAATATATGAGAATGCAAGACCACGCCTATACATATTTCTGAAATAATTTGTAAACTAAAAGACTAAAATCTGTATAACTTACTAATTGTAAATTTGTATGTTTTGGTTAAGCAAACCTGAACTGAATATACACTGAATACTCTACTGAGATTGTGGGAGGTAGCATGTAACCAATATGCCCCAATCTGAGCTAATTTGGGTCTAACTGTAACCCAGTTAGAAGGGTGTTTGTATCATGCCAGGGGTACTAATACTGTCTAACGATGTGGATTCCACAAGGCTGATGTCCCGTTAGTCCTAACTGGTGAGTGACCCCTAATAGATTGTCAATCCTAAACTAGCGGGTGACATCTCATAAGCCTATGCTGGATACACAGTTCTAGAACTTAGGGACTACTACTAAGGACCCATTCCTAACTGGCGGGTGTGCCCCCATCCCTAGGTTCGCTCTATGCTAAATCCTACTCCCAACTGATTTGACATTGGTACTGAACTTAATTAAGTTAAACTGAATAATATTTCTGATAGTGCTCATCGTAATCATAGTAACTGAATGAGTAAGGATATTCATCGTTTAACTAAATCATACTTGAAAATCTAAAAATCATGTAAGACACGTAGGTATCGAGTATTCATAACCCACCAACACTAAGTTATCATTAAAAACATGACATTTAAACTTAAACTGTAATATTGAATCATGGTTCAACTCAAAGACATGGGCATTTCCACAAACATGTGGAAAGCATAGACTTGTACATGGGGGTATTTTAAACATTATAATTCAACAACATAAAGTTCACTTATCTAAGACATGGGAAACTAAAATTCATAGCATGAGGAATTCAAATCTAGCATGGGATCATACATGGACTAAGTTGCATTTTAATTATCATGAAAATATGAGTTAAGCCCATCTTAAGCAATGTAAAATATAATAATGATAGTAAAATCAATTGTTTAATTGAAAAGAGGGTTTTTGTGCTCCATGGGTGTAAGGGAACCATAGATGAACACCCTATATACCTTAGGCTTTTAACTTGAAAGGAAAACACTAATCTTGATACTCTCTTGAAGGTTCTTGAACTTGAGGAACTTGAATTATTGATTTCTTTGTAATAAAGGAATTGAATTCTTGTTTTGGGGGAAAAGGAATGTCTTTCTTGGGAGGAAAATTGGAGAAGAAGGGCACAATTATGCCCTAAAGGATGCCCAAGTCGCATTATGAACAATTAGGCTGAGGGGGAAAAGACATAATTGGCCCTCAATCATTTAAATAAAAAACTGGATGCAACAACGTCACCGCAATGCGGTCTAATCACGGTAATTGAATTCCCTCATCTCGATACAGTAAACATAATTTTAGGAATATTTTCGCGCCATAACCTTAGTGTGGTAACCCACCGGTTTCGTGATGTAAATATGCCCCAAACGTTGTCCAAAGAATCTGAAACTCCTTCAATACATACTTCTTACATACCTGAACATGAATTAACTTAAAAATCAATATCTTAAGGTCTGGAAGATAGAAAATAAAATCCTTGAAGTTTAGGGGAATTGAAAATAACTAATTCCCCAACATTTAGTGAAATTTTAAGGCCTTAAGCCCCTTATGCATGCAACTAAAAGCTAAATTGAAAGAAGAATAGTGTGGGGTATTACAACCCAATTGGATACCTACACCTCCTACCATACAAGGCTTCAAACAGAGCCATATAAATACTAGAGTGGTAATTGTTATTATAGGAAAATACTATGAGAGGCAAGTGTTTAAACCAACTACAAACAAAATCAATTACACAAGCCCGAAGCATATCTTCCAAGGGTTGAATTGTCCTTTCCACTTGACCATCCATCTGCGGGTGGAAAGTAGACTAAAGGTTACCATAGTCCCCAAACCTCGCTGGAATGACTACAAAAGTGAGATGATAACTAGGTACCTTAATCAAATATAATGGGAACTGGAGCGTCATGCAACTTTACGATCTCTTCAATGAACAACTTGGCATAATCCTTAAAAGCGAAATTAGTCCTTACTGGAAGGAAGTGAGAAGACTTAGTCATCCTACCATGATGACCCAAATCAAATCAAATTGTTGGCGAGACCATGGAAGACTAGTAATAAAAACCAGATTAATTATTTCCCATTTCTGTACTGGTAGCTCGATCTCTTGAGTCAACACACTGTGCCTCGAGGTGCTCCACATTCACTAGCTGACACACCATACACTTAGCCACAAAATTTTCCACATCCCGCTTCATATTATTCCATTAATAAATTTCTTTATGATCCTAATACATTTTCGTAATGCAGGATGAACAGTATAACACGACTCATGAGCTTCAGCAAGAATTCTTCATCACAACCTATCGATATCGGTAATGCACAACTTCCATTGGTAACTCAGAATACCAACACCACTAATGTTGAAAACAATCACCTTCTGCCTACCTACATCATTCTTGATTTGTATCAAGATAGGATCCAGCATCTGCTTCTCCTTTACCTCAGCACCAAGAGATGACTTAGCCACCTCTTGAAAAATCCTACCTCCATTTATGAATTCCAAAAGGAAAATTACGAGATTATCTAAATGGTGAGTATCCTTTATCAAACTGCCCGTCTCCTCATCTACATGAGATAAGAACCCCATTCATAACCTTCTAAGAGAATCAACAACCACATTATATTTACTTGGGTGACAGTAAAAATTCATGTCATAGTCCTTGAGCAATTCAATCCACCTCTTTTGCCTAAGATTTAGCTTCGTCTAAGTGACTACGTATTGAAGGATCTCATGATCAGAATAAATGTTAACATGGACAACATATAAATAATTTTTCCAGATCTTCAATGCAAATATCGTGACTAACAATTCTAAATCATGAGTCGAGTAATTCCTCTAATGAACCTTCAATTATATAAAGGCATAGGCCACAACTCTACTATGCTACATCAATCGACAATCCAGTCCTACGTGGCATGCATCACAATAGACCACAAAACCAGCATTACCCTCAAGTAGAGTCAATACCAAAGCCAAAGTCAAATTATCCTTCAAATTCTTAAAAATACACTCACAAGAATCAGACCATAAGAATTTTACATTTTTTTGAGTTAACTTAGTCAATGGGGAAGAAATAGAAGATAAACATTCCACAAACCTCCTATATTTATCGGCTAAAGCTAAGAAGCTCTGAATGTTGGTTGGATTCATGGGTCTAGGCCACATATTAATCACCACAACCTTTTGTGGATCTACCCTTTTCCCTTCACTAAAAATAACATGCCTAAATTTGTCACAAAATTCAACCAGAACTCACACTTAGCAAATTTAGAATACAACTGTTGCCCCTTAAGGGTTTGCAACACTAAGCGGAGGTGATTGGCATGATCTGCCTCACTCTTTGAATACACCAAAATATCATCAATAAACAAAATCATGAACAAATACAAAAATTAATGGACAAGATGATTCATAAGATCCATGAATATTGTCGAGGCATTAGTCAAACCAAAGGACATCACCAAAAACTCAAAATAACCATATCGAGTTCGAAAAATAATCTTTGGGATATCTACCTCTCTATTTTTAACTGATGGTAGCCCGAATGAAGATCAATCTTAGAAAAGAACTTAGCACCCTGGAGCTAATCGAACAGATCATCAATCATCAGAAAGGTACACTTATTCTTCACAGTCACCTTATTCAATTAGCGATAATTAATTCACATCTGAAGGAACTCATTCTTCTTATGCACGAACAGAATAGGAGCAACCCATGGGGACACACTAGGAGGATAAAAACCTTGTCAAGAAGATCTTTTACCAGCTCATTGAGTTCTTTCAACTCAGTTGAAACCATTTGGTAAGGAGAGAAAAAAATAGAATGAGTGTCCGAAAGAAGATCAATTCCAAAATTAATTTCCCAACTAGGAGAAACACCAGAAAGATATTCAGGGAACACCTCGGGAAATTCACATACATAGGGACAATATACAAGAAAGAACATTCGGATCTAAAATCCTTAACATGCACTAAGTGATAAAGGAACCCTTTATAAACTAATATTTGGGCCCTAGGATACGAAATGAGCCTTTCTTTAAGTACTAGGGAACTACTTTCCCACTCGATCACCAGATCATTTGGGAAATGGAAACTGACCCTTTGAGTCCGACAATAAAAAGACACATAGCACGAATGCAACCAACAATCCCAAAATTACATCAAAGTCTTACATGTCTAGCTCTATCAGATCTACTAAGGTCTCCCTACCCTAGACCACTATCACACAACCCCTATAGACCCTTCTAGCCAAAATAAAGTTATCCACTACGGTGGACTGTAATACCCCGTACTCTTTTCTAGATTGAAATCATCTAAGAAAATGTTTGAAGCCTTCTTTGAAAGATATATCCGTCTCTGTACATGCGGTATTTTTAAGATTTTCACTTTTTGTCACGTGGGAAATTGAACAAGCTTTCCATATATATTAAATTCGCTTAAATCCGTTAACTTGGTAATAAGTTATGACTATTTCAAGTTCCCGTCGCAAAACAAAACTAAATTGATCAGTGGCGCGCCACGCCACAAGCTAAAATGGCAATTGTCCTTTTACAGTGTCTCAGCACGATTTCCCCTGCATCGTGCCAAACTTCCAGGTCACAAAGAAAGTGCCAACACGATGGCTCCACATTGCGCAATCTCTCAATTTTCCAGTTGTCAAATTCTCGTGACACGGTACGATAACATCGCGTCATACCAGGGGTATCACTGCTTCTTTTTCTGATGAAGAAAGTGCCAACACGATGGCTCCACATTGGGTATCACTGCTTCTTTTTCTGATGAAGAAGTCCCGATTGAGATCTTAGATAGGCAGGTTCATCGGTTGCGGACCAAGGATGTGGCTTCGGTAAAGATTCTTTGGCTGAACCATATTGTGGAAGAAGCTACATGGGAAGTGGAAGAGTACATGAAGACTAAATATCCACATTTATTTCTGCTCTTGGGATTCGTACAGAAGGTATATGTCTTCAACCCATCTTTACTTTTGGAGTTTGTTAAAGGAAACATTAATATATTTGCCTCTTTATTTTCCAACTCTGTTAAAGATTGGGAATATATTAGACAATGCAAATGGCTCATGCGTGTGGTTACCCCTATCTTATCCGTCGTTCGGGGAAAAATGTACTTAGTGGGGGAGACTGAAACACCTTGGTTTCTAGACCTTAGAAAATTTCCTAGAATTTTGATCTCTGGACATAATTCAACTCATGGGTACGAGTTGTATGTTGGGGTACATATGTATGGTCTAGTCGTAGCTGACCAGTGTTGGTTGGTGGGATGGATTTTGCTTACTGCAATAGGTATGACTTAGGGGTTGTAATACCCCGGAGAATTTTCTTCGTAAAGATTTCGTGAGAAACGTATCAAGTTCTACGCTTTAGAGCGATCATAAATTTTCTGTGTAGTATTTATAAGATGTTGACCTATCATTGCGTAGAGTATCGAATAATCTTTCCAACGATATGTAGATCATCGAAAATGGACACTCGAGCGATGAGTTAGGACCATTCCGATCGAACTACGACCATTCTGATCGAACTGTGAACAGTAAAACGTGCAGGAAATTAAAATTACTGCAGCCAGGCGAATTTCAGGGTCAACTTCAAATGATCATAACTCCTTGTACATAATGATCTGGGTGATTTACTATATATAAACGGAAAGCTCTGCGAGTTCTCTTTCTAATGAAATTGGTTTCATCCAATTTGACTATCGGAGAAAAAAAGTTATGGTCAATCTAGTTCAGCCTATCAAAAGCGAATTTTTGGGTCAACTTCAAACGACCATAACTCCTTGTACATAATGATCAGGGTGAGCTACTATATATCAACAGAAATATCTGTGAGTACTCTTTCTAATGAAATTGGTTTCATCTAATTTGGCTGTCGGAGTAAAACATTGTGGTCGATCTACTTCAGCCTATCAAAACAGTCTACCAAAGGACAGATTTGACATTATTTGAATTTTAAGGGTATTTTGGTCATTTCACATTCTCCTTCTTGGACAAAACTTCTTGCATATAATCCATATTTGGACCATGAAATTTATATTTTCATTAAGTTTTGGGGGAGAGGAAAACCCTAGGTCAAATTTTAGCTCCAAAATCTTTAAATTTAACCGTAGAAATTTCAAATTGATTTGGGATTCGAGTTGATCATGTTAAGGGCTTCGAGAAGCACCCTTCATTTTCGTGAATAAAGTTCCGGAGTCGGAAGTTCATATTCATCTTCCATCTTAAGGTATGTGGGGTTTTGAACAAGAGCAATCTTCCGTTCTTGTGCCCAAAGCTTTAATTTTATTATGGTTTTACATGATTTTGCAAGTGAGATTATGCTTAAATAATTCGATTATGAGATTATGATGATTGAATGAATAAACTTTGATTTATATGATTATCTCAATGTTTTCATGATATGATTTAATAATTATCATTGCGAATTACACAATTTTACCACGAGGTGGTATTTTGAATGATTTTGGGACGTATGTCGAGATGGTATTTTGGAATAATATTTTGAGATATGTGTCAAGCTTTATGCTTCCCAATGACGATGTTAATTATGGAATATATATTTGAGACATGAGATGTCTTGATATCTATAATTGTAAATTTCATATTTTTATTTTGAATGATTTCGAGATATATGTTGAAATGGTATTTTGGAATGATTTTGAGATTTTTGATAAGCTTAAAGCTTCTTTATGACGAAATTGAATCATTGAGCATATTGAGATATAACATTTGAGATGTTACCATGAATCTTGATATTTTCTCAAAAATATTGATGTTGTCATGACTTGATAAATTGTTACATTTTGACATTTAAAAAGGTTGAGTTTTATTATTGAAATTTCATGATATTCGAAAATGGGTATACACTCAAATTACTTTATGAAGGATTTATAAGACTTTGAATTTTTTTTAAATATGGATATACATGATTACTTCATTACTCTACTTCTTAAATTGAGAATTTATGCTATGAATTGCATACTACTACAATGAATTGATATTTCTAAAGGCTTTCGAGATAAAAGTTGTGATTTGAGTTGTACTACGAGATATGTATTCTTATTATGAATTGAAGGTCTCAAGTTCTTTTCAAAAGTTGTTGTCATGATTTAATTGTCGAATTGAAAGAATAATCATTTGATTACATTGACCTTGAACTCGCAGAGTCGAGATGATTTTGACTATGAGAAAGATTGATTTTGATATAGATGTTGAGATGAATTTTGGTTTTTTTTTCGGATGATTTTGATGAGTTGAATTGTTGAAAATATTACGTATTGAGTCTTCATATCCTTGTCCAAATGTCGAGTCGGTTATGGTTCAATGCATTGATACCTTGTTGATGTTGAAAAAGATTGAAATGTTTTAAGTCGAAGTTGGGGTTAGGAATCCACAAATTTTTGATGAATTATAAATTGAGATATTTGATTTGGTCTTTATGATAGACCCTTTTGATGATGGTGGTGGATTTCCTAACGCATTCTAATCTTGTCGGGGAGTAGTACTTAGCACCGAGAGGGAAATTTGGTATTTCCCCAAACCTATGTGTCACCGTAGGGTTGTTTGATGATGATATTATTGTCCAGAGAGCCCGATTGTGATTATTGCAGTTTTAAGGTCGTACTGCCTGGCAAAGAGTATGACGCTCCCGCCAATGGGGGTTTCAAACGTTTGTATTCCACATAGCTCACGTGGGGTTTTCGGTTATAGGAAACTCCCCTGTCCATAAAAGTCATGTTTCTTGAATTACCGAGTCACTCCGAGATTTAAGTCAAAGAGTTGAGATGTTATGATGAATTATGATTAACTATGATGAATTTTGACGATATGATAATTTATGATGATTTATCATAATTTATGATTTTTGATGATTTACATGGATTATGAGATTTTATCATTTGAACTATTTATTATGAAAGTATGAAGAGTATGATTTGATAGAACTCAAGCCAAGTGAGTCATCATTGTCTGTATACATGTTTTCATGAAATTGATGATGTTATTTAAAGTGTTTCATGCACCCCCATATACTCAGTACATTCTCTTTGTGTTGACCCCTATCTACTATTCTATTCAGTTGCAGTATCCGGTCAGCAGGTAAAGGAGTCCTTATAGTTCAAGGTCTTGTGTTGGTTGTTTCAGTTCAGAGACACTGTATCTTCTTCTGTTGGCCATATTGAGTGGGATGGTTGGGAGTCATGAACCGTTTATGTACAGACAATACTAGTAGAGGCTTCATAAACAGTAGTAGTGGTTGATGTATTCAGTCTCCTTCTTGTATATGTATATGTGTTAGTAGAATTGTCATCTTGTAATTCCAATATTGTACTAAACAGATTCTGTATTGAGACATTTTTAGCTTCATTCTCTCGGAATTATGTTTTAATCAGTCACTTTTGAGTTATACCGATGAAAAGGGTTAGCTTGGGGTCACTTATGATCCTAAGCACCGTGTGGTGTCTCGGAACTTAATTTTTGGGACGTTATAGGAGTATGAGTCGTATCGGTGGTTATGAATTATTTGGTTCCTTAACTTAATCTTAGACTTGGTTACTTAGGTTGGATCTGAGTAAGAATGACTCACCCTGAGGCATAATCCAGGGTATGAGTCATACCCAGGACTCGTATGGTGGATAGTGTCTAAATTTTTCTTTCTTTTTAAATTTGTCAGGTGTATGAATGAAAGGTACGGATCATATGCTTTGGATACAATTTGGTTGGATGAGTCGTATGCTGTACAGTGTTTGATCCAAAGGTTTAGTCTTAGGGTACGAGTAGAGGGTATCACTCTTATCGGAGGGTACGACTCGTGAGGTTCAGTCGTACCCCTGTGACGAGATTATGGTAAAACTTAAGTGTGGGTATTTTGGATATTTCCCCATTTATCCTAGTAAGGCCCCACGAATTCTAACCTACTTGGAAAGTTATTTACCCTATTATTCTATTCATTAACACTTAGAAACTCTTCTAAATACTATAAACTTCTCTTAAAAGCATTTGGGCAAGGGAAGCTAGAGTTTCAGCTAGAGGATTATTTTGTGGCTTGTCTTGGTGATTTCGTTTCATCATCATATTGGTTTAAGGAATTTTTTCCTTCCTCATTGTTAATTTTATCTAAAGGCATGGTTTTATTAATTTTTCCATGATTTTATTGATTGTATGATTTTGGTTTTAAAATATGATTTGGGGGTTTTGATATTAAATGGTTGGTTATGGTTTCCCATGGTTATAATTATGCTTTTATATGCATTAATGGTGGTTTTGGATAATTGGATTGCATGGGAATGGTTTGATGGTAATTGGAATTAGTTTTGGTCATATTATGCCCCCAATGTGTTTGACAAAAATACCTATAAAGATATGTTCATTACATTGACTACTTTTAATGAAACTCTTGCATGTTTTAAAACTTGGTAGAGGAATTGTGCATGGTTTAAATAGCTTGGAAAGGTAAATGGTTAAATTCTTATGCTTGTGGGGTACATGGAATCCCCAAGTGGTTTAATATGGTAATTGGAAAGGGCATTAGAAAGTCCCCTTGAACCTATAAATAGTTTCCTATGGATGATACTTGCAAGTAAGGGTTGGTATGACGATACCAATATTAATGGCCTTGGTTAATAAATGGATAATGGTTTGGTTATTTGGAAATTTGTTTTAATTAGACAATAATGGTCGGAGGTGTAGCAAAGCCATAGAAAGTGGAGGTCTCGGGGGTACAAAAACTGGAAACTAATATTTGTTAATATGAGGTTGGTCTTAGTGACCATGTTCATGATGTCACACTATATTTTGGGGGATATACTAGTCATCCTATGGTTTTTCTTCCCTGGTCGTGCGGCTACACGCACTGGGACCCTTTCAGTAGGGAGAGCTGAATCGATATAACCCGTGGTTGTTTAGGATGGCAAAACTACACAGCCCAGGTAAAGGTTTGAAAAATATGTTAAACCCGGTCCCTTTCCCATCATGGTTATATATATCAATGTATGGTTGTGTGCATTTGGATGGTTTTACTTGGTTTTATCAATGGCATTATTTTTTCCTTATCTTGAGATCATTCTAGCGTTCACCCGCTAACATGTCTACTGGCGGCTGTATACCCATGCTATGCAGTAATTAGCTGTTCTACTCCTATATAGTGATTGACTCGGGGATAGCATTTGGACTGAAGTGGTGAGCTTCCATCCTTTTGGAAGGCTCTATTTCATGTTATGGACATTTCTAGATATTTTGCTTTTTTTCTGGATATTGGTTTTGGCTATGGTTGGGGACATGTCCCAATCGTATTTCATTACTCTTTTGGTTAGAGGTTTTATAGTACTTCTATGGTTGGAATGGGAGACATCGGTATAGGTGCTAGCCTTGGCATTGGAATAAGTCAGTGGGCTAACATTATTGGACGATATTGTTGGTTGTTCTATCATATTTCATTTTGGGATTAATTATATTATATTTTGGAATATCTTTGGTTATGGCCTGGTTTATGGCCCTTATTTCGATATCAGTTTGGTATGGTTGGATTATTTGTATGGGATGGTTGGACTCGGTTGCGTCGATCACGGTTGTGATCTTATCCCAGAGTCTTCATGTGGGCTATTGCACTATCTTGCTACATATTTGAAACTTTTCCAACTCAGGGTAGGCGACTAGAGGTTGGATTAGGTAATGGGGGTGGTATCTGGGGTACCCATTACAACATGGCCCTAGGGTGTGTCGCGTCATACCTTGTCCACTTTATTGATAGTACGAATATCCACTGGAACATCCATACCTTAAATGTAGATGGTGCGAAGGGGACTGTCCTAAAGCCTGGTAAGGAGTACAACATCGAACTCCCTAATGCAGCCTGAGATTTCTTCTGGTGGAATCACCACAAGTAAGCCCTAGACAAACTCATAGAGTTGGTTGTAAAATTCCAATGCTTTCTCTTCCACCCTCTCTTGATAAATCCTCACTCATAGCAATGCCCAATCTTTTTATACTCATGATGTAGTATTTCTTATTTTTCTGGTGATTGACCTTAGGATAAAGTCAAACTTAAAGGTTTGAGGTAGTGAAGTCATAAGGGTGAGAGTGGTACCTCGAAACTCATAACCCATAGGTTAGTCGAAGGTAATTGATTGGTTTAGGGGAAATAAAAAGGTAAATCTAGGTAGATTTTAGGTTTCCATAGCGGGGGTACGGGTGATGTGGGGTTATATGATGAGATTAAAATAAATGCTTTTTTTTTAATATTTATGTTATGATTGTGTAATCTAATTCAGGTATACCCATGAGGCTTACCAATACGTGTGATTTGTACTGATACTACTCTTGATATACTCTTTTGGAGGTAGAGTCTTTTGCAGGAATTAGTGTTAGTTTTATAATTATGGTAGCTATTGATTCCTTATCAACTCTCATTTCTCTCACTCGTGATTATAGTTATGTCCAGTTGTATTTTTTCTAAGAAACTTTTATACCTATTTATACTATATCTTAAGGTAGTTGTATTTTTTATTTTTTGTTTTATAAAATTTACCACAATAAAGATGAGTTACCGTTTAACAAAGACTTCCATTTCACTTTTTAAAGAGATGATAGGGGTTCTCCTATCTAGGTGGCTTAGTGTAGGTTTCCTTACGATCCGATAGTTTAGATTGTGACAAATATTCATCGACAGAAGGCCAAAATAGAAAAAAAAAAGGGTCTTGAAAATTAAACAAAACAAAAGCCCTAGAATATGGTGTTCTTGTCTTACTCTCTCAGCACTATCACAGTAAAATTATTTGTCTCTTAATATTTCTGCTACTAAATCAGATGCACACTTGCTTATGTCAATATCTGATAAGTTTATCACGCTTTTGTATATGTCACTCTGATTTCTGAATGATTAATCTAACTGACGATACTCCTCGTAGTCTCAGAGCTTTTGTGCAACTATCGTGTGAAGTCTACATTTCAAGACTCAAGCTTAATACTATTTTATTCATGTGACCTTTATTTTTTGACTGATTAATCTAGCCAAATGATACTCAAAAAAATATCAGAGCTTTCTTACAATTGTCATGTGAAATGTGTGATTTCATGATCACTAGTGATTCTTGATTCTCAAATGAATCAGAAGTTGAAACATTCATGCTATGTAGTCATCAATTCAAATCCCACTGATAACACTCATATGTTAAAATCATGTACATTTTTAATCTAAATCTTAATTATTTTCTGGCCTATGATGGATTAAGCCTTATTTGGAGACTAATACCACCATTTAGAAGACAAAAATAGGAGAAAAGTAGATTGAAGACATGTTATGTATGTTAATTGTGAAGTCCTTGATAGAAAACAGTAAAGAATGAAAATAACAATAAACATATAAGGTTAGAAGTTTTGTTGTCCTGATTTTGAGACCACTTAGATACCTCAAGCTCTCGTCAGGTGCATACTGTCACAAATTAAAGAAGATTACTTCAAACATTAATAGGAAATACTCATTTTCAATTGTAAATTGTTGAATAAAAATGCATCACTTTCTCTTGTGTTTGATGAAAATTATCTGAGATATAATTTAATTTTTTATATTTTTGTGCTCAATATCTCATGAATCAACATCTTACAATTTGTTTGATTCTTAACTAAGGGATCCTTATTTTGTCTAGATTAATAATTTTCTACTAAATTGCATAACAATTTTTTGACTTTAAATTGAGAATCTCATGCATCAAATAAAATATTTGTATGTTTGAATTTATCCTTTTGAAATTTATATTATATTCTTCTTATTATTTCATTTAGTTTTTGTGTTGCTTAACATTACAAAATTTTTGAACATTCAATTGTGTCTCAATTTTTCATTCTTATTGAATAAAATATGTGCATTGGAGTTTTCTCTTTGTTATTTTTACTGCATTTCTATTTATTTGAGTTGGATTTTCTCTTCACTCTTAACAACCAAAAAAGAAAAAAAATACTTGTAAATGATAAATAGAAGAAATTTTCTAATGCATTTGTGTAGAAATATTTATATACATTTATACAATGTATGTATATTATTTGAACATTATATGTACATATGTAGTTTATTTGGGATATAGGTGTTTGGTACATGACCAAATTTAAATATATATTAACAGTGACTTTAACATTTACAAATCATATTTTCTAAAAGGTCTCTATTGTAAGCGATAGAAACTAGATATATATCGTAGGCGATACATTCTCTGATCTCTCTTTTCTTGATTTCTGGTCATAGCTGTCAGCGTCAGGCAAGGTTTTCATGGGTTAACAGGTAAAATTTTTATTAGTGCATTCACATAGATAAAAGAAAAAATTATACTCTATGTACCTTAAGCGTACAGTGCTACGAAATATAACTCAAATTTTTTAATTTCTACCAAATATGACGATATGTATAGATATCAAAATGTTACTTTTCATCCGGCAGCCTATTTACTCAGTCCCACATTCTTAGACTCATATGTATAGTTAACTCTTCTTTTTTCACCACCAACCCCTCTTCTTACCTTCACTAATCAGTCTTCTCTTCGACCATTATTGTCTTTTCCGAAGATTTACACTCAAAAGTGAGACAACCAACGACACACTAATTTTTAATGGAACACTCTCTCAATCAATTTAAGGTTTAATTGAAATTAATTAAAATGTTCCTTCAATTTGTAATTTTTAGTATTAAAGTAAACTAAATCCATAAAGTGTATGGACTTTCTCGTTCTCTTCTGTTCTTCTTAGTTGTACAAAACTCCAGCTTTCCCTTCTCCATTCTTCAGGTACTCAAATTAATTTTTTCTTTTTAAAAAAAAAAATTATTTTGTTGTTTCTACTAAATTGTATAACAATTTCTTGACTTTAAATTTAGAATTTCAATATTTGAAGTTATTCTTTTAAAATTTATATTGAATTTTTTTTGTTTATTCGCAATATAAATTAGTTTTCTTTTCCACTTAACGTTACAAATTCTTTTTTGAACTTTCAACAGTCTTCAATTTTTCATGTATCTTGAATAAAATATGTGTATTTGGATTTTTCTCTTTATTATATCTACTATAGCTTTTGCTTATTTTAGTTGGATTTTCTCTTCACCCTTAACAACCCAAAAAAAGCAACAAGAAAATGTGTGTAAAAGGTGGATCGGAGGTGTTTTTTTGTATATGTTAAGATATACTATAAACTATGTGTTTTGATAAAGTATTATTTATTGAACGGTTATTTATTTATTTATTTATTTATTCAATTCAATAAATTGTTACATTAGATAGATCATTGTCATATATGTGTCATCAACTTATATAGTAGATGATTTGGTGTATTGAGTTTAAGCTTATACACAAAAAATTAAATCATTGGTTCTTATAGGTTTAAGTTATAGTTCACAATCATAAATGAAAATTTGGACAAACCATCAGAATAATTGTAGCATGAGATTAAATGTAACTTATCTTGATTACTAGGATGGTATAGTTCTAACTTCTTTTGCTAATGTATTTTGTATGTGTTAAATAAGACCAAGTAGAGATAGTTACTTTAGACTGGCTGAATAAAAATATATTCTCTAAACTATTAAATGTACTTATATTCTCAATCTTGATATATGTAATAACCCTCCAGGTCTATCACGATTCGATTTACGTGTCATGATGGCACTTACTCCATCCCTGCAATAGGTAAGCCAAAATATTGCCCGAAGACGCAATGGGCTAACTTGTTAGAAAATGGCTAAAAGCCGGAAATTAACAATTTAAAAACTTAAATAGCAATAATACGGTCATAAATATCTAATAGATAGATAAAAAGTCAACAACTATCCCAAGACTCAGTAATGCCTATACAAGAGCTACTACAAATGAATTATGAGTACTAAATAGTCAAATACAATTTGTCTCAAAGGTGAAAGACTATACATAGATAAATAGAAGAAAAAAGGGTAACTCTGACTCTAAAAACTCACCCCAATCTCTTAAATTACTCAGCATGATCGAAGAATCAGTGGCGGAAAGTAGTAATCTACAACAAGAAGGTATAAAAGTATAGTATAAGTACCACAATTATGAATACTCAGTAAGTGTCATCGATCGACTGAACTAAATCATGATATAAATATGATAAGATACAAGATAGCATAAGCTAAGTCAAGATAAAAGGGACAAACCTGGAAATAAGATACAACACTATTGTACATAAATAAATAACTGCATACGAGATAATAACATAAAAACATACCATTAAATCTACAATATTGTCCCTCATAAGCCAATAAGTGCGGAAAGGTAAATAACTCAACGCAAACCCCAAATCCTAGAGGGTACAATCAAGGGAACTAAGCAACCGAATAGTCATAAACCACCAATTTATCATTCCATAATCAAAAGTCCATCCAAACAGTATTATCCATATATAATTCCCAATACCTAACTTGACCGGAACTCCATAGTTTCATCATCATTATTCTCATTTTCGGACATGAATCAAAACTAATATATTAAGAGTCGAACTGGAACTCCTATTTATAAATCGTATCAACGATCCATATCAATAATTCATACTGATAAACTAACCAAATAGACCATACCATTACCGCATCTATTAAGTCATGTCAATAACCATGCCCGTAGGCCATGTCAAAAGTTATGACCATAATTATTTCAATAATCATTCTATAAGTTATTAATCATAGCTATAATCCATTAATTATAGCTGTAAGCCATATCATATTCATAAAGCATTAATCATATCTATGATCCATTAATTATATCTATGAGTCATTATCCAGTAATCACGTCGATATCTATATCATAAAGCATGTTGATAGGAAATATTATTGTTCATATACAGAATCCATATCGATAATCATGTATATATAAGTTAGAACATCATTTATATATCTATCACATCATTAGTGTCATGACCCAAGGCTTCCCCCTAGTCGCGACAATGGTGCTTACGGTCACAATTGACCACAAGCTAACCCCTAAACTTGTACCTGCTATGAGCACTAAGTAATACTGTAATGTAATACAGGAGCAAAATATGCTCTAATAAGGTACCTTAAAAATGAATACTAGAATACAAAAAAAAGCATATCTTAAATATCTGATAAAATTCTAAAAACCAAACTGTCTATCTGAAACAACTGTTAATACTAAAATAACTGACTGGATGTCTAGATGATTGTCTGAAATCCTCTAAACATTATGAGGAGTTGATGGGAAAAACCCCCAAATAACTCTAACTAAATAAATATAAAGAAGTACTGAAATAACTAAGATAAACATATTATATCCTTGAAGGATGAGAATTCACCACTACTGCTGGTGAGTAATGTTGAGCTCTCTAAGAATAACCAGGAAACTGAGCGTCCGAACCTATGTTATAAGACAACATAGCACAAAGCAAAGTATGTGGTAAGTACTTTAAATGTACTAGTATATGAGATGAGGACTGACTGAAATGCATGAAATAACTGAGCATAAATGCATGAACATAAAATATTTGAGAATGCAAGACCAAGTATAAATATATTTCAGAAATAATCTATAATTTGTAAGACTTAAAAATGTATAAATGAATAACTGAAAATCTGTACACTTGGTCAAGAAAAACTGAGTTGAGATACACTGAATACTATACTGAGACTGTGGGAGGTATAATGTAATCGACATGCCCCAACCTGAGCTAATAAAGGTTCAACCTATAACCCCAGTTGGAAGAGTGTCAGAACTGTGCCACGGGTACTAACATTGGCTGACGATGTAAATTCCACAAGGATAATGTCCCGAAAGATTAGGGTGTCAAGACAAAATTGAAGAGTGAACCCTGAGAGGAAGTCAAACCTAAACTGATGGGTGACCCCTCATATCCTACGCTGGCTATGGAGTTCTGGAATACAGGGATTGCTACTAATGACTCTGCCTAACTGATGGGGAAGTCCCCATCCCTGCATTCGCTCGATGCTAAATTCTACTCCCAACTGAAAGACACTAAAATACTAACTGGGTAATGCAATGATAACTAATAACTAATAAGCTCAGGTCATGGTATTCTGAAAATAATAGTGCATACTAATTCTGAGGTAATTATAAATATATAAAATGATAATGCTCAACATGATCATGGTGTTCTGAATATGATATTAAACTGTGGTATGACTGACTTGTTATTTGAAAAATGAAAATCATGTAAAACACATAGGTATCGGGTGTGCATAACCAGCTAGTACTAAATGATCAAAATACAGTATTGAGGCTTACAACTATAGTATGAAATCATGGTTCAAAAATGCCAAAACATAGACATTTTTATCAAACATGTGAGAATCATGAACTTGAACATGGGAATGTCTTAAAACATAGGAAAATGGCATGGTTACGTGACTAAGTTCATAACTTAATAATATAACATGAAATTTACTTGAATATAACATCGAAGATTGAAACTTAAAGCATGGGATAACTTGACTTTTCATGGAACCATACATGGACATGAATTGAGTTTAATTACTAAGGAAAGACATGAACTTAAACCATCTTGAACATACAAAAGCTCCATAATAAGAGAAAAATCCATACTTTAGTTAAAAAAAAGGTTTTTAGGCTCCATGGATGAGCACCCTACATACCTTAAGCTTCTTAACTTGGGAAAGAAACTCTATTCTTGATACTTTCTTGAAGGTTCTTGAACTTGGGGAACTTGAATTCTTAATTATTTAGGGGAAAAGGAATTGAATTTTCTCTTGGGGAAGGGGGAGGGTTTTCTTGAGAGTGATTTTGAAAAGAAGGGCAAATATTACCCTAAAAATGCCCCAAGTTGTGTTTTGGATGATTTGGGTTGAGGGGGGAAAGACCCAATAGCCCCTCAATCATTTAAATCAAGAACTGGACGCAATATCCTCACAGTGATGCAGTCTTATCACGGTTAAAGAAATCCCTCACCATAACGCGGTCAGACTAATGCCACTACGCGGGCTTATCTTGGTGACGCATTTGTTTTGTGATCCAAACATGCCCCAAACCTTGTCCAAAAAATACGAAACTCCTCCAACGTAAACTTGTTACATCCCTTAACATGAATTAACTCAAAAACTAGCATCTTGGGGTCGGGGAAACAAAAATAAAATCCTCGAAGCTTAGGGGTCCTAAAAATGACTAAGTCCCCAACACTTACTTAAATTTTCAAGCCTTGGAACCCTTACGCATGTAACTAAACGTTGAATCAAGCCAAGAATAATATGAGGTATTACAATATCTACCCCTTGGAAATATTTATCCTCGAATGAGATTGGTTAGACTGAGAGTACTGTACCAAGGCAACTAAGATCATATACTAAATATGAATGACTTGGAACCTGATTATACAATTGAGTCTAAAACATGATACATGAACTTAACTGGTTTCACAAATGCATGCAATGACATGAGAATGGTTACATAGCTTGAATACAAAATAGAAAAGAATCAATCTAATGAAAAATCAATACCTCAAGCTGAATATGAGTTTGGGGAGAAAAGATGAGGGTACTTGGTTCGCATATCTGCTTCTGCTTCCCAAGTAGCTCCCTCAACAGACTGATTCTGCCAAAAGACCTTAATCAAGAGAACTTCTTTATTCCTTATCCTATGAATCTGACGATTAAGGATCTCAACTAGAACTTCCTAGTAGGAAAGGTTATCCTTAATGTCTATATCTTCCAAAGGAACAACTACAGCTGAATCACCAATACATTTCTTTAATAACAAAACAGGGAACACTGGATGCACTGATGCCAAATCTGTAGGCAACTCAAGCTCATAATCTAACTTTCCTAAATGGTTTAAGATTTTGTAAGGGCCAACATATCAGGGATTGAGTTTCCCCTTCTTTCCAAATCTTTTCACTCTCTTTATAGGAAAAAATTTCAAATAAACTAAATCACCAACTTTAAATTCAAGATCTCCTATCCTCATATCTACATAAGATTTCTGACGACTTTGTATTATTTTTAGCCTCTACCAAATCAAGAAAAATTTATCCATTGCCTCAAATATTGAATCTAGACCTATCAATGTAGCCTTACCTGCTTCAATCCAACCAATAGGACATCTATATCTCCTTCCATAGAAAGGCCCAAATGGAGCATATAAATACTAGAGTGATAACTATTGTTTTAAGTAAACTCAATCAAAGGTAAGTGGTCATCCCAACTACCCTTAAAGTAAATAACACATGCCCTCAATATGTCTTCTAAGGTCTGAACGGTCTTCTCTACCTGACCATCTATCTGAGGATGAAAAGTTGTACTGAGATAAACTTGGGTACCAAGACCCTTCTAAAAGGCATTCCAAAAGTGAGGGGTAAACTGAGTACCTCTATCTGAAATAATGAACAATGGAATTTCGTGCAACTTAACCAACTTCTTAATAGAAAGTCTGGCATAATCCTCAGTTAAGTACGAAGTATGAACTAGAAAGAAATGAGTTGACTTGGTCATTCTATCCATAATGACCATATCAAATCTTGCTGAAGATGCATACGAGGTAACCCTATCATATAATCCATGTTCACCACTTCCCACTTCCAAGTGGGGATACTGAACTCCTGAAGTGAACCACTAGGCCTTTGGTGCTCAACCTTAACCTACTAAAAATTTGGGCACTTAGCCACTAACTCTAACATATCCTTCTTCATACCACTCCACCAATAGATTTTCCACAAATCATGTTACATCTTAGTGGCTCCTGGATGGATGGAATTATGTGCACCATGTACTTTTGCTAAGATCCGCTGCCTTAAGACATCAACAATGGGACATGTAACCTACCCTGGCAATAAAGCACATCATGTCCCTCTTGGGAGAAAACCTCTACCTTCTGATCTCTAACTGCCTCCTTTAACTGTACTAAACTAGGATCCCTATCTTGATTTTCTTTCACTTCAGCAACCAAGGAAGATTCTGAACTATTCAGAACCCATATACTACCCTCAGCTGAATCAATCAACAGAACACCTAATCTAGTAAGTTGATGAACCTCATTAACTAACTTTTTCTTATCTCCCTCAATAATCTACTAAGGGAATCTGCCACTGCATTGTCCTTGCTCGGATGATACAATACACTCATATCATAATATTTTAGCAACTCAAGCCACCTCTTCTGATGAAGATTCAGATCTTTTTGTGTAAACACATACTGTAAACTCTTATGATTCGTGAACACATTAATATAAACCCCATAAAGATAATGCCTCCAAATCTTCAAGGCAAAGACTATCGCTGCTAACTCAATATCATAGGTAGGATAATTCTTCTTATGGGGTTTAAGCTATCTAGAGGAGTAGGCTATGACCTTGCCTCTCTACATCAAAACACAACTAAGACCAACTCTGGAAGCATCACAGTAAACTACAAATTCATTAGAACCATCTGGCAAAGTCAAGACTGGGGCAAAAGTGAGTCGAGTCTTTAACTCCTGTAAACTCTTCTCGCAGGAATTTGACCACTAAAATTTGTCCTTCTTCTTAGTCAATCAATACATAGGGATGCAATAGAAGAAAATCCTTCAACAAACCATTTGTAATAGCCAGCCAAACCCAAAAAAACTCTGAATATCTGATGGAGAGATAGATCTAGGCTAGTTTCTTACTGGTTTGGTGTTTTAAGGGTCAACTCAGATGCCATCATCAAAAATAATATAGACAAGGAAAGCTACTGATCTCATCCAAAATTTTCACTTACTAAACTTGGCAAACAACTGATGAGCTCTAGGGTCTGTAGCACAATTCCCAGATGGTCTGCATGATTATTCTCACTACGAGAATAGACGAGGATATCATGAATGAAGAGTATAATGAATAGGTCCAAGTATTGCTTGAACACTCTATTCATCAAGTCCATAAAAGTTGCAGGGGAATTCTGTCACGACCCGGCCCGAGGCCCTAACCGCAATGGGCATCCCGAACCACACAGGCCCAAGATACCCCTGTCTCCACCCAATCCACTAGTGATATTATCCGCTCTGGGCCCAGGCCCGCACAACTTTAAAACACATCACTAGGGTGTAAGGCTTTCTCACTTATATACCCAGTATCCCTTCTGTGTTTTGCCGATGTGGGACTCCTTCCTAAGTTGGGGTGTTACATACATCCCCCCTTATAGACTCAGCGTCCTCACTGAGGTTTTCCCCACCGAATGGGATTTGCCTACACTCAGGACTGAGGTTTGCCCCACCTTACCGGGATTTGCCCACACTTAGTTTGAACTCTGCCCTGCATCAACAGGGCCGATACAGGAGCGGCTCTGATACCATTTTGTCATGACCCGGCCCAAGGACCTGGCCACGATGAGCATCCCAAACCACACAGGATCGAGATACCCCTTTCTCTACCCAATCCACTAGTGATATTGTCCGCTCTGGGCCCAGGACTGCATGGCTTTAAAATGCATCACTAGGGTGTAAGGCTTTCTCACTTATATACCCAGCATCCCTCCTGTGTTTTGCCGATGTGGGAATCCTTCCTAAGTTGGGGTGTTACACATTTCTTAGTCCAAAAGACATAGCTAGAAATTCAAAATGACCATACCCAATTCTAAAAATTGTCTTTGGAATGTCATATTCTCTGACTCTAAGTTGATGATAGCCGGACCTGAGGTCTATCTTAGAGAAATAACTGGCATACTGAAGTTGGTCAAACAAGTCATCAATTATGAGTAGTGGATACTTATTGTTGATTATGACTTTGGTCAACTAACGGTAGTCGATGCACATTCTGAGAGAACCATCTTTCTTGTTCATGAATAAGACTAGAGCAACCTACGGAGAAATATTTGCCCTGATGAAACCTATATCTAAGAGATCCTTTAAATGCTCCTTCAATTCCTTAAGGTCAGCTAGATCCATTCTGCAGGGTGGAATAGAGATGGGTTGGGTATCTAGAAGGAGATCAATTCCAAAGTCAATTTCCTTTTTGGAAGGAACTCTGGGAATTTCTTCAGGGAACACATCTGGGAATTCTCTTACTACTAAAACTGACTCAATACTAGGAGCCTTAAAATTTGAGTCCTTGACTCAGACAAGATGGTAAGCACACCCCTTAGATATCATCTTTCTTGCTTTAAGAAATGAAATAAGTTGACCCCTAAGAATAGAAGTACTACCTCTCTACTCCATGACTGGTTTATTAGGAAACCAAAACTTCAACTAAGGCATAGCATGAGTAGATCCAATCCATGCCGAGAATGACATCAAAATCAATCATCTCTAATTCAACCTGACAACTAAGGTAATTTTCTGAGATATTGTGATTAGGAGATTTCTGTATACCTGTCTGGCTATAATAAATTTACCCACTGGGTTAGACACTGTGAAAAGCTATGCTAACATTTTAGGATTGACCCCAAAATTGACGGCTATGTAAGGAGTCACAAAAAAGTGAAGCTGCGGGATCTAACAATGCATAAACATGAAGATGGAAAACCTATAACGTACCTGTAACCATATCAGGAGAATTTTCTTAATCATGTTGAGTCTGGAATGCATATAATCTATTCTGATGTGTCCCACTGGTAGCATTAGAAGTGGCACCCTACTGAGTCGGGCATCCTACTGGAGATGATGAGAAATTAGACTGGCCCTATTGGCGATCACTTTTGGCCCACTGAGTGACCACCATACATTCCCAAACCCTGTGTCTTGGCTTTCCACAACCAAAACACACATCACTACCCACCTTACAGTTTTTCTAATTATTCCTACCATATCTTCGGCAAAGCAAATTAGTGCAACTACTATTCACACTACCCTAGGACTTAGAGCCTAGCGCCCTGTCCCAACTATCTTGCCTGAACTTAGGCACTGGTGTACTAGATGAAGATGGAGCTAGGGCTAAAAACTTTTGATGGAACTGAGAATGGTTACCACCTTTTGATTTTGGCTGAGAAAAGTTAAAACTACCAATTCTAGCCCTCTTATTCTTTCTCCTTCTCCTTATGATTTTTCTCTTCAATCTATTAAGCATGAACCATAAGCCTAGATATATATACCTCCTTAATCAACATGGAAGTCCTACACTCCTTAACCACACTATTAGATACACCAGACATAAACTTACTCATTCTACACATATTAGTCACCACCATAGAAGGAGCATACCTCGCCAGCTAAGTGAACTTAAGTGAGTACTCCTTTACGCTCATATTCCCCAGTTCCAAATTGATAAACTCCTAAACCTTAGCTTTTCTCAACTCAAAGGGAAAGAACTTGTCTAAGAAAGTTATGGCAAACTCTTCCCAGTCTAACGGCCCTGCATCAACACCACGGTCTTCCTTCCACTACTTAAACCAAGTGTGAGCTACATCTTGTAACTGATATGCAGCCAACTCTACACTCTTATTCAAAGTTATGCCCATGATATCTTTTAATTTTTGTACCATATCCAAAAACTCCTGTGGATCCTCCTCAGACTTGGATCCCAAAAACAAAGGGGGATTCATTCGAGTGAAATCATGAATCCTAACTACAGCTGTATATGCCACTGGATTAGTTGGAGCAACACCCTATTGGCTGGTCTGGGAAGCTACAGGGTTATCTAAGGTAGTGAAAATAGCCTTGAGTTTGGTGTGGGGATAATGTTCATTCAGGGGTTCTTCCTGAACATGTAGGGCGCAGGATGATCCCCGCTCTTTTTTTCCTTTGTTTCTTCTGAGAGACATTGTCTGTAAGAAGAATGAAGATAATTTATAAAGAGGAATTACATCATGCTCTTTCGCACGACATAAACACTGAAAGAAGGGAAACTTTCAAAAAAATGTCTCATAGCATCTTGTCCATAAGTACGACGCGCTTCACACCCATGCACAAGAATCTGCTCAACGTGACTTTCAAACTCCCTTGGATACTTTAAAACTTTAGGCACTGAAGATAAGTTTTGTCAAGACCTGAGGCTACCCCTAGTCGCGACAACGCTGCTTACGTTCATAAGTGACAATAAGCTAACCCCTAAACTGGTACCTATTGTGAGCACTGACTAATACTACAATGTAATACATGAGAGAAAAATGGACTGATAAGGTACTGTAAAATTGAATACTGGAATACAAATCAAAGCATATCTAAAATATCTGATAAAATACTTGAAACCAAACTGTCTATATAAAACAACTGTTAATACTAAAATAATTGATTGACTGTCTAGCTGATTGTCTGAAAGCCTCTAAACTTCATGAGGAGTTGATGGGACAAACCCCCAACTAACTCTGACTAACTGAACATAAAGAAGTATTAAAATAATTGAGATAAAGATATCATGTCCTCGATGGATGAGAACTCACCACTAATGCTGCTGAGTAATGCTGAGAGTCTAAGAATGGTCGAGAAACAGAGCATCCGAACCTATGCTATAAGACAACCTAGCGCAAAGAAAAGTATGCGGTTAGTACTTTGAATATACTGGTCTATGAGATGAGGACTAGCTGAAATGCATGAAATAACTGAGCATGAATGTAGGAACATTAAATATCTCAGAATGCAAGACCAAGTATAAATATATTTTTGAAATAATCTATAATCTGTAAGACTGAAAATTATATAACTCAATACTGAAAATATGTACACTTGGTCAAGTAAACATGAGTTGAGATACACTGAATACTGTATTGAGACTGTAGGAGGTATCATGTAACCGAAATTCCCTAATCTGTGCTAATCAAAGTCCAACCTGTAACCCTAGTTAGAAGGGTGTCAGTACCGTGCCACGGGTACTAACATTGGATGACGATATGAATTCCACAAGGCCGATGTCCCAAAGGATCAGGGTATCAAACTTAAACTGATGGGTGACCCCTGAGATAAAGTCAAGCCTAAACTGATGGGTGACCCCTCATATCCTACATTGGCTACGTAGTTCTTGAATACAGGGACTGCTACTAATGACTCTGCCTAACTAATGGGGAAGCCTTCATCCTTGCATTCGCTCAGTGCTAAATCCTACTCCCAACAGAAAGACACTGAAATACTAATAGGAGCATACACTGATAACTAATGACTAATAAGCTCAGGTCATGGTATTTTCAAAATAACAAATTATACAAATTCTGAAGTCGTTATATATATATAAACTGATAATGCTCAACATGATCATGGTTTTCTAAATATGATAGAAAAACCATGGTATGACTGACTTATTACTTGAAAAATGGAAATCCTGTAAAACACATAGGAATCGGATATTCATAACCAGCCAGTACTGAATTATTAAAATGCAGTATTGAGTCTTAGAACTATAGTATGAAATTATGGTTCAAAAATCCCAAAACATAGACATTTCATCAAACATGTGAGAATCATGAACTTGAACATGGAAATGTTTTAAAACATGGGAAAATATCATGGTTACGTGACTAAGATCATAACTTAATAATATAAAATGAAATTTACTTGAATACAATATGGGTGATTGAAACTTAAAGCATGGGATAACTTGACTTTTCATGGAACCATACATGGACATGAATTGAGTTTAATTACTAAGGAAATACATGAACTTAAACCATCTTGAACATACAAAAACTCCATAATAAGATAAAAATTCATACTAAAGTAAAAAAAAAAAGGATTTTGGGCTCCATAGGTAAAAGGGACCCATGGATGAACACCCTACATACCTTAAGATTCTTAACTTGGGAAAGAAACCCTATTCTTGATTCTTTATTAAAGGTTCTTCAACTTGGGGAGCTTGAATTCTTGATTACTTGGGGAAAAAGAAATTGAATTTTCTCTTGGGGAAGGAGGAGGGTTTTCATAAGAGTGATTTTTAAAAGAAGGGCAAATAATGCCCTAAAGGATGCCCCAAGTCATGTTATGGATGATTTGAGTTTTAGGGGAAAAAACCCAATTGCTCCTCAATTATTTAAATCAAGAATTGGATGCAACATCCTCATCGCGACATGGTCTTATCACGGTCAAAGTAATCCCTCACCGTAATGCTTTCAGTATTAGGTCGAGACTAATGCTGAGATGTGGCTTATCGCAGTGACCCACTAATTTCGTGATCCAAACATGCCCCAAACCTTGTCTTAAAAATTTAAAACTCCTACGAGATATACTTTGTACATCCTTGAACATGAATTAACTCAAAAACTAGCATATCTGGATTTGGGAGACCAAAATAAAAATCCTCGAAACTTAGGGGTCTTAAAATGACTAAGTCCCCAACACTTAGTGAAATTTTCAAGCCTTGGACCCCTTACGCATGAAACTAAAAGATTAATTGAGATAAGAATAATATGGGGTATTAAAATTAGTCATGTCTGAAAGTCATCTCAATGATCATATATATAAGTTGTATCATAAGTCATATCTATAAATCATATCATTAACCACGTAAATAAGCAATATCATTAGCAATACCCGAAATTAGTGTCAATCTTTCAATATCCATCTAAACATAGTCAAATAATATATTCAATATCCTTAAGTGTCAAACCAACCATTAGTGGGATCATAACATTCTAAAATAAGTCTACAAGGCTAATACAAATCTTGGCCTAAGGTGGACTGAATGGGTCCACTTCTAATTTTTTAGATCCATTTTAAGCAATTTCTACCACAGATTATGATAAGGTATCTAAGTTAATTTGTAAATGTCAAGTAAATCATAACGATCCCTAAGATAGTAATTCTTTCAAACCATTAACAACTAAAGCAATACTACCTAATGCAATAGCAACTAAGGCAATTTTCCTTAACTTAAGAAACTAAGGACAATTCTACCCTAAACATGAATGACTATGGAAATTCCATCTAACTTGAGTAGATAAGGCATTTTTCATCCTAAACATGAACCATAAAGCCTAATTCACTTAAGACATGAATATCTATGTTAATTACTCCAAAGTTTATGATTTCACGATAACCTAAACGGTCCAACTAAACCAAATATTCTCATTCATAATTACAACACCTAAATTTCACTCCATATCTAGCATAATATCATAATCATAGTATGAGATAGATCAATCTATGAAAAATATAAACCTAGCCTACATGGATGCCGAAGAAAAGCATGAAGAATCTGCTAAATCACCGATTTTCCCTTTCGAGAAGCTTTCGCAAGGTGCCACGCTATCAAATCACAATCTACACATCAAAATAAGAACAATGGTACCCATATTACACTATTGTGCTTCAAATATAAAATTACATAAAAAAAACCATGTGGGGTCAATTTACAAGAATTGCATTTTAAAAATCAACTCAATGTCCCTCTATTACCAAAGAATATTTATCCTTAGAAATGGATGAATGTCGAGCTATAATGGTGCTAAAATCAAGTCAGCAAGATTTTAGGAATTTTAGCAAAAGAATGGAAAAATCAGCCAGGAAAATAATAAAATATTATCATAAATTCAATCGATAATTACGAAAATTAATGATGCTAAAGTTCCAAATTCACCCACAATTGATACTCTCAACAGCTATCGTTTTTTATGGGATTGATATTCTACAGAATGGGTGAAAATAGTGAAAAATCAAGCTAAGTGTGAATTTATACCCTTCCCAGGAACATGGGTGCCTCTAAAGTGGACACTAGGCCACTATAGCGGTCACCACTAAAGCTCCTGTTGCTGCCAACACGATATCTGACCGATAAGTTAGACCGCTTAAGCGGACCATGGAGCATTTTAGCTCTAGTAGCTAAAGCACCCAGGCATCGCTAAAGCGGTACCTGCTTAGTTAAGCAGGCCCGCTAAAGCGCCCTCTGCTATAGCGCCCAAAGGGCCGTTAAACGGTCGCACCAAATATCAGGCACCAGTTGGAGACTTGAAAGTTTTTTTGAGTCTCCGTCAACCCCTCGAAATTCCTCCAAAATCCTATATGCACAAAAAAAAAATTCTACCCTATCAAATTTGATATTTTAGATTAAATGGTGCAATTGAAATTTCCATCCGAAGTTGTTTCAATGAAAAATGGGTCCCATACCCATATGTCATTTTCTTAACATCTGTCTAATAGCTTAAAATGAGTCTGGGAGCCTTGGCACCCAAACCAAGGGTTCATATAGCCTAAAATTAATGTTCCGTAGCTTTTGGAATAATCAGAATTGGCATACAAGTTCATTTGACTAAAGTTTTAGCTTGATAGACAATTTGAACCAGCAAAGGCTCCATAATTGGGAATTCACTCTAAAAACTAAACAAACTGCCCGATAACCAAACTGTCAGTTCTATCAAGTCATAAACGACTTGGGGTAGCTATGGAAAGATCTAAATAGAAAAAATAAGTGAAAATATATGAAATGATTCAGGTCATTACAAGGTCATTTTCTACATTTTTGCGTATCCTTGCCATTTAAAGATCTTCTATAGTTTCCCCAAATCATTTATGACTTACAGGCACTGACAGTTTAGTTATCGGGTAGTTCCTTTGGTTTTAGAGCCAATTCTCTATTTTGAACTCTTCCTTACTAAGAATTGGCTACCGGGTGAGAACTTTATTTAAATGATCTCATATGCAAATTTTAACAATTTCATCAGCTCTGAAACATTGATTTTAGGCTAGGAGGATCTTTGATTTGGGTCTAAATACCTTCAGACTCATCACTAGCTATTGGTCAAAGATTGATAAAAATGGTCCATGGGTGTGGGGTCAATATTTTATCAAAATAATTTTGTATGGAAATTTTGAGTGCGCCATTTATTTTGGAATGTTGAATTTGATAGGGTAGCATAGTTTTATTGAGTTCATGAGATTATAGATAAATCTTCAGGGGTCAATGGAGACTTGGAATTTTCTAAGACCCCATCTACTGCACCACTCAGTTGGTCCATCCACTTAAGCGACACTTAGGTTGCCTTAGCGGAGGCCTCTTAAGTGAGTAGGATTGACCAGCTGAGAGAAACTTAAGAGAGGCATTTTTTGCTAAATTGAAGGCCACTTAAGTAGCTATTAAGCTACTTAAACATAGCGTGCAGAGATGGGGGGTGCCTCCGTAGCGGTCCAGTGTCCGCTTAAGTGGCACCTGGGTAGTATTAAATGCCCCATTAGCATATTTTTCTCTCCTAATTTTTCTATAAGCTCAAGAGATTGGAGCCCTAGAGAGTTCAAAAATTAGGGAAGCATTTATTAGAAGATTTGAAACACCCCTAGAGTACACCCTGGGAGTCACATAGTGCTTACAATCCCGAGGGTCCACTAGCTAACCCATGAGTTAGTACCTGCTGTGAGTACTAGATAACATGATCATAAATGTGTAAGAATACTGATATTTCTTAAGGTTTTAATAACTGAATTCAAAATCAAAATATGAGTCTATAGAAATAACTGACTGAATCTGATAAAATAATGATAAACTGGATAACCAACTGTAGCGTCTGAATACTAAATAACTGACTGAATATGAGTTGATGGGACAGTCCCCAACTAACTACTAACAGAGACATCAAATAAAGTAAGCCTGTCCTCAAAGTTTGAGGACTCACCACTTCTACTGCTGAAGATCTGATAAGTCTAATCGCGATCTGGGAACTGAGTGTCAGAACCTATGATATAATACATTATAGAGCAAAATAAAAGGTACACGATCAGTACTTTGAATGTACTGGTATGCTAAATAAGGTAGGCTGATATGCATGGTTTCATGAACAAAACTAATAATTAACTGGATATGCATGTAAATCATGGAGTAATGAATGGAGAGCATGAAATATGTAGGTACTAAAAATATGGAGAATCAGTAAATACAGAGTATGAATGACAGTCTATAAATACTAAAGATACGTGAAAATCTGTAGACACTGGGGATGCATGACCAAGCATATAACATGGACTGAGTAAAATCTGTAAATTGAAATACTGAAATAACTGAAATCTGCATGCTTTGGTAAATCAACACTATGACTGAATAACTGAATTGGGACTGTATCTGAGACTATGGGAGGTATCATCTAACCGAGATTCCCAAATTTGAGCTAGTCAGGGTAAAACCTGCAACCCCAATTGGAAGGATGTTAATTCTATGACACGGGTACTAACGATGGTTGTGTGGATCCACTAAACTAATATAATGTCCAAAGGACTAAGGGTGTCAAGCCTGAACTGATGGGTGACCCCTGTCAGATAGTCAAGCCTAATCTGAAGGGTGACTTCTCATATCCTACGATGGCTACATAGTTCTTGAGTATAGGGACTGCTACTAACGACTCTGCCTATCTAATTGGGAAGCCTCCATCCCTACACTCGCTCGGTGCTAAATCCTACTCCCTACTAAAACAAATGGAAATACTGGACTGTTTTGAGTTTAACTGACTGATATCTAACTATTTTGATAATGCTCATAGTATGTTTTGAAATCTATTCTATAATGTACTGAGACTAGACTAAGTAAACAGCTATGGATTTTGGGTATTCGATACCCCCAGGACTCAAAATAATAATAGTAAAATGAAACTAAAACTTGGATATCAAAACATGAAGGCTTTTATTAAATAAATCATTGTTGTAGGTATTTTATTAAACACTTGTAGTTCATGATTTAAAACAATCATAGGAATGTCATGGAACTTGTAGTAATAGCATGAATTCATCATAATAGAATTAATTCATCATTTAATTCAATAAGTAATAATGTTAAAACATGGAGGATTGAATAATAACAATAATTTCATGGTAGAATGGTATAAAATCAATAGTACATGGAGATTTATGGATGAAATCATAATTTAAAACATAATAACTTGAAAAGATTATAACTTGGTGATTAAAATGGGTTACTTGGGCTCCATGGATGAAAGGAATTAATGGATGAACATCTAACATACCTGGGATAGTGAATTTCTTAAAGTTCTGAGTGAGTTCTTGAGAATTGGCCTTGAATTGGAGAGCTAGGGTTTCTTGTTATTGAAAAGGGGATCTTTGATTGTGTGAGGAAATTGAAATAATAATGACTACATAGGGTGTTTAGGGGTTAAATTTAATGTTTTAGGTTAATTAGGGATGGGGAAAAGACCCAAATACCTCTGAACAAATTTAAAAACGGAAGCTGAAAACTGAAGATTTCGATTTTTGGCCTTGGCGTGACGCGCCACTATCGCGCCAAGCCATTAGAAAAGGGACTATTGGTATCTGGAAAAACACTGTGATGCAGAGATATCACATTATTAATACTTTGAAGTGTCAATTAAGCCACCTCCGCGATGCACCACCATCATAGAGGCCCACTAGAAATTGCCAAACTTGAAATTAGCCTTCTTCGCGATGCGTCAACATCAACGAGTCACACTGGAAATTGAAAATTGTCATTTGGACTATCTCCACAACACGTTAAAGGTTAAAATGACGAAGTTTAATGACTGAAACTTAAAATCTCCATAACTTCTTACCCGGTTATCGGATTTGGGCAAATTTTATATCGTTGGAAAGCTAATAGAATTTTCTACGCAATGGAAGGTTCTAAACTGAAAAATAATGAGTGTTTCGAAAATTTATATATGAATTCTCATGTATTGGGACTTATTTTATGCTAGGGAAATACGTGGTGTTATAATATCACCCCCTTGGGATCATTCGTCCTCCAATGAAACTAGTTAAGCTGAGGAAAACTATTGGACTAAGCTTACACACTAAATATGCATATCTGATGCATGGTTTATATGACTGAACTGATTTGTAAATGCACGACTGACATGAACATGATGAGCAACTAAAACTAAGCATGATAGTGAGAAATTTTAAGAATATTAGTACCTTATACTAAATCTGGATTCGCAGAGAAAAGATGAGGGTACTTGGTCCACATATCTGTCTCTGCTTCCCAAGTGGCTCCCTTAACGGACTAATTCCGCCAAAGAACTTTAACTAGTGGAACTTCTTTATTCCTTAGTCTACTAACTTGATGATCAAGAATTTTGATTGGAACTTTCTCAAAGGAAAGACTGTTCTGAATATCTACACTTTTTAAGGGAATAACTACAGATGGATCACCAATACACTTTTTCATCAATGAGACATGGAAATCTGGGTGTAGTGAGACTAGATCTGAAGGAAACTCAAGCTCGTAAGCTACTTTTCCAAAATGACTAAGAATTCTGAAGGAACCGACACATCGGGGACTGAGTTTCCCATTTTTGCCGAATCTCCTCACTTCTTTCATGGGAGAGATTTTCAAGTACACAAGATCACAAACCTCAAACTCGAGATCCTTTCTCCTCATATCTGCATACAACTTTTGTCGGCTCTGGGAAGCCCTGAGCCTTTCTCTGATCAACTGAACCTTCACTAAGGTATTAAACACCAAGTCAGGCCCTATTGCTACGACCTCACCTACTTCAAACCAACCAATTAGAGTTCTACATCTCCTATTATAGAGATCCTCAAACGGACCTATACGGATACTGAAATGATAGTTGTTATTGTATGGGCATTCAATCAAAGGCAAATGGTCCTCCCAACTAGCTTTAAAATCAATTGTGCATGCTCTTAGCATATCCTCAAGAGTTTGAATGGTCCTTTCTACTTGACCGTCTGTCTGAGGGTGGAAGGTTGTACTAAGATGGACTTGGGTACCAAGACCCTTTTGGAATACTTTCTAGAAATAAGAGGTAAACTGGGTACCTCTATTTGAGATAATAGATAAGGGAACACCGTGTAACCTAACAAACTCTCTAAGATATAGTTTGGCATAGTCCTAGACTAAATAAAAGGTATGGACTGGTAGTAAATAAGATGATTTTGTCATCCTATTATGATAATCTAAATAGAATCATACTAATGATGGGTACGAGGCAAACTTGTCACAAAATCCATATTCACTTCCTCCCACTTCTAAGTGGGAATACTAAACTCCTTCATGGACCCACAAGGTTTCTGGTGCTCAATCTTAACTTTCTGGCATGTAGAGAACTTAGCTACAAACTCTGCAATATCTCTCTTCATCCTACTCCACCAATAGATCTCCCACAAATTGAAGTACATCATAGTGGCCCCTGGATGAATACAGTAATGTGCACCATGTGCTTCCGTAATAATTCATTGCCTTAAGTTATCTACACCAGGCACATACAATCTACCCTGACAATGCAACACACAATATCTCTCTTGGGAGAAAACTTCCACTTTTTAATCTCTGACTAATTCTTTCAACTTAACTAGACTGGATCTCTATCCTGTTTTTCCTTTACCTTGAAAACTAGAGATGATTTTGAGCTACTCTGTACCCACACACTACCCTCTGCTGAGTTGACTAAGTCGACACCTAGTCGGGCATGTTGATGGACTTCCTGAGGTAACTGCTTCTTACCATCCTGAACATGAGCTACACTACCCATGGATAATTTATTGAGAGCATCAGCAACTACATTGGCCTTGCTCGGATGATATAGAAAACTCATGTCATAATCCTTTAATAATTCTAACCACCTTCTCTGATGCAGATTCAAATATTTCTGAGAGAACACATACTGAAGGCTTTTGTGATCAGTGAACACATCCACATGCACCCCATACAAGTAATGCCTCCAAATCTTTAAGGCAAACACTACAGCTTCTCACTCAAGATCATGAGTAGGGTAATTCTTCTCATGGGGTTTAAGCTATCTAGAGGCATAGGCTATGAAGTTACCTCTCTACATGAGGACACAACTCAAACCTACTCTGGATGCATCACAGTACATAACAAAACCATCTGAATTATCTGGTAAAGTCAAGACTGAGGCTGAGGTGAGTCGAGTCTTCAACTCCTACAAACTCTTCTCGCATGAATCTGACCACTGAAACTTAACTTTCTTATGAGTCAATCTGGACATGGGAGATACAATAGAAGAAAACCCTTCAATAAACCAACGGTAATAGCTAGCTAAACCTAAAAAAACTCTTGATATCTGATGGAGAGATGGGTCTAGGCCAGTTTCTCACCACTTCAGTCTTTTAAGGATCAACTCTAATGCCATCACCAAAAATAATATGGCCAAGGAAAGCTATTGATATTAGCTAAAATTCACACTTACTGAATTTAGTGAACAACTGGTGAGCTCTAAAAGTTTGAAGTACTATTCTGAGGAGGTCTTCATGATCGTTTTCTCTACGAGAGTAAACAAGAATGTCATCAGTGAAGATGATGAAGAACATGTCTAAGTACTACTTGAACACTTGGTTCATCAAATCCATGAAGGCTGT
The DNA here is from genome assembly GCA_030864215.1 of Capsicum pubescens. Classification (NCBI taxonomy): domain Eukaryota; kingdom Viridiplantae; phylum Streptophyta; class Magnoliopsida; order Solanales; family Solanaceae; genus Capsicum; species Capsicum pubescens. Next base: position 104,612,747 of record CM061538.1, read on the forward strand.
TGGGGAATTTGTAAGAAGAAAGGATATGACTAGAAATTTAAAGTGACCATACTAGGTTCGGAAAGTTATTTTCAGAATGTCACATTCTCTGACCCTGACCTGATGATAGCCTGATCTAAGGTCTATCTTAGAAAAGTATCTAGCACCCTGAAGTTGGTCAAATAAGTCTTCGATTCTAGGAAGTGGATATTTATTCTTGACTGTGACCTTGTTCAACTGATGGTAGTCAATACAAATTCTAAGAGAACCATCTTTCTTACCCATGAATAGGACAGGTGTGCCCCACAGGGAGATGCTGGGTCTGATGAATCCCTTATCTAAGAGATCCTTCAATTGTTCTTTTAATATTTTTAGTTCAGCTGGAGACATTCTGTATGGCGGAATATATATAGGCTGAGTATCTAGGAGAAGGTCTATTCTAATGTTGATTTCCCTTTTGGGAGGAACTCAGGGGAGATCTTTAAGGAACACATCTGGAAATTCCCTGACTACTAAAACTAACTCAAGGGTTAAAGTTTCTGAGTTAGAGTCTTTGACTTGCAAAAGATGGTAAATACACCCCTTTGATATTATCTTTCTGGCTCTAAGGTACGAGATCAACTGACCCCTAAGAGCTGTTATACTACCCCTTCATTCAAGGACTGGTTCATTTGGGAACTTAAAATGAACTATTCTATTTCTACAATCAACTGAGGCATAGCATGAGTGGAGACAATCCATACTAAGAATGATGTCAAAATCTATCATCTCAAACTCCACAAGATCGACTAAGGTAAATTTCTGAGATATTATGACCGAACAGTTTGTATACCTATCTGGCTACAATGGAAACACCTACTGGGGTAGACACTGAAAAGGGCTCTTCTAGAGTTTTGGGACTGACTTCAAAGTTGATGGCTATATATCAAGTTACAAAAAGAAAGAGAAGCTCCAAGGTCTAATAAAGCATAAATATATAAGTAAAAGACCTGCAACGATCCAATTACTACGTCAGGAGAATTTTCCTGATCTTGACGAGACTGGAGAGCATATAATCTATTCAAATGCTAACCACTAGTAGCATTGGAAACGGCAGCCTGCTGAGTCGGGTGACCGGATGGAACTAACGACTGATGGGACTGGACCTGTTGGCACATATCCCTACCTTTCTAAAAAAAATACCCGATACTCCCGAATCTGATGGACTGTCTTTCCACACTTTAAATATGTATCACTACCCGAACTACACTCACCCTGATAGTGTCTGTCATAGTTCTGACATAGAGGATTTGTACGAGCACTGTAAACACTAAAATGGAACTTAGAGCTTAGTGCCCTATCCCTATTATAATTTCTAAATTTGAGTACTGGGGCACTGGCTGAAGAGGGTGCTAGGGTTGTAGACCTCTGATGAAACTGAGGATAGTTACCACGCTCTAACTTTGGATGACTGAAGTTAAAACTACCCATCTTATCTCTCTTGTTTCCTCTCTCCCTTTCCTTAATCTTTTACTCTCTATTTTTTTAGCATAGACCATTAGCCTAGACAAGTCCATCTCACTAATCAACATTGCAGTCCTGCACTTCTTGACCACACTATCAGATATGCTAGACACAAACTTGCTCATCTTAGACCTGTTATCAGCTATCACATGAGGAGCATACCTACTAAATGAGTAAACTTGAGGAATACTTCCTCATGCTCATGCTTCCCTGCCTCAAGTTAATGAACTCTAGAACTTTGTCCTCTCTCAACTCCAATGGTAAGAATCTATTTAAGAAAGCTATGGCAAACTCTTTCCCTTCTACAGGCCCTGCATCTACTCCCCTATCAACTTTCCACTTGTTAAACCAAGTATGGGCTACATCCTGCAATTGGTATGCATCCAACTCAGCACTCTGACTAGATCTCACCCTATAGTATTTGTGACGTTCTAAACCATATCTAAGTATTCCTATGTATCCTCTTCAGACTTGGATCCCATGAAAGAAGAAGGATTCATCTGGGTGAAATCTTAAATTCTAGTTATAGCATTATTGGCCACTGGGTTGGCCGGAATAGCAGATGGCCGTTCATTCTATGCTGCTATAGAGTTTGCTAGAGTAGTGAACGAAGCTCTGAATTCTGTGTAAAAGATATACTTATCCAGACAATCTTCGTGGATGGGCTGAGGGGTTGGCTGGTTTCCTATTCTTCTTCCATTCTTCTTGGGAGGCATGTTCTGTAAATGGAAGGAAAAAATAGATTAGAAAGGGAGTTTAACTTGAGATCATGCTCACTCGCACGACATGAATACTAAAAGAAGGGAAACTTTTCCTAAATGTCTTGTAGCTTCTCATCCATAAGTGTGGCACGCTACACACTCATGCACAAGACTGTACTTGACGCAGCTTTCAGACTTTCTAGGATACTTTAAAGCCTAAGGCTCTAATACCAAGTTTGTAACACCCCGAGAGTACACCCTAGGCATTACATAGTGCTTACAGTCCTGAGGGACCACAATCTAACCTATGAGCTGGAACCTGCTATGAGCACTGAATAACATGATCATAAATGCGTAAGACTACTGACATGCCATAAGGTTTTAATAACAAAATTCAAAATTGAAATATGATTCTATATAAATAATTGACTGAATCTGATAAACTGGATAACCAACTGTAGTGTCTGAATACTAAATAACTGACTCTAATGTCTGAAAAATCTCTAAAACTGACTGACTAAATATGAGTTGATGGGATAGGCCCCAACTAACTACTAACTGAGACATGAAATAAAGTAAGTATGTCCTCGAAGTATGAGGACTCACCTCTTCTACTGCTAAGGATCTGATAAGTCAAATTACGAGCTAGGAACTGAGCATCAGAACCAATGATATAATACATTATAGAGCAAAAGAAAAGGTATGTGATCATTACTTTGAATGTACTAGTATGACGAATAACATAGGCTGATATACATGGTTTCATGAATAGAACTAATAATTAACTGGATATGTATGTAAAGCATGGAGTACTGAATAGATAGCATGAAATCTGTAGGTATTGAAAATATTGAGAATCTATAATTATCGAGTATGCATGACAGTCTGTAAATACTGAAGATACGTGAAAATCTGTAGACACTGGGGATGCATGACCAAGCATATAACATGGACTGAGTAACATTTTTAAACTGAAATGCTGAAATAACTAAAATCTGCATACTTTGGTAAAACAACACTAAGACTGAATAACTAAACTGGGACTGTATCTGAGACTGTAGGAGGTATCATCTAACTGACATTCCCTAATTAGAGCTAGTCGGGGTCCAACCTGTAACCCCAGTTGGAAGGGTGTTAATTCCATGCCACAAGTACTAACGATGGTTGTATGGATCAACTAAACTGATATAATATCCAAAGGATAAAATGTATTAAGCCTGAACTGCTGGGTGAACTCTGTGAGATAGTCAAGCCTAATCTGATGGGTGAATTATCATATCCAACGCTGTCTATATAGTTCTAGAGTATAGGGACTACTACTAATGAATCTACCTATATGATGGGAAAGTCTACATCCCTACACTCGCTCGGTGCTAAATTTTACTCTCAACTGAAAGACACTGAAATACTAGAATGTTTTGAGTTTAACTGACTGATATCTAGCTATTTTGATAATGCTCATAGTATGTTCTGAAAACTATTCTATAATTTACTGAGACCAAACTAAATAAACATCTATGGTTTTCGGGTATTCGATACCTCCAGGACTCAAAATAGTAATAGTAAAATGACACTAAAACTTGGAGATCAAAACATGAAGGCTTTTATTAAATGAATCACTGTTGTAGGCATTTTATCAAAGACTTGTAGTTCATGGTTTAAAACAATCATAGGAATGTCATGGAACTTGTAGTAATAGCATGAATTCACCATAATAGCATTAATTAACTATTCAATTCAATAAGTAATAATGTTAAAACATGGAGGATTGAATAATAATAATAATTTCATGGTAGCATGGTATAAAATCAATAGTACGTGGAGATTCATGGATAAAATCATAATTTAAAACCTAATAACTTGAAAATACTATAACTTGGTGATTAAAATGGGTTACTTGGGCTCCATGGATGAAAGGAATCCATGGATAAATATCTAACATACCTGGGATAGTGAATTTCTTGAAGTTTTGGGTGAGTTCTTTAGGATTGGCCTTGTATTGGAGAGCTAGGATTTCTTGTTCTTGAAAAGGGGATCTTTGATTGTGTGAGGAAATTGAAATAATGATGACTCCTTAGGTTGTTTAGGGGTTAAATTTTGTGTTTTAGGTCAATTAGGGTCGTGGAAGAGACCCAAATACCCCTGAACAAATTTAAAAACGGTACCTGAAACTTGAAGATCCCAATTTTTGGCCATGGTACGACACGCCACTATTGCACCAAGCCATTAGAAAAGGGACAATTGGGACCTGGACAAACACCATGATGCGGAGCTATCGCGTTAATCCTTTAAAGTGCCAATTTAGCCACCTCCGCGATGCACCCCCATCGCAGAGGCCCACTGGAAATTGCAAAACATTAAATTGGCCTTCTCCACGATGCACCAACATCGCGGAGTCATACTAGAAATTGACAATTGTCATTTGGACTGTCTCCATGATAGGCTAAAGGTTAAAATGACGATGTTTAATGAATGAAACTTAAAATTGTCATAACTTCTTACTCGGTTATTGAATTTGGGTGAATTTTATATCGTTGGAAACCTAATTGAATTTCCTATGCAATTGCAGGTTCTAAATTGAAAAATAATTAGTGTTTCAAAAATTTTATATATGAATTCTCATGTATTGGGACTTCAATTATGCTAGGAAAATACGGGGTGTTACAAGATTTTGAGGTGATTGTGACCTCGAGTTTCTCATTTCTTCATCAAAATCTTGGTAAGTTTATGTTAATTTCTGAATTTATTCCCAAAATCCCAAGATTATTGGTGGGTTAATTTTAGGATCAATTGGACTCGGAATTTACCCATTCTTGTGGGTAAATATTCCTTGAGCAAAGAGAGACGTGTTGACATTTTCAAATGTGTGATTTTTCATGTGGGCCCCATATGGGATTTTAATGTAATTTTGAATCCCAAGCATAAAAATATAATATGGGCACCATTCTTCCCTTATTGATGAGTAGATTAATATTTTAATACTGTGACATCATGTGAAAGCTTCTCGAAAAGAAATCAATGATTTAGCAGATTTTACTAGCTTTCTTTGGCGTCCAGGTAGGCTAGATTTACCTTTTTTATAGATTGGGTTAAATTATAGTATAACTATGATAATGTGTTAGATATGGGTTGGAAATTAGGTCTTTAAATCATAGTTAGTATAATTTGGACATCTTAGATGATTAAGGAACCGTAAATTTGGCATAATTGACTTTTGTTATTCATTCTTTTGGTGGAAATGCTATATTAATAATAAAATGTGGCTTATTTAATATCTTGTAGGTAACTTATATAACTTACCATAGTTAAAATAGAATTTTCCTTAGACTGAATTTCTGAGATTAGAAATGGGCTCGTCTGACCACCTTAGGCTAAGACTACTATTAGCTCCTTCTAGGCTTAATGGATGAGTTACATTATTTAAATTCATATTTTAGAGCTTAAGAAGGCTAGATATATAATTCTTATTTCTAGAGTTGTACTTGGAAGATGATACTAGTTCTAGTTTGAGTCTGACAATTTATTATATTGTGTTTCGGTTGATGTTCGGCAAATGATGATATTGACTTCTGATTCAAGTCCAGAATATAATGATATGGATTTTGGTTCAAGTCCAGTATTGTCACGACCTAATTTCTCAGGTCATGATGGTGCCTACTATAACCCACCTGTAGGCAAGACCAACCCATAGTCTGGAATGGCTAGTAACGGACTACCTTAAGAAATAAAGAAAAGAGTGCAGAATAACTGAAATACAAGATCAATTACACAATATAATCCCAAAACCTGGTGGTATCAGTACAAGAAATAATAATATAACAAGAGTACAAAGTGAAATACCATGGACATTACACTAATACAACTTATCTCTACATACAACACAAGGACTAGTCTAATACATAAGAGGGAGGAAAGTAATACTCTAAATGTCAGTATCTCACTATAAGTCTCCGAACCATGGCTACTCTGCACGACACACACATCAAGAGTGATAACCTATACTATGATCTATAGGCTGTAGAAATGTAGTATGAGTACCAGACATGTGGTACTCAGTAAGCAACTACCGACTGGGATCCAAAGATAATTCAGATATATACAACATATAAGAAAAATGGAAAACTACACCGAAATATCCAGCAACCACATAAGAAAGCCAATGAGATAATAAGGATCAACTATCCTATTCATGTCCAATAGACTAATATAATAAGACAAAAGAGGTAACAAGGATGCACTATCTCATTCCAGCAATAATAAGGAATCTCAACACTATACTATATATCACCGACCAATATACGAATAAAGGGTGAAAGAAGAATATATATATCACAGTATACAAGGCCAAGAATTAATATACAATTTGTGTAAATGAAGGAGAGAAGGGATATATGGTAATACCATAGCTACATATAGCTAGATATATATATATATATACATATATAGAGAGAGACAATTTCAACTCAAGTATAGCCTAAATTATCAGGCTAGCATTCAAGGACCTCATAATCCATTAGGATAGAGTACTAATATACCCAAGGTTTCTAGTCCAACTGTCTAATCATGAAATAATCATACATAATAATGATATTGTAAGATAGCAGAGGTTGAAAACATACCTCAAGTCTTGAGATCGAATTAATAATTAATTTTTCACAAACTAGTCATAACAATGATAATAACAATATCAATGACAACATGAGTAACCGGCTAGTCCGAACAACTAAATACCTAGCCAAGCCTATCATGTGCCCCCACCGCCCCAGATCAGAAGGTTCAATAAAAATACAACACACCATAAGGAATAATCATCACCCATACCTATGCAACCCTCTTCCCTCTTCCTAATGAGTTGATGGATATAGACACATACTAGTGATAGGAAAGGCTCATGCAAGGATGAATACAATAGAATCCACAATACCATAACCGATGAGTACAATCAATATCATGATATCATCATCATAGCCATAACCTTTATAACCATCATCATCATAACTATCACCATCATAACCATCATCACCATAATCATTCTTTGTCCTTGTCGGGTATATTATATAATTGCCATACATAGGGCTAGCCGAACTCAAAGCGATAAAAGTACTCATAGGAATATCAATATAATTATCCTTCATCCTTGTAGGGTGTCTATGTATCATCATAACCATCCTCTAGCCTTGTCAGGTATTAATGCATAATCATAATACCTGCCGACCTTACCGAGTATATCCCCTGGCCTTGTTGGGTATCATTACATCATCATAATACCTAAGAGCTTGTCGGGTATTATCACATTACCATCATACCCAAATCAATATCAATAATAGAGGTCAATCCTCACAAGGGCTAAAGTAAAGGGCAAGCCCCATGAGGGCTAACATAAAGAGCAATCCCCACAAGGGCTAAAGTAAATAAGTATGAAAGAGAAGCAAGGTAGAGTATATTTCCATAATTCATCATTTATCATCAATGTCACATTATCAATAAGAATATATATATATAACATGAATATTATAACTACCATCGTGTTTACTCGAAATTTATATCATCAATACAATATCTTTCGTTGTTCCATATCGGAGAGATGTATATTTAGATATATAGTAGGTTCATGGACTTAAGTCATGGAAAAATAGGTGTAAATCCATAAGTCTATTTCTCGGAGTAAGCTTTGGGACTAAATCATTATAAAAGTGTAGAAAGGGTTGGAATTTCTCACGACTGGAGTAATTAGTAGTATCAAATCATAGACCAAAATCTTTCTTGGTCTAGTCTGTACAACATTATTATTAATCTCTTGTACATATAAGTTATTCCTTAAGATAGACATTTATTATTATGAAGAAATCCATTTTAAGGTAGAAAGTGGGCTTTAACCCTTAATTAGTGACAACACTAATAATATTATAATCTAAATGAAATCATATCAATCATCGATGCAACAATCATGAATGTACCAAATTATGCATGTCATCACCAGTATTCAAACAATGGAACCACAAGCATTAATATATCAATAAACTACAATCTCATTATTTACAAGGATAAACACTTCTCGGATGGTCAACTCATATAATAACATGACCTTGGTCCCAATAATGTGTCTGGAATAATCATAACATCATAATCATGGTCTTAGACCCATATACATATCCAAAACTCATATCAATAAACATATTAGTAAGTCATCATGTATCCATAAGACATAACACAACTATAAGGCATAACATATCTTATAAGCCATAATCATATTCATGGTCATCTCACACTAGGAGGCATAATATATAATAAACGTCTCACACCTAGGAGGCATAATATATCAAGAATCATCTCACATCTAGGAGGCATATTATATCAAGAAGCATCTCATATCTAGGAGGCATACTATATCAAGAAGCATCTCACATCTAGGAGGCATAATATCAATAAGCATCTCACATCTAGGAGGCATCTCAAATATATAAGTCATATGTCATGACTATGAGGAATATCACCTCAATAAGCCAAATGTCACATCTATGGGGAGAACATCATCTTTATAGGCCCAATATCACTTCTAAGAGAAATAACATCCCTAAAGGCCCAAAATCATATCTATAAGGAATATCATAGACATAAGACATTAATCATTATTCAGGAAAAATACATCATGACTCACCAAGTTGAAAAGAAACTTTATACTAATGGCTTACTACTCTCAACTATGCCTAACATCCATCAATAAGTCTATGTGGGCTAACACAAGTCTTGGCCTAAGGTGAGTCGGAAGAACCTACTTCTAATTCTCAATTTCCATATTAAGGCAATTTATACCCCAAACTAATCTAAGGTGTCTAGTTTAACTTCTAGATGTCAAGTAAGCCATAACCAATCCTAATATAGGACTTCATCTAAAAACAAGGAAATTTAAGTTAACTTTACCTAAATTATAATTTCAAGATTACCACAATATCCCAAATAAGGTTAAATATACTAACCATACTTTCAATTCTAAAACCACTTTCCAAACCTAGTATTATATCATATCCATTCTATGAATTAGTTCAATCTAGGGAGAAGGCAATAGGATTCAAAAAGAGTGATACGTATTTTACCTTATAGATTAAAACCCTCATCTAAATCCTAAACTTTAATATTCACTACTAAGACATTCTACCCATACTCAAACTTATCATTCATATTCACATGCAATATATAACACGTATCATCTTACGAAGAAGAGTAGATAGAAGCTTACCTCAAAAATGAATTGCAAATTGTTAAATCATTCACCAAATGCTCATCTTTATTTCACAATCCCAAAATTCCTATCATTCCATCAAAACCACAATCTACTCATTAATACGAGAATAATGATACCCATATTGCACCATTGTGTTTCGGGTTCAAAAATAATATCAAAAACTCCAAGTAGGTCCTACTTATGGAAATCACGTTTTCTAGGCCAACCCAATATTCATACAAGAAGAAATCATAACCCATAAGAAATGGGTGAAAACCAACCTAAATTTGGGGCTAAAATCAAGCCCTCAATCTATTTTGGGTTTTGGTTCAAGGACCAAGAATTTCACTAAGAAATGGATGAAATCTTATCTTAAATCCAAAGATATTCGCAATAATAGATGTTAATCAAACTCTCAAGTCACCCATAAGTCTCAATGTTGAATTATGATACTGATTGTGTCTCTCAAGTCACCCATAAGTCTCAATTTTAAGTTCTCATACTCATTATGCTCTTGCTTTCAAGAACGTGGCATGAAATAGGTAATTTCGCAACCTAGGGGCCTTTTTTATAGCCTCGTCAGGTGTCCAGGTATTTCTATCACACACCTAAGGGTTGTAATCACACACAGGTTACAGGATCATGTATTTTGATCATAATACCTCTTGGTGCAATCGCACCATCCTCTTTAGCACCAGATATCAGCTAAAATTTGGAAATTTTTCAAGTTTCTGCTAAGGCCTCGGGATTCATTCAGAAACCAATTTATTCAAATGAACTATGTAACCATACTAAATTTAATGTTTTAGATATTATGGCAAAGTTGGATATTCCATCCGAGTTTGTTTCAACCAAATATGGGTCCCACACCTAAATTTCTAATTTTCAACTTTCTAACCAATAATTCAAATAAGATAAGGTGCGTTGGAACCCAAAGCAAAGTTATACCTATCCTAAAATTGATATTCCAAAGCTTCTAGCACAGTCAAAATTTATATCCAAGATCATTTTACTAAATTTTTCATCCGGTGGTCATTTGGAACGACCGAAGAGTTCAAAATAGGAAATTGGATCTAAAAATCAAACGAGCTGTCCAGTAATCAAATTATTAGTCTTAGCTACTTAAAAATGACTTTGGGGAGATATCAGAAAGCTATAATGGTAAAAATAAGAAGAAATATGAAAAATGACTTGGAGGGTCATTACAGGCATTGAGAGGTTACTTATGACAATTGTGGAACCAGTTCGAGTCTGGTGTTTATAGTATGTAAGTTCATAGTTATGATTTTGAGATACAATTATTTTGTATAATTACATTTATTACATCTATTTGGTTGCACCCTTTGATTTTATAGGGGGGCGCTTTGGGTTGTTTATTTTTCTGCACTTACTAGCATATGGGAACCAATTTTGTACTAATAGTTATGTTTTATTTATTATTATTATTTTGGTCATTTATTTATAGTATTTGGAGCATTATTATAGGCTTTCCCTCTTACCCTAACTTAGTTTATTTATCTCATATTTTTGTTATACTTATATTATGACTTAGCTCTATAGGTCAATGATGCATGCTGAGTACCCATGGCTTTGGTACTCATACTATACTTTTGTACCTTTTTGGTGTAGATCTGAGTAATAGTGGCTACCGTTGATGCTACGTTCATGCTGACTAGAGTTCGGAGACAGGGTGAGCTCTCAAAGCCAGAGTTGACCTTTTCTCTTTTTTTAATTTTTGTCTAGTCTTTCCATTTTCGAGAATGATGTAAATTTGACTTGATAGTACTTATATTCTTTTGGATTAGAGGATCTATACTGATGTTACTAGGTCTTGTGAATGTTATGTATTTTGTTTATCTTCCATCTTATGATCAATCTATGATTTGTTATTTCTAAGCCTTTACTCATATATTTTTGTCTTTCATGCCCCTTTTCACCATATTAGACCATTACTTATGGATTTGACCTGATTTTTCTTACCTACTGATAGGATAATTAAATTACATCATGACTCATAAATTGGGTCGTGACAAATTGGTATAAGAGTGATAGGTTTGCCAGTATTGTTGGTATAAGAGTCAGTGTCTAGTAGAGTACCATGGATCAAAACAATGGCGTATGTTTCTTATTTTTTATAGGCTATAGGACAATCTTAGGAGATTTTCACTTCTTTTACTCATTTTGTGCTAAGAGTTTGACTTGGTTTCTAAAGATTCTTTTGGTTTTAATCTTTTGCAGATGACTAGGATGTGTGATGCCACTACACAAGACAAGGACCTTGAGTCTGTAACTAGGGATTATATCATAGTTCGTGGATGAACTAGGGGTTTAGGATAGCTTAGAGATGTAGAACCAGGCAGATACAAGGATAGGGGGCCTTCACTAAACCCTATTCCCTTACATACACCAAAGATTTCTTCACCCCAACCAGTGATGGGCCAAGGAACAACCCAGGCTCCACCGAGGTTTATTTATTCCTTGCTACTCAGGGATGCATTGGTTATTCTCTTTGGATAAGTTAGTGGTGTGTTGTATGATGGTGTACAGTCTGTGAATCAGAGTGGTACTGAGGTAAGAGTACAGATTGTAGCAGTGGTTCCTAGAGTTAAGGTCCCTTTTGCATCGGTAGTTACTTAGTTAGTAGTTGCTCAGATGGTGGTTTCCCGACCTACTATTTCTATAGATGAGCACAAGATGTTAGGTACATTCTTGGTATTGACTTTACTTAGGTTTTTTTGTGCACTGGACGATAATGCTTATGAGTTATTGGTTGCTTGTGAGGATAGATTCTGTAATTTAAGCCTAGTTGAGACTCATGGTATGGAATACACTATATTCTATTAGAATTTGGTGTCACGACATTGGTGGAGAGGTTATCTTGATTCCAGGTGAGTTGGATGTTCATTTTTGACATAGACTTAATTCTCTGAGGCCTTCTTTAAGAAGTATATGCCTCACAATCTTTGAGATTGTTTAAGGGACTAATTATCTAGCTTGGAGTAGGGCTTCATGACTATTGTGGAGTATGAGTCTCAATTTATAAGTTTTCTAGCAATGCTACATCTATCTTATTAACCAAGTATGAGTGACTTTGGTGTTTTGTTCAGTGATTGAGACTTTCTCTCTGTATGGATACATAGAGTTTAGTTAATGTTGGTAGATCTTTTGCTGAGGTTTATGATCATTCTCAAGTTACAAGGACCAAAGGGGAAGTGATAAAAGGTCACAATATCTGTGCAGTTTTAATAGAAGTTATAGTAGCTCACAATTTAGAGGCAGTAGTTCTCAGGTTAGGTACCATTTGTGTTAGCCTTATTAGCATCAGAACCAATCTATACACTTTCTTATATCACACTTTAGATTGCCGATAGAGACTACTCTAGTTATAATAAATATCTTTGCAAGAGTAGTGGCCAGCCTTTAAGAGGTTCATCTTCTGGGCATTCTAGATGAGGTAGTTATTTTGGGTCAGTCAGATCTTCTGTGTTAAGTACATCACCAGGGGAATTTTATGATTTTGTTCTTTTAGCTCTTTCTCAAAAAAGTGCCCCAGATGTAGATTGGTGTTTTCTGCAGCTCAGAGTGTTCCATCTATTAAGGAAGTACCTCCCTGGGATAGAGGTGGTATGCACAATTGATGGGGTGGTCCCTAGGGTGCTCATGGATATCTTTAAAAGGTAGGATAGGAGATTTATCAGGAGCCCATACTAGTGGTAGGTGTGGTTAGTTGTGTGTCGTACCTGCTAAACTTGAGGCAGAGTCTTTAGATGTTATTTAAAGTATGATTTTAGTATGCCATCAGCCAACTCTTGCTTAATTTGATCTGGTATACACTTATTCTTGTGTATCTATTTATCACGCCTTGTAGTTAGAGTTACCCTAGATTATTTATTTGTGTTATTATGAGTATCTACTTTAGTGGGTGATTTTTCATAGTGGATTAAGTTTATAAATCATATATTGTGACTTTTTTAAAGTTTGATACTCAGGTTGATCTTATTGTGTTAGATATGGTGGATTTTTATGTGATTTTAGGCATGTACTGGTTATCCCCCTATCATGCGGTTTTAGATTATTTTGCTAAGACCGTTACCTTATCCATCCATGACATACCCCTGATTGTGTGGCAGAGATCTAGTAGCCACGACCCAATGGGGATTATTTCTTATGTTTAGGCTAGAAGACTTATTTTAAGGGGTTTCAAGTCTTATCTCACCTATATTTATTATGTTAGTAGGGAGAGTCCCTCGCTTGAATCTGTTCTTATAGTCTATGAATTTCACAATATTTTTCCTACCGATCTACTTGGTCTTCCTCCTGAGTGTAATATTGAGTTTATTACTGATCTTGAGTCTAACTCTAGACCTATTTCTATAGAACCTTACCCTATGTCTCTTGTCGAACTTAAGGAGCTGAATTCTCAAATTTAGGATCTTCTAGGTAAGGGTTTCATTAGATTGAGTGTGTCTCCTTGGGATTCTCTTATCATGTTCATAAAGAAGAAATATAGTTCCTTGCGTATGTGCATAAAATACATGAAGCTTAATAAGGTGAAAATGAAGAATAGGTATCCTATGCCATGCATTGATGATCTATTTGACCAACTTCAGGGAGTAATAGTGTTCTCTAATATTGACTTGAGGTTTGAATATCATCAGTTGAGGATTCAGGATGAGGGCATCCCAAAGTCAGCCTTCAAGACTTGTTATGGTCATTCTTAGTTCCTGGTGATGTCTTTTGGGCTGACCAATACCCCAGTCATATTTGTAAATTCTATGAACTATGTATTCAGGACTTATTTGGATTCCTTTGTTATTGTGTTCATCGACGACATCCTTGCGTATTTGAGAAGTAGAGAGGAATATATGCAACATTAGAGAATTATGGTCCAAACTTTTAGAGATCATAGGATTTTTGCCAAATTATAAAAGTGTGAGTTCTGGCTCTAGTCGATGATATTCCTAGTACATGTGGTGTCTAATATTGGGATTATGGTAGATGCAGCAAAGATTGAGGCTATTTATGATTGGGCTAGGCCTACATCTCTATTTAAGATTTGTAGTTTCATTGATTTGGCTAATTAGGATAGGTGGTTTGTTGAGGGTTTTGCTATAATTGCAGAGTTGATAGCCATATTGACCCTAAAATAGGTTTCTTTCCACTGGTCCAAGGAGTGTGAGTCGAGCTTTTGGAAGCTTAAGATATTTCACACTTTAGCCCTTATAATTGATGGTAAGGGATTCACTATATACGCTAATGTTTCTAGTATTGTTTTAGGTAGTGTGTTGATGCAGTAGGGTAGAGATATTGCTTATGTATCAAGACAGATGAAGGTGCAGGAGTGAAACTACCCCACCTATGATTTGGAGTTAGCGGTGGTAGTTTTTTACGCTTATGATTTTGAGGCATTATCTTTATGGTGTGAATTATAAAATCTACCTTGATCATTGTAGTCTTCAGCATCTTATGACCCAGAGAGAGCTTAATTCTAGGTAGTGTAGATGGATGGAGTTGGTTAAGGATATGACATCTCTATTCTATACAATTCAGCCAAGGCAAACATGGTAGTGGATGCCTTAAGCTAGAAAGTAGTGAGTATGAGTAACTTGTCTTCTATCTCAGTTTCTTAGAGGTTGTTGGCATGGGACATCCAGTCCTTAGCCAACTTAATGGTATGATTTGATATTTCTAACCCTAGAATGATTCTTACTAGTGTTAAGGTGAGGTCTACTTTATTTGAGTAGATTTATAGTTGCTAGTTTGAGTATATGAGTCTTTGTGGCATTCGTGATCAGTTGTTGAGTGGTAAATCCAAGACGGATACCTTAGGTTCTGAGGGTATTCTGGGATATGATGGTTGTATTTATGTTTCGAAGGTTGGGAACTTGATTCAGTCTATTTTTCATGAGTCTCACAGCTCCAGATATTCTATTCACCCTGGTACATCTAAGATGTATAGATATTTGAGACAGCATTAGATAAACATGAAATGAGATGTGGAGGATTTTGTAGCTTGTTACCTATGTTATCGGCAAATAAAGGTCGAGCATCAGAGACCTAGTGGCTTGATTCAGATATTACCCATTCCCAAGTGAAAGTGTGAGAAGATAACCATGAACTTTGTTAGTGGTTTGCCTCTCACCTCCTATGGTTTAATGGTATTTGGTTCATTGTATATCGGGTTGACCAAGTCAGTGAATTTCATCCCTATTCAGATGTCCTTCATCGTCGAGAGGCTACCATTTCTATGTTTGTGAGATAGTCCATTTTCATAAAGTGTTGATATCCATCATTTCAAATTGAGGTTTGGTAGTCACTTCTAGCTTCTATAAAGATTGTTAGGAGAAGCGGGGTAATCAGGTGGATCTGAGCACAACATTCCACCCTCAGACCAATGGGCAGTTGGAGTGAACTTTTTAGGTTCTTAAGGATATGCTTCGAGTGTGTGTTATGGATTTTGGAGATTAGTGGAAGCAGCACTTAGATTTGGTGGAGTTCGCATATAATAATAGCTACCTTTCGAGTATTGATATGACACCATTTGAGCCACTATATGGTAGGCATTGTCGATCTCCGATTGGATGGTTCATGACCTTCAAGATTAGGCCTCATGGTACTAATTTGCTTTAAGATTTTTTGGATAGAGTTAGAGCAATTTGGGATAGGTTGAGGGTAGCTCAGAGTTGGCAAAAGACGTAAGTAGATCATAGACTTTATGCATTGAGATTTGTAGTTAATGATTGGGTATTTCTTCGAGTATCTCCCATAAAAAGTGTGATGAGCTTCGGGAGGAAAGGAAAGCTCAGCCCTATATATATTGGACATTTTGAGATCCTTCGCACAGTTGGAGAGGTGGCATATGAGTTAGCCTTACCCACAGATTTTGCTATTGTTCATCTGATTTTCTATGTTTCTATGTTATGATGGTGTATTCTTGATGAGTCGCATGTGCTTCGGTGGGACTCGATGCAGTTAGATGAGAGATTGACCTTCGTGGAGGAGCTAGTGTTCATATTAGCTTGGGATGTCAGGCGGTTGCACGCTAGAGAGATTCCAGTGGATAAGGTTCAATGGAGATACTGCCTAATAGAAGAGGCTACTTGAGAGATCGAGGGCATGATATAGGCTCACTATCCTCACTTGTTCAAGCCTTCAGTTACATTCTAACCCTTTACTTTTGCGGAAAAAAGTTTTTTTAGTAGTAGATATTGTATTGATCCTCCAGGTCATTTTCTGCATCTCCACTCATTTTCGACATTTAATGATTTTCTATAGCTGCCTGTCATAACCCAATTAATGAATCATGATGGCACCTATTTTATACCGCATGTAGGTAAGCCAAACCATAGCCCGGAGCAATAATAAATGGGCTAATTTCATGAGAAAATGGCAAAAAATCCAAAAATTAACAATTTAAGACTTATAATAACAATAAGATAGCAATGATAGTCTAGAATATAGATAAAGCATCAACAACTATCCCATGACCAAGTAGTGTCGGTACAAGAGCTACCACAAAAGGAACATAAGTATTGAAATAGTTAAAGACAATCTGTCTCAAATAATGAAAGACTAGACATAGATACTAGAAGGAAAAAGGGGAAACTCTGACTCTAAGAGCTTACCCTATCTTTGAAATGAACTCAGCATGATCGTCATATCAGCGGTGGATACTAGTACTCAGATCTGCACCAAAAAGGTAAATAACCGTAGTATGAGTACCAAAACCACAAGTTTTCAGTAGGAATCATCAGCCAACTAAGATAAATCATGATATAAATATGATAAAGATGCAAGAAAAATAAGCTAAGTCAAGGTAAAAGGGCAAACCTAAAAATAAGCCCAATATTGAATATAAATAACTGGAACAAAGATAATATGAAAGAAAACATAATTAATACTACAAGATTTTCCCCCAAAGCCAGTAAGTGGGGGAAAGTAAATAACCCAATGTGGGCCCCTATATGCCCGAAGGGTGCAAACAAAGAAAAGTAAATAATCGAAGTTCCATAAATTTATCGAATATCTAGCCATAACTAGGAATCTATCCATACCATTTCATCACATAAATAAAATCTCAATGTCAGACTCAAACCCAAACTCAATAGAATCATTATCATTTGCAAGACTTGAACCAAAATTCATGTCATCAATATCATTATCAATCGTCGGACTTGAATCGAAACTCAATAAACCATTGGATTTTTCCAGGAATTAGCACCAACTCCCAAATACCAAACCAATATAGATATCATGTTTCTAAACTTTTCAAAGTCTAAAATAATTATTTTAAAGGGGTATAACATGCGTATAAAACTTTACAAGAGCTAACATAAATCATGGGCTAAGGTGGGCCGGAGGGACCAATTTCTAATCTGTTAAATCTATTTCAAGCCAAATTCTACCGTTGGACTAGGCTAAGGTTTATAAATTCACTTTTAGATGTTACACAAGCCATAATTAGCCCTAAGATAGCAATTCTACCTAAATTGTGAGAAACTAAGTCAATTTCACCTAAATTACGAATCCAAGATAGCCTAATAATCTAAAAAATCCTTATATTATCACTCATACCTCCAATACCTAAATCCCATCCCTTATCTAGCATGATATCATAATTAATACTATGAATTAGCTCAATCAATAAGGAAGGTATCCTAGCCTACCTAGCGCTAAAATAATGATTTCCTATTTTGAGAATCTTCTACGAGGTGCCACGCTATCAAAAACACAATGTACTCATCAAAATGAGAAAAATGATAACCATATTACACTATTATGCTTTGGGTCTAAAATTATGTAAAAATTCCATGTGTGGCCCATTTGCGGAATTGCACTTTCAAAACCAACAACACATCCATCTATGCTAAAGGTATATATTCCCTCAAAGTAGGTGAATTTTGATCTCTAATGGTGCTACAATCAACCCACCAATATTTTAGTGATATTAGAAAAAAAGATGAAGAATTTAATCAAGAAATTAATGAAAGCTTACCTCTAATTTGGAGAAGAAGTGTGTAATTAAGTTCACAAATGCTCCAACATCACCCACCAATTATTCTCCCAAGATTTCACACTTTTTATGGTTCTACACTCTTGGAAATGGGTGAAAAACAGGAGAAATTGGGCTAAGTGAGGTTTTTATAAAGTACCCAGGTACCTAGGTTTTGCTTAAGCAGGCATTGGTCTACTTAAGCAACCTAGTGTCACTTTAGCGACATCTAACACCTGCATAATTATCGCTTAAGTGGTCCATTTACCACTTAAGCTGCCATCGCTTAAGAGGTAGGGGAATTACTTAAGCAAACCACCACTGGGCCAGCCCGATTATTTAAGCAATGGTTAGTCGCTTTAGCGCCCTCTTCGCTTAGGCATCTCAAAAAGGCATTTAAGCAGCACACCAGCTGAAGGCTTAAAATATTTTTGAGTTATCATCGACCCCTCGGTATTCATCCTCAATCCCTTATACGCAAATAAACTATGCTACCCTATTAAATTCAACATTCTAGACACAATGGTTGAGTTAAGATTTTTATTCGTGCTCGTTTCTATGAAAAGTGGGTTTCACGCCCATGTTTTATTTTTCTTAACTTCCGACCAATAGCCTAAAATGAGTTTACGAGCCTCAAGACACAAACCAATGGTCCACCTAGCCTAAATTCGGCATCCTAGAGCTGTTAGAATTGGCATACAAGGTCATTTGATAGAAGTTTTTACCGATAGACAATTTGAACCAATAATCACTTCAAAATAGGGAATTGGCTATAAAAACTAAAAAAACTACCAGGTAACCAAACTGTCAGTTCCAGCAAGTCAGAAATGACTTGGGGTAGCTATAGGAAAGCTCTAAATGGAAAAAATGAGAAAAAATATAGAACATAACCTTTTGAGTTATTACTATTTCAACAACTAAAAGAACTCACTAGGATGTACCTTGTAACATCCCAGATTTTTTCCTCTTGAAAATTCTGAGTTTTGAACTCACTATCCAACCTACGACTCACTATATGAGTAATAATGTGTCTTGATGGGTCATAGGAACCCAATAATAGGATGTCTAGTAAAGATTGCCTAAGTTAATTCCTTGGCTACGACTGGAGGTTCACGAGTCATAAAGACTCTATACGAGTCATATTGTCTAAATCGTAGGCTAACCAGTGTTATGCCCAAAGTGTTTTGTCCAGATTATGACTAGGTGTTGTGAGCCATATATACTCATTACGAGTCATAATTTTCCTTCCATAAGTTAGCCAATGTAGGGCCTTGATGTTTTTGCCTAGGATACATCTCGTGGTGACGAGTCATAACGAGACCTTATGAGTCGTCGGATGACCTGTGGTTACTGACAATAATTTTTTAGTGTTTCATTAAAGGTACTTTGGACATTTCCCCTTTTCCCAATAGTAAGACATGACTTAAGACACTATTGAGGACCCCATTATCATTCATAACATAATCAAAACAACTCTTAAGGCTCTCTCAAATTCTCTCAAGCAAAAATACTTAGGGTTTATCAAGGTCGGAAATTAGAGCTTCCAGGGGTTATTCCTTCTTCAAATTTCTTAGTGATTAAGGCATGTGACTCTGCCCTTAAATTTGTTTTTCTTAAAGCATGAAATTATATGACTGTTTATGTGGATTTGAACATGGGTTTTGATTTGGTTTGAGGGTTTTGGATGAATATTTCTTAAACTGTTTTCCCATGATTTATTATGAATTATTTATGCTCTATTATTGGTTTTAAACTTGTGGGGTGCATGGTCATGGTGAATAAACTAAGGGGTCAAGGTTCCCCCAATTTGATAATTTTGGCTTGACATATGATTTTGGAAATTGCATTCCCTCAACCCCTTTGTGAAATTGATAGTTAGATATGGTTTTTCCACATGGTTGGACTTGGTCACTTGATCTATTGCATGCATAAAAGGCTAATAAACCATGGACTGATTTTTAATTGAACCTTAGGAATTGTGAATTTCCCATGTGAATGAATAATTAAACCAAAGGGGTTTTGAATTCCACCATGTGATGGATAATTAATACAGCATAATAATGTAGCTTGTAAGTGAAGTTGGTATGAAGATACCAACGTGGTTCCTTAATGAATAAATTGGTTCAATAAATGAGAATGTGTGGAAAGTGTTTTAATTGGGATTAAAAGAGGGTTGTGTAGCTATTCCATGAAAGTGTAGGTCCCAAGGGACCAATACTAGAAACCGCATTTTCTAACATGGAGGTCTAAATGACCGAGTGGTTCGAGTTTCTCTTATTAAATAATTGGGTGGTTCGAGTCCCCCATGTTAAATTATTGGGTGCTTAATTTTCCCTTTATATATGATCGGGAGGTTTGAGTCCCCCATGGTACATATGTGCATATAATTATTCTTTATTTTGTGTGGTTGCACGCACAAGGGCCCTTTCTTCTGGGGGAGAGTTGAACGTATATAGCCCATGGGTGCCTTTCTATGACAGCTGAGCTACATGATCCAGGATAAGGTTTGAAAGTTCATGCTAAGCCTTGTTCTCTACCTCGGCATATTACATTTATATATATGTATATGCATCTGATTGTGTGTATTAGATGTGGATGATTTTAAACTATTGATCATGGCATTATGTTCTCCCTTCCCTAAGTTACATGCTAGAGCTTATCCCGCTAACTATCTCTGAACGTTGTATCCCCACGTGATGCAGGCACTAAAAATACTTTTGCCTTTTCTATACAGGGATAGGTGATCGTTAGAAAAGCTTGTGAGTTAGCTTAAAGAGGTGAGCTTCCATATTTCAAAGTACATTATTTCATTTTTTGGCTTCCTGTTGTCATAGACTACTTATTTGGTTTCAGTTTTGGCTATCATTGGGGGTCATGTCCCAACATTGATTTGATTTGATTTTGTCATATAGGCTTTGTGGATGTTATTATGGACTGGGTATTGGTCGTTGATATATTTGAGATTCTTTTGAGCTTACATTTATTTTATCTTGTTATATGTTCAAAATTAATTCGCTTCTAGTGTATCTTGTTTTGTTTTACTAGGCAAAAGGGGTGGTCTTCAGTCCATGATGAACTTAAGATACCCATCAATACTAGGCCCTAGTTTGGATTGTGACAAAGTTAGTATTAGAGAGCTAGGTTCATGGTCAATTGGGTATCTATAAAGTCATGTTAAATAAAGTCTCTTTTATGGGTGTGTAGTGCTACACACTTATAAGGTGAGGCTATGAGGCATTTAGGAATGTTTCCACTTCTTGTTGTTCCATTTTGGGTTATAGAGTCTAAGGTCTTAAGTATTCTCTAATTCCCATTTGTTCGCATTATAGATCATGCTTCCAAAAAGATTTGATGTTCGTGGAAACTATTCAGTCTAGATTAAGGACAATGTAGATGGAGTTCATCCTACTTATGGGGTACAGACCCGGTCCAAGGGTCCAGCTCCTGAATGCCTTCGTGGAATTCCAATGGTTCCCTCGAGCCTTCTTTGGACACCTCAAGTTGATGTGTCTAATGCTAAGTTTTGCCAGTAGATCTATTTTCTTACTCAGATGGTGGCCTCTTAGACTGATCATATTTTTTCTATTAATCCATATTTTGAGGTCACTAGAGTTGGCCAGTTTATGAGGTTGAGACCTCTAACTTTCACTGGTTCAAAGGTTGAGGTGGATCCCTAAAATTTTAGTGATGATATGGAAAAGATTTTTTATATGATCCATGACTCTGACACCGAGAGTGTAGAGTTCATTGCATACTAGCTGAATGATTTGGCATATTAATAGATGAGAAGGGGGAGCAGATAAGGGGATATGATATTGAGCCAGCTATGTGGGAGGACTTTTCTAGTGCTTTTCTGGATTACTTCTTTCTTGGAGAGTTGAGGAAGGCGAAGGTCGAGGAGTTCTTGAATTTAAAATAAGAAAAATGACTGTGAAGGAGTATGCCTTCAAGTTTCATCAATTATCTCATTATTCTCCAGAGTTGGTTTCTTCTATGAGGGCGAGGATGATGAAGTTTCCTTCAATCTTGTCTTGAGACTTGGTGTTGGAGTGTAAGTCCGCCTTATTGAATAAGGATATGGAATCTCTAGACTTGTAGTGTACATGTATTAAGTTGAGGGGGAGAAGAAGAAATAGATAGAGATAGGGAAAGGCAGAGTAAGAAATTTAGGTATTTTAAATAGGAAAAAGGTCATCAAAATAGTGGTAGGAATAGTTGGCAATGGTCTAAGAAAAAGTGGAGAAATTTTGATCCTTATTCTACGGCTAGTGCTCCATATCCTAAGCCTTTTGGTGGTCGTCGCTTTCATACTGACAGTGTTTTTATGGAACAAGGTTCCCAATCTTAGGCCAATAGAGCTCAATCAACCCTATTTTATCCCCCTTATCATTTTTATGGGCAGGTGCATCGTAGGATTTGTGGTGAGGAAATGAATAAGTATTTTAAGTATGGTCAGCTTGGTCATATGTAGTGGGATTATCCTTCAAGGGTTTTTTATAGAGCCAATAAGGTCCCTATTGTTGCTTCTGTATCTCCTACACCAAAGGGTGCTACTTCTAATACCGACTCTAGCTAGAATCATTTGTATGCTCTTGCCACCCGTCAGGAATCTAAGGCTTCTCCTAATATTTTCACTGGTATGCTAAAACTCTTTTCTTGTGATGTGTATTATCTGCTTGATTCGGGGTCTAATCTTTCTTATGTGACCACTTATGTGACTATTTATTTTGGTTTTGGTCCTAAGTGAATTTCTGATCCCTTTTTTTGTCTACCCCAGTAGGTGATTCTGTTATGGCTAGAAGAGTCTATAAGGGTTGTGTGATTTCTATCTATGGTAGGAAGATATTGGTGGAGAGTTAGATATGTTAGATTTTGTTGTGATCTTGGGGATGGATTGGATCCATTCGTGCTATGTGTCTCTCTGGATTATAGAACCCGAAGGGTCAGCTTCCAATTCCCGAATAAGCCGGTAATTGAGTCGGAAGGTAGTTCCCTAGTGCCTAAGGGAAGGTTTATTTCATATCTTAGAGCCCAAAAATTATTTTCCAAGGGGTGTCTTTATGATTTTATCTGGGTTAAAGATTATAACTCGTAGGGTCCTTTATTGCAGTCTATTCTTGTGATTAATGAATTTCCTAAGGTCTTCCTTAATATCTTCTCAGTGTTCCTCCCGATAACAAAATTAGTTTTGGAATCAATCTTCTTTTGAATACCCGTCCTATCTTTATCCTTTCTTATAAAATGGCTTTTGTTGAGTTGAAAGAACTTAAGGAGCAATTGAAAGATCTTCTTGATAAGGGTCTTATCTTCCCTAGTGTATCCTCATAGGGTGCTCCCATTCTTTGTGCGCGTAAGAAAGATGGGTCTCTTCATATGTGCATACACTACCACCAGTTGAATAAGGTGATCGTAAAGAATAAGTATCATCTTCCTAGGATTGATAACCCATTTGACCATATTTAGGGGCGCTAGATGCTTCTATAAGATTGATATTTGGTCGGCTTATCATCAATTGAAGATTAGGGAGGTGGATATCCCTAAGACTACTTTTCACACCCGATGTGGCTATTTTGAGCTTCTGTTCATGTCTTTTGGGTTGACTAATGCCCCGGCGATATTTATGGATCTTATGAACCAGGTATTTTATTAGTTTCTGGATTTTTTCATCATTGTGTTCATCGATGATATTCTGATATATTTGAAGAGTGGGGAGATCATGTCAATCACCTTTGTATAGTATTGCAGACCCTTAACAACAACAACAACAACAAACCTAGTGTATTCCCACAAAGTAGGGTCTGGGGAGGGTAAAATATACGCAGTCTATATCACTACCTCCAAAGAAGTAGAGAGGCTATTTTCAATATATTACAGACCCTTAAGGATCAGCAATTATATGCTAAATTTTCCAAGTGTGAATTCTAGTTAAATGATGTTACTTTTCTAGGTCATGTTGTTTCTAGTAAAGGGATCATGGTGGATCTGCAAAAGGCTGCGGTGGTTAAGAAATGTCCTAGACCCACTACTCCAACCAATATTCAGAGCTTCTAGGGTTTAGCCTATTATTATAGGAGGTTTGTGGAGAGCTTCTCATCTATTGTTGCTTCATTGACTAAAGTAACTCAGAAAAAGGTAAGGTTTATGTGGTCAAATTCTTTTGAGGGTATCCTTGAGAAGTTGAAGGATAAGTTGACTTTAGCTCCTGTCTTGACCTTTCCTGAGGGTACAGATGATTTGGGGACTAAAGTGGACCTTAACACCGATTTCCATCCTTAGACTGATGGGTAAGCAGAAAGGACCATTTAGACGTTGGAAGATATGCTAAGGTCTTGTGTGATCTACTTTTGTGAGAGTTGGGTTGACCATTTACCTCTTATAGAGTTTGAATATAACAATAGCTTTCATTCCATCATTTGGAAAGCTCTATTTGAGGCTTTGTATAGTAGGAGATATCGTTCTCCTATTGGGTGGTTCGAAGTTGGTGAGACTAGATTGTTTGGCCCTGATTTGGTTCACTAAGCTATGCAGAAGGTGAAAGTGGTTAGGTATATGCTTAAGACCTCCCAAAGTCGCCAAAAGTCTTATACGAATATAAGGCGTAGGGAGTTAGAGTTTAATATTGGTGATTAGGTGTTCCTAAAAATATCCCTCATGAAGAGAGTGATGCGGTTTGGGAAAAAGGGAAGCTCAGTCCCCATTATGTTAGGTCGTACTTGATCTTGAGGAGAGTGGGAAATGTTGCTTATGAATTGGATTTGCCTCATAGTTGTGATTCTATTCATTCGGTGTTCCATGTCTCGATGTTGAGGAAGTGTATGGTGATCCTTATTTGATTGTTCCTTTGGAGAGTGATGGTGTTTTGAATTCCTTGTCTTATGAGAAAGTCCCTGTAAAATATTAGATAGGCAAGCCTGTTGTTTGAGGAATGAGGATGTGGCTTCGGTGAAGGTTCTATGGAGGAATCATAAGGTTTAAGAAGCTACTTGGGAAGCAGAAGAGGACATGAAGTCCAAATATCCATTCATGTTTTCCATTTTGGATAATCGTACTTGAGGTATGTGTTTTTCTAAACATCTTTATTTTTTGTCCTTGTTATAGGTAAGTGTGGTTGTATTTCGGCG
Source organism: Capsicum pubescens (assembly GCA_030864215.1). Classification (NCBI taxonomy): domain Eukaryota; kingdom Viridiplantae; phylum Streptophyta; class Magnoliopsida; order Solanales; family Solanaceae; genus Capsicum; species Capsicum pubescens. Next base: position 104,638,265 of record CM061538.1, read on the forward strand.
TTAAATCATTCTAATGAATGTGTTGCCTCATCATTCGGGGACAAATAATCCTAAGGGGGAGAATGTAATACACCAAATTTTTGCCCCTGGAAAATTTTGAGTTTTGAACACACTTTCCAACCTACGACTCACTATACGAGTTGTAAGGTGTCTTGATGGTTCATAGGACCTCACTCTTAGGGTTTCCAGTAATGATTACCTAAGTTACTACCTTGGTTACAACTGAGGGGTCGCGAGTCATAAAGTCTCTATATAAGTGGTATAGTCTAAATCATAAGCTAACCAGTGTTGTGCCCCAAGTGTTCTATCCTGATTACGATAGGTTTTGCGAGTCTTGTAGACTCATTATGAGTCATAATGTTCCTTCCGTAAGGTAACCAACGTAGGATTGATGTTTATGCCTATGCTATGACTCGTGGTGACGAGTCGTAGGGTGACTTGTGGTCACTGACAATAGTTTTTTAGTGTTTCATTAAGGGTACTTTGGAAATTGCCCTTTTTTCCCGATAGCAACCCTTTACTTAAACCCTATTGAGGACCCCATTATCATCCATAAAGAAATCAAAACAACTCTCAAGGCTCTCGCAAATTCTCTCAAGCAAAAACATTTAGGATTTCTCAAGGTTGGCAATTAGAGCTTCCAAGGGTGATTCCTTCTTCAAATTTCTTAGTGATTAAGTCATGTGACTCTACCCTAAAAAAAAATTTACTTAAAGTATGAAATTATGATTTTTATATGGATTTGAATATGGACTTTGATATAGGTTAAGGGTTACGGAATGAATATTTCTTAAATTGTTTTCCCATGATTTATTATGCATTATTTATGCTTTATTTATGGTTTTGAATCAAGGGGTGTGGTGCATGGGCATGGTGAATAAACTAAGGGGTCATGGTTTCCCCTAATTTGATTATTTTGGCTTGACATATGATTCTGGAAATTGTGTTCCCTAAAACCATTTGTGAAATTGATATTGAGATATGGTTTTTTCACATGGTTTGAGTTGCTCACTTGATCTATTGCATGTATAAAAGGTTAATGAACCACAAATTGATTTTATAAAAAATTGGGAATTGTGAATTTCTTGAGTGAATGAATAATTGAACCGAAGGGGTTGTGAATTGCCCCCATGTGATACCAATGGGGTGCCTTAATGAATAAATTGGTTCAATGAATGGGAATGTGTGAAGAGTGTTTTAATTGGGATTAAAAGAGGGTTGTGTAGTTGGGCTGTGAAAGTTGAGGTCCCTAGGGACCAATACTGAAAATTGTGTTTCTCAATGCAGGGGTCTAAATGATCATAGTTCGAGTCCCCCTTATTAAATGATTGGGTAGTTCGAGTTCACCATGTTAAATGACTGGGTGCTTAAGTCTCCCTTGATATATGAACGGGAGGTTCAAGTCCCCCATGGTACATATGTAAATGTTATTATTCTCTAGTTCGTGTGGCTACACGCGCTGAGGCCCTTTCATCTAGGAGAAAGATAAACCCATATAGCCTGTGGGTGCCTTCTTTTGACAATTGAGCTACACGATCCAGGATAAGATTTTAAAGTTCATGCAAAGCCTTGTTCCCTAACCCATCATGTTATATTAGTCTATATGTATATGCATATGATTGTGTACATTGGATTTGGATAATTTTGAACTTTTGATCGTGGCATTATTTACTCCCTTCCCTGAGTTACATGCTAGTGCTCAACCCGCTTACCGTCTTCGGGCGCTGTATTCTCACGCGATGAAAACACCAGAAATACTTATGTTTTTCCTGCGCAGGGATAGGTAATCGTATGATAAGCTTATGAGTCATCTTGAAGTGGTGAGCTTCTATATTTCAGAAGACTTCATTTCATGTTTTGGTTTCCTGTTATCATAGACTACTTCTATGGTTTCAGTTTGGCTATCGTTGGGGGTCATGTCCAACATTGGGTTGATTCAATTTTTTCGTAGAGGCTTTATGGTTATTACTGTGGACTAGGTATTGGTCTTTGACATATTTGAGATTCCTTTGATCTTACATTTATTTTATCTTATTATATGTTCGGAATTCATCCATTGCTAGTGTATATTGAACTATTTGACTTGGAAAAGGGGGTGGTCTACAGTCCATGGAGGACTTGAGATAACCGTCACGGCCAATCCCTGGTTCGGTCCATGAAAAAGTTGGCATCAGAGACCTAGGTTCATGGTCAATTGGGTGTCCACAAAGTCGTGTTAAGTAGAGTCTCTTTTATGGGTGTGTATTGCTACACACTTATAAGGGAAAGGCTATGAGGCATTTAGGAATGTTTCCCCTTCTTGTTGTTCTATTTTGGGTTATAGAGTCTAAGGTCGTGAGTCTCCTCTAATTCCCATTTGTTTGTATTTCGGATCATGATTCCAAGAAGATCTAACGTTCGTGGAAACTCTTTAGTCCAGTTTGAGGACAATATGGACGGAGCCCATCCTACTTATGGGGTACAAACCCAATCCAGGGGTCCAGCTCCTAAATTTCCTCATGGAATTCCACCAATTCCCTCTAGCCCTCCTCGAACACCTCAGGCTGATGTGTGTAATTCTAAGTTTCGCCAGTCGATCCATTTTCTTACCCAATCGGTGGACTCTCAGTCTGAGAGTGTTGCTTCTGTTACTCCATCTTCTAAGGTCACTTGAGGTTGCCAGTTTAGATTTCTTTGAGCTTACATTTATTTTGATCTTGTTATATGCTCGGAATTCATTCGCTACTAGTGTATATTGTTCTTTTTGTCTAGGCAAATGGGGTGGTCTTCGGTCCATGGTGGACTTGAGATACCCGTCACGGCCAGGCCCTAATTCTGGTTGTGACATACTTGAAGCCTCAAACAAGTGAGGATACTGGGTCCGCATCTCACTCTTTATCTCCCAAGTACTCTCCTCTATGGGGAGGTGCCTTCACTGAACCTTAACTACTGGAATCACTATAGTGCGTAACCGCCTGACATCACTAGCTAATATGAGAATTGTATCCGCCACATAGGTCAACTGCTTCTGTAACTAGACTTAGTCATATCTAAGCATGTGAGACAGATTAGGAATGTATCACAGCAACATAGAAACATGGAAAACCGGATAGACAACAGAAAATCTAGGGGTAAGGCTAACACCTAAACCACCTCACCAACTGTGCAAAGAATATGAAAGGGTCCAATATATTTGGGGTTGAGCATCTTATGAACTCCTTCGTATCAAAGCCAAATAGTCCTTCCCCCACAGGGAAACAGTCACCAACTCCAAATCTCAAGGCACGAAGTCTATGATCCGCGTAAGCCTTCTGCCTACTTTGAACTGTCCTCAACCTATCCTAAATCACCATGACCCTATCCAACGGCTCCTTTAGCTAGTTAGTACCACGGGGTCTAATCTCTGAGATCTCATACAACCTAATTAGAGAACGACATCACCTACCATACAAAGCCTCAAAAGGAGTCATCTCAATACTTGAATGATAGCTATTATTATACACGAATTCTACCCAAGCCAAGTGTTGCTCCAACAAACCTCCAAAGTCCATAACACAGGCTTGACGCATATCCTCGAGTACCTAAATAGTCCTCTCTGACTACCCTTCAATCTGAGGATGAAAGTTGTACTAAGATCCACTTGAGTACCCAACTCTTTCCTAAAATCTCTCTAAAAGCTAGAAGTGAACACTGAACCCCGATTTGAAATAATAGCTAGTAGCACACCATGCAAATGAACTCTATCACAAATATAGATATGGGAAAATCTCTCAGCACTAAAGGACATCTAAAAAGGAATGAAATATGCTGACTTGATCAACCGATCTATTATGACCCAAATATCATCTTAACCAAGGGAGGTGCGTCACAAACCACAAATAAAAACTATGGTAATTTTCTCCCCCTTCCACTCGGGAATGGGAAAAATCTGAATCAAGCCACCAAGTCTATGATGTCTGGCCTTCACCTGCTAACAGCATAGGAAACGAACTACAAAGTTCAACACATCTCTCTTCATACCACTCCACCAATAATGTTGCTTCAAATCTCTATACATCTTAGCTTTACTTGGGTGAATAAAATATCTAGAGTTGTGAGTCTCATGCAAAATTGACTGAATCAAGTCATCAAACCTCAAAATACAAATGCAGCTATCAAATCTAAAAACATCCTTAGAATCTATGGTATCCCTCGTGGACTCACCACTCAACACCTGATCAAAAATGATGAAAGTCTTATATCCTCAAGCTGACGACTCTGAATTTTCTCAAATGGCGAAGACCACAATACTAGAAATAATCCTCCTAGGGTTTGAAATATCAAGTTGCACCATCAAGTTGTCTAAGCACCAGATGTCCCATGCCAACGGCCTCTAAGAAACTAAAATAGAATCCAAACTAGCCATACTCACCACCTTTCGGCTTAAGGCATCCGCTACCACATTCACCTTGCCTATATGATGCAAAATAGAGATGTCATAATCCTTAATCAACTCCATCCATCTACGGTGCCTAGAATTAAGCTCTCTATCTAGATCATAAGATACTGAAGACTCAATGATCTGTGAAGATCTAAAAATGATGCCATAAAGATAATGTCTCTAAATATTAAGTGTAAAAATTACTGCCGCCAATACCAAATCATGAGTAAGGTAATTGCACCCATGCACCTTTAAATGCCTCATGCATAAGCAATAAATCGACCCTGCTGCATCAATGCTAAACACAAACCAACATCAGAAGCATCACAATATATGGTAAATCCCTCACCCTCAATAGGAAGATCCAAAATAAGAGTTAAAGTATGTAATCCCTTGAGATTTCCAAAGCTCGAATCACACTCCTCAGACCATCAAAAAGGAGCCTCCTTCTGATTCAATCTAGTCTACAAACCATCTGTAGTAAATTGGCTAAATAAATGAAGCTACGAACTTTAAATGGAGATGTAGGCCTATCCCAATCACAAATATCCTTAATTTTCTGTTGGGTGTACCATAACCCCATCCTTAGATACACATGCCCAAGAAATGTCACTAATTCAAGCCAAAACTTACAATTATAAAATTTGGCAAAAGGCATATAATCTCTCAAAGTTTGGAGCACAATCCTTAAATGTTGCATATGCTCCACCCTACTCCTTGAATACACAAGGATGTCGTTGATGAACAGAATCATAAAAGAATCCAAATATGGCCTGAACACTCATTTCATCAAATCTATAAATATGGATGGGACATTGGTCAACCTAAAAGACATCACTAGGATCTCATAATGACCATAACGGGTTCTAAAGGCTATTTTTGGGATATCCTCAATTGGTATTAACCGAACCTCAAGTCAATCTTAGAGAACACTGTTGCACCCTGGAGCTACTGAAATAAATCATCAATGCAGACCTCAAGTCAATCGTACAGAACACTACTGCACCTTGGAGATAGTCAAACAAATCATTATATGTGGCATAGGATACTAATTCTTCACTGTCACCTTATTAAGCTTCCTATAATCATTACATATATACATGGAACCATCCGTTTTATTCACGAATAATGTAGAATCTTCCTAAGGAGACTCACTAGGTCTAATAAAACCCTTACGAAGAAATTCCTGAATCTAAGAATTTAGCTCCTTAATCTCGGCAAGATCCATATGGTATGGTGACATAGAAATAGGTTCAGTGTCTAGCTTAAGCTCAATAACAAGCTCAATTTCATGCTCAAGATTAAGATCAGGTAGATTGATTGGGAAAACATTGGAAAACACATTAACTATAAGAATAAAGTCAAGCAACAGACTCTCTACACTAACATCATGAATATAAGTGAGAAAAGACACATAACCCCTTGAATAAGTCTCCTAGCCTGAATATAAGAAATAATCACCATTGGATCATAGCCAATAGCTGTATGCCACACATATGGGAGTATGTTAGGCATGGCTAAGGTAACTATCTTGGCAAATCAATCCAAGATCGCATGATAGTAGGATAACCAGTCCATGCCCAGAGTTATATCAAAATCCACTATATCTTACACAATAAGATTAGCCTGAGTATAAAACTCTTGAACAGTCACAACACATAATCCATAAACCTGATCCACTACTAAAGAATTACCTTCAAAGTAGATACACATAACAGCATAGATAATAAATCCCAATATAACTATAACTATGGGGTATAATAAACAGACACATCAGAAGAAGTGGATCCCAGATCAAATAAAGAAAAAATCTACGGATGGCACACTAAGATTGTACCTATAATAATAGCATCCGAAGACTCAACCTCAGGTCTAGCAGGCACAACATACAACTGACTATGTCAGCCACCTAACTAGACTCTTTTTCGATCTCCTATCCTACCTGCCTGAGAGCCTCCATAAGTACCCTAGAGACCACCCTTACGACCATGTATACCACTTCTAATTGGGGTATGTACCATACTAATCCATGAAACACTCTAAGTTGATGGAACCGTCTCTCCATGACTGGGATACTCTCTCGAGAAATAGTCAAAAGCCCCATAACCATAACATGCCCTAGGAGTTGTACTAAAAATAGAATATCCCACTGACCTAGAATAACCACCACAAATAGTATAACTAAAAAATAAACCCCTCGAAGATTGACCATTACCCTAGACAAGATGATCACTATAACTAGACTGACCTCCATCAGTAATCTAAAGTATGTCCTGAATAGGCCTACTAGACTGGACCTAATACTTATACTATTGACTCAGAGTGTACCTACCCTAAGAACCACTGCCACTGAACTATGAGCAACTACTGCTCCCACTAAAACTACCCTGATATTGTGGCCTCTTATCATTTCCCCTTAGGCCTCGCGATGCATCTTCTTCATAACCTGAGCATGATTAGAAACCTCAGGAATATATCTAGCCACAACAACCAAACTCCATATAGACATATAAAGAGAAAGTCTTAATCAACGAATGAAGAAACAAACCCTCTCATACTTAGTATTCAAAATAGAAGTAGCATGCCTAGAAACTCATGAAATTGAGCCTCATACTGCACAAAGTCATCAAACCCTACTCCAACCTTGAGAACTAATCCCCAAACAATTCCTAAGATCGTGAGGTATATACTTCTCCAAGAAAATCTAAGAGAACTCTGTTTATGTCAAAAAAAAGATCCACATGGCCTAGAATTAAGATGACCACTCTACCAATGTTGAGCTTCCAAGTCTAACTAAAAAGTAGTGTAATCCATACCATAAATCTTAACTAGGCCTAAATTACAAAGACTATCCTCACAAGCAATCAAGAAATCATAAGAATACTTGCCCGGTACACTAGAAAACCTAGGTAGAGATAATCTCAAGAATCTGCCCAGCATCTTATGCTCCTCAAAAACAATAGCAGGCTAGGAAACTACCAGCTGAGCAACCATAGGTGTAGGAGAGATCTCAACTCTGGGAGCTGCAACTACAGGCTACAACCCTACCTCAGTAATACTCTGATCTATAGAGTGTACATTGTCAGACGGCGCACCACCTACCAATCTCAAAGGCTGAACCAATGCATCCCTGATCACTAAAGAAGAAATAAACCCCGATGGAGCCTGGACTAGTCTCTGGCCCACTATTGGAAGGGTGAAAGAACCTCTGGCTCGGGAGAAGGAATAGGGTCTGTTGAAGGACCCTTATCCTAGTATATAGCTAGGGATACATCTATAGGATATCCATGACCTATAGTTCTTCCACGAATAGTGATAGGATCCCTAGTCTTGTTCTTAGGATCCTCATCTCATGTAGCGATAGCACGTGTCCTAGCCATCTAAAAAAAATGAAACCAAAGGAATTCTTCAAAAACCGACTTAGGCTCTTAGCACGGAATAAGTGAAAGAATTGAAGAACTCCTAAGAATGTCCTATAGCCTCCCAAAGATAAGAAATGAATTTCATCATTTCGATCAGCGGGACTCTACTAAATACTTGATCTTGTACCAACAATACTAGTGAAACTAGCTCTAATTCCATTTTGTCACAACCTGATTTACATTTCATAATGGCACCTACTCTATCCCGCCAGTACGTAAGCCAAACCATAGCCTAAAGTTATAAGCAATGGGCTAATTAGGTGGAAAAATGGCCTAAAAGCCAAAAATCAACAATTAAAGACTTATAATAACAATAAAATAACAATGATAGTCTAGAATATAAATAAAGCATCAACAATAATCCCATGACCTAGTAGTGTCGGTACAAGAACTACTATAAAAGGAACATAAGTAATGAAATAATCAAATACAATTTGTCTCAGATAATGATAGACTAGAATAGATACTAAATGGAAAAAGGGGCGACTATGACTCTAAGAGCTCACTCTATCTATGAAATCAACTATGCATAATCGCCATGTCAGCAGCGGCTACTAGTACTCGGATCTAGCTAAAAAGGTACAGAAGTATAGTATGAGTACCTAAACCACTGGTACTCAGTAGGAATCATTGGCTGACTGGGCTAAATCATGATATAAATATGATAAAGCTACAAAATAAATACGTTAAATCAAGGTAAAAGGGCAAACCTAGAAATAAGCCCTAACACTATATATAAATAACTTAAATAGACATAATATGAAAGGAATCATAATTAATGCTACAATATCGGCCCCCATAAGCCAGTAAGTATGGTAAAGTAAATAACCCAACTCGGGCCTCGATAAACTCGAAGGGTGCAAACAAAGAAAAGTAAATAACTAAAGTTTCATAAATTTAATGAATATTCAGCCATAACTAGAAATCCATCCATACCATTTCACCAAATAAATAAACTCTCAATGCTGGACTTGAAATGGAACTTAATAGTATCATCATCATAATCATTATTTGTTGAACTTGAATCAGAACTCATGCCATCAACATCATCATCAATCAACAGGACTTGAATCAAAACTCAATATCAATAAACCACCGAGTTTTTTCTGCAATTAGCATTATCCCAAATATAAAACCAACATAGATATCATGTTTCTAAACTCCTCAAAATCTAAAATAAGCATTTTAAAGGGGTATAACATGCGTATAGAAATTTACAAAAGCTAACATGAATCTTGGCCTAAGGTGGGTAAGAGGGACCCACTTCCAATCCCTCAAATCCATTCTAAGGAAAATTCTACTTGGTGACAACCAAGCGACATCTCCTCTCAAAATATGTAAGATCCTACAAAATTTCTAGCTTAATTCAGTCTTTTAAGCTTGTTAAAGGGTTCCAGACTTAGAATATATTAGCTAAGTATTCAAACTTAGAGTCATTTTAGCCTTCGAAAGTTGGCAATCTTATTTTGAGACCTTTATGTCCCTTAAATGTAGATATTTGAGTTAATTCATGATCAGGTAGGTTAATAGATGTTCCCAAACAAGTTTTGGAATTTTTAGATCTCATTTAAACCATATTTGAGAGCACAAAATAGTGGGTCGATGCGATCTTGATGCGTCGCATCGACCATCGCATTGATAAGATAGTTTTTTCCAACCTTCAGTGAAAATTCTAGTGAATCGATGTGGACTCGACGTGTCGCATTGGCTATCGTGTCGATGCCTACGATGTAGCGCGTCGGCCTATGCGTCGGTAACATAGTTTATAGGAATTAAAGGCCGGGTCCTCAGGGTTAATTAGGTCTTTTTATCACTCCCTTCAGCCCCCCAAATCACAAAATTAAAACATTTGAAGAGCAATTATATTTACTCTTTCATAAATTTCTCAAGAACAAGAACCCTAGGTGTTCAAATTTCAAATCAAGAACTCACCATTAACTTTCTGAAATTTATCAACTAAGGTATGTGAAGTGTTCATCCAAGGGTCCCTTCCACCCTTGGAGTTAAAGAAACTATTTTTAAACTTCAAGTTTATGGATTTCATGAATTTCATGTTGGGTTTGATTATGTTCATGTCTATAATGATCAAATGGGATTCTAATCCATATTTTATGATAAGTTTCTTGTGAGGTTAATTGATATGTATGTAATATCATGAGGATCCATATAAAATCCTTGAAATTGGTAATGGGAATTTGAATTATGATGTCTACATGTTGTTTAGTGTTATGTGCATATGTATGCTCACCAAGTGCTTGATGAAATATTCGTGTGAACTAATAAGGGAAAGAAATCATGTCATGCTAGCTTATTTGCAAGTTATACCATGCAAGAGTATGATAAGATGTCTCTATAGATGCATTATGAATTCAATGTGCATGCTTATGCTAAGAAAGATCATGTGATGCTTTATTTTTATGGTATCGAGTCCTGGGGGTATTTAATACCCAAAAATTTAGTTGTTTACTTAGAGCCAGTGTCAGTTATGAAGTAATATTAGTAGTGACTCGATTAGTAAAACTCAGCAGTTACAGAAACCCAGGAAATCTCAGTAGTTTTTATAATTCAGTCACAGTACTCAGATCAGACCTAAGTAGACTCATCAGTTAAAAGAATTCAATAGTATTCCATCAGTCCATGGAACTCAGTGAACTCAGTTTAGTTCAGTAAAATAATATGAATTGTAAATAGTTTAGTCCAGCCTAGTACAGTTTAGAATTCATTCCAATTTCTATTCAGTTGGGAGTAGGATTCAGCACTGAGTGAATACAAGGATGGGGGCTCACCTTTCAGTAGAGGGTATGGTCTTTAGAAGCAATCCTTGCATTCCAAAACTACGTAGTCAACGTAGGTTGAGATATCTCCATATGAGACTAGGGTTTATATATCTCATTTTAGTTTTCCTACCAGCGAGGGTTGACAAAAGAGTTTCCTGTCAGAGAGGGATAACTCAGAGTTTGTCTCTACCCGTGGCACGGTATTGACACCCTTCCAACTGGTGTTATAGGTTGTAACCCAATTACTTTAGAGAGGGGTATATTGGTTAGATGATTACCTCCCACAGTCTCAGTTTTAGTCTCAGTCTCAGAATAGAACTCAGTTCAGTTCTACAGATTCAAGACTATCAGATATAGTCGCTCAGCTCAGTATGGAACTCAGTATCATTCCACAGAACTAAGACTATTAAATACAGTCATTTAATTATTAGTAATTCAGTATCATCATACTTAGATAATAGTTAATCAGTATTCAGTATTATCACGATCTCAGTTATAGTATACGCATTCATGTATGTATTCTTATTAAGTCATACTCATGTTATTAAGTTATTATTGTTCATACATATGAACCCATGCATTTAATACCACCTCACCGAGCATACCAGTACATTCAAAGTACTGACATATGTTTTTCCTTTGTGCTCTAATGTCTTATATCATAGGTTCAGATGCACGACTCTAGAACACCCATAGAAGTTCAGTTTTTAGCATTCAGCGTAGTGGTGAGTCCTCATAGTTTGAGTACATGGTTGTTTTAAGTATTTAATTATTATTTTTTAGTAGTCGTAGTTAGTTAGGGACTTATCCCATCAACTCCACAGTTCAGACAGTTTAGAGGCTTTCCAGACTAGAGTATTTTCAGACAGTTGTTCAATTTTTAGTATTGATGTTCAGTTTTGGTATTGTGATACCATATCCAGTATTATTTATAGTATTGAACCTTATGGTTAGTTTTCCATCTACTTTTAACATATATACCGTATTATTATTTATTTATTGCATCAGGTACCAGTCATGGGTTAGCTTGTGGTCCTTTGGGATTATGAGCATTGTTTAGCATCTGGGGTATAGACTCGGGGAATTATAAACTTGGTATCAAAGCCTAAGGTTCAACAGTGTACTAAGAATTCTGAAAGTCGCATCTAGTAGAGTCTTGTGTATGGGTATGTTGCTCGCCACACTTATGGATGAGAGGCTATGAGATATTTTAGAAAAAGTTCCCTTTTTTCAGTAATCATGTCATACGAGTGAGCATAAGCTCCAGTAAAACTCTCAGTCTAATTTGTTTCTTCCTTTCACTTATAGAACATGTCTCCAAGAAGGACTAACAAAAGAAGAACCAAAAATTAGTCAGCACCTCAGCCCGTTCAGGAAGATCCCCTGGAAGAACACGTCTCTCATGATGAATTTAGGGTTGTATTCACTACTCTAGCCAATTCAATCGCAACTCAGAATAAATGGATAGTTGTTGTTCTGGCCAACCCAGTGGCCAATACTGTTGCAGCCAGGATTTGGGGCTTCACTCGAATGAATCCTCCCTTATTCTCAGGTTCTATGTCTGAAGAGGATCCATAGGAGTTCCTCGATCAGGTTTAGAAAGTCACAAATATCATGTAAGTGATTTCGAGTGAGAGTGTTGAGTTAGCCAGCTATCATCTATAAGATATTTCCCATACGTGGTTTAAGCAGTGGAAGGTAGACAGGGGTGCAGTTGCAGATCCCATAGAATGGGAAGATTTTTCTATGGCCTTCTTAGATAGATTCTTTCCCTTAGAGATGAAAAAATCCAAGGAGTTAGAGTTCATCAATCTCAGGCAAGGCAGTATGAGTGTGAAAGAGTATTCCCTCAAGTTTACTCAGTTAGCCAGGTACGCTCCCCATGTAGTAGCAGATAATAAATATAGAATGAGCAAGTTTGTGTCTGGGGTATCGGGTAGAATAGTTAAGGAGTGCAGGACTGCAATGTTGATTAGGGAGATGGACATATCTAGTCTTATGGTCCATGCTCAATAGATTAAGGAATAGAAACTTAACAAGAAGGAGAGAGAAAATAAGAGAGCCAGAATAAGTAGCTTTAGTTTTTCCCAACCAAGGTCAGAGGGTGGTAACCATTCTTAATTTATTTAGATGTTTTCATCCCCAGTTCCATCTTCAGTTAGTGCACTAGTACCAAGGTTCAGGAATGATAGTCATAATGGGGCGCCAAGCTCCAAAACCCAGAGTAGTGCAAGCGGTGTTCGTACTAATCCACTTTGCGAAGAATGTGGTAAAAATCATAAGGGTAAGTGTAGAGTTGGAAGTGATGTGTGTTTTGGATGTGGTGATTCAGGTCACGGAGTTTGATACTTTCCTAAGGATGGTCTATGAAGTCAGCACAGTCGTCCTTTAGCTCAATCCGGTTGCCCAAATTAACAGGGTGCCTCTTCCAATGCTACCAGTGGGCAATGCCCAAACAGAATCTATGCTCTTCAGTCCCGATAGGATCAGGAAATTTCTCCTGATATGGTCACTAGTACGTTACAAGTTTTCCATTTGCATGGTTACACTTTGCTAGATCCAGGAGCTTCTTTGTACTTTGTTATTCCATATATAGAAGTTGATTTTAGAGTTAATCCCAAAATTTTAGTAGATCCTTTCTCAACCTCCACCCTAGTGGTTCAGTCTATCATAGCCCGGCGGGTATACAGGAACTATCCGGTTATGATATCTCAAGAAGTCAGGCTTCCAGATTTTTATTAATATTAGTATGTGTAGAAAAGTAATGGGTGGGAATGATGCCCAACCTGTCTTTACCTTAATTCAGAGTTTTTTACTTCAGTCATCATGATACCTACTCATGCTTTACATCTCAGCTCCATGAAGACAGCTTATATTCACGTATTTTCCAAAGAATTATGTGAGTTTCTAGTTCTTAGTCCAAAGAGTTCCAGCTCACTCAGTAGTACGAATCATGTTCCATGAACACAAAACTCCTAACACAGGTCATGCAGCTCATGACTTCTGCACTCATGCCTTGCAGAGTGTTCAGTCCCAGTTACCATCTGAATCATAGTCTCAGTTATAATCTTCCTTATAGTATCAGTCTCAGTCCAGTAGTCAGATTAGAAACTTAGTCAATTTTGGGTTTTCTCGATCATAGCGTATAGTTATTAGTTATTCGGTTATTTATATTTCAAGACCTCAGTTTATAGACTATTTCAGAACCATGTTATATGCTTGGTCTTCCATTCCTAGATAATACAGTTTTCATGAATTCATGCTCAATTATCTTATGTTACTCAGTCAGTCCCTTCCTCATATTCAAGATACTCTACAGTTTCAGTCCAGTTATTCAAGATAAGTACAGTTCAATCTTGCAGACCCAATATTTAGCTATCAGTCATTCAGTTAATCAGATAAGTTAGTATGTTTATGCATTCATGCGCAGCGCTTATGCAAATATTTTTTTCAATAGTCCCAAGTGAAGTGTCATACTAAGGTGGAGAGTATAGTTGAGAGATTATTCAAGGCATATGTCTAAGCTTGAGAATTTGTAGTTACAGTGCATAAGTCATAGTCACTCTATCTTAGATAATAATTCATAGGCCTTGCCTTATATTACAGAACACTAGCCACGTTGTGATGTTTAATTCAGATAATGCCAAGACTTCTTGCTCCCTAAAGCCACTAGAACTCTATAGAAAGAGTGTAAAAGAAAGGCTCCAGTCGAATATAAGTTTATAGCATAAGTTAGTCTGCAAAATCAGCAATTCAGTTTAGCAGTTAGTCGAACAAATTCGTGTGGCATGATTTTCCATCTTTCCATCTAGTCGCATAATCTTGGGTGTATTTATACGCCTAATCACCATAACTTATCTATATTTTAGCTAAGTTTATAGAACGAAGTGCCTAGTTTCTTATGTTTTTACTCTACTTCTATGTAATTGAGCTAACCGATGTGATTAGCATGATTTCAGGTATTAATGAAGTAGATGAAGACATAATGGGACTATGTAATATGGATGGCATATGACACAAGACAGAGTAGCAGTCTGGACCAAATGTGGCGCCTAGAAACTATGTCCAAGACTAGTTTGTCATTTATAATTAGTTTAGGGACTTAAAAGGCAATTATGAGAGAAAATATTATTAAAAGGCTTAATGCTAAATTTTTATTCATTATTGAATTATTCTGTATTATTTTGAGAGAACAGAGAGGTGGCTTACGCCAAGGAAGAAATGCTATTCATCTTCTCCACCAAGATCGTCTTCTAGTTTTTGGTATGATGAATATTTCTATAGTGATTTCCATTTTACCCATGAGTGGCTAAGTTTATTAGTTAGGGTTATGGAAGCCTTGTAGCATACAATCTATCACTTTGGGTTTTGAATTCATTATGCATTGATTTATTTACATCATACTCTCTTCGCTTATCTTGAATTCTTGTGGTTGCAAACATAGAGGATATGCCTTAAAACGTAACTTGTTCGAAAGAAAGGTTGATGTTCAGAAAAGAGAGTAGTGACAAGAAAATAGGATTCCCATCCCCTATTTCATATGTTAATGCCTTAGCAGGATTAACTACTTGGAGATTTCGTATTGTTTTTGGTAAACTCTTTTGATTCGAGAGAACTACAGTGAATTAGTCCTTGATGGTTGAGAAACACTAGGATTATGTTATTAAATACAATATGTTTATCTGTAATCATGATGCATGTATGAATTCGTAAAGCCCATAGTTAGAAAGTATTGAAAACTACAAGGTGTACATAGCCCTAGCTTGCTATTTCTCTGAATTTGAATACTACTACACGTATTTCATTTTGTTAAACTGAAACCATTAATTTGTAAACTGAATCAAATCCCCCTATTTATTTTATGGAAACAAATGATTAAAAGTCAATTAATCTGCATACAACTTAATTAGCACCATATTCCCTGTGGGATTCGACCCCAACTTAGTTAGGTTATATATTTGACAAAGACCGATTACTCTCTCGTAAGAGAGGTGTAATTTGGGCGTATCAAATTTTGGCGTCAGTGTTGGGGAATACGGTTGTCGATTGAGTTTATGTGTGTTAATTGACTGTTAGTCAAGTTTTCTTATTTTACGTTATTTGTTATTTTTTTCGTTATAGGCTTATTGTTGTTTATTCCATGAACCTGAAGTTCAGGAGAACGATTATTACCCTTCAATCCTAAACCTTATCTCATTAAAAGAATAGCTAACCAATAGGAAGCTGAAAGATTAGCCACTTTGGCTAATGCTCAATTAAATCAACAAAATGCAGATAACCCAGGTTGAGTACCTAATCTAGATGAAGAGGACCTGGGAGATGATGATTTAATTGACCCAGCTAATAGAAGGCGTGAAGCAGGGGTAGTTGCACCTGTAGATCAAAATCGTCCATTCAAAGAGAGACTAGAACACCAAGCTACACAGTTTGATGTTGATAACAATGAGGATGATTTAGA
Source organism: Capsicum pubescens (assembly GCA_030864215.1). Classification (NCBI taxonomy): domain Eukaryota; kingdom Viridiplantae; phylum Streptophyta; class Magnoliopsida; order Solanales; family Solanaceae; genus Capsicum; species Capsicum pubescens. The sequence goes on from CM061538.1 coordinate 104,654,321, forward strand.
TGAAACTGTATCTACAGGGGCAATCATTCTACCACCACTAGCTCCTGGGGTGAAATTCAACATCACCAGCACTATGATCCAGCTATTGAATCTAAAAGGGCTTTTTGGTAGATTACCTGGTGATGATCTAAATCTATATTTGGTGAATTTCATCAGTATTTGTAAGTCATTTGATAATCCTGGAGTGGGACAAAATGCTATTTGTTTAAGATTGTTCCCACTGTCTCTATCTGGAGAGGCGACTTTATGGTTGAATGAGCTGACTCCTGATTCTATAACAAACTTGAGGAAATTAAAAAAAGCTTTCCTACCGCCCTCCAGAATGTTACAGTTGAGGGATGAGATCAGAAACTCTAGGCAATTAGCTAATGAAGCTTTGCATGAGACTTGGGAAAGATTTAAAAAGAAGTTGACTCAATGCCCAAACCATAAGATGACCGATGAACATTTTATAGAAATATTCTATAGATCTTTGAACTCACTTATAAATCCAATAGTGGATAATGCTGCAGGAGGAGCTTTTATGGAGCTCGCCTTTACTGAGGCTGCAGACATGTTAGAAAGGATGACTAAGACAAGTAGAGCTTGGCATACCAGAGATTCTATGGTAGCAAGTAATATTGGGTCTAGTGTAATATCAGTAGAGCAGCGTAGGAGAGAAGAAGAGCGTGATGAGGATATGGCTCACATGAAAACCCAAATGGATTTGCTCATGAAACATTTGCTATCAGGGAATGTAGAAAAGGTAAAAGCTATGGCGTCCCACGATAAGAGAGTTGAATCAAACACCGAGGAAGAGGCTAACTACTTGTATAAATAAGGGGTTTCTGGACCGGTGGTCAAGGAAATCAAGGTTGGAACTATCAAGGATATTGGAATAATAAAAGTGACAGGAGTAGACTGTATGTACCTCTGGAAGCCGTGATAATTCTGCCACCAGTTCAGGAAAAATTTCCATGAAGGACATGATGAAGAAATTATTAAAGGGAGTTGAGGCGACCAATTCTGGGGTGACTACTATAAAGAGTGACATATCTTCCATGTGTCAACTAGTAAACTTGCACTCAATTGTTATTAAACAACTGGAGCAGCAGATGAGCCAATTATTCAGAGCATTCAACCAAAGACAGAATAGGACTCTACCAAGTGATACAGTTCAAAATCCTAGGAATGATGGATCGTGTATGTCCATTACCACTAGGAGCGGTAAGATGTTATCTAGTCCAGCATTGGGAGAATCCTCTCATACTGATGCAGTTGAAATAGATTGGGAGATGGTTGATGAATCTTCAGTGGTGCCTATGGAGTTGGGAAGTTTGAAAAAGAAGAGTGCAGAAGTGGAACAACCACCTAAGCTGAAGCATGTTAGTGATGTGGAGAAAGGCATAAGAAAGGAGGTAAAAGTTTCTCCAACTAAAATCCCAAGGCCACCACCCCCATTTCCATAATGATTAAAGAAGAAAGAAGATGATGGCAAGTTTAGCAAATTCATGGCTAGGTTGAAACTGGAACAGATGACTGGATATGCTAAGTTTATGAAAGACCTGTTGACAAAGAAAAGGACTGTGAGATATGAAATGGTTGACAATTTTCATCATTGTAGTGCTATTGCTACAAGATCTATTATCCAGAAGAAAGCTGATACAGGAGCATTCATTATTCCATGTACGATTGGTTTGCTAAAGTTTGAAAAGGCCCTTTGTGATCTTGGGGAAAGTATAAATCTTATTCCATTGATGATTTTCAAGAAACTGGGTTTGGGAGATCCTACGCCCACCAATATACGGCTTCTAATGGCGGATAAATTGGTGAAAAGGCCGATTGGGATTCTACATGATGTACTTGTAAAAGTTGCAGATTTTATATTTCCTGCCGACTTTGTAATTCTTGATTGCAAAGTGGACTTTGAAGTACCCATAATTTTGGGTAGGCCATTCTTAGAAACTGGGAGAGTGTTAGTTGACATGGAGCTGAATGAGCTGAAATTTAGGCTCAATGAGAAAGAACTTAGTTTTAAAGTATGTTGGTCTATGAAAAAACAAAAGGAGTTGAGTTTCTTCTCGATTGTTGATGTATTCTACGAAGATGAGCGATATATACCAGTTAACGATAGGTATGTTGTGGAGACCATATCTAGTTTGGTTGAACTTGCAAGCAAGGATGTGAGTGACTTCAAAGTGGTTGGACTAGGAATGAAGCATTTTCTTGACCCAGAAAATAAGGAACAAATGGTATCATCGATGTATATTGATGAAGTTTGAGTAGTCAAGATAATCGAGTCATGCCGCGATGTTAACTCAGGCACTGCATAGGAGGCAACCCATGATTTTATTTTTATTTTATCATGTTAAACAAAAATGCAAAAATAAGAGTCGAGCCACGACCGAAACTACGGTTCTTGGTGGGAGGCAACCCATCCTTCTAATCATTTTTGTTATTTTTTATTAAGCATAGATGCATGAAGTACTAAGAAGGAGATTAGTACAAAATTTGGTTTGTAATTGAGCTACGTCAACGGTGTTAAGTTTAGGAGTAATGGGAAAGTTGCAGTTAAGTTGGAGTGGTCAAATATGTAAGGCTTAAGTATGATTCATGTTAGAGTCGTGCCCCAATTTATGTTAATTCGACCCAAAAAGTTTCGCGGTGCGACTTTATTTTTTGACTTTCAATAAGGCTTGTGGTGGAAGCGTAGGAATTGGGCCGATAGGTCTGATCCCAAATCCCACCACTGACCTCTATGGGGGTACGGGGGCAAAGCCCCCATAGTACGGACCTTTCTCAATGCTTTATATGAAAAATGGGGTGCATGGCGTCCAAGTTTAAGTGTACTACAGGGTGTGTGGTGCCCAAGATTACATAGGCCATGGCGAAGACGTCCCGTAAGACATAGCCTAAGATCACCCTCATGTATGCTATAGCTTATACATCGCACACCTTTGTTTTGGCGATAGGTTGTGCGTCACACACACAACCACACACCCTCACTGTTTCACTTGTGCGATAACTAATGCGGCATACAATCTAATCTGTGTGATACCTTATGCGACGCACACTTACCCTTGTGCGATAATATATGCGATGCACACTTAAATGCACATGCCCACTGCCTCACCTGTGAGATGCCTAATGTGCCGCACACCTTAATGTGTGTGATACCTTGTGCGTCGCATACCCTTTCCAATTTAGCTTAGTACCCAAATTCTAATTGGGTCAATCCGATCTGGATTTTACCCTTTAATAGAATCCACACCCTAAATGCCCAAATTCATCCTTATTTCACCCTTAATCCGTACAATATTGAGCTCCCACCATTCTATTTGTCCTTCACTAATCTTCTATCTTCAAGGTAAGTTTTACTTTCTTAATCCTTAGTTATTGTGACTCTATGTTATAGTTAATTGATTTCTTAAGGATTACGAATTAAATTCTTGCCAAGGCGATGTTGTGAAAGTGATGGTGTTTTGTATATTTTGATATGGTTGAAAGTGTAGAGCATGATTCTGTTCAAAAAATGCTTCATTAAAATAGAATTAGGGTAATTGAAGTGAGTGAATTGTATTGTGATTAATGTTGATGCACCATGTCAAAGTGTATGCCGGCGAAGCCTGAGTACCCAACAATAACACTTAATTGTTTGATACTAAAAAATTAAGTGTGGGGTGGTGACTTCACCACCCTTATCTTAATTATAGTTAGTTTTATTATGTGTGTCTAACGTTGATGATATGATGAACATAGGAAAAATGGCTCCTATGATGATCTCCATGCAGGTGGCATGACTCTTAATGTGGATGAGAAGTACTACTAGTCAGGTTCTTTATCATGTTATTTGCACTAGGGACAGTGTTGGGCTTAAGTGTGGGGTGGCTTGTTACTTTGCTACTTGTTTTGTAAGAAAATAGGACCTTCTCCTTAGTATACTTCTGTGATAGGATTAGTTATTTTGTTTATTTTGTTTCTTGTTAGATGTTTATTCTATTTAGTCATAATTAGGTGTTTTTCTCAATGATGGATGGATGAAGACCATCTTAAGAGAAAATTAGTCTTTTAATTGCATGTAACTATTCTTGTGGATCATATGACATTATAACATAAGTATGTGATGGATCATTACGTTTGAAACACCTAGGCTCTAGTTGTGACTCTTGTTGTGATTGTGGGTTTTATTTGAATTCATGTAATTGTTGGGTCGAGAATCTATAATGCTCCTAATTGAGTTAACCATGTGCCATGAGTAAGTAAGACTGTTGTATATTCCTTATTGCAATTGATGCTAGAACTTGCCTGGTGTGTGTGCAAAGCGAAATAAAGATTGTGAGTTTAGGAGATGATTTAGGCATTTCTTTGATAGCCATTGTTCATACCTTCTTTTGACCTACCTTTGTACATTATCTTATCTATCCTAGTTGAGCCTTTAGCTTGTTCTTTTTTTAGCCTTATATGTAGCCTTATTCATTCTTTAATAGACCATAATTTGATCCAAAAGCTCTTTAGTGCTTTAATATAAAGTCAATTTGAGTTAGGATTTTGACAATTAGAGAAAAAAGGTGAAATTGATTCCCCAAATTCTAGTTATTGGCGTGTGAAATTGATGTGGTTGGGAGTAGCAAAAATTGTTGAAAAAGTTCCAAATTTTACCCCAGACATGTTACAATGAACCTGTTTTGGCCATGTCCTTCTTGGACATTGTGCACCTCAACTAAGGCACATAGCTTAAGTTGAGGATGGCTATTATAGGGGTGAATAGCATGAAAAGGGTGCAAAAAAATATTTTGAAAGGGTTGCATACTCCCACCATAGTGTTATTAATTGAGCTTAACGAGTTGGGGTGAAAAGCAAATCTGTGAAGATAGCAGAAGTGGAAATTGGTTATTAAAGATTGGTTTTAATTGCATAATGTAGTGAATTAAAGCGCTTAGGGAAGATAGTCACTATTTCTGGCAAAAATAGTTCCTACCCATCCTTTAGCCTACATTACAACCCGTAAAAGACCTATTTGATCTAATCTTAGCATTCTGATATTAGTGAAGTATTACACTAAGGGAAAGCATATGGTCATCAGTTTTAATTTGAGAATTCTTTGTGAGAGTGAGCGCAACTCGATTCTTTTACCCATCTTGTTAGAAATTGTATGATTGTGAGTGATTATGGGTAACTTTCTTATTGTGAGGGAACATGGTTGATGAAGATTGGGTAATTTATATGATTCTTTTCTTAAATGGTACGTATGAAACTGCCAACTTAATGAGTCTATTCTTGAGGGTAGGTTGTCTCTAGTAATGATTCCTGAATCTACTTCTTGTTCATAATTGTTGTGTGAGCCTATTTGAGCATCTTGTCTTCCTTTGTGGGTGCTAAGGCTTGTGTAGTATGCATAAATAGATATGTTGTTCGAGTAAGAACAAAGCTTTAAGTGTGGGGCGGTGATCTTGGGTGTATTTATACGGCTAAGCACCATAACTTATCCATATTTTAGTTAAGTTTCAAGAACAAAGTGCCTAGTTTCTTAAGTTTTTACTCTACTTCGATGTAATTAAGCTAACCGATGTGATTAGCATGATTTCAGGTATTAATGAAGTAGATGAAGACATAATGGAACTATGGAATGTGGATGGCATATGAAACAAGAGAGAGTAGCAGTCTGGACCAAATGTGGCGCCTAGAAAATATGTCCAAGACTAGTTTGTCATTTATAATTAGTTCAGGGACTTAGAAGGCAATTATGAGATAAAAGATTATTAAAAGGCTTAATGCTGAATTTTTATTCATTATTGAATTATTCTGTATTATTTTGAGAGAAGAGAGAGGCGGCTTACACCAAGGGAGAAACGTTATTCATCTTCTCCACCAAGATTGTCTTCTAGTTTTTGGTATGATGAATTGTTCTATTGTGATTTCCGTTTTACCCATGAGTGGATAAGTTTATTAGTTAGGGTTATGGAAGCCTTGTAGCATACAATCTATCACTTTGGGTTTTGAATTCATTATGCATTGATTTATTTACATCATACTCTCTTCGCTTATCTTGAATTCTCGTGGTTGCAAACATAGAGGATATGCCTTAAAATGCAACTTGTTCGAAAGAAAGGTTTATGTTCGGAAAAGAGAGTTGTGACAAGAAAATAGGATTCCCAACCCCTATTTCATATGTTAATGCCTTAGCAGGATCAACTACTTGGAGATTTCGTATTGTTTTTGGTAAACGCTTTTGATTCGAGAGAACTAAAGTGAATTAGTCCTTGATGGTTGAAAAACACTAGGATTATGTTATTAAATACAATACGTTTCTCTGTAAGCGCGATGTATATATGAATTTGTAAATCCCATAGTTAGAAAGTATTGAAAACTACAAGGTGGACATAACCCTAGCTTGCTATTTCTCTGAATTTGAATACTACTACACGTATTTCATCTTTTTAAACTGAAACCATTAATTTGCGAACTGAATCAAATCCCCCCAATTTATTTTACGAAAACGAATGATTAAAATTCAACTAATCTTTATACAACTTAATTAGCACCATATTCCCTATGGGATTCGACCCCAACCTAATTGGGTTTTATATTTGACAACGACCTCTTACTCTCTCATAAGAGAGGTGTAATTTGGGCGTATCATCGCACTATCTGAAGTCTCATGAATGTAATTATTCTAAGATGGACCAACTAGGTAGTTGGGTGTTCATCTCAATTCATGTATCATGTCCCAATTTCAGGCCCTAAATAATCAGTCATGATTCAGTTCGTAGGTGTCTTGTGCATCGCCCCAGTTTTCCTCAGTATCTCAGCCAAGTCAGTATTTTTCGGGGGACATAATGTCCCAAGTAGGAGATGCAATATAACCCCGAGCTTTCATGACCAAAACTCCCAGCTCTCTTCATGTAACAAATCCAGTTTGGAGTAGTGGGTACTCATAAGTTGACCCTCAAGTTCCAATCTTAGCAGTAAGCCACGTATTCAAGGGGGCTCAGTTCAGTTCATGATATTCGATTTATGTATCATGTTCCAGTCTCAGTCATGTTTTCATGTTCCCGTTCATGCATAGTCCAAAAATGATCTTGGGTTCATCAGTATATTTCAGTTTAAGTAATAATTTTTCCTTAAGCTTATTCAGTTTCATGCTCAGATTTTCCATTACAAACTTGGTATCAGTTACCATTGCATATTCAGTCATATGTTCATGAGTCAGTTCAGTCATATGTTCATGAGTCAGTTCATTCATATATTCATGTATCAGATATGCATGTTCAGTATGAGAAACTCAGCTTATCAGTAATCCCAGTCATACATTCATGAATCTCAGTCATGTACTAATGCATCAGCTATGCATGTTCAGTATGAAATTCAGTATGTCATTAATGTCAGTCATAAAATCATATTTAGTATATTCATGTCTAGTAAGTAAGCTTATTCTATCAGTATTCTCAGCTTATTCAGTCTCATTCGAGGACGAATGTTCCCAAGGGGAGATATTGTAAGACCCCATAAAATTTCTAGCTTAATTTGGTCCTTTAAGCTTGTTAAGGGGTCCCAAACTTAGAATATATTAGCTAAGTATTAAGATTTAGTGTCATTTTAGACTTTGAAAGTTGACAATCTTATTTCGAGACCTTTATGTCCCTTAAATGTCGATATTTGAGTTAATTTATGATCAGGAAAGTCAATAGATGTTCCCGGATAAGTTTTGGAATTTTCGAATCTTGTTTAGACCATGTTAGAGTGCTCAAAATAGTGGGTCGATGTGATCTTGCCGCGTCGTGTTAACCATCGCGTCAATAAGATAGTTTTTCCCCAACTGTAGTACAAATCCCAGTGAACCAATGCGGACTCAGCGCGGCACGTTGGCTATTTCATCGATGTCAATGATGCGGCACATCGGCCTGCGCGTCGGTAACACAGTTTACAAGCATTCAAAGGTCACGTCCTCAGGGTTAATTAGATCTTTTTCCCACACCCTTCAACCCCCATAATACGAAATTAAACCTTTTGGAGAGCAATTATATTCATTCTTTCACAAATTTCTCAAGAACCTAGTTGTTCAAATTTCAAATCAAGAACTCACCATTAACTTTCTGAAATTCATCAACTAAGGTATGTGAAGTGTACATCCGAGGGTCCCTTCCACCCTTGGAGTCCAAGAAATTCTTCTTAAACTTCAAGTTTATGGATTTCATGAATTCCATGTTAGGTTTGATTATGTTCATGTTTATAATGATTAAATGTGATTCTAATCCATATTTTATGATACGTTTCTTGTGAGATTAATTGATATGTATGTAATATCATGAGGATCCATGTAAAACCCTTGAAATTGTTAATAGGGATTTGAATTATGATGTTTACTTGTTGTTTAGTGCTATATGCATACGTATGCTCACCAAGTGCTTGATGAATTGTTCATGAGAACTAATAAGGGAAAGAAATTATGTCATGCTACTAGCTTATTTGCAAGTTATACCATGCAAGAGTTTGATAAGATATCCCTATAGATGCATTATGAATTCAATGTGCATGCTTATACTAAGCAAGATCATGTGATGCTTTATTTTCATGCTATCGAGTCCTAAGGGTATTTAATACCCAAAAATTTAGTTGTTTGCTTAGAGCCAGTGTCAGTAATGAAGTAATCTCAGTAGTGTTCGTAATTCAGTCACAGTACTTAGATCAGACCTTAGTAGACTCAATCAGTTAACAGAATTCAGTAGTATTCCGTCAGTCCACGAAACTCAGTGAACTCAGTTCAATTTAGTCAAATAGTATGATCAATAAACAGTTCATTCCAGCCTAGTACAGTGTAGAATTCAGTCCAGTGTCTTTCAGTTGGGAGTAGGATTCAGCACCGAGTGAATCCTAGGATAGGGGCTCACCTGCCAGTAGAGGGTATGGTCCTTAGAAGCAATCCTTATGTTCCAGAACTACATAGCCAGTGTAAGTTTAGATATATCCCTACAAAACTACGGTTGATATATCTCACTTGAGTTTTCCTACCAGCGAGGGTTGACGGAAGAGCTTCCTTTCAGAGAGGGATAACTCACAGCTTATCTCTGCCCATGGCACGGTATTGACACCCTTCTAATTGGGGTTACAAGTTGTACCCCAATCAATTTAGAGAGGGGTATGTCGGTTAGATGACTACCTCCCACAGTCTCAGTTTCAGTCTCAGTCTCAGAATAGAACTCAGTTCAGTTCTACAAATTCAGGACTATCTAATATAGTCACTCAACTCAGTATGGAACTTAGTATAGTTCCACAAAATCAGGACTGTTAGATACAGTCATTCAGTTATTAGTAATTCAGTATCAGCATACTTAGATAACAGTTAATCAGTATTCAGATTCAGTATTCAGTATTATCACTATCTCAGTTACAGTATATGCATTCATGCATTTATTCTTATTTAGTCATACTCATGTTATTTAGTAATTATTATTCATACATATGAACCCATGCATTTTATCCCACCTCACTGACCATACCAGTATATTCAAAGTACTGACGCATGCTTTTTTTTACGCCATGATGTCTTATATCATAGGTTCAAATGCATGGACTCCAGAGCACCCTTAGCAGTTTAGATTTTCAACAGTCAGTGTAGTAGTGAGTCCTCACAGCTCTAGGACATGGATGTTTTCAGTATTTCAGTATTATTTTTTAGTAGTCGGAGATAGTTGGGGACTTGTCCCATCAACTCCACAGTTCAGACAGTTTAGAGGCTTTCCAAACTAGTGTATTTCAAACAGTTTTTCAGTTTTCAGTATTGATATTCAGTTTTGATATTGTGATACCATATCCAATACTATTTACCGTATTGAACCTTATGGCCAGTTTTCTGCCTACTTTCTGCATATATACCATATTATTTTTCAGTTATTGCAGCAGGTACCATTCATGGGTTAGTTTGTGGTCCTTCGGGATTATGAGCACCGTGTAGCATCCAGAGTATAGACTTAGGGCATTACAAAAGATGATATGATCACTGCAAAATATAGTAACCCAATAAAGGTTGGGATTGAATCGAAAAGGAATAAATAGACTCACGGCTCTCAATTGTTGTAATCAATGGGCAAAACTGGAAAAGTAAATAGGGGATTTTCAGTATCAATGTCGAACAAGTGGAAAATATCAACTTCGATTATAATAAGTCGTAAGTGAAAACTAGGATTGTTCTCCCCCTGGCTTCTCTGCTTTGTAGGCTTATCGTGCTATGTTGAACTAACCTAATACCTTGCATGCAGAATTGATAAGTTATGTACCTTCTACAGGTTTTTGGACGAGTAGAAGGATCTCACCCTTTACCTTTTGAGTCTCAAGATGTCGCCTTACTAACCCTTATGTTGATCCCAATTAACTATTACCTTTTTAGTCTCTAGTTATTAGATGAAATCTAACTATATTATGTAGATAAAACCTAGAAGCATGGATCAACAGCTAAACTCCAAATTACTGTTGTCCTTATCTTTTCCTAGTCATTACTCCTCTTTTGGAGTAAGTACCAATAATCTAGGCGGGATCCTAACGTGTGCACCCGTTAAGAAAACTATTATATTAAAGATAAATAAATACATACATGGGTATCAGTTCAGAACAACAATAGCAGTTCCCCTACTTCATCAATCCGCTAGGATTTCCACAACCCTAGCTATGGTTTTAGCTGCTCATGCTTGTGAAGTAATCAATAACATTCATGATTGAAAGCATAGATGAAATCACAATAATAAGGAGTATAAAACCCACAACCATAACTGAATTAATCAACTAAAGTCAATATAAGAGAATCCCAAGATTAAATTCCAATCTCAAAATCAAAATATGTTTGTGAATATCAAAAGTGTGTTGCCTCTACTAAAAACACATAATGGGTATCTATAGTACATGAGAAAATCGTAAAACCAAAGCCCGAACAAAATAGGAGAAAAAAAGGTTGGTGGCTTATCATGGTCGCTACTTACACTCAGTCTGCAGACCGCAAGTACCACATGCACTCACTCTGTAGGGCATAAGTAGCGACCGCAAGTGCTAGGACCAAAAAATCTTGCAGGATAGCTCTCGGGATTTTGGACTTCTGTCACTTTTTTTCCCACATGCAGTCTACATATACCACGTGCGGTCCACATGTTGACTTAGAAAGTGTCGGGAGTCATCTTTTTAGCTCTTCTTCGATTCCCAGACATGCTTTGATCACGAATAAGCCAGAAAGTATCCCGAACATCCATAATTGCTCCCATAAGCATCTAGAAACACCTTTTTTTATATTTTCCATTAACTTAACATCCAAAACATGATTTCCTGCAAAACATACCCAAAATGTATTATATATAACAAACGAACCTCAGAAACTTACATATTTTCATAGTTTTAAGAGTCAAAAGTGCTATATTTTGATAGCACATCAATACCGTCAATTTAGAACATTTGCATATCCTCGGGAAACAAATCACAACAAAACATAAATGATGCTTAATTAGGAGAATCAAAGATATTCAAGGCAGTCAGTTAATACTTTAAGCTCAAAACACAACACACCCTCCAACCTCACTTTTCAAAACCAACTATGTATGAACATGAAGCACAATAATGTGACATAATGGGAGAAAGATATGGTATTACATTAGCAACAGACAACCATGCATATATACAAATTACACTACCCAAAATAAGCAAATAGCTAGAAATATGACTCAAGTGCCCTCACAACAAAGATGTCCCACTCACTCATATGAACTAATGCATGTCAATTCAGGGACAGTCAAGAGACACTCACACTCGGAAGAGAAGTTCCAATCAATGTGCATCAAATACCATAGTCTTTCCCTTATTTTCTTTACCTTATCATACTGATAGTCAAGTTAGGATCACTATAAGACTTTTCTCAGCATGTAATGTAGGATTGGGTACTGGTATGGTACGTATGGACATATCAAGTGACTAAGACTCCTTAGAACTACACTAACCTTGGGGTATCACTTACTAGCCAATTTTTTACTTTATTCCAACCCTTATTTCTTTCTTTTTATTTTAATGCACATTCAGGTTGGTGTGATCCTTTATTCTTTCTTTTTCATAATTTTTTTCTTTTCTTCTTCTCTTTTATTTTTCTTTTTCTTTTCTATTGCTACCACACCCATCCTTACTAACTTTTTCTCTTATTTTAGCCTTCTACATACCCATTTTACACTACGTACCCCTATGACAGCCACCCTTAACTTAGGCCTTTTGCCTGAGTTGAGGTGCATAATGTCTAAGGAGGACCAGGGCCAAAATAGTTTTATTGTAATCTAAATGGGAAGGTGAATAGGGGAAAACAAAGAAATAGGCTACAAGGCTCAAAACAGAGATCAAAGGATACTATTTCGCACATGGAAGGTCATTTAGGCTAAATGTGGACTAGAATCAAAAACGACATATGATCCTTTCCTAACCGACTATCTTTCAACCTAGGCAAGACTAACCGGGCAAATTCTTAATTAAACACAGAAAGGGAACAAAGTAGCATCTCACACACTTATAGCACAGAGTCAATATTACAAGCTACTACTTATTCGGTTCATGCAATTGTTAGCAAGTGATTATCATGTCCCTAATCTAAAGTCATAAAAAGATCCACAATGTTCGCACACATATATACATTCACACAGTTCTAAGACATAAAAATTTGAAGGGGTATCATTTTTTAAAAAATCCATAAAAATACGATAACTTCCCTAAATACTTAAACTCTCCTAATTACATAAAACATATCACAACATGGAATAAAACACAATATGACACAAATTAACCTAGACATACCGATTCCACAACCATACCACAATCGATAGGTAAAATAGCATGACAACAAAAACCCACGGTGGATATGGTACATCCCACCCCCAACTAAAAAATGTGCATTGTCCCCAATGCACTAAGATGGTAGAAAACAAGGGGAATGAGGACACACCTGGGATTACTAAGCGCCTGTGTCATGATCTTCCCCAAATGGGGGTATATCCACTGATGGAGGCCATGGTGATGGTAGTGCATATATGAATATACAGTCGTAGCTAGCTCGGTACACCTTTGCCTATCAAGAAACACAGTCTCAGTCAAATCATGGGTGGCCTTTTTTAGGGCTTGCTCATATGGCATATCTAGATCCTATAATTCCCTGTCTTGACCTCTCTTGGTTTTAACTATGGGGATCACCACATCATCCTCCACAAATAAATCAAAGCGTTTGGGACCATGCGGAGGTGATAGCTGAACAATTGGGGATACAACTGGAGGGATAGTTGATATGTAGCTCTCATTGAGAGAGCATACCTTTGCTCTAAGTAGGTCCATCTCCTCCCTAATATCATCTAGATTTGTCATCTCAAACCTGTTGAACCGAGTTGATACTCGAGTCTCAAAAGTAGATACCATGCATTCAACTAATCTTATAGCTCTAACATCATAGCTCGATGTACAGACTACAGTCTATCCTCAGTTGTGTCTAGTGTAGTCTGGACCCATGGCTGGATCTGCTCTTATAATATCGCCACCTCGATCTTAATAATCGGTGGTCGAGTGGCTATCACCGCTATTATCTTCTCAACACTAGGTATATTTGGCATACTGACCCCTATAACAACATTTTTATCATTAGTGTGTATCACAGACACCACTCGCATATCGTCTGGATGCACTATCATACTCACCTCAAAAACTACTTGCTCATCATTTAGTTTGATACGGATCTGCCCCAAGTCCATATCAATCAACACCCTACCAATGGATAGGAAGGTTCTACACAATATAATAGGGGCTTGAAAATTTACCTCACAATCAATAACCATGAAATCGACAGGAAAAATAAGGAATGACAACCTTACTTCTACGTCACACAAAACACCTACCGGTTTCTTTATAGATGAGTCAATCACCAACTGTTTTATGGACATAGGTTTTAGTTCGGCCATCCTTAACAGCTTGTACACAGCCATTGGCATCATATTTACTCCTGATTCTAAGCCAGATAAAGCCTACTTCACATTGAAAGACCCAATAGAACATGGAATGGTGACATCTCTAGGATCCTCCTTATTTTCTTCTAATGATAAGGAAGGGGTTGCACTATATGGGTGCATATGATCATTGATCTCAACAACCTAATACTCATCACTATCATACTCAAAATCACTTTCTATACCCAACACCCTTTATTTCGCTTTGTAAACACACCAGGCAAGTTCTAGTTATTTCTATTCATGTAGAATACGAACAAATACTCACACACTCAGTGCATGCTAAGAATCAAGTCAGATCCTTAAGGTTCCCAATACTGTTCTTTGTCAAATTCAACATTTAAGCCAATCAAATTGCACTACACCTGTTGAGATTTCACATCTAAAAACAACTCATTCTTTTGTTTTTTTTTTCAAAATAACTGCATTTATAGTCATTAAAAAACTCTATCCCAACACAAAGAATTTCTCAAAGGTTGCAATCAGGATCCTATCACTTTCTCAGCTATGACGAGTTATCTCGAATTGCCAAAAAGGGCAAAAAGGGTAAAAAATTAATGCAGTAAACTAAAATTTGCCAAGGTGGGCAACAATAAATACTTTAAACTGAACTTTAAACTGGATTTTCCAAAGAGGGAAACAATCCAAACTGTAAACTTACTAACTATTACAGACATAATGTTCCGAATAGGTAAAAAATCATCCAACCAAAACAGAAAAATAAAATTGTTCAACCAACACATAAAACATAAGAAATAAGAAATTCCACCCAACCGTACACTTAAAATCAATCACTGTCCCAGTGCTTTCAAATAAGTATATTCAAGGTAGCGTCATATTCCTGCTCAATCAAATGGTAATAGTGTCATCATGTCATTATCAGCACCCTCATCATCACCATAATCTTCACCTGTATCACCATCATCAGACTATTCTTCCTCTTCTAACTCATCATCTGAATAGCTCAACCGCCTCTCCTCATCCATGAGGACATCATCCTCTAGTGGCTCATCAAAATCAAGGTCTATTCGTAGCATGGTTCAGGCATGACGCCTGAGTGGATAGTCTAACTCTACAGCACAAACCTTCTGTTGGGAGGCTGGACGCCCCCCAATCTTCAACTGCAGCATAGTAAGCCCATACATCTGGGCGATGATCTCATTATTCCGAGCTTGACACTCGGGCCTAGTCAAAGTAGCACCAAAAGAGGTAGGCCTCTTAGTACGGGAGAAATCCAATGGTCTGAGAATAACCAAAGGTTTGTAATTAACATCCTCCTCAGGCAAACCCTGCCGCCGCAGAAACTGAGTTAATAGCCTACTAAAACTATTCCAACGTCCACCCAAAAACCTGGTTTTCCTTAAGGCAGAGAAGATAATCGAGTTGGCTTTCAGCTCAATATCTTTGTGCATAAGAGAATAAATAATACACACACTATCATGCATCACCACTTTCATATATGTCACATGGATAAGGCAAGCATAAATAATTTTTGCCCATAAGTGAGCCCCCCTGTTCATGTAAGCAAAGGGGAGTGACACGTGAGTATCACCCTCCTTATGACGAATCGATCGGGATGTCGAGCGAGTACCACATAAGAGATGGCGAATTTGTTGGTATGATGTCTCAATATTCAGTCTTTTCAATGTCTTAGCATCCACCACAGGCGTACCTAGTAGATTATTCATAGTATTAGCAGTAAAAGTGACCATACGACCCCTTATCTCAACCTCTGCATCCTTGTTTTGCAGGTCCCAATTAGCATAAAATTCTCTCACTAAGCTTAGATTGCACTCAGATGGTTGTTCGAATAAAAAATTAATATGCAGAGCCTCAATTCTGTGCACCATACTTGGATACTCTTTCATCGGGCTCACCCTATCAATGAACTGGTCAGCTGAATACTTAGACTCCTTATGTTAGGAATACCATTTTCTCCTCGATTCCACAACTTCCTTAGTCTCATACCACCTGGATTGACCCCATGGAATATGTGGGGCTGAGGGCATACGGTCAGTATGTCGACTCCTTTTGTGTATGGATGCAGATGAACCAACCACATTATTTCCCTTGCTCTTGTGTTGCTGGATAGATATTATACCTATTAATCACAACAACCCACAAACATATTAAACAAGCACCTTATGAACTAGCAACCACTAAGTGTGGAATTTACCCCACACTTAGTTGCTAGTACAAGTACATAAGTAAATTAACCAGGGTACTCAGACTTCCCCTGTTCAACATACAATTACCATCATCAGTCATCCAACATCAAACAGAAAGGCATTTCAGGCAAGTGGCAGTTCACAGTCTCATCTCCATAACACTAATCTACAGAACAGATAGTTTTTCACCAATGAATTACCCTTTTTCAACAAATTCATAAATGTGCATTCAACATATCAAACATAGCCTCACTTCAATGGCACACAATTCAGTAATTTATAGCTACCACTAAGATGGTGTGAGATCAAAATTCACCCCACACTTAGTTTCTATCATGAACATTAATATCCCAGCTTTATTAAAATTCATCTCATGGTGCAGCTTAAACAACTCATAAGTAAATCAATGGCTAACATGACCCAGACTATTAGTTTTAACCATGACAAACTAACTTGCAATCACTTTCCATCCCAAATCTATATCACTCACACACATAAACACACAAAAAATTATCTGAGCAACAAAGCAATAGTAACATATCACCCTTTTTTGGACCCCAAAGCACACATATCACTAACCTCTAAATGTATCAAAGAGATTCATATAGTAAAAAACAGTTTAATCCCCCAATTAAGCCCATACTTTCCACTAATCTAAGTTCACACGCACTAAACATTTATTATTCATGTATGAAGAGCTTCGCCATTCTCATATCACAAATTATAAGCAAATCACATCATGTTACCTTGTAGTGCATGTAAACCAATAAGAAATTGAAAACCTACCTTAATCTTGGTTGATAAGATGAAGATGAAGTTTGTATTTAGCACCAAAAAGGAGCAAAATTCAAAGAGATTAATTTAGGGTTGGAGATTTGTAAGGCAGCGGCGGCTAGGGTTTAAGGAGTGAGGTAAATGAGGGAAAAAAGGGTATATATAGAGGAGGGAATTGAGGGGTCCGGTTAGGGTTAACTTTACACTGAAAGGGCCAATCGACGTGATGCATCAACAATCATATCAAAAGGATCAATGCAAGGCATTGAGTCCATGGTATGACACTGGAAGTTGCATCAAAAAATTATTCTAAGTGTTACCTAGGTGTCCACCGACATGGCGTGATGGATAACGCGTTGAAATACCGACCGATGCATCAACTTCACATTGATCCACTGGAAAAAAAATTCTAAATGTGAGCATAGTCCTAGTGATGCGATGCGTCGACTTAGCATCAGTTCACTGGAAATTACCTTCAAAAAGTTTTCTAAGGCAAATTTTTTTTCCATTTTGGGACTCTTTTTCCCCCTACCTATTCTACCTATTTAACTTACTCAAAGATCATAGTTCACCTACTTCTCATCTTCTCTATCTCCTCCTAATTTTTCATTCCTACACATCAACGAAAAACAATAAAATTACATAAGAAAAAGTGGGTTTCCTCCAACCAAGCGCCTTATTTTCGGTCATGGCACAACTCATCTTTTTGTATTTTTTTCATTTTATCTTTAAAAACTAAAAATAAAACTAGCTATTACATTACATTTGTGGGTTGCCTCCCACATAACGCCTTATTTTACGTCGTGGCACGACTTAGCTCAGTCTCACTCATCAGCAAAAGTGATGGACACGTTGTGCTTGTCTTCATGATCAGCCCAATAATGCTTCACACGTTGTTCATTCACCAAAAACTTCTCAGTCTTCTCTTTGTTCTACAGTTCAACTGCTCCATGGGGTGTCATTTGTACTACCTCAAAAGTCCCGAACTACTTAGACTGCAATTTACCTGAAAACAAATTTATCCTTGAATTGAATAGCAGCACAAGTTGTTCGGGTTCAAACACTTTATCCTGAATTTTCCTGTTATGCCATCTCTTGGTTCTCTCCTTGTACAGTTTTGCATTTTAATAAGCATAGAGATGAAGTTCATAGAATTCAATAAGCTATAATAACCTCTTCTCTCCCATGGCTTTTATCTCCAAATTCAACTTTTTAACGGCCCAATAAGCTTGATGTTCCATCTCTGCAGGCGAATGACATGTTTTACCGTAAACCAAGCGATATGGAGAGGTCCCTTTGGGCATCTTATAAGTTGCCCTGTAAGCCCACAATTCATCATCTAGCTTTTTTTCCCAATCCTTCTGTTGCCCATTAACCATTTTCAGTAATATTTACTTTATC
The DNA here is from genome assembly GCA_030864215.1 of Capsicum pubescens. Classification (NCBI taxonomy): domain Eukaryota; kingdom Viridiplantae; phylum Streptophyta; class Magnoliopsida; order Solanales; family Solanaceae; genus Capsicum; species Capsicum pubescens. The sequence continues at coordinate 104,672,643 of CM061538.1, forward strand.
TCCCGAATGGAAACCTCAACTTATCCACTCATTTGTGGATAATACGTAGTGTCCACCTTGTTCCTCTCACCATATTTAGCTAAAAGATTATTAAACCAAGTGTTAATAAAGTGTATACCTCTATCACTGATTATAGCTCTTGTAGTGCCAAACTGAGATAATATTTGCTTCTTAACGAACTTCAACACTACTCTCGCATCATTAGTAGGGCATGTTGCAGCTTCCACCCATTTAGATACGTAATCAACCACCACTAAGATGTATAAATTACCATTAGATTGTGGGAATGGTCCCATAAAATCAATCCCCCAAACATCAAATACTTCCACTTCAAGAATATTTTTTAGGGGCATCTCATGATGCCTTGAAATTATACCTAAACTCTGGCATTAATCACAACTCTTTACAAAAGCTACTGCATCTCGAAACAATGTTGGCCAAAACAATCCAGATTGCAACATTTTTCAACATGTTCTCTCACCTCCATGATGTCCACCATAAGGGGATGAATGACACTTTTGTAGCACTTATCTGAATTTGGCTTCCGGAATACATCTTCGTATAATTCCATTCGGACCCTGCTTAAAAAGATATGGCTCATCCCATATATAAGAACGAGAATCATGAAACAGTTTCTTCCTCTGTTAAATTATACTTTCAGGAGGTTAAAAGTCACTTGCCAATAAATTCACAATTTCCACATACCAAGGAACTTCACACTCCTTTATATACAATATCTTTTCATTCGGAAACTCATCTCGAATGCAGAGAAAGTTATTAACAACATGGTCATGAGTCTCTAACCTTGACAAATGATCTGGAACTTGATTTTCTGCTCTTTTTTATCACGAATCTCCAAGTCAAACTCTTGCAGTAATAAATCCACCGTTTCAATATAGGCTTTGCAGACTTTTTATTAAAGAGATACTTGATGGACGCATGGTTTGTGTGAATAATAACCTTTATGCCCACCAAGTATGCTCTAATTTTATCAAATGCATAAACCACCGCTAACATCTCTTTTTCAGTGACTGTATAATTTATTTGGGCATCGTTCAAGACTTTACTAGAATAGTAAATAGTGCAAAATATCTTGTCTTTTATTTTCCCCAAAATAGCTCCTATAGCCACGTCACTAGCATTACACATCAATTCAAATGGCAACTCTCAATCTAGAGAAATTAAAATAAGAGCTTTTCTCAGCTTCTTTTTTAGCTTCTTAAAGGCTTTTTGACAATCTGTTCAAAAATCAAACTAGGCCTCTTTTTCTAACAATTTACACATCGTTCTTGCAATCTTCAAAAAGTCCTGAATAAAACACCTGTAGAAACCTGCATGCCCCAAGAAACTTCACACTCCCTTTACTGTGACTGGATATGGCAGCTTTTCAATCACTTTAATTTTGGCTTGATCTAATTCAAGTCATCTACATGACACTTTATGGCCAAGAACTATTCCTTACTTCACAATAAAGTGGCACTTTTCCCAGTTCAGCACCAAATGTGTCTCTTCACATCGAGCTAGGACTCGATCTAGATTCTGCAAGCATTTATCAAAAGAATCACCATACACATATAAGTCATCCATAAATACCTCGACAAATTCTTCAACCATGTCGTAGAACATTGCCATTATGTATCTCTAAAATATTGTAGGTGCATTGAAGAGGCCAAAAGGCATGTGTCTGAACGCATATGTACCATACAGGCAAGTAAAAGTCATTTTCTCTTGGTCCTTGGGAGCAATGGTGATCTGATTATAACATGAGTAACCATCAAGAAAATAGTAATAATCCTTACCTGCCAACCTATCCAACATTTGATCAATGAACGGGATGGGATAGTGGTCCTTCCTTGTGGCTTCATTCAAAATCTGGTAGTCAATATAGATTCTCTATCCAGTCACCATGAGAGTGGGAATTATCTCATTTTTTTCATTAGTAACCATGGTCATCCCACCTTTCTTTGGGATACAATGTATTGGGCTTACCCATTTGTTGTCTGAAATTGGATAAACAATCCTATTATCGAGCCATTTAATGACCTCTTTCTGCACCACATCTCTCATCAATGGATTTAACCTACAGTGTTGTTGCACCCTTGGTTTGAAACTCTCTTTCATGTGTATGTTGTTTATGCAAAAAGTTGGATTTATCCCTACAATGTCAGACATCTGCCACCCGATCACCTTCTTCCTCCTTTTCAAGACTATCATTGCTTTCTTTACCTGCATATCAGATAATCCTGCAGATAAAATAATAGGCAAGGTATCATTGTCACCAAGGTAAACATATTTCAAGTGAGGAGAAAGAACCTTAAGCTCCAATTTTTGAGCTTCATCAATTGAAGCTTTGGGGGGATGGACCAATTGGCCTATTCAATGGCTCATAAGGCAATTTTCTTGTTTCAATGACTGCAAAATTCATTACTTGAACTAACTCCAACACCTCCACATCTCCATAAATATCAAGACCCACCAAAGCTCGCTCTAATGGATCATCTTACAATAACAACCTTTGATCAGACTCAAGATCTATAACGAATATAACAGATAAATCCGCATATATAGCTAGAAATTTTAGCGCCTTATACACATCAAAAACCTCTACTTTATCATGTGTTCTCATTGTCATCTTCCCTACTGCTACATCAATTAATGACTGTCATGTTGCTAGGAAAGGCCATCCCAAAATAAATGGAACAATAGGATCAACTTCAAAGTCAAGAATTACAAAGTCCACCAGAAAGATTAGGGATCCCGCTTGCTCCAAGACATCTTCAATAATACCATCAGGCCTAGCAAGGGACCTATCAGCCAATAGCAAAACAATAGTAGTAGGTTTGGGACTCTCATGAACCATCTTCCGATAGCAAGATATGGGCATAAGATTTATGCTAGCCCCTAAATCATACAATCTACGAGAACTAATGGTCTTCTCTATAGTGATCTGCAAAGTGAAACTACGTGGATCCTTTAGCTTTGTGGGTAGTTTGTTTTGAATCTTGGATGTGTACTTCTCAGTAAGTGCAACTATAGCATACTCGGTCAATCGGTTCTTATTTGCCACCGTATCTTTCGGGTACTTTACATATTTTGGAACACTCTGTAAAATATCAACAAGAGAAAGATTTACTTGAACTTGCTTTAGAAGATCCAAAAATTTCTTATAACTGGCCTCCTCTTGATGCTTCATTTATCTTTGAGGGAATGGAAGAGGTAGGGTCTTCTTTTCCTTATGAGTTTGATCACTTGTAGTTTTTCTTCAACTTATTTCTCTTCATTGGCCTTATGATTATCATTAGTTATTGTAGGACTAACCTGCTCAGATAATGACTTCTCTAATTGTAACCCACTTTTTATTGTAACTGCATTCACCTACTTTAGATTAGCCTCTGTATAGATAGGTAGAGCTCCTTGAGGTCTTGTATTTTATACTACGGCAATCTGATCGAGTTGCAACTCCAGATTTCTCATAAACAACTGTTGACTCTTCAACTCTGCTATAAACTATGCTTGTTGAGTTCTCACTTCTGCTGCAAACTGCGCTTGTTGAGCTAAAAGTTGCTTCATCATCTCCTCTATATTACTAGCTTGAATAATAGATTGATTATTGTGAACCTGCTATTGATTTTGTTGCACTAGCCGCTTATACTAATTAGTGTTTTGTGCCTGATTTCCACCCCATGAGAAATTAGGATGGTTTCTTCAGTTGGGATTATACGTATTACTAAAATGATGTTGTCCCAACAATTTATATTCCCCACATAGTTGACAGAATCTGGATTAGTTGTACAAGCATCTATTGCATGCTCACTACTTTCACAAATCTCACACCAGGAATTTTCTTGTTGGACTGCATTAGTTGTAGCTGCTACTTGTCGAATCCCTAACTTAATGTTAATAAGCTGAGTAATCATATGATTTTGCATTGCAGCAATATTTGGTTGTAATGCAGTAAACTGATCTACCTCTAATACTCCTGTAACCTTCTTAGGAGCACTCCTCAAGTTAGCATGCCAATCAGGATTCCCTTGTGAAATTCGATTCAGCAGTGTGTACAATTCTTCATAAGTCTTTTCAAGAGCCTGCCCACCTGCTACTGAATCCAAGAGAATCTTAATATTGATCAAATCCCTCAATGAAAGTATGAACAATAACATTATTAGATTGATGATAGTAAGGGCAATTTTTTAGCATACCCTTACACCTCTTCCAAGCTTAGTAGAGATTCTCTTTTTTTTTTCTATCTGAAACTCAGAATCTCACTTCTCAAACATGTAGTCTTCCCTACTAGAAAAAATCAAATACGGAACTTTCGAGCTAGATCTTCTCATGAAGTGATGAAGTGAGAAGAGTGGCGGTTCAGCATGTAACCACTTTTTTTCTTTTCCAAATAGAGAAAAGGGGAAGAATGTCAATCAGACATAATCAGAATTCACCCCTTCAGGAATGTAAGTATCGCTTATTTCCAGGAAGGTTTGTATGTGCTGTCTCGGGTCTTCATGTGAAAGTCCAAAGAATTACCCTGCTAAATTCAACAATTGAACCATATTCTGCTTCAATTCAAATTGACCACCTGGCTCGGGCTTGTGGATACTATTAGTCACATGGTTCATGAGTGGGATTGCCACCTCATAAATAGGTCTAGCAGCTGGTTGAGCAGGAACAACTAGGATAACCGAATCTGGGACATTTCTGGCATTTGGATCTATAGGGTCATTTGGATCAACTGGATGAGCCATTTAAGCCCGTTGATTCAGATACAGAGATCTTCGCCTTTGTTAAAATATCAGTTCTGGTTCTGCAAAAGGCCCTACCAACTCTTTATCTCTTGCCAGTCCTGTAGTCAACTAATCCTGCAAAAATTCAGCCGCTAAGATCAAGTCGTTAACACTTAAACTTATCATCAAAAAACAAAAATTTAGCAATTTACTAATTATACTAGTCCCCGGCAACGGCGCCAAAAAACTTGTTGCGGGTCATACACACACGCAAGTGCACGCAATCGTACAAGTTATATAGTGACTTAGACAGTTGGATATCGTTCCCACGAGGACTAAGCAACTAGAAATTCAACCAACTTTTTGTTTTAGATAATGAGGTATTAAGTCTTGAAAATAATCAAGATGATTTGGAATTTAAGAATAAAAATGTAAATTAATGAATAAGCAATAAGAAATTTGTGACAATCACAAAATAATCACGGTTGTAAATAGTAATGATGAGAATTCCAGGGTTGAGGATTTCGAACAATCATACAAATCTCTATTCTTATCGCAGTCTAATTGGTTATCAGGTTGTTGATTCACAAGGTTTATGCCATGATCTTGGTCTCTCGAACTCAAATCTTCTATCTATTGAATATTGCAACTACAAATCCCACAGAGCTGCAATAATTTTTCTAAATTCATAAAGTTGTCATCTTGCAATTGAACCAAGCAAGGCTTCTAGGTATATCCCTATCCTAGATGCTAATTCAAACCCCTTATTTAATAAAAGGATAAGAACCTTGCTCCTTAATTTCTTCATTCTATCCTACGATTCTCCTCCCGAATTCACATAGAAATATTGATTTATTCTAATGGTGGACACTCATCAAAATAGTAAGCTCAAAAAATTAAGAACAACCAAGATGATAATCCAAAAAGAAACTACGATAAAGAATATCAAAGAGTAATCATGTTCTTGGTGTCAACCTCAAAACAAGGGTATTTAGCCACTTATGTTTGAATTCAACATAAAAAAATAAGTAATTAATCATACCCAAAATTAATCTTGAAGTAAAGAATTTCAAAAGAATGTCTAAGAACCCTAAAAGAGAGAATTTTCGGCACAAGCAAAAATTGTTTGGGATTGTGCTCACGTTTCCTTTAATACTTGGAAAAATTTGTCAGATCTGGATTATCGACGCGACGCGTCACCAATTGGATTGCTAAAGCCATCGCATCGTGTCGACTTTGCATTGACATACTGGATTTATACTTTAAAAATTCGGCTAAGCCTTAAAACACAAGGATCGACGTGATGCATCGACTTTGCATCGATGTAATGAATTGTCTTCTGAAATTTTGGCTAAGGCACAAGATTTATGGACCGAGGCAACACATCGACTTCGCGTCGCATCAATGGAATTTCATCCCAAATGTTCAACTAAGTCTCATAAATCACTCTTTTTCAGCTTCTTCTTTTTATTCTTGCTCTCGTTCATTTACACATGTTCTTGGACTCAATAAAAATGGTCTTTCACATCAACACGATTAATTCCACACTATCAATCACCAATTGTTTCATAATATGTGTCGAATTTTTGTCCGAATCCCTTAGAAATTTACCCTGCATCACTAATCATATCGGTAACCTATGAAACACAATTTAGCTCAAATGCAATATAATTAACACAATTTTTGTTCTCAAAATAAGTCCAAATATGGGTAGATAGCGATGTTTGGACATATAAATACGGCTAATATCAACCATCCTTCTTGTACATAGACAACACCGGAGCACCCCAAGGAGACAAACTAGGATGGATAAAAACTTTATATAAGAGATCCTTCAATTTCTCCTTAAGCTCTTTCAACTCTATCGGAGCCATTCTATATGAAGGGATGGAAATAAGACGAGTTTCCGAAACAAGATCAATCCAAAATCAATTTCCCTATCGGGAGGGATACTAGGAAGATCATCAGGGAAAACCTCTGGATACTCATTAACTACAGGAACAAATTCTAGAGAAGGACCTTCCGAGTTAGAATCTTTAACTCGAACCAAATGATACAAACACCCTTTGGAAATCATCTTTCAGGATATAAGGTATGAGATGAACCTCTCTTTAGGAACTAAATAACCCCCTTCCCATATAATGACTGGCTCATTAAGGAAATTTAACATGACCTTACGAGTCCAACATTCTAAGAAAGCATAACATGAATGCAATCAATACATACCCAAAATGACATCAAAGTCAACCATATCTAACACTATCAAATCCACAAGAGTTTCCCAAACACACACACCCTATAGACCCTTTTAGAAATTACAGAGTCACCAACTGGGTAGATACAAAAAAAGGATCAAAAATTAGTTCAGGACCAAAACCAAAATATACTGCCACAAATGGTGTCACATAAAAAGAGTGGACCCTTAATCAAATAAATAATATATATCATGAGAGAAAAGTTTCAACATACCAGTCATTACATCGGGAGATGCCTCAGAATCCTGGTGAGACAAAAGTGTATATAACTGATTCTAGATAGTGCCAGTACCAGAAGCAGAAACAGATACAAAAGAAACACCCTTTGGTGGATGAGTAGATGAAGAAGCAACAGGAGCCTTACTAGCCCTAGAAGCCAACCTAACACAACAGTTACACTACATGTGATCAATCTAACAACAATAAAAGAACCTATTCTTCTTTTCCTAAAAAAAAATCACAGTGCGAATGCCTATAAAATCTATAAGGAGGGTGGGAAGAAGCCGATTGTACCTCCTTAGCCTGCGATTGGGCACCCTATTCCCGAGACCCACCATCATGCTGAGACCAATGATCACCTAATAATTTCGGGTAAGGAGCGCTAGCTGTGGAGAAAGAACCAGAACTCTTCCACTTCTTCTATAGCCATCTCTACCACTTTGCTCAGAAGGCCTAAATTTCTTTCCTTGTCTCTCACTAAACTCAGACTACTTTTTTTTCTCCTTCTCTACTTGTTGCACATAGACAAAAAGCCTAGAGATATCTATGTCCCTGATTATCAAGGCAACCTTACTTTCAAGGATCAACTCATAAGAAAGTCCTAAAGATAACTTTCTCATCGGGATCTCATATCAGACACAATCTCTGGAGCATACCAAGACAGCTGGTAAAAATTTAAGGCATACTCTTTGACCAACATCTTCCCTTGCTTCAGATTCAAAAACTCCTCCATTTTTACTTCTCTCAACTCCTGAGGAAAGAAGCAATCCAAAAATGCATTAGGGAAATCCTCCCATAATGATGACTTATCAGTGTCGCCCCTTGTTCGATCTCATTCATCGTACCATTGGTACACCATATCCTTTAGCTGATATGTCATAAACTCCACCTCTTCCATATTCGTGGCATGCATAACTCTAAAAATCATTTCTATCTTATCCAGGAAACCCTAAGGATCCTTCTCCACCTTAACACCTATAAAAGTTAGAGGATTTAATCTCATAAACTGGATAACCCTTGTGGTCTCAGAAAAAAGAGTAACAGATGTACCATGCTCATCCTGAGAAGCTACCAACTGAGCAGTCATATGAATCGGTTGACGTAACTCAACATTCTTCATATTAACCTGAGGAGGACTAGAGGGAACCAGTGGAACTCCAGGATAATCAGGAACTGGACCCCTAGACTGAGTATCGATCCTATAAGTAGAGCGTGTTCCATCAACATTGTCCTCAGTTGAGACAGAGGAGTTTTCGTGAGTTTCAGATCATCGAGGCATGATCTGAAAGACAAGCAAACGAAAATCAAAAAAATCCAAGACCTTAGACTCTATAGCTCAAAACAATACAACAAGAAAATGATTCCTAAATGTCATGTAGCCTCTCCCTTATGAGTGTGGCATAGTGCACATCCATAAAAGAGACACTAATCAACATGGCTTTGTGGACTCCTAATTGACCATAAACCTGAAGCTCTGATACCAACTTGGCATGATCCAAACTCGAGCCTTATCGTAATGGGCGTCTCAAGGCCAACAAGTACCCATCTCCCAAACCGACCAACCAAGCACATAACCTGAGTCGGATGAATTTCAAATATATAAAAACAAAGAGTATTTGAAATAGGTTCACGAACGTGATCAAACCGAACAAGTTTAGCCATCCAATGCCTAACCAACAACCATAACAACCCAAAATAATAACCAAGTCAATGTCCATAACATAATAGGATAGAACAATCATAAATACAGTCAAATGGTATCAACGATAATACCAATACCAATGCCAAGGCTAACACCAATATCAACGCCGCCCATACCAACCCATAACAGTTCCCTAAAGCCTCTATCTAAAAGTAAACAATATTCGGTCATGACATGGCCCTGACCATAGCCTAAACCGGTGTTCAAGACTAAACCAAATGAAAACACAGGAAGCCAAAACAATAAATGAAGCCTTCCAAAGTATGGAAGATCACCACTTCAAGTCAACATAAGCTGATCCCGATTCCAATCACTAAGTAGGAGGTGTAGTATGACCAACACTTGCATCACATGGGGATACAACCTCGAAGATAGTTAGCAGTTAAAGTGCTAGCATATAAATCAAGGATAAGAATAAAATAGTGCCAACAGTTCAAAACCAATCAATCAATGCATATACCTATGCAATACATACATATACATTTATATTTAGACCATGTCGGGATAGGGAGCAAGATTAACATGAACTTTGAAATTATTAACCTGGGTTGTATAGCATGACCATCATAGAACAAAGCACCCATGGGCTATATGAGCCCAACTCTCCCCTAGCTAGAAGGACCCTAGTGTGTGTAGCCACACAAAATAAGAATATCCAAATCCGTATATGCCTATATTGGGGACTCAATCCTCTTAGAATAATCAAGGTGACTTAAGAACCATTATATGTGTTATGGGGGACTCAAACCTCTCATTCATATATTCATTCGAGGGACTCAAACCACCCAGTTATAAGATACCCGCACCAACTAGCGCGATTTTAGGTGTTGGTCCTTCGAACACCACTTTCATGGCCCAACTACATATCCCTCTTTTAAGACTAATTTAAAACTATCGTTCCACATACACAACCAGTAAACCAATTACTTACCTAAGGCAATTCATTGGAATCATCATACCAACACTACTTGCACGTATACCACATGTTATTCCCATTATCAATCAACTAAAACTTCATTTGACTATGGGACTCCAACCCATCATCTAACAAAGACATTTGTTCAATTCAAAGTTTAGGGACTCCAACCCATTGTCTAACAAAGACATAAATCAAGTTAATATTTTGGAACTCAAACCCATTTAACAATTTAAACCACCAAGGTTACAATTTAGATCATTACGTGGCCAACAAGACCTTCACAAAATTATTTATCTACCATTCATATTCATGAGGCCAATGCCTCAGTTAAAAACATCATTGTCATGTGACTTTTTCATTAGCTTAGACATTTTCACAAATACTTTGAGGGCATGCTACTATCAATACCAAAATCAAAGTAAAAACCATTAATTTTAGGGTTACCCATGACCCATTTGTTGAACCACAATTACCAAGAACCCAGATGTGTAGTCTATGATAAAAATATGTATAAACACAAGTTAAACCAAGAGTAAACAATACTCTACCATATGCAACAAAACCCTCAACTATGGTTTTTAAAACCACCTTTTAAGAATCATAATCACACTTTAAAACACATGATATTTTATGAAATAAAAATGAGGGAAGAGTCACATGCCTTATTCAAGAAGATTCATGAAAGAAATTTGACTCTTAAGACTCAAGATGACCACCTTAGAAGAACTCTAGCCTTAATCTTCAAGAGAGAGTTTAGAGAGTGTTTTTTGAGTATTTACTCTTCCAATAGTGTGTTATGATAGACCACAACATGTTTTAAGGTATGGGGACTTCGGGGTTTTAGGGTGGAAAATGTCTAGAATACCCTCATCTTAAAAGTTGAAAACTAACTCGCAGGAGGGTACGACCATACCCCCAAAACCATACCCTAGGGTACGAGTTGTAACCTTGTCTCGTACCCTAGGTATCACCTTGGACCCCTATACTGACCAGCATACGACCACCAAGGTTTAACTTGTATCCTAGCATACGAGAAGAACTTTATAACCCGTACACCAAGAAAAATCCTCTAGACTAACTTAGGGGCATCATATGACTTAGACACATATGACTCGTACCTTAACATATTTCTAATAAGGAGTCCATTCATACCTTGGACAATAAGTGACATATAATACACTGATTTACATACTTATTGAAGACCCCCAACCCGTATCCTCCCATACGACTTGTACCCTAAGTCGTATGTTTTCTAGAACTCAAATTCCAGCAATTTTTCTAAGAGTCAAATGCCAAGGTGTTTCAAAGAATCGCCTAAAATGGATCTTTCTAGCACCCAAAATGTCAAAAATACTAAAACATCGCGATCTGACTTGAAATAAATGTGGGAACCTTCAATGGCACCCCTTTGAGGTCACAACTAAAGGGTCGTGGTTACAAAGTACTTTCTTGGTGACTCATTATGGTAGCGAATAGAGATCGTAATCGCGACCTCTGTTACACCAGCAACAATAGTTCGTCCTAAAATGGTCATATTTCCCTCATATAGATACAAAATTCATCGAATCTTTTTGCATTAATTTTAAAATTTTAATACAGATCTAATGGTACCATACGCATGCACAAAATAACTCATTAACTATAGGTGATACAATTAAAATTCAATGACATATTACTCCAAACTCCGAATAACAACCCAAAACTCATCCAAGACTTATCAAACACAAGCCAACTATGCTACTAGGCTAATTTTGGCATTTTGTACTCAACAGAATCATTGGATTTACCAAAAGAGATTGTTTACAACCAATTAATGCATGAGTCCCCTTTTAGGCTATTTTGACTAATTTTTGTTTAAGAGGTCCAAATGTAAAATAAAAATTCGGAGCCCAAACTGCCTATGTTACTAACTCGAGATCGACATTTTGGATCTGATAAAACTGTCCAAATCACCATCTAAAACTTGGATCACAAAATACTAACCAAAGTTGAACCAATCACTTTAAGTCCATTCAAAACCACAAACTCATATATACTACTCCCGAACGCATAGGGGACCGTGCAAATCATTTTCACAACTTATAAATGATATAAAGTAACCACAGAGAAGGAAAAAATGGTTAAAACACAAAAAAAAATCTAAAAATCCACTACGAGGGTTAGTACATTATTTTATACCTTAGCTGCGCCTGATAATTATTTTAAACATTAATTATGCCTGATAATTATGACTTGATATTTTCTACTCCATATAAATTTTTTTATTTTTTTATTTTTATTATTATTATTATGATGATGATATGATGACGACGACGATGATGACAATTGTTTCTCTTTGCAGGAAAGAGAAATTTCTTAATTAGTTCTAGATGGATAAGAAGCATCATTGAAGTTTCATAACGTACTTGTTTATCATCACAACAATTATGTACTTATCACGCCACTCATCTTCTTTCGGTGGATATATTTAGCATCATCATCATCCCATATAGTTTTCAACTATGCATTATCCTTCATTACGTGTAGCGATTGATACCAAAACTAATGACTTATTATAGTTAATAATTCTCAATTAAAAATTATAATGATCACTAAAAAATCTGCATAAACAAATAGTAAGATAATATTTCTAAAGCTTAGTTAGGTTGGGTATATATCTGTTTATTCCACAAATTATCAAGATAAAAAATACTCATATACTGTTAGTATATGATGAACCATGTAACACTTATGCTTTAATTTAATTGGTTTATCTTTCACTTCAATGTTCTTTTTTGGGAAAAAGATAAAAATTGTTAAAATGTAGAAAAGGCAAAAAGCGAAGCAGCATTCAACCTAAACACTAGACCAATGAGTGTAGTATAAATCTCTTCAGGAAATAATAAAGAACTGTTATTTTATTTTAATATTTTAATTATATTAAAGTGCATTATATCAAATTTACAGAGTGTACCTGTTGATGGTTGCATTTTGTCAATGCACGTTAGTGGAATATTATTAAGAGCAAAATTGTGTCTTTACTTTGTGTAATTCTTATAATCACTAACACTTTACTTTACTCATTATTTTATGGTAGAAAATGACATTTAGTTCTTGTAACTTCTATCATTAGTTTACTTCATTACTTGTAATATTTGTAACCTAAAGATCATTTATGTATCCAATTTACTACACCACATTCTTTCTATTCAATACAAGGATGAATTCCTAACCTATAAATAGTGGTGTTTCTTCCTTTGTTGTGGTATAAGAAATAAAGACATGAGTTGTAGTATATTGTGAGAGATGAGAAAAAGATGATAAGTGAATGAGAGAGTTGAGACATAGAAAATATTATAAGTCTTCAAGTATATTCACTATACAAAAAAGAGTAATTATAATAGTGAAAGAGAGAGCTTAGACAAAGAAAATATTCTAAATATGTAACTATATTCACTATACAAAGAGAGTTTCATATGTTGAAGGAAGGTATTTTTGTGGTGGAGCTTTGGACTCTTCAACTAATTTGGAGTTTCTTGAATTGTACATCATTGATAGGCTATTGTATCCTAGAGGGGACAAGTCAAGAGTTGATACTGCTAGATCGGTGTAAACTATGTCGCAGTAGGCTTGAATATCCTTAAAGAGAATGAGATATCCACGCCTCAGTCAAGAAGAAGATTATTTTATTTTCTACACTTTTGTTCATTTTATTATTTCAACTGTAATTATTATAATTGTGGTATATTACACCAATAATTTTAAGGAGATTCATATTTTGTTACAATTTAAAAAATTGCGGATATCAAGATGGAGATTTCAACATCTCAATGTCACTAGTCTCTTCAAGAGATGGAAGAAAAGAGATGAAGGATAAAGCATCTTTCTACTTCCTCAATTCAAATGGAGGAAAGGTAAAAACTTTTCTATTTGTTGTGGAGGAAAGGTAAAATAGGAATTACCTAATGTTTTTCATAACAAAATGATACAACTTTTTATGAAAATTTATTTTCGTTAAATTCTTGAAATAGTGGGGGCAAATGAAATGAGAAAAAAAATATCATCATGAAAAATGTGATTTTTGCATTTTTGAGAATGCTTTGAAAAAAAGTGTTACAAGTGCATAATTAGTCTTGAAATAAATCACATGTTACTATTTATATATGAGTTGATGTATTTGGCTCTAACATGCGAGTTATAAAAAAAATAAAAAAATTGAGTAGCCATTTTGACATGAAAAATTTGGTGAGATAGATTTCATTCTTGAATGAAAAATGCCTAAATCATGTGATGAATATTTCCTCAACATGTCATATTATGGTGGAAACAAATTTGTGAAATACAATTTTGTTGATTGTATGAGTCATGTAACTTCTTTTGATTCAAATATATGAAAGTGGTGTGAGAAATAATAAAAAGAGTTTGCTAGTCTAATTATTTTTTAAAAAAAGAAATATATGGTGAATTGCACTTAGCTTGATATTGTGTATGCATAAAAAAATACTTAGCAGGTACAAGAAAACCATGTATATTTACTTCGTACAAAAGTTGAAGCTTATTTTAAAAAATAAAAAAAATCTTCTGATATACTTAAAAGTACTTAGTTATTCAAATGAGAATACTTGGTGCTATTTATTGAAATGAAGAAATAAATTATAATTTGCCAACTCTATCATAGAGGTTGGACTAATTATTTTAGCTTCAATAAGTGAAAAAGTGAATAGATCAATCACTTTATTTTGAGAAATTGATTTCTCTAATTTTGAGTTATTGTAATAATACTAAAATTTATTGGTAAAGTATAAACCACTATTATAATGGTAAATTCAGATCATATTGATCGAAGGTATACCAATATTAATTGTGTTAATGTGGTGATAATCTTGCAGACTCGTAGACTATGGTCTTAGCAAGAAAATGATCTGAAACACATTGAGAGGAAGAAATTGAAGATAAAAAAATCTGAGTCATATATGAGAAAACACAACTTGGGGACTAGAGATCCTATAACCAGGTTCAATAGGAAGAACAAATAATATGATGACTTGTTGTGAATGCTATATTATTTTATCCCTCCCTGTGGTGCGAGTGCATTTTGTTCCTATAGTAATTTGTGAAGGTTGAATCTAAGAACTCTTAATAAAATTTTGTTTATATTATGAGTGGAGTGTCAAAATTACAGAATCACCCTTGACAGATTTTACCTATGCGAATGTGGAAGTATGCCGTTTCCTATGAAAATTGAGCTTATTCTAAAAAATGCTTACAAAAAATCGGGATAGCACAAGGCCGTAATGTGTTGGCTATTCAAACTTATGTCAACACCTTGATTATTATGTGTAGACAATGATACTTTATTTTCCTTAAGTAGTCATAGTTCAAGTCTAAGACCACTATTGACTCTAGAGTAAATGTTACTGTTTTACTAAGTAAAGGTTCAATGCAGAACACACCTTAATATGCATAATAGTATCCCTTCAATTAAATTGTTGAACTATCTTATTCGAATTTTAAAATTAGCGGGAGAATGTTAGTGCATTTTAATATTTTAATTATGTTAAAGTGCATTATATCAAATTGAAAAAGCATACATGTTGATGGTTGCACCTCCCCAATGGACGTTAGTGGAATATTATTAAGAGAAAAAGTATGTATTTACTTTGTGTAACTTTTATTACCACTAAAACTTTATTTCACTCATTATTTTATGGTAGAATGTGACATTTAGTTCTGGTAACTTCTACCATTAGTCTACCTAATTACTCTTGTAACTCTTGAAATATTTGTAACCTAAAGACCATTCATTTATGCACTTTACTACACCATATCCTTCCTATTCAATACAAGGATAAACTTCTCACCTATAAATAGTGGTGTTTCTTCCTTTGTTGTGGTATAGTAAGAAAAGACATGAGTTGTAGAATATTGTGAGAGAAGAGAAAAAGATGATAAGTGAAAGTGAGAGATGATACATAGAAAATATTCTAAGTCTTCAACCATATTCACTATACAAAAAAGAGTAATTATATTAATGAAAGAGCGAGTTGCGGAAAAGAAAATATTCTAAGCATTCAACTATATTCACTATACAAAAAAGAGTAATTATATTAGTGAAAGAGAGTTGAGTCAAAGAAAATATTCTAAGCCTTTAACTATGTTCACTATACAAAGAGAGTTTCATATGTTAAAGAAATGTGTTTTTGTGGTAGAGATTTGAACTCTACAACTAATTCGGAGTTGCTTGAGTTTTACATCATTGATAGGTTAATCTATCCTTTATGGGAAAATTCAAGAGTTGATACTGCTGGATCAGTGTAAATTATAACGTAGTGGGCTTGAATCTTCTTTAAGAGAGCGAGATATCTGCGCCTAGTAAAACACCCTGAATTTTGGCCCTTAAAAATTTTTTTAGCTTTGAGCTCACTGACCTGATTACAACTTTTCCTATGAGTCGTAAGGTGTCCAAATGAGTTGTTGGGATTAGTCATAAACAAATCATGTGAGTTTGTGAAATGATTCTATTCTGAGTACGAGTAACTCACTGTGAGTCATAGGGATTTGTTAAAGTTGTGAGGTGTAAGTCAATGGGTGTCCAGTGTATACCCCAAATGGGTTCTGTATTGATTACGACTGGATCCTATAAGTCATAGGGTTATAGTACGAGTCCTATGGTTGAGTCGTAAGGTTAGCAGTGGATGGTGTCCTATAGACTGCCCTTGTTACGACTCATGGTGACGAATCATAAGGAGTGGTTACAAGTCGATGATTAACTCGTAGTCAAAGAAGACTTCTTATTCAACTTGAAACCCACATCTTATAACCTCATTAAGGTATCATTAGCACTCAGAAACATATCAAAGTAACTTCTCAAATACTCCCAAATCCTTAAGGTCAAGAACACTTAGGGTTTTCAAGATGTTGATCAGTTAGGGCTTTCAAGGGTGATTTCTCTCCTTATATCTTACTATTTCAAGCATGTGACTCTTCCCTCATTGTTAATTTTGTAAATGCATATGTATTTAAGTGTTATTACCGTGGAATTATTTTTGTTTTAAATACAAGGGCTATTGGTTTGAATGTTTATTATTGAACAATGTTTTACCATGATTTAATTATGATTATTCATGCTTTAAATATGGTTTTTAACTTGTGGGTGAATGGGTATGGAGGATGAATTAGGGAATTGTGATTTGTCCAAACTTGTGACTTTTGAAATAGTTATGACCCCAACCCATAGTGTGAAATTGGTTTTGGGTTTTAAGAAAGGAGGGAATTCATAAATTGAACTAGTCTTGACCTATTACATGATATAAAAAGGTATTTAAAACACAATGGTATGATTTAATGAACAAAGGGAGTCGGTGTTCCCCCACCTTGTATTAATGAACAAAGGGAGTTGTTCTTCTCAAGTTAATGGAAATTATTTAGCTTGATATATTACCTTGTAAGTGTAGTTGGTATGAAGTAACCGACAATATATGCCTTAATATGAAACGTGGTTCATGAATGGGATTGTGTGATAAATTTTTTAAGTGGGCTATAAATAGGGTTGTGTTGCTAAGTCTTAAGCTATTTCATGCTATGTTGTTATATATTTCATTCAACTTCAGGGTGTGTTCTATTTGGGTTGGTTAGGGGAAGGGGTGATCTTCGATCTATGCGGGGACTTGAGAAACCCGACACCACCAGGCCCTTGTTCGGGTCGTGTTAGATTGATATCAGAGCCTGGTTTTAGTGTCATTGGTTGTCCAACAAAGACGTGTAAAGTAGAGTCTCATTTGTAAGTTTGTAGTGTTCCACACTTACAAAGGAGAAACTACAAGCTATTTAGGAATGTATCCCTTTCTTGTTGTCTTATTTTAAGTTATAGAGTCTGAGGTATTGAGTCTCTATAATTCTCGTGTGTTCACTTTTCAGATCATGCCTCCCAGACAATCTGAAGCTCATGGAAACTCTTCTATCCCACTTGAGGATAATGATGATGGGACACGCTCTGCTTGTAAGGTATAAACTCGATCTAGGGGTACAGTTCATGATTATCCTTCTAGAGTTTCGTCGGTCCCATCAAGTCCTCTTTGAGCTCCTCAGGCTGATGTCTCGAATGTAAAATTTCATCAATCTATTCATATGTTGGCTCAGTTAGTAGCTTCTAAGTCTGAACGTGTAGCTTCTGTTACTCCATCTTCTGAGGTCACATGGGTTAGCTAGTTTATGAGGTTGAGTCCAACTATTTTCACTGATGTTAAAGTTGAGGAAGATCGTCAGAAATTTATCGATGAGATGGAAAAGATCTTTCGTGTGATACATGTTTCTAATGTGAAGGGTGTGGAATTTGATGCCTATCAACTGAAAGATATAGCGTACTAATGGTATGAGAAATGGGAATAGTCTAGGGGAGATGATGTCGAATTTGCATTGTGAGATGATTTCTATAGTGCTTTTTTGGACCACTTTTTTCCTCAGGAGTTGAGGGAGGCAAAAGCATAAGAGTTTGTTAATCTGAAGTAAGGTAGGATGACGGTCAAACAGTATGCCTTAAAATTTCCTCAGCTGTCCTGGTATGCTCCTGAGTTAGTATTTATCATGAGGGCTAGAATAAGGAAATTTACTTCTGGGTTATGCCGTTATTTGATTATAGAGAGTAAGGCTACCTTGTTGAATAAGGATACGAATATCTCCATATTGGTTGTGTATATACAGCTGGTTGAGAAAGAGATAAAAAAGCAGGTGGAGATAGGGAAAGGAAAAATACAAAGTTTAGATTTTCTAATCAGGGTAGATGTCAGCAGCAGGGTGGTAGAGATGGTGAAAAGTGATCTAAAAAAAGTGGGAGAGTTCTGGTTCTGACTCTACGGCTAGTGCTCCTTATCCAAAACCCTCGGGTGATCATTATTCTTAGTATGATAGTGGGTTTAGGGAATAGGGTGCCCAATCTCAGGCTGGTGGGGCTCAGTCTACTCCATTATATCCTTCTTGTAGATTCTACGGGAAGGTGCACCGTAGGTTTTGTGAAGAGGAAAGGAACATATATTTTAAATATGGTCAGATTAGTCACTTGCAGAGGGATTGTCCTTTTAAGGTTGCTTCAGGGGAAAATAAGATTCCTGTTGCCACTTCATTAGCTCATGCACTAAAGGGTGCTGCTTCTACTTCTAGTACTGGCACTGGCCGAAATTACTTGTATGCTCTTACTACCCTCCAAGAATCAGAGGCATCTCCTAATATCGTCACTAGTATGTTATGACTCTTATCTCCTGATGTGTATTGCTTTCTTTATATGGGGTTTACTCTTTCTTATGTTTCCCTATATGTAGCTATATGTTTTGGTTTCAGTTCTGAGTGTATCCCTGATCCCTTTTCTATTTCTACCCTGATGGGTGACTCTGTGGTTGCTACAAGAGTCTATAGGGGTTGTGTGGTATCTTTTGGTGGCAGAGAAACTCTAGTAGATCTGAAAGAGTTAGACATGGTTTATTTTGATGTCATATTAGGGATAGACTGGTTACACTCGTGTTGTGCCTCCTTTGATTGTCAAACCCATAAGGTCATGTTTAAATTCCCTAATGAGCCGGTCGTTGAGTGGAAAAGGGGTTCTCTAGTGCCTAAGGAAAGATTCATATCGTCTCTTAGCCAAGGTATGTCTTTAACATTTAGTCCAGGTTAAAAATTCTAGCTTAAAAGTTCCTTTTTTATAATGTGTTCCTATGGTTAATGAATTCCCCGAGTTTTTCCTGAAGATATTTTTAGTATCCCTCCTGACTAGGAGATTGATTTGTGATTGTCCTTACTCTGGACGCTCATCCTATTTCCATCCCCGCTTATGGAATGGCTCTAGCTGATTTGAAAGAGCTTTAGGAACAATTGAAAGACCTCTTTAATAAGGGTTTTATCCATTCTAATATGTCTCTATGGGGTGCTCCAGTTTTTTTCGTGTGTAATAAGGATGGTTCTCTTAGGATGTGCATCAATTATCACCAGTTGAATAAGGTTATGGTAAAGAACAAGTATCCTCTTCCTCAGACTGACGATTTATTTGACCATCTTTAAGGTGCTAGGTATTTCTCTAAAATTGATCTTCGGTCAGGTTATCATCAGCTAAATATTAGGGAGGTGTATATCCCTAACACTGACTTCCAAACTCAGTATGGTCACTGTGAGTTCCTAGTCATTTCTTTTGGTTTGATAATGCCCCAGCGGCATTTATGGATCTCATGAATCGAGTGTTCCATTAGTTCTTAGATTTTTTCATCATAGTGTTCATTGATGATATTCTAGCGTACTCTAAGTGTAGGTAGATCACGCCGACCATCTTCGTATCATGTGCCAAACCTTAAAAGAACAGCATTTTTATGCTAAGTTTGCGAAGTGCGAGTTCTAGTTGGAAGTTGTTACTTATCTGGGTCATGTCATTTTTAGTGAAGGGATCATGGTGGATCAGCAGAAAGTTGTAGTAGTTAAAAAGTGTCCTAGGCCCACGACTCAAACCGATATTCATAGCTTCCTGGATATAGCCAGTTACTATAGGAGATTTGTGGAGAGTTTTTTGACTAAGATGCCCTGCTGACTAAGTTGACCCAGAAGAAGGTGAAGTTCTGCTGGTCTGATGCTTGTGAAGGCAGCTTTAAAAAGCTAAAAGATAAGTTAACTTCAGCTCTAGTTTTAACCCTGCCCGGGGTAATGATGGATTCGTGGTTTATTGCGATGCGCCCCGTATAGGACATGGTTGTATGCTGATATAGTATGGTAGGCTGGTCGCCTATGATTTGAGGCAATTAAAAGTTCATGAGATGAATTATCCGACTCATGAATTAGAGTTATTGGATGTAGTGTTCACGTTGAAGAGTCGGCATCACTATTTGCATGGAGTCCAAGTAGATATCTTTTCCGATCATAAGATCCTGCAATATATGTTAACCCAAAATAAGTTGAATCTCAGGCAGAGGAGGTGGCTTGAGTTGCTAAAGGACTATGACATGAGTTTCTATTACCACCTAAGTAAAGCTAATGTTATTGTTGATGCTCTTAACAGGTTATCCGTGGAGAGTATAGCTTATGTTGATGAGGATAAGCGGGAATTGGTGAAAGATATTCACCATTAGGATAACCTTGGAGTTCATCGCTTGGACTCTAATAATGGAGGGGATGTTTGTGCAAAAGGTAGCGCAGTCCTACCTTGGTACTGAAATAAAGAAAAAGCAGGAATTGGATCTCATCTTAATGAATATTAAGAAAGATGTGGAACAACAAAAAGTTGTAGCTTTTGAAAATTATGGCGAAGGTATCTAGAGGTACCAAGGCAGATTATGTATTCTCGATGTAGATGGGTTGCGAGATAATATCTTGGCTAAGGCTCATGAATCGCGTTATGCCATTCATCCTGGTTCGATGAAGATGTATCATAATCTTAAGGATATTTATTGGTGGAACAATATAAAGCGACGTGTGTCCAGTTTTATGGCTAAATGCATAGTGTGTCAACAAGTGAAGGTTGAGCATTTGTGGACCGGAGGGTTGTATCAAGAAATTGAGTTGCTTGTATGGAAGTGGGAAGTGATTAACATGGATTTTGTTATCAGTCTTCCTCGATCTCAAAATTAGTTTGATTCGATTTGGGTCATTGTGGATAGGATGACTAAGTTGTCTCACTTCTTGCCAATAAGGACTAATTTTCCGGTAGAAGACTATGCAAAGTTGTTCATCAAAAAGATTGTAAAGTTGCGTGGGGCACCTAATTCTATTATGTCATATCGTGGTACACAGTTCTCATCATAACTTTAGCGTTTGTTTGATAGAGGTTTGGAAACTAAAGTGAGCCTAAGTACTGCTTTCCCCCCGCAATTGGATGGACAAGCGGAAAGGACTATTCAGACATTAAAAGACATTCTTAAAGCTTATGTGATTGACTATGGTGGTAGTTGGGTTGATCATTTGCCTCTTGTAGAGTTTGCGTATAATAATAGCTACCACTCTAGTATTGGTATGCCTTTTGTCGAGGCCTTGTATGGTATGAGGTGTAGGTCTCTCATCGGGTGGTTTAAAGTTGGTGAGGCTGAGATATTTGGCCCAGATTTGGTTTACCAAGTGATGAAGAAAGTTAAGTGATTCGATATAGGCTTAAAGCGACCCAAAGGCGCCAAAAGTCCTACGCAGATGTGAGGCAAAGGGAATTGAAGTTTAGTGTGGTGATTAGGTATTCTTAATGGTATCCCCCTTGAAGGGAGTGATGTGGTTTGGTAATAAGGGGAAGGTCAACCCTCGATATGTTGGTTTGTACTTATGGTTGAAGAGGGTTGGTAATGTTACCTATGAATTTAAATTGCCCTCTAGTTTAAGCTCTATTCATTTGATATTTCACGTTTCGATGTTGAGGAAGTGCATGGGTGATCCTTCAATGGTTGTTCCTTAAGAGGGGGTAGGTTTTTCGAATTCCTTAACTTATGAGGAAGTCCCGATTAAAATTTTGGATTGGCAAGTTCGTCTGTTGCGGATGAAGGATGTAACTTCAGTAAAGGTTCTATGGGGGAACCAAAAGATAGAAGAGGCTACCTGGGAAACCGAAGAGGACATTAAGGCCAAGTAACCATTCTTGATTTCCACTCCAGATAATCGTGCTTAAGGTATGTATATTCCTTGACATCTTTGTTTTCTGACTTTCTTAATGGAATGAGTGATTTCCTTTGCATTTTTGTTTTCTGTCTTTGTTAATGGTAAGAGTAGAGGTATGTGGAGTCAATTCATGCTAATAAATTCTTTGTCCCATCATTCAAGGATGAATGATCCAAGTGGGGGACAATGGAAACACCCCAAATTTTGGCCCTTCAAAATTTCCTTGAGGTTTGAGCTACTGCCCTAATTACGACTCACCCTATGAGTCATTGGGATGAGTCGTAACCAAATCATGTAATTTTATGGCATGATTCTTCTCTGATTATGAGTGGCTAACTATGATTCATAGGGATTTGTACAAGTTGTGGGGTGTAAGTCATAAGGTGTCCAGTGTATACCCCAAATAGGTTCTGTGTTGATTACGAATGGACCCTATGAGTCGTAGGGTCCCATTACGAGTCTTGTGGTTGAGTCGTATGGTCAGCAGTAGATAGTGTCCTAGAGATTTCGCTAGTTACGGTTCGTGGTGATGAGTCATAAGGAGTGGTTACGAGTCAATAATTGACTCGTAGTCAAAGACGATCCTTTTTCAACTTTTAAGTTAAGGGCATTCTAGATATTTCTCCTCTTACACAACTTGAAACCCACATCTTATAACCTCATTAGGGTGTCATTAGCACTCAGAAACACATCAAAGTAACTTCTCAAATACTCCCAATCCTCAAGGTCAAGAACACTTACGGTTTTCAAGAGGTTGATCAATTAGGACTTTCAAGGGTGATTTCTCTCCATACACCTCACTATTTCAAGCATGTGACTCTTCCCTCATTGTTAATTTTGTAAAATCTACGTATTAACATGTTATTCACATGGAATTGCTTTGGTTTTGAAAACAAGGATTGTGGGTTTGAATGCCTATTGTTGAACAATGTTTTTTCATGATTTAATTATGATTATTGATGCTTTAAATATGATTTTGAACTTGTGGGTGCATGTGGTGGATGAAATAGGGAATTGTGATTTTCCCAAACTTGTGACTTTTGAAATGGTTATGGCCCCAACCCATAGTGTGAAACTGGTGTTGAGTTATGAGAAAGGTGAGAATTTATAAATTGAACTAGTCTTAAACTATTACATGATATAAAGAGGTTTTTGAAACATAATGGTGTGATTTAATGAGCAAAGGGAGTCGGTTCCCCCTACCTTATATTTATGAACAAAGGGAGTTGTTCTCCCCAAGTTAATAGAAATTGTTTTGGCATGATGTATTACCTTCCAAGTGTAGTTGGTATGATGATACCGACAATTTATGCCTTAATGTGAAATGTGGTTTATGAATGAGATTGTATGATAAATGTTTTATCTAGGCTATAAATAGAGTTTTGTAGTTGAGTCGTAAAAGTAGAGGTCTGGGTCACCGACGCTAGAAAGCACGTTTACCGACGTGGGGGTCAAAGTGACTAGAGAGGTTCGAGTCCCCCTCATTATCATTATTTCATGATTAGGGAGATTCGAGTCTCCCGTAAATCATTATATGATCGGGTGCTTAAGTCACCTTAGTATATGGTGGGATGTTTGAGTCCCCCATGTGCATATATATGAGATTATTTTCCGATTCGTGCGGCTACAAGTACTGGGGCCCAACCAAAAGGTGAGAGCTAGGGCCCATATAGACTGTGGGTACTATTATATGACGGTTGAGCTACACAATCCAAGCTAAATTTTAAAAGTGCATGCTAAACCTTATTCCCTATCCCGGCATGTGATATATATACATATGCTTATGCATTTGATTTTGTGTATTGATTTTGGAATGATTTTGAACTGTTGATTATGTCGTTATGTTATACTTATCCCTGAGTTACATGCTAGCGTTCACCCCGCTGATTGTCTCCAGATGATGTATTCCCACACGATGCAAGATTTTTCCATACTTCTACTTCTCTTAGTCAGTGATCGTGGATTGATCGAGAGTCGACTTGAAGTGGTGACCTTCCATGCTCCGGAAGGCCCCATTTCAGGATTATGTTTCTCTTTTGAGTTATAGACCATAGGTTACTAATTTTAGCTAGAGTCGGGGGTATGTCCTAACACTTCATTGATATTCAGTTTTGTATCATCGCTTAGAAAGCTTTGTTTGAACTACTATGGTTATTGGGCAGTGTCGGTCGGACGTTTGGCCGATCGTCGGTGGTTGGTTATGGACATGCATTGAAATTTTCTTAACCTACCGGAGGATATTTTGCTATATGTTCAGAATTCATCTGACTTTGAAGCGTGTTGTGTTTGGGTTGGTTAGGTGCAGGGAGTTATCTCCAGCCCATACGGGACTTGAGATACCGACACGGTTAGGCCTTGGTTCGGATCGTGTCACTCAGCCACGAAGAAGATTATTTTATTTTCTTCACGTTTGTTCATTTTATTATTTCAATTATAATTATTATAATTGTGGTATATTACACCAACAAAAACAAATAAGGGATAAATGTATTCGCAAAAAAATATGCCATTAGCACAATGTTTAAAATTATGTGATCTTGAGTCTAGCTTAATAGTTTGAAGAAGTGAATCTAAAGAAAAGTTAGTGACTCAATCACTTGAATTCATGGGAGAAGTTCATGTAGCAAAAAAACAACTTTGATGACAAATAGTAACAAGGATACAAAGGTTAATCATAGAAATAATGAAAGGTGGAGAGAAGGGGCGACAATATTTGTGGTTGTTTTTCTTCATTCGCTCTGCTTTCACCCCGAAAAAGAGAGATTTGTAGGAAATAGCTGGATGGGTTTTCTTATCCAATCAAGAAAAGCCGAGCTTATCGAAATTTTGATTGATATTACTATAGAAGATTATGTGTGTGTGTTTTGGGTGGGTGGGGGAAGTTTATCATTACATTTTGTTCAATCAAAAATTGCACTAGGAATAACATTTATTTCGTTATAACAAACAAATGTGTTATTATAATTACTCCCTCCGTTTAAAAAAGAATGACCTACTTTGACTTACACAAAGTTTAAGAAAATAAAGTCGATTAAGGAATCATAAATTAGGCATAATTGACTTAGTTATTCATTCTTTAGGTAGAAATGTTATCTTAATATTAAAATGTTGCTTATTTAATATCTAGTAGGGAATCTAGATACCTTAGCCTAGTTCGAATAGAATTTTCCTTTGAATGAATTTTGGAGATTGGAAGTGGGCCCCTCTGTTCTACCTTAGGCCAAGACTACTATTAGCTCATTGTAGGCTTAATGGAATGAGTTACATTATTTAAATGCATATTTTAGATCTTGAGTAATATAGATATATTACATGTATTTATAACGTGGTACTTGGAAGATGATACTAGTTCCGATTTGAGTCTGTTGATTTATGATATTGACTTCCAGTTTTAGTTCAAAAATTGATGATATGAGTTTTGGTTCAAGTACGGTATTGAGAGGTTACTTATGATGGTTATAGAATCGATTTGAGTCCGGTGTTTATGGTATTTAAGAATTCACGGTTATGATTTTTAGATGTGATTATTTAGTATAATTTCGATTATTACTTCTCTTTAATTGCACTCCCGAGCTTAAGAGATCCTACATTGGGTTATATATTTTTTTTACTTACTGGCTTATAGGGGCCAGTTTTATAGTGATACTTATGTTTTCTTTATTATTATTGTTTCGGTTATTGATTTACAGCATTTGGAGCATTATTCCAGGTTTTTTCTTTTACCTTGACTTAGTTTATTTATCTCGCATTTTATTATACTTATATTATGATTTAGCTTAGTCGATTGATGATACCTACTGATTACCCGTGTCTTTGGTACTTATTCTACACTTCGGGACCTTTTTTGTACGAATCCGGGTACTAGCGGACGTCATTGACACTGGCTTCGTGATGACTAGAGTTCGGAGACAAGGTAAGCTCAAGGACCCAGAGTTGACCTTTCTCCTTCTTTTATTTTTTTCTGGTATTTCTTTTATGACCTTTCAACCGTGATAACATAATATGGCACCCATAGGCTATATAGGCCCAGCTATCCCCTAGCTAATAGGGCCCCAAAGCTTGTGGCCATACGAATCAGAGGGTATACAAATGCATTATGGGGGACTCAAACCTCCCGGCATATCAAAGTGACTTGAGCACCCAATCATGTAAGATAATGTGGGGGACTCGAATCTATGAATCATATGATAATAATAAGGAGGACTCGAACCTCCTGGTCATTTAGACCCCCGCACCAGCAACTGTAATTTTCAGGGGAGATGGACCTCTACTTTCACGACTCAGCTACACAAACCTCATTAAATCCCATTTAAAACAATTATCACACATTCTCATTTATTGAACCATGATACACATTTAGGCATACATTGTTGGTATCGTCATACCAACTACACTAGCAAGGCAACATCAACATGCCAAAATATTTTCATTATTTGGAGAAATTCATAGCCCCCTTAGTTCAATTTTACATTAGCTTGGCGAATTACACAACCCCATAAGGTTCAATTGAAATTATTATGCTTCACTGACTTTTCACATTACGCAATAGTTCAAGAGTAGTTCAATATGCATACTTTTTATATTCAATACCAATTTCACAATATGAAGTTGAGGTCATAACCACTTCAAAGTCACAAGTTGGGGAAAGTCACAATTCCCAAGTTTATTTACCATATTCATGCATCAAATTTATTTTAAAACCACAATTTAAATGTAACCCATACTGGGACAAAAATAAAATATCACATAAACAACAGTTAGTCAAAACCCTCAATCCATGTTTTAAAACAAATGTCAACATCATATGAACAACACTTTAAAACTTATGCTTTTAACAAATTAGAAATTAGGGACGAGTAACATGCCTGAAATACCAAAGATTATTGAGAGAATTCAACCCTTGAAGCTCTCCTTGACCCACTTCCTGAAAACCTTAATCATGGATTCTTGAGAGACTTAAGAGAAAAGAAAGAATAGTTGGAGTGTGTTATCGATAAAATAGGGCCCCAAGTATGTATAGGTCGTGGGTTAATATTGAGATAAGAGAAAAATGTCTAAAATACCTTCATTAAAAAGCTGAAAAATAACCATCAGTCATTACTGGCCTCATGATGACTCATCATGACTCATTATAACTCATCTCCACAAGCGGTTGTCAAGATAGTGTCACCAGGCACACTCAATGTTGACCTTACGACTCATATACCATAACCCATAGTGAGACCCTACAACTCGTAGGTTCCAATCGTAGTCAACACAAAACTCATTTGAAGTATATATTGGACATTCTACTATTTGCATACCACGACTCGTAACGAGTCCTTACGACTCATAGTGAGCCACTTGTACTCAAAATAGAACATAGCCACACACACACCATTTAGGATACGACTGGGTCCCTAGGACCCGTCAAGACTCTTTACGACTCGTAAGGGGAGTCATAATCAGGACAGTGAGGATAAAAATTTAGAAATTTTCAAGGACCAAAAACTCTAGGTGTTACACGATTTTAGTAAGTCATGGGATTGTTATGTCTTTTATTTATCTTCCATTTATTATCATTCCATGATTTGTTATTTTTAGCCTTTACTTATATATTTTCAGCTTTCATGCCTTTTTTCATCACATTATCCCATTGCTTATGGCTCCAGGCTACTGTTTGGTTTACTTACTGGTGGGATAAAGTAGGTGTCATCATGACTCATAAATAGGGTCATGACATTATAACTATTATAATTTGTATGTATTATTTATTATTTTTATTTATTTAAAGGTGAGATTCTAAGATGGGTCAATATTCCTGTTAGATTGGATGATAATAATATATATTGGTGAAATAATTAGTTAGTTAACAAAATCCATGTCTTGATATAGAGATTGATGATATACCTTTTATGAGAAGATTATAAGTTTTTATGTGTCAACCCAGTCGGTGGATTTATGAATTCGACATATGAAATAAGTTAAGCATTGCTCTAAAAAAATTATTATTATATTAAATTTGTCAGTAATTTAATTTATTCGTTAGTATCTGCAATCTTAACACTGGGACTTACATGAATGTTTAAAGGCAACTTCAAAATAAAAATATATGAGTGCAATTATGAATTTTTAGTGGAATGATTTGTTATTTATCATGGTAAGAATAATTCAAATTAGTATTTTTTTTTTTATTATTTCCATAATAGAAAGCCTCAGTAATTAATTTTGTAGTCCCTACAGTGCCCAAATTGAACTAAAACTCAAAATCCTATTTTCTATGAAAAACTGAGAAGTCACCACCTTTTCCTTATTCAAGTAGAAACAAGCATGTGTTTTTCTTTATTCCTGGAAGTGGGAGAGTATCTTTATAAATAGGGATTCCCCTAGCCTAAAATTTGAGTTTTTTATTTAGTACTTGCCCACCAAGTATTGAAAGAGTTCGGATGTGAATTATGTGATTATGTTGGTTGTCTATAATTCATGTAAGTAGTATTATTTTGTATGCTTCCGTTGTGTACTATTTTTCAACAATTAACATTAAAAGTATTGCTTCCATCTTTATAGATGCCTAAAAATATATATCATGAGAAATATCACTAGAAGAATAAATTGGTCATGAATTGTTATTATCAATTTTTGTTTCGTAAAATCTTACAGGTTCGTAAAAGTTACATAATTATTTGATTGGTATATCAATAAAAACAAAAGGAGAAAAATGGAGGATGTTGATGGTCGGTTGCAGTTGGTAACATCGTGAAGACATGTTCAAGTAACCTATTAGTTTCTCTTGTTGGATTTTCCTAATATTTATTTTCGGAAAAAGCAAATCAAAGTTTTGGGTGTAGTTTCTGTCTCACATGAGAATGGTGGTGGATCATTTGTTGATTTATAAATTAAGAAAATAAATAATTCATGATTCTTGGAATAACGGAGATCGAAGTTAATTCTTGTTTCATGTGGATATGCGGATCAGTTGTTTTCTTGAAACAACTACATGCGACTTTTTTTTGTATAAAAAATGGTAAAAATTCACATATAGGCAAAGTATAAGACATATAACTAACTTCCTAGTGAAATTTTCAATAATTACTAATTATAGGCAAAAGTAGTTAATAGTTATATGTATATATATATAAGAATTATACTAATCAGAAGAAAAATAATCTAACTGAAATAAAAGATAAAAAAGGAAATTTGTAAGCAGTAAATTCCCTTAAATTACTCCAACTTTCCACTAATTGCTCATCCATTATTGAGCATTAAAGCTTATTATCTGTGAAAATGGATGTATTAAAGCTAAAAGATTTATTTTGGAAGGATTTGAGAGAAGAAAGAGGAGTTATTCAACAACAATTTTTAACAGATATTTTTTCCATTCAAATTTTGTTTAAAAATTCTTGAAATATGAGTTTTTGAAAATCCAATTTGTCAATTTGCGAGTATATTGGTATATTTATTATTTTTGACTAAATTATATAAATTTAAATATGTTTTGATTCATTATTTTACGTTAATCAATACACTATGTAAACTGCAATTTTAATTTATGATTTAACACACGGATTGTTATTATTTTTGAAACCTGATAATTGTTAGTTTATTTTGAATTCATAGATATTGACAATTTACATACTGTATTTGTTAATAGATCATTTTTTTTAAAATGGAGAAATTATCAATTGTTCTGAAGCATTCAGGCGTACTAAACTGTTATAATGAGTATGAATAATACGAGTTGGACTCAATTGCAATTGAAGAAACAGAAAAATATGATGGTTTGATTCAATTGATTGGTAAGCAACTTTGTATTGAGTTAAATTTAAAAACATTGAAAGTTGAATATAAAGTTGACTGTAGCAGTAAAAGAATGGAGATACATAACGACATAGGGTTGACACTTTATGTAATGGTACGAAAAGAGGAAAAAGGATTTAGAAACTATGCATTATGTGTTTCTGTATTTGATAAATTCATGGAAAACGAGTGCTTGCTCGAATGTTGAATGCGTTCTTTCTGTTGTTGATGAGGAAAAAGAGAATTCTAGAGACCACGGTGCATTAATTGAAGTTGTTAATATAAATGGACATGATCAGATAATTATTTCTAATCCAAATCACAATGAAGTGCTCGTTGGTCAAGTTTATAAGGACAAGTCCACTTTAAAGTCAGTGATGATGCTTTATGCAATCAGAAATAGATTCCAATTCAATACGATAAAATCAAATGCAGTCAGGTAAGTGTATTTGTCGTATTAAAGCATTTGTGTGTATATTTTGTATTTTTTTTTCTTATGTTAAACATGTATTTATGTATTCATGTATACATAATAGGGATAAGTTTATTCATATTATTGTATAACTAGATACATACACTTGTTACTATATGTTTCTATTCATACAGAATTTAGTAAACGTAATTGTATACGTTAGCAAATCAGTTTTGAAGATTTTTAAAATACTAAAATTTTTTTGTATAAATTACTAATTGACAAGTTTTACATCACAGGTATAATTTGGTGTGTAAATTGAAGGGATGTGATTGGTTGCTAATGGCATCTAGTAACAAAAAGAATGACTTCTTTAAGATTCGTCGATTTCGTTAGCAGCATACTTGTTCTTTAAAGGATCGGGTGTACGAGAAGAAATATGTTAGTAGTGCATTGATTGGCGGCATTGTGAAGCAGAAGTTATCCAACCATAAAACAGTGTATACTACAAAACACATACAGGAGGATATTAAGAATGAGCTTGGATTGGATCTGACTTATACAATAATCCTGCAGTTGTTAACCATATATGCAGTCTAATGTAATATGTAGTTGGTTCTAACCCTTATAAAATATATCATATGTATATATGTATATATGTATATATGTATATATGTATATATGTATATATGTATATGTATGTATGTATGTATGTATACCATATTCTACAAGATAGTATATGTGTCAAATTAAATGTCAATCATAGTTAAAAGATTGAATTTGTGCATTTAAAAATATGGTATGTCAATAACAATTGAAAAGATTGGAATATACCATCATGACTTGTTTTATTAACATATAGATATACAAATTTTTATATAAAAATAAACTTTTTTCGTAATAAATGTATAATTATAAACAAACACTAATTAGTCAATAGAGATTTCAATTGCTAAAAAGGCAAAGACAAATATAAATACGTATTACATGGCTCATCTATGAGACATATTCAATTAACTAATACCTACAAATTATTATGTGTACTATTAGTATTCCTTAGACATCACGCTTATAACAAAATCTAGATTATCATTCAAAAAAAATACATCATTGGACAATTTCCAACAAAATGGAGAATCATGTTCGATATTAGAATAAAAAAAGGGATTGAAGATCAGTTTGTATTTTCAAATAAAATCAAAAAAATGGAGAAATATATGTACTGACTAAGGGATAATTATCACGTCACTACTCTCACACTCAAACTGAGGCCTCACTGGCCTTTTTGGACACTCATCATCACTAACTGCGCCAATCTCATTCTTCTGAGTCCTATGCTGGCACAGAAGAGCAGCATAACGGGTACGAAAAGCTTCTGCATGAAAATATCCAGGTGGTATACCTTTTCCATGGCTAAGATACTCCGCGTATGCAACAATGAAAACTCCACAATTCCTGAATCAATTTTTTTAACAGTAAATGTTTCTATTAGAATACATCTCTGTATTTAAAAAAATTTGATAAAATAAAAAGCATTGAAATAGAAACTTACAAGCTTCCAGGATATTGTTGCGGTAAATTATCCATGAATACCACATTTAGGGAAGATTCTTCTTCGTGATAAATGTACTCGGGATGTAAGGTAAAATCAATACCTTTTTTTTGTAGAAATCAAAAATTGTTAGATATGTAGGTATCAATTCTGATAGCTTCCTCATTTCAAGTGCAACTGATGCATCATGATGAGCTGACCTAAGAGAGTCATACATATATAAATATCTATCATTGAATGATAGAATAACCAAAACCCAATGTATTCTCCCAATATTAACTAGAATAAAAATGTATTCCGTAGTATGCCAAGGTACAGAAACATGGAGACTAAATTCATTAATGTATTCGACAATTGTCAACTCTTGACTTGCCAGGTTATACTCCCTTGTAGTGTCTGCATACTTGTCAAAACTATCTGATAATGTTGTCATAAACAAATAGTTTACTATACATTACTTGTATTGACTGTTCAAATCATACTTGGATTTCTTACGCAAGTAATACAGAATCACATCAATATGTTGTACACAAAAGAAATTATTATGCTTCACACAATGAGTAAATGTGTAATTAATTCAGCTGAATTAACAAAAAAAAAAAGTATAGCAACTAACTGAGTCATTCAACAATTGATTGGAAAATGATAGCATGTAAAACCAGTTCTTATCCCCAATTAATTCAGCACCAAAGAATAAAGGTGTCTTGATGACTGATTTTTTTCTCAAGTAGTGATCCTCGTCAGAACTCCTATCAAAGTAAAATTATTATTCATGTATATAAAAGATCAACATAAAAATATAAAACTTAAATTGAAATGAATATATTCAATATGCACATATGAATTATAAATGTATTAACACTACATATCAGAACAAACATAAAAATTATATATATATGTGTGTGCGTGTATGTGTATATGTATATATGTATATAGATACATATATAGTTATATATAAATTAGTATAACTATATTATGTCAATATATGTATAACTTTTTTCACAGAATACAAACGTACAAAAAAAAAAATTTAACATTATGACATTCTATACAACTAAACAACTAAAAAATTCTAATAGTATATATGTATACGTATAAATATTTAGTTTGAAAAATATAATACTTATGATATTCAAATTATTAAGGTACAGATAACATACTTGTAAGTGTGTTTCTTTAGTGTTCCTTCAAGTACCCAACTCATATAACGGTCGTATAATTTGTGATTGTGTGGCCCATATATGATTTCGGATACGAATGAAGGTTTTGTACAAAAACCTTAGGCATCCTTGATGATCTACATGAAAATTAAACACTAATTAAATAAATTTTTTTACAGTATATCACATCTATAAAGATAACTAACATATTATTTTACCAGATCCACATCCAAAATCATTCATGTAGGGAGATGTTTTCCATCGACCTTGTTTTCGTGTCCTCAAGGGTAGTTTTGGTGTTTCTTCTGCTAGTTTCCCTCTGTGCATATCTATGATACGTCTTTCAGTATTCAAACTTGGGAGTAGTTCATCAGGAAATGTACACTGAGTTTTCGTTACATCTAAAATTGACTTTGGATGCTCAGTTTCAACTAGATCCTCCATGTAACCGAGGCTGCAAACATGACTTGCTGGTCTGGTGAGTGACTTCCTACATCGGTATGTACATCAACAATCTGAAGATCATATTGTATATCTATATGAGAATGATCACCTTCTACACAATCAACTTTAGTTCCATCCACCTAAAACAAACATGAAAGTAATGATTATAAATATAAGGTAAATAAATGAGGAATAATATGAACTTAATTCATGTAAAAGTACATGAACTTTCATTGGGTCAAAATACTGATCTTTTATTTTAACATCTTCATGATCATTGTCTATGTTTTTCAAGTCGTCAATTAACTCTTCAATATGAATCCCAGCATTTTGAACCTTCAAAATTGATTCTGTATTTGGAACCTAGTATATAAAAGTTCATCAAATTGTCATCCATAAAATCCATTAAAAATAAAAGTATGAATTTAGTAACGACTTCTACTCATTTCAGAAATAAAAAAAAAGATATATAAAATGAATTCACTGCTTAAAAATAAATGACTAAGCATAATTGAAAAAATGATAAGAAAAAATAAGAAACACTAAATATGTGGCTTAGCAAAGAATACCTTGTCAATGGGCTTCTCAAGTTGAACATTTACGTCCGTATCATGCTTGCGTACAACAGGAACATTCAAACATCAAAGGGTACAATTGACGTCTATATTACTTTGGTAACAAGCAATTTGGGTAAGTTAGTACTTCGTACATTAGGAATGTGCTACATACAAAACCAGTATATTTGTATACTTCGTAAGCAATACCAGGGTAAGTTATTACTCTGGCATTAACACTACGTATCAGAATACACATACAAATTGAATATGATGGTAGAATTGAATATATGTATATTTGTATATAGGTATGTATAAATATGTATATATATACAAATATAGTTATATATAATTTAGTATAACTGTATTATGTCAATATATGTATAAGGTTTTACACAGAATACAAACGTACACATACAAAACTTTAACATTATGACATTATATGCAACTTATAAATAAAAAAGTCTAATAGTATATATGTCTATGTATAAATACATATGTATGTAAGAACATGTTACCTTTGAAAATTTATATATATGTAAGAACATGGTCGGAAATACATATTATATCATCTCATAAATAGTTACCTTTGAACACTTGCTACTGCCAGGAACACAATGCACATTCATGGGTGGATTTCTCCTTGCTCATCAACCGATGATTTTTTGATGAAATCCTAATATGTATTACTAACCATTATTTAAATTATGTATAATTTATTCAAAAATAATGCTTGTATACTTCATACCATCTTGTGAATATCTTTACTTTTGATAACATCCATGATCGTCTGATGGTTGGCATTTATCAAATTACACAGATTTTAAAATTCTGACTTCACCTATATTTTATATAATAAATTTGCATTGGTAATTTCATAATATGAATTTTTATAAATTTTATAGATGATTATAATATACTTACATAACCCTCCAGCACATCGACTTTCTGATTGAGAATATTAAGATCATCGATCGAAATGGTTCTCTTCACTGCTGCATCGGTCACAGTTGGTTCACTGCTATGCGGTGAATGAATTTTATCCTATACTAGATTCCTATTCAAGGTGTACTTTTTGACTGTTTTATCAACCAAAAATGGAGATGTGTTAGAGGTTGCCGCATTTGAAACAACCTTTGTAGGACTCTTGATTGATATTGACGCACCCGATGACATTTGTTTCTGCTTCTGGTTCTTTTTTTAGGGTGATACAGAGACACCTATTTTACCCTTTCCTTTTCGAGCAATAGATATTGGATGCATCTCTTGAAAGTCGTCGTCAAAATTAACAACATCATTCATTGAAGATTCCGCAACTGTAACATTGTCAATAATTTTTTATGGGAGTTGGAGAGTTGCAATTTAACTTGCGGATGCCTTGATGTTTCGAAAGGAAATCTGGACATCAATTATGGATTATCAATTATTTTTGTATACATCCATAAATACACATATTAACTTATACAAAACTTTGTATTTGAGGTTACTAAGACACTGAATTTTACCTTTTTGCACATAAACATGTTCTTCATAAGCCATTTGTACCGTGGACGGTCTTTTATGGTTTTCCAATTAAGCAACCTAGGAATTCGATCACCAACCCTTTTAGCAAGTCGCTTATCAATATTCGAGCAACACTCATACATCCATACTTGCATAGCGTATGGCGTGTCATGAAGTCGATAATACTGTCCATCTGATGTCAGTTTCCTTGATACGGACTTGGAAAGATCTTCGAAAGGTTCT
The DNA here is from genome assembly GCA_030864215.1 of Capsicum pubescens. NCBI lineage: Eukaryota > Viridiplantae > Streptophyta > Magnoliopsida > Solanales > Solanaceae > Capsicum > Capsicum pubescens. The sequence goes on from CM061538.1 coordinate 104,708,688, forward strand.
TTACCCCAATAGTAATCCATGTATCATTCATGCACAACCACATAAAAATAAAATCTTAGAACTCAAACAGTATGTATCTCGTCAGACATAATAAAACGATGAACGAAAAAAAGAATAGCAATCTTCAAAGCATCATCATCATTCTGACCCCATAATTTATCCTCAAATACCTAGAATAACGTTTCTCTATATGGTTCTTCTTCACCATCAAAATACATTTGTATTAATCTATTCGGCACACTTTTGTCAAATACAAAATCACCTTTGGAAGCAACACAATTCAGACCAGATATAATTACAAAATCCCTTAATGAAGATCTTAATGTGTTTTTGTTAAATCACAATATTATAGCATCCGTTGAACTGGTTTTCAACTCAAAGGACATAGAGCACCTAAACAATTGGGACTGAACCCATAAATCTGGCATAGTGACGTATTGACCAAAGCATGTTCCCATAAATCATCTAAGTTGAACACTGAATAGCTTTTGTTTTAAAGTATCAAATATCTTGCTCTCCACATAACATGCAACATGCGGAGATTTCTTTGAAAGATCTGTGATGACAAAATTACTATCCTGTTGAACCAAAAAAATACAAATGATCAAAAAAAATTATTAAATGTATATAAAGCCTCATCCCTAAACTAATTATATACAACTACATATCATAAAACACACAAGAAATTTATATGTTCACGGAATTGAATATATGTATAACTTTATATATATATATATATATATACATATATATATATGTATATATGTATATGTTTACATATATAGTTATATTTACATAAGTATAACTGTATGATGTCGATATATGTATATATCTTTACACGAAATACAAACGTACACATACAAAACTTTAACATTATGACAGTCTAAACAACTAAACTACAAAAAAAATATAATTGATAAATATACAAAAATATCTTATGTTGAATCTCAATATTGTTACTCTCTACTTTGGATTGATAAACCTTAAAATATTTTACTCTTTCATTATTGCTAGAAGTTGCCATGTCTTTTCCTTTTATTTTTTTTGATCCACTTGTACAGATCATTGATATTTTAATTTGGAAGCGTTTATTAAATCATCTTTTGATTGGCAATCTATCATGCTCTTTCGAATATTAACATGGTCATTGGCACTTTTTCTTCGCGTCTCTGCTTTCAACTAGTCTTCTTCCAATTCCACTATAAAATCTGCATTGTCACTGTCTATTTGAGAAACTCCCAAATCAAATGATGAAGTACCACAATTAATCTTATCTATATGTTCAATAACTCTTGTTAGTCTCCTAAAAGGTGTTTCCTCATCCATTTGGAAAATTAGAAATTGGTTACTTGAACACCTAATTAACACTGCAAATATATGAAAAATTGAATAAAATTAGTGGGTAATGTAGAGAATAACTTAAAAAAATAAATAAGAATAAATATATATATATATATATCCGTAAAGATATAAAATTTACCGTAAAAATCTTCAAATCAAATTTATGCTAGTTTTTAGGGATGAAAAAAGCTTCAACGTAATCTTCAATGGACAAAATACAGCTAATATGTAGGTGAAGAACACAATATTTGAGAAAATTTGGGAGAAGAAATAGAAAGAAATATATTCTTTGATATTTCAATGGAAAAAACTTTGAGATTTTCACAATCTTGCTCATAAAACCTTGAGTAAAAAGTTGAATTAGGATGTTTACCTTCTGCCGCCTAAAACGTCCAATAAGAGGAAAAGAGTAATCTATTGCCGCATATCTCTTCAATCAGCTAAGGGTGAGAATAAAATATTAATTATGAGAGAGAAAAATCTTATTTGCCTTTGTTATGTACATTACAAATTATATTTGCATAAATGGCCCACAGAAAATAGATTTTTAACTAACAATTACTTATGAATTGTAATATTTTAAAACATTACTCATACCATGTAATTATAAAAGATTTTTATCTATAAACTGTAATTTTTTCTTTACTTTCTATCTAAGTAAATCAAGTGTTGTATGTTTTTGTTTGCTCGTTTCACGTGAATCAATGAGGTAATGAGAACTGAGAACATGTTCAACTATATTTGATTTTTCTTATTAAAGAAATTTTGTATGATTTATATAAACAATGATCCATGATTCTTTGAATTATAGAGGACCGATAAAAATTCTAGAAATTCTACATTAGGCACAAATAGTTGTATAGTGTAATGTTCAAGAATCTCATGCAACATTGTTTTCATTGTGTTATTTTCTCATTTGTATATGTATGATATGTATTTCAGATCATATATACGAAGGAACCGGAGAACTTGGTACCATTTTCTTGGGAAAATTTTTAGTATAAAAAAATTGAAAAGAAAATTTATTTGGTATTAAGGGTTTATTTTCATTATTATCCAGATTAAATAAAAATGAAATATTAAGTTTATGTGTTGGCTTAGACCTTTCTCCACATCAGATGAATTTAATACAAGTTATTGTATATTTAATTGTTATTTTGATAATTTGAATTAACTCTTCTAAACTGAGTAATATATGATTGGATCAATGTAACTAGAGTTAAGTTTTTTCTTAACTAATAATATACTCCATCTAAGTTAGGTCTGTACAAGTTTATGGAGTGAATAATCAGTTATTTTATATGTGTATTGCAGGAGTAGCTCTTCAATCCCATCAATTGGCTATTTGAGAAGCATGAATATATATGTATATGATTAGTTTGAATTTAACCATTCAACGTTTGTATGTTTGTGTTGGTGATCCATTGTAATATTTTTCAATCTCAGATTCAATATGTTTTCTTTTACCTTTTTTAGCATTATTTTGAGTCAAAATAAACTTGAGAGTCATAGCTTTTTTTAGAAAAGTTCTACTTCTAAACTGAAAGTTGGAAAGAAGAAGAAAAATACTAACAATGCTAAGAAAGTTGTAGCTCTAACTGACGACGTGAAAAAGCCTAATGGCGAGCGTTTTCATTGCAAGATGTTAGGCCATTGGAAGACACATTATCCAGTTTTCCTAGCCAAGAAGAAAAACAAAATTGATTTACTTTCACTTGTTGTTGAAACATGATTAGCAATTGTTTCTACCATATCATGGTATGTATATTCAGGAGCCACTAATCACATCTGCACTATATTATAGGGGTTTCAAGAAATGTGCAGCTGAATAGAGGTAAAGTTAGTATTTTTTAGGCTAATGGTTCAGTAGCTCAAGCTTTAGCATTAGGAAATATTAGTATTTTATTTGGTAATGATAGAGTTTTAATTTTAAAAGACACATTATATGCATCTGTTGCTAGAAGAAATTTGATTTCAATTTTTAGAGCTTTGTGAAATGGTTATGATGTTAATTTTTATGATAATAGTTGTGTTATTAGATATAATAAATATTTTATCTCTATTGGTACATTGATTGATGGTCTTTTTATTATTAATGTATCTCTTGAACTAAAACAAACTATTGAGATAAATAATGTTAACATAATGTTAATATTTCAAATAAAAGAAAACGTTCTTCAAAATTTAACGAGGCTTGTTTATGGAATTTGCTTCTATTTCACATAAATCTGGATAGGATTTCAAGGTTGGGTGAGAATGGACCTTTGAGTTTTTTAAAAGTGTAGTCACTACCAACGTGTGATCCTATTTAGATGGAAAATGACTAAGAGACCTTTTTCCTCAAAAGAAAATAAAGAAAATGATAAATTAGAGTTAATTCATTCTAATTTATGTGTCCTAATGAACGTTCAAGCGAGAGATGGCTATGAGTATTTTGTGATTTTCATTGATGATTACTCAAAATATAGATATGTTTATTCATTACGCAAGTAAGTCTGAGTGCTTTGAGAAATTCAAAGAGTTTAAGAAGGAAATGGAGAAATGACATGACAAATGTATCAAGTCCCTATGATCTGATTGTAGTGACGAATACCTCTTCAATCAATTCATTAGTTACTTATCAAAATAAGGAATTACGTCTCAAATGTATGCATCTAGAACTTCACAATAGAATGGGGTAGCCGTGGAATTAAGAATGATTCCCACCCTCTGACTTAGGTTGAGCGAAGTTTAAACTACCTGTTATCGCTCTCTTGTTCTCTCTCTCATTCTTCTTATTCTTAGCCTCCTCTATCTATTGAGCATGGATGATGAGCCTATATATGTTCATCTTATTAATTAACATTGTAGTCCTACACTTTTTGAACACACTATTATACACGCCAGACACAAACCTACACATCTTAGATCTACTATCTTCTACCACATGAGGAGCGTATCTGGCTAATTGAGTAAACTTAAGAGAATACTCTCCCTGCTTAATATTTATAAACTCCAAAGCCTTCACTTCCCTCAACTCTAGCGGGAAGAACCTATCAAGAAAATCAATAACAAACTCTTCCCATTCTATAGGCCCAGCATCTGCGGCCCTTTTTGCCTTCCACTGTTTAAACCATGAGTATGCCACATCCTATAACTGATATGCGGCTAACTTGGCACTCTCGCTAGTTTTTACCCCCATAATATCTATAACTTTCATCACCTGATCAAGAAATTCCTGAGGGTCCTCATCTAACATAGACCCAGTAAAATATGGATGGTTCATTCGGGTGAAATCCCAAATCCTTGCAGCAGCAGTATTGGTCACTGGGTTGGCTGGAACAGCAGCTAGACATTTGTTCTGGGTTTCCACAGAATGAGATAAGGTGGTAAAAGTTGCTCTAAACTCAGTGTGGGAGACATGTTCGTCCAGAGAATCTGGCTGGACGGGATGGGGTTCTGGCTGGTCTCCCGTTCCTCTTTCATTATTCCTCTTTAAAGGAATATTCTATAAATAGAGGAGAAATATGGATTAGACAGGGAGTTTAACTGGAGCTCATGCTCACTCACACGACATAAATACTGAAAGAAGGGAAACTTTTCCTAAAACACCTCGCAGCCTCATGTCCATAAGTGTGGTGCGATACACACCCATGCACAAGACTCTACTATATGCGGCTTTCAGACTTCCTAGGACTCTGTTAAACCTTAGGCTTTGATACCAAGTTTATAACGCCCCGAGTTTGTACCCCAGACGCTACACAGTGCTCATAATCTCGAAGGATCACAAGCTAACCCATGATTGGTACCTGCAGTATTAACTGAATGATAATACTATAATATGCAAAAATTAGGCCAAAAATATGCCATAAGTTTCAATACTGTAAAAATGGAATATGGTATGACAAATACCAAATCAGAAATATATGTCTGAAAATACTCTAGTCTGAAAAAGCCTCTAAACTGTCTGAGATATAGAGTTGATGGGATAGGTCCCCAACTAACTCCGAACTACTGAAATAAACTGAACTACTAAAATAATCATTATGTCCTCAAACTAAGAGGACCCATCACTAACTCTATTAGTTAGATATCTGAACTGCTAAGTATAATTGGGAGCCCGCGCATCTGAACCTATGATATAAAGGTATGCATCAGTACTTTGAATGTACTGGTATGCAAAGTGAGGTAGGCTGAAATGCATGGGTTCATATGCATGAACAATACTAACTGAATGACATGAATATAACTAAATAAGTGTACATACGTAAATACATAAACTATAACTGAGATTGTAATAACAATGGATACTGAGTCTGAATACTAATTAGCTGATATTTGAGTATACTGATACTGAATTACTAATAATTGAATGACTATATCTGAAAGTCTTGATTCTATGGAACTATACTGAGTTTCATACTGAAGGGAGTGACTGTGTCTGACAGTCCTAAATTTGTAGAACTGAACTGAGTTTTGTACTAAGTCTGAATCAGAAACTGAGACTATTGGAGGTAATCATCTAACTGATATGCACCTTTCTAAATAGATTGGGGTCCAACCTGTAACCCCAGTTGGAAGGGTGTCTATACCGTGCCACGGGTAAAGACAGCTGTAAGTTAACCCTCTCTAACAGGAAGTTCTTTCATTAACCCTCACTGGCAGGAAAACTCGAATGAGATGTATCAACCCTCATAATATCTGGTAGGAAGATATCTAAAACTATGCTGGCTACCTAGTTCTGTAATGCAGGGATTGCTACTAAGGGCCAAACCCTTTGCTGGCAGGAATTCCCCCATCCCTAGGTTAACTCAGAGTTGAATCTTACTCCCAACTGAATAGACACTGAACTGATTTTTAGTTCATACTAGTCTTGACTGAACTGTTACTGATTATACTATCTAACTAAACTGGACTGAGTTTACTGAATTTTGTTGACTGACAAAATACTATTGAATTCTATTAACTGGCTGAATTTACTGAGGTCTAAACTGAATACTTAACTGGACTGGACTGATACTGAGTCTACTGATTTTTTCCTAAGTTCTATAACTGACTAAAAGTACTACTGATCATGACATGACTGATACTATCCTAAGACTGACCATGGGTCTAAGTAATCAGCTAAATTGTCAGGTATTAAATACCCCCAGAACTCGATAGCATAAATTATAAGACATGGCATAATCTTGAAACATGATAAATAACTATGTGATCATCCTTCATTCATTGGGATATTCTAGCAAACACTTGCATGCCATGAACTTGAATACATGCTAACATGATATAATTTCATTATTTAATTCACCTGAACAACTCATCAAATACTTGGAAGGCATTGTATATGCACATAGTACTAATCAACACATGAGCATCACAATTTCAAGGCTTTAACATGAATTCACATGATACTACATACATAATTGTTGTTTTTACATAAATCATGCACCTTATCATGGAATAGAAATCCAATCAACATTATAATCATGAATACACTTGAATCCAAATCATGGAAAGCATGAAATCAAGCTACTTAAATTTTAAAAGAGTTTCTTGGACTCGAAGGGTGGAAGGAACCCTTGGATGAACACTTGACATAACTTGGTTGCTAAATCTTGAAGAAAAATGGTGAAACCTTGAGCCTTAGCTTTGAAATTAAATCACCTAGGGTTCTTGTTCTTGAGAAATTTGAGAGAAAGTGAGTATATTTTGCTCAATGAGGGATGAATCTCATGTTTTAGGGCTGAATAGGGGTGGTAAAAGACCCTAATACCCCTGAGGATGCAGCTTTTTAATAACTGAAAATGAATTGTCGATGCACAAGACGACACACCGCATTGTTGGCATCGATGCAATAGCCAATGCGCCGTGTTGAGTCCACATCGATTCACTGGAAATTTCCACTGGGAGCTAAGGAAAAATATTGATTTACACGATAACGATGAGCCGCACCGAGATCGCATCAATGAACTATTTTGGATTCTCAAACATGGTTCAAACGAGGTTCAAAAAATACAAAACTCATTAGGGAATGCCTACTGACATTCCTGATCATGAATTAACCTAAAGATTGACATTTTAAGGTCATAAGAGTTATGAAATAGAGTTTCCAACTTATGAAGGTCAAAATAATACTAAGTCTGAATACTTAGCTAGAATTTTTTTCTAAGTCTGAATACTTAGCTAGAATTTTTTTCTAAGTCTGGGACCCCTTATCAAGCTTAAAAGACTGAGTTAAACTTAAAATTTTGTACGGACTTACATATATTCTCTCTGTGTCCCTCACGTTATCAATAACCTGAGGGAAGGAAGACCCATCCGCTATCAAACGCTCCGACACCAAATAGAGTGGCAAAGCTAATCCTCCAATAAATTTATTCACCATCTCATGCTCTGAAAAATATAGCGTAGGAGTATGTCTGTCCCACTCAAGAACCTAATCTTACACTCCGAAAACAACAAAGAACCTACGAACATCAACAAACCCAACCTATCCTAAGAAACGGTTGATGAATTGGGTGTCATCTCTACTTGTGAGATATTCTTAAAAAGGCTTGGAATCTCCAATGCTAAATCTTAAAAGGCTGGAGTAGTCATAAACTCTACCGGAGCTTGGGATAGCCTTAAATCCTCTAGATAACACTAAAGATCTTGGATATTAACCTCTAACTCCCTAGTCCAACATTGCACTGAAGCTTTAGAAATACGTGTCACAGTCTCATTGGCATTTATCGATAACCTTATATCAACCATATGGAATAGAATAGATTCAAAGAATGTACTAGAGGTTCATAAAAATATAGAAACACAACAAGGAGTCAAGAATAAAATTTCCAAAGAATGCCATGTAGTCTTCCAAAGATAGGATACTGATGTCTCTCATTGATCTACAGTCTCTACTAAACACCAAGTTCTTGTACCAATACACATGTAAACCAAGGCTTTGATACCAATTTATCACAACCCAATTTTTTACGTCATGATGGTACATACTATAACCCACTAGTAGGTAAGTTAATTCCTAGTCTATAGCTTACAGTAATAGACTATCAAGAGAAATTAATATAGCGAAATAAATATAATAAAGGGACTAATATATTTAAAACATCCCCAAGAGTTGGTGAAGTTGATACAATATCTTCAAATACAATAAGAATACAAGTGAAATACTAAATAAAAATATAGGTACAACCCATCTCTGAATACAACATAGAGATCAGTCTATCCATAAGAGTAAGAATAGTAATACTCTAAATGCTAGGAGCTCACCCCAAGTCTCCAATCCATAGCTACTTTGCACAATGCACACAACAATGGCGAGAACCCGTACTATGATTTGCAGGCTGCAAAAGTATAGTATGAGAAACAAACTCCTGGTACTCAGTATAAAACTGTCGACTGAGCTCCAAAAATAATGCAAATATAGGTAACATTCAAAGAAGGAATATAAACTACAGGTAACTATCCTAGAATCTAACATAATAAATCTAGAGAGGCAATAAGGATAAACTATCCAATTTTAGTTGTATTCAGGAGCTAGAGTACTATACTGTATAACATTAGTCAGTATATAAGTAAAAAATAGAATAAGGATATATAGTAGTATACAAGGCCAAGGAATATACATACAATATAAATAAACAAGGGAAAAATGAATATACGGTAATATCATAGCTATATATATATATATATATGTAGGTGTACGATGCTAACTCAAAGGTAGCCAACCTAACCTGTCAAGGTAATCCTAACTAAGTAGGAAAGTTAATACTAGTATGAGTTAGGCCTATAGTCAAATGTCTTACCACGAATACATTATTCATAAAGTAATTTACCATAAAAAGGAAAGGGATCAAAATTATACCTCCAACCTCAGTATTAGTCTATAATCAGCCTGCCACGAACAAACCATAATATCAATAATAAAGTAACCGGCTAGTTTGGATAAATAATACCTAATCGGGGCCCCATAAACTCAAAAGGTTTAATCAATACTAAGCACACGGAAATCATACACTATACCTATACAACCCTCCATAAGACTGGTAGATATAAGCACTAAACAACATACTGGTGATAGGCAATTCATATATATGAACGAATGCAAAGTAAATCCATAATATAATAACCGATCCAAGTTCCATAACGTGCCTAGTGTATACACCTTGCGTGATATATTAAAAAGGAAGAACCTATGGCGACCTCTCTTTTTTGGCATAATATCTCAAGGATAAAGGGGTCCCTAAGGAATTCAGAAATATTTGTATACACTTACCTATCCCGATCCAGGATTTCTATATATATATATATATATAACAAGGACTAAAATCATGGCTAAAAGAGTGTAAGTATGTAAATCTGTTGCCTGGGATCAACTCCGAGACTAAATCATCATAATAGAGTAAAAAGGGACGGAATTTCTCACGACCGGAGTAAATGGTACTGTTAAAAGAGTGAATAAATTATGGATCATAATCAATCATGATCTAGTGTACAAAATATCATTTTTTAGTTTTGAAAGCTCATAAATCATTAAGTAGGGTGGTAGGATTACCTATTTATAAAAGAACCCATTTTAAGAGTGGAAGGTGGGAATGAATCCCTTTTTAGAAAACAATAGTAAAAACATGATTTTAGTTGGAATCATACCACTAAGTGAGTATGAATGTACCAAAACCTATGCATGCCATCATTAATATCCAAATAATACAATCATGAGCGGTCAAGCCTCTATAGACTAAGGCCACGTCCTTTATAAGGATAGAACACTCATTTGGAGTCGAACTGATATCATAATCATGGTCTCGGGTGCAATAGTATATTACTAGGTAAAGGTTTATTATAATATAGGGAAAACCATTATTCAATTCACTAAGTCAAGTAATAAACCTTATACCAAAGGGTCCTTAGCATCTACTATAGTCAATATACTAGTAACCTAGGATAATAGGGTCCTATATCCATAACAAGTATTTCATCTTAAGGGTCGATTCACCTTTCTATCCCCAAACTCCTAATTTAGGCTAAGTCATGGTATTCTACCCATAATCATATCTTATCATCCCTCCTTACCTAGCTTGCAATATATATATATATATACACACACACATACTATCTCATGAAAAAGAATAGATCAAAGCCTACCCGATGTCGAACCGCAAATTCTTGAATCATCCACAAATCATTTGACTTTGCTCCACGATTTTGAAATACTGTCATGCTATAAAAATAGTAATCTACACATCATTAGGAGTAAAATGAGACCAATATTGCTATATAAAGGTTTGAATCGTAATTCGGGTCAAGAATGATCATGCGGAGCCTACAAATGAAATCCAAAATTGAATCTATCACAGGTCCCTTGAAGGACAAAGAATGTGTGCTCAAAAGTTGAGCACAAATGATGCATAAATTGGGGCCCAAATAATCCCCTAAGGTCTAGGAATTTAAGACCTAATTCTAAGAATTTATAATGAAATAGGATGGAAAGTGATGGAAAAACAATGGCAAATGACCAATAAGTATTACGCTAACTTACCTTAGCTTTAATGGATGATTTCAAATCTTTCCTTTCTTCAAGCTCTCTCAAAAATGGTGAAGAAAATAAGGGAAATTGGATGAAGAAGGGGAATTTAACAATCCCTAGGTGTCGTGAAAGCGTCCTGAGGGCTGATCGCTTAAGTGGTTAAATGATCACTTAAGATATCCCTCACAAAGATTTGGTCATTGGTTAAGTAGTCGAGTTTCGCTTAAGCGACTTCCGCTTTATCAATGAGACCATCACTTAAGCAGTTGGGCAGGGTCCAAGAGTTATCGCTAAAGTGACCCACTGGTCACTTAAGAGACCTCCACTTAAGAGACCACAGGTATGCTTAAGAGGTTGTTAAGTTCAAATAGACTTCGATTGGGTGTTCGAGATTCATTTAAAACCCCATTTATGCAAATAAACTATGCTATCATACTGAATTCAACACTCCAATATCAATGAAACCATCAACAATTCCATCTGAGATTATTTTGACTAAATGTGGGGCCGACACCTATAGTTTTATTTTCATAGAATTTGCCCAATAGCCTAAAATGAGTTTGAAAGCCTTAGGACCTGAATCATCAGTTTCTCTAGTCTAAAATCAATATTTCAGAGTTGATAGTTCTATCAGAGTTCTCATCTGAGGTCATTTACTAGGTGTTTTGGTGCAAGACTAATTTCTTAACAACGATAGCTCCAAAATAGATAAATGAGCCTAAAACCAAAAAGAATTTTCTGATAACTGAACCGACAATTCTAGCAAGTTATAAATGACATCTTGTCGTAGTGAGAAGGCTCAAAATATTAGAGATGCATGTAAATCAAGTAAATGACCTAGAGGTAAACTATAAAAACACTAAGGAAGTTCCTTATACATCAGTTATAGGAAGCCTCATGTGTGCGAGACAAATTTCTTAACAACGATAGCTCCAAAATAGATAAAGGAGCCTAAAACCAAAAAAATTGTCTGATAACTGAACCGACAATCCTAGCAAGTCATAAATGACACGTTACCGCAGTGGAATATCTCCAAATATTAGAGATGCATGTAAATCAAGTAAATAACCTAGAGGTTCATTATAAAAACACTAAGGTTGTTCCTTATGCAACAGTAGTGGGAAGCCTTATGTATATTGTGCACTATACTTGATATTTGCTTTAATGTAGGCATGGTTAGCAGATTTTAGCCTAACCCTAGAAGTGAACACCGAAAAACAGTTAAACATATAGTTAAGTATCTGATAAGAACTAGGGATTACATGCTAGTTTACCATTCGAATGAGTTGGTGCCTATAAGGTACACAGACTCAGATTTTCAGTATGACAAGGACTCTAAAAAGTCGACCTCTGAAAATGTGTTTTCTTTGGAAGGTGCAGTCGTTGTTTAGAGGGGCATCAAGAAAACTTATTTTGATGATTCCACCATGGAAGTCGAGTATTTAGCAGTCTCTATGGCAGCTAAGGAGGCAAAAGACTTGGCAGTTGTCAAGCGCCACTTACAATTTATTGTGACAATAGTAGTGCATTTTCAAATTCAAAGGAACCATGGAGCTATAATAAAGCAAAACACATTGAGCATAAATATCATTTCATTTGAGACATAGTGCAAAGAGGAGATGTGCTGGTTGCAAAGATTGTACAAAAGTTTTACCGTAGAAGCCTTTTGAAAGAAATATAGAAGAATTGGGTGTTAAAGGTGTGGTGCATGGTTGTGAGTCTAAGTGGGAATTGTTAGGATATACTATAAATCATGTGATTTGATATAGTATTATTTATTGAATGATTATTTATTTATTTATTTATTTATTAAATTTAATAAATTATTACATTAAATAGATCAATGTCATCTATGTGTCCTCAACTTATATAGTAGATGATTTGGTATATAGAGTTTAAGCTTATACACAGAAGAATAAATCATTAGTTCTTATAAGTTAAAGTTATAGTTCACAATTGTAGATGAAAATTTGGACAGACCATCAAAATGATTGTAGCAGGAGATTAGATATAATTTATCTTTACTACGAGAATAGTATAGTTCTAACTTCTCGTACTAGTGCATTTGTATGTATTGAACAGGATCGAGTAGAGATAGTTATTTTAAACTAGCAGATAAAAGTATATTCTCTAAACTATTAAATGTACTTATATTCTCAATCTTGACATAACTATTATGATCTGTATATATTATTTAACATTTAATTTTATTAAAAGGTGAGATTCTAAGATGTGTCAATATTCATGGTAGATTGGATGATAATAATATATATTGGTAAAATAATATGAAATTCATATCTCAGTATAGAGATTGATGATACGTCCTTTATGAGAAGCTTATAAGTTTTCATATGTAAACTTGTCCAGTGGATTTATGAGTTCAACATATGAAATAAGTTAAGCATTTCTCCTAAGAAAATTAATTATTATATTAAATTTGTCAGTAATTTAATTTATTGATCAGTATCTGTAATCTTAACATGGAAAATTTCACAAGTGTTTAATGAAAATTTTCAAAATAAAAATAGAGTGCAATTACGAATTTTAGTAGAATGATTTGTTATTTATCATGGTAAGAATAATTTAAAATAGTATTTTGAATTAATAGGGAGCCTTAGTAATTAATATCTTGGTCCCTACAGTGCTCATATTAAACTAGAACTCAAAATTCTATTTTCTATGGAAAAAGGAGAAATCATCGCCTTTTGCTTGTTCAAGTAGAAACTAGCGGTATTTTTTTCTTTTCTCCTTGGACTGTGAGAGTATCTCTATAAATAGGAATTTTCCTAGCCTAAAAATTGAGTTTTATTTTCAACACTTTCCCACTAAAGTATTGAGAGAGTTCGATTGTGAATTTGAGATCACTGTAGAAGACCACAGGTTCGAAAACGAATTCGCTTCAAGATATCTACGCACGCTTCAAGAGGTACACCTGGTTAATTATAAGCACCCCTTACATGAACTATGTATTTATGTTGATTGTCTATAATTCATGTAAGCAGTATGATTCTGGTAGGCTTCCACTGTGTACTATTTTCTAATAGTATAAATGCATATATTTCATATTTATACACATCTATATAATGTAAATATATTGTCTAGACATTATATAGCAATACAAACTAGATATTTGTCACAGACGATATTTTCTGATTTCTATTTTCTCGGGTTCAGGTTTCGGACTTCGACAATAGGCAAGGCTTCTATTGATTTACAGATGAAGTACTTTACAGTGCATTCACATAAATAAAAGACAAATTTATACTTTCATCTGGTAGACAAGGTTTCCATTTGTTTAAGTGTACATCACTACCAAATATAGCCTAGGTTTTAAATTTTTATCAAATATGACCCAATATGTATAGAATCAAATTTTACTTTTGATCTGGTAGTCCATTTACTCAGCCTCACGTTCTTAGCATTATAAGCACAGTAAACTCTCATTTTTTTCCACTGTTCTTTTTTCTTCACCCACCTCCTCTCTTCACCTACAATAATAAATCTTCTCTTCAGTCATTATTGTCTTTTTTGAAAATTCACACTCCAAAATTGAGACAATCACAGATTCAATAATCTTTCAATTAAAATTTACTGAAGCACTCCCTAGTCAGTCTGCAATTTCCTTATTAAGCTGAACTCAGTTCATAAAATTGTATGAACTCTTCTTTCTTCCTTATGTTCTTCTTAGTTGTACACAGACTCTTAATTTCCCCTTCTCGTTCTCCAGATACTCAATTTCTACTGCTTCTTTTTTTCCTCATTTGTTATTCTCTACTAAATAGTAAAATAGTTTTTTGACTTTAAATTTGAAATTCATGCATATAACAAAATTTGTGTGTACTTGGAGTTATCCTTTTAGAATTTATATTGTATTTTTTTTGTTATTTACAACAAGAATTAACTTTTTTCTTTAACATTACAAAATTTATGAACTGTAACTGGTTCTTCAATTTTTCATGCATATTGAACAAGATGTATATTTGGAGTTTTCTCTTTATCGAGTTTACTGCATTTTACTGCATTCACCTATTGCGGAGATTGGTAGAGCAATATAGAGAAAGAAAGACGGATCTTCACATGGTGTTTATTGACTTAGAAAAGACGGATGACAAGGTCCCTAGGGAAGTTCTTTGGAGATGCTTGGAGGCGAGGGGGTTCCTGTGGTGTACATTAGAGCCATTAAGGATATGTATGAGGGGGCGAAGACTCGAGTAAGGACGGTGGGAGGAGATTCTGAGCACTTCCCGGTCTTGACAGGGTTGCATCAGGGATCAACTCTTAGTCCGTTCTTATTTGCCGTGGTGATGGATGTGTTGACGCGAAATATACAAGGTCAGGTGCCTTGGTGTATGCTTTTTGCGGATGATGTAGTTTTGATTGATGAGTCGCGGCAAGGTGTTAATGATAAGCTGGAGATTTGGAGACAAACTCTAGAGTCTAAAGGTTTCAGATTGAGTAGGACCAAGACGGATTATTTGGAGTGCAAGTTTAGTGACTCGAGGCAAGAGGAGGAGGTGATAGTGAAGTTGGACTCTCAGGCAGTTTGCAAGAGGGATAGTTTTAAGTATCTTAGGTCTACGATCCAGGAAAATGGAGATATTGATGAGGATGTCTCGCACCGTATTGGGGCAGGTTGGATGAAATGGACGCTCGCTTCGGGGATTTTATGCGATAAGAAGTTGTCTCCCAAGCTTAAAGGCAAATTCTATAGAGTTGCAGTCCGACCGGCTATGTTGCATGGAGCGGAGTGTTGGCCAGTTAAGACTCCAATATCCAAAAGTTGAAGGTAGCAGAAATGAGGATATTGCGTTGGATGTGTGGTCTTACAAGAGCTGACAGGGTTAGGAATGAGATTATTCGAGAGAAGGTGGGAGTGGTATCGGTGGAGGAAAAAAAATGCGAAGTGAGGTTGAGATGGTTTGGTCATATGATGAGGAGGGGAACGGATGCCCCAGTTCGTAGGAGTGAGAAACTAGCTTCAGATAGTTTCAAGCGGGGTAGGGGTAGACCGAAGAAATACTGGAGAAAAGTGATTAGACGTGACATGGAGCAGTTACATCTCACCGAGGACATGACCCTGGATAGGAAGGTTTGGAGGAAAAATACTAAGATATAGGGATAAGGTGGGGGGATGAACCGTAGTCCGTAGTTAGGAGGGTTTTGGTGTCTTTTGTTTGGTAATGTAAATTATTTTTGTGGATGTTGTATCTATGTTAGTTTTATCATGTTTCATGCTTTGAATATTTTTGTATATTGTCTTGTGTCTTAAGCCGGGGGTCTATCGAAAACAGTCTCTCTACTTCTTTAGAGGTAGTGATATGAACTGCGTACATTCTACCCTCCCTAGACCTCACTAGGTGGGAATATACTGGGTTTGCTGTTGTTGTTGTTGTTAGATTATCTTAATTAGTTGGGTTTTCTCTTCACTCTTAATAACCAAAAAAAAAGTTTTTAAAAAAGTGTCTAGTGGATAGAAGATGTTTTCTAGTATAAATGTGCTTATTTAATATTTATATAAATTTATAATGTAGATATATTATTTAAATATTACATATACATATGTATAATTATATATAGTTATAGAGTAAACTATAGTATGATTGTATATACACAAGATTATACATCATTATAAAGTAATATACAAAGTTATATAAAGTGTATAATGTTGTATACTAAACGTGTAAATATTGTTATATATTAAGATAGATTGAACTTTCTCCTAATTCTCATTCTTGAAAATCTACGTTTTTTCAAACCCAAAAAACATATGGAATTCTAGGATTCCTCCTGAAGGCAAAGACTTATTTGTCCATCAGTAATAGAAATTACATTAGTAGGAATATAAACCGAAACATCTCCGAATTGAGTTTCAACTATTGATAATGCGGTCATACTTTTTACACCTAAACTAAAACTTAATTTAGCAGCTCTTTTCAAAAGGCGTGAATGCAAATAAAAACATCTCCTAGATAAGCTTCGCGATCAGGGAAGGATACACGTTACACTATGATTTTGAATCAAAAGAGAGATTTCAAGAAATGACAGATCTATTCACTCTATCAATAACCGATCCGAAGTTGGTGTGTTGGCACCTAATTTTTGCCCCCCACGACTAAATTTAGTTTTGAGTTTCTTTGATTTAAAATAAAATTACAACATTTATTTTATCCATATTTATTTTATCCATATAATCAAACTTTTTTCAAAATATTTATCTAGGTAATTTTGTCATTTTGAGTAACGATTATATATTTTCACATTTACGAAATTGTATAATTTTGTTACTTAAATAATTATTACGAGAAATTAAATTTTAATCAAAGTCTATATTGAAAATTGATTGAAATGGGCAAGGTCTTGGTTTAATTATAATTTGTTGTCAAAAATAAATTATTTGAAAAAATATTTGTTTGATTTTATTAAACCAAGATGCTCCGAATTAAACTGGTTGATGATTCATATCGGAATTTATTTTAATTTTAGTCAATTTATTGAATTTGATCATAATTGAAATCAATTTTGCCAATTGCATCCTATAAGATTTAAATTTAAATAAAATTGACTGAAATTATAACTTAAGGCGATTTTTTAAATAATCTAGTCTTAAACCGCTATTCCTAATGACCAATCCAATTATTAGTTATATACCAAATCAGTCTAAACCCTCCGACCCGCTCCGGCCCAACATCAATAACCCTTCTCTCCATTAATAAAACAACGTACAACGCCTATCACCAACAGCAAAACAACGAACAACATCAGCAACCATTAACGGCAAACAACTCCAGCGAATAACGTCGACAACAGCCAGCAACCCATCCAACAACATACTCGGCTACCCGTATCCGACCAAACCGCACCAAAACCCAATGATAACAACTCGAAAAGTCAAATCTCAATTTCGGAATTCAAATTTTGTACTGAAATAGTACAATTCCAACTCAACAAACCTTATCCTATTTTCAAATTCCAAAATTCCACATTGGATATCCATTCCCCAAAGCCTCAATTTCGTTCCTATAAATACCCCCACAATTTATCGGTGAAAGGGGAGTCATTTTGTGAGGCAAGAACCCCATTGTAAGGGATTTTTCCATTAGTAAGGGTTTTCAAAGCCAAAATGTCCTATAAGACTCCCTGAGCTTGAATTTTTGCAAAGGAAACTCAAGGATTTTTGCAAAGGAAACTCAAAGCTCTCCGACGGTGGTGAATCGATTCCAATCAAAGCTCGTCGTCCTGGTTCGTTGCCCTGAAAAAGGAAAATACACCTGTTTTATATTTAGTTATTTTTTTTTCTTATTTTTCTTTTATGAATAGTGATTTCGTTGTTATCATAGTAATGGTGGGATTGTTCGTTGTAGACGCTTTGAAAGCCATAGGTTGATGTGATGACATTGTGGATAACGTTTTGAGATGATATTCTTGTTGTTCATGATCTCACGATTCTCGTTCAGTCCCCTAAAGTCACTGTTTCGGCTTTCTCGAATTTTTTTAGCGGCGATCTTTAATTTTCTTTATTCCCTACATCTTTAATCTTTTTTTAGCATTAATATTACCCAATTTGTTTGATGTGTGTTTACTGTTTTGATTCTGATTTTTATTGTTTATATAGATTCTGCTCTTAATGTCTATTTTTGATGGATCAGTTCATAGGTTAAAGCGTGTTGTGAACTAGTGTTAGGATGGTTAAGGCTGCAATTGTGTTTTTTTTTTTCAGTTTGTTCTCTTAGATTCATCACCTTATATCAAAGTTATTCCTCTAAAGTAGGCTGACGTTTATCGATCAAGAGATATCATTTACTCCTTTCCTTTTTCGTAATTAAAAGTTGTCTGTGAGGTTAAAACCTGTTAATATGTGCTTCATGTTTGAGTGTGTTTGAGTTTTTATTGTCGAGTGCTCTATTGCTAAAGCAAGGTTTCTTTTTGAGTAGACCTGCAAAACTATTTCCTTCTATACCAAAATTGCTATAATCTTTTAAAAGAGTTGTCAGTCTATGTCACAACATTGGCTTGGTTGTCACTATGTTTTAGCCCCATGCTATCTATCTCTTTTTTTAGACATATAAAATTGTGATCCACATCTTCTGTTATCTCATTTTCATTTGGCTTGAATAGAACTAGTTGTCACTTTTGAGAATTCTTGATGTAGTAGGAAAAAGAATTTAGTTCAGAATATACAAAAAATCACGAACTCATGCTTTTGTTTTATGTCCGAATATATGTGATAGTTGTCATTTGAGAATCATGTTCACTGGTTTAGTTTTTATTTTTGCATACCTCCCTCCCTTATGCTATTATTTTGATGTATGTTATGAGTTTAGTAACGTATACTAATCTTTATCATTCTTTATTGTGCATGAACTGTCCGAGTCCTATTGGGACTTCCCTATATTTCTATGGGATCAAGTCCCATTCCTTCGAGTTAAGCCTCCTACAAGTTCCAAATGGACTAATACATGAAGAAACGGGATTGTTATACACAAATATACAGCAGTATACAGCAGTGAATGAAGAAAAGGAATGAAGACATCCATTTTATACACTGATATACTGTGTTGTATACAAAAATGCAGCAGAAACAAGGCTGACATACAGTCAATATACAGCTGATATACAGCTGAAAAGGGGTCTGAAAGGCCTTAAAAATGGACCAAACGGGCTGGCCAAATTTAAAAATGGGCTAAAAAAGGGGCCCAAATTTCAACTTTTCTCCCTATATTTCCTTGTATTGATTTGTTTATATATTTAATTTAATCTAGATGAATCCTTGGAAAATAAATTATATTAAAATTTATTCATTTATGTTGGTTATTTAATATTCTTAATTTTTAATTCGCTCTATTAGGCAAACTTAAGCTCATAGAATAATTTGGGATTTTTTCATATCCTTTCATAGTTATTAAGTAGCTTAAATCCATTTAAGAAGTTGGGTTAATCATTTAGCCCAAAGTCTTAATTCGGATAAAAGTGCTAAAAGTTAGAATTATTTTGAGACTTTGATGTTTAGTTCATTTTATCACTTAGAATAAATTAAATGAATTAGTATCAAATATTAAATGAATTAGTATCAAATACTATTGTTTTGAAATAACCTTTTTAAAAAAAAAAATCAAGATTTTTAATAAGATTTTTTCATATAACTTAAAAACTTTTTCAAAATTAGCCAAATAAGTTTAATCCGTCGGGAATCACACTTAGTGAATTTTTGAAAGTGCCTAACACCTTCTTTTGAATTTATTTGAACCCTTACCTAGATTCTGGTTATTTTTAAAATGTTTTTCTTTCAAAATTATCTTTTTAAATGATTTCTTAATTTTTTTAAAATTAAGTGGCGACTCTAAATTATTTTCAAAATAAAATCAATAAACCTTTCTTTTATTTTTTTGCCATGAAGTTATGGTACGTTTTTTACTAGTTTCGAAAACAGATCGTAACATGGTGTATCATAAGTGATTTGACTTTTCTATTGATTCCTATGGATTGGATCAAAACAATTCTTGAATGAGACCAGGGATGAATTGAAAAAGAAATCTTTATTGGTTCTAACTCCTATTTTTTATGAAGAGAATGAATCGTTTTCTCAAAGGATTTGAAAAAAAATAGGTCCGGATCTCCTGCGTGAATGATTTGGAAGATCCAAAATAAAAAATAGTGGTATTTGCTAGCAACAATATAATGGAGGCAGTTACTCAATATAGATTGATCTGAAATCTCATTCAAATATAATATAGTACCTATGGATTCATAAGAAATGTAGCTTCAGAATTGATTTTCCTTGATACCTAACATAATGAATGAAAGGATCCTTGAATAGCCATAAGGTAACCTGAAAATCCTTAGAAAAAACTTCTGCAAGACGTTTTATTTTTTCATATAAATATATTCATTCTAGAAGGGCTCCACAAGATGTTGATCGCAAATGAAAAGATTAATTTCGCAAAAAAAATAAAAGTGGATTCACATTCATATAGAAAAAAATTATATAAAAAGATGAATCTATTTGAAACTAAAGTCAGAAGAGAGAGAGAAAATCAAAGCAAAGAAGGCATGTAATAATTTTAGGTTATTATATTGTACTGTAATATTTGGGCCATTATTTTGCAATATATGTTATCTCTAATCAACAAACTTTCTAAGCAATTGGAAAAGAGGGAATTGTCTCCAGGCTGATTTTTATATCACTATTTCACTACTAAATAACTAAAAGCATATTCAATAGCTTTCAACTACTCACATTCAATTCAAGCTTTAAGATTTCTTTAAATTAAATCATACCATGAAGTACATAATGAATCAAGAAACAACTTGTTTATTTGTATTGCACTTCTATTCTTGCTAATATTTCTTTAGGTAACTTACATAAATCCCAAATTTTTAATGGGTTGTAACACTTTTTACCATAATTTTATTAAGTTACAAGCTATCTTGAATTTTTTTTTGTGATACATATCTTTAGCCTTGATATATGCATTGTGATACATTTGTAACTAAATGATTACTTAAATAAGGAAGCAACTGATTTTTAATTATTACGGGGAGTAAATCACGCACAATCATGACATAAATATACCTGGTTTCAGATGTATCATAATGATACGTCTGGTAAAATTATTCAATGTCCCATCCAAAATTTAATCTCACACAAAATTAAATAGTTTACATATGTCAAACATATGTTGAATGTATCAAACATTTATAAATGAATCAAAAATGTGAATCACTATCAAAAAGTATTTGTCATATGTATCACCAGTATTCTGACAACAAATGTATCACTTATATTTATCACCAATATATTGACAGCAAATGTATCACTCATATGTATCATTATTTATAGTACGAAAATATATCGAGAAATTAACAATATTTTATGTGTATCAAATGCATTGATAAAAAATAGTTGTATCAACACCGAATTCGATATCTAATTCTACGAACCATTGCAGTGATCATTGTCATTGCCATGATTTCATCAAAAACTATGAGATTTTTTAGCTTCCATAGTATGAAGATTCTTCAAAAGAATATGAATATTTGTCAACATGAAGCACACGGTAATGCTCTCAAAATCTTAAGGGAAAAAAAGATTAATAGAGATGGAGAAAAATTGAATAAATTGTAAATTGCAAATGATAAGACCTAATGAAAATTTTTTAATTTGATTTTTTTAGATATTTAAGAGAGTCTCTCTCATTATTTACTCTCCTAAATAAATGTGAATCTGTTACTTTCTTATTTAATTTGTATCAAGAGGAAAAGAAGAAATATGGGATATTATGAATATTTTAAAAGATAAGGGATTTTATGTATTTATACCTCTTAAATTTATGATTTTGCATATTTATCCTATTTCTTTTTAATGAAGTATGGACATCGTGTATATATAAGTATTTTTTTATAAGTTAAATTAAAAAGAAAATTTTTAAGGACTAAAATAAATTAATCAAAAATCGATAATAAATATCTTATTGATTTGATTATGAATTTAGTATGTTTACGAACCGATCGCTGTGCACCCCTAACAACTAATATGTCATGTCATCTTTTAAAGGATAAAAATATAGATCAGTATTTCCTATCGGGGGTTCTTGTTTATAAATATGGATAGAATGGTTTGGAAAACGTAGATGTCCTTTTTGGCCAATCATTATACAATGATATACGAATAAAGTACGGAATCAAAAACTAAACTATGATACAAAATCAAAAGGTTAAGATAGATAGACACAATGGATGAATAAATAGAAAACTAAGGGTGTATCAAATTTCTAAACCTCTATTCAATGTCAAACAAAGCACCTAATCTCCTACGTAGGAAATTGAATTTCCGAGCAACCCATGTTTCTAAACGAAAAATCAACACAAGCGATTCCACGCTTGCCACAAGCTAATCCAAGCTTGTCTCACACTTTCACAAGTGTTTACATTCATTAATCATCAATAACTACCTACTAAATGAAAGAAAAGTCTCATTTATAGTCTAGGCTAAGTTATTACATCACATGGGCCCAAAAGTGACCCATTTAGGAAAAAATAAACATAAAAGCCCATTAAGCACATGCTTGAGCATTTGTAGAGCATATGGAGCGCATCCCAAGGGTATAGTGGACTGTTTTAACCCGTTCTAGTGGATCTAGAGCGGGTTGGGTGCACCTCTAAAGCAGATGGGGCGCATTTCCTCTTTTGGGGCTTTCTAACCCCGTTTTGTCTTCCCTTGGCCTCTCTAACATCACTTGAGCCTCCTTGATCATCATAATCATCCAATGGACACCTTTTGATAGCCTTCAAGAAGTCATCAAGTGTCACTTGATCCGTAAGCATCCTCTCTAGCAACCCATAGGTTATTTAGATTATACCATCCTCTCCTTCTTAAAGAAGATTCATTCTCGAATCTACAACCTTTAAACACAAGGAAAGAAAACACAACCAATATTTCCTCGTGGCATAAGGATTAAAATCAAAACATCCATGCCAAGGAGGTACACATTTGACATACAACCAACGATTTTTTGTTATCAGTAAAATGAATTCATGATGCACTACAAAAAGGTGTTGGCTATAAGAAGCCTTATGAAACAAGGAAACTACCAAGGTAGTAAGACACAAGTGTTTCATTATTTCACCATAAGACCATATCCAAGAACTCCTACCTATATCTAAAATAAATCCAACATCAACATGGATGTCATCAAATGCAAAGAGGTATTAAAGAAAGGTATGAAGAAAATGAGTCCCATCCAAGATGTTTCCATACTTAAGAGTAGCAAGATACTCAAGAAATTTAGTAACCAACACACTAAAAGTTGGAATAACCAAGGAATGAGTCAATTCATTAGGATGCATATCACCCTTCCTTCCAAGACAACTCATGTTCACACAAAATGCATATTCAACACAAACATGGTCATCATCATAAACAAAAATATAGAAAAGAAAAGAGTTAAAGGAAACCATTCTCATCAAAATTACCCTCAAACATGAGTTCGCAGTAAGATGAGACAAGACATTTGAAGCACATTACATCTTTTCTCTTCAAAAAACTTAGTGTACGCATTTTTTTCTTTGTGTTAAAAGACATTAGATAAAATTGGAATGATACAAAGAAAATAGCATGACCCTACACAAGGATGACACATACAAAGAAAATTAATACAATCTTTTAATGCATCGTACAATAGCAACTTCCCTCAAGAAGTGCATTCACCAATGGAATTATGCTATTAGAGGAATTAGAGAATCTATGATAAACCGATTCAATCCAAGACAAAGGGTATACCCAAGAAGTTGGGTGACATCTTTTCATGGCACTTAGCATGCTCCTAAGAGTCCTTACTATTAATTCAACTTGTCCAACCACATAAGTGTGACAAGAATTAGGAAACCAAAGTTATACATCAAGTACACACCAAGGATTCTTCTTAAGGCAATAAATAGATTGGGCATTAAAATTGTAAGGCCCACAAATTCAAGCACCAAAGGCAAACACCATAAAAAAAATTATGAAGACACTAATACTCTTATTGTGTAACATGATATTAATAAATTTCAAGAGTCTATTCAATATAAGAAAAATATCATTATATCTCCAAGGATCACTAGGAATAGGAGGGGGTAGGTACATACCATGGAAGCAACACCTTGAATTTGTTCTCTTGTCCTCCATAGGTGCTTTACAAGGACCTTTCCTTCCATGCATTAACTTTGACCAATAGGCTTGATCATTTTGCCTCTTTGTATGAATTACTTTGGTAGGTAACTCCTTCCTTCGATCCATGGGGTTAGGTGTTTTACTCCTTGTCATAAAGTACCCATCAACCCACAGGAGTTTGATTAGGTTCCTCCTTTAAGTCAAGCCTTTATCAACCTTGGAGTCCTTAAATAAGAACTTATCTAGGCCTTCAAACTTATGCTCATGAGAGGTCTTCTTTAAGTCCTCCTTTGCAAGAATTAGTTCATAAACTTGTAAGACAGAAGTATTAGTACCAGGGAAAATGCTAGTTCTATGGTTAGCATGTAATAAAGGCTTAGGTTTGACAAGTTCTACAACTTAGTGTTCCATGTTTCCCTCATTCAATTCAACCCTTGGATCACACAACTCTCCTTTTTGAGCCAAGTTATTCTCCCCATTCTTAACTTTCTCTTCCCCTTCATCCTCAACTTGATTAGGTTGACCTTGGTTTAGTGGAGTTTGGGATAGTTTAGGGAAGGTATTCTGAGTATGTCCATTCAAGGAAGCTTGAAAGTTTGGTGGATAGGGAAGGGTGGAGTTAGGGAATTTTAGATGATCTATCATGTTATATATCCTCCCACCAAGTGAATTTATCTTAGCATCCATGGAATTAATTTTACGGTTGATAGTTTCAAGGGCCGCTAAAATAGCACTTGTCGAGTGGTTATCCATGGTTGCGAAGTTTCTCCTTCCATAACCATTGTACCTAACAAAGAAATCCTAAAAAAAAAAAACAAGTTAAAGTTAAGAAATCAACCTCACAAGATATCAAAGTTCACACCTTTAGTTTATCTCTCAATAAGCATCGCAACCGTTGATAAGTCGTTTATACTCCAATGAGAATTCTTGGTACCAATTGTGGCTTGAGGTCGAAATAGATTCTTATTTGAAAAACTCAAGTAAAAATTATGTACGGACTTGAATCAAGAACTAACAATGAATTGAAAAAAGAGAAAAGCTAGAAAGAAATAGGACGATGAAAGAAAAGGACTCAAGAACTAATCAATCAACTTAGTAGATGAATTACTAGCTGATGAGTAGTTTAAGAATCAAAATAAGATATTAGGAATCAAGAAATTGAATCAAAAAAATCAAACCTTGAGCAAAATGAGTAATTGAAGTGTTGAATTGAGTTTGGAGGCTTGAAATTTGTGTTTGGGCCTTGATTTTCATTGGGAGGAGGTGATCTGCGTATGCCAGCTTTCTCTAGCAGGTGTGGCATATTTACAAGGCAACTTGGACGCAGCTTAGAGGGTCAACTACTATTTTGAGGTGCAGCAGCACCTTGGGCGCACCTCAAGGGCACTTCAAAGGCAAATCAGCCAAAAAAAACAGCTTGCATTGTACCACTTGTACTTCCAAATAGTCCCCAATTTTGTCCTCTCTTTGGAATATTCTTTTGGATCTTCAAAAGATGCTTTGTACCAACACTTTTGTACACTTTTTCTTTACTCTTTTTAGGATCAAGCAACCAATTATAGCTGAAAATTCTTCTTGAAGACAACAATTTCTTCAAGAACACCAAAATTTTCAACTTTTGCTCCAGAGCTCGGAATGAGTTGATATCTTGAACGTAAGCACTTTTCAACGTGCTAAACTTATACCCAATGTCATTTTTCCCAAATTCTCAGTCAATTTTTCCAGATTTTCGTTCCTCTTTACTTTCTTCAAGTTAAAGCTCTCAACAATGGTATCTCACTCAATTTGACTCCGATTTGGCTCAAATTTAAAACCTAGACTCCTATAGTGTTAGAGAACACAAATCTAACACTAGAAATACAAGAAAAATACAAAATCAAATACTTAAATTTTGACCTAGGACTAAAAACATGAAAAGTACTTTTTTGGAATTTTCGATTTTGAAACTTCTTTTTTTATAGATTTTCAAGATAACAAACTCAAGATTGACTTTGCAGGAACGAAATCAAGCTCGGCTCTAATACCAAATGATATACAAACAAAGTACCGAATCAAAAACTAAACTACGATACGAAATTAAAAGGTAAAGATAGATAGAGAACAAATAATAGATAGACACAATGGATGAATGAATAACAAACTAAGGGTGTATCAAACCCCTAACCCTCTATTCAATGTCAAACAAAGAACCTAATCTCCAACATAGAACTCAAGGGAATTGAATTCCCGAGTAACCCACGTTTCTAAACGAAAAATTAACACAAGCAACTTCACATTTTTCATAAGCTAATCCAAGCTTATCTCACACTTTCACAAGTGTTTACATTCATTAATCATCAATAACTACCTATTAAATGAAAGAGAAGTCTTATTTATAGTCTAGGCTAAGTTATTACATCATATGGGCCCAAAGTGACCCATTTAAGAAAGACTAAACATAAAAGCCCATTAAGCACATGCTTGAGAATTTGTAGAGCACATGGGGCGCACCCCAAGGGTATAATGGGCTATTTTGACTCGCTCTAGCGGCACTAGAGCGGGTTGGGCGCACCTCCAAAGCAGATGGGGCGCATTTCCTCTTCTGGGGGCTTTCTAGCCCCATCACTTGAGCCTCTTTGATCATCATAATCATCCAATGGACGCCTTTTAATAACCGTCAAGAAGTCATCAAGTGTCACTTGACCCGTAAGCTTGACCCGTAAGCATCCTCTCTAGCAACCCGCAGGTTATTCATATTGTATCATACAAAAAGGTTTTTTTAAGTTTTTAATTACTATTTTTTAAATAGTTTTGTGCCTGTTTGAGATTGCTTATTTCTAAAAAGCACTTATTTTAAGGAAAAGATTTTTTTCTTTAAAAGAAGGTTGTTTGGTAAACTTGCAAAAGTGCTTTTAAAAAGAAACAAAAGCAGTTTTTCTACTTCTGGGAAGAAGCAGAAAAATTTTGCTTTTCAAAAAAGCAGAAGCGAAAAATTATTTTTTTTCATGACAAAAATATCTCTATCACACACACATATCCCTTATATTAATTAATCAACAAACCTTATAAGTTTGATTAAAGTTTGATTTTAAAATTTTATACTTCATATTTACATCAATCTTTATTTTATTTTATGATTGTCTATTATTATTTTATTTTCACTTATTTTCTTCAAATAAATTTAAAAATACTATTGATGATGACGATCGGGGAATGTATAAATTTTTATTTTTTGTCATTACTGATAACAAATGACAGATGAATTACGTTACAAGATTGTATTTTGACAGCACTTGTAAAAAAAAATTGAATATTTAATTTTAAATAAATAATTCATGAAAAGTGACATATTTGTTATCATGTAGTGTACATATACGAGTACGATGATTGCTTATTTTTAGTAAATTTTGGCATAGTAAAAATGTATACAAAAAAAAAGATAACAAATATTTGCTCTCCTACGGTCAATGTCATCTTTTAAATTTGACACTCAAGTTCATCTTGTTACAATTACTATAGCTATATATAATTTCATACGGCAATGCTCTACTACTAATAAAGACCTTAACTATTACGCTAACGAAGACATCATCACAAAGATCGAAGAAGGAGATGAGCCTTCTGGTATACCTTAAGAAATACCAGACAGATCTTCTACTAGTATGGAGACATTGCCTGATAAAATTTGGAATGAAACCATTGAGAATTTTTGTGGTGTATGAAGGACTAATTATTTTTATCGTTAATCTTTTCATAGAGTGATTTAATTTATGGAATATTTTTTATAGTTATTTTGTTTGATGTTTTTAAGTAATATTTAAATTATTTAAGTAATATATCATTATTTAATTTTTAATGTATTTATGTATATAAATATTAATTAAAAAATTTAAAGTATGTATTTTTTAATTAAAAATATTATAATAGACATTTAAAATAAATTTTCTCTTTAAATTGATTTTAGTAGTAAAAATCTATTGATACATGTCCTTTTTAGTCATTTGTCTCAAAAAAATACTTCTTGAAAAAAATTATCCAAACACAATTTGTTTATCAAAATCACTTTTCAAATGAATTTACTAAATACAGATTATTTTTTTTCAAAAGCACTTTTCTTGAAAAGCTATTTTCTAAAAGTGTTTCTCAAATAAACAGTTTGTAACAACAATTCCAAACGGGCTCTTACTTTAATATTTTAGTGTGACAAAGTATAATTTATCAAAAAACAACTATACATATGAAAAAATAACTATATTTTCAATTTTATATTATTGCCCACAAGGGCATGGTTGAGTGGTTGGGAGGTGGTCTTTCATGTGGAAGACCTGAGATCGAATTCAACCTTCGTCTGCCTCTTTGTCATCCAGTGTGGTTATAAATCATTCACCCGAAGGACAGAGCTGTGGCAGAAATTACAGATTTTTGGGGTTCCAAAAAAAATTATTTTATTTAATTAAAATGTCCATCATGGCATGGAATCCCACGCATTGGCGCCAACTTCTTTTGTAACTCTAAAAATGTCTACTTAGTACTACTAAACAACGTAGGAGACGTTTTAAGATTTTTGACATAAATAAGGAAAAAACTGTCGCATAAACCTGCTCTTTCAGAATTTGTTCCGCAACACAAATTACTTCCTCAAAATACTTTCCTCAACAATCAATATCCCCCCCCCCCCCACACACACACAAAAAAAAAACCCTAGTTCTTGATTGGTAATATTTTTTTACAGCATGAGTACTCAACTTATCAAGGAAGAAATTATTGACGTCGAGGATATTGATCATCAGAACAAAGCTATGATTTGTGTAAGTAACGGAGGAAGTAATTTTTCGCGTTCTTTTTATGATGATAGTGATAATGATGACGATGATGTAGAAGGGAGTCCATTGAAGAAGATGAAAGTTGAAATGGTTTTACCAGTGGGATTTCTTGATCCACTGCAGCCTGAAGAGCGCGTGGTGTGGAACCGGTCTCTTGGTGAAGTTGTAAGGAATAATGAATTGGTAGTGGCTTCTGAAAAAGTGATTGCTTCATCTACTAAGCAGTTTTGGAAGGCTGGTGATTATGAAGGCATTGATGGTGGTTATGCTGCTGGTCATGCAGGTAATGTTTGAATATTCTTTGCTAATTTACAATAACTACATAAAATAGTAGGCAATCAACGCCAATCAACGTACAAAAACAGAAGAAATCAAAGGACAACAACTACAAGAGTACTAATACTAATACGGAAGCAAAAGAATTCAAGCTGTATATATACAGTTTCTTTTAGCTATCTGTATAAGAGTAATCTTTCAACCAGTCATTGAATAAAGGTGGCTCCGCCACACATGTTCTCCTTGCCTGTTTTCACAATCCCATGCATTATTTCAACTTCAAACTTGAAGTAGAGAATTTGTCGTCTAATTGAAACTGATGGATGCCAATTAAAGACGTTATATTGGTAAAGTTTGAAACTTTGCATTGATAAAAACTCTTGCATGAAGTATTGTAAGCCTTTCCCTATTTCCTTCTTCCTTGTTATTCAATTTGTTAGGTTTGAATTTGCAGTAAAGGAAACAACTTTTGGACACTAACAAGAAAGTTATCACAGGAAAATGAACCCGAAATCATAACTCTGTGTTACTGACATAATCTTATTCAAACAAAAATTGTAACAGCCTATTGTAGATAAACCAAAAGCATGCACTAAAAATCCATATATTACTTTCGGACTTGTAGAACTATTGATAGATTAAAACATATATAGTAACAAAAAGCAATTACAATCTACAGTGTCATATAATTGAATCTAATTGATGTCCAACTTGAAGTCATTGCACGATGTAGCTATGTAGCCACATGAATGAATTGAATTTGAGATGAAATTTAGAGTGTAGCGGATGAGTTTGACAGATTATTAGTAGCACATTCCCCCTCGTGATGCTACTTATTGTATTAAACCAAATTCAGGGAGAACTAAAATCACATGAAAGAAAGTTGTCTCAATAATCTCTTAAAATCCATGTAAATGTAGCGAGAAATAGGGCACACAGAAAGAAAATGATTTGTATATGTGACACCAATTAGTTGGGATTCAGTTTTACTCATATATTGGAGCCTTTAATTCCTGTTAACAATTTATATGTCAGTAGAAAATATTGATAGCTTCTAGTACTTCTGTTTTTATATTGCATAATATTGGATTGAAATGAGCTTAAATGGAACGACACGATTAGCTGAGATTTGTATAAAGCTAAATACAACTTGCTTGGGATTGAGGTGCATTTGTTATTGTTGAAAACTCTTATACTATATATATCAATGTTGAATAAGTATATTCTTTGATACCACTCGTATGTAATTTGTTTATTGGTTTTTAAGGTTTAGACGTCAACTTGAAGTTCTTTTCTTGGCGAAACAAGTTTGATTGTAAAAGAGAGAAAGTAGCCTTGAATTGCTAAAGGTGAGGTCGAGAGCATAAAATATTTTTCATAGTTTTAGGATAATTCAGAAGTAGAGATCTAGATAAAGCTTAATAAGTTAAGAAATGTGTTTGATTCAAAGTTGAGGGCTCGATGAGCTAAATGAGATAAAGATGCTAGAGTGGATTGATAATGTGAAGAGTTGAGTGAGAGAAGAAACTCAGCTGAACACTGAACTATCTTCAGTACCATGTAAAAGAATTTTAGCATCCTACTCAAAACAATAAGACAATAGGTGGAGTAACATGTATAAACTCTTTAATATGCCGTATTTTGTGATAAAATACTCATTCTCCTAAATGGGATTTACGTTAACACATTGTCACAAATGCTTACGTATGAGGGTGAGAATTGCTTTGTCAAAGGTTAGCTCTGATATCTTGTAAAGAATATAAACATCAGTACTAAAACCTTTACACATGAGTAGAGTAACTCAGACAACTATAAAGGGCAGTCCGGTGCACTAAAACTACCATTATGCGCGGTGTCCGGGGAAGGGCCCCACCACAAGGGTGTATCGTACGCAGCCTTACCTTGCATTTCTGCCAGAGGCTGTTTCCAAGGCTTGAACCCGTGACCTCCTGGTCACATGGCAGCAACTTTACCAGTTACTCCAAGGCTCCCCTTCAACTATAAACCCTTTGAAAATTCTTACATAACCAAAGTGAGACACATATACTCTCTAATCTCTAACAATTGAATTGTTGACTACTTGGTTACTGTTATTAATTACCAATTTCTTATCACGAAAAAAGAAAAGAAGAGCACCCTTCATTTACTTTGATTTCATTGATATGTGCAGATGGCATGGATCATGTGAGAGTTCACCCAAGATTCTTGCATTCAAATGCTACCAGTCATAAATGGGCCTTGGGAGGTAAAGTTTGTTGGAAAGCTTGATCTGTTTTCTTATTTTCTGGTACCTCAACTCCATTTCTCCCAGATATATATTAGTGGAAGATTTCTCTTTGTTGATGTTTTTGTGATCACGTTCTCTGCACCAGCTTTTGCTGAGCTTCTGGACAATGCTGTGGACGAGGTACACGTCCTGCAGTTTGTTGTTCCTTTATTTCCTTCTCTGTTCTCCTTCCTTCCACTACCTTAATCACTCCCTTCCTTTAAATATTTTTCTTTCAGGTTTGCAATGGAGCTTCCTATGTCAGTGTAGATGTGCTGGACAACATGAAAGAGAAGGGTAAAATGATATTAGTTGAAGGTATATTCAACCACTTTCCTTGCATAACATTTTTTGAGTCTTTGGTTTTCTGGATTCTTACAATTTCTTGTTCTAGAGACCATAGTTGTGGATCCGATACATGATCATCTGTCATGAAATCTCTGCTCGCTAGCTGATAGGCATATCTTTCTTGTCCAATTCTTGAGTTAATTCTTTCGCAAATTGGACTACAGATAATGGTGGTGGAATGACTCCTGACAAAATGCGCCAGTGCATGTCTCTTGGATATTCTGCAAAAAGTAAATTAGCAAATACTATTGGCCAATGTAAGTTTATATATGTTGCAACAACCAAACCATCTTTGTTCTTGGAGTGCAACTGTTTTTCAGTATGCAACAATGGCCTAATTATTTTGTAAATGTTTTGCAAGATGGAAATGGTTTCAAGACAAGTAGTATGAGACTCGGAGCAGATGTGATTGTATTCTCGCGTTGTCAGGGAAGGGACAGAATAAGGTACTTATATGGTGCTAGTAACTTTTACTTGCTAGTTTCTTATATTGTTCTCTTCCTAGTGATTGACTAGCATCACAATTATAGAAGTAATGTATTATTTTTATTTTGTGTAGCACAACACAAAGCGTTGGAATGTTGTCATATACATTTTTAAGGAGCACAGGAAAAGAAGATATCATTGTTCCTATGGTATGATGTCCTGGCTACTATGATGATCCTATTGTTGTAAAGAGGATCTGTATTTTGTAAACCATCATTTAGTTGTAAGAATGCCACATAAATTTTTTAGTATGGTCTTTGTATTTGGCAATGTGAAGATTGATTTTGTGAAGAGAGAAGAAACTTGGGAAATGTTGGTTCGATCTTCAGCTGATGATTGGAAAAGAAATTCAGACACGATAGTACAATGGTCTCCGTACGAAAGTGAAGACGATCTCTTCCAGCAGGTATTTCCTATTTGCTCGTCATTTAGTGTTGAAAGATGAAAATAGAGTGTAAATTCTCCATTGTCATAAAATTTACATTGCTTCCTTTCCCTAGTTATGTTCCTAACGTCATTCTTCTTCTTTGTTGTAGTTTGAAATATTGAATGATCAAGGAACACGAATTATCATATACAATCTCTGGGAGGATGAAAAAGGAGCCACCGAACTTGATTTTGACACCGATCCACAAGTATTCTTCTTTTCATGAATTGCATATGCCATTTCCTATCATCGGTTTCTTATCTGGACAATGCTTTCATATTCTTCAGGACATTCAAATCAAAGGTGTTAATCGAGATGAAAAGAAGATCGAGAAGGCAAAAATATATCCCAACTCCAGGCATTTTCTAACTTATCAACATTCTTTAAGGGTAAATATGATTAATATGTTATGCATTCCATTCTATTTGGTTGGATACTTTAACAAGTTGTAGGGAAAAGCATAACAAAATCGCCTAAAACTAAGTTTTATTTGTTTCTTGATCATTGTTCTCAGAGTTATGCTTCAATTTTGTACTTGAGGCTTGCTCCTGGATTTAGAATCATTTTGCGGGGGAAAGATGTTGAGCATCATAATTTGGTTGATGATATGATGGAATGCGAGG
Source organism: Capsicum pubescens (assembly GCA_030864215.1). NCBI lineage: Eukaryota > Viridiplantae > Streptophyta > Magnoliopsida > Solanales > Solanaceae > Capsicum > Capsicum pubescens. The sequence goes on from CM061538.1 coordinate 104,742,410, forward strand.
AGATTACATACAGACCACAACCCATTGGTGATGAAGCGTCCAAGGATCCAAATGTAACCGCTTTATTTTCTTCTAAAGTTTCAAGTTTGAGTTTAGATATTTTAGAAGTATTTTTGACACTTTTGGCTGTTCTAACAATTACTGATTTTCTAATAATAGGCGGTCGCTCTGGTAACTATTGGTTTTGTGAAGGATGCAGAACATCACATTGATATTCAAGGTTTCAACGTTTATCACAAGAACCGGCTAATTAAGGTTAGCTTTCCCTTAACGCATCGTAATATTTGATTTAATACTTGTGTAGGTAAAATTTCAGTATCACGGGCTGTAATAGTCCTTGATAAATCCACTATTTATATATGTCAGGGGAGTTATCATATGTAGTTCTTTCAGTCAGTAGAATTCTGATCTAAGTGACAAATTTTATCGTTCTTGACATTTACCTTTATGAAATGCTTCAGCCTGTCACAGTGTATCTGTACTAGTATTCAGTTTTAAGAATCATCCACAAGTGTAGGTCTGGATAAAAACATAATATTTCATAGGCCATAACCACCACACTATTGTTGTCAGAACAGATAAATTCCTCGAGAGTCCCACAGGTGCAAATCTTGGTCTGATATTAGCATCTGAAGTTACCATCTTCTGCATAATCAATGCGTTTAAGTTTAGTTAATATGTGGAGTATTCTTTTTGATTTCTCTGCTTAGCTTCTGATGTATTCCTTTTTGGTCAGCCTTTTTGGAGGGTGTGGAATGCTGCTGGAAGTGATGGCCGTGGCGCAATAGGTACAGTGTTTCATTGATATGATGTCTTATTTGGGCTTTTGATTGATGTTTTTTTCACTTTCTGCTTTCTTTGTGGATACAGGTGTCTTGGAAGCCAATTTTGTTAAACCAGCTCATGATAAACAGGGTTTTGAGCGCACGATTGTGCTTGCTAGACTCGAGGCACGTTTACAAGCTATGCAGAAGAAGTATTGGTATGCAACTGATTCCCTCTTCAACATTATAATTTTGCTTCATTTACAAAGTTTTTCATAGAGGATATTTCTTTTACAGGTCTGAAAATTGCCAAAAAATTGGTTATGCTAAGCGTCGCAATATAAAGAATAGAGTCTCTCTTGAGAAAGAAGCAAATACCCCAGCTAAACACAAGTCCTGTTTGTGGTCTTCCCCCAATGTCCATACAACTGGTCATGACAAATCCAAATCGAGATCAACTGGAGGAGAATACAAGATGGGACAAGTTCATTCTTCGATACAAGCAACAAATCAGACAATGTGGAGAGAATTATCATCAAGCAGGCAAACTGGTCAAGTTCCAACAAATTTGGTTGTGAAGGTAATACAAATACACCATTGTACAACTAGTTCATTACCTAACAATTCTTTTTCTTTTCCATACTAAACTCCTTTTCTCTTATGCATTCATTATCGACTACTCCCAGATCATGCCATTCTTTTTAAAGTTTGTTGGATGAATTGCTTCGTAATGGATGATCAATTGACCAGTAAAATTGGTCGACGGTCACTAGGATTTCCAATCTCTAAATTTCGCTCCTCATTTTTGTTGTGAACAGAGGGAAGATACTGAGTCCAACTTGAGGGAAGAGAATCACAGTACTAAGAATAGGTCAGTGAATACTCATTTTAACAATTGATGATTGATTAAAAAATAAAAGCTCATGTGGATCGTCATATGTTTTCTTCCCGCAGATTACAACAGGCTTTACGTGATTTGCAGTATGAAAAAGACAAGAATAAGAATTTAGAAGGCCAAGTAAGTGATGATTGATATTATATGTCTTTCGCCCTCACATCACACTGTTTTTAACTGTCTAATTGTGCATACTATCAGCTTAAGGCAGCACAAAGTTTGATAGCAGACTTGAACAACAATCACGACAATTTAGCTAACATGATTTTTGAAGAAAGAAGACGATGGGATAAGGAAGTAGAGAATTTGACTAGCAAATTAAAGGTAAAGTTGTTATGTTTTTGCTCTTACTACTTTGTCACTCCCCTTTTGCTTTTCCTCTCAGCTTTATGCATGCTATGTGACTTTCCCTACTTTGGAGGGGAGCTTGGCGTAACTGGTAAAGCTGCTACCATCTGACCAAGAGGTTACGCGTTCAAACCATGAAAACAACCTCTTGTAGAAATGCAGGGTACGGCTGTGTGTATAATAGACCCTTATGGTCCGGTCCTTTCCTGAATCCTCCTGCATAGCGGGAACTTTTGTGCACCTGGTTGCCCTTTTTATGTCTCTCCTTACTTCATTTTCTTTTTGCCTTTTTCTGGTTAGGATTCTTCTGATACCAACGAAGAGCTGCACAACAAAGTGAGGCAGTTAGAAAATACGATAGCCTTTACAAGTGTCAAGCGGGAACGCAAACATTGAGGTAAAAAAAACAATGAGAAATGACAAACTGTGTAGCTCAAGAAAAATTGCACAGGATGCTCTCATATGCAAATAGTGGGAAAAAGTGATTTACAAATTAGCAAGATCTTAAATTGTGAGTTTATTCTGTATTGTAATCCGTCATGTTATCTTAATTGCTCGCGTAATCTGTCATAGCAATAGTTATTACCTCCCTGATTAATTTTAGATGTCATGCTTACTAAAAATAATTGATCCAAAATAGACAAGTACTCCTTCGTCAACTTTTACTTGTCCAATCTCATTTTAAAAAAAAAAAAAAAATTGTATCACGACTTTTTAATGTACCAACTGATAATCTAGTAGCATATTAGGTACAGGGCCGGCTGAAGCATCAATCAATTAAAGTTGGTATAAACCACATAAATCCCTTCTACAGTGAAAGTATTTACATATAATCCCGTTAGCTTTCTCTCTCCCTAATTTATAAAATATACTTATACATTAGGTAGGCCTTTATACATTGATGCAAGGTAAAGGTGTCAATCGGGCTGGGTCAAACCGGCCCATATACAAGGCCCGTTCTGGTTTGACCCGGCCCGGTCAACCCTGGGCTGTAGGATTCCAGGTCCCGGGCTGGGCCAATTATTTTTGGGCCCGGTTAACTGGCCCAATTTGTTTTTTTAATTAAAAATTAAATTTTGACCATTGGGCCAATATAGTCATTGGGCCCAACGGCTATATGGCCGTTTGGACCCAAAAAAGGCTATTTGGCCCTTTACATTAAAAAAAATAATTAATTTAAATATTTTTTAAAATTCAAAAAAAATCCTATAAATACCCTACAATTTCAAATCATTTTCACACAATTTTCATTTTCTCAAATCTCATTCTCTATCAAATCTCAATTCTCAAATATTCTATATATTTCCTAAAGGGTTCAATTTAATTTTTTAATTTTGCGATTATAAAGTACGAGTGGAAGTTTTTAAAGTCTCAACTTTAGGATACTTCCAAAATTTGGTATTGTCTTTCCATCTCTTACTTTTAATTTTTAATTAGTGTATTAATTGTTGAATATTTAATTTTATTATATTTGTCTATTTTGAATTTTTTTTGTTTGATTTATATTATGGATAAATTAAGAAACCTCACCAGTAAAGTGTCAAAAAAATTATCCCGAAAATGGTAGTGGTAGTAAAAAGCAAATTACTGGCGGTAGAGGTAGTTCAAGTAGTAGATATACCTGTGTGCCTCCGGTATCGCTTAGTCAACCTTTTGAGGAAGAAGTAGGTGTAGGTGATCACGATATGGATTAAGTAGAAGCTCAGAAAAATTATGGTATAGAAGAAGAAAATAAAATAGATGCGGTTGATTTAGATAAAAATGATGAAAATATTGGTGAGACACCCGCACTAGAAAATGCTAACGTTAGATCTGAATTGGTTAATCGCCCTCCTCGTCCTCCCCGTGCCCCAAGAGCTCGTAGAACAACTAGTATTGCATGATAATTTTTTACACGTATTGGAAATACTGAGGTGCAATGCAATATTTATCAACAAGTATATAAGCATAAAAGTGGAGGCAAGCAAGGGGGTACGGGTACGTTAATGAGATATATAAATGATTATCACAAAAAAGAGTTATTGATTGCAAAAGGTGGTGAGGCTGTTGGTGGGCCAACACAAACTAGAATGGACCCAGCAACAGGTTAGATAATTAAGAATTATAATAAATATAGGGACTGGGAAGAAATAGCAAAAATGGTAGTTGTGGGTTGTTTGCCTTTCAGTTTTCCTTCTTCGGATGCGTTTATTCATTATATTCAAGCAATTTATAGTCCAATGTTTAATGGTATTCCTAGAAGTACTTGTCGGACCGATATTTTTAGACTTCATTCACAATATGTTTTTTATTTATCTACATGATTAAAAAATATTCAATGTAGAATAGCTCTAACTTCTGATCTTGGTCGTGCTGTTAATAAAAATCATTATTTAACCATTACTTGTCACTGGATAGATAGTAATTATGTTATGCAAAATTGTATTCTTGCTTTTTTGTATGATGAAGATCGTAGACATACTGGAGAATTTATTGTTGATTCGATTAGTAAAGTTGTAGAATTTTATGGTATTGAAAAAAAAATCTTATGTATTATTTTTGATAATGCTTCTAACAATAAAATTGCTATTACAAAGTTAAAAGCTAAGCTCTCTCCGCCGTTACCTAAAATATTTTATGTTAAGTGTGTTTGTCATATATATAATTTAATTGTAAGAGATGGTCTTAAGTTTTTTAGGCTTTATATTGAAAAAATCTGACTTGTTGTTGGCTTTATTCAAGGAAATAATCGAAGAAAAAAAAATAGAGAATTTAAAGTTAAATGTCAAGAAAATGGACTTAGACCAATATTGATGCTTAAAGAATGTGATACTAGATGGAATGCTACATATGATTATTTAAAAACTTGTCATGCTTATAGAGTTCCTATTACACTAACTTTTAACCAACATTGTGGTTCATTTGCTGATTCGATTGAATGTATGCTACATGATTCTGATTGGGCTGTAATTGATGATCTTGTTAAGTTTTTTGAAATTTTTTATATAGCTACGGTTGAATTTTTTTGTGCTTATCATCCCACTGTTTGTAATATTTTAGCATATATAGCCAATATTTCTGTTATGCTCAAAAAATATAAGAATAAATAAGGTTACAAAGAAGCTGTTGGTGCTATGTTTGCAAAATTTAAAAAATATTTTTTTTTCGATTCCCCCTATTTACTTAGTTGATGCTATACTAAATTCATGTATGAAATATACTACTATGTGTCACTTTAGTACTCTTATTTATTCTAACTTAGAGATAAATACTAAAAATGCTTTTGATGATGAAGAACCAGAACAACCAGATTTGTATACGGCTATGAGTGATGCGAACATTTACATAGATAAATTATATAACCATTATGCTGATTTACTTGATTTAGTTGTACCGACAAATATCACTCCAACTGTCGCTCCTCATCCTCCCGAGGATCCATCATCTTCTAAAAGGCTGACACATAGTGGTTTTCCTGATTACTTTTATGATTTAAATGTTTGGAATAGTTTTGAGGACGGAACTTACACAACAGCTTCTCGGAAAGAGTTTAAGTATTATCTTTGAACGTCGATAGAGGATCGTAGACGACGGATCAATGCATTGGATTGGTGGAAGAATAATGAAACATAATATCCTGTGCTTTCAAGATTAGCTAGAGATATATTGAATGTTCCAATGTCAACCGTTGCATCGGAGAGCTCTTTTAGTCAGGGACGACAACAACTTGGAGACAACCGACACTCATTGAGAAGCAATGCTATGAATGTTCTAGTTTGCCTTAGAGATTGGATTAGAGCGGAACGAAGAAATCAAAGAATGAAGGTGGAGCTGAAAGATGAACAGAATCTTGAAGAATTATGACTTTAAGGGAGAACTCGGCACAATCAAGTCCAATGCATGGTTTTGCCTCCATTGATTTTGACTATTCTATGCAAGTTCTCGTTAATGTTAACATGGATGAGTTGGGGAAAATGATGAAAACTTTGTAGATTTTTCATTCATGTACATTATAAATTTTGAATTATTTTGCATTTTGCAATCAATAAAATATAACATTCATTCACTCCTTACTTTGTAATTTTTTCCATTTAATGATTTAAATTGAATTTCTAGTTTAAATTAAATACTTAATTTTAATATATTACTAATTTACTATCAACTATTATTAATTTATTATATTAAGTTGCATATTTTTAAAGTAGTATATCTATTGAATGGTACGTATATATGTGTATATACTTTCTATAGACTCTAAAGTAGTATATATTTAACGTATACATGCGTATATGTTTTATAAATTAGTATATATCTTGTAGTATATGTACATGTTTTAAAGTAGTATATATATTGAATGGTACGTATATATGTGTATATATTTTTTATAAACTTTAAAGTAATATATATTTAACGTATACATGTGTATATGTTTTATAAATTAGTATATATATAGTGTTTATATGTTGTATGTATATTTTTTAAAGTAGTACATATATTTAATGGTACATACATATGTGTATATATTTTCTATAGACTCTAAAGTAGTATGCATTTAACGTATACATGTGTATATGTTTTATAAATTAGTATATAACTATATATATAGTGTGTGTATATATTGTTGTATATAAATTGTAGTATATGTTTTATTTAAAGTAGTACATATATATTGAATGGTACGTATATATGTGTATATATTTTCTATAGACTCTAAAGTAGTATATATTTAACGTATACATGAGTATATATTTTATGAATTAGTATATATATAGTGTTTATATGTTGTATGTATATTTTTTAAAGTAGTACATATATTGAATGGTACATATATATGTGTATATATTTTTTATAGACTCTAAAGTAGTATATATTTAATGTATACATGTGTATATGTTTTATAAATTAGTATATATATTGTAGTATATATCTTGTAGTATATGTTTTAAAGTAGTAAATATATTGAATGGTACGTATATATGTGTGTATATTTTTTATAGACTCTAAAATAGTATATATTTAATGTATACACGTGTATATGTTTTATAAATTAGTATATAACTATATATATAGTGTGTGTATATATGTATACATGTGTATATATTTTATAAATTTTTATATATATTGTAGTATATATCTTGTAGTATATGTTTTAAAGTAGTAAATATATTGAATGGTACGTATATATGTGTATATATTTTTTATAGACTCTAAAGTATTATATATTTAACGTATACACGTGTATATATTTTATAATTGGTATATAACTATATATATAGTGTGTGTATATATTATAGTATATATATTGTAGTATATGTTTTATTTAAAGTAGTACATACCTATTGAATGGTACGTATATATTTGTATATATTTTCTATAGACTCTAAAGTAGTATATATTTAACGTATTCATGTGTATATGTTTTATAAATTAGTATATCTATTGTAGTATATATCTTGTAGTATATGTTTTATTTAAAGTAGTATATATACTTAACTAACGTATAGTCGTATACACGATTACATGTGTAATTGTGTATATGTTTTTTAAATTCTAATGTAGTATATACTATATATATAGTGTATATATATCTTTTAATGTATTTAAAATGCATTTAGGTGGGTATATATAGTGTAGATTGGAGAAAAAAAAAATATTTTTTTTTTTGTTTTGACCGGGTTTAGGCGGGTTGGACCGGGTTAGGTGTAGTGGGCCGATCCCGGATTGTGGGCCCAAAATTGAATCGGCCTGTTAAACCTAGCCTGGAACCGAACCGACCCACAACCCATTTAATTGTGACGGACTAGTTTCGGGTTGACCCAGCCTGACCCTGTTAACAACTCTACTGCAATGTATATGATAAAATAGATTTGCCTATATTTATGGAAAAAGAAATCAGATATTATCTTTCTTTACCTTAATTAATGCAATTAATTACCTATCATTATGTGGTGTATGATTAAATATAGTAACTGAAATTTAAATTCAAAAAAATTCTTAAACATTCTATTAATTTTCTCATTTATAATATTTTATGTTTTTTATTCATTTTAATAGATAAAAAAGTCTTATTATTTCTTTCTTATACTATTTTTAGTAGTAATAAATTACATAAACAATTAAAACCTTTTTAAAAATTATGTAACAACAACATAAAATAATATAAAATCTAGTGGAAGTATTTGTTTTTCATTCTTTCTCCTTTACTTTGGTAGGAGTAATATTAATATGTATGGATTATTTTTGTTCACACTGATATGATCCATTAAGCTCCTAGAAAATTGATTTCCAAAGTATGTTTTGAGGAAAGAAATTATCTTTCATTCACGAAATCATATAAATTTATTATAAATAATTTAAAATCCATGAAAAAAATATCAGTTAACAAAATAGTTAAATGAGAATAGTATATATCCAAATACAGTTGATATATTCAGTTTTATTATTCAATATGTGATGTATTTATTGAATCAATGCGAATAATGGATAAGTTGGAATTTAAAAGATAACAACAGTTGCACATGTATGTGGGCACATTATACATTTAAAAAATAATCTGTAGTGATGTATAATGTCATACTATACATTTAAGTATTAACATTAAACATGTATATTTTTGTATCCTTATCAGAAGGTGTAACCTTATACAATATTAATACTTTTTAATTGTATAATACCAAATAATACATAAAATGCCTCTTAAATGTAATAAGAACTTCTTAATGTATAACATAATGAAATATATAGCAGAAGAATTATATTATACATTAGTCTTCAAAAAATAACTAATGTATAATGTCTGATATATTATAACTTATACATTAAAATATAATCTTCCAAAATGTATAATATCACACTATACATATAAAATATTCATCTTATACATTAATTATCTACAAGATTATAATAATTTTAAGGAAAATTGGTGTTATTGTAACATTACATTGGCTACATGATAATAAGGAAAAAGAATGATTCAATTTCCTTAATTACGTGAATTGAAAGTGTACATCTTCAATTTCAATTATAAAAGTGACGCAAATAGGAGGGGGGTGAGAGAGTGTTAATATTACATTATTTTGATTTTAGGCATAAATAAAGGAGCACATATATGGAGCAAAAATCAGTGCACTAAAATAGGAGCAAAATATGGTACTTTGATATGTATGAGGAGGATGACAGAGAAAGAGTGAATTTAAGGGATTTAAGTAATTACTTTGGGATTCTTATAATTTCTTTTCCAATATGGGATTTTATGTAATAAGGTAAAGTTATCTTGTGTATATATGTAATTTTTAGTTAAAGTTGTTTCTTTAGGCCCCCTAATTTCAGGAGCCCCAAACTTTCATAACATGTCTATATACTCCCTCCATCCCATAAATCATTTTATGTGTCGTCTTTTGACCCAACACGGAGTTTAAGAAATAAGTGATGACTTTGTAAAGTTTACAAAATTGTCCCTCTTAAAGTAGCTTTAATATTTACTTTTTAGTTGTCTTTTCTTATTAAGTGAGATCCAGTAAGGATAAAATGGGAATGATGTCATTAAATAGTTACCAAATAAAGAAAGGTGACATTCTTTTGGGAACGGACCAAAAAGGAAATGATGACACATAAAATAAGACAAAGGGAGAATTATTTTTTTAATCTCAATTTATGTGATAGTGTTTGAAATTCAAGAGTCGAACAAATTATTTTTTTTGTAATATATAAATTTTATTTAAAACTTTAATCATTCTATATATAAGCATACAATCAAAAGTTAAAAAGTGTGAATCTTGAAAAACAAAAAGTGTCACATCAATTGAGTCTGACGGAGTATTTTTAAGGGGAAAGGACAGAACGACACTTCAAATTAAACTATTTCCACGAAAATGATCATAAAATTTAAATTTCACTTTCTAGTCATTTCAATTTGTTGGCTTGTTCTATACCGTTTCTACACACTTTCTATATAGTTTTTATACATAGCTTATACATATAAATATTCTATACGAAATTCATATAGTTTGATGCACAATTTATACAATAGTTGTATTTTTTTTTACACATTTTATACAACAATTATATAATTTTTATACACTTTATATTTATTTTTTATATATATTTTATACATATACATATTTGATAGAACTATATAATTTCTATATATATATATATATATCTTATATAGATACATATTCTATATAATAATTATATCATTTTTATATAATTATATTTAATTATTATTTCTAAACAATAAAAAAAGCAGAATATTTTTTCAGTTAAAAAATTTATAGGAAAAGAAAACTAAAATATTCTTAAAAGGGTCGAATGACCGAAGTTGAAAACTGTATCAGTATTGTATATGGACTGTATCTGAACTACGTGGGCCAAAATGACCCAAATTAGGAAATAGTTATAAAGTGAAAATAGTATACCTGACTGACTACTTTTTGGAAAGGAAAAAAATACATAAAGTAGCATAGTTAAGTATTAAATTATAAAAAATAGCAACACTTCTATCAAATTACATTTTGTAGCATATGTATTTGTATGTATTTGTATTTTTGTAGCAACAGTTTGCAAAAATATAAAATACATATCATCACAAGGTCATTAAAAATCATATGTATTTATATTTTTGTAGCAACAATTTAGAAAAATACAAAATACAACTTGCTATATTATGTAATTATGAAACTGTTGCTATGAAACTCATAATTAAAGGGATAAGTATGTTATTTCTGAATTTTGCCCTTTTGGAAAGATATCAAACTTGGGCTATTTATTTTAAAAAGTATTATAGAGTGTCCCTTTCCCTACTGTTATTTAGTGAAATTTATGTAATCCCCAACCAGTTTACCCATATTTACATTTTATCCTGACTTTTTTCAAAATCTCATAAAATCTCAATTTTATTTATTTTCAGATACATGTTAGTGTAGTGAGATACAAGTTACTGATACATCTTAAAAATTAACTAATTAACTTAAATTAAGGAACGTAACTGTAACTATAGCATTAAATTAGCAATTAACTCATCCAATCATCCAATTAAGTAAAAAAAAACATAAAAAAAAAGGTATATTGTTGTTAATTCAAAAAAAATTGAATTTTCATCTTCCTAATCAATTTGTAGTTGCAAGTTTCTTCTATTTTTTTTGTGCGTGCTTTTATTTTTTTTATCAACTATTATTAATGAATATATCTGTGTTGTTACGTCATTTTGGTGTTTAGATTAATGATGTCACGTATGATGGCTATAAGAGTGATGGTATCATAGTAGGTGAATATGTTACGTACGAAAAATTAATGTCTATCATTGTTGCGGAACTTGAAATTGATGAAAGTAGGATTAAAATTTGTCAAAGTATGCAATTCATCATTGTTTCAATTTTAAAGTCAAACATTTTGTCAAACAAAAATATGTATCTCTTGTTGAATTAATTTATCCAAAAATATAAAGTTGTTTTCACGTTTAAGATAAAAATATGTATCTCACGTTTGATACATAATATTGAAGTTGAGATACATAATTTTGATTACTGAAATACATTCATTTCGGAACTATTTGGTAAAGATACATAATGCATTGGTTAAACCAAAAAGGAGATACATATTTTTCTGAATATGGTAAAGTTTAGATTTTTTTTTGTGTGTGTTATCAGATACATATTTTTTCTCAACATTAAAGTTCTTGTATAGCAATGTAACTTAATCAGCTGATACTTTGATTCATTCAGTTACTAGCCATTATTTTGTACAAGAATTTGAATGTTGTTTAACAAGAAAGCAAATGTTGTTAAATGATAACGGATAGAAAGCATAACATGTGTAACGGATGTAAAAATGGGAAGAGATACATAATTCAACATATGTAACAAATTTACAATTAACAAGAGATACATAATTCTGCTTAATTAACAAATTAAAAGTAACAAGAGAATAAAACTATGCATATGTAACATAATAAAAATAATAATAGATACATAATTATGCACTTGTAATAGACTAGAAAAAATAAGAGATACAAAATTATCCTTATGTAACAGACTCACGGTAAAAAGAGATACAAAAACACTGCACTTAACATTCGAGAGATACAAACTTATCCTTATGTAACAAGAGATACAAGAAAACTAAATAGATAATTTTGGAGCAGTTAACAAAATATACAAAAATTGACATATGTATCAGCCACAACGACCTAAGCTTTATACACACACACACATATATATAAAAGAGATGCATATAAAAAATATATACCAAAAGCAGGTTGATTAAACCCGGGCTGCCTTGACTGGGCATATCGCGAGAGGTCATCGAATAGTAGATGATTGTGGATCATGGTTGAGATGAAAATTAAAGATGAAGATGGAAAAAAATTGAACAATTCAAAAATTATTTAATATTTATGATTAAATATATAAAAAAGTTGAGATAATAATGGCAAGAAACCGCACCTTCAAAAGTGCCGTTGATGGAGGAGAAAATTGCTACTTCAATCTGGCAAAAATGGGGCTCTCTTAAGATGTATCTTTACCTTTTGGTTAAAATAGAAAAATAGGAATTCTTATAATATTTTCAAATTGAAGTGATTGTTAGTATTTTTGGTATCTTAAGTTGTGTTTTGATGAAATTTTTTCTTTAAATTATCCCACATTGTGTACCTTCTACAACATATAAATATGATCTAATAGTATATACACAACTTATATATATTAATTTGTTTTTGAAAAATCCAAGAATAGCATATTTTTTGCGAAATCATATGATATCGATGGCCTTAGGATTATAACAACTTTTTATATCGAAAAACTAAAAAAAAAAACTATAAGACATTATACACAGTATATGATTCTTTTTATTTTTTGAATAAAATCGTATAGCCTCTCATTGAAGTTTTGCTTTAGGCCACCATACGGATTGAGTCGACCCTAATTCGGCATGTCTTTTTCACAATTTTTTATAATTATTAATAAAAATAGTCACATAATTAGATTTTTTTCTAAGAAAATATTATGTAATCTGAAGGAAGTATGATAAGTGAATTAGCAAATACCAAAATAAAGAAATACAAGTGATTCATATTCTATAAATAACATGATTTAAAGTATGTAAATTATTTACAACTCGCGGAATGTCAAATAATATACATTCTTCATTCCATCATTTTTTTCATCAAAAGACAATTTGGATAATCTTTGAAGTTAAATTTATTTAGCTTAATTTAATTTTTTAAATAAAATTTAATAGTTCCAAAACTATATGAAAAGTACTAATCCCTCCGTTCCTAAGTAAGTGTTCCGTTTGCTTTTTATTTTATTTCTAAATAAGTGTTTTTAAGCTTTCAAGAATAAATTGGTCATGGTCTTTCAAATTTGTTGTCATTTAGATTAAATGTAATCAATGCCAACTTAAAAAGAGATAAATTAATTAGGGGTGAGTTGGTAAAGTTACTCCCTCTGTCTATTTTTAATTGTCCACTATATCAAAAATAGATGTCCAACAATATTTATATAATTTAAAAATCAATGGATAATCACCTATTTCTACCCATTTTATCTTTAGTTCTTAATTACAACTATTACCCAATACATTTTTCAAGGCACTAAAATAATTGAAAAAATTTCATAAATCAACAACTTAAGTTTCAAAACTAGTAAAAATTTCTTCACTTTTAAAAATTTATAAATATCCCAACATTTATAACTTTTACCTTTGTTTGAAAAAAGAAGTGAAGATGCATATTAAAACTCCCTTTTACCGTTCTTTACTTTACCAAATTTATCACAGCTTGCCTCCTCATTCCACGCCATATTTAGGGTTGTGGTTTCCATTAGTTTTTTTGATCGATTTCAAATTTGAATTAAGGTAAAAAAATTCCATAAAATCATATTCACTTTCTTATTATCATATTTTACAATTTCTATCAAAAGCAATTCTTTGATACTATTTTCTATAAAGTTTTTTTTTTTGGTTTTATTGTTCAATAAGTCTTTGATTTACGTTTTTTTAGTCTATATTGTTTGAATTTACATAATGAATAAAGTTTTGATACCATCTTTTAGTTTTGGAATCTCTCAATTAGACAATATCAATCAATATCAACAAGTTGTAAACTTTGTTCCTGGTATTTTTTAGCAAGATTCTGATGGTTTCAATGAAAATAGATTCAAGCACATAAACGATCCATCTGTGATGAAGAAATTGCGTGAAAAGCATGCAAAAAAGGTTGCAAAAAAGGATAAGAAAAAAGAAGTGGCCGTTTCTAAGATCTAACAGTTCTGGTGTTAAAGTTGATGCTAAAAGAAGAAGAGTTGAAAAAGTTGCTTCCAGATATGTGCTTCCAAAGGTATTTGAATGTTTAGATATGTGCAACATTATGCCGAGATACATATTTCTACTTACATGATACTTTTTCAAAATCTTGTATCTTTAGTGTTGTGTTTATGTATTTATCAGATATACTTTTTTTTTGTAAAACATCAGATACATTTTATATATTTTGTATCTATGGTTATGTTTAATGTAGGTGTATATATCTATGATATTTTTATACAATTTGTAGGTGTAATACATAAGGTGTAAAATAATAGATACATTTTATACAATTTGTATCTACAGTTATGTGTTAATGTTGGTGTATGTATCTATGAAAATTTTATACAATTTTATAGGTGTAAAACAACAGATACATTTTATATAGTTTTGTATCTATGATTTTGTGTTAATGCAGGTGTATGTATCTATGCAATTTTTATACAACATTGTAGGTGTAAAACATAGGTTTAATACAACAGATACATTTTATATAATTTGTATCTATATTTTTGTGTTAATATAGGTGTATGTATCTATTAAAGCCGTCTTAATACTGGTGTATGTATCTCTTATTATTTTCTTTGTTTGATATAATTTGTATCTATGATTATCGGTTACTAGAAAATATGTGTTTTTAATTCAATTAGTAATCACTATGCAAGGATTGTGGTGTTTTTGTAGCTGTGTTTGCCAAGTATCTGAGCGAGGGATTAGGCATACCATCTTCGAGTATTGATGCTCAATACCTTTGTTTGAGATATGCAACACTTTTGTGCAAGTATGAGTCTCTAAAGGCTGAGAGTGGATACTTTAGTGAGAATGATGATCCACCGAGATCAAGGAGAAACTTCATACCAACAACAAAAGACCGTATTTTGAATGTTGAGTAGTTGTTTTTTGTTGTAAATTAAAAGATTGGATGATGTTAGTAGATGCTTTAACTGTTGGTTAGTTTGGAATGTTTATAAAAACATATATTAGCTCTTTTGATTATAAACTAGTTTTGCTTTATCAGGGTTATTTACATATGACTATTGCAGTTTTTGATATATTATTATTTTGATATACGTTTTAGTTATATGCTACAAAAAAATGCTTTTATATATTTTTTTCTACATTACGTGAGATACATATTGGTTATTTTGTATCTCAAACAATTATTATGTATCTCTTTTAATAAATATATACAGATAAGCAATTCACATATTTATAGTACATAGGCTTTACACTGTGCACAATATATATTTAACAAGAGATACAATCTATTTAAGCTTGTATCTATTATTAATTTCGTAACATTGACTTGTGCAATCTATTAGCTTTTCCACCATGCATCGTTCATCTAACTCTTTTCATATGACTTTGTTAAATTAAAATAGTTATTATATTCACCATTTCTTAAGAAAGTACTTAAAATTCTTAATGTGTAAGTTTGTCAAACAGTATAAAAAAAATTAAAAGTCGTTCTATCTGGAAATTGATAATGAAAAAGTTTTTGTTTAAAAATATGGAATAAGAAACAAATTACCTGTTTATATGGGATTTTATTGATCCGTTATCATTATTAAAAGGGAAGCCCGGTGCACTAAAGCTATCGCTATGCGCGGTGTCCGAGGAAGGGCCCACCATAAGAGTGTATCGTACGCAACCTTACCTTGCATTTCTGTCAGAGGTTGTTTCCAAGGTTTGAACCCGTGACCTCCTGGTCACATGGCATCAACTTTAGTAGTTACTCCAAATTCTTAACCATTATTAGTTAGGTTAATTGCTACGTTAATGGAGATTTAGCCGTTACATCTCTTGATTTAAACAAATTAGTCTACTAACTACATATATCTGTAGGATGTATCTAACATTACCTAAATTGTCCAATATAATTTGACAGAAGGATATTGAGATAACATCCAAAAATAGTCTTTGCAAATAAGTCGATAACGACTTGTATTCTCTTATAATTGACAAGTTTTGGAGTAGCAAAACAACAAACTAACCCAATTGTAGCTTGAAGTTGCGTAAAAATCCGATCTTTTAACGGGCATGTGTCGACATCTTGAAAAAATCTAACTTTAAAGAGTTCAGTCTCCCGCCAACATGATGCTTTAAATATCCAAACACAATCCTCCGAACGATATCTTAGGACATAGCTGCAACAATGAAAACAAAACTTCAACATATTTTTCTTCACTTACTGGGGAAAAAATAATAGACACATAAATTGCATAAACGTATACAACATGTATCTATAACAATACTATTATGTATCTTTCGTATGTTGATATAGATTAAACTAAAACACAATGAGATACATAATAAACACAACTATAGAACCTCAGATACAATATTAGAAAAATGTATCATGTGCACAAAAATATGTATCTCAACCTTACAATAAATTTGTGTAAAACAATAATTATGTAATGTTAGATACATAATTCATTAAAGTAGAGATAATTAACAACAACTGATACGTTAAAGACAAACTATACCTTTTCTTGTCCGATCTTTTCGCATAGAAACTGAATAAATGCTCAACTGCATACCTTGACATAACTAAAATTAGAGTACACTTGTCCTTGTAGATTTGCCCAACCTTAACATCACTATGTTTGCAATGAGTAATATCTAGTTCCCCTTCATATCGAACAAAGAAAAAGAAGCAGAATAATTAGATTTATAACTGTAACACCCCGAGTCTGCTCCCCAGAATCCACACGGTGCTTACGACCCCGAAGGACCACAAGCTAACCCATGACTGGTACCTGCTGTGAGCATTGAATAATAATATTGTAATAATGAAGAACATAGGCTGAAATACCATAAGGTTCATAATCTAAATACTAATAATAATAACATCTAACAATAATATCTGAAAACTGAATACTGTTTGAACTAGTCTAGTCTGAAGAGCCTCTAACTGAACTGCCTGAAAGTGGAGTTGATGGGACAAGCCCTCAACTAACTCTGACTACTGAAATTCTGAAGCTACTGTAATATTGAAATAAAGTATATCCTCGACAGATGAGGACTCATTACTAAATCTGTTGCTGCTATCTGAATCTATCTAATCACGGTCGGGAACCTGAGCGTCCGAACATATGATATGAGACATCATAACGTAAAGAGAAAATATGCATTAGTACGTGAAATGTACTGGTATGCTAGATGCGGTAAGGCTGAATGCAGGGGTTTATATGCATGAACAATAACTGACTGAATGATATGGAATAACTGAGTAAGAGTACATGGATAACTGAAACTGCTGTAAAATACTGAGTATGCAATAATGTGCATATACGTGAATATTGTATCTGAGCTTTCACTGAAGCTGAGTACTTATTTTTGATACTGAGTAACTGAGACTGAAACTAAGATTGTGGGAGGTAGTCATCTAACCAACATGCCTCTTTCTGAATAAATTTGAAGTCCAATCTGTAACCCTAGATGGAAAGGTGTAAGTACCGTACCACGGGTAAGGACAAGCTGAAGAGTCACCCTCATCTAGTAGGTGCCCTAAATGAGAACGGTGGTACCCTCAACTGGCAGGTAAGACAACTCATCAACCCTCAACTGGCAGGTTGATATCTCAACCTACATTGGCTATGTAGTTCTAGAACTCAAGGACTTCTTATAAGGATCACACCCTCTACTGGCAGGTGAACCCCCATCCTTGGGTTCACTCGGTGCTGAATTCTACTCCCATCTGAATAATACTGATTACTAGACTGAGCTGAACTAGACTGATACTGAGTTTCACTGAGTTTTGTAACTGACTGAGTACTTACTATTTCAGGACATGACTAAAACTATTCTGTAACTACTGTAGATCTAGGTAAACATCTAGATTGTCGGGATTATATACCCCAGGACTCGATAGCATGAAAATAAAGCATAGCATGATCTTGAAAAGCATAGCAATGTCCACTTGTTCATAATTCATTCATAGAGACATTTATCAAACACTTGTAGGACATAAGCTTGTACATGATTGGGACTACATAATGACATGTCATGATTCCATTATTTACTTCATATAGGCATTTTAGCAAACACTTGTAGGGCATAGATTATTTCACATGATAATGATCAACACATGAACATCATGAATACAATACTCAATTGCAATTTCAAGGTTTTAGCATACAATTCACATGATTCATCACATAAACTATTTTAATTTCATGGAAACTTATAATTAACCATGAATTGAAACCCAATTACTATCCTGAACATGAATACAATCAATTTCAAGTATGGAATTCATAAATCTGAGATCTTATAAGTTTAAAAAGAGGTTCTTGGACTTCATGGATGAAAGTAACCCATGAATGAACACCTCACATACCTGGGAATATTAATTCTTGAAGGTTCTTGTAGGAATTCCTGTGTTTGTTCTTGATTTCTTGAAGCTCGGGTTTTTCCCTTTGAGAGAGAATATCTTAATCTTGAGAGAAAATGAGAAAATAATATTATAACTAGGTTAATTAGGGGTTAATCACGTGTTTAAGACTGACTTGGGTCATGGAAAAATACTCAATTACCCCTGGAAAAGATTTAAAAACTCATCACTGGATACCCGATTTTGGGCCTCACCGTGATACGGTGGCATCGCGGTGAGCCACTGGAATGTGGCTGACACTGTGTAAAAATGGACAAACGTGAAATGAACCCTTGACATGACGTGGCACCATCAAAGAGCCTCACTATAATTTGACAACTGGGAAAATAACTAATGGCGTGACGCGGTGGGATCGCGTTGCCATACTGGAAAATGACAATTATGAACTGGACCATTGGCGCGATGCGCCATTATCACGGAGCTTCACTGGAAACTGACGAATGCCATTTGGCTGGTCTCCGCGACGCGCTGATGTGCCAGATGGCACACTGCTTTACAAAAATGGCTCTAACTCTTCGCCCGGATATCGGATTTGGGCGAGTTTTATATCGTTGGAAAGCTGACTGAATTTCCCACGAAATGGTAAGTTCTAAACTGAAAAATCCTGAGTACTTTAATTGTTTTTATATGAATACTCATGTACTGAGAGTTAAATTAAGCTAGAAAAATACGGGATATTACAATATCTTTCCCTTGGGAACATTCGTCCTCGAATGAGTCTGATTAAGCTGAGAAGCACTGATAGACTAAGATTACACACTGAACATGCACAACTGAAACATAATTTTATGACTGAAATCACTGATAAGCTGAGTTTTCATACTGAACATGCATATCTGATGTATGAGTGCATGACTGAACTGATTTATGAATGCATGACTGTCATGAAGATGATATGCACTATAACTGAAGTTTGTACTGAATTTGAACATAGAACTGAGTAAATCTAAGGAAGAATGTTACCTCAAGATGAGTTTGAGTTTGCGGAGATGCGGTGAGGATACTTGGTCGGCATATCTTCTTTTGCTTCCCAAGTAGCTCCCTCAACAGACTGATTTCGCCAAAGAACCTTGACTAAGGGAACTTCTTTGTTCCTTAGTCTGTGAATCTGATGATCGAGGGTTTGGATTGGAACCTCTTTAAAAGAGAGATAATTCTGAATGTCTACACCCTCTAAGGGAGCTATGACTGTTGGGTCTCCAATGCATTTCTTTATCAGGGAGACGTGGAACACTGGGTGTACTGTAGCTAGATCTGAAGGCAACTCAAGCTCATAAGCTACCTTTCCAAAATGGTTGAGAATTCTGTAAGGACTGACATATCGGGGACTGAGTTTCCCCTTCTTGTTTAACCTCTTCACTCCCTTCATGGGAGAGATTTTCAAGAACACAAAATCACCGATCTCAAACTCAAGATCTTTTCTCCTCACATCTGCATACGATTTCTGTCGGCTCTGGGCTGCCCTAAGCCTTTCTCTAATCAACTGAACTTTCTCTAAGGAATCAGACACTAAGTCAGGCCCTACTACTGCGGCCTCACCGAACTCAATTAGAGATATACATCTCCTACCATAAAGATCCTCAAAAGGAGCTATCTGAATACTGGAATAATAGTTGTTATTAAATGCGAATTCAATCAAAGGCAAATGGTCATCCCTACTACCTTTAAAATCAACAATGTAGTCTCTTAACATATCTTCTAGAGTCTGAATGGTCCTTTCTGCTTGACCATCTGTTTGAGGGTGGAAGGATATACTGAGTTAAACTTAGGTACCAAGAACCTTTTGGAATACTTTCTAGAAGTGAGAGATAAACTGGGTACCTCTATCTGAGACAATGGATACTGGGACTCAGTGTAACTTGACCAACTCATATAGAGTTTGGCATAGTCCTCAACTGAATAGGAAGTATGAACTGGCAAAAAATGAGCGGATTTGGTCATCCTGTCTACGATATCCCAAATCAAATCATGATGATGACGAGTATGAGGAAAACCCGTCACAAAGTCCATTTTCACTTCTTCCTACTTCCATGTGGGAATATCAAACTCCTGCATGGACCCACTAGATGTATAGTGATCAATATTAACCTGCTGACACATAGAGCACTTAGCTACAAACTCTAAAATGTCTTACTTCATCCTACTCCACCAATAGATCTCCTGCAAATCGCGGTACATCTTAGTGGCCCCTGGATGAATCGAGTAACGTGAATCGTGCGCTTCTGCAAGAATTCATCGCCTTAAGTTATCTACACCTGGCACACATAAACGACCCTGGCAACACAACACATCATCTCCCCCTTGGGAGAAAACCTCTACTTTCTGTTCTCTGACTGACTCTTTCAACTTAACTAGACTGGGATCTCTGTCCTATTTTTCCTTCACTTTAAAAACTCAAGATAATTTTGAACTATTCTGCACCCACACACTTCCCTTTGCTGAATCGACTAAGTGGATACCTAGTCGGGAAAGTTGAGCTAACTACTTCTTACCACTCTCAACATGAGCACCATTACCCATAGACAACCTACTGAGAGCATCTGCCACTACATTCGCTTTGCTCGGGTGATACAGAACACTCATGACATAATCTTTCAACAACTCTAACCATCTTCTCTGACGCAAATTCAAATCTTTTTGAGAGAATACATACTGCAAGCATTTTTGATCTGTGAACACATCAACATGCACCTCATACAAATAATGCCTCTAAATCTTTAAGGCAAACACTACAGCTGCTAACTCAAGATCATTGGTAGGGTAATTCTTCTCATGGGGCTTAAGCTGTCTAGATCCATAAGCTATGACCTTACCTTTCTGCATGAGGACGTAACCCAAACCTACTCTGGATGTATCACAGTACACAACAGACCCAACTGAACCATTTGGTAATGTTAGAATTAGGGCTGTAGTGAGTCGAGTTTTCAACTCCTAAAAACTCTTCTCACATGAATCTTACCACTAAAATTTGACTTTTTTCTGAGTCAATCTGGACATGGGGGATGCAATAGATGAAAACCCTTTTACAAATCATCGATAATAGCCAGCTAAACCTAAGAAACTCTGGATATCTGATGGAGCAATGGGTCTAGGCCAGTTTCTCACCGCCTCGGTCTTTTGAGAATCAACTCTAATGCCATCACTATAAATAATATGACCAAGGAATGCTACTGACCTTAGCCAAAATTCACACTTACTGAATTTAGAGAACAACTGATGAGCTTTGAGAGTCTGAAGTATGATTCTGAGGTGATCTGTGTGTCATTCTCGCTACGAGAATAGACAAGAATGTCATTGATGAAGACTATAATGAACATGTCCAAGTACTGCTTGAACACGTGATTCATTAAGTCCATGAAGGCTGCTGGGGCATTTGTGAGACCAAAGGACATGACTAGAAACTCGAAGTGACCATACCAGGTTTGGAAAGCTATTTTTGGGATGTCACATTCTCTGACTCTGACTTGATGATAGCCTGATCTGAGGTCTATTTAAAGTAACCGGCACCCTGAAGTTGGTCAAATAAGTCATCGATTTTAAGAAGTGGATATTTATTTTTGACTGTAACTTTGTTCAACTGACGGAAGTCTATACACATTCTAAGAGAACCATCTTTCTTACGCACGAATAAAATTGGTGCACCTCATGGGGAAACACTGGGTCTGATGAACCCTTTGTCTAAAAGGTCCTTTAACTATTCTTTTAATTCTCTGAGTTCAGATGGAGCCATTTCGGAAGAATGGATATGGATTGAGTATCTGGAAGAAAGTCTATTCCGAAGTCGATTTCTCTTTCGAGAGGAACTCCAAGAAGATCTTCGAGAAATATATCTGAGAATTCATTTACTACTGGAACTGACTCACGACTAGAAGTCTCCAAACTAGAGTCTTTGACTCACATGAGATGATAAACACAACCTTTGAATATCATTTTCTCGCTCTAAGGTATGAAATCAACTGACCCTTAAATGTTGTAGTACTACCCCTCCATTCAAGGACTGGTTCATTTGGAAACTGAAAATGAACAATTTTGTTTTTACAATCAACTGAGACATAGAATGAATGGAACCAATCCATGCCGAGAATGATGTCGAAATCCGTCATCTCTAACTCTACTAAGTCTGCTGAAGTGACTTTCTGAGATATCATAATCGGATAGTTCCTGTATACCCTCCGAGCTATGATAGACTGACCCACTGGGGTAGATATTGAGAAAGGTTCTGTTAAGATTTCTAGTCTAACTTTGAAATTGGCTGCTATGTAAGGAGTTATAAAAGACAAAGAAACTCTTGGATCTAATAAGGCATAAACATATAAATGGAAGATCTATAACATACCATTGAACATATCAGGAGAACTTTTTTGATCTTGTCTGGACTAAAGTGCATAAAGCATGTTTAGGCGTTGCCCACTGGTGGTACTGGAAGTGGCACCCTGCTAATTCAGGTGAACGAACTGAGCTGAAGCACGACTGGTGCAGTAGCAAACTCTTCCCACTAAATGGGCTCTGCATTTGTGCCCCTGTTTACCTTCCACTACTTAAACCACGTATAAGATATATATTGTAGCTAATAGGTAGCTAACTCATCACTCTCACTAGATGTCACTCCCATGATATCTGTAACTTTTTGAACTTGATGAAGGAACTCCTATAGATCCTCTTCGGGCTTAGATCCTGAGAATAGGGGAGGATTCATTTGGGTGAAGTCCTGAATCCTAGCTGCAGCAGTATTGGCCATTGGGTTCGCCTGAACATCAGCTAACCATTCATTCTGAGAAGCTACAGAACTGGCTAGAGTGGTGAACGCAGCTCTGAATTCTGCATAAGAGACATGCTCATCCAGAGGATCTTCCTGAACAGTCTGAGGTGCTGGATGGGTTCCTATTCTTCTTTCGTTATTTTTCTTGGGAGGCATATTCTGTAAATAGAAGTAAGAAAAGGATTAAACTGAGATTTTAACTTGAGTTCATGCTCACTCGCACGACATAAATACTGAAAGAAGGGAAACCTTTCCTAAAAACACTCATAGCCTTTTGTCTATAATTGTGGAGCGCTACACACAAATGCACAAGACTCTACTAAACGTGGATTTTAGACTCCCTAGGACTCTGTTGAACCTTAGGCTCTAATACCAAATTTGTAATGCCCTGAGTTTGCACCTCGGATGTCACACGGTGCTTACGACCCAAAGGACCACAAGTTAACCCATGACCGGTACCTGCTGTAAGCACTGAATAATAATATTGTAATAATATGGAACATAGGTTAAAATGCCATAAGGTTCATAATCTGAATACTGATAATAATAACATCTGACAATAATATCTAAAAACTGAATATTGTCTGAACTAGTCTAGTCTGAAGAGCCTCTAATTAAACTGTCTGAAAGTGGAGTTGATGAAACAAGCCCCCAACTAACTCTGACTACTAAAAGACTGAAAGTACTGTAATGCTGAAATAAAGTATATCCTCAATAGATGAGGGTCTGCTACTAAATCTATTGCTGCTATCTGAATCTGTCTAAGCGCGATCGGGAACCTGAGCGTCTGAACCTATGATATGAGATATCATAATGCAAAAAAAAAGTATGCGTCAGTATGTGGAATGTACTGGTATGCTAGATGAGGTAAGGCTGAATGTAAGAATTTATATACATGAACAATAACTGACTAAATGATATGGAATAACTGAGTAAGAGTACATGGATAACTGAAACTGCTATAAAATACTAAGTACACAATAATGTGCATATACGTGAATACTGTATCTGAGCTTTCACCGAAGATGAGTACTGATTTCTTATATTGAGTAACTGATATCTGTAGTCATTGATAACTGAGTGATTGATACTGAGTAACTGTATCTGACAGTCCTGATTCTGTAAAACTGAATTAAGTTCTATACTGAGACTGTAGGAGTTAGTCATCTAACTGACATGCCCCTTTCTGAATAGATTTGGGGTCCAACCTGTTACATTGACTGGAAGGGTATCAGTACCGTGCCACAAGTAAAGACAAGTTGAAGAGTCACCCTCATCTGGCAGGTGCCCTGAATGAGAATGGTGGTACCCTCAATTGGTAGGTAAGATACCTCATCAACCCTCAACTGGCAGGTTGATGTCTCAACCTACACTGGCTATGAAGTTATGGAATGCAAGGACTGCTTCTAAGGATCACACCCTCTACTAGCAGGTGAGCCCCCATCCTTGGGTTCACTCGGTGCTGAATCCTACTCCCATCTGAATAACACTGATTACTATACTGAGCTGAACTAAACTGATACTGAGTTTCACTGAGTTCTGTAACTGATTGAGTACTTACTATTTTGGGACATGACTGAGACTATTCTGTAACTACTGTAGCTCTAGGTAGACAGCTAGATTCTCGGGTATTAGATACCCTCAGGACTTAATAGCATAAAAATAAAGCATAGCATGGTCTTGAAAAGCATAACAATGTCCACTTGTTCATAATTCATTCATAGAGATATTGGGAACACTTGTAGTGCATAAGCTTGTACATGATTGGGACTACATAATGACATGTCATGTTCCACTATTTACTTCACATAGGCATTTTAGCAAACACTTGTAGGGCATAGATTATTTCACATGATAATGGTCAACACATGAACATCATGAATACAATACTCAATTGCAATTTCAAGGGTTTAACATACAATTCACATAATTCATCACATAAACTATTTTAATTTCATGGAAACTTATAATTAATCATGAATTGAAACCCAATTACTATCATGAACATGAATACAATCAATTTCAAGCATGGAATTTATAAATCTGAGATTTTGTATGTTTAAAAGGGGGTTCTTGGATTTCATGAGTGAAAGGAACCCATGAATGAACACCTAAGATACCTGAGAATATTAATTCTTAAAGGTTTTTGGAGGAATTCCTGAGTTTGTTCTTGATTTCTTGAAGCTATGGTTTTGCCCTTTGAGAGAGAATGTTTTAATCTTGAGAGAAAGTGAGGAAATAATGCTATAACTAGATTAATTAGGTGTTAATCACGTGTTTAAGACTGACTTGGGTCATGAAAAAAATACTCAATTACCCCTGGGAAATATTTAAAAATTCGTCACTGGATGCTTGATTTTGGGTCTCACCGGATGCGGTTGTAATGCCCCGCAAAATCCTCTTCCATTCTGAGCCTTAGAGCGTATTTGGTAAAGTAAAAATCTGAGTCAAAATGTTTCAGAAATATCCTCCCAAGTATGAAATACTTTGAATCATGTGAGAATCTATTTGAGCATGAATTAAGATCATAGAGGTCCCCTAACTCATGGTCGAGTTGAAAACTTTCCTATCGTTCAAGTTTTAGTGACCGTCAAAATTTGGGTCAACTTCAATCAACCATTACTCCTTGTATATATCTAATTAGAGGACCTACTATATATCAAATGAAATCTCTTTGAATTATATTTCCAACGATACTAATTTCGTCAAAAACCAATATCGGAGCAAAGAGTTATGCCCATTTTACTTCAGTATATCAATCTGGAAAAGGGTGACGACGTTTCTGACGGCCTGTCACGTTTCTGACGACGTCGTCACATTTCTGACAACTTCATCAGCCTTAGGCAGAAAATCAAAAATTCGACCTTTTTTTACGATATTTCGTGATGGCCTATCACAGGTCTGACGGCCTGTCACGGATGTCGTCAGCTATTTTTTTCAGCAATTTAGAGACATTTTTGCAAGGATATTTTGGTCATTTTCCACCTTTTGTGAGCCTCTATAAATATGATAACCCTCATTCAAACCCTAAATTCATCATTTTTCTCTTCCAATTCTCTCAAGAATATCTATCTAGGGTTTTATCAAGAACCTTAATCCTAAAAAAAAATCATCCATAAATTCTTCAAGGTTTCTTCAAGAATTAAGTTCCTCATAGTGTGGGCTTCAAGGATTATTTATTACAACTGCGGATAGAGTTTCAAGTATTAGAATTCATCCAATTTCAAAGGTTAAGGTATGTAGACGTTGATTCTTGGGTCCTTTTCATCCAAGAAGCTCAAGAACCCTTTTTAAAACTAAAAGATTTTTATGTTTATGAGTTGTTAATAATTTGGATGAGTTGAAATTGGTGTTTAATGTGTTGTTGAGTTTTGATTTATGTGTGCCTACAAAATTTATGAGCTTTGACCCTAGTATGTGGAATTAATGTGATGTTTGTGATAGACCCTCTTGAAGTTATTTTTCCATGTGATGTGTTCATGACTTTTGGGTGTAGAAATGGTTGAATAAGTGAAGAATGTTCCCCATAGGTTTGATAAATATCTTAGGTGAAACATAAGAGCCATTATAGTATGTTGAATGTGAAACTCCAAATTGTGAGCTAGTACATGCATTCCTAGTGTTTGATAAAATGCCTTAGTGAGTGAAATATGCCAAGATAGCATGAAATCCCCAAGTAGGTATAAAATCGGTCATGTCTAGTGGTTGTTAAAAGACCCTAGTGAACAAGTCGAGATATGATGGTAGTAAATTCCCCGATTATGTGCTCTTTGATATATGTTAAGTTTTAATATATGTCAAGTGGTTAGTAAGTAAGTTGTGACATGATAGTATGAAGTTTCCCCAAGCCATGTGATACCCAAACAAGTGTCAAGACTGATATAGGTATAAAGTACTTGATGTAATACCTTCTTGAATGGGGTATAATCTAATAGGATATTTTCTCTATGCTAGTATATGTTGATGATTTCTAAATGCTTGAAGTGATTCTGTAGTAATTGTGGTGATGAATGGAGGTTTGCGATCCTTAAATGCTTGAGGTGATGTCTTAATGAACGCTTGTGATGATGCATGAATGATTGTGATAATACATGAATGATTGTGATGGTGAATGAATGATTATGCTTTACTTTTACGCTATCGAGTCCTGGGAGTATTTATACCCGACAATAGAGTTGTTGTCTAGAGCCCGTGTCAGTTTCTCGATAACTCCAGTCGAGCCATGATTCTCAGAACTCAGTGAACTATAGAACTCTGTATCTTCAGACAAGTGCAGAGCTTAAGAAAGCTCAGTAATCTCAGTTATCTCTGTAATCTCTGTATCGCTAGTAATCTAGCCTCAGTCCTATAATTAGCTCAGATTTAATAGTATTCAAGTGATTCAATTCTAATCTCAGAAGCGATTCGAGTAATCTATTCAAGCTCTGCATCGTCAGTCAGATCTTTTGAGAAACATGATTAGTATCAGATTCATTTCAGTTGTGTTCAGTCAAGATTTCAGTTCAGAGTCTTTCAGTTGGGAGTAAAAGCGAGCACCGAGCGAGGGAAGGGATGACGGCTCTCCCGTCAGAGAGGCCGAGTCGTTAGGAAAAATCCCTGAACTCCAGAAATGCGTAGCAAGTGCAGGATGCAGGAGTCTCCCGTCAGAGAGGTTTGACTATTATATTTCCTCAGGCCGACTTCCTGCGAGGGTCATCCCGTCAGAGAGGCTTGACCAGAGAGGTCTTGACCCGTGGCACGGTATTGACACCCTTCCAGCTGGGGTCACAGGTTGGACCCCACCTGTGGTAGGTTGGGGCATTTCGGTTAAGTAACTACTTCCCACAGTTGCAGTTTCAGTATCTATCTTCAGAAATCAGGACTGTCAAATACAGTCATCCATCTCTATAAAGAACTCAGATAGTTTTATTGATTCATGGACCATCCCGTCAGATAGGCTTGGTCTCATATAGAGATGCTTATTATCATATCTAGAGATCTCCCATCAGATAGGCTTGATCTCAGTCTCAGACCATGTTGAGTATTCTTATTATCATATCTAGAGATTTCCCGTCAGATAGGTTTGATCTCCATCTCAGATCCTTTATTATATTGAGTATTCTTGTTGTTAGATTCGGACATAATCATACTTCTTATCATTGATAATCGCTTCCAGAATAATCTGTAGCAAAGTTGATCTCTAATTCTGTCAGTCGAAAGTAGTAAGCTCAGAGTTCAGTCCTTGATGTAAGCACATCCAATCCTTAGTTATCAGTATCAGATCAGTCAATGATTTAGTATCTCAGTGTCAGCAGTAAGTTCAGTCTGCAGTAAAGTGGTATCCGAGTTTCAGTATCTAGAGTTGCGATGATTATGTTCATGTTCTGTGCATTCATGTATGTGTTCCCATGCGACATTTTCATGATTATTCAGTTTAGATATTGTGCATGCATGAACCTTTGCATTAGCCTACCCCATCTACATACTCAGTACATTCTTGTACTGACGTATTTGCGCTATGGTGTTTTATTTGACACCATAGGTTCAGAGGCACAGGATCCAGCGTATCCTCAGCAATTCAGTCCCAGTCAGCAGCAGTAGCAGTGAGTCCTCTTCTTTCGAGGACGAGTCTCAGTTTACTATTATTGTTTCAGACTTTGTTTATTTTCAGTTGAAGGAGTTAGTTGGGGACATGTCCCACCAACTCCACAGTTCAGATAGTTTAGAGGCTTTTCAGACGGACGTATTAGTATTCAGTTTTCTATATTATGAGTATTATAGATGTATTGAACCTTATGGCTAGTTTCTGCATTTATTTCTGATATTATGCAGTATACAGGTACAAATATCAGTAAAGGGTTAGATGTGGTCCTTTGGGGTCATAAGTACTGTGTGACGTCTCGGGATGGGATCTCAGGGCGTTACAGCGGTGCATCGTGGTAAGCCACTGAAATATGACTGACACTATGTAAAAATGGACGAACGTGAAATGGACCCTTGGCGTGACGTGGAACCATCGCGGAGCCTCACTGGAATTTGAAAACTGGGAAAATAGCTAATGGCGCGATGCGGTGGGATCACGTTGCCATACTGAAAAATGACAATTGTGAACTGGAGCATTAGCGCAACACGCCATTATCGCAGAGCTTCACTGGAAACTGACGACTGCCGTTTAGCTGGTCTCCGCGATGCGCTGATGTTCCAGATGGCACACTGCTTTACAAAAATGGCTCTAACTCTTTGCCCCGATATCAGATTTGGGCGAATTTTATATCGTTGGAAAGCCGACTAAATTTTCCACAAAATGGTAAGTTCTAAACTGAAAAATCCTAAGTACTTTAAAAAACTTTTTTTATATGAATACTCATGTACTGAGAGTTAAATTAAGTTAGGGAAATACGGGGTATTACAATAACTCTGCAACTTTTTCGGATGGATTTTCCAAATACCTTACTGCACCAATTTTTCCATCAAACAACATTTCACTAGTAGACTTATCTAATGTAGTGTTGATAAGTGGATACGTCCCAAAACCATGCTCACTTTTCTTAATTTTGATATAAAGCTTTACACCCATCTCGTTACGAATCAACAACGGTGTCGTATTACCATCAACTATGTAACGAGCCTCAATTTTTTTCCTGCTTTCGTCAATTTCCAGTTCTACAACAATTGTAGAAATCAATTTATCGTAAGATACATGTTCACTAACCATAATTCCATCGCTCTTATAGCCCTCGTAGTTGATATCGTTAACCCAAATGTCGGAATAACGTATCAACACTAAAATATTCATTGCAATTATTCAAAAAAAATCAAGAAATAAAAAAAAGGTCGTCTGGCTTTTTTTGAACATGTCGTATGAACTTTTTACAATTTGAAAAGGTTCTGGAAAGGTTATGCAATTAGATTTTAGAAAGGTTTTTATTTAGAATGGTGGAATAACAAACTAATTACCATATATTGTGGGATATTATTTTGTTTTTACCATAATTAATTAGCTTAATTGTTGTTTTAATGCTAGTTTAGCCGTTACATCCCTTAAAACGTGCAAATCAGTTTAATTAAAACATGTGTATGTAGGATGTATCTAACTTAGGTTATATGTATCATCAACGGCTAAAAGTTGAAATTTTATGAAATTTTGAAAATAGTTGGGATTTTTAGTAAATACTAGTAAACATTTCGTTATATATGTAATTTTTACAAAATAATTATAGGAAAAATGATATGGGCTGATCTTTTTCAAAACAATTGGCCCATATTTGGGTCATTGGACATTCATGGCTAGTCGGCTCAAGCAAATTTTATATTATGACCATTTCATAATTAGGGTCATTTTTACTCAGGTGGTTTAGATACAATTCATATACCATATTGATACAATCCATATGTCATACTGATACAGTTCGTAAAAAAGAAAGTAGAGCATTGAATTTATGGGTAAAAATTGTATCACTATTATATAGAATATGTATGTTTTAATATGATGTGCACATAATTTGTATCATAGTGTATTATATATATATATATATATATATATAATGCACATAGAAATTATATTTTTATTGTATAGAATACATATCTGTATAAGATATGTATCAAATTGATATCCAAAATTGCTAAATATGAAATTAAAATTCATTTGTCATTTTTGTGTCAATAGTTTCATCCGATGTGCTATTTATTACGCCTATCATTTACTATTTCGTAAACTGTGTGCCAAGTCAATAATAGACAAATATTAATGGACAAAGAGAGTATCTTTTATTTTCTTATACCCAATTCAAAATATGCACTTATTTAGAAATTAAGGGAGTATAAATTTCAAGTCTCTCATTAATAATGGGAAATCTTAAAATGTTAACTCAAACATGTACTTTGGTCACAAGGTAAGGAATAAAAAGAATATCACAAGAAGTTATTATTTAAAGGGGCAAGTATATGTATGCCCTATAGGAAGCGGACTATAGGAAAAATTACAAAAAAAAACACAATTTTACTTTTTCTTATTACAAATATTTCAAATCCCCAAATTATTTATCAATATCTCATATTTATAAATTGTGTCTCTGTATCTATATACATAACTTTACATTCCCTTCTCATGCTTTCATTTCCTTAGAAGATGCATACAATCAAGGAACCTCAATTTTTCAAATTTTGAATTTACTGTTCTTCTCAAATTCATACTTTCAATTCATAAAACCCCCACAAAAAACAACCTTAACAAATCAGTCGAAAGAACATAATAACCGCCATGACTAGTTTGATAACAAATCAGCCGAAAGAACATACCAAATCATACACATTAACAGCCGCCATGATCTTCATAAACTCTTCCCTCCCCCAATCAACCGTCATGACTGATTTGTGAGTCAATGAATTCACCAACTTCTCATTACTATTATATTTAGGTGCTGTAATAATTAATATTTCAAAGCAATTGACATTGTTGCTACAAGAAAAACTGTGAAGATGGAAGAAAGAACAATTGTGTTGGAAGAAAAGAAAAATAAAGGTATGTATAGATATGGAATTTGACATTGCCAAATTTTTTTATATATAAAGATATATATATATATATATATACATATATATGTATGAAATTTGTTGTTATTTTATCTCATACACACACACACATATATATATATGCATTTATGAAATTTGTTGTTACTTCATCTCATATACATAACATTATTCTGTATATGAGTTCATATATTTTAAATTTGTTATGTATATGTGGTGAAACAACCACTGATGGTTGTTTATTTCAAAGCATATATATTACAGAATTAGTATATGTTATGCATTAACAGTGTTATACATAGCACAGTTATGTATATCAACCCATATACATAATTTTGTTATGTATATGGCACAACTATATACATAGCATTGTTATGTATATGAAAAAACATTATGCATGAATACTAAGCATTGTTTTATGTTTTCAAGTTCTGAAAATTTTTGTTTAAATTTTGTTGCATATTAAACTAAGATTGATTTGCAATGTATATTATTACAGGGGATGCAATTAGGATGCAATTGTCGAAATCAATTCGAGATTCCCCAATCCCTAATTTTGATCATTGAAATTGATTTGATGTTTCAAAATTTTGAAATTAAAAAGTTGTTACTGAGCTTAAGAGATTCATTAATCACAATTTCATAAATATAACATTAATTGCGCTATGTATTTAAGACAAATATTTTATTTCCTTAATTATAGTTAAATCAGTTAGTTCACATACATAAGTAGTAATGTATATGGTCAACAACTTATGTATAAGAATAGGGAGAGAGAATTAAGAGATTCATTAATCACAATTTCATAAATATAACATTAATTGCGCTATGTATTTAAGACAAATATTTTATTTCCTTAATTATAGTTAAATCAGTTAGTTCACATACATAAGTAGTAATGTATATGGTCAACAACTTATGTATAAGAATAGGGAGAGAGAATTTTTAATTAAAAAAAAGGAGAGAAGGTAATTATGTTTTGAAATAGTGGAAATTTATGTTATTTACCCAAACTAAATAACCTCTTACCAAAAATATCCTTCTAACTAATGTTAGAAAATTCCCCCTTATAATTTTCATAGTTACTTATTTAAACACGTGTGTAAAATTTGATTATACTCTGCCCAATAGTTACAACATAATTAATTTCATTAACCATTTTTAGCTCATAGGCTCTTGCGGAGTCATCATGGTTCACAATAATACTTACGTTCTAAAATAGAACCCTATTCCTCAAGGTTCGAGTGATGCCACACTGACATTACAATGGTAATTATGGCAAGGCTTGAATGTGTGTCTTAGTGTGAAAATGAAACCAAGAGTTGTCAACCTGAATCAATTGATTTGTGCCCTTTGCAAACCTTATACCTCTAATCAATTGATTAATATTCCTTACAGAAGCTAAAGTACATTTAGAGGATTGAAGGTTCGCCATCAAGTAACACCGTGGCTATCTCCTCTTGAAAATCTACATCTTGGTCGACTCTATTTACGACAATCAAAGGATGAGTCTGCCTACTGGTACAACTAATATTGAGCCTTCACAATAAATTTGAGATACAAACTTGATATCATCATGAGACGCTGTAATTTCAAACTTTAAAACCACCGTAACATTACTCAAAAAATTGACAGAGTACTTCTTTATCATATCAGGTGAATCGAGTTGCCAGCCATTTAACACGAACATCACCCCATCTACAATAATATCCAGAACCAACCTGTGACTGTAGTATAATGGACAAATATTTTTGGGTCTTCAGAAACAGTAAACATATCTTCCAGTGATCCAAGGAGAGCTATGATCAATAATAAGAGAAGTCCTAACATCGGTGCAGGAAGATGGTCCACCTAAATTCTTTTAACAATAGATCTCAAAACTAACAATTTGAGTATTTACGTTTTTTTGAAAAAAGGTGTCTTATGTGAAGAGGAGAGTCACTCATATCTGGTAACCAACAACAGAAAAGTATTATGTCTAAAATCACTATTATACATCAACAATATATATAACACAATCCATAGAAACTAAAGAATCTATGCAAAAGGAGTAAAAAATTTAATAACCAAATACAGGATGCACTATAATAATAGTGCTAGATAGTGCCAACCTAGACGATCAAGAGTAGAGGAAAGCATTAGACCACATAAAACTTAATGAGTAAATCACGTATCATAGATCGGAAAAGAAAAAATAAAATATTGACTTTACTTACTTTTGTCTCCACTTTTGTTTTTGGCTATAATAAAACAAACAACACCAAAATTGAAGAAGAACTACAACAATATTAAAAAAAGAGAATTAGAAAACTAATTGGGAAAAATAATTAATATAATAACCTCAATAGGTTTTAAGAAACAACTTGATTGTGCAACCAACCCTTTGTAACTGAATAAGAATAAGCATCACCTCTGCTTGAAAGAGTCAGATCTCCTGATTTGGGTAACCTCACTCGGGGTTTACCAGTAGGTGCATTATGCACTACCAACAACAAAAATAGATAGATAATGAACTTCAATATGATTAATAAAATCTTTTGATGCAATATTCTTGTAGAATAAACTCTCATATATAACATTAAATTTGCACTATTATGCAATATTTAAAAATGCAATAATTATTAAAGTAAATTCAAGTATATAATACTGTCAAACCTCTTCATGATAAGAAATTGACCTTCACGTGTTCTTGAGAAGTTATGGAAGTAGTGGAATTTTGTTGTCTTTTTTTTTTTTTTGGAAAAGGTTTATACTTTAGTTTTGAAAAAGTCACGGCAAACATCCTTGTTTTAATATATTTATCACGGTATATTTAATTAATTTTTAACTCTTAAATATTAGTTGATTTAGAAATAAAAAAATATTAATTGTCATTAATTCTGATGACTTCTAATAAGAAAAGGTTTTACCATAAACATATTTAATCAATTTTCAACTCTTAAACATCTATATCTATAATCTATATCTATATATATATATATATATATATATATATATATATATATATATATATAATATATATTAAAAGTGTGAAGGCTTTAGAAAATTGAATTGAACTTTTTGCCCTTCATTAAAAGAGTCCGCTTTAGACAAAACTATCTTTTACCCTTTTCCCTAAAATTTAATTCTTCAAAATAAATATATTAAATTTTTTCAAGAATTCAATTCTTCCCAAATTTATTTGGTTTGTACGTGGTTTCCTTCACCCAAAAACACCCTAAATTTCTCTATAATTAACCTTTTCCAAATTTAGCTTTTCCCCATTTTTTATACAATTTTTTTTTCCTCCTTGTAAAACATACGACCCTTTTTTTTAGTTAATCCTATTTGGTTCCTACTTGTTTTTTTTCAACCCACAAACACCCTGTATTTTCCTGCAATTAAATTCTTTCCAAATTTAACTTTTTCCTTTTTTTTTTAATCCTATTTGATTCCTACTTGTTTTTTTTAGATCAAAAAACACACGCCAATTTGGTTTCACCAAAAAATACATCCAAATTTGTCTTGGTTTGTACCTTCTGGCCTTCTATATAAACCCTTGAGCTTTTTTCATTGTTCATCGTTATAAACAGTTGCATCTTTCATTCTTTTTCGTCTCAGCACAGTTTCAATAAATTTATTTTCAGATTTTTGTCGTTATATCATTCCCCTCTTTTGTTAATTTAAACACAATATTACTTGTTATGGCAACATAAATTGCTTAGTTTGTGTTCGGTTAGTTCACAATATTTTATTTTCTACTGTTCATAAAATCGATACTACCAGGAGTATTGTTGATCAATTTATTCCACTTTGCTTTACCAATTGCTTATCGGAGTATTGTTAATCAATTTATTCCACTTTTTTACTAATTTCTGTTGCTAAGTTTGCATTACCTGTTGTTGTATCCTTTTACTAGAATATATAATAATTTCTATTACTCAACTAACGTTCTTTATCAACCTACATACCAACAAGATTCACATATTCAGGTATAGTTCTTCTCATTTAACAAATTTACCTCTATTATGAAATTATACGTTATTATCGCTCTCACTTCTATTTTCTTAAAGATTATTACAATGGATCCTATCACGGAAGTTGTGGGTATCAACACTTTGATATATCATGATCAAAGGGTCAAATATATCATGATCTACCCTCATTACTACCCCATGATAATAATCATGCTATTTTCAGATGTACTTTTTTTACACAGAAAAT
Organism: Capsicum pubescens; assembly: GCA_030864215.1. Taxonomy (NCBI): domain Eukaryota; kingdom Viridiplantae; phylum Streptophyta; class Magnoliopsida; order Solanales; family Solanaceae; genus Capsicum; species Capsicum pubescens. Next base: position 104,778,565 of record CM061538.1, read on the forward strand.
GAGTCACGCAATAGGATTTCAAAAGTCAAAGAAGCCAATTTATCTGAGGAAGTTGTCGCAATAATTAAACAAATAATGGATGGCAATCCTTATGCACAATTGTTTCGCAAGCTAAAGAATCATTCAAACTTTAAGGATTTAGAAATTCAAATCGTTTCCACTGTTAAACATTATTCCTTGGTGCCAGCCTAGTTCCTGCATCATTTGTCGGAGGTCCTAGGGATATACGTCGTAGATATATGGATGCAATGGCTTTGGTTCAGCATTTTGGAAAACCAGATTTGTTTATCACAATGACATGTAATCCTGATTGGCCAGAGATCCAAGAAAATTTGATAGAAGGTCAACTTGCTCAAGAAAGGCTTGACTTGGCGACTAGGGTTTTCAGATCAAAGTTACAAGATTTAAAAGATCAAATCTTCAAGAAAAAATATTTGGATCTGTAGCAGCATATGTTTATGTAATTGAATTCCAGAATAGAGGCTTACCACATATTCACCTTTTGTTAATTCTAGAACAATGATAAAAGTTAACATCACCAGATGATTATGATAAGTTTATTTCCGCTGAACTTCCCGACAAAGAAGAATATCCAGTTTTGCATGACTTGGTTATCAAACATATGATGCATGGCCCGTGTTGAAAAAAATATCTAACAAATTCATGTATGAGGGATGGTCAGTGCAAGAGTCATTATCCTCGACCATTTAGTAATAAATCAATACAAGAAAGGATAGCTATCCTATTTACAAGAGGCGAAATGATGGGAAAAATGAAAAAGTTTGAGGCATGACAATGAGTAATCAATGGGTTGTTCCATATAATTCTTATTTACTGAGTAGATATAATTGTCATATCAATGTTGAGTCTTGTACAGGGGTAAAAGCAATAAAGTATCTTTACAAGTATATATATAAAGGACATGATAGGTCCGTTGTTTATATCGAATCAGATGATGGACAAAAAACTGTTGATGAAATTAAGAGTTTTCAGGATGCACGTTGGGTTGCTGCACCAGAAGCGCTATGGAGAATTTATGAATTTAATCTTAGTGAAATACAGCCTCCGGTCATTAACCTTCAACTACATCTTCCAAATAAACAATCAGGTAAACAATTAGGCTTCCTTAAGCTATATGAATTCTACATCATTACCCTTCTGATAAAATAGTCATAAAATTCAGATTATGGGTGTAGCTGATTAATTCTGGTCCCTAAGATTTAAACAAATTACTTTGTATCGTCTTTGTTGAGATTTGAGGTGCTCTTGGCTTGTATTTGCCGATTCAATATAATTGAAGGTGTAAGTTTGTGTAGAATGAGATTACTACACTGGATATCTCAGCCCCACCAGTAACAGGTCAATTAGAAGGTGGTCCCTTAAAATAGAAATGATCGAATTGAGCTTGAGAATTTTTTATTTTTAGGAACTTATTAAAACCTCGGAAGAGAAACTTATTGAAACTTAACTGAAAATTACTTGCTCCAAAAAAAAAAGAAGGAAAAAAGATAACATGGCTGGAAAGTAAAAGTAGAATGCAGCAAGCCTTTTGTTTGAGACAAAGCCCTAAATAGTCTACTATCTTTGGACTTGTCATTAAAATGATCCTATTTCTCTCGGATGGAGCATTAGTATTTTATATATTCTTTAAAAAGTGGTGCATACTTAGTTCTAATCCTAACAACGGGGAGTTTTTTTAACTGAGACAGTAACATCACAGGATTTTTCGCTGAAGCCAGATAAATTCCTCTTTCCATCTTAAAAAATACAACCGGTTCTGTTTCCCCAAAAGTTTTATAAGATCAACAGTAGCACCTAAACACCAAAAATGTAACAGAGTACCAGCACCAAATATCAAAAAGCATACTACAACAACAGCACCACAATACCAATAAAGGCAGCACAGAAGCAGAGCACAACCCCCCCAAAATGCATATTTTCCTTCTATTAGTTATAGGATAGAGAGGAATTTATCTGTTAATCTTTTCAATATTGTTTGTTAACATTGTAGTGTGCTATTGGAGCAACCAAAATTTGAAAAACGTTGTTTCCTAGGAATATGCCTCAAAAACCATGCTCACCGAGTATTTTCACAAATGTTCAATAGACAACGAAGCGTGTAAATACATATACAAGGAATTTCCAGAGTACTATGTTTGGAACGCTCAGGGTAAGATTGGGACGCAAAGAAAAACAAGATAATTAATTGGTCGAATTGTTGTTGGTAAGAAATTCAACACGACTACTCTTAATATTTGTAAATGTTCAAATATCATTTATTTACTCTTTCTTCTTTAATTCACAGCTAATCCAGCAGAAGGCGAAAAGTATTATTTGAGATTATTATTGAATCATGTACGATGACCGACTTCATTTCAATACTTGCTAACTGTTAATGGAAGGCTGTGTGACACGTTGAAAGAAGCTGCAAAAGAAAGAAGTTTGCTTGAGTCAGATAACAGCATTTCTGAATGCTTACGCGAAGCTGTCGTCTTCAAAATGTCATCTGCTCTTAGAAATTTATTAGCAACAATATTGGTTCATTGTAATCCGACGGATGTTAGAAAGCTATGGGATACATATTATGATAACATGTCAGAAGATTTTAAGAGAATACACAAAAATTCTCCTACTGCTCAACTTCAATGCACACTGAAAAGCATAAACCATTTCTTAGAGAGCATGGGTGAGAGAATTGAAAATTATGACATACCTAGACTTGAACAAACTATGGATGATGGAATTATTTCTTAGAGAAATAATGGAAGAGGAGTCTATAATAGTGCCTTCAGAAGATTTGAATGCACAAACAAAGCTAAATCCTGAACAAGAGCAAGCATTCAAGATTATATTGCAAACGTTAGAATCTGGCTAATCGGGATTATTCTTTGTTGATGGACCCGGATGGATCGAAAAAATGTTCATATATCGTGCATTACTTGCAAATATTAGATCTAGGGGCATGATAGCATTAGCGACGACAACAAATGTTGTAGCATCGACTCTTTTATCAGGAGGTCGTACGGCTCTTTCTAGATTTGAGATACTTCTTCAGACAACTGATACAACAGTCACACGCATGTCAAAGCAGAGTGGTGGAGCTAAATTGATAAAAAAAACGAAGCTGATTATCTGGGATGAAGAGCCTATGGCTAGCCGTTGGACAATTGAAATAGTTGATCGGAGCTTCAGAGATATACTGGACATTGACGCACCCTTTGGTGGGAAAGTAATGGTTTTCGGAGGTGATTTTCGTCAGGTACTACCAGTAATTCCAAAATCTACAAGGGCTGAAACGGTAAATGCAAGTTTGGTAAAGTCATACTTGTGGCATCAGATGAAAAGATTAAGTTAACAAGAAATATGAGGGCGAGAATAGATCCATCATTCAGTGAACTCTTACTACGCATAGGTAACGGGGAAGAGCCTACAATAAGAGATGATCTGGTACTACTTCCAAAATAATTGGTTATTGAAACTAAGAGTGACGGTACTGGAACAGATGCTTTAGTAGAGAAAATATTTCCAGAGCTGGATAAAAATGTTGATTCTGCAAAATACATGACTGAACGTGCTATCCTAGCTAGCAGAAATGAATATGTTGATCAGCTAAATGAAATGTTAATTTCTAGATTTCCTGGTGAAAACAGAACGTTTCTTAGTTTCGACTCTGCAGAGGATGATACCAACAACTACTATCAGGAAGATCACTTAAACACTCTTAACACCAAACGGTCTGCCTCCACACATGCATCTTCTTCTATATTTAATAATATACAACTGTATTTTAGAATCAATATTTTTTCTAATAACAACAATTAGATATATTTCAATGCTCAAGTAATATAGGATAAAACCAAGCTACTGAAAGATTATTGAGAAAAATATAATCACATGCTTTACCTGGCTATCAAATTGTTTTGCCAAGCATGGATCAGACTCTCAGTATCCACTTCACAGCATGATCGATTCTGCTCATACAAATAATATTGCCAAAATAGTCATAATGAGCAAAAAGTGTTATAACATATAAGGTAATACAAATTGATCTAAATGTCTGTGTACAAATGATAAAGCCTTATAATATAAAGATCATAAGACATTGGTTATACTGGAATATAATCTAATTTGAATTAATTGGCAGAATTTTATAGTGAAGTAAATTGATAAATCTTTACCCTGAAATATATTTGGTTTCAAACTTCTGATCATAAACCTTCAACCATAATTGAATATCTTTCTTAAGTGAAATTTCTTATTAAAATATCTTTCACTTATATGCAGATTGGTGTTGAAAAAAATGTGCCTATCATGTTACTGAGAAATTTAGATGTTTCCAATGGCTTGTGCAATTGCACGAGAATGATATGCAGAGGTTTTGACAATAAGGTCATATATGCAGAAATAATGATGGGCCAAAATGTTTTCAAGTATATCTTTATTCCACGAATTTAACTATCACCTCCCGAAAATGAAGGTTACCCATTCAAATCCATTAGAAAATAATTTCCAGTGCGATTGTGCTGTTCAATGACGATAAACAAAGCACAACGACAAATAATACCAACTGTTGGACCGTACTTGCCGCAACACGTTTTTTCACATGGTAAGTTATATGTTGCACTTTCAAGGGGAATATCAATGACAACAACAAAGGTTTTGGTCATGACGGAATAGCCTAAACGAAGAAAAGGGACATACACCAAAAACATTGTCTATAAAGAGATATTAGGTCAATTACAATCCATGAAAAGACATGATACAATTTTTTTATACACTTTCAAATATACCATAACTCACTCACGTCAATTATTTATTTTTGCAGGTTCAGAAGATACACAGTGTTGATAGGAATGCACTTTCACTTTGAAAGATCTTTAATCAAACGAGAACTAATTTAGAATCAGAGTGTTACTGAGAATTGAATTCAAACAAGCCTGCAGTCACTTGATTTTATTTTTTTCCTTATGATTTCAGTAGAGAACAGATTATTGGTTCTCCTCCACAGTTTTGCACATGTTATTAGTATTAATATTAGTATTTTTGTTACTATAATCATGTAGATAGCACATCTAAACTGTAAGAGAGGACAGGAACAATTATACAAATCATGGGGTACTTCATGAGAACAAGTCATGAAGTAATAATAAAGAAATAACAATACCTAAGACAGCGGCACTGTCGCAAGTTTCACCTTTCGTATGATTGATCACAGAGTTTATTAGTTTAATGTTATAGTCCTGCATAGAAAAGTAATCAGACAACTTGTAGGATATCTTTTGAAAGCAGCAAAATTGGAGATGCATTTGATACCTTGTCAATCATAATCTCACCACAAGACCAACTGAGGTCCAACTTTTCCATGGTTAATGTACTACATCTTCATACTTATCAACTTTTAAGCAAAAATATATTAGTCAGGAAGGATGTACGCGACGGAGGTCGGCGTACCAAACAAATTGCAGAAAATAAAATCATCCTCTTTCAAATTCAGTAAAGTATCCAAAAAAATGCTCTATAGTCAAAGAAATAGACTATGTATGCGTGTGTAAAGTATCGATGGCACCTATGTTCTATCCAAACTTACACGTTTTAAAGAAGTTTTCAGTATTTACATATACCAGCATTTTCGCATTAAAAGGGATTCAACTGAAGGGTTCATACCTATGCAGAGAATTATAAGCATGGTCTCTGCCTTTCATGAAGTTGACATTCAAATTTAACATCCTAGCAGCAGCATTGAACTCCACTGCAACCATGAACATCAGCCCATTCACTGCCATGCTACAAATATGAAAGTAAAAAGATACTATTTAGTTCATTGGCAAGTCATTTTTAACTTTTCAAGACAACAAAAGTGGATCCCAAATTTAAAGGCCAGTGTATGCGTATAGAGTACCATTGCAATCATTTCTCCCTAGCGACAAAGGATCAAACCTCTGCACTTTCTTTGTTTTCCTCTGTACAATAACAGACAAAACTCAGGGTACTCTATTGTATTAGAACTTGTAAATAGATTGTCAAGTCTAGCAGAAAAATCAGTGGAACTGTCTATTTTACTCCTCAAACAACGGTAGTTATATAATAAATATTCACTACTTACGGTCCATTGGCAGATATTCCTCCACCATCCTGACCAAGAGTTTGTTCCTCAGCCTGAAAGTGTGAAAGATGCAGCTTTAAGAATCCAGTAAAACAATGCTAATTTGGTACTACAACAACAAACTCAGTGTATTCCCACAAAGTGGGATCAATTTGGTACTGACTTCAAATATTACTCTACCATCAATTTCCTTGCCCCAATCTATGCTCCAATTACCATTAAGATCAACTCTTGTTTCTGTTAAAAAAGGTTTAAAATTAACTGTCTTGGTAATTCTCTGTAGAGTCAATTTCTGTGATCAGATCAATAAGATAAATAGCTATACCATTTCTTCTTTCACACAAATTACCCGATTCTACAAGTTTACGCCCATTCACATTCTCCATTGGAATAACACGGGGAAAAGCAATTCAAAAATTAGTCAAACAACCATGCGCATTAAAAACTTTGAAAGGATAAGTTTTAGAGGTGAAGATAGGCTATCATTTATTCACTCAGAACTTCACTCCTTATAGAGGACTATGGAGTAATTCCAAACAGTGGTCATTCCTTTAATTCTTAATCTTAAATAGCCAAAACCAAAGGCAAAACAACTTGACTGATTATCTTGAAACAAATTTATAAAAGATAAAATCAATTATGAAGCAAATAAGTTTTCTGGATAACATGAAATAATTAGAATGATAAATGAAAAATCTTGAGTATCTAAATGGTATGAGGTTAGCCTAAAGTTGATGAAAAACAGAATATATTATCCTTTTCTTCTTGATGTTCACAAGAACACCTACTTTTCTTGTATTTTATCCAATAGCAAAATCAAAACAACATTGAAAATTCAAAATCAGTAAAGCAACACAAAGATTTAATCATTGTGATACCATATAGAAAAGAGACAACAATAAGCACAAAAATGAAGAATAAGAATAGCAAAGAGGAAAGAAGATTACCTTTTATTGAGCAGCTCGTCGGTACTCAAAATTCGTCCAAACTTGATTCACCAAACTTAAGATATCCAGTGAGACCGGTTCCCTTAGGAAGTTTTTTTGCAGGATCAGTCTCCTCTCGGCTGGTATAAGTGCTAGAATTGGCCTCTCCAACCTAGACATATTGTCTGTCAGACTACTCCCCATTCGACGATGCTGCTAGAGACTGAATTACATCAGCATGTCCGCTAAAGGTTTTCGCACATTCTCCAGAAAGGCCATCCCATATCCGCACTTTACCGTCAACACAGCCTGTTGCCACATATCTACATTGCCCCAGCCACAATAAGCATGTCACGCCCTCCTAAACAAAGTATAGTCAGCGAACATCAAGCCAATGAAAAAGTTGCGGTTTACTACAAAACTTTCTTGAAATAACAGTGTATTTAGAGAACCAAATGCTTGTTCACACAAGTTCATATCGGATGTTCGCATGTGGAGCGAGGTAAGGACTGTTGTAAGTCCCATATAATAAGCTTATTATCCATGCCTCCAGTTGCAGCCCGAGGAGCGCTGAAAGTAATTTCAGATGATAAAAGTAATTTTAAGCACCATATGTTAGTGATTGATTATATTGTGATTTGTTATACCTCTCTCTTGGCAATCGAAATCTAGAATGTGGGATAAAACTTTTCACAACAAAAAACACTGTTATAAAAGTTGCAGGGAGTACAAAAACACTTTCATACCTATACAGTTGTTTTATCCTTCACTACTACAGATCTATGCCTTTCAAGATCAACTAGGACATTCGTAAAAACATACTAAATTCGAAATTCTAAAAGTGCATGCAAATATTATCACAAATTTGAACAAAATAGGAAACATTTCGAAGATACCTACTTGATTAGAAACAAATGCCAAGGGCACTTGAGATTCAATTCAGTAGCTAAAATTTTGTATCTACTCACAAATTTGTAGATTTCAAAAAAAAAATTACTAAATTTCAAATCGTAAAAGTGCATGCAACGAAATCGCACATTCCAGCAAAATAGGGTACATTTCGAACCTGCCTACCTGATATGAAACTACGAACTAGGCCAGCTGAGCTTCAATTGCAAGCTATGGTGTTAAACGCCATAAGTATCCTAGAAGTCGACCATGTCCATTTCAGAACAGTTTCAACAGAATCAACGAGAATTAACAGTAATACAAAACATTTCAGCTACAAAGCAAAATATGAGCCAAAATTGGACTAATATTGCCTATCATTTTCCTCCAAAACACAAATTACTGCGCTATGAGATAGCAACTTACACATTAAAAGTGCCGAAAACGGTGTCGTTAGCAGAATGAACAGCGGATTCGAGATCGAAGCTACCGATAAAAGCAGTGGAACTCTCTTCCGATGATTTCGCCGCTGCGTATGAATTCCAATCAGCTAAATGATCTTCCTTTTCTTCACATAAATAGGAATCTAGACTTAGTGTAAAAATAATCGAGCTTCAACACCAATTCGGTAGAGGAAGAGGATTGAATTAACATAGAGAAGATGATCTGCTTTCTTCTAGATTCATCTTCACATTTTACTTTCCTAATTTTTGCTTTTTGTTCTTATTTTGTCTTTTTTATTTCTTCTATTTTGATGTTTTTTTAATTCTTGGTGGTTGTGTTCTTTTAGCCTTTTTTCAATTAATCCTTTTTCTAACTTTTTGTTTTCAACAATACAAATATTATTTTTTTCAATTTTTTCATTTCAAAAATACAAATATTAAATTTTTTGTAATTTATGTATTTATAATATATATATATGTATATATATATTATACTTTAAGTATAATTTAACATATATTTATTAATCAAATTGAAAAATATAACATATAGTGGTAATTGTTATTTAAAAAATTGAGGAAATAAGTATAATAATAAATACTAATTACAAATTAATTTAAGTCACTTAAACTTATAAAAAAAACTAAATAGCATAAATTAAAATGTCTTAAAACCATGGTCCTTTTACATTTAAAAAATAAGTATAGTGACTTAATTCATCTTTAATAACTCTACTTTATTATCTTTCAAATTATAGATTTATTTTTAAAATTCTTTTTTCTTAATAAAAAAACATACTCACAACAAATATAATTTTTTATATATGTTTATTATTAATTAACGCTTCATACACATGCAATGCTTGTTCCCTTCCCTCGTTTAGTGGCTCCTTTTGTGGACAATATGTGTGGTTTGGATGGTGTTGTTAAAGCTTATTGTTGAGTTACATTAACTATTTTATCTTTATTCTCTCATTGCCTTCTGCTTGATATTATTGGTGAAACACTAAAAAAAGAGTTAGCGATGTACAAATTCTAACTTTGGTGGTTGTGTTCTTTTAGCCTTTTTTCAATTAATCCTTTTTCTAACTTTTTGTTTTCAACAATACAAATATTATTTTTTTCAATTTTTTCATTTCAAAAATACAAATATTAATTTTTTTGTAATTTATGTATTTATAATATATATATATATAGGTATATATATATATATATATATATATATATATATATATATATTATATTATACTTTAAGTATAATTTAACATATATTTATTAATCAAATTGAAAAATTAAACAAAATATAACATATAGTGGTAATTGTTATTTAAAAATTGAGGAAATAAGTATAATAATAAATACTAATTACAAATTAATTTAAGTCACTTAAACTTATAAAAAAAACCTAATAGCATAAACTAAAATGTCTTAAAACCATGGTCCTTTTACATTTAAAAAATAAGTATAATGACTTAATTCATCTTTAATAACTCTACTTTATTATCTTTCAAATTATAGATTTATTTTTTAAATTCTTTTTTCTTAATAAAAGAACATACTCACAACAAATATAATTTTTTATATATGTTTATTATTAATTAACGCTTCATACACATGCAATGCTTGTTCTCTTTAATCAACTATAATTAATTATCTTTAAAATTATATATTCTTTTTTCAAAAAAAAAAATTATACTTAATAACATAACATACACACAACGGACATATTTTTTATACACGCTTATTCTTATTGATGTTTACATGAATTGAAATGTCGTAAATACATAGAGCTTTTACATTTAAGAAAATAATTATAATGACCTAATTTCTCTTTAATCAACTACACTTTTTATATTGAAAATTTTACGTTGTGTTTTTTAAAAAAATTTGTACTTAATAAAATAACATACACACAACTAATATAGTAATATGTTTTTTGGATACGTTTATTTTTAATAAACATTGAATACACGTACTATTCTAGTTAAAAAAATAGTGAAAAGATGATTTTATCTAAAATAAAGACTTTTAATGAAGAGCAAAAAGTTCAAATGACATTTCTAAGGTTTTCACATTTTTTTGTTGGAAAAGGTTTATACTTTAGTTTTGGAAAGTCACGGCAAACATCATTGTTTTAATATATTTATTACGGTATATTTAATTAATTTTCAACTCTTAAATATTAGTTGATTTAGAATTCTCAAACTATTGAAAAAAGTATTGGTTGTCATTAATTATGATATTTCTAATAAGGAAAGGTTTTACCATAAATATATTTAATTAATTTTCACCTCTTAAATATTAGGAAAAAATAGTGAAAAGACGATTTTATCTAAAACAGAGACTTTTAATGAAGGGCAAAAAGTTCAAAAGATATTTCTAAGGTCTTTCACACTTTTACTATACTAGTTTAAACGTGCATGCCTCGCACATGTAACATTTAATTCGATTTTTTAAAATAAAATAATTTTGTCTATTGCAGAGATTTTTAATAAAGTATAAAAATTCAAATCGTTTTTCAAAAATCTTTCACACTTTGATATAATAATATAAACATAAATATATAGACATATATATTTTACGACCAGAAGTTTCAAGTGATTAATGAATCTTCACTTTTGCGTTTGTCATATAGTACCTCTTTCCCTTGTTGTCGCAGTCTAAGAGAGAAGCATCAATTTAAACCATATTTGTGTTACGATTATTATTATTATTTTATATATTTAAAATATTTTATTATTTTTAAAGTCAAATCTTTACAAAATCATTGATACGCACTTAAAACTTTTAAAAATCTGGTACTTCTTAAATTTTTCTTATTCTAACGGTTTAATATCTATTTCTAGATTTTTTCAGATCTTCTTAAAATCAAACTTAATTGATTTAGAATTCTTAAATTAATAAAAAAAAACAGTTGTCATAAATTTTAATGACTTCTAATCAGGAAATGTTTTATCATAAACACATTTAATTAATTTTTAACTCTTAAGTTAGGAAAAAATAGTGAAATGACGATTTTTTTCTAAAGCAAAGACTTTTAATGAAGGGCAAAAAGTTCAAATAACATTTTTAAGGCCTTCACACTTCTAATATATTATAGATATAGATTATAGATAGATTATAGATATAGATATCGATTATAGATATAGATATAGATTATAGATTTAGTTCTTTTTCATTCTTTTTTTCTTCTTTTCTCCTGTTTTTCCCCTTTTTTGTTTCTTCGTTCATTTTATTTTTCTTTACATCATAATATGATTCATCGTTACCTTTCGTTCTCTTATTTTCTTCATTTATTTTTTATTTATCTGCTTGTTCTTTCTTTTCTACTCTCTTTCTTTTTTTCTCATTTTTGTTTCTTCTTATCTTTTCTGTTTCCCCCCTTTTTTGTTCATTTATTTTATTCATAAATCATGTTATTTTTAATTTTCTTCCTTTTTATTGTTCTATTTTCTATTTGCTTTTCAATCTCCGTATATCTTGTGTCTTTTTTATTTTTATTTTTTGCCCTTCATAATCTAATTTTACGCATGATTTTTTGATATTTTTTATTTTGATTTTTTCTATGTAATAAAAATGGATAGCTGATATAGGAAATGTTCTTTCATTTTTTTTGTTTTGTTTACTATTTTTTTCCTTTTCTCATTTTTTTAAAATTTATTTCTTTATTTTGTCTCTTCATTTTTTCTCAATTTATATTATTCATTTTTTCTCAATTTATATTATTCTTTATTTGTTTTGACATAATTGTTGGATTCGAAATCGAGAGAGCGTCATGCGGAAGCTTAAAGTTGCAAATTATTTGAGACGACGAATAAGATGACAAAAAAACATACTAAAACATAATATTGTTGATATGATTCGGTCAATAGGCCTACATATTAATAACCTAAAAAAAATATAAAAACTATTTGAGAGAAAATCTCCCCCTAAACAAAACTCTTTAAAGACTACATTGTAGATGTTATTGTGTTATGATATGAGAAGTTTTATGTATAGAGTTCCAAAACCTTTCTTCCAACAAAGAGGTTTGCCAAATATGAAAAAGTTTTATATTTTCCTTTCAGAAAAGTAAAAGTAATTATGGTATTACTTTTACTTTCTTTCTAAGAAAAATAAAACTTAAATTTGGTAAGAAAATCAGGGCAAAAATTCTAACAAATCTCGCCTTTTTGGCTTGATTTTCTTGATATAATTTGATCCACCTTCTTCTCGTGCATGATCTTCGTTCTTTATATAATCTCCATCACTGCTACTTGTCATGGTTAAAAATAAGATTTAAAATATTATGGTTAAAAGTGGGTTAAAAATAAATATTTTATTTTTATTTTTATTTTTAAAGATGCAGCAACAGGAATGTTGAAATATGCTTAAAACTTCTTCTCCATTTGTAGTTGGACAAAAAATTTTCATCATCATCACATTGATTGCAAATTAATTAGAACGGCCTTAAACTTGTCTTCAACCTCGTTTCACCAAATCATTGGACCTTTGAACCGTAGGCTCTGATACCATTTGTTGGGTTCGAAATCGAGAGGGCGTTATGCGAAAGCTTAAATTTGCAAACTATTTGAGACGATAAATAAGATGACAAAAAAATACTAAAACATAATAGTATTGATATGATTCGACCAATTGGCCAACATATTAATAACCTAATATATATATATATATATATATATAACTATTTGAGAGAAAATCTTCCCCTAAACAAGACTCTTTAAAGACTACATTGTGGATGTTATTGTGTTATGGTATGAAAAGGGTACATTGTGAATGCTATTGTTTTATGGTATGAGAAGGGGGGTCTTCCATTTATAGAGTTCCAAAACCTTTACTCCAAGAAAGAGGTTTGCCAAATATGAAAAAGTTATATTTTTCTTTCAGGAAAGTAAAAGCAATTATAGTATTACTTTTATTTTCTTTCTAAGAAAAATAAAACTTAAATTTAGTAAGAAAATCAGGGCAAAAACTCTAACAAATCTCCCCTTTTTTGGCTTGATTTTCTTAACATAATTTGATCCACCTTCTTCGCGTGCATGATCTTCGTTCTTTACATAATCTTCATTACTGTTGTTTTTCAAGGTTAAAAGTAAGATTTAAAATATTATAATTAAAAGTGGGTTAAAAATAAATATTTTATTTTTATTTTTAAAGATGAAGCAATAGGAATGTTGAAATATGCTTAAAACTTCTTCTGGACTTATAGTTCAATAAAAAATCTTCATCATCATCACATTGATTGCAAATTGATTAGAATCGCCTTGAACTTGTCTTTAACCTCGTTTCACCAAATCATTAGACCTTTGAACCGTAGACTCTGATACCATTTGTTGGGTTCGAAATCGAGAGGGCATCATGCGAAAGCTTAAAGTTGCAAACTATTTGAGATGATAAATAAGATGACAAAAAAACATACTAATACATAATATTATTGATATGATTCAATTGACCTACATATTAATAACCTAAAAAAATATATATAAAAACTATTTGAGAGAAAATCTCTTCCTAAACAAGACTCTTTAAAAACTACATTGTGGATGCTATTGTGTTATGGTATGAGAAGGGGGGTCTTCTAGTCATAGAGTTCCAAAACCTTTCCTTCAAGAAAGAGATTTGTCAAATATGAAAAAGTTTTATATTTTCCTTTTAGGAAAGTAAAAGTAATTATGGCATTACTTTTATTTCTTTCTAAGAAAAATAAAACTTAAATTTGGTAAGAAAATCAGGGCAAAAAACCTAACAATAATCCAGTTTCATACTCAGTTGATTTTTTTTGTCTATTTCTTTTCGCTTTATTAATTTTTTATTTTTTTTCTAATTTTATTTATTTATTCTGGTATTTTTCTTCATAATCTAGTTTCATTCACTTTTTAAACTCTTATCATTGAGGCATGATTCAACCTTTTTAGTTTGATGCTCTCAATTTTTTTATGGTATCATCTCAATATATTTAAATAAAGGCATAGTATTACCTAGGACCGCATCAGACTTTCAATGTGGCTCTAATTAGTATATCATCACAATATTTTTATATACTGGCATGCTATCATATCCTTCAATAAGACACTCCTCAATCCTCCATAATATCATCATAGTTTTTCAATTTACTAAGATGGTATCATGGAGGACTGCTTCAGTCCTTCAATGTGACTATAACGATCTAAAAATTTGCTGAAATATGTGAAATTTATGATTTTGTGTGATTTGACTATTTTACTCCTCTCCATAGTTATATTATGATATTTTTTGGGTGGGGGGTGATTGACATGATTTTCGATGCATTTTAGCACCATTTATGTGATATTGTGGTTTTTGATAACTTCGAGAGCCTTATTTTAGAGTTATGGGAATATCGTTTGATCCATGTGATGGATGGCTGAACAGACTACTCCAGCAACCCTGAAATATTGATTTTAGGCTAGGTAAACCTTTGGTTCGGGTCCCGATGCACCCGAGCTCATTATTGGTCTAAAAGTTGGTCAATTAAAAATATGGTGTGGGGATCCACATTTGGTCGAAACAACCTCGTATGGAAAATCCGACTTTACCAGCAGATCCAGAATATTGATTTTAGGGTGGTAACATATTTGGTGTGATTTTACGATTTTAAAATCTCATTTCGATTCTTGGTTTGGTAAATTTTAATTTTGGGTTTCGGGGGCAACTTTGTGAAAACAATTTTTTTTTTTGAAAATCTGACATCGCCAATGCATCCGGAATGTCGAATTTGGTATGATTAAATAGTTTGTTTGTGTATATCAGACTTCGAACGAATTTTGAGCACCCCGTCGAAGTCCGAGGTGAACTTGAAGGGAAAAATTTGGTGCATAAACCTGATTTTTCTGCAATATAAATACCATTTTTGGCCCTTTTTGCTCATTTTTCATCTTGTCTCTTAGGAGTTAAACCCTCAAATAGTGTGGGAGATTAAAATCAAAGTTTGTGAGAGCTTGAAAAGCTAGATTAACACCTCTTTCTTGGTTTTACTACAAATTTAAAGTAAGAATTCACCATTTTCTTAGTAATTTCTTGATTAATTTCTCAAAATTCTTAAAATCTTAGGGCTTGATTTAAAACCCCAATTTCACTTCTTTTCAATTGAATGAAATTTTTATCTTATAATTACTAGTTTTTCATCAATTTAACCTTCAAAACAACTTCAATTCTTGATTTTAACTCGAATTTCAAAGATTTTATCCGATAAAGCTTAAAAATAGTTTTTCTTCAATTTGAACCTCATTTTTTACTCGATTTGACTTGGATTTTCAGCTGTAGATTTCTAAAAATATGGAGAACATATTTTTGAAGTAAAGTTTTATTTTTGCCCTTCTTTTTCAAAAACCCGTTTCGGGGGTTCATTTTAATCCCGAACCAAAAGTAGTCAATATGGGTGTTGCTGGTTTTATTTTGATGCGTAGATTCTATATTTGATATTTTTAGTGGAGTTTGGGATTATTCATGGAAAGTAAGATCGTGGGTTCGAAGTGTAGCAGATCGGTTTCGGTTTTTGAGATAGGTTATGACTTAACTCTTTCAGACTGGGATGAGTATTAAATGATGATACAAAATGTATGTTAAGGGTAGGAACTAATTATAAAAAATGGTTATCTATGTGTTGTGCCCGTGTGGGTCTTATATGTAATGTAATTGTCGAAATTGAGATATTATGTGGTATGTATAACCGTGTGGGGTCCTATATGATGTTGATAGCCTTGAATACATATGAATAATATTACTGTTTAAGACGTTTAATGTGGTACCATCGGCGTATTATGATTATATTCATACTTTATTAGCATATGAGACATGTGAAAATTCATGAATGAAATGGAGATAATGAGTGGATATTAGTTCACATAGTTGTGAAAATATATCATTGTGGTTGGTTGTGGAAATATATCACGTGGTTGGTGGTGGAAATATATCATGTGGTTGGTTGTGAAAATACTCATTGTGATTGGTTGTGATCATTACATTTTCATATCATACTTATTCATGAATTATTAGTACCACCGTGGCAACATCTGAGAAACACTTGTAACACCTGATAAAATCTTTCCAAGGGATATGCAGAAAATAAGATATGGGATATGTGGATTGTATACGGGTTGAGGAACTCTTCATGGGTCCTGCGTTGGGAAACTTGCCTCCTTAGGTATATACGGGGATGTGCGACAATCCTTGAGGTTGTACGATGATCTCTTGCATCATCATCATCATCATCATCATCATCATCATCATCATCATCATCATTGCACTTGCTTTATTATGTTTATATTGTGTTGTATTGCCATATTGACTTGCCATTTATGTAATTGTCTTGTCTTCTTTTACTTGTATTTGATGATCTTATATATGCATATTCCCCCTTGTTCTACTTATATGTGATATAATGCAAACTTGTGTTCTATATGGTTGTGATGTTGCAATATATGTGATATATTAGAATTGTTAGTGCAAGCGGTGTGGACTACCATTATAGGACATTTTCTTATTGCAGGTGACATGCCCTTAGTGTATATTTTGTATTCTTTATTTACTACTTTGCTTGGTCGGCCTATGATACCTACTGAGTACAAGTGGACCGTACTCATGCCTACTGCGCCCTTTCGGTGTAGGTCCTAGATCGAGTGCACCTCAACTTGCTTGACTCGAGTTATTGTTAGAGCTTCCAAGATAGCAGTTGGACATTCATGCGTCCGAAGTTTACCTCTATCTTTTTATAGTAGTCATTTCTTTATTAGCATTCAGAGATAAATATTATTCCTTTGTGGTTATTTTTTTTTATGTGTTTGAATCTTGAATTGTATTAGTAGTTCTTACACTATTGACACCTGGTTTTGGGCATGATTGGTATTTTGAATAAGTTTTTTCCATATTTTTATAATTACTTGTATGGTTGGGCTTCGTTCTAGAAGCCTTACCTTGGGTATTTTTGTTTTTTCTTTTTCCTTTTTATATCAGTTTGTGTGATAGACTTACTTGTCAAGATACATAGCAGCAAGTGTCATCATGACCCTTATTTTTTGGTCGTCACAAATTGGTATCATAGCAGCCAGATTTCATTGGTCTCAACGGTATAAGAACAAAATATCTAATAGAATCTCATGGATCGATACGTAGATGTCCGTATCTATCTTCGAGAGGCTATAAGACGTCTTTAGAAAAGTTTCCTCATTTTATTCTTTATCGTGCTAAGTTCTTTCATACCTTTAGTTGTGTTTCACTCTTTTTGCACGGATGGTGTTGCTTATACGACTTATCAGTTGAGTGATGGTGCTAGAGATTGGTGGAGGTTATTTGTGAGTTGTAGACCTTGTGATTCTCTTAAGATAACTTGGGATCAGTTTGTTGATGCCTTCTTGGAGAGATTTGTGCCTTTCAGTTTGAGAGATACTATGAGGGACACGTTTGATTATTTAGAGCAGGGCTCTATGATAGCTGTGGAGTATAAGGAACGTTTCCATGACCTATCCAGATATTGATATGATAGCATTTCCATCGAGTCTGAGAAGGTTCAAAAGTTCGTAAAGGGTTTGGAGGTTTTCATTTCAGTTAGCTGTATCTCAAATAGTTGTGTTCGGGGCTTCTTTTTAGAGTATTGTGGATCATGCTAAGATAATAGAGGATATTCTTAATGCATCTCAGGGAGGCGCCAAGAAGGCACGACGTTTTGGTGAGTTCAAGAGTCAGACCTATCGAGGTAAAGATTTTAGAGGTTCTCGTGAATACCATGGTAGGACAGTGAAGTGACTTTATAGAGTTAAGGTGGTGGATATTCTAGTTTAGCAGTCCAGGGTGGCTATTTGGGCCCAGTTGTACCTTCTCCTATTGTGACTGGTCGTAATGGTTGATATATGTGTGATGGGATTGGCTATGTGGCCTAGGACTGTCCCCGTCTTGTGTTTAGAACTACTCTTATTACATTTGTGAGGGGTAGGGGTTCTACCAAAGGTATGAGATATAGAGTGGTAGAGCCCGTGGTGGTGGTCGTAGGGCAACTCAGTCAATTGATAGTTGTGGATAGTGTTATGTTATACCATCCAGACCTGAGGCAGAGGCTTAGGATATTGTGATCACGGGTATCTTCCCTATTTGTTTCAAACCTGCATCTGTGTTATTTGATCTCGAATTGTCTTTCTCCTATATGTCTCTGTATTTTGCTTTGGGTTTTGATTCTGTTAGTAAGCCTCTTACCATGCCTATTCGTGTATCTACCCAGGTAGGTGATTCTTTAGTGGTGGATCAGGTGTACCGATCTTGTGTTGTGACTTTTTTTGGGCGTGAGACTTTGGTAGATTTACTTATGTTAGATATGGTTGACTTCGATATTATTTTGGGTATAAATTGGTTGGCTCCTTATCATGTTGTCTTAGATTATTTTGATAAGATTGTGACTTTAGCTTCGTTGGGTGTGCCAAGAATAGGTTGGAAGAGTGCACTTCATTCGGGTCCTAAGAGGATTATATCTTATGTTCAGGCTCGTAAATTGTTTTAGAGGGGAATGTTTAACGTACTTGGATCATATTCGTGACACCAGTATTGTATCACCTCCTTCCTTGTATTCAGTCTGTGTTGTCTGTGAGTTTATGGATGTGTTTTCTATGGACTTGCCTGGTATGCCTTCGGATTGAGATATTAATTTTGCTATTGATGTTGAGCCGGGAACTAAACTCATTTCTATTCCTCCTTATAGGATGGCCCTAACAAAGTTGAAGGAACTGAAGGATCAATTGCAGGAGTTATTAGATAAGGGATTTATCCGACCTAGTGTTTCACCTTGGAGTGCGCCTATCTTGTTTGTGAAGAAAAATTATGGGTCTATGCGGATGTGTATTAATTATCGATAGTTGAATAAGATGACAACTAAGAATAAGCATCCTCTTTCTAGCATTGATGATTTGTTTGATCAGCTTCAGGGAATTGCAGTATTTTCGAAGATTGATTTAAGGTTTGATTATCGACAGTTGAGGATTAGAGCTTCGGATATTCCGAAAACAACTTTTCAAACTCGATATGGTCATTATGAGTTCTTGGTCACGTCCTTCGGGTTGACCAATGCCCCTAGCACATTCATAGAGTTGATGAATCGGGTGTTTTGACCATATCTTGACTCTTTTGTTATTGTAATTATAGATGATTTCTTGGTGTATTCCAAGAGTGAGGTTGAGCATGAGGAACATTTGCAAATTATGCTTTAGAGCCCACTAAGATTCGGAGTTTTGTTGGCTTAGCACGCTATTATCGTGTTTTGTCGAGGTTTTTTCATCCATTGCAGCTCCATTGACCAAGTTGACCCAGAAGAAGATTTCTTTTTAGTGGTCCGATGCTTGTAAGGCGAGCTTTTAAAAGCTCAAGGATTTATGTACTTTAGCTCCTATCTTGACTTTGCCCAAGAAGGGCGTGGGTTTTACCGTCGTTTGTAATGCTTCAGGTGTTGGGTTAGGTGTTGTGTTTATGCAGGAGGGCAAGGTGATTGCTTATGAATCTCATCAATGGAAGCCTCGTGAGAGGAATTATCCTACCCGTGATTTGGAGTTGTGCGCAGTTATGTTTGCCTTGAAGTTATGGAGGCACTACTTGTATGGAGTCCGTTGTGAGATCTTCTAAGATCATCGTATCCTTCAGTACTTATTCACCCAGTGAGATCTTAATATGAGGCAATGTCGTTTTCTTGAGTTGTTTAAGGATTATAACTTGACCATTCTCTACCATCCGGGCAAGGCTAATGTGGTTGTGGATGCCTTGAGCTGGAAGTCAACTAGCATGGGTAGCTTGGCGCATCTTTTGACCCAGGAGAGACCTTTAGCCTTAGAGGTTCAGTCTTTAACTAACCAATGGTTAAGCTTATGGTTAAGTTTGATGATATTAGACTGAGGTTGATTCGAGATAAGGTGTTGAGTGGGAATGCTAAGGAAGCTTCACTTGATTCAGATGAATTTTTGCAGATTAGAGGCTAAGTTTATGTGTCGAGAGTGGGTGATTAGATTAGGTTGATCTTGGATGGGGCTCATTATTTCAGATATTCTATCCATCCAAGTGTGACTAAAATGTATCGTGATTTGAGGCAGCATTATTGGTGGGGTGATATAAGGCGAGATGTAGTAGATTTTGTAGCTCATTGCCTATGTTGTCAGCAGGTGAAGTTCGAGCATATGAGACCTGGTGGGTTGCTTCAGAGGTTACCCATTTTTGAGTGAAAGTGGGAACGAATCACTATGGACTTTATGACTGGTTTGCCTTATACTTCTCATGGTTCTGAAAATGTTTGGATCATTATGGATCGATTGACCAAGTCAACTCATTTTATTTCAGTTCAGGTCTTATTCAGTGTTGAAAGGTTGGTCCATATCTACATTCATGAGATTGTGCGTCTGCATAGTATACCGGTGTCCATTATTTCAGATTGAGGTCCTGTGTTCACATCTCACTTTTGGAAGACTTTTCAGGATGAGTTGGGTACTCGGGTGGATCTCAGTACGTCGTTTCACTCCTAGACTGATGGCCAATCAGAGTAGACTATCCAGGTTTTGGAGGATATGCTTCGCGAATGCGTGATAAATTTTGGTGGTTAGAAGGAGCAGCATTTGGCTTTAGCAGAGTTTGCATATAATAATAACTACCATTCTCGTATTGATATGGCTCCTTTTAAGGCGTTGTATGGTAGGCGTTGACGCTCCCCAGTGGGTTGGTTTAATGTTTCAGAGGTAAGACCTTGAGGTACGGACTTGCTTTGTGAGTCTTTGGATAGAGTCCGGGTCATTCAGGATAAACTTAGAGCGACTCAGAGTAGGCAGAAGTGTTATGCTGATCGTAGACTTCGTGCCTTAAGAGTTGGTGTTGTTGATCGTGTTTTTCTTTGAGTTTCACCCATGAAGGATGTGATGAGGTTTAGGAAGAGGGGCAAGCTTAGCCCCAGGTATATTGGTCCATTTGAGATTCTTTGAACTGTTGGTGATGCGGCTTATGAGTTGGCTTTGCCCTCTGATATATCAGTTGTTCATCTAGTTTTTCATGTTTCTATGCTTCGTCATTATATTCCTGATGAGTCTCATGTCATTCGTTGGGAGTCGGTTTAGTTGGATGAGCAGTTGTTCTTTGTTGAGGAGCCGGTCTTTATTTTGGCTAGGGATATTAGACGGTTGCGCTCTAGAGTTATCTTTGTGGTTAAGGTTTAGTGGCGACATCGACCTGTAGATGAGACTACTTGGGAGGTTGAGTTTGATATGTGTAGTTTTTATCCTCAGCTCTTCATTGATTCAGGTATTTCTTTGCCTTAGTTCGAGGACGAACTAGATTTTTAGTGATGGATGATGTAACGATCTAAAAAGTTGTGAAATATGTGAAATTTATAATTTTGTGTGATTTGACTATTTTACCCCTCCCTGTAGTTGCATTATGGTATTTCTAGGGTGTAGGAGTCATTGACATGATTTTCGATGCATTTTAGTACCATTTATGCGATATTGTGGTTTTTTATGGTTTCAAAAGCCTTATTTTAGACTTATGGAGATATCTTTTGATCCGTACGGCGAATGGCTAAACAGGCTACTCCAGCAACTTTGAAATATCAATTTTAGGCTAAGTAGATCTTTGGTTCAGGTCCCGGTGCACCCTAGCTCCTTTCAACCTATTGGTCAGAAAGTTGGAAAATTGGAAATATAGGTGTGGGACCCACATTTGGTCGAAACAACCTCATATAGAAAATCTGACTTCACCAGCATATCTGAAATATCTATTTTAGGGTGGTAACATATTTGGTGTGATTTTACGGCTTTAAATCTCATTTCGATCCTCGGTTTAGAAAGTTTTAATTTCGGGTTTCAACGGTCAACTTTGTAAAAACGATGTTTTTTCAAAAATCTGACTTCGCCAACGCGTCTGAAACGTCGAACTTAGTATGATTGCATAGTTCATTTGTGTATATCAAACTCCGAACGAATCTCGAGCACTCCGTCGAAGTCCGAGGTGAACTTGAAGGGAAAAATCTGGTGCATAAAGCAGATTTTTCTGCAATATAAATACCTTTTTGGCCCTTTTTGCTCATTTTTCATCTTGCCACTTGAGAGTTAAACTCTAAAATAGTGTGGGAGCTTAAAAGTAAAGTTTGTGGGAGCTTGAAAAGCTAGATTAACACCTCTTTCTTGATTTTATTATGGATTTAAGGTAAGAATTCACCTTTTTCTTATTAATTTCTTGATTAATTTCTCCAAACCCTAAAAATCTTAGGGCTTGATTTTAAACCCCAATTTCACTTCTTTTCACTTGAATAATATTTTATCGTATAATTACTAGTTTTTTATCAATTTAACCTTCAAAACAACTATGATTCTTGATTTTAACCCGAATTTCAAAGATTTTACCCGGTAAAGCTTAAAAATAATTTTTCTTCAATTTGAACCTCATTTTTTTACTCGTTTTGACTTGGGTTTTCAGCTGTCGATTCCTAAAAATATGGAGAACATATTTTTGAAATAAAGTTATGATTTTTCCCTTCTTTTTCAAAAACCCATTTTGGGGATCCGTTTTGACCCCAAACCAAAAGTAGTCAATATGTGTGTCGTTGGTTTTATTTTGATGCGTAGATTTTATATTTGATATTTTTAGTGGATTTTGTAATTGTTCATTAAAAGTAAGGTTGTGGGTTCGAAGTGTAACAAATCGATTTCAGCTTTTTAGGTAGGTTATGGCTTAACTCTTTTAGACAGACTAAGTAGTAAATGATGATACAAAATGCACGTTAAGGGTATGAACTAATCATGAAAAATGACTATCTATGTGTTGAGCCCGTGTGGGTCCTATATGTGATGTAATTATCAAAATTGAGATATTATGTGATATGTATAACCGTGTGGGGTCCTATATGATGTTGATAGCCTTGAATACATATGAATAATATTACTGTTTAAGACGTTTAAT
Organism: Capsicum pubescens; assembly: GCA_030864215.1. Lineage (NCBI taxonomy): Eukaryota > Viridiplantae > Streptophyta > Magnoliopsida > Solanales > Solanaceae > Capsicum > Capsicum pubescens. The sequence goes on from CM061538.1 coordinate 104,801,847, forward strand.
GTGGTACCATCGGCGTATTATGATTATATTCATACTTTATTAGCATATGAGACATGTGGAAATTCATGAATGAAACAAAGATAATGAGTGGATATTGGTTCACGTAGTTATGGAAATGTATCATTGTGGTTGGTTGTGGAAATATATCATGTGGTTGATTATGGAAATATATCATGTGGTTGGTCGTGAAAATATTCATTGTGATTGGTTGTGAGCGTTACATCTTCATATCATACTCACTCATGAAATATTGGTACCACCGTGGCAACATATGAGAAACACTGGTAACACCTGATAACACCTTTCCGAGTGATATGCCGGAAAGAACATATGAGATATGTGGATTGTATATGGGTTGACGAACCCCTCATGGGTCCTGCGTTGGGAGGCTTGCCTCCGTAGGTGTATATGGGGATTGTGCGACGATCCCGGAGGTTGTGCGACGGCCTCATGCATCATCATCATCATCATCATATACATTGCACTTATTTTATTGTGTTTATATCGTGTTGTATTGCCATATTGACTTGCCATTTATGTAATTTTTTTGTCTTTTTTTACTTGTATTTGATGATATTATATATGCATGTTCCCCCTTGTTCTACTTATATGTGATATAATGCATACCTCTGTTCTATCTGGTTGTGATGTTGCAATATATGTGATATATTAGAACTGTTAGTGCAAGCGGTGTGGGCTACCATTGTAGGACATTTTCTGATTGCAGGTGACATGCCCTTGGTGTATATTTTGTATGCTTTATTACTTTGCTTGGTTGGCCTATGATACCTACTAAGTACAAGCGGATCGTACTCATGCCTACTATCCCCTTTCGGTGTAGGTTAGGGCTGTTAATTAGGCCAGGCCAGGTCAACCCGGAATTGGCCCACTAAACCTAACTTGGTCCAACCCTCCTAAACCCGATCAAAATCGGTCCAAAATCCAGTCAAAACCCAAAAAAAAATTAAATTTTTTTCTCCAATATACACTATATATACCCACCTATATACATTTTAAATATGTTAAACAATATATATACACTATATCTATAGTATATATTACGTTAGAATTTATAAAACATATTCACATATACACAATTACACATGTAATCGTGTATACCATTATACGTTAGTTAAATATATATACTACTCTAAACAAAACATATACTACAAGATATATACTACAATATAATGATATATATACTAACTTATAAAACATATACACATGTATACATTAAATATATACTACTTTAGAGTCTATAGAAGATATATACACATATATATGTACCATTTAATATTTCAATATATATGTACTACTTTAAATAAAACATATACTACACTATATATATAGTTATATACTAATTTATAAAATATATACACATGTATACATTAAATATATACAACTTTAGAGTCTATATTCTATATATACACATATATACGTACCATTCAATATATATGTACTACTTTAAATAAAATATACTACAATATAATGATATATATACAAATTTATAAAACATATACACATGTATACGTTAAATATATACTACTTTAGAGTCTATAGAAGATATATACACATATATACGTACAATTCAATATATATGTACTACTTTAAATAAAATATACTACAATATATATATACTACAATATAATGATATATATACTAATTTATAAAACATATACACATGTATACGTTAAATATACACTAATTTAGAGTCTATATTCTATATATACACATATATACGTACCATTCAATATATATGTACTACTTTAAATAAAATATACTACAATATATATACTACAATGTAATGATATATATATTAATTTATAAAACATATACACATGTATACGTTAAATATACACTACTTTAGAGTCTATAGAAGATATATACACATATATATGTACCATTCAATATATATGTACTACTTTAAATAAAACATATACTACAATATATACACACACTATATATATAGTTATATACTAATTTATAAAATATATACACATGTATACGTTAAATATATACTCTTTTAGAGTCTATATTCTATATGTACACATATATACATACCTTTCAATATATGTACTACTTTAAAAAATATGCTACAAGATATATACTACAATATAATGATATATATACTAATTTAGAAAACATATACACATGTATACGTTAAATATATACTACTTTAGAGTCTATAGAAAATATATACACATATATACGTACCATTCAATATATGTACTCCTTTAAAATATATGTCACTTAATATAATAAATTAATAATACTTGATAGTAAATTAGTAATATATTAAAACTAAATATTTAATTTAAACTAGAAATTCAATTTAAATCATTAAATGGAAAAAATTACAAAGTAAGGATTAAGGAGTGAATGAATGTTATATTTTATTAATTGCAAAATGATTCAAAATTTATAGTACATGAATGAAAAATCTACAAAGTTCTCATCATTTTTTCCAACTCATCCATGTTAATATTAACGAAAACTTGCATAGGATAGTTAAAGTCAATGGGGGCAAAAAAACACGCATTGGACTTGATTCTGCTGAGTTCTCTCTTGATGTCATAATTGTTTCAAGTTTCTGTTCGTCGTTCGGCTCCACCTTCATTCCTTGATTTCTTTGTTCTGCTCTAATCCAATCTCTAAGGTAAACTAGAACATTCATAGCATTGCTTCCCAATGAGTGTCGGTTGTCTCCAAACTAGTGTCGTCTCTGACTAAAAGCGCTCTCCGATGCAACGGTTGATATTGGAACATTCAATATATCTCTAGCTAATCATGAAAGCACAGGATATTGTGTTTCATTATTCTTCCACCAATCCAACGAGTTGATCCGTCGTCTGCGATCCTCTAGCGGCGTTCAAAGATAATACTTAAGCTCTTTCCGATAAGTTATTGTGTAAGCTCCCGCCTCAACACTGTTCCAATAATTTAAATCATAAAAGTAATCAGGAAAACCACTATGTGTCGGCCTTTTAAAAGATGATGACTCATCGAGAGGATGAGGAGCGACAATTAGAGTAATATTTGGCGGTACAGCTAAATCAAGTAAATCAGCATAATGGTTATATAATTTATCTATGTAAGCGTTCACATCACCCATAGCCGTCCACAAATCTGGTTGTTCTTGTTCTTTATCATCAGAATCATTGTTAATATTTATCTCTAAGTTAGAATAAATAAGAGTACTAAAGTGGCACATAGTAGTATATTTCATACACGGATTTAGCATAGCACCAATCAAGTAGATAGGGGAAATCAGAAAAAAATATTTTTTAAATTTAGCAAACATAGCACCAACAACTTCTTTGTAACCTTCTTTATTCTTATATTTTTTGAGCAAACCAGAAATATCGATTATATATGCTAAAATATTACAAACAGTAGGTTAATAAGCACCGAAAAATTCAACCGTTGCTATATAATTTTTTTTTAAAAAACTTAACAAGATCATCAATTGCAGCCCAATCAGAATCATGTAGCATACATTTAGCCGAATCAGCAAATGAACCACAATGTTGGTTAAAAGTTAGTGTAATAGGAACTCTATAAGCATGACAAGTTTTTAAATAATCATGCGTAGCATTCCATCTAGTTTCACATTCTTCGGGCATCAATATCAGTCTAAGTTCATTTTCTTGACATTTAACTTTAAATTCTCTAATTCTTTTTCTTCGATTATTTTCTTAAATAAAGCCAACAGCAAGCCAATTTTTTTCAATATAAAGCTCAAAAAATTCAAGATCATCTCTTATAATTAAATTATATATATGACAATCACACTTAACATGAAATATTTCAGGTAACGGCGGAGAGAGCTTAACTTTTAACTTTGTCATAGCAGTCTTGTTGTTAGAAGCATTATCAAAAGTAATACATAAGACTTTTTTTCAATACCATAAAATTCTGCAACTTTACTAATTGAATCAATAATAAATTCTCCAGTATGTCTACGATCTTCATTATACAAAAAAATAAGAATACGTTTTTGCACAACATAATTACTATCTATCCAGTGACAAGTAATGATTAAATAATCATTTTTATTAACAGCACGACCAAGATCAGAAGTTAGAGCCATTCTACATTGAATATTTTTTAGCAATGTAGATAAATAAAAATAATATTGTGAATGAAGTCTAAAAATATTGGCCCGACAAGTACTTCTAGGAATACCATTAAATATAGGTTATAAATTGCTTGAATATAATGAATAAAAGAATCAAAAGAAGGAAAATTGAAAGGCAAACAACCCACAGCTACCATTTTTGCTATTTTTTTCCGGTCCCTCAATTTATTATAATTCTTAATTACCTGATCGGTTGTTGGGTCCATTCTAGTTTGTGTTGGCCCACCAATGTCCTGACCACCTTTTGCAATAAATAACTCTCTTTCGTGATTATCACTTATATGTCTCATTAACGTACCCGTACCCCCTTGCTTGCCTCCTCCTTTATGCTTATATTTGTCAATATTGCATTACACCTCAGTATCTGATATACGTGTAAAAAATTGCCATGCAATACTAGTTGTTTTACGAGCTCTTAGGGGATGGGGAGGACGATTAACCGATTCAGATCTAATATTAGCATTTCTTACTGCGGGGGTCTCACCAATATTTTCATCATCTTCATCTAAATCAATCGCATCTACTTTATTTTCTTCTTCTATACCATAATTTTCCTGAGCTTCTACATAATCCCTATCGTGAGCACCTACACCCACTTCTTTCTCAAAAGGTTGACTAAGCGGTACCGGAGGCACACGGGTATATCTACTACTAAAGTACCTTTACCGCTAGTAATTTACTTTTTACTAGCGCTACCACTTTTGGGACAAATTTTTTTTACACTTTTAGTGGCTAGGTTTCTTAATTTATCTATAATATAAATCAAGCTGAAAAAATTCAAAATACACAAATATAATAAAATTAAATATTCAACAATTAATACACTAATTAAAAATTAAAAGTAAGAGATGGAGCGACAATACCAAATTTTAAAAGTATCCGAAGGTTGCGACTTTAAAAACTTCCACTGGTAATTTGTAATCGCAAAAATAAAAAAATAAATTGAGCACTTCAGAAAATATATAGAATATTTGAATTTTGAGAATTGAGATTTGAGAGAATAAAAATTGTGTGGAAAATGATTTAAAAGTGTGGGTATTTATAGGAATATTTTGGGTTTAAAAAAATATTTTTGTTGAATTTTTTTTTATTTAAAATAGGCATTTAGCCCTTTTTGGGACCCAAACGGTCATATAGCCGTTGGGCCCAACGGTCAATTTTTTTTTTTTTAAAATAAAAAATAAAAATAAACGGGTCGGTTCCGGGCCGATTAACCGACGAGCCTGGACCGAGTTTGATTCGGGCCGGGTTAACCGAGCCCCAAAAAAATAATCCATCCTGGGACCCGAAACCCTATAACCCGTGGGCTGACCGGGTCGGGTCATACCGGGCCGGGCAGTTACGATGGACCGGATCAAACCGGCCCGTTTGACAGGTTTAGTGCAGGTCCTAGCTCGAGTGCACCTCAACTTGCTTGACTCGGCGATTCTTGGAGCTTCCAAGATATCGGTTGGACATTCATACGTTCTAAGTTCACCTCTATCTTTTTATAGTAGTTATGTCTTATTAGTATTCAGAGACAGATATTATTCCTTTGTGGTTATTTTTCTGATGTATTTGACTCTTGAATTGTATTAGTAGTTCTTACACTATTGACACCTGATTTTGGGCATGATTGGTATTTTAGATAAGTTCTTCCCGCATTATTATAATTACTTATATGGTTTGGCTTCGTTCTAGAAGCCTTACCTTAAGTATTTTTGTCTTTTCTTTTTTCTTTTTTCTTTTTGTATCAGTTTGGGTGATAGGTTTACTTGTTAAGGTACGCCGCGACAAGATCCATCATGACCCTTCTTTTTGGATCATGGCAGTGACCCTGCTCATTTCTCTATAATACCATCATAGTGTATTCATATATTGATATGGTATCATCCTTCAATGAGACACTCCTCAATCATTCATGGTACTATCACAATATATTTGTGAAATGGCGTGGTATCATAGAGGACTGCTTCAACCCTTCAATGAACACTCCTCAATATATCACCTAGTATATTTATATACCAACATAATATCATGGAGGACTTCTTTAGTCCTTTAATGAAATCTACTCAGTATACCATCAGAGTATATCTATATATTGCATGTTATCATGGTGAATGCTTCAGTCCTTCAGTGAGATACTCATCATTCTTCTATAATAACATCATAATATATTTATATATTGGTGTGATATCATCCTTTAATGAGACACCCCTAAATCCTTTTGATACCGTCACAATATAGTATAAACTGTGATGGTATCATGAAGGACTGCTTTAGCCCTTCAATGAGACACTTCTTAGTCATTTATAATTATTTATTATTATGATTTGTTTACTAATTTTCTCTTATTTTTATTAGTCTAAAATAGTTAGATAATATCTTGATCATTATTTTTTATTTTATCTTTAAGAAATGAATAAAAAAGAAGATAAACTAACCAATAAAGAAAAAATATTAAGATAAAACAAGACAAAGAAGAGCCACCAAGAAGCTAACAAGAGAATAACAAAGTAAGAGAAAAAATTGTGCATTAAAAAATATATTTTATAATAATTTATAATTTAATAAATAAGTTGGTGGACTTGAATTTTTCTTAATTATTTCTTTATCGTAATCTAATTATTTATTTTTCTACTTTTATCTATAATCTATATCTATAATATATTAAAAGTGTGAAGACCCTTCGAAAAGTGATTTGAACTTTTTGCCCTTCATCAAAAACCCTTCTTTAGACAAAACTGTCTTTTCACTATTTTCTTCAATTTATTATTTAATTATTATTTATTAAATAGACTCCTAAAATATATGGGACTCCTAAAATATATGGAAAAAAGAATCAATTAATATTTTTCTTTGTACTGATCAATAAAAAAAATACTCCTAAAATACGATAGAAAAATACTCCATAGAAATTTCTATATATTGACCTCTTTATCGTATTATTTTTTCTACACAAACTTTTCAATTAATTCCTTCCAATAATTTAGCCTCGAAGAATTCTCAAATTTCAAATGAAGACCATCACCACTGTTGTGCTTAAGCTAGATTTGCATGGTGAAGAACATGCTAGAAAGGTTGAACAACCCATTCGTCAATTTAAAGGTAATTCACTTTAATTAATCAAACATCATTATGTGTAGATTAGTTAACAAGAAAATTTTGGTAAAGATTAGGTTTAATCAAAAGATGAATGTCGATCGGCTTAACAATTTTTTTGGTAAAGGTTAGTTTTAATTAAATAAATTCTCCAAAAGATGTTGAATTTAATTATTGTATTTATCTTTATTATTTAAACAAATATCCTATTTAGTGTAATATTTAAATTCAATAAAGTGAGGTACACGCGTGAGGCGCTTATACGTAAACTAGTAACCTGAAAATTGTTAGTTAGTATTCATATTTGTATTTTAGTTTTTTGCAAAACATAGAAAGGGACAAAAAAGAGATAATCTAACCAAACAATAAAAATAAAATTAAAACAAAAACATTGGAGACAAAAAGAGAAACAAAGTAATTTACAAAAGAAAACTAATGTAATAGGGGGGGAAAGGGAGAATAAAGAAAAGAAGTTTGTTGACAATTTAAGGAAATGAGAGATTAAGTGCACAATTTATGCCACAATTAATAAAATTTTGCTACAATTTGGGATGGGTGTAGTACGGATAATTAGTTGAGAAAATAGTTAGGTAGGGGATAAATTAGGGTAATTAATTTGCTTTTTAGAGGATACTAGTATACGTATTCGTGCAATGCATGGATAATATTAAAGTATTTTTTGTAATAATTTTATATAGGAATGTCTGTTTTGAGCAAGTTAAATCATATTACCTTAAAAAAACTTTAAGTATCATATTATTTCTCAATGTAATGTAATGTAATTTGTATATATATATATATATATATATATATATAATAATAATATATTAAAAGTGTGAAGGCAAAGATACCGCTTTAGACAAAAAACGTCTTTTCCCCTTTTTTCCTCTAATTATTATTAATTATGTTTATAACATTGAATCCTAAATATATGAGATCAAAACTTTAAAATATATAATAAGATCTTTTCTTAAATTAGGAGTCCAAAGTATATACGGTAGAAGTAACTTTTGTTTATAATTTAGGTAGGTTTAGCTTTCACCATATTGTTACCAACTAAATTAGGAGTCTTTTTTTATTCTTACGAGTCTATATCCTATTTTTATACATTCTATGTAAAAAATAGTTTTTAATATAAAATCTTAAGCTTTTGATGTAAAATAATTTTTAATTAAAATCCTAATGTACAATATAACTACGTGTTAATAAAAAAAGACTTTGCAACCTATTATGAAATCACTACCAACTTTGAAATTGTTCGTGTATAATTCATTAGGTTTTACACCCCCATCCTCCTTCTTCTTATTTCCTTAATAGTCGATTAATTTGTTAACAATAGAAAAAGTATCGTTCTTCATCAGCCTCCCTTCACCGGCCTAAGTTTGTCAAATTGTTTGTGAAATCTATGACTTTATTTAGATATATTTTAATTATTATTTGAAGTTGATGACACAGTATTTTTTAAAATTATTTTTTTTATTATTATCGGAGAATATAGTGTGTCAGGGATGTTGAAGCGGAAGACAATAAATTAGGATAAATATGAATGAGGTTGTGAAGATGAAAATTTAAAGAGGACGAAAATAAATAAATTGTGCCGATCTATCTCAATATGTGATGAGGATATGATTTTGGTGATATTCTACTTTTATTTATTTATCAATTTTTTAGAAAATTATATACCTAATATTTTTTGTAGATACTACACTTGAACATCTTCATGACCTTCATAGGTGGAAAAACAACATAAAAGGAGATGGTATTTATGAATGAGAAGTAAGTTGAACTTAGATTATATATTTGTCATTGAACCTTTTAACATTTTCCTTATGAAGGTTGGAAAAAAACTTTAATTTATTAAAACAGATATACTCGGAGGATTAGAGAAGACGAAGGCACCAACAAATGTCAAAACCAAAGCAAACACGATCGGGAACGTCCGTTCCATAATGATGGACATAGAAGTGATGCATCAAGAAAGATACCACAATTGATGAATCAGAATTCTGGTTGCCGGTGAGTTGAATCACACAAACTTTGGATGAAGAAGAGAGAATCTTAAGAACAGATATCTAGGATTTCCTGATTGAGATCTGTTAGGCTAGTTGTTTGAGTTGATGTAAAAGTTTGAATTTGATTAATTCATTGTTCTTTAAGTCAAATTTTAATGGTTTGGGTAGTAAGAGCCTACTTCCCCTTGATGTGTCTTCGAAAACAATATAAGTACTATCAATTTGTTGCCATGTAGTAGTTGTACTAGAAGTAGTGTATTATTTGAGTGACCTTCTTCATGTACATATTTTAATGATGCATTATCAAAGAAACAAGTTTCAAAAGTCGAAATTGTTAGGATTGAAAACTAGACAAATATGGTGTGTATATGTATGTTTTAATTGTTATTTCATAGCACAAAAGAAAGTTCAATAATAGTGTACCAATCACAATTTATCATTTGCAATACTGTAACAACCCAATTTTCTAGGATCGAAATGTCACACGATGCTCGTGATCCCGAAGAACCACAAGCCAATCCTCTACTGATATCTGTACCTGAACACTGCATAATATAGATAATAAATGCGGAAACTGGTCATAAGGTTTAAAACATCTAAAAATACTCAAAATTGAAAACTAAATACTGATACATTTGTTCGAAAAGCCTCTAAACTGTCTGAACTGTGGAGTTGATGGGACATGTCCCTAACTAACTCCGTCTACTGAAATTAAACCAAATCTGATACGATAATAATAAAAAAATAAGGATCATCTCGACTGAAGAGGAGTCACTGCTATGTCTACTGCTGCTGACTAGGACTAAGCTGCTAAGGGTACTCTGGATCTCGAGCCTCTGAACCTATGGTGTCAAATAAAATACCATAGCGCAAATGCGTCAGTATGGGAATATACCGAGTATGAAGATGAGGTAAGGCTAAGTGCAAGGTCTTATGCATGAACAATTACTTAACTGAATAATCATGAGAGTACTGAATGAGAGCACATGCATGAATGCACAAACCATAACCGAAATCATCGTGACTCAAAATACTGAAACTCGGATACTGGTTTACTGTCATCCAAACTTACTACTAATACCTGAGATACTGAACAACTAAATCATCTGATACCGATAACTGAGTACTGGAGTTGAGATCAGTCTTATCTAGCAAGTGATCTCGAAAACTGATGATACTAAAACTGATTAACTGAATCTACTCATATCACTAACTGAATTCTGAGCTTTCTACTTTCGACTGACTGCATCGGAGATCAAACATCTCTAACGGATGATTTCGGAATCTACTATCAATGATAAGAAATGATCATGTTCGAATCTAACAACAAGAATACTCAACTGAATCTGAGACTGAGATCAAGCCTATCTGACGGGCGATTTCTAGATCTGATACTGAATAAATTCATATGGGACCAAGCCTATCTGACGGGTGATCCATAAATCAATAAAACTATCTGAGTTCCTCACTGAGATAGATGACTATATCTAACAGTCTTGATTTCTGAAGATTGATACTGAAACTGCAACTGTGGGAAGTCGTCACTTAACCGACATGCCCCGAATCTCAACTGGTGGGGTCCAACCTGTAACCCCAGCTGGAAGGGTGTCAATATCGTGCCACGGGTAAAGACCTCTCTGGTTAAGCCTATCTGATGGGTGACCCTCGTAGGAAGTCAAGCCTAAGGTAATATAATAGTCAAGCCTATCTGACGGGTGACCAACCTTTCCTGACGGGTGACTCCTGTATCCTGCGGTAGCTATGCAGTTCTGGAGTTCATGGATTTCTCCTAACGACTCTACCTTTCCGATGGGGAGCCGCCATCCCTGCCCTCGCCCGATGCTAGCTCCTACTCCCAACTAAAAGACTCTGAACTGATTCTTAACTTAACACAAACTAAGCTGAATTCACTGGGTTCCATATCTGACGAAACACTATTGAATCTCTTTATCTGACTGAACGACACTGAGCTTTGAATAGAGTACTCGATTACTACAGAGGTCAGAAATGAACTCTTGAATACTACTAGATTTGAGTTGGGTACAGAACTGGGGCTAGATTACTAGCGATACTGAAATTACGATGATTACAAAGATTACTGAGATTTCTTAAGTTCTGTATCTGTCTGAGAATACAGAGTTCTATAACTCGCTGAGTTCTGAGAATCATGGCTCGACTGAAATTATCGTGAAAACTGACACGGGCTCTAGAAACAGCTAAATTGTCGGGTATAAATACCCCCAGGACTCGATAACATAAAAGTAAAGCATAACCATACTTGAATTATCAAGACCATAGACATTCATTCACTATCACAATCACTACAACATCTCTTTAAGTATTTAGGAATCATAAACATGTGGTAGTATAGGGAGACATGCTATTGGCTCATACTCCATTCAACAAGATCTGGCATCAAACACTTAGAATGTATTAAAGTCTTAGCATGTATCAAAGAGCACATAATTGGAGAATTTCATGCTATCGTGTCACAATTCATTCACTGAGGCTTTTCAACAAACACTTGGCATGCATAGGCTAGTACACAATTGGGGATTTCTAGTCAACATACTATAACGACTCTAATTCCTTCACATAAGCATTTTATCAAACATATGGGGAGCATGCTTTGCTTATTTAATGATTTCTTCACTTAATTGACATGAACACATCACTTAACAAGCAACTTGAAGAGGGTTTATCATGAACATCACATGAATATCACATACTAGGGTCAAAGCTTGAAAACTTGCAAACAAACATGAATCAAAACTCAATAATAGCATGAACATCAATTTCAACACACATGAATCATGAAAACCCATAAACATAAGATTTTTGATTTTTTGAAAAGGGTTCTTGAGCTTCTTGGATGAAAGGGACCCAAGAATCAACATCTACATATCTTAGAGAAACTCTTTCTTGAAAGCTCTTGGAGAGATTCTTGATTTTCTTGATTTCTCTTGAAGAAGAAGGAAGGGTTTTGATTTTGTAGAAACCTTAGCCCTTGTTCTTGAACAACCTTGAGAGAAAACTAGTATTTTTGGGTTAAAATGGGGTCAAATCCCGTGTTAAGAAGTATATATAGGGGTAGCAAAATGACCCTTTTTCGCCTCTGGAAATAAACTGAAAAATCCTGATTTTACATGCTGGTGCGACGCGGTGAAATCGCGCCAGCTCACTGGAAATTGGACAATCGAGAAACTGCTTGATGGTGCAACGCGGTGGAAATCGCGTTGCCACCTTGGTTGCGAACTGGAAAGGCATCGCGATGCGGTGAAATCGCGTTGGTGCACTGGAAATTGACAATTCTGAAATTAAGCCTTGGCGCGACGCGCCATAATCGCGGAGGCTCACTTGATTTTGACGATTGCCATTTTCGCTGGCTCCGCGACGCGCTAAAGTGCCAGGTGGCATATTGTCTCACTAAAATAGCTCTATCTCTTTACTCGAGTGTCGGATTTGGGCGAATTTGGTATCGACGAAAAGCTTATTCAATGCTCTACATGATAAAAAGTTGATATTAGGGAAATTCTACATGTTTCAAAATACTTCTCACTTGGGAAGACACTTCTCAACTTTTTAGGGATGGATTAGCACTTCACTGAACACGCTCTAAGGTTCAGACTACGAGAGAATTTTACGGGGTCTTACAAATACAAATTAGACTTGAGGGATAAATGTGCAATGCACGTTCTCATAAGTCTCCGCTTCAGATAAAATATCTTTTTACTATTTTTTTAATATTTAAGAGTTCAAAATTAATTAAATATTCATAATAAAACCTTTCCTTATTATAACTCATAAGAATTAATGACAACTAATACTTTTTTCATTAATTTAGTAATTCTAAATCAACTTGATTTTAAGAAGATTTGAAAAATCTACAAAAAATATGAAAGCATTAGAATAAGAATAATATAATAAGTACCAAATTTTTGAAAGCTTTAAGTAATTATAATCAAAGATTTTCTAAAGATTTAGCTTTAAGAATAAGAAAAGATTTTAAATATACAAAAAATATTATACTACAAATATGGTTCTAATGGATGCATCTCTCTTAGCCTTAGCAGTAAGGAAAAGAGGTGTTGCATGACAAAAGTAACGATCCATTAATCACTTGAAACTTCTCGTGGTAAAATATATATGTGTATTTATATTATTATATTAAAGTGTGAATTATCTTTCAGAAGTGATTTGCACTTTTGCACTTTATTAAAATCTTCGCAGTAAACAAAGTTATCTAATTTTAAAAAACCAAAGGTTACACGCGCAAGACACATGCGGTTAAACTAGTAATATTAAAAGTGTGAAGGGCCTTAGAAATATTGTTTGAACTTTTTACCCTTAATTAAAAGTCTTTGCTTTAGACAAAATCGTATTTTCACTATTTTTTTCTAATATTTAAGAGTTAAAAATTAATTAAATATATTTATAGTAAAACCGTTCCTTATTAGAAGTCATCAGAATTTCACTATTTTTTTCTAATTTAAGAGTTAAAAATTAATTAAATATATTTATAGTAAAACTCTTCCTTATTAGAAGTTAACAAATTAATGACAACTAATATTTTTTGCATTAGTTTTAAAATTTTAAATCAACTAAATTTGATTTTAAGAAGATTTGAAAAATCTAAAAATAAATATAAAACTGTTAGAATAAGAAAACTTTAAGAAGTACCAGATTTTTAAAAGTTTTAAGTACGTAAATCAATGATTTTGTAATGATTTGACTTTAAAAATAAGGAAAGATTTTTAAATATAAAAAAATAATCGTAACACAAATATGGTAAAAATTGATGCGTGTCTTTGAGCCTCTGGCAACAAGGAAAAAAGGTACTACATGACAAACGCAAGTGATGATCTATCAATCACTTGAAACTTCTGGTGGTAAAATATATATGTATATATGTTTATGTTTACATTATTATATTAAAGTGTGGAAGATTTTTGAAAAATGATTTGACCTTTTACACTTTATTAAAAATCCCCGCAATAAATAAAATTATTTAATTTTAAATAATCAAACATTACACGTGCGAGGTACGCAAGGTTAAACTAGTATATATATATATATATATATATATATATATAGAGAGAGAGAGAGAGAGAGAGAGAGAGAGAGAAACACACACACACACACACACCCTCACCCATCCACCCACAACTTCCCATCCCCACCTCCACCTCCATCTCCACACCTCCCACCCCTACCTCTACCTCCATCTCCACACCATCATCCCCAATCTCAATATTTTTTTCACTTAAAATTTATGAATGGTAATATGTGTATTATCTAATTATTTCATTATATAGAAATTAGAATAAATAAGCTTTATTATGCCAAAATAAATAAAATATAGATTAAAAGAAGACTCTAAAATAATCTAATATGTTATAAGTGGTTATAATTTAAAATTCAAGTTAAATACTCTTACATCTATCAAACTATAATTTTATCGTATATTCTATTATAATTTTATTTTTTAAAAACTCAAATTAAAAAAAATTATTAACCCATCCTAAGAATCAAAAGGATTTCCATAATGCATTTAATATTCTTGAATATGAATTTTACATGAAAAAGTAAAATCATAAATTTTTTTATGTGAAAAATAATTTTAATGTATAACTGTGCACATAATATTTAATTATATTATGAGCTACAACATTAAAAATTTATGGCGATTTAACATTTTATGTTTTTTTTTTAATTAAAACATTACCAACACAAGAAACTATCATTATAAAATTTAAGTTGTCGCTTGTGTTTTATTCATCACGACTTTTTTTACTTTATTTATTAAAAATTAAATAAAAATGTAATGCTATCTATAAGATCACCTTTCTTATCATCAAAACATTCTCATCTCAAATTTAAACAAAAATAGATACGCTATCATAACTTAAATTTTATCTAGTATTTAAAATTGATTAAATTTGATTTGCATGTTTAGATGAAAAAAGTTCATCGAAGATATACGTTTTCTAAAAAATAATTAGAGAATAATTATGTATCATTGACATAAATTATGTACATATGTTAAGAAATTCACTGATTATTTGTAAACAATAAATCTAACCGTAATAAATTGAATGTTTGATGTGAAATTTCAAACTTGAACTCATAATATTTAAGTTTCCAATTCACTATTAAATCTCGTAACATCATATTAAATAATTAATTCATCACAAAAAATAGAAACACATAAATTAATATGAGCATTTATTTTTTAAGAATAAATTGTATAAAATAATAACAAAAGTTAGCATTTAAAAAGAGTCAACTTAACTTCTTAATTAAAGGTGATTTTATTTTTCATTTACGTAATTGAATTTAATTTTACCAAAATCAAACAAATAGAAAATATTACTTATTAGTATTCAAACTTGAATATAGTTAAAATAAATTAATCTATAATAGCACCATCAGTCATCTACATATAAGAAAATATTAAATTTTAAAAAAATAAAAAATCTGAAAAATGCGTTAAATAAATTAATAAATAAATCTAATAATCAATAACAAAGAAGGAAAATGAAAGCTTAATATTATATATCATTGTAGGAGTATTTATAGAGAGGTTAAGAAGTTAGAAATCCATTCCAATTCAAAGTTCATTTGAATTCAAATTTCATAAGAAGATTAGTACACTAGTTAGGATATTGATTTGGATAAATATAAATATAAAAATAAAGAAAAAAAGGAGCAAAAACTTTTAGTTGCTTGGAGAATATGCTATTAAAAAAAAATAACTCCCAAACAACTCATTTTCAATTCAAAATTTCAAGTATTTTTTATTAATGGGGGTAATAGGGGTAAGGGATTAAAAACAAATAATAATGAAAATAAAAAAGATGATATTGTTATTACTATCACTATTACTACTTTACTACTACATACTTCCGCTGCTACTTTTATTATTACTCACGTTCCACACATGTATAACGTTCGATTATTTAAAATTAAACGATTTTATTTATTGCAGAGATTTTTAATAGAATGTAAAAGAGCAAATTACTTTTCAAAAATCATTCACACTTTAATATAATAATGTAAATATAAATATATACACATATATATTTTACCACCAGAAGTTTCAAGTGGTTAATGGATCATCACTTTTGCGTTTGCCATACAACAATGTAAATATAAATGTATGCACATATACATCAATTTGAACCATATTTGTGTTACGATTAATTTTATTTTTTTTATATTAAAAATGTTTCCTTATTTTTAAAGTCAAATCTTTACAAAATCACTTATTACATTCTTATTACGTACTTAAAACTTTTAAAAGTCTGACACTTCTTAAATTTTTCTTATTCTAACAATTTTATATTTATTTCTAGATTTTTCAAATTTTTTTAAAATCAAATTTAGTTGATTTAAAAATTTTAAACTAATGAAAAAAGTATTAGTTGTCACTAATTTTGATGACTTCTAATAAGAAAGATTTTAAATCAAATATATTTAATTAATTTTTATCTCTTAAATTAGGAAAAAAATAGTGAAATTCTGATGACATCTAATAAGAAAAGGTTTAACTATTAATATAATTAATTAATTAATTTTCAGCTATTAAATATTAGAAAAAAATAGAGAAAATATGATTTTGTCTAAAGTAAAGACTTTTAATGAAGGATAAAAATTTCAAAAAATATTTTTAAGGCCCTTCACACTTTTAATATATTATAGAAGATAAAGTATGTATATGTAAACATCAAAATAAACTTTATTAATAAATAATAAAATGCAATAAAAAAATAACTAACTAAATAAATAGAAGTGAATATTTTATAGCTTCCGGGAATTCAATTAACATTAGAATATCTCTTAGGGACGATGATTTACATAACTTGGAGTCGACAAAGCGTGATTAGTTTTTTTTTTTTTTTTATCACAGTTGTTATTTGCCAAAAAAAAAAAAAAGACTTCCAAGGTAGCATGAGAATAAGACGTAGTTTTAAGACTGGACTCCTACTTTGGAATTATGTCAAGAAATTAAAAAAAAATATTGACATTAGAATAAATGTAATATTTTAACTAAAATCGAAAGTGCAAGTTTGTTTTTTGTTAATCGATACATGAAAACACATTATTATTCAAGCAATAGAAAGAAAAAAATCTTGACATACAAAATTAAGAATTACCTGCAAAATATTCGCTTGCTTCTCGTTTATATAAGTAGTGAAAAATCACAAAAGGACCCACCAAGCATATCATCCATGAGAAAACTTTCAATTAGGACAATTCAAAAGCACATAACAAAACAAAAACATTAACTAATTAAAATGAACTTCCAAGTTTTTTTTATTCAAAAACAAAAAAAAAGTCAAAACTTCCATGCTCCTAAACGGATACTCGATCCTCCATTACCTTGACTCTCACCACGCATCCATAACAATTTAGAAAAAGGTATTCAACTAAATACATAAAGCATCGATCATTCATCTATCACCTGTATTAAGTAGAAAAATAAAAATAAAAAATAGTATCAGAACATAAATTATAATAAATAGATATTAGAACAATAAATTAAACATAATCTTTAAAAAAAGTTCTCAAAGCTCGATTGAACATTCTTCTATTATATAGATTTGAAATTGATGAAATTATTATAGACGCCACCTTCAATACTTATAAAAAGGTAGCTATAAAAGTAACAAATTTTACATAAGCTAAAGAAAAGAGAGAAAATAAGTGTAATTAATAATTCAACTATAATACTAACGAATAATATGCCAAAATATAAATAAAATAACATAATCAAAGTTAAGTTACAATTAAATTAAAAAAAAAGAAGATAAACCTTTGATATTTTGGCTATGTCATTCGTCATCAACATGCTTATTTTATCCAATGTTTCGATCCAAAAAATTTCAACGGAAAGAGAAACACAAGAAATTATCAAAAGAGAAGAATTCATTGTTAATTATTAATTGTATATAATTAATGTATAATATATAAGGCTATTAACTATAAAAAATAAAGAAAAACAAAAAGGATGATGATACTAAATGATACAAGAAGAAGACTTGAATCATCAAAATCAAAATATGAGAATGAAAAAGTAGAAGTAAAAGAAGCATAAGTTTCTTGTAAATTTTAATTTGATCCAAATATTACTTAAATAAAATTGTAGATTTTTTTTTTATATATATACAAAGTAAAATTCTAATTGCTTTAGAAGTGTTAAATATTATGATTTCTTACCTAAATTAACAACCAAACCTAAAAAGTTTCAAATCAAATTAAGTGCAATTTTATTTTTTACCCAAACTAAAAAGGATACGCGAGAACACTTTACCTTAGGCAAAATAAAATATATTTATGCAAATTTTTACATGAGTTTTCTTTCAATGTTTTTCTCTTCCTTTTTTTTCAACGTGATTTTCCTCCTTCTTGTTACTTTCCGTCTTTTCTCTGTTTATTCCTTTTTCAAGTGATTGTCCTATTGTTGTTTATAATTTGCCAAAAATAGTCAAATTCAAATAAGTAAATTTTAGTTCTAAATTGATCAAAATTCTACTTTATCAAAAGAAACTAACGTACTCCTATTGTTGTTTATACTTTGTCAAAAATAGTCAAATTTAAATTGATAATTTTAGAAGTTTTTAATTGATCAAAATTCTTCCAAATTCATTATATTTTAGGAGTCAATATTATAAAGAAACTTAAATAATAATTTAAGAAAAAGTGAAAAGACGATTTTGTCTAAAGAGGAGTCTTTAATGAAGGACAAAAAGTTCAAATCACTTTTCTAAGGGCTTTACACTTTCAATATAGATATAGATATAGATATAGATATAGATATAAATATATATTATTGTTATTAGTATTATTATACTATCTCTACTAACACCATGTATGTCCTACTATTATTACTTTTATTATTATTTGTCTATAGGTTATTATGAAATAGTTAGAATCCTAATTTCAAATTTTAATAATATTTCAGATTGATTAAGGTGATTTCTAATTTTCAAATTATTTAGAAGTTGTCTTTTTATTTTTAATCATAATTGTATAATTAAAGGGTAGGCTAAAAATCTCAACTGCTTTTGCTAATTCTATTAAGTATTAAATCATTTGTATTCAAATATATATATATATATATATATATATATATATATGTATATATATAAGCTAAACTAAAAGCATTAGGAGAAGCCAAGTGGCAAAATATTAAGAAGCCACATGACAGTTTTAACACAAAGTTAGAAAATAATTTAATAAAAGTTTTGAATTAAAAGATTAAGTATTTGAATTTGAAAGGCATTATCTTTTTTTTTTTTTAAAAAAAATTCATTATCTTAAAAATAGAAACCCATAATTGAAGAATTCTAATAGACATTTACTATTTCAAACTTATGTCTCTTAAAATTTATATGCAAAAGAATATATTTTAATATAATTTATTTACACATTAATGAAAAACAAATTTTTTTATCAAAATAATAATAATAATAATAATAATAATAATAATTAATAGTAGTAGTAGTAATGGTGGTAGAAGCAGTAGTAGTACTCACATGTAGAACTAGGATGCTGATGATCATCATCAACCACTAGAGTTGGCATAGTGGTTCAGCGCTATGTCCCTTAAGCAAGAGGTCGGGGGTTCGATCTCCGCCTCTGGCGAATGGAGCAACTCTGTGGCCAGTTTCCTACCGCAAAATGCGCTGACCGAGGAACGGAGGATTAATCTCACAGCTGCCGGCTGTGGGGATACCTTGGGAAACAAAAAAAAGATGATGATGATGATGATGATGATGATGATCCAGTTTCCTACCGCAAAATGCGCTGACCGAGGAACGGAGGATTAATCTCACGCCTGCCGGCTGTGGGGATACCTTGGGAAACAAAAAAAAAAAGATGATGATGATGATGATGTCATCATCATCATCATAATAATAATAATTATTATTATTTAAAAAAAACAATAAGTACTACATACGTATAGTAGTAGATCTAAGTAGTGGTGTTTGAATCAAACATAAATTGAAAATACCCCTAATTATCTCCACTATTATTATTAAATTTAAATTAAAAATTAGTTGTTTGGTTGTGAATGTGTTTTTTATAACATTTATTTGTGGTAGAAGAATTTTAATTTTCTTTAGGCTCTTTTTTATTAGCCACTATAAATTTTTGCTCCTTTATTTTTACTTTACTAGTTTAGGTGTACGCGCCTTGCGCGTGGACCTCACTTTGATGAGTTCAAACATTACACTAAATAGGATATTTGTTTAAATAATAAAGATGAATATAATAATTAAATTTAATATCTTTTGAGCATGTAAAGATGAATAATTTATTTACTAAACCTAATATTTACCAAAAATATTTTTAAAAGTCGATCGACATTCATCTACCATCTGTAAATTGCAACAAAATAATATAATGATAGAGACATCAAAATAATATAATTTAATTTAATTTTTACACACAAAATTTTTCTCAAAGTCGTCCAACACTCATCTACCACCTATAGACAATAACAAAACAATACGATAATAGAGATATCAAAATAATACAACTAAACCTAACATTTACATAAAAAAACTCTTCAAAGCCGACCAACATTTATCTATCATCGGTAAACTGCAACAAAATAATACGATAAAAGTTATATCAAAATAATACAATTAAACTTAAATTTTACACACAAAAATTTCTCAAAACCGATCGAGATTCATCTCCGAACTGTAAACTACCACAAAACAACAAACTAATAAAGATATTACGATAATATAATTAAACCTAACCTTTACCTAAGAAAAAATTCAAAGCCGACCCACATTCATCTATCATCTGTGAATTAAAATAAAATAATAAGATAATAAAGATATCAAAACAATACAATTAAATCTAACCTTTACACAAGAAATTCTTCAAAGTCAACCGACATTCATCTACGACCTGTAAACTATAAGAAAAAATAATATGATAGTGATCACAAAGCTTCAATTTTGATCTAACTAATTCTTGTCTGATCGAAAATTTTGACCCTAAAGAATGATTTTGAATAAAAACAAAGAAGATATATATATACATATGTTGAATTCTATTATGCTGGCAAAAACTGTGAAGAAGTTATGGGTACATGCAATCGAATCAAGTTAGATGAACATCAATCATATTCTCCCAATAGGCAAACCAGTTTGTTCTCTAGTTTAACATACATCCCAATATTATAGAAGCAGTTCCTTAATAGAGCCCTATTTTAGGAGTATTTTTTGAATTGATAAGTAGAAAGAAAAATATTAATGGTTTCTGAAAATATTTGTCTATGAAAGGTAAAATTTGAACATAATCCTGCTCCTTTTATTTTCTTTCTAAAAATAAAAATAAAATTTTAAAATAATATAGATTAAGCAAAATATCAATTATAAGAACCTTCTAACTTAAAAAGTAAATTTGTATATAAAAGGTAATAGACGGAAGTTGTCAAATATTTTATGTCGGGTTTTTTTTGTTTTGTGTTTAATAACATTTTTTTTTATTTTTGGTAGAGAGAATGTAAATAGAGTTTTAATTAAATATAAATTAAACAAATAGTGAAAAGACAGTTTGTCTAAAGAAAAGTCTTTTAATGAAGGGCAAAAAATTCAAATCACTTTTCTAAGGGTCTTCACACTTTTAATACATTATAAATTATAGATTATAGCTATAGATATAGATATAGATTTTTAAAAATTTATATTTATCCAAACCAATATCCTAATCAGTTAGTTTTTTGAATTTGAATTTAAATGAAATTTGAGTTGGAATGAAATTCTACTTCTTAGCTTCTCATATATATACTTTTACAGTGATATATAATGCTAAGCATTTTTCTCTCTCTTTTTTTAATTATGTATTAATTATTAATAGTCATAACTTTATTCATGAATTTATCTACTGCATTCTTCATATTCTTTACTTTTTTGATTGTTTTTTGTTTTAATATTTTCGCTTTTTATATGTAGATGAATGATGACGGTATTACACGTCAATCTATTTTTTCTATCTTGAATTGAAGTAAGTAATATTTCTATTATGATTTTGGTCATTTGATTTTTGCTAAAAACAAATACAAAGAAATAAGTTGTATTAATTATCCTCATCAATTTTTCTCTAATTTTAATTTTTGTTGGTGTTTTTGTTCTCATGACTTTGATATGGTGTATTTGTTCTTTCTACTTATTTTTTCTTAAGAAATTTTTTATTTTACTCATAAATTTAAGTTTCAGAATTTTCTTATTGATAACGCTCACACCAAGAATAATAATGATACTCCTTCCGTCTTAAATTACTTGATATGTTTGTTTTTGTACAAAATTTAAGGAGAAATTAATAAGAAGTGTAAACTGACTAATATGACCTTATTTAATCTTTGATTCGATGTATCTTTTTCAATTAATATGTGTATAGTTAAAAAAATTTCTTAAACATGCCAACTATTTTGAGACACATCTTTTAGCAAACATGCTGATGTTGGGTGTATTTATGCACTTTAGTGTTGTTATCCTAGCTTATTTAGCCTTATTTTGAGGACAATTCATGTGCTTTATGTGTTAATGGTGAGATAAATAAGCATATATGTGTTTAAGTATGTGATTATGATGTTTAAAGGTGTTTTTAAATAAGTTTGGGTTCAAATCGATCATTTAGAGTCTAGACGAGAAAATTAGATTTACTAGCATGGGCTAGGTGTTGTTCTAACGTGTCTAATGAGTTCATAATGGTTTGAATGTGTGATATTGTATGGAACAACCTGTTTATAGTTTGCAAAGTTTAATTGGAACAAGCCAAGAGTCGAACAATAAGTTAAAGATTAATATGAGCGAAATTAGATCTTAGCTTGAGTTTCTAGCTTGTTGTTCTTGATGTTTTGTTGTGTCGATCTCTAATTCATGATGTTTGGTTATTTAGGATGCTTCGTGAGTTAATTTTGGATGATATATTATGATACACAAGCTGAAATACAAGTGGAAACAACACTACAAGGCTTGGATAAAAGGAGAAAGTCTTGAGACAAAGGTGATATAGGGGCGACACCTCCTCTACTCTGGGGGTATAACGCAGACGGATCACCCTTTATAGTGGTGGACTAAGTCAGGCGGCGCCTCAAGAATTCCGGGGATCTAAAGCCCGCGACGCCCCCTTCATTCCCATACGCCCAAATTGCCTTCTACTATAAATTGGACTTGTCACATTTTGCAAATAACTTTTGGGATGTCTTTAGAGCTTGTGGAGGATGATTAACACAAAAATTAGGTTTTATTATTCTTTAATTTATACTTTAAGAGATTTAATCAAGTATTCATTGAATTGGATTACGGTTATGTCTATTAGTGGCTAAACGCCCCCTTTTCGGGGTTAAGGCCCAGAACAAGTTTACTTTCTCTTTGAATTGAGTTTGTTTAGATTGCTGATCATATTTGGTTATTTATTTATCCTTGTTTGAACTATTTTAAGGATTCACGACCCTTAGAATATATATTGTCGACCTTTTGATCTCGAGAGGGGAATAGGAAGATAGAACGTGGGGATAAATAGACTAGGGTTCTTATTCTTTTATAAAATAAGGAATTCAAATTAGCGTCTAGGATAGAGATATACCTAGAAGCCTTACTTGTTTCACTGTGGGATGAAATATAAATGTTTTTATATTAGTTCTCAAATCCCCGCTCAACGATGTAGTTGTGGGGCTAAGTTAGATAGATGATTAGAGGATCAAGAGACCATGATCATAAAATCAACCCCGTGAATCAACAACCAAGATAAGTAATCTCACGAATAAAGTTCAATAGTGTGGTATGATTATTCGTAGTGCCTTAACCCCGATCTTTCATCCATTGATAGTCCAAAGTCTTTACTTTTGAGAACTGTTTACTTTATAATTAGTTTATAACTTTCAAAACTCTCTTGGTTACTTTTGCACTAGGTTAATCTCAATAGTCGAACTAGAATTGAATAGTTGTTAACACAAGTCTCTGAGGGATCGATATTCAACTTTCTTTGAGGCCACTATATTACTTAGTGAGACTACGTACACTTGCGTGTGCACAATCAAGTTCTTGGCCCCGTTGTTGGTGACTTGTAAATTGGCAACTATTTTTATTTTAGTTTTACTTTTTAAATTTCTTTGGTTCTTTACTCTTGGTCTTGGGATTGATTTTGCAGGAAACAAGTTTCCAGAGTAGTAAGCTGGCAAAGGATAGGGAATTAGTTAAACCAAGCCTCGAACCCGAGCAACGCTTCCATCAATGAAGGAGAGAAGTAGTCCTTCTCCCCCGTATCCCATAATTTCAAGAGGAACAAGACAATCTTGCTCTAATGGCTGAAGATAAACCAGCTCGCAAGATAGTTAAAGAAGTGGCAATCCTACTTCCGATAAATTTGACCTCCCCTTTGCAGAAATTGACTGCTGGAGGTAATTTTGAGCTAAAACAAAACAAGGTGCAACTTTTGATCAGCAGTGAACAATTTATGGTGCTTTCACATGAAGATCCACAAGTCCATCTAAGAAACTTTCTGAAGATCAGTGACACATTCATCCCTACGGGCATGTAAACTGATTATGTAAGGCTGACACTATTCCCCTTTTCACTGTTGGGGGAAAAAGTGGTTGAATGCTGAGCCAACAAATTTAATCACAACCTAGTATGACTTATCCCAAAAATTCCTCATCCGATTCTTTCCATCTGGAAAGACTGTAAGACTTCGTAGTAAGATTATGTACTTCAAACAGAAGCTAGATGAGAATTTATATCATGCTTGGGAATGGTTCAAAACTCTTCTTTGGGATAGTCCATATCATAAGCAGTCCAACGAGGTAGTAGCTCACACTTTTGTGGAGGCACTTGACCATAACACAAAAATTTTGCTAGACTCAGCTGCAGGTGGTCAAGCTTTTGAGTTGACATATGATGAGCTTTATACTTTGTTGAATCGGATTGAACAAGGAAATACTGAGTGATATTTAGGCTCAAGAAATGCTACAAAAAATATTGTAGGTGTGTTGGAGGTGGATTAGTTTACTCCTATCTCTGCCCAGATTTCTACACTGTAAAATTAGATAAGCAATATGGAGTTGGGGGTTACACAGCCTGCAACCGCAGTTAATGTAATTCAACAGATTGCAGGTTGGTATGAGATTTGTGGTAATAATGGGCATGCAATGACTATGTGTGCTGAAAATCCTGCGTCCGTGATTTTTGTGGGCAGTGCTCCAAGGACGAATTATAGGAATGCCTACAATTTGAAGTGGCAGACTCAACTACCAAATCAACAATGGAATGCCCAACAATTATAGTTTCAGCAATATCAAGTTCAGAATAGTCAGGCCACAACTCAGAATAGCAATGTGGAAGAGATACTGAAGCAAATTATGGCTACTCAAGCATAATTAGAAGCAGATATAAAGAGCCAGCAGGAAGCTACAAGGAGCTTGGAGTTGAATATTGGTCAGTTTACGAAGGAACAAAATACCAGGAATCAAGGTGGTTTGCCAAGTGATACTGAAAATTATAAACATACAATGGCAATTACTTTGAGGAGTGGTAAAGAGCTTAATAAAGGACCTCCAAAGAAAACCAAGGAGGTAAATACAGTAGAGGCTCCTAAGTAGGTAGATGACAAAACTGCTGAAAATTCGAGGAAGTCTAAGTACTCGAAAACAAAAGTTGCTAAACAGGTGAAGGAGAAACCACCACTACCTTTCCCACAGAGGCATATAATGGAAAATGAGGATGCATGCAACAAAAAGTTCTTTGACACGTTCAGAGAGCTTCATATTAACTTTTCTCTTTTAGATGTTTTGCAGGCAATGCCCAAGTATGCTAAGTACTTGAAGGATGTGGTCACTAACAAAGTAAAACTATAGCATGTTGAGATAGTAGCACTCACTGAGTAGTGTAGTTCTGTGATGATGCAAAAAATACCCCAAAAGCTTAAAGACCCTGGGAGTTTCACTCTCCCAATTTGAATTGGTAATAGTGAGATAGTATACGCACTTAGTGACTTGGGGTCAAGTATCAACTTGATGCCTCCCTCCTTGTTTAACACCTTAGGCCTAGGGGAGCCGAGATCGAGCACTATGATGCTTCAATTTGCAGAACGGACCCTAGCTCATCCCGAAAGAATCATAGAGGATGTTCTCATCAAGGTTGGTAAGTTTATTATTCCTGCTGACTTAATTGTTTTAGATTTTCATGCAAATGAAAGAGTGCCAGTCATCTTGGGACGTCCATTCTTAGCAATGGGAGGAGCTTTGATAGATGTAAAATAGGGCACACTCACAAAGAGGATGGATGATGAAAAAACGATATTCAAAGTGTACAAACCACTCAAGACACTATCCCACTATAAATATTTGTGCATGATTACAATGATTAAAGGGGATAAGTATGGGGTGGTGGAGTCTATTCCATTAAAGACCTCTTCGAACTTCCTCATTGAACAGCCCAAGCCACAAATACCACAGCCCAACATGATGCAAATTGATGAGCCTGAAAAGGCTAAAATTGAAAAAGATGTTGACCTTGAGAGTTCACACTCAAGAGGTCATAAACAAATAAGAAGATGACATCCTAGTGTGAGGAAAATGATGAAAGAAAATGGATGAGTCAGAGATTGGGTGCTATATGTGATTGCACGATGCAAGTGTTTTGATGGTAAAAAACATATTGATTGTGTGAATAACTAATTTTTAGACTCCTAGGCTCATGTTTATGATTCTTGTACATGTTGACTTAATGTTAAATTCATGCTATTGTTTTGGTTGAGAGTTTATGATGATGTTACTTGAGTTGAGCATGTGCCATATGCATGTAAGGTTGTTGTAAATTATTTGTTATATGTGATGTCTAGAACTTTCTTGGTGTGTGTGCAGAGCAAAATTAAGAGTGCGGGTTTTGGAGATGATATAGGCATTTTCTTGATAGCCAAGTTTATACCTTCTTTTTACACATCCTTGTGCATAATCTTAGTTTATCCCATTGACCCTTTAGATTTTTCTTTGGTAGCCGTATATTTAGCCTAATCCCTTTTTTAATTAACCTTAATTTGATCCAAAAAATTCTAAGCACTTTAGTGTTAAATTAATTGAGAAGGAGTTGTAAATTCAAGTAGGAGAAAAGTGAAATTGAAGCCTCAAAGTAATAGTTATGGGTGTGTGAAATTGTTGTACTGTGTTTGGGAGTTAGAGAAAGTTGTGCTAAAAAAATTCCCATTTTATCCCAGTCGTGTTTCAATGAACCTGTTTTGGCCCTGGTCCTCCTTGGACATTGTGAACCTCAACTACGATAATTGCTTAAGTTAAGGGTGGCTATCATAGGAGTGCGTAACGTATAAGTAGGTGAGAAAAGTGGTAAATTGACTGATACATGTATAACATACTCCCACCATAGTGTATGCGAATGGGCTTAATGAGATGGGGCAAAACAAAGGATATGTGTGAAGGTAGATAAGGGGAAGTGTGGTTATTAGAGGTGAATTAAATGAAAATATGTGATGTATTAAAGCGCTTATAGAAGATAGTCACTATTACTGGCCAGAATAGTTCCTACTCGTCCCTTATCCTACATTACAGCCATTAAAGACCTGTGTGATCTTAATCTTCAGCATTCTGATATTAGTGGAGCACCACACCAAGGGAAAGCCTATGGTTCATTATGTGTAACTTGTGAATTCTTTGTGAGAGTGAGTGAAATTTGATTCTTGTACCCATTCTATTATAAATTGCCTTTATGTGAGTATTTATGAGTAACTCTCTTATTGTAAGGGCACATATTCGATGATTATTGGGTGACTTATATGATGTCTTCGATTGAACAATGTGTATGAGTTTTCCAATAAGGCGAGTCAATTATTGAGGCTAGGATGTTTTGGAGTAGTATTCTTGTACTATCACTGGTGTTTTAACATTGCTTATGTAGAAACTTATATTCTTTGTAGTCATTGTAATGCTATCTTGGGTATCTTGATGTATAAGAAGTGTAGAGCCTACTCATATTATGATGCTTAGAGTAAAGAGTTGTTCGAGAACGAACAAGGCTTTAAGTGTGAGGTGGTGATGTTGGGTGTATTTATGGACTTTAGTGTTGTTATCCTATATTATTTAGCCTTGTTTCGAGGAAAATTCATGTTCTTTATGTGTTAATCATAAGATAAATAAGCATATAAGTGTTTAAGTATGTGATTACGATGTTTAAAGGTGTTTTTAAACAAGTTTGGGTTCAAATCGACCATTTAGAGCCTAGACAGAAAACTAGTTTTACTAGCTTGACCTAGGTGTTGTTCTAGTCTATCACGATATATTCTAACGTGTATAATGAGTTCCTAATGGTTTGAATGTGTAATATTGTGTGTAAAAACTTGTTTATAGTGTGTAAAGTTTAATTGGAACAAGCCAAGCGTCGAACAAAATGTTAAAGATTAAAATGAGCGAAATTAGCTGTTAACTTGAGTTTCTAGCTCGTTCTTGATGTTTTGTTATGTTGATCTATAATTAGTGGTGTTTGGTTATTTAGGATGATTGGTGAGTTAATATTGAATGATATATGATAATACACAAGCTGGAATACAAGTGGAAACAACACTACAAGGCTTGGATAAAAAGAGAAAGGTTTGAGACAAAGTTGAACGTCAAAATGGTAATTCCAGAGAGGGCAGGCGATAAAGGGGAGACACCCCTATACTCCAGAGGTATAAGGTAGGAGGAGCCCAATTTATAGTGGTGGACTAAGGCAGGAGGCTCCTCAAGCAGTCTGGGGGTCTAAAGCCCGCGACGCCCCCTTTATTCCCATACAGCCAAATTGCCTTCTATAAATAGGACTTGTCACATTTTGCAAATTACTTTTGGGATGTCTTTGGGGCTTGTGGAGGCTTATTAACATGAAAATTAGGTTTTATTATTCTTTACTTTATCTTTTTGAGAGATTTAATAATGTATTCATTGAATTGGATTACAGTTATGTCGATTAGTGGCTAAACGCCCCCTTTCCGGGGTTAAGGCCAAGAACATGTTTACTTTCGCTTGAATTGAGTTTGTTTGGATTGCTTATCATATTTTGGTTGTTTATTTATCCTTGTTTGAACTATTTTAAGGAATCGCGAACCTTAGAATATATATATTGTTGACTTTGTGATCTCGAGAGGGGGAATAGGAAGATAGAACGTGGGGATAAATAGAGTAGGGTTCTTATTCTTTTATAAAATAAGGAATTAGAATTAGAGTCTAGGATAGAGATATACCTAGAAGCCCTACTTTGTTCGCTGCGGGATGAAATACAAATGCGTTTAGCTTAGTTCTCATATTCCCGCTCAATGATGTAGTTGTGCGACTAAGTTAGATAGGTGATTAGAGGATCGAGAGACCATGATCATAAAATCAATCTTGTGAATCAATAACCAAGATAAGTAATCTCACGAATGAAGTTCAATAGCATGGTATGATTGTTCGTAGTTCCTTAACTCCGAACTTTCATCCATTGATTGTCCAAAGTCTTTACTTTTGAGCACTGTTTACTTTACAATTAGTTTATAACTTTCAAAACTCTCTTGTTTACTTTTGCACTAGGTTAATCTCAATAGTCGAACTAGAATTGAATAGTTGTTAACACAAGTCTCTGAGGGATCGATATTCGGCTTTCTTTGAGGCCACTATATTACTTGG
The DNA here is from genome assembly GCA_030864215.1 of Capsicum pubescens. Taxonomy (NCBI): domain Eukaryota; kingdom Viridiplantae; phylum Streptophyta; class Magnoliopsida; order Solanales; family Solanaceae; genus Capsicum; species Capsicum pubescens. The sequence continues at coordinate 104,831,749 of CM061538.1, forward strand.
TGAGACCACGTACACTTGCGTGTGCGCTTGGGCACAATCACATGCCAAGTAATTTGAGAAGCAAAGAGTACTTCTTAGTTTAATTTGGGAATGTAAAAGGTATTATGCTTCATTTTTAATTATTAATTTATTTGTTTGCTTTTTACAAAAGATATTATGTTTCAAAAATAAAAGTATTAGATTTTGAACTAAGCATTTTTTAAAATTATGTCCGGAAAAGTATGTAAGCGGAAAGATAACCCTTTTCAATTTATTTGATTTGTTTTTCTTTTTCTCATAATCATAGCAATTTTTTTTATGTAAATTTGAAATTAAGATCAGATTGTTTAGTAGTTGACATGTAAATTATTCATATATCAATAAAAAATTATTTTTATTGACAAGTTATATTTTTTTGTTGTATATGTGTTTAAGTTGTATATAAAATTAGTTAAACGTGTTTATATAGATTAAATATATAATATGTGTAGCTTGTACATGTTAACTTATTGTTTCCTTAACTTATTGTTTCACACTACTAAATAGTAAATACATACATATTGAAAGTTAATTTTGGTACAAAAGTAATTAACTATTAAGACTCCAAATACTAATGCGGTTACTTTGAAATTTAATAAATTGTTTAAATAATATTAAATCAAGATTTTATCTTTTAATAAAAAGTTACATTTCAAAATTAAGGAAGGTAATAAGTTAGTAGAGAAAATTGAAGGAAATGTGTCTTTTAAGTCTTGCATGAAGGATTGATGATATTGATCAACTTAAAGGGTCAAACATAATTAGAAAACTTGATTAAGTTAATTGTGGACTTGATTAATATTTTCAAAACTTTTTAATCTTTTCAAAAATACAAATCAACCAAAGTCCTTCTCCTATCCAAATCAACAGTCTCTCTCCTTCCCCCCCACATTCTCGAGAGTTTCTCTCAAACTTATCCCAACCAATAGTTCTGCAAATTTCTCCCTTCAATCCCCGACGACTTCAACCTCCGGTGATAAATAATTGGGCTTCAAGTTCTTTTGCAACTTTCAATCGTCAATAGAAGTGACAACATTGCTCTCCGGTGACAACAACTTTGAGTTCTTCATCGTCCCTTTTCTTCTTTCATAGGTAAAAAATTATGGCTTTTTAGTTTTGAAGAAAAAGAGGAACTTGAGCCAACTTCTCTTCTAGTATTGGTTAATAATTTTAATATTTATTGATTTGATTTAAAATAGGATTTGAAGAAAACCCTAATTTCTGGTATTTCTTTTCTTCTCTTTTTGGAGTGAAATATGATTTTTTGTTGTTTGTTGTATTTTTTGAAGTTTTATTTTTGTTGTTTGTACAGACAAAATAACAATCTTGGTGTTTTCAGTCACTGTTGATGTTTTTGGTGTATGTGTTGTGATGGTGTTGCGCCCGTTGCTGGGTTGATTTATTCCTGTTCTTGGTAAAAATAGTGTATTTGATATTAAATGGTGATATTGGTGTTGTTCTATCGAACAAATCTTGCTACTAGTTTTTTTTCCTGCAATAGATTAACCATCTGATTCAACTGATGAACCATCAGATTAAAAATCTAATATAATAGATTAACTATTCGATGCAATAGATTTACCATCTTATGCAAAAGATTTACCATCGGATTAACCATCTGATGCAATAGATGAACCATCTGTTGGATAAAATCCTATCAACTACTCCAACAGAACGACATGTCCAAGACTTGATTTTTTAAAATATATCATTCATCTATTGCGACAAAATACCCTTCTGTTAGAAGAAATCTAAACAATATTGACAGTTAATAATAGTTCCAACAGATCACTCATATGTTGCAATAGATGAATGATCTATTTCACAGACCATTCATCTGTCTCAATAGATGAGTGATCTATTTTTATTATTTCCAATAGATTACTTGTAATGCCCCGAGTCTGTATCCCGGATGCTATACGATGCTCATAATCTCGAAGGACCACACACTAACCCATGACTGGTACCTGCTGCAACATCTAAATAGTAATACTACAAATATGTGAAAATTAGGCAAAAACTTACCATAAGGTTCAATACTAAAATAAAACTGAATACGGTAAAGCAATACCAAAACTAAAATATCTATCTGAAAATACTCTAGTCAGAAAAGCCTCTACTATATGAATCATGGAGTTGATGGGATAACCCCCCAACTAACTCCAACTACTGAAAACTATACTGATAAATGAAAATACTGAAGAAAACAATCATGTCCTTGAACTATGAGGACTCACCACTAACTCTGATTGCTGAAGATTTAATCTGCTAAGGGTGATCGGGAGCCTGTGCATCTGAACCTATGATATAAGACATCATAGCGCAAGAGAAAAGTATGCGTGTCAATACTTTGAATGTACCGGTATGCTAAGTGAGATAGGCTGAAATGCATAGGTTCATATGCATGAACAATACTGACTAAACGACATGAATATAACTGAATGAGAGTACATGCATAAAAACGTATACTGTAACTTAGATCGTGATAACACTAGATACTAAGTTCTGAATTACTAATTTATTGATATCTGAATTTACTGATACTATGTAGCTGATAACTAAGTGACTATATCTGATAGTCTTGATTCTGTGGAACTGTACTGAGTTCCGTACTGAACTGAGTGACTGTGTCTGACAGTACTGAATCTATAGAACTGAACTGAGTTCTATACTGAGACTGAGTCTGAAACTAAAACTGTGGGAGGTACATGCCCCTCTCTGAACTGATTAGGGTCCAACCTGTAATCCCAGCTAGAAGGGTGTTAGTACCATGCCACGGGTAAAGACAAGTTATGAGTTAACCCTCTCTGGCAGGAACCTCTTTCATCAGCCTTCGCTAGCAGGAAAACTTGTGTGAGATGTATCAACCCTAATCTGATAGGAAGATATCTCAACTTACGCTGGCTACGTAGTTCTGTAATATAGGGATTGCTACTAAGGGTCAAACCCTCTGCTGGCAGGAATGCCCCAATCCCTGGGTTCGCTTGGTGCTGAATCCTACTCCCAACTGAATAGAAACTGAACTAATTTTTTAGTTCATACTAGGCTTGATTAAACTGTTACTAATTTTATTGAGTTCCATTGATCGACAAAATACTACTGAATTCTATTAGATGACTGAGTTTATTGAGGTATGAGCTGAATACTGAACTAGACGGGAGTAATACTGAGTCTACTGAGTTTTCCTGAGCCCTGTAACTGACTGAGAGTACTACTAATTGTGACATGACTAAGATTATTCTGTAACTGAAACTGGCTCTAGGTAAACAACTAAATTGTTGGGTATAAATACCTTCAGGACTCGATAGCATGAAAAGTAAAGCTTCACATGATCTTTCATGGCATAAAAATGCACACTTGTTCATAATGCATCTATATAGGCATTTTATCAAACACTTGCATGTCATAAAATAGTATACATACTAGCATGATATAATCTTATTATTACATTCACATGAGCAATTCATCAAACACTTGGATGGCATAGTATATGCATATAATACTAAACAATATGTGAACATTATGATTTGATTTCCAAATTCATAATTCCATGGGTTTCAACATGAATTAACATGATAAATCACACATATCAAATAAATCTACATCAATCTTGTAATATATCATGAAATATAAACCCAATTATTGCAATAATCACGAATACACTTTGATTTTAAATCATGGAAAGTATGAAATCAAGCTACTTGAAGTTTAAAAGAGTTTATTGGACTCTAAGGGTGGAAGGAACCCTTGGATGAACACTTCACATACCTTGGTTGCTAAATTCTTGAAGAACAATGGTGAAATCTTGAACCTTGGCTTTTGAATTTAGATCACCTAGGGTTTCTGTTCTTGAGAAGTTTGAGAATAGGGAATGGATTTAGCCTCTACGAGGGCTTAATATCATGTTTTTGGGGCTGATAGGCAGGGAAAAAAAACCCTTAATACCCCTGAGGACATGGCTTTTAATGACTAAAATCTTAACTATCGACGTGAAAACTGGTGCGTCACGTCATTGGCATTGAAGCGATGGCCAACGCACCGCATCGAGTCTGCATCGGTTCACTGGAATTTGCACTGAGCTGAGGGAAAAATTATCTATCAATGCGAGGGACGACGCGACGCATCAAGATCGCGTCAACTCACTATTTTAGTCACTCGAACATGGTCTAAACGAGGTCCAAAAAATCTAAAACTTATCTGAGAAAACCTACTGACATTCCCGATCATGATTCAACCTAAATATTGATACTTTAAGGTCATAAGAGTCATGAAATATAGTTGCTAACTTACTAAGGTCAAAATAATACTAAGTCTGAATACTTAACTAGAATTTTCTATGTCTGGGACCCCTTAGCAAGCTTAAAAGATTAAGTTGAGCTTAGATTTTGCAGGGTCTTATAATATCTCCCCCTTGGGAACATTCATCCTTGAATGAGACTGATTAAATTAAGAATACTGATAGACTGGAATTAGACATTGGAAATGCACAACTGAAACATGATTTCATGACTGAAATTACTTTTATACTGAATTATCATACTGAACATGCATATCTGACGCCTGAGTACATAGTTGAACATGATTCATGAATGCAAGACTGGGATTACTGATAAGCTGAGCTTATATACTGGACATACATGTTTGATGCATGAGTAAAGGACTGAACTGATTCGTGAATACATGACTGAGTATGCAATGTTAATTGATACCAAATTGGTAGCTATATCTGAATATGAGACTGAGTAGATTCAAAGGAAAACTGTTACCTTGGGCTAAGTTTGAGTTTGCGGAAAGAGGTGAGGATACTTGGTATGCATGTCTACTTCCGCTTCCCAAGTAGCTTCCTCCACGGACTGATTCCGCCAAAGAACTTTGACTAGAGGGACTTCTTTGTTCCTCAGTTTGTGAATCTGACAATCAAGGATTTCAACTGCGATTTCCTCATAAGAGAGGTTGTTCTGAACATCTATACCCTCTATAGGGACTACAACTGCTGGGTCTCTTATGTACTTCTTAAGCAAGGAGACATGGAACACTGGATGCACTGAATCTAAGTCTGAAGGCAACTAAAGCTCGTAAGCTACCTTTCCGAAATGGCTGAGAATTCGGTAAGGATCGACATATCGGGGACTGAGTTTCCCCTTCTTGCCAAAACTCTTCACTTCTTTCATAGGAGAGATTTTCAAATACACAAAATCACCAATTTCGAACTCGAGATCCTTCCTGCGCACATCAGCGTACTATTTCTGTTGGCTCTGAGTTGTCTTAACCCTTTCCCTAATCAACTGGACTTTCTCTAAGGTATCAAATACCAAGTCAGACCCTACCACTGCGGCCTCACCCACTTCAAACCAACCAATGGGAGATATACACCTCCTCCAATAAAGCACCTCAAATGGAGCCATCTGAATCCTGGAATGATAGTTGTTGTTACATGCGAATTCAATCAAAGGCAAGTGGTCATCCCAACTACCTTTAAAGTCTATCGTACATACTTACAACATATCTTCTAAAGTTTGAATGGTCCTTTATGCTTGACCATCTGTCTGAGGATGAAAGTCCGTACTGAGGTAAACTCAGGTACCAAGGCCCTTTTGGAATGCCTTCCAAAAATAAGAGGTGAACTGGGTACCTCTATCTGAGATAATGGACAATGGAACGCTGTGCAATCTAATAAACTCCTTGATATAGAGTTTGGTGTAATCCTTGGCTGAATAAAAGGTATGGACAGTTAAGAAATGAGCTGATTTGGTCATCTTATCTACAATGAACCAAACTTAATCATGCTGTCAATGAGTATGAGGCAAACCCATCACAAAGTCCATGTTTACTTCTTCCCATTTCTAGGTGGGACTACTGAACTCCTGCATGGACCCACTTGGATTCTGATGCTTGATCTTAACCTGCTGACATGTTTAGCACTTAGCCATAAACTCTGTAATGTCTCTCTTCATCCCACTCCACTAATAGATCTCCCACAAATCACGGTACATCTTAGTGGACCCTGGATGAATTGAGTAGCACACCATGCGCTTCAGTAAGAATTCTCTATCTCAAGTCTTCTACACCTGGCACACATAGCCGACCCTGACAATGCAAAACACCATTTCCCCCTTGGGAGAAGACCTCTACTTTCTGATCTCTGACTGATTCCTTCAACTTGACTAGACTGGGATCCCTATCCTGCTTTTCCTTTACCTTAGAAACCAGGGATGATTCTGAACTACTCTGCACCCACACACTACTTTCTGCAAAATCAACTAAGAGAACAACTAGTCGGTAAAACTGATGAACTTCCTGAAGTAACTTCTTCTTACCATCCTCCACATGAGCAACACTACCCATATACATCCTACTAGGAGCATCAACCACTTTATTGGCTTTACCCAGATGATACATGGCGCTCATATCGTAGTCTTTCAATAACTCTAACCACCTTCTCTGATGGAGGTTTAGATATTTCTAAGAGAACATATACTGTAGTCTCTTATGGTCAGTGAACACATCAACGTGTACCTCATACAAATAGTGCCTCCAAATCTTTAAGGAAAAAACTACTACTACTAACTCACGATCATGAGTATGATAGTTCTTTTCATGGGGCTTAAGTTGTCTAGAGACGTAGGCTATGACCTTACTTTTCTGCATCAAAACACACCTCAAACCGACTCTGGAGGCATAAAAAAACACCACAAACCCATCTGAACCATCTGGTAGGGTTAAAACTAGAGCTGTAGTGAGTCGAGTCTTCAACTCCTGAAAACTCTTTTCACAAGAATCTGACCACTGGAATTTGACTTCCTTCTGAGTCAATCTGGACATAGGGGATGCAATAGATAAAAATACCTCAACAAACCATCGATAATAGCCAGCCAAGACCAAGAAACTCCTGATATCTGATGTAGAGATGGGTCTAGGCCAGTTTCTTACTACTTCAGTTTTTTAGGGATCAACTCTAATGCCATCACCGAAAATGATATGGCTAAGGAAAGCTACTGACCTTAGCCAAAATTTGCACTTACTAAATTTGGTGAATAGCTGATGATTTCTTAGAGTCTATAGTACTATTTTGAGATGGTTAACATGATCATGCTCACTGCAGGAGTAGACAAGAATGTCATCTATAAAGACTATGATGAACATGTCTAGGTACTGCTTGAACACACAGTTCATCAAGTCCATGAAGGCTGCAGGGCCATTAGTAAGATAAAAGGACATGACTAAGAATTCGAAGTGACCATATTGAGTTCTGAAGGCTATTTTTGGGATGTCACATTCTCTGACTCTGAGCTGATGATGGCCCGATCTGAGGCCTATCTTGGAGAAGTAACTGGCACCCTGAAGTTGGTCAAACAATTCATCGATTCTGGGAAGTGGAAACTAGTTCTTGACCATGACTTTATTTAGCTGACGGTAGTTAATACATATTCTGAGAGAATTGTTTCTCTTACACACGAATAAAATTGGTGCACCCCACGGGGACACACTGGGTCTGATGAATCCCTTATCTAAGAGATCCTTCAACTGTTCTTTTAATTCTCTGAGTTCTACAGGTGCCATTCTATATGGAGGAATTGATAAGGGCTGAGTATCTGGAAGAAGATCGATTCTAAAATCAATTTCCCTTTCGGGAGGAACTTCGGGAAGATCTTCGGGAAACACATCTGGGAATTCACATGCTACTGACACTGATTCAAGATTAAGGGTTTCTAAACTAAAGTCCTAGACTAGAACGAAATGGTAGACACATCCCTTATATATTATTTTTCTTGCCCTTAGGTAAGAAACAAGATGATCCCTAAGTACTAAAGTACTACCCCTCCACTCTAGGACGGGTTCATTCAGAAACTAAAACTAAACAATTCTATTTCTATAGTCGATTGAGGCATAGTATTAATGAAGCCAATCCATGCCGAGAATAACATCAAAATCAGTCATCTCTAATTCGACTAAGTCTGCTGAAGTGACTTTCTGAGATACCATAACTGATAACGCCCAAACTACAGCTCTCGTAAGAGTGTAAGCGGTCGCTGTCAAATATAGAACCCAACTGGGTTGGGTGTCGAATCCCACAGGGAATACTTGGTCACTAAGTGTTGCAATTATTAGTAGACTGTTGATCGAAAATTCTACGAAAAATGGGGGATTGGATTGTGGCGTGAATTAATGTTATCAAAGTAACAACAGAATGCTTTGTTTAGTAAGATTTAATCACAGAGAAAAATAAGTTAGGGTTATGTCCACCTTATGAGTTCTACGTATCTATTAACTATGAGTAATGCGGAATTCAGACATGCATGCACTTATAGAGATTCGTATTCTAATGGTAAATCCTAGTGTTTCTCAACCATCAAGGATTATTTCATTTTAACTCTCTCGAGTTTAACGCGTATAACTAATGGTACGAACTCTCCAAGAGTTAATCCAGTTATGGCACTAACGTGTAAATAGGGGTTGGTAGCCCTATTTCCTCGTCACACTCTTTTCCAAACATGTAACTTTTCTCTCGAACAAGTTAATGCTATAATGGCATATTCTATATGTTTGCAACCACAAGAATGTAATTAAGATGAAGAGAGTAATGATATAAGTAGCATAAGTGTCAAGAATTCACAAACTCATAGTAATAGATAGTATATCATAAGGCTTCCATAACCCTAACAGAGAAGTTTAGCTACTCATGATTACAACGGAGATCACAATAAACATCATCATCGTACCAAAGCTCAAAGAATCTCCCGTTGAAGATGGGTGTGGCGTCAAACTAGGTTGACGTTTTGCCCTCTAGACGTTTCCCCCAAGTTAGCATTTTTTTCTCTGTTAAAACTTACAAAATCTGTAAACTGAATAATACTAGAAAGTCGAATGAATAATGAAAGTATCTATCAATTCGTGAATAATGAAAAGCATGAATCAATGAATAAATCAATGCTGAAAAATTCAGCAAAATAGGATTTTTATAACATCCTTGTCCTATTCCTACTAAGTTACTGCTGATCCCCAAGTCTTTAGAAATACTATTTTTGCCCGGGACAAGTTCTCCATGCATCACTTTCAGTCCATAAGCTTCCAAAAGTTGCCTTCCCTCTTATGTGAAGTTTCCCTTGCTACCAAAAGGTCCACAAAGTGTTGAAATCTTCATCATTAATACCTGAAAACATGCTAATCACGTTGGTTATCTCACTTACAGGAAAATGGACTAAAAATGCAGGAATTATATATTTTGTCCTTAAAACTTAGCTAAAATATGGGTGAATTATGGTGCTTTAGGCGTGTAAATACGCCTATCATCAACACCCCATACCTAAAGCTTTGTTCATCCTCGAACAAAATATTATGTCCATGCAAACATCTAACTAGGATTTCACAACAGTAACACAAAGTATTCATCAAGACACGCACGACAATTATTAACAAAGAGTAGTTTTCTGGATCACTACTAGAAACCATTCAACCTCCAACATAGACTTGTGATGATGACTAATTCGTATCCACAAGTTAAGGCACCAAGAATCATACAAAACTACCCAAAACTCATCAACCATGTGTGTCTCACACAAGATATCACCCATAATCACTCACAAGTTTTGTATTTTTCGAAACATGGGTACAAGATTCTCCTTGCTCTCACTCTCACAAAGAATTCTTATGTTGCAACTGATGACCATAGGCTTGCCCTTAGTGTAATGCTCTACTAATGTCAGAATGCTAAGCTTAGGATCAAATAGGTCTTTACAGGTTGTAATGTAGGCTAAGGGACAGGTAGGACTATTTTGGCCAGAAATAGTGACTATGTTCCCTAAGAGCTTTAATACATCACATTATGCCATTAACACTCTCTTTTAAACAACCCGTCTACCTTTCTTTTCATCTAACACCCCTTTTCACCTATTTTGTTATTCAATTATAAACACAAAGATGAGAATATACAACTTTTTTTTTTTTTTTATTTCTTTTTTTTTTCTCTTTTTTTTTATAAAACACTTCTATGATAGCCACTCTTATTCACAACAATTTCAAGTACCAATACACTCTGAAGCATCACTCTCACCCTCTTTCCTCTTATTTTGTCACATGACTCTACAATTTAAAGCGCTTAGGAATTTGGATCAAATTATGGTCTAGCCAAAAATGGATTAGGCTACATATGAGGCTGTCAAAGAAAATAGCTAAAGGCTCAAAGGGGGTTAACTAGGATAATGTCCACGGGTAGGTAAAAAGAAGGTAAACAATCACAGGCTGCCAAAGAAATGCCTAAATCATCTCCTAAACTCACACTCTTTATTTCGCTTTACACACTCACCAAGTGATGATAGGCGGATTTACGCGCCTATATCAATATATTTTGCCCATATTTTAGCCTAGTTTTGAGAACAAATTATATATTTCATGCACTTTTAGTCCTTTTTCCTGTAAGTGAGCTAACAAACATGATTAGTAAAGTTTCAGGTATAAATGATGCATAATTCAACATTTTATGGCTTACTTGACGCTAAAGAAAGCTCACGAAGGAAGAAAAGGGAGTTTGGACGCCTAAAGGACCAAAACTGCTGCATGGAAAATCTGTCCCGGGCTAAAACAACAGTTCTGAAGACTTTGGGGACTTACAGACACAAAGCTGGATTTTGACAATGATACATTAACCTAGTACAATTAGGTTATGTATTTCATTATTTTATTTGGATTATGATAATGTTACATTAACCTAGTACAATTGGGTTAAGTATTACATTAGCCTAGTAGGATTTGGTTAGATATTTTATTTATCTAGTAGGAGTAGGATATGGGTATTATAAATACCCTATCATGCTAGAGATTTTAAATAAGGAGGGAGGAAGGAGGGAGAACACAATACTTCCTTCCATCCCTCAAATCTTCTTACATCTTCTATCATCTTTATACACCTTCTTACCTGCTAATCATCTTTCTACAACTCTTCTAATCTTTCCATCAATTCTATTTTCGTCTATTCTTCTATTCTTAAATTCCGCAACAAGAGAAACGTTACTCTGCAAGAAATCACACCTAACGCCTACCACTCTTGTGCTACACGAAATTGATCATTATTGTGGTATAATAACAATGTCAATTGTGGTTTTCTTCGCATTCATGGGTAACTAAACTTCTCTGTTGGGGTTATGGAAGCCGAATGAGTTACTATCTATTGCTGTGAGTTTGTGAGTTCGAGACACGTATATTGCTTATATCATTATTCTCTTCATCTTAATCTACATTCTTTGCGGTTGCAAACGCAAGAATACGCCAGTCTAACATTTAACTTGTTTGAGAGAAAAGTTATTTGTCTGGAAAAGAGATAATGTCAAGGTAGTAGGACACCCTTTCCTATTAAAAAGCTAGTGCCGTAACTGGACTAACCTCTTGGAGAATTCGTACCGTTAGACACGCTTTAAGCTCGAGAGATTTAAAGTGAAATAGTCCTTGTTTAGGTCGAGAGACGCTTGGATTTACCATCGACTACAATCCTCTATAAGAAATTGCATGTCAGAATTCTACACACTCATAGCCAATAGAGACGTATACCTCAGAAGGTGGACATAACCCCAACGCCTCAATTCTCATTGTTTACAACTTACGTAACAATCTTTCTCTTTTACTTTGCTATTTTCAGCTTTTATTTAATTGTTTTGGTGACACATTACAATCCCCCCCTTTTTACGAGACTTGCACCAAAAGTTTAGTAATCTTGCTTACTTGTTGGCCAAGCTATTCCCTGTGGGATCGATACCCAACCCAGTTGGGTTCTATATTTGACAAATGACCGCTTTACACTCCTACGAGAGCTGTAGATTGAGCGTTATCAAAAATTGGCGCCGCTGCCGGGGAATACAAGTGTCAATTAAGTTCGTAATAATTACTAGACCCTTTGGTCGAAGACTCTCGTACTTTTACTTTTAGTTTTTGTTTTTGTTTACTGCAGGTTTTTGTTTAGTGCATCAATGGATGCACAACGTGAAATATCGTTCGATGATGATGATGATGATCTTGATGGTGCCGGAGCCACTGGAGCTATAATTCCACCACCATTAGCGCCCGGAGCCAAGTTCAACATCACAAGCACCATGATTCAGTTATTGCAACTCAAGGGATTATTTGGTGGACTAGCAGGCGATGATCCGAATATGCATCTTATCAACTTTATTTCTACATGCAAGTCTTTTGACAATCCTGGTGTTGGTCAGAATGCAATTCTATTACGTCTATTCCCATTGTCTCTGTCTGGGGAGGCAACACTATGGTTGAATGGGATGACTCCTGATTCTATTACAAATTGGAGGCAATTGAGAGACGCTTTCCTAGAAAGATTCTTTCCGCCATCCAAAAGAGCACAATTGAGAGATGAAATCAGCAACTTTCGTCAGCTTCCCACTGAAGCTCTTCATGAAACATGGGAGAGGTTCAAGACAAAGCTAGCGAGATGCCCAAACCATCACATGACTAATGTTCACCTCATGGAGATATTGTATAGAGCCTTGAATTCAATAACTAAGCCAGTGGTGGATAACGCAGCTGGAGGATCTTTTATGGACCTCACCTTTGGTCAAGCAAGCAATATGCTAGATCGTATGATGAAGAAAAGTAGAGCTTGGCATACCAGGGATTCTGAGGTAGCAAGCTCCACTTCATCTATTGGCATGACCGCAGGCCAAAGGAGAAGAGAAGAAGAACGTGATCAAGATATGGCGCACATAAAAACACAAGTGGATCTTCTGACAAAGCATTTATTATCAGGGAAGACCGAAAAAGTGAAAACTGTGGCGCTAAAAGGAAGAGACGAATCTGATTCGGAAGAAGAAGCCAACTACTTGAATAATCAAGGGGGTTTCCGAGGCAATACCCAAGGAAACCAAGGTCGGAACTATTATGGTAAATCTGGAAACATGGACCAAGGTAGTTGGAAGAACAAGAATGAAAATAGTGGTTTGTACGTTCCCCCTGGTAGACGTGATACCACCACATCTAATTCTGGAAGTATGGAAGACATGATGGCTAAATTATTGAAAGGAGTGGAAGCAACAAGCGCGGGAGTTACTGAGGTAATTAATGATTTGTCCTCCATGAAACAACTAGTTGATTCTCATTCCACTTCAATCAAGCAAATAGAACAGTAATTGAGCCAACTGTCAGCAGCACTCAATCAAAGAAAGGCTGGCACTCTACCTAGTGACACCGTGCAAAACCCAAGGAATGATGGGTCATGCATGGCCATTACTACCAGAAGTGGTAAGGTGCTGGAAATTTCAGCAAAAGGCAAGCAAGTGGTTGACGAAGAAGTGGAAATTGATGACAAGGCGAAAGAGGAGGACGCCGCAGCAGCCTCACCTAACGTTCTTAACGACGTGCAGCCTGAAAAAGCTGGAAAACGGAAGCAAGAGGAGAATAAAGCCATGGAGAGAATAATTCCATACCCACCACCACCTTTTCCTCAAAGATTGAAGAAGGTGGCGGATGATACAAAGTTCAGCAAATTCATGACTATGTTGAAGCAGCTGACCATTAATGTTCCGTTGGTAGAGGCGCTAGAAAAGATGCCTGGGTACGCTAAATTCATGAAGGACCTATTGACAAAAAAACGGGCAGTAAGCTATGAGCCGACAGATAATATTCATCATTGCAGTGCAATTGCCACAAGATCCTTAGTACAGAAGAAGGTAGACCCTGGTGCTTTCACTATTCCTTGAACGGTTGGATCTATGAATTTTGCTAAGGCATTGTGCGATCTGGGTGCTAGCATCAATTTGATGCCACTATCCGTCTACAAGAAGTTGGGGTTAGGCGATCCTACACCAACCAATATGAGGCTCGTGATGGCTGATAGGTCGGTAAAACGACCCGTGGGTATCTTGAATGATGTGTTGGTGAAGGTGTCTACCTTCATTTTTCCTGCAGACTTTGTGATTTTGGATTGCGAGGTGGATTCTGAAGTTCCCATAATCTTGGGACGTCCTTTCCTTGCAACTGGAAGTATGCTTATTGACATGAAAGATAATGAGCTTTTGTTTCGAATTAATGACGAAGTGGTCCGCTTTGATATATGCAAAGCCATGAAGCATCCCAGCGATATGAATGAGTTATCTGTAGCTGATGTTCATCATAAGGATATGAAAGCATTATCTATAGAGAAACAGCCTACTGGTGAGCCATTGTCTGCTGCGCCACTAAATGTTGAGCATGAGAACGATGAAGATTATGAAGAACTTATGGGTGCTCTAACAGAAATAGAGTCCTATTCCCATACTCCTAAGCAACCGGACCGTGATCTCAAGAATCAACCAACAGCGAAGACTCCCATTGACGAGACGCCAATGCTAGAATCACAAGAGCTCCCCGATTATCTAAGGTATGTGTTCTTGGAAAGTAGAAATATACTTCTGGAGAGTGCAAATGATTTAAGTGAACAGCACGTAGAAGCTCTCATCTCTGCTCTGAAGAGATACAAGAGAGCTATGGGTTGGACTATTGATGATATAATTGGTGAAGAAGATCGCATGCCCACAGGTAAGCCTCATTGTCGTCTAAATCCTTTCAGAAAATGATCCACCATTTACCTCGACGAAGTCTGAGTACTCGAGGTAACTATGTCGAGCCACGACAATAAATAAGGCGCTAGATGGGAGGCAACCCATCGTTTTATCATTTTATCATTTTATCATTTTATCGTTTTTTATTTCGTTCTAGTATGTGTTTTGCTTTTAATAATGAAAATCCAAAAATAAGAGTCGTGCCACGACCAAAACTAAGGCGCTTGGTGGGAGGCAACCCATCATACTAATCGTTTTCATTTGGTTTTGAGCAAATATAGGTGCAAGAGGAATGCAACGAGGAGATTGATTTCAATTGACGATTTGGATGCATTGTATGGTAAAGTTGGTAAGTTAGGAATGGTGATGCATAAGGCTATGGATTGAGCATTTCTCACGCCAAAATAGGCTTCGAGGAAGGCTAGGCCTTGGTAAAACTAGGCCACGAACGATGCACAACCTATCCTATAGCCTAAGGTCTCGGAATCTAGTGTGCTATACACTATGCGCCGCCTATTCCTAGGTATGCTTTTGACTATGCGCCGCCTATGCTATGGCATTTGGTCTCAGTATCTTATATGCCATAGACTATGCGGCGCATATGTCTACAAATGCCATAGACTATGCGGCGCATATGTCCCATTATGCCATAGACAATGCGCCGCATATGTCATATCTATGCCAAGCATTATGCGCCGCATATGTGGGATTTTTGTCTCCAAAACCGATTGTAAATGGGTCATAACCCGACCCATTCTCTTCCTATATAAAGGGGACTTAGTTTTATAACACAACACATTGCAAAGTGACCTAAAGGTTCCGCATATTCATCCAAATCCTCTCAAAATTTTCTATTTTTGCTCTTCCAATTCACAAAACCACCTCCAAAAGCTTCAAGCAAGTAAGTACTCTCTTATTCTTCATTTATTTCTCGTAAGTACTACGTTGCTATGTCTATTATAAATTGCTACATATTGAAAGATTGTTGGTGAAGTTCATGTGTTTGGAATGTTAATGCAAAATCATGTGAGTGAACGTATACGTTAGAATCATCTTGACTTGTTTCCGACTTGAATTTGGTTTTAATAGCATTGTCATACTATTTGCGGAATTGCTATAGTCTTGAACATTGCTTAAAATTGCTACTTGGATACTTACATTTTAGGCTATCCCGTTCATCGGGATAAGACTTATAGTGCCTGCCGACATAGGAGGTTGTGATTGTTGAAAGTAACTATATTATGTGGTAACCCCTATGTAGTAGTGTTGTTATATCTAACATGAAAGTAATGCAATGGCTGCAAGTAGTGATACATCACTGATTTTCTTGCCGGAATACAACTCCTAAAACGTATGTCGATGAAATCTGAGTAATCGACCACTTTCACTTCACTGATTTGTGTCAACAAAACTAAGTGTGGGGTGGTACCCCTACTTCTTGTGCATAGATTGTATCCATTGATATTGTGCTACCACTAACACTATTTCTAGTCTCAGGTACAATGGCACCTAAAGCGAGACAAGGCAAGGAGAAGGCTACCACCTCCCAAAAGGGCAAAAAGAGAAGTCGCAAGGACCAAGGAGAACCCTCCTCGCTGCAAATACCTCGACTCACACTTGGAATTAAGTGGGATACTTATGAGGAACTTCTGAGGATGACGACTCTGATGATGATTCCAATGCAAGGGGTATGACCCCAGACATAGAGGCTAAGTCCGACCAACCAGGTTCCTCGTATTTATTTTCCACTGAGGACAGTGTCCCGACTAAGTGTGGGGTGGCGGTATCGTATGCTATACTTCTCTATCGCATCTATGTTTGCTTGCTTTGTTTTTGTTTCATTTTTTTTAGTAGAAAATTTTTTCTAGCTTCGCATGAAATTATTTTGATAGGCAGCATGAGATTATAACAAGAGTATGTGCTACAATTGTGACTATTGAGACGTTTAGGCTCTAGTTGTGACTCATTATGTGATATTGTGTGGTTCAATTCCTTCACTTGTTGGGTCAAGAGTCTATATTACCTCCAATAAAGTCGACCATGTGCCTTGTGTGTGTGAGATAATAGTATATTCTATGTGTGTGGCTGATGCTAGAACTTGCCTGGTATGTATGCAAAGCGAAAATAAGGAGTGTAAGTTTAGGATATGATTTAGGCATTTCTTTGGCAACCTATACATGTTTACCTTCAGTTTTACCTACCCATGGACATCATCCTAGTTAACCCTTTTGAGCCTTTAGCCTATTTCTTTGACAACCTTGTATGTAAGCCTAATCCATTTCTTTCAAGACCGTAATTTGATCCCAAAATCTCTAAGTGCTTTAAAGTGAAAAAGTCATGTGACAACATAAAAGGAAATTGGGTGAGTATAATGCTATAAATTGGAATGGTTCTTGAATGTGTTATGAAAAAAAAAAATGCTATCATAAGAGGTATGTTGTGAAAAGAAAAAGGAAAAGAAAGCTGAAAAGTGAGTTGTGCTTAAAATTGAAAAAAGAGGAGAACAAGGGTGGTAGAAAAAAAGAAAGAAGAAAGGTTGAAAGAAAAAAGTGTCAATGATACAATGTGATGTATTAAAGCGCTTAGGAACATAGTCACTATTCTTGGCCAAAATAGTCCTACCCGTCCCTTAGCCTACATTACAACCATCAAAAGACCTACTTGATCCTAATCTTAACATTCCAACATTTAGTAGAGTATTACATTAAGGTCAAGCCTATGGTCATCAGTCGCTACATATGAAATCTTTGTGAGAGTGAGAGCAAGGACATTTTGATACCCATGTTTGAAAAATATGCTATATTTGTGAGTGATTATGGGTACTATATTGTGAGACACACATGGTTGATGAGTTTTGGATAGTTGTATATGATTCCATGCACCTTAACGTTTGCATGCGAGTCGATCACCATCACGAGTCTATGCTAGAGGTTAAACTGTTTCTACTTATAATCGGAAAGCTACTCTTTGTTGATAATTGTTGTGCTTGTCTTGAAGAATGTTTTGTGTTGTTGCTGTAAAAACCCTAAGTTGATGTTTAGAAGGACATGATATGTTGTTCGAGGACGAACAAAGCTCTAAGTGTGGGGTGTTGATGATAGGCGGATTTACGCGCCTATATCAATATATTTTGCCCATATTTTAGCCTAGTTTTGAGAACAAATTA
The DNA here is from genome assembly GCA_030864215.1 of Capsicum pubescens. Lineage (NCBI taxonomy): Eukaryota > Viridiplantae > Streptophyta > Magnoliopsida > Solanales > Solanaceae > Capsicum > Capsicum pubescens. Next base: position 104,849,473 of record CM061538.1, read on the forward strand.
TATATTTCATGCACTTTTAGTCCTTTTTCCTATAAGTGAGCTAACAAACATGATTAGTAAAGTTTCAGGTATAAATGATGCATATTTCAGCATTTTATGGCTTACTTGACGCTAAAGAAAGCTCACGAAGGAAGGAAAGGGAGTTTGGACGCCTAAAGGACCAAAACTGCTGCATGGAAAATCTGTCCCGGGCTAAAACAGCAGTTCTGAAGACTTTGGGGACTTACAGACACAAAGCTGGATTTTGACAATGATACATTAACCTAGTACAATTAGGTTATGTATTTCATTATTTTATTTGGATTATGATAATGTTACATTAACCTAGTACAATTGGGTTAAGTATTACATTAGCCTAGTAGGATTTGGTTAGATATTTTATTTATCTAGTAGGAGTAGGATATGGGTATTATAAATACCCTATCATGCTAGAGATTTTAAATAAGGAGGGAGGAAGGAGGGAGAACACAATACTTCCTTCCATCCCTCAAATCTTCTTACATCTTCTATCATCTTTATACACCTTCTTACCTGCTAATCATCTTTCTACAACTCTTCTAATCTTTCCATCAATTCTATTTTCGTCTATTCTTCTATTCTTAAATTCCGCAACAAGAGAAACGTTACTCTGCAAGAAATCACACCTAACGCCTACCACTCTTGTGCTACACGAAATTGATCATTATTGTGGTATAATAACAATGTCAATTGTGGTTTTCTTCGCATTCATGGGTAACTAAACTTCTCTGTTGGGGTTATGGAAGCCGAATGAGTTACTATCTATTGCTGTGAGTTTGTGAGTTCGAGACACGTATATTGCTTATATCATTATTCTCTTCATCTTAATCTACATTCTTTGCGGTTGCAAACGCAAGAATACGCCAGTCTAACATTTAACTTGTTCGAGAGAAAAGTTATTTGTCTGGAAAAGAGATAATGTCAAGGTAGTAGGACACCCTTTCCTATTAAAAAGCTAGTGCCGTAACTGGACTAACCTCTTGGAGAATTCGTACCGTTAGACACGCTTTAAGCTCGAGAGATTTAAAGTGAAATAGTCCTTGTTTAGGTCGAGAGACGCTTGGATTTACCATCGACTACAATCCTCTATAAGAAATTGCATGTCAGAATTCTACACACTCATAGCCAATAGAGACGTATACCTCAGAAGGTGGACATAACCCCAACGCCTCAATTCTCATTGTTTACAACTTACGTAACAATCTTTCTCTTTTACTTTGCTATTTTCAGCTTTTATTTAATTGTTTTGGTGACACATTACAATCCCCCCCTTTTTACGAGACTTGCACCAAAAGTTTAGTAATCTTGCTTACTTGTTGGCCAAGCTATTCCCTGTGGGATCGATACCCAACCCAGTTGGGTTCTATATTTGACAAACGACCGCTTTACACTCCTACGAGAGCTGTAGATTGAGCGTTATCACCAAGCAAGTTCTAGCATCAGTCACAACACAGAATATACTATAACCTCACACACACAAGGCACATGGTCAACTTTATTGGGAGCAGTATAGACTCTTGACCCAATAGATAAATGAATTAAACCACACAATTATCACACAGTGAGTCATACGTAGAGCCTAAATGTCTCAATTGTAATGATTTAGCACAAACTCTTGTTATACTACCATGCCGTCTATCAAAACAATTTCATGCAAAATCTAAAAAAATCTAGAATTTAAACTAACTAATTACGACTAATTAAAACAAACAAGAACTAGAATAAATGCAAATGCATGCAAAGAAGTGTAGCATACAAATACCAGCACCCCACACTTAGACGGGACACACTGCCCTCAGTGGAAAATAAATAAGAAAAACCTGATTAGTCGGACTCCTCCTCTATGTCTGGGGTCATACCTCTTGCATCGGAATCATCATCAGAGTCGTCGTCATCAGAGTTCTCCTCCATGTCTGAGTCTGGCATTCGGCGATCGTCATCGGTTGGCACGTCATCATCAAGAGGTTCCTCAAAATATACACCTACTCCGCACATAGACCTCGCATGCTCATTCATTGGGTAGTCATAATCCAACTGTTGGAGATCTGCAGCAGTTGGAACACGACCCCCACTCATCATGGTAAACTTCTTCATGCCATATAAATGACGGAAGAAGCTTTCGTCGCGAGCATGTCTTTCTGCAGTGGTCAGGTTGACGCCATGCATAGATTCAACATCTTTCACCTTTGTGAGGTCAACTTCCTTTGGGTTGTGTGGAAGCTTATGATCTGAAGGTTCCTCTTCGTTTTCCTCCTTCCTCAATATCGCAGTCAACAGATTGCCAAAGCTGAAGTGGGACCTCTTGTGCAGCCTAGCCTTACGCATTGAAGATCGAATAATCGCCCCAATGTTAATGGGGATGTTCGCCATCAAAGCGTACACCAAGCACACTCTATCACGTGTGATCTTTGTGTACTGTGTTCCTGGAATCAAGAAAGAGTTGACTATCCACAACCATATCCGAGCTTCTCTGTTCAAAGAAGCATATGGGAAGGTATTGTGCCGACCGGTATCCTTGTGATGAATCCAACGTGCCATTGATCTTGTTCCGCACAGTGTGTGTCTGATTGACCTGTACGGAGGTCTGTTATAAAGCTCCTTGAGCGGTGATGGATCTACAGATCGCAAACCCAGAAAAGAGTTGAAGAACTCTGCATTTAGTTGCAAGACTTGGCCCCAAATCTTTACTTCACTCCGTGTAGTCTTTGGGGACCAATTGGCATAGAATTCTTGCATTAGATCAAGATTGCACTCTCCCATATCTCGAAAAATGAAATCAAGATGTAGTGCCATTATTTTAGCCAAAATGCGAGGTTCTCTCTTTGCTAGGCTCTCTTTTTGTATTAACTCCACGTGAACATATTTTTTCACTTTATTGTTCTTGTACCACTCCTTTCCTTCCTCCTCTAGGACCCATTTTATCCCAAACATGCGGCGAGGTATTTGCAGCGAGGAGGATTCAGCTTGCTCTTTTCTTCCCCTTTTCTGACCTTTCTGTGAGGTGGACGCTTTTTCTTTTCCTGGTCGACTTTTTGGTGCCATTGTGCCTGAGATTAAAATAAAGTCATGTTAGCTTCATCTCGGTAGATACAATCGACAAACAAACAGTAGTGGCACCACCCCACACTTAATTTGTGGTGACAAACTAATTAAATGAACGATGTCGATTACTCAGACTTCATCGCCATACATTTAGGTGTTATGTTCCAACAATATATTCAGCGCAGTCATACTTTTCATGTCATCTTCACTATCCTTTTCAACTCTATTTCATATAAACTTAACCATACTGTATGGTTTGGATTAATGCACTTTTGGAACAAGACTACTACGTAGAGATCGAATCAAGTTTATGGCATAGAAATAATCACAACATCTCATGCTTGTATTCAATCATGATCTTTATCTCGATGAATGAGCCTTTCAAAACATTCCAACGTTCGACTTACACGATTATGTGATTAGCTTTACCATTTCAATTCCGCAAAAAGATGACAGTGTATAACAACCAAAATACAAATCGGAACAAAATTTAGAACACCCATACGTATTCTTTCACTCAACTAGATGTATCAATACAAACCAACTACATTCAAATCACCAACACTACTTCAAGATTTAACAAATCATTATAGGCGTAGTATTGTAATAACTACGGAATATAAAAGAAGTACTTACTTGGTGATGGCCTCGGAAGATGATCTTGCAAGGTTAAAAGAGCAAAAAGAAATTTTTTGAGAGATTTGGAGAGTAAAGGCGGCGCCTATGTTGAGCAAATAAGTGTGTTTTGTTCTAATGTTGAAGTTTTATTTATAGGAAAAGACTTGGGTCGGGTATGACCCATTTAAAATCGGATTAGGAGACCAAAAGGTAAGCATAGGCGACGCCTATTGCTTTGCCTATGCTTAGCATAGGCGGCGCCTTTTGCAAAGCCTAGTTGAGCATAGGCGGCGCCTATGCTATGGAATTGTTAGGCATAGGCGGCGCCTATGCTATGGCATTGTAGATTCAGAGAGCAAGGGCAATGGCATAGGCGGCGCCTATGCTATGGCATTGTTGGGCATAGGCGGCGCCTATGCTATGGCATTGTAGATTCAGAGAGCTTAGGCCATAGCATAGGCCTTGCCTTGTTCGTTGCCTAGATTTACATAGGCCTTGCCTTGTTCGTTGCCTAGATTTGCATAGGCAATGCCTAACCAATAGCCTTTGTTTCTTCATTCAAAACTTACCACCTTCAACATGACACAATTCCAAATTAAAATTTGGGCTAGATCTCCTCCTTTATATGTCTTACACCTACATTTACTCAAAAACAACAAAAAAAATTAGAATGATGGGTTGCCTCCCACCAAGCGCCTTAGTTTTGGTCGTGGCTCGACTCTTTTTTTTTTGGATTTTTATTTAACAAAAACAAACTCTTAGTAAAACAAAACGATTAAAAACGATGGGTTGCCTCCCATCTAGCGCTTGATTTATTGTCGCGGCACGACATAGTTACCTCGATTACTTAGACTTCGTCGAGATAGATGGTGCATCGTTTTCTGAATGGATTCAGACGACACTGATGCTTACTTGTAGGCATGCAATCTTCTTCGAAATGACTCTTGTGCATACATATCCCAGGAGGGATACCATTATATCATCAATAGTCCAACCCATAGCTCTCTTTTACCTCTTCAGAGCAGAGATGAGAGCCTCTACGTGCTGTTCACCTAAATCAGCCGCAACACTCACCGGAAGTGTATTTCCACTTCCCAAGAATGCATACCTTAGGTGACTGGGGAGATCCTTCGATTCTAGCACTGGTGGCTCTTCAATGGAAGTCTTCGCTGTTGGTGAAGGTCGATTCCTAAGATTAAGGTCCAGCTTCTTAGTAGCATGAGAATAGGACTTTATTCCTGTTAGAGCACCAACAGTTTCTTCATATTCTTCAACATCCTCATGCTCAAAATTCAACAGCATAGCAGACAATGGCTCAACAGTAAGTTACTTCTCTACAGATAATTCTTTCTCGTCCTCATAGTAAACATCAGCTATAGAGAACATATCCATATCTCTAGGCTGCTTCATCGATTTGCATACATCAAAACGGACTACTTCGTCATTCAACCGAAATAAAAGTTCATTAGCTCTTAAATCAATCAGTACACTTCCAGTTGCGAGGAAAGGACGCCCCAAGATTATGGGAACTTTAGAATCCACCTCGCAATCCAAAATAACAAAGTCTGCAGGAAAGATGAAGGTGGAAACCTTCACCAACACATCATATAAGATACCAACAGGCCATTTTACCGACCTATCTGCCATCACGAGCCGCATATTGGTTGGTGTAGGATCGCCTAACCCCAACTTTCTGTAAATGGATAACGACATCAAATTGATGCTAGCCCCCAGATCGCACATCGCCTTAGCAAAATCCAATGATCCAATCATGCAAGGAATAGTAAAAGCACCAGGATCTGCCTTCTTCTGTACTAAAGACCTCGTGGCAATTGCACTGCAATGATGAACATTATCTGCCAGCTCATAACTTGCTGCCCGCTTCTTTGTCAACAGGTCCTTCATGAATTTCGCATACCCAGGCATCTGTTCCAGCGCCTCCACCAATGGAACATTAATATTCAGCTGCTTCAACATGGTCATGAATTTACTGAACCTGGTGTCATCAACTTTTTTCTTCAGTCTCTGCGGAAAAGGTGGTGGTGGAAGGGGAATCATTTTCTCCACCACTTACTCTTTATCTTTCTTCCGATTATCAACCTTTACAGGAGTGTCATCAGCCTTCTTCTTCAGTCTCTGAGGAAAAGGTGATGGTGGAAGAGGAATCGTTTTCTCCACCACTTCCTTTTTATCTTGCTTCCGATTATCACTCTTTTCAGGTTGGTGACGTCTAGGTGTAACATCATGAGCACTCACTTCAGCTTCTACGGCATCTTCAAACTCTGCTTCATCAACATTCTCTGCTATATCATCAACCACCTGCTTGTCCTTGGATGGATTTTCCAACACTTTACCACTCCGGGTAGTAATAGCCATACATGATCCGTCGTTCCTTGGGTTTTGCACAGTGTTGCTAGGTAACGTTCCAGCCTTTCTTTGGTTGAATGCCATTGATAATTGACTCAATTGTTGCTCCAGCTGTTTTATTGCAGTAGAATGCGAGTCAACCAATTGATTTATTGAAGACAAATCATTCTTCACCTCGGTTACACCCATGTTGGTTGCCTCCACTCCTTTCAACAACTTAGCCATCATATCTTCCATGGACATCTTCCCAGATCCAGACGCCACAGCCTCACGGTTTCCAGGAGGAACATACAAACCACTCCTGTCAGTCTTATTCTTCCAACCACCTTGATCGCGGTCCTTGTAGCCAGATTTATCATAATAGTTCCGACCTTGGTTTCCTTGGGCATTGCCTCGGAAACCCCCCTGATTATTTAAGTAATTTGCTTCCTCCTCAGAATCAGAATCATATCTTCCCTATGATACAACAACCTTGACTTTTTCGGTATTCCCTGATAATAAATGCTTGGTAAGAAGATCCATATGCATTTTCATGTGAGCCATATCCTGGTCACGTTCCTCTTGTCTACGCCTCTGCTCTGCAGTCAAGCCAATAGATACTGTAGAGCTTGCTACCTCAGAATCCCTGGTATGCCAAGCTCTACTCTGCTTTGTCATACGATCTAGCATATCACTTGCCTCAAGAAAAGTAAGGTCCATGAATGACCCACCTGCAACATTATTAACTACTGGCATAGTCACTAAGTTCAAAGCTCTGTATAATATCTCCATCAAGTGGATGTTGGTCATCTGATGATTTGGGCACCGCATAAGCTTCTTTTTGAACCTCTCCCATGTTTCGTGGAGAGCTTCAGTTGGAAGCTGTCGGAAATTGCTGATCTCATCTCTCAACTGTGCTCTCTTGGATGGCGGAAATAATCTTTCTAGGAAAACGTCTTTCAGTTGCCTCCAATTAGTAATAGAATCAGGAGTTAGCCCGTTCAGCCATAGAGTTGCCTCCCCAGACAGAGACAATGGAAATAAGCGCAGCCGAATTGCATTCTGCCCAACTCCTGGATTATTAAACGACTTGCATGTTGAAATAAAGTTGATCAGATGCATATTTGGATCATCGCCTGCGAGTCCACCAAATAACCCCTTGAGCTGCAATAACTGAATCATGGTGCTAGTGATATTGAACTTAGCTCTGGATGCCAAGGGTGGAGGAATAATAGCCCCTGTGGCACCAGCTCTATCCAGATCATCATCATCATCATCAAAAGGAGCCTACACAGCTCAGCGGTTATGTCTCATTCTAGCTTGACAATCTCTCCTGTGCATAGGTGCCGCCACCTCATCAGTACGCCTAGGATTCAGTAGCTCATCATCACCCAGGTCCTCATCATCAGGATTTGTTGCCCGACCTGGGTTATCAATATTCTGTTGATGCACTTGAGCAGCTGCCAACGCAGCTAATCTAGCTTGCTCCTGTTGAGCAGCCCTTCTTTCAATGTCACGTTGTGCATCCATTCTGCCAATAAGTTGTGGTTCAGGATTTATGGGTAATAATGGCTGACCAGAACTACGAGTATTTGGCATGCACTCAACAGAACCTGAATAAAATAAAAACAACAACTAAAAGTAAAATCTGAGAATTTTTGACCAAAGGGTCTAGTAACTATCACAAACTTAGTTGACAACTGTATTCCCCGGCAACGGTGCCAAAATTTGATAACGCCCAAACTACAGCTCTCGTAAGAGTGTAAGCGGTCGCTGTCAAATATAGAACCCAACTGGGTTGGGTGTCGAATCCCACAGGGAATACTTGGTCACTAAGTGTTGCAATTATTAGTAGACTGTTGATCGAAAATTCCACGAAAAAGGGCGGATTGGATTGTGGCGTGAATTAATGTTATCAAAGTAACAACAAAATGCTTTGTTTAGTAAGATTTAATCACAGAGAAAAATAAGTTAGGGTTATGTCCACCTTATGAGTTCTACGTATCTATTAACTATGAGTAATGCGGAATTCAGACATGCATGCACTTATAGAGATTCGTATTCTAATGGTAAATCCTAGTGTTTCTCAACCATCAAGGATTATTTCATTTTAACTCTCTCGAGCTTAAAGCATATAACTAATGGTACGAACTCTCCAAGAGTTAATTCAGTTACGGCACTAACGTGTAAATAGGGGTTGGTAGCCCTATTTCCTCATCACACTCTCTTTTCCAAACATGTAACTTTTCTCTCGAACAAGTTAATGCTATAATGGCGTATTCTATATGTTTGCAACCACAAGAATGTAATTAAGATGAAGAGAGTAATGATATAAGTAGCATAAGTATCAAGAATTCACAAACTCATAGTAATAGATAGTATATCATAAGGCTTCCATAACCCTAACAGAGAAGTTTAGCTACTCATGATTACAATGGAGATCACAATAAACATCATCATCGTACCAAAGCTCAAAGAATCTCCCGTTGAAGATGGGTGTGGCGTCAAACTAGGTTGACGTTTTGCCCTCTAGACGTTTCCCCCAAGTTAGCATTTTTTTCTCTGTTAAAACTTACAGAATCTGTAAACTGAATAATACTAGAAAGTCGAATGAATAATGAAAGTATCTATCAATTCGTGAATAATGTAAAGCATGAATCAATGAATAAATCAATGCTGAAAAATTCAGCAAAATAGGGTTTTTATAACATCCTTGTCCTATTCCTACTAAGTTACTGCTGATCCCCAAGTCTTTAGAAATACTATTTTTGCTCGGGACAAGTTCTCCATGCATCACTTTCAGTCCATAAGCTTCCAATAGCTGCCTTCCCTCTTATGTGAAGTTTCCCTTGCTACCAAAAGGTCCACAAAGTGTTGAAATCTTCATCATTAATACCTGAAAACATGCTAATCACGTTGGTTAGCTCACTTACAGGAAAATGGACTAAAAATGCAGGAATTATATATTTTGTCCTTAAAACTTAGCTAAAATATGGGTGTATTATGGTGCTTTAGGCATGTAAATACGCCTATCATCAATAACCAAAAAGTTCCTCTATACCCGTCGGGCTATGATAGATTTACCTACTTAGGTAGAGACTGAGAAAGGCTCTATAGGATTTCAGGACTGACTCCAAATCAAAAACTATATAAGGAGTAACAAAGGACAAGGAAGCTCCTGGATCTACCAAAGCATAAACATATAAATGATAAACTTGTAACGTACCAGTGACCGCATCAGGAGAACTTTCCTAATCTTATCGGGACAGAAGTGCATATAGTTTGTTTGGGCACTTCCCACTAGTGGCACTGGATGCGGTACCCTGCTGATTTGGGCGACCAGACTGAGCTGGGAGGCAGTTATGCTGACTCTGTGAACCCACTTGAGGACATTGTCTGACCCTGTGTCCTGGCTTACCATATCCAAAACACACATCACTGCCAGTTCTGCAGATACCCTAGTGGTTTTTGCCATACTTCTGATCTTAGGGATAGGTTTGGGCACTACTAACACTACCCTGGGGTTTAGGGCCTAGTACCCTATCTCTATTGCCGTCTCTAAATTTCAACATAAAAGCACTGGATGAGGATGGAGATGGAACTAAGGATTTCAGGCAGAACTGAGAAAGATTCCCACCCTCTGACTTAGGCTAAGCGAAGTTGAAACTACCTGTTCTTGCTCTCTTATTTTCCCTCTCCTTCTCTTTATTATTGACCTTCTTTATCTGCTGAGCATAGACCATGAGCCTGGATATGTCCATATCCTTAATCAACATTGCGGTCCTACACTCCTTGACCACACTGCTAAATACCCCAGACACAAACTTACTCATCTTAGATCTGCTACTACATGCAGGGCATATCTGGCTAATTGAGTAAACTTGAGAGAATACTCTTGTACTGTCAGGTTTCCCTGCTTTAGATTTATAAACTCCAAAACCTTCGCTTCCCTCAACTCTAGTGGGAAGAACCTATCCAGAAAAGTAACAACAAATTTTTCCCATTCTATGGGCCCTGCATCTGTGGCCTTTTTTGCTTTCCAATGTTTAAACCATGAGTGTGCCACATCCTGTAACTGATATGCAACCAACTCAGTGCTCTCAACAATAATTACTCCCATAATATCTGTAACTTTCTGCACCTGATCAAGAAATTCCTGAGGGTCCTCATATGACTTAGACCCAGTAAAAGATAGAGGGTTCATTCGGGTGAAATCCCAAATCCTGGAAATAATAGTATTGGCCACTGGGTTGGCCAAAATAGTAGCTGGACATTCATTCTGGGCTGCTAAAAATAATCTAGGGTGGTGAAAACTGCTCTGAACTCAGTGTGGGAGACATATTCGTCCAGAGGATCTGTCTGGATGGGCTGGGGTTTTGGATCGTCTCCCATTCCTCTTCCCTTAGTCCTCTTTGAAGGCATATTCTGTAAAAGGAAGAGAAACTAGGATTATACAGAGAGTTTAACTGGAGCTCATGCTCACTCGCATGATATGAGTACTGAAAGAAGGGAAACTTTTCCTAAAATATCTCATAGCCTCCTGTCCATAAGTGTGGTGTGCTACACACCCATGCACAAGACTCTACTAGATGCGGCTTTCAGACTTTCTAGGACTCTGTTGAACCTGGCTCTGGTACCATGTTTGTAATGCCGTGAGTCTATACCCTAGATGCTACACGGTGCTCATAATCCCGAAGGACCACAAGCTAACCCATGACTGGTACTTGCTGCAACATCTAAATAGTAATACTACAAATATGTAGAAATTAGGCAAAAACTTGCCATAAGGTTCACTACTAAAATAAAACTGAACACGGTATAACAATACCAAAACTGAAACATTTGTCTAAAAATACTCTAGTCTGAAAAGCCTCTACTGTCTGAATCATAGAGTTGATGGTGCAATCCCCCAACAAACTCCAACTACTGAAAATATACTGATAAACTGAAATACTAAAGAAAATAATCATGTCCTTCAACTATGAGAACTCACCACTAACTCTGATTGCTAAAGATCTAATCTGCTAAGGGTGCTTGGGAGCCCCTGCGTCTGAACCTATGATATAAGATATCATAGCGCAAGAGAAAAAAATGTTTCAGTACTTTGAATATACTGGTATGCTAAGTGAGGTAGGCTAAAATGCATGGGTTCATATGCATGAACAGTACTAACTGAATGACATGAATATAATTGAATGAGAGTACATATATAAATACGTGTACGGTAACTGAGATCATGATAACACTAGTTATTGAGTTCTAAATTATTGATTTACTGATATCTGAGTTTACTGATACTGTGTAGCTAATAATTGAGTGACTGTATCTGACAGTCTTGATTCTATAGAACTATACTGAGTTCCATACTGAACTGAGTGACTGTGTCTGACAGTACTAAATCTGTAGAATTGAACTGAGTTCTATACTGTGACTGAGTCTGAAACTAAAACTGTGGGAGGTAATCATCTAACCGACATGCCCCTCTGTGAATTGATTGGGGTCCAACCTATATTCCCAGCTGGAAGGGTGTCATTACTGTGCCATGCGCAAAGATAAGCTATGAGTTAACCCTCTCTGACAGGAAGCTCTTTCGTCAATCCTCGCTGGCAGGAAAACTCGTGTGAGATGTATCAACCCTAATCTGGCAGGAAGATATCTCAACCTACGCTGGCTACGTAGTTTTATAATGCAGGGATTTATACTAAGGGTCAAACCCTCTGCTGGAAGGAATGCCCCCATCCCTGGGTTCGCTCGGTGCTGAATCCTACTCCCAACTGAATAGACACTGAATTGATTTCCTAGTTCATACTAGGCTTGACTTAACTGTTACTGATTTTACTGAGTTATGATGAATGATGGAATACTACTGAGTTCTGTTAGCTGACTGAGTTTACTGAGGTCTGAACTGAATACTGAACTAGACAGGACTAATGTTGAGTCTACTGAGTTCTCCTGAGCCCTGTAACTAACTGAGAGTACTAATGATCATGACATGACTGAGATTATTCTGTAACTAACACTGGCTCTAGGTAAACAAATAAATTGTCGGGAATATATACCCGCAGGACTCGATAGCATGAAAAGTAAAGCTTCACATGATTTTGCATAGCATAAAAATGCACACTTGTTCATAATGCATCTATAGAGGCATTTTATCAAAAACTTGTATGGAATGAAATAGTATACATACTAGCATGATATAATCTTATTATTACATTCACATGAGCAATTCATCAAATACTTGAATGGCATAGTATATGCACATAATACTAAACAGCATGTGAGCATCATAATTTGATTTCCAAATTCACATTTCCATGGGTTTCAACATGAATTCACATGATAAATCACACATATCAAATAAATCTACATCAATCTTGTAATATATCATGAAATAGAAACCCAATTATAGCAATAATCATGAATACACTTTGATTTCAAATCATGGAAAACATGAAATCAAGCTACTTGAAGTTTAAAAGAGTTTCTTGGACTCCAGGGTGGAAGGAACCCTTGGATGAACACTTCACATACCTTGGTTGCTAAATTATTGAAGAACAATGGTGAAATCTTGAGCCTTGGCTTTTGAATTTAGATCACCTAGGGTTTCTGTTCTTGAGAAGTTTGAGAATAGGGAATGGATTTTGCCTCTAAGAGGGCTTAATCTCTTGTTTTTAGGGCTGATAGGCATGGGAAAAAGAACTTAATACCCATGAGGACGCGACTTTTAATGACTAAAAATCAAACTGTCAACGTACAAACCGACGTGCTGCATCGTTGGCATCGATGTGATGGCCAATGTGCCACATTGAGTCTACATCGATTCACTGGAATTTGGACTGAGCTGAGGGAAATATTATCTGTCGATGCAAGGGACGGTGCGACCCATCGAGATCGCTTCGACTCACTATTTTGGTCACTCGAACATGGTCTAAACGAGGTCTGAAAAATCCAAAACTTATTCGATAACACCTACTGACAATTTTGATCATGATTCAACCTAAAGATTGATACTTTAAGGTTATAAGAGTCATGAAATAGAGTTACCAACTTACGAAGGCCAAAATAATACTAAGTCTGAATACTTAGCTAGAATTTTCTAAGTTTGGGATCCCTTAGAAAACTTAAAAGACTGAGTTGAGCTTAGTATTTTGCGGAGTCTTACATTACTCATCCGTTGCAACAGGTTAGTTATATGTTGCAACAGATAACCTACTCGGTGCAACAGATGTGTGATCTATTGGAGCTGTTATTTTACTGTTGTACATATTAGATTTACTATTATTCTTTTTTTAACGATGCATTAATCAATTATAATCTATTTTTTTTAATTATTTTTAGATAATATGACTTCCAAAAGAAAAAAAACTGAATCAAGTTCAAGTAAAAGAACAAGTGAAGCAACTTTTAAGCTTGTTATTATTGATGGTGTTGGTGGTGATGAAGCTGTTGGTGGTAGTAGTGGTAGTGGTAATAGTAGTAGTGGTAGTGGTGTTGCTGTTGGGGCTAATGATGCTCCTCTTATAGTTTTTGAAACAACAAACCATTATGATTATGATCATACTAGTTATACAGATTTTGCCCCTTCTAGCGAATGTTCTGCATACAAATGTCAAGAGTGCAAGGCAAAACATGATGGAGTGATTAATGTATTAAATGCTTCTATAAAAAAATTTACATCTAAGAGGGGTGTCATTCCATCAAAGATTAAGGCGACTAAGAGGAGAAGGAAAGAAAATTCCAAGGCATCTTAAGCATCGAAAAAAGCAAAATTGCAACTCATCTGTCTTTGTCTTGCACTTTTGATCAATGTACAATGGCAACAGGAGAGCAGATGAGCTGAATAAGGTGAATATATATCATATGTTTCAACAAACAAATAGATTATCAATTCGTTTCAACAGATAACACATCTGCTGATAATTATCAAATAGATATATACATCTGTTGTAACCATTGACTAACCTGTTGAATCAGATACGTTATCTTTTGCAACATATGTCTCATCTATTTTAGCAAATCAAATAGGTCTTTGTACTATTTTAATTTATACCAACAGAAGACGTATAGCTGCAACAGATGGGTCATCTGTTGGGACAAATTAAATCAAGATTTCTACTATTTTAGTTTTTCCAAGCAGATGAATCATATGTTGCAACAAATGAGTCATCTATTGGAAATTATCATACAGGTTGTCCTCCTATTTTAATTTATCCCAACAGATGATCCATTTATTGTAACAGATAGATAATCTGTTGGGAAAATTTAAAACATAAGGAAGACCTATTTGATTTGCTAATACAGATGAGTTATCCTTTTCCCTTTTTTTGTATCTCTGTGATTAACATTGACGATTCTGGCTTTCCAGGTGTCTATCACAATAGAAGCTACTGCTGGAAAACATAATATTATAGTTGATAATCCAATGCTTCCAAAGATGAAGAAAAAGTAAGCCTGCCAGTCTGGAAAAACATAAGAATTACCCGTTTGAAGGGTTCAATATCTCGGACGAGGTTCCAAAAAAACTAACAAAATTGATCAATGACTATTCAGAATAGATTGCAGATGGGATGTTAAAGCTTCATGCTGGAAGGTGCATAAATAATTTTTAAATATATTGATTTATACAATTCTTGTTGTTAACATATATAAATCATGCAGAAAATAAAATGATGAACACTACAAATATAGGGTCTTGATTTTGATATGTTACTTTGTTGTTGTACATCCCAGAATGAAGAATTGATTTTATTTGATGTCACAGTCCCAAACTTGATAGAATGATGAGGTTTAAATGCCATACATCTTACTATTAATACTTTATTTAATTGAATCTATGTATTAATTTTATTGTCACGTAATCTAAAATATTTGATAATATATACAACACATCGATGTCATTTTTTACTACCTCTGATAGAAGGCCAAATTGAAAACACAAGAATAATATAGATACACGATAGGCAATTATTTGTACAGAGCTTACATCAATAATGCCTATGATAGGTATTGTCAACAATAGCCGGATGTTTCCCAAAATGAGGAATGCTAAATCAACATCATCAAAGGTTTTAGCATTCTAGCTGGCTCACCTTTGTATTTGATCAACAAAGTGTATATCCTAATCAATTGTGGTGATGAATTCTATTGGGTGTTGGCTGTCGTCATTCTAAAAGAGAGCGCATTTAATTTTATGACTCGATGTCGGGAAGGAAATGTTCTGGGCCGTCATTTGAGATACAAAAGCTGACCAAAATATTTTCTACTTACCTTGATATAAGTGATTTTTTGGATCAAAAGTTTCATACTAATTGGTCGACGATTGAAGCATACAAGGATAAAATGGGTAATTCATTTGATGTAGAATATGTTGAAGGAATTGTTCAACAACCCAGTGGTAGCATGTAAGTATCAATCAAATATCATGATTTAGTTTCATTTCATAAATTTCACAACGCTTACATTAATTTCATGATATGGATTATCTGATTTTTATAAATGCATGGATTGCGGTCCTTTTGTTGCCGCTTATGCTGAGTATTTGAGCGATAGATTACAAGTACCAAATTATGTACTTGATGACGAATTACTCCGTAAAACATATGCTACTCTTTTATGGACATTAAATATCCACGACGACCAAAGACGAATTCCATAGCACCGATGCAGAACAACTTGTCCATTTCGAGTAAATCTTTATAGATTGAGTCTATAAAAGTAATAACCTCTCCTTAGAAATTTTTCTCATCAAAACTTAAATTATTGATTTATTTGTTGAGTAGATCATCTGTACTCATAACAATTTTTTTATATTTTATTTATTTGTTGATTTATTTCATGTAATTTTTGAAGGCTTTAATTTATTTTATTGTGTCTATGAATTTTATTTTATCCTTAGATTTGAACTTATTAATTGAAATCAAATACTAGATTTAAATATTTCAACAGATATATATCTGTTGTAACAGATGACATATCTATTGGAAATTACCAAACAGATTTAAACATATGTTGCAACATGTAGGTCATCTGTTGGAAATTATCAAACATATCTTCCTACTATTTTGATTTGTTCTAATAGATGACCTATCTATTGCATCAGATAGATTTAGATATAAATATCTGTATAATGCAACAGATGACCAACCTATTGCATCAGATAAACTATCTTTCAGAATAGATAGACTATCTGTTACAACAGATAGACAATCTGTTGCATTTTTAAAAATTCAATTTTCATCGAATATAAAAAATTGTCAAATTTTCATCAAATAAAAAATTGTTATGAAATAAAAATTATCATGGTGTTTGTGTTTCTACATCTTTTTTTTTATGTACAGTCTCCAAACATTTAGTTAGTACCCCATAAGCCCAGACCTCTTGTATCCTTGCCACAGTGTTTTCACATAAAAAGGTCGTTAGAATGGACATTTCTATGTCGGTTACAAACATTCAATGTGTGTAAGCGCGTATGACCCGCATGCAACACCGGTTTTATTTTTGGAAGGTCCTTGTCCTTGTTTTGACCTTCAAAATCCCATGTTTGCTTCCACACTTTAGCTGGCTAATGATTTATCAGTTTACTCTACCTCAATAAGTTGGAGAACAATGCCAACAGTGGCTGTATCTTGATAAAAAAATTGGCCTCGTCGAAGATAGGTAAGTTGCAGTCATAAACCTTCATCATTCTCTCCTCGAGTAGTATCTCAAGAGCTAGAAAATATTTTACCTCCACATCCATGACTGCAAAAATCCTCTTTGCTTTGGTCCAGTCCTTTCTGTGTGGATATGGCCTCTTCCTTTAACATAATTAATCATATCTTCATCCCATTCAAACCTAATAACTATCAAATCAAATACCGGGAAATCGGGATTTGATGCTAGCTTAATGAGCTCATTGTACCTATCCTTGAAATTATTGTAGAAGTTTACGTCCATTATCCTATTTCCAGTTGATGAAAGGTGACCCAAGCAATTGGAGACCCAAGTCGGGCAAATCTCCATACAATTAAATGCGAGGCCTAGAGCTGGACTTCCAAGTGACACAATTTCTAACCCAAAGAATAACCCGCAAATCCTAGAAATTATCATAAGAAGTGGGAAAACACTTGTTGAACCTGTTAGAGGAAACTTGAGCGAAAATTTGCCCAAAGCTAAGACCACAGAGGTGCATCCTCAAGGAAGAAAAGCTAGTAATAAAGAAGTGGTTGAAGTTGAAAAGCCACAAGACGAATCAAGACCAACCATCCAAGTTCCTCCCCCGTTTCCTCAATGATTACATAAAAAAAAGGAAAATGAAAAATTGAGGAAGTTCATGGAAAAACTTAGCAACCTATTGATAAATATCCCGCTGCTTGAAGTTGTTCAAGAGATCCCGAGATACGCTAAGTTGATGAAAAAGTTTATGTCCAAGAAGAAACTTGTTGAAGGTGATACTATTGAGGTCACTCATGAGTGTAGCGCTATCATGAATAGCAAGGTTTCAAAAAAGAAAGATGACCCCAGAGCATTCACTATTCCTTGCACAATTAGGATGCATGAATTTTCAAAAGCTCTATGTGACCTTGGTGCGAGTATCAACATAATGAATTTTTTCAAATACAAGAAACTTGGTTTGGATATCCCTACGTCAACCTCTATGCAACTTTTGATGGTGGACCGGTCTATAAAAAGGCCGGTGGGTATATTTCTTGACATCTTTGTAAAAGTGGACAAGTTCATTCTCCCGGTGGATTTCATGGTATTGGATTGTGAAATATACCAAGAGGTTCCTATAATTTTTGGTGATTATTTCTTGGCCACCAAGAGAGCCATTGTCGATCTAGAGCTGGGGGAGATGAAATTTAGAGTGCAAGAGGATGAGGTCTCTTTCAAACTTTGCAAGTCAAAGAAGCAAACCGCGGAGTTGCAAGTAGTGTCCGTGGTGGATGTTGAAAATGAGAAGATGAATGACGAGGAGTTCAAAGACCCACCTTGATAATTAATAAAGGAAGGCGCTGTGCCACCATGATAACTAAGGCGCTAGGTGGGAGGAAACCCACAAAAGCCACGAGAGTGGCTCGTATCCTTTTTGTTATGTTTTTGTAGGGTGGATGTTATCTTTTGCATATGAATAACCCATGCATTTTGGAACTATAGAGTGCATTGGATGAGCTTAAAAAGGGGAAAATATGTAAATTTGAAAAAAAAAACTGAACAGGGGAGAAATATGTCAAAATTGAGTAAAATGCTGAATAGGGGAAAATAGGGGAGCAGAATTGCTCTTAGTTACCGTGATCATGGTCCCCAAGCATGATCGCGGTCACGCGGGTGTCCGCGATCGCAGTTTCGGCCACTTCAGTCATTTAACCCCTAGTTTTCCTCATTTCCCTCACACTCCGTTTTAAGATTGTACACTATAATTTGGGCTGATTTTTGGCCAAGTTCATGAGTTCTCAAACAACATCCTTGAAATCCTCCTGCATCACAACTCCGGTAAGTGTCATGAATCTATGCTTTTATTTATGAGAATAGGCCCTAGAATGCATAATTAAGACAGGTCCTAAATTTTTGATTGTTATGCTTTCCATGTTGTCTTACTTGATATTGGTGAGATGTTGGCTGCTTGAACAAGGTGTGCATACAAGTGGGAAATCTTGAGTACCCAAGTATGTTTGGAAAATGTAGACAAATGAGATGTGCACACCAAGTGTTTGATAATTGGCCCAAATGAACTTTCACTAATGATATTTGTTTTCTAAAGGGCACATCCGTCCACTTATTAGCATTGGTCAAATGATCTTCATATGCACCCATATTGTAGAACATGGCAGTTGACTAAAATTTGAAGAGATCTAAATATGCAGAGCTGATAACAGAACCACCCTCAGGTATTACGACCGCAAGCGCGGTAAATGAGGACAGTTTCCTACCATGCAAAAAATCCCGCACTTCTAATTTTTAGTCAAGCAACACCAAGAACCTAGACCAATGAACTCTAGTGATCAACATAGCACAACTTGGATAATTAAAATATCATCGAAAGATATAATGTGTGCTTAGTGCTTTCAGGACGATCTTATGGATAAGTATGATTACATTCGATTCATGGCACTCGAGTTCCACACTCATTACTATAGTGATCTTTCTAGGACAAAACTGCTCCCGAAGAGAGGAATTTTCTTGGAAAATATGCCGGAGAAACTATCGGCACTTCATGATAAACTTAAATCCATAGGGTAGCGGTGCTTCGCCTTAGATCTATGCATTACAAATGAGCAATGGGTCCGTGAATTTTATGCAAACATCAGTGAATTCTATTTTTTTGGACCCACTCAATATGACTGTCAAGATTTGGGGAAAGCCGGTGAAAGTTGGGGTTAAATAAATCAATGATATTTTGTAATACCTCGTATTCCTAGATCTTAACTTAGCTATAAGTACGTGAGTTATCCTATATAAAATTTATGAAATACTCAGTATTTTTCAGTTTAGTGCCTGCCAATGCGTAGGAAATTCAGTCAACTTGCTAACGATATAAAATTTGCCCAAATTCGATACCCGGGCGAAGAGTTAGGACAGTTTATGTAAAAATAGTGGCTCACTGCGATTAGGCCACATCGCGATGAGTATCGCAATGATCACTCCATTGCATCGTGTTGAAGGCTAATTTGGCATTTGTTAATTTCCATAGGGTCACTGCGATTGCACCGCATCGCGGTGAACCCCAAAACAACAATTGTCACGATCCAGAGAGTCACCACGATTCCACCGCATCGTGGTGGATATAGAGACGACCCATTCACTGCATCACAGTAAGGCCTTAATCAGCATTCTAGTTGTGGGATTTTAAATCCCAGGGGTAACTTAGACTTTTACCATGACCCAGATCAGCCTTAAACATGAAATTAATCCCTAAATAACCAAAATATATCATTATTCACTCAATTTTTCCCAAAGTACATCATTCTCTCTCAAAAGTAAGAAACCCTAGTTTCAAAATTCAATAACCAAGCTCAAGAATTTCTCCAAGAACCTTCAAGAATTAACATTCCAAGGTATGTTAGGTGTTCATCTATGGGTCCCTTCCACCCATAGAGTCCACAAATCCGTTTTCAAACTACAAGATTGTTGAGTTATGAACTTCCATGCTTGAACTGAATTGAATTCATGTTCATGTTATTGCTGGGCATTTTTCCATAATTAAATTACAAGCTTTCATGAAATTAATCATTATATGTGTTGAATTACATGATCCTCTTGATGAACCCCTTCAATTTATATTTTGATTGATGTAGCTATGATAACTATGTGTGTTGATTGTTGTATAACCTAAGCATGCATGCAAGAAAATAAAGATCGACTTAGAAAAGATGGCATGCAGCAAGCCTGAGTCTCATTGACCAACCACCACGAGACCTCTTGAGGAGATTGGAGTAAATATTGCAACCATCAAAGAGCTTGTGTTTAGTTTGCCCCAAGGACCGGGAGAGCCTTCCACCACTCATCATTCTTATGTGTCATGTACCGATTATGAGAAGTACTAGACGGACCAAAAGAAGTAAGAAGATACTATTGATAAGTTTGAAAAGGTCTACTATTCTTTGTCGGTGTCACATCAAGACCTCTAGATCGCGCATAAAAATAGTTACAAGGGAGAAGAAGAGGGACAAATTCTTTATCAGGATATGGAGGGGCGAGAAGGGCCTATGGAAGGTCCTAAGGCCCCGAGATAGACTTCCTTCTTCTTGGGTGGACAGTGACGATGAGGCCCTAGTCGAGTGGTCTGATCTTGAGGAAAATAATTATGATGCAAAGTCCGACAGTGATAGCAGCCCTTGATGCGGTTTTAGGGAGCATCCTTATCTCTTTTACCCTTCATTATTTATGCAGTGGGGACACTGCTACCTTTTTAGTTGGGGGTGTCTTCTTAATCTTATTCATTTAATTTGGGCCTGTATTATTGATATTTCTGTATACTTTTCTGCTCTTTTGGATAATTCTTATCTTTATTTTTATTTGGGTTGTAATATTCGGGCACTCTGATGGTGCCCAAATTTGCATGGATTAGTTACTTTGTTCTCATTTTACTATTTTAGTTTAAGTTTTAATAGAAGAGCTATTATATCGTGTTTGGGTTTCTAACTTTAGGTGCAGGGGAAGTCTGAGTACCCATTGCATCGAGGTCATAGAATGTAAGGAAAGTCTGAGTACCTGTAGCATTGATGATCTGGAATTGCATTAATATCCATTGGTCAAGTCTGAGTAAACATATGGTGGGTCGCTCGTACTATGATTTGCAATGTAAGACAATAGCTTAGATGGTTGCTGTGATTAACAAATTATGTGTGGTGCGAATACAAAAGCAAACAACCCTCTCAATTCAAAAATTTTGCAAAATTTGAAGACATGGACGTGAGCAAATTTGTGACAAAATTTTTCCCTCTTTCTATGACTCCAAAAGTTGACTTAGGAAAAATAGTGAATACTCCATCTTTGTCTTGAGCGGGTAGAATAATTGAATCCCCTGACAATATTCGTATGCCATGTGTGTGAGGTTAATTGTCTTCATCTCATGTGTACTTGTACCATCTAGAATTTTCCCCATTAGTCTTTCAAAGTTAAATTTTGATTGTGCTTGGTTGGTAAAATGATCATAGGCCATCTTGTGATTTTGGAAGCCTACTCTAGCCTAAAAAGCCTACCCATGCATAATTATCCTTAGTACCCACTTTGAGCCTTTGAACCTTTCTTTGGAAAACTCATTACAACCCGTTACCCATCCTTTCTATCTCTCTTTTTAACCAAACCGTCCTTGAACTTGAAAATATAACTTGACGCTAAAAGCCTAAGTAGGGGGTGGTAAAGGTTGATGGAAGAAAGTGTAAGGCCATAAAGTTGTTAGTGAAATGCCTTATGAGCTTGAACTATGAAAATAAATAAATAGGAAATGAATGAGTCTATCGAAGGAATGAAGTGTGCATAAGTTGCAAGAAAAAGAAATAAAAAAAAAGTGAGGCATAGAAGAAGCTGTAAGTAGGCGTAACAAAAGAAAAAAATTAAAGAAGAGTGGCCCTTAGCCAAAAAGGAGAATTGAAAAAGTGTGATGTGAATGTTCAAGGAAGGGTGTAGCCATGTTATTCCCAAATGATATCCTACCCCAACCCTAAACCTATATTACAAGAAGAAAAAACCCTTTATGATTCCCAACCAAGTGTGTTCATTGTAGTGGTGATTGAAAATAGGGTCAAGCCTATGGCATGGTACTTGTTAACATAGATAATTTCTTGAGAGAGTGAGTGTTTGCACTTAAAATTCCTTGTTGCATGCTTGGTAACTAGGTGTGTGAATTTTTCCTTTCTTGTGAAGAGGCATGTGAACTAGTTGAGGTGGGTGATTTTGTCATCTTCCACACAATGAGATAAACGGAGGTATGGAACGATTGTAGTCAACATGTGAGTAATTTATAGAGTGTTAGTAGTTGTTGCATGCTTGCTCCCCAAAGTTTATTACATCCTTCACTATTCCATTTTATGATAAGGGGAGTCGTTAAAAGCCTATTTTCCCTAGTGTGAAAAGCTTTTGATGGTAGCAATTAAGTTCAAGTCATCATGATCATTAGGGGATATCATGAGGGCACACATATAAAATTGTCTCATAATAAGGAGTGGTATTTCTTTAGGACAAACAAATTCTTAAGTTGGGGGTATTGATGAGTGGTGATCTTTCCACTCATTCTCACCAAACATTTATGCATATTACCTTGTTTTTAATGAATGAATGAGACATATTGGTGATAAGATATAGTAATATCCACTCTTTGCAAGCATAAAGTTGAGGAGATCAAAAGATGTGGATTGGAGCTGAAAATGATAAAAAAGAAGCAAAAAAGAGTGTAGTTGAAGACTTAGACTACATCAACCTCAATTACCGTGACCGCGGTCCTCGATCCACGATAGTGGTCAGTCAAGATGGTTAGAGAAACGCGGTCACAACACACTTAGACGAATCCCAATCCATATTTAAGCAAAAACCCTTTCTTCTTTGGGTATCGCTTACCTCATAACTAATTTTGATTTGACAAGAAGAAACCCTAATTGGGAAAGTGTGTAACTACTCTTGGAGGCTTAATTTCTTAGTGATTTTGTGAAGAATGAATGTTTTAGATAATCCTCATGGTATATTTCTCTTTACTTTCTTCATGAGTAACTAAGTAATTTAGTCTTGGGATTATGTTAAACCAGAGTGTAATTGTGTGTGGCTATTGTTGTGTTTGCATGGATTTTAGTTGTTGAGTATGGATTCCACCATTTCTTGAGCTTATGGGTTGAAATTTGATGGGTGAAAACCCCAAATCTCCAAATGGGTTTGATGGGTGAAAACCCCAAACTCTAGAAACCCTTTATCATCCTCGAAAGAGGGATGAAGTTGAACATTAAGTAACCCATAACATCATCGAAAGAGCGTTATAGGGGGATAAAGCAATAGTGGATAACTGAGATTATGGCTTACTACCTTTTAAAATCTTAGAAATAAGTGTATTGGGAGTGTAAATCATGTCAAGAGCATCATCCTAGAAATAGAGATGCTTGATTGAGGTTTTGGGTGATTATGAAAAAATTACACTCTTGTTAGGTGCTCGAAAGAGCCAATGGGTGAAATCATTGTGGTTTTGTTGAAATATTGACCCTAATGATCTTCGACCTAGCCTTTTCTTTAGTTAACAACTAAATTTCATGATGAACCAACATCAACCCACATGCATTACCTTTAGGTAGACATAATCTAAAGATCTCCTCAAATCTTGAATTCATAGTAAAAGTTTCATTTACAAAGTGCTTGTTAAAGTTTGTTGTGAAGAGTTTCCAAACAAATCCCCCCATTTTATTTTACATGCCTTGTTTATTATCATCCCGAGTAAACTTATAGTAACTAGGACACCCATAAGATTTGAAGCCTATAATTCGCTCCTTGTGGATTCGACCCCAACTCTAGTTGGGTCGTTTGACAACGACCGCCTCACCCCTTAATCATGGGAGTGAGTTGAGAATTATCACCAGCATCATAAGCATCCGGGTACACTAATTATCTACCCCTTATGAGGTAGAGAACTTCATCAACATATTATGAAGAGGGTGAAGAGGGACCACTGTAAGGGTGAGAGGGACCAGTGTAAGGGTGAAAGGGACTAGTGTAAGGGGTGATTTAAAACATATTTATTTTTTCTTGAGCATCAACATGATCATCATAACAAATGGCATCAGCATCAACATAGTTTTCACCAACATCAATAACTCCACTTGCAACATCCCCAGAAGCAGAACCCAAAACTGTTGCAGTAGAATGGTTATAAAGAGCCTCAACATTAGTCTGACCTTGCCTAACTACTCTTTTTATGGTTGTTTCTCCAGTCAATTTCGTCTTTATTAACTCTACTGTTGGGTCTGTGATTGATCAGCATGACCTAAAGTAATAAAAAAAGTCATCCCGAACTCCTGCTCAGTAGGCACGATCCATGGATGCACAACCTAAGAAAGGATAGATACATTTAAATCAATTAATAATTTGCATTCAGTTGGGTAATGTGTTAACACAGACAACTTATGCAACAGATGATCTTTATATTACAATGAATGATTCATATGTGGCAACAAATTAACTATCTATTACATCAGATTACCCATCAGTTGCATCAGTTGCAGTAGATGGTAATCTGTTAAGCTAGGTTCAAAGAACTAAAGCAACAGATGGGTAATCTATGGCAAAAAATGACTCATTCATTGCAATAGATTACCAATCTATTGCATCAGATGGATAATCTGTTAAGATAAATTGCAACAGATGATCCATCTATTGCAATATATGAATCATCTATTTTAATATCTTTCTTTGAGTCAAATTATTTTACTTGAAAGAAGACTTACTTCATCATCCGGAGGGTTAAAGAGATCAACCTCCTTAATTCTCATGTTGCTCTTTGCATCCGACCACCTAAGGAACCTTGGATGAGAAACCTTATCTGGATAATCCTTGACCTTCTTTCGGAGGGGAGAAATTGCTTCAAATGCCCATGCCTAAAAATTGTAAATAGGAAGCAAACAAAAAAAGTCATAACAATTATTCAATATAATTATGAACTAATGCAAGCATAAAGAAATAGTGATTAAATTTACCATGAAAGACCAAGGAAAGCCATATAAGGAGATCATATTTGGGGATAGATTTGTCAATAAATATTTGACAGTCAACTTGTAGCTGTCATATCCCCAGGGATAATTATTGAATTTCTCTAAATCCTCAGCAAGCTCCAACAAATCATCTTCTATGAACTTATTGACGTCTCTTGCTAATATAACGGAATAGGCAAACCAAACTAAGCACAATTGCTCTTTGTACTTCTTTGGTATGATTTTATCCTTGAGATCTTCTAACAATGTTGTGGCTTTGTAGCCACGTCCAGCAATGTTCACCAACCCATCAATTTTTTTCATGCGTTTGTTAGTTTTGGTGGGTGGTCGCTTGGACAATGCCTTGCCTTTATTTGATGGTGTTGACTTGGTTGCCCTACTTGCCTTGGACTTTTTAAGGGGTGTTTCCTTGATGAAAGATTCTTTTGGACGATCGCATCTCAAGCCTGTCACTATGGCACACTCTTTTAAGCAAAAATAAATCGGCATGCCACAGTAGTTGATTCGGATTTTATCCATCT
Source organism: Capsicum pubescens (assembly GCA_030864215.1). Classification (NCBI taxonomy): domain Eukaryota; kingdom Viridiplantae; phylum Streptophyta; class Magnoliopsida; order Solanales; family Solanaceae; genus Capsicum; species Capsicum pubescens. The sequence goes on from CM061538.1 coordinate 104,875,184, forward strand.
TTTTGCCCCTCTTTCAAATCTTTATCGGCCCCACGTACTTGATCCTGTGATTGAGAACACCATATACCATACTCATTTGGAAACAAGCATTGTTGTCCTTAGGCAGCTCAAGAAAGTGTCCAAAGTAACTCTTCTTAAAAAATTCCTCTAGTTTTTCCTTCTTCATAGTGTTCCTAAATCTATCAAAAGGTTTCCCCAATTGAGATTTAACTACAAAATCACTAGTTAGTTCTGCAGGGTTATTTATCAGCATCTCAACTTGAAACCTGTCAATACTAATAGTTTTGATAGGATCATGCTGGGATTTTGATCTTAATTCATGCCCCATTGGTGATGCATTATCATCATGCTGATCATCATCATCTTTCTCACTTTCTACTTCCTCCTCTTCTTATTTATCTTCTTTTTCTTCTTCTTTCTCCTCACTTTTATTTCCCTCACTAGCCTCTACATACCCTTCTCCATCTCTCTCAACATTGTTTTCATAACTTCTCTCCGCTACATTTTTCCCTGAATGAGATTGTTCAGGAAGTTTCTCTGAATCCATCTATACTCTAACCTTTTTTGTTAGGTGGTCAAAAGCTGATCCTTTTTCAGTTTCTTTTCTTTTGGAATTCATCTTTGACCTACAAACAAGAGAAAAATAATAAATACATTACAATTGATGTCTGCATAATTTAAAAAAAAGTAAGACAAAATAAAAAAATAAATTATACGCCACATTACCAAAAAATATTCCAACAGATAACCCATCAGTTTCAACAAATGAACCATCTGTTACAACAAATACACCAGCTGTTGCAACAGATGAACAACCTGTTGGGGGAGATCAAAACAGTCTTACTACTGGTTTATTTTATGCCAACGGCTAAAACATTTGTTGCAATAGGTGGGGAATCCGTTTGAAGACCTATTTTAATATGCATAGTAGCTATCCCCAAATGTTGAAACATTTGTTCCAACACCACTAACATCAAACAACACCAATACAAATACCAATGCCACCACCACCACTACCACTAACACCAAATAACACCAGTATAAATACCAATGCCACCAATGATAAGACCACCACCACCACCAAGACCACCAACACTAATACCACCACCACCACCAGTACCAATACCAACAGCATGACCAAGACCACCAGTTGCACTACCAACACCACCAACACCATCAATACCAACCCCCTGGCCACCACCACCGTACCATCCAACAATACGAAGACAGTCAACAAAACACTACACCAAAAATGAGAGTTTTCTTGAGTTTTTTCTATATTTTTTAGCATTAAAACTTGAGATTGTCAACCCATTCTCGGAGATAATACAACTAAAAGTCTTCTTTTTCATCATTAACTAAAAAGCCCTAATTTTTAGAAAAAAAAATAATTGTAGAAATCTTCTCCAACTCTGTTACCTGTGAAGAGAGAGAAAACGACATATACAGTCAAGAAGGAAGTAAAAAATAAAAACTATATGGCCAAAAATGAGAAAAAAATCGATGTGTTGTGAAGAGTTGCGTAATATGTTGAGTAGTTGTTGTTTGTATTATTAAGAGAGAGAAAAAAAGAGAGAGAACTCAAGATTTGAAATAATGAAATATTTTTTCCGTAAATAGATGATTTGTATTTTGGAAAAGAATGACAAGTCTTAAAAATGTTTATTTGGTCTGAATTGATCTTAATTAATTTCTTAAAAGAGATAAATTTTAACTATTTCATAAGAAATTATACTAGTTTCACTAAAATTAGTTTTCAGTTATTAAGTTTAATTGGAACATTAATAAATGTAGATATTAACTTAATAATAATTTTACATGAATCGTTTCAACTCAAATTGATCGATTGATGACTCATGTCAGGACGAACGCAATACCAATATCATGCAATTGCAACGACTCAATTGAAGTTATAGTTGAACTTATCAATTCATCCCTAATTATAGCTAAATCAATTTAGATAATAACTTAATAGTAATTTGATATGAATCATTTCAACTCAAATTGATCAGTTGATGACTCCTGTCAGGACGAACGTAATACAAACATCATGCAATTTCAATGACTCAATCGAAATTATAGTTGAACCTATCAACCCATCCCTAATTATAGATAAATTAATTTAGATATTAACTTAATAATAATTTGATATGAATTATTTTTGGACTTAAATTGATCACTTGATGACTCCTGTCAGGATAAACGCAATACCAACATCATGTAATTGCAATGACTTAATTGAAATTGTAGTTGAACCTATCAACCCATACCTAATTCTAGATAAATCAATTTAGATATTAACTTAATAATAATTTGATATGAATCATTTTAGACTCAAATTGATCAGTTGATGAATCCTGTCAGGACGAACGCAATATCAACATCATGCAATTACAACGACTCAATTGAAATTATAGTTGAACCAATCAACTCATCCTTAATTCTAGATAAATTAATTTAGATATTAAATTAATAATAATTTGATATGAATCATTTCAACTCAAATTGATCAGTTGATGACTCTTTTCAAGACGAACACAATACCAACATCATGCAATTACAACGACTCAATTAAAATTGTAGTTGAAACTATCAACCCATACCTAGTTCTAGATAAATCAATTTAGATATTAACTTAATAATAATTTGATATGAATCATTTCAAGACTAACCTGTTGCTACAGATGACATATCTGTTGAAAGTTATCAAACAATTATGGACATCTATTTAAATAGATGTTCAACCTGTTGCAACAAATAACATATTTATTATAAATTATCAAATGAATAAAGTAATCTGTTGCAACAGATACTTATCTATTGTAAATTATCAAACAGACAATGTAATCTATTGCAACAGATGACTTATCTGTTGTAAATTATCAAATAGATGTTTGCATCTATTACGCCAGATGACTGATCTGTTGAAAATTTTTCAACAGATGTTGACATCTGTTGCAACAGATGACCTATCTATTTTAAGATCTTTTTTTATTCAAAGCAATTTTCTATCCGAAATAAAAAAGAAAAAATACTAAGGTGGTAAAAAATATTTGTTGGATACCTCACAAATATCCTCCTTGAGTTGTCTTATCTTGTCTTTTCAATGTTACCATAACCATCTCCTCATTCTCCTCAAAGCGCTTTACAATCAGAAATTATTAATTTAATGAATGTTTGAACCCATCTCTAGAATTATCTCTCCTTCAACCATAAAATAATTCATCTCTCTTCTTTCTCTTTCTCTCTTCTTTAGGGTAATTCATCTCTCTTCTTTCTCTTTCACTTCTCTTTCTCTCTTTTCTGTCTCCTCTTTCGCTTGAGGATCCTTTTTTATCTTAAATGATCTATATCTTTTCTTGACTGTAATTGGTGTTTTGACTCCTTTCCTTTTGACATGGCAGTATGATTCACTATTGGTCTTGCCTTCTCGTCTTCTTCTTTGCATGTTATTTAAATTAGTTATTTACATCTGTTGTTTTTATTTATTTACCCATTACCCATATCTTATTTATTGAGAAAATTAAAGCAAAGGTGACTTTTCAATCTTGAATGAATGAATCATTATTTTCTATTAAAATATGCAAAAGAGTCATCTATTGGGAGAACTTAAAAAGCCTTGTTAGCAGTATAAGTTATTTTTGTTTGTCTTTTATTTGTTTCTTTATTGTTGATGTTATTGTTGCTGTTGTTGGTGGTGTTAGTGTGTTAGAACATGTGGTGTTGGTGTCGTTGATGGTGTTGGAACATATGGTATTGTTTCTTTGTTGTTGATGTTGTTGTTGGTATTGATGGCGTTGGAACATTTGCTGGAAGATATTAAAATAGATATTCCAAAAGATTTTCCATCTATTGTAAATGATGAATCAGTTGTTGGAATAAATCCAATACCTCTTCCAACAGATGACCTATCTGTTGCAAAAAATGGAGCACCTGTTGGAAGAAATAAAACCAGTAGCAAGGATGGTTTGATTTATTCCAACAGATAACCTATCTGTTGAAATATGTCGGTTATCTATTTCGACAGAGATGACGCCTGTGGCAACATATATCTCATCTATTGAACAGATGGGGAATCTATTACAACAGATGGGTCATCTGTTTGAACGCTTATTGTAATGTGTTGTATTTATTGAATTTTTTTGTTACACTTTATTAAATTATGCAGACATCAATTGTAATGTTCTTTTTGTTCTTATTTTGTTGCCATCAACTATTTTTCTCTTGTTTGTAGATAAAAAAAAGTAAAAGCAGATCAAATTTTGCCCAACCAACATAAAAGGTTAGAGTAAAGATGGGTTCAGAGGAATACACTGCTTGCATATAGAACCACTTCATATGTGGGAGGTATGTATTACTGATCAACCTATGGTGAAAATATACATAGAGTACATTGATTTTGTGAATGTTGTTGTTTACCTATTAGGCATTAATCATTCAAACAAGATGTTGCATTTTACAGTTAAGATTGATAGGTTAGAACTGATAAGGCTGAGGGATAAAGTGGGTGGTGTCGATACCCCGTTACGATTTAATGATGGTTTTGATAATGTTTATGTGTCAAGTTTGGAGAAGGGACCAATTTTTTTGTGGCAGTGTAAAGATTTAATAGTGATTGGATTGATTTTAAGGGTTCAATGGACTTTTGAAAGACCTCTGAAGCCTCGCACTGCTGCAAACAAGAATGGAAATCAATATAGTTATTGCCCCGATCTAAATTTATATGGTTGGGTTACTCGGGGTGACGTTTATACAGTGAAGGTGCTTGGGAGAATATCTATGAGGGAAAGGTGAGGTATTGATGGCCATATATCAAATCAGACCATATTAAAGAAGAAACACAGGGTACCAAGAAACGTGTAGCAAATTTTGCCAATGAAACTGACATGAAAAATGAAAAAACCAAATGAGCTAACAAAATAAAAGTGTATACGAAAATGAAAATTCATCTACTCGTTGTTGAAAAGAAAAATATTGAAGTGGACTGGAGCTGGACACTTTGCTAGGTAACTGCGACTAGTTAGCGTAGCGTGAATGATGACCCACAAAGCACAGGATCAGAACTCAAAGGAAGCAACTTTGCAAGCACTGAGGGGTGGTAACATGGCAAGTCAGGAACGTAACTTAAACCAACAACTATTGAAGTAAAAAATATGGGATCAACCCAAGGTGGCAATTTCTGAAGTTAAGCTTGCATCCAGGCCTTCTGGTTGTGGTTCTGGTCAGGTCAAAGGCAGTGGAAACAAAAAGTCATGGGATTTCTACCCAACTTCAGGCCTTTTTGTTTCTACTGCATTGAATAGATCAGAAGCACAAACAAAAGTCATGGAATGCAAGTTAGATTTCAGAAATTGACGCATTGACTTCCCTTATTTTTACTTTAGAAGTTCTTTGTTTAAGTTTCGTTCATGAATGATAATCATACCAATCCTCAGTGCTCTCCAAGCCGCTTTCTTGGAGTTCTAATCCTGCGCTTTGTGGGTTAACATTCTGGTCATGCTAACTAGTCACAGTTCCCTAGCAAAATGTCCAGCTTTAGTCCACTTCACCATTTTTCTTTTTAACAATGACTGACAGATTTTAATTTTTGGATACACTTTCATATTTGTAGCTCATTTGGATTTTTCATTTTTCATGCCAATTTTATTGTCCAAATTGGCTAGAAATTCTTTGCTTTCTCCCATGTGTTTCCTCTTTAACAAGATATGAGATGATATATGGTCTTCTCTACCTCTACTTTCCTGCGCAGGTATTCTCCCAAGTACCTTCTACTGTATAATAGTCTCCTCGAGCAACCCATCCATATATTGGATCAGGGAATATCTATTGGTTTTCCAGTCTTATTTGCTACACTGGGAGGCTTCAAAGGCCTTCTCGAAGTCAATTCCACCATTAAAATCAGTTCGATGACTATTAAATCTCTACAATACCATTAAATATTGATCCCTTCTTAGAACTTAACACACATAAACATAACCAAATCGTCATTAAATTGTAATAGGGTATCGACACCATCTTCATGGTCCCTCGACCTTATCAATTCGCACCTATCAAACTTAATTGTAAAATACAAGATCTTGTTTGAAGGATCAATGCCTAATTGATAAAAAACTGCATTTACAAATCATTGTACTTTATGTGTGTCTGTCACAATAACCTGATCGGTAATAATAACTCCCACAAATGAAAGTGGATCCATCCATCTGTACACACTTTATTCTTCCAACCCCATCAATGCCAAACAATGTTTAATCTTAGCTTCTCATCATGAAGTAGTGTACAAAACTACGAAGGCTCAAAGGGTAACCATGTTTAATGTCAAATGACGACATGCCCGTCAAGAAAAAACAAGTGCTATGTATGCAATGCACTATGATCGTTGTAATGGTAAACTTGTATTGTTGTTTGATATGGACTTTGTTCAATAAAAAAGGTAAAATAAGAACTAAATACGACAGACTACAAAAATATTTTCAGCAGATTACCCATGTGTTGCAATAGATGGACATTGGATGGAAGAACACAATACAGTTCATTAGTCTGGATTGCGTGCAACCAACAGATGACCAATATATTGCAACAGATGGTCCATCTATTGGAAAAAATGACTAAAATGATAATTAATAAAAAAAGAGTTATTGTTATTGAAAGGGCAAAATCATGACTTTTCAATTATTTAATAAAGAAAAATAGTTCATAAATAAATAACGAGGAAATAAATGATAAACACAATTTAAAATAGTAAAAAATAATTATTTTTAATTTTATTAACTGATGTTAATATTAAATAGGTGTCAAGTCGTGACTTTTTACCTTTTTGTTTTTAAATATGTTTTTTTAATTTATATAATAAAAAACCAACCAATTTGGATTAATTAAGGTATATAATGATTATTAAAAAAGAGGTGAACAGTCGTGACTTTTTGTCTAACACATTCAAAACTATTGATGAATCAAATTCTCCATCTGTTGCAACTGATGAATCTGCTGTTGGAAGAAATCAAAATATCTCATCGAACAGATGGTCCATCTGATGCAACAAATAATCCATATGCTGCAACAAATGTCTCATCTATTCCACACATGGACTATTGGTTGCAACAGATGGTAAATCTATTGCAACAGATGGGTTATCTGACACGACCCGAAATCCCAAGACCAACCAGGACTTGAAACCACCCCGTTACCCAACCCAGCCACCAGACACATACCTTGAGTCGACTGAAGTCCAAACATATACAAAGATAGCGTATTCAACTATGTGGTGACTCTGGGATAAGTTTATATCTAAGACCAAAACAACCAAGTCCAACCACCCAATGATCAACCAAACCAATGCCAAAACCTATAGACCAAAACCAATTATAATAATTCGATGCATGTATATATATATATATATATATATATGAAACATAACCAATTCATACCATACCCAAGTCCACAGTTGTCCATACAAAGCCTCTAGACCAACCAAAGAGTACCTAGTAGGGACGTGCCCCCGACTATAGCCAAAAACCAGAGTCTATGAAAGACAAGAAATATGTAAAGTAACCCATGAAAAGAAATAAATGCCTTCTAAACTATGGAAGCTCACCACTTCAATCCAACATGCACACGGTCACCAAGATCAAACCTCACATTGACAAATATAAGTTTCCAGTTTTGGTCCCCCTGAGACCTCCACCTTCTATGGATTTGCTACACAACCCACCATTATTTCCCAATTAAAACCATTACCAAGCAACCAACCAATCCATTAACCATTTATTAACCAAGGCCATTAGTAGTGATATCATCATACCGACTATACTTACAAGTACTATCCATAAACAACCATGTATAGCTTTAAGGGATTTCATTTTCCTTTTCATTAACTATATTAAACCATTTGGGGGATTTCCATGTACCCCACAAACATAACCAATTTCATAGCTACCAAGGTTTTACCATTTAATCCTTCCAAACCATGCACACCATTTAAAACCATTCCAAACCATTTATGACCATGCCAAATATTTAAAGCATTTATATCATTTAAACCATGCAAAACCATCAAAATCCATTTAGGGTTACCAAACAAAACCATACAAGAGTTCTAATAAAAGTTCAACAACAGAGTGGAAACATTCTTTTAGGCATTTTATCAAACATGTTGAGGGAATACTTTTACTAAGATCAAAACCAATGTATAAACCACCATAATCAAGGTTACTCAAGACCTATTTGTTAAACCATATCCAACAAGTACAACCATATGAAAACCAACACCAAAAATATGTAAAAACATAGTTTAAACTAATATCAAACCATATGCACCAAGACCCTCAACATATATTTTGAAAACTACCATTCATGGTTCATAAATCAATGTTTAAAACAAAATACACATGCCTTTAGTTGTAACTAACAATGAGGGAAGGAGAACATGCCTTATACAAGAAGATTTCGAAGAGAAACATGACTCTTGAACCCTTTGAAGAACACATGAAGAAACCCTAGCCTCCAATCTTCAACAGTAAGTTTGAGAGAGTATTGAGAGTGTTTCCATCCTTTAATAAGTGTTATGAGAGGCCACCAAGGGTTATATAACATGAGAACATAAGGTCATTGAAGTAGGAAATGTACGAACTACCCTTGACTTAAAATTAAATCAAGCCACGTCCAGGGGCACGATCACCCGAATTAAACTTGAGGATTTAGAAATCTTAAAACATGGGTATATCATTCATAACTTGATCATATGCTTTAAATTCAGAATACTAACATTTAAATCATGCATCGACATGAGACTAGAATGAATGATATATTATGGGCCTAAGAAGTCATGAATAATCATTAAAACATGCTTATCAGTTAAAATTATATGATGGGGAATTGAATTTAAGCTTAGAATAATAATTGCGTTAAGGCCCTAGATTATAAAAATCATAAAAATCATAATTTGAGGCATGAGGATGAAAGGAGATCCTCATTGACTACCCACATACCTGAATGTAGAAGCCTTGGATAAATTTCTTGGGATTGAACTTGAACTTGAAGAACCCTAGTTGGCTTTGGGGAGAAAGAAATCGCCTCTTTTTGCTCTGTGATGAATGATTTATGAGTTATGATAGTTTAGGGCAATATTTACACTTGATAACTGTTGTTTGAAGGGTGAAACAATGCAATTTTGGGGTTAAAAGAGGGCGAAAAGATAAAAAAGATCTTAGGAATCGTCTGAAAAACTTTTGGAAACCGTCCCGATAAGTTCGGCCATGACTCGTAGGGTCTGGCCACGAATCATGGCTTGAGTCGTCATCAGGAACCCAAATTTCTACCCCTACTGCCGTGACTCCTCCTCCTCCTGACAACTCGTAGGGTCTGCCAACGAGTCATCATCCGGAGTAGTAGTCACTGGCAGTTTTGATAGTGCTTTAGTAATTTGGCCATAACTTTTTACCCCGATATCGAATTAAGGCAAAATTGGTATCGTTGAAAAACTAATTTAATTATATATCTGTTGTTGGGTCTTGAGCTCAAAAATTCTAAGTATACCAAAAGGTATGCTTGTTTGAATCTGTCTTTAGTTATATTCTTCACAAGAATTTTATCGCTAAGGGATGTTTTGACTTGTCCATAATCTAGGAGCTATTAAGGACTTAATATATGTCCAAATCACTTATAAAACTATCAAAACATGATTTTTTTTCATGAACTTGAAGCATGGTTCTAATAATGAATTGGATTTTCGGGATGTTACACTCTAACTCGAAAGTGTGTCTTTTAGGAGTAAAGGTTCAAATTTGGAAGTGCGTCACTGTTACAATCCAAAAATCAAGGGCCATTATGGCACTTGTTGCAGCAATCCTTGGCAATTAATCCTATCACCCAAACTGATATGAAATAAAAGAAATACCAAACCCAAGACAAATCTCCTAGAATGGAATCGAACCACCCACACATATAGTAAAAATGAAAATGCATAATCAAACCAAACTAAACCAAATATCAAAACCTGATGTCACAGTGTAAGAATATAACTAGTACAACCCATAATAAAAAATACATAAGAAATTCAAAACAGGAACAACTGTCCCCGAATACAAATAAATACATAGTCTAAATAAGGAAAGGCAGTAGTCAACTCCGGATGCCTTAAATCAACCGCTACCTCAAAAAGCTCCAAATGTTGCTCGAATCAACCACCATGACATGAATTCGAACTTGGATCTGCACTGACAGAGTTCAGTAGGGGTGGGTACATTTCATTTGTACTCAGTAGGTATCATAGGCCGACTGAGCAAAGTAGAAAATAAAATATACAAAATACACACTAAAGGCATGTCACCTGCAGCAAAAAAATATCCCAAACGATAGCCCATACCCTCTCCACTAACAGTTCCACTATAATGACATACAACATAGCAAATATGAGAAAGGGATACAAGTATACTAATATTACACATACAGGTACAAAGGCAAAAATACATAGACAGCTATGCATCAAGAGAGATAAAACAACACAACTAAAGGTACAATGGAAAGTCAAGACAAAAATACAATCACAACATATAAAATGCAATGAAGATTATGAGGATAAAGATGATGATAATGATGATGTGATGTACGAGGTCATCATAAAACCTCCGTATACATCTATGGAGCTAAAACGTCCCGACGTAGGCCCCATGGGTGGTTCGTCAACCCATATACAAAAAATATCCATCTCCTCTCTGACACATCATTCGATAGAGGGTTTTTAAGATGTCATATTTTCTGTTAAGAAAGCTAGTATTTCCAGTACTTTCAGTATTTCCACAATGGTACCAATGTTTCACGAATAATATGATATGAGGATGTAATGCTCACAGCCAACTAAAATGAAATTTTTTATATCCAATCAATATACCAACCAAGTATGCTAAAATCCACTCATTTATCCAACCATCCATGAATCTAACATAAAACATATACTAATAGAATGAAATACATTAAAGAAGTCACCGTTGATACCACATTAGGCTTTTTCATTCAACAAGATACGACTAATTCCACATACACATGACCAATAATTCATATAGGAGCCCACACGGTCATACATAGAAAATAATATTCCAAACCACCGAATAACATCAATATATAGGCCCCCACATGAACACAACACAATAAACATAGCCATTTTCATGATTAGTTTCCACACTCTTAACATGATTTTGTATCAACATTAACTACCTGACTCAATCTGAAGAAAGTTAAGCCATACTTACCTTGAATGCCGAAAACCGATCTGTAAGCATTCAATCAAAAGCCTTACTCCTCATGAATGGACTCAGAATCAACTAAGACATTGAAATATAGAATCTACACATTAAAAGAAAGTCAATGATACCCATATTACCTATTTTCAAGTCAGGATCAAAACAGACCTCCGAAATGAATTTTGAAAAAAGAAGGGTAAAATTATAATTTTTTTGTGAAACTTGTTCCCCATATTTTTAAGAGTCGATAGCTAAAAACCCAAACAAAAATGAGTCAAAACGAGGTCCAAATTGAAGAAAAGCCACATTTTAAGCTTTACCGGCAAAAATCCCTGAAATTCATTTTAAAATCAAGAATTAAAATTGTTTTGAAGGTGAAATAGAAAGAAAAGTTATAACTATAGGGATTAGAAACTCACCCAAGTGAAAACGAGTTGAAATCGGAGTTTAAATAGTAGAATTATAATTTTTAGGCCTTACGGGCTAAAATCTCCAATTTCTACCCTTTTTAATTCGCATTTAAACAAGAATTACATGATGAAATTTGAAGAAAATAGTTGAAATTGGTGTTATAGAGCTTAACCAAGTTTAAAAGTGGAAGAAGTTGCTCAAAATCGTGAAACCCTAAGCTTCAAACCTCAAAAATAGCGGAACATATGTATATATATGATCTAAGCATCATGACCACGATCACCGAGTCGTGTTTTAGGTACCTAGTCTGATGACAGGTATCACATACGCAATCCTGTCATCGCGTTCATGGGACTCGTGATCGTAACCAAGATGTCGCATTCGTGACACTTGAGTCTAATCAGCCGAGTCACGAATGCAACTTGCCAATCGTGATCGCGGGTGCACCAACACCAGCAGGAGACTTAGAATTATCCAAGTCTTCGCGGACCCCTTAAAATTTATCTAAAATTTTATGAACGCAAATGAACTTGCTACACTATAAAATTCGATGCTACTGACTCAATGGCGATATTAGAATTTCCTAAAAAATATCGTTTTCACAAAGTTGACCTCCAAAATTCAGTTTCACAACTTTTTAAATTGAGGGTCGAAATGAGATACACAAGCTATAAAACCATGCCAAACATGTTACAACCTTAAAATCAATGTTTAGGATCTGCTGGCGTAGTCCGTTTTACCATTTGATGCACAGATCAATAAATGTTGAGCGAAGTCAACTATAAGTCTTCTCAAGCCATCAAAAATAATAATATTGCATAAGTCACATCAAAATACACTGTGAGCGGTGCCAATTATCTCTACACACCATAAATACCACACAACAACCACGGGGAGGGATAAAATGGTCAAATCACATAGAAATGAATATTACACATAAATCATCAAAAATCAGGTCATTACATCATCCACCACTAAAAATTTTGTTCATCCTCGAACTAAAGGCAATGGAAACACCCAAATCAGCAAAAGTCGAGGATAAGAACTACTTATATCAGACTCGACCTCCAAAGTAGGCTCATCTACAGATTAATGTCTCCACTGGAATAACTCTAGACTGCAACCATCTAACATCCCTAGCTAAGATAGGGATATGCTTCTCAACAAAAGACAACCTCATATCTAACTGAATCGAATCCTAATGAATGACATGGGATTCATCCGGAATGTAACACCGAAGCATGGAACATGAAAAAGACTGGATGGACAATTGAAAAATCTAGAGAATATCCAACTCATAAGCCACATCACTAATAATCCAAAGAATCTCAAAAGGGCCAATATACCCGGGGCTAAGCTTGCCCATCTTCCCAAACTGCATCACACCCTTTATGGGTGAAACTCGAAGGAAAAGTCGATCACCAACACTAAAACTCAAGGCACGAAGACTACGATCTGCATAACACTTCTGCCTACTCTAGGCTGTACGGAGCTTAACCTAAATAATCCAAACCCTATCCAAGGAGTCAGAAAGAAAGTACGTACCTCGAGGTCTAATCTCAAAAACCTCAAACCAACCAACTGGAGAAAGACAACACTTATCATATAAAGCCTCAAAATGAGCCATATCAATACTAGAATGGTAGATATTATTATATTCAAACTCTGCCAAAGAAAGATGCTGCTCTCACTGACCACCAAAATCCATCACACAAGTGTAGAGTATATCCTCTAAAACCTGAATATTCTGCTTTGACTGTCCATCAGTCTGGTGCGAAATGTTGTACTAAGATTAGTTTGAGTACCCAAATCATCCTGAAAGGTATTCCAAAAGTGAGATATGAACACTGAACCTCAATCTGCGATAATAGACACTAGCACGCCATGAAGATGCATAATCTCATAAATATAGATACAGTCCAACCTCTCAGCACTGAAAGAGACCTAAACAAAAATGAAATGAGTAGACTTAGTCAATCGATCTACAATAACCCACACACTATCAAAACCATCAGAAGTATGCGATAACCCAGTTATAAAGTCCATGGTGATCCATTCCTATTTCCACTCGGGAATGGGTAACCTCTGAAGCAAACCACCAGGTCTCAAATTGTCGGCCTTCACCTGCTGGCAACATAGGAAATGAGCTACAAAATCTGCTATATCCTTCCTCATATTACCCTACCAGTAATGCTGCCTCAAATCACGATACATCTTAGTCATTCCTCGATGAATGAAATACCTGGAACAATGGGCCTCCTCCAAAATCAATTCAATCCAATCACCCACTCTCGGTATAAAAACTCAACCTCCAATCCTCAAAACACCATCTAAATCAAGCAAGGACTTGTTAGACTCACCACTCAACACCTTATCAGAATCACTCTCAACCTAACATCATCAAATTGATGAGCTGGAATATTCTCCATAAAAAAAAATCTAGCCTCCACGAATACAAAAACACACCCAGGTATCGAAATATTAAGCCTAACCATCTGGTTAGCTAAAGACTGAATCTCTAAGGCCAAAGTCCTCTCATGGGTCAAAAGATGTGCCACGCTACCCATGCTAGTTGACTTTCAGCTCAAGGCATCTGCAACTACATTAGCCTTGCCTAGAAAATAGAGAATAGTCAAGTGATAATCCTTAAGAAACTCAAACCAATGATGTTGTATCATATTAAGATATCGCAGGTGAAAAAATATTGAAGGCTATGATGATCCGGGAAAATCTCACAATGGACTCCATACAAGTAGTTCCTCCATAATTTCAAAGCAAACCCAACTGCACACAACTCCAAATTTTGGGTAGGATAATTCTTCTCATGGGGTTTCAAATGAAAAGAAGAATACACAATAACCTTACCCTCCTGCATCAACACAATAACTAAGCCAACACCTAAAGTATCATAAAAGACGATAAAACCCACACCCTTCTTGGGAAAAGTCAAGATAGGAGCTGAACAAGTCCTTAAACTTTTGAAAGCTCAACTCACAAGTACCACACCACTAAAAAGAAATCTTCTTCTGAGTTAACTTGGTCAACAGAGATGCAATGGATAAGAAACCCTTAACAAAACACCGATAGTAACCTGCCAAGCCAATAATACTATGAATCTCGGTGGGCGACGTAAGTCTAGCCCAATAATGAACCGTTGTAATCTTGGTTGGATCAACCATGATACCATCCTTGGTCACTACATGACCCAATAAAGATACAAAATCCTATAAAAACTCTCACTTAGAGAACTTAGCATACAACTTCTCATCCCTCAGCCTCTGAAGCACAATCCGCACTTATGATTTCTCTCACTCTTAGAGTAAACCAAGATATTATCTACAAATACAATGACAAAGGAGTCGAGATACGATCGAAATACCCAATTCATCAGGTCCATGAATGAGACTGGGGCATTGGTCAATCCAAAAGACATCACCAAGAACTCATAATAATCGTACCAAGTCCAAAAGTCTATCTTCAGAATATCCAAAGCTCTAATCCTCAATTGGTGATACCCAGATCTCAAATCAATCTTTGAAAATACTAAAGCACCCTAAAGCTGATCGAACAAATCATCAATACAAGGAAAAAGATACTTATTTTTAACCATCACCTTGTTTAACTGCCGATAATCAATACACATACGGATAGACCCATCAGTTTTGTTCAAAAACAAGACATCGATACCCCATTGTAATACATTAGGGAAGATAAATACCTTATCTAATAACTCTTGCAACTAATCCTTTAATTCTCTCTACTCAGCTGGGGACATCCTATAAAGAATAATATAAATAGGCTTGGTGCCTGGCTCAACATCGATGGCAATGTTAATATCATGATCTGGAGTCATACCAGGTGAATCCGTAGGGAAAACATCTACGAACTTACGAAAAACCGAAATAGAATCCAAGAAGGGAGGAGAAGCAACTCTAGTATCATGAATATGGGCCAAATAAGACAAATATCCCCTCTCAAACAAATGACGAGCCTGAATATAAGATTTAACCCTATTGGGACCCGAAGAAACACACTCTTCCAAGCTATCCTTGGCTCACCTGGTGAAGCTAAAGTCATGATCTTATCTTAACAATCTAGGGCATCATGGTAAGGAGCCAACTAATCCATACCCCGAATAACATAAAAGTCAACCATATCTAAGATAAGAAAATTTACCTAAGTCTCACGCCTAACTAAAGTCACAACATAGGATCGGTACACCCAATCCACCACTAAAGAGTCTCTTATAGGGGTAGATACACTGATAGGCATGACAAGAGGCTCACTAGCAGAATAAAAAGCTGAAGCAAAATATACAGACACATAGAAAAAAGTTGATGCTGGATCAAATATCAAAGATGCAAATCTGAAAAAATAGGGATGATACCTGTGATAACAACGTCGAAAGCCTCAGTCTCTAGTATAGCGGGCATAGCATAAGACTATCCACGACCACCAACCGTTTGAGTAACCCTGAAACTAACACCACAGGCTCTACTACCGCTGCCTCATGCACCTATGGTAGAACCCCTACCTCTCAAGATGAAATATGAGTATCTCTAAACACAAGAGGGGGTAGTCCTTGGCCAAATGGCCAGTCTCATCACACATAAATTAATCCTTATGACCTGAATCAATAGGAAGAGGTACGACTGGACCAAAATAACCACCCAATACTATTGAACCAGAAGATCCACTACCTGAACTCTGTAAGGCTTCCTGCACTAGTCTACCAATATACCCATAAAAACCTATAGAGTCTCTACCTTGAGAAGTATGGCCTTTGAACTCACCCATATGACACACCTTCTTGGAGCCTCTCTAAGATTCTCGAAGAATACGCTGAGTCATCTTTAATGATCCACTATCATCTAATAAAATGCTCCATACATTACCATCTGATTCATAGCAAGCTAAAGAAAAATATCCAACCTCTTCACAAACTTTAGAATCCTCTCAGATTAGGTGGCAATGCCGGCATAAGAATATCGAGACAGGGCATAAAAGCATGGCTCGTACTCTACAACAATCATAGAGCCTTGCTCTAGGAGATCAAACTCATATCTCATCTAATCCGTCAGACTGTAGGGAACGAACCTCTCCAAAAAGGCCTCAACAAACTGATCCTTTATCATCTCAGGAGAATCGAGAGGTATACAACTAACACGTGACCTCGACCAATCTCTAGTGACATCCCTCAACTGATAGATAATATATGCAATACCATATGACTCTAGTGATCCTAAGTTATGTAAATTCTCACAACAGTTAATCAAAAAATCATACACATCCTCGCCCATAGCACCACTGAATTTAGGAGGTGATGTGTGAGCAAAAGCTAACATATTTAACACTTTTAGCTCAAAATAATTGTGAATTCTGAAGAAACTCTTGTTGCTTTGATGTGTTTGCTCATGATATTGCAAAAAAGAGCTGAAGAAATAAGAATAAATAATAATGGAGCAAAAAAGTTGAAAATCTGAGCAAAAGAGCAAAAAACATGGATGACGACCTCCGTGATAAGTCATCAGCCTTGTGATAGCCTATCAGCATTAGCGTCAGCCTTAACCAGGGAGTTGCAGTTTGAGGAGCAGTTCTGATAATGCCGGTGATGTGGCGTCAAAGTCGTGATAAGGAGTCAAGAATGGTATCAGCCTTAAGCAGAAAGTTAGCATGGGAAGAAGATATCTGACGAAGTTGGTTTTATGCCGTCACACCCTTGACGCGGCGTCAGCGACATCGACATCCTAAGACAGAACCTGAAGGCAACTGAATCCTCTCTGACACCATCCGTGATAGGGCGTCAACTTCTTGACGCGGCGTCAGCCTGGGTGTCACCTATTCCGAACAATTTTATTGATTTTGTTATTTTATTTCCTTAATTAAGCTTTAGTATAAATAAAATCTTTTAGGGTTTTTGATTCATTCATAATTCATCTATCTGAACAATTTTACTGGGGGCGGAAAAGGAGAGAAACCTCTCATTGAGGGTTCCTAACATTATTGTAAACATCTTCCATTTGAAGATTGATTGTGGGTATTATTTATTACTTATTCTTGATTATGAATTCAATACATATTGTTGATCTTTGTATCATAAATAGCTGATTTTCTTTACTTGAGTTATGGGAACCTTGATATGAATACTAATTTGGGTTGTGAATCTAATGTATGTCTATAAGAAATTGATGTTGTATAAAACTTTCTTTATTTTAATGATCTTTCTTGGCTGCAACCTAATAGAGTCAGCAGTACAAACATCACTTGTCTGAGAGGAAAGTGTTTGTTAGGTTACTTCAATGAAACAATCACTTGTCCGAGAGAAAAGTGCTTATCGAGCAATATAACGATCTCTCTTAGTTGCAACTTGAAAGGTGATCCTAAGAACATCACTTGTCTGAGAGGAAAGTGTATGTGGGAAAAGAAATAGTTTACATGGACTCAAAAGATCTTAATCTTTAGTTTAATGGTAAATGCCTTAACCGGATTTGCCTACATGAGAACATAGTTGAATGGCAAACACATCCTTTAAGTTTGAGAGAATTAAAGAATACACAACCTACTGAGGTTGAGAGACGAATGGGTAAATAATAGGATTCAAATCTTCTTGCAATTGAAGTGTCAATTGGAACTCTAAAGTGATTTGCAACCCAACCTATGCAAGCATCTTGGTAACCATAACTCTAGTGTCCCATAACATTGTTAAATCAAAGTGTTTATCAACTTTTGTTTAACCATTTAATACCCCCAAATTTTATCTTTTTCTATCATTTGTTTAAATTCAACTTGTAGCTATAGTTTCAAATTAGTTTGATCACCAGTCATATTGTTCCTCATGGATTCGACCCAACTCCAAAGTTGGGTAAATATATTGACGAAGCCCGCCTTACACTTATTTGAGGTGTAAGTTGAGCGTTATTAAAAATGGCGCCGTTTCCAGGGAGCAATTTGGCGTATCACCTTCCCGTTTAGATCATAATGAACCTGTTTTGGCCCTGGTCCTCCTTGGACACTGTGCACCTAGACTTAGGTAAACAACCTAAGTTGAGGGTGGCTATCATAGGGGTGCATGATGTAAATTGGGTATCAAGAAAGGTAGAATAAAAGGAAAAGAATAAGTGAAAAAAATAAAAAGCTGGGTGGTGTGGAAGAAGAATAAGAAAAGAAAAAGAACGAAAAAGAAAAACCACTTCCATCCTGAATAATGTGTGATCAAGAAAAGGAGAAAAACAAGAAAAAGGTTAATAAGTGAACCCCAAAAGTTAAGGTAGTGCCAAGGAGGCTTAGTCACTCTAAATTCCATTGAATATCATACCAGACCTTAGCCTACATTACAAGTCGAAGAAAAGACCTATATTGATCCTAACTTATCTGTCTGGACACCTTGGTAATGAAAATAAGGGCAAGCATATTGTATTTGACATGTATTGATTGGAATTTCTTTCTTAGAGTGAGTGTCTCTTGACCGTCCCCGCATTGACATGCTTGAGTTCATATATGAGTGAGGAGGGACTTCTTTTTTGTAAGGTCACATCGGTTGCATTGCTAGCTGTTTACTTGTTTGGGTAGTATAACTTGTATATATGCATGGTTATTATTGCTAAATTGATGCCATATCTTGATTCCTTTGGGTCATATTGTTAATCTTCATTGATATGCACAATTGGATTTATAAGTAATTGAACGTGGAGAGTGGCATGAGTTTTGAGCTAAACTTGATAATCAACTGTGATAGGTATCTTATGTGTCTCTTGGTTAAGCATCGTAGTATGGTGTTATGTAGTTGCTTGAAGGTAAGAAATTGTTTTAAGTTGAGGGTGTTGATGTGTGAGCAAAAGCTAACACAGTTAATGCTTTTTAGCTCAAAATAATTGTGAATTCTGAAGTAACTCTTGTTGTTTTGATGTGTTTGCTCATGATATTGCAGAAAAAGGCAGAAGAAATGAGATTAAACAATAATGGAGCAAAAGAGTTAAAAATATGAGCAAAATAGAAAAAAACATGGCTGACGACCTCCGTGATAAGTCGTCAGCCTCGTGATAGCCTATCAGCATTGGCGTCAGCCTTAACCATGGAGTTACAGTTTGAGGAGCAGTTCTGACGATGCCGGTGATGTGGCGTCAAAGTCGTGATAAGGCATCAAGAATGGTGTCAGCCTTAAGCAGAAAGTTAGCATGGGAAGAATATATCTGACGATGTTGGTGATACGCCATCATATCCCTGATGCAGCATCAGCGACATCATCAACCTAAGACAGAACCTGAAGGCAACTGAAGCCTCTTTGACGCCATCCGTGATAAGGCGTCAACTTCTTGACGCGGCGTCAGCCTGGGCGTCACCTATTCCGAACAATTTTATTATTTTTGTTATTTTATTTCCTTAATTAGGCTTTAGTATAAATAACATCTTTTAGGCTTTTTGATTCATTCATAATTCATCTATCTGAACAATTTTACTGGGGGAGGAAAAGGAGAGAAACCTCTCATTGAGGGTTCCTAACATTCTTGTAAACATCTTCCATTTGAAGATTGATTGTGGGTATGATTTATTACTTATTCTTGATTATGAATTCAATACATATTGTTGATCTTTGTATCATTAATAGCTAATTTTCTTTACTTGAGTTATGGGAACCTTGATGTGAATACTAATTTGGGTTGTGAATCTAATGTATGTCCATAAGAAATTGATGTTGTATAAATCTTTCTTTATTTTAATGACCTTTCTTGGCTGCAACTTAATAGAGTCAGCACTACAAACATCACTTGTCTGAGAGGAAAGTGTTTGTTAGGTTACTTCAATGAAACAATCACTTGTCCGAGAGAAAAGTGCTTGTCGAGCAATGTAACGATCTCTCTTAGTTGCAACTTGAAAGGTGATCCCAAGAACATCACTTGTCCGAGAGGAAAGTGTATGTGGGAAAAGAAATAGTTTACATGGACTCAAAAGATCTTAATCTTTAGTTTAATGGTAAATGCCTTAACCGGATTTGCCTACATGAGAACGTAGTTGAATAGCAAACATATCCTTTAAGTTCGAGAGAATTAACAGATACACTACCTACTGAGGTCGAGAGACAAATGGGTAAATAATAGGATTCAACTCTTCTTGCAATTGAAGTGTCAATTGGAACTCTAAAGTGATTTGCAACCCAACCTATGTAAGCATCTTGGTAACCATAACTCTAGTGTCCCATAACATTGTTAAATCGAAGTGTTTATCAACTTTTGTTTAACCATTTAAAACCCCCAAATTTTATCTTTTTCTACCATCTGTTTAAATTCAACTTGTAGTTGTAGTTTCAAATTAGTTTGATCGTCAGTCACATTGTTCCTCGTGGATTCGACCCCGACTCTAAAATTGGGTAAATATATTGACGACGACTGCCTTGCACTTATTTGAGGTATAAGTTGAGCGTTATCAGGAGGACCCAAATAAGTGAACCTCTTAAACCTCTTCTGATCCTCAGAAGACATAACTGTACTCGCAATAAGAGAAGACATGGTGAATTTGGCAGGATGAGATCCTACCTTAAAAGGCAACATAGATAAAGGATGAACTCCCAACCTCGGAATACCATTCTCAGATATAGGTATGAAGAAGGGACAACACTCAGAGTTTGGGGAGTACCAAAAGTAGAAGTAGGTACTATTAAAGGATTTACACTCAAAATTAGAGAAACATCATAAGAAGACTGGCACAGACGGAGGTACAATACTCAAAACTGGAAGAATACTAGGAGCACCTAAAGGAGAACCCTCCAAACGGATCAATAACCCCTAAAAGACTGGGGTAGAAGAACTCAAAATAACCAAAGTAGGACCCATACCTCTAACATGCTCAACACGAAGATCAGGGAAAAGTCCCCTAGCACTACTCCTAGATGGGGCAGATCTACGTGCCCGTCCACTACCTCAATTCTATCCATAACTCATAACCTACCCTCTAAACTAGGTCCTCTCCGTGGATGAATGCTCAACATCTCTGACCTCATAAGATTTAGTCATCACCATCTATGCAGAAAGGTGAAATATGACATAGAACATAAGGTATGATGGAAATCCGCACGATAAGAAACAAAATAAGGAAAATTTTCTAAAGACATCCTATAGCCTCTCAAGATATATATGGGAATCTATGTACCGATCTGTGAGGCTTTATTAGACATCTAGTTCTTACACTATTGAGACCAATGAACCTGGCTCTGATACTAATTTTTCATGATCTAAAAACCAAAGGTCATGATGACACTTGTTGCGACAAGATTAACAAGTAAGCCTATCACCCTATGAAATGAAAGATAATACCAAGATCCAAGGCAAACCTCCAAAAACGGAGACAAACCACACACGTATATAGTAAAAAGGGAAATACATAATCAATGATACCAAACAAAATACCAAAACTTAGTGTCACAATATTAGAACATAACTAGTACAACTCGATATAAAAAATACATGAGATATCTAAAATAGGAACAACTTTGTCTGTAAATAAAAAATAGTCTAAATAAGAAAAGGAAGTAGTCAACTCCGAACACCTGAAATCAATCGCTACCTCAAAAAGCTCCAAATATTGCCCGAATCAACCACCGTGAGGTGCACTCAGACCTAGATCTGTACCAAAAGAGCGTAGTAGGGGTGAGTAAAACCTACTTGTACTCAGTAGGTATCATAGTCCGACTGAGCAAAGTAGAAAATAAAACATACAAAATACACACTAAGGGAATCTTCACCTGCAACCAAAAAATATCCCAAACAGTAGCCCATACCGTCTCTACTAATAGTTCTATAATAATCATATACACCATAGAAAATACGAGAAAGGGATACAAGTATACAAATATTACACATACAAGTACGAAGACAGAAATACACATAGGCAGGTATGCATAAAGAGAGATAAATCAACACAACTAAAAGTACAATGGAAAGTCCAGACAAAATACAATCATAACATAAGCACAATATAAAAATGCAATAAAGATGATATGAAAAAAAGATGATTATGATGATGATTATAAGATGATGTGACACATGAGGTCATTGCACAAACTCCGCATACACCTATGGAGATAAAGCTTCCTGGCATAGGACCTATGGCGGGTTCGTCACCCCGTATACAACCAATATTTATATCTCTTCTCTGGCACATCCTTTGATAGATGGTTTTTAAGATGTCATATTTTCTGTTAAAAATCTAGTATTTCTAGTGTTTTTAGTATTTCCATGAGGTATCAATGTTTCATGAATGAATATGATATAAGGATGTAATACTCACGACCAACCAGAATGAGAAATTCGATATCCAACCAATATACAAACCAAGTAAGCCAAAATCCACTCATTTATCTAGCTATCAATGAATCCAACATGAAACATATGCTAATAAGTGAAATATGTTAAATAATTCACCACTGATACCATATTAGTCTTTTTCATTCAACAAGATATGACTAATTCCATATACACATGACCAATAATATCATATAGGACCCCACATAGTCACATATAATAAATAATATTTCAAATCACCAAATAACATCAATATATATGCACCACAAGAGGACAACACTATAAACACAACTATTTTCATGATTAGTTCCTACACGTTTAACATAATTTTGCATCAACATTAACTACCCGATCTAGTCTTAAGAAAGTTAAGCCATAACCTACCTCGAATACCAAAAATTGGTCTAAAAGCCTTTAATCGAAAGTGTTACGCCTCAAGAATGGACTTGGGATCAACTAAAACATAGAAATGCAGAATCTATGCATCAAAAGAAATTCAATGATACCCATATTGCCTAATTTCAAGTCGGGGTCAAAATGGACCCTCGAAATGAGTTTTTGAAAAAGAAGGATAAATCATAATTTTATTTTTGAAACATGTTATCCATATTTTTAGGAGTCTACAACTAAAAATTCATGCAAAAAGAGTCAAAAATGAGTTTCAAATTGAAGAAAAACCATGCTTTAAGCTTTACCGACAAAAATCCTCAAAATTTTTATTTTAAAATCAAGAATTAAAGTTGTTTTGAAGGTGAAATTGAAAAAGGGATACTTATAGTATTATAGACTTACCCAAGTGAAAACGGATTAAAATTGGGGTTTAAATTGGAAAATTATAATTTTTAGGCCTTACGGGGCCAAAATCTCCAATTTCTACTCTTTTAATTAGCATTTAAACAAGAATTACAAGATGAAATTTGGAGAAAATATTTGAAATAGGTGTTATGGATATTATCAAAGATTAAAAGTGGAAGAATTTTCTCAAAATTATGAAACCCTAAACTCCAGATTTCATAAATAGTGAAAAATGGCTAAACATGAGTAATATATATGACCCAGGCATCACGATCGCGATCATCGGGTCATGTTCTCGGGACTCATGATCATGACTAAGATGTAGAATTCACGACACTTGGGGCTGATCAGCCAATTTGTAAATGCGACTGGCCAACCGCGATCGCTGGTGCACCAGCACCAGTTGGAGACTGGAATTCTCCATGTCTCTGCAGATCCCTCAAGATTCATCTGGAATCCCGTGAACGCAAATGAACTATGCTATCCTATCAAATTTGTTGCTCTGGACTCAATGGAGATATCAAAATTTCAAAAAAAAATATTATTTTCACAAAGTTGACCCCCAAAATCCAATTTCTTAACTTTTTGAATTGACGGTCGAAATGAGATACACAAGTCAAAAAATCATACCAATCTTGTTACCACCCTAAAATCAACGTTCTGGATCTGCTGGTATGGTTCATTTTCCATACTATGCACCGATCAATAAATATTGACCTATGTCAACTATAAGACTTCTCAAGCCACCAAAAACTATAATATCGTATAAATCACACCGAAATGCATTAAAAACTATGAAAATTATCCCCACACCCCAGAAATACCACAAAGAAATTACAAGGAGGTATAAATCAGTCAAATCATACAAAAATGAATATTTCACATAAATTATCAAAAATTAGATCGTTACAGTTACTTGACAAATAAAACTTGAATTATTCAGAAAAAGGAAGTATGTCTTCTAGGGGTTAAATGGAATGAATCGAGTAGAAAATGCATATTATAGGAGTAAAGGTTCAAGTTAGGAAGTGCATCACATCATAAATGAAAACTAAAATACCTAGACAATAAAGTGCGTCACCTAGGGGTTAAATAGAATGACTCGACTAGAAAATGTGTCTTCTAGGAGTGAAGATTCAAGTTAGAAAATGCATCACATAAGAAGAAAAACTTGAATTAACCATAGAAGGAAGTGTGTCTCCTAGGGGTTAAATAGAAGGACTCGACTAGAAAGTGTGCCTTCTAGGAGGGAAAGTTCAAGTTAGAAAATGCATCACCTAACAAGCAAAACTTGAATTACCTAGAAATAAAGTGTGTCTCCTAGGGGTTAAATAAAAAGACTCGACTAGAAAGTACGCCTTCTAAGAGTGAAGGTTCAAGTTAGAAAATGTGTCACCTAACAAGCAAAACTTAAATTACCCAGGCAAGGAAGTGCGTCTCCTAGGGGTTAAATGGAAAGACTCAACTAAAAAGTGTGTTTTCTAGGAGTGAAGGTTCAAATTAGGATGTGTTCACATTACAAATGGAAATGAAATACTCAGACAAGAAAGTATGTCTCCTAGGGGTTAAATGGAATGACTCGACTAGAAAGTGCACTTTCTAGGAGTAAGGGTTCAAGTTAGGAAGTGTGTCAGCTAACAAATAAAAACTGAAATACCCAGACAAAGAAGTGTGTCTCCTATGGGTGTAGGATGATGATTTTTTTCCATAATTATGATTACTAAACCTGCATAGCAATATTGTCTTTTGCATTTGCAGAAGTGTGGAATTACACCTTATGATGTTTAGGCTTTGAAGCCCTTGATTTAAAGGTAACACGTATTCCTGTTTGATACAAAGAAAACTTGTGAGTTTGAAAATAGGTGATTGGTTTGTGGCTCTAGATTTTGGAGGCAATCGCTCTTGTGCTTGTCATATTTAACTTTCTTAAAATGTTGACTTGCCATTAACTTGCTGCACTAGTAATCCAAACGCAGATTATTAAGAGTGAATCTGGAGAAAACACAGTATCTCTGACCCACGGTAACTCCATACTAAACTTTGTATTATCATGAGTTCATAACCTATCAGCTGATGAAAATTCGTCGGATACTTTGCTTCACTTTGGATCATGGCATCTTTAAGTACGGGTCGTTTGTCTTGCTTTGTGCAATCAAAGAAGTTGGTAAAAAGTTTTGGAATCCTTTATCACTTGTTTTAACATGAATTTGACTAAAAAATATGAGAAAATTATAATAATGATTTTCATTTGACAACATATACACACAATAAAAATAAAAACATAGAAAGAAATGAAATGACAATAGACATCCCTTTTTCAAAACCTGTGGAAAGAAAAGTTTATACAGGTGTGGTAGCTGGCTCTAGTGATTATGCCATATAGTTTTGATTAAGAAACCTTGTCTTTACCATCCTAACCATTTGTCAACTTTCCCAACTTATTAAATTTAAAACCGAGGTACTTTTGAACTTGTTGCCTCTAGATCACCGACCTCATTCGGCTAGTGGCACCTCAAAGGGTTTTCGCCGTCGAGCCTCTCTCATATTTATTTTCTCTCAACTCACTATCGTCTTATAGTGCCCATGAGGGTTTTCACCAATAAGACTCTCTCATTTTTATTTTTCTCAACTTACTGTTACCTTATGTTGCCCATGTGGGTTTTCAATAATAAGACTCTCTATTTTTCATTTCTCTCATATTTTCTTATGCTGACGAAGGACAGTAGTGCCCAAAATGTGAACAATAATATACCCATAATATTCTTAGCCTTGACATTCTCAAATATTGATCTGAAGGCCTTTGTTTGGTTGTAACTTGGCCTTTAGACAGGTTAAAAAAAGAACGGTATGAGGCACAAAATATGCATGACATAGGGTGAGACCTAGAAATTTTGGAATTGACTCATAAGGAAAATAATTTTAGCCCCAGTTTATTTTTTAAATTGGGTAACTTGAATTTTACACTTGGTTGGACAATACCCCAAAGTAGGGCTGCCTTTGTCATAGCAAGAATCAGGTCAAATATAGTTCAGGAATCTTGCTTTTTTGATTGATTCTTTTTTTTCTTCTTCTCTTTTTTTGACTCTAACTTTGTCTCCCTTTTTTTCTTTGACTTTTCTCTTTTTGAAACTTTTTCCAACTGTATTTTTTTGACACACTTTTCGACTCTACTTTTTTTTTTTTTACTTTTTCAAACTCTTACTTGATTCCAAAAGAGGGGTTCAAAATAAAATAAAACTAAAGATCAAAAGGGGTAACAATGAATGACATAATATTTGGATAGCAGAATGAAATGCCTTCGTCATATAAATCCTTAAAAATGCAAGTACATAGTATGCAATCTGAGAGTGGAACATAAAGATCTTACACATCTTTTTCAATATTGACCTTGACTAAGCACGTGTACATGTGTCGCTTATTTCAAGCTTGAGAAACATAAGAGTCCAGATGTGTTGTACCTTCTTTACACGAATGATTCATGCCTTTTTTAGAGATAACTTTCTTTTGCTTCCCTGATAGTGAAGACTATATGTCCTCTGATTGATTTCATTCAAAATGTTAGATATGGACCTTCTTATTGAAGGACAAGTCATTTTTATTTGAAAAATAATTGCCTTAATCTATTGAAGTGAGGCTGTAACTCGGTCACCAAACATCTCAATACTTTACTTATTTCCTTATATGTTTTTTTAATTTTCACATCTTAGTTCTATGTTTTCAGGATAAGATCTGATTTTAAAATTTGGTTAAAAATTTAGCATGCATATCATATCACTTGAACCAACATCAAATGTACTATGTACAGAAAATAAATAAACAATGTATATATAAAAGGTAAAAGGGACACTATATTTTGTTGAAAGAAAGGATAAAAGAGTTTGAACATAAATGACAAAGAAACAAGACAAGATACACTCCAAACTACAATCATGAAATAATTTGGATAACAGAAAGAAAAATAAAACAAACTACCATAAATCCTTTCTAGTAAGGAGAGGAGTGGCTTCCCAATTATTGAGCTCGACATCTTAGCCAATGAGTTGCACATCAGCACGACTAGAGCTTTCACCACCGACAGGTACATTTACCTCAGTAAATAAGTTTTGAGTTCCCATATTTAAAACATTACTTCCCACATATTGTGTAGCGTCTACTGGCAAAAAAATTTGTGCGGCGCTTGTAGCGTTAATGTCTTGCACCATAATCAATTTTCTTGAATCATCATTTCTATTTCTCTTTCAAAGATTGGCAAGCTTCAGCACTGTAACCCTGAACATCAGAATGATATGCACATCGTACATTAGGATCAAAATTTCTTAAATGTGGGTTAAGAGTGTACCCAAGGAGAGGAGTGATCATTCCCCCTTGTCTCAATTTTTGGAATAAGCTGGTATATGGTTCTCTAATTAGTGTGAAACTATCCCTTGGCTTTCGCCTTTTTTCATTATTTGGATTGGATAATATATTGAATCTAGAAAGGCTTTGGCATGTTTGTAGAGGCGGTGGATGATTATGAGGGGTTGGTGCACGTCATTGTGAGTAAGAAGAGGCTCAAGCATATGGTTGTGCATTATAAATAGGATACTGAGGAGATTAAATGGAATATAATAGATTTTAGGTAAGAGAATAGTATCGTGGATGGTTATATAGGTCTTGGATATAGATTTGGGATTGAGATTGTGTGTATGGGTGATGCAAACCTATCGGACTTTGTCATGATCCTGATATAATAGTAGACACATCCTTCTTTCTTTTCTTTCCTCCAAAACTCTTGGAACCATTTTGAATTGCCCGCTTTGTTGATTTAAAAATAGTTTGGCTTATGATTTTTAGACTTAGTTTTATTTTCTACCATTCTGCCAACCTAAAATGAATTTCCAACAGTGGAAAGCAAAAGATGGAAGTGGTCAGGTTCCTGCGCCTTGAGAAAAATATCTATCATCTTAGACTCGTTTATTGATAGCTTAGCTCTAGCAGCTATCTCCCTCCATCTAACATCATATTCTTAAAAACTTTCGATGGTATTTTTCTCATATTGGAAAGTGTAGTACGATTCAACACTATATCAGTATTATATTAAAATTGCTTCATAAAATTACGAGCCATGTTATCCCAAATATGCCAACGATTGATATCTTAAGCAATAAACCATTCTAAATCTATCCCTTCCAGGCTCTCTCCAAAGTAGGCCATCAACAATTCTTTTTTTCCTCTGCTCCTCTTAGTTAATTACAAAACCCTTTCAAATGAGCCAAAGGATCGTCATGCCCCTCGTACTTGTCAAAATTAGGTGTTTTGAACCCTAGAGGCAAATGGACATTGGGAAATATACATAAATCTTTGTATGAAATGCTCCTTTTCCCTCTTAGTCCTTGCATATTTCTCATATTTTGCCCCAAACTTCTCACTTTCTTGGCCATCTTTTTTTGTTCCTCATTCTTAATAGTCTTCTCAATCATGATAGGAGAACCATGTTGATGAGCAAATAATATGAATTTAGTGGTTTAAAATTCAATTCAGGGTGATAGAATTGATCATGATTGGGCTTACCGGCAGTCTTATGTATCGTCGATTGAGGGTCTTCATTAGTTGGCACTGCATGAATGAAAAGTGGGTTATTTGTGAGAGATGAATTTGGAGGGTGATTGGTAGAGGTTCCAGCAACGCTAGACACATTAGTACATGGGCCGAATCTATGTAGGCAAAGTGGATTACCAGTTTGGGCTAGAGTGGAACTTGGATCATTCGTATTCGAAAGTTCAGGGATCGAGAAAGGTGGGGCTTGACCATTCATCCAAGCTTGATACATTTCTACTATCTATTGTTTCAATAACTTATTCTCCTCGATTGATGCAAATTCTTGCAGAATTAATTGATTTTGGTCTTCTTCGTTGTCAGACTCTATACTCTCTTTGTGTATCATGTTTCCTTTTTCTTTGGACCTGGTATCGTATAGATGAGATGTCAGCTTAACCACAAACCAACCACCTTAATACTATTTTGAATTTGGATATAACGAATGTGTCATGGTTCAACATTTTCACAAATTTTTGTAAGAATGTCACCGAACTCGATAAGGGTTACCTACGTATCTCATTAAGGTTAGAATTAGGTGTGCGTAGTTCGTGAAGACCATAAAAATTAATTTATTTTTATTTTAAAAAAATTCAGATTTTTAAAGAAATAATTATAAAAGTTGGTGGAAAAGATACTCTCTTCTATTTTACTAAGCTACCTAAAATCGCTCAACAATTAAATGAGCCTTTCAAATAAATGTCAAAGAGCACATAAGATGCACATGTTGGTCATATAAAGAGGGACAACTTTCTTAGACGGATATGACCCCTGTACTGAGTCCTGCTAAGTCAAATGTGCGTGATTCAAATAAAGTAGAGGCTAATTGGGATAATCATTATCTGAGGCTTGTTCGACTAGGTTTAACATCCTAGTGGAATAACTCTCTAGACTAGCCATAAAATGAGCGGACAACTCGAGCCGGGCAGGAACAACTTACCAGTAGTAGTCCTTTTCGGCCTCACCGTTGGTCCTTACCATCCTAAAACATGTGTGACTATAGAATCCTTCCCAAGAGCATTGCCACATCTCTCGTATCTCAAGGTTCATGAGCGTATAACGTATCTCCGAATACAAAGTATATTTCATAAGACTGAGATGGATGCACAAGAGAAACAATTTGTATTACAATTAAAATAATATCAAAGAAGTAAATAGGTAGGCAAAGAGCACATTTAGGCCAACAAGTACAATATCAAAATTAAATAAAGCCAAACAAGTCAATATAAAAGCTAAAATTCTAATTCTCCCTAGCGGAGTTGTCAGAGATGTCACATCACTTTCCCACCTAGGGTCAAAGGTTTTTTTGATTAAAGTGACTTTTGAATAGGGATTATTGATAACGCTCAACTTACACCTCAAATAAGTGCAAGGCGGTTGTCGTCAATATATTTATCTAACTTCGGAGTCGGGGTCGAATCCACGAGGAACAATGTGACTGGCGATCAAACTAATTTGAAACTACAACTACAAGTTGAATTTAAACAAATGATTGAAAAAGATAAAATTTGGGGGTTTTAAATGGTTAAACAAAAGTTGATAAACACTTCGATTTAACAATGTTATGGGACACTAGAGTTATGGTTAACAAGATGCTTACATAGGTTGGGTTGCAAATCACTTTAGAGTTCCAATTGACACTTCAATTGCAAGAAGAGTTGAATCCTATTATTTACCTATTCGTCTCTCGACCTCAGTAGGTAGTGTATCCGTTAATTCTCTCGAACTTAAAGGATGTGTTTACTATTCAACTATGTTCTCATGTAGGAAAATCCGGTTAAGGCATTTGCCATTAAACTAAGGATTAAAATCTTTCGAGTCCATGTAAACTTTTTCTTTTCCCACATACACTTTCCTCTCGGACAAGTGATATTCTTGGGCTCACCTTTCAAGTTGCAACTAAGAGATCGTTACATTGATCGACAAGCACTTTCCTCTCGGACAAGTGATTGTTTCATTGAAGTAACCTAACAAACACTTTCCTCTCAGACAAGTGATGTTTGTAGTGCTGACTCTATTAAGTTGCAGCCAAGAAAGATCATTAAAATAAATAAAGGTTTATACAACATCAATTTGTTATGGACATACATTAGATTCATAACCCAAATTAGTATTCACATTAAGGTTCCCATAACTCAAGTAAAGAAAATTAGCTATTCATGATACAAAGATCAACAATATGTATTGAATTCATAATCAAGAATAAGTAATAAATCCTACCCACAATCAATCTTCAAATGAAAGATGTTTACAAGAATGTTAGGAACCCTCAATGAGAGGTTTCTCTCCTTTTCCACCCCCAGTAAAATTGTTTAGATATATGAATTATCAATCAATCAAAAACCCTAAAAGATGCTATTTATACTAAAGCCTAATTAAGGAAATAAAATAACAAAATTAATAAAATTGTTCGGAATAGGTGACGCCCAGGCTGACGCCGCGTCAAGAAGTTAACGCCCTATCACGGATGGTGTCAGAGAGGCTTCAGTTTTCTTCAGGTTCTGTCTTAGGATGACGATGTGGATGGCGCCGCATCAGGGATCTGACAGTGTATCACTAACATCGTCAGATATCTTCTTCCCATGCTAACTTTCTGCTTAAGGCTGACGCCATTCTTGATGCCTTATCAAGACTTTGACGCCACGTCACCGGCCTCGTCAGAACTGCTCCTCAAACTGCAACTCCCTGGTTAAGGCTGACGCCAATGCACTCAACATGTTTAAAAATCTACCCAACCCAATTAGATCAGCTTCGAAATAGTATGTTAATTTTAGTATAACGAATGGTTAGTAGCAGTGTTTTCCGGCTCCATCATTAATCATCACTTACATACTAAACTTTAAATTTTTTAAAGATTAAGAACCTAACTCATTCTTTTAAGAATTATGACTTATCTTGCTTACCTCTCGATTGATTTTTCCTCTTTTTTTTCTTTATTACTATTGGTCTTGAATAAATCTGCAACCCATCTCATTTTACCTCACACTTGTAAGTAAAAGACTAAATAAATTAGGATCATGAACAAATTTGAGCCCCTGGTAGAATTAATTTGTATCAAAAATTGAAATAAGCTTAAAAGGAAATAAAATGTAATATTCAAACTAACAAATATTCAACACGAAATAGAGAGAGGAATTTGAAGAAGTAAAATGATTAAAACTAAGTAATAAATAATAAAGCCATGAACCCGAATTAAGAGAGAATTGAATAGATTATCACAATCCCTCGCCCTCTTGACTACTACAAGCAGTACTGGGGTGAGTATCAAGTATCAACTACTTACAATTCCATCAATTTTTTAGAAAAATAAAGAAATTAAATGCAAAGAATTCTCCTAATAAACTCCCTACTTCTATGTGCCTTATTTGAAGTGTTTAACATTTCAAACCTATGTACTATATCCTCTTTGATCTGCCTAGATCCTTCACTTTCTTGAAATGTTCTTTTCTGGAATGACTTGCAGTTTCTTGTTCTTCATGTGTCATAGATTGTGGCACAAAAAAACTTGCTACCACTTCTTTCTTGAATTTTGTCTAATATTTCTTCTCGATAACCTGCAGTACCTACCTCACTTTTATATAATGAATCTGGACATTAGTCCACAACATAAGATCCTCAATAATAGGCTTGAACCATGCACATTCATCAAACAAGTGTGTGCTAGCCTCCATGGTTTGTGCATCACATAGACAACGTAAAAGATTTGATACTTCTATATTTATCCCGACCATCCTCTCCTTAGTGAGTAATATCTATTTCTATACTAACAACATGATCACCTTGTGTATTAACTGAGATACTATAGTGCATATGAGGCAACATTAAGCTTTGTTTGTGAGCCTATTAATTGCAGATAATTACAGTTACTTGAATAAGTTCCATTTGCAGTTAACTTGTACACATTTCCATTGTACCAATCTTTCTTATTCTCCATTGATGAGGTCAACTTCACCAATATCAATTTGTCACGACCTGAACCAGGTCCTGGCCATGACGGGTATCTCAAGTCCAACAAGAACCGGAGACCACCCCCGACACCTTAACTAAACAAAACTCTATACCCCAATGTCGAATAAATTTCCAACATATAACAAGATATCTTAAGATAAACTCAAAGGATTCAAGATAAGTCAATGGACAATAATCATATGAAAACAAAGAACCATCATCACCAAGTCCACAGTAATCCACAAAACCTTCTAACAAACCGAATTCAATAAAGTGCCGGGATATGCCCCTGACCCTGAGAATGACAATGACAATGTTAATGATAATGTGAAATCTCAATTCTAATCTATGAATGGAAACTAATGAAATGTCTAAGTCTTCCTGAGAATGGAAGCTCACTACTTCACCACCAACGACCGACGAACCAAATCAATCCACCTAATCACTGTGCGGGAAAAGAAGAAGCATTTCCGGTGCCTGCATCACGTGTGGATACGATATTTGGAGATAGTTAGTGGGTTGAGAACTAGCATGTAACTCAGGGGTACAGATAACATAATGTCATGATCAACAGTTCAAAATCATCTAAATCCAATGCAAATAATCAAATGCATATATATAATTATATCATATGTCGGAATAGGTAACAAGGCTTAACATGAACTTTAAAACCATAGCTTGGATTTGTGTTGCTCAACCATCATAAAAAGGCACCTATGGGCTATATGATTCCAGCTCTTCCCCAGCTGTAAGAGCTCCAGTGCTTGTAGCCGCATGAACCAAAGGATGTACATATGCACTATGGGGGACTCGAACCACCCGAAATACCAAGGTAACTTAAGCACCCAATAATGTAATATAATATGAGGGACTCGAACCTTCCAATCATATAATAAGGGGGACTCAAATCAGCGAATCATTTAGACCCTTACATCAACAAGTGTGGTTTCTAATATTGGTCCCTCGGGACCTCCACTTTCATGACTCAGCTACACAATCCTCCTTTAAGCTCCATTAAAACATTTTTCACACATTCCCATTCATTGAAACATAGTACACATTAATACATACATTGTTGATATTGTCATACCAACTATATTTGCAAGGAAGCATCAAATTGCCATCATAATTCTGCTATCTTGGGAAACAACCCCCTTTGTTCATAAATACAAGATCGGTGAAAC
This sequence comes from Capsicum pubescens, assembly GCA_030864215.1. Taxonomy (NCBI): domain Eukaryota; kingdom Viridiplantae; phylum Streptophyta; class Magnoliopsida; order Solanales; family Solanaceae; genus Capsicum; species Capsicum pubescens. The sequence goes on from CM061538.1 coordinate 104,909,627, forward strand.
CGACTCCCCTATTCATTAAATCAAACCATCATGTCTCAATAACCTCTTTATATCATGAAATTATTTCAAAAATAGTTCAACGCAATTTTACTCATACTCAAAACCAATTTCACAAAATTGGGTTGGGGTTATTACCAATTCAATTGTCAATATTCACAAAATTATAGGAAATCCCATCCTCTAGTTTATTCACCATACCCATGCATCAAATTGGTATCAAAGCCACCATTTAATCATAACCAATGCATATACAAACGTGAAACATCACATAAACAACAATTATTCAAAACCCCTCAACCTATGTTGAAAACCCATATTTAAAACCATCTAATTTAAACTATTCAAATAGATGTTTTTCATAAATTGAGATTTAGGGAAGAGTAACATGCCTGAGATATCAAGTTTTTATGGAGAGAATTCAACCCTTGAGCCCTTGGATGACTTATTTCTTGGAAACCCTAAGTATCTTTCTTGAAAGAATCTAGAGGGAATAAAGAAAGTCTTTGATGTGTTGAAGTGTTACTATAATGCTACAAAGGTGTTTTATGGACATGGGGTCTAAGTAGAAAAAGAAGGAAATGTCCAAAGTGCCCTCTACTTAAAAGTTGAAAAAATTATCGCCAGTGACTACAGGTCACACAACGAATCATAACGACACATTACCACTCACACCACGAGTCATAGCCAAGACATTATTATTAGGAACACATACTGTTGATCCTACAACTTGCATCGTATGACTCATTAGGGGATCCAACAACTCATTGAGTCCTAGTAGTCACCAGGACAGCAACACTTAAAACATACAATGGTTTGACTACGGTTGGGACATCACAACTCATAATGAGTCCATACAACTCATTGGGATCCACTCGTACTCAGAACATAAAACTTAGTGTAATGCCTCAAAACCTGGTCCCGAGACGTCACACGATGCTCAAGACTACGAGTAGTCTTAAGCTAACCCTGTCTTCATACTAATGAGACTAAATCTCATAATGATAGGAATATAGATATAAAAGTCATACTGAATGCGGAAACTGTCTGAAATATCTAAGAATAATCTGAACATAATGTATGAAATATCAATACCGAATAAGATGAATCACAACTAGTAGTCTGATAAGTCTCTACTACTAACATCTAGAGTGTCACTGGGACAAACCCCCAGCTAACTCAAACTGTCTGAAATGAATACTAAATCATGTAAACTGATAAGCTGTAAAATCTAAGTGAACAAGTCCCCAAACTATGAGGACTTATCAACTATAGGATGTAGATGGAGATGCTCGAACTACTTACATTGCTGATACTGAGCATCTAAACCTACATTATGAGACAATGTAGCACATAGACATATATGTGGATCAGTACTTTAAGAATGTACTGAGTATATGGGGTGAAATCCATAAGTAAAACATCATCTCATCATCATAATTTATAAAATAATGCATGCTAAATGTAAATGACTCACATAAGCTGGAATATCTGAAATACTGAAATCGTGAATAATAAATCAATCATACTTTATAATTTACTGAAATAGGCATGAAAATATAAAAATAGACATGCAATTCATCTTTAAAATATCTCAAAACTCATAACTTTGCAACTAGCAATAATGGGTATGAACCCTAATTCAAAACTCATGTAATATAATTCAAAATCATATAAATTTAATGTAAAAGCTTAGTTTTGGGCACAAGGATGGAAGAAGATCCTTGTTCATAAACCCCACATACCTTGATTGATGATTAGATGAAGAAACTTGAATTATTGATTCCTAATTGAGTTCTTGGAGATGGATTCTTGATTATCTTGCCTTGGGAATCCTCAATCTTAAGCTTTCTTGGAGAATCAATGAAGGATTTTGATTTCTTGGAGAAGAGGATTTAGAGCTTTAGGTTTTTTCTTTTGAAGAGAATGCCCTTTCGATTTAAGGTTCCATGAAAAGTATAAATTCCATGATTCTTCCATGAAATAGTGTTTCCTCATAACTTTAAGTATTTTTCTATACTTTAATCATGATAACTTGTTATGTTGATGAAATTGTTGGATTTTTGAGTTTAAGTCGTGAAATTTCTTATCATATCATTACTTTGAAATTATCATATTTAATTGTATTTTTTAATGCTGGCTGGTTATGAACACCCGATACCTAGATAGTCATGCATATTTCAGATTTTCAAGTTACAAATCATTCAAACCATGTTTGTATCATTATATTCAGATTATAAATGTACTGTTATTTTAAAATACCATATTTAAGCAAATCAGTTATCAGCGAATGTACTGGTTTATGCTTCCGTATCAGTTCAGTTCGGAGTAGAACTTAGCACCGTGCGAATTTAGGGATGACGACTTTGCTACTAGTCGAGGGTGAGACCTTTAGTAGCAATCTCTGAGTTCCATAACTACATATCCAGTGTAGTGTAGGTATGAGAGGTCTTCCTTCCAATAGAGGGTTGATACTCTTTTAAGGGCACCTTCCAGTAGAGGGTGACACCCTAGTCCTTCGAGACACTAATTTAGTGGATCCAAACAGCCAATGTCAGTACCCGTGAAAAGGTACTGACACCCTTTCAATGGAGTTTACAGTTTGGACCCCGATTATCTAAGATTGGGACATTTCGGTTACATATTAGCTCCCATATTAGTTCAGTATTCAGACCACATCATCTCAGGTTTGCATGACTAAGTGTTCAGTTTATCAGTTACTTAGTTTTACAGATTATTTAGTACATGCTTTACTTGGTCTTGCATTCATTTTACATGGTCATGCTTTCATGCTTAGTATTTATACATGATTCTTAGCATGGTTTTGCAACCTATTCAACTTTAACTTAAGATTTACATATAGTATTCGTGTTTCTACCGCTTCTCAGCTTACAAAAATATTCTCAGCTCATGATATAGAAATTTTAATAAGTCTTACAACTTTTACGTATAGTCATGATTTAAATACATATTTCAGTAAATAGCTTATGTCCTCAACTTTAAAGTATGTTTTAAGTATTTTCATGATGTGCATGTCTCACATACTCAATACATTCCAAAGTACTAACCATATATATGTGTTTGTGGCTACATTTTTTCATAATGTAGATACCAAATTTAGCCCACACACCAAGGTCAGGCAGATCGTAGCTTCCAGCCAGCAGGTGACGAGTTCTCTTATTTCGGAGACTTAAGTTCGTTGCAGTTCATTTACTGTATTTTTATTATCCTTATGTATTGATTTATAGTTGTTGGAGGCATATCTTGGCTACCTATAGTTAGTATAGTGGAGGCTTCATAGATGGTCATTCGGAGTTTGTAATTTAAGTTTTTCTCTCTCTTAGATTTCAGTATTGTAAACTTTGATCAGTTATGTGTTGAAACAGCTTATCTCATGTTGATTATGCTTCCGGTCAGTTGCTTAGCGTTTATATATATATATATATATATATATATATATATATATATATATATATATTAAATTAGTTGCTCAAGTATCATGCCAATACATGGGTTAGCTTGGGATCACTTGTGGTTCTAAACACCGTGTTACGACTAGGGGGCAGCCTCGGTTAGTGACATCCTCTATGTTAACTCTTAGGATACCCACTTTATTTTGGTTATCAGTTTTACTCTCAAGAGACACATTTATTTATCAAGTCCTTGATTTACCCTCTTCACTATACTTTTCAAAAAGTCATTATTTGGTGACACTCACAAAATTTTTCTAGTACAAACTGAGGCAAAAATTTTGTTTATGTTGTTTGGATTTTTACTTTTAGTCCGGAGCCTGCCTTGAGAATAGGTTGAAGAAATTGCAAGTCAGGAGCCCGCCTGGATAATAGGGTGAAGAAATTGCAAGTCAGGAGTCCGCCTGGAGAATAGGGTGAAAATTTTAATTGCAAGTTCAGGAGCCTATCTGGAGAATAGGGTAAAAATTTTCAAGTTCAATTTCAAGTTCAGAAGACCCACTTGAAGAACATGGTCAAGTTTCAAGTTCATCTCTAATACCAATATTTGCACGGAGAAAGAAACTACTTTCAAGCTCAACTCAAAGAAAAACAGATATCTTATGACTTGAGAAAACATTGAAGGCCCAAAGAAAGAATCAAGAAAAGTTGCATAGATAGAATTTTTTGTAATTTCTTTTATATTTAAACTAGTAGTTTTCATTTTTCGATGTAATGACAAAGCCACGGACCGAAACCTCGACAGGACCTCACTCGACTCTCCATCTCGATATCATTCCCCTCCTTTTAAACCCTTTGAAGTACACATAACCTGATTTTCTTATAACCCGAGATATGTAGGCAGTCCAAAATTAGGACTCGGTCATTTCTTTTATTTTATTTTCTACCATTTCGAATAACCGGGGGTCAAAACTCATCTCGTTGTCTACTTCTTTGTATGAAAATTCTTCATGTTTTTCAAACAAAGGGGGAAAGACACGTGATTTTGACCCTCTCCGAACTTTAATCTATTTTTGGCATTAAATATTTATTTACATCAAAAAATTATTTTAATTTTCATTTTAGTTTTTATTTTCCTTTTGAGTAGGTTTCATTTAAAAAAAAATATTAAAAAGGGATTCAAGAAAATAGAGTTACAGTTTAAGATATGTTTTATTTTTATTTTTTTAAATAATAATAAAATTTTAAAAAATAATTTTTTTTTAATTTAGATTTTTATAAATGAGCTTGTAATTTTAATTTTTCTGAATTATATTTTTTCCTAGTTATTTAACCATAAACACACACACACACACACACATACTAGTTTAACCTCACGTGGCCCGCTCGTGTAATGTTTAATTATTTAAACCTAAATGAATTTATCTATTACGGAGACTTTTAGTGAAGTGTAAAAAGGTCAACTCACTTTTCAAAGATCCTTGACATTTTACTATAATAATGTAAATATAAACATATATTTTACTTTAAACACATACATATTTTACCACTAGAAGTTTCAAGTGGTTGATCGATCATCACTTTTGAGTTTGTCATACAGTACCTCTTTCACTTGTTGTCAGAGGCTAAGAGAGACGCACTAATTTGAACCATATTTGTGGTACAATTATTTTTTTCTATATTTAAATCTTTCTTTATTTTTAAAGTCAAATTTTTACGAAATCATTGACTACATTCTTATTGCGTACTTAAAATTTTTAAAAATTTGTACTTCTTAAATTTTTCTTATTCTAATGCTTTTATATTTATTTCTAAAATTTTCAAATCTTCTTAAACTCAAATTTAATTGATTTAGAATTATTAAACTAATAGAAAAATATTAGTTATCATTAATTCTGATAACTTGTAATAAGGAAAGACTTTGTCATAAATATATTTAATTAATTTTATATAGTTAAATATTAGGGAAAATTATTAATTTTGATGACTTCTAATAAGTAAAAGTTTTACCATAAATATATTTAATTAATTTTTAACTCTTAAATATTAGGAAAAAAATAGTGAAAAAATGATTTTGTCTAAAACAAAGACATTTAATGAAGGACAAAAAGTTCAAACAACATTTTTAAGGCACTTCACACTTTTAATATATTATATTATATATTATATTTGGTACTTCTTAAATTTTTCATATTCTAACGCTTTTATCTTTATTTTTAAAAATTTTAAATTATTTAAAATCAAATTTAGTTGATTTAGAATTCTTAACTAAAGAAAAAAATATTAGTTGTCATTAATTCTGATGACTTCTAATAAGAAAAGATTTTTTCATAAATATATTTAATAATTTTTAACAGTTAAATATTAGGAAAAATCACCGATTTTGATGACTTCTCATAAGGAAAGATTTTATTATAAATATATTTAATTAATTTTAAACTCTTAAATATTAGGGAAAAAATAGTGAAAAGACGATTTTGTCTACAACAAAGACTTTTAATGAAGGATAAAAAGTCCAAACAACATTTTTAAGACCCTTCACACTTTTAATATATTATAAATTATAGATATAGATTATAGATACAAATATTGATAAAGATATAGATATAGATATAGATATAGATATAGATATAGATATAGATATAGATATAGATATAGATATAGATATAGATATAGATATAGATATAGATATAGATATAGATATAGATATAGATATAGATATAGATATAGATATAGATATAGATATAGATATAGATATAGATATAGATATAGATATAGATATAGATATAGATATACACATATGTGCATATGTGTACATATATGTTAGATTTTATATTTTAATATATATATTATCATTCAAAAAAAATCTGATCCTAATCTACCTACGCATTCTCATGAACGCCCCATTTTCAACCTCTCACGTCCCCCAACACATGCACACACGACCCAACATACATGCACACACAATACACTATATGCACACACACCACAAATACACTAGAAAAATATATAAGGCCAAACCCATCGATAGGACCTCAAACTTGTCTCGAAAATTTACTTAGACCCCTAAATTAAGGTTTGTACCTATCAAACCCCTAAACCCCCCGAATTTTATTTCAATTGGGCATTTTTTGCCTAATCAGCAACATGCATGGAGTGTGTGTAATACACTCGCCTGACGTGGCAAAAATAACCAATAAAATGATGACATGTGGCAAATGGGCCCAAATCTAACTATAAAAATGTGTTTTCAAATTTAAAAATAAAATTTATTTTCAATTCTTAATAATTCAAAAAAATTAAAAATAAAAAGGTAAATCCCCACCCACCCTCTCCCTCCCCCAACCTACCTCTCCCTTTCTTTTTCATTTGTCTCACTGCCATCTGCAAAGGTATTTCTTTTTTCATTTTTTTTAGTATTGTTTTCATTTTTTTTGGTTGATTTAATTGGTTTAATTTATTTCCATTCAACAAAATCAAGCAATGGTGCTGGTAGTGGGTCCACGTAGTCCTTTCCATGTTATTGAGTTTGTCCTTCAATGGCTTCTTTTAAATTTTTTTTAGCTGACTTTTGTTATGAATTTAGCAGACAAAGAAGATGCCAAGAAAGAAAAATTGAGAGGACACAAATTAATTCTATTGAGTATTGAATTTTTTGATATAATTTTTAATAAGTTTTGCTCGGCTGTGATCCTAAATGGAGATGGCAAACGCTTGTTAATTGTTACATTTCGATATTCAAAAATTATTTTTGGATTCTGATTTTGGAGAATAATTTTATCAATTATTTTTGTTGGGAAGACGATGATGACGGGAAGGGTGGGGGTTGGCGATGAACTTGGGGGTAGGGTGAGGATGACGATGAACAGGGGGTAGGGTGAGGATGACGATGATGACGGGAAGGGTGGAGGTGAGGACGACGATGAGGACAGGAAGGGATGGGGTAGGGCTGGCAACGGAACCGGAACTTTTCGTTCCGTTCCGATAGTGACATTTCCGATTGATTTCCGGTATCGGTAATGACACGATCCGGTTGGTTCCGATTTACCGGTACCCAATGGTACAAAATACGATATCGATCCGGACCTACAAAAAATTCTGGTATTTCCGGTTCCGGTTGACCGGTTTCCGGTCCGTAATGTTTAAATTTCAGCCTTTTTTTAACTTGGTTTGCAACGGCTCTTTTGGCCGTTGCATTTCAACTGTTATTACCCCCCCCCCCCCCCACACACCTTCCAATTACCCCCCACCACCCTTTAAATTTTTTACTATAAATATATTTCATTTCAATTATTTTTTTCACACAAATATTATCAATTTTCATACTCTCTCTTAATATTCTCTCAAATTATCTCTAAATATTTCTAGTTTTATTATATTAGTTGAACACTTGAATTTGAAGATTCATTTATTATATTAGTTGGAGTTGAAGATTTTTTGAAGATATTATAAGCTTCAATTATCATCTTTTAATTCCGACATTTGTTATACGTCTTCTTTTACGCAGGCATTCGGTATATTTGTTCCAACTTTAATCTCTTTTTATTTACGTTAATTATCTATATTTTTAATTTTTAGTATCTACATTTATTTACGAACATCAATTTGTATTTGTATTGCTTGTTTTAATATTTTATTTTGAATTATGGATTGTGAAAAAAATAGTAGTGGTAAAAAAACAATTTTTGGTAAGGTCTTTCGTAGAAATAAAAAAAAGTAAGGCTAGTACTAGTTCATTACCGCCTAGATTTAATGAAACTTCATCATCACAACCTAATGGTTTCGAAGTTGGTATCGGTATGGAATTAGATAATGAGACCCTGAATAGGTGTTATAATAATTTTGAGGAAGACTTACCAGAGGAAGATGATATAGAAGAACAAGAATTAGATGATACCCCTACCCCTACTAGTCCGATTACGGAATTACCGGAACACGGTAAAAAACTGCCCCTTTTACCAGAATTTACTAGGGCCAAAGGTATCAAACGTATTAAAAGGTCTTTAGTTTGGAAATTTATGGAGCATGATAGGGTAAAAAGTACTGCTACTTTCAATAAATGCAAGAATGTTTTTAAACATTTGACTGGGGGGAAAAATGGGGGACAGGTTGCTAACTTCGCATTTGATGAGATGTAATAAAGAATTTACTTGTCTAAAAAATAAGGCTAAGGCAAAAAAAGATGGTACAACATTTGTACACGAATCTGAAAGAGGTAAAATGGTTCAAACGCGTTTAGACATGTTTAACCCGGCTGAAGCAAGTTCATCCTTGACATATAGTGAAGATGTAGATAGAGAAGAACTAGCGAAAATGGTTGTTGTTATGGATTTTTCTTTTAGTTTTCCTTCGCATCCCGGTTTTATTCATTATATTCAACGAGTATATAATTCCTCTTTTAAAGTTTTTTCACGAAATATAATTAAAAATGATATTTTTAAATTTCAAGTTGAACATTGTCATTTTCTTCGTTGCTTATTTGATAAATTTGATGGTAGAATATATGTTACTTCTGATATGGGTACTAGTGTTGTCGGTAATGATTATTTTACTCTCACCGCTCATTGGATTGATCACGATTGGAACATGCAAAAAAGAATTATTGCTTATAAATATGTCGATGAGTCTAAAACCGGTATGTATATAGCTAGTACAATAGCGGAGAACATGAAATATTTTAGATTTATTGGCAAACCTATGACATGCACATTAGATAATGCTTCTAATAATTTGAAAGCTATTGACGAGTTAAAAACTAGATTATGTTTAATGTATCAAGATCATTTTCATGTTAGATGTTCTGCACATATTTTAAATTTGATAGTACATGATGGTATTCATTTGTTTGGAAATGGTTGTCTTAAAGTGCGAATTGCTTGTAGTTCTATGTTTAAAAATAAAAAAAAGATTGTAATAGATGATTTTAAACGTAAATGTGAACAATGTTGCCTTCCATATAGAAAAATTTCAAAAGAAATTCCTATTAGATGGAATTCTTTATTTCAAATGTTTGAAGTTGCTGTTATATATCGTAAACCTATATAATTAGTTTATAATTCTTATAATGAAGATGTTAATTTAATGCTAGATGAAGATGATTGGGTTGAAGTAGAAGAACTTTGTAAATTTTTGAAATTTTTTTATCAAGCTACGAACACAGTATCTGCTCAATATACTGCAACTATTTGTTCTGTTTTAGTAACTATTACTGCTATTTCTAAAGTACTTGTTGAATATAAAAAAATATGTTCTAACAAAGAGGCAATTGAAGCTATGATTGAAAAAATTTAAAAATATTATTTTCCTATTCCACAAATTCTTTTAACAACTAATTTATTAAACCCATTTTATAAAGAACATGGTACAGTGATGTTGGTTAGAAAATTATACAACAATTTAGAAATTGGACTTCATGAAAATCCATCAGTTGAAACTTGTTGTGCTAGCATAGTATCTACAGCTAGGAGTTTATATAACTTGTATCAAGTTATGGAACAAAATATTGGGCCGATTGAACCTCCTACTTCTAGACGTAGATATGATGATTTAGATGACGAGATGGGCGAAGAACTTGGTCTTCAATGTTGTAGGAGTAATGATTTTTATTCGTATCTTTCGCAGGACCGGGAAAATATTAGAGGTGAAACTGGAAAACAACAACTTTTATCGTGGTAAAAGACCCGGATCAGACAATTTCCAAAACTTTCAAGGATGGTTCGAGATTTATTATCAGCTCAAGCTTCTTCAGTTGCTTCGGAGCAAGCTTTCAGCGCAGGAAGATTTATAATAGGAGATCATCGGTATTCGTTAGCAAGGAATAGTTTGGAGATTTTGGTATTAGTTAAAGATTGGATCAATGCCGAACGAAGAAATTTTGGGCTCCCCAAATTACCGCCCCATATTGAAGACGAAATAAATGAAATTTTTGAGGAAAATAGTGATGATGGAATGGAAGCAATGGAGGAACAAGGAAATAGACCAATTCCGGAGGATTTATCCGTCGAAGAATTAGAAAAATTACGCCAAAAAAATTATAGACAATTTAGATATTAATAAGATTCTACAATAGAAATCTAATTCACATAGAACCCTTCCTAGAAGGTGGCTGCGTAGATTAGATTTACATTTAATATCTTTGTAATAAATGTACAACGTACGAAATTTGAATAAATATAACGGCTATTCGCCTAATTTTGTTTTAAATTTTCTCTTTTGTTTGTTGCAATTATGAAAAAAAATATTATATTAATTATTTAAGTTTATAAAGTTAGAAAAAATTTTAACTTCTTAAACTTACTAAAAATATTATATTAACATATATTTTTTAAGTTAAAGTTTAAAACCTTTTACAATAATTAAAACTTAAACTTATTATAAAAAAGTTAATAAATTATATAAACTATATAAGTTAAAAATATATATATATAACTTATATATTAATCCCATTAAGTTATAATTTAAATTAAAACTTAAAAAAAAAAAAAAAACTGGTACCAGCGGCGATATTCCGATAACGTTCCGGTATCGCTCCGGTCCGTTCCGGTTCCACACTGGTAGCTAGTGGACCGGTCCAAACAAGGGAAATTTTCCGGTATTCCGGTTCCGGTAACTCCGGTTCCGGCGATATAAAACGGTAATGAGGTTCCGGTACCATTCCGGATCCGGTCAAACGGGTCCGACGGTTCCGATTTCAGTCCGTTGACAGTCTTAGGTGGGGGTGAGGACGACGATGAAGGGGTGTGTGGGGGTTCTTTTCTTTTATTTTTTTAAAATTAAGAAATTATAATAAATAAAAATTATATTAATAAAATAATTTAAATATAATTTTTTAATTAAAAAAGTAAAATATTATTTTTTTTACTATTCACGCGCCCAAGGAGAGTGTCACTCTCCTTGCCAAATCAGCATTTTGTGCCTGATAGATACCAATTTTAACACTTGAGGTGCTTGATAGATACAAACTTTAGTTGAGAGGCCTAATTGAATTTTCAGGACAAGTTTGAGGTTCTATCGATGAGTTTGGTCAATATATAACAACACACGGGAGAGAAAAAAAAAGAGGACAAGGATAAAAGAGAAGAAAAAGAGGAAAAAGGAGAAAAAAGAGACAAGGACACGGAAAAGAAAGAAACAAGAAAAAAGGTAGAGGAAAGTAAGAGCAAAAAGAGAAACAAAATAAGAAAAGAGAGGAAAGAATACACACACGCACACAAACTGGAAAAAAAAAACAGGAAACTTAGAGATAAACAAGAAAGAAGGGAGAGAAACGAAAGGAAAAGAGTGAGGGTTTGAGGTCGGGTCTCCATTGGAGCTTTCGATGACAACGTTCTTGCTTCAATGCTTGGTTTAGTTTGTCATACAGGTATTTATCTCATTTTGTACTATTATTTCATAAGTTTTATCATGAATGAAATTGTTTAAATGAAAAAAAATATTATATATGTTGTATTTATTGAATTCGTCTTGTTTAATGTTTAATGGATTTACACAAACTGCGAGTTCAATAGTGATACAATTATGAAATTGCCGATTCTTGAAGAACAATGTCACTTTATTTTTGCTTGGAATTAACTCACTGTTTCACGTAAACTTAAGGTGATTTGATGTTCATGATGCTTGATTTTATTATTATTATTATTATTTTTTTTTTTTTTTTTATTATTATTATTATTATTTTGTTTAGTGAAATCTAAGCTTAAAGATCATGGGAAATAGTTAAAGCAGTATCTCATACAGAGCATGCATGTATAGGTTCTGTGGATAACATTTTTCATCATTTGCAAATGAGACTTTGAAATTTTTTTAGTACATTTTGCCGTGTTGGTCTTCACCATGTGATAATCTATTTAATTCTCTCTTAATTCGAGTTCATGGCTTTATTATTTATTGCTCAGTTTTAAACATTTTGCTTCGTCAAATTCCTCTCGCTATTTCGTGTTGAGTATTTGTTTGTTTGAATATTACATTTTTTTTTTCCTTTTAAGCTTATTTGAATTGTAGATACAAGTTAATTCTACCAGGGGCTCAAATTTGTTCAAGACCCAAATTTAATTAGTCTATTGTTTACTAGTGTGACGTAAAATGAGGTGGGTTGCGGATTTATTCAAGATCCATCGTGAGGGATGGGCATGGTATGGTATATACCGAACTGAAATTTTTGATACCGTGATTTTGATATTATGGTATTTGGTATGGTATATGGTACGAGTTTTCGATATTTACAAATGACATACCGAAATACCGAATACCATATCGAAATATATATATATATATATATATATATATATATATATATATAAAATATATATATCTATATATGTAAATGTATATTAAAAATTATATTACTTAGTATTAGTATTAAAATGTAGACATTAGAACTTTTGCTACTCTATTTGATTGTAATGTCTTTTTTGTGTAATTAACTAAAAAAAGGAGTTGTTTATACTTCTTTTTGAATATTTCTACATATGTAATGTGTATTTACGATACAACTGAGACGTGCTTTTGAAAAGGCGAAGTAATAATACTCAAGTATACGAGCATATATTGTCAAAGTTGAACAAACTATGGTCACCGATTACCATACCGCAAAATATCAAAACCGAACATCAAAATGCCGAACCATACCGAATTTATATGGTATGGTAATGGTATAATGCTTTTAAAAATCGAATATCAAAATTACCGTACCGAAGTTTCAAATATCGTACCATACCATACCATGCCCACCCGTACCCATCGTAATAAAGATAAACAAAAAAAGAGGAAAAATCAATCGTGAGAGGTAAGCAAGATAAGCCATAATTCGTAAAAGAATGAGTTAGGTTCTTAATCGTTAGAAAATTAAAAGTTTAATATATAAGTGTTAATTAATGATGAAGTCGGAAAACACTACTACTGATTATTCGTTATAATAAAATTAACATACTATTTTGAAGCCGATCTAATTGGGTTGGGTAGATTTTTAAACATGTTGAGTGCTTATTTAGACTTGGAAAAAGCGGAAACGATCCATAAACGCCTCAAAGGCACAAGAAATATATCAAAACTCGTGGTAAGACTGGAAAGTACTGTTACCGGTAAGCCAAACATTAATATAATAAGACAATTTTAAATAATTTTAAAAGCAAATAAAAAACGGGATATAAACAATTTTTAAGCATAAATGTTATATATCAAAGAGATTAATATAAGCTAGACTTAAGTCATTAAAGAGATCGTGCTAGAACCACGGGAATCGAGGGGTGTCTTGCACCTTTCCCTCAGTCAACAGAATTCCTTATCCGAATTTCTAGTTCACAGAACAAAAAATAAAGAGTCATTTTCTTTTGACTAGAGATTCAATAAGATGACTTGGAACAACATAACTCAATTTCAAATGGACGACTCTGTAAATAAAATAATCTATATTCAAAATTGTCACTTTAATCGAAAAACCTTCGACCCTCGGCAGAAAAGGGATGTGACAACATGCAGCTTCTGAACATAGGAGTTTTTGACTGGCCAACTCTCCAACAACACATTGGTCTAATCAGTGCTCTATAAAACTTATCCTTAAGTTTTGGTGATATCTTTTTATCATATAAGACTTCGAAGACAAGCCTTCACTTCATTAATGTTGTACCAATACGATAAGTGACATTACTGTCAATGTCACTACAATCCTGGATAATAGAACCAAGGTATTTGAAACTGCCGCTCATGGGGAAAGCCTATCTGTCCACCCGCACTTCCATGCCTTCCTCATGCGATCCCTCACTGAATGTGAACTACAAATATTCTGTTTTGAATCTCATTGAGTAATACTAAGGGAAAATCTCCTCTTTTGTTGAGTAATGATTGAACTCCACATCTTACTTGATGAAGATGAAGAAGTGTCCGCAAGCACACTTTCCCTTTTGTTAGATGAGAGTGATTGTTTGTTGTTTCCTTTTAGGTGGATCGAGTTTGTTGATATGGTCTTTTTTTTCTTTGTATCGTAGTATTTTGTTTTAATCAAGGATGACGCAAGTGGGTCTTTGATTTATAAAATAAAAAAATAAATTTGTAGACAAAACTCAATCTGAATATATAATGATATACATCTGGTATATAACAATATACAAAAATTATATATATATTTTTTATAAGAGTATTGTAAAATATCGATATACAGTATTATACACCAAATATACAATATTATACAAAATTATAAGAGCTATTTTTTGTTAATATACAATAATATTCTGTTTTATACATAATTTTACAAAAAAGAACTACGTCATCTTCCTTGAATCTAAGCACTAAACTCATTGAAAAACAACTCAAAAACTACACCAAATCACCTCAAATATAAATTTGATCTCCTCAATACATAATCTATCTTTTTCAACAATACCCACTTGAAACATAGATTATTTTCAAAAATTTATTTTCAAGTTTTGAAGCTTCAAGCTTCAACAATAGTTGAACATTACTTCTCTACTGAATTTGTGAAAAATAAAATGATAATACTTAAATTGTGTAGGAAAATGATAGAAATATAATACTACAGTCTCACACAAACAGAGACTTCATTTGATTTCCAAAGAAATGGAGGGGACCCATACCCATCTACTCCTCTTCTCCAGTTCCAGTGGTAGTGTCAATTCTAAAATTCATGCACTATTAAAGAGAATTGAATATCTATAAAGCTGATGAAGGAAGAAAATAAGAAGGATTGAGAGAAAGACGTAAAAAAAGTTGAAGATGAGTGTGTGTGAGAGAGACAACAAAATAAATGGACTAGGGATGAAAAGTAACTTTTTGATTTTATAAATATTGAGCCATTTTTGGTAGCATCTTAAAAGGTCAACTATATTTGTAAGTTTATTGTCCATTCAAGAACATATTAAAAATTTAGAAAACTGTCATGACCTGATTTCTCAGGTCATGATGGTGCCTACTATAATTCATCAGTAGGCAAGCCAATTCATAGGCCAGAACTACTAGTAACAGACTATCAAGAGAAATGAAGGAAGAATGTAGAATAAATGAAATAAAAGACTGATATACATAAGATTGTCCCAAAACCTAGTTGAATCAGTACAAGAGCTTATGGTGTAATAAGAATACAAAATGAAGTACTAAATGAATATACTGATACAATCCATCTTTGAATACAACATAGAAACTAGTTTAGTACATAAGAGGGAGAATAGAAATACTCAAAATGATAGGAGCTCACCCTATGTTTCCGAACCATGGCTGCTCTGCACAACTCACACATCAATGGCGAGAACTCGTACTATATTTTCCAGGTTGCATAAGTGTAGTATGAGTACCAAACATGTGGTACTCAGTAGGCAACTGCCGACTGAGCTTCAAAGATAATGCAAATATACATAATATGTAAGCAAAAATGTAAACTACACCTAAATATCCAACACTACATAATAAAGCTAATGAGATAATAAGGATAAACTGTCCTATTCATATCCAAGAAACTAACATAATAAGGCTAAGGAGGTATTAAGGATGAACTATCCCATTCTAGCCATACTCAGGAATCTCAATACTATATTGTATATCACTGGCAAATATACTAATAAAGGGCAAAAAGAGGATATACGATAGTATATAAGGTCAAGGAATAAATATAATAAATGAAGGAAGAAAGGGATATACGATAATACCATAGCTACACATAGATAGATACATACACACACATATATATACACAAAAGGTCAACTCAAGGTACAACCTAAGCCATCGGACTAGCATCTCCCAGCCTCCCAATCTTAGTAGGAACTAGTGGTAAAATAATCAGGGTCTCTAATCCATATGTCTACACATGAGATAATTATCATAAATAAGAAACAATAAAGAAAAGAATCAGAATATCAGGGTCTAAATCCATAATGCCTAGCCATGGGATAATCATGTGTAATAATATAACCATAAGATGAAATAATCGAAAGCCTACCTCAAATCTCAATACTAGTCCAATAATAAACATGTCATGTACTAACCATAATAATAACAATAACAATATACACAACCGTCTAGTCCAGATAAATAATACCTAATTGGGCCTTTCATAAGCCCCCGCTGCCCGGAAGGTTCAATCAACACTCAGCAAACAACAATCAGAGCCCACACCTACGCAACCCCCCATAAGGCTAATAGATAAATGCACAAATAGTATACACCACAAGCCATACTCATCACCTATACCTATGCAACCTTCATAAGGCTAATAGATATAGGTGCATACTGGTGACAGACAACGCGCATGCAAGGATGAATACAAATAGAATCCATAATACCATAACCGAATTTGAGTATCATAATGCAACCCAATGTATAACCTTACATCATTAATATCATCATCAATCGCCAGACTTGAACCGAAACTCATAATATTAATATCATCATCATTCGTCGAACTTTAACCGAAACTTATATCATCAACATCATCATCAAATATACTACCAGTAATACATATATGAATATGTATAAATGCACAGCTAGAATCATAGCTAGTGAGTGTAAGTCCAAAAATCCATTGCTAGGGGTAAACTACGGGACTAAATCATTGTAAAAGTATGAAAGGATCAGAATCTCTCTCGATCGAGGTAAATAGTAATAGCAAAATCATGAACCAAAATCTATCTCGATCAAATCTCTAGAATATTATTTTTAGGTTCAAAGGCTCATAAGTTATTCATTAAGATGGTTCGATTTTCATTATAAAGAAAATCATTTTAAAAGTGAAAAGTGGAAATAAAGTTTTAAAAGTGAAAATTAGGATTAAATCTTTTTTTAGGAAAAGAGTAATAAAAATATATTTTAATTGAAATCGCAACATTTACCGTCTAAGTTATCATGATTGTACCAAATCTATGCATGCCATCACTAGTATTCAAACAATGCGATTATAATCATTAATATGTCTATAAACTACCATAATTTCCTTTACAAAGATAGAATATTTTTCGAAACCCAACCAATATCATAATCACGGCCTTGGGTTCAATATTATATTTGGCATAACCATAGCATCATAATCATAGCCTTAGGCACAATATTATATTTGGCATAACCATAGCATCATAATCACAGCTTTATGCCTAATATTATATCCGAAATAATCATAACATCATAGTTCAGGAAAAAACCACTACAATCCTCCAAGTCTTATAGCAACCTTACTCCAGAGGTTCGTTAGTCTCAACTATGTCTAATAGGTTGCCAAACAAATATAAATCTTGACCTAAGGTGAGCCAGAGGGACCAACTTCTGATCTTCAAAATCCATTTTGGATGAGCTTCTACTCCGAGCTAGGCTAAGATATCTAAATTCACTTCTAGATATTAAATAAGCCATAATTAGCCCTAAGGTAGCAATTCATTCCTAAAAATGAGCAACTAAGTCAATTTCACCTAAATTACGGTTCTAAGATTACAGTCCAGATAAGACTAATCATACAAATCATGCTTTCAAAACCTAAATCACATTCCATATCTAGCACAATATCATAATCAGACTACGAATTAGCTCAATCTATGAAGAAGGTAATAGAATCATAGAAGTATGGTAATATTTCATCCTAAGATTCAATTACCATTCTAGCCCCCAAAACTCATAATTTATGCTAAGTCACATTGTTCTACCCATAATCACATTCTAACATCCATATCTAACATGCAACATATATAAAACACCATCTCAAGAAGAAGAATAGACAAAAGCCTACCTCGATGCTGAATCAAAACCCTTAAATCATCCATAAATCGTGCGTCTTCACTCACAATTTTAAAATGTTGTCACACTATCAAAATAGTAATCTACATGTATCTAGGAGTAAAACGGGACTCATATTGCTATATTCAAGACAGATCTAAAAACAAACCTAAAAAATGAGTTAAAAAATAAAAAGAGTAAAATCATAATTTTATTTCAAAAATATTTTTCCCATACTCGTAGGAGTCTACAGCTGAAAACCCAAGCAAAATGAGATAAAAACAAGGTTCAAATCAAAGAAACCATTTTTCAAGCTTTATCGACAACCCCAAAACTCATTTGAAATCGAGATTTTGAAGTTGTATTGAAGATTTAACTAAGGGGAAATGATAATTAAAAGATTAGAAAACTTGCCCATGGAAGAAATCTTGAAAACTCCTTTGGAATCACTCAAATCCGAGCTCCCAAGCCCTAAAAATAGTGAAAATCAGGTTTTGATTCTCAACTTGGGTGAAAATCACAAAAAATAAAATAAAAGTTCTTGAGAAATGGGAAAATAGATTTCCAAATTGATAAACAAATATTATACGATAAAATGCATAGAAAATCATCAAAATTGGAGCTTTCTAGCTCCCAAAATGTTAAAAATATGAATATGGAGTCTTATACTCGGCGATGGTCGCTTAAGCGACACTTTGATCGCTTAAGCAACCCGATCAAAGGGAAAAAATATCGCTTAAGAAAATATCTCTTAAGCGACTAGGTCAAATGATAAAAGGTTTGCTTTCGCAAACACACCAGCACTAGTAAAGTCAAAAACTTATTTTTGACCCCCGAAACTCATTCAGAACCCTATGAACATAATCCAACGATGATTCATCTGAGATTGTTTAGACTAAATATGGACCCCACACATATAGTTCCATTTTCATAAAACCTGCTCAATAGCCTAAAACAAGTCTGAGAGCCTCAAGACCTGAACCAAGGGTCCCCTATCCTAAGATTAATGTTTCATGGAGGATGGAGTTGCCGGAATTCTCATCTGAGGTCATTTACTAAGAGTTTTGTTCTGAGACTAAATCCTAAACAATGAAAGTTCCAAAATAGGAAAATGAGCCTAAAATCAAGACGGACTTTTCGATCATCAAATCGACAGTTCCGGTAAGTCATAAATGACCTGTAGCTACTATGGAAAGGCTCGAAATCAAAATGCATACAAATCGAGAAAATGACCTAGAGAGTCATTACAAAAACCAATCTCAAATCAAAAGTAAATTTATCTACTGATTCATAGATTTAGTGTAGATATCTTTAATAAAGCAAGAGTCGACTTGCGGCATACAAAAATCGAACCTATAACTACAACATTTGAAGTCTCAGCCTCGGGTCTAGCAGGTACTACATACAACTGACCACGCCCGCCACCTGGATGGGCACCTGACTGACCTCCTATCCTGCCTGCCTGAGTACCACCTCGAGCACCCTGGTAACCACCCCTACGACCTTGCAAACCATCTCTACCTAAAGGATGAACTTCCCTAATAGGAGTAGTTTTCGGGGCTGAAACAACCATCGCCCTACGACTAGGGCACTCTCTAGAGAAATTACCAAGAAGTCTGCAAGTAAAACAAAAATCACGAGCGGAACCAAAACTCACAGATCCGGTTGATCTGGTATAGCTTCCACGTCTAACATGTCCTACAAATGAACCCCTCAAGGACTAATCACAACCCTTACTAGGGAGACCACTAGTACTGAACTGACCCCCGTCAGTAGTCTGAAGAGTTGGTTGAACTAGTCGACTATTCTGACTCTGAGGCTGAAAAGTTGTACGTGGAGGATGTCCAGCATAAGAAATACCACCCCTAAATCAGGACTACTACATCTCCCACCAAATCTACCTTGAAACTTAGGCCTCTTATCACGGACCTTATGCTGCATATCCTCCATCATTCTAGCATAATCAGAAACCTCAGCAAAAGTCCTAATCGCAGCAACCCAACTCTGAGTAGCCATCCGAATAGGAAGTATCAATCCTCTCACAAAGCAGTGAAATCTTTCATACTCTATATCTAAGATAGAAGTCGCATACCTAGCCAACTCATGGAAATGAGCCTTACACTCAGCGACTGTCATACAACCCTGCTCCAATCTAGAGAACTGATCTCTCAAGCAATCTTTGAGGCTACGCTACATATACTTCTCCAAGAACATCTTGGAGAACTGAGCCTAAGAGAGGGAAAATCCAAATGGCCTAGAACTCACAAAACCTTCCACCAGTGCCGAGCAAACAAGTCCAACTATAATATTGTGTAATCCAGACCACGAATTTCAACAAGGCCTAACACAAGAAGCCTATCCTTACAAGCAGTCGGAAATTCAAATGTATCCTCTCCAGGAGCATCAGAAAACCTAGGTGGAGCCAACCACAAGAATCTACCCAGCCTTCTGCTTCTCAGCAGACATAGCAGGTTGGGTCACAACTGGCTGAACGACTGTCAGCTGAACAACTACCAAAACAGGAGGAACCTCAACTCCAAGAGTTACAGCTGTAACTATAGGCTGCACTTCTGTCCCAGATGTTTTGTTGAAATTTTGAATTTTAGAGAAGAGTTTCCACTTAATTTATCTGAAAAGTAATTAAGAAAACCTTTATTAGATACTTTAAATGATAAAAAAATAGAAAAATCATTTAGAATTTAAAAATTCTGAGTAAGAGGTTTCTATTAACGTTTTAGAAAGTTTTTAAGTCACCTAAAATGTCCGCTAACTTGTGGTTATCCGGACGTTTTGAAAACATCTTTTGACTAACTTCGAAAAAGACTGATAGTTGAAAAAGTGATTGATTTTAGAAAAAAGACTTGTATAAAATAGATTTGGACAACTTAGTAAGGATTTAACCAAGTCTAAGAAAATAAAAAGCAAATAAACACATAAAGGGGAAAAAGGAGGAGAAGAAATAAACGATTTGGGCGATTAAGCCCAAATCTATCACCCTGTCCTAATCTAATTGGGCTTTCGGTCCATAACCTGTCCTAAACTATTTTTAGGCCCGTTGGCCCAAAATCTGCTCCACCTGTATTAAATTTACAACTTTGGCTTTAAGGCCCAAATGAATAAATGATGAAATAAAGGAAAAAGACAACAAATAAATAAATACATGAGACAACAATAAATAAATAAATAAATAAATAAATAAATGAGACTTTCAAGTCTCTTAGCCACTTCAAATATGGGGTTTTAACCCCTTCTTCTTCTTCTTTCATCACCTTGCATCTATATGCCATGCAATTGTCTTTTAAGGGGGGCTTCGAAATCGACTCGGGAATGATGGGCCTCAACGGCCTACATCGTTAATGCAAAATGGAAAGAGTCCATTTAGGACCCAAATGTATTCACATGCAAAGAAAAGAAAAATGAATTAGTATATGTGTAAAATTTCAGGGATTAACAAGTTATATGATTCCTACTACTTTCAAACATACTCACGCACAAGAAAATGCGAAAATGGTTCCTAGCAAGTAAAGCAAACAATTTATCTTTTAAATACCATGAAAGGTCCCGAAAAGCATGCTAAAGAGAGATTACGTAAAGCAATCGTAAAGGGGTGGATCAATCGGCAAGAGAAAACTACAAGGAAAAAAGGATGAAATTGTTTAGGTAAACAAACTATTTGTTCTAAAAGAAATCATTCTCCTGAAGCATAACCATGCTAAAATGGGCAACAAACTATACTTTACGACACCAATAACAAGGACAAAACATAATTTTATATAAGATAGTATAATATGCAAAATAAACTAACATGCTAACCACAAGATAATACTAAAAACTAACTATCCAAAACCATAGACATCACTCAACTCCACGAACAAGAAAACTACAAACATAAATAAAGAATGCTCCTTACTTCAATTTAAAAATATATTCACTATATTACAACATGAAACAACAACCCCCTCCCCCCCAAAAAAAGAAACAAAAATTTTCTTCAGAACCAAATCAAAATCATACAAAAGAAAGAGTTTCAAAAATATTTTCACACTCTCAAAGCTGCTTTACTTCAACTTACAAAGATAAAATGAAACAAAAATATTCACCAGATTAAAAACAAAAAAAAACAAGAAAAACATAAACTTTCTTCAAAACTAAGTCAAAATCCTACAAAAGAAGAAGTTTCAAGAATATTTTCACCCTCTCAAAGCTGCTTTACTTCAACTTGCAAAAATAAAACGAAATAAAAATATTCACCAGATTACAAACATGAAACAACAACAATCCCCCACCCCCACCCCACCAAAAAAGAAATAAAAATAAAAATTTTCTTCAGAACTAAGTCAAAATCATACAAAAGAAAGTGTTTCAAGAATATTTTCACCCTCTCAAAGCTGCTTTACTTCAACTAGCAAAAATAAAATGAAATAAAAATATTCACCAAATTACAACATGAAACAACAACCCCCCCCCCCCCCCCAAAAAAGAAAAATAAAAACTTTCTTCAAAACCAAATCAAAATCATATACAATATGAAATTTTAGAATATTTTTCAGCACCTAAATTCGACTCCAAAATAAAATAAAAAATAAAAAATTCCAAACCACAAACTACACTTTATTAGAAGGAGACATATTAACTTTTTGGTAGTCGAAGATAGAGTCAGGTTCCGAAGGAAGCGTGTATGCGTCGCACAATGTCAAACATATTTAAATTATACGCATAATACTATTAAAAAATGATACAAACAAAGGGCTAATCAGGCAAAGCCAACACCGAAATGGCAAACATATCTTCAGAAAACAACGACAACAAAGAAAAAAATCAATAACAATGAACTTTATCTAAAAATCCTATGCCTTTCAAGGCTTCTACACCTACTCCTAGCATTCAAGGCTATCAAATACTACAATGACTATAAAACGACTAGATGAAGAAACAAACAAAATCAGAACTAAAAGGAAAGAAACAAAATCAGAACTAAAAGGAAAGAAAGATTACCTATTTCGGAGCAGCAAAATGGGACTCGGGCTTTCATTGGGATCGCAACCACCCAAAAAAGACGTCGTCGTTAACACAAAACTCCATCTAGCCGTTATCTTCATAGATTTTTTTTTTACTAAAATAGAGACTGGTTTTCTCAAAAGATCTTTTCAATCCTTCAAGGCTTCGGAAATTTAGCTCCCAAATGAGCCTTTTATATAGAGAAATGAGGACTGAATTCTTATTTTCGGGTGATGTGGGACAAGCTTTTTAAGGGTAATTTTGGGATTCTTAAAGGAGAAAAATTCAAAATTCGAATCTGGATGAGCTGTAGTAGAATATACGAAAATCGTACAAGATTTGAATTTCAAATAGCCGAGTTGTTGTTCACGTGACGGGTTGGATCCGGGTCAAAATTGGATTCACGGGTTGGGTAGGCGTTGTTGTTTGCTATTCGGGTTACATTTTATTGTCGTGGTTTTGCTGTTATTGAAGGTTGTTAAAGGTTATGGGTTTTGGCAATGTTGAAATCGTTGTTGTTTTTATGTGGTTATACGCGTATGTACGTTGGTCAGTTAAGAGGGAAATGGTGATGGAACTGCGTCGGGTCAGTGTGTTTGGAGTGGGCTAGTTTGGGTTTTATTTTGGGCTTGGTCCAATTTAAAGGGGGTTGCTGATTGGATTAATAATTAGGGTTATTAAATAACCTCAATTAGATTTAATTGGGGTTAAATTAACTCTAATTAGATTTAATTGGGTTAAAATAACCTTAATTAAATTAGAAATTTGGTAATTTAGGAATTATTTAGAAAAACTAATCGCAATTAGACTAAAGGTTATAGCAAAAATAATTTCTATTAAAATTTAGCCTATTCTATTTAAATTTTGACCAAACTAAAAGTTAATTGGTCAATTGCATTGCAATTGTTGTCAATTTTATTTCAATTATGATCAAATCTAATAGAATGGTTAAATTGAATTTAATTTCGATTCGAATTAATTCTTCCTTTAATCCCGGGCTTCTAGATTTAATAAAATCAAATAAGTATTTCTCCAAATAAATTATTTTTAAGAACAAATTACATTTAAATCAATATTTTAATCATCATATTTATTTTCAAGATAATCCTTAATTAAAATTCGATATTCCATAGAATAAATATTTAAGTAACAACATTATATAATTTCACAAAATTAAATACGATAATATATAATCTTTACTTAAAATGGCAAAAATTGCCCAGATAAATATTTTGAAAACCCCCTTTTTATTCGAATAAAATAAATGTTGTAATTTTATTTAAAATTGAAGAAACCCATGATTAAATTTAGTCTTGGAGGGAAACTATTAGGTGTCAAAAACTGTCCCCTCCCTTTGGGTAGGGTGGATGCAAGTAACCCTGGGCAAAGGGAGGTTGATGTTCCTAATTTTTGTCCGATCATAAATTTGAATCTTGAAAGAGGTTGGCTTTCACACGAGTTTGATAGAGTTATGGACAGACCCCGGTATCGGGTTTCCTACATATCTCAGGTTTCATGATAATTCAGGCCACTTGTAGTTCATAAAGCTTGATCTAAAGCATGATTTTAAAAAATTCACAAGCTATCTCGATTTTTAAATTTTTGATGAAATTGAAAAGCTGGAGACTAAGGGGATTTGGGGGGAGGTTGGAATGCAGTCAATTTTTCTACATAGAGCCCAGCCTACATATCTCCGAGACTCAGAGAATCAGACTGCTTGTAGTTCAACTCAATCGGTAGAAAAGATAGTCTTTTATTTCAAACGATCTTTGGCTCAGGATGAGTAACAAGTTGTTTGAGTTATGAAAAGAGGCTTGTAACCTCTTAACCATGAATGTGGATCTCTTTACATCCATAGGTAAGAACTTACCTGGACATAATTTCCAAAACTCTAGATGCCCTATCACTCGAATTTGAAAGAAAAAGAAGTTTACACTCGGTATGAGTTTAGAAATATCCTGAAGGTGAAGCTGAAACCAGAATATCTCAAAATTCCCACATGCCTTCTAACAGGGGTGTGGTTGGATGGTGGTGGTTATCATCCTTTAGCTCGCATCCAAAGAGTTTGACGTCCCTTTTTAGACTGTGTCCCATTTTGCTGCTAAGCAAGAGTTCCACGTTGTGTTGCGTCCTATATGGAGTCCTCCGCACCTGTGATTTTACTTTGAGATTTTTATCCTCTTGAATGCTCTCGATAATATTTCATATAAAGTGTTAGTGTTAAACATAATTCACGAAAGAGGTATATATTTTTTACCATATCTCCACGTGAGTTGTGTCCTGGAAAGAGAAGTCATCCTTCCATGTACCTGTTATGAAGGAAATAACTTGCAATAACAGATACAACAACCCTTTTGGTTGTTGCATAATTAGACCATTTGTCAGGTGAATATGTCTTTAAAGTGAGGTGGCCCCCTTGAAAACTGAAGACACTTTATGCAGAACGGTCCCTGCAATCGTGTAATTTTGTGCTGGTGCGGCAACCCTTTTGAGTCACCTATAATGCTTGTGGAATGATAACCTCTCCGGTTATTGCCAATAATTCTTTGTATATGATCTCGGGTAGGTCTTGCTCATCTTTTGTATCGATACGGTTTATAGATTTCCTTTTGAATTGTCAACCTTTGGATAATCTCGTGTATTATTTGATGTTGGATACGAGGCAACTTATAGATATTCTTTGAATTGCTAGCCTTTAGGTAATCTTGCACATCATCCAATCTTGGATAAGAGATGGCTTACAAATACCCCTTTAACCGATAATTCTCAGGTATTCCTGCACATCATCCGACCTTGGATACAATATGACTTATAGATATGTCTCAAATTTCTAGTCTTTGGGTAATTTTCCACATAATCGATCTTGGATATGATGTGGCTTATAGAGAACCCTTGGATTTATCAATTTGACAATCTCGCATATTCTCCGATAAGAATTTATTTGCGACTTACAGACAACCTTCAAACTATTAATTTTTGGGGTAACCTTACACACTTTCGGTTAGGATGTTGTTGTGGCTTACGAATGACCTATGGGCTATCAACTCATAGGTAATCTTGCATACTATAAAAATAATATAACTTATAGATGACCCTCAGATTATCAATTTCTAGGAAGTATCATATGTCGTTCTATTTTAGATAGTGACTTAAAGACGTCCCTTTGAATCACATGCTTTTGATGCATTTAGATGATGTTTCATAAAATGATGAGATATCCTTGATGCCAGCATTTGTGTCTCACGTGTCAAAAGATATTAAATGCTGATGATATCCTCGACGCCAATGTTTGTGTCTCGCGTGTCAACAAATATTGAATGCTGATGATATCCTCAACTCTAGCATTTATGTCCTGCGTGTCAACAGATATTGAATGCTGATGATATCCTTGATGCTAGAATTTGTGTCTCGCGTGTCAACAGATATTGAATGCAGATGATATCCTCGACGTCGGTATTTATGTCTCGCATGTCAACAGATATTAAATGCTAATGATATCCTCGACGCTAGTGTTTGTGTCTTGCATGTCAACAAATATTGAATGCTAATGATATCCTCGACGCCAACGTTTGTGCCTTGCGTGTCAATAGATATTGAATACTGATGATATCCTCAATGCCAGCATTTGTGTCTTGTGTGTCAACAGATATTGAATGCTGATGTTATCCTCGATGCCAACATTTGTGTTTTGCATGTCAGCAGATATTGAATGCTGATGATATCATCAATGCCAGCGTTTTTGTCTTGCGTGTCAACAAATATTGAATGCTGATGATATCCTCGACACCAATATTTGTGTCTTACGTGTTAACAAATATTTAATGTTGATAATATCCTCGATGCTAGCGTTTATGTCTTGCGTATCGATAGATATTGAATGCTGATGATATCCTCGATGCCAATGTTTATATCTCATATTTCAACAGATATTGAATGCTGATGATATCCTCGACGTCCGCGTTTATGTCTCACGTGCCAACAGATATTGAATGCTAATGATATCCTCGACACCAGCGTTTGTGTCTCACGTGTCAACAAATATTAAATGCTGATAATCCTTTGTGTAATGGCCCTCTTGGCAATAAAAATGATTTCACCTATGTCTGTTTGTCTACATTTTTGCTTTCTACATGTACCTGTACTCAATGTAGACAATTAGTAGACACAATGCCGCTCTCACTGGCCACCACAGTCAAATTTGTAGAAGTTTAAATGACATATACTCGGCATCATAATTTGAATGGTTTAATCCGCTGTTCATCTTTTTTTCAAAGAAGTATTTAAATAGAAGACCCACCAGATATAAATGAATGGGTAAAATCCCCTTTTTAGGGTCACTCAAATACCGCTCTTTTCGCTTAATGAATTTTGAGTAAGAATTTTCACTCTTATTTCTATTGAGTGATCCTTTTGATTGTTGTATTCTGTGCTGACTCCTTTGAATATACCTGTGCTCAAAGTAAATATTTAATAGACACAAAGTCACTTATGCTAGCGACTATTTTTTATAAAGAATTCTAAATACAATATTAATAAAGAAAACAAGGCGCCTTTGTTTGTCCTTCATAGACAATTTAAAACAACCTCGATAAATGGGTATTAAACCCTTATTTGGGGATACCCAAAAATACCGTTCTTGAGCATTATATGCTTTGGTGTGGCTCGCAACCCGTCTGGGGATTTATTTTTTGAAAAAGATTTTCATTTTTGTGTCCTGGTCCCTGCATCCACATAAAAATGATTAGTTTTTTGAGTGAAACTACTCTGTGTTGACCTTCTTCGATCCTTGGTTTGCTCCTCACCATCTTTCGGATACTCCGTCATGTTGGAAATTCCACCTTGACTCCCTATTTCAATAGATGCCTAGACAATTACTAAGTAAAAAGATTTGCATGGATTTTTGAAAGTAATCTTAATTTTTCTAAAACCTGGTTTCAAAACATCTGTAAAAGATTTA
This sequence comes from Capsicum pubescens, assembly GCA_030864215.1. Lineage (NCBI taxonomy): Eukaryota > Viridiplantae > Streptophyta > Magnoliopsida > Solanales > Solanaceae > Capsicum > Capsicum pubescens. The sequence continues at coordinate 104,937,692 of CM061538.1, forward strand.
GGAAATCTCTGCCAGTCATGTCATGTACTAGCCCAACAAATGTCTTTCTCTTGGTTTTGACTATATCCGATGGAGGATTTCAAAAACTCATCATCATTGTTGGAGGATTCTTCAAACATTTCTGTCATAGCCGGAGATTGAGTCTACCTAGACTTTGTCGCAACTGGTGACTTCAAAAGTTTGACTTTGACCTCTGGTGCTGGGGAATTTGAAATATATTCCAATGTTTGGTGAAAATTTTGAGGCCTTCCTCAAAATTTTCTGCCCTAGTTTAAAGTTGTTTGAGATTATCTCAGCTCGAGAGGATCCGAAGTCTTTGTATGTCTCTGTTCTCTTTGTTGGATGATGATCTTTCTCTTGTGAATTTTTTAGATTCCTTCTCAAAAATTCTGCCCCAGTTTCCAATTCCTAGGGTTTTATAACCGAGCCGTTGGGGTGCCTACGTATCCCGTTGAAGAAGAAATCAGGTCAAAAGTAGTTCAGGAGTATGCTAAGGATATATGGAAAAATATAATGGGTTGACCGAAGCCGACATAGGCCACCTTCGTATCCCTTTCTTGAAAATTCAGGTCAAACGTAGTTCGTACATGAAAAAAAAGGATAAATTATTCCAAGGGGTTGACCAAAGCCGACATAAGCCGCTTATGTATCCCTTTCTTGAGAATTCAAGTCAAACGTAGTTCGTACATGAAAGGAAAGGATAAATTGTCCCAAGGGATTGACAAAAGACAACATAGGCCACCTATATATCCCTTTCTTGGGAATTCAGGTCAAATATAGTTCATACTTGAAAAGAAGGGATAAATTCTCCTAAGGGGTTGACCGAAGCTGACATAGGCCACCTACATATCCCTTTATTGGGAATTCAGGTCAAACGTAGTTCGTACATGAAAAAAAGGGATAAATTCTCCTAAGGGGCTGACCGAAGCCGACATAGGCTGCCTACGTATCCCTTTCTTGGGAATTCAGGTCAAACGTAATTCATATATAAAAAGAATTTTCAGGGTTAAATGGTCCTGAATACTATTATCCATCTTACTAGGATAGAAATAAGCACTTCTACGGATGACATGTCATTTTCACTGCCTTTGTCTTGATAGAACGAAGGATCAATTGTCCGATTCCCTTAGTCATTGCCCTCCTAGTTAACCACCTTTATTTCTTCTAGATTAGGCTTCTTTGATTCTCGAACTTTTTGACTCTTCTGTTGACTGTTCTAAGGCTATTGTCTCTCATTCGTCATTATCTTTCTTCTTGACATGACATGACAATGGTAGGTTTTAAGTTATTATTATACGGTGGGCGATGAGTCATGAGTGGAGTGGAGGTCTAATTCAACAATGTTTTCTCTAATTAATCTTCCATGATCCCGGTTGTCTTGGAGAGTTCTTCCCTCACATTTTTCCTTATTCCATCCACGAGACCATCACTTATAGGTTTTGAAAATGATTGTTAGTCTAGTCATTTTTCTTTTCCTAACAACGCTATAGTCAAGAGAGGGATCTTTTATTCACTTTGATCTAGTGAAGCAGGATCATTTTGTGCCAACAAAGAGTAGTTTCTATTACCTGCAAAGTAAAAACAACTCAAACACTGACATGTTAGATTCCGTTAGTAATAAGCAAAGAAAAATGATAAGGTAGGAAGTAAACACATAGAGTTATGAAATAACCCCAATTAGATTTAATTGAGTTAAAATAAGCCTAATTAAATTAGAAATTTGGTAATTTAGGAATTATTTAGAAAAAATAATTTCAATTAAGATTTAGCCTATTCTATTTAAATTTTGACCAAACTAAAAGTTATTTGGTCAATTGCATTGCAATTGTTGTCAATTTAGTTTCAATTATGATCAAATCTAATAGAATGGTTAAATTGAATTGAAATTCGATTTGAATTAATTCTTCCTTTAATCCCGGGATTCTTGATTTAATAAAATCAAACAAGTATTTCTTCAAATAAATTATTTTTAAGAACAAATTACATTTAAATCAATATTTTAATCATCATATTTATTTTCAAGATAATCCTTAATTAAAGTCCGATATTCCATAGAATAAATATTTAAGTAACAACATTATATAATTTTTCATAATTAACTACGATAATATATAATCTTTACTTAAAATGGTAAAAATTGCCCAGATAAATGTTTTGAAAAGCCCCTTTTTATTTGGATAAAATAAATATTGTATTTTTATTTAAAATTGAAGAAACTCATGATTAAATTTAGTCGTGGAGGGCAAAAATTAGGTGTCAACACCAGAAATCTGCGAACCATCAAATATACCCTACCGCTGAACTAAAGCATCTTTAAGAAAAGAAAAGGGGATGAACCCTGGTGGATCCTGGGTTGGTTCCTAGCCCACCACTGGCTGAGGTGGAGGAGTCTCTGGCTTCGGTGCAGGAATAGGGTTCGGTAGAGGTCTACCCTGATCCCTAACTGGATACACATCACGAGTCTGGGACTCGGGACCCTCCTCACATATAAGCATAGCACGAGTCCTGGGCATCTGCGAAAGAGTAAAGCCAAGAGAATATCCAACAAACCAACTCAAACTCTTAACACGATATGAATGAAAGAAGTAAGGTACTCCTAAAATGTCTTATAGCCTCCCGAAGATAGGAAACGAACGTCAACGTTTCGATCTGCAGGACTCTATTAGACACTTGCTCTTATACGAATAATATCTGTGAAACCTAGGCTCTGATACCAATTTGTCACGACTCGATTTCCGAGTCATTAAGGCACCTACCATAACCCACCAGTAGGTAAGCCAACGCCGCAACCCGGAGCTAATACAATGAGTTACCTTGGTAGGAATGTCTAACATGGACCCTAAATTGGAACACAATATAACAAATACATTCAACAAAGAAACAACTAACATTCCAATACCAAACCCATGACCTGATAGTATTAGTACAAGAGCATCTCTACATTTGATAATAACAATTACAACTCAACATCTAATAGTCTTAAATAGTCTTATACATTTATCTCGGATACAAAAGACAAAATAAGGATAGAAGGGAAAAAGGGCAACTCAAACTCCAAGAGCTCACCCTATCTCCTGATCACCAACACTGTATGACCTCAATTTAACAGTGGTAACTAGAACGAAGGTCTGCTCCAAAAAGGTACAGAAGTGTAGTATGATTACCAAAACACGGGTATTCAGTTAGCATCATCAGCCGACTGAGCTAAAATATGATATAAGGACGATATAGAGTAAGACAATAACTTAAAGTTAAGGTACAAAATCAAACTTGAATCTTCTCTGATATCACTGTATAAGATAACTAATCAACCAGAACAATAGTAAGACATTCCATATCCACATATACCATAACTTTCATACAACATAAATAATTATTTTGGAAGCGTAACACCACATATATACAATAACAATCATTTAATTACCACAATCTACATAACTACCACTATTAGAGTAGAAAGCAAAAGAACTTACCACGACGGCCCATACTGCCGAGAAGTACACTCAAGGAAAAAAACAAAGAATTCGCCATGACGTCCCATACCACCGGGGTTACACCAAAAGATCAATCCATCGACATATCAAGGCAAAATTACATAATCAACTCACCAAAGCCGCGGGTAGTACATCTCCGTCATGGCCTCTTACCGAGGTCTACAATCATCATCAATACCTTAATTTGACACAACAAAGACGATATCACCACAACATGGTTATATAGTTATTTAATCTCTAATTCATTAATAAACTTCATGTCTAGCCTATACTATATAGTCTTCATTTTCATGAGCCACTAGTTTACAAGTGTAATAGTTTAATAGTCATCATATATGGAAAAGCTACAAGTTTCCAACCCTATTATTTACTCACCTATCACAAAACTACCTTCAATTTAGCTTGTTAACTATGTAAGTCATCAATTAAGCCACCAGGGAATTACATACTAGATGTTAACTTAACCACTCATCATACAATACTAGGTCTATTATCATTGAGCATGTCATAACCTTAAGGACTAGTTTCCATAGTTTAGCTAGGTAAGGTCCACCAACTAGTTCATTAGGTTTCTAGCCCACAAGTCATTGTCATTTATTAGAGACAACTAGTTATCACATAAGCCACTTTACTAGGCGAAATTCCATAACATAACCATTTATCCAAGTCAAGTAGATTTACTAGGTGAGCCCTTGGTTCTACGCAAGATTACATATATCAATTAGCCTTAACCCAATACTCGGCAAAATCTACTTCTAGTTACTAATTAGAGTTAAAAAGGGTCACACCACTTATCTAGTAATTAATGACATAGAATGGAGAACAATTTACCAAGGAAAACATCATGTCCCAACTACACAAATGGGTTTAGCCACACACGACATAACCTCACATACAACAATGCATTCATATATATACATACCACATATAATATTATCATATCATAATTATCTCTTTTGGATTCACCGGGCATCATCATAACATCAATATATCCTCCGTATTCACCGGGAATAATCATAACATCAATATATTCTTCGGATTCACCAGGCATCATCATAACATCAATATATCCTTTGAATTCACCGGGAATAATCATAACATCAATATATCGTTCAGATTTACCAGTTTAATCCTATAGTCAAGCATCACATTTTATAAGTTTAATAGCCTACGAGGATCAACTAATCCCAAGTATCAGCATTCAACCATTTACCACCTAAGACCCCACCCAATCTCACAAGATATCATAAATATACTGTAATTAAGCTCAATCTAACTTCAAGTAAGCCTAACCTACCTTGAGTCCAAATCTAACTTTGAGAAAATGAGATATGTAACCACATATATTCTGACATTCCGGATGCATTGGCGAAGTTGGATTTTGCATTTAAGGTCATTTTATGAAATTTTTCGCTCAGTGATCAATTAGAACCAACAAAGACTTTAAATTGGGAAAGTGGTTTTAAAAAACAAACGACTCGCCAGGTAACCGAACTATTGGTTCCAGCAAGTCACTAATTACTTGGGGTAGCTATGGAGAAGCTCTATCGGCAAAAATAAGCAAGAACACAGACAATGACCTGAAGGGTCATTACAACATCCACTACTAAGGAACTTTCATCCCCAAAAGTTAAAGAGGAAGAAGATACCTAAAGTCTCGAACAAATGAGGATACTGGGCCCGCATATCACTCTCGATCTCCCAAGTAGACTCCTCTACTTGGTGATGCCTCCACTGAACTTTGACTACCAGAATCTCTCTAGAACATAGTCGCCTCATATCACTAGCCAAAATAAGCACGGGCTCCTCCACAAAGGTCAACTGCTCGTCTAACTGGACCGAGTCCCATCTAAGAACATGAGAAGGATTAGGAATATACTTTTGCAACATAGAGACATTAAAAACCAGATGAACAATGACAAAGTTTGAAGGTAAAGCTAACTCATAGGCCACCTCGCCCACTACACAGAGGATATCCAAAGGACCAATATAGCAATGGCTAAGCTTACATTTCCTCCCAAATCTCATCATGCCTCTCATAGGAGAAACATGAAGGAACACACGATCACCAACTCTGAATCTCAAGGCATGGAGTCTACATTTGGTGTAGGCCTTCTGTCTACTCTGGGTTGCTCTCAGCCTATCCTAAATCACCTTAACTCTATCCAATGAGTCCTAAAGCAAATCTGTACCACAGGGTCTAACCTCGGAAGTCTTAAACCATCCTATAGGAGAACGACATCTCCTACCGTACAAAGCCTCATAAAGCACCATCTTAATACTCGAATAGTAACTATTATTGTACGTGAACTCTGCCAATGCTAAGTGTTGATCCCACTGTCCTCCAAAGTCCATAACACAAGATCGAAGCATATCCTCAAGCACCTGAATATTCCTCTCGGAATGACCATTCATCTGCGGATAAAAGGCTGTACTCAAATCCACTCGAGTACCCAATAGTCTCCAAAACTGCGACGTAAATACAGAACCATGGTCTGATATGATAGACATAGGTACCCTATGCAAACAAACTATCTCTCAAACATAAATCTAGGCTAACCTCTCAGCACTGAAGGACATCTAAATAGGAAAGAAATGTGCCAACTTGGTCAAATAATCCACAATAACTCAAATACAATCGTGACCACAGGAAGTATGAGGCAACCCACTAATAAAGTCCATGTTAACCCTTTCCCATTTCCACTTGGGAACAGGTAACCTCTGAGTCAAACTGCCTGGACGCTGATGCTCGACCTTAACCTGCTGACAACAAAGTTAATGAGCTACAAAGTATGCCACATCTCTCTTCATACCATCCTACTATTTAAGCTACCTCAAATCTCTATATATCTTGGCTGTACTGGGATGAATAGGATATCTAGATCTATAAGCTTCATGAAGAATAGACTGAATCAAGTCATCAAATCGGGGAACACAAATACGACCTATAAACCTCAAGATACCCTTGGAATCTATAGTGTGTCTCCCAGACTCACCACTCATCACCCGATCATGGAGAAAACACAACTTACTATCCTCAAACTGACGATCATGAATCCTCTAAAATAGGGAGGACCTCACCTCCATACAAGGCAAAATCCTCGCAGGATCCAAAATATCATGGCAAACTATCAAATTGGCTAAGTACTATATATCCCATGCTACGGGCCTCTAAGAGACTGATATGCATGCCAACCTACCTATACTCACTGCATTGCGACTCAAGCCATCAGCCACCACATTCGCCTTACCCAGATGATACAAGATGGAAATATTATAGTCCTTTAGGAACTCCATCCATCTGTGCTGGCGAGCATTAAGCTCTCACTGAGTCATAAGATGTTGAAGACTATGATGATCGGTGAAAATCTCACAATGCACACCATACAAGTAATGTCTGCAAATCTTGAGCATGAAAACTACCACCGCCAACTCTAAATCATGAGTGGGGTATTTGCGCTCATGCACTTTAATATGTCTAGAAGCATAGGCAATGATACGACCCTACTGCATCAAAACACATCCAAGACCAACACGAGATACATCACAAAACACTGTGAATACCCCCTTTAACTGGAAGAGCTAACACTTGGCTAAAGTGAGATAATCCTTGACCTTTTAAAAGCTCAACTCACACTTCTCGGACCATCGGAAATGAACTTTTTTCTGAGTCAATCTAGTCATAGGGGTTGATATGGTAGCAAAGCTCTCAATAAAGCACCTATAAGAACCAGCCAACCCAATGAAACTACGAACTTCAGTCGGAGACGTAGGCCTAGCCCAATCATGAATTACTGAAATCTTAGTCGAGTCTGCCATAATACCCACCTTGGACATGATGTGTCCAAAAATGACACTAACTCAAGCCAAAACTCGCACTTGGAGAACTTAGAAAAAAGCACATGCTCTTGCAAAACTTGGAGCATAATCCTTAAATACTGCACATGCTCCTCACTGGTACTTGAATACACAAGAATATCATCAATGAATACGATAACAAAGGAGTCTAGATAGAGTCTGAACACACGATTCATCAAATCTATAAACGCGGTTGGGGCATTAGTCATCCTAAAAAGATATCACCAAGAATTCATAGTGACTATAACGGTTCCTAAAGGTCATCTTTGGGATATCCTCAGCCCGAATCCTCAACTGATGATAATCGAACCTCAAATCTATCTTAGAAAATATAGTTGCGCCAAGAAGCTGGTCGAATAAATCATTAATATAAGGCATAGGATAACGGTTCTTCACCATTACCTTGTTAAACTGCCTCTAATCAATACACATTCGCATTAACCCATCTTTCTTCCTTACAAACAAAATAGGGGCTCCCCACGGGGACACACTTGGTCTAAAGAAACCCTTACCAAGAAGATCATGGAGCAGGGAGTTCAGCTTTTTAAGATCAGTAGGAGCTCTAAGGTAAGGTGCTATAGAAATAGGTTGGGTGTCATGCTCAAGGTCAATAGCAAACTTAATCTCACGGTTAGGGGGAATACCAGGAAGATCGATAGAAAACACATCAGGAAACTCACACATAATTAGAACAGAGTCAAGCATCGAACTCTCTACACATGTATCATATACATAGGTGAATAAGACTCGCAACCCCTTGATATCATCCGTCTGGCACAAATATAAAAAATAATCCTCTTCGGCTCGCAGCTAATTGCTCCCTGCCACACGACTGAGGGTACGCTGGGAACAGCTAAGATAACAGTCTTGGAAAAACAATCCATGAATGCATGACAGTGCGATAACTAGTCCATGCCCAAGATCATATCGAAATCCAACATATCAAGAATAATGAGATCAGCACAAGTATCAACATCACTAACTGTCACAACACATGAACTGAATACTCGATCCACTACTAAAGAATCACCTATGGGAGTAGATACACGCAACGGCATAGATAATAAATCATAAGTCAAGTCCAATCATGATGTATAATAAGAAAATATATAAGAATGAGTGGATCCAGGACCAAATAAAGCAAAAGATAACTTGTGGCATATCAAAATCACACTTATAACTATAGTATCAGAAGTTTCATCTTCGGGTTTAGCAGGTACAATATACAACTAACCACGCCCGCCACCTGGCTGGGCACCTGACCAACCTCCTACCCTTCCTACCTGAGTACCATCTTCAGCACCCTGGTAACCACCCCTACGACCTCACGAACCACTTATACCTAAAGGATGAACTTCTTTAAGGGGAGTATCTCCCTGGGCTAAAACAATCATCACCCCATTACTAGGGCACTCTAAATAAAAATAATCGAGAAGTCTGCAAGTAAAACAAGAATCACGAGTAGAACCAAAACTCATAGATCTGGCATAGCTTCCATGTCTAACATAGCCTACAAATAAACCCCTCAAGGATTGATCACCGCCCCTACTAGGGAGACCACTAGTACTGAACTGACCCTCTTCAGGGGTCTAAAGAGCTGCCTGAACTGGTCGACTAGTCTGAATCTGTGGTTGAAAATATGGATATGGAGGATTTCTAGCGTAATAAATACCACCCCTAAATTGGGAACTATTACAGCTTCCACTAAATCTTCCATGAAACTTGGGACTCTTATCACGTCCCTTATATAGCAAGTCTTCTATCACTTTAGCATGATCAGAAACCTCAGCAAAAGTCCTACTCGCAATAACCAAAATCTCAGTAGCCATTCGAATAGGAAGTCTCAATCATCTCACAAAGCAGTGAACTTTCTTATACTCTGTATCCAAGTTAGAAGTTGCATTCCTAGACAACTCATGGAAATGAGCCTCATACTCAGAGACTGTCATAGAATTCTACTTCACTTTAGAGAACTGATCTCTCAAATGATCTCTGAGGCTGTGCGGCATATACTTCTCCAAGAACATCTCAGACAACTGATCCCAAGAGAGAGGGGAAATCCAAATGGCCTAGAACTCACAAAACCTTTCCACCAATGCCGAGCAGAAAATTCCAACTAAAATGTAGTGTAATCTACACCATGGGTTTCAACAAGGCGTAACTGTAATACCCCGTACCTTTTCTAGCTAAAATCCGTCCCAAGAATGTTAAAAAATAGCTTCCAAAATGGATAATAATTATTTCATGTGAAATTTCCCAGATTTGGACTTTTCATGGTGTGAGAAATTGATTAAGCTTTCCATCAATACCAAATTCACCTAATTCTGACACTCGGTGAAGGAGTTATGGTACTTTTAGGTTGGCAGTGTGTCACCTGGACCCTTAGCGCATCGCAGGGATGAGAAAATTCACATTTGTCAATTTTCAGTGGCCCTCCATGATAGTGGTGCATCGCAGAGAGGGCCAAATCCTCAATTGTCCGATTCTAGTAAAGATCCCCGATAGTGGTGCGTCGAGCCGAGTTTCCAGGTCCCATCCAAGGTGGCAAAGAGATACCTCCGCATTACACCACCAAGTATTTTCCTATTTGGTAGTTTCCAGTGGCATGGTGCGATAGTGGCGCATCGTGCCAAGGCTAAGAATCGGGACCCCAGTTTATTTTTTCAGTTTCATTGAGAAGTTAAAGGGGGGTATTTTGGATTTTTCCCCACCCTCAATCCATCCAAACATATGATTAAATACTTTTAGAAGCATTATATTCTAAGTTTTATCAAAATTACTCTCATTCAAAACCCTAGGCTTCAACATTCATCTTCAAGAGACACAAGACTCCACCATTCTTTTTTTAAATTGTTTCAAGATTTAAGATCCCTAGACCAAAAGCTTCAAGAATCTTCATTCAAGAGCACAAATAGCATCTCAAAAAGCAAGCTTATTCATTTAGTTCATGATCTAAGGTATGTGGGGTTTCAACAAGGACAATCCTTTTGTGCCCAAAATTATGTTTTTAAGCAAATTTCTTATGTTTGAGATTGGGTTTATACCCAAAAGTATCTTATTGATGATTTTGAGCATGATATTATTGAATTATGAAATTCCGTGTTTGCTTTGAGTTAAAGAATGCTTCTTTATGATTTTTGAATACCACGAGTATGTTATGACATATTGATTTCGGATTTTCGATTGAGTTTAAGCATATATTTGTGATTCTTGATTTTAGTATTTTGATATGGTTGAAGTGTTTTCAAGAAAACCTTTTGAGCAGGATGATTTACTATGAAATTTCATGACTCTAAGACATGGGGTATTAGACCCTAATTTGAGCATTTATATTTCAAGAACTTGTCTTTGAGCACCCTGAGATTAGTATATTTTGAGTTGAATAAAAAGTATTTGATCTTTGGATCCCCAGTTGAGTTTTGAAATCCACTTTTCAGAGTTTATTTCATATTATAGATATATATAGTTGGTTTACATTATAAACCATGAGATTATTTTTAAAAGTGGATTTCCAATGAGATGAGCGTAACAAATAAAAAGAGAGTAGTATTTAGCACCGAGTTGGGTTTGTTTCCAAGGTTTCATACCCCAGAACTACATACCACAGTAGGATTGAGATTAAAGTGCCCATAGAGGCAGAGATAGTGATCACTTAAGCTGAGGTTATACTCTCTGGCAAGAGTTTGACACCTCTCCCTAACGTGAGGTTTTTTCCTTAGAAGGATAAGACGTTGGACTCCATGTAGCTCGCATGGTTTATGTCGGTTAAGAGAAACTCCCTGCTAGTATAAAATAATGAATAACTTTTCAGATAAAGTATTTTCCTTACAGTTAAAGCTTATAGAATACAGATTCTAGAACAGAATAGCTTTTAGAGACTAAGTGTTATGACTCGCAAGAATTAGATTGCATATTTTTCTATTCATGCTTTATACTTTCAGATTTAAGATATCTCAAGCCTATGTGAGTCATTTACGTTTAGCATGCATTGTTTTATAAACTTAGATGATATTGTTTACTTATTGCATACACCCCTATATACTCGGTACATCCTCAAAGTACTGATCCACATATATGTCTATGTGATACATTATCTCATAATGTAGGTTCAGGTGCACAATCTCAGTAGCGTGAGTGATTTTTGAGTACCTCATCTACATTCCTGCAGCTGGTGTGTCCTCATAGTTTGGGTACTTAGTATTCAGATTTCTAGTTTCATTAGTAGATGTTTTTTTTCATTATTCATTCCAGACATTTTGAGTCAGTGGAGGCCTGTCCTAGTGGCTCTCTAGATTCAGTCATTAGAGGCTTATCGGACTACTAGTTTCAGTTGTAGACATGAGTCAACATCCAGATTTTTTTTTCAAAATTGCTTTACTAAGACTTGAGAGATTGAGATATTTTAGATAAGTATTCCACAGTTATTATGATTTTATAAATATATTTCCTTACTTTGAGATTCAGAGTTAGTAGAAAGCAGCCAGGGTTAGCTCAGGACTACTCGTAGTTTGGAGCATCGTGTAGTATCTCCGAAACTAGATTTTAGGGCATTACAAACTTGGTATCTGAGCCTAAGGTTTAGAGATTCCTAGAGAGTCAGAAAATCTGCATTACGTAGAGTCTTATTCATCGGTGTGAAGTGCACCACATCTATGAGCAAGAGGCTATAGAGCATTTTTAGAAAATCCTCTCTTTTCTTTCATAATCCATCATGCTTACAGTTGTCTTTATCTGTATTAACTCATGATCTTTTACGATAGAATATGCCTCCTCACAGAGCTAATGCCCATAGAAATGATAATCAACCACCTCAGCTTGTAGATCCTTTGAATAAAAATGTGTCACATGTAGAGTTTTAGGCAGCTTTTCAGGCACTAGCCCAAGCTGTAACAACTAATGTTCAGGGTAACCTCCAGGATGCAGCCCCACCTCAGGAGGATAGGGATTTAGCTGCAGCCAAAATCTGAGATTTCATGAGGATGAATCCACTAGAATTCTTTGGGCTGAAGAAAAGTGAGGACCCACAACTTTATCTTGATGAGGTGACGAACATAACCCAAATTATGCATGTTTCTGAAGTGGAGAGTGTGGATTTGGCATCCTATATGCTGAAAGATATTGCTTATGATTAGGTGGTTATGTGGAAAAAGAGTAGGGGGAGAAAGCAGCTCCCATGACTTGGCAGGTTTTTCGGGATGCATTCCTAGACAAGTTCTTTCCACTTGAGATGAGGGACTCTAATATAGAAGAGTTCATGAACCCGAGGTAGGCTCCATGACAGTGAAGGAGTATTGCCTCAAGTTCAACTAGTTGTCTAAGTATTCCCCTGATCAGATGGCTGACCCTAGGTCAAGCATGAGTAAGTTTGTTACTGGTGTGTTAGGTTGGTAGTTAAGGAGTGTAGGACTGTTATGCTCAATAGAGATATGGACCTTTCTAGATTGATGATGCATGTTCATCAGATTGAGGCAGAGAAAGTGAAGGAAAGGGAGAGAGTTAATAAGAGGGCTAGAACAGGGTAGTTTGACTTTGGCCAGAATAGGTCTGGAGGAGAAAATCGTTCATTATTTCAAAATCGGTCATCTATGCCAGCACCATCTTTAACTAGTGATCCTGTACCCAGGAATAGACAGGACTAGTGGGGTAAGTCTTCTATGTCCAGATCTCAGAATAGTGTAAGCGGAAAACCTCATTATCCTCCATGTGCTAAGTGCGGTAGGGACCAACCCGGTGAGTGCTTGGCCAGGCAGAAGGGTTTTTTTAGTTATGGTAAGTTGGGTCATATTGTTAGAGAGTTCCCGTATGCTAGCTAGGGAAATAAATATATTCATCCCGAAGCTCAGTCTAAAAGTGCACCAGCTCCTTTAGGTCGCCCAGTCCCTCCTCACGGTGCATCATCCAGTACTGGTGGCGGTCAGTGCCAAAATAAGTTTTATGTTTTACCATCCTATCAGGAGAAGGAAGATTCGCCAGATGTTGTTACTGGTATGCTTCATCTCTTTCATCTTTATGTTTATATGTTGTTAGACCCTAGGTCAAGTTTATCTTATATGACCCCATTAGTTGCTGTGAATTTTGAGATAAGTTTTGAAAAATATTTCTGAGCCTTTCTTGGTTTCCACCTCTATCGGTGAGTCAGTCATTGTTAAATAGATTTATAAAAAGTATCCTATCACTGTCCTTTATAAGGTCATATTCGCAGACTTAATAGAATTAGATATGGTTGATTTTGATCTTATTCTTGGTATGGATTGGCTCTATTCCTATTATGATTCTATAGATTGTCACACCCGAGTGGTGAAGTTTTAGTTTCTTTGAGTGATCAGGTAATTCAGTATCTCCCAAGAGTCATTTCATATCTTATCTTAGGGCCAGAAAGTTGATTTCCAAAGGTTGCATTTACCATCTAGTTTGAGTTAAATATACTAGGTCTGCGACTCCAACAGTTCAGTCAGACAATGTAGTAAATGAGTTTCCTGATGTTTTTCTGAAAGATCTCCCAGGAGTACCTACCGATAGAGACATAGAATTTGGGATTGACCTTCTTCCTGATGCTCAGCCTATTTCAATCCCTCCTTATTATATGGATCCTGTGGATCTTAAGGAGTTGAAGGAGCAACTCAAAGATCTGTTAGATAAAGGTTTCATAAGGCCTAGTATTTCTCCATGGGGTACTCCCATCCTATTCGTCCGAAAGAAATATGGTTCATTGCGAATGTGCATTGACTATTGTCAGCTAAATAAGGTCACAATCAAGAATAAATACCCTCTTCCTAGAATTGATGACTTATTTGATCAATTACAAGGTGCAAGTTATTTATCAAAGATAGACCTTAGATCAGGCTATCATTAGCTTAAGGTAAGGGAGTGTGATATTCAGAAGACAGCCTTTAGAACCCATTATGGTCATTTTGAGTTCATAGTTATGTCTTTTGGTCTAACCAATGCTCCAGCAACCTTCATGGACCTCATGAATCGAGTGTTCAAAGAGTAAATTGATATGTTTGTCATAGTGTTCATAGATGATATCCTTGTATATTCTCGTAGTGAGGATGACCATGCAGATCATCTTAAAATTGCCCTGCAAACTCTCAGAGATCATAAATTGTTCACCAAATTCAGCAAGTGTGAGTTTTAGCTAAGATCAGTAGCCTTTCTTGGTCATATTATTTCTGCCAACGACATTAAAGTTGATCCCTAAAAGACAGAAGCAGTAAAAAAATGGCCTAGACCTATCTCTCCATCAGATATTAGAAGTTTCTTAGGTCTATCTGGCTATTATCGTTATTTTGTTGAAGGTTTCTCATATATTGCATCTCTTATGTCTATATTGATCTAAAAGAAAGTTAAGTTCCTATGTTCAGATTCCTGCGAGAAGAGTTTTCAGGAGTTGAAGACTCGACTCAGTTCAGCCCCAGTTCTAGCATTACCCAATGGTACGAATGGTTTTGTTGTTTATTGTGATGCCTCTAAAGTTGGTTTGGGTTGTACGTTGATGCAGAGAGGTAAGGTAATAGCTATGCCTCTAGATAGTTGAAGCCTCATAAAAAGAATTACCCAACCCATGATCTGGAATTAGCTGTTGTTGTGTTTGCTTTGAAAATTTGGAGACACTATCTATATGGTGTTCAAGTTGATGTGTTCACGGACCATAAAAGTTTGTAGTATGTGTTCACCCTGAGGGAGTTGAACCTTCGTCAGATAAGGTGGTTAGAGTTGTAAAAAGATTATGATATGAGTGTGTGGTATCATCTAGGTAAGGCCAATGTAGTGGAAGATGCCCTTAGTAGGCTGTCTATGGGTAGTATTGCTCATGTAGACAAAGATAAGAAAGAGTTAGCTCGAGAAGTGCATCATTTGGCTAGATTAGGTGTTAGGCTGCTTGATTCAGCTAAAGAAAATGTTTGGGTTCAGAGTAGTTCCAAATCCTCTTTAGTTTTGGAAGTGAAGGAGAAGCAAGATACGGACCCTAGTTTGGTTAAACTGAAGGAGACAGTTAAAGATCAAAATATAGAGGTTTTCTCCCAAGGGGGAGATAGTTTTTTGAGATGCCAGGGTAGGCTGTGTGTTTCATGTGTTGATGACTTGAGATAGAGAATTATGGCTGAGGCGCATGGTGCACAATATTTGATTCATCCCGGTGCTACGAAGATGTACCGCAATTTATGGGAAATCTATTGGTGGAATGGTATGAAGAAAGACATAGCGAAGATCGTAGCTAAGTGTGAAACTTGTCAATAGGTTAAGGTAGAGCACCAAAGACCTGGTGGTACATTGCAAGAGTTTGGTATCCCTACTTGGAAGTGGGAAGAGGTGAATATGGATTTTGTGACTGGTTTACCCCAATCGCGTCATCATCATGATTCGATATGGGTTATTGTAGATAGATTGACTAAGTCAGCGCATTTTTTGACAATTTATACATCCTATACAGTTGAAGATTATGCTAAGTTGTATATTCGAGAGTTAATCAGATTGCATGGAATTCCCTTGTCTATCATTTCGAATAGGGGTACTTAGTTCACTTCCCAGTTATGGAAATCTTTTCAGAAGGGTCTTGGTACCGAGGTTCATCTTAGTTCCGCATTTCATCCTCAAACAGATGGTCAAGCAAAGAGGACCATCCAAATATTACAAGATATGTTGAGGGCATGTGTTTTTCATTTCAAAGGTAGTAGGGATGAGCATTTGCCATTGATTGAGTTTTCTTATAATAACAGTTATCATGCAAGCATTCAGATAGCCCTATTTGAGGATCTGTATAGGAGGAGATATAGATCACCCATAGGTTCGTTTGAAGTGGGTGAGGCCGCTTTGCTTGGGCCTGATGTAATATTTGAGGTTGTAGAGAAAGTCAAGCTGATTAGAGAAAGATTGAAGACAACCCAGAGTCATCATAAATCATATGCAGGTGTGAGGAGAAGGGACCTCGAGTTTGAGGTTGGTGATTTAGTGTATCTGAAGATTTCACCCATGAAAAGGATAAAGTGATTTGGCAAGAAGGGGAAACTTAGTCCCCGGTATGTTGGCCCTTATAGAATTCTAAGTCGTGTTGGGAAAGTAGCTTATGAGCTTGAGTTGCCCGCAGACCTGTCAGCAGTCCATCCTGTATTCCATGTCTCTATGCTTAAAAGGTGCATCGGTGACTCCACTATTGTAGTTCCATTAGAAAGCTCAGATATTCAGAACAACCTTTCATACGAAGAGATTCCAGTTGAGATTTATGATCATTGGATCCGTAGATTGAGGAACAAAGAAGTTCCCTTGGTCAAAGTTCTTTGGCTTAATCAGTCGATTGAGGGCGCTACTTAGGAAGAAGAAATAGATAAGTGAGCCAAGTACCCTCACCTCTTCTCTGCAACCTTAGATTTAGCCGAAGGTAATACTCTTCCTTGATTTAGCTCTTTTATAATCAAATATTCAGCTATATAGTTGTCCTCATGTAAGTTCATGCACTCACAGAATTACTCAGAAGCTTAGAATGATTTAGATTTAGTTATTCAGTTCATTCCAGTTGTGCATACTATCTTATATTCCCAGATTCCTTAGAAATTTCAGCTTAACTAGTAACATTCGAGGATGAATGTTTCCAAGGGGGAGATATTGTAATATCCCGTACCTTTTCTAGCTAAAATACATCCTAAGAATGTTAAAGAATAGCTTCCAAAATGGATGATAATTATTTCGTGTGAAATTTCCCGGATTTGGACTTTTCATGGTGTGAGAAATTGATTAAGCTTTCCATCGATACCAAATCTCCCAATTTCGACACTCGGTGAAGGAGTTATGGCTTTTGGTTGGCAGTGTGTCACCTGGACTCTAAGCACATCGCGGAGATGATAAAATTCACATTTGTCAATTTCTAGTGGCCCTCCGTGATAGTGGCGCATCGCGGGGAGGGTCAAATTTCTAATTGTCCGATTCTAGTGAAGGTCCGCGATAGTGGCGCGTCGCGCCGAGTTTCCAGGTCCCATCCAAGGTGGAAGTGCGATATCTCGGTGTCGCCCCACCAAGCATTTTCCCGGTTGGCATTTTATATTGGCTTGGCGCGATAGTGGCGAGTCGCGCCAAGGCCAAAAATCGGGACCCTAGTTTATGTTTCCAATTTCATTTAGGAGTTAAAGGGGGGTATTTTGGACTTTTCCCCAAACCCTGATCCATCCAAACAAATGATTAAATCCTTTTAGAAGCATTATATGCTAAGTTTCATCAAAATTACTCTCATCCAAAACCCTAGGCTTCAACATTCATCTCCAAGAAACTCAAGATTCCACCATCTTTTTTACAAACTATTTTAAGATGTAAGATCCTTATACCAAGAGCTTCAAGAATCTTCATTCAAGAGAACAAATAGCATCTCAAAAAGCAAGTTTATTCATTTAGTTCATCATCTAAGGTATGTGGGGTTTCAACAAGGACAACCCTTTCGTCCTTATGCCCAAAATTATGTTTTTAAGAAAATTTCTTATGTTTGAGATTGGGTTTATACCCAAATGTATCTTATTGATGATTTTGAGTATGATATTATTTAATTACGAAATTCCGTGTTTGTTTTGAGTTAAAGAATGCTTCTTTATGATTTTTGAATACCATGAGTATGTTATGAGACATTGTTTTGAATTTTTGATTAAGTTTAAGCATATATTTGTGATTCTTGATTTTAGTATTTTTATATGGTTGAAGTGATTTCATGAAAACCTATTGAGCATGATGATTTACTATGAAATTTTATGAGTCTGAGACATGGATTATTAGACCCTAATTTGAGCATTTATATTTCAAGAACTTGTCTTTGAGCACCTTAAGATTAGTATATTTTGAGTTTAGTAAAAAGAATTTGATCTTCGGATCTCCCGTTGAGTTTTGGAATCCACTTTTCAAAGTTTATTTCAAATTATAGATATATATATATAGTTGGTTTACATTATAAACCATGAGATTATTTTTAAAAGTGGACTTCTAATGAGATGAGCGCAAGAAATAAAAAGGGAGTAGTATTTATCACAAAGTTGGGTATGTTTCCAAGGTTTCATACCCCAGATTTACGTGTCATCATAGAATTGAGATTAAAGTTCCCCATAGAGGCAGAGATAGTGATCACTTAAGCTGAGAATATACTCCCTGGAAAGAGTATGACACCTCTCCCCAACGTGAGGTTTCCTCCTTAGGAGGTCGAGATGTTGGACTCCATATAGCTCGCATGGTTTATGTCGATCAAGAGAAACTCCTAGCTAGTATAAAATAATGAATAACCTTTCAGATAAAGTATTTTCCTTAAATTTTTAAAGCTTATAGACTATAGATTCTAGAACAGAAAAGATTTTAGAGACTAAGTGTTATGACTCACAAGAATTAGATTGCATGTTTTGCTATTCATGTTTTATACTTTCAGATTTAAGATATCTCAAGCCTATGTGAGTCATTTACATTTAGAATGCATTGTTTTATAAACTTAGATGATATTGTTTACTTGTTGCATACACCCCCATATACTCAGTACATCCTCAAAGTACTGATCCACAAATATGTCTATGTGTTACATTGTCTCATAATGTAGGTTCAGGTGCTCAGTCTCGACAACATGAGTGATTTTCGAGTACCTCATCTACATCCCTACAGTTGGTTAGTCCTCATAGTTCGGGGACTTAGTATTCAGATTTCTAGTTTCATTAGTAGATGATTTTTTTCATTATTTATTCCAGACATTTTGAGTCAGTTGGGGCCTGTCCCAGTGGCTCTCTAGATTCAGTCATTAGAGGCTTGTCGGACTACTAGTTTCAGTTGTATACTATAGACTATGAGTCAACATTTCAGATTTTTTTCAGTATTGCTTTACTAAGACTTGAGAGATTGAGATGTTTTAGATAAGTATTCCACAGTTATTAAGATTTTATAATTATATTTCCTTACTTTGAGATTCAGAGTTAGTAGAAAGCAGCCAGAGTTAACTCAGGACTACTCGTAGTTCGGAGCACCGTGTGGCATCCCAAAAACTAGATTTCGGAGCGTTACAATAACCCACAGATCCTATCCTTACAAGCAGTTGGAAACTCAAATGCATATTCTCCAGGAGCACCAAAAAACCTAGATGGATCCAACGACAAAAATCTACCTAGCATGTTTTGCTCCTCAGCAGACATAGCAGGCTAGGTCACAACTGGCGGTGTGATTGTCGGCTGAACAACTACCAAAATAGGAGGAACCTCAACTCCAGGAGTTGCAGCTACAGTTGTAAGTTGCACTCATATCCGAGAAATATGTGAACCATTAATAATACCCTATAGTTGAACTAAAGCATATCTAAGAAAACAAGAAGGGATGAACCCTAGTGGATCCTGGGTTGGTCCCTGGCCCACCGCTGGCTGAGGTGGAGGAGTCTCTGGCTTGGGTGCAGTAATAGGATTCTAGGGAGATCCACCCTTATCCCTAACTGGAGACACATCACGAGTCATGGTCTCGGTACCCAACTCATGTATAACCATAGCACAAGTCCTTGTCATCTGTGAAGGAGTAAAGTCAAGAGAATATGCAACAAACCAACTCAAACTCTTTGCATGATATGGGTGAAAGAAATGAGGGACTCCTAAAATGTACTATAGCCTTCCGAGGATTGGAAACGAACGTTAACATTTTGATCCTCAAGACTTTATTATACACTTTCTCTTGTACCAATAACATCGGTGAAACCTAGGCTCTAATACCAATTTATCACAACCCAAATTCTTAGTCGTGACGACACCTACCATAACCCACCAGTAGGTAAGCCAACACCATAACTCGGAGCTAATGCAATGGGTTACCTTGGTAGGAACGTACAACATGGACCCTATATGGGAGCACAATATAACAAAGATATTCCACCAAGAAATAGCTAATATTCAAATACCAAGATCATGACCTGATAGTATTAGTACAAGAGCATCTCTACATTCGACAATAAAAATTACAACTCAACATCTAATAGTCTTAAATAGTCTTATACATTCATCTCAGATATAAAAGACAAAATAAGGGTAGAAGGGAAAGAAGGAAACTCAAACTCTAAGGATCTTCTGATGAACAACCCCACACGACCTTGACTCAACGGCAAAAATTAGAACTCGGGTCTGCACCAAAAAGGTACAAAAATATAGTATGAATACCAAAATACGGGTACTCAGTAGGCATTATCGGCCAACTGATATAAATTATGATATAAGGACGATATAGAGTAATACAATAACTTAAATTCAAGGTACAGAATCAAACCCGAATCTCTCTGATATCACCGTATAAGATAACTAATATAGTTAGGCCACCTCGCCCACTACACGGAGGATCTCAAAAGGACCAATATAGCGAGGCCTAAGCTTACCTTTCCTCAAAAATCTCATCATACCTCTCATAGGGGAAACACGAAGGAACACACGATCACCAACTCCAAAACACAAGGCACGGAGTCTACAGACGGCATAGGCCTTCTACCTACTATAGGCTACTCTCAGCCTATCCTGAATCACCTTGACTCTATTCAATGAGTCCTGAAGCAAATATGTACCAGAGGGTCTAACCTCAGAAGTCTCAAACCATCCTATAGGAGAACGATATCTCCTACCATACAAAGCCTCATAAGGTAAGATATATGTGTCAAGAGAATGAATTATAAGCGAATAGATAAATTGAAGGTATACACTTATAATGTATTATAAGGGTATAAATATGTTGAATATATATGCGTGTTAAACGTATAAAAAGTATTGCAAATACTGGTAATATGTGAATGTCAAGAGGATAAATTATAAGCATATAAATAAAGCAAAAAGTATATCTATCTTAAGGTATAATAACTGTATTTTCATTGTAAATATTAGTAGGATGTATATTTCAAGAGATTGAATTATAAGTGTATAGACAAATTGAAGGTATCCGCTTATAATGTATTACAAGGATATAGATAAGCCGAAGATATATTACAAATATTGGTAATACATTTGTATACGCATATTAAAATATAAAAAATGTATTACAGATTCTTTTTTAAAAAGGTATTATAAATGCTAGTAAGATGTCACTGTCAAGAGAACGAATTATAATCATATAGATAAACAAAGGTATTTGCATACCTTAAGTATTAATACTGTATTACGAATTCTTATAAAAAGACAAGTAATGCAAACTAATGTTTTGCATGTAAGTTAACACTTATTTCTTATACTACACAAATCTATAGTCATAACAAAACAACCGCAAATACTATAAAATCATCTCAATAGCAATAATATTATAAAAAGATAGAATAAAAACTATCTAAGCTGCAGTAATATTATAAAAAAACAGAATAAAAATTGCATAAACTACAGTAATATTTCTCAATAGAAGCATGTAATTACAAAATATTGTAGTCATATAATATTTATTTTTTAGACTGTACCACACTGTAGTCATAACAGAACAATAAAAAAATCATCAGTGGCCTTAAAATAATGCAACAATAGGTTTTAGTAATAATCTAAAAATAATGCTGTAAAATCTAAGTCATTATAAGACTTATATGAAGTACAAAATATTTGTTCTTCCATAAAAATTACTTCTTAGACTAAATTTTTCTCTTTCGTGATTTTTCATCAAGAGCATTAATAAAATTCTTGTTCATATAGGTAGGAGTGAAAAGTAATTCAGAACGTTTTCTAAAATGAGTAGCATCCAAATAAAGCAGTATAAACATGCTAAACATCCTTACAACATCATTCAATTCGCAGTTCTTTCCCCTTGTAGAAAATAAATCATACACAATAAGATATTTTTTTATTCTGTTAAACACAATTAAAATTCAATGATGATTTTCTTTAAGGTTCATAGGCACAACACATAATCTACTAAATCCCAATCAATATTACCTATCAAACATGATCCAATGATATAACGAGCCACATAATCAGTCATTTTCAAAATCACTTGTGAATTCTCCTCAAGATCTACAGCTATCTTGATGGATATATGTTCAATTTTTGTTTTAAAAACCACAATCAATAGTAGTGAACCTCACATTGTGATGTGGAGAGTAGTTGTCCTTCTTCCTCAAGTAGTAAAACATTATGTCAAGATGGTGTACACAAATAATAATTAATAAAATTATGATGTCTATACAGTTTCAAAATATAGACATACACAATAATCAAACTGAAAATGAAATGACTAAGCATATCATTTCATTTCACTCTAGCATGTGTCAAATTGTAAAATCGTTTCTTTTGTGTAATCAACATAATTTTAAAATCGAATGATGGCTTAATTTCTTGAATTGCTACTACATAGGGGCATTTCTTTTTGCATAATATAAAATAATTAGAATAATAAACAGGTAATAACAAATAAAATGACAATAATAAATTAGAAAATGAACCTTTTCTTAGAAGGTCTTTATATAGTCAAGTTATGAATTCATTCGTAATACTGGTGTCAACTTCTGAATCAATTACATTAAAAAGGGTATTTTATCAAAAAAATTGATCTAGAACCATTATCACCCAAATCAAAATTCTGTACATATGAAAATGTAATAAGCATTGCTGAAACTTTTGTTCTAGCACATTCTTCAGGTATGCTTTCTCTTTATTTTCTTCTAGTCTTTCTTTGATTGTTAATTGTAGACAACACCGTCTAAGTTAAATTAGCTGGCAGTTCAAAATCAATATCAAATGCTTGACTCTCAACATTAACTGAACAATATACTTCAAGCAGATCACATAAGAATGTATTAGATAAGAATGTAAACTGAACATCAAAATAATATTTACAATTAGCTATGCCTTTATTTGATATCACTACATCTTCAAAGATTATCCTTACCTAAACATGCAAAAATTTATCACAATACTATAACACTAACAACAACCAATGCAATAAATCGGATTAATAATTATAATAATTTTATTTGTAGGAAAATTGATATCGATCAATACTTGGGCAATCACATCTTTAATAATATCTTGCAAAAAATATAAAGAAACATTTCATCTATAATAAAAAATGTATAATTTAAATGTTAATTCTGTATTAAAGTAGTATTATAAAGATATATAAAATGTATCATATGTATCTACCTACCTATTTTACTTTGCTCTCCATTACTGTCATTAGGATAAAAAATTTAAACTTGTACTACAGTTTATGAAAAGACATGTTAATAAATAATATATAGATAATATAATAAAAATACAATTATCTTTGGAATCATTATCTTGTGCTTGTACTGCAGTTTATGAAAGGACGTGTTAATAAATAATATATAGATAATAATAAAAATACAATTATCTGTGGAATCATTATCTACAACTGATGGTGGAGTAAAATAAATAATATCACGAACAACAATCGGAGATACAACTGTCAAATAATATAAAAAATCTTCAAATTATATTCTCTAACTACATATTTAAAAAGATGTGATAATAGCAATACCTTCATGAAAATATATTCCACCAGAAGGTATATTTCTGAAATTTCTACTTTCAAATTCTTTCAATTTTTCAAAATTAGATCAACTATCATACGTTTTCTTGCTTGAGGGCTCTTCCGACACTTAATCATTAGGCAGACTTTCTTCACCATCTTTTTTATTCAACAATAACTTAATATAACTTAATAATTTAGTGTTAGAATTAACAATCTATTGCTTCAAAACACCAATATGTGCTTCATGTTTTTTGTCAAATGTTTTTTTATTATTGTATGTCCACGATAAAAAAAGTAAAAAGAGATATAAATAAAATCATTCTCAATAATAACACATCTACAATAGAGAAGAAAATATTTTCAATTTCCTTAAATCTTTCAGCAACTACTCTTGAGTCTGACTGTATCTATTTACTAAATTTTCATTCAAAATAATCATGATTTTTAAATTATAATTCCAAAAATTTAACAACTGAATCTTTGCAATTTCTTCTTCCGATGCAGTAATATTTAAATGTTGTATTTTACCATTAAAAATTCAAAGAAATATCATGCTTAAAAATTGTATTACATTTGTATAATAAATCAAAACTGAATTATAACTGTATTAAACAAACACCTAAAATAGAAACAAAAAGGTCTACCACGCATCTTGCAAGCTTGGGCATCAACTTCTCCGGCATCATTTGGCTTGGGGATTCAGCAACCACTATTCAATTTAGTATTATAAGAATCAACTTTTTATTACGAATAGCAATATATTCATCAACATGCAAGCAACACTCGTAAATTCATATCTGAAGAGCTAATGAAAAATCCTAACTCTGTAGTATTGTGTAATGATCAAAAGAATGTATCTTAAATTTTCTAACAGATCAAGATACACATCGATGCCTCATGGATATTCATTAAAAATATCACTTTCAACTAAATAAATATATTTTTTATTAATTGACTGCTCATTATTTTCATAAGAGAATAAAAAATCTTCAATGAAGTAGAGAATAGCAAACTTCAGAGCATTGGTGTAATACTCCATACTTTTTTCAGCTTAATTTCATTCCTAGAATGTCAAGGATTAGCTTCTAAAATGAATACCTTTTTATTTCATATGAAATTTTTCAGATTTAGACCTTTCATGGTGTGGGAAATCGAATAAGCATACCATCAATATCAAATTCGCCCGAATTCAATACTCGGTGAAAAAGTTAGGGCATTTTTAGTAAGCAGTGTGCCAACTGGGTAGTCATCGGGTCGCGGTGAAGGACAATTTCATAATTTTCATTTTCCAGTGGACCTCCACGATATTGATGCATCGCGGAGAGGTCCAATTTTCCATTTGTCAATTTTCAGTAAGCCTACGCGATTTCACTGCATCGCGATGATGGTCAAAATGGCATTCCAAAGGGGCACCGCGATAGATCACATCACGGAGCGTTTCCAGTTTCTAATTCTCCCTTATCCAGTGAGCCACTTCGATAGTGGCGCGTTGCGGTGGCCTATTAAATCAGAATTTTGTTCTCTATTCCAGTTTCGTTTAGAAGTTTAAAGAGGGTATTTTGGTCAATTTCCAAGCCCTAATCCGTCCAAAACATGATATTAAACCCATTCTAATCATATTATGATAATTATTCATCAATTTTCTCTCAGACAAAATCCCTAGAACTCAAAAGCTTCTTCTTCAAGAAATTAATTTCACTATTGTTTCTCTAAGAAAGCTCAAAATTGAGGATTCTCAAGGCAAGATAACCAAGAACTCATCTTCAAGAACTCAAATAGGAATCAATAATTCAAGTTTCTTCATCTAATCATCAATCAAGGTATGTGGGGTTTATGAACAAGGATCTTCTTCTATCCTTGTGCCCAAAACCAAGTTTTAATTATAAATTCATATGATTTTAAATGATTATACATGAGTTTTGAATTAGGGTTCATACCCAATATCGTTATTTGCAAGATTATGATATTTTATAAAGTATGATTTCGCTATTCATTATTTCAGATTTCACTATTTCAGATACTCCAGCTTATATGAGTTATTTACATTTAGCATGCATTGTTTTATAAATTATAAGGGAAAAGGCATCATTTCCACCCCATACTATACAAGAAAAATCTAAGACACACCTAAATTATATAAGTGACCTATTACACACCTTAACTATATAAAAGTGATATTATTACCTCCCCGCAACCCCCATTCTAAAGCGTGTGTGTTACACTTATTTTAGGCGTGTCCAGCCAATTAAATAACAAAAGTAAATGACTAAAAACATTAAGGGAAAAGGCATCGTTTCTACCCCAAACTATAGTCGAAAAGTCGAATCCACACCTAAACTATATAAGTGACCTATTACACACCTTAACTATAAAAAAGTGATACTTTTTACTGACGTGGTGCTGATGTGGCAGCACGTGTAAAACACTACACCACATGCAAGTGGTGGTAGCCTAACAGGGTGTAAATAGTTTCATTTTTTTATAGTTTAGGTGTGTAATAGGTCACTAGTACAGTTTAGGTGTGACTTCGACTTTTTGGGTATAGTTTAGGGTGGAAATGATGCCTTTTCCCTAAATTATGATGACTAGATAATATTTTACTTATGCATTTCACCCCCATATACTCAGTACATCCTCAGAGTTCTGATATACATATATGTCTATGTGCTACATTATCTCATAATGTAGGTTCAGGTGCTCAGTATCAGCAGGGTTAGTAGTTCAAGCATCTCCATCTACATCCTACAGTTAGTGAGTCCTCATAGTTTGGGGACTTATTCATTCAGATTTTACAGATTATTAGTTTTACACGATTCAGTATTTTTCTTCAGACAGTTTGAGTTTGTTGGGGGTTTGTCCCAGTGACTCTCTAGTTATTAGTAGTAGAGGTTTGTCAGACTACTAGTTTTGATTTAGATTATTCAGTATTGAGATTTCAGACATTACTTCAGATTATTCTCAGTTATTTCAGACAGTTTTTCTGTGTATGGTATGACTCTTATATCTATGTTTCCCTTATTATGAGATTCAGACTTAGTACCAGGCAGACAAGGTTATCTTAAGGATACTCTAGTATACCAAAATCTTATGCGTTAAGCGCGCCACATTTATGAGAAAAAGGCTATGGGAAGTTCTTAGAAAATCATCTCTTTATTTTATGATTTATCATCTTATAGTGTCTTTATCTGCTTTTACCTCATGCTCTTATGTGATAGTTGAAAATGCCTCTTCGTCAAGCTAATGCCCGCAGGAATGATAACCAGCCATCTCAACCCGCAGATCCTTTGAATGAGAATGTATCCCATGCTGAGTTTAGGGTTGCCTTTCAGGAATTGGCCCAAGCTGTGACTGCTAATTTTCAGGGAAACCATCAGTTTGCAGTCCCACTTCAGCAGAATGGTGATTTAGCAGCAGCTAGAATCATAGATTTTTGTAGAATGAATCCACCAGAGTTCTTTGGGTTGAAAGCAGGTGAGGACCCACAGCTTTATTTAGATAAGGTGAAGAAGATCACCCAGATTATGCATGTTTCTAAGGAAGAGAGTGTAAAGTTAGTATCCTATAGATTGAAGGATGTAGCGTATGATTGGGTAGTGATGTAGAAGAATGGTAGAGGTGAGAATGCTTCTCCTATAAGTTGGCAGGCATTTCAGGGTGCTTTTCTAGACAGGTTCTTCCATGTTAGATGAGGGAAGCTAAGATAAAGGAGTTTGTGAATTTGAGACAGGGCTCAATGATAGTGAAGGAGTACTGCCTTAAGTTAAACTAGTTGTCTAAGTATGCCCTTTATACGATGGCTGATCCTAGAATAAGTATGAGTAAGTTTGTTACTGGAGTATATAGTTTGGTAGTCAAGGAGTGTAGGACTGCCATGCTTATTAGAGACATAGATCTTGCTAGATTGATGATTTAAGCTCAATAGATTAGAGTAGAGAAGTCAAAGAGAAGAGAGAGAGGAAACAAGAAGGTTAGAACAGATCAGTTTGAGTATGGCAAGGCTAGGTCTCAAGGGGGAAATCCTTCACAATTTTAGAATCATTCGTCTATGCCAGCATGTAATAACCCTTATTTTCGTGCTAAAATTCTAACTGTCGGTCTTACGCGTCTAAGCTCTAATCCAAATGATTTGAATATGAATACAAGTTTCATGATCATTATCCTAATATATGAAGTAGTTTATATGTGAAAAATGTTCATAGCAATGACCTAGAACAAAGTTGAGCTAAGACCAATTGATTCATCCAAATTTTGACATTCGATTCTACAAGGGTCAACTTCAAATGTGTATATCTCTTAATATAAATAGATTTTTTCATCCCAAGACAATCAAATTGTATATAATTAAATTATCTTTCCAACGATACCAATTTCGAAAATGTCCGATACCCGAGCGAAGAGTTATGCCCATTTTCGTGAGAGCCAGTAAGGGTGTACGATGGGCAATGCGCCGCCCAATCAAATGTGTGCGATTGGGAGTGAGAGGCAAACTTAAATGTCTTCTATAAGGTGTGCAACGCACACCGTAAGGTCTGCCATGGGTTGTGCGCCACATACCTCACTTTCAAGTGCCAAAAACACCCCTATATATGTCTATAACACGGGATTTAACCCTAATTATCCAAAACCCTTTCACTTTCATCAAAAATTGGTCAAGAAACTCCATTAGGATTTCAACTTGAGAACCCAAATAAATCAAAAACTAACCGTAGCTTTTCTATAATTTTTGGATATTCGGAATCCTTATTCCGAGGGCTACAAGAAGGACATAAAAATCTCATGAATAGCGTGCCAGAGTAGAAAGTTCATTCTAAAGCTTCAAGTTTAAGGTATGTGGGGTTTTTCAACAAGAACACTCTTTCGTTCTTGTGCCCAAAAATACTTTCTTTTATGAAGTTATGGATTTCATATGTTTTACTATGATTTTGAAGCATGAACTTATATCCAATATTGATTATCACAAGATTATGATATTTTTGATATTTTAGAAGAGGAATTATATGAGAATGATTATATTTTGTGACTTATGACTGAATTTTCCAGATTTTGAAAGGATTTATATATATTTATGATGTAAAGCTTGAATCTTGATAAGTTTTAATGTGATATTGAGACATGATTTTTGAACTCTATTTGAGATTATTGTTTTTGAGAAATCATGTGTTATAAACACCTTGAGTTTGAATGATTTGAGATGATGAAGAAGCTTTGACCTTTCGATCGTAAAAAGGGGTATTTTTGAACCCGAGATGAGAAAAGAAATTCACTTTTATTGATTATTATAAAAAGGGTAGCATGATGGCTCCCGTTGTGAATTGTTGAATTGTTTATTAGTGGATTTTATTTTGAAAAGATCTGAGCTAAGTCCGGGAGTAGTCTTTAGCACCGAGCGGGAGGTATAACTGTTTTGGTACTTCCCTAGAACTACGTGCCCCCATAGGATGTGAGCCTGAGGCTGATTTATATAGTGATCACTAGTGTTTGGATTGATGATTTAAGGTCCTACTCCGATGGCAAGGAATAGGAAAACTCTCCCCAACGTGGGTAGAACGTTGGACTCCATGTAGCTCACATAGTTTATGTCGGTTGTAAGAGACTCCCAATGTGTGTGTGTGTGTATTCTCCTATCTAATATGAAAAGTCTTATTCTTCTATCTGAGATGAAAACATATTTATTTGAAAGACTAAGTTTGAGAAAGTCATTGTTTTCAAAAGATTTAATGAACATATATTCCAAAGAGAATTGTTATGAGATTTGATTGCTTTGATGATTTGGAATCAAGATGGAAGTGAATTGATATTTATTATGATGACTCACATGTTTCACCCGATATATTTTACTCTCTTATGATTATGATGATTTTAATTCGAGCTAAGTGAGTCACTTATATCAGCATGCATAATTTTATAAACTGTGATGATATTAAGATATTATTTTATATATGCATTGCACCCCCATATGCTCGATACGTTTCCATGGTACTGACCCATATATTCGTATGTGGGCTACATTTTCTTGAAATGTAGGTATCTTCAGATCCAGTTAGTTCGCGGCATCCAGTCTGTAGGTGATGAGTCCTTTTGATTCAAGGGCTTGAGTTAGTTATACAGTTCGAGAAGTATTGTATTTTCTTTATCCAGACGTATTGAGTTGGGATAGTCGGGAGTCATGCCCAGTTACCTATAGTCAGTACTAGTAGAGGCTTCATAGATAGTCAGTAGAAGTTGATGTATTCCGTTTCAGTTTTGGTTGTAAAAGCAGAGTTGTAATCTTTTAAATTTAGTTTTATATCTATCATATTTAGAAAAGAGTTATTTTCCACAGATTTGTATAGATTTATACTTTTTGTTCAGTTGCTTATGAGTTATGCCAGTAGAAGGGTTAGCTTGGGGTCACTTGTGATCCTAAGCACCGTCTGACATCTCGGGACCCAATTTTGGGGTATTACACATCACCATCTTCATCTAGTACTCCTGCTCCCAGAGGTAGGCAGGAGCAGTGGGGTAAGTCTTCTATGTCCAGATGCCAAAATAGTGTGAGTGGTAAGCCCAGTTATCCTCTATGTGTTAGGGGTGGTAAAAGCCATCCTGGTGAGTGTTTAGCTGACAGAAGGGTTGTTTTGGTTGTGGTAAGTTGGGTCATGGGATTAGAGATTATCCGCATGTTAAGCAGGGAAACAGAGATGGTCGTCCTCAAACTCAGGCTACTAGTGCACCAACTCATTTAGGTCTCTCAGTCCCTCCTCAGAGCGCATCATCCAATACTAATGGCGGTCAATACCAGAATTGGTTTTATGCTTTACCATCCCGTCAGGAGAAGGAGGATTCACCAGATGTTGTTACTGGTATGTTTCGTGTCTTTCATCTTGATGTTTATGTGTTGTTAGACCCCGGGTCAAGTTTCTCTTATGTGACCCCATTAGTTCCAGTAAATTTTGAAATAAGTCCTGAAAAGATCCCTAAGCCTTTCTTGGTTTCTACCCCAATAGGTGAGTCAGCTGTTGCCAAACAGATCTATAGAAAGTTTCCTATCACTGTCCTTCATAAAATCATGTTAGCGGACTTAATAAAGTTAGATATAGTTGATTTTGATCTTTTTCTTGGAATGGATTGGATCCATTCTTGTTATGCCTCCATAGATTATCGCACCCGAGTGGTGAAGTTCCAGATGAGTCAGTCTTTGAGTGGAAAGGTAATTAAGTGTCCCCCAAAAGTCATTTCATATCCTATCTTAAAGCTAGACAGTTGATCTCCAAAGGGTGTATCTACCATCTAGTTAGAGTCAAAGACACTAAGTATGAGACCCCGACAGTTCAGTTAGTCAGCATAGTCAATGAGTTTCCTCATGTCTTTCTTGAGGATTTGCCAGGGGTACCTCCCAATAGGGAAATAGAATTCGGTATTGACCTTCTCCCAAATACTTAACCTATTGTATACCTCCATATCGTATGGATCCCGCCGTTTTTAAAGAGTTGAAAGAGCAACTCAAAGATCTTTTATATAAAGGTTTCATAAGTCCTAGTATTTCTCCATGGGGTGCTCCCATCCTATTCGTGCGAAAGAAAGATGGTTCATTGCTTATGTTCATTGACTATCATCAGCTGAATAAAGTTATAGTCAAAAACAAATATCCTCTTCCTAGAATTGATGACCTATTTGATCAACTCCAAGGTGCAAGTTATTTCTCAAAGATAGACCTTAGATCCGGATATTATCAGCTTAAAGTAAGAGAATGTGATATTCTAAAGACAACCCTCAGAACTCATTATGGTCATTTTGAGTTTCTAGTCATGTCCTTCGGACTAACAAATACCCCAGAAGCTTTCATAGACTTGATAAACAGAGTGTTCAAACAGTATCTGGACATGTTTGTCATAGTCTTTATCTATGATATTCTTGTCTACTCTCGTAGTGAGGATGATCATGCAGACCATCTTAGAATTATGTTACAGACTCTTAGAGATCACCAGTTGTTCGCCAAATTTAGCAAGTGTGAATTTTGGCTAAGAGCAATAGCTTTCCTTGGTCATATTATTTCCAGTGAGTGTATTAGAGTTGATCCCCAAAAGACAGAAGAAATAAAAAATTGGCCTAGACCTATCTCTCCGTCAGACATTAGGAGTTTCTTGGGTCTAGATGGTTATTACAGATATTTTGTTGAGGGTTTTTCATCTATTTCGTCTCCTATTTCTAGATTGACCCATAAGAAAGTTAAGTTTTAGTGGTCAGATTCCTGCGAGAAGAGTTTTCAAGAGTTGAAGACTCGACTCACTTCAGCCCCAGTGTTAGCGTTACCTGATGGTACAGATGGTTTTGTGGTGAATTATGATGCCTCTAGAGTTGTTTTGGGATGTGTTTTGATGCAGAGAGGTAAGGTCATAGCCTATGCCTCTAGATAGCTTAAACCTCATGAAAAGAATTACTCGACCCATGATCTTGAGTTAGTTGCGGTTGTGTTTTCTTTGAAAATCTAGAGACATTATTTGTATGGGGTACATGTTGATGTGTTCACATATCAAAAAGTTTGCAGTATGTATTTACCCAGAGAGAGTTAAATCTTCGCTAGAGAAGGTGGTTAAAATTGTTAAAGGATTATGATATGAGTGTGTTGTATCATCCGGGCAAGGCCAATGTAGTGGCAGCCGCCCTTAGTAGATTGTCTGCAGTGTTGCTCATGTGGAGAATGATAAGAAAGACTTATGTAACGCCACAAAATTTGGGTCCCAAGATGTCACACGGTGCTTAGGGGCATAAGTGACCCCAAGCTAACCCTCTTACTGGCTTAATTCGTAAACAACTGGATAAAATGCTTAAATCTATATAAAATCAGCGAAAATATAGAACTTCTCTGAACTTGATCAATATGAACATGAACTTACAAGATTACAAATCTACTTGAACCAAATGAAACTGAAACTGAATACATCAACTTATACTGACTGTCTATGAAGCCTCTACTGGTACTGACTTTAGATAGTTGGGTCATGACTACCAACTATCTAAGCTCAATACAACTAAAATAAGAAAAATACAATACTTCTCGAACTGTATAACCAACTCAAGCCGTCGAATCAAAAGGACTCGTCACCTGCTGAATGGGAGCGGCAGACTGATTGAATACGGTATCTGCGCTACAACTTGCACCTACATTATAAGACACTGTAGCATATAGAAATATATGGGGTTCAGTACTTTAAGAAATGCACCGAGTATGTGGGGGTGCAATGCAACGTTATAAATAATATCATAAATGATTATGAAAATCATGCATGCTGACGATAACCACTTTCTTCGCTTGAATTAATTGAAATATATTCCTTGTAAATCATCAATAATAGTACACGCATTATAAATCTCATAAATCATTATACTCAACTCAAATTCTTTAAATCATGACTTAGAGTGACTCGGTAACTCATGAAAACTTGGACTATTATGGACTTGAAAGTTTCTTATAACCGATATAACTACACTATGTGAGCCGCATGGAGTCCAATGTATTGCCCTCCTAAGGAGACAACCTCATATTGGCGGGGGTGTCGCACTCTTGCCAAGGAGTACAACCTCAATTTCTCAATCACAATCCCATACTCGGCCTCTGGCCCACATCATCAATATCAATCCTACGGTGGCACATAGTTTCGGAGAAATACCAAATTTTCTGCTCGGTGCTAAATACCCCCCAGACTCATCTCAGAACGCGTTAGGAAATCCACCTTAATCAATATTAATTCATGGGTCTATCATGAAGACCAAAATAATAATATATCTCATCGGTAAATCATATACAACTGTGGATTCCTAACTCAACTCAAAAACAAACAATCTTTCTCAACATCAAGATGTATCAATTCATTTAGTCATGGCAACATCAATAACTTTGAGGAAATATCAAGACTCATTATAACGACTCAATCTTATGAATCAATATACTCAATAATCCAATTTGTCATAAGAAAACTTAAAGCTTGACACATGTCTTGAAAGCACTTGAAATACCAACTCATGGTAGAACATGAAATTCACAATATTAAATATCAAGTCATAATTTGGAAATTGTAAAATAGTCATGTATCAAAAACTTCAAGAAAACATCATAGAACTCATTCTTGACTCTCAAGCTCAAATATTAATATATATATTCAATAATAAAACTTCTCGTAGAAAAGCTTAAATCATGACTCTTATCTCAAATCATTCAAAAATCATCAACTCATAATAACAATATTCAACTCATGGCATAAGTTCTCAATTTTAGAAATAAAATTATGAAATCGTCATGTGTACCAATCTTGAATAGTTCAACTATCATAAATCATTAATAAAGTAATTTGGGTGTAAACCCACTTTGCAAAATCATGGATTTCAATAGTAGAAATTGAATCTTTGGGAACAAGAACGAAAGAAGTGTTCTTGTTCAAACCCCACATACCTTGGATTATGGATTTCAGATGAACAAGCTTGATTGGGAACTCTTCTTCACACTTTTGAGCTAAGTTTCTTGATGCCTTTGACTTGAAAAATTTGATTCTTGGACAACTTGGTGAAATCTTTGGAAGATTCTTAAATTTCTTGGAGAAGATTTGATTTATGATTTTAGAAGAAAACCCTAGTTTCTTGATCTTTTCCTTGGAAGAGAATGAGAGATAATGAAGGTTTTCTCCACTACTAGTATATATATAGAGGCTAAAAATGAGTGGAAAAGACCAAAATATCCTTTTAAAACATCCTTGAGTTGCTGGAAAAATATACTTGACGCCATCCGTGACAGGCCGTCAGGTCCGTGATAGGCCGTCACGAATGGTCGTCACAAAAAGGGGTCCAATTCTTGATTTTCTGCCCAGGACTGACGATGTCGTCAGAAATGTCGTCAGAATGTGACGACGTCGTCAGAAACGTGACAGCCCGTCAGAACCGTCGTCACCGATTTCCAGCTTAACATGCTGGAGTAAAATGGGCATAACTCTTTGCTCCGATATCATATTTTGGAAAAATTGGTATCGTTGAAAAGCTAATTAAATTATCTATCTGTTGATAGGTCATGATATCAAAAATTACGAGTATAATTACAGATATGCTCGTTTGAAGTTGACTATACCAATATCCTTCCCAAGAATTCAATCGGTAAGGAATGTTTTAATTCGCCCAATCGTTAGGACATCTTTAAGGCCTTAATACACACCATCCTTGATTAGAAAACAACCAAAGAACTATAATTTATTTCTCCAGAGCTTGATTCATGGTTGCACTATTGGTTAGAGTCTCGGGAAATTACAAAATGGCTCTAACTTTCTCACCGGGTGTCCGATTCGGGTGAATCTTATGTCGATGGAAATCTTATCCAATTCTCCACATCATAGAAAGTAGAATTTAGGGAAATACAACATGAGATAAACAACAATAAATTTTGAAGTCATTCATATTCACTCAAAAGATGGATTTAGGCTTAAGAAACGATCGGGGTATTACAATATTTCCCCCTTGGAAACATTCGTTCTCGAATGTTGCTTTTTGGCCAAGAATATAGAGAAAACTGAAGAAACACAGCTGAAACAAATTGCTAATCTGTATCTATATCTTTCTAAATTTTAAAGTACTTCGTTGAATGTATAAGCTTATGATGAGAGTAGCTATACATCTGGATCCGAAACTGGAAAAGAATAGATAGAGGACAACTGTAATTCTCGACTGAATCTGAGCTGATTTACCTTCTTCCTATATTAAAGAGCGAGCTCATACTGAGAGTTTAGAATTTACTTGATGTTACAAGGGTGCAATCGTACTCATAGACGGCGAAGAGATAATTTATGCAGGCATAGGTCATGAGAAACAAGGATAAGACTACAGAATGGATATTACATTGTCTGGACTAGAATACTTGGAAAACAAAGATTGTTAAATGAATGCTTACAGACTGAATCACAATTATATATTCAAATTTGAAACTGATGCCTGATACACATACTGAACTGAATTCGTAGATTTTTGGGTACGAGCAACTACTTACCGGATTGCCCGTACTTATGAAACTTCGAGTGGTAAGACCAGACTAGTTCGGAAAAAAATGGAAGGCCATAGAAACTTATCTGCCAAATTTTAATAATTGGGTTGCTAGCTATGCAAACTGAATCATACTAGATACTCATACTTAAGTAGAGGATTTCTTCAACACCCTCCCAAGGAATCCTAATGGTCTGAAGGAGCAAAGAACTTTAGGCAAGATCTAAACAAGACATCTGAATCAGAGATCATAAAATTACCATTATTCCTTAACTTGAAACCTAAACCTATGAATCATAAGTCAGGATAAAAGTACTAAGCTTCAAGAAAGGTAAATCCTTACTCTCAAACTCAACCACACTTCTCAAACACTCTCTGGACTATACTATACCCTTCTGATACTATACTTGATCGATTCAACTTACAATCCTCACATGACACTGATACTTCCATCTACTCATATCCCCTCGAACCAAACCCCCTCATCATCTTCATGCCTAACCTAGATCCACAAGATTCGCCACATAACCCCATTATGAATCATGAGCTCCCACAAATATACATTCTTACAACCTCTCACTTCAAGTGTAATTCTTATTACCACTTCGACCACTCCAATCCACCTAGTACTAGCCATTTACTGATGCGCAAGGTACCCATCCGCATGCACACAAACACGACATTTAAGCCTATCTTCATACCCTACACACCTTTTATCAAGAAAGATTTCCATGCACTCACCTCAAGCACACCTGACATACTCCTAGCTAATCAAGTCCTACACAAACGATTCACTCTAATATTCCTCCCAACTCATGGAATTACACAAAGTGAATACACCACAATCTTCCCAATAAAACATTAAACTTCAACTAACCATAACATATATCAAAGACTTAGCCTCAATCTTACTTCACCTTACCGTCTAGCTAAAGTAAGCATACCACCCTCTATCATTGATAAGGAAATGTCTCCTCTCTTCCGACGAAACAACTATTCACCACTACTATCTTGGGTAAGGAAAGATAAATAAAAGATTAGAGCATGAGGATCTGACACATGAATAGATGCTATGAATAACTTGACACTCAACTGAGGCTTGAGGATTAGAGGATTTAACATCATAAACCCATCAAAGAAATATGCCCCGGGGACATGCACGATATAAATCTGAATTCTGATCATTAAAAATAGCACTTGAACATTGGAACTGAACATATCACAAAGCTCGAGTACATAAGCCATGCATTGCATGACCTAAATTGGGAATTCAAAACTATGAAATGTGATTCCAATCGGTGAAAGGTATAAGACTCCGTATTTCGGTAACTAAGTAAGGACAAGATTTTTTATGGCATGCCTGGACATGAATCATGATCATGGAATCAAAATGCAAAGCATGAATAAATACAGGAATGACTGAAAATACTGAAATAAGAATGGGTCGAGCAGTATCCCTTCTCACAGTTGTTCCATAACTTATTGGCATACCCACTAGAACCTGACAACCTAACCTGGTTACTTGTTCTACTATCTCTCCCTTAGACTAAAGCCATCACGCTCCTTGACTCAATTATTAGGAACATCGTTCATTACCTAACTAGTCTTCCTCCACCTAGAAACTCCACAACACTGACTAATTACACCACATACAATGACCCTAGAAAAAGAAAAAAATAAAGCAGCCTCATAGCACCCTGGGCAAAATTTCTCACCAAGAACACAGAATCAAACTTAATTACAAGTCAACCAGACTCAACCTCTTGCCTACACTATCCAATCCTATTAGATCACTTCCCTGTAACTAGCACCATTAACCAAGAAATCATCACATCCACCTTCATAGCCACCAATCATCCAAGCTTAATGCCTAGCGCTCAGCATAACTTACAACTTCACCTAACACACACAATTCTCACTTGGAAACTATAAAACAAAACGTCAATAAACACTAGTCCACTTAAACCCCCTAATAACAATAATTGTTCATAATCATATGATCTATCTCATTTATAATCCATCAACGCACCCTCTTTCTACTCATCATTACTATTTATCCTCCATACACAGCTTAACTTAGTTCATAACTCTCTAAGCCTCAACTTAAATTTTCTTTGCAATCTCAGGAGCACCTAAGTTAACAACACTCATCCACTAAGTATCCTCGTCCATAACCTATACTTGTCTTGTGCAACATACCGTTAACAACTCTTTTCATACCTTAAGCAAACTATTATTTACCTCCACCAATAACTCCTTCTCTTTTTCTTCCATGAGATGCAACACAAGAACAATATCACTTCATCACTAACTCAATCAAATACAAAAGGCTCGGCTATACATACTT
Source organism: Capsicum pubescens (assembly GCA_030864215.1). Lineage (NCBI taxonomy): Eukaryota > Viridiplantae > Streptophyta > Magnoliopsida > Solanales > Solanaceae > Capsicum > Capsicum pubescens. Next base: position 104,975,822 of record CM061538.1, read on the forward strand.
CCAATAAATCACACCCTCCACCTTTCTTGCCACTACACGTCTAAACCCAGTTCCAACCAGCACGAGGAAACAAGATACACAAAGAGTCACTAGTGAATCAAAATAGGCCTCACCCGGCTTCACTAGTCTTTGATTTCAAACATCATTACGATAACAAGAGTACGAGAGGTAGAAACTCTCCATACAATATTCGATAATCTAAGAATACACATCTTACTCTGTCTCAACTGAAAGAATCATAAGGAAGAGGGCATAACATTGAACTTAGGAAACTCATAACACGTTGGTAAGATCTTCTCAGGCCACTTTGTGAAACTTCTGAAATTTCTCTCTTGTAAGTCTAAGGGCATTGTCAGGGAAGGAAATTAAAACTTGCAGATCATGTTACCTCAAGAACAGTACATAGATAAAAAAGTATAGATTATCATTATAGATTTTGAGAGGGAATCTGGAAGCGCAACTAACTTGGGTTTATTACATGATTCATAAGAAAGGCATGATAAGACACTAATAGGATACTTTGTAGCTTATTTAAAACTCCGTAACTATCTATGGAGACTGTTTAAGAAAGTACTATCTGCAAAGAGTTGAGCTTGACTATCTCTAATACCTCAAAAATAAGGCAGGGATGCCCTGAATAGAGGAAGATAAGAATCTACATAAGTTTCTCAAAGAACCTTTCTATAGCACGATCTAAGACTTAAAGGAATGGAGACCTTTTCTAAATGTCTTGTAGCCTCTCGAAGAAAAGTACAGACGTCTCCGTACCGTTCCGCAAGACTCTACTAGACACGGCTTCATAGACACCCTAGGACACTTGAACTCTGGGCTCTGATACCAAGTTTGTAACGCACCAAAATTTGGGTCCCGAGACGTCACACGGTGCTTAAGGGCACAAATGACCCCAAGCTAACCCTCATACTGGCTTAATTCGTAAACAACTGGATAAAAGGCTTAAATCTATATAAAATCACCAAAAATATAGAACTTCTCTGAACTTGATCAATATGAACATGAACTTTACAAGATTACAACTCTACTTTTACCAAACGAAACTGAAACTAAATACATCAACTTCTACTGACTGTCTATGAAGCCTCTATTGGTACTGACTTTAGATAGCCGGGTCGTGACTACAAACTATCTAAATACAATAAGACTAAAATAAGAAAAATACAATATTTCTCGAACTATATAACCAACTCAAGCCCTCAAATCAAAAGGACTTGTCACCTGCTGAATGGGAGCGGATGACTGACTGAATGCGGTATCTGTGCTATAACTTGCACCTACATTATAAGACACTATAGAATATAGAAATATATGGGGGTCAGTACTTTAAGGAATGTACTGATTATGTGGGGGTGCAATACAACAATATAGATAATATCATAAATGATTATGAAAATCATGCATGTTGCCGATAACAACTTTCTTCGCTTGAATTAACTAAAATATATTCCTTGTAAATCATCAATAATAGTACACGCATTATAAATCTCATAAATCACTATACTCAACTCACTCTCTTTAAATCATGACTTAGAGTGACTCGGTAACTCATGAAAACTTGGACTAATATGGACTTGGGTGTTTCTTATAACCGATATAACTATACCATGTGAGCCGCATGGAGTCCAACGTATTGCCCTCCTAAGAAGAGAAACCCACATTGGCGGGGGTGTCGTACTCTTGCCAAGGAATACAACCTTAATTTCTCAATCACAATCCCATACTCGGCCTCTGGCCCACAATCATCAATATCAATCCTACGGTGGCACGTAGTTTCGGAAAAATATCAAATTTCCTGCTCGGTGCTAAATACTCCTCCCAGACTCAGCTCAGAACGCGTTAGGAAATCCACCTTAATCAATATCAAATCATGGATCTATCATGAAGACCAAAACAATAATATATCTCATCGGTAAATCATATACAACTGTGGATTCCTAACTCGACTCAAAATCAAACAATCTTTCTCAACATCAAGATGTATCAATTCATTTAGTCATGGAAACATCAATAACTTTGAGGAAATATCAAGACTCGTTATAACGACTCAATCATATGAATCAATATACTCAATAATCCAATTTGTCATAAGGAAGCTTAAAGCTTGACACATGTCTTGAAAGCACTTGAAATACCAACTCATAATAGAACATGAAATTCATAATATCAAATATCAAGTCATAATTTGGAAATTGTAAAATAGTCATGTATCAAAAACTTCAAGAAAATATCATAGAACTCATTCTTGACTCTCAAGCTCAAATATTAATATATATATTCAATAATCAAACTTCTCTTAGAAAAGCTTAAATCATGACTCTTATCTCAAATCATTTGAAAATCATCAACCCATAATAACAATATTCAACTCATGGCATAAGTTCTTAATTTAAGAAATAAAATGATGAAATAGTTATGTGTAACAATCTTGAATAGCTCAACTATCATAAATCATTAATAAAGTAATTTGGGTGTAAACCCACTTTGCAAAATCATGGATTTCAATAGTAGAAATTGAATCTTTGGGCACAAGAATGAAAGAAGTGTTCTTGTTCAAACCCCACATACCTTGGATTATAGTTTTAAGATGAACAAGCTTGATTGGGAACTCTTCTTCACATTTTTGAGATAAGTTTCTTGATGCCTTTGACATGAAAAATTTGATTCTTGGTGAAATCTTTGGAAGATTCTTAAATTTCTTGGAGAAGATTTTATTTAGAATTTTAGAAGAAAACCCTAGTTTTTTGACCTTTTCCTTGGAAGAGAATGAGAGATAATGAAGGTTTTCTCCACTACTAGTATATATAGAGGCTAAAAATGAGTGAAAATGACCAAAATACCTTTTTAAAAACATCCTTGAGTTGCTGGAAAAATATACTTGACGCCATCCATGACAGGCCCTCAGGTCCCTGATAGGCCGTCACGAATGGTCGTCATAAAAAGGGGTCCAATTCTTGATTTCCTTCCCAGGGCTGACGACGTTGTCAGAAATAGCGTTAGAAATGTGGAAGCCCGTCAGAACCGTCATCACCGTTTTCCATCTTAACATGCTGGAGTAAAATAGGCATAACTCTTTGCTCTGATATCGGATTTTAGAAAAATTAGTATCGTTGAAAATTAAATTAAATTATCTATCTGTTGATAGGTCATGAGCTCAAAATTACAAGTATAATGAGAGATATGCTCATTTGAAGTTGACTATACCAATATCCTTCCCAAGAATTCAATCGGTAAGGAATGTTTGATTCGCCCCATCATTAGGACATCTTTAAGGCCTTAATACGCACCATCCTTGATTAGAAAACAACCAAATAACTATAATTTATTTCTCAAGAGCTTGATTCATGGTTGCACTATTGGTTATAGTCTCAGGGAATTACAAAATAGCTCTAACTTCCTCACCGGGTGTCCGATTTGGGTGAATCTTATGTCGATGGAAAGCTTATCCAATTATCCACATGATAGAAAGTAGAATTTAGGGAAATACAACATGAAATAAACAACAATCAATTTGGAAGTCATCCATATTCACTTAAAAGATGGATTTAGGCTTAAGAAACGATCGGGGTATTACAAGTTAGTTCGGGAAGTCCATCGATTAGCTAGGTTGGGTGTTAGATTGGTTGATCCATCTAAAGGGAATGTTTGGGTTCAGAGTAGTTTTGAATCTTCTTTAGTTTTGGAAGTGAAAGAGAAGCAGGAGGAGGATTCTAGTTTGGTCAGACTGAAGGAATCAGTTAAAGACCAAAAGGTAGAAGTTTTCTCCCAAGGGGGAGATGGTGTGTTGAGATACCAGAGTAGATTATGTCTGTCATGTGTCGATGATTTGAGGTAGTGGATTATGGTAGAGGCGCAAGGTGCGTGTTACTCCATACATCTAGGTGCCACCAAGATCTACCGCGATTTGTGGGAAATTTATTGGTAGAGTGGTATGAAAAGAGATATAGCAGAGTTTGTATCCAAGTGTGCAACTTGTCAACAGGTTAAGGTAAAGCACCAAAGACCCATTGGTACGTTGCAAGAGTTTGGTATCCCCACTTGTAAGTGGGAAGAGGTGAATATGGATTTGTAACTGGTTTACCCCATTCGCGTCGTCAGCATAATTCAATTTGGGTTATTGTAAACAGATTGACTAAGTCAGTGCATTTCTTTCCAGTTCACACGTCTTACACAGTTGAAGATTATGCTAAGTTGTATATCAGGGAGTTAGTCAGATATCATGGTGTTCCTTTGTCCATTAACTTAGAGAGGGGTACTCAGTTTACCTCTTAGTTTTGGAGAGCCTTTCAGAAGGGTCTTGGTACCCAAGTTCACCTTAGTTCAGCTTTTCATCCACAGATAGATGGTCGACCAGAAAGGACCATTCAGACTCTAGAGGACATGTTGAGGGCATGTGTTCTTGATTTTAAAGGTAGTTAAGATGACCATTTGTCGTTGATTGAGTTCGCTTATAATAACAACTACCATGATAGTATTTAGATGGCTCCGTTTGAGGCTTTTTATAGGCGAAGATGTAGATCGCCAGTTGGTTGGTTCGAAGTGGGTGAAGCCACTTTGATTAGGCCAGACATGGTGTTTGAAGCCATGGAAAAAGTTTGGTTGATTAGAGAGAGATTGAAAGCATCCCAGAGTCGTCAGAAATCTTATGCAGATATAAAAAGAAGAGATCTTGAGTTTGAGGTTGATGATCTTATGTATTTGAAAGTTTCACCCATGAAAGGGGTGAAGAGATTTGCCAAGAAGCGGAAGCTTAGTCCCCGATATTTAGGCCCCTTCTGAATTTTGAGACGTGTTGGGAAGGTAGCATATGAGCTTGAAATACCCACGGATTTATCCTCAGTTCATCCAGTATTCCATGTGTCCTTGTTGAAGAAGTGCATAGACGATTCAGCCTTTATAGTTCCTCTAGAAAGTACAAATATTCAGAATTGCCTTTCATACGAAGAAGTTCCAGTATAGATTCTTGATCATCAGATCCGTAGACTGAGGAACAAAAAGTTCCCTTGGTCAAAGTTTTGTGGTGAAATCAGTCTGTTGAGGGTGCTACTTGGGAAGCAGAAACAGACATACGTACCAAGTATCCTCATATCTTCCCCACGAACTCAGATTCAGCCGAAGGTAATATTTTTCTTTATTTAGTTATTTTCCCAGTCTCAGATTCAGCTATATAGTTGTTTCCATGAAAACTCATTCACTCGCATATCAGTTCAGTAGCTCGTTATGTTAAGAATCAGTCATTCAGCTTATTTCAGTTGTGTATGATATCTTATAGCCTCCGATTCCTCAGTATTTTCAACTTAACTAGACATATTCGAGGACGAATGTTTCCAAGGGGGAGATATTGTATACCCCATACTTTTCTCAACTTAATTTCATCCCTAGAATGTCAAGGATTATCTACTAAAATGAATATCTTTTTATTTCAAATTGAATTTTTCAGATTTAGATCTTTCATGGTGTGGAAAATTGAATAAGCTATCCATTGATATCAAATTTGCCAAAATTTGATACTCAGTGAAGAAGTTAGGGCGTTTTTAGTTAGCAGTGTGCCAACTGGGCAGTCACCGCATCGCAGTGAAGGACAATTTCATAATTATCATTTTCCAGTGGACCTTCGCGATATTGGCATGTTGCGGAGATGTTTAATTTTCTATTTGTCAATTTTCAGTAAGACTATGTGATTTCACCGTATCGTGACGATGGTCAAAATAGCATTCCAAAGGGGCACTGCGATAGCTCCGCGTCACGAAGAGTTTCCAGTTCCCAATTGTCCCTTATCCAGTAAGCCACTGCGATAGTGGCACGTCATGGTGGCCTATTAAATTGGAATTTTGGTTCTCTTTTCCAGTTCTATTTAGAAGTTTAAAGGGGGTATTTTGGTCAATTTCCAAGACCTAATCCGTCCAAAACATGAGATTAAACCCATTCTAAGACTATTATGCTCATTATTCATCAATTTTCTCTCAAACAAAAACCCTAGAACTCAAAAGCTTCTTCTCTAAGAAATTAATTCCACCATTGTTTCTCCAAGAAAGATCAAAATTGAGGATTTCCAAGACAAGATAATCAAAAACTCATCTTCAAGAACTCAAATAGGAATCAATAATTCAAGTGTCTTCATCTAATCATCAATCAAGGTATGTGAGGTTTATGAACAAGGATCTTCTTCCATCTTTGTACCCAAAATCAAGTTTTAATTATAAATTCATATGATTTTAAATGATTATACATGAGTTTTGAATTAGGGTTCATACCAAATATCGTTATTTGCAAGATTATGAGATTTTAAGTATTTTTAAAAGATGAATTACATGCCTATTTTTATAATTTCATGCCTATTGCAGTAAATTTCAGATTTTGAGTTGAATTATCATTATTTTTATTACCAAGTATGATTTTTATGATGTTTCGATATGAGATTGATGCACGGGTTATTATCCCAAGATTGAGTATTAGTATTTCAAGAAAGATGATGCTTTGAGCCTCTTATGATCAGATATATTTCAGATTTACAGCAAAGCTTTGATCTTTTAATCCTCAGTTTAGTTATGAAATTCACTTTACAGATTTGTTACAGATTACAAAATTTAGATCAGCTTTATTTACAAATTTAATTATATAAATGCATAATTAGTTTCAGATAAACCCTTATGCTAGTTTTTAAAGTGGATTTCCAATAGAATGAGCATACAGATTTAAAGGGAGTAATGTTTAGCACCGAGCGAGAAGTGTGGGATTAGTGTATCCTATCTTTCACAAAACTACGTAGCCAACATAGGTACAGATTATCAGATTATTCCTATTTCAATATGAATGACATCTTAGCTTGTGATCGATCACAAGGTCAGTAGGTTATACTCCCTAGCAAGAGTATGACACCTCTTCCCAACATGAGGTTTCCTCCTTAGGAGGACAAGACGTTGGACTCCATGTTAGCTCACATGGTTTATGTCAGTTAGAAGAACCTCCCTTACAGATAAGCTTCAGATAAAGTATTTTTCCTTAACAATGAAGGCTTTCAGAAATGTCTAATAGAAAAGCTTTTAGAAAACTAGGTGTAAAGGCTCACAAATTTATTCAGATTGTTCTTCACAGAAAGATATTAGCTACAGATTTCAAATTTTAAATTTCAGATATAGAAGTGAGTCCTTTTACACTTAGACAACATGATTTACAGACAGAACATTAGAGCAGATTTTAGAACTAAATGTTATGACTCACTAGATTTATAAAGTATGATTTCGCTATTCATGATTTTAGATTTCAGAATTTCAGATACTTCAGCTTATGTGAGTCATTTACATTTAGCATGCATTATTTTATAAATTATGAATACGAGATGATGTTTTACTTATGCATTTCACCCCCATATACTCAGTACATCCTCAAAGTACTAATCCGCATATATGTTTATGTACTACATTGTCTCATAATGTAGGTTCAGGTGCTCAGTATCAACACCGTGAGTAGTTTGAGCATCTCCATCTACATTCTACAGTTGGTGAGTCCTCATAGTTTGAGCACTTGTTCATTCAGATTTTGCAGCTTATTAGTTTTACATGATTTAGTATTTCTTTTCAGACAATTCAAGTTATCTCAGTGACTCTCTAGTTATTAGTAGTAGAGGCTTGTCAGATTGCTAGTTTTGATTTAGATTATTCAGTATTGAGATTTCAGACATTACTTCAAATTATTCTAAGTTATTTTAGATAGTTTTTCTGCATATAGTATGACTCTTATGTCTATGTTTCCTTTATTATGAGATTCAGACTTAGTACCGGGCAGACAGGGTTAGCTTAAGGCTACTCATAGTTTTAAGCACCGTGTGACGTCTCGGGACCAGGTTTCGAGGCGTTACAATTAGGTTTGTTTGATCAATCTGTATTTTCAAACAGAGCCTTAAGCTAATTTTTTGAAACACTACTTTGTTCTGAAAAATATTCATTCATCAACTGTGATGGAACCTCAGAATCATATATAAAACTACAACTACCACTACATTTCAATTTCGTACTAATTTCAAACTCCTGTACTCCAAAAACCAATCTCTGGTCATTAACTTCAATAACAAAAATATTTGTCGGCGCCAAATTAAGTTCCTTATTCATCCAACATTAGATGAGCTGTAATTGTGTATTCGCTTTTTGAAGATCAACAAAATATTCAAAATACGTATTTTTAAAAGCTTCAAACTGTTTTTGAGAAAACTCTGATTTTATTTTATTGGAGGCTTCATAATTCATATAAGCCTTCCAATGGCTCCAAGCGTAACTTTCATCAACAAATCTTCAATACTTTCGATTCTACATACAATAAACTTAAAAGATAAAACACTAGCTCAAAATAAGTAACTAACCTATTATTTTCAAAATCACATTATAATAGAAAAATAAATAAATTCACATAATCAAAACACATTTAAAATATATATGCATAATGAGTATACTAACCTTATCAACATCAACCGAGATAGTCATGCCTTTGTAGATTTTCTTCTCTTTTATGTTTTTTCCTAAATCAACTTTAGATTTTTTCTTTGGAAAATAACATCATCCACATAATCATCGTCATCGTCGATAAATTTTTTTCTATTTTCTACCAAAATCTAATTTTTTATTTTTGAATATAAATTCACCAGCTTCATCGTCTTCTTTAACTATTGATTTACCTTTCTTTCTTTTTTTTTTGGCTTGACCTCCAATAGCTGCTTGTTTTTCATAGTTTACATTCATGAAAATTTTTTCAAGAGTTTATTCTGAAATGCCAAATGAAAAGGATGAAAACTCATCTTTGGCCTTATCAGAAGATTCAGAATACAGTAATGAAATTTCTAGGACTTTTTTCTTGATATATTCTCAACATGCTTTTCATAACTACTCAAAGCTATGAAAGATGGAATGAAAGCCTCAACTAAATTTAGATTTTGAATTCTAGAAATTCTTCTAGGTGACAGAAACTCGGCCATTGCAATAGAAATTACAATTGCTCCAAAGTTTCTAAAATTAACAAAAAAAAAAGAAGATATTTAGCTAAGACACTAAAAGAGAAAGTTAAATTTATACAAAAATTAGAACAAATAATACAATAATATAGCTTAAAAAACTAAAAATTTTGCACATAACATTAAGAATAAATAAAAATTCTACTTATACATTGAAAGAGGAAGTTAAATTTCTACAAAAATTCTAACAAAATATAGCTCAAAAATTTAGAATTCTTCACAAAAAATAAATATAATACAAAATTTTAGCTAACACATTGAAAGATGAAGAAACATATCTCCAAAAAAATCTAACAAAAAATAATAAAATAACTAAATAAATTAAAAATTCTTCACAAAACCTACATTATAATAGAAACTTAAGTAAGACATTGGGAGAGGAAACTAAATTTTGCAAAAATTCTCAAAACTAACACCAATTTTTAAAAAAAATATAACAAAAAAATCACATAAAAAATATGTAAAAAAAGGCATAAATAATATTTCTGAAATTTTTAACAATTTAATATTTCTCAAAGTAATATCGATAATGGAGAACCTTCATGCAAATGAATAAAGATGAAAAATGTATCTATAGGTGGAGGAGTAAAAAAGAAAAAATAAAGTGAAAAAAACATATAAAAGTGGTGAAAAGAAAAGCTCAAAAGAGGTGTAGAAGAGTGAAACAAAAAACACAAAAAAACGAAGAAGGATAATACTCCCTTCGCTCACTTTACTTGTCACTAATTTTTTAATTGAATTTCTACTTAATATTAATTATTTTTCTTCGAATTAATTTTAAGATACAATGTAAACATCATTTAATAGGAACACTATGATAAAATAATTTTGTTATCAATGATTTTTCTTAAGAACTGTGTCATCTCAATTTATAACAAGTAAAGCTGAATGAAAAAAGTATTAGGATAAATTCTTTATTAAAGATAAAAGTGAGCTAAAAAGTTGTAATTAAATAATATAACATCTTAAAATTTATTATTTATGTAAAAAATGCAATTCTCAATTCTATTTCAATTATCCAATCCTGATGACCCAATTTCAGCCTAATGACCAATTTCAACCTAATGATTGATCCAATTCAATTTATCATCTCATCTGTCCATTATTTAGATCAACCGTTCAGGTTGAATACCCAAATCCTTCCTTTTAATCAATCTAAACACCCCAAATCCCTAAAACCTATAATATTTCCCCATCATACCAGCCGTCACCCTCGCGCCCACCATCTCCACTCCTGTTATTGGCAAAATCCCATCCACTCACCTTAACTTCCTCTCCCCTCTTTTCTTCTCACTATACCACCAACACCACGATTTCTCCGGCGAACTATCCATCTAGAGAAACCATTTTGGGCAAGTTCTAAGAGAGGTTCCACTCGAAAGAAATTTGAAAGACCTCCAGGTTTCTTATTTTCAAGTCCTATGTGATTGCAGTGTTGTCGAGGCAACTTGGAGTCATTTGGTTGACAATTTTATGATGGGTTCTTGCAGTCCCTCTCAAGTTGTTAGAAGCTCAAATCTACCAGTTTGGAGAGAAAATGCTCGAAGAGAAACGAAGCTTCTCGAAGAAGCTAGAGAGGAAAATATCTCATTATGAATCTGTGTGTTTACAGAAAAATGTTTCTCTTACCGTATAAACATAGGCTTTTAGTGTATATATACAAGACCCGAAAATAAGAGACTCGGATAAATAAAAAATAGGCCTATATACCAGTTGGGTCAATGTAAAAGTATGTATAGATGAATTAATAAAAGAATTAGCCCACTCCACAATGATCTATAGTGTCAACACCCCCTCAAGTTGGAGGGTAAGAGAACTCCCAACTTGTGGAGAAGATAATGATGAGCATCACCAGGTAAAGCCTTAGTAAAGATATCTTCCAGTTGAAAAGCACTAGGAGTATGATGGAGACTGATCAACCCAGCACCAAGCTTGGCAAGAACAAAGTGACAGTCCAACTCGATATGTTTCATGCAATCATGGGTGACCGGGTTCTTGGCAATATGGATGGCGGACTGGCTATTACAAAAAACAGGAACAGGTAGAGAGATCTGGAGACCAAAATCATAAAGAAGACGCGATAACCAGGTAAGTTCACCTATAACTTTACTCAACGAACGATATTCAGATTCAGCAGAGGAAAGAGAAACCACAGGCTACTTTTTGGACTTTCAACTGATCAAACTATCGCCAAGCAAAACACCAAAACCAGTGACAGAACAATGACTGTCAGGGCAAGACGCCCAATCACTATCACAAAAATCTCGAAGACTTAGATCAGGAGAGTTACTAAAGAACAAACCAAAACCAGGAGAACCTTTGAGGTAAAACAAAAGATGTAAAGCATCCTGCATATGAGGAACACAAGGATATTTCAAGTACTGACTCAAATATTAAACAACAAAAGAGAGATCCGGGTGAGTGTGAGTCAAAAAATTCAATTTTCCCACTAGACTGCGATAAGCCTCGGGCTGAGCCAAGGGATCTCCCATATCAGCATACAATTTCTTATGAAGTTCCAAGGGACAAACCATAGGAGAAGCAATATCACAAGCATAATCAGATAACAAATCAGTAACAAACTTACTTTGATACAAAAGCACACCAGCAGCAGAGTTTGAAACCTCAATGCCCAAGAAGTAATGTAATAAACCCAGATCCTTGATCTTAAACTGATCATGTAAAGACAACTTAAGAGCAAAGATCTCTTCAAGGTCAGTACCAGTCAAAACAATATCATCAACATAAAAAACTAAGTTAACCAGAGAATCAGCAGACCTCTTAGTGAATAAGGAGTAATCATTAAGAGAATGAGCATATCCCCTCGACTGAAGAGCATTAGATAATTTTGCATACTATTGACGAGAGGCCTAGCGAAGCCCATAAAAAGGACTTATTAAGCTTGCAAACCATAGGGACAGAACAAGAAACTGATACAGTAAGACCGGGGGCAACTTCATATAGACTTCTTCATCCAAATCCCCATATAGAAAGGCATTGTTAACATCAAGTGGGAAAAGAGACCAACGATGTTTAATAGCAACAGCCAGAAGGGTCTTAATGGTGATCATTTTGACCACAAGAGAAAATGTTTTATGAAAATCAATGCCTTCAATTTGAGTGTCACCCCGGACCAACAAGCTAGCCTTATACCTTTCCAAAGAACCATCAGCTCTATACTTAATTTTGTAGACCCACTTGCACCCAATGGGCTTCTTACCATATGGGAGAGGTACAATGGACCATGTATTATTATTAGCCTTCAAAGCCTCAAATTTTTGTCTCATGGCATTTTTTTATTTAGGAAAGAGAGTAGCTTAAAAGTAACTATAAGGCTCAGAAATAGAGTCCTGACCAAGCGTAAAAGCATAAAAAGGAGAATAGGAGTAACGGGGAAGAAAAGAAAAGTGGAAGACATAGTCTTGAAGGTGCAACAGCATGAGGAAAAAGAGAAGCTGAAGAAGTAGAGGCTATTGGGGAAGGTGAAGCAGAGGAATGATTAGGTAAAACAAGATCATCAAAGTATGAAAAAAGAAAGGGACACATAGAAAGGGATGAAGAAGAGGTAGAGAGAAAAGAAAAAGAAGACTCAAGAAAAAAACATCCCTAGAGATAAAACAAGACCTGGAAAGAAGATTATAAAGTTTGTAACCTTTTCTAGCAAATGGATACCCTACAAACACACAGGGAATGGCACGAGGAGAAAGTTTATCTCTATAAAGAATGGGAACTGTGGAGTAACAGAGACAGCCAAAGGCTTTAAGATGAGAATATGAAGGATCTTTGTTGTGAAAAAAATTCAAAAGGGCTCTTGTGATGTAGTCTAGGAGAGGGAAATCTGTAAATAAGATAGGTGGCAGTCAATAGGCAATCCCCCAGAATCTGATGGGAAGGTGAAATTGGAAAAGTAGAGCTCTAGCAGTTTCTAAAAGAAACTTATGCTTCCTTTCAACAATTTTATTTTATTGGGGATTATGAGGACAAGGAGTTTGGTGGATAATGCCTTTGGAAGCAAAATATTGAAACCCAGATAAGGAAGAACCAAGCTCCAAAATATTATCACTTCTAACAATTTTAACTTGAGTATGAAACTGAGTTTCTACTAAGGTAATGAAAGTTTTGAAGAGATCAAAAGCATTGATTTTAGCACCCATAAAATGTGTCCAGGTAGCTCTAGAGTAGTCATCAACAATGGTAAGGAAATACCTAAAACCATCTTAGGTGGGGGAATAATAAGGGCCCCAAGTATCAGTATGAATAAGTTCAAAAGGAGAAGGGGAAGTAGAAGAACTATCACTAAAAGGTAGTCGAGGTTTCCTAGCTAAGGGACAGATGGGACAAGTGAAAGATTGTTTAGAGGACAAACTACTTGCAATATTAGGAATACATTTCATTTTAGAGAAGGGGGCATGACCAAGTCTATAGTTCCACAAAACATCAATTTTATTTATAGAACCATCAGTAGTTACAGAAGAACAAGGAACAAATAAACCAAGAGCAAAAGGGGTAGATGGAATAATAGGGGATACATTAGGACCACAATCAGAAGTAAAAGAAAAAAAAAGACCAGCTAAAGAATCTGATGACCTGAGAAATTTGTAGAGACCACAATCAAGCTTACCAAGCACCACTGGCTTCTTCAGAGAAGAGGTCTGTAAGGTGCAAGTAGACTTGGTGAAATGTAAGGTAAAACCAGGTTGGTCAACTAATTTGGATACAGATATCAAATTATACTCGAAACAAGGAATATATAAAACATTGTGCAGGACAAAGTCAGGAAATAAAGTCAAAGAACCAATATTGGTGACTTTGACCTTATATCCATTGGGAAGGGAAACCAGATAAGGAATTGGAAGGGATTGAACATTAAACAAAAGTGAAAGGTCAGAAATCATATGAACAGATGCTCCAGAGTCTATAATCCAAAAATTTCTATCTATCCTGGTTAGCAAACATATATGAGGCAGCTTACCAGTAAAATTAGCAGAATCTAAAGATGGGCAGGCTGTAGACATGTCAGGGAGATGAGATCTTTGCAACAAAACAAACAGCAAAGAAAATTCCTCTTTGTTGAGACCAGGAATGTCATAAGGTTGGAGAAGTTTAGGGTCAGAAACAGAGTCATCATTCCCAAGAGTATTAACCTTTTGCCCAGAATTGGCAAGCTTAACATGAGCAACTGTTCTTTTATATGGTGGTTTAGAGAACTTAAAATTTGGAGGAAATCCATGAAGTTTATAACATTTGTCAATAGTATGATCTGGTTTCTTACAATACTTGCAAACCAGAGATGAAGGTCTGGCAGCTTCAAAATTTATTTTTGGAATGGCAGATGATCTTGAAACTCCAGCTTGGAAAGAGGCAGACTGCTGAGAGAAAGAAGAACTAGAGGACACACTTCTCTGTTTCTCATCGGCTAAGAGGATATTATAAGCAATACTAATGGAGGGAAGGGGCTTCATCATAAGAATATTATTGTGCACTTATATGTAAGTATCATTAAGACCCATCAGAAACTGGTAGACTTTTTGTTCATCATCAGAGGTCTTAATACCACCATAAGTGCACGCAGCATTAGTATGGGCAGATAGGGAAGCAAGCTCGTCCCAGAGCTGTTTGATTTTGTTAAAATTAAATGAAATGTCTAAAGAACCTTGAGAAATATGAGCTAAATCCTTACGAATCTCAAAAATGCCTTACCATATCTCTCCTCTAACTCAACCCAAATATCCCTAGAAAAATGAAGAAAACTCAACACTACGGGCAATATCCTTGGATAATGAGTTAAGCAGCTAGGAAACTACAAAATTGTTACACCGTTGCCATTGTCGAGATAAAGGAGATAAGTCAGGGGTTTAGACGATGAACCATTTATGAAATCAATTTTATTTCTAACAGATAAGGCTACCAAAATGGTCCTGCGCCAACTACCAATCCCAGTCCCGTTAAAAGGACATGAGACAAGAGAAGAACCCAACACATCATAAGGATGAAGATATAAAGGGTGACACGGCTGAGTGTAGTCCTCACTGTGAAAAGCAGTGCAACTAGTTGTCATAGAACCCGATGGATCCACTGTGGTCGACATAATCACCCACATAAATCACAAAATAAAAGAAGAGAAATGAGATACAGTTACCAACACCCTCAGAACCGGAAGAAGACGACCTTGAGAAGCTATAAAAAGAATTAGCCCACTCCACACCGTCAGAATCGCAAATACAACCACTGAAATGACTTCAATAAAAACCACTGAGAGAAATAAAGAAACCATCAAAAAAATTGGTGAAAGACCAAAAAAAGGAACAACCAACAGTCACCGAACTTCGTCAGAGAAATCTCACTGAAACGCCTCGAGGGTAGGATCGAAAGAAAGCTGATGAGCAGATTTACCAGGATCTAAGCTTTTATACCATGTTAGAAGCTCAAATCTACCAGTTCGGAGAGAAAATGCTCGAAGAGAAATGAAGCTTCTCTAAGAAGCGAGAGAGGAAAATATCTCATTATGAATTTGTGTGTTTACAGAAAAATATTTCTCTTTCCCTATAAACATGGGCTTTTAGTGTATATATATAAGACCCGAAAATAAGAGATTCGGATAAATAAAAAATGAGCCTATATACCAGTTGGGCCAATGTAAAAGTATGTACAGATGAATTAATAAAAGAATTAGCACACTCTATAATGATTTATAGTGTCAACACATGTATGATTTTCTATGCTTATTGTTGTGTTAAAGGTTGCTGATTTGTGTTCAAATATTTGTGATTATTATTTGTTTCATCTGTTGTTAATTAAATTTTACTGATCTCAATTTGGCATGAACTTTAATTATGACATAATCCAAAAGCTAATACTAATCTCAAAATTGGCTATTATGATTGTAATTTGGATTGAATTCTAGATACTTAGTTACGGACCAGTATGTCATGTGATCCCCATGTATTGTTCATAATTTTGGACTCCAATCCTTTGATATAAATGATCCTAATTTGATTACTCTCCTTTCTAAATCAGATTTGTAACAGTCTTGTGTGCAATTATGGTAGTATGAGATCTTTGCTCGATATAAATTATTTGGTAGTATGTGACAACTTTGGGAATTATTTATTTTTGACAATCTTGACTCTAGCTGCTAATTCATCCCTCTCATCCTTTCCTTAATTATATAATAGCACCATGACTTATTTATTTATGGTAAATTTGAGCTTATTTTACACTTGATTGATTCAACAACCTATTTAAGGAAAATAATTTGCCTTGATTGATCTTGCAAATATTCTCTCTTCCTTTTATCATGTGATTGACTACCACCCTACTAATTAGTTGTCCTCCTCACAATTGAGATTGGACTTGGACACTCTCAAGGAGAGTTTTTAGCATTACTTTCCCTTACATAATATTTTGTTCTCATATTGGGTGCAACTGGAATTTCTTCACGTGTTTGTATCACTTTTCACTCTTTAATAATTGTTCACAAGGTCTTATTTGGTGCTACTCAAAGTCTGGTTTTTGGTTTCTCTTATTACTTCTGCTATTAACTGGTTAGTTCCCTCAACGAAGCATTCAAATTTTTGTGGGTTAGTTCTATGAAACTTTAAATCCTCCATTATTTAATATAGTTAGGAAAAGCAAATGCCTTAAGCATTTAATGGAAAGCATGCAGGTGTGTTCTCTTAAATTCTTAAGTAAAAGCTTTTTATCTAATTCTCGTTTTGTTAGATGTCTGTCGTTAGTATTTATTTGGATACGGTCTTAATATGGATGGTTTCTTTTGATGTCATGTTATATGACCTGCTAGATGTCATATGAATTTGTTTTCTACTTTGGTTTGTTTCTCTCTGTTTACCTTCCATCCAGATGCTCTAGCTTTACCTTCTCCTTTCCGGATCACCATTCTTACAATCAATGACAAACTCTGGAACTATTTGCTTCTTTTAAGTTCTGCATACGTGATTCTTGAAATTTTGGTTATCTTGACATGTAAGAATTAGTAGCTAAGGGTTGCTATAGGTCTTTTCAGGTTCGGTACAGTTATGTTTACAACAGTTTCATATCCGTCGTGATGTTTTGCAAGTTTCTCACCAAAAATGTGATTTGATTTGGGGTAAAGCGAAGAGTTGCCTGGGATTTAGGAGGCTATTGAGACTGTCCAGTTCAACTCTTCAATATTTTTTCAGCCTTTTATTCTTGTATTCCTTTGGCTTGGAATAAGTGATGCATAAACAGTATTGACTTAATCTAATAAGTAAAGAGCTGCTCAGGGTTGGGAAATTATGGCCAATGTGCTTACTTTCCAATTTATAATTTTTCAGATTTATCACTTTTGTTTATTTATTTATTTATTTTTATGCAAATGTTTTAAACTTCAACTCAATTATTTAGATTAATTTTTACGTCTTTAACAAAGTAACAATTCGATTTTATTTTTCATAATTTGGACTGGATGGCATTTTACTTTCAGCTATACAAATATCAGCTTCTAACATATAGTTAGCGAGAAGGTAAAAGGAATTACTAAGTTTAATTTCAAATCATATTCAAAAGCTGATGCATCCCTAGGAGTACCACTTGCCAAAAAATTTCAAAAAAATGGATATTAGATGTGCTATCTGTAAATATTTCTATGCGTTTATATTCTAAAACTCAAAGTTTTCAATTATGTTTAAAAAAGCATAATATTACCATTTATAACTTAAGAACGACCTCCAATTAAAAATGTTGCAAATGTTAAATGAGTGTGATTATTAATATCAAGGCATCATTCCTTTAAAGTAACAAATATTTTATTTTTTCAAAGCAAAACAACTCTCGTGATTTTATTCAAATCTTAAAAAAATTTACTTTATTAAATTAAGTAATTTACTATGTTATTTTTATTCCTTTATTTATTTTGGAGTAGTTTTGTTTAATTTAAGCTATTAATTAGCCGATTTTCTATATCCTTCATCTTTTTATTTAGCTTTCAGATTCTTACTTTAATTAACAAGTATGCATGCTTAACTACTCTATCACCCAGTTTCATATTAATTAGGTTAGATTGAATTTATTGCCAAATCTATTTATTTGTTTATACAAAAATAATTTTTATCACCTACTTATTTAAATTAATGTATTAAGTACACTCAAGTCTCGTTTTTACTTAGTTTAAATAATAATAATTAAATTTTCATGTTAATCCCTTTTATTGCCTAGATTAATATTATTAGATAATAATGAATTTTTGCCTAATTTATTTATTTATCTTAAATAAGAATTTTTCATGACCAATCATGTACATTTTTTCAATTTCCTTTAGATAATTTAACATGTTTAATTGTCCATCTCATAATTTGTTTTAATAATTAATTTTCTTGCTCAATTTGTTTACCATTTTTTTTTAAAAGATAAATATTTATTTGACTAATGACATAACCATTTTTCTTAATTAATTTTTCTACCTTTGTTTATCACGTTATTCTCAACATAATTTATGAATTTGGCTGAGACCCACATTGCTAGACCTCGAGTGGTGCTTAACACCTTCTTTTTTAGGTAACCTAAATCCTTACCTGAGAATCTGGTGACGCAGGCTAATAATTGAATAATTATTAGTATTAATTAGATAATAATGATTTTTTTGCCTAATTTATTTATTTGTCTTAAATAAGAATTTTTCATGACCAATTACCTAGTTATTTAAACTTACGGTAATTAAGATTTAATCAAGTGTACTTACATGTACATTTTTTCAATTTCCTTTTGATAATTTAACATGTTTAATTGTTCATCTCATAATTTGTTTTAATAATTAGTTTTCTTGCTTAATTTGTTTACTCTTTTTTAAAAAAAATATAAAAATATTTATTTGACTAATAGCATAACCATTTTTCTTAATTAATTTTTCTACGTTTGTTTATCACGTAATTAATTCTCAACATAATATATAAATTTGGCCGAGATCCACATTGGTGAACCTCGAGAGGTGCTTAACACCTTCTTTTCGAGGTAACCTGAATCCTTACCTAAGAATCTGGTGACATAGGCTAATAATTGAATAATTTCTAATTAGTTTAGAAAGGTTTCCCTCAATTCGTTAGGTGGCGACCTTTTTCTTTTAAATCATTCTAAAAGGAGTTGTCACGTTGAATTTGGTTTTTTGCGAGAAAAATGGGGCGCAACTATCAAAAATAGGTACTATATGTTGTCATATTCACTATGGGGAATAGATTTGTCTATATAAGATTTATCAAAAAAAATTATTCTTAAAAAATGAAACACAATCATCTAAACGCAGAGGCGGATCCAGGATTCTGAGGTACTGGGTACCATACCGTTCAAGTAGGATTTGTGGGTCGATTCTTTTAATTTTGGGTTACAATTTGGTTTATTTATCATTTTTTTATTTTATAAGCAAATCGATCAAATACGTCTAGTGAGTTATGTTCTTTTTTTAGATATTCTGAGATCAAAAACTCCTAAGTAGTTTAATTTTTTTCGATATAAGAGGTCTTATTCTTCAAAACTTTGAGAGAGAAAAAGATATTTTTCATGTTAAAAATTTAAATTTATATAAACAATATGATACAGTTATCTTAATTTATTCATATTTCATTACCTTTATATGTTGAAAGTGTTGTTGCAGATATATAATTTGAAAGAATTAAAAATTATAGCTTCAACTTAATCATCTTCACTTAGTTCAAACGATCAAAAACTTTAAATTTTAATATCTATAACATAATAATATCCATAATTTTATAGACTTGAACTTTTTTTAAAAATTTAATATGTTCTTAATAATATTTATGTGACGTTTAAGATTTAATACTCATTAATTCACACAAATATACTTGAAACACTAGTATCAAGAGATTAATCAAGAGAAAGTTTTAGAAAAGCAGGAATTAATTAAAGAAAAATAACCCATTTAAATTAACAAAAAATAGCAAGTAAATGAAATTAATGAAAAAAGCCTAAAACAGGGAATAAAAAGACAACTAAGTCCTTGACACAAATCTAAAAAAAGACATAAAAATGAAGTGGGGGTGGCTGAAGTGCTGAGCAGCTTCCCTTTTTGCAAGCAAAGGAAGGAGGAAAAAATTACAATGCTCATATTGACAAGGATTCGATCCCTGGTCTACAGGGTGGAATTCTCTGTCTATTGTCAGTGGCACTAACTGCCAATTTGTATATGGGGTGAAAAGTATATTATATATTAAATTCTTCTACAATATATTCAAATATATACAGTGTCTCAACCGAGGCCTGCGGGTGTCGTGCCACCCCCACGAGTACACATAGATCTGCCCCTATAAACGTGTCATAAGTATATCAAATTATAATTGCCTAGTATCATTTGTTACTTCAAGAACAAACTGAGGCATGTATAATATGAAGAACTTTTCTCTCAAACATTGTCAAAAGCACGACCAAAGCCACGACCTTTTCCATGCTTAGATTGGTTTAAGTTCATGTTACTCACTTTAGAGAATGAACTAGAATCAAGAGGTCGACAATTTTCATAATTTTTCATTCCTATAATCAAATCCAATCAAAATATGTTTGTAAGAATGACATTCTTCAAGTCATCACATCTATTTTTCATATTCCTTAACATTAGAAAATCTTTAACTTTGAGATGATTTAATTTAAAGCCCTCATCGAGGGGTAAAGATTGCTTTGGCATGGTTTTAATTTGATGTCTAAATTTTATTTTTGATGATACAAGCTAGACTCATCACATCAAGATGTATTTCAACATCAAACATCCAGGACAACAAATTCAAATTTACTTTCAGGAGTCAACTGCAGATTTACTACTCGAAAGTACTTATGAACTTTACCACTACATAAACAAATTCAGATGTATCAATTTGAGGTTAAATTTAGATTTATCACTTCAGAAGTAAATTTTAGATTTACCACTTTAAGGGTAGATTTTACATTTACGAGGATGAGTTTTGAATTTACCAATTCTGAAATAAACTTCAGATTTACCACTACAGGGGTCGTGAACTTTAGATTTACCACAACGGAACAACACTATGAGATAAATTTCAGATTTACCATTATAGGGTAAATTTTAGATTTACCACTTCAGAGGTAAATTAGAAAACATTACTGTACCCGAAATAACTGGAGGGATAGTAAGTTTGACATGCAATGAATCCACACGAGGGAGTGCCATTGATGACGGTTGTACACCTGAAGTAGGAATACCATAAGAAGATTCTGGTACAGATGGTGGAGCATCACTCGAAGTCTAGTGAATGCCAGGTACACTCAAGGAAACACTCTCCAAGCAACTCAAAAGGTGAATCAACAAATCCTGAAGCACTGGGTATCAGCTGATCTCAGTGAAACCTGACCTAGCCTCACACCCCTATTAATAGTCATCTCTAGCATTCACAAACTCAGGATCAGAAGAGTTTTTCCTAGCACATCCTCTGGATGGGGTAACTCCTCGTACCCATTCACTACCTCTGGGTCAACCACGACCCCTACATCATCCTCGAACAGGGTCTTACAAATAGTGTCGGCTCAGCATTTCTAGTATCTCTGGACTAAGTCCTCACCATATGTGCAGAAAAGAATGGAATAGAAGATTAGAAGTTGGGTATGAACAACCCACACAATAAGGAATTAAATTTGAAAAGTTTTTCCTAAAGATATATTATAGCCTCTTGAAGATAGATACGGACGTCTATATATCGATCCACGAGACTGTACTAAACATTCTGCTCTTACACTTATAAGACTAGTGAACTTGGTATATAAAAATTGATTACACGTTAAGTAACACATGAAGGAAAACATATGATATGCATATGAAAATGAAATTCAGTGAGTTATGAGGTGATAGTTTGAAAGTCATCGCATGACTTTCTATATACACTATTGAGACTCAATGCTCCCAAAATAGAATCCATGGAGAGTTTGCAACCCGTATACTATCTAACATCTCAAAAAAATTCAAGCTCATAGCTCAATTCCGTCCAATCGGCACATTCCTCAGTCTAGGCGATTTTAAAAGTATCTCACTTTCTTTCAAAATCAGTGTTACTCAATGGTACTTATATCTTATGAATGTGTATGTATGAATGAGGATATAATGCTTACAGTAAATTAAGTATAGGATAACAAATCTATTCAATACGTGTATAAGTGAGCCCAAAAATCAACTCAGTATATCAACATTTCATGATATTAGTTCTAGTTTGGCCCTAACGATGGACACTTAAGAAAATAAAGGACTGCTAAAGCCATCACCACTTAAGCAGCTAGTGACCACTAAAATGGCCTGATCACCGTGGCTGGCTCAGCTAAAGTAGCCAACCATCACTAAAGTAATAAAGTGCATACTTTAGAAATGGAGCGATTGTTCAAGTGACTAATAAAGCGGTACATTATTACTTAAATGGATACCACTAAAATGGTCTTTTGCCTACTACAACAACTTCACTAGCTTTAGCTGCACCAATAATTTTGCTATTTTATAAAGTTTACGATTAAACCCTCCGGATTCATTCAAAATTTTATGAATGCAAATGAACTATGTTACTAGACTAAACTAAATATTATAGACTCAATAGAGACATCAAATTTAAAAAAAAATCATTTTTACCAAATTAGCCCCCGAGACCCCTCTAAGATAAATTTTACTAGTTTTTAAACAGAGGATCAAAATGCAAACTAAAGGTTCTAAACTAGATCAAACCCTGCTTCTAACCCATATTTGACATTTTGAATCTAGTGGAACTATCCAAATCACTATTCAACACTTGGAACATCAAATATTGAACGAAATCAACTATCGGACTTTTAAAGTCTCTCAAAGCCTCAACTTTCCTAAACCTTCCCGAAGACATTAGGAACTATGTAAACCATCCCCACACCCCAAAACCAAAATATAGCAACTATGGGAAAGGAAAAAATGGTTAAATTACATAAAAAGTAAAATTTCACAAATTAGGTCGTTAAAGTATCCACTAATAATACTCTAGTTCATCCTTAAACTAAAAGGTGTAAAAATTACCTGAATCAATAAAGAGATAGGGGTAACTACTATGTACGTCGAAATCGACCTACCTAGTAGAGTCCTCAATGGGACGATGTCTCTACTAAACCTTAACCACAGAAATATATCTAGAGCACAATTATTTAACATTCCTAGCTAAAATAAAAACTGGATCCTCAACAAAAGTCAACCTTTTATCCAACTAAACTGAATCCCAACAAAGCATGTAAGACTCATTCAAAATAAAGCATCGAAGCATAGATACATGATAGACTGGATGAATGGCTGAAAAGTCTAAGGAAAAGGCTAACTCATAAGCTACCTCTCTAACTGTCTGAAGAATTTCAAAAGGTCCACTATAGCTCGAGCTAAGATTTTCCCTATTCTCAAATCACATCACGCCATTCATGGGAGACACACAAAAGAAAACTCGATCACCAATCACAAACTTCAAAACACAAAGTTTGAGCGTTGTATAACTATTTTACCTATATTGAGTTGCGCGACGCCTATCCTGAATTACCCAAACTTTGTCCACAGACTCATGAATCAATTTAGTACCACGGTGTCTACCTTTGAAAGTCTCAAATCAGCCAATTTGAGATCAACAACACCTACCATACAACACCTTAAAATGTGCCATATTGATACTTGAATGGTAGCTATTATTATATGTAAACTCCATCAAGGCTAAATATTGCTTCCACTAACCTCCAAAGTCTATAATCTATGCGTAAATCATATTATCTAAAACCTAAATAGTACACTCCAACTAACCGTCAGTTTGAGGGTAGAAAGTTGTGCTAAGATCAACCTGAGTAGCCAACTCCCCCGAGAATATACTTTAGAAGCTAGAAATGAACACTAAGGCTTTGTTTGAAATAATAGACACAGGTACCCCATAAAGATGAACTATCTCACGAACATAGATACGAGCCAACCTCAAGGCATTAAAAAAAATCTAAATAGGGATGAAATAAGCTGATTTGGTTAATTGATCTATGATGATCCAAATGCTATCAAAAATATGAGAAGTACGAGGCATCTGACTCAAGTAGTCCATAGTGATGTGCTCTTACTTCCACTTAGAAATATGTAATACCCCATGTCTGAAGGCCTCGATGCATTATACGACCCATTCCCTTGAGTTGTACCTATAACATACGAATAGTATATTGTAGTCATATCCAAGATAGAGTGAGATGGTTGACATTCTATTCAAGGTACGAGTTGATGCTAGGAGTCTTCAATAATCATACAAGTTGTATGATGGTCGTGAGTTCAGCAGTGTAGGCTCCTTAAGATTCTGTCCTAGTTACGAGTGGGGGGCTATAAGTCGTATGGAGATGTTACTAGTCGTAGGTTTAGACTCATATATTGACCAGTGTATACTCTTTTAGATTCTTCCAAGCTTACGAGTTAGGAGTCCTAGTCATACCTCACAATACGAGTCATATAGTTGAGTAGTGAAGACTGATGACCAATTTCTAAAAAGTTCAGTTAAAGGGGCCTTTTGGTCTTTTTCCCTCTATTAACTCTAAACCCACGACCTATATTTCCAAAGAAGCATTATTTTCCTTCCCTTTTCAATCAATTAACAACATTATATCTTCTTCTATCCTCAAGAACATTAAGATTAGGGTTTCTCTCACCAAGCCACCTTTTAAGTCCCAAAGTTTAAGCTCTCTTCACAAGTCAAGAAATTCCAGGTATGTCGGGTTTATGAACAAAGTTATTATTTCATCCTTGTGCCCAAAAAGTATGCTTTTAATATTTAATTTACTTGTTTTGAATTAGGATTCATACCTAAATAACCATATTCTAGAAGTATGATACTATCGTATGACTGAAAGTTTTGAGTGCATCAAGGTTTACTTATGTTCGTATTTTGACTCATAAGATTCATATTGTGATTTGAATTTCATTATCTTGACTGGAATATTGTTGAAAGATTTCAAGATGATTATTTAGCATGATGTTTTGTTATGAATTGCTATGAACTAAAGCATAAATTCCAAGTCCTAAGTACAAGTATTGAGTTTACAAAAATTCGATGCTCTTAATCACCATTTATATGTTCTATAACATGATTTATGTAATACCCCGTTTCGAAAGGGCTCGATGCATCATACGACCCATTCCCTTGAGTCGTACCTACAACGTATGAATAGTATGCTCATATCCAAGATAAAGTAAGATAGTTGACATTCTATTCTAGGTACGAGTTAACCCTAGGAGTCATCAAGAATCATACGAGTGGTATGATGTAAAGTCATGAGTTCAATCGTGTAGGATCCCTAAGATTCTGTCCTTGTTACGAGTGAAAGGTTATGAGTAAAGAGAAGCATAACTGATTTTCATTCTATAAACCCTTATGCTATTTTAAGGTAGATTTCTTAAGTATGAGCATATAAGTATTCTGGGAGTAGTATTTATCACTGAGAAAGGAATGCGTATGAGCATATCTTAAATTCCTAAAAACTACGAGCCACCATAGGTTAAGCGTTTTCTTAATATGGATGAAGTTCAGTGCTCACTTAAGTTAAGGTTCTATTCTGATGGAAAGGGTAGGACAGCTCTCCCCAATGTGGGTAAGATATTGGATTCCATAGTATCTCACATAGTTTATGTAGGTTAGAAAAATCTCCCATAAGAAAGAATAAAAGTAAAGATTTCAGAAACTAAGTGTTATAGCTCACTAAGCTTATTCACATGCTTCATTATTCATGTTTTATGATCCTGCATTCTTAAATTTTACTCACGTTCAAGATGAGTCATTTACACTTAGCATGCATTATTTAAAGGTTTACATATATATATATATATACAACTCTCATTTTATCTATGCATTCACCCCCACATACTCAATACATTCCAGAGGTACTGACCCATATATATGTCTATGCGCTACATTGTCTTATAATGTAGGTTCGGGTGCTCGCCTCTAGCAACACGATTGACTAAGGGCATCATCCCCTAAATCCCAACTTTTGGTGAGTCCTCATAGTCCGAGGACCCAGCTTATCAGACTTTCTTTCAATGATGTAAGTACTTTAGTTATTTGATTTCCATAAATATTTGGGTCAGCTAAGGTCTATTCCAGTGGCTCTCTAGTTAGTAGTAGAGGATTGTCAGACTGTGTATGTTTTAAGATCAACAAGTTATTATTAAGTTACGAAGTTAAAGACTTTCATTAAGATATAATAATACTTACTTTCAGTTTCTATATAAGTTAGTCCAATTTTCTTGTGAGTTCAAGTTAAAAAGATATCATGGGTTAGCTTAGGGCTATTTGTAGCTTTGAGCACCGTGTGACGTCCAGGGGGTACTTACAGGGCATTACAAACTTGGAATCAGAGCATATGGTTTTGAAGAGTCCTAGGGAGTAAGAAAAGATGTGTTACATAGAGTTTTATCAAGAATGTGAAGTGCACCATATTTATGAGTAAGAGGTTATAAAATGAGTTAGGAATTCATCATTTCTTTCATGATCTATCATGCTTAAAGTTGTCTCTATCTATCATGCTTATATTTGTCTCTATCTACCTTAACTTGTGCTTTTACATAACAAAATATACCTCCTCATCGAATTGAAACCCACAAAAATAGTGATCAACCACCCTTGTACACAGACCCTCTGAATGAGAATGTATCTCATGCTGAATTTCAGGCTATCTTTCAAGCATTGGCCCAAGATATGAATTCCAATGTTCAAGAAAATTGATAGCCAGCGGTCCCACTTCAGTAAAATGGTAATTTAACTGCATCCAGAATTCAGGACTTTATTAGGATGAATCCACCTGAGTTCCATGGGTCAAAAATGGATGAAGATCCTTAAATCTTTGTTGATGAGGTGAGAAAGATTACTCAGATTATGCGTGTTACTGAAGAGGAGAGTGTCAAGTTGGTATCCTATAGGTTTAAGGATGTTGCTTATGATTGGGTTATTATATGGAAGGAATGTAGGGGTAAGAATGTAGCTCCTATGAGTTGGCAGGTGTTTCAAAATGCTTTTTTGGATAGGTTCTTTCCATGTAAGATGAGGGATACTAAGGTGGAAGAGTTCATAAACCTGAGGCGGGACTCTATGACAGTGAAAGAGTACTGCCTTAAGTTCACTCAGTTGTCTAAGTATGCTTTCAAGTTGTTATCTGACTCTAGAGCTCTTATGAGTAAGTTTGTTGCTTGGGTGTCTGATTTGGTGGTTAAGAAGTGTAGGACTACCATGCTGATTAGAGACACGTACATTTATCGGTTGACGACTCATGCTCAACGGATTAAGGTAGAAAAGTTGAAGAAAAGAGAGAAAAAAAACAAGAGGGCTAGGACTGAATAATTTGAGTACAATCAGCCAAGGTTTAAAGGGGGAGTCGTCTACAGTTTCAGGGTTATTCAACAATGCTTGCACCATCTTCATCTAGTGCCCCTGCACCCAGGACCAGGCAGGAGCAGTGAGGCAGGACTTTGAATTTTAAATCTTAGAACAGTGCAGTCGGGAGACCCAATTATCCGACATGTGCAAAGTGTGGCAGAACCTATCCTGGTGAGTGTTTGATGGGTAAAAGGGGTTGTTATAGTTGTGGTATGTTGGGTCACAGGATTAAGGAGTGTCTGTATAATAAGTAGGGATATTCGTCCTCATACTCAGGCTACTAATTCACCATCTCAGCCAGGCTGCCCAATTCCTTCATAGGGCACATCATCTAGTATCGGTGACGGTCAGTGCTAGAATTGGTTATATGCTTTACCATCCCGTTAGGAGAAGGAGAGTTCTCCAGATGTTGTCACTAGTATGCTTCGTTTCTTTCACCTTGATGTGTATGCGTTGTTAGACCCGATATTAAATTTTTCTTATGTAACCCCATTTATTACGGTAAATTTTGGGGTAGGTCCTAAAAACCTCTCTAATCCATTCTAAGTTTCTACCCCAATGGGTGAGTCAATTCTTGCTAGTCGAGTTTATAGGGAGAATCCTACTACCATCCTCCATAAGGTCATACTAGCAAACCTAATAGAGTTAGAAATGGTAGATTTCGATGTTATTTTAGGAATGGATTGTATCCATTCATGCTATGCATCTATAGATGTCACACCTGTATAGTAAAGTTTTAATTTCTCGATGAAGCAGTTTTTGAGTGGGAGGGTAGTTCTATGTCTCCCAAAGGTCGTTTCATCTCTTATCTTAAGGCCTGAAAGTTAATATCAAAAGGGTATATCTACCATTTTGTTCAAGTCAAAGATACTAAGTCTGAAGTCCCGACAGTTCAGTCAGTCCGAGTAGTAAATGTGTTTCCGGAGGTTTTCCCCGAAGATCTGTCAGGGATACCTCTAGACAGAGAAATAGAATTCGATTGATCTTATTCTTGATACTCAGCCTATTTCTATTCCTCCATATCATATGGATTTGGACAAACTTAAAGACCTAAAGGAGTAACTTAAGTACCTCTTAGATAAAAATTTCATCATACCCAGTATTTTTCTGTGGGGTGCTCCGATCCTGTTCGTGTGCAAGAAAGATGGTACTCTCAGAATGTGTATAGACTACATACATCTAAAAAAGGTTATCATCAAGAACATGTACCTCATTACTAGAATCGATGATTTGTTCGATTAGCTTCAGGGTGCCTGGTGGTTCTCCAAGATTGAACTTAGGTTGGGATACCACCAGTTGAAAGTCAGGGAGTAAGATATTTCGAAAATAGCTTTCCAAACCAGGTACAACCATTTTTGTGGTTATGTCATTATGACTAACAAATACTCCTTTGGGCTTTATGGATTTGATGAACAGGGTCTTCAAGCAGTACTTGGATATGTTTTTCATTGTCTTTATAGATGATATACTGGTGTACTCCAGGAGTGACGAAGAGCATGCACACTATTTGAGAATAGTGTTATAGACCCTCAAGGACCATTAATTATATGTGAAGTTTGGTAACTATGAATGCTGGTTGGAATCTGTTACCTTCTTGGGGCATGCCGTTTCAAGGGCTGGTATTCATGTAGATCCTCAGAATACTAATGCAGTAAAGCACTGGCCTAGACCCATCACTCCATCCAATATCCAGAGCTTTTTGGGTTTGTCTGGATATTATAAAAGATTTATTGAAGGGCTTTCCTCTATAGCCGCACCATTGACTAAGGTGACCCAAAAGACAGTGAAGTTTATATAGTAGGATAAGTGTGAGAAAATTTCCAGGAGTTGAAGGATAGATTGACTTCGGCACCAGTGTCAGCTCTGCCGAAAGGGTTAGATGGATTTGTGATGCTTCTAGAGTTGGGTTAGATTATGTGTTGATGCAAAATGGGAGAGTGATAGCTTATGCCTCTAGGAAACTTAAGGATCACAAAAAAAATTACCCAACTCATGACTTAGAGTTAGCTTTCATAGTGTTTGCCTTGAAAATTTGGAGACATTACCTCTATGAGGTGCATGTTGATGTTTTCACGGACCATAAGCGTCTTCAGTATGTATTTACTCAGTGGGAACTAAATATTCATCAGATAAGGTGGTTGGAGTTATTAAAAGATTATGACATGAGTGTGCTCTATCATCCGAGTAAGGCCAACGTGGTGACAGACGCATTGAGTAGGTTGTCCCTGAGAAGTGTGTCCCATGTAAAAGAGGAAGGACGAGAACTGGCCAAAGAGGCGCATAGATTAGCCCATTTGGGAGTACGTTTACTTGACACTGATGATGGGGGAGTAGTAATTCAGAACGGTTCAGAATCATCTTTGGTGGTATAAGTGAAGGAGAAACAGTGAAATGGCCCCATACTTAGCTAAATATTGGAAGCAGTCCAGCAACAGAAGGTTGAGGTTTTCTCCCAAGGGGGAGATGGTGTACTTCGCTCTCAAGGTAGGTTTTGTGTTCCAGATGTAGATGAGTTGAGGGAAAGGATACTAGTCAAGGCTCATAGTTCAAGTTATTCCATTCATTCGGGTACTACTAAGATGTATCGAGACTTATGAGAAATTTACTGGTGGAATGGTATTAAAAGGGACATAGCAGAGTTTGTGTCCAAGTGTCTCAACTGCCAGCAAGTTAAAGTTGAATACCATAGGCTGGGAGGTACGTTGCAAGAGATTAACATCCCTACTTGGAAGTGGGAAGTAGTAAATATGGATTTCATCACAGGGATGCCTTGCACAAGACATCACCAAGATTCAATTTGGGTTATAGTTGATCGAATGACTAAATCAGCCTATTTTCTACCTGTCAAGACTTCAGATACCGCAGAGGATTATGCCAAAATGTATATCCGAGCATTAGTGAGACTTCATGGGATACCCTTGTCCATCATTTCAGACAGAGGTATGCAGTTCACTTTGTAGATTTGGCAGTCTTTTCAGAGGGGACTTGGTACAAAGGTTAAGCTTAGTACTACTTTTTATCCATATACCGATGGTCAGTGTAAACGTATAATTCAGACATTAGAAGTGTTGACACCTAATTTTTTTCCTACACAACTAAGTTTAATTCCGAGTTTCTTCGATTTTAAATAAAAGTACAACATCTTTGTTTTGTTTGAAAAAAAAATGTTTCAAAGCATTTATCTAGAAAAAAAATTCATTTTAAGTAGTGATTATATATTATTGTATTCAATTATATGAAATTAAATAATTTTTCTATTTAAATTCTATTTTACGAAATATCAAATTTCAATCAAGCCTTATCTTGAAAAATTAATTCAAATGGGTAAGACCTTGATTTGAATATATTTTGTTCCCAAAAATAATTTATTTGGACGAATATTTATTTGGTTTTATCTCATCAAGAAGCTCAAAATTAAATAAAGTATTAATTCGTATCGTATTTCAATTTAATTTAGCCAATCTATTAGATTTAGCCATAATTGAAATCAAATTGGCCATAATTGCAATGCAATCCGCCAATTGATTTTTAATTTGGTCAAAATTAAATAAATTTGGCTAAATTTTAAATCTCAATTGGGGTTATATTTTAAATAACCCAAAAATTCTCAAAAACTCTCATAATTTCTACCCAATTTTCACCAAAAATAATTTCAAATTTGTACTATATTGTACAATTCCCCCTCAAACTTGTCCTTTTTCTAATTTTGAAATTAAAAAATGTACTACATTGTACAATTTCTCCCCACCTTATCTTCCACTTATCTTATCTTCAATTTTAAAATTTTAAAAATACCCCTAAACACTTCCTACCACATTGGTGGATTAATAGAATTGGATCCCCATCATTTCCTATAAATACTACCATTATTTTTGTAGAAGGACCAAGTTTCAAAGAGGAAAAAAAAAGTCACAAAGAGTGGGAAAAACTTTTGAGCAAATATTTAAATTTCTTTTCTTTAGTAAAAATTTTCAAGCGGTAGTCTAATTGGGGTTCTCGAAAGATTGCTTTTCGAAGGTGATCAAGATTCTGAAGAAATCTTGAAGTCCCGTTTTGCTGCCCCAAAAAACATAATCACATCTTTCCTTTTTTTTTAGTTTTATTATCGTTTTCTTCTTCATTTTTTTCTTCTTCGTAGTTCGTAGTTATAATTTTATTTGTTGGGACTGTTTGCTGTAGACGACCTTGAAGGCCATAGGACGTTGTGGTATTGATATTATGGTTATTTTCATGTTCATGGTATAAAAATGAGCTAGCAATAGTTGTACATACCTTTTTGACTTTATTGATTATTATAGATAAAGTTTGAATCTTTGCTTAAAAGATGTACTTATGCTTTGTTTAAATTCATTGTTGGTAGATATGTTTGTTTTTAGCATGAAAAGTTGTTTCCTTTATGTTGAAAAGAATAGTTAAAAAAAAAAAATTCTCCTTTTTGAATTTATTCTTTGATAATTATAGATAAAGTTTCAATCCTTGCTTAAAAGATGTACTTATGTTTTGTTTAAATTCATAGTTAGCGGATATGTTTATTTTTAGCATATAAAGTTGTTTTCTTTATGTTGAAAAGAATAGATAATATTGATTGTTTCTCCCTTTTGACTTTATTCTTTGATTATTATGAATAAAGTTTCAATCATTGCTTAAAAGACGTTCTTATGCTTTGATTAAATTCATTGTTGGCGGATATATTTATTTTTAGCATGTAAAGTTATTTTTTTTATGTCAAAACGAATAATTATTATTGTTTGTTTTGCCTTAATAAAATAGTAATTGGTTAAGTCAAGAACTTTTTATTTGCATGCTAATTATTTTAATAGATTTCAAAATACTCATATGAGAGATGAAGTGCTAGCTATTTTTCATCCAAGATGATTATTCCTTTTTTTTCGCATGTTGATTTGTCAAAATAATGAGAAAGTTTGGTCTTTGTGGCTAAATAGAATTATTTAGATATTTTCGATTCATGCATAGTATGATTGTTGAACGATATTTCACTTTTAGAAATGCTAAACTTTTATTCTAATTTTCTTACTCTCTTTGGATTGTTATATGTGCTCTTTGTGTGTGTAAAGACTTGATTCGTGTGTCTCTTTGATTCATAATATCAAAAGAGAATCAACGATATCTTAGAAAGATAAATCATAGGTCGTTACTCATTTTTCCTAAAATATTAGTTGTAATTTAAATGTATGAATCTTCGTTAATGTCACCTTAATTGAAATTTAAAGATTTCCTTTCTTGAAAAGTTAACCTTTATTTTATTTTGTTATATGGATTAGTGTCTATGTTTTTTCAATTTTAGAAGTCATGGTTATTTTTCTTATTGCCTCATCCCTTTACTTTCGCAAGCTTACGTTGTTTGTTCTCACATTAATTCATTGAATATAGCTTTCTTCCTTTTACCTTTATTCATTCTTAATATGAACATAAATCATAAGGCATGTAAGTGGGTGTCTTTGCTTTGAATTTTATCTATTGACTCTCATTTTTGTTATACGTGTGCAAGTGTGCTTATTATTTTCATTCAAAAATTAGTTCTTGATATTTTCTTTTGCTTTGAAATATGTCAGTTTTATGCCTTGAACCTAATTATTTTCTTTATCTTTTCTTTGTATGCAAGAATATCTCGAGTCCAAATGGACTCCTCTCCTCTTGCATTTCGTAGTGGTCCAATGAGGCCACCTCTTTGAGTCAATTTTGAAGTTTAAACCAAGGTCGACTATATGGCGTACGGGTGCTAGAAGATAGACGAAGGAGAAAAATGGGTCAAAACCCATTGATGAGGTCCCTAAGAGACTTGAAAAGTCTCAATTTTTATTATTGTCTTCTTTTTATTTATTCATTTAATCATTTGTTTATTCATTCATTTGGGGCCTCAAAGCTAAAGTTGTATTTTAATACAGGTGAAGCCGATTCTTGGCCAATGGATCCAAAAAAATAGTTTAGGATAGGTTACGGGCCAAAATACGATACTTAGATTAGGACAGGTGCAGGTGGGATAAAAGCCCAATTAGATTAGGACAGAGTTTATGAATTTGGACATACGAGCCTAAATCTTCTAATTCTCCCTTTTTCCCTTTATGTGCTTATTTGCTATTTATTTCTTAGACTTGGTTAAATTCCCTACTAAGTCGTCAAAAATTGATTTTTTACAAGTTTCGTCCTATATCAGTTTCTTTTCAAAAACCAACTTCTCTTTTTCAAATTTAGTTAAAGATGGGTTTCAAATAGTCCGGATAACCACAAGTTAGCAGACATTTTAGGTTCCTTAAAAACCTTCCTAAAATGTTAATAAAAAACTCTTACCTGGGATTTTCTTAAAAGCCTAAGTCTTTTTCTGTTTTAAGACTTAGGATTTTATTTTAAAAAGTTTTCTTAATTTCTTTTCAAATAAATTAAGTGGAGACTCTGTAATTTCTTAGATTGTTTCAAAAAAAAATTTAAAGTTTCGAAATAGTTTAAAAAGTCGAAATCAATTTTTTCAAGCCTTCGAGTTAAAAAGGGATAAAACATAAATGGCAACTCTGTTGGGGACTTTAACTAGGTTCTAACCAAATGTTTGAATTTATCTTCTGACTAATTGTTTAAACTGTTGACGTGTTTATATGTTTCAATTTTGCAAAATTTAACTATTGCATTTAATGGCATAATCCTGCATGATGATTATTAAACTGTTTTGGGGTTTCTTGGATGTCCTAGCCCCTGTTGTTCAACTCCAAATAAAGTGTTGGAAATACCACGATTTATTAGTTCAACTCCAAATAAAGTGTTGGAAATACCACGATTTATTAGCACCTGAGGCGTCTGATGGCTGTTCGTATTTCCAAACCCAAGTCGTCCGCTTGAAAACCTGGTTCAAACCCACTCTAGACACCTAGGATAGAGCTAAACCAAAATCCTATTTTAGGCATGAGCCTAGGATGACCCAATACCCAAGGGGGTATTGGAGCCATTAGAAAATTTGCCCTGCGTCTATTTGTCATGAGTCAATTAAAGAGGAAGCATATTTATGTGTTGAAGGAATATATGTTATTTAATCCAATCCATTATCCTTTGGGGGTAGGGAGAAGGCTTACTCTATTTGCTTTCGTGTGAGGATGCTTCAATCATCCACTAATTGAGGAAAAACTAAAATGAGCCAGGCAAGAGGTTGATCAATTTGGATGATTGCTTGATTTCCCAGACTAATGATCTAGAACACAGTTATATGGGAATCTCTTGATCATCAACAGATGTCAAAGGCCTATAGAAAAGCATCTAGGAACTAGTATTTCCTATCCCTTGCGCGGGACGTTGTTCTTCTTCTCATGTTATTTTTCCTTTCCCAAAAGATTGTATCCCTTTTGTGCAAATTTTGTAAGCATTTATACCCTTCATGTATATCTATGTAGATATGGGGGATAATGGATTGGTTTTAAGAAGCATATATTTCCTTCGAAATTCGCTAGGCCAACCCCTGGCTCAAAAGAGTCACCCCAACTAGGATATGCGTTTATTATGTGATATAACTGTCTTATGCGTTTACGTGTGTTTGTTTGAATCAAAGACAAATTTATCCACTATGCTTTCGTGGATCTATTTTCCTATGAGGAAAACAACTCTATGTGTTTACTTCTTGTCAAATATCTTGCATTATTTATCACATATGGGAACTAACACATCTGCCTTTGAGTTATTTTAATTTACAAATAATAGAAACTACTCCGTGTTGAAACAAGCTGACAGAACATCCTTACTTCACTCGATTAAAAGTACATAAAATCTCATCCCCTAACCATCATTCAAATATAACTGGAAGTGATGAAGAAAATGCATTGACTATCAGGGACAATGTAATAGCGGAACAAAGCGAGATGATTGCAAAACTTGCGATAAAATTGGAAATGCTTCAGGAGAAGATGAAACGTGCTCGAGATTTGGCTAATCTAGACATCACTGTCAATGCTCCCACCCCATGGAGACACGAGACTCCACTCCAAATTTCTCCCCTCAGTACACCTATTCTCAGGAATCATCCATATAATATATTGTCCTACTCTGCTTCCCAATTACCCATAGATCCTATAATCAATAATCCCCCAAGTCATGTTGTCCAAAACACCAATCGAGAAAATAATCCAGATGACTACCATCCACAAAATTCATCATTAACCCCACAAAATTCGTCTCCAAATTCACAAAATTCATCCCCGCATCCCAAAAATCCATTTTCAAACCCACAAAATCATCTCCCAAATCCATAAAATCCATCTCTAAATCCACAAAATCTCTCTCAGATTCCACCAAACTATCCTCAAATTCCATAAAGCACTATCAATTTCCAAAACATCCTCCCTCCCTTCCACCCAATCTCTTCTTATCCCTAAAATCAACCTCCCCTCCTAAATCCTTCTCATATCATCATATCCCTTGACATCTGTAATCTCTTTCCTAATCTTGAGGTAGATCATTATGAGGAGAAATAAAAGGAGTGGAGGACTAAGCATGAAAAGAATTTATTGGCCATGCATAAAGAGATTATGAGGATCAAGGAATCTTATGGGGCAGGCCATAATGATAGTTTTGGGTATGATGATCTATGTGTACACCCCGGAGTAGACCTACCAGAAGGGTACAAGGTCCCTAAATTTAAAGTTTTCAACGGTATCGAAAATCCAATTACCCATTTAATAAGGTATTGTGATCAAATAGTTGGGGTAGGAAGAAATAAGGCATTATTGATACGCTTATTCAGTCGAAGCTTAAGTGGTGAAGACTTAGATTGGTTCACGCCTCAAGAATTGAAAAGATGGTCTAGATGGAGGGCGTTGGCTAAAATTTTTCTTGATAGATTTGCATTTAACGTTGAGATAGTTCCTGACTGATATTCACTAGACCGGATCAAGCAGAAGAATGATAGGTGTTTTCGAAACTATGCCTTATGTTGGAGAAAGAAAGTTGCTAAAGTACAACCTTCCATATCTGAGGAAGTAATGGTATTATTTTTCTGTCGCACTCAAGAGAGAGAATTTTATACTAGAATAGTATTCGCGGTCAGGGGAACTTTCGCAGATTTAGTAAAAATTGGGGAATCGCTAGAAGAAGGCATTCAAACAAGAAAGACTGTCAAAACCCCAACATCATCTAGGTCTTCTGTGTTCCCAATGAAGAAAAAAAAGATGTGGGTGAGGTCTCTACTGATTTTGGTGCTAAGTTAAAGAAGAAATTTAAGCCCAGGAACATTCTCTCCTCTCCACCATCACTAAGTTTTCAGCATGTATTCTACACCCAACCCAAGTACCAAGCTCCACTTCCAAATATCTAATCCCAATACCAAGCTCCACTTCTAAATATACAACCCCAGTACCAAGATCCACTTCCAAATATCCAATCCCAAAACCAAGCTCCACAGCTAAATATTTTACCCCAATACCAAGTTCCGCAGCCGAATTATCAGCCTCATGTTCAAGATGCCTTTCCAAATAACCAAACAAATGTACAAGAGCCTCTAAATTATCATCAAGTACCTCCTCATGCTAATCAAAACCATTATAATTCCCACGTCCAAACCTCGAAAAGAGACTTTCCCAAAACTTCAGACTATTTCTTGAAAGTTGCACCCAACTCTTTCGGAGTTAAAGAATGTCGGTCATTTACAACCTATCCAAAAGAAACTTATTAATCCCAATTCCCAATTTTATAGTGCCGATCAAAATTGTGTCTATCATTCAAGAGCAACGGGGCACAGTACCGAGGATCGCGTTGGCCTAAAGCATAAGATTCAAGATTTGATTGATTAGAAGGTTATCACACTTCAGTCACCGATACCAAATGTCAATAGTAATCCATTTCCTAATCATGGGGGAGCAGTAGTTAGCATGATCAAAATAGAAGGTGAATGGGTGTCTGGCAAGACTATTACTAAGGTGGATTCAGAAAATCCCAAAAAGCCAAAAGGAGTGGAGAAGATAGAGAAAGTCTTGGTTCCCTTAAGTGTCCTGGGTAAGAATTTGGAAGGAATTATTGAGCCTATTATGGTCCTAGAAAAAACAACTAAGTATGGGTTAGGATACCAGCCAAGAAAGGAAGATGAGATTGAAGATGAGTCTGTCTAAACCATTGCCACTCACGTACCAGTCATTTTCTCTGCGTGAGATGTCAAAAGATGATAGTCTTGGGGATGGGATGAGAAATCATTTCAAGAGATGCAATAATATACAAGAGGATTTCCCAAAGTCTGATAGGGTGAGGAAGGTTGCACCAGGAGAGAGGCTTTGCAAAAATAGACCTCCACTCTGCTCATAACTCGTCGTCTGTCGTGGTAGATAAAAGGGAAATTACTAGTAGTTTTAAAATCAGTGATGATCCGGAGGAGGCCCCGTGATCTACCCTTTTATGTCTTAAATTTTCTTTTCATGTTTTACAGCTTTCAAAAAGGCATGGCCCCACATTTGCACGGGTCATGAGCCATAGTTTATGTTATTTCCCAAATTTCAGTGAAAAAGTCTCCCTTTATTTAAGAAGTTATTTTGAAATATGATTATATTATTATCTTTTATTATCTTGTTATCATCTAACATGGTTTTTTACTGTAGAAATAATTTAAAATCTGCCAATGTCATGTCATGTTAAGGGTTAGACGAACAAAGCGAGGGGAATGATGATGAATGAAAAGAAGGTGATGAGGAGCAGTTAGTGAAAGATGTAGAGGAATTTGACAACTGAGAGAAGCCCAACTTGGAGGATCCTTAATCCTACCTAAGATGGATAGTCAAGAGTGGACCAAACCAATCAATTCTAATGCGGTAACAAGATACTATGTTTGAAGGATGTTTTAGTTTTTGTTTCCTTGGTTTATTTGTAATCTCCTTCATGATAGTATTTGTTTTATGATATGTAATTGCCTAGATTCCCTTTCCTTTTATGTGCAAACTATGTTTGACCTGAATTCCCAAGAAAGGGATATGTAGGACGCCTATATTGGCTTCGGTCAACCCCTTAGGAAAATTTACTATTTTCTTTTATGTATGAACTACGTTTGACCTGAATTCCCAAGAAAGGGATGCGTAGGCAGCCTAAGTTAGCTTTGGTTAACACCTTAGGACAATTTATCCTTTGATTTTATGTATGAACTACGTGATGACTTGAATTCCTAAGAAAGGGATACGTAGGCAGCCTATGTCAGCTTCGGTCAACCCTTTAAATTTTTCTATATATGCTTAGCGTAGTCCTGAACTATGTTTGACCTGATTCCTGCTTCAACGGGATATGTAGGCACCCCAACGGCTCGGTCATATAACCCCGAGAAATGGAAACTGGGGAAGAATTTTTAGAAGGAATCTCGAAAATTCACAAGAGGAATATCATCATCCAACAAAGAGAACAAAGACCAACAAAGACTTCGGATCCTCTCGAGTTGAGATCATCTCAAACAACATTAAACTGGGGCAGAAATTTTGTGGAAGGCCTCAAAATTTCCACTAAACACAGGAACATATTTAAAATTCCCTAGCACCAGAGGTCAAGGGCAAACTTTGGAAGTCACTATCTGCGACAACGTCTAGGTAGACTAAATCTCCGATTATGACAGAACTTCTGATGGAAACCCTCAGCGATGATGATGAATTCCTGGAATTCCTCCATCAAATATTGGATATAAAGATGTTCGTTGAGCTAGTACATAACATGACTGGTAGAGATTTTCCAAATCCTTTACAAAAGTTTTGAAAGTAGTTTTTAAAATTAAGACTACTTTAAAAAATCTATAAAAATCTTTTTACTTGGTGATTACCTAGGCATCTATTGGAACGGGGAGTCAGGGTGGAAGTTCCAACATGACGAAGCACCCAAAAGATAGAGAGGATCAAACCAAGGATCGAAGGAGGTCAACACGGAGTAGTTTCACTCAAAACTAATCATTTTTCTGTGGATGCAGGACCAATACACAAAAATGAGAATCTTTTTCAAAAATATTCCCAAGCAAGTTGAGAGCCACACCAAAGCATATGATGCTCAAGAACGGAATTTTTTATGGTAGCCCCAAAGAAGGGTTTAATACCCACTTATCAAGGATCGTTTGAATTATCTATCTCATTTTTTAAGATCATGAAGGACGAACAAAGGCGCCTTATCATCTTTATGAATATTATATTTGAAATTTTTCTAAACAA
This sequence comes from Capsicum pubescens, assembly GCA_030864215.1. NCBI lineage: Eukaryota > Viridiplantae > Streptophyta > Magnoliopsida > Solanales > Solanaceae > Capsicum > Capsicum pubescens. The sequence goes on from CM061538.1 coordinate 105,015,358, forward strand.
TTAGTCGCTAGTAAGTAGAGACTTTGTGTCTACTGAATATTTACCTTGAGCGTAGGTACAGTCAAAGGATACAGCCTCATAAGGCCACAAAAAAAAATTGCTCTAGAGAAGGGAGAGAAAAAGGTCATACCAAAATCCGCCATGAGTCGACGTAAACAGTACATGCATAAAGCAAAAATGCACATACAATGACTCAGGTGAAACTGTATTCATTGACAAGAGGGCTATTTCATCTCATTTCATCGTCAAGAGTACCATCGCATTAAATATCTGATGACACACGAGATAGCATACGCTGGTATCATAAATATCATCCACATTAAATATTTGATGACACGCGAGATAGCATACACTAGTGTCAAGGAAATCATTTGTATTAAATAGCTGATGAAGCGTGAAATAGCATACGCTAGCATCAAGGATATCATCCGCATTAATTATCTTATGATAAGCAAGATAGCATACGCTGGCGTCGAGGATATCATTTGCATTAATTATCTGATAACGAATGAGATAGCTTACACTGGCGTCGAGGATATCATCCGCATTAAATTTTTTATGAAGCTCGAGATAGCATACACTGGCGTCGAGGATATCATCCGTATTAAATATCTGATGACATACGAGATAGCATACATTGGCGTCGAGGATATCATCCGCATTAAATGTCTCATTACGCGCGAGATACCATACGCTAGCCTCGAGGATATCATTCGCATTAAATATTTAATGACGCAAGAGAGAGCATATGCTGGCATCAAGGATATCATCAATATTAAATATCTGATGACATGCAAGATAGCATACACTAGCGTCGAGGATATCATCATCATTAAATATCTAATGACACACGAGATAGCATACGCTGGCGTCGAGGATATCATAGCATTTAATATATGTTGACACGCGAGATAGCATACTATGGCATCGAGGATATCATCAGCATTCAAATTTGATGACACGTGAGATAGCATACGCTGGCATCGAGGATATCATCAGTATTCACTATCTGATGACACGCGAGATAGCATACACTGACATCGAGGATATCATCAATATTTAATATCTGTTGACAAGCGAGATAGCATACGCTGGCATCAAGGATATCATAAATATTTAATATCTATTGACACGCGAGATAGCATACGTTGGCGTTGAGGATATCATAGCATTTAATATCTATTGACACGCGAGATAGCATACACTGGGGTCGAGGATATCATAGCATTTAATATTTATTGACACACGAGATAGCATACGCTGGCATCAAGGATATCGCAGCGTTTAATATATGTTGACACGTGAGATAGTATACGCTGGCGCCAAAGATATCATAGCATTTAATAGTTGTTGACACGCGAGATAGCATATGCTGGCGTCGAGGATATTATAGCATTTAATATCTATTGACATACGAGATAGCATACGCTGGCATCGAGGATATCATAATATTTCATATCTATTGACACGCGAGATAACATACATTGACATCGATGATATCATCAATATTTAATATCTATTGACATGCGAGATAGCATTCGATGGCATCGAGGATATCACAGCATTTAATATTTGTTAACACACGAGATAGCATGCACTGGCATCGAGAATATCATAGCATTTAATATTCGTTGACATGCGAGATAGCATACGCTGGTGTCGAGGATATCATAGCATTTAATATTTATTGACATGTGAGATAGCATACGCTGGCATTGAGGATATCATCAATATTTAATATATGTTGGCATGCAAGATAGCATACGCTGGTGTCGAGAATATCATATTATTTAATATTTGTTAACACACAATATAGCATACACTGGTGTCGAGGATATCATAGAATTTAATATCTATTGACACGTGAGATAGCATACACTAGCGTCGAGGATATCATAGCATTTAATATCTATTGACATGCGAGATAGAAAATGCTAGTGTCGAGGATATTATAGCATTTAATATCTGCTGACACACGAGATATTATATACTGGCATTGAGGATATCAGTAATATTTAATATCAGTTGACACGTGAGATAGCATACGTTGGCGTCGAGGATATCATAATATTTAATAGTTGTTGACACGCGAGATAGCATATGCTGGCATCGAGGATATTATTAGCATTTAATATCTGTTGACACGCGAGATAGCATACATTGGCATTGATCATATCTCATCATGAATCAGCATTTGAATGCATCAGAAACACGTGATTCGGATAGCATATGAGATTTCCTAGAAATTGACAATTTAAGGGTCATCTATAAGTCGTATTGTTTGAAATAGGATAGTGTGATAGATTACCTATGAGTTGATAGCCCATAGGTCATTCGTAAGCCCCAACAATATCCTAACCGCGTAGTGTGCAAGGTTACCCAAAAATTGATGGTCTAAAGGTTATCCATAAGTCGCAACTAAATCTTTACCGAAGAATATGCGAGATTATCAAATTGATAAGTCTAAGGGTTCTCTATAAGCCGCGTCATATCCAAGATCGATTATGTGCAGGATTACCCAGAGACTACCAAATTGGAGGGATATCTGTAAGTCATCTCTTATCTAAGGTCGGATAATGTACAGGATTACCTAAAGGCTAGCATTTCAAAGGATACTATAAGTCGCCTCGTATCCAACATCAAATAATGCGCAAGATTATTCAAAGATTGACAATTCAAGAGAAATTTGTAACTCATATCGAGACGAAAGATGTGAAAGAATTACCCATGGTCACCTTCAAAAAGTCATTATCAATAACCAGAGAATTATCATCCTACCTACAGCCATCATTACAGGTGACCAAAAGGGTTTCCGCATCAGTATAAGATTACACAATTGCAGGGACCATTCTGCATAAAATGTTGTCGGTATCCAAAAGAGACACCCCACTTTGAAGACATATTCAATCGACAAAGGAGATAATTATGCAACAACCAAGAGAGTTCTTGTGTCTGTTATTACAAGTTATTTCCTTCCAGATAAGTACATGAGAGGATGACTTCACTTTTTAGGCAGCAACTCACGTGGAGATATGGAAAAAACTATATACCCCTTTCATGAATTGTGTTTAGCAATAACGATTTTTTTTTGAGACATTGTCGAGAACATCTGAGAGGAGAAAATCTCAAAACAAAATCACAGGTGTGGACGACTCCAAAAAGGACACAGCACAACGTGTGATACAAAAATAGCCCATCAAGATGCCAAAACAGTCCACTTAACGTGAGAAGAACAAGCAACACAAAGGGATACAAAATTACAAACACAAAAACACACGGATTTGCAAAATAATGAAAAAATAGATAGTGAGACCAAGATTATTACAAGATTAAGAACCAAGTGTATTTCAACACTAACCCTAATGAATGTAATAATCAAACCCACACTCTTACGGTGACCACCAAGGAAATTAACTCACCTCAAGATCCACCATTTCCAAGCAAAGCTCAATATTGGCTTTTCCAAACCCTATACTAAGGATGGCTTTTCCAAGCCCTAACTAAGACTACACTAAGGTGGTCTACTCTCAAGAGAGAGGATTTTTAAGTGTTTCATACATTCATCCTTCAAAAACTAAAGAGAAAAGACCTAATAAGAGACTTTATAGCCTAGCTTATTACATAGTATAATGGACCAAAATACCCTTAATTAAAGGGGAGGTCATGGGTTGTTTCTTTAACATGTCCAATCCCCAGAATACCCTTAATGAAGGTGCTTCTTCAATGCTCAAAAACCATGGGGTCACGCTTCAAAACTTGTAGTCTCGAATTGGCATCAAATGTAAGCCCTCACGCAATCTTCCACACCTGGGTTTGTTTAATGACATGCTCAAAACGGGTCCTCCTTGCATATTCTCGTATCCTTGAGGTGACCAAGTCTTAAGCCTCTATGTGTTGGCCTCTAAAGATGTCATCAAAAGATAAGATGGTTATTTGTCCCGTATCATCCTCCCCTTCTTGAAAAGGATTCGACCTCGAATCCAAACCTTGCAAAACCAAAGAGAAGACAAATAAATACAAACTCCTCATGGTATGAGGGTTAGGGTTAGAACAACAAATCATCTCAACATGTCAAGGTTGCACAGATTTGCAATATAACCAAGGATCCTTTGAATGAAATATTAAAAACTCAATGAAAGATGTACGAAGGATTTGGTTATGGGATTCACCAAGAGTGACACTTTGTTTGTCATGTAGACTAAGCAACAATTTGGGTGCACCAATATCACCATTTCCATATTTGGCACCGAGGTCAAACGGGAAGAGTGGCCATAGACACGGGTCTAGACAACACTCTCATTTCCCGTGATCTCCACCCAAACTAAATGATATACTCTCTACAGTAACATACATATCATCAAAAAAAAATAGAGAGTAGAGAAAAGTATCCCTCAAGTTGACTTATACTAAGGTGCCCTCATGTGTGTACTCACTACTAGTTTCCAAATCATCACCATGAGTACTCTCAACAATAAAGTCACACAAAGTAGAAGGAGTAACTTCCAAGACTACACATTCCTTACCCTTAAGAGTACTCTCATCTTCTAAGAAGAGATTTCCATCTTTAGGAGGAATGTTGCTACACCATAGTAGGTTAACATATAGGCTATAGCCTCCAAGGTAAGCTATACCATCTTTTTCACCACTAGGCTTATTAGGAGTATTTATATTATTTTCAAACAAGACATTATACCTAATGAGTGCATGATCCAAACCATTGGCAGATTTGGAACAAGCAAGTTCCTCACTCTCTAAGAGATCAATATCAAGTTTTAAAGCGGTTTCAAGAACAAGATTTTCCCAAGAATAGATCTCGGGTTCACTCCCCTTTTGTTGACCAACTTTTTCAAATACTTCACTCACTGGAGTTTGATTAATCACATCATACACATACTCAAGTGGTGGATAATTTTTACAAATAGGTTGATCAACACCAATTACACAAGACGATGTACTTCCTTTCAACATATAGGCTTCAACACTAGGTGGACATAAATTGATCTTACAAGAAGAGTCAATTTGGTCATCAATAGTATCAACTAGTGTATCCACACTCACAACATGTACATCATCAACAAAAGCCAAAGAATCATTAGACTCACAAGTAAGTAAGCTACTATTCTCACTGGGCTACTAGCCACACAATTATCATTCATATGCACAAAAGTGTAAGAATTAGCTATTTTACCTTGAAGTTCTTGAGTCGACTCTCCTTTGTTGTGTTGTGAAGGTCCTCTACAAGCTTGGGCAGCAACTTCACTTCGGCATTGTGCTCCTTCACTTGCCATGTCGGTAAATACACAAATGTCCTTAGAAATAGAAGGACAAACAATGTTAGCTCGGTTTAATGGCAATCCCTTCACTTCGCTCCACACAACCTCTCTTTTTTCCACTCTCGAATTACCACCTTGCACACCCTTACCCCTATTAATCTTTTGTATCTCATAAGCATTTGGATTGGAGTAAGTATTCACTTCTCTTTGCGGTTCGGGCAGCATGTATGTCATGAGGTGATTTCCCCACCGGTCTCTTACAACATTAGGCCAATTTTGCACATTTGGAACTCTATGTTGTGCAAACCAATCGGCACCTAAGCATACGTGACCGTATGTCAATGGAAAAATATCGCACCACACCTCCTCATGGTATTCAAATTGGGAGAAGACAACTTTGACCCTTTCGGTAACCTTAAACCCATCCAAGAAATATGGAACAAGTAAAGGCTCACGAAACAACCCAAGTAGTCAACCATGGATGGAACGATGTAGTTACTATAGTACCTATCATTTACACAATGAGGCAGCCCGGTATCCCATAAATGGTCACCTTTCTGGAGTGTACACTCCTTCTCAGATCAACATTGTAAAGAACACGAGTACCCCTCAATTTTGGAGATGCATACCCTCTTTTTCTCGTTGGACAACCTCCACTAGAGCTAGTATAACCATTCACACTATATCAACCTTAATAAGAAGTACTACAAGGTGGAGAATATGAATCTTCATACTCCTCACGTGAACTCTCATCATAGCTCTCATAAGCTTTGCGAATAAAAGGTTATACCTAACACTAAATCTAGGTTCGGAGTGAGAAGTGTAAGACTCCTCACATGCCTCAATGTCATCATAAGATCCATCACAAGGTCTTACATCATCTCCAAGTTCACCATAATCACTAGGCACTTCATTCACCTCATTTTCTCCCTCAAAACCGTAACTCTCAAATCTGTCCAAGTTTTGATCACGGCTATTTTCATAGCCTATGCAACCTCCCTCAACTTCGTAGTCATAAAACCCCTCACTACAATCATAGTCTCCCATGTTGTAGTCACAATAATCCCCGGCTATCGAAGACATGTTCCCCTTATATCACCTTTGTACCTACACAATGAACAAACAAGATTAGTAGGAAAAGCTCCTCACCGACACTCGTATACACCCACCTTTGTGATTCTTACAATTGGAGCGGTGAATATTGAAAGTTGCTTATACTCCGGTAGTCAATAGGATGTCAATTCTACTTGGTAGCCGGAATGGATTCTTGTTTGATCGACTCAAGACACAAAAATAAAATTTACTTACAAACTTGAAACAAAGAAAATACTACGACTTATAAACGAGAAAAGCACAAAATACAACGCTTAACAAGAAAGAAAACATACTCAAAAACTAATCTACAAGCTAGTAGGTATTTACTAGTTTGCTAATTAGTATGAGAACTAACAAAATGGAAACCAATAGAATAAAAAAAGTGAAACTAGGAATTCCAACGTTCTTGAGCTATTGATGATGTGGCACTCGACTATTGGTCGATGGACAAAAAATATTGTTGAAGTTGAAAAATTTTGTTCCACAATTTTGGTTGTTCAAAGTTCACAAAGATTGGGGGAATTTCGGTTTTGGTAGGTTAACAAACAAGACTTAAAGTCCTTTTTTTCAAAATTCAAACCTTGACCAACTTTCACCTTTTTGGCAAGACAACCGTTTAGAGGTCTTGTCCACCTTTCCTCTTTTGGCTTGTCTAGAAAAATGAACTTACTCCCTTTTGGTATGAAGACTTTTGGGAGGTCTTTTGTTCTTTTTCCTCTTTGGTAATGTCTTGAAAGTTGTTTCAAGACTAACAAGAGCATATACTCTCTTCCCTTTGAATTTGGATCAAACAACAACCTTTTACAAGACTTCTTCAACACAACACAAGAACTTCAACACCAACAACAACAAAATCGTTCACTCTTCCCACAACAACTTGCAACTTTTTTTGCTCAAGAACTTGGGTTAGACTCAAGTAGTGTTAGAGAGAAATAAAACCAACACAAGAAACAATAAATACAATCAAAACAACACCTAAATCTAGACACAAATTCAGCCAAACAACAACAACACTTTGGCCAAGACACCAAACCCATAGAATAATTTCTTTTTTTGAGATTTTCGACCTTGGACACCTCTTCTAATGTTAGGAAACAAAGATCTAACACTAGAACACACAAAACACACAAAAATCACAAGAAAGCTAGGCTTTAAATTTTGGCCTAAACACAAAAACGTGGACAGATTACTATTTTTGAGTTTTTCAGCTTTTCAACAAATTTTTTTTATTTTTGAGTGAACAAACCCAAGATTGATCTCGTGGGAACAAAATCAATGATGTCTTTGATACCAAATGATAAAAAAACATCCCACCAAGATGCCAAAACAGTCCACTTAACGTGAGAAAAACAAGCAACACAAAGGGATACAAGATGACAAACACAAAAACACACGGATTTGCAAAATAATGAAAGGATAGATAGTGAGACCAAGATTATTATAAGATTAAGAACCAAGTGTATTTCAACACTAACCCTAATGAATGTAATAATCAAACCCACACTCATACGGTAACCGCCAAGGAAATCAACTCACCTCAAGATCCACCATTTCCAAGTAAAGCTCAATATTGGCTTTTCCAAGCCCTATACTAAGGATGGCTTTTCCAATTCCTAACTAAGACTACACTAAAGTGGTCTACTCTTAAGAGAGAGGATTTTCAAGTGTTTCATACATTCACCCTTCAAAAACTAAAGAGAAAAGACCTAATAAGAGACTATATAGCCTAGCTTATTACATAGTATAATGGACCAAAATACCCTTAATGAAAGGGGAGGTCATGGGTTGTCTCTTTAACATGTCCAATCCCCAGAATACCCTTAATGAAGGGTGTTTTTTCAATGCTAAAAAACCATGGGGTCACGGTTCAAAACTTGTAGTCTCGAATTGGCATCAAATGTAAGCCCCCACGCAATCTTCCACACCTGGGTTTGTTTAATCACATGCTCAAAACGGGTCCTCCATGCATGTTCTCGTATCCTCAAGGTGACCAAGTCTTGAGCCTCTATGTGTTGTCCTCTAAAGATGTCATCAAAAGATAAGATGGTCATTTGTCATCAAAAGATAAGAAGGCTCTCTAGGCCAAAAACTAGGGCATGACAAGTGTGGAAACACTTGTGAATGTGTATTGCTTGGAAACGTTGGTGCTTGAGCGGTGGAATCCCTCTCGTGTCCTCGTAAGAATGTGATGTTGCTATTGTAAGTTCTAGGGGTCCTTAGATGGAATATGTCTATAGGTACTTGGTTCTTATTGCAGTGTATGTCTCACTTCCTATCTTTACATTTCATATTTTAGTTTGTGTTGTCTAGTGAACCACTGGTTCTTGTTGTTCTTGTAATTTTGTAACCGTAGTTCTTGTTATCATAGTGTTATTTCTTCCTACCATATTGTTGATTATCTCTTGTTGTTGCTGCTGTTTTTGGTGTCAAATAAACCTACATATCTTGTATTCTTGTTGTGTTTGTCGAATCCGAGAGAGGTCCCCATTTGGTCCGCGATTTGTTGTGATTTATGGACTTTTTTGGGGTGTGATTTCTTGTTCCCTTGTTTTGTCCCGTATCATTTGACTCTTTCTTAGCAGTAAAACGGGACATAGTCTAGAGAGGGATATCAAACTCTTTGGATGCGAGCTAATGGATAATCGCCACCACCATCTAACCACACCCCTATTAGAAGGCATATGGGTATTTTGGGATATTCTGGTTTCAGCTTCGTCTTCAGGATATTTCTAAACTCATACTGAGGGTAACCTTCTCTTTCTTTCAATTTTGAGTGTTAGAACACCTAGAGTTTTGGAAATTATGTCCAGGTAAATTCTTACCTATGGATGTGAAGAGCTCCACATTCATGGTTAAGAGGTTACAAGCCTCTTTTCCACAACTCGATCAATTTTTCACTCATCCTGAGCCAATGATAGTCTGAAATAAAAGACTATTTTTACTACCGATTGAGTTGAACTAAAAGCAGTCTAATTCCCTGAGTCTCGGGAAAAGGTAGGCTGGGCTCTATTTTAAAAATTCGACTGCATTCCAACCTCCCCCCTAATCACTTTATTCTCCAACTTTTCAGTTTCATCAAAACTCCAAAACCAAAGAATGCTTGTGAATATTTTGAAAATCGTGCTTTAAATCAAGCTTCATGAACTACAAGTTGCTTGAATTCTCATGTAACATTAGATATGTAGGAAACCTGATACCGAGGTTTGGCCATAACTCCATAAAACTCGTACGAAAACCAATCTCTGTCAGAATTGAATTTATGGTCAGACAAAAATTAGGAATGTCAAACTCCCTTTGTCCAGGGTTACTTGCATCCACCCTACCAAAGGGAGGGACAGTTGTTGACACCTAATTTTTTCTCTCCACAACAAAGTTTAATTTCGAGTTTCTTTTATTTTAAATAAAATTACAATATTTTTGTTTTATCCGGATAAAAATATTTCAAAGCATTTATCTAGAAAAAAAATTTATTTTATGTAGCGATTATATATTATTATATTCAATTATATGAAATTAAATAATTTTGCTATTTAAATATCTATTTTATGAAATATCCAATTTTAATCAAGCCTTATCTTGAGAAATTAATTCAAATGGGTAAGACCTTGATTTGAATATATTTTGTTTCCAAAAATAATTTATTTGGACGAATATTTATTTGGTTTTATCTCATCAAGATGCTCGGAATTAAATAAAGTATTAATGTGTATCGAATTTCAATTTAATTTAGTCAAGCTATTAGATTTAGCCATAATTAAAATCAAATTGGTCATAATTGCAATGCAATCCGCCAATTTGATTTTAAATTTGGTCATAATTAAATAAATTTAGCTAAATTTTAAATCCCAATAGGGGTTAAATTTTATATAACTCCAAAATTCTCAAAAACTGTCATAACTTCTACCCAATTCCCACCAAAAATAATTTTAAATTTTGTACTATATTGTACAATTCTCCCTCAGCCTTGTCCTTTTTTTAATTTTGAAATTAAAAAATTATACTTTATTGTACAATTTTTCTCCACCTTATCTTCCACCTCACCTTATCTTCAATTTTAAAATTTCAAAAACACCCCTAAACACTTTCTCCCACATTGGTGGATTAATAGAATCGAATCCCCATCCTTAAAAATACTACCACTATTTTGGTAGAAGGACCAAGTTTCAAAAAGATAAAAAAAGGTCTCAAAGAGTGGAAAAAACTTTTGAGCAAATAGTTAAATTTCTTTTCTTTAGTAAAATTTTCAAGCGGTAGTCTAATCGGGGTTCTCAGAAGATTGCTTTTCGGTGGTGATCAAGATTCCGAAGAAAGCTTGAAGTCCCGTTTTGCTGCCCTAAAAAGGATAAACACACCTTTTCCTTTATTTTAAGTTTTATTATCGTTTTCTTCTTCATCTTTTTCTTCTTCGTAGTTCGTAGTTATAATTTTATTTGCTGGGATTATTTGTTGTAGACGATCTTGAAGTCCATAGGACGTTGTGGTATCAATATTATGGTTATTTTCATGTTCATGGAATAAAAATGAGCTAGAAATAGTTGTACGTAACTTTTTGACTTTATTGATTATTATAGATAAAGTTTCAATCTTTGCTTAAAAGATGTACTTATGCTTTGTTTAAATTCATTGTTGGCGGATATATTTGTTTTTAGCATGAAAAGTTGTTTCCTTTAAGTTGAAAAGAATAGTTAATATTTATTGTTTCTCCTTTTTTACTTTATTCTTTGATTATTATAGATAAAGTTTTAATCTTTGCTTAAAAGATGTACTTATGCTTTGTTTAAATTCATTGTTAGAGGATATGTTTGTTTTTAGCATGTAAAGTTGTTTCCTTTATGTTGAAAAGAATACATAATATTGATTGTTTCTCCCTTTTGACTTTATTATTTGATTATTTTGAATAAAGTTTCAATCTTTGCTTAAAAGATGTTCTTATGCTTTGTTTAAATTCATTGTTGGTGGATATATTTGTTTTTAGCACGTAAAGTTATTTTCTTTATGTCAAAAAGAATAGTTACAAATACAATCACAAAGGAGTTGAGATACGATTGAAATACCCAGTTCATCAACTCCATGAATGTTGTAGGGGCATTGGACAACCCAGAAGACATGACCAAAAACTCATAATGATCATATCAAGTTCAAAAGTCATCTTTGAAAAATCAGAAGCTCTAATTTTCAACTGTTTATACTCGAATCTCAAATCAATATTAGAAAGCATGGAGGAATCATAAAGTTATTCAAACAGATCATTAATGAGAGGAAGGGGATACTTCTTCTTAATTGTCATTTTGTTCAACTCCCAATAGTCAATACACATCTGCATAGAACAATTTTTTTCTTCACGAACAAGACAGGAGCATCCCAAGGATATACAGTAGGTCTAGTGAACCCTTTACTCAACAAATTTTGCAGATAGTCTTTTAATTTTTGAATTTGGTTGGGACCATCCTATAGAGAGGAATGGTAATGGGCTTGGTGCACGGTTTCAAAATAATAGAAAAATCAATATCATAATCTAGAGATATACCGGACAAATTAATAAAGAACACATCCATGAACTTGCGAACAACTTGCGAACAACCCGAATAGAATCTAATAAGATGGTAAGGCAACACTAGTATCATAGACATAAGCCAAATAAGACAAGTACCTCTCTTTCTACCATGCAGTGTGCATGTAGAAAAAAATATAACTCCCTTTGGACCCAAATTAAGCATATCCATCCAAGCTATCCTTGGCACACTTGACATAGCTAAGGTCATAATTTTGGCATAATAGTTCAAAATAAAATGATAGGATACTAACCAATCCATACCCAAGATAACATCAAAATCAACCATATATAGAATAATCAAGTATACCCAAGTCTCACATTCTACAAAGATAACTACACAAGATCGCTACACCTGATCCACCACTAAAAAATCTCCTATGGTGTCAGAAACATGAAGAGGTATAGTAAGGGGCTCATAAGAAGCGTTAAAATAGAAGAAAAATATGTAGACAAAAAGAAAGTTTAGACTTAGGTCAAACAACACGGAATTAGATATACAATAATTTGGGATGATTTTTGTAATAATTGCATTAGAGGCCTCTGCCATGGGTCTCCAAGTATAGCATAACACCATCCACGCCCGCTCGCGGATTGCCATGGGTCTCCAAGTATAGCATAACACCATCCACGCCCGCTCGCGGATTGATCAACCCAATGACCACTACCATGAGCTCTCTCTCTTTTACCTTGAGCACCTCTAGCACCATTTCTACTACTCTTTGAACCATCTCTCACTGTAGAAATTAGAGTAGGGCAAAGTTGAAGTTGAGAGACCTGCTGAGTAGGTCCATACACACGTCGGGGACAATCCTTAGCCAAATGTCCAACCTTATTACATGCATAGCATCCTCTACGGCTTGACTTAATTTGAGGGGCTATAAATGAACCAGGATAACTTCACTGGCCCAAAAAACTAAGGCTAGAAGCTATACATAATCAGATACCTGACTACCTAAAACTGTGAAACCTAAAAGTCCACCATCTAAACCTTACAAAACGGCCTGAACCAACCTACCATTATAATCTCAAGAACCTTTACTTGAGAAATCTCTACCAAGAGAGGTGCGGCCACTAAATTCTACCTATCAACGCACTTTTTAAGTGTCTCCCTAATTAGCTTGGGTAATAAACTCGATCAACTTGGCATGATCAGTAATGCTTTGAAAGAAAGTCCCTGAAACAACTATCTGGGTAGTATCCAACTAATAAGGATCCTCTAACTCACTTACAATCTTACAAATCCTCTCTAACTCAGTGAAAATGTTGGTGATTTAATACTTAGATAGAGCATAGAATCGTGCCTCATACTCGGCAATAGAAATGGAGCCCTGCTCCAAGTGACCAAACGTATCCCACGTCTGATCTATCAAGATATACAACATAAACCTCTATAAAAAAAGGCCTTAAAAAACATGGCCCAAGTCATAACAAGCAAACCTAAAAGTCTATAACTAGACAAGGACCTTCATCAATCTCTAGCCACATCCATCAATTGATAAGTGGTATAAGAAATTCCATGAGACTCAAGAGATCTAAAGATTATACGAATTCTCCTAACAGTCAATCAAAAACTTATAAGCATGCCGGCTAATCACTTTACTAAACTTAGGAGGATCCAGGTTAATAAATCTCTCAAACCTCTTCAGATCATCAGAAGCCATTGCCGCACCCCATTTTTCTCGCGGAAAGCTAGATTCGGCATGACAAACTCTTTTTAGAATTGTATAAGGGTGAATGTGAAGAGTCGCCACCTAACAAATTAAGGTGCGTTAGGGCACCGATCTAGGCTACTACGAACCAATTTTTGTTATTTAGTCTTAGTTCACCAGAAATTCGAGTAAGGTTTCAAATTATCAAGGAAGGTGTTCGGCACCTTTCGAAATCCACAAAGGTGGTTCCCGACCGAATTCATATTTTACATGGGGATTCTATGTGATCAAATAAAAGGTCGCTTTTTATTAACTTAAATGTTGACTAAACGATAAAGTAACTAATGAGAAATCGTTTAACTTATGTTCTATTAATTGTCTAAGTGATAAAAGTCGATAAAATATGTAAATAGGACAAGCGAGGAGAAAGAAATGTCATAATTTACAACAAAGGAGACTGCTTATATAATAAAATAACGACCCCAAATAAATAAGCACATAAAGTAAATAAAATAATAAAAGAAATTCGTCAAATCAAACAAAGAAATGTTTTTGGAGGCACTCGGGTCAGAACCCCAACTTGCTTAATCATCATCCGATCCGCTGACCAAACTCTTAGACAAGTCATGTCTTACCTTTAATGTATGTTAGAGATAATCATTTCCAAATGACTGCTCGTCCCACCCAACCTAGGCTGGTTGTCAACTCTAAAGGCATTCTAAGACAAGGATAAAACTAGCATCTTTAGTAATTCCTATCGTCTCACCTATCGTCCAAGAGGCATTGGACTTTTGTTATTTTGATTTTGTGGTCTAGAAATATAAAGTTATGTTGCCTAGGACTCTAAACATGTAACAAGGACATCACACAGCTCATAATTAACCCAAGTTAGCCTCTTGATTAATTAAAATTGATTAACGTGATAAATATACAAAGACAAATAATTATTTATTTTGTGTCATTAACCTATGTGCATGATATCTAAGTGTTCAACAATTGATTAATATGACAAAAGGTAACTGTGATTCGTGTATGTAACAATGTGTTGTTAAATTATTGAAAGAGGATGCCAAAGTGTGGTAAATATTTCAAGGCATTGTGCTCACGAAATTCATTGTGCAAGTGTTACAAACTATTAGAGTATAAGAAATTAACAAATATTAAAAATACATTAAAATGCAAAGGCTACTTAATCTAGCGTTTAACATGTTGGAAATGCTCAAACACCTACATTTTAACATGCTGACAATTGTATTAGAGCGCAAGAAATTCATGTTGACATGCTAAAATCGCAATAACATGCTAAAAATGTCTAAAACCTAACGTTTAACATGCTAAAAATTATGCTAATTGTGCAGAAATTTCATATTAATATGCTGGGAAATGCAATAACATGCTGAAAATGTCTAAAATCTACTATTTTAACATGCCGAAACTTAATTGTTTTAACACGCGTGAACTATACTACTAAGGCATGTTGAAATGTATTAACGGGTAGAAGTTTAATGTTAACATGCTCTAAAAAACGTTAGCATCTTAGATTTGTAACTATATGCTAAAATATGCGACAACATAATTAATTCTAGTTTTGGCAGTTTTGGACATGTTGAAGAGTTCATTAATATGCATACAATTAATTGTTAACATGCTCACCTCGTTATCATGCTCAAATTTGTTTTAATATGCCTAAATTGTGTTAACACTTGCAATGACATATTAATAGGTTGTAGTGTTTAACATGCAGAAATTTAATGTAGTAAGCTTACGTACTGAAAATATTACCATGCTTAAATTCAATGTGGACATGTTAAAAAGGTATTAGCATGCTTAAACTCAATTTAATATGTCGGGAGTTAATTAAACAAATTCAATGTGGACATGTTCAAAAGGTATTAGCATGCTTAAACTCAATTTAATATGTCGGGAGTTAATTAAACAAAACCTTAAAGCAGGATTTCTAAACGAGTCAATTAATAAAAGTGTCTAAACAATTCATGTGTTAATAAATCCTAATTTTATGTGCCTAAATAATCCACGTAGCACGTAGCGCACATGAAAACCTAAGTTGTGCCTATCTACACAATTCATAGAGCACGTAAGTCCCCTGCCCCCCGAAGCAGTCCCCAAATTTTATTATTACAATAATAATAATATCTGTACAAGATTATTACAAGCCATATGAATAATACACTAAAATTAAGAGAAAACAAAAGAATAATCCGCCCTCATTAATTCTCACGGCAACTCTTCAAATCCCATAATCGTCAATTTAAACCTGCGAGACAGGATGTAATAGAAAACGAAAGAACCCTATAGTAGCAAACGTTCCTAAAGGCATGTTTTCTAAAGGTTTTCACAACATGATGCAGTCAGCACACAAAGAATGAAAAATTACATCGATTTGAGGACTTACCAGTAAGCAGCAATTAAAAAAAATAATGAGAATAATAAAGCCAAGCACTTGTAAGAATAATAGCAGGGTACTTCCAGCAAGCCTCGAAGGAAAGCCAAAAGAACCTTTAAAGTATCTAATTACTTCATATTAAAATAGCTAATGATTTTTGTTCAAGAGACTAGTGATTGTCATTCAAGAGCTCTCCCTTAAACGAAAAGAGGGGGTTTATATAGTGTGAAAAAGGAATCCACATAAGCGCAAAAACGAAAAGAAATATACGTCAATCAATTCATGAAAATTTTTCTATCAATATAAAATTATATATATGTCAATTGACTATTAAGAAATAATCACAAAATCAATCCAAGCAGATAAAAGGAAAAGAAATATTAGTCAATCAAATTTCCTTTCTGACATAATATCAAAGACAACTCAATATCCACAATACCAACAATTACGTACCAAAATGTTGACATCCAGTAGAAAATTTGTGAAATCACTGAACATCATCAAGCAGAAAATTTAGGGCGTAAAATGGGCTAATAATGCTCAACATTAATGCTTACCATATGTGACGAAATCAGTAAAATAATTAAAATTATTTCCTAATTTAATTTAACAAAGTGCAAAATCAGATCCAAATTTACCAAAAATATATTATACACCATGTCAAAGTAAATCAGATATTCAAAATTGCCGCAAACTTATCAATTTCAAAGCTAGAGTGACAGGAATTAGGTATAGAGCATAAAATCAGTTAAGACATCCGTACAACATGATTTGAGGCAGATTACAATTGAAAAATTAGAAGAATTAAGCTTCAACAGTTAATGAAAATTAGGGCTTTTAACATGTGATAATCTAAACAAGTTAACTAACTGAAATCGCAATAAATTAGATCAAATATGCCTAATGAGTTTCGTTAATTTCAAATCGCAGATTTTGTCCAAAATAAAAGAAGGGGGTGGAATATGAAATTAAACCTAGGAACCAAACCTGGAGCGGATTCTAATGAATCCGTCATTTCTCGGTGACGAAAGGGTTGCATGGCCGGTTGGATTTGGTGGTGGTGCTGTGGGCTCGACTGGAAGGCATCGATGGTGTTGTCATTGGCCGCCGGTCCCATGGCGGAGGTTGTTGGTGGCGTGGCTGATTTGGGAGATGGCCAGAGATGGCTGAAGCAGCGGCGGCGGTGGCTTCTGGAACTTAGCGACGATAGGATGAAAGGGGGCGACGGCGGCGCTGGGCCTTCTCCGGTGGCTGGTTTCCCCCAGCTGCCGGCGCTGGTCTTGGCACTGTTTTTCGCCTGTGGGAGAAAGGGGAGGAGGCGGACTGGTCGGCATTTGGTGGCGACGGCGTTGTCGCCTGTGGCGAGTAGCGGTATGTCTAGAGAAAGAGAGTGCAGAGAGAGAGGAAGAGGGTGGGCGGCTGGTAGCTTGAAAATGATTTAGAGTTTTAGGTTATTTGTGGTCTTAGAAGGAAAGGAAGAGTATATTTGATCTCAGCCGTTTGATCAGTTTTGATCGACGGCTAAGATTTAAAGATTGAGGATTTGTTCAAAATTTGACTAAAATTAAAAAAATTGAATCACAGATTGGCTATAATTGTAATTTAATGGCTAAAATTATAATGACTTGGTAAAAATTGAGGGTAAAAAGATAAATAAATTAGGTAAAAATGATTTTGATTTAGACTGTTATTTAAATAATAGTAAATAATAATAATAATAATAAATAATATACAATAACAATAATAATAATAACAACAATTAATAAGTATTGATAATAGTAAATAATAATAATAATAATATATAATGCATAATAAATAGTAAATAATGTGTTTGTAAATTGTGAGTGTACACATTTACGTACAAAATAATTTAATAAATTTTAATAAAATTACATAAAAAATGTCGTATTTGAATTAATAAATATTATAAAAATGATATTAAAAGATAATAAAATAATTTGTGCATTTTTCTAAATTTTGAATGTGACACGTCGACTTGTATTTAATATAAGAGTAATGTGTAAAAATATTGATAATTAAAATTAAATAATTATGATAAAATAACAGCCTAAATGTAGTATCGGGGGGTCAAAATTGGGTGTCAACAGTTTCCCCTTCGTTGCTTGAGAATGATAAAAGAATTATCAAGCAACGAAAGGTGACGTAGTAGCTAATTTTGCCCGACCGAGGAATATTCGTTGGAGTTAAAGCGACAGGAGGTGATTTTAAAAATAGTGTGGCCGAGACTTCGATTTCAAGTCACCTACATATCTCTGGTCTTACAAGAATCAGGCCGTTTGTAGTTCTAGATTTATAAATTAACAATATTCCTAAAGAATGTTAATGATAAAGGATAGGGGCATCAACAACGGTATCGCGGGTCAGTGAGATAGTAACAAATAGGATTTGGAATGATGAAGTATGGAGGAGTTCAAAAATGTCGAGGTAGGTGAGTTTTAAGATTAGTTCTGGCGACGAATGAATAGATGGGGTAATATTTTGAAAACAGATATGAAAATTATCTCTGTTTGTTAGTCCTTCTCTGTTATCTTCGTACTTTACAACACACTAAATAACAAAGGTTAGGCATGTAAGAAATAAGTGATTGATAAATATAAAGTGAATATGGAAATAGAAAGAATATCTGTTGTATCGTAGGATCAGCGGTTTGGCTTCACGATGCACTTGTGGGATCAGTTGTTCGGCTTCTTATCGTGGGATCAGCTTTTGGGCTTCTCGGTGCACTGTGGAATCATGAAATCAGTTGTTTGGCTGCTCGTGATATAGTAATTTGTACCTGTTAGTCCTGTCATTTTTAGCTCAACTGGATAAAATGATTAGTACGGATATATATATGTGTATAGAAGATTGAACAATGTAGCGGAAACAACCATAACAATAACAATAAGACAGATAAAAAAATGTATATGTCATGAGAGAGTAATGATTTATTCATATAGATTTGAAGAGGTTGTGCTTAATCTACACCATGTCCAGTAAAGCAGTAGAGTTTAATAATGCCAAGGCAGTTGTGCTTAGCATATTCAGTATTAGAAAACAATATTTGTCTTTGAGTAAATCGATCGACTTCAAGAGGACAATGCTTAGCCTCAGACAATTTCTCTCTCGAGGGTAGTGCTTAACCCTTTCCAAGGACAATGCTTAGCCTTAGTCTATTTCTCGAAAGAGGGTAGTGCTTAACCCACTTAAATTTCTAAGGACATGCTTAGCCTCAGAAAGTTCTTGATACAGTAGTGCTTTACTCCATCGAGTTTTTGAAACAATGCTTAGTTCAGATGATTTCTCGAGAGAGGGTAGTGCTTAACCCAACTAACTTTCAAGGACAATTCTCAGCCTTAGTTTGTTTCTCGAAAGAGGGTACTGCTTAACCCACTTAACTTTCCGAGGATAATGCTTAGCCTTATTGAGTTTTTGATAAAGTAGTGCTTAACTCCACTGAGTTTTTGAAATAATGCTTAGTTCGGATGATTTCTCGGGAAGGGTATAGTGCTTAACCCAACTAACTTTCAAGGACAATGCTTAGCCTTAGTCAGTTTCTCGAAAGAGGGTAGTGCTTAACCCACTTAAATTTCCAAAGACAATGCTTAGCCTTAGAAAGTTTTTGATAGAGTAGTGCTTAACTCCACCGAGTCTCCAAAATAATGCTTAGTTCTGATGATTTCTCGAGAGAGGGTAATGCTTAACCTAACTAACTTTCAAGGATAATGCTTAGCCTTAGTCAGTTTCTCGAAAGAGGGTAGTTCTTAACCCACTTAACTTTCCAAGAACAATGCTTAGCCTTAGAGAGTTTTTGATAGAGTAGTGTTTAACTCCATCGAGTTTCCGAAATAATGCTTAGTTCGGATGATTTCTCTAAAGAGGGTAGTGCTTAACCCAACTAACTTTCTAGGACAATGCTTAGCCTCAGTCAGTTTCTCGAAAAAGAATATTGCTTAACCCACTTAACTTTCCAAGGATAATGCTTAGCCTTAGAGAGTTTTTGATAGAGTAGTGCTTAACTCCATCGAGTTTTCGAATCAATGCTTAGTTTGGATGATTTATCGAGAGAGAGTAGTGCTTAACCCAACTAACTTTTAAGGACAATGCTTAGCCTTAATCAGTTTCTCGAAAAGAGGGTAGTGCTTAACCCATTTAACTTTCTAAGGACAATAATTAGCCTTAGAGAGATTTTGATAGAATAGTGCTTAACTCCATCGAGTTTCCGAAACAATGCTTAGTTCGGATGATTTTCCGAGAGAGGGTAGTGCTTTAACCCAACTAACTTTCAAGGACAACGCTTAGCCATAGTCATTTTCTTGAAAGAGGGTAGTTCTTAACCTATCAAGTTTCTGAAATAATGCGGAGTTTTGGATAAATTTATCGAGACAGGGTAGTGCTTAACCCAATTAACTTTTCAAAGGCAATTATTAGCCTCAAGCAGTTTCTCTTAAGAGAGTAGTGCTTAACCCGCTCAGAATACAGAACGACAATACTTAACCTTATATCTTCTGACAGTGTATAGTGTACTTAAGATTTGTACTCGTCACTCTATTTCTGGACTCAAAGAAAAATTGTTAGTTTTAAAAAGGGGAGGGATTGATTCGTGTCTCTGTCAGCTCTTTTATTCAAGTTCTGAGTCCATTGTCTTTATATCGCTTTCTTGAGATGCAATCCTTAAAGAAATTTTTTAGGATTCCTCAAAAAAAATTTCCCAGTTTCATGGCCTCAATCTTGCTAGCCTTGAATTTGTTGAAATACTTCTTGATAGAATTTTTGAGACCCTCTTAAAAATTCTGCCCCAGTTACATATCTCATTCGTCTTAAGCTTGTAGAATCATAGAATTTTTGAAATCCTTTTAAAAATTCTGCCCCAGTTACATGCTTTAGGAAAATATAAAAATTTTATTATGATAAGACCGAACTCCACAGGAGCACCTACGTATCCCTCTTAAACAGGAATCAGCTCAAACGTAGTTCAAATTACATAGGAGAAATTCATATTGTTCCAAGCAAATATAAAGATTATAGTAACTCAAGCACTGGAGAGCTTGGAATGAGGAAACAACGTGATACCCCTTCCTTAATGTTGGATAGATGTCAATGCTTAATCAAGATATAGCCCCGTTACATTTATCGCCTTGGTATCAATCAATGCTTGAATTTTTTTCCTTTAAAGCACTACATTCTTCTGTGGTGTGGCATGTCATCCCTGAATGATAAGCACAAACTTTGAAATGATTAATCCATTTTGCACATGCATTCATTACAATTGCAGGAATCGGAGTAATGTAGCTATCAACCTTTAATCTCTCAAAAAGTTGGTCTATAGGCTCATCCAAAAGAGTGTACTGCCTTGACTGATTTTTCTGAAGCTTGGCTCGAGGTATGATGAATTGATTGGGTTGCAGATTCGTTGGTGGATTTTGATAAGTTAATGTATTTGGAGAAATTTGAAGGTACGCGGGTTGTGCAAGAGAATTAGTAAAATTATAAGATAGTATGAGGTAATTGTATGGATATGAGGGTGCTTGATATACGGATGTTTGGTATTGCAATGGAGGAAGTGGTGTTTGGTAAATCAGAGGGATTTTAGGATCTTGAGTAGTCAAGACAACATTTACATCATTCATGTCGTTGTTCTCATCAGCCTGTGAAGTCTTAGTCACTTGCAGTGCCTCCAAATTTGTTATCATTTGGTGGCGACGATGGGAGAAAAGGGAGGAGACGAACTAGTCGTCATTTGGTGGCGACGGTGTTGTCGTAGGTGGCGGGTGGCGGCATGTCTAGAGAGAGAAAGAGAGAAAGAGGGTGGGCGGCTGGTAGCTTGAAAATGATTAGGGTTTTAGGTTATTTGTGGTCTTAAAAGGAAAGGAAAAGTATATTTGATCTCATCCGTTGGATCAGTTTTGATCGACAACTGAGATTTAAAGATTGAGGATTTGATCAAAATTTGACTAAAATTAAAAAAATTGAATCACAGATTGGCTATAATTGTAATTAAATGGTTAAAATTGTAATGACTTGGGTAAAAATTGAGACTAAAAAGATAAATAAATTCGGCAAAGATGATTTCGATTTAGGTTGTTATTTAAATAATAGTAAATAATAAATAATAATAATAATAATAAATAATATATAATAACAATAATTAATAAGTATTGATAATAGTAAATAATAATTATAATAATATATAATACATAATAAATAGTAAATAATGTGTTTGTAAATTGTGAGTGTGCACATTTACGTATAAAATAATTTAATAAATTTTAATAAAATTACATAAAAAATATCGTATTTGAATTAATAAATATTATAAAAATGATATTAAAAGATAATAAAATAATTTGTGCATTTTTCTAAATTATGAATGTGACACGTCGACATGTATTTAATATAAGAGTAATGTGTAAAAATATTGATATTTAAAATTAAATAATTTTGATAAAATAGCAGCCTAAAATTAGTATCGGGGGGTCAAAATTGGGTGTCAACAGTCATCACTGTACCCGAACCAACTAAAGGGATAGTAAGTCTGATGGGCAATAAATCTACATGCAAGGGTGCCATAGATTATGATTGTACCCTTGAAGCAGGAATTCCATAAGAAGATGTCAATACAGATGGCAGAACCCCACTCAAAGTTTGGGGAACATAAGGTACACTCAAGGGAACACCCTTCAAGCGACTCAAAAGGTAAATCAACAAATCCTGAAGCACTGGGTATAAATTGAGCTTTGTGGGAGGCTTGGGAGAGGTTTGCCTACCACGTCCTCTAACTGGGGCAACTCTTCATGCCCATGCTCTACCTTTGGGTTGACCACGACCCCTATCTTATTCTTGGACCGAGGATCTCATATCGGGTACCGGCTCGACATCCCTAGACCCAATCTTCACCATCTGCACAGAAAAGAATGGAATACAAGTTTAGAATATTGGGTATGTACAACCTGCACGATAGGAAATCAAATTAGAAAAGTTTTTTCCTAACAACATCTTACAACCTCTCAAAGATAGATACAAATATTTATATACCTATCCGTGAAACTCTACTAGACATCTTGTTTTTACACCGATGAGACTGGTGAGTCTGGTGCTCTGATATCAATTTATCACGATCCAAAGTTGAGGTCATGATGGCAACTACCACAACCCAACCTTGGTATTTAAGACAAACACTCAAAGAGGAAAAAAGATTGAATTAATACACAAAGTATGACAATGAGAATTCAAAAAAGAAGTCAAGTTAACAAATAATCTTCAATAAGTGAAAGTTTGAAGTAAATGACATAAACACCCCTAAAACCTGGTATTATAAGTACAGGAGCTTCTAAAATATAACCGAGTCTAAAAATACATAATCTATCTCTGAATATGAAACAAAGACATTAAAAGGATAATAGGGGGTCTGGTCCCAATGCTATTTTTCTCAACCCATAACATGCTTTACTTATTTATTAATTACTCATCCCAGTCTAAAGAAAGTTAAGTCATACCTACCTCGAGACATCGAAATCTAATCCTAAAGTCCTTCAACATTAGACCTTTCTCTTTCGAACAACCTCAAAATCAATTAAAACATACAAATACAACATCTACATGTTAAAAAAGCTAATGATACCTATAGCAGCCATTCTTAAGTGGCTTTAAAAAATAGATTAAAAAATTAGTGGGTTAAAATCGAAGTTTTATTTTAGAAATAAATTTTCAAAGGTTATAAGAGGTTACAGTTGAACACCCACAAAAAAAATAAGGTCCAAATTAAAGAAAAATTATTTTTAAGTTTTACCAGCAATAATCCTCAAAATTTTGTTTTGAATTCAAGATTAAGGAGTGTTTTTGATGGTATAATCAATTTAAAGTAATGAAAATAAAGTTTTAGAGATTACCCAAACTCAAATGGTGGTGAAAACCCTAAAATCGTCTAAACACGAAGCTCAAAGGTCTAAAAATAGAGAAAAATGGACTATATATATATTTCTCCAACTTTGGTCGCTTAAGCGGCTAACGGGCACCACTTAAGCGACTGGTGATTGCTAAAGTGGCCTGACCACCGTGGTTAATTCGTCTAAAACAGTCTACCATCGGTAAAGCAATAAAGTGCCCACTTCAGATATGGGGTGACTGGTCAAGTGACTGCTAAAGCGGTGCATTTCGCTTAAGCGATAACCACCAAAACGATCATTTGGAGGCTAATGCGGCTGCACCAACAACTTTGTTATTTTGCAAAGTTGTCGATTGACCCCTCAAAATTCATTTAGAATCCTGTGAATGCAAAAGACTATGCTAATAGACTAAATTTGACATTCCGGACTCGATGACAACATCGAATTTTAGAAAAAAAGACCGTTTTTAATAAATTAGAGGCAAATTTCATTAGTTTTCAAATGAATGGTCAAAATGCAAACTAAAGGTTCCGAACTTGAATTAACCCTGTTACTAACTCAAATTTGACATTTCCTATATAACAGAACGTCCAATTGTTGTCCGGCACTCGAAACATCAAAAGTTGACCTAAGTTATCTATAAGACTTTCAAAACCACTAAAAACCTCAAACTCTTTCAAAATCCTCTCGAAAATATTGAAAATCGTGTCAACCATCACCACACTCCAAAACCAACATGTAGCAACTATGAAGAAGACAAAAATAGTCAAATCACATACAAATTAAAATTTCATAAATTAGGTCATTACAAAAATATAGCCAAAGAAGTCGGATGATAGAGATTTTGTTTCTCTTCAAAACTGATCAACAAATTATTTGAATTGACTTCATATTTATGAAAGAAAAGAAGTTGCTCCAAAGATTTTCAAAAATTGCTTACAAGTTTTCTGCTTGACCTACTTGCAAATTGCAACCCATCTGCTTAATTGCATGTCTGAAAAAAAAAATTATTGCAAGGCTTTTTTGAATAATGTTTGCAAGCACTCCAAAGATTTTCAAAAATTGCTTAGAAGTTTTCTGGTTGAGCTACTTGCAAATTGCAACCCACCTGCTTAATTGCATGCCTGAAAAAAATTATTGCAAGGCTTTTTTGAATAATGCTTGTAAGTTATTTGCTTGAACTACTTGCAAGGCACCATTTCAAGTTTATTCAGAAAACTGCATAATAAACATCCTAAAATTTACATATTTTAAATTACTTTCTTCATTTAAAAAAAAATGACCAACATAACATGTTTAAGATCACAAAATTAAAAAATATTTTAATATATTTGATATAACTTTAATTTTTTATTATAAAATTCAAAAGTATTTCCGTATTAAGTCAAAATCTGTGATTTTTTTAAGAGAGTACTTTTTTGGTAACTAGATAGCTAAAATTAAAACCGTAGTGCTTTAACTGAGTTTTACTTGTGCATTTACAACTTTCAAAATTGCAGCTACCTTTTTTAATGCTAGAAACCGAAAGGTGGCTGTTGATGAATTTTTTAATTATACAAACCTAACTATAACAAACTAGAGTTGCTATTTCTGGTAGGGATCCAACATGATGACATGAATGCTTACGCAATTATGTCTTGTTTCCTAGGAGAGTGAATAAAAAGCATTGAAGAAAAAAAAGATGAACCCCAAACCCCTTGGCCCCAATCTTCGGCGGGCGCGGGCGCGCGTTTATTTGCCGCATCCTTAAATTCTCCGCCGCCTAAGTACTCAAATTAAGGCCTTCCACAAACAACATAATGCTATTTGTCTCTTTGCTCCTTTTATTTATGTCTTCTCAAGGGAAAGTATGTCATAACCTGTCTTTGCTTTAAATGGACAGCATATTACTTGTCTTTTTATTTTAAAAATGTTATTTCAATTGACTTTTTTAATCTATAAAAAATCAGAGGAGCTAATTTTTTTTAAAACTATCTACACTATCTCTATTACCATTACAGAAAATATCAATGATCAAATTTAAAATTTAAAATTTAAAATTTTAAAATATAATTAATAATATTAATTTAATAAAATAATTTTTTAATAAATATTTTGAAAGGGCCATAAATAATGAAATGGGGGGAGTATTTCTCTCAGTTTTACTCCTTGAAACGTGCATTCTTATAAGGTTTAAATGCTCGATTATTTAGTTCTTGGAAATGACATCATTGATGATCTAAACCCCTTGATCTCCTCTGAGCTTTATTATTCTCTTTTCCTTTACTATAAAAGTGTAAAATAAATAAATAAATCTAGCACCTATTTCTTTATGGTACAGTCGGAAAAACAATTAAAATTTCTTAAAATCTTTGGTGAACTGCATCATTTGAATCTATCAAGAGCAAAAACTCCAATTCTTAAGATGCCATCCACGACAATAGTTTTGTTGGCTTGCTAGGCCAATTTTGATTTTGTAAATCATTACAAGTATTGCTCATATAGTCTTTTTTTAAACAAGAGATTGAAAATATCAGAAGAAAATTTTTATGCTACCTCTATTTCATATTAATTAATTATCTTATCAGAAATAATTGTCCCATATATTTGTTATCCACCTTATTAAATTAATAAAGTATTAATTAATTTTTTTCTTATTAATTTTATAAATATATTTTTTTTAAAGTGTCCACACCTTTTTATAAAATTTTCAAAAAAGCTTTTTAAAAATAAATTAATAAAATTATTATTTTATTATCTTTTAACATAAATATAACATAGAAAATGAATAATTAACATAAGATGGGGGGGAGAATTAAGTATTTATGAATCACCATTACATGCCAACTTGTGGAGAGACGAGGGAGAAAAAGTACCTATGAATAACCCTTACACACTAGCTTAAAGAGTAGAGCGGCAAGTGACACGTGGAAGTCTGGGTTAAAACCAAGCCTTGTTCTTCAATGTGGAGTAGTTGATATACAAATGCTTCGGCTATCAGTATTATTATATCTTTATTTAATTTTGTGGGCCGCTGATCTACAAGTTTCATTGATCTACAAGTTTCATTGGCAGCTTTATTCGCTTCTCTCGATTAGTTCCGCTTAACCTACCATAAATTGAGCTTCTATGAGCAGGCAAAAATTTATTTCTTAGATTTAAAATTTATGAATTATAGTAATAGTTTATTATTGTCCTTCTATTTGTATTAAGATGTTATTTGTTTTCATTAAAATTAAAATGTTAAATTAGAATGCACATTAAAATTTAAGTATTTGTATCTGAATATACATATTACAACAACAACAACAACAAATTCAGTGTATTCCTACAAAGTGGGGTCTGGGGAAGGTAAAATGTACACAGTCCGTACCGCTACCTCCAAAGAAGTAGAGAGGCTGTTTTCGATAGATCCCCGGCTCAAGATAAATAATAGCAAGCAAGAGCGTAATGCACCATTAAGCATAGTGGGTGGCATAACATAAAAGGAATAAGACATACTAAAAACAAAATAGAAATCAGAGCAATACGAAATAAGATAAATAAGCGCAATATGAAATAAGAGATAAGAAATATGACATCCGAAAAGTACGACCCCCACCTATGGACACAGTCCTGGGATTACTAACCCAGCTATACATGAGCTCTTCTACTACTAGCTATAACCCACGCGACCTAGCCTTTTATCCTTATCCACGACCTCCACACCTTCCTATCTAGGGTCATGTCCTCAGTAAGCTGTAGCTGCTCCATATCATGTCTAATCACTTTCCTCCAGTACTTTTTTGGCCTACCTCTCCTCCTCCGAAATCCATCCAACGCTAGCCTCTCACACCTACAAACTGGGGCATCCGTGCCCCTCCTCATCACATGCCCAAACTATCTCAGCCTCCCTTCCCGCATCTTGTCCTCCACCGAAGCCACTCCAACTGTAACGCCCCGATTTGCTGAACCGAAATGCTACACGGTGCTCATGACATACTAAAAATTGATATATCTGATGGCATAAAAAGCTGTATTTGAATGTAATTGATAACATGGGTGACTGTATCTGACAGTCCTGAATCTGATGAAACTATCTGAGTTCCTTACTGTATCTGAGTCAACTGTATCTGACAGTCTTAATTCTGAAGAGCTATCTGAGTTCTTTTACTGAAACTGGTACTGAAACTGTGGGAGGTAGTATTTAACCGACATGCCCCTGATACGCCATTATGACTGAGATGGGGTCCAATCTGTAACCCCAATTGGAAGGGTGTCAATACCGCGCTACTGGTAAGGACAAACTGTGGGCGACCCTCATCTGATAGTGTACCCTGTACGAGAACGGTGGGGCCCTTATCTGACAGTGTTTATCCACCTCATCAACCCTCATCGACAGTGTTGATGTCTCAACTTATGCTGGCTACATAGTTCTGGAATGCAAGGATGACTGCTAAGGATCACGTTCTCATCTGATAGTGTGTGTCCCCATCCTTGGGTTCACTCGGTGCTAATTTCTACTCCCATCTGAATGGACACTGAACATGATTTACTGAATTGAACATGGACTGAGTTACTAAATTCCGTTGACTGACGGAATATTACTGATATCTGACAACTGACTGAGTTCATGAGATCATGGAGATTTCCTGAGTCATAAGACTGTCTGAAGTCTATGGATCATGGATTGACTGAGAGTATCATGAAAACATGACATGGCTCTAGGTACACAACTAATGTTTTGGGTACAAGTACCCCCAGGACTCGATGGAAGGAAACTGACAAAGCATAACTTACTTGAATACATAATAATCATCATAATACATTTACTGAAGCATTTCATCAAACATGTGATAGGCATAAGATTGTACGTACATGGGGATTTCATGATATCATGCTAATTAGACACTTTCCCTTCATCTAGGCATTCAACCAAACACATAGTAGGCATAGAATGTGTAAACAATATCATACAACAATTAACTGTCGTTATTCAATTCCAATTTAATCATTCAAGGGTTTAGTCCTAGGGTTTCATGAATCTATACCGATACAACTCAACCCATATAAAATTTAACACTCATTCATGGAATACAATTCAATTACTCATTATCAACATGAACAAAAGCATCCCAATCATGAAATTCATAAGAAAATCCATAACTTGAATTTAGAAAAGGGATTCTTGGGCTTCATGGACGAAAGGAGTCCATGAATGAACACTATGCATACCTTAGTTCGTGATTTTGTAAAGATTGATGGTGAAACCTTCTTGAAATTGAATCTTCTATGAAAATCCTAGCTTGTTCTTGAGAGAAACTTGAGAGAAGAGAGTGTATTTTGGGTGAAAAGTGGCTGAATCACGTGTTAAAGAGCTTAAATAGGGGTGAGAAATTGATCCTTTTAACCCTGGACGCGTTTTGTAATTTCAGTAAAAATTTCCCGAATTGAACATCTGGTGCGACGCGGCACTATCTCGCCGTGTCACTAGAATTTGACAATTGGAAAACTGAGGGATGGCGTGACGCGGAGCCATCGCGTTGCCCCTTCCTTCGTGACTTGGAACTTTGGCGCAATGTAGGGAAAATTGCGTTGAGACGCTAGAAAAATGACAATTCTGAATTTGAGTGCTGGCGCGACGCGCCATAATCATGGACACCTACTGGAAATTGCCAAATGCCATTTTCTCTTGTGGTGCGGCGCGCCACTGACTAATATGGCGCTGTTTTACGATAGGAATTTGAAATATTCATAACTTTTTACCCGGTTATTGAATTTAAGCGAATCATATATCGATGGAAAGCTTATTGAATTTTTCATATGACAAAAAGTGAAAATCTTGAAAATTCCTCATGGAATAATTATCATTCACTTTAGAAGCTAATACTAGGCATTCTTGGGATGAAATTTGCTAGAAATCTTTGGGGTATTACAATATCTCCCCCTTGAGAACATTCGTCCTCGAATGAGACTGACTGAGAGGGGAAACAATAGGATGAACATGAACTGAACATAAATAACTGAAACATAATGTCATGACTGACAAACTGAACATAACATACTGAACGTGCATATCTGATGAATGTGTAACTGATTCATAAATGCATGACTGAATGTTCCGAGGAACTAAGTTTCTCATAATGAGAATGCATTTCTGATGCATAATTATATAACTGAGCTGATACATGAATGCATGAATGAATATGCAATGGTACTTGATATCAAGTTTATACTGGGAACATGAACATGAAACTGAATACCAAGTTCGTGATGAACACTGATCATTAAACTGAGTAAGCTTAAGGAGAACTGTTACCTTGAGCATGATCTGAGTTGGCGGAGAAGAGGTGAGGATACTTGGTACGCATGTCTGCTTCTTCTTAGCTCCCTCGACGGACTGATTTCGCCAAAGAACTTTAACTAAAGAGACTTCTTTGTTCCTCAATCTACGAGTCTGATAGTCTAAGATTTCGACTGGAATCTCTTCATAAGAGAGACTGTTCTGAACATCAATGCTCTGAATAGGGACTGCGACTGGTGGATCACCTATACACTTCATGAGCAAAGAGATATGGAAGATTGGATGAACTGAGGCTAGATCTGAAGGCATTTCGAGCTCATAATCTACCTTGCCAAAACGACTGAGAGTCTTGAAGAGACCGACATATTGGGGACTGAGCTTTTCCTTCTTGTCAAATCTCTTCACTCCATTCATGGGAGAGATATTTAGATAGACATGATCACTAACATCAAACTCGAGGTCTTTTCTATGAACATCTGCATAAGACTTCTGTCGGCTCTGAGCAACCCAGAGTCTTTCTCTGATTAACTAGACTTTTTCTAAGGCATCGAATACTAAATCAGGACCTATGAATGAGGCCTCACAAACTTCGAACTAACCAATTGGAGATCTACATCTCCTACCATAGAGAGCTTTGAATGAGTCCATCTGAATACTGGAATGATAGTTGTTGTTGTATGAAAACTTAATCAAAGGCAATTGGTTATCCCAACTTCATTTGAAATCAATTGCACACGCCCTTAGCATATCTTCTAAAGTTTGAATGGTCCTTTCTGCTTGACCATCTATCTGAGTATGAAAGGCTGTACTGAGATGAACTTGGGTACCGAGACCCTTTTGGAATGGTTTCCTGAAATAAGAGGTAAACTGGGTACCTCTGTCTGAGATAATGAACAATGAAACACCGTGCAATCTGACCAACTCCTTGATATAGAGTTTGGCGTAATCCTCGGCTGAATAAGAGGTATGAATTGAAAGAAAATGGGCTGATTTGGTCATTTTGTCTATAATGACCCAAACTGAATTATGCTGATGACGAGTTCGAGGCAATTCCGTCACGAAGTCCATGTTCACAACTTCCCATTTCCAAGTAGGAATACTGAACTCCTGCATGGACCCACTAGGCTTCTGATGCTCTATCTTAACTTACTGACATGTAGAGCACTTAGCCACAAACTCTGCAATATCTCTCTTCATCCCACTCCACCAATGGATTTCCCGCAAGTCGCGGTACATCTTTGTGGCCCCTGGATGAATAGAGTAGCGTGTGCCATGCGTTTCTATAAGATTTTGCTGCCTTAAGTCATCTATACCTGGAACATAGAGACGACCCTGACAACGCAAAACACCATCCCCCCCTTGGGAGAAAACCTATGAACTGACTCTTTCACTTGACAAGGCTGGGATCTCTATTTTTCTTTTCTTTCACCTCGGAGACTAGAGATGATTCTGAACTACTCTGAACACATACACCACCCTCTGAAGAATCAAATAAGCGAACACCTAGTATGGCAAGCCGATGGACTTCTTGAGCTAACTTCTTCTTACTATCCTTCATATGAGAAACACTACCTATGGATAGCCTACTGAGAGCGTCGGCCACTACATTGGCCTTGCTCGGATGATAGAGGACACTCATGTCGTAGTATTTCAAGAGCTCTAACCACCTTCTCTGATGAAGATTGAGATCTTTTTGAGAAAAGACATACTGAAGACTCTTTGTGATCTGTGAAGACATCTACATGAACTCCGTAGAGATAATGCCTCCAAATCTTCAATGCAAAGACTACGACTTCTAACTCAAGATCACGAGTAGGATAATTCCTCTCATAGGGTTTAAGCTGTCTGGAGGCAGCGTAGGCTATGAACTTACTATACTGCATGAGGACACAACCCAAACCTACTCTGGATGCATCATAATACACCACAAACCCATCTGAACCATCTGGAAGAGCTAAGACTGGGGCTGAGGTAACTCGAGTCTTCAACTCCTGAAAATTCTTTTCGCAAGGGTCTGACCACTGAAACTTGACTTTTTTCTGAGTCATTCTGGACATAGGGGATGCAATAGATGAAAATCCTTCAACAAATCGTCTGTAATAGCCAGCCAAACCCAAGAAACTCCTGATATTTGATGGAGAGACAGGTCTTGGCCAGTTTCTTACTGCTTCGGTATTTTGAGGAACAACTCTAATGCCATCACCGAAAATGATGCGACCAAGAAATGCTACTGACCTTAGCCAAAATTTGTACTTACTGAATTTGGCGAATAGTTGATGATCTCTGAGAGTCTGAAGTACTGTTCTGAGATGGTCTGCATGATCGCGCTCAGTGCGAGAATAGACCAGAATATCATCTATGAAGACTATGATGAACATGTCCAAGTACTACTTGAACACGCGATTCATCAAGTCCATAAAAACTGCTGGGACATTGGTAAGACCAAATGACATGACTAAGAATTCAAAGTGACCATACTGAGTATGAAAAGCTATTTTTGGAATGTCATTTTTTCTAACTTTGAGCTGATGATAGCCGGATCTGAAGTCTATCTTAGAGAAATAGCTGGCACCCTGAAGTTGGTCAAACAAGTCATTGATTCTGGTAAAAGGATACTTGTTCTTGACTATGACCTTATTGAGTTGACGATAATCAATGCACATTCTGAGAGAACCGTCTTTCTTGCCCACGAATAAGACTGGTGCGCCCCATGGGGAAATGCTGGGTCTGATGAATCCCTTATCTAAGAGATCCTTCAAATGTTCTTTCAATTCTCTGAGTTCTACTAGTGCCATTCTGTATGTCGAAATAGAGATAGGCTGAGTATTTGGAAGAAGATCAATGCCGAAGTCTATTTCTCTTTTGGGAGGAATTCCTGGAAGATCTTCGGAAAAGATATCTAAATATTCATTCACTACTGGGACTGATTCAAGTCTAGGAGTTTCGAAACTAGTGTCCTTAACTTGAACAAAATAATAGACACATCCTTTATATATCATTTTCCTTGCCCGAAGGTAGGAAATAAGCTACCCCTGAAAGCGGATACACTACACTTTCACTCAAGGATGGGTTCATTTGGAAACTGAAACTGGACTATTCTGTTTTTGCAGTCGACTGTGGAAAAGCAG
Source organism: Capsicum pubescens (assembly GCA_030864215.1). NCBI lineage: Eukaryota > Viridiplantae > Streptophyta > Magnoliopsida > Solanales > Solanaceae > Capsicum > Capsicum pubescens. Next base: position 105,048,609 of record CM061538.1, read on the forward strand.
GAGTGAAGCCAATCCATGCCTAGAATGACATCAAAATCAGTCATCTCTAATTCGACTAAGTCTGCTGAAGTGACTTTCTGAAATATCATAATCGGGTAGTTCCTGTATACCCGCTGGGCTATAATGGTTTTTCCCACTAGGGTAGAGACTGAGAAGGGCTCTGCTAGAATTTCGGGACTGATTTCGAAATCAACTGCTATATAGGGAGTAACAAAAGACAAAGAAGCTCCTGGATCTAGAAAAGTATAAATATGCACATGAAAGATCTGTAACGTACCAGTAACTGTATCAGGAGAACTTTCCTGATCTTGTCGGCTCTAAAGAGCATATAGTCTATTTGGACGTTGCCCGCTAGTAGCACTGCTGGTGGCACCCTGCTGATTCAGGCGATCGAACAGAGCTGAGGAGCGGAGATGACTCTGATAACCTGACTGAGGTCAGTCTCTGACTCTGTGGCCTGTCTTTCCACAACCGAAATAGACATCGCTTCCAGCTCTGCAAGCACCCTTGTGGTTCTTACCACAAGTCTGACAAAAGGGATTAGTTCGGGTATTGCTGACACTGTCCTGAGACTTAGAGCCTGGCACTCTATCTCTGAACTTAGGAGCTAGAGCACTGACTGAAGAAGGAGCTGGAACTGATGATTTAGAACGAAACTAAGAACGGTTTTCTCCTTCTGATTTAGGCTGACTAAAATTGAAGCTACCTGTCCTAACTTTCTTATTTTGCTTTTCCCTCTGCTTAATCTTCTGCTCCTCTATCTGCTGAGCATGGGTCATAAGTCTGGCTAAAGTCATGTCACTATTTAGTAAGGTGGATCTGCACTTATTAACCACGCTATTATTTACCCCTGAAGCGAACTTACTCATCTTGGCTCTGCCGTCTGCAACCACATGAGGGGCATATCTGTCTAATTGAGTAAACTTTAGAGAATACTCTTTCACCGTCATATTGTCCTGCCTGAGGTTGATGAATTCTAGAACCTTAGCCTCTCTAAGATCTTGGGGAAAAAATCTATCTAAAAGGTAGTGACAAACTCCTCTCACTCTATAGGACCTGCATCATCTAACCTTTTTGATTTCCACTGTTTGAACCAAGTATGAGCCATATCCTGTAACTGATATGCAGCTAGCTCAGCACTTTCAACCGTAGTCACCTCCATGATATCTTTCACCTTTTGCACCCGATCTAGGAATTCTTGAAGGTCCTCTTCTACTTTAGACCCGTGGAAGGACGGAGGATTCATTCGGGTGAAGTCCCGAATCCTAGCTGCAGCTGAGTTGGCCACTAGGTTGTCCGGAACGACAGATGGTCTCTCATTATGGGAAGCTACTGACTGAGCAAGAGTGGTAAATGCGGTCCTAAACTCCGCATGAGAAACATGATCGCCCAAAGGTTCTTCGGGCTGAGGGGCTAGCTGATTTTTTCTCTTAGGAGGCATATTCTGAAATAAAGAGAAAAAACGGATTAGACTGAGAGATTGACTTGTGATTATGCTCACTGGCACGACATGAATACTGAAAGAAGGGAAACTGTTCCTAAACATCTCATAGCCTCTTGCACATAAATGTGGCGCGTAACACACCCATGCACAAGACTCTACTAGATGCGGCTTTCAGACTTCCTAGGACTCTATTGAACCTTAGTCTCTGATACCAAGTTTGTAATGCCCTGATTTACTGAACCGGAATGCTACACGGTACTCATGACCTCGAAGGACCACAAGCTAACCCATGACTGATATCTGTACCTGTACACTGAATAAAATACTGAATAATGTGAAAATATGCACTGAAAGGCCATAAGGTTCAATACTGAACATAACATGGATGAGATAACATCTGTAGGGTAATAAAATACCCAAAACAAAACTGTAAACATGAAGTCTAAAACATAATAGTCTGCATCTAGTCTGAAAGCCTCTACTGTCTGAATAATCTGAATAAGAAGTTGATGGGACATGTCCCCAACTAACTCCAACTAATAAGTAATCAATGAAATAGTGGAGAAATAATTATGTCCTCGAAGGATGGGGACTCACTTCTATTCTGACTGCTGAGACTGGAATCTACTATTGATCTAGAACTCGTGTCTCTGAACCTATGGTGTAACATAAAAACAAAACACCATAGCGCAAATGCGCCAGTACAATAGAATGTACTGAGTATACATGTGAGGTAGGCTAATGCAAGAGTTAACATGCATGAATAATGCTAGCTGACTGTCTAACATGAATATGAGAATGCATATATAAATACGTAACTATAACTGATACTGTGATATCGTGATTACTGAATCTGAATACTGATGACATGGGTGACTGTATCTGACAGTCCTGAATTTGATGGAACTATCTGAGTTCCTTATTGTATCTTAGTCGACTGTATCTAACAGTCTTGAATCTGAAGAACTATCTGAGTTCTTTTACTGAGACTGGTACTGAAACTGTGGGAGGTAGTATTTAACCGACATGCCCCTGATACATCATTATGGCTGAGATGGGGTCCAACCTGTAACCCCAATAAAAAGGATGTCAATACTGCCACACTGGTAAGGATAAGCTGTGGGCGACCCTCATATGATAGTTTCCCCTGTACGAGAATGATGGGGCCCTTATCTGACAGTGCCTATCCACCTCATCAACCCTCATCGACAGTGTTGATGTCTCAACCTATGTTGGCTACATAGTTCTGAAACGCAAGAATGACTGCTAAGGATCACATCCTCATCTGATAGTGTGTGTCCCCATCCTTGGGTTCACTCGGTGCTAATTTCTACTCCCATCTGAATGGACACTGAACATAATTTACTGAACTGAACATGGACTGAGTTACTGAATTCCATTGACTAACGGAATATTATTGATATCTGACAACTAACTGAGTTCATGAGATCATGGAGATTTCTTGAGTCATAAAACTATCTGAAGTCTAAGGATCATGGCTTGACTGAGAGTATCGTAAAAACATGACATGGCTCTAGGTACACAACTAATGTTTCGGGTACAAGTACCCCCAGGACTCGATGGAAGGAAACTGACAAAGCATGACTTACTTGAATACATAATAATCATCATAATACTTTTACTGAAGCATTTCTTCAAACATGTGATAGGCATAAACTTGTATGTACATGGGGATTTCATGATATCATGCTAATTAGACACTTTCCCTTCATCTAGGCATTCAACCAAACACATAGTAGGCATAGAATGTGTAAACAACATCATACAACAATTAACTGTCGTGATTCAATTCCAATTTAATCATTCAAGGGTTTAGTCCTAGGGTTTCATGAATCTATACCGATACAAATCAACCCATATGGAATTTAACACTCATTCATGGAATACAATTCAATTACTTATTATCAACATGAACAAAAATAGCCCAATCATGAAATTCATAAGAAAATCCATAACTTGAATTTAGAAAAGGGATTCTTGGGCTTCATGGACAAAAGGAATCCATGAATGAACACTATGCATACCTTAGTTCGTGATTTTGTGAAGATTAATGGTGAAACCTTCTTGAAATTGGATCTTCTATGAAAACCCTAGCTTGTTCTTGAGAGAAACTTGAGAGAAGAGAGTGTATTTTGGGTGAAAAGTGGTTGAATCACGTGTTAAAGTGCTTAAATAGGGGTGGGAAATTGACCCTTTTAACCCTGGACGCGTCTTGTAATTTCAGTAAAAAATTTTCGAATTGAACCACTGGCACGACGCGGCGCTATAGCGCTATGTCACTGAAATTTGACAATTGGGAAACTGATGGAAAGCGCAACGCGGAGCCATTGCGTTGCCCCTTCCTTCATGACCTGGAACTTTGGCGCGACGCAGGGGAAAAATTGCGCCGAGACACTGAAAAAAGGACAATTCTGAATTTGAGTGCTGGCGCGACGTGCCATAATCGCGGACACCTACTAGAAATTGCCAAATGCCATTTCCTCTTGTGGCGCGACGCACCACTGACTAATATGGCGTTATTTTACGACAAAAATTTGAAATAGTCATAACTTCTTACCCGGTTATCGAATTTAAGCGAATCATATATCGATGGAAAGCTTATTGAATTTTCCACATGACAAGAAGTGAAAATCCTGAAAATTCCTCATGGAATAATTATCATTCACTTTAGAAGCTAATACTAGTCATTCTTGGGATGAAATTTGCTAGAAATCTTCGGGGTATTACACCCACCTTCTTCCGGACTATCTCATTACGAACTCTATCCCATCTAGTAAGTCTACATATCCAACGCAACATTCTTATTTCTTCCACCTTCAATTTTTGAATGTGGGAGTTCTTGATCGGCCAACACTACCATATAACATAGCTGGACGGACTGCTACTTTATAGAATTTGTCTTTAAGATTAAGTGGCACCTTCTTATCACACAACACACCTGTGGCGAGCCTCCACTTCATCCAAACTTCTCCAATACAGTTAGAGATATCCTCATCAATCTCGCCAATTCCTTGAATCATAGACCCAAGATACTTAAGACTATCCCTCTTACAAACATCTTGGGAATCCATCCTCACCACCACATCGTCCTCCTGTCTCAAGTCGCTAAACTTGTATTCCATATACTCCATCTTGGACCTACTCAACCTGAACCCCTTGGACTCCAGGGTTTGCCTCCAAACCTCTAATTTTTCATTTACACCCCCTCGCGTCTCGTCAATCAACACTACATCGTTCGCAAATAACATACACTATGGTACCTCCCCTTGAATACGTTGCGTCAACACATCCATCACAAACACAAACAAGAACGGGCTAAGAGTCGAACCCTGATGCAACCTTGTCTCGACTGAAAAATATTTTGAGTCCCCTCCCACCGTTCTCACCCGAGTCTTTCCTCCATCGTACATGTCCTTAATAGCTCTGATGTACACCATCGGGACCCCTCTTGCCTCTAAACATCTCCAAAGAACCTCCCTAGGGACTTTGTCATAAGCCTTCTCCAAGTCGATGAACTCCATGTGCAAATCCCTCTTTCTTTCCCTATACTGTTCCACCAATCTCCTCACCAGGTGTATTGTCTCTGTCATCGAGCGACCAGGCATATAACCAAACTGATTCTCTGAAATGGACACGATCTTTCTTAATCTCTACTCCACTACCCTCTCTCAAATCTTCATAGTATGACTCAACAGCTTGATACTCCTATAGTTGGTGCAACTCTGAATGTTCCCCTTATTTTTGTATAAAGAAATCATCGTACTCCACCTCCAGGCTTCAGGAATCCTCGCCATCTTAAAAATACCGTTAAATAAATCAGTTAACCACCTTAACCCTGCCCTACCTGAAAACTTCCAAAAATCTACCGGAATCTCATTAGGCCCCGTCGCCCTTCCCCTCCACATCGTACGAATAGCTTCCCTGACCTTCTCAACCTTAAAGCGTCTACAATAACTGAAATCACGTCTCTCCTCCGAGTGTTCCATCTCACCTAACTCAATGCCTCTGTCCCCTTCCTCGTTCAAAAACCTATGGAAATACTCCTGCCATCTCTTCTTAATATGGGCATCCTCCACCAAAACTCTACCATCTTTCCCCTTAATGCACTTCACTTGGTCGAGGTCCCGACCCTTCCGCTCCCTAGCAAACCTTTACAACCTCTCTTCCCCACCTTTCTCCTCTAACCTCGCATATAAGCTCTCAAACGCTGCTGACTTTGCTTCCGTAACTGCAAGCTTAACCTCTTTCTTTGCTAATTTGTAGACCTCCCAATTTATCCTCTTCTCCTCTGCATCTTTACTCTCAATCAGCTTAACATACACCCCCTTCTTAATCTCCACTTTCTTCTTAACACCTTCATTCCACCACCAGTCCCTCTTATGTCGTCCTGCCCAGCCCCTCGAAACACCCAACATTTCTCTAGCAGTCTCCGTGATGCAACTGACAGCCTTATCCCACATTGCATCCACGTCTCCCCTACAATCCCACACCCCCAAAACCGCCACTTTCTCTTCTATCTTCAGCGCACTATCTGGCGTTAAGCCACCCCACCTAATTCTAGGCCGACACTCCTCGACCCTTCTTTTCTTGCTCCTCTTCATAAACAAGTCCATCACCAGGAGCCTATGATGAGTCGAAAGATGCTCACTCGGAATGACTTTACAGTCCTTACATAAAGCCCTATCCCCCTCCTTAGCAGTATAAAGTCAATCTGAGTCTTGGCTATCACACTTCGAAAGGTAATCAAGTGATCCTCCTTCTTCGGAAAGCTCAAATTCACCACCACCAACCCAAAAGCCCTCGCAAAATCCAACAAAGCTGCTCCCTCCTCATTCCTATCACCAAAACCAAAATCTCCATGCATATCGTCATAACCTCCCGGCACAACCCCAATATGCCCATTGAAGTCCCCCGCTATGACAATCCTCTCCGAAATGAATATACATATTAAGAACTTTAAATAATTAAGACCTTTCTTTTAACATTTAAATCTATAAAATAGTTGTCCTTGCTTGAAAATTTTAGTAAATATAAAATTAGATAAGATACTAAATTAATCTAATACTATATTAGTTAAAAAATAAATTATGTTACAGCATTTTGAGGTGACGATTATTACCGATGATAATTGTAAATGCCAATTAGGGATTGTGTTGGGTGATTATGGTGGTTCAAGATTAACATTAGTGATTAACGGCGGTTGGTCATCGTCGTATAGTTTGTGGTAGCAATTAATAATTGTAGTGGACAATTGTGATAGCAAGTTAGTGGTGATGGATAATGATGATGGTTGTTAATATTTTTTTTTATTTTTACTTGTTATATTTGAGCTTAGTTTATTCATTAAAAAGTTACTGACTGACATAATTATTTTACCACATTATTTTTTATTTTAAAGTTTAGTATTAAGTGTCAGTTAATTGGTTGTTTGAACTTGCATCTTATTGGCAAGGATTCAATTTTTCACATTATAATCTTCTTTCATTTTCTATTTTCCTACCCCTAATTTTTAAAAGTAATTAATGCTAAAAATAAAATATAAAAAAATAATTATTTTTTTATATATTAAAAATAATAAATAAAAATAAAAATTTATTTTTGATACATACTTTAGATAATAAAATAAATGAAATATATATAGTGATGGTTCTTAATAATAATTATAGTTTAGTGTGCAGTCGGCGTCTGGGGGAGCAATTCAGTATATATATCTGTATTACTGTAGGATGTGTATATTCCGTCTTCCAAGTATACCAACTGTTCTCTCCATTTTTTTTTTTTTAAGTCAATCAATACAAAATTTAATTAATATTTTAAAATATATTTTTTAATGGCATTAAAAAATTATAATTTATAATAATTTTTATATATTTACATTTTAATTTTAAAAAATTTAATTATTATAATTTAATTTATTTTAAAGCTTAATTAAATTAGTTTACAAAAAATAAAGGGAGCAAATAAAAAAGAAATAAAGAAAGTATATTGCTTTATGCAACTAATTGCAAACGGCCACTAGCTATTTGTACACCTTTAGTATTTAATGATCCATTTAACGCAAAAAACTACATTCCACTTCTCCCATGCACAAAATTAAATTCACGAAAAACACCCCGTTTTTCGATCTCCTCTTTACACTATATATATTCTACTCCTCTTTTCTCATCATTCCACAAATTCACAACATTCCTCGAAAACTTTTCTATATATAAAAAAAAAAATTCCTACATTTTTATTACCAATAGTGTACAAAATGCAGTACCAAGAACAAAATTCATCCTGGGGAAATCACCAAAACACAAGGGCGAGGCGAATGTCATCGTCTACCAACTCGTTGGAGAGGGTGGTGAAGCTGGCATCCGTAAGTGCGGTGGTGATATTCAGCTCGAGCAGTTGTTGCATGTGCCATGCAGTGAAGAGGCTGTTCAGTGAGCTCGGTGTGAGTCCAATGGTGTACGAGCTGGACCAAGAACCTAACGGTAAAGGGATGGACCGGGCGCTCTCCAAGCTTCTCGGCAACTCACCAGCCGTTCCAGTCGTCTTCATTGGTGGACAACTGATCGGATCAATGGATAGAGTTATGGCTTCTCATATTAATGGCACTCTTGTCCCTCTTCTCAAAGAAGCTGGGGCTCTTTGGCTTTAATTCCAATATGATGAAAGAATTCGATAGGAGGGTAAGGCATGTGAAGCACTAGCCTAGGTCCACCAATATTAAAGCCTCCCAAAACATTATAATATTAAATGTAATGTAGTACTATAATTTATGTAATTACTGTATTAGACTTCAAATATTAATCTTTTATCTTTGATTTGTTAAATGCTATGGTTGAGTGAGTAACTAGTGAGAATTTTTTTCTATGTGTAGTCCTTTTTTTTTTTTTTTCTTTTTATATGTTTACGGCTATTTTGTTTTCTAAATCAACCCAATTTCTCTGAATTAGCTGTTTTTTCTCATGTTTTATTGATCCATACTTCGGAAAGCAATTTTTTTTTTGTGTCTTGTCTTCTAACTAAGAAATCCTCCAAGCATATTACAAGGTTTGGAACTCACTAGATAGTGCGCTCACCCAACCCCTCTACTCTTTCCACTTAATCAAATTTATATTTTTCTTTGGGGGAATTCAATATCGTGAAGTATGCCTAACCCACACATCAGATATTGCATTCTCACCATTAGATCAAAGTCACTTGAGCTTCTTTTTGTGTATCATTATGTATGAAATTTATTAAAGAAATTTAAGGATTTTTTAAATATATTTTTGCTTAGGCCACCAAATCCGTTAAGCCACTCATTTTTTTTCTGGTAGAACAAAATTTTTATTAATCATCCATCAAAATCACTTATTACAATCTACAGTATATAACAAAATCAAGAACTGTTGCTATTCCTACTATACAAGTTCACAATCCATGCTTTTCCTATTTTTTAAATAGGTTGTCTTCTTTTTGCGCGATATTCCAAGCATATTTGGCTATTGCAACCTCATTCCATGCTACTATACCTATATATCATGCCAAGCCCTCCATTCTTCTTTGGCCGACACACCCGTTGCACCCCATTTCGAACCGATTGAAACAGTCCGCAACGTATGGTGGTTTGTAGTGATTCTTTTTATTTTTCTGAAAAATTATTTGTTTTGTTTCGAGTTGTCACCTAACTTTTAGGAAAAAACTAGGAAAATCATTTTTGTAATGTGAAAATTCTATTTTAGTCTGCGAAAACCAGTGAGATTCTAAGTAAGAGTTTTAATTACTCTAGAGAAAGGTATTAGGCACCCCTTAGAGCCTATCCGAAGATATAGTCCTTAAATTTAGTTTTAGAAAAATATTTGAAAAATATTTAACTCGTTATTTGCTAAAAATAGTAACAATGAAATCTTTATTATTATTGTTTTTAATTTTGAAAGGAAAACTTAAGGTATAGAAGATGTAATGCCGCCATATACAAGAAAATAATATAGTTATTGCACGATGTATACAGAAACGAATATTTTGAAAAATATGAGAAACAATAACATTTTATTATGATAATATAAAAGGTATAAAATCTTATGATTTTGTGAGAAAATATGTTTAACATATATGAAGTTGAATACACGAAAATATGTTTAACATATATGAAGTTGAATACATGAATAAAATTCATTATGAAATAAGAAAGTGTAGTTTTAAAGTACGCAAGAATTTACTTAAAATAGACCTAAATATATGAATATTAGAAATATGTAAAAGGAGGTGAAATTTCATTTGATTTATGAAATTTCAACAGACTAAACTAAGTCGGAAATAAAATGTGACAGTAAAGTGCATTATATAATAGCATTGAAATAACTTGTAAATTATGTAATATTAGTGAAAAAAGATAATAATAATAATAATAATAATATTAATAATATTAATAATAATAATAATAATATTAATAATAATAATAATAAAATATACCTTGTATACGGCGACGTAAGAATAAATATATACCTTGCATTTCAGAAACTTTTAAAATTTGGGAAAAAAGAGAACTTTGAAATAAAGTTAGAAATAGATATGAAATGTACCAAATATTTAAACTATATTGAGCCAATAAAAGACTGCAATTTGATAAGCACGTTATTTGTAAAACTAACACTGGAGTAATTAGAATCATTTGTGACTTACTTGAAAAATTCTAATCAAGGCGCTAAATATCGTTAATAAATATTTTTGATGACAAAAGACAATTGCTAGCCGTTTTGATCAATTTCGAAAATGTGCTTTTCATTTGAGATTGTACTTAAAACCAAAATTTTACCTCTTTTATTCTGAAAGGTTTATTTGTGAGTATAAAGTAAATGATTAAATAATGTGGTGTTACTACATCTACACATGTCGAATGGGTAAAACATTAATCGAAGTAAACCGAGAGATCTTTTAAACTAAGCAAAATAAAATAAAATAAAAGCTAATCCATCAAACCACACAAGTATATAGTCAAAAAAATACAACGTTAGTGAAATAAATACGAATAATAAAGTAGTGAGAAGGGCGAAAAATTAGATACTACAAGCTCTCATTAAAGGAATCGGCTCCTAGCAATTTAGACCCAAGCTCTTGTCAAGGCAGCAACAAAAATACAATAATCAAAATTTTTGATCAAGTCACATCAAGTATTTCATCCCTAAAATAATTTCATAAAAAGTCAGAATTATTTTTCTACCTGGAGAATCGACGACAATAAACAATAACAAAACTAGGACGAAAACAAATCGTATGAACCAAAATAAGATGGGAAAGACGAGAGTGAAACAGATGAGTGAGTTCACACCTTTTTTCGGGTAGCAAGCTAAGGGCTTTCACGTCGAGAACTTTTCGGCCAGCAGACTCAACCGCAGAACGTCGACTCGAACCAAATCGAAAAGGAAATAACAATTTTGAGACCCTTTTCGATGAATTCTTTACTTCCCACACTTGATTTCTCTCTGTTTTTCCTTTGAATCGTTATTCTTTTTTTTTTCAATTTTCAAGCCCCTTTTCCTAATCTTTTTATTTTTTTCTCTCGAATTTTCCCCCTCTTCCTGGAGATGGACAAGCCTTTCTATTTATAGGTACAAATACAGACTTAAAAGTCTGGATTTGAAACCTAAAAATAAAAAAAATGAGAAGGAAGGGAGGGAGATTTCAAATTTTCAAATTGCTAAATCAAATCTTCATCTTTGAAGCCATTAATCGCTGTCTTGATCAAATCTTGAATTTTCCGCACCAAAATAGTGCCTGTTTTCACAGTTACAGTGGATTCAAGTGATTTTCAGGATAGGGGAGATGGTCATACAGGAGAGTGGTTGGAGGTTATCTCCTAGGGTTTAGGTTTTGGGGGTGGTGAAGGAGAGGGAGAAGGAAAAGAGAGAAGGGGAAAGAGGAGAGAAAACTACTATTTTGACAAGGAAGATGAGATGTGTGATATGTCTTCTACACGCGTGACTTGTGTATTGGTCACGTGTATTTGGTTTATAATAGGTTGATTTTATTGACTTCAATTTGGATCGTCCAATCATTTGATCGAATGGTTCAGATTTAATATAAGAATAAAAGAAAATGATAAATGGTAACGACCTGGGACTACCCCCTAGTCGTCACACGGTTCTTACAACTCCGAAGGACCATAAACTAACCCATGAATGATATCTGTTGTGAGCACTGAATAATAATACTGTAATTAATGCGAAAAATGGGCTGAAATGCCATAAGGTTCAAAACATTTGAAATACTGATAAAATATAATATCTGTAAAATTGAATACTGTCTGAAAATCTAGTCTGAAAAGCCTCTAACTAAATCTGTCTGAAAGTGGAGTTAATGGGACAATCCCCCAACTAACTCTATCTACTGAACTACTACATCTACTAAAAATATAAAATAATAGAATATCCTCAAATGATGAGGACTCACTGCTTAATCTACTGCTGCTGGCTAAATCTGAATCTACTATGGTGGTCAGGAACCTGAACGTTTGAACCTATGATATGAAATATCATAGTGCAGGAAAGTATGCGTCAGTACGTTGGAATGTACTGATATGCTAGATGAGGTAAGGCTGAATGCAAGGGTTCATATGCATGAACAGTAACTGACTGAATGATATAGAGTAACTGAATATGCGAGTACATGGATAACTGAAACTACTGTAAATACTAAGTATGTAATACTGTGCATATATGTACTCTATAACTGAGTTTTTCTGAAGCTAAGTACTGAGTTCTGATAACTGAGTAACTGATATCTAGAGTTACTGATAACTGATTTACTGATACTGATTGACTGTGTCTGACATTCCTGATTTTGTAAAACCGAACTGAGTTCTAAACTGAAGATGAAACTGAAGCTGTGAGAGGTAATCATCTAACCGACATGCCCTTCTCTGAGCTGATTGGGGTCCAACCTGTAACCCCAGTTGGAAGGGTGCTAATACCGTGCCATGGGTATTAACATTGGCTGCGAGTTAACCCTAACTAGCAAGAAGACATTTTGTCAACCCTCACTAACAGGAAAACTCATGAGAGATGTGTCAACCCTTATCTAGCCGGAAGTTAGCTCAACCTACGCTGGCTACGTAGTTCTATACCTCAAGGATTGCTGCTAAGGGTCAAACCCTACACTAATAGGAATACCCCCATCCCTGGGTTCGCTCGGTGCTGAATCCTACTCCCAACTGAAAGACACTGAACTGATTATACTGAACTGGACTGATACTGAGTTTACTAAGTTTTTCTAAGTTTTGTAACTGACTGAGTTCTACTGATCGTGACATGACTGATACTACTCTGTCACTGACACTAGCTCTAGGTAAACTACTAAATTGTTAGGTATTAAATACTCCCAGGACTCGATAGCATAAAAAGTAAAGCAAAGCATCATCTTGAATAACATAACAATGTTCACTTGGGCATAATTCATTCATAGAGACATTTCATCCAACACTTGTAATGCATTAACTTGTACATGGATGGGGAATACATGTTAGCATGCTATAATGGCATTATTTCATTCTCATAGGCAATTTATCAAACACATAAGAAGCATACTTGGTTTATTAAATCATAAACACTTAGGGTTAACATGGTTACAACAATCAACTTGCAAATTGAAAGATTTATCATGAATATCATGTAATTCAACACATACTAGAATCAATTCTTGGAACTTGTAATCTAAATCATGGATTTAAACTTAAACAACATCATGAACATGAATTCAATATAATTCAAACATGGAAATCATAAAATCTTGTATATTGAAAAAGGATAGGCTCCATGGAAGGTAAGGATCCATGGAAGGTAAGGATCCATGAATGAACATCTAACATACCTTAATTTGAGAGTTTCTTGGAGTTCTTGGAGAAATTCTTGGGATTGAACTTGATTCTTGAGAGCTAGGATTTATTTTTTTGAGAGAGAATTATCTTTTGATTTTGGGAAAAAGTGAGTAATGAAGGGTTTAAACATTTTTAGGGATTAAATCCCATATCTGGATGAATCAAAATCATGGGGAAAGACTGTTTTAACCCTGGGCGCAACTTTAAGCTTTCGTGAAATTTTTTCGATTTGGACCCTGGCGCGACGCGCCACTATTGCGCCGAGCCACTGAAAAATGACAACTGGGAAATTGCATGGTGGTGTGATGCAGTGGAATCGCGTTGCCACCTTGGTTGCGACCTGGAAGTTCACCGCGATGCGGTGGTATCGCGTTGGAACACTGGAAAAGGATAATTCTGAAATTGAGCCTTAGCGCAAAGCGCCAATATCGCGGAGGCTCACTAGTTTTTGACAATTGCCATTTTGACTAGCTCCGCGACGCGCTGATGACTCAGGTGATACTCTGTCTTACTAAAATGGCCATAACTCTTCGCCCGGGTGTCAGATTTGGGAGAATTTTATATCGATGGAAAGCTTATTCAATTTCCCACACAACAAAAGGTCAAAATCTTGAATATTCCACATGTATAAAAGTGTATTCATCTTTAAAGAAAGTCTTTAATATTTTTGAGACGAATTTCAGCTAGGTAAAAGTATGGGGTGTTACATAAATTATATGTATACGTATAAAAATAAGTAAATGATTAGAAATTTTGAGACTTATTGGACTAGAAATAATTTAACGGATTAGATCAATTTGTGTGGAATGGCGAAGCGGATATGAGAATTGTTCTAGGTTTCGGGCTAAATTTTGGACTTCTGAAATTTATAAATAAGAGTTGGATTTAGGTGAAATAAAAAATTGAAATGGAGTTATCATTGGCCGGAATACTCTTTTTCTACTGAAATTAATTTTATCGATGCTCCCTACTACCCTCAATTTATTTTTAGTGCATCTTATATAAATTATACAAATAATTTAGTATACGCATCCAATTTAGTAATTTATAATTTTTTTTTATAACATTAACAAAATATACGTATAATTGGAGCAAAAAGTAAATATATGCTTATATAAGATTATAATAAAAATATATCATATTAATATTAATGATTATATATGACTATAACAAAATATACCCATATGCACTTAATAAAATGTATATATTTTGAAAAATGTATATTCATATAGTCACAATATATCGTCAGAATAAAATTAGGAAAAATGTGAATACGTTTATCAAAAGATTATTATTTATTTATTTATTTTTAAAATTTTGATGTTGAAATATTTTTTTTATATTTAATTAAAGTATTTCAACATATGATAGAAAAATAAATATTCTTTTTTTTAATTCTTTTTTCAAAATTCATAAAAAATACGAATTTATTTTGAAACATTATTTAAGGTCGAGGAGTACCGAAAAATAATTAAAGGAAACAGAGCGAGCCAAAATTAGGTGTCAATAGTTTCCCGTGATTGTCCGAAGATTAATGTGAAAATCGTTGGGCAGTCACGTTGATGTAACCAATTTTGTCTCGAAATAAATAAAATATTTGAAAGATTATGTTTGGGCTTCGATTTCTGAGCTGCCTATATATCTCGGGTTTTACAAGAAGTCAGGCCATTTGTAGATGTCCAGGCTCCAGTTTCTGAGATGCCTACGTATCTCAGATTTCACGAGAAGTCTGGCCATTTGTAGTTCAAATTATAGAAATTTTTTGATGAATATCAAAATTTGCCCCAGTGTAGAATTATGGTGACACTGGGTTCTTTCAAGGGTGATAACAAGAATTTCAGCATGAATGAAATGGATACGGGTGCACTTGTCCCTGAATTAGTTGTTTGGTATAGCTGGAATGAGGAGACGTTAAATGATAATATCTCCTGAGGATTTTGAGAGAAAAGGAGATTGTGAATTTTCAAAAATTTACCCAGTGTCAGATTAAGACGACACTAGGTGACGACACTAAAAATTATAAAAATAAAAACGTGAGTCGAGTTGGGTTGAGTTTCTTCGCCGGGATCCTTGACGTAGCTAAGGATTCTTGACATTCTGCTAGCTTTCCCTAGTTTGCTGCTAAGAGGGTAGTTCCTCGTTGTGATGTACATCTCATTATTGCAAATTGTATTTTCTATCAAAATAAAACTCACGGTAAAATTACCAATTAAATAAAAAATATGAAATATATAAGAAAAAGTAAGGTAGCCGCTTGGCTTATGCAGGTGTTGTAATGAAGTATCTGGTTGTCTTCGGGAGTTTTAATATTGATTGAAGTCTCTGATTGTCTACGGGACTAAATGATGCCTCTGGTTGTCTTCAGAGAGTGCATGACGTCTCCAGTTATTTTTGAAGAGTTGATGATCAATGATGTCTGTAAGATTTAAGGTAAAGTCGTTAAAGTTGGTAAAGTAATTTAAAGTAATTAGTAAAGTAAAAGGTAAAGTAAGAGTGTAGATGCTCGACTTATGTTGATGATGTAATAAAGTTTTCGGTTGTCTTCAAAAAATTAAATGTAAAGTGAGGCCGCTGTTTGTCTCCAGGGACTCAATGATGTCTTTTGATTGTCTTCAGAGAGTTAATGATGCATTATGTTTCCAGTTATCTATGAAGACTTGATGATGACGGTGTGTACGGTTGTCTTCGAGGACACAATATTGATTGTTGTGAAATCCTCTAGTTATGTTTAGAGATTTCGTGATGAATGAGTCTCCAGTTATCTTTGGAGACTAGTGTTGATTGTTGTAACTCCTGAAAGGAAACTTTAGAGTAAAGTTATTGAATAAAGTCATGGGGTAAGCGTAAAGTAGATGATGGATAATAAATAAAGCCGTGTGGCTTATGATGAAGCAGTCGTATGGCCCAATGATATATCTGCTTGTCTTTGAAGACCCCAAATCGGTTCCTATAAAAATTCAAGGAGAAATTATCAATTGGAAAAAATGAATTACAAAATAAGATAGTAGAGTAAAGAACAAAATGAGTGGAGTCGCTTGGCTGCAAATGGTGTTATTGATTGGTTGAGTGTTGTTCTCTGATCTTCGACATTTGTCTTTGATGAGTAATTCCTCGTAGGGGACAAATAATGTTCATGGCCATGATTGGTAGCCTTGATGTCAACTTAGCATTTTCATTCTACATCTTTGTTGTCCTTGCGCCTAAAGAAAAATTCATAGTTGGGAGGGGTTGTTGATTCGTGTTGACTCGAAGCTTGACTTTATTGACCTTCTATTTATTTCATCTGTTCAAACCTTTGTGATATCTGTTGAGACTTCGCAAATAAACCAGTAGTAAAATCTTTGTAAGAAAATATTTAAAGGAAATATATACGTATGTGCCCAGATATGTATAGTTTTCAAAACTTCTTCCAATTTTAGACTGTGACATTTTTGAAACAAAATGAATGTCCTTTATCTTTTACTCCTTGTCCGATGGCCCAAGTTAAATGTATCTTGACAATATCCAATCATCCTCATTGTCATCTTTTCAAAATCTGCCCCAGTTTTGGTAGTGCAGAAGGTATATATATTTTGTAATGATGAGATCGGACCTTATATAGGTTCCCTACGTATCTCGTTGAGAGAATTAGGCCAGAACATAGTTCAAGGTACATAAAATGATTTGGAATTTTCTAATAAAGGGGATGAACCTTCTATAGGTTGCCTACATATCTCGCCTAGGGAATCAGGCCACGTGTAGTTCAAAATTACATGAGGAAGAAATTCTAGCTTTATCCTAGTGTGACCGAAGCGTATGTGGGTGGCCTACGTATCCCACCGAGGGAATCAGGTCAGGTGTAGTTTTCCTATTACAAATAAGAGATTTTGGATTTTGTTTTCTATAGTAAAATCGAACCCTATGTGGGCTGCCTACGCATCCTGCTAAGGGAATCAGGTTGAAACATAGTTCGTAAGTACATGATAAGTGAAAGCTATATTACATAAAACCTATCTAAATTCTCCCTTTATGTAGTGTCTTGACTTCCCTTGAATGAGTACTCTTCGTGCTCGAGCACTCTCATGTTTGTCATATTCCTTGGTTTGTTATTTGACCTTTCTGTCATGCTTCAAAGTCTTCCTTGAAATCAGACTCTGTTTATTTGTTTCATTGTTTCTTGATCGTAATCGGAAGATTTAATAATTTATATATAAAAATAGAGAGTAATACATCGTAGAAAATAGAAAATTCATTTATAGATTTTGCAATTAACTTTTCAAAAGATGAGGCAGCACAACATAAAGTTTTAGGCACGATCAAGCCTTAGTTTGAGAATCATGCTATTTCAAAAGTATTTCAAAATACCCACTACTTGTTCAATCTACCAAGATCCCAGGTACGGATCACAAGTTCAATTCTTCCAAGCTTCTTCTGATTCAATATTCTAAACAGTTGGTGTCTTATCGGTAGATTGCACTATCTTGACTTGTTGTTATTGAAGTATTCAAGAGTTATATTGAACAT
Source organism: Capsicum pubescens (assembly GCA_030864215.1). Lineage (NCBI taxonomy): Eukaryota > Viridiplantae > Streptophyta > Magnoliopsida > Solanales > Solanaceae > Capsicum > Capsicum pubescens. Next base: position 105,066,422 of record CM061538.1, read on the forward strand.
GAAGTTTTGGTATGAATTACCATGAGTTTAAAGAATGAATTTTAAGCCCTAAGTTTAAGGGTTGATATATCAAGAAGATTATGCTTTTAAGCATTCTATGATAAGCTTATTTCAAGATTTAAAGCAAGAATTGATCTTTTGATCCTCAGTTAAGAGATGGAATCCACATTTATTTATCTTGATTATAATTTAAAGCAAAGAGAAGCATAAATGATTTTCATTATAAACCCTTATGCTATTTCAAGGTGGATTTTCTAAAGTATGAGCATTAAGTAATAAGCGAGTAGTATTTAGCACCGAGTTGGGTATGCGTCCAAGGTCATATGCCCCAGAACTACAAGCCAACGTCGGTTAAGCATATTCCAAATATGAATGAAGTTACAGATAGTGATCACTTTAGTTAAGGTCCTATTCCGATGGCAAGGGTAGGACAACTCTCCCTAACGTGGGTAAGATGTTGGACTCCATGATAGCTCACATGATTTATTTCAGTTAGAAGAACCTCCCTAAGAAAGAATAAAAGAAAATCTTTTAGAACTAAGTGTCATAGCTCACAAAGTTTATACTTATGCTTCATTGCTCAAGATTATGATTTTGCAACTTTTGTTTTATTCAAGCCCAATGTGAGTAATTTATACTTAGCATGCATTATTTGAAAGTTTGTATGAATATTTAGCTTTTGGTTTACTTATGCATTCACCCCCATATACTCAATACATTCCAGAAGTACTAATCTACATATATGTCTATGTGCCACATTGTTTCATAATGTAGCCCACACATCATAATTAGACAGTGTGCAGCTTCCAGTCAGTAGGTAATGAGCCCTTTTGATTCTAGGGCTCTAGTCAGTTATAGTTCGAGTAACATATTGTTTTCTTTATTTATTCTAATTGATCAAGGATAGATGGGGGTCATGTCTCGGCTACCTATATTCAGTATTAGTAGAGGCTTCATAGACAGTCTGTAGAGTTGATGTATTTTATTTCAGTTTTGGTTTTGTATAAAAAGAATTGTATTCGTTTTACATAGTTTTGTATTGAACCTACTTAGTAAAGACTTCCCTTACACATATTTCTTTCAGATTAATGTATCTTATTTAGTTGCTCATGAGTTATGCCAATATAAGGGTTAGTGTGGTCCTAAGCACCGTGTGACGTGGGTAGTCTCGGGGCGTTACATTTACTTTTTTGAACCTATTTGACCTTCAAATACCATAAAACCACATCATATACATATAAAAATACCTTTATACTTGCAAATTTCCATAGTTTTAAGCATCAAGAGTATCAAAACTCTTGCCTACTCAAGAAAATTTGAACAAAGAATTGGAAGAGTTGAGGATTCACTACTGAAAATTACCCTTATGACAACGGTTCAAAACCCATTGTAATAGACATTTAAACCATTGAGATAGAGCTACTACAATAGTTTGGAAGGCGTTCCATGTGTGATCATTGGCATAGATATATGGCAACGGTTTGTACGATGGTTATGCCAACCGTTGCCATAGACCTACCTTTGGCAACAGTTTTATGCCCCTCCTATTGAGATGCTTCAAGTTAACTATAACAATGGTTATTAACCATTGTAATAGACCCTATTGCAATGACAATACAACATTGCAATAATCCTAATGCTTCAACTTAGCTATTGAAATGGTTATCACCGGTTGCAATAGACCCTATTACAATGACAATACTGCATTGCAATAATCCTATTGCAATGCTTTAACTTAACTATAGCAATAGTTATCACCAGTTGCAATAGACCTTATTGCAACGACAATACAATGCTACAATAATCCTATCGAATACTTTTATTATTCTATTCAACCATTTTGAAAATCTATTGCAACGCTTATAATACACAAATATATATACACACATCACAAAATAAAAATTTTCATTTATAATAATCTAAAATATGCAACAAACTAGTAATCTAAATACAAAATCAAAGCCAAATGATTAGTTTTTACATACATAGTATCAAGTTCGAGTGGCGATAAGTTTGAACAAATTCAATATGAAAAAGGTCAATATTAAAGTATCTATATCAATAATTCAAAAATCTTCTCAAGTAAGGTAAATGTCTTCATCACTTATTCTTCATGATATCCTTCTTCATTTTGGACACCTATAAAAAGAGAATAAATAATCTCAATTAGCACTTAAATGACAATATATTTTCATTTAGAATATAAGGACATCTATAAAAAAGAGAATATCAAGTAGCAAAATAATGTAGTAGACAACAAAGGTCAATCCAAATACTCCAAAGTTCTAAAGAATAAGCTCTTTGAATGTTGATTAGCAAGAATTCAATATGACATAAAATGGTTAGAAGCAGTACCACCAATGACAACATTAAGGAATGGCTATCCACTATTCCCGAGGAAGGCGACCATAAAGCTTTGACACAATGCATTTCAGGCTCCATTGTATTTGCTTCATACAGTCATGAGAGCACTCAACTTTGGAACCCCTGATAATCCAGTAGCACTATTAACTTGCCTATCTTCTTGTGTGGAGTTTCATGATCTTTGTAAGATTTGTAGAGCAATTCTTCCCCTCTAACATAGAAAGATGACTGCGATAAAAAACTTTAGTTGGCAAGGGCAGAAAGTGAAGAAAAAGAAACAAATTTGCATTACAATACCCTTGGTGTATTATTTGGACAATATGGGATACTTTTTAGGGAAGGAAAGAGCACACGTCTCTTATAAAAACTTTGGAATTTAAGCGTACTCTTCAAACAAGTGAAACAAAAAGAAAATGCTTACACTTACTGTTTCAATCAGTAGCTGGTTTACTAGTTGAAAATGACATAAATCAACATATTTATTTTGGTATCATATCTAGGTAAACAAAAAGAAAATAAGAGGCCATGAGGTTCGAGAAATGCTTATATTGGCTGGTTCAATCAGTTGTTGCTTCAACTATTAAACAACATATAGACTCATCATCTGATCTATCTTAGCAAGCCAGATGGGGCAACCCCACTTTTTTCCCCTAATTTCATTCAAACAGGACATGCATCCAGCCATATGTCCACAAGGGATGCAAACTCTTTTCACCGGAGAATCTAAGTATATTATACAAGATAAAGAAGCACTATCAGGATTATTACTTTCATGTGCTTTGGAGTCTTTAACAGTTACAGAAAATAATTCAACTGGGCTGGCATTGATTAATTGATAATGAATTGGCCCATTGTCTATTATGTCATCCATAAGAGGAGGAGCTATTAAGATATATACAATAACTAGATTCTCTGGCATTGGTTGGACAAAAGTGGACATATCACTCAAAGCATGGACTTGCTCTACTTGAGTTCCACTTAAACTGCCTTCCTCCACTTGACAACCACTACTACTAGCTGAAGAAGCCTCGGTAAAAGATTTATGACTCTGACTGGCAACCTCAATAGGGTTAATCCAACTTCTGATAATTTTGTTCCTGATCCTGGGTGATTCTTATAATAGGTTTATCTTTGTTGTGAAGAAGACTGAAGGAAGGTAGTAATCGCCATTGCTAAATCAACATCCTCTGTGGTTGATAGAGCAGTTGTAGGGCCAAAAGGGGTTTGAGATCAAAAAGGAAATATTGGATACATGACCTGAAAATATTGTACAACAACTAAGATACATTTTTTTAACTAACCAATGACTAAAAAACACTTCAATGAGTTTAATGGTAGCATAGTCCTTGTAATGATGTCTTAATAATAATAAATTAGTAATCAATTGAGAATTACTAACACACAATACGTGTCTCAGATGCTTAAGTATGTAAGCAATAGAATAAGAATTACATGCAAAAGTATTATCATTTTAGATACTCAGGAGAAAATTTGACCAATAAGAATTAAGCCTAAATGTCAAGCACAAACTTAGAAAGCAATTTTAGAATTGATTAGAACAACTGGCAAATTTCTAACTGACTTGAATAAGCTCTCAACAAATTTAAACAGTCTTATAACTAGTTTTTAAAGCCCTAAAATAATAACATACCCAGTGTATTCCCACAAGCGAGGGGTAGCCCCATATATAAGTTTAATACATAGTAAATGTCTCTTAATCTTGTCATGATAATCCATTTAGACACTCAAACTAAGTCATGTTCCAATCGAACTCTTTAACTCCTAATAAAGTATTCCAACTAGACTCTTCCGATTCAAAATTTGGAAAAACTTTTATGTGTGTTGTCATTCGCGTAATTTAAGTTAACCGTAGGAAATATGTCATCTCCTTTAGCCATACACATCAATCTCAAGTAAAAAATTTATATGATCTTACAAATTATCGAGACGAATGGATATAATTATAAAAATGACACATTTTATGTGGTTGAATTAACTACTTAATATACGGATGAGAACACATGCTAAAAATTTTAAATTTTGAACCAAAAACGTCTAACTAGGACACTTTATTAGGAGTTGAGGTATTCAATTGAAAAGGTTAGTTTAGTTGTCTAAATGCAATATCTTGGCAAGTTTAAGCGGTTGGTTATGTATAAAGGCTATATCTTTAACTATATGTGTAGACACTAGAACATACTATAGTTAGAGAACTACAACTACCAACATATTATTAGGTAATAAAACTGCTTTGTTGTGACTTTCAAATTCAATATACAATTGAGAATCAATGGATTCAGAAAATAAGAGGGATCTTGGAGCATAATCAACTATGGATTGTGAAGGATGAGAAGTTCCAAATGGTTATCCGAGCTAGAGCGTTAGGAATTATTATAAAAATTAGCATATATGAATCATTCCTTTTTCTACCTAAAATAGATGTAAAGAGATTCCAGCAGCACGACAAGCTAGCAAGTCTTTATATCTGCCTTATAAAGAGCCTTGATATTTGGCTGCCCAAACTCAAGTTGGCTCCATCCACAACAAAATTACTTGTATATATAACTTATTTATTAGGGTACAAACATATCTAATCTGACTTAAATAATTGGTACATTTAGAAAAAAAGATAGCCAGACCTCAGGGGCCATCCATCTATATGTTCAAGTCTCAGCCGTCATTACACCTCCATTATTTAGGAACCGAGCAACTCCAAAATTTGACACTTTAATAACCTTATCATAGATTATAAAGTCAATCAAAATAAGCATGATGTAGGTAATTCAAAAATAGAGCAAATAGAACAGGTAAACATTCAAATGATGAGCACTTAAAAAAAGGAGAAACAAATAGGTGCAAGGATTAATCGCAAGTAGATATTAGATGTGAAGATCCATTGTAATTCAAAGCTTTCAATTTTACAGTTTAGTGAGGAATGTTGTTCCCTCAATATAACATTTGAATTCCTTGTCACAAAAAATCTAAATAAAATAAATTATAGCATTTCATTTTGAGTTGTTGCAATTCAACCAATCCCATTTCGACATATTACCAGTAATAGTAAACCTCCAGTATAATAGAGTAAGCACTGAAAATAGCAGTTCTTCAAAAACTAGAAAATGAAGAAATGTTGAAGAATCACGGATAAAGATTGATTTGTGACCAAAGTAAAAAGAGTCAGTTCTCACAAATCTAAGTTGCAACAAAACTAAGAATAGAATTACTTCATGTTTTGAGAAACTCACATTGTTTGAATCCATAAGTAGATTTTTCGTCTTCAGATCCCAGTGAATAATATTATTTTGATGCAAGTACTCACATTCCTTTCCAGACATCAATTGGAAAACTTAGCAATTGCGAGAGCGTTAATACAATATGGTTTTTATGCAGGTACTCGTACAAGCTCCCACCAGGCATGTATTCTACACAAATGACAAGCATTAACACAAGAATAAGTTTCTCAAAAAACCCAAGAATAAGTTACTCCCTTTGTTTCAATTTGTTTGTCTTACTTTTTCCTTTTAGTCCGATTTAAAAAAATGCTCTTTCCTTTTTGGCAACTCTCTAATTTGAACTTTCCACATGGCTTGTTGAAGACCACAAAATTGAAGGACATTTTGGTACATTCTATATACAAGATTCAAAAATCTTCTTTACTTTCTTAAACTCCTTGTTGTGACAAAATTTAAATGGAGAGAGTAATAGTTATTATTTCCATCAGCTGATTCAAGTCCAGTCCACTTATATCTTTGAAAAGAGGTCGTCCACATTATGTGAATATTTCAAAATTTGAGCACTATGAGCACACTACCTTGCATTGAAAACTTAAAAAGGTGAAAAGAAATACATGCATGAAATTACATGCTCTTGTTTGCTAAAGAACCCATAAGCAATCAGTCCACCGATTAATCAGTTAAACATACCTGTTCGGGTGGCAATATGAATCCTCTATATATTCTATTTTATTTGGGGGAATTTTAGTTCATCACTGAGTGAGTAATTTGTCTTTAAGAATAATTAGGAATTCTCTAGAACTAAATTGCATAACAACAATAACTAAATGGTGCAATTAAATAAAATAATAAGGTACAGGAAAAATTATAGCATCGAACAACCAAACACACTCTTCAGTTTACTATTAGCCAGTGGAGAATGTCCAACTTCGATTTTACTGATAAAGACAGCCAAAAAGCCATGAAATAATTATGATGACAGTCTCGAAGAAACCATGCAACTTTTGTCTCAACAAGAATCATACATGTAATTATGCACAAATGAGGTGAATTTGTGCATGCACCAATGAAACTAACAACATTTCTTTGCTGGACTTGCCTATATGTAATAAGATCAAATTGTAAGATTATGGTGAACATCTGAGAGGTGGACCACATTAATGAGCAAGGTATATGATCTTGCTTTTCGTTTGGTAAATAGACTACAAACACGCATAAAGTTGCATTAAAGATTTTGTATGTATATATACTAATAAATAAATATAATAACTATAGGACACATAATATTACCAATTAATATGTGATGCAACTTAATATTAAGATATCATATCCTAGAATGGATCTCTCTGACAAACACTATTGTTTTTGTTATTACAGTATTTTCACCTCATAATTTTGTACTTACGTATGATAAATTTTGAGCCAAGCTACTAGTTTTAGAGTCTAACCTTGCATTTCTTTTACATGTGTTTTCATGGCTTGAACCTGCGACCTCTTGGTCACATCACAACAATTATACATTGCAACATGAAATAGCAGAAATCTAATCAGATGAATTAAGGCTTAAAATCAATATAAACATTCAAAAAAATAAAAAAACAACAAATGTCATTTGTTGAAGAGCACAAATGTAGTAAAAAAGACAAATATTGAAAAGTACTACCTATACCTCATCAACCATATCCCACCATCAAAACTTATTCTGAATCTTATTTCTCACAATATTATACAACAATGTGAGATAAAAAAGCGCACGAACCCCTTCTCCAACCAAAGCCCTTTTTGTGTCCAAAGTAGCCAATAGACCTTGACAAGTATCATCACAAAACTGATCCTCCTTATTTACTACTTCCCCCTCCTTCAATTCTTCAATGCTCATTGTTTTTGTACTAAATAAATACAAATAACCCTTAAAACTTGATTGGATCCAACCTTGCCTCTAACTTACTAAAAAGGTTCAAACTCTATTCCTATATAGTATGACGAGAAAGAACTACAAGTAAAACTGAAATCAAATGCAGAGGCTACAACAAACAACTACTGAATCCAATAAGCAAAAATTGCACATATTCCTAGGCCAAAAAGAATTGGAATCTCCTAAAAATTGATCTACGGGCATAAAAGAAGAGCCAATATTTTTCTTTGAATGAAAATAAGAAACAATAATTCCAAAAAGAGAAAAATTGTATTGGGTCAAGAAAGGGTAAAATTAACTATTACAAAAATTTTCAAAAGTCTACTTAGATTAAAATTTATAGTGTTCATTTAGATACATTTGCCTTTCTCTGTGGTATTATGGAATCACTTTCTCAATGACATCAATTTAATTTAGCTTAATTAGCCAAATTTACTACTCTCAAAAAATGAAATATTATCTAAATTGACTCTAAAAAAACAAACTATGACAAGTAACAATAAATGGAGAGAGTAACTTTCAGAAAATCCAATTGACAAATCGGAGCTAACTTTTCATTAAGCTTAGTATATAAAACGATTGATTGCAGTAAAGAAGAATAAAATTACCAAAAAGGTAACCGACGGTGATGGAAATGCCGATAATGGTGGTAATACAGAGGTAATCGAGCGTATTGAAATTAGCAATGGTTTTAGTAAATGCTGGATTCTGATTTACTACTGGATATTTTGGCTTCGCCGATGCTATAATATCAGTAAACATGGTACTGCGAAGTATTTGGGTGCTTTCTAGAATTACTTGTCTATCAATTATCAAAGATTTTTATTTTAAAGAGACATGATTTTTGACAAATGGGTTTTTGATCGATGAGAAAGAGAAATAGGGGTTTTTGATGTTTTCTATAGGCGGATTTATTATGTGAAATATTATGGAGGGAATTAAGAAGTGTTGCGATAGATAATTTTTTCTGATTAAGTGTTGCCATAGATACTTCTATGACAACAATTTTAAAAATAGTTGCTATATATATACATATTGCAACAGTTTATTTTCAGTAGCAACAGTTATAGTGATAATAAAACAATTATTTTTGGCAATGGATGGAAGCATTTCCATAGATACTCTATAGTAATGCATTTACAACCGTCGCCAAAAAGTCCATTGCCATAGGCCTAATTTTTGGTAGTGATTCAACTAGCTGCAAAGGACACTAAAATAGTATCTAAAACTGTAGAATCAGATGATGTACTCAGAAGAACCTGGTGCTACTGACGAACTAGCAATAAAGAATGCAAAGTGCAACAAAAAAATTATAGAGTTAACTAGTAAAGTCAGAAGACTGAATGTTGAAGTAAACTCTCTCACTAAATAATTACTGGATTCTCATGCTGCTGTAACTGATAAAATGGACATTTTGCTAAAATCATTCTCCTCTAAACCTCCTTCTACCTAGATCCTATTTTGTTTGTCTCTTGAGTCATTTTCTAGTTCCTATTCCTATAGTGGCCTTTGCAAACAGTTGTTTATAAAATTTTTGGTACATTGTACTGGTATTAGCCTTATTGGATAATGAATGAATTTCTTCTTGTGTGTTTCAATTGTTTCCTTTACTTTAAGCTATTATTCATGTTAATGTTGCCCCAATGGTCATGAGTTAATTAGTCTCTACTTATCTTTATTTATGGTTACTGTCAATACTTTTTAGTGATGCCAAAATGGGGAATACTAATTTCATGTGGTAGGGAACTTTCATGTGTAAGGACCAGGTATAATGAGTGTGATGTGCAAGTGCTATGTATCATGAAATGAGCTAAGAAATATGTGTGCTTATATGGTGTATACTGATAGGGGAAAGTAAGTGATATGTTGAATAGATGAATGAAAGAAGTGTCCAAATGCACTAAATATAGGTGCATGATGACAGGGGAAGAAATTAGAGGTTTTTTACTTCAAATATCAACAAGGGACTAGGTCCCTATATTGCATAATGGAGGAAGCATGATGATAGGGGGAAAATTCATCTTCATGTGGTAATCACACTAATAAAATGTGATGAATGTACACTGATGCTCAAAGTTAAATGATTGATTTGTCATCATAAAAAAGGAAGAAAATTGTTATATGTAGTTTTGATGATGAGAAGCTAACTATAAGGGACCAGGTCCTTGGATGTGCAAGATACAGTACAACTGGCACGCATAGTCTGCACAGTTTTGTCATCTTATGTAATGATCTTTTAGTCCTAATCATCCTAAGATATAAAACAAAAGAGATTCCTCTTCATCAAGTGGTTTTTGAAAAATACAAAGAGCTAAGAGAGGCGCAAAAACCCTATTTCAACATTGCTAAAAACTTTAGCTATTTATGAGAGCTTAAATTGGAAATTGTTCTTGAGTGAGCACTGATTTGTAATTGAACTGCTCATGCTATAAGAGTAGTGTTTGTCTGCGAGTGCTAAGGTTGAATTACCTAAGTTTGTTGGTGATTAGAGTTAATCAGCGTAGAGGGTCCTTGGTAGAGTTACCAAGATGAGCTTGTAGGTCAAGCCGTGGTTTTTCCGTAATCAAGAGGTTGATTAAAGTGGATTTCTTTGGTTCTTTTTAGGTCAAGCCGTGGTTTTTCCCTTCTTGGGTCTCCACGTACAATCCTTGTGGTTTTACCTTTCTGTACTATAATTTTTTTCTAGCACCTCATAGCTGCTTTATTGTTCTATCGCTTGTGTTTGATTTTGAGGGACCAGGTCCCTTACTGTGTGTTGCAATCCCTAAGGGTTCCAACACAATACACCTACCATAACACAATGGTATTAAGCAATAACAATACATTATCAATAGACAACCTAGCATGCAAACCAATGACACTACCCTAACTAGTAGCAACTATGATACAACCCCTACCTCTCACATCAAAGATGTCCCTAACACTCAACATATGCAATAAATATCAACATAAGGACTAATACTAAGATCTCATTATTATGGTGAAGTTCAAATAGTGTGCATAAGAGCCATAGACTTGCCTTTATTTTCTATGCCTCAAATTTTTAGACAGCCAGACTAGATCACAATAAGGGTTTAATTGGCTAGTAATGTAGTTTTGGGGATGGGTATGGTAGATATGGATAAGTGAGTAAATCCTCCTTGGCACTACACTACTTTGGGATCCACTTTTCTACTTTTTAATCTTCTCCCTTTTTTCTTGACTTTTCGGACCTCGAATGCAGTTTTTGTTTTCATAACTTATTATTTTATTTTCTATTGTTCTTTTTAAAAAAATTTCCAATTAATTATTTTTTTTCTCTTTTTTCTTTCTTTTTCCACACAATACCACGCCTAAAACCTTTTTTTCGTTACCAACTTTTTAACACACCTAATATCTGTCACATACCAATATGATAGCCACCCTCAACTTAGGCGATTTACCTGAGTTGATGTGCATAGTGTCCAAGGAGGGAATAGGGCTAAATAAGGTTCATTGTAAGTGAATTCAAAAGGTGAATGGTCTAGTTCAAGTATACTATCTATTTAGGCTCAAATTTTAGGACCAAGGGATATTTTTTGCCATTTGATAGGATTTTTAGGTTTATAGTGAACTTAATTAAGAATGGATATGATCCTTTCTTGACCAACTATATTATAACTTTACTAAGACTAATCAGGCAAGTTCAAGATCACACACACACATCTACTTTGTAACATTGTACATATACTTGGCTCAGGGCTACATACTCAGTAACTAGTTATTTGGGTCATGCAATATAGGCTACCATTATTACATTCCTAATACTAATTCCATATTGAGATCCACATTGTTCAAAATTAAGGGTAAGCACACAATACAGTAAAAATAGCACAAAATCTTATGGAGGGGTATCATTATTCATCAAAAACACAAATTGCATGCTCTTTTGTTTTTAGTACACTAAGTTCTCCTATTTCTCTCTTGGTTGCACAAAATATAAAAATAACATAGAAACAAAAGTAAAGATCCTAAACATGCTGATTCTAACTAGATGGTGCATTTGAGGGAAAAGAAATATGAAAACTAAAACCCTCATATGTGGTACACCCCGACCCCCCACTTAGAAATCATGCAATGTATCAATTGTATAATAACATAGAAAATAAATTACTAGGGTAAGAACATAGTTCTGGTGAACTAAACTCCTGTCATGGACTCATCAATAGAGGTATCTTCCCTTCATCTTCATTGGCCTCAATTATGGCCATGGCACTCTCAGTTGAGTTGGCACTGGTGGCGATCGACACACTCAAAGGTGATATATCGGGGGCAATCTCTATACCCCCTCCACTATCCATCATAGTGTTAGTAGTAGCCGTAGTAATAATAGTAGGAAAAACCTTATTCATCTCCAAATTGGGAAACTCCAAGTTCCACTAGCTCTTCTTCTCTTTTCTCTACTTCTTCCATCCTTATCCTTTCTTTTTATCTTCTTATAGGGTTGGAAATCATTCTCTATTTTCTCTACCTCCTTATCTACCACCTTACCTACACTTTTATTAGTTGGGGCCTAGTTATATAAATCTATCACCTCAATATCAATGCCAAAATCTATAAATATAGGAGCGGTAGAGACATCACAGTCATAAGTTGCCTCTTAAAGGTTTCTTTAGCCGTATTCTTTAAGTTTCTAACTTAGTAGTGACTATGCTCAAATACAAAGCCTTGACTATCTCAAACATAGCTATTATTCTCTCTTAAAACTATCAAGATGGGTCTTACCCTGTATCACTATCTTAATTTTATCCTCCATATATGGTTTCAACACCACCTATAATTTTTTAATTGTCATATCTAGTACAACTTAATTTGTTGTCACGACCCGAACTTAGGCCTCATCGTGATGGGATTCTCAAGCCTACCATGGGCTGGAGACAACCCCCTTAGCCTTACCTCAAGAGCATAATAAAAGTAAACAACAAAATCTAAACAAGTCTATAGAAGATATAAAATCCAAAGAAAGATCAGAGTCAAACAGGACATCTAAGACATCCCAATTTTGTCCATAAAAACATTTGAAGCAGAAAAACTAACTAAGTCGGGACATGTACCCAACTATGACAAAAGAAGTCCAAAGTACTAATACAATAAAGAAATAATAATTAAATAACAAGGCCTTCTAAAGGATTGAGGATCACCAATTCACAGATGATCAATAGAAGTACTTATCCACCTAACACTACATAGGAGTAACAAAAAGTACTTTGAACCTACATCATGAAATGATGCAGCATTCGAGGATGGTCAGTGGGGCGATCCTTGGCATATAATGTAACCCTCTCAAAATTTTAAGCATTTTATTTTTGGCCCTCCCATGTTTGAAAAATTAATTTTTGACTTAAATGGTGTTTAGGCATGTGAATGAGGTATCTCGGGAGAGTTTCAAAATTTTGGATGGGGTTTGGGTGAGTTTGGACCATGAAGACAGTAAGCCTCCATGATATTGCTGTGTCATAGAGGCTTCACTTCATGATAGACAATGTGGAATGGAGGATATCCTCCGCGATAGGTAGCGTGGCATGGAGGTTAGTCTCTACGATAGGCAGCGTGTCACGCTGTTGGGTAAAATTTGTGCAATTTTTTTGCTCACTTGGGATGAGGGCTATTGGGTTCTTTTCACCTATGTATGACCCTTAAGCATAATATAGCCTATTCCTTTCAGTTTTAAGATATTAAAAATCCTAATTCCACTCGCAAACTCAAAACCTCAAGAGAGACTAAGAATTTCATCGTACGTTCATCTTCCGGGTTTTAAGTTCTGAATTACTTTCCAATTCTCATATGTCTTAGGCATGTACCTCTTTCTCTATATTTATATTTTATTAATGGCATGAATATTGGTTTATTATTCATGGTTTTGAGGTTGGGTATGAACTATGGGTTGAGGGTTTTGGATATAAATTATTTTAATGTTTTCTCATGATTCCTACTAAACTATTATGCATTGAATTATTGGTTTGTACACTCATTGGGGGTGCATGGGAATAGTGGATAGAATAGGGGTACAATGGACTCCCCAAATTTGTAAACTTTGGCAATAGGTGTACAACGGAATCCCCAAAGGTATGCCCTCCTGCTTTCAAAGGTACTAAGGTTGAGGAGGATACTCAAGGTTTTATATATGAGATAGAGAAAATCTTTTGTGTTATGTATGCTATTGATGTATAGGTCGTGAAGGTTTGCTGCTTACAAATTAAAGTATGTAGCACACCAATGGTATGAAGAGTAGGAGAAACTTAGGGGTGATGATGCTGATTTCGCTTCGTGGGATGACTTCTTTAGTGCTTTTCTTGATTGCTTCTTTCCTTAGGAGTTGCGGGAGGCAAAAGCTGATGAGTTTGTGAATTTGAATCAAGGCGGGATAATTGTTAAGGAATATGCCCTGAAGTTCCACCAGTTATCATGTTATGCTCCTCAGCTAGCGTCTAGCATGAGGGCTTGAATAAGGAAATTCACTTTTGGTTTGTCTTGTGATTTGGTTTTAGAGAGAAAGACCTCCTTATTGAATAAGGATATGAATATCTCTTAACTTATGGTGTATATGCAACAAGTTGAACAGGAAAAAAAAAGCAAGTAGAGGTAAGGAAGAGGCAGAGTAAGAAATTTTAATATACGGATCAGGGTGGAGGTCAGCAGCAGAGTGGTAGAGATGGTCAAAGAAAAAGTGTGGCAACTCTGGTTCTAATTCGACGACTACAACACCTTATCAAAGCCATTAAGAGATCGTTGATTTTAGAGTGGTGATGGTTATAAGGAAAAAGGTGCCCAATCTCAAGACAGTGGGGCCCAGTCAGCTCCATCATATCCTCAGACATGACCCAAGACTGAGTCTTATCGTATGGGCATCTCGAGCCCAACAAGGACCAAAGAATGCCCTATTAACCTAACCTAACCATCACATCAATCCACGAATGTTAGATGAACCCCGGACAAATAACAATGAAGTGGAAACAAGACTATTAAACATAACTTCGGAATGTCTAATTATTCCATTAAAGTCTACATGCCAAACCAACATACCTAAGTCCACAGTCATCCACAAAGTGTAATGCCCCGAGTATGCACCCTGGATACTACACAATGCTTACGACCCCGAAGGACCACAAGCTAATCCATAAATGATATCTACTGTGAGCACTGAACAATAACACTGCAATAAATATGAAATAATGTGCTGAAATGCCATAAGGTTCAAAGCATGTAAAATACTGATAAAATATAACATCTGTAAAACTGAATACTGTCTGAAAATCTAGTCTGAAAGCCTCTAACTGAAACTGTCTGAAAGTGGAGCTGATGGGATAATCTCCCAACTAACTCCATCTACTAAATACTTCTAAGCTGAAGTACTGAATTAAAAGCATATCCTCGATAGATGAGGACTCACGGCTAAATCTGCTACTGCTAGCTGAATTTGGCTAAGAGCGGTCAGGAACCTGAGCATCTGAACCTATGCTATGAAACATCATAGAGCAAGAAACGGGTATGCGGTCCATATGTGGGAATGTACTGGTTTGCTAAATCAGGCAAGGATGAATGCATGGGTTCATATGCATGAGCAATAACTAACTGAATAATATGCAAGAGTTGGATAGCATACATGGAGGATCTGTAACTACTGAACATACTGTGCGTACTGTGACTGAGTATACTAGAACTAAATCCGATAACTGATAACTGAATATATTAATAATTTGATATCACTGATAATCTGTATTACTGATAACTGAGTGACTGTATCTGAGAGTGCTGATTCTGTAGAGATGAATTAAGTTCTACTCTAAAGACTGAGACTAAAACTGAAACTATGGGAGGTAATTATCTAACCGACATGCCCTAAATCTGAATTGATAAGATAACTGACCTGGGGTCCAATCTGTAACCCCAATTGGAAGGGTTCCAGTGCCGTGCCATAGGTAAAGACAAGCTAAAGAGTAACACTCAACTAGTAGGTTCCTTAAATGAGAACGGTGGTACCCTTTATTGACCGGTAGAGAACCTCATCAACCCTCAACTGGCAGGTGTGATGTCTCCACCTACGCTGGCTATGTAGTTCTGGAATGCAAGGATTTTTTCTAAGGATCATACCCTTTGCTGGTAGGTGATCCCCCATCCTTGAGTTCACTCGGTACTGAATCCTACTCCTAATTGAAGGACACAGAACTGTTATACTGGACTGAATTAACTGAGATTACTGAGTTTTCCTAAGTTTTATAACTGACTGAATATCTACTAAGTTCTGTAACAGACTGAGAGTACTACTGATCATAACATGACTGATACTATTCTGTGACTGACACTGGATCTAGGTAAATTGCTAAATTGTCGGGTATTAAATATCCCCAGGACCCGATAGCATGAAAAGTAAAGAAAAACATAATTTTGAATAACATAACAATGTTCACTTGGTCATAATTCATTCATAGAGACATTCCATCTAACACTTGTACTGTATTAACTTGTACATGAATAGGGAATACATGTTAGCATGCTATAATGATATTATTTCATTCTCATAGACAATTTATCAAACACATGAGATGTATACTTAGTTCATTAAATCATAAACACTTAGGGCTAACATGGTTAAAACAATCAACTTGCAAATTAAAGGGTTTATCATTAATATCATATAATTCAAGATATACTAGAATTAATTCTTAAAACTTATAATCAAAATCATGGATTAAATCTCAAACAACATCGTGAACATGCATTCAATCTAATTCAAACATGGAAATCATAAATCATAAGTCTTGTATATTGAAAAAAAGGATTCTTGGGCTCCATGGAAGGTAAGGATCCATGGATGAACATCTAACATACCTTAATTGATGTGTTCTTGGAGGAATTCTTGGGATTGACCTTGATTCTTGAGAGCTATGGTTTGCCTTATTGAGAGAGAACTACCTTTTGATTTTGGGGAAAAGTGAATAATGAAGGGTTTTACACATTTTTAGGGCTTAAATCTCACACCTGTGCGGAATAAAATCATGGGAACAGATTGTTTTAACCCTCGGAGCAAATTTAATTTTTAGTGAAATTTTCCCGATTTAGACCCCTGGCGCGACGCGCAGCTATTGTGCTGGGCCATTGGAAAATGATGACTGGGAAATTGCATGGTGGCGCAATGCGGTGGTATCGCGTTGCCACTTTGTTTGTGAACTGGGAGTGCACCGCGACGCAGTAGTATCATGTTGGTATACTAGAAATTGATAATTGTGAACTGGATCTATGGCGCGACACGCCAATATTGTGAAGAAACACAAAAAATTGACAATTTCTATTCTAACACATTCCGCGATGCGCTACTGTCCGGAATGATGATGTTTAACTACTGAAACTTAAAATTGCCATAACTTCTTATCCGATTGTCAGATTTAGGCAAATTTTATCTCATTGGAAAGATAATTGAATTTCCTACGCACCGGAAGGCTCTAAATCTAAAAATTACCGAGTATTTCAAATTTTTTATCTAGGATAACCCATGTACTAAGGGTTAATCTAGGCTTGGGAAATACGAGGTATTAAATAAAGCCTCTACAAATCTTATGTCTATATTGAGTTGGGACATGCCCACTATAATAGCCAAAACCAAGTCTAAAATAAGTCTAAGATATAAGATAGAAAGACCATGAAATGTATGCCTTCCGAAATATGGAAGCTCACTACTTCAAAGTCAACACTCGAACTGCTCGAACACCTGGTCACTGTGCAGGAAAAGAAGATGAAGCTCCAGCCCATGAGTCATATGGGAACACAGTGTCCGGAGATGGATAGTGGTTGGAGCACTAGCACGTAACTAAAGGGTAAAGATAAAATAGTGTCATTATTTAAAATCAAGTCAAACCATCATAATCAACTATATTTATATATATAAGCTTAGAAAGTTTGGACTTCCCGGTTATATCGAGAAAGAGGACTCTAACCTCAAGCCATCTTATGAAGCATGTAAACTCTAACCACAAGCCGTTTCATTAGGAAAGTGGACTCTAACCACAAGTCATCTTATGAACAAGTGGACTCTAACCATAAGTCGTCTTATAAAACAAGTGGACTCTAACCATTAATCATTCCATTGGGCAAGTGGACTCTAACCACAATCCATCTTTTAAAGCTAGTAAACTCTAACCACAAGTCGTCGCATCCATTACTAGTCGATATTGGGACTCTAACCCCTTTTTCCATGCATTCACATACACTTAGTTCAACACTCAAGGACTCTAACCAACTTAGCTGATTTAATCCATCAAGGCTACAATTCAAAAATATACGTGACCACAAGGACTTTATGAATCATTTCTCAATCAATTACTTTAATAGACGAATGCGTTAGTTAGAGCCACCATTCAACTCAAATTATTGTCATCAAGACCTATACAACACCATTTATTCTTCATTAGCATTCATGTACAAAACTTTAGTTCAAACACAATTCAATTTCAAGCTTAGGGACTCAAACCCCATTATACAAGTCAAACCACAAAGGTTACCAATTAACTCATTACATAGACAACAAGGCCTTTACAAAGTCATTTACCAGTTATTCTTACTCATTAAGCCATTTCCTTAGTTCAAAGCACTATTAATACGTGACTAGTTATTTCTCTTAGACATTTTCACAAACACCTTAAAGGCATACCTTTACTATGACCAAAACCCAAGTGAAAACCATCAAGATTTGGGTTACTCATACCCATTTGATAAACTACAATCAACAAGCACCCACATTTTTAAACCATCGCCAAAAACATTTATAAACACAAGTTTGAACAAGAGTTAGCAATACCCATCACTATGCATTAAAGCCCTTAAAGTTTGATTTCAAAAACTTCCATTCAAAAATCAAATCAATGTTTAGAACATATAATAGTTGATAAATAACAAAGAGGGAAGAGTCACATACCTTATACATAAAGATTCACGGAGATATTCTTGGTCTCCAAGCTCCTAGATGGTCTCCTTGATGAACCCCAGCCCAATCTAATTAAAGAAATTTAGAGAGTGTTTTGGAATGTTTTTATCTTTTCCAAGTGAAGTATGAAGTGTCAAACAATGTTATAAGTATGGGTCATAAGGGTTTAGGGGTGGGAAAAGTTCAAAATGTCCTCAGCTTAAAAGCTAAAAATTAAACCCAAGAGGGTATGACTTCCATACCTAAACCGTACCCTAGGGTAAAAGTGATACCCTAAATTATACCCTAGACCTCACCTAGGACCGCCATAATGACCAGTATATGACTATACAGGGTCAAGTCATACCCTAAAGTACGAGAAGTACCATTGGAGTCATAACTTGGTCAGAATCATCAGTATCATCCGCAAAATATCATATAACTTGGAAACATACTGTTGGTACCCTAGCATACGACTAGGGAGAGGCCAAACCATACCTTGGACATAATTCTATCATTCTAGACTGGTCAGTATACGAGAGGGTGGGTACTAGTCGTTCCCTAGCATATGAGTGGTACGCTTAAACCGTACCTTGTCCAGAAACTCAAGGGTAAGGTTGAGACATATGCTCTGCTGGGACATATGCTGAGAAATTATCTCGTGGGTAAGGTTGCTTTGGGGGATAAAAAAGTTCCGGTTGCCATATCATTAACTTGTTCACCAAAGGGTACCACTTCTAGTACCGAAACTGGCTAGAATCGCCTATATGCTCTCACTACCCATCAGGAGTTCGAGGCATATTTTGATGTCATCAGTGGTATGCTAAAACTCTTCTCTCGTGATATATACTATTTACTTGATTCAGGGTATAGCTTTTCTTATATTACCTTATTTTTGGCTGTATATTTTGGTATTAGTCTTGAGTGTATTTCAGATCCTTTTGTTGTTTCTACCTCAGTGGGTGACTCGATGGTTTCTAGAAGAGTTTATACGGGTTGTGTGGTATCTTTTGTTGGCAGGGAAACTTTGGTGGATTTGATTGAATTAAACATTTTAGATTTTGATGTCATCTTAGGGATGGATTGGTTACATTCGTGTTTTGCCTCTTTAGATTGTCGGACTCATAAGGTCATTTTTAAATTTTATAATGAGCTGGTTATCAAGTAGAAAGGGAGTTCCCTTGTGCCTAAGGGAAGGTTTATATCATATCTTAGAGCCTGAATTTTTTTTCCAAAAGGTGTCTTTATCATTTGGTCTGGGTTAAAGTTTCTAACTTGGTGGGTCTTTCTTTATAATCTATCCTATTGGTTAAGAAATTTCCTGAGGTTTTCCCAGATGACCTTTTGAGTGTCCCTCTCGAGAGGGAAATTGAATTTGGGATTTATCTTCTTTCGAACACCCATCCCATCTTTATCTCTCCCCATAGAATGGCTCCATCAAAGTTGAAGGAACTTAAGGAGCAGTTGAAAGATCTTGACAAGGGTTTTATCCACTCTAGTGTATCTTCGTGGTGTTTACCTATTTTGTTCATATGTAATAAGGATGGTTCCTTTTGGATGTGTATAGATTACCATTAGTTAAATAAGGTAATGGTGAAGAATAAGTACCCTCCTTCAAGGATTGATGACCTATTTGACCAACTTTAGGGTGCTAAGTATTTCTCTAAGATTGATTTCCAGTTGAGTTATTATCAACTAATGATTAGAGAGATGGATATCCCTAAGACTGCCTTTCGTATCTGGTATGGACATTTTGGGTTTTTGGTCATGTATTTTGGGTTTACAAATGCCCCAACATCATTTATGGACCTGATGAATTAGGTGTTTCATCAGTTTCTCGATTTTTCATTATTGTATTTATTGATAATATTTTGGTGTATTCTAAGAGTGAGGCAGATCATGCCAATCACCTTCGTATTATGTTGTAGACCCTAAAAGATCAGTGCTTGTATGCTAAGTTTTTGAAGTGTGAATTTTTGTTGAACATTATTACTTTTATGGGTCATGTCATTTCTAGTGAAGAGATCATGGTGGATCCACTGAAGGTTGAGGCAGTGAAAAAGTATCCTGGACCCACGAATCCAACCAATATTCAGAGCTTCTTGGGTTTGGTTGGGTATTAAAGAAGGTTTGAGGACAGATTCACTTCAATTATTTCTCCGTTGATGAAGTCAACTAAAAAAAGGTGAAGTTTTTCTGGTTGGAAATTGGTGAGGGAAGTTTTAAGAAGTTGATGGGTAAGTTGACTTGTTCTCCAGTCTTGACCTTACCTGAGGTTACTGATGGGTTCGTGGTTTATTGTGATATATCCCGTGTGGGACTTGGTTGTGTGTTAAAGCAGCACGGTAAGGTGGTAGCATATGCTTCTAGGCAGTTGAAAGTTCGTGAGAGGAATTACCCAATTCACGATTTGGAATTGCTGGCTGTGGTGTTTGCATTGAAAATTTGGCGACAGTATCTATATAGGGTTGATGTTGGGTGTACTTATGCACTCTAGTGTTGTTATCCTAGCCTATTTAGCTTTCTTTTGATGATAATTCACGTGATTTAGGTGTTAATGATGATATAATTAAGCATTTAAGTGTTTAAGGATGTGATTACAATGTTTAAAAGTGTTTTCAAACAAGTTTTGGTTTAAATCAATCATTTAAAGTCTAGAAAAGAAAACTACTTTTACTAGCTTGAGCTTGATTTTGATCTAGTCTATCGTGATGGATTCTAATATGTAAAATGAGTTCCCAATGTCATTATTGTGGATTTATGAGAGTAACAACTTGTTTTGATTGTGAAAATTTTAATTAAAATGAGCCAAGAGTCAACAATAAGTTTAAGCGTAAGTAATCGAGACTAGTGTTTCGTTTGAGTTTCTATCTTGTAGTTCTTGATGTGGTGTTGTGTTGAACTCTAATGCTTGGTGTTGATGTTTTAGGATGCTTGAGGATTTAAGGTTTGTGATATTTTGATATTGAAAAAAATATAATTGAAGGCAAAATAATACTACAAGGCAAGGAGGGACGATGAACACTTAGACAAAATTTTGGAAGTAATTTCCTGTGTGCGCAGGCGATATGCCCGCGTCGTCCCATCCATAGAAGGCTATGGAGCCCGCGATACCCTATCATCACCAGTGAAATAGACCAGGAAGTTCCCCTTCCATAGTGGTGTATCTAATCCCGCGACGTCCCAGGTAGTTCGGTGCTTCCATGGGCGCGACAACTCCTCTGTTTACATGTCGGCAAAATTCCCTCTAGTATAAATAGATCTTATGCAGACTTTGTTAACAATCTTTGGATGTCTTGTAGCATTGTGAGGTGCTTCCAAACACTTTACTTAGTGTTTTTATTCTTAAACTTTATCTTTTTAATAGATTTGATTATGTATTCAATTAGTTGGATCATGATTATATCGATTAGTGGCTTAATGCCCCCTTTCCGGGATTAAAGCCAAGATCATGAATACTATCATCTTGAATTAATTTTTTTTAATTTGCTTATCATATTTGGTTATTTGTTTATCTCTTTTTGAACTATTTTAAGGAGTAGCTAACCTTAGAATACATATATTGTCAACCTTGTGATCTCGGGAGGGGGGATAGAAAGATAGAACATGGGGATAAACAAAGTAAGGTTCTTATTCCTTTATGAAATGACGAATTTGAATTAGCATCTAGGACAGGGATATACCTAGAATCCTTTCTTGGTTCACCTGTAGAAGTATATTTTTAAGCACTTAATTGGATTATTACTTCCCCACTCGAGGATGTAGTTGTAATGTCCAAGTTAGGTAGACGATTAGAGGTTAGGTGACCATGATCATGCGATAAACCTTACGAATCAACAAACAAGATAAGCGAGCTAAAGAATGAAGTTCAATAGCGTAGTATGATTGTTCGAAGTGCTCTAACCCTAGTCTTTACTCTATTGATTTTCTTAAGTCTTTACTTTACGCATTATTTACTTTAATTTTAGTTTAAAACTTTCAAACTCTCTTTTGGTTACACGCGCACTAGATTAATCTAAATAGTGAACTAGAATTGAATAGTTGTTAGAACAAGTCTCTGTGGGATTGACATTTGGCTTTCTTGAAGGACACTATATTATTTGGTTGACCACGTACAATTGTGTGTACGCTTGGGCGCTGCCAAGTTTTTGGTGTCATTGTCGAGGAACTGTAATTTGGAAACTATTTTAGTTTTAGTTATAATTTTTAGATTTCTTTGGTTCTTTATGCATTGTATTGGTTTTGTATTGGCAGGAAGTAGGTTTTCAGGCTAGTAAGCTGGCAAGGGATAGGAATTGGTTGAGGTTTTCAGGCTAGTAAGATGGCAAGGGATAGGAATTGGTTGAACTAAGCCCCAAACTCAAGCAATGCTTCCATCAACGAAGGAGAGAAGCAATCCTTCTCCCCCGTATTCTACAAATTGAAGAAGATCAAGACAACCCTGCTCTCATGGCTGAAGAACAAGTAGCACGCAGGAAAGTTCATGAAGTGGCAATCCCACTTCCAACAAATTTGACCTTCCTTTTTCAGAAATCAGCTGCTGGAGGTAATTTAGAGCTGAAACAGAAAATGGTACAACTTTTGATCAGCAGTGGACAGTTCACATGGATTTTACATAAAGATTCACAAGTCCACCTATGAAACTTTCTTGCGATCGATAATACATTCATTCCTATGGGTATGTCAAAAAATTATGTAAGGCTAACACTATTCCCCTTCTTACTATTGGGGAAGGTGAAGAAGTGGTTTAATGCTAAGCCGACAAATATTATCACAACATGGGATGACTTAGACCAAAATTTACTCATCCGATTCTTCCCCTTAGCAAGACTGTGAGCCTTCGTAGTGAGATTGTGTGCTTCAAACAAAAGCTAGACGAGAATTTATATCATGCTTGGGAGTGGTTCAAAGCTTTTCTTTGAAACTGTCCACACCATCAACAATCCAATGAGGTATTAGCTCATACTTTTGTAGAGGCAATTAACCTTACCACAACAATTTTCCTAGATTAAACTACACGAGGTCAAGCTTTGGAGTTAAAGTATGATAAGTTGTATACTTTGTTGAACCGCAATTCTTAAGGGATTCCCGAGTGGCATTCAAACTCAAGGAATACTACAAAGAAGATTACAGGTGTGTTGGAGTTAAACCAATTTACTGCTATATCCACCTATATTTTGGCACTTCAAAATCAGATAAGCAACATGAAGTAGGGGGTTACATAGCCTGCAGCCACAGTTAATACAATTCAACAAGCTGCAGGGTAGTGTGAGGTTTGTAGTAACAGTGGCCATTCTGTAGTTATATGTGTTGTAAATGCTGAGTCCATGATGTATGTGGTAAATACTCAAAGGTAGAATTATGGGAAAGCCTATAATCTAAAGTGGAGACTCATTTACTAAATCATCTATGGAATACCCAAGAACAACAAATTCAGATGCCATGGATTCAAGGGAATCAGACCACAAATAACAATATGGAAGAGATGTTGAAATAGGTGTTATCTTATCAAACACATTTAGTAGTTGATATAAAGAGTTAGCGGGAAGACATGAAGACTTAGCAGGCTACTACAAGGAACTTCGAGTTGCATTTGGGACAGCTACAACAGGTACTAAATACCAGGCCTCAAGGTGGTTTACCAAGTCATACTGAACCTCTTAAACAATTCATATCAATCACTTTGATGAGTGGTAAAGATGTTAATAAAAAACCTCCAAAGGCAACTAAGTAGGTAGATGTAGAGAAAACTCCTAAACAGGTAAAGAACAAAGTCTCTAAAAATTTGAGAAAGTCTAAGTACTTGAAAATAAAAGTTGCTAAACAGGAGAAGGAGACACCACAATAATCTTTCCCACAAAAATATATAAAAGAGAAGGAGGATGCGTGCTTCTAGAAATTGTTTGACATGTTTAGAGAGCTTCACATTAATTTACCTCTTTAAGATGTTTTGCTGGGAATGCCCAAGTATGCTAATTACTTGAGGGAGGTGGTTGCTAATAAATTTAAGCTGTAGGATTGTAGTGCCCCGAATCTGGTACCCAGAACACTACACGGTGCTCATGACCCTGAAGGACCACAAGGTAACCCATGACTGATATCTGTACCTGAACACTGCATAATATATTGTATGAATACAAAAATAAAGGCTGAAAGGCCATAAGGTTCAAAACTATAACATAACTGATAAAAATTAACATCTGGATAGGGTATGAAATACCCAAAACAACTAAAATAACTATTAGAACATGATAGTCTGATAAGACTCTAACTGACTGAACTGTCTGAATAAGGAATTGATGGGACATGTCCCCAACCAACTCCAACTAATAAATTAATTAGTGAGATAATAAAGTAATGGTCATGTCCTCGAAGGATGAGGTTTCACTTCTAACTCTGACTGCTGAGACTGGAATGCTAATGATTCTCTGGAGCTTATGCTTCTGAACCTATGGCATAAAACACCATAGCGCAAATGCGTCAGTACGTTTGAATGTACTGGTATGCATGTGAGGTAGGCTGAAAACAAAGAGTTCATATGCATGAACTATACTAACTGACTGGGTAACATGAATGTGAGAATGCATGCATAAATACATAATAACTATAACTGAGTTTGTGATAACATGATTACTGAACTTGAGTACTGATAACATGAGATATTGATAACTGTATAACTGAAATAACTGATACTGAGAGACTATATTTGATATTCTAAATTTTGATAGAACTAGCTGAGTTTCGTACTGTTCGGAGTTGACTATATCTGACAGTCCTAAATTCTATAGAACTATCTGAGTTCTATTACTGAGACTGAATGACTGTATCTGACAGTCCTGATTCTGCAACTAAAATTTTGGGAAGAAGTTATCTAACTGATATGCCCCTAATACGCCATTATGGCTGAGTTGGGGTCTAATATGTAACCCTAATTAGAAGGGTGTCAATACCGCTCCATTGGTAAGGACAAGTTGTGACTGACCCTCATATGAAATGTGTCCCCAAAAGACAATGGTGTGGACCTCATTTTACAGTGCCTATCCACCTCATCAACCCTCATCTGACAGTATTGATGTCTCAACCTATGCTGGGTACATAGTTCTGGAATGCAAGGATGACTTCTAAGAATCACACCCTCATCTGACAGTATGTGTTCCCATCCTTGGGTTCACTCAATACTAATCTCTACTCCCATCTAAATAGACACTGAACATGGATTACTGAACTGGACTGGACTGAATTAACTGAGTTCCATTGACTGATGGAATAGTAATGAGATTACTGTATTACTGAGCTTTCCTGAGTCACATGACTGACTAAATTCTATGGATCGTGGCTTGATGAGGATATCGTGAAATCATGACACTAACTCTAGGCACACTGCTATATTTTTTGGGTACAAGTACCCCCAGGACTCGATGGAAAGAAACTGACAAAAGCATGACTTTCATGAATACATGACCAACATCACAATCCTTAATTCATTTATTAAGGCATTTCATCAAAGATTTGACATGCATAAACTTGTACATAAATGGGGATTTCATATTATCATACTAGCATGGCACTTTTCTTTCACATAGTCATTTAGTCAAACACATGGGGAGCATGCTTTTATTATACAATCATCAACACATCTAATAATCATGGGTACATCAATCAACTTGTAATTTGAAAGGGGGTTTATCATGATTTTATGCAAATATTCATATACTAAGGTCAACCATTGAAATATGTAATTTAAAACATGAATCAAAACCCCACAACATCATGAACTCGAATTTCAATTCAATTTAAATCATGAACATTCATCAATACACAAATCTTGGATTTTGAAAAGAGATTCTTGAGCTTCATGGGTGAAAGGGACCCATGAATCAACACATGAAATACCTTGATTGTGAGTTTTTTTGAAGTTCTTGGACTTGAAGAACTTGAATTTCTTGGTTTCTTAAAGAAGGATTTGGATCTTGTTCTTGGGGATTATCTTTGAGAGAAAACCCTAATTTGGTGTTGTGAATATATAATGAACTTTGAGCCTTGGTTTGATATAATTAGGGTTTAAAATGGTTTAAAAAGACCCAAATACCCTTTAAAAAAGACTTACTATTTTCTGAACGGGACTTACGACGTCTTGTGCAACGGTCCATCACTAGCTCGATGGTCCGTCATTTCGACCGTCGTACGTTGACAAAAAAAAGACTCACTGCCTTATGGCGACGACTTGGGCGATGGTCCGTTGCATGTTTGACGGTTTGTCAAGATATCCATCGCACCTTATCCCAAAGGTTGACTCACTGCCTTGTCTGCGATATTCTAGGCGACGGTCCATCGCTAGATCGACGATCCGTCAACTTGGCCGTCGCACCTAGGCGATTCTGACATCTCTGAGTAAAACATCTATAACTTTTTACTTCGATACCGGATTTGGACAAAATTGGTATCGTTGTAAAGCTAATTCAATTTGCCAAATGATAAAAAGTGAAAATCTTAAAAATTACACGTGTACAAAATGAATTTATATTTCAAAGTAAAATTTTAACATTCTTGGGATGATTTCAAGTAAGGTATAAGTACGAGGTATTACAATATCTCCCCCTTGAGAACATTCATCCTCGAAAGAGACTAAGTGAGAGGGAAGGATATAAACTGACGTACATACTGAACAGGAAAAATTGGAACATGATCTTATGACTGACATGACTGATAACTGAATATATCATATTGATCATGCATATCTGATGCATGTATAACTGATTCATGAATGCATGACTGAGTGTTCTGATGAACTAAGGCTCTCACAATAAGAATGCATATCTGATGCATGATTTTATGACTAAACTAGTGCGTGAATGCTAGACTGAATATGCAATGGTATTTAATACCAAGTTTGTGATAGAATTCTGAACACAAAATTGATACCAAGATTGTAACTAAAACCTGAACATGAAACTGAAAAGCTTAAGGACAACTGTTACCTTGAGCTAGATCTGAGTTGGTGGAGAAGAGGCGAGGATACTTGGTATGCATGTCTTCTTCTGCTTCCCAAGTATCTCCCTCAACGGACTAATTTCGCCAAAGAACTTTGACTAGAGGAACTTCTTTGTTCCTTAGTCTACGAACCTAATAGTCTAGGATTTTGATTAGAATCTCTTCATAAGAGAGGCTGTTATAAACATCTATGTTCTGAATAGGGACTACAACTGCTGAGTCACCTATGCACTTCTAGAGCAAATAGACATGGAAGACTGGATAAACTGAGGTTAGATCTGAAGACAACTCGAGCTCATAAGCTACCTTTCCAAATCGACTTAGAATCTTGAAGGGAATGACATATTGGGGACTGAGCTTTCCCTTCTTGCTGAAATGCTTCACTCCCTTCATGGGAGAGATCTTGAGATAAACATAATCACCAATCTTGAACTTGAGATCCTTTCTACGCACATCTACATAAGACTTTTATCGGCTCTGACCGTCCTAGAGTCTTTCTCTAATTAACTGGACCTTTTCTAAGGCATCGAATACTAAGTCAGGCCCTATGACTGAGGCCTCACTAACTTCGAACCAACCGATTGGAGATTTCCACCTCCTACCGTAGAGATATTTGAATGGAGCCATCCGAATACTGGAATGATAGTTGTTTTTGTATGGAAACTCAATCAAATTCAAGTGGTAATCCCAACTACCCTTAAAATCTATTGCACATGCCCTTAGCATATCTTATAAAGTCTGAATGGTGCTTTCTGCTTGACCATCTGTCTGAGGATGGAAGGCTGTACTGAGATATACTTGAGTACCATGACCCTTTTGGAATGCTTTCTAGAAATAAGAGGTGAATTGGGTACCCCTGTCTAAGATAATAGATAACGGAACACCGTGCAATCTGACCAACTCTCTGATGTAGAGTTTGGCGTAATCCTCGGTTAAATAAGAGGTATTGACTAGAAGGAAATGATATGATTTGGTCATCCTATCTACAATGACCCAAAATGAATTATGCTGATGTCGAGTACGAGGTAAACCCATCACGAAGTCCATGTTCACTTCTTCCCACTTCCAAGTAGGAATACTGAACTCCTGCATGGACCCATTAGGCTTCTGATGCTTTATCTTAACCTGCTAACATGTAGAGCACTTAGCCACAAACTCTGCAATATCTCTCTTCATCCCACTCTACTAATAGATTTCCTGCAAGTCACAGTATATCTTTGTGGCCCCTGGATAAATAGAGTAGCGCTCACCATACGCTTCTGTAAGAATTCACTGCCTTATGTCATCTACACCAGGAACACACAGATGACCCTGACAATGTAATAGACCATCTCCCCTTGGAAGAAAACCTCTACTTTCTGATCCTTGACTGACTCTTTCAACTTGACTAGACTGGGATCTCTATCTTACTTTTTTTTACCTCGGAAATTAATGATGATTCTGAACTACTCTGAATCCATATGTCACCCTCCTATGAATCGACTAAGCGAACGCCTAGTCTGGAAAGATGATGGATTTCCTAATCTAACTTCTTCGTACAATCCTCAACATGAGAAACACTACCCATAGACAATCTACTGAGAGCGTCGACCACGACCTTAGACTTACCCGTATGATAATGGATACTCATGTCATAATCTTTCAAGAGCTCTAACCACCTTCTCTGACGAAGATTGAGATCTTTCTGAGAGAAGAGATACTGAAGGCTCTTATGATCTGTGAACACATTTACATAAACTTCATATAGATAATGCCTCCAAATCTTCAAGGAAAAAACTACGGCTGCTAACTCAAGATCATGAGTAGGATAATTTTTCTCATGGGGTTTAATCTTTTTGGAGGCGTAGGCGATGACCTTAACATATTGCATGAGGACACAACCCTAACCTACTCTGGATGCATCACAATACACCACAAAACCATCTGAATCATCTGTAAGAGCTAAGACTGGAGCTGAGGTGAGCCGAATCTTTAACTCTTGAAAACTCTTCTCGCAAGGATCTGACCACTGAAACTTGACTTTTTTCTGAGTCAATCTGGACATAGGGGATGCAATAGAAGAAAATCCCTCAACAAACCACTTTTAATAGCCAACTAAAGCCAAGAAACTCCTAATATTTGATGGAGAGACAAGTCTGGGCCAGTTTTTTACCGCTTCGGTCTTTTAAGGATCTACTCTAATGCCATCACCAAAAATGATATGGATAAGAAATTCTACTGACCTTAACCAAAACTCGCACTTACTAAATTTGGTGAATAGCTGATGATCTCTAAGAGTCTGAAGTACTATTGTGAGATGGTCTGCATGATCATACGCACTGCGGGAATAGACCAGAATGTCATCTATGAAGACTATGATGAATATGTCCAAGTACTACCTGAATACACGGTTCATCAAGTCTATGAAATCTACTAGGGCATTGGTATGACTAAAGGACATAACTAAGAATTTGAAGTGACCGTACCGAGTACGGAAAGCTATTTTCAGAATGTCACATTTTCTGACTCTGAGCTGATGATAGCCTGAACTGAGGTCTATGTTAGAGAAATAACTGGCACCCTGAAGTTGGTCAAATAATTCATCGATTTTGGGAAGAGAATACTTGTTCTTGACCGTGACTTTATTGAGTTGACGGTAATCAATACACATTCTGAGAGAACCGTCTTTCTTGCGCATAAATAAAATTGGTGCACCCCATGGGGAAACACTGGGCCAAATGAACCCCTTATCTAAGAGATTCTTCAACTGATCTTTCAATTCTCTGAGTTTTGCTGGTGCCATTTGGTATGGAGGAATAGAGATAGGCTGAGTATCTGGAAGAAGATTATTACCGAAGTCTATTTCCCTTTTGGGAGGAATTCCTAGAAGATCTTTGGGAAAGACATCTGAATATTCATTCACTACTGGGACTGATTTGTGACTAGGAGTTTCAGACCTAGTGTCCTTAACTCAAACAATAAGATAGACAGATCCTTTAAATATCATTTTCCGTGCCCGAAGGTAGGAAACAAGCTGATCTCCAAACGCTGAAGTACTACCCTTCCACTCTAGGAAAGGTTCATTCAAAAATTGGAACTGGACAATTCTATTTCTGCAGTCGATTGTGGAATAGTAGGAATGAAGCCAATCCATGCCGAGAATGACATAAAAATCAATCATCTATAATTCAACTAAATCTGCTGAGGTGACTTTCTGAAATATCATAATCATTCAGTTCCTGTATACCCGTAGGGCTATGATAGTTTTACCCACTAGGGTAGATACTGAAAAGGACTCTGCTAGAATTTTGGGACTGACTTTGAAATCAACTGCTATAGAGGGAGTAACAAAAGACAAAGAAGCTCCTGGATCTAGCAAAATGTAAACATGCATATGAAAGATATGCAATGTACCAGTAAGAGAATTTTTCTGATCTTGCCAGGACTGGAGAGCTTAAATTTGATTTGGGCGTTGCCCACTAGTAGCACAGGAGGTGGCACCCTGCTGGTTTGGGAAACTAGAATGAATTGGGGAATGGTTCCACTGACCCTAATAACCTGACTGGGGATAATCTCTGACTCTGTGGCCTGGCATGCCACATCTGAAATAGACATCGCTACCAGCTCTACAAGCACCTTTGTGGTTCTTACCATAAGTCTAACAAAAAGGATTAGTTTGGGCATTGCTGACACTACCCTGAGACTTATATCCTGGATCCTTATATCTATTACCATCCCCAAACTTAGGAGTTGGAGCACTGGATGAAGAAGGAGCTGGAACTGATGACTTAGGACAAAATTGAGAATGATTTCCTCCTTCTGATTTGGGCTGAGCAAAGTTGAAACTACCTATCCTTGCTTTCTTATTCTACTTGTCTCACATCTTAATCTTCTACTCTTCTATCTGCTGAGCATGAGTCATAAGCCTGGCTAAAGTCATATCACTATTCAATATCGCAAACCTGTACTCGTTGACCACTCTATCATTCACCCCAGAAACAAACTTACTCATCTTGGCCCTATTGTATGCTACCACATGAGGAGCATATCTGGATAATTGAGTAAACTTAAGAGAATACTCTTTTACTGTCATATTGCCCTACCTGAGGTTGATAAATTCTAACACCGTAGCTTCTCTCAGCTCTAGGGGAAAGAACCTCTCTAAGAATGCGGTGACAAACTCCACCTACCCTATGGGTCCTGCATCAACTGACCTTTCTAACTTCCACTGCTTATACCAAGTGTGAGCAATATCCTGCAATTGATATGCAGCCAGCTCAGCACTCTCAACAGCTGACACACCCGTAACGTCAGTAACCTTCTGAACCTGATCGATGAATTCCTGAGGGTC
This sequence comes from Capsicum pubescens, assembly GCA_030864215.1. Taxonomy (NCBI): domain Eukaryota; kingdom Viridiplantae; phylum Streptophyta; class Magnoliopsida; order Solanales; family Solanaceae; genus Capsicum; species Capsicum pubescens. Next base: position 105,098,170 of record CM061538.1, read on the forward strand.
CTCATATGACTTAGACCTGAGAAAGGATGGAGGATTTATTCGGGTGAAGTCTCGAATCCTGGCTGCAGCTAAATTTGCCACTGGGTTGGCTGGAATGACAGCTGGTCATTCATTCTGAGTAGAAACTGACTGAGCTAGAGTAGTGAATGCAGCTCTGAACTTTGCATGAGAGACATATTCGACCAAAGGTTCTTCGGGCTGAGGGGCTGACTTATTCCCATTTCTTCTTTTATGAGGCATGTTCTGTAGAAAAAAAGGAGAAACTTATTAGACCAGATTGAGAGATTAATTGGAGATTTGGCTCACTGGCATGACATAAATACTGAAAGAAGGGAAACTATTCCAAAATCATCTTATAGCCTCCTGTACATAAATGTGGCACACAACACACCCATGTACAAGACTCTACTAGATGCAACTTTCAGACTTCCTAGGACTCTATTGAAGCTTAGGCTCTGATACCAAGTTTGTAGTGCCCCAAATCTGGTACCCAGAATGCTACATGGTGCTCATGACCCCGAAGGACCATAAGCTAACCCATGAATGATATCTGTACCTGAACACTGCATAATATACTGTATGAATGAGAAAATAAAGGCTGAAAGGCCATAAGGTTCAAAACAATAACATAACTGATAAAAATATAACATCTGGATGGGGTATGAAATACCCAAAACAACTAAAATAACTGTCTGAACATGATAGTCTAATAAGCCTCTAATTGACTGAACTGTCTAAATAAGGAGTTGATGGGACATATCCCCAAATAACTCCAAATTATAAATTAGTTAATGAAATAATAAAGTAATGGTCATGTCCTCGAAGGATGAGGTCTCACTACTAACTCTGACTGCTGAGACTGGAGTGCTACTGATGCTCTGGAGCTCGTACTTCTGAACCTATGGTATAAAACACCATAGCGCAAATGCGTCAGTACATTTGAATGTATTGGTATGCATGTGAGGTAGGCTGAATGCAAAGGGTTCACATGCATGAACTATACTAACTGACTGGGTAACATGAACGTGAGAATGCATGCATGAATATATAATAACTATAACTGAGTTTGTGACAACATGATTACTGAACCTGAGTACTGATAACATGAGATACTAATAACTGTATAACTGCAATAATTGATATTAAACGACTGTATTTGACAGTCTAGATTCTGATGGAACTAGCTGAGTTCTGTATGGTTCTGAGTTGACTGTAACTGACAGTCCTAAATTTTGTAGAACTATCTGAGTTCTATTACTGAGACTAAATAACTATATCTGACAGTCCTGATTCTATAACTAAAATTATGGGAAGTATTTATCTAACCAACATGCCCCTAATACACCATTATGGCTGAGTTGGGGTCCAATCTGTAACCCCAATTAGAAAGGTGTTAATACTGCACCACCGGTAAGGACAAGCTGTGAGTGACCCTCATCTGACAGTGTCCCTAGAAGAGAATGGTGGGGCCTTCATATGACAGTGCTTATCCACCTCATCAACTCTTATTTGATAGTGTTGATGTCTTAACCTATGCTGGCTACATAGTTCTGGAATGCAAGGATGACTTCTTAGAATTAGACCCTCATCTGACAGTGTGTATTCCCATCCTTGGGTTCTCTTGGAGCTAATACCTTCTCCCATCTGAATGGACACTAAACATGGATTACTGAACTAAACTGGACTAAATTAACTAAGTTTCGTTGACCGACGGAATAGTAATGAGATCACTGTATTACTGAGCTTTCCTGAGTCACATGACTGACTGAATTCTATAGATCATGGATTGATGAGGATATTGTGAAATCATGACACTAACTCTTGGCACACTTCTATATTTTTTGGGTACAAGTACCACCAGGACTTGATGGAAAAAAACTGACAAAAGCATGACTTTCTTGAATACATGACCAAAATCACAATCCTTAATTCATTTATTAAGGCATTTCATCAAAGATTTGACATGCATAAACTTGTACATAAATGGGAATTTCATATTATCATACTAGTATGACACTTTTATTTCACATAAGCATTTAGTCAAACACATGGGAAGCATGCTTTTGTTATACAATCATCAACACATCTAATAATCATGGATACATCAATCAACTTGTAATTTGAAAGGGGGTTTATCATGATTTTTATGCAAATCTTCATATACTAGGGTCAACCATTGAAATATGTAATTTAAAACATGAATCAAAACCCCACAACATCATGAACACGAATTTTAATTCAATTTATATCATGACATTCATCAATACACAAATCTTGGATTTTGAAAAGAGATTCTTGAGCTTCATGGCTAAAAAGGACCCATGAATCAACACATGATTGTGAGTTTCCTGAAGTTCTTGGACTTGAAGAACTTGAATTTCTTGGTTTCTTGTAGAAGGATTTAGATCTTGTTCTTGGGGATTATCTTTGAGAGAAAATCCTAATTTGGTGTTGTGAATGAATAATGAACTTATGAGCCTTGGTATGATATAAGTAGGGGTTAAAACGGGTGGAAAAAGACCTAAATACCCTTTAAAAATGACTTAAAATTTGCTGAACGGGACTTCCGATGGCTCATGTGATGGTCCGTCGTTTCGACCGTCATACGTGGACCAAAAAAAGACTCACTGCCTTATAGTGACGGATTTGGCAACAGTCCATCGCAAGTTCGATGGTTCGTCAACCTGTCTGTCGCACCTTATCCAAATGGTTGACTCACTGCCTTAGCTTCAATGATCTAGGTGACGGTCCGTCGCTAGATCGATGATCCATCAACCTGGCCGTCGCACCTGTGCGATTCTGACAACTCTAAGTAAAACGTCCATAATATTTTACTTTGATCCTGGATTTTGACAAATTTGGTATCGTTGGAAAGCTAATTCAATTTCTCATATGATAAAAAGTAAAAATCTTAAATATTTCACGTGTACAAAAATGGATTCATATATCAAAGTAAGTTTATAACATTCTTGGGATGGTTTCAAGCTTGGTAGAAGTACGAGGTATTACAAGGATTCTGAGATAGTAGCACGCACCAAGGATCGTTGCTTTGTGGTGACTCATAAGATGTCCAAAAATCTTAAGGACCCTGGAAAGTTCACTCTCCCTATTCAAATTATCAATAACGAGGTGGTTCATGCAATGAGTGATATAGGGGCAAGTATCAACTTGATGCCCCTCTATTTGTTCAATACTTTAGGCTTGAGAAAGCCAAGACTGAGCTTGGTTCTACTACAGATAGCAAATGGGACCATAGCCCATCCTGAAGGAGTCATAGAGGATGTTTTCATTAAGGTTGGTAGGTTTATTATTCCTGCTCACTTTATTATTTTAGATTTTCAGGCAGATAAAATAGTAGCAGTCATCTTGGGACGTTCATTCTTTATGATGGGATGTGATTTGATTGATGTGAGAGAGGGCACACTTAAAATGGGGTTGGCGGATGAAGAGGTAGTTTTTAGAGTGTACAAACTACTTAATACACTATCCCATTATAATGACTTATGCATGATTACTATGATTGAAGAGGATAAGTGTGGGGTGGTGGATCCTATTCCACAAAAGACCTCTTTAGAATTCTTCATTGAGCAGCCTAAGCCACAACCACCTAAGCCCAACATGATGCAGACTGATGATCCTGAAAAGTCTATTGTTGAAAAATCTGTTCACCTTAAGAGTTCACACTCGAAAGGTAAGAAATGAATGAGAAGATGGACTCCAAGTGTGAGGAAAAGGATGAACAAATATGGTTAAGTTAATGTGGGTCATGCCGCGACACGAAATCAAGCGCTGCTTGGGAGGCAACCCAGGTTAAGGTAGTTTTTATTTTTGTTGAGTCACATGTTGATGGGAAGTCTAAGTACAGTAAAACGTGAGCTAAAGGCATGGAAAAGATTAAGTGTGGTGCCTTGGAACCTCTTGATATTTGAAGATACTACTAGCTAGGCCTAGTGGCCTCAAGGAGTATTTCTATCTCTACTTTTAAGTATACTTTGGGGACAAAGTAGATTTTTAAGTGTTGGGTGGGAAAATTCCCCTTTTTAGGGTAAATTTATTTTTTGTTTGTGTGTTAGGAATAAATAAGGTATTCTTGTTGGTGCTATATTTGATTGCATGATGCAAGTGTTTTATTTGTAAAAGCATGTTGATTGTGTGAATTACTACTTTTTAGACTCCTAGGCTCATGTTTATGACTCTTGTACTTGTTGGCTTAAGTTTAATTCATGTGATTGTTTGGGTGAGAGTCTATGATGATCCCACATGAGTTGAGCATGTTCCTCGAGTGATGTGAGGATGTTGTATATTTCATGTTGTGTGTGATGTCTAGAACTTGACTGGTGTATTTGCAAAGCAAAATAAATAGTGTGGGTTTAGGAGATGATATAGGAATTTATTTTATAGCTTTGTTTCATACCTTCTTTTGACCTACCATTGTGCATAATCTTAGTTAGCCTCATTGATCCTTTAGCTTTTTATTTGGCAGCCTCATATGTAGCCTAATCCTTTTTTTGATTGACCTTAATTTGATTCAAAGATCCTAAGCGCTTTTGTTGAAATCTAATTAAGTTAAGGAGTTGGAAATTCAAGAAGTAAAAGGTGAAATTGAAGACCCTATGTGTTATCTATTGGTGTTAAAAAGTGATATGTGTTATGGTTGGGAGTTAGAGAAATTTGTGCTTGAAAACTTTCTATTTTTAGCCCAGTCATGTTACTATGAACCTGTTTTGCCCCTGTTCCTCCTTGGACATTGTTCTTCTCAATTAAGACAAATTACTTAAGTTGAGGGTGGCTATCATAGGTGTGCGTAGCATAAAATGGGTGTGAAAAAAGGAAAAATTAAATGGTATGTACATAGAATACTCCCATCATAGTGTTGAGAATGAGTTTAATGAGATGGAGTGAAAAATAAAAGAATGGGGTAGACAAAAGTGGTGTAAAGTGGTTGTTAGAGGTGAGTTAATTGTAAAAATGTGATGTATTAAATCACTTAGGGAAGATAGTCACTATTAAGCCAAAATAGTTCCTACCTATCCCTTAGACTGCATTACAACCCTTAAAGACCTATTTGATCTTTAACTTCATCATTCTGATGTTAGTGGATTACTACACTAAGGGAAAGCCTATGGTTCATTATGTGTAACTTGTGAATTCTTTTTGAGAGTGAGCACAATTTGATTCTTGTACCCATTCTGTGATAAATTGCATTTATGTGAGTGATTATGTGTAACTCTTTTTTTTTTATGGAACATGTTCGATGAATGTTAGGTGATTTACATGTTGTCTTAGATTGAGCAATATGCATGAGTTTTCCAACTTGGTGAGTCAATTCTTTGGTCTAGGATATTTTTAAGTAGTGTTCTTGAACTGTCAATTTTGTACATAACATGCTTAGTGTAGAAACTTGCATTATGTGTAGTCATTGTAGTACTAGATTGAGTGTCTTGCTTATAGTGGAAGTGTATATTCACCTCAACATATGATGCTTAGAGTAATAAATTATTCAAGGACGAACAAGGCTTTAAGTGTGGGATGGTGATGTTGGGTGTACTTATGCACTCTAGTGTTGTTACCCTAGCCTATTTAGCTTTGTTTTGAGGATAATTCGTGTGGTTTAGTTGTTAATAATGATATAAATAAGAATTTAAGTGTTCAAGGATGTGATTACAATGTTTAAAAGTGTTTTCAAACAAGTTTGGGTTTAAATCAATCATTTAGAGTCTAGACGAAAAAATTAGTTTTACTAGCTTGAGCTAGGTATTGATCTAGACTATCGTGATGGATTCTAATGTGTAAAATGAGTTCCCAATGTCATTATTGTTGATTTATGAGAGGAACAACTTTTTTAGAGTATGCAAAGTTTAATTAAAATGAGCCAAGAGTCAACAATAAGTTTAAGCATAAGTGGTCGAGACTTGTGCTTTGTTTGAGTTTCTAGATTATAGTTCTTGATGTGGTGTTCTGTTGAACTCTAATGCTTCATGTTTGATGTTTTAGGATTCTTTAAGAGTCAAGGTTGATTATATTTTTATGTTGAATTAGCTATAATTGAAGTCAAAATAATACCACAAGGCAAGGATGGATGCTGAACACTTAGACAAAATTTTGGAAGCAATTTCTAGTGTCTTCAGATGATATGCCCATGTCGCCCCAGCCATAGCAGGCTATGGAGCCTGTGATACCCTATCTACACCGGTGCAATAGAACCGGAGAGACCACTTCCCCAACGGTGGATCCAAGACGCCACAGGCAGTCCGGTTCTCCCATGGGCACGACACCCCCTCCGTTTACATATCTGTGAAATTCCCTCTAGTATAAATAGATCGTATGCACACTTTGTTGATGATATTTGGACGTCTTGGAGCATTGTGAGGGGTTTCTAAATGTTTTATTTAGTGTTTTTATTCTTAAACCTTAGATTTTTAATAGATTTAATTATGTATTCAATTAGTTGGATCATGATTATGTTGATTAGTGGCTAAACGCCCCCTTTCCAAGGTTAAAGCCAAGATCATGAATACTATCATATTGAATTAATTTTTTTTGATTTTCTTATAATATTTTGGTGTTTGTTTATCCTTGTTTGAACTATTTTAAGGAGTAGCTAATCTTATAATACATATATTGTCAACCTTATGATCTCGGGAGGGGGAATAGGGAGATAAAATGTGGGGATAAACAAAACAAGGTTCTTATTCCTTTATGAAATAGGGAATTTGAATTAGCATCTAGGACATGGATGTACCTAGAAGCCTTGCTTGGTTCACACGTAGCAGGATAGCTTTAAGCACTTAATTGGATTGTTATATCCCCGCTCAATGATGCAGTTGTAGTGTCCAAGTTAGGTAGATAATTAGAGGTCAAGAGATCATGATCATGCGATAAACCCTATGAATCAACAACCACTAGGCTTTACTCTATTGATTGTCTTAAGTCTTTAATTTACGCACTATTTACTTTAATTTTAGTTTATGACTTTCAAACTCTCTTTTGGTTACACGTCTTTGAATAGTCATCTAGTGACTATTTAATGTGCCAAATTTTGTGGCAAAGTGTATGATGTGTCAACAAGTGAAGATGGATCACTTGAAGCCCGGTGGGTTATCTCAAGAAATTGAGTTTCCTATGTGAAAGTGGGAAGTGATTAATATGGATTTCGTTATCGGTCTTCCACGGTCTCAGAACCAGTTTTATTATATTTGGGTTATCATGGATAGGATGACTAAGTCTGCTTACTTCTTGCTGATGAGAACTAATATTCTGCCGAAGATTATGCAAAGTTATTTATTCAGGTGATCGTGAAGCTGCATGGTGCTCCAGTTTTCATAATTTCTGATCATGGTACTCAATTTTCATTACACTTTTGGAGTTCGTTCCAGTAAGGTTTAGGGACTAAGGTGAACCTTAGCATCGCTTTTCACCTTCAGACGGATTGAGAAGTGGAAATGACTATTACAACTTTAGAGGATATGTTAAGGTCTTGCGTGATTAACTTTAGTGGTAGATGGTTTGATTATTTGCCTCTCATAGAGTTTGGATATAACAACTGCTATCACTCTAGCATTGGTATGGCTCCTTAAAGGTGTTGTATGGTAGTAGATGTATATCTCTTATTGGGTGGTTTGAAGTTGGTGAGACAAGGTTATTTGGTCCTAATTTAGTTTATAGAACTATGGAAAAGGTGAACTTGATTCGAGAAAGACTTAAGACTACCCAAAGTCGCCAAAAGTCCTATTCGGACATGAGGCGAAGAGAGTTGGAATTCAATATGGGTGATTGGGTGTTCTTGAAGGTGTCTCCTATAAAGAGAGTGATGGGATTTGAAAAGAAGGGGAAGCTCAACACCTATTATATTATCCCCAATTTGATTTTGAAGATAGTTGGGGTTGTTGCCTATGAGCTAGAATTTCCTGCAAGTTTGGGTTTTATTCACCGAGTGTTTCATCTTTCTATGTTGAAGAAATATGTGGGTGATCCTTCCTCGGTGGTGCCTATTCAGAGTGTTGGTATTTTGGATTCCCTGTTATTTGAAGAGTTCCCGATAGAGATCTTCAATAGACAGTTCGCAGATTGAGGACTAAAGATATAGCTTCAGTAAAGGTCCTTTAGAGGAACCAAAAAGTTGAAGAAGCCACAAGGAAAACTAAAGAAGATATGAAGGATAAGTACCTATTCTTGTTCCATGTGTTGGATGAAGGTGCTAAAGGTATAAATTTTGTTTCCCCTTGATACTATCTGGGTTTATCATTTGATTCTTGTGTAATATTACAATTCTCGTATGAAAAGTGTCCTAGCTCCTTATTGGGAGATGAATGATCCTAAAGGGGGATAATGTAACACCCTCAAAATTTGTGAATTTTATTCTTGGCCCTCCCATGATAGAAACATTGATTTTGGACTTAAATGGTCTTTAGGCATGTGAATGGGGTAACTCAAGAGAGTTTCAGAATTTTCAAATGAGGTTCGGGGTGATTTTGGACCATAGATGCAGTAAGCCTCCACGATATCATTATGTCACTGAGGCTTCACTCCACGATAAGCAGTGTAGAATGGGGATAACCTCCACAATAGGTAGTATGTAATAGAGGTTATCCTTCGCGATAGGCAGGGTGTCACATTGCTATGTGAAATTCATGCAATTTTTGTTTTGTTTACTTGGGATGAGGGGTATTGGGGTATTTTGACCTATGTACAACCCTTAAGCATAATACTACATATTCCTTTCAGTTTAAAGAGATTGCAAATCCCAATTTCCACTCTCAAACTCAAAACCCCAAGAGAGCCTAAGGATTTTATCGTACGTTCATCTTTCGGGTTCCAAGTTCCAAATTGCTTTCCAATTCTCATGTGTCTAAGGCATGTACCTCTTTCCCAATAATTGTATTTTCTTAATGGCATGAAAAATTGTTTATTATTCATGGTTTTGATTTTGGGTTTGAACTATGGGTTGAGGGTTTTGGATATAAATTTCTTGAATGGTTTCTCATGATTACTACTGAACTATTATGCATTGAATTGTTGATTTGTACACTCATTAGGGTGCATGGGAATAGTGGATGGAATAAGGGTACAATGGACTCCCTAAATTTGTAAACTATGGCAATAGGGGTACAATGGAATCCCCAAATATCTAGTTTTGTTATGGAAATTGATAATAACCTCAACCCTCTTACATAATCAATTTTGGAATGCAAATTATCTTTTGATTTGGATTATTCTTTTTGAAACTAATGCATTGTATAAATGGTTAAGTAGATAAGAACGATAATGAAAACCTTGCGGGGTATGAAGGAATATACTGAGTGATTTTAATAAAGAAAACCTTGTGGGGGTACGAAGGAATCCCTCAAGTAATTTTAATAATAGTCTTCGGGGTACGAAAGATTCCCTCAAGGGTCCGCATAATGACACTGCTTGCAAGTTATAGTCAGTATGAAAATACCACTTAACAAAGCCTTAATAATTGACTCCTGGAATTTATGGATGGGTTATGTGTTAAATTTTTTAATTTGGCTTAAAGGGGTTGTGCTAGCTAGCCATGAAGGTGTGAGTCCTGAATGATTGATACTGAAAACTCATGTTTGCCGACATGAGGGTTGGTTTGGAGACCATGTTCTTTTGACGTACGTAGGAATCCCCCAAGAATATATATAATTGTATAATAGTTGGCAAAGGGTATATTAGAATCCCCAACCTTCTATGATATGGCCAGTTCGTGTGGCTAACACGCACTGTGGCCTAACTAGGGGGTTACAGCTAGAACCATTTAGCCCGTGGGTAGTTTTAGAACGGTCAAGCTACACAAAACAGGCTAAGGTTTTAAAGTTCATGATAAGACCTATTCCCCCCAGCGTCTCTTATATATATATATATGGATGTGCATTGATGTGTATATGTGCATTGGTTTGACTTGGTTTTGGATTGATGGCATTGTTTTATCCTGTATCCTTGAGTTACATGCTAGCACTCCAATCGCTAACCGTCTTAGGATGCTATATCCCCATGCGATGTAAGGATTGGCCATACTTCTACTTCTCCTACATAGTGACTAGGTGATCGGGGATAACTCGTGAGTCAGGCTGAAGTGGTGATCTTTAATCCTTTGGAAGACCCCATCTCATGCATTGGGGTTCCTTGTGTTTTGGCTCTTTCTTTTGGATTTGTGTTTGGCTATGGTCCGAGGTATTCCTGACTAGACTATATTTGGTTTTGAGTGGCTTTAGTGGACATTACTATGGACATCGGTATTATGGTTGGTAAAAAATTTTGGTTATTTGTTGGTGGTCGTTGGATATTGATCTATCATGGATTGTTTGAGCTAACCTATCTTATTCTGTTGTATGTTCCGAATCCATCTGTTGCTAGATATATTTGGGTCTGTTGGATTAGGCTAAGGGGGGTGGTCTCCAGTTCACAGTAGATGCGACATAACCGTCATGGCTAGACCCTGGTTCGGATCATGATGTATAACTCAAGGGATAGGGACAAAATAATACTTTTACTAAAATCCAGTAACGAATCACATGCACAACATTTATACATATATATAGAATGTCGGGATAGGGACAAGGGTCATATAACATGATAGTTTAAAATATTGGCCTGAACTATGTAGCTCGTATCAACCTAAAGGAAACCATGGGCTATATGGTCCGACTCCCCCTACCGGAAAGACTCCAGTCCATGTTAGCTGCATGTACTGAGGAAAGGCTAAAGACACCAAGGTGATAGCCATCCAAAATATAATGTGTTCATCAGACACATGGTCATATAGACCCCCCCACATCAGTAAATATGGTTTCCAGTGTTTCCCCACCTCCTCGGGACTACACCTTCTTGGTGAGCTATATAATTTTCTTTAAGCCCAAATTAAAACAATTTACACATAACCCAACCATTAACCAGGGAGTCAATTATTCAGCATTTACCAACTTTGTATTGTCATACCAATATACTTACAAGCTATCTTGTTGATGCTAAACCAATCCATGTAACCATTACACTCCCAAGTTTTATTTAAAATCTAAAATCGTGGCCACCAAGGGCATTCCAAAACCATATTTATCCATTCATCCTTCAATGCAATCCAAATTTTTCAAAAGACAAGTTAGAATATGAAAATATTCATACTCAAGATTAAGTTTACCACGTGGGTTGAGGTTAATACCATTAAAAAGCCAAAAATTCATCAATTTTAGTGAAACTCATGTCACCCATTTCAACCGTTATAACAATTCACCAATTCAGTCCTTATGTCATAAATTAAAGCATGAATAATCCACTTAAAATATGGGAAAAGTAATTCAAGTAATAACAACCAAAAACCCTCTACAAAATTTCAAACCCATCAATTCAAATCATATGAATACTCAAAAAACTGATGCCACAATGTAAAATTTTAATTAAGGAAAGAGAAACATTCCTGAAATATAGAAAAATTTGAAGAGAAACTATAATGACTCTGAGACAATATGATGACCACACAATATTTTATCAATGAACCGAAGATCTCAATTTATCAATCTATACAATAGTTCATTTTCTTCATGTTAAAATCCTTAATTACCTTGTGCTCAATAATTTGATCTTTTGGGTTAAATTAATAATATCCATTTGTGGGAAGAAGACATCATAAAATATAAGCCAATTTATCGAGGAAATCCTTGTAAATTGACTTATTTTGGGGTTAGTGAGGAAAAGTGTGGTGTTTGATCCGGACAACTAAAGGAAAAAGGGTCATCTATATGTCTAGACAGCCTTATTTGTTATATGTGAAGGCAAATCTAGGAAAGAACCTCAGATCCAAGCCATTAGGTTTAAGGTATCCTTAATGAAAGCTAAATCCACAGTCTTAGCCTATCATTGGTAGGAATAGAAGGCACAATTGATTCCCAGCACAATAGGGTAATCGAGTTAGGGCATGGCAAGGCAGTGTGATAAAGTTGCGCCCGCTTCTGAATCTCTTCCACAATGATCTAAGGAATGTTCCACTATAACTTTTCCATAAAGGTTATCACCATCCCTGCCTTATCATCACTCCATGTGTTGTTTTTCCAACCGCTAATATATAGTGCCGCATAATAGATCACCAAACCTTGGTGGTGAAACTCAAAGTGTGTTTGTAGATTACAATACCATTAATATACTCTTTTCTTTGGATTAGAGCTGCGGTATGCCAACTATTTTAATGGATAACCTTTCTTAAGTACGCAACATCTTAAACTTTTTAAACTCCAACATATGGTAATCATATTCGTGAGTTTCTACAACTAGCTCAAAGTTATCACCAAACAAGGCTATAGAAAAAACCTTCTCTGATATGTTAATTAGTGTACCTCAGACTAACACTATGTCCAACCTAGGATGCTTTCTTATGTCTTTCACCTTCCCAGACGAAGTCATACTCTCAATTATCGTCGAATACTTGGCATAGAATTCATGTACCAACTTTTCTCCATAGTTTCCCAGGGTCTTGGTTATCCACCCAAGCTGATATTTCTCAAAGACTCCATTTAATTCAGGAAAATTGATAGTGCCTCAGGGAGCATGCAAGGTTCTTCTTGGATGCTCCAATTTTAGTTCCCCTTGTTACTCAAGAATACCCCATTATTGTAGTAGGCTCTGAATTTTAGAATAACTCATCTTCTTAAGTTTGTCCCTCTTTGGGGATGATTTTTAGAAGAAGCTTCTTCAATTTTTTTTTATTGGAACTACCAGAACCATCCAAAATTCTTATTTCACTAACAAACCTTCTTCAATATCTTTTACAGCTACTGGTCCACCCTTATCTTGGTTGGTAGTTTGGACTCGCTCCTTAGACTGGAGAGGCTCAATAGGATTGGTTGTGGGAACCAATGTTGTAAATGGTGCAGCCTTAGCCTTAGTAGACTTCAACTAGTGATTTAAGGATTGAGTTTCCCATCATCACTACTCGATGAATAGTCAACCTCTAAACTACTAGACTCTTGTGACTCAGTTTTCGAGGCTGATGTCTGGTCTTTGAGTGTCCATTTCTTTGCTATTTCCTTGAGGGAAGCCTCTTCTTCCTTTCTTATGTTCACTTTAGGGGCCATAGACCTATTGGATAAATGATTAGTTTTAGTTTAAAAAGAAATACAGGTGTAGTAATTCCTCTAGACGACCCTTGGTACAATCAAGTTAAGGTACCACGATCGTCCTTTCGATCGTAGTAAGCTTTTACTAAAAAGTCCCGAGGGCTGTCACATCTGATGGCTACAACCCACTATGAATGTACATAGGAACAACGATCTTAGGTTGTATCATGGAGTATGCAATGATACTAACAGTTTAAAACTCTAAGTTATTGACCCAATTTGACTCTATTGGAACAATTAAGGGTACTCAGACTTTCCCCTCTTTCACCCATTCACACAACAATTTCACAACACATAATTATTTAAATTTAGTTGCATAGCTCCCTCTAAACTCAATTTGGTGTTCTTCTGTGCACTCTATAAGGTTTGTTTTACTCAACCTCCCATTTAATTTTACTCATGATTCATAATTATAAAGTATGAGAGGGACACTTATTATTTGGAAGTACAATTTCTTCAACTGAGAAGGAGTTTAAAAAATGAGGGATTATACACTGGAGAGTAGTCAAATTAGAAGGATTCTAGGTTAGAATTGAGTATTTTTGCTCCTACATTTCTTTTTCCTCGTGATTATGATTTGAATATTGAGTTTGGTGAATGGATTATATCAGTCATGGGTATAAGGAATTATAAACTAGGAATCAAGTCTGGTTGGGTTGGGTAAACTTCTAAAAGTTAATGATAACCCTAAAAACTGTCTCATACTAATAATCAAGGGATCATATCACAATTGTGGTATCTCTTTATACCAAAAAAGGTCGTAAAAACTTACTTAGGAACCTATGAAGCTTATCGACAACATTGTATGTAACAATGATTGTGCCTTAAAATCATAGGTTCCAGCACCTAAATATTGTTTTTTTAAGAGTGTGAACAAACATTGGATACCTCGATCATGATTTCATGGTATGATTGTGGTTTATCAATAGTAGGATCACCTCTTGGAAATTAATTTTTAGGACTACATCTAGACAACGAAACCCATGATCATACATTGATTTTATGGGTTCTATTTTTATTCCATCTCCTTGATTTTCTTTCTACAGTGTCGCTACACATGTATTACACACTAATTTGTGATTTCTCCATCACTAATGTTCATTAAGAAGGCTGCGTGGATTGGCAAGGGTCTTCTTTGGCTAATGACACCTCATTCCTGATAATATAAAATAAGCACAAAATTCTTGGAGTGCCTTCCAAATAACACTTGATTTAACATCGCGGCACGATGTGGTTAGATTGGTTACTGAGACTTCACAAAACTAACCCATGGGTTGTTTCTCATGAAACTTTTGATTGAACATTACTACACGACCCAAGTGTTCTTGGTTAGTAATACTTTAACAAGAACTATATAGTATAGTATCTTGACCTCATCTATATTACCGAGGTATGTTTCACTCTTTGGAATTCACCTTAACTTTTGGACCTTATCATTATCAAGATCAATGTCACCATATGGATAAATCATCACTATTTTATAAGGTTCTCTCTATCTTCACCTCAACTTTCCAGAAAAAAGCCTCAGATTGAATCAAATAGCAATACCATGTTGCTAGTTGAGAATTCTCTTTTCTCTATCCTATAATCATGATAAAATTTCATCCTCTCTTTTTATAAGGTTTAAATTTCATAGGCGCAAATACAAAAAATGTCTATCTTATCTAATTGTTTTAGCCTCAACTTTGCAGCATCACTCTTTTGAAAATTTAACCTTTTTTGTGCCCATCATGCTTTATGCGCAAGTTCAACTAGTAAGTGGCATGATTTTCCAAAAACAATATAATATGGAGAAGCACTACGAGGAGTATTAAATGTTTTCTGGTAGGCCTACAAGGCATCATATTACTTTATAGTCCAATCTATTCTATTGGCATTCACAGTTTATGCCGGGATAGACTTGATCTTCCGATTGGAGACCACAACTTGTTACTTAATTGAGGATGGAAAGGGTCAGTCTCTTTTTTTAAATACCACATTTCTCAAGAAAAGGCTTCAAATAGATCATTGACAAAGTTCAAGACTTCATCACTAATGATTATCCTTGGATTACAAATTTGGAGATTATATTCTTTTTGAAAAATGATATGACACTCTCCCCTTTGTTTCTTGGAAGCGCAACTTCCTCTACCCACTTCAAAACATAGTAAACAACAACCAAAATATACTTCATACCATAAGATCTCATAAATGGGCTCGTGAAATCAATGCCTCATAGATTAAATAACTCATGCTCTAGTATCGTGGTTATTAGAACCTCTTTTCTTTGCAAGATATTTCTTTCCTTTATCACTAGTCACATGCCCTTGCATAATTATATGCATCTTTGTGAATAGTAGGCCATTAGTACCCATATTTTAAGATATTATGTACCATTTGCACATTACTATGATGGCCCCCAATTGGTGATGAGTGACATGCCTCTAAATTACTCATCATCTCTATCTCAGGAACATATTTATGACCTATTCCATCTACACAAATTATAATAAGTATGGCTCATCCCAAAAGAGCTTCCTTACATCATGAATAAACTTCTTCCACTGATGAAATGATAGGTCCTTGGAACCACATTACTTACAAAATAATTGGAAAAATTGCAAACCATTGAATTAAGTCTTATGATGCAGCTAATAACTACTTGTTTAGAAAACTTTCATAATCTCAAGCTCTTCTTTTAGTTTTACCTTACTTCTTTCTTAAACCGTGATAAGTCATCAACCACTTGATTTTAGTTTCCTTTCAGTCCTTGAACACAAAGTTAAATTCTTGAAACAGAAGTACCTAACAAATCAACCTAGGCTTTACATCTTTTTTTTCAATAAGGTACATAAGATTTGAATTTCAAGTATCCGTAATTACTTTTATGCCAATTGAATATGATTAAAGTTACTCAAATGCAAAAACCACAACAAGAAACTCCTCTTTAGTCATAGTGTAATTTTTTTAAGCGGGGTTAAGTGCTTTTCTTGCATAATAGAGGGGATGTAAAATCTTCTCTAGCCGTTGTCCTAGGACTACTCCTAGTGTTATGCCACATGCATCACACAAAGCCTCGAATGGCATGGACCAATTAGGTGACACAATAATAGGGGTTGAAATTAACTTTTTTAGACACTCAGATGTCTTCAAAGATGCATCATCGAAACACAAACTACACCTCCTTGTCTAGCAACTTGCACAAGGGATGTGCTCTTTTAGAAAAATCCTTAATGAATCGATGAAAAAATCTAAGATGCCCTAAAAAGTTCTGGATAGCTTCTATGAAAATTGGTAGAGGAAATTTTTACAGTCATCTTAATATTTGCCTTTTCAACCTTAATCTCCTTCTTTGAAATATTGTGAACAAGCATTATTCCTTTTTTGACAATAATGTGACACTTCTCCCAATTTAGAACTAAGTTGCTATCCTTATGTCTCCTCATGACAATAGCAAGATGATATAATCAATTTTCAATTGAGTCACCAAAAATCTAGAAGTCATCCATAAACACCATAAAAGAGTCCTCCACCATGTCAGAGAAAATAAACATCATGCAATGCTGAAAAGTTGTTATCGCAATACATAGACTAAAAGGTATTCTCTTGAATAGTAAAGTCCCATATGGATCAGTGAAAGTGGTTTTATAATAGTACTTGAGATCAATCAAAATCTAATTGTAACTTGAGTATCCATCAAGAAGATAATACCATCCTCTACGGGCACGACGGTCTAACATTTGATCCATGATGGGCATCGAAGAGTGATCCTTCTCAGTCCATGTGATTAGTTATCTATAGTTCATAAATATTATCCAACCCATGAATAGACTCATTGGAATAAGTTCATTCTTCTCATATAGAACCACAATTATTCCACCTTTCTTTGGAACATATTAAATCAAGCTTACCTATTTGTTATCGGCAATAGGGTAAACCACCCCCTCATCCAACCACTTGATAATTGACTTTTCACTACTTCTTTCATAATTGGATTAAGTATTCATCAATGCTCAACACTTGAAACACAATCCATATTAAGTTGGATTTGTGTGTGAAAATTCTAGGTAGAATCCCAATAATATCATCAATGGACCATCCAATAGACTTTTTGAACTTATACAAGAAAGAGACTAAAGACTCTACTTGTTGATCTACCAATAAACTATAATAATAATCAACAAAGTATTGTTGGATTTTAAAAATAAATAATAAAAATAAGGTGGAAGATCCTTGAGCTCTAATATTGGAGGCTCTTTAATAGAAGGCTTAGCCGGTGGTGTCACTCTATTTTTCCAATAAAGATCTAGCGACTTTGGTGCAAAATTATATGAACCCCTCAAAAAGTGGGCTCACTTTATCAACATAGCCATCAATGTCATCGCCTTCAAAATTAATAATGATTATTGTAAAGTATTTCAACTCTATGCATCACCTTGATTGGAGCTACCAATGCCTCTTCATCGATTATATCAATAAAAAAAATCACACACATATCCTTTGGTTTCATTATGGATTGGCATACATTGAAAGTCACATGCTCATCATTCAATCAACACTTAATCTGCCCAATTTATATATCAACAAATGTATGTCTAGTTTTAAGAATGGTCTCTCGAAGATAATGAAAACATCAAAGTCAACCTCATAATCAAGGATGACAAAATCAACAAAAATATAAAGGACGCAACCCTTATCAAAACATCACATAAAATCTCTATGGGCTTCTTCATAGAATGATCTACTATAAAAAGTGTCATTGATATCGGTTTGGTACCCCCAACCATAAGTATTCATGTGCTACTAGAGGTATCAAATTTATGATATTTTCCAAAGTCAAATAAATCCTTAAAAAAATATGAAGACCCTATGGTACAAGGAATCATGAACGCTCCAGGATCTTCCTTCTTCTCAACTAGAAACTAGGAAGTGATTTCACTATAATAGTGCATATTATCAATGGTCTTAAACTCACAATTTTCTTCTTTGTTACCAACTCATTCATAAACTTTGAGTAGATTAAAATTTTATTAAGAGCCTCAACTAGAGAGATATTCACCATCTGTTCTATCAATATGGAGATGAACATGTGAAACTTTCAGTCTTTTGCGATCTTCTTCAATATTTGTAGAAAAGGAGGAAGAGATCCTGGAGTAGTAGTCAATACTTGTGCGACCTTATTTTCCCTCACCTTTTTTCCATAGCCTCTTTTCCAACAACTAGAAGCTGTTTAAGTATATTCTCATCAATAATTAAATTTTTTAATTTGAAAACGTTTTCATCATTAAAAATCATAGGTCTACTCATTCTCAATAACAATGGGCATAGGTGGACGGTGGTCATCTTCCCACTCCTAGTAGTAATTTCCAAGAAGTGACCATTATTTTTAGGATTTTGGATAGTATTTCTCTTAAGTGTACCTTATTAATGTTGATTTAATACGTTAGACATGTGACCATATTACTGCCAAGCTACTTAATGAAAGTAGCATGTGATTCAACCTTTTGACTCATCCTTGAAATATCTTTCCTAAGCTCCTTAAGGTAGTTTTCATGTTTTCTAACCCGTTCACCACTTTTGAAATTATTTCTTACATCTTTGAATTGCTTGAATTAGCATCTCAAATCCCTAATGGAACATAAAGTCTACTTTATCCTTATAGTCATCCTTTCTCCTCCAATCACCATATTTTCCGAAAATTTTATCTCCATATCCAGACTTGTTAAAGTTGTTATTCTTGTAGTAGTTTCATCCATTATTTCTTTGCCTAGAGTTTCAATTATATTGATTATATCATTCGCCCTTGGCTAAAAAACCTACCACCTGATTGTCAAGATACTTAGTTTCCTCTTTTGAATTAGAGTCATCATGCCTAGGTGCCTTACCTTATAAACCAATTGCAATCACCTTTTTTTTCCCTGCTTCTACAAACTACTTAGTAAATAATCTAAGATCAATCCTCAACTAAGATACCTCTTAAGCAACTGAGTCATCTAGCACTCTTAGCACTACAAATGCCTCTATCATATAATTATTTGTGGGCATGAATACATTATGAGTATGCCAATCCTTGTTGGTTTTACTAATTTTAAATAGAATCTTAAAAGCTTTATCCCAATGTAACCTCATGAATGTTCCTCTCGTGAAAGTGTCTATTAAAGCCTTATAATTCATATTTAAACCTCAATAGAAGATCTCAAACCAAGTATGATCTAGTAATCTATGATTTAGGACATTTTGAAGCTTTTTCTTAAACTATAATTAGGACTTATTGATACCAAACGGTATCTACAAGAGCACAAAACAGTCCACCAACTCACAAAAATAGTCCACACGTACAAGACATCAAACGAAAACAACAAACACACAAACTTGAAAGATAAGGAGATAGATAACTTGACACAAAGAGAATATAAAATATAGCAACTAAAGAGTGTATCAATCTCTAAAACCTCTACAAATCACATTAACAAGAACCAAGTTCTTACGGGAACATAAGAGGAAATCGGTTCACTCAAGCACTCTCGTTTCTAGCCGTCTCACAGCACAAGTAGAACCTTTCACTTGTGAAGCTTAAAATGTTTGGTGGTCTACTCTATTCTTGAGAGGAAATATGGTGTTCAATGTTACAAAGTGATTTTAAAATGAGCTAAATAAGAAAATAAGACTAAGGGCTCCTCCTTATAGTCTATTACAAAAGAGATGGGAAATGACACATTTACCCTTAATGAAGGAGGTGGGTTTGAAGCGTATAAATGGGGCTAACTTGTAGTGTTTTTAAGACACTCAAGTCATGTCTTCACACTTTAATACATACACTCCCTTGGATGAACTAAAGACATGCTCAACCGCGTCCATTTTCATAAACACGCCTTGTAGTCTTTGTAGTTCCCGATCTTGGACAAGGCATTGAAAAAGGATTCAAAAGGTCTTCAAATTCCTTTGCAAATATGAAATGTGGACCTCCAACAAAAACTTGTAATCCTTGTGCTCCTTATACTTGTATCATCCTCTCCACCTTGAAAGGAATTTGTCCTCAAATTCGCACCTTGCAAAACCAAAGAGAGGGATAACAAGCACACTCCTCATGATAGGTGGGTTAGTATTAGTACCACAAATTATATAAACATGCCAAGGGGGTAAACTTTTGGAATACAACCAACAATCCTTTTTATGATCATGAAACGCGCACCACAAACATCACAAAGGACATGAGTAAGATAAACATCAAGGAAAGAGGGTTGCAATAAAAAACTATCACATATGTCATCAAGCCAAGGTTGTTCACATTTGGAATATACCCATGGGTCCTTTGTGTGTGACATGAAAAGCTTAGCATGAATGGAAAAAAGGAAGTGGATTTGGCAAATATCAAGAGATAAGAAAACTACAATGGTCTTAATGGCTTTAATATACCCAAAAGGTAAGATTACCTTCATCTTAGGAACCATAAGATACATTTGTTTCATTACCTCTACAAAGGACATCATCAAATATAGTGCCACAATTGATCTTAAGATCCAGCTCAACCACATATCATCATCATCCAAATAAGAAAACCAGGGACCAAACTTCCTACCACTACACAATACAAATTCAAAATTAACATGGTTATCATCATAGGTAAAGAGGTAGTGTAGAAAGGAATCAAGTGTGAATACATCTTGTCGAGGGGGTACACTTTTAAAATTCAACCAACAATTCTTTATTTTTATCATGAAACATGTAGTTTGAAAATTACAAAGGATTGGGATAAGATAATCATCAAGGAAAGATAAGCATAAGCTGAGGCAACCCCTTTTCCAACCCACTAGTGTTCCGGGATCAAAGGGATGGTGTAACCAAGGGTAAAAGCCGAGATTAACCAATCCTTTTACTAGGATATCATCCAAGACTAAAGAGTTGTGTCCTAGAAGTTTTCTCTTAAGAGAAAGCACACCTTTATTCAAAAGTTTTCCAAGCATATGATTACCTTTTGCAAAACTAGTAGCATGGTTTGCATCACACAAGCTTAAAGGAATATGTCCAATATCGTGGTCAATATTACAAGAATGAACACTAACTTAAGGATTTTGAATCTAATCACTCACATGATCAAGTAGTGAACTATCCTTAAGAGAAAATTGACCAACATATGCAACAAGAGAACTACCAAGGAAAGATTCATGTTTTTCTACACTATGTAAACCCGAAGCTACTTCACATTGGATACTAATATCCTTATCACAACATTACAAGCCTAAGGAAGTGTAGAGTTCAACAATTATACCTCGGTGTATGCCACGACAGTCCACTTGTTTGGAGCTCTCGGCCAAGGGTGTCACTAGCTCATTTCCCATGTTATCGTGTGGAATCCCTCTTTGGTCCTTCATTGATAGCATATGAACTTGAACCTGTACATAAGAAGGGTCAATTCTAGGAAAACCACTATCATATGGGTTAGTGAGTATAAAAGATCCTTTATGGTCAAATCCCACAAGCATATTTTTCTTTCCCTTTCCTACTCACTACCCACAGTTTCCCTTTCCCTTGCCCTCTTCTCTTCACATCCTTCTTGTATCTCACCACTAAGTTTCTCTCCATCTTGAGGCTTGGCATTATTCTTCTTGGATCCTAACTCTCCCTTTTTTTCTACTTGGATGGTATATTTCTGGGTTAGTGTAGCTTGGGAAGGAGACATTGGATTTAGTGGAGTGTCAGGTATTTGAATTGAAGGATTTTAGAGTGGAGGATTTGGGTTTAGGGATGGAATTTGGGTTTCAAGTCCTCCTTGTAGAACTTGGTGGAGTGAGGAACGGCTAGGTCCATCTTGTTCTCGGCTTTTTGAGTAAAGATTGACTTGGTTTGTAGCACTTGGTGGATACAATCTTTGGTGTAAGGTCTCGGGAGTAATAGTAGGTAAGGTGTTTTAAGTGGTATGAGGTCAAGAACTCCTTTGGATTTCCACCCTCTCCAATCTTTCACTCGTTGAGGCCACATCCGAACCCAACTTCTTAATATTTGCCTTCATCTTAGCCACGCCTCGAGATAATGTTTTAAGACTAGCTAAGAGGACATTCATAACATTATTTTCCACGGTTGGGGAATTGGAGTTTTTGGGTTCCATTTTCAATTGTACCTACAAAACAAGCAAATGTTAGTTCAAAATACGCTAGACATTATTCACACTTGTCCTCCTCACTTGGCCCTTTAAGTGTTGTAAGCCGGCTATCAAACCTTGAGTGCTTAGGAATGAGTCTACTCTTGAGTTGGAGTGAATTTCGGTTAGAAGACTCAAAAAAGTTTTGTATGCACTTGAACGAAAAACAACTACTAACTATAAACGAACAAAGCACCACAAGTAACACTTACACGGAAGAAGTACTCAAAAACTAGTTCACAACTTAGTAGGTTGTTACTAGTTGTCAACTAGTATAGGAGTCAATGAAAATGAAACTAATAGAGACAAGGAAAGAAACTATGGATGTCCAAGAACTTGAGTTTTTTTTTTGGTTGTTGGCATGGCCCATGATTTTTATTGTTATTTTTTTTCTTTGGTCGTTGATATTGTTGTTGATATGGAGTATAATGTTTTCAAGACATAAGTTGTTTAATCTTATTTGTTGGTGATGAATTTTTGGTTTTGGAGTAACAAGACAAGGCTTTGGATTCTCTTTCCAAAGTTCAAAAAGGTGTACATCATCTTTCACCAACTTGCACTAAAATGGCAAAACACCTTTCTTCCTTGTCTTTTTCCTTTCCTCTTTAGGCCTTTCTTGAAAGATGTTTTGACACTCTTTTGGTACACAAGCTTTTGGTAGTTGTTTGTTTCTTTGCCACTTTAGTGTTGTCTTGAAAGTAGTCCCAAGACAACACAATACCTTACCTGTCTCTTCCCTTTTTAAAATGAAACAAGGCATTTTGTTGAATATTACTCAAGAACAACATGAACAACAACAAGAACACTTTGAACAATAACAATAGCTAAATCGTCCAACCTTTCAACAACAACTTAACAAAGCTCAAATTTTGGACTTTAGACTCAAGTGTGCTTGGAAAACAACAAGATAACACATGAAACTACTAATACAAGCAAAATAACACCTAATATAGACACAAATTCGGCCAAACAACAATACCACTTCGTCCAAGACACCCAACCCGTAGAATAACTTCTTTTTGTAAGATTTTCGACCTTGGACACCTCTTCTAATGTTAGGAAACAAAGATATAACACTATAACACACAAAAAACACAAAATTCACAAGAAAAATAGGCACAAATCTCATCCAAAACAACAACAAGACACAATTTCGGCCAAGACAACAAGAATGGACAGATTTACTTCTTTTTGGAATTTTCAGCTTTTCAACACATCTTTTTTTTTTTCGACTTAGAGAGCCCAAGATTGGTAGTGTAGGAACACAATCATCGTTAGCTATGATACCAAATGATACTAAACGGTATCTACAAGAGCATAAAACAGTCCACAAACTCACAAAAATAGTCCACACGTACAATACATCAAACGGAAACAACAAACACACAAATTTGTAAGATATGGATATATATAGCTTGACACAAAGAGAATATAAAATGTAGCAACTAAAGAGTGTATCAAACTCTAAAACCTCTACAAATCACATTAACAAGCACCAAGTTCTTACGGGAACACAAGAGGAACTCGGTTCACTCAAGAACTCTCATTTCTAACCATCTCACAACACAAGTAGAACCTTTCACTTGTGAAGCTTAAAATGTTTGGTGGTATACTCTCTTCTTGAGAGGAAATATGGTGTTCAATGTTACAAAGTGATTTTAAAATGAGCTAACTAAGAAATTAAGACAAAGGGGTTCCTACTTATAGTCTATTACAAAAGAGATGGGAAATGATACATTTAACCTTAATGAAAGGGGTGGTTTTGGAGTGTATAAATGGGGATGACTTATAGTGTTTTTAATACACTCAAGGCATGTCTTCACACTTTAATACAAACACTCCCTTGGATGAACTTAAGACATGCTCGACCGCGCCCATTTTCATAAACGCACCTTGTAGTCTTTGTAGTTCCCGAGCTTGGACAAGGCTTTGAAAAAGGTTTCAAAAGGTCTTCAATTCCTTTGCAAATCCGAAATGTGGGCCTTCACCAAAAACTTGCAATCCTTGTGCTCCTCATGTTTGTATCACTTATATAACACCTCCAAAAGTAAATTCCTGAAGTTATAAATGTTTTCTTTTAGTTACTACATTCTGGAAGATGAGAAAAATCTCTACAATAACTAAGTCCTCAACTCATTCTAAATAGTGAACAGTCTTTTTTGCAACTGTATTAACCATAGCATAGATCTATGTCGCAACTCTATTAACCATAACATAACCTCCCATTAGAGAGAAAAGAAATAAATCCCTATAAAGTTCATTATATGAAGGTTCAAATAAGCAATAACAAGGCCTATGAATGCCCTCTTTAAGTTTAGCGACTGTATGATAGCATTGGTGATGCCAAACTTAGTTCTCAAAGGTAATGTCCATAGATTAATAGCACCTATTCAACTGACTCTACAAAGTCTAACTCAACTTTAGTATCATCAAATTGAGAAAGATATTGTTGTAGAGGTTGTTGCCTTCTATTTCTTCTCTACTTTTCTCATTCCTTAACCATAAAACAAGTAATGGTTTACTACTTTGTAGTTTTCTGAAGCCCTGGGTTCTGTAACCCTTAGTTCAGAACTAATTCAGCATGAGCTTCTTCATTAACCATTCTTTTTCTAGCTCTCAAAGTTCTTTCAGTTTCTGTATCAAGTGGAATCAAGGGATTACCTTGACTCTGAGTGTTGTGCATACACCAGGATGCGCCTTATAAATAATAAAAAAGGTAAAATTAGGAAATAGAAACCAATAGTCCAACAAACACACAATCAACTCCGTAATCGCACTCCTCATCAATTATGGAAAAAATTAAGGTCTCCCTAGTTACACCTTTAAACAAAGTATAAGGTGATCGTTGATCAAATATAGAACCCAACAAGGTTAGGATCGATCCCACAAGGAACATGTCAAAATATCTATGTGTTTATATAAGCAATCCGTAAATAAGATCTAGTAAAAAAGGGGTTTGGTATATTAGAATTCCAATAGTAAAAATTGTTTACTTCATTATATGTAGTTAAGATATGAGAGGCATAAGGACTGTGTTCCCCAATACTTGGTAACTCCAAAACTTCTTCTACTTAGTGATCTCATTTGATGCTTGGCATGTATAATATATAGGTTATGGTTACCTAAATGTCTTTCTGGACTTGTTTATGTAACTATCCTCAAATAAGTTTTCTCCTCTCCTGAGTTTTGAACTACTAACCCCTATCTTAGATCCAAAATTAGCTATTACAAATTATTGACTCAAGCCATTAATTGAAGTATGATAGCTCCAAGTCTCTATTTTTTATTCCTTTTTCCTATATATTAGTCATCCTTTTGTCCAAAGTAAAAATAAGGCAAGTTCTTATGTCAACAACTTTTAAAAAGATATCAAACCGATGAGAACAATAGTACACACCAAACACCCTTTGAGAATCACTTCAAACTATGAAAACTACATAATTAATCTTTCATGGTTCCCACAACTCTAGTTGTGGTGTTTATCTACTCATTATTTGAAGCACACAATAATACTTCTAAGAAGAAATCATAAAAATAAACTTTCAAGAATAGAATAAAAATCACAAATCTCGCTTTGAATTAAAACCCTAAAAATCATTGTTAACACTTTAAATGACAAAAATATGTCTCAAAAGTATCAATAATGTGTAAACTAAGACATTAAACCTAATAGTATTATTTATAGACAAACATAAAACCTATCCTAAACACAATTAAATTTTTTGGGTCGGCACATCAAACAAAGAAAGGTACAATTGTGCTTACATACTATGATTATCCTTAGTTCTTGTCGGTTGACACATGCCATCTTTATTTTTTAGATCTTGGATGGAACAATACTCAGTACAAGCTAGCGGTTTCATTGTACAATTGTGACATTCTTTCATAGATAATACCATTGATTTCTTACTTTGCAGAATACTTCTTCCACGATCTTCAGTATGGGATCATGGAATCATGATATAGTCGTAGAAATTCTTGTTTGTTATTCTCCTTACTTAAGATCTGTAATCATGCTTTTTGCAACTTCTTTCCATGATTAACTTTATAATCATAACATCCACGTATGATTTTAGAATGCTTTCTTTTAAATAATACTTGAATGTCCACAATCTAGCTCAACCTAAGACAACTATGGTATGATTGTAGTCAAATTATATAGTTGTAGGATGTCTTGTATGATGTTGTTACATCCAAAAATCAGCACTTTACTTCTCCGAACATGTTTCACCTACAAATACCACAAAACCACATCATATCCACATAAAAATACCTATGTACTGGAAATTTTTTACAGTTTTAATCATCGAAAGTGTCGTAAGTTCATGGCACATCAACAACAATCATTTCAAATCCTACACTACAAGCCAATAAAAGTCCTATAGTGATCCTAATTAGAATTTCCAAAAAATTAAGGTATAGAAAATAAGGTCAAGCCTATGGTAATTCATGTACACCGTCTATACTTCATTGTGAATGTGAGTGCTTAAATACAATCCCTCTCTTGATATTTATTATGTATTTTGAGTGTTAGGACTTATTTGATGTGAGGTTTTTGGGTTGCATCATAGTTATTGCTTGTTTGGGTACTATCATCAGTTTGAGTGCAAGGAATTTTGTTGATAATGTAATGCCATCACTTGATTCCTTTATTTCATTGTGAGTAGTTTATGCACACATAGTGAACTTTGATTTTTATGATATATGATGAGGGTTGAACTTGTGTTTTCACTTATGTGTCCTATATTTGGTTTTTGACAAGTATGACCGTTGTAGGACTCTTATATTTCTCTTGATTAATCATTAGTTGGGTTGTGTTTTAGTCTTACTTGTGTTTTTTTTACTTGAGAAGATGCAAATATCCTAATTTGAGGGTGTTAATGTGTCGTGGACTTACGACACTTTTGATGCTTAAAACAAAGAAAATATTTACTCTAAAGGCATGTCTTTATGGGTATGCTGTGTGTTTAATATATTTATAGGTCAAATAGGTTTGGAGAAGTAAAGTGTAGGATTTTAGAATTAAAGGCATCAAATGAGCTTACCAAGGACCGTTGGATCTGAAAATAATCGTACCTTGCCATCATGGGAAGAACTTGAGAAGGTGAAATATGAAGGATAACAGATAAGAGATCCCATGATCGTACCATGATATTGCGGACTTATCCTGAAGTCCATGGGATGATTATTCTGCAACGTAAAAATCAGAGATGGAACCTAAGAGAGGATGACATGATCTAACGAAGAAATGATGAGCTCATATTGAGCATTGTTCCAACAAATATCTAAAGGATGGAAAAGTCCTTCAACAACCTACAAGCACTAAGGATGATCATGGTATCTACCAAAGATCGTCCCTTCCTTCACTGGACTACTGACTTAGCAAATCTTATTGTGTTTAGGATAGGTTTTATGTTTGTCTATAAAATCTCCTCTTAGGTTCATTATTTCAGATAACATTCTCTTAGTACTTTGAGGAATATTGTTGTTTTTTGAAGTACCAATATTTATTTTTAGGTTTTTAATTCAAAGTTTGTGGATTTCATCTTCTTCTTGTAAGTTCTTCATTATTTTTTCTTCTTAAAATTAATATTGTGTGTGTGTAATTATGAGTATCTAAAGACCATAACTATTATTGTGGGAACCATGATGGATTAATGAAATTGTTCAAAGTATGACATGATTCTCTAAGGGTGTTTGTGCATGTATTGTGATTCTTTTTTATTTGATTGCTTTCTGATGGGGGCCATTATAGAACTCACCTTATCCTTACTCACAAGGAAAGAGGGTATAGTAAATGGGAAAAGGAAATTAACAATGTATTTTAGAGCTATAAATCTCAATTTAATTAGCTCGAACTAGTAAATGGGATAGCAAATATAGGATTAATGATTGGGGTTAGTAATGCAACACCGATGAGACATCAATTCATGATTAGGGATAGTCATCAAATAGAGGCATAAAGTCGTTTGGATAAACATAACCTATTGATTGTACATGCCAGACACTGGTGAGACCATTAGTATGAAAAACCTATGGAGTTATGAAGTTATGGTGAACAAAGTCCTAGTTCCCCTCTTACATTAATTATAAATCTAATGAAATCAACAACTTGTTATTATTTAAAGTTCTTAAATTCCCTCCGTTATTAGAAATTATTTACTAATTATTTAGATAGACATATGGATAGACATTTAACATATTCCTCATGGGATTGACCCCAACCTAGTAGTATTCTATATTTGATCATGATCACTTTATACTTTTATTGGAGTTGTAATATGGACGACATTAGTTTCCCCTGCATAGTCTTCCTCTAGCTCATTGACATCGTTATATTACTGTTCTCTTTCTTGAAGAACAATTATTCTCCAATTAGAATATTTAATAGTTCTATGGACCCATCCTTGACATTTAAAATATTCAATACCCTTATGACTATTTGGTCAGTTTTTTTCACCTCATTCTTTTGGTTGATTCTTTAGAACATTCTTCTCAAAGGGTTGCTTTAAATCTTTTCTCTGGTTCCAAGTTAAGAACATTTGGATTCCTCTTTGCTATTTTCCTAAGATTATAAATATGAATTATCTTTAGACTTGATTTTTTTCTCCTTTTTGATATCTCACTCAACTTTTATAGTTGTCTCTAAGACGTTGTCTATACTAGAAAACTTGTGTAGAACAATTCTAGAGAAGATCTCTTTATTTAACCCTGCCTTGAACCAAATCTTGGTATGCTCTTCATGCTCATTGTAATAAAATTTCCATAGTAATTTTTGGAATTCATCATAGTACGCTTTCATACTCTTTCTTTCTTGTCTCAAATAGTAAAACATAGAAAATAGCTCTTGCCCATACATCTTTGAAACATACTTGGTCCTTATAATTGCTTTTGTCATCTCCCATGGTGGGTGTTTCCCTCCGTAAGGAACTCCTTCTATTCTCTTTGTTGATTCCCTCCAAATTAGAGCATACCTTTCAAATTATGAAATAGCATAGGTAATATTCTTGACATCGATCAAATCATTGATTTGGAAAATCATATCACTTTATGACTCTAATTTAAGGTAACCTTCAGGATCATAACCTCTTGGAAAGTACGAAGTGTGCCCTTGATTTAATTGAGACTCATATCTCTCCCTGTTTTTCCACCTTGATCCCCATGATAGTCTCATCGACCACCATCACCTTGATTGTGGTAGTAACATCTTTGGCCTCTACTCTAAAATTAATCCACATTATCATCTCTTCAACCTCCCCCTTGAGGTTGATTCCCATAATTTCTTGCTCCTGGTAGAATTCGACCATGTATACCTCTCCATCCTCGAAATACACCTTGTCCTCTTGGCCTATTACCTAGATCTTTATACCCAAAATTTTCTTCAACGGGTTCCTCAAACTCTCCTTGTTGTCCATTTCCATCTACTTTTGTTACTTGGTTGATCATATTTTGGTTTTGTGGGGCTTGGTAGGGTGGATATTGGTTAGGTAGATCTTGGTAGGATATATTTTAAGTAAATAAGCTTGGTTAAATTAGACTTGGAGTGGTAAAACAATATTTCATGGAGCTTTGTTGATATTGAATTGGGGTAATGGAAATTTCCTTAAAATATTGGGTCTCACAATTGGCGGAAGGTTTCGGGTGTAATGGTAGTGGAAGTATTTTGGGCGTGTCCACTTGATGAAGCTTGGAGATTGGTAGGGGGAGTATAATTTGAGTTGTTAGAGGACCCTCCATGTTTATCATCCTGTTATCCATGTTCAATATTCTCCCATTCATTTTTTATATTTGACCCTTTATTTCATTCATGTCTTGTCTCATCCCCATGATTGCCTCCATTAAGGCTTCCATTTAAACCCTCCCATGGAATATTGAGTTTAATTTCCCTATTCCATGGTACCAATCAATAAGAAACTCAATAAAAAAATAAACAACATTAGTATTAGTAAATAAAAGCCTCACGATTACTAGTGTTTTCACAATTTTAATTGCTTCATAAATTGGCTCAACAAATGTTGAAGCTTGCTTAAATACAGTGGTACACAAAGGTGTCAATTGCTACTCATGGTCAAAGTGGATTTTATAAAATAAAAATATGGATTACTTAATTAGAGACTAACAGATTAGAGTCAAGAAGCTATCAACAAAAATAAACAAGAAAAGTAGAAGAAGAAAGAAGCATGAAAAAAATCAGATTCAAGAACAGAGTAACAAAAAATAAAAAGAATTACTTGATGTTAATTAGTTTTGAAGAATCAAAAAGATGAATGGGGATTAGAAATTAGTTATTAGGTAATTAAAATTGTTATTTAGATGTTAAGTATTTGAGAAAATAGAAGAAATATGAGTGTAGAAGAAGTAGAAAGTTTTGACACTTAAAAACATCGGGGTCTCAAAAGTTCAAACACTTTGAAAAAACTTGGGGTCTTAAAATTTTTTACAAGTCTTGCTCTATGAACCATATGGTTGTTTCCGTTCACGAGGAATTTAAATTCTTTTTTTAAATTTCAATAATTGTCGAATTTTTCAGTTTTTGTACTCCTTTTGCCCCATCTTATCCAAATTTGAGAGCACAAAAAACATTAAACACCTTTCAATTGAGAATTTGAATCAAAATACACTTTTTTGCTCCTTCTTCCTCAAGAAATCACGAATAAAACCAAGAACATCAATAACAAACCCAATTCAAAACTTCACCAAATCACTCCAAATTTTTGGACTAGTTCCCCCTCAACCTAGAGAACAAATCCACTAAATTTAAGCTCCAATTTAACCTCAATTGAAAGATCCACTTTCAAAACAAATCTTTAAAACCCAACAATGGTGATTCTGCTTTCCAACTCCAGATGACAAAATTTTGAAATAGACTACAAAACACTAGATAATATGAATCTAGTGTCAAAAACAACAACAAAAATACAAATTTTTTTGACATTTTTGAACTATTTTTTTTGTAGTTGCAAAACCCAAGACTAGATTCATAATAATAAATCTAAACTCATCTTTGATACCAAATGATGTAAATCAAACTATGAACAAGCAAACAAAATATTAAAATTAAAAAATATTAAAAAAATGATTAATAGATATACACAAATAGGAAACCAAAAGCAACTAAAGGGCAAATTAAACCCTAAAACCTCAATTTAGTCAATCCTATAAAGTACCTAATCTTACGTCGAGTTTGAGTGAAATTGATTCACCTTGCAACTACCATTTTCAAGTAAAGATTCAAAAGAGCTTAACCAAGATCTCAACTCTCAGAGGAGTATTTTTCATATTCCACATAAACTGAAGAATGAAAGACCTAAACTAGTTATTTATAGTCTTGAAATTATTACATTAATGACCCAAAAGTGAACCTTCAAGGAAATTGTAAAATAGCTAAAATGTCATAAATAGCCAAATGATACTCAAATTCTTCATTAAAATTTCTTTATTTTATTAAGAAGTCTTCAAGACACAGAATTCCTTCTCTGGCATTTGGATGTGATCTAGAACCTCTATCATTATAAACATCTTTGTAGAATTTAAAGGTCCCGGGCATGACTTATTCTAAATGACCTTGATGTGACTTGGTTTTCATAAATTTTATTTAGTGGATTTTGTGGATATGGTAGACTAGTGTCATGTCAATATTCAGTGTCAAGGTTGAGATTGGGGGTGGGGAGGGACAAGAGAAAGTGGATTAAAGTAACTTATAGGTTGAGACTAAGGTCTTGGAACATGGAGAATGTATAAGGAAATTCCATAATTCTAATGAAGATTCTAAGGAAGAGGAACATTAATATAGATAATTAATAAGGGCGGGAAATAGACAGGCATAAGTTCTGTTACTCAAGAGGCACAAGGCATAAGAACGGAGTAGAACCTTAGTATATTAAGAGATTAGAGAGCAAATAGTATACGATAAGAGGGACAATTATAGGATGATGTCGGCTAAGTTGGTCATTGGAGGATCTACTTTGAATAATTAGTGCATATGTACTATGTGGGGAAAAGCAATGTTTTTGGGAGGCTTTGGATGAGGTGGCGCGGGTTGTCCCAAACACAAAAAAGATTTTCATATGAAGATATTTCATTGGGCAAATCATGTTATCCTCAAGAGTATATGTGTATAGAGGATTTGGTTTTTGTTATGCCAGAACTAAAACTCTTCAAAACTAGTGTAAGTGGTCCTTGTCAAATATAAAACCCACAATGGTTGGGGTTGAATCCCACAAGGAATACAATTGTCAATTAGGTTTATGTGCATTAATTGGCTCTTAGTCAAGTTTCCTAATTTTAGTTTTATCTGTTGTTTTTGTATTTGCAGGATATCAATTTTGAATTCCACAAACTAGTAGGTCAGGAAAGCCATTATTACCTTATAATTCGGAACCTCAAAGAAATCTAAAAAGGAACATGGATGACCAACAAGAGCCTGCAAGACTTTTTGCTTTAGCCAATGCACAAATTAACCAACAAAATGTCAGTGCACCCATACGTGTGCCAAATGTGGATGATGAGGACATGGGAGATGAAGAGTTGGTTGATCCAATGAATAGGTGACATACTGAAAAATAGCACCAGAAAATTAGAATCAACAAGCAAGAGTAAATGGATCAACAGTCTACGGTGCAGTTTCATATAGATGATGATGATGATGTTGATTTAGATGGAGTTGGTGCCATGGGAGCAATCAGTCCACCACCATTAACTTATGGGATGAAATTTAATATCACTAGCCAGATAATTCAATTGCTAAACTTGAAAGGGTTGTTTGGTGGATTATCTGGGATGATACAAACATGCACTTGGTGAATTTCATCAACATCTGCAAATTATTCGACTATCCTAAAGTGGGGAAGAATGAAATTGTCTGAGGATATTCCTATTGTCTCTGTCTGGTCAGGTAACTCTGTAGATTAATGAATTGGAACTTGATTCTATAACAAACAAGAGGCAACTGAAAAGAGTTTTCCTAGAAAGGTTCTTTCTGCCTTCCAAGAGGTTACAGTTGAGGGATGAGATCAGAATCTTTAGGAAAATGCCAAATGAGGCTCCTCATAAAACATGGATGAGGTTTAAGAAGAAGTTAACGCAGTGTTTGAACCATAAGCCGACTAATGAATATTTGATGAAGACATTTTATGGGGCTTTAAATTCAAATACAAAGCCAACCATGGACAATGCCGTCGAGAGAGTTTTCATGGATTACACTTTTATTGAGGCTATATATATATTGGATAGATTGACAAAGACAAGTAGATCTTAGCATACCAGGGATTCTAAGGGAGCAAACAACACTTACTCAAGAGGGATGCCAGTGGAATAATGCCGAAGATATGAGGAATGTGATCAAGATATGACTCACATAAAGACACATATAGATTTACTCAGTAATTATTTGGTCTCAGGAAAGGTGGAAAAGGTTAATTTTGTGGGGTCTTATAGTAGGGTAACTAAATCTGATTCTAAGGAGGAGGAAAATAATTTGAATAACCAAGGGGTTTATGGACTGGTGGCCAAGGAAACTAAGGTCGAAACTAACAACAGATAAATTATTATGATAAGTGTAGTTATAGAGACGTGACCCTGGAAGATGGAAGAAGAAGGGTGATCAAAGTGGATTATATGTACCACCTCAGGGTATGACAATGCACCAAATGATTCTGGTAAGATATCTATGAAAGCTATGATGGCTAAGTTTCTTAAAGGGGTAGAGTTAACTAATGCAAGTGTCAAGGAAGTGATGAGTGATTTTTCAACCATAAGATAATTAATTGACTCTCACTTCACCTCTATTAAGCATCTTGAACAACAAATGAACTAACTCTCGGAGACATTGAACCAAAGGAAGAATAGAAAGTTATAGAGTGATACAGTTCATAATCTGATAAATGATGACACATGTATGGCTTTTACCTCTATATTTGTTAAAATATTATCTGGACCACAGTCAGTGGTACTTATCAAGTTTATGATGAAGAGTTTGAAGAAGAAGTGAATGATGCTATACCGACTAAGTCTGATAAGCTGGGGAATTTAAAGTAAAATAATGCAGAAGTATAGCAACCATAAAAATTGAAAAGTACTATTAATGTGAGGCATGAGAAAGGAAAGTAGGTGGAAACATCTATAACAAGAATTCCCAGGCCACCACCGCCCTTTCCATATAGGTTGAAAAAGAAAGCAAACAAGGCCAAGTTTAGAAATTTCATGGCTATACTAAAGGAGTTGTCAGTGAATGTTCCTTTGGTTGAGGCATTAAAACAGATGATGAGATATGCTAAATTCATGAAGAACCTTATGACAAAGAAGAGAACTGTTAGTTATGATCCCATGGATAATCTTTATAATTGCAGTGCCATTGCAACTAGATCACTACTATAAAAGAGAGATGATCCAGGAGCATTCACCATCTAGTACACGATTGGAGTGATTAGTTTTTCTAAAGCTCATTGTAATTTAGGGAAAAGTATCAACCTTATGCCATTAGATATTTATCAGCAACTGGGTTTAGGGATAGCTAAGCCAATATTTATACGTTTGTTGATGGCAGACTAATTAGTGAAGAGATCGGTTGGTATTCTCTGTGATGTGCTAGTGAATATGGATAACTTTATATTCCCTATAAATATTGCAATCCTTGATTTTGAAGTGGAATTTGAAGTGCTAATAATCTTGGGTAGGCAATTTTTAGCAACCTGGAGAGTACTAGTTTATATGGAGCAGAATTAGCTGAAATTTAGGCTCAAAGATAAAGAAGTAAATTTTGATGTCTACCAATATATGAAGAAACTGAGGGAAATGAGTGTTCTCTCAGTTATTGATATTATTTATGTGGTGGATCTAGTCTTTCGATTGAATTAAGGTTTGTTGTGGAAACCTTAGCTGCAGTCTTAATGAATTTTGATAACGAGGGGATTGATGATTATGATGAGACTGTATGCGTATGACTGGAATGGGGTCATATTCATATGCTCCTAAGAAGTTTGATTTGGAACTGAAAAATAGACCAACATCACCAATAAAGACCTCTATTGAAGAACCACTGGTCTTAGAGTTGAAAGAGCTATCGAACCATCTTTGGTATGTGTGTTTAGGTGAAAGTAATATTCTACTAGTGATTATTGCAACTGATATGGTGGAGCATTCGATTGATTTTCTTGTTCCCATTTTGAGATAATATAAGAAGGCTATTGGGTGGAAAATTGTCGATATTATAGGCATTCAACTAGAGATATGCACTCATAAGATCTATTTAGATGAATATTACCTTCCTACTATTAAGCATGAATGTAGACTCAACCAACCAATGCAAGAGGTGGTGAAAAGGAAAATATAAAGTGGCCAGATATAGGAGTGGTTCACTCGATCTTGCATAGAAAATATGAAAGCATAGTCCAGTGTGTTCCCAATAAAGGAGGTATGAAAGTTGTATCCAATGAGAAGAATGAGTTGATTCCACTCAAGACAGTGACAGGTTGAAGGGTATGTATGGATTACAAGAAATTAAATTCTTTAATATTGAAAGATTATTTTCCAATGACCTTCATGGACCAAAGGCTAGACCAGTTGGCAGAAAGGGGTTGGTATTGTTTCTTAGATGGATACTTAGGTTACAATGAAATATCGATTACACCTAAACATAAGAAAATAGCATTCACTTGTCTATATAGAACCTTTGCTTTTAAGAGAATGTCATTTGGTTTGTGCAATGCACTAGCCATATTCCAAAGGTATATGATGTCTATTTTCTCGGACATAGTGGAAGACACTTTGGAAGTGAGAATGAATAATTTTTTTATGGTTGGTGATTTGTCTTATAGTTTCTTGATGAACTTAATAAATGAACTGCAATGTTGTAAGGAGTTTAACCTTATCCTTAATTGGAAAAAATGTCACTTCATGGTTAATGAGGGCAGAGTGTTGGGGAATAAGATCCCGACCAAAGGAATTGAGGTTGACAGAGCTAAGATTGAAGTCATTGAAAAACTACCTCCTCATATCTCGGTGAAGGAGGTGCATAGTTTTCTCGGCCATGCAGGATTCTATTAAAGGTTTATCAAAGATTTTTCCAACATTGCAAATCCACTTTGCAAATTAATGGAAAAGGAAATCAAGTTTGTGTTTGATGATGATTGTCGGGAGGCCTTTCAGTGCCTTAAAGAAAAATTAGTTGGTGATCCTATAATTATTGCTTCAAATTGGTCCAAACTGTTTGAAGTGATATTTGATGCAAGTGGGGTTGCAATTGGGGTTGTTCTTAGGCAAAAGAAGGAAAATCTCTTTCATCCAATTTATTACGCCAGTAAAATATTTAATGGAGCACAAAATAACAAAACGGTTACCAAGCAGGATCTCCTAGTCGTAGTTTAGGATTTCAAAAATATTTGGGCATACTTATTGGGAACAAAGGTAGTGGTTCATACAAACCATGTAGCGCTAAGGTAATTAATGGGAAAAAAAGATGCCAAACCAAGGCTAATACGCCGGGTGTTATTGCTTTAGGAGTTTGACTTTGAAGTCTGATCTAGAAAAGGTTGTGAAAATCATGTGGCATACCATCAATCTCAATTTGAGAATGAAGGGAAGAGTTCAAAAAAGATAGAAATTGGTGACTCTTTTCTCGATAAGCAAGTTCTTCTTGTTACTCTTGATATTGTGCCATGGTATGTAGACTTTGCAAATTATGTGGTCAGTGACATCATTCTAGATAACCTTATCTTTGATTAAAAAAAGAAGTTTCTACATGAGGTAAAAAGGTATTTGTAGGATAAGCCTTAGTTATTCAGACATTGGGCTAACAACATTATTAGGAGATGCATACCAGATGTGGAAATGATGAATATTTTGGAGGAATGCATTCTTCCATAGTTGGGGGACACTATGCAGGTGAACAGACTTCCCAAAAGATATTGTAGAGTGGTTACTATTGACTGTCAATAATAAAGACACTTATGAATTTGTGAGGGTTTATGATTAATGCCAGCGACAAGGGTCTATCTCTAGACACCATGAGATGTCGATGACTAAGATACTAGAAGTGGAGTTATTTGATGTGTAGATCATAGGTTTTATAGGCCCCCATGTGTGTTCTTATGATCTCAAGTACAGCTTGGTAGTTGTGGACTATGTGTCCAAATGGGTAAAAGTTGTGGCTCTAGCAGATAATGAAGGTAAGAGAGTGGTTTCATTCTTAAGAAAGAAGTTTATCTCTTATTTTGGTGTTAAAAGTACCATAATAAGTGATGGAGGTTCTCACTTTTTCAATAAGATGTTTCGGGCTGCTTTGGCTAAGTATCGGGTGAAGCAACACTAGGTAGCCAAGCCCTATCACCCACAAACTAGTGGGCAAGTAGAAGTGTTGAACAGGGAAATTAAGATTACTCTTGCCAAGAAATTTTATACAAATAGAAGTGATTGGTCGAGAAAACTAGATGATGCTCTTTGGGCATATAAAACTACCATAAGGACGCCCATTGAAATGTTGCCTTACCAACTAGTCTTTGGTAAAGCTTGTCACTTACTAGTGGAGTTAGAACATAAGGCATTGTCGGCACTCAAGAAGTTTAACTTGAGTTGGAAAAAAGCAGCTGACATGACGCTAGACAACTTAATGAAATGGATGAGTTTTGACTCTAAGATTATGAGCGGGTTGATCTTTACAGTGAAAGGATGAAGAGGTACCACGATCAGAGAATCAAAAGAAGTGACTTCTAAGTAGGTGATTAGGTGTTGTTTCTCAACTCGAGATTTAAGATTTTCCCTAAAAAGATGAAATTGAAGTAGTCGGAACCATTCAAAGTAACTCATGTTCTTCCATCTAGAGTGGTCAAATTGGAAAACAAAGAAAAAATGTGTTCAAAGTCAATGGTCAAATGATCAAACAATACATTGGTCCAATGGATAAGGTAAAATTGTTGTCTACCATTTATCTTGGTGAAGTATGAGTAATCAAGATAGCATAGTCATGCCGCGACATTAAATCAGTCTCTAGTGGGAAACAACCCACAATGTGTTGTAAAATCACATCGGTAGTTATTTTTAATTCACGAGAAAGCTTAATGTGTGTGTTAAGTGTGAGGGAATTGTAATTGCAAAAAATTAACGTTGGAGTATTCTGGATAAGCATGGATGGGATGCCTGATGGGCCGTCAGTCACTCGATGGACCATCGTATTTACCTTTGCAAGTAGATTGGTATGGCCTATATACTGTATAAGGCTCAACGACCGAAGAGATGAATTGTATCCTTTATGAAGAATCATCGCTGAGACCATCGACCATTGGTCATTCTTATGATATTCTGGTAACCATGACGGCTCCTTTGATGGGTTATCGCATAAGCCACGGACTATCGCTTGGACCATCAACATCAGTCATAGTTTATTTAATGGTTGGGCTGGCCCAAGTCTAAATTTTGTGTCACTCTTGCAAAATTGGGCCCATGACTCAACCCAAGTATGTCCATTTATAAGAAGTGGAGTAGTTACATAAGTACATGCACGTCTTTTCCCACTTCAACTTCTAACATGGTTGAAACTCCCACAATCATCCACTTTAAATTACATCATTCTCCCATAAACTTTTTAGTTCCTTCCTCGTGCTATTTAAGTCAGGAAAACCATCCCATTGTTCTATCATCCCCTTCATATAAGTTCACTCCACTGCAAAAGCAAGTTTTTTGCTTCTTTGTTAACATTTACAAATTTTAAGTAGTTGTGAAGTTACATTACACGCCCAGGTAGTTTTCTAAGTCTTGATTCTTCAGAGGGTTAGGGTTTAATGTTTGAAATGCTTGGAATTAGTGGATATTTTTTCCTTACATTTGTTATGATGAGTTAAGAAAAATAGTGTTTGTTATATAATGGTGGAACCTATGTGGGTAAAGTCTGAGTAACCCTATTATAGCATGTATTTTAAGGGAATCTCGAGTAAAGATTGAGATTTCTATCAAGTTAAAAGTGTTGGCACACCAAGTGCCTGATGGAATGCCCCAAAGAAGAAAGATGAACTGGGCTAAGCGAATGGCAGCCCTACGAACCGTCACCTTTCTGATGGACCATCATTATCATCGTCAAGAAGGGGCACTGTAAAATAATGGGTTCTCGAATAGGCCGATGACCTCACCAATGTACATCAACTCAATGATCGACTATCAGGATCACCATTATCGTTTTCATTGTAATAATGCTTAACGAAGATGACCCATCGCAGGTATGATGGCCCATCAACCTGATCGTCATCCTTAAGAAAAATCAAAATTGTTTTTTAAAGCTAATGGTTGTGTGTTATTTATCTCTAGATTTAGGTAATATGACATAGAAGATACCTTCGTGGAGAGGTGGGGGAGATCGAGACCAACCCGAGAAAACACCACCTCAAGAACTAGAAATTAATCGGAAGGGGATACTGAGGCCGGTCCCAACCTACCACACTTTATAGAGCAAGAAGAAAAATCAACCACACTCCTAGTCTAATGAGGGTATTGAATCATCGAGTGTGGGGGCTAGTAGTGAAAGTAACAATGAAAATAATGGCAATTCAAGCTCAAACCCAAAGGTTGAAGGAGGAAAAGAGGTCACCACCAATCCTATCATAGATCCAAAATAGAAAGAGGGTGATGTAATCTAGAGAAAGGACCCAGAGGTTCAGGGATAAATTAGATGAAAATTTGAGGGAGAAAAGAAACACTTCTATGATAGGCACCAACCAATACAAAGTAGAAGAATGACGAGGCCTATTTCAAAAAAACATCAAATTATCCCAAGTGACCTTCAT
Source organism: Capsicum pubescens (assembly GCA_030864215.1). NCBI lineage: Eukaryota > Viridiplantae > Streptophyta > Magnoliopsida > Solanales > Solanaceae > Capsicum > Capsicum pubescens. The sequence continues at coordinate 105,138,168 of CM061538.1, forward strand.
GAGTATTCGAATCTAGCGAGGAGATTAAATTAATGTAATTTGGGATATCTGAGCAAGACTCTAGGATCATACTATGATTTTTTCACTAATTATTTGGCAATATTAGAGAAGAATTGCCCAAAAGGATTAAAGTTGTAGATATGTGTAACAAGACAAGAATTTTTCACCATCAACTGAATTTTGTTCGAACAAAAGTTTACTACTCCTACCATCACACTGGAGCTTGAGCATCGAATAACAACAACAATGACCAGCTACCATGGCTTGCTCGTGTTCTGATAGATGATGGTAATCCTTCATGGATGTAGCTTGGAGAAAGGATCGCAAAATTATCCTTAAGTTTTAGGGCAAATCTTTGGTGGTCCATAGTCAGGCTAAGGCTAATGCCGACAAGAGAAGATACAAATCTTGACCCATATAAAGCCATGTTAGTGGCAAGCTTAATAGAAGGCTTGAAGGTTAATTTTTGGAAGACAATTGGCGATATTTGTGTAAGCCTACAAGAGTTCCAGTGCATTACCAATCCCATGTCTAATCACTAAGCTTTACAAGCAAGAAAATGTACCCATTATTCAAGGAGTGGATGATTAAATTTAAGCTACAAACAGATAGGATACTAAAAATACAAAGGATTACACAAAGTTTGAGATAAGAGTTCATAAGTTGCCACATTCGGATCACAGTCTGAACCTACACCAAATGCATCAGATGCACCTTTAGGTATGTCATTGCCTTTTGCTCCTATTATTCTACAAGGAATATCTGTAGCTTCGAGATCCATGCTGACACCTCCCATGACTGACATGGTGGCTACTGTTTCTATGCCACCTAGATACTCGAAATACAGGCTAATCTAGGACAACTTCGTGAAAATGGTTAAATCCCAAAATAAGTTCGAGTAGCAATTAAATGTATGGGCTAAAGAATTTAAACCATTTATGGATAGAGTAGTAGCTGAGGCTTTGAATCCTTATGAAAATCTACATGCATGGATGGATAATATGGAGGAACATATGAACAATAGGCTGAGAGAGCTATTAATTCCAGAATTAGCAAGGATCATTAATGAACTGAAGCAGGCGCACGCAAACATTGTAGAGTTTAAAATATAGCTAGTCACAAGCATGTTTGACCTAGCCTTTGTGGAGATTAATGGGGAGGAATATCTTGTAGACCTCATAGGTAAACTGCTGAAATAAAAAAGCAATGTTGTAGATGAAAGTGGTGGGAAAAAAACATCTAGAAAAAGATGGCACCGAGATGTGACATTGGAATAAAGGAAAATACAGAAAGCAATGAGAAGTTCAAACAAATATGAGGATTCAAGAAGAAGCGTGTTGAAGATGAAATGGCTGGTGCGTCCACTAGTTCAACTTAAGAAAGTGGGCATAGACTAGCTCCACTACCCATTCCTACTCTAGTTACTAAGGATGTTGCTAATTTGAGCACCTCAATCACAACAGGGGTTACTACTACTATTACTAAGGCCAATAAAGCCTCTCTTGACTCAACAAATTCACAAGCCTAAGGGATGTACAAGTATTTTACTCCTTTGTACTTTAATTATTATGCATTGAGGACAATGCATATATTTTAGTGGGGGCGAGGTGTTTGTATGTGAAATCTATCACCACGGGGTTTTTGTTTCCTGTGTTTTTTTTCCTTCATGTGCTATTTAGGAGAACCGACATGTTTAGGATTTTAATGTATTGCATGTTTTAATTTTTTCCATGTGATTATAAATATGCACTATCTTATTACTTTCATATGTACATATCATGTTTGTTGAAAGATAATGATTGAATGAAAGGCTATTGGACTATTGAAGTTGTTGGATTTTTAAAAATGAGGACCACATTCAAAACTATTCTTTTGTATATACCTTGTGATGATTAACTATTGTGGAGATATGGTTGGCATTAGAATCTTTATACTGAGTAAACATGTTTATGTTTAGCATAATTCTAAAAAATTAGAGCGTAAGTATTAGTTTACTGCTGGTGTGTGTAAGGATTTATCATATTTTTTACTTTTTGTATATAACTAGAACTTGATCGGTTTAATTTTGTGAAGTGATAGTTGATTAAATGGGATAGGGTCACATGTCAGCTTTTAGTTAAGTCCACTTATCCTTCAAAGTCTAACAAAAAATGTAGATGTATAGTTCCACTTGAGTCCCTTTTGAGCCTAATTTTCCTTTTTCTAGCATCTACAATTGAAACACCCCAGATTTTCGTCCTTACAATTTTTTTGACTTATGGGATTACTTCCCAGATTATAACTCACCCTATGAGTCGTATGGTGTCATTACGGGTCATAGGACCCTAGTCATAGGGTGACTAGTGAATATCTCCTTTGATTCTATCTTGGCTACGAGTGGTGCCTAACGAGTCGTATAGACTCTTACAAGTTGTAGTGTGCCTTCCATAACAAAATAAGTGTGATGACCAAAGTTTTTGCTCAGGGTACAATTAGGTTCCTACAAGTCTTATGGTCTGTACACGAGTCATAGTGTATGACTCGTAAGGTAACTAGTGAAGGGTCCCTGAGCTACTTCCATGACTACGACTCATGGTGATGAGTAGTAGTGAGTCTTTACGAGTCGTATAGTGCCCCATAGAGACTGGGCAACAATTTTGTAGTATTTTATTAAGGGCAATTTGGATATTTTCCCTCTTCCCCAATCATGACCCACGACTTTAAAAACCCCCTTAGGGTATTATTATCACCCTGAAACACATCAAAATAACTTCTCAATGTCTCTCAAATCCCCAAGATCAATAACACTTGTGGTTCGTTTGGTAAAGTGTATTGAAAAAGTTAATGCATGCATTAGTTTGATGTATTAATAGTACCTTATTTGGTACAACTTTTCACTCTATGTATAACTAATGAAAGCATTAATTATACACTCTATTGTGTATTGAGGTTTGTATTACTAATACTACCCATTTTCTATGCATTAGTAACACCAAGGGTTTTAACACTTGCATTAGCTTGAGTAATTACAAAACTACCCTTCAAATAATTTTACCTCTCTCTTTTCTCTGTGCTTTACCATAAATCCATGTCTTCTTCGTCCTTTAACTTAATAAAACATTAATTACTATTTTTATTATTTTATTCTCAAGACAGATCATAAGGAACTCTTTATGTTCCAAAACATATGCAAATCACAACCAAATATATGCTTTACTATTTCTTCGTCACTGAATGAAAATTGAAAACACCCACATGATCAGTATTCATTTTTCTCTTCCTCTTCTTTACACCCTAAAATAATTTCTCATAAGTTTCTTAATTCTGTCTACTAAAAATTTTATTCAATGCTTCAGTTTTTTCCATTCTTTTTTAATCAATTATCATATCAAGAAGAGGAAAAGCAAAAATGACTTTGATTAGGATGTCTTGTTATTGGGATGTGAAAGGTATTTTTGTAAATAAATAATTTTTTTATAAAAATTATACAAGACATATTAGTTTTAATGCATCAAACTAAACAGTGTATAAGAAATAATGCTAACATAACTAATGCAAGCATAACTAACACCAGCATTACTAATACAACTATTACTAGTACACTCTATTTAGTATTATTTTTATACACTCTACCAAATGACCCCTTAAGGTTTCCAAGAATTTGGTCAATTAAGGTTCTCAAGGGTGATTTATCTTTATAGTTGTGATACTTCCAGGCATGTTACTATTCCCCAAATCATATTTTGTGAAAGCATATGTTTTAAATGGCATAATTGTATGGAATTAAATATGGGTTTTGATATCGGTTGAGGATTTTGGAATAGTTGATCTTTGAAATATTTTCTTATGGCTTTGATCAATTGTCCATCCTTTGAATTAGATGTTTTGAACTAATGGGGTGCATGGGTGTGGGAACGAGAATGAGGGTCGAGGTAATTCCCTAAATGGATGTTTTGAACTTGAAAATGGTTGGACCAATTGTATTTCCTCAACCCACTTGTGTAAATGGTTTGAATTGTGGAATTGTCTCTTGGTTTGATTTAGTCACTTTTACTATTATATTGCATAAATAGTTAAACAATGAACATGGATTTTAAAGTGCTTGTTGGCTATGTTTTGATTTAATGAACAAAGGGGGTCGAGGCATTTCTCCAAGTTAATAGAAGTATAATGGCATAATTGTGAGCTTGCAAGTTAAATGGTATGATGATAACTGTGGTGTGCCTTAATTTATAATTCCTTGGTTAATTAATGGGTTATGTGAAACTTATTTTAATTTGTCTTAATAGGGGTTACATTGCTAAGTCGTGAAGGTGTGGGTCTCGAATGACTTATACTGGAAACTCACATTTGTCGGTGCGAGGGTTAGTCTAGATAACTGTATGCATGGTTCACACTATTGATATATAATGTATCTAGGATTGACGTGGGGCCGGTACATCTTTTGGTCTTCTTTGGTACCTCAGGTACATACGACTAACACATAATATTGCCTTTTTAGTAGGGGGAGCTGAACCTATATAGCCTGTGGGTGACGATTTATGATGGTTGAGCTACACAGTCCAGGATAATATTTTACGATCATTCTAAACCTTGTTCCCTACCCAACATCTATTATACAAATATGTATGTATGTATGTGAACATGTGCAGTGAGTTTGAAATTAGACTTTTTACTGACATTATTTTACCTTTATCCTGAGTTACATGCTAGTGCTCACCCCACTAACTATCTCTGAATGTTGTATACCCATGTGATGCAAGGTTCGAAGGCACTTCTACTTTTTTGTGCAGTGATAAGTGATCTCAGATTCTGTCGTTGTGGTAAAGTGGTGAGCTTTCATTATTCGAAATACTTTATCATTCCATCAGTGTTTTTCCTTTCATAAATTAGAATTAAAGACTTCATATTTACATTGTCATTGTCATTGTCATTTTCATCATCAGGGTTGAGGGCATGTCTCGACATTGGTTGTTTTCTAGAATGGAGGTTTATGGATATTACTGCGGATTGGGTATTGATGTTGGCAATCTTACATGTCTTTGAAATTATTACTCTCTATCTTGTTGTAATTTTAAATTTCATCCACTGATTAGTGTATAATGATATGTTTGACTAGGCAATGAGGGTGGTCTCCGATTTTTGGTGGACTTGAGATACCCGTTATGGCCAGACCCTAGTTTGGATTGTGACAAAGTTGGTTTCAGAGCCTAGGTTCATGGTTAATTAGGTTTCTATGAATTAATGTCAAGTAAAGTCTTTTTCATGGGTGTGTAACAAACCACACTTATGAGGGAGTGGCTACGAGACATATAGGACTGTTTTCTTTTCTTGTGTTCTACTTTTGGGATATAGAGGCTAAGGTCTTAAAACTTCTCTAATCTTTATTTGTTTGTATTTCAGATCATGCCTCCTAAAAAATCTGATGCTCGTGGAACTTCTTTTGTCCCACCTGAGGACAATGTGTATGGAACTGGTCCTACTTATATAGTTCAGAATCGGTCTAAGGCTATAGCTCCTGATTGTAATACCCTATGTAGAGTTCCACCAATCTCTACCAGTCCTTCTCAGGCTTCTTGGGTTGATGATGATTATGTCTCATTGCCTTGAGGAGATATTTCTAATGTTGAGTTTTATCGATCTATTCATCTATTGACCCAGTTGGTGACATATTAATCATGTCAGTCGGGTTCTACTGGAACTTCTGTGAGTTTTTCTAAGGTTACTCAGGTTGGTAAGTTAATGAGGCTGAATCCACTGACCTTTATTGGCTCTAAGGTTGAGGAGGATCCTCAAGAATTTAGATATGATATGGAGAATATCTTCAGAGTTATGTGTGCTTCTGAATCTGAGAATTTGGAAATTTTTGCATATCAATTGAGAGATGTGGCATATCATTGGTAAGAGGAGTGGGACTAGTCTAGGGGTGATGATGTGGAAATGGCACTATGGGATGAGTTTTTGGGTGACTTCCTAGATCGTTTCTTTTCTCAAGAGTTAAGGGAGACTAAAACTGAGGATTTTGTGAATCTAAAACAAAGAAGGATAACTATAAAAGAGTACGCCCTAAAATTTCACCAGTTGTCCTATTATGCCCCTGAGCTGGTGTCAAGCATGAGGGATAGGATGAGGAATTTTATTTTGGGCTTTTCTTAGGACTTTGTGCTAGAGCGCAAAGCCACCTTGTATAATAGTGATATATATATATCAAGGTTTGTAGTGTATATGCAACAGGTGGATGATGAAAAGAAGAAATAAGTCAAAGCAGGGGAAAGGAAAAGTAAGAGGTTTAGGTATTTTGAGCAAGGTAGAGGCCAGTAGAATAGTGGTAGAGATGGTAAGAAATGGTCTAAGAAGAAGTGGGGAAATTTTGGTTCTTATTCTATGGCTAGTTCTCCCTATCCTAATATGGCAAGAGACGTTGGTGGATTTGATATGATTGGAGATATTAGATTTTGATGTTATCTCAGGGATGGATTGTCTCAATTAGTGCTATGCATCTCTTTATTATAGGACCTAAATGGTGAGTTTTCTTTTCCCAGATGAACCAGTGATTGAATGGGAAGGTAGTTCCCTAGTGTTAGGGAAGGTTCATCTCTTATCTCAGAGAAAAGAAGTTGATTTCCAAGGGGTGTCTTTGTCACTTGGTTCGAGTTAAATATTCTAATTTTGAGGGTCCTTCCTTGTCATCTGTCCTTGTGTTCTGTGAATTTTCCAAAATGTTTTCTAATGACCTTCCTGGTGTCCCTCCTAATAGGAAAATTGATTTTTAGATCGATCTTTTTTTGTATATCCATCCGATCTCTATTTCTCCTTATAGAATGGCTCCTGCTAAGTTGAATGAACTTAAGGAGCAGTTGAAAGATGTTTTTGATAAGGGTTTTATCCTTCCTAGTGTTTCCCTGTGGGATGCTCCTTCTCTCTTTATGCGTAAGAAGGATGGGTCCCTTTGAATGTGTATGCATTACCACAAGTTGAATAAGGTGACACTAAAGACTAAGTATCCTCTTCCTAGGGTTGATGACTTGTTTGATCAGCTGGAGGGTGTGAAGTACTTTTCTAATATTGACCTTCAGTTGGTTATCATTAGTTAAAGATTGGGGAGATGGATATCTCTAAGACTACTTTCCAGACCCGGTATGGTTATTTTGAGTTTTTGGTGATGTCTTTTGGTTTGACTAATGCAGTGGTAGTATTTATGGATCTTATGAAATAGGTTTTCTGTCAGTTACTGGACTTATTCTTCATGTTCTTATTTATGACATTCTGATATATTCTAAGAGAGAGTAAAATCATGCCGATCACCTCCGTATAGTGTTGCATACCCTTAAGGATCAACATTTGTATGCTAAGTTTTCAAAGTGTGAGTTCTGGTTGAATGCTGTTACTCTTATGGGTCATGTTGTCTCTTGTGAGAAATCATGGTGGATCCACCAAAAGTTGCGATGGTTAAGAATTGTCCTAGACCCATGACTCCAACCAATATTCAGAGCTTCTTGGGCTTGGCCGGATATTATCAGAGATTTGTGGAGAGCTTTTCTTATATTGCTACTATAACACCCTATATTTTTAGCTAGAAATCGAACTGTCGTTCCTATGTGTGTAAAATCTAATCCCATTATTTATATTTGAATACATGTGTTGTGATCATTATCCTAGTGAGAAGAGTTCTTATGAGGTGAAAAATGTTCATAGGGATCACTTAGAGCAAAGTTGAGCTAAAAGCCTTTTATTCGGCCAAAGTTTTGTAATCGATTCTACAAGGGTCAACTTTGAACATGTATATCTTTTAATATATATGGAATTTTTCAGCTCAATACCCCACCAAATGATAGATAATTTAGTTAGCTTTCCAACGATACAAATTTTGCGTTAATCTGATACCTGAGCGAAAAGTTATTACCTTTTTCATGAGAAATAGTAAGGGGGCACGATAGCCCCGTGTCGCGAGGGCTATTCCATTGGAATACGGGTCGCGCCGTGAGGGACATTACCATGGTAAAAAGAGGCCAAGGGGAAATTGGTTCCTTTCCCCTTAACCCCAATCAGCCAAAACACGATTTTTAACATTCCAAGGGGCATTATTTGCCCATTACCTCAAAATTTCTCACTAGAAACCCATCCCCTTTCCCAAGATCAAAGTTCATTCTTTTTCTCTCAAGAACATAAGATTTAAGTCCTGAATACAAGATTTCTTCAAGAATTCATTCAATTAAGGTGTGTGAGGTATTCATCAATGGGCTCGTTTACCCATTGAGCCCCAAAACCCTTCCTTTGATTAAAATATGGGTTTTTCTTTCATTATGGAATTTCATATGTTCAAGATGAGTTTAATTAATGTTTTTCTTAGTAATTTTAATTCAATCCATTTCCACATATGATCGCATGAAAAGTTACGTTATTTTATTTTTTAAACTTCAATTTCCCATGTCATATTCATGTGATTTCAAGTTACAATATCAAATATTGTATTAAACTATGTAAATATATTGTTCTATCTTGTTTAACACATTCCTATGATCGAATTCATGCTTTTCACCTATTTGTTGAAATGCCTTATGTTTTGGGTCTTTGAACTATGTTTTCATACCACTTTTTAAGCCTTGTTATCGCATTCTAGTATTCAATGTTAGGGGGTTATGAACAGCCGATACCTATCTGTTTATACATATCTTTATTTTCAAGTTACACGTCATGATTTTTATTACTATATTAAGACTACCATGTTTATGTTGAGAACTTATCAGTACAGTACCATGTCATGTTAGACCCATAATAATACCAGTGTCATTTAATTGAGAGTAGGATTTAGCACCGAGCGAACCTAGGGATGTGGGCTCACTCGCCAGTTAAGACTGGGTCCTTAGTAGAAGTCCTTAAGTTCCAGGACTACATAGCCAGTGTATGATTATGAGATGTCACCACCAGTTTAGGACTGACTCTCTCTTGGGGATCACCTGCCAGTTTAGGATTGACACCCTAGTCCTTCGAGACATCAGATTAGTGGATCCAAACAACCATGTGTTAGTACTCGTGGAAAGATACTAACACCCTTACAACTGTGGTTATAAGTTGGATCTTGATTAGCTCAGATTGGGGCATTTCGGTTATATGATAGCTCCCACAGTTTCAGTCAGTATTCAGTTTATCTCAGTTCAGGTTTGCTTGACCAAGTAATCAGATTTCAGTAATTATTCTGTCAGTTTTATAGATTATTCTTGTTATTCAAATCATGTTAGTACATGCTAACTTGGTCTTGAATTCTCAGTTTTACATGTTCATGTTTTTTATGCCAGTATCTATACATGATCCTCAGTTCAGTTTTATAGCACATTCAGCTTTGCATGAGATTTACATTCTGTATTCATGTTTTAATACTCCCCAGCTTCATTTCTACTTATTCTACCAAAGTAAAGATTTAAGAAACTAAGTGTAGTGATTCACCAACTTATCAGATTATGTTTGTTACTTATGTTTTAAGATACTTCAACTTTCAATTGATTTCAATCTCTTGGTGAATCTACTTGCACTTAGCATACATGTCTTGAACTTACTCAAGACATTCTAAAGTACTGATCCACATAGATGCCTATGTGTTACATTATCTCATAATGTAGGTACTACTTGTAGCCCATATATTATAATCAGACAGTTTGCAACTTCCAGCCAGTAAGTGATGAGTTCTCTTATTTCTGAGATTCCAGTCAGTTGCAGTTCATGTACCATCTTGTTATTATTCATAAATATTGATTAGTGGTAGTTGGAGGCATGTCCCAACTATCTATAATTAGTATAGAAGAAACTTCATAAATAGTCAGTCAGAGTCATTACATGTAACTCACGATCTTTCTTCAAATTTATGATGTTGTAAAATTTATCAGTATTTTATTTATTTAGATTTTCTCATGATTATGCTTCTGCTTAGAAAATTTAGCTTTTATACAATTTAAATTAGTTGCCCAAGCAATATGCCAGTTCATATGTTAGCTTGGGATCACTTGTGCTCCCAAGCACTGTGTTAAGACTAGGGGTAGCTTCGGGTCGTGACAAACTTGGTATCAGAGCACAAGGTTTAAGAGTCTTAGGATGTCTATAAATCCGTGACTAGTAGAGTCTTGTAGAATTGTACGGAGATGTCTATACTTTTCTTCGAGAGGCTACAGGGCATTTAAGAAATGTTTCCCTTCTTTCATGTCTTAGATTGTGCAGTAGAAGTGTTCTCTGAGAAACTTATATAGATTTGTATGTTAATTCATTTATGCAAACTCTGCCTTATTCTTGAGGAAACAGAAATAGCCAAGCTTAAATCCTTACAGATAGAGTTTTCTCAGATAGTACCCACAGACAACTATAGGATTGTACATAGGCTTGAAAGTATCCCACCAGTGCCTTTATGTTCCAAAGATTGAAAGATTTCATTCATGATCATAAAAAAATCGTGCTTTGAGCAGAAGTATGATGTGCTTTTTGGTCCCTTCTCAGAATCATATGATAGCGTATGACCTAGAGTTAGAATCATGAACCCAAAAGTTTAGCAGTAGCAAAGTAGGGATAGTTCTATCTAAATTTAGTAGATTATGTATCCATGGGGCTAAGTGTATGCAAGGTGAACCAGTAGGCTTGAAATAGTGTATGCAAGAATTTATGTTTGTTGATTTAAAATTTAGTATGATGATGTATGTATGAGCTAGAGGTGTACCCAAGGTTATATGAGATTGTATTATTTCTAAGTTTTAACAGTGTCTGTTCTTAGATAGTATACTTAAATTGTTAAGTGCAAATAAGTTGTTAGTATATGATGTTCTTACCATCTAATTTATAGGTTATAGGTTGATGATGTTGGATATAGTGATACTCCTGACGATTCTAAGTTAGTAGGTGTTTAAATTGTTATATTATGACTATTAGAGCTATTGAAAGTTAAGAGTTCTATCTTAGAAAGAAGTATTAGTAGTGGGTTTTACATTTTTAGGTACAGTCTTTCAGGGTGAGTTTAGTATGTATGTGTATTGTTATATCTAGAACTCTAGAGTAAAGTGGATACAGTTTAGTTTAGAGTTTATTAAGGGGTTCACAGACTTAGAATGATGGCTTAAATCTAAGGGGAAGATAATAGAATAAGGAACCAAGTCAGGTTCTTAGATTATAATAGTGATACCAGTGTGTTGTGGGACAATACTAGGGAAGGAAGATGCTCGACCCATTCTTATCTCAGTGCAAAGTTTTTTATTTTAGTCATCACGACATCTACTCATGCCTTACATGTTAGATCCATGATAATGGCTCTTATTCATGCACTTTCTATAGAATCATGAACGCTTCCAGTTCCTATTAGAAGGATTTCCAGTTCACTCAGTTGTACAAATCATATTCCTTGAAATTATGAACTCCAAACTCAGGTCATGCAGGTCATGACTCATGTACTCATGTACTCATGCTTTACAGTATGCTCAGTTCCCATAACTCATGATACACTCTTAATGACCAGTGAAATTCAGATTATGTCATATAGGTCCTCAGATTAGATCTCTTTGATGGATTTATGATGTTGCTATTCTATCCCTCAGGCCTCAGTTAAGTGTAAAAGTCATGCATATTATTCTTTCATGCTTTAGGTTTTCATGTTCTAACCTTTCAGTAACCTCTTCTTAATGTTAATGATAGTGGTGTAGCAATTATTTAGATGGGAGAGAGTAAATGTTTCATATTGGGGAAATAATTATTGTTTGCTTGTTTTTTCTAAGGCAGTAAGTGTGAAGAAATATTTAGGCAAAGATTTTGGTATATGTCATGATTAGTTGGGAATTCCTTGAGTGTCTTCTTGGGGATAGTGTATGGAAGTTTTTATTGACAAAAGACGTTAAAGAATGTGGTAAAATTCCAAAGTGGGTTGATTGATCAAAATTTTATATCTGGGTATAATGATAGGATTGAATGTTATGTTGGCGTATAAGTGGATGAGTATATTGTATGCTAGCGAATTTCTAGTAAGAGCTTGAATTTAGTTGTTGAAGTGGTAAGAAGAATTATTCTTGAGATGAGAGGTGTGAAAAATGCATAGGGTATTGAATTCATGATTTATACTAGTACTATGCTGTTATGTGTTGTACCTTGTAATTTCAAGTTAGGCTTGAACATGTCAAGAGTATGCAGTTCAACTCAGACTTCGGCTAAAGAACTTATATGTACCCATGAAAAGATTATAAATTAAATCAAATGATCATAGTATTTAAGAGGACAAATATGGTGGAGGAAGTATTTGAGAAGAGTGGCTAAACTTGAAATTTAAAAGTTGCCTTGTCTAAGGCATAGTAATTATATCCCAACTTATGTTTCATAGGCCTATGTTCCATGTTACAAAGTTAAAGCCATATTAGGATTCCTTACTGATATATGTTATTTAGATCATGCCTAAGATTCTTTTCTTCCTAATGTTATTAGAACTTCATAGAAAGAGTGTTGAAGAAATACTCCAGTTGAGTATAAACTTTTAGTATGATTCAGTACGTATAGACAACAATTTAGTTTAGCAATAAAAAAGATAAGCTCCTATAGATTTCCATCTTTCCTTCTCGTCTTACTATCTAAAGATTCATGAGTATGTCTATTCCATGAGGTAATTCATTCACATCCATGTAAATTTTAAATTCAGTTTAGTCCATGCATCATGTCTCTAAGATAGATATTTAGTCATGACGCAGTTCATAAATGTTTAGTTCATGATCTTAGTTTTCCAAGTATTCCAACTCAGATATTGTAATACCCTTTTATGATCTTAGTTCCTTTATCTCATGATTCGTGCATACCTAATGTACTTGGTGATGCCTTGAAGCTCTTTTCTTTTGATCCTTATACGTGTTTTGCTGAGGAAAAAATCTTAATGAGAAGTTACGTACTTTATTCCATCCTTAGTAACTCTTGAAATTTTATTGCATCAGTTATCACTTTGCAATTATATATGTAAGTTCATATTCATGAACATTTCAAGTGAGTTCTAAACTCTCAGCTTGAATCAGCTCCTTATAGTATTAGAGTCAAGTTAGCTCAAAAATCAGTTTCATGATGGATGTTTCAATGTTTCAGCTCAGCTATTCCTTCATTACCAGACATGTCATGTGTACATCATTCCATATTTATTAGACTTTAACAAATTCCTATCCATCATTCGAGAATGAATGATTCCAAGGGGGAGATAATATAATACCCTGCATTTTTTAGCTAGAAATTGAACCATCATTCCTAAGTGTGTAAACTCTAATCCTATGATTTATATTTGAATATATGTGTCATGATAATTATCCTAGTGAGAATAGTGATTATGAGGTGAGAAATATTCATAGGGATCACTTAGAGCAAAGTTGAGCTAAGAGTCTTTTATTCGGCCAAATTTTTGTATTCGATTCTACAAGGATCAACTTTAAACGTGTATATCTTTTAATATATATGGAATTTTGCAGCTCAAGACCCACCAAATGATAGACAATTGAGTTAACTTTCCAACAAGACAAATTTCTCCTTAATTTGATACCCGTGCAAAAAGTTATTTCCTTTTACGTGAGAAACAGTAAAGGGTCACGATAGCCCTGCACCGCAAGGGCTATTCCACTGGACTAGGGGTCACGTTGCGAGGGCTATTACACTAGAATAGGGGTCTCTCAAAAAGGTCCATTCCTATGGGAAAATAAGCATGTTTTATAGATTTTAGTAATTATTCTGTTAGTTTTACAGATAATTCATGTTATTCAGATCATGTTAGTACATGCTATACTTGATCTTGCATTCTCAGTTTTATATGTTTATATTTTTTATGCTAGTATCCATACATGATCCTCAGTTTACTTACACAGGATAATCAGTTTTACATGAGATTCACATACCGTATTTATTTTTTACTGCTCCCTAGCTTCAGTTCTACTTATTCTATAAAAGTAAAGATTTAAGAAACTAAGTGTAGTGATTCACCATCTTATCAAATTATGTTTGTTACTCATGTATTAAGATACTTCATCTTTAGTTAATTTCAGTCTCTTGGTCAGTCTGTTTGTACTTAGCATGCATGTTTTAAGAATATGTATCTATACAGTTTTACTTATTGCATTCACCCATACTTACTCAGTATATTCCAAAGTACAGATCCACATATATATCTATGTGCTACATTTTCTCATAATGTAAGTACCAGTTGTCGCCCATACATCATAATCAAATAATTTGCAGCTTCCAACCAACAGGTGATGAGTTCTCTTATTTTGGGGACTCTAGTCAGATATAGTTCATATACTATCTTGTAATTATTCATGTATATTGATTAGTGGTTATTGGAGGCATATCCCAACTATCTATAGTCAGTATAGTAGAGGCTTCATAGAAAGTCAGTCAGACTCATTACACATAATTCAAGTTCTTTCTTCAATTTATCATGTTGTAAAATTTATCAATATTTCATTTATTTAGGATTTCTCATGCTTATTCTTCCGCTCGATAAATTTAGTTTGTATACAATTTAAATCAGTTGCTCAAGCAGTATGCCAGTTCATGGGTTAGCTTAGGATCACTTGTGGTTTCGAGCACCGTATTACAACTAGGGGTAGTCTCGGTTCATGATAACTACCTCATTGACTAGACTAACTTAAAAGAAATTAAAGTTCTTATGGTTAGACATTCGTGATGGTAGTTCTGAGAAGTTAAAGGAAAAGTTGATTTCTGCTCAGATATTAACCCTACCCAAGGGTACTGATGACTTTTATTATTTATTGTGATGTGTCTCATGTGGAATTGGATTGTGTGTTGATGAGGCGACGTAAGGTTGTGGAATATGCTTCTAGGCGATTGAAGGTGCATGAGAAAAACTATCTGACTTATGTCCTTGAGTTGTTGGCGGTAGTCTTTGCTATGAAGATTTTGCGCTATTACCTATATGGAGTTCATGATGACATATTCTTAGACTATATGAGTTTATAGTATGTGTTCACCCAAAAGGAGTTGAATCTCAGGCAAAGGAGATGGCATGAGTTGCTCAATGACTATGATATGAGTCTTCATTATCATCCAAGTAAAGCTAAAGTGGTTCTTGATGCTCTTAGCAGGTTATCTATGGGGATGTTGTCTCACATTGATGGGCAGAAGTGAGGGTTAGTAAAGGATATTCACCATTTGGCTAATCTTAGAGTTTATCTTTTGGACACTTAGGATGGTGGTGTGATTTTTCAAGAGGTGGCGAAGTCTTCTCTCGGTACTGAAGTAAAAAGAAAAGAAGGTTTTGGACCTTATTCTAATGAGAATTAAGGTTTATGTGGATCACCAGAAGGTGATGTCTTTTGAGAATAGTGGTGGCGGTATTTTGAGGTACCAAGGTAGATTATATCTTCTCGATGTTGATGGATTGTGAGAGAAGATCTTACTTGAGGCTCATGAGTCAAGGTACACGGTTCATCCAAGTTTGATAAAGATATACCATGATCTAAAAGAGAACTATTGGTGGAATAAAATCAAGAGAGATATGGCCAATTTTTTAGCCGGGTATATGGTGTGTTAGCAAGTGAAAATGGAGAACTTAAGGCCTAGTGGATTGTTTCAAGAAATTAAGTTACCAGTATGGAAGTGGGAGGTGATTAATATGGATTTCATTATAGGTCTTCTATGATTGCGTAGTCAGTTTCATTCTATTTGGGTCATCATCGATAGGATGACCAAGTCCGCTCACTTCTTGCTAGTGAAGAATACTTATTCAGTGGAGGATTATGCTAAAATTTTCATTCAGAAAATCATCAAGTTGAATGGCGCTCTAATTTCCATTATATCTGATCGAGGTACTCATTTCTTGTCTTATTTTTGGCGTTTTTTTCATAGAGGTTGGGGGACTAAGGTAAACTTTAGCACCAGTTTTCATCCTCAAAGGGATGGTTATGCAGAGAGATCGATTTAGGCTTTGGAGGATATGCTAAGGTCTTGTGTGCTTGGCTTTGGTGGTGTCTAGGTTAATCATTTGCCTCTAATCGAGTTTACTTATTATAATAGTTTTCACTCTACCATTGGGATGGATCCATTTGAGGCTTCATATGGTAGGATGTGTCGTTCTCCTATTGGGTGGTTTGATATAGGCGAGGATCGGTTGTTAAGTCCTGACTTGGTTCACTAAGCCCGAGAAAAGGTAAATATGATTCAGGATAGACTTAAGACTGCCTAAATTTTCCAAAAGTCCTATGCGAATATGAGGCAAAGAGGGTTAGAATTTGAAGTTAGAAATTGGTGTACATGAAGGTATCTCCCATGAAGGGAGTAATGCAGTTTGGAAATAAGAGGAAGCTCAGTCCCCATTAAGTGGGTCAATATATGACTTTGAAGAGAGTGGGAATGTGCCTTATGAGTTAGAGTTGCCTCCTTTTTTGGGTTCCGTTCACCCTGTTTTTTATGTTTCTATGTTGAGAAAGTGCGTGGGTGATCCTTCTTTGGTGGTTTCATTAGAAAGTGTTAGTGTTTTGGATTCCTTATATTATGAGGAAGTCTTAGTTGATATTTTAGATCGACAAGTCTGTCGATTACAAATTAATGATGTGGCTTCGGTGAAGGTTCTATGGAGGAACCAAAAGTTGGAAAAAGCTTCTTAGGAAGCTGAAGAGGACATAAAGTCCGATAACTCATTCTTGTTCCTCATCCTAGATAATCATTCTTAAGGTATTTGTTAATCTTAACATCTTTGTTTCTTAACTTTGATAAAGATTAGTGTGGTTGTATTTCATATTAAATCATGCTAAGGGATTCATTGTCTCATTATTCGTGGACGGATGATCGTAAGGGAGGGAGAATGAAACACCCCAGATTTTTGGTCTTTGAAATTTTCTTAACTAAAGGTCTTATTGTCCAGACTATGACTCACCCTATGAGTGGTGTCATTACAGGTCATGGACCCTAGTCATTGGGTGACCAGTGAAGATCCACTTTGTTTTTATCTTGGCTACGAGTGGTGCCTAATGAGTTGTTGGACTCTTTATAGGTAATAGTATGCCTTCTGTAATGAAACTAGTGTGATGGTACAAGTTTCTTCTCAGGGTACGATTAGGTTCCTACGAGTTATATGTTCTATACATGAGTCATAGTGTATGATTCGCTAGGTAACCTGTGAAGGTTCCCTTAGCTACTGCCCTGACTATGACTCATGGTGATGAGTCATAGTGAGTCCTTACGAGACATATAGTGACCCGTAGCGACTGGGAGATAATTTTTCAGTGTTTCATTTAGGGCACTTTGGACATTTTCCCTCTTCCAATTGTGACCCACAACTTAAAATCCTCTTTAGGGTATCAGAATCACTCTGAAACAAATCAAATAACTTCCCAGTCTCTCTCAAATCCCATGGTTAAGAAAACATATGGTTTCCAAGAGATTGGTCAATTAGGGCTCTTAAGCGTGATTTGTCTCCATAATTGTGACACTTTCAGGCATGTTACTCTTTCCCAAATCTTATTTTGTGAAAAACATGTATTTTAAATTATTTAATTATATGGAATTGAATGTGGGTTTTAACATGGGTTAAGGGTTTTGGAATGGTTGATCTTTGAATTCTTTTCCCAAGGTTTTCATAAGTTGTTCATGCTTTGAATTAGATGTTTTGAACTAATAGGGTGCATGGGTTTGGGAATGGGAATGTGGTCAAGGTAATTCCCCAAATAGATGTTTTGAACTTGGAAATTGTTTTGAACAATTGTATTCCCTCAACCCACTTGTGTAAATGCTTTGAATTGTGAATTGTCTCTTGGTTTGATTTACTCACCTATACTATTGTATTGCATAAATGGTTAAACATTGAACATGGATTTTAAAGGCTTTATTGACTATGTTTTGATTTAATTAACAATGGGGTCGAGGCATTCCCCTAAGTTAATGGAATTGTAATGACATAATTCTGAGCTTGTAAGTTAAATGGTATGATAATACCTATGGAGTGCCTTAATGTATAATTCCTTAGTTAATAAATGGGTTATGTGAAACCTGTTTTAATTGAGCTTAATGGGGGTTATGTAGCTAAACCGTGTTGGTGTGGGTATCGAATGACTTATACTGGAATCTCACATTTGTTGATGTAAGGGTTCAACTAGATGACCATGTGCATGGTTCACACTATTGATATTCCTTATATCTAGGATTGATATGGTGTCGGGGTATTCATTGTTCTTCCTTGATACCTCCGATTCATGCGGCTAATATGCATTGGGCCCTTTCAACAGGGGGAGATAAAACTATATAGCCTGTGGGTATCCATTTATGACGGTAGAGCTGCATAGTCCAGGATAATGTTTTACTATCATGCTCATCCTTGTTCCCTACACCAGCATATATTATATACATATGTATGCATGTATGTGAACATGTATAGTGAGTTTGAAATTAAAATTTTGATTGACATTTTTTTACCCTTATCCTGAGTTACATGCTAGTGTTAACCCCACTAACTATCTACATACGTTGTATCCATATACGATGCAGGGTCCGAAGGCACTTTTACTTTTCCTGCTCAGTGATAGGTGATCTCAAAGTCTGTCGTTGTAGTGAAGTGGTAAGATTCCATTCTCCGAAAGACTTTATCATTCCATAGGTGTTTTTTCTTTCATAAATTATAAGTGAAGATTGTACATTTACATTGTCATTGTCATCGTCAGGGTTGGGGCCATGTCCCGATGTAGGTTGTTTTTCGGTATAGAGGTTTTGTGGATATTACTATGGATTGGGTATTGATATTGACACTCTTAGATGTCTTTGAACTTATTACTTTCTATCTTGTTATATGTTCAAAATTCTTCCGCTAAGTAGTGTATCATGATCTGTTTGACTAGGAAATGATGGTGGTCTCCGGTCCTCGGTGGACTTGAGATACCCGTCATTGTCAGGCCCTGGTTTGGGTCATTACAACAACTTACCCTTCTTTTTTGTTAAAACTCTATTTTGTCCCTAGTCCCTCCTTGGACATTGTGCACCTCACTCGGGAAAAATTCCTAAGTTAAGGGTGGCTACTACAGAAAGTTAATGAATGAAGGTGAGTCTGAAAAGGAGTTTGGATTGAGAAGCATTCGTCTAATTGTCCCTGGTCCCTTTGGATATTATGTACCTCCACTTAAGTCATCAACATAAGTTTAGGGTGGCTAGTGTAGATCAGATGTTCTAAAAAACTCGAGGAAAGAAAAAGGGGGATTTTGGACAATCAGGATACAATATGAGGTGGAAATTGATGTTTTATAGTAGCAACAATGGCAAGAAGGGTGAAGTCACTATTCCAAAGATTTATCTCACTTGCACCTAAACCCTTATTACAAGCCCCAAGAAGTCCTGTAGTACTCCTAGATAATCATCTATAGACTTTATGTGATGATAAAGGCAAACTAAAATTTGATATGCCCAAATTACAATTCTTCGAAAAGAGTGTAAGTGGTCGTTGTCAAATATAAAATCCAACTAAGGTTGGGTCAAATCCCACAAGGAATAAGGTGTTAACTAAGTTGTAGACCTATTAATAGACTATTAATCGTAAGTTTTCGGTGATAAAGGAGGTTTTTGTTGAATGTATCACTTCAATGAATTTTACGTGATAAAAAACAATGCTTTCTTTGTAATGTATAATTCAATGAGAATTAAGAAACTAGGGTTATGTTTGCCAAGGTGATTCAATACTAAGGGTTGTGGTTTTTTCAAAACTCAACCATCTTAACTACAATTATAGAGTAATTTGCATAGATAGTCCCATATAATTGTTTTTGAATCTTCAAAGATGGAATTTATTTAACTCATTCAAACTTAAAGTGATAAATCAGTTCAACAAATAATTCACCATGGAATTAATCTGATTAAGGGATCAATCTTACAATTAGAGATTAAAATCTCTAATAATCTTCTCACCATTCTTTTTTTCTAACATTAACTTTTTTGTTCAAGAAAGTTATGTTTATAGGCACATTCCTTAAGTTTGCAACTAAGAGAAATCATAAAACTGAAGAAAAGGTGATGTAATTGCAATTGTTAATAGGAATTCATCAACCCCCCAAAAACTGAAGAAAAGGTGATGTAATTGCAATTGTTAATAGGAATTCATCAACCCCCCAACCCTAGCATTGAGTTACACCAAGGCTCCTATAAACCTAGTTATGGAGATTTAACCACACAACTGATTGAGAAAGAGATTAACAGATTAAATTTCATAAATATTTCAAAATAAACTTAAGATTTAAAAGAGAATTTCAATTCCAAATTCCCAAGATAAAAATAATGTAACCTTCATCTCTCTGCATATTTTTCATACAATTTTAACATTACAATATTCACAATAGTCAAAGATGCCTATTCTAACCCTAAGATGGGTATTCATTAGGATCCAAAAAAGTTGGTATTTGAAATTTAAATTTGAGTTGTTGCATCACCAATGTGATTCTCCTGATGGGTTATCGGGATACTGATGGTCCGGCAGCCAGACAGTTGATTTATATCCAGTGCATTATTGTCCTGTGGTTGATGGTTACGAGATATGTGATGGTCCATCGAAGATCCGATGGCCCATCGAAGATCCGATGGCCCATCGAAGATCCGATGGCCCATTATGTCATCTATCCCTCGACACAAACTTTAATTGGTTCGAGTTAAGCTACAACGAACATATCGACGACCCATCGCGGGCCCAATGGTTTGTCGCATAGAATGTTCCCCGTCTCTATAATATCAAAGTATTCTACTTAGGAGCGATGACCACTTTGATTGTATATTGAGTCTTGGACGGTCCATCAATTAACATGTCTTAACCTTTTAGAATCCTACTTTTCTAATTCATCCCTACTTCTAAGTTTGTATCCTGATAACACATAAAACAAGAATCAAATACACCAATAGTTGCTGGAAAACAAACAACTATCCCTCATAAGAAGTACAAATATACCATCAAAAGTTAGAACATCAATTTTGGAAACCAAACAACTATCCCTCATAAGAAGTACAAATATACCGTCAAAAGTTAGAATATCAATTTTGAGTAGAGAACGAAGGAGGAGCCTTACATTTGGATTATGCTAGAGACTTTGGGTTTATGGTAGTGAATTCAAGATTCAGCAAAAATGAGAAACACCAGGTTACTTTTCGTAGTTTGGTGGACAGTACCTAGATAGACCTTTTCTCCTTATGAAGGGAGATAAAGGTTTTTTTAAAAACTCTAAGGTTATTCCAAGTGAGAATCTTTTGCAATAAAAGCATTGTTCATGATTAACTTAGGATCAAATGTGGTAGCTTGACTATGAAAAGGTCCCTAGAGATAGGAAGGAAGTTGATGGCTATAGGGGAATATGGGAGAAGTTGCGATACATACACTACATGCTATAAGACTGACTATTGTATTAGGAAAATAACTAGAAAGATGTTGAATGTTTTGATAGGTTAATATTGCAGGTGTAGAGAGGATTGGTGGTGGAATGGAGAAGTTCAAGAAAAGGTATAGGTAAGAAATATGGCTTAAATAAAGTTGGTGGAAAGTATGACCGAGGAGGGGAAGTGAACAAATACAGAGGAGTATAAAATGGCAATGAATAAGTCTAAGTTAGTGGCTATAATTGTTAAAACAACAACTTTCAAAAGCTTGTATGCAAATTTAAAGGATAAAAGTAAGGATAAGGAGTTATGAAAGCTAGTCAAGGCTAGATAGAGGAGTACCCGTGACATTAATTAAGTAAAGTGCATCAAGAAGGTTCTCATTAGGAGGGTATGGTAGTCATACTTCCATAAACTATTAAAATAAATAGAGGATGAAGGCATTGACTAGAGGAATTATATCACTCTGAGAGGCATCATAATTATGTCTACTGTACATATATAAATTTTGAAGATGTTAAGGGTGTGGTTCTTAGTTTGTGTAGGGATAGAGAAACTGGGCCAAATAAGATCCCAATGGTGTTTTGAAAGATCATAAGTAGACCAGGTATGAAACGGCTTACCAAGTTATCTATTGTCATTTTCAGGTTTAAAAGATGCTTGAACCTTCGATATTGAGTACGATAACTCTATTGTACAAAAAAAGGGTGACATTCAAAATTGCAGCAACTATAGGGGTATCAAGTTATTAAGACATACTATCACGGTTTGGAAAAGTGTGGTCGATTTAGGTTGAGGAGGACCATGGCTAATATTGAGAATCAATTTAAACTTACAGCAAGTCACTCAATTACATAATTCATTCATCTCTTAAGGATATCGATGGAGAAGTATAATAAGAAGAATGAGGCCTTACACATTGTGTTTATCTGTCTAGAAAAATAATTACAGCAATGTCCCTAAATAGTTTTAATGGAGGTTCTTGGAAGTTATAGGTGTTCCTATAGCATACATTAAGTCAATTAAGGATATGTATGATAGAGACAACACTCATGTAAGAATTATGGGAGAAGACTTGGAGCACTTTCTTATATTGATGAGGTTACACAAGGGATAAATCTTTCACCTATTTTTATTTGTCTTGGTGATGGATTTATTAATATGGTAAATTAAAGGTGAAGGTCCATTGTTTATGTTATTAACAAATTACATAGTTTAATTGACGAGGCCTATGAAGGACTTCATACTAAGTCAGAGTTTAGGAGATAGACCTTGGAGTCTAAAGGATTTTGATTGAGTGAGATAAGTATGAAATTTTCAGAGTTCAAGTTTAGTAAGATGATGTATGAGGTTAATAAGGTAGTGAGTCTTTATTATCAGTTCATAAAAATGAGAGGTATTTTCATGTATCTTGGGTCTATTATCTAGAGAAATATAGATATTGATGAGGATGTTACTCACCGTATTGGAATGGGGTGTATGAAATAGAGGCTCACATTTGGAATCTTATTCGATAAGATGGTGACTCTTAAACTTAAAAGCAACTTCTATGTAGTGAGTTAGACCAGCTATGTTGTATAGGGTGGAATTTTGGCTAGTAAAGTACTCTCAAATCTAAAAAATGAGGGTGGTAAAAATGAAGCTATTGTAGTGGATATATGGGTTAACTAGGAGCAATAGGATTAGAATAAGGTTATCTAAGACAAGGTGGGAGTGACTTTGGTAGAAAATAAGATGCAAGAAGCACAGCTGAGATGGCTCAGGCATATGAAGAAGAGGTGTACAAAATCCCTAGTGTGACATATTGGCTATCGATAGATTCGGTAGAGGTAGAGATAAATCAAAGAAATATAAATGGGAATTGATTAGACGGGACATGAAGCAAGTCCAGTTTACCAAGGACATAATTCTAGATATAAAGGTGTAGATGACGTAAATTAGGATCGAAGGTTAGTAAGAAGGAGTGTATTTGTACTAGCCGGTAGGAGTGCTTTGTATTGTTTACTGTACTAGTAGTCATAGTCTACACTTGTGTTTTATTGTTCTTGGAGTTTTTGGTGATGTTTGTTATTTTGGATAGATCGATTGCGGTAGTAATTTATGGTCATCTTGTTTTTTTCTTTTTGTTGTTTTGCTACTGCTTATTCTTGTTCTTATAATATGTTATTTCTAGTTTAATTTTTTCTTGAGTCGAGGTCTATCTAAAACAACCTCTTTACTTCACCTATTTGATACTGGTATTGACTGAATACATTTTACCTTCTATACACCCCACTCTATTGGAATGTACTAATTATTTGTTTGTTGTTATTGATTATGGGATGGTGGAAAGGTCTTCAACAGTGATATGGTGTCAAGGTCTTTACTTGTGATAAGAGCTTGAGGTTATTTTTGGATGGATTTGAGGTTATTTTTGAATTGTGTTAAGGTCATTTCCAGTAATGCAAGCTCGAGGTCATTGACAGATAGTGTTGAGGTCATTTATGATGATATGAATTTGAGTTATTTCGGGATGATATATGGATCTCACGAGTCTCACATGGGACCCAGCTAGTTATATGGTAGCGGGTATATAATAATATTGATCAAATAGGAGGCATGCAATATATAAATCATTTTACTTGATTTAGTATGTAAAAGTGATTTATCAGTGACTGTTATACTGATTGTACTACTCTGATGTTGATTTACCTTTGATTTAAGATATTTGGACATGATTTATAAATGTTGTTGCTAATATTACCTGCTCGTCCGGCTATTTCTTTATTCAAAATAAGAACTTATGTGCTAAGCATAAGGAATTATCTTATGATCGATCTTCACTATCACTTTAGATTTAGGCCAGTCGATACTATTGTTGTGTATATATGGATTAGTACTCTTTTTTTTTTTTTTTTACACATTGTTGTGTAGGTTCAGAGCCTAGTACCTCTTATCGGTGATGTTAGCTATATCCAGAGCAGATTTTCTTGGGATTATGAGATAGCTACTTGGCTAATCCACAAAATTCTTAGATGTTTCCTAGGTTTTAGTCTTTTCATATTTTCTTTCAGATATGTTTTAGTTTGGATTTTTATTCAAGTCATAGATGGCTTGAAATATGACTTCTAAGTGTTAGGATTGAGTTTTTCTTTTTCGTATTTTATCTTTGAATTTTTATGAAAGAATTTGGTTATGACTTGTACTATTTTAACTGTCAACTTCCACAAACATATTTCAAGATTTGAGTTGAGTATTTGGGTTATCTTACCTACAATTAGGTTAGATAGGTGTCATTACTTCCTTAAATCTCTAGTTATGACATTAAGTTAGTGTTTTGAAATACATTTTAGGGGCTCACTTGAACTCATTTTTTGTGCGACATATTTACACTTTGAGAATCACACATGTTTTTTTCTCTTGTGATGCGTGTGTCCCAAGTGTTCGGTTATATGCTTTAATAAACATGCATTTTTCTTAATAATCTGCAAAGCTCAGGGCTCGTTGAATAATATCTATGCAAATTATGTACCAAATTTCCTAATTAACACTAAAAGAAATCAATGACTAAATGATAAGAGTGTTATTCATATACAGAAAAAAGAAGATCAAACGTAAGTCAAATAGTATGATATGGAATTATGTAATTACTAATTGAAAATATCATAAACAACAATATTAGATCCAATTTAATTGATGTAGAGATATTATACACTCATTTTCACTACTTTTTGCCCAAACTTGTAACTTATTATGAGGATAATTTAGCTTTATACTTATGACTTATGTTTAATTTAAGGTTTATCACTTATATGAGGTATTTTATGCAATTTAGGTGAAAGGAGAAAAACTAATGCTAATAGAGAGCATAAATAGACGAATTTAGCAAAGAGAAATCCATTGGCGAAGTTGGAGGGTGGAAGAAAAAGTTTTGTAGCGAAATGGGGTAAAAAATACATCATTTAGAAAGTTTAAATCCTACAGAGAAGACTCCTAGGGTAAAGTATAAGGAGCTTGTGCCACAAGTTCCAAGGTAATTAAAGGAGGCTTGAAGCGTGACCCAGCATGGTAGGGAATTTTTTGCCCCTTTTTCTAGTCCGACTTAGAATATTCTCGTGTGTTTAAATGCTATAAATATCCCCGTAGTTTATTTTGTACTTTATAGTTTAGTAGAGGAAGAGTAGAGGAACATAAAGCTTGATCTCAACTCTCTAAGGGTTATTTCTTACACTTTATACTTATCATAATTTATTGTTTTACATCAATAATTACTTCATAATCAAATTATGAGTGGCTAAATGCTCCATAAAGGGTTATGGCCATAGTATGAACATTGTAGTGTATGTGTAGTTAGGTTTTGCAAAATCTATCATTATATTTTATTTTCTTAACCTTGGTAATATTATTCTATTGTTTCACAATCAATAGGATAAAAACTAATTTTTGGAGGAACCCAAGGGATGGAGACTAGAAATGGTATGTGGATTAAGGAGAGTAGGATGCATCTAAGGATGAATTGATAAATAGTATAGATTTGGATTAGTTTCATACCCCTGCTCAATGATAAAGATGAAAGGCTAATTTGGGTAGATGACAGATGCACAAATATTCTTGACCATACTATTAACCTTGTGATTCAATAATTTGGTATATGTCTTGATTAAAAATTAATAAAAAATATAATGGGATAATGCAAGATCCATAATCCTAAGACATAATAACTTTATGAACAAGTCCTAAACCATACTATATTTAAATTTAGTTGCATTAGTAGAAGTTGCATAATGTGTTGGTCATTTCTCCTATCTCTAATGTGCGTTTCTGAAGTTTGGGAATAGTGGCTATAATAGGTTCACTCTGGGGACTTTCCTGGTGGAACATAAAGTTGATATCTCTCTTTTAATGGCTATAATTCGAAGTATATGGGTGTCACCAACTGACCATCCTCAACTCCTACTTTAGATTCATACATGTTGTGGACTGATATATGTAGTTTTGATTATGATCAACTAACTTTAAGGGGACAGGTCCTGGGATATTCATGGTACAGTACAGTTGACATGCATAACTGCACAGTTTAGTCCTCTTGTGTAACAAACTTGAAGATGTTGCTTGTACTGATTAGGACACCTGATCTAATAATATTTCATCCCTAATCATCACTCATCGATAAAAGTAAAAATATTCTTCTTTATCAAATGGTTTTTTGCAATTACAAAGGAAGATTGTTGAAGAGAGAGAAAAGCAAAAACCCAGCTTACAATAATGCTCAAGCATAGTTCATGTTCTTAGCTTTCTCTTGAGTTTATACTGATTTGTAATAGAATTACTCATGATATAAGAGTAATCTCTTGTTTTGCTTATGCTCGATAGTGTTAGGTAGAGTTACCTAAGTTTGATACTGATTAGAGTTAATCAGTGTAGAGGCTTTTAGTACAGTTATTACCAGCGAAAGGATCCTAGAGTTAGGCTAAAATTGAGTCTGTAATCAAGAGGTTGATTATAGTGATTTTCTTTGGTGCTTATGAGAGAAAGTAGTGGTTTTTCCTTCCCTGAGCAAGAAAATTTCCACGCTAAATCTTGTGTTTTGTTACTTTCATGCAATGCCTTTAATTATCTATTAACTCATAGTTGCTTTACTATTCTATCGCTTGTGATTGACTTTGAGGGACCTGGTCCCTCACTTTCTGGTGCAACCCCCAAGGGTTCTAACAATTGGTATCAGAGCTGGATCACTCTAAAAGGTTCATACCTAGATTGTTCTAGTCATTATGGCTGCTATAACTGAAGTTGGGGTGGAAAGAAAGGGAGCAAAAAGGGAGAGATTCCTGACTTTAAAGGGTTTAGAGTCTGACCCAGCTGAAGAAGACACTGATGTTGCACTTCTGGCAATAAGGATTGTTAGAGCTATAAAAAGAGGTGGTCAGCTTAGCAAAAGAAATGTTAAAATTGAAGGTTGTCACAAATGTGGTAGCTCTGAAGCATTCATGATAATACCAAATGAAAAAGAATGATCAAAATCCAAAAAAAATCAAGAAAAAAATGATGCAACTAGTTGCATAATAAAAAAGGTATTAGCTGCATGGGAAGACTCCTTAAATAAATCTGAGAAAGACAAAGAGTATGGAGATGATTTCATGATGAAATATGGTGAGAACAAAATAGTCTCAGGTTCCTATTTCTCTCTCATGGAAAACACAAAAGATGAAAAAGAAAAGGAGGTAACACTCTTTGATATTAAGGAAGGTCTAGATAACTACACTGCTAGGAAGATAAAAAAACTTACTAGTGTGTTGATAGACTCTGTATATGAACTTACCACTGAGGAAAATACTATAGAAGAAAAATGAGAGAATTAGGAGATTGGATTAACTACCTTAACTCTTCAAATTTCTAAAATAAAAGAACAGTTGCTAAGTTAATTTCTTGAAATCTGAACTTGGTGAGTCAACTGAAGAAAGTCAATGCTTTTGAGAGTAAAGAGAAGAAAGAAGCCTCAAAGCTCCAAATTAAACTTTAAGAGAAGCTGAGGGATTCTCAAGAGCACCTTAGGTCTGTTCTTCAAACGAATGAAAAATTAGAAAGGGACCTGGTCCATTTGAAAGAAAAATTAAGCAAATCTCTTAAATGGATTGTTTCTTCAAAGACTCATTCTAAATTGAATAGTCAAGGTGTTAATAATGGCAAAGGCCTGGGTTATTAAGAAAAAACTCAATCTACTGGGTCCAAAAGTAAGACTATCAATGATGTTAGAAATAAGGCTTCGAAACCTATGTTTAATCCTTATGATAAATATGGGCTCTTTAAGGGAAATGGTCAAACTTGGATAAGAGCTGAAATGAAAAAAATCATATATGTTTAGCAGGAGTATACACAACCAAATGAGATGAAGAAGATTTTTTTACCAAAATAGGTCAAGAAAGTTTTGATAACACCATTGTCATCTTATTGGGAACTCAAAATCAAGTGGGTTCCCAAATCAAACAAGTGATTATAATTCCAAGTTGGAGAAAGGGGAGTACAATTAGGAATGTTCAACAAAAGTAAGTGTTTAAGTGCTAAATAGTAGAAGCTCTAACTGAGTTCTCTCTCTCTCTCAAGGCAATCCAAGGTGAAAATTTCATACTTTGAAACTATTAATTTTAAGGGACCTGGTCCTTAGAAGACTCATCTTAGAAAAAGAAGGTCTCAGCAAGAGGATAGAGCATCGATTGATCAAGACAACCTGACCTAATATATGAATCCGTGTCTCTTCCAAAATTTGGGTATGTTCAGGAGACATGTATCCATGTAAAGTAGGTACTTGTTAATCTAAAACAGCTCCATACCTTTTCAAGGATACACCCATGAGAACAATTTAGGAAGAGAACAGTTAAAGCTAACACAAATACAAAATTCAGTCAAAAGGAGAGAAACCTGGTCCTATCACTCGGGTTAGTACCTATACAAGATGCTTAAGTAATCATAAAATGTTGTCTTAAAAGCCATGTATGTTCTCTCCTCTAAGGTGTCAATTTCTCTGCAAAATGATGAGTCACATTTTTTAGGTATAGCTATGTCAATTCAAAAGGAACATCTTTAATGGCATTGGTCACCTCTTAAAATTGTAAGTCAGACCTTCTTGTCATTATTCTTCAACTAGTCCAAATTATCTTCCCTAATCTATAGATCTTCTCTAAACATAAAATACGCTAGCTTATCTCTGTCTCTCAAAATCCAATGGACAACATTACTATTTTCTCAAACCCGGCTAAAGACCATGAAGCAGACAAAACTTCAAGGAGTCAAACTGGACATCACCAAGTTGAACATCTTGATTCTTTAGAAATTGAAACCATGGAAAACATCATCTTTAGTCCCCAACAAAAAACTAAGTCAATTCTTCTAGCTAAATCTTCCTTAGAATTTCCAGAACACATAATCTAGTTAATATTCCCCTCCTTAATCTCAAAAGCTTATGCTTAGTTAATCTTGATAGGGAATCCAAAGTAAGGATTTGGATCACCATAAGGATAAGAAACTTCTCAACCTGAAACTCCATCTTCTACAGGAAATTCAAAAATACATGAAAATTTCCAAATTTCTAAGTCATCTAAAAGATCCAAAATATTTGAACCCTCTAAAAAACAACAACCACCTAACTTTCCTACACCCTCAAATTCAAACCCTATTTTTTCTTATTAATTGGTGAAGAAATTTCAGTCAAAAGGGTTGATCTTTCCTCTAATGAAAATTAGGTAGCTGAGAATTTACTCCTTGATCTTTCCTCTAATGAAAATTGGGTAGCTGAGAATTTACTCCTACTTGCATATGATACCATGGAAAGCTCAGTAATTGAAGAAAAATAGGAAGTGGGTGATAAAGATAAAGTGAATGAGGGAAAAGATATGTTGTTATCACCAAATGAGGTAGATGAGAGGAATGAGGATGAAGTTCCTCTAAGATGGTCGATAAAGAAACTGAGAGGAATTATTGGTAAGGAGAAAGTGATAAACTCTGAGGTAAAGATGACTAGAACCTATTCTATAAAAGGTTCTGAAAAGAAAATGTTGGAAGATACTATGAAGGACAACAAAGCTTTAATCATAAGAAGAAGAAGGATCAATAAATCTATTACATTAGAGGAGAAAAAAATATGGAAGTTGTGTAGGTTGAAAAAGGGAAGGACATAGATTTAGAAGTTGTTGCTGCTACTGAGGAAACAAGTAAGAAAGATGAGGTTTCTGAAAGGACCAGGTTCTCTAAGTCAATGATTGGTGGTTCTACTGGAAAGAGGCAGAAATATACAGCTGTCAAGAAAAGAAAAGACTCTGAGGGACTCTGTCCCATGAAAAAAAAAATAATGAAAAAGGAGAGCCAAGTAGTTAGCCCAAATAAAAGAAAAAGAATGACACATCCATATAAAAGAGGATTGGGAACTTAAGAACACAGAAGGTTCTATTTGGGAAAGTGTTTGATCCAAAAATCTATGAAAAAATAGGGATGGTAGAACTGGTAGAGTATGTCAAGCATCAGGGTTGGTTACACCTATTAAAATAACTAACTCCCATTATCTTTAAAGGTGAGGTAAGAGAATTCTACTACTTCAGGGAATTCTCAGAGTATGGTTTGAGTTTGACTGCATATGTGCAGGGAAAGGTTCTTAAGCTAGATGAAAAAACATTAGGAAGAATCCTTGATGTACCTATTATGGGGGTGAGAAATATGCTGAATCAATAACCTACTACTAAATTCATGATTGAGGCATCAAAGGTAGGATAGATATCAAAATCTGCAGTGAAAAAGAAGTTTCTGAAGAGTGAGTATTAGCTGGTATTTGAGTTCATCAATAAGGTCCTGTTGCCAAGGTATGAAAAAGAACAATTGGCTCTAGTGTTAACTTATTTTTAATTGAATGCTTGAGCAAGTTTGAATTAATTAATCTCCTGCTCTAATAATAGAGCATATTCATAAAGTGCTTTATGAAAAGAAAGGAAAAAATGGAATTCCATATGGATATCTACAAAATAAGGTATTTGAACATTATGGTGTGAATGGAACTAAAGGAACACCTGAAACAGTCAAGCAGATGGTCAGCCTGACAACTTGTATGGATAGTGAATGTATAGAGGGCAAAGCTGGATTTGTGTCTCAAGTATTTGAGTTGCAAGATGTTCAGAAATATTGGGCAAAGAAAAGGAGTTAAGGATTATGTTGGCTGCCAAAGATACTGACATAGTACATATGAAGTTGCAGAATCAAAAGTAGTGTTCTAAGGGACTAAGTACCACTGATGAGATTGTAGCTGAAAATACAAAACTCCGGGCATAAGTGGCAGAACTGACTGGAGAAATTCAAGGATTTAATGCTTAAGTGAAAGTCCTCACCAAATAGTTATTGGATGCCCACAATGCTGAAAATACAAGAATAGGGATGTTGCTTAAGTCTCTTACCCCTAAACCTCCCTACACCTAAGCCTTGTTATCCCTATCCTATTATCAATCTTGTATCAGTATAATAGTTTTTCTATTGGGTTGGATATTAAAGTCAATTTATTTTATGCATTATTTTAGTATGATTGTATTGTTACTGACCTTTCTTTTGAAAATGAATGAATTCTGCTTGTGTACCTCATTTATCTAATTTATTTTAAAGTTGTATTTCATGTTAGTGTTGACCTAGTGGTCATATGTTAGTTATCCTGTACTTATATTTACTCTTGGTTTACTATTAATCCTTTTAAATAATGCTAAAAGAGGAAATACTGACTTTATATATAACAACCAAGTTACCAGTTACCAAGTGTGTGTGCTCGTATGGTGCATGCTGATAGGGGAAGTATGGTAAGGCACAATGATAGGGGGAAGGAAGTATGCTCATGTGCTAAGAATTTTTGCTGTAAATGATAATAAGAGGCCAGGCCCTTGTGTTGCATAATGGTGGTGGAGGAAGCATGATGATAGGGGATTCATCTTTAGAGTGGTAATCATACTGATTAAATGTGATGAATGTGCATTGATGCTCAAAGTTGTATGGTTGGTTTGTCATCATAAAAAAGGGGAAAAATTGCTATCTATAGTTTTGATGATGAGCAGCTAACTTTAAGGGACCAGATCCCTGGATGTTCATGGTAAGTATAGCTGGCATGCATAATTGCACAATTTTATCCTCCTGTGTATTAAACTTGCACGTGTTGTTCGTACTGAATAGGACACCTGGTCCAATGAAATCTCAGTCCTAATCATCACTTATCTATGAAAGAAGAAAATCCTTCTTCATTAAATTGCAAATACAAAGATAGAGTGTTGAAGAGAGAAAAAGGAAAAAAACAGTTTACAACGATGCTTAAGCATAGCTCATGCTCTTAGATTTCTCTATATACTTAAGTAGTGAGTGTTCTTGAGCGTATCCTGATTTGTAATAGAATTACTCTTGTTATAAGAGTAATGTCTTGTTTTGTTTATGCTCAAGAGTGCCTAGGTAGAGTTTCCTAAGTTTTATACTGATTAAAGTTAATCGTTGTAGAGGGTCCTTAACAAAGTTGCCAAGATGATCTTGTAGTAGATTTATTACAAACGAAAGGAGCCTAGAGTTAGGCTAAAACCAATTCTTTAATTAAGAGGTTGATTATAGTGGATTTTCTTCGTGCTTGTGAGGGCAAGCCATAGTTTTTCCTCCCTTGAGCAAGGAGTTTTACACGATAAATCTTGTGTGTCGTTACTTTCCTGCACTGTCTTTAATTTTCTAGCACCTCATAGTTGTTTTACTATTCTATTGCTTGTGATTGACTTTGAGGGGCCTGCTCCCTCACTATGTGGTGCAATGCCCAAGGGTTGTAATATGGATGTCTGTCTATGTCATCACTGAGAATTCCAGTAAGTTTTCTTTCAATTTAGTAAAGTATTGAAGCTTTTAAGGTTACGCCCCTTGCTGAAAGCTTCTATTTCCCACTCACTTAGAACCGAAGCTAGCGACATTATCTCCCTTCATAAGTGTATTACAAATTCTTGAAGTAAATCATTGTCTTTTTGAGCAATTTTGAAGATGTCTACTTTTCTTTCTTGCACCATTTTGGATCTAGTTTGTGCTTGCACAAAGAAATCAGTAACATGTTCAAATAAATTGAAAGATCACTTGGGTTGCATGGAGTACCACATCATGTATCCTTTAGTTAGGGTCTCACCTAATTTTTTAATTATCTCTAATTCTACTTCATCCATTTGTAAGTTGTTGCCTTTAGTTCTTCACGTATTGATAGTTACTTCTTCTCTGGGTAGGTAGTCCAATTATACCTCAAGATGTCCAATATTTAAACTATCTGGGAATCATTTTTAGGCTACACTAAAAGAGAACAATAGTTGTACATATCACCTCTAATTTGGGTCTTCTAGGAATAGTGGTGTCCTTCAAAACTAATCTATTCGTCCATAAAATTCCTTTTCATTTTGATCCACCTTACTATCCAGTGTCTTCAATATTCTAAGATTTTAGACCAGTCCCTATTATTGGTAGTATGTGTGTTAGTTTCTCCCTAATCCTCATCTCCTTCTTGGTTAGGTGATTCTCTAGGTGGTACTTGTCAGCCTCAGACGACTTTGTATAGTAAGCTCATTGTAGATTTTTTATGAGAATTTAGTATAGTAAAGCATGTCCCAAACTGGTAACTGTTACTTTGGCAGTATTTCGGTTGCTGCTATGTTTGTCATGATGGGCGTGATTTTGTTGTGAACTCTCATGTTGTTCTTTCATAGCAATTAGGTTGGCTTCCATGTTTGTTGGTTTATTTTGAATAGGTTTTGTGTACATATAGATATGATCCTATGCTCCGGCCAACTTACCAAAGACGTTTTTGCTTTACCAGAAAAACAAGATTTGCAAAATGTTAGGCGACCAAATCAACACCAATATTATTCTTAGCCCCACAGTTGGTGCCAATCTATTTACCCCAAAAAAGGTACAGTTGAATTTATTAGTGAGGTTTAAACGATAAGAGGTCTTGACTCAATCCAGCATAGCAAATATAAGATATAATATTATAAAATAAAATTAGAGCAATGTAAGAGATAATATGAGGGATGACGAATATTGCTTAAAATCTTGAGCAACCGCAGGAACATCCGACTAGAGTTGTTATGTTTGAATGGAACTTGTTAGTCATCAAATCATAATATAGAGAATAGATTCAAAATAAAGATCAGAGAATGATTGATTCTTGTACTCAGATCAATGTTGTATTAACCAGTCAAAGTCTTCTTCGATATGATAATTGCATGATTTTATATACAAATTTTGTTCCAGCTAGCGAATTATGTACATTAAATCCCCTAATTAACATATCTTTGGTGTTGTATAGGGGTCTGTTATGCAATGATTGTTAATGACTAATGCAAGCCACCTGACTTTTCTCTTTACGAAAATATCTTCCATATGCAGTAAATGAACTCTCGTTCTGTCTAGATCCTATGATGCCATGAGTGTGGATCATTTTTCATTATCTTAGTCTAGTCATAGCATTATTAACAAATTTTGTCTGGCTTAAAATAGGTGGCATGGTTTAATTAGTCCATAACTTGAGGCTATTTTTTTCACTATACGCTTGTCATAACTTGATTTTTCAGGTTATGATGGCACCTATGCTGATTCAATAGTTATGTGAACCCAAATTTTGGAATATCTAGGAATGGAATATTACGAGAAATAGCAAAAATAGTGGGAATGAATTTAAATAAAAGACTAATATAGAATGAAAGCCCAAGACCTGATAAAGTTAGTACAAGAGCTCCTAATTGTAACACCATTAAAATTTCATCCATTTTATTTTTGACCTTCTTGTGTTTGATACATTTATTTTTTACCTAGGATGCGCTTAGAGATGGTAAAAGGGTAATCGAGGTGAGTTTTGGAATATTTGAGAGAGGTTCAGGGTCATTTTAAAATTCCGAGGCAGTGATCCTCTGCGTTCTAGGCTTACCATGGAGGTTAGCTTCTGCGATTTTGATGTGTCATTGAGTAAGTGTACATCAGTGATAACGTCATGTCACAGAGGATAATATCCATGATAAGTAGTGTGGCATGAAGGTTAGCCTCCACGAGAAGGTTGGGCTACGCTGCTATGTAAAAGTTGTGCTGTCTTGTTTTATTTCCCTTAGGATAAGGGGTAATGATGTCTTTATCACCTATGTACGACCTTTAAATATTATATGAGTCTATTTTCATCAGTTTTTAAAGAACAAAAGCTATTACTTCACTCTCAAACACAAAATCCAAGAAAAGCTTAAGGGTTTCACCGTATGTTCATCTTATGGGTTCCAAGTTTCAATTACTTCTGAATTCTTGTGTGTCTAAGGCATGTTACTCTTCCCTAAATCTTATTTTATGAAAAACATATATTTTAAATAGTTTAATTGTATGTATTTGCATGTGGGTTTTGACATGGGTTGAGGATTTTAGATAGGTTGACCCTTAAATTGTATTCCCATGGTTTTCATAAGTTATTCACGCTTTGAATTAAACATTTTTGAACTAATAGGGTGCATGGGTATGAAAATTGGAATGGGGGTAGGGGTGCTTCCCCTAAATTAATGTTTTGAACTTAGAACTGGTTTTGAACAATTGTGTCCCCTTTACCAACTTGTCTAAAAGACTTTAAATTGTGAAATTATCACTTGGTTTGACTTACTCACATATTTTATTATATTGCATAAATGGTTAAATTATGAGCATGGATTTTGAAAGCCTTGTTGGCTATGTTTTGATTTAATAAACAAAGGGGGCCGAGAAATTCCCCTAATTTGATTTTATAAACTAAAGGAGGTTGAGGCATTCCTCGAACTTGATTTAATGAACAAAGGAGGTCGAGGCATTCCCCCAAGTTAATAGAATTGTAATGACATGAGTGTGAGTTTGCTAGCGAATGGTATGACGATACCTGTGGTACGTCTTAATGTATAATTCCTTGGTTAATGAATGGGTTACATGAAACTTTTTTTAATTGGGCTTAATGGAGGTTATGTAGCTAAGCCGTGAAGGTGTGGGTCTTGAATGACTTATACTAGAAACTCATATTTTCCGACGTAAGGTTTGGTCTTAATGACCGTGTGCATCGTTCACACTATTGATATATTTGTATTTAGGTTTGACGTTGGGTCGGGCATTCCCCGGTGTTCGTTGATACCTCCGATTTGTGCGGCTAACATGTACTAGGGCCCTTTTAGCAAGGAAGCTGAACTCATATAGCCCGTGGGTGCCTGTTTATGATGGTTGACCTACATAGTCTAGGACAACAATTTACTATTATGCTAAATCTTGTTCCCTATCCCGGCATTCCATTTATATATATATATATATATGATAATGTTTGTATGGCTTTGCATTATATCTTGACTTGGCATTATTTTATCCTCTCCCTGAGTTACATGCTAGTGCTCATCCCACTAACCGTCCTCAAATATTATATGTCCATATGATGCAGGGTTTGAAGGCACTTTTACTTTTCCTTCACAAAGATAAGTGATCTCAGGGTTTTTCGTGTTTCAACTTGATGTGGTGAGCCTCCTTCTTTTGGAAGGCCTGTTAATTCTAGGTTTACTATGACATAGACTATTTTGTTTTTGAATCTTCTTGGCTATTGTCAGGGGGCATGTCCCCACTAATATTATTTTTAGATTAGTAGAGGCTTTGTGGATATTACTGTGGATTGAGTATCGGTCTTGACACTCTTAGATGTCTTTGATTTTATTATTTTTTATCTTGTTATATGTTTGGAATTCAGCCATTATTAGATGTGTTATGTTATGTTTGGCTAGGCAAAGGTGTTGGTGTTCGATCCTCGGTGGACTTGAGATACCCATCACGGACAAACCCTGGTTCAGGACATAACAAGGTTAGTATCTAAGCCTAGTTTTGATGTCATTGGGTCTCCACATAGCCGTGTTAAGTAGAGTCTCTTTTATGGGTGTGTAGCATACCGCATTTATAAGGAAGATGCTACAAAACATATAGGAATATTTTTCATTCTTGTATTCTATTTTTGGGTTTTAGACTCTAGGAAGTGAGAATTTCCTCTAATTCCCATTTGTTCAAATTTGAAATCACACCTCCTCGAAGATTTGATGCTTGTGGTACCTCTTTTGTCCACCCTGAGGGTAATATGGATGGAACTCATCTTTTGTATGGAGTTCTGACCAAGTCTAGGGTCTTGACTCCTAGTTGTACTACCCCTCATAGAGTTTCATCGGTCCCTACCAGTCCTCCCCAGGCTCCTGAGTTGAGGGTGATCATGGCCCACCATGTAAAAGAGACATATCTAATGTCGAGTTCCATCATTCTAGTTATCTATAAACCTAGTTGGTGAAATTTAATTCACATCAGTTGGGTCCTTTTAGTACTGTTGTGAGTTCTTCTGAGGTTACTCAGGTTTGGCAGTTGATCAGGCTTCATCCTCTGACCTTTACTGGACCTAAAGTTGAGGAGGATCCTCAAGGATTCATAGATGAGATGGAGAAGATCTTCCTAGTTATGCATGCTTCTGACTCCGATGGTGTGGAATTTGCCATATTTAGTTGAAGGATTTGGTATATCAGTAGCATGTGGAGTGGGATCATTCTAGGGGTGATGATGCAGAGATGACACTATGGGATAAGTTTTTTTGTGCCTTCCTGGGTCATTTCTTTCCTCAGGAGTTGAGAGAGGCTAAAGCTAAGGAGTTAATAAATCTAAAGTAGGGTAGGATGTCTGTGAAAGAGTATACCTTGAAATTTCATCAGTTGTCCTGTTATGCTCTTGAACTAGTCAAGCATAAGGGTTAAGATAAGGAAGTTTGCTTTGGATTTGTATAGAGACTTGATGTTGGAGTGCAAGGCCGCCTAGATGAATAGTGACATAGATATCTCTAGGTTTATGGTGAATATGGAGCAGGTTGAAAATGAAAAGAAAAAACAAGTTGATATAGGGGAGAGGCAAGGTAAGAGGTACATGTATTCTGAGTAAGGTGGAGGCCAATAGAATAGTGGTAGTAATGGCCAGAAATAGTCTAAAAATAAGTGGGGAAACTCTGGTTCATATTTTATGGCTAGTGCTCTCTATCTTAAGTCACTCGGTGATAGTCGTTTCTAGAGCAACAACGAGTTTAAGGCATAGGGTTCCCCATCTCAGGATAGTGGTTCCTTTTAAACTCTATCACATCCTCCTTGTAGATTTTTTGGTCAGTTGCACCATGGGTTTTGTGATGAGGGGAGAAACAAGTATTTCAGATGTGGCCAGCCTGGCCATATTCAGAGGAACTGTCCTTCAGGCAATGTTTCCACTGGGCTAATTAGGTTCATGTTGCTGCTTCTACAGCTCCTAAACCAAAGGGTGCTACTTCTAGCTCTGGCGATGGTCGGAACCATCCTTATGCTCTTGCCACCCATTAAGATTTTGAAGAATTTCTTGATATTGTTACTAGTATGCTAAAAATTTTCTCTCATGAAGTGTATTGTCTGCTAGATCCCGGCTCTACCCTTCTTATGTGACCCCTTATGTGACTATTCCTTTTGGTTTTTGTCCTGAGTATATTCCTGATCCCTTTTATATATCTACCTCGGTGGGAAACTCTACTATAGCCAAGAAAGTCTATAAGGATTGAGTGGTATCTATTTGTGATAGAGAGACATTGGTGGATTAGATAAAGTTTGAGATGTTAGATTTTGATGTTATATTAGGGATGGAATAGTTGTACTTATGCTATGTGTCTCTTGATTATAGGACCCAAAGAGTCAGTTTCTATTTCCCAAATGAACCGGTGGTTGATTAGGAAGAGAGTTCCCTATTGCCTAAGGAAAGGGTCATCTCTTATCGTAGAGCCCAAAAGTTGATTACAAAGAGGTGTGTTTGTAACTTAATCTGAGTTAAATATTCTAACTCGGAGGGTCCTTCGTTAAAATCTATCCCTATAGTCTGTGAATTTCCCAAAGTATTCCCTAATGATCTTCTTGGTGTTCCTCCAGATAAGGAAATATACTTTGGGATTGATCTTTTATCGAACACTTATCCCATCTCTATCCTTTTATTAAAAATGGCTCTAGCTTCGTTGAAAGAACTCAAGGAGCATTTGAAAGATCTTCTTAATAAGGGTTTTATTTGCCCTAGTATTTCTCGTGAGGTGCTCCTGTTCTTTTCATGCACAAGAAGGATGGGTCCCTTCGAATGTGTATGGATTACCACTAGTTAAACAGGGTGACTATGAAGAATAAGTATCCCTTTGCTAGGATTGATGATATATTTGATGAGCTTTAGGGTGTTAAGTGTTTTTCTAAGATTGATCTTCACTCGGGTTATCACCAGTTGAAGATTAGGGAGGTGAATATTCCTAAGACTACTTTTTGTACCCGGTATAGTCATTACAAGTTTATGGTGATGACCTTTGGTTTTATTAACACATAGAATACATTTATGGATCTCATGAATTGGGTATTTAGAAAGTTCTTAGATTTGGTTGTGATTATGTTGACTGATGACATATTGGTGTATTCTAAGAGTAATGGGGATCATATTAGTCATCTTCATTAAGTGTTGCAGAACCTTAAGGATCAGCAGTTGTGTGTGACGTTTTCTAAGTGTGAATTTTGGTTGAATAGGGTGACTTATCTGGGTCATGTTGTTCTAGTAACAGAATTATTTTGGATCCATAGAAAGTTGAGGTGGTCAAAAAGTTGCCTAGACCCATGACTCCAATAGATATTCAGAGCTTCTTTAGTTTAGTCGGGTATTATAGGAGGTTTGTGGAGAGTTTTTCTTCTA
This sequence comes from Capsicum pubescens, assembly GCA_030864215.1. Lineage (NCBI taxonomy): Eukaryota > Viridiplantae > Streptophyta > Magnoliopsida > Solanales > Solanaceae > Capsicum > Capsicum pubescens. Next base: position 105,177,720 of record CM061538.1, read on the forward strand.
TTGTTGCCCATTGACTAGGCTTGACTTAGAAGAAGTTGAAGTTCCTGTTGTCCTATGCTTATGAGGTTAGCTTTAGAAGTTCAAGGATAAGTTGACTTCGACCTCAATTTTAACCCTACCCGAGGGTACTACTGGCATTATTGTTTATTGTGATGTATCCCGTATAGGACTGGGTTATGTGTTGATGCAGCATGTCAAGGTGGTTATGTATGCTTCTAGGCAGTTGAAGGTGTATGAGAAGAATTATCCAACTCATGATTTTGAGTTGTTAGTTGTGGTCTTTGCTCTAAAGATCTGGCACTATTACTTGTATGGGGTTCATGTTGACATCTTCTCAGACCATAAAAGTTTGTAGTATATGTTCACCTAGAAAGAGTTGAATCTCAGGCAAATGAGATGACTTTAGTTGTTCAAGGACTATGATATGAGTCATCATTATTATCTAAGTAAGGCTAATGTGGTTGTTGATGCTATTAACAGGTTATCTGTAGGAAGCTTATCTCATTTGGATAAGGAGAAGAGATATTTGGTGAAAGATATTCACTAGTTGGCAAATCTTTAAGTTCTTTTTGGACTCCAGGGATGGAGGTGTGATGGTTCAAGAAGTGGTAAAGTCATCTCTTAGTGCCGAGGTGAAAGAGAAATGGGTGTTGGACCCTATCTAGATCTAGATTAAGGATGATATGGGTCAGCAGAGAGTTATGGCTTTCGATATTGGTGGTGATGGTATCTTGAGGTACCGAGGTAGATTATGTGTTCCTGATGTTGATGGGCTACGAGAAAAGATCTTGGCTGAGGCTCATGAGTCGAGGTATACAGTCCATCCAGGATCGATAAAGATGTATCATGATTTGAAAGAGATTTATTAGTGGAATAATATGAAGAAAGTGGTGGAAAGTTTTGTGGCTAAGTGCATGGTTTGTCAGCAAGTGAAGGTGGAGCACTTGAGTCCCGGTGGTATGTCTCAAGAGATTGAGTTGCGTGTGTGGAAATGGGAATGATTAATATGGATTGTATTACTAGTGTTCCACAATCTCGTAATCAGTTTAATTGGATTTAGGTCATTTTTGAAAGAATGACTAAGTTGGCTTACTTCTTACTAGTGAGGACTAGCTACTTCAGTAAGGACTATGCTAAACTATTCATTAAGGAGATAGTTATATTTCATTGTTCGTCTGTTTCTAGAATTTTTTTAAAGAGGTAGGTAGTTTTTATGTCACTTTTGTCACTCATTTTAGAAAGGTTTGGGGACTTAGGTGAACCGTAGCACAATTTTCCACCTTCAGATGGATGGACAAACGGAGAGAACTATTCAGACTTTGGAGGATATGCTAAGTTCCTGTGAGATTGACTTTGGTGGTAATTAGGTTGATCACTTGCCTCTCATTGAGTTTGCTTATAATAACAGCTATCATTTTAGTATTCAGATTGCTCCATTTGAGGCTTTGTATGATCGAAGATTCCGTTCTCCTATTGGGTGGTTCGAAGTTTGTGAGACTAGATTATTTGGCCCGTATTTGGTTCACCAAGCCACGGAGAAGGTAAAAGTTATGGGATAGGCTTAAAACCACCGAAAGTCTCCAAAATTCCCTTGTGGATATGCGCCAAAGGAGCTTGGAATTTGATACGAATGATTAGGTGCTCTTAAAAGTATATCCTATGAAAAGAGTGATTCGGTTTGGGAGAAGAGGATTATAACACCCCCTTATGTTGGTCCATATCGTATTTTGAGGAGAGTTGAAAATGTGGCTTATGTTGGTCCATATCGTATTCAACATGTGTTTTATGTGTCAATGTTGAAGAAGTGTGTGGGTGATCCTTCTTTGATTGTCCCTGTTGAGAGTGTTGGTATGATGGATTCTTTGTCTTATAAAGAAGTCCCAGTTAAAATTTTTGATAGACAAGTTCGCAGATTGAGGAAAAAAGACATTACTTCAGTAAATGTCCTTTGGAGAACCAAAAGGTAGAAGAAGCTACTTGGAAAGCCGAAGAGGATATAAAGACTAAGTACCCATTCTTGTTCAATGTGTTGGACAAAAGTGCTTAAGGGATGAGTTTTGTTTTACTATTGTTACTTTTCGAGTTTGTCATTTGATTCTGGTGTATTCTTGCTATTTCTCATGCTATATGTGTCCTAGCTCATCATTCAGAGATGAATGATCTTAAGGGGGGAGGGGTAATGTAACACCTTTAAAATTTTGACCATTTTATTTTTGACCTTTCCGTGTTCGGAACATTAATTTTGACCTGAGATGTGCCTTTGTGATAGCATCGTATCACAGAGGATAATCTCTGAGATAAGCAACGTAGCATAGAGGTTAGCCTCTATGATAAGGCTGGGCCACGCTGCTATGTAAAAGTTGTATTGTCTTTTTTTAATTCAGGGGTAATGAGGTCTTTTTCACCCATGTACGACCTTTAAACATAGTATGAGTCTATTTCCATCAGTTTTTAAGGAACAAAAACTATTATTTTACTCTCAAACCCAAAAACAAGGAAAAGCTTAAGGGCTTCACCGTACGTTTATCTTTCGGGGTCCGAGTTCCAATTACTTCCAAATTCTTGTGTGTCTAAGGCATGTTACTCTTCCTCAAAAATTATTTTATGAAAAGCATGTGTTTTAAATGGTTTAATTGTATGGATTCAATTGTTATTTTTAACATAGGTTGAGGATTTTGGAATGGTTGGCCCTTGAATTGTTTTCCCATGGGTTTCATAAGTTATTCATGCTTTGAATTGAATGTTTTTGAACTAATAGGGTGCATGGGAGCGGTAAATGGAATGGGGGTAGAGGTGATTCCCCCATAATAATGTTTTGAACTATGAATTGGTTTTGAACAATTGTGTCCCCCCTACCCACTTGTGTAAAAGACTTTAAATAGTGAAATTGTCACTTGGTTTGACTTACCCACCTATTCTATTGCATTACGTAATGGTTATATTTTGAACATGGATTTAGAGGAGGCTTGTTGGCTATGTTTTGATTTAATGAAAAAAAAGGGTCGAGGCATTCCTCCAACTTGATTTAATGAACAAAGGGGGTCGAGGCATTCCCTCCTGTTAATGAAATTATAATGCCATAAATGTGAGCTTGCAAGTCAATGATATGGCGATATATGTGATGTGCCTCCATGTCCAATTCCTTAGTTAAAAAGTAGCTTATGTGAAGCTTGTTATAATTAGGCTTAATAGGGGTTATGTAGCTAAGCCATGACGGTGTGGGTCTCGAATGACTTATGCTGGAAACTCACGTTTGCCAACATGAGGGTTGTTCTTCATGACTGTGTGCATGATTCACACTATTGATATATTTTTATCTAGGTTTGATGTGTGGTTGGGGCATTTCTTGGTCTTCCTTGATACCTCTGGTTCATGCGGCTAACACACACTAGGCCCTTTTAGCAGGAAAAGCTTAACCCATATAGCCCGTGGGTGCCTTTTTATGATGGTGGAGCTACATAGTTCAGGATAAGAATTTACAATCGTTCTAAACCTCGTTCCCTATCACAGAATGCCATTTATAAATGTATACAATGATGTGTGCATGACTTTGAATTATATTGTGACTTGGAATTATTTTATCATCTCCTTGAGTTACATGCTAGAGCTCATCGCACTAACTATCCCCGAACGTTGTATCTCCACGTGATACAGAATCTGAAGGCACTTTTACTTTTCATGCACAGTGATAGGTGATCTCAGGGTTGTTCGTGTGTCAGCCTGAAGTGGTGAACCTCTTTCTTCGAGAAGAGCCATTACTTCTTGGTTTAGTATGACATAGATTATTTCCTTTTTGTGCTCTTTTTGGCTATTGTTGGGGGCATGTCCCAACTTAGATTATTTTCAGATTAGTAGAGGATTTGTAGATATTACTGTGGATTAGGTATCGATGTTGATACGCTTAGATGTCTTTTATCTTATTACTTTCTATCTTGTTATATGTTCGAAATTCATCCACAGTTAGATGTGTTATGTTCTATTTGGCTAGGCAAAGGGGGTGGTCTCCGAGCCTTAGTGGACTTGAGATACCCGTCATGGCCTGGCCCTAGTTCGATTCGTGACACTAATACAATCAGAGTGCACATTAAAATACTAAATAAATACATATATAAAGATGTCTCTAAATTCTAAATATTGATCAGTTTAACCAATATGACAGAGATCAGGAATACTCCGAATGTCGGGAGACCACACCAAATCTCTAATCCATAGTTGCTCTGCATGATGAACACATCAACAACGAGATCACGTACTATGATCTATAGGCTGCAGAAATGTAGTGTTGTTATATGGAGTTTTGATGATGAGCATTTAACTGCAAGGGACCACGTCCCTGGATGTGCAAGATACAACACAGCTAGAACACATAGTCTACACAGTTTTGTCATCTTGTGTAACAAACTTACAGGTACTATTTTATACTGATTAGGACATCTGGTCCAATGATTTTTCAGCCCTAATTGTCACTCAGCTATAAAAGGAAAGAGACGCCTCTTCATCAAATAGTTCTTTCAAAATCTGAGAGAGTAAAGAGAGGCAAGAAAAACTCATTTCAAGATTGCTCAAGTATTGCTCCTGTTCTTATCTTTGTAGTGAGCTTAAAGAATGAGTGAGTGTTCTTGATTGCTGATTTATGATGTGCTATAAAAATATAGCTTTTTCGACTCTTAAAAGGAGAAAAATATTCACGTTTCTGAGGTTATTTTGTTAGATATGATACATTTTGGGTATGTTTTGTAGGAAATCATGTTTTGGATGCTAAGTTTGTGAAAGAGGTGAAAAAGGTGCTTTTGGCTACTTTTTGGAGCAATTATAGATGTTCGAGACACTTTTCGACTTGATCGTGATCAAAGCATGTTCAAGAATTGAACAAGAGCTAAAAGGATGACTCTCGGTACTTGCAAAGTCAACATGTGGACCACAAGTAGGACCTATGGACCGCAAGTAGGAAAAGCAAGTGGCAGAAGTCCAAAATCCCGAAGCAGAACTTGCAGGATTTTTTCATCAGCTACCTGCGTCCTGTACCTGCCCTCATCCTTCTGACTATAGGTACTACTTGTTCCCAGGGTCAGGGCGTAAGTGCAGACCATAAGTGCTACCTGCTCCCATGGTTAGGGAGCTAGAGCATACCACATATGGCCACCGACCTTATTTTCTCCTATTTCATTTGGGCTTTTGTTTTAGGTTTTCATGTACTATAAATACCCTTTATGTGTTTTTTAGTAGAAATAACAAACTTTTGATATTCACAAACATATTTTGATTGTAAGATCCAATTTTGATCTTGGGATTCTTTTGTATTGACTTTGGTTGATTAATCTAGTTACTGTTGTGGGTTTTCTACTTCTTATTATTGTGATTTCATCTATGCTTTCTATTATTAATATTTTTCATTTCTTCACAATCATGAGCGGGTAGAAAACCATAGCTAGGGTTGTGGAAACCCTGGCAGATTGACGAAGTAAGGGAAGTTCTATTGTTGTTCTAAAACATACCCATGCATGTATTGCTTTATCTTCAATATAATAGTTTTCTTAACGGGTGGTCAACGTTAAGATCCCGCCTAGATTACTGCTACTTACTCTAAAAGAGGAGTAGTGACTATGTAATACCCCATAATATTCTTCACTCGATTCAGCTCTTAGTTGCATGCATTATGGGTCCATGGCTAGAAAATTTCACTAAGTGTTGGGGACTTATTCATTTTAAAGACCCCTAGATTTTATGAATTTTTAGTTTGGTCTTCTCACCCCCGAAATGTTAAGTTATAAGTTGATTCATAGTTAGGGAGGTTAAAAATATGTCTCGGGGGAGTTTAAGATTTTTTGGACAAGGTTTTAGGCATGTTAGGATCACGAAAATAGTCAGTCTCCGCGATAAGCTCACATCGCAGTACTAGTCCCGACTGATGATGTCCGCGATGCGGTAAGGGATTTCTATAACCGCGATAAGGCCAACTCGCGGTGACGTTGTTTTATCCAGTTTTTTATTTAAATAATCAAGGGGCAACTGGGACTTTTCACCCTCAATCCAAATCGTCCATAACATGACTTGGGGCATCCATAGGGGCATTATTTGCCCCTTCTTCTCAAAATCACTCTCAAGAAACCCTCTTCCTTCCCCAAGAACCACTTCAAATCCTTTTTCCCTAAGAAATAAAGAATCCATGTTTTCCAAGTTCAAATATCTTAAAGAAAGCATCAAGAATAGGGTTTATTTCATAAATCGAGAAGTTTAAGGTACGTGGGATGTTCATCCATGGGTCCCATTTCACCTATGGAGCCCAAAACCCCTCTTTTTTTACTAAAAATGGATTTTTTTCTTATTATAGAGTTTTGTATGTTCAATATGGATTAAATCCATGTGTTTCCTTAGTAGTTTGACTTTATTCATGTCCAGGAATGATTTCATGAAATGTTAGGTTATCTCATGATTAAAGCTTCAATATCTCATGTTATATTCAAGTGAATATAATGTTGTATTATCAAGTTATGATCTGAGTGACGTAACCATGCTATTTTTTCATGTTTAAGACATTCCCATGTTAAAGTTCATGATTCTCACATGTTTGATGAAATGTCTATTTTTGGGATTTTTGAACCATGATTACATACTACAGTATCTCAAGTTTGATTTCTTATTTTCTTTATAATCATTCAGTATTGGCGGGTTATGAACACCCGATACCATATATTTACATGATTTCCATTTTTCAAGTAACATGTCAATCATACCATGGCTTTAATATCACATCAAGAACACCATGATCATGTTGAGCATTATAAGTTTATATGTTTATAATTACCTCAGAATCTGTATGCACTGTTATTTTTAGAATACCATGACCTGAGATTATCAGTTATCAATTATTAGTGCATGCACCAGTTAGTATTTCAGTGTCTTTCAGTTGGGAGTAGGATTTAGCACCGAGTAGAAAGTGTGGGTTCAGCGCATCCTACTTCCCTAGAAACAATGTGTTACTGTAGGTTTAGGGGCCTCTCTAGAGAGTATTTCCTCTTGTCCAATATGGGCTCAGTTTTGTGATCACTCCAGTTCAGGTTCTATTTTGATGGAAAGGATAAAATAGCCCTCCTCAATGTGGGTCAGACGCTGGACTCCATGATATCTCACATGGTTTATGCCAGTTACATGATATCTCCCATAGTTTAAGTTAGCATTTTAGTGTACTTCAATTTAGGTTTTCTTGACCAACTATACAGATTGCTAGTTAATCAATCTTACAGATTTTAGTCTCTCAGTTTATAGATTATTTTAGAAACATGTTTATGATTGGTTTTGCAATCTCAGATATTATATATTCATGCATTCATGTTCAGTTTCTCATGCATTTCATCCAGTCCTCATCTCATATACCAGTACATTCAAAGTACTAACCGCATACTTTTCATTTTGCTATGTTTTCTTATAACATAGGGTCGGACAGTTTTCCGACCGTTCTTAGACAGCTCAGTGTTACCCAACAGTAGTAGTGGTGAGTCCTCATCTATTGAGGACATGATATATTTTCTCAGTTATTTTAGTATTTCCTTATGTTCAGTTAGTCGGAGTTAGTTGGGGGTTTGTCCTATCAACTCCTTATTTGCTTAGAGGCTTTCAGACAATTAGTTAGACAATCAGTCAATTCTTTCAATTTCATCGGTTGTTTCAGACATGTCAGTATAACGTATTTCAGTATTTCTAATTTATAGTATCTTATACGATTATCTTCCGTACATGTATTATATTACTATTTTACTTAGTACTCACAGCAGGTACCGGTTCATGGGTTAGCTTGTGGTCACTTATGACCGTAATCACCATTGTCGCGACTAGGAGGTAGCCTCGGGTCGTGACAAAGCTTGGTATCAAAGCCTAAGGTTTTAAAGTGCCATAGAAAGTCTAAAAGCCATATTAAGTAGAGTCTTGTGCATGGGTGTGAAGTGAGCCACACTTATGGACAAGAGGCTACGAGACATTTTAGGAAAGATTCCCTTCTTTTACTGTTCATGTTGTGCGAAAGAGAATGATCTCTATTTAATTCCTCTTTCTAATTCATCCTTCATTTTGTTTACAGATAATGCCTCCCAGAAGAAATAACAAAAGAAGGAACGGGGATCAGCCTGCACCACTACCTGTTCAGAAAGATCCCCTGAATAACCATGTCTCTCATACTGAATTCAGGGCCTCTTTCACGGCCCTGTCCCATTTAGTAGCTGCTCAGAACAACCAGCAAGTTGTTTCCCCAGCCAACCAAGTGGTAAATACCGTGGCATCTAGGATATTGAACTTCACTCGAATGAATCCCCTTTTGTTTTCTAGATCCAAGTCTGAGGAGGTTCCACATGAGTTTCTAGACATGGTGTAAAAAGTGATAGATATCATAGGCATCACATTGAGTGAGAGTGCAGAGTTGGATGCATACTAGTTACAGTATATAGCTCACACCTAGTTTAAGCAATGAAAGGAGGACAAAGGTATGGAGGTAGGGCCTGTTGAGTGAGAGGAGTTAAACATGGCTTTCTTAGATAAGTTCTTTCCATTAGAGTCTAGGAACACTAAGGTTTAGGAGTTCATCAAATTGAAACAGGGTAATATGAGCATTAAGGAGTACTCGCTTAAGTTTACTCAGTTGGCGAGGTATGCTCCTACTATGGTGGAAGAAAATAGATCTAGAATGAGTAAGTTTGTATCTGGTGTAGATGATAGTAGGGTCAAGGAGTGTAGGACTGCCATGTTTATTAAGAAGATGTACCAATCTAGGCTCATGGTTCATGCTCAGCAGACTAAGGAAGAGAATATTAAGGAGAAAGAGAGGGCCAGAATATGTAGTTTTAACTTTTCTCAGCCAAGGTCAGAAAAAAGTAACCGTTCTCAGTTCTACAAGAAATTTTCAGCCCCAGCTCTATCTTCAGCTAGAGTGCCAGTGGCAAAGTTCAGGAATGACAGTTGAGATAGATTGCTAGGCTCTAAGTCTCAGGACAGTGTGAACGGTGGTCACACTAACCCGCTTTGCAAGAAATACGGTAGGAATTATCAGGGTGAGTGTAAGCCTAGTAGTGATGTATATTTTGGATATGGCAAGCCGGGCCACAAGGTCCGAGAGTATCTAGTAGTTACACTGAGGGGAAAAGATTCGCGCCAGCAGGGCCAATCTAATCTTTTATCAGCTCCAGTAGGTTGCCTGACTCAATCGGGTGCCACCTCCAGTGCCACCAGTGGGCAGTGCCATAATAGATTGTATTTAATCTAGACTCGACATGATCAGGGGATTTCTCCTGATGTGATTATGGGTACGTTACAAGTCTTCCATTTTTATGTTTATGCTTTATTAAACCCCGGAGCTTCACTTTCTTTTATGACTCCTTATATAACTGTTAATTTTGGTGTTAGTCTCAAAACATTAACAGAGCATTTCTTATTGTCTACCCCAGTGGGTATATCTAATATAGCCTAACGGGTATACAGAAATTGCCCGATCACAGTATCTCAGAAAATCACCTCAGTTGATTTTATGGAATTAGTGATGACCGATTTCAATGTCGTTCTTGACATGGATTGGATCTAGTCGTTCTATGCCTCAGTTGATTGTAGGAATAGAGTCATTCAGTTTTAGTTTCCTAATGAACTAGTCATCGAATGGAGAGGTAGTACTTTGGTTCTTAGGGGTCAGATCATTCCATATTTTAAAGCCAAAAAAATGATATCTAAGTGGTGTCTTTACCATCTTTTCTGAGTCAAAGACTCAAATTCTGAAACTCCAAGTCATGAGTCAATTTTAGTATTAAGGGAATTTCCAGATGTGTTCCCTGAAGATCTTTTTAGAGTCCCTCTAGAGAGAGAAATAGACTTCGAAATATATATTCTTTTAGATACCAAGCCTATCTCTATTCCACCCTACAGAATGGCTACCCTTGAGCTTAAATAATTGAAAGAACAATTGAAAGATCTCTCAGATAAGGGTTTCATCAGGCCTAATGTTTCTCTATGGGGCGCTCCAGTCCTGTTCGTGCGTAAAAAATATGGTTCTCTCAGAATTTGCATCGACTTCATCAGTTAAACAAAGTCACAATCAAGAATACGTATCCACTCTACAAATTGATGACTTGTTCAACAAACTTTAGGGTGCCAATTATTTCTCTAAGATAGACCTCAGATCTGGCTATCATCAACTTAGAGTCAGAGAATGTGACATTTTAAAAACAACTTTCAGGACTCGGTATGGTCATTTCGAACTCCTAGTTATGTCCTTTGAAATAACAAATACCCTTACAGATTTCATGGACTTTATGAATAAGGTGTCCAAGCAATACTTGGACATTTTCATCATAGTCTTCATTGATGACATCCTTGTTTATTCCCATAGTGAGAATGATCATGCAAACCATCTGAGAATTGTGTTGCAGACCCTTAGAGCTCATTGGTTGTTTGCTAAATTCAGTAAGTGAAAATTTTAGCTAAGATAAGTAGCTTTCCTTTGCCATATTATTTCTGGTGATGGCATTAAGGTTGACCCTCAAAATACCGAAGCAGTAAGAAACTTCCCAAACCCATCTCTCCATCAGATATCAGGGGTTTCTTGGGTTTGGCTAGCTATTACAAGTGATTTATTGAAGATTTTTCTTCTATTGAATCCCTATGTCTCGATTGACTCAGAAGAAATTCAAATTTTAGTAGTCAGATTCTTGCGAGAAGAGTTTTCAGGAGTTAAAGATTCAACTCACTTTTGCCCCAGTCTTGACTTTGCCAGATGGTTCAGATGGAATTGTAATTTACTGTGATGCTTCCAGAGTTGGTCTTGGTTGTGTTTTGATATAGAGAATCAAGTTCATAGACTACGCCTCTAGACAGCTTAAACCCTATAAAAAGAATTATCCAACCCATGATCTTGAGTTGCCAGTTGTTGTTTTTGCATTGGAAATTTGGTGAAACTATTTTTATGGGGTTCATGTCAAAGTGTTCATGGATCATAAGAGTTTACAGTACATGTTCATGCAGAAAGAGTTGAATCTTCATCAGAGAAGGTGGCTTGAGTTGTTAAAAGATTATCATATAAGTGTGTTGTATCATTCGGGCAAGGCCAATGTAGTGACAAATACCCTTAGTAGATTATCTATGGGTAGTGTTGCTCATGTTGAGGGAGATAATAAAAAGTTAGTCATCAAGGTTTATCAGCTTGCTAGATTAGGTATTCAGTTGGTTGATTCAATTGGAGGTAGTATATAGGTTCAAAATGGCTTGGAATCTTCGTTGGTTGCCCAAGTGAAAGGAAAATAAGATCAGGATCCTAGTTTGGTTAAGTTGAAAGAGGTAGTTAGAGGTCATAAAGTAGAGGTTTTCTCCCAAGAAGGAGATGGTGTGCTTCATTATCAAGGTAGGTTATGTGTTTCATGTGTTGATAGGTTGAGACAACGAATACTTGCAGAAGTGCATGGTGTGCGGTATTCTATTCACCCAGGAGCCACTAATATGTACCTTTGCGAGAAATCTATTGGTGGAGTGGTATGAAGAAGGATGTTGCAGAGTTTGTCTCTAAATGTTCAAATTGTCAGCAAGTTAAAGTTGAGCACCAAAGGCCTAGTGGTACGTTGTAGGAGTTTAGTATCCCCACTTGGAAGTGGGAAGAGGTGATCATGGATATTGTGATAGGGTTGCCTCGTACGCGTTGTCTGCATGATTCGATATGGGTCATTGTAGATAGAATAACCAAGTTAGCCAATTTCTTGCCAGTTCATACATCGTATTCAGCCAAGGATTATTCTAGACTCTGTCTCAGAGAGTTGGCTAAGTTGCATGAGATTCCGTTGTCTATCATTTTAGATAGAGGCACTCAGTTTACCTTTTAATTTTGGAAGGCTTTTCAGAAGGGTCTTGGTACCTAAATTCATCTCAGTACAGTTTTTTATCCTCAAACAGATGGTCAGGTAGAGAGGACCAATTAGACTTTGAAGGAGATGTTGAGGGTGTGTTTTATTGATTTTAAAGGTACTTGGGATGACCACCTACCATTGATTGAGTTCGCCTACAACAATAGTTATCACTCCAGTATTCAAATGGCTTTGTTTGAGGCTCTCTATGGAAGGAGATGTAGATCTCCTATTGGTTGGTTTGAGGCAAGTGAGGCTACTTTGATAGGGATAGACTTGGTGTTTAAGGCAATGGAGAAAGTTCAGTTGATTCGGGAGAGGCTGAAAATAGCCCAAAGTCATCAGAAATCTTATACAGATGTGACGAGAAGAGATCTTGAGTTTGAAGTTGGTGATTTATTTTTAAAAAAAAAATTCCCCATGAAAGGAGTGAAGAGGTTTTCCAAGAAAGGGAAGCTTATCCCCTGATATATTATCCCTTATAGAATCTTGAACTGTTTTGGGAAGATAGCTTAGGGCTTGAGTTTCCTGCAAATTTTCCATCAGTGCATCCGATGTTTCATGTTTCTTTGTTAAAGAAATGTATTGAGGATTCAATTGTTGTTATTCCTTTAGAGAGTATGGATGTACAGGATAGCCTTTCTAATAAAGAAGTCCCAATTGAGATCCTTGATCGTCAGATTCGTAGATTAAGGAATAAAAAGTTCCCTTGGTTAAAGTTCTATAGTAGAAATAGTTTGTTAAGGGAGATACTTGGGAATCAAAAGAAGATATTCCATCCACGTACCCTTATCTTTTCTCCGCAAACTCAAATTCAACTTGAGGTAACGATTTTCCTTAGATTGGCTCATTTCTATTCTCTGTTTCAATTATGTAACCATTCTCATGTCCTTGCATACGATTATGAAACCAGTTTATTTCTTGTATAGTGCTTCAAACTCAGTTATATAATCATGTTCCAAGTCATTCATATTTAGTATACAATCTCAGTTGCCTTGTTGTTCTTAATCTAACCAGTCTTATTGGAGGACGAATGTTCCCAAGGGGAGATATTGTAGTACCCCAAAATATTCTTTGCTCGATTCAGCTCTTAGTTACAGGCATAAGGGGTCCAAGGCTTGAAAATTTCACTAAGTGTTGGGGACTTAGTCATTTTCAAGACCCCTAGACTTTAGAGATTTTTAGTTTGGTCTTCCCATCTATGAAATATTGGGTTTTAAGTTTATTCATATTTAGGGAGGTTAAAAGTATACCTCAGAGGAGTTTCAGATTTTTTAGATGAGGTTTAGGGCATGTTTGGATCACGAAAATAGTCAGTCTCCGCAATAAGCTCGCATCGTGGTACTAGTCCCAACCTGATGCTGTCCGCAACGCGGTAAGGGATTTATTCTACCACGATAAGGTGGTGACGCTGTTGCGTCTAGTTTCTTATTTACATAATCAAGGGGCAATTGGGTCTTTTCTCCCATTCTTCTCAAAATCACTCTCAAGAAACCCTCCTCTTTCCCAAAGAACGAATTCAAATCCTTTTTCCCCAAGAAACCAAGAACCCAAGTTTTCTAAGTTCAAGAATCTTCAAGAAAGCATCAAGAATAGGGTTTCTTTAACAAATCAAGAAGCTTAAGGTATGTGGGATGTTCATCCATGGGTTCTTTTTTACCTATGGAGCCCAAAATCCCTTCTTTTAACTAAAGAATGGATTTTTCTCTTATTATAGAGTTTTGTATGTTCAAGGTGGATTAAATTCATGTGTTTCCTTAGTAGTATGACTCTATTCATGTCCAGGAATGATTTCATGGAAAGTTAGATTATCTCATGATTTAAGCTGCAATCTTTCATGTTATAATCAAGTGAATTTCATGTTGTATTATCAAGTTATCATCTTTGTCACGTAACAATGCTATTTTCCCATGTTTAAGACATTCCCATGTTCAAGTTCATGATTATCACATCCAACAACAATAACATACCCAGTGTATTCCCACATAGTGGGGTCTGGGGAGGGTAGAGTGTACGCAAACCATACCACTACCTCAGATAAAGTAGAGAGGCTATTTCTGATAGACCCCCAGCTTAGGACCGATAGCAATATAACAAACACGAATAAAAAATTCATATAAACTCATACAATCAGCAAAATAATACTACAACCTCAAGAAAATACTAAAAACCACGCACAAGAAACTTCAGACACAAATAAAGAACGCTCTCCTACTATTACCGATTCAATCTCTCTCTACCCCTCTACCCTAATCCGCGCTTCCCACACCTTCCTCTCAAGGATCATGTCTTCCATAAGATGTAAATGCTCTATATCATGACTTATCACCTCTCTCCAATATTTCTTTGGCCTACCCCACCTAAAACCATCCATAGCCAGTGTCTCACACCTCCGCACTGGAGCTTCAGAGACCCTCCTCATCACATGTCCGAACCAATGTAACCTTACTTCTCGCATCTTATCCTCTACCAAGGCCACTCCTACCTTCTCCTGAATAATCTCATTCCTCACCCTATCTTTCTTGGTATGGACACACATCCATCGCAACATCATCATCTCTTCCACCTTCAACTTTTAGATATAAGAGTTATTAACTGGCCAAAACTCTGCTCCGTACAACATAGTTGACCAGAATACCACTCTATAGAACTTCCCTTTAATCTTATGGGGAACCTTCTTATCACAAAAACTCCCAAAGTGAGCCTCTATTTCAACCACCCAGCCCCAATACGATGTGTGACATCCTCGTCAATTTCACCATTGCCCTGAATCTTAGACCCCAGATACTTGAAAATCTCCTTTTTCTGAATGGCCTGAGATTCCAACTCAACAACCATGTTAGCCTACTACGACACATCACTAAACTTACACTCTATTACTCCATCTTAGCCCTTCTTAATCGAAATCCTTTAGACTCGAGGGTCTGCCTCCAAATCTCTAACTTGTTATTAACTTCTCCCCGAGTCTCGTCGATCAGTACCACATCATCAGCAAATAACTTACACCAAGGCACCTGTCCTTGAATATGTCGTGTCAAAATATCCAGCACCAATGCAAATAAAAAACGGCTAAGAGTCGATCCCTAATGCAACCCTATCAAAATTAGAAAGTGCTCTGAATCTCTACCTACCGTCCTTACCCGAGTCTGTACACCATTATACATGTCCTGAATCGATCTAGTGTACACCACGGGAACACCTCTATCCTCCACGCACCTCTACAAAAGCTTCCTGGGAACTCTGTTATAAGCTTTCTTAAGATCAATATACACCATGTGCAAGTCCTTCTTCCTCTCCCAAAACTGCTCCCCTATTCTCCTCACAAAGTGAATGGCCTCAGTAGTCGAACGACCTGGCATGAAACTGAAATGATTCTCAAAGATAGTCATGATTCTTCTCAGCCTCAACTCTACCACTTCTTCCCAAACCTTCATAGTATGACTCAACAACTTAATACTTTTGTAGTTGTTGCAACTCTGGTTGTCTCCCTTGTTCTTATTTAATGCAATCATCGTACTCCACATCTATGGTTTAGGAATCTTTGCCGCTCTAAAAATGATTTTAAATAACCTTGTCAACCACTCTAGACCTACCCCACCACTATTTTTCTAAAAATCCAATGGAATATCGTCTGGCCCCATCGGCCTACCTCGTCACATCCTAAGAATATCCCCCTTGACCTCCTCAATGTTGATATGCCTACAAAAACCATAGTTGCTACGCTCCTTAGATTTCTCTAAGGCACTCAACTTAAAACCTTTGTCCCCACCATCATTAAAAATTTTGTGAAAATAGGACTGCCACCTCATTCTAATGAGGGCATCCTCCACTAACACAGTACCATCCTCGCCCTTGATGCACTTCATTTGGTCAAGGTCATGATACCTCCACTTCCTGGCCTTGGGAAGGCTATACAACTTCTTATCCCCTCTTTTCTCCTCTAAAATCGTATACAAGCTCTCAAAAGGTGTCATCTTGGCTGTCGTAACAGCTAACTTAGCCTCTCTGCTAGCTACCTTATACTCTTCCTTGTTCTTCCGCCTCTCCTCATTATCCTTGCTCATAACCAACTTAGCATAAGATACCTTTTTAGACTCCACCTTCCTCTTAACCTATTCGTTCCACTACTAGTCCCCTCGATGCTCGCCATATCGACCTCTCAAGACACCCAACACCTCTCTAGCAGTCTCCCTAATACAAATGGTTGTCATCTCCCACATATTGCCCACATCCCCTCTACTTTGCCAAGCCTCCCTACTCCTCAACTTCTCCCCCATCTCCAAAGCACTATCCAAAGTCAAGCTATCCCACTTAATCCTAGGTCAAACCTCCATACTCCTCCTCTTTCTGACCTTATTTATTACCAGGTCTATCACCAACAGCCTATGCTGAGTCAAAAGATTCTCGCTAGGTATGAATTTACAATCTTTACATAGTGCTCTATCACCCTTCCTAATGAGCAAAAAATGTATCTGAGTCTTGGCCATAGAACTATGAAACGTAATAAGGTGGTCCTCTTTCTTCGAAAAGCTTGCATTCGCTATACACAGTCTAAATACCTTAGCAAAATCCAAAAGAGAAACTCCTCTTTTATTCCTCTCCCTAAAACCAAAACCGCCATACACATCATCATAACCTCTCGACAAAGACCCAAAATGCCCATTGAAGTCTCCGCCCAGAATAAGCTTCTCAGTGCTTGGCATACCCCTCATCACCACATCTAAAACCTCCCAAAAACCCATTTTCTTCTCCTTATCCAAACTTGCTTGCGGAGCATAAACACTAATAACGTTCAGCGTAGACCCTCCCATAACTATCTTAATAGACATCAACCTATCACTGACTCTCTTAACCTCTACCACCTGCTCTCTAAGTTCTTCATCTACTAAGATACCGACCCCATTTCTATGTCTCATGCTACTCGAGTACAATAACTTATATCCATTTACATCTCTCGCCCTAGTGCCTACCTATTTAGTTTCATAGACATACGCTATACTAACCCTTCTCTTTCTAAGAATCTTTACTAGCTCTATAGACTTACCTTGAAACCTACCTATGTTCCAGGACACAACTCTCACCCTAGAAACACCCTTATCCCACCTAGCCCTACTAATTCTCGCCCCCATCCCCATCCCCAACCTATGACATGACCATAGTCCACCATCTATCATCCCAAATACCACTCCAAAGGATATTATAAAAGAAAATAAAGAAAAAGGAGCCAAAAAACATGACGAGCAAAATCAGCAAACAAGCAAGCAGTAAAACATACCACAAATACAAGCAACTGACAAGTGCTACTAAAACAAGAAAGCACAACGACTAAATTAGCAAAATCAGCAAATAAAACAAGTAAGCAGGTTTGATACTCACAAGCAACCACAAGTTCTATACTACTCACTCCAACGAACACCTACTAAGTTATGTAGCAACCAAAACCAGTAATTCCACAAAAATAATAAAGAAAATTAGACAAGAAATCAGGATAGAAAATCATGATAAAAAAGAGACAAGAAGCATATACAATATAGACTATGGAAGAACAAACTAGAGAAGACTGAAATGAATACACCTGATACACAGTGAAGGACGTTGTCTTAATTTTTTTATCGAAATCCAAAAAATTGGTGCAGAAATTAGTCAACGGAATATTGTCGTCGGAGATATGCTGGAAGTTTGCCGGAGAGTCCGGATCTGGAAGTACCTATAAATGCAGTAAATCTTAAAATTATCGACCTGCTTATTGGAAGTTTGCCAAAGATATGGTCCTGACGTCACTGAAAGAGGCAGTTCAGCAGTGGGTAGCTTAACCTCGCTGATCTTGGTCGAGCTAATGGGTTTCATCAATTTGGTACTGAAATTAGTTGTCGGACTATCTTGTCAAGGATATTTCACGTCTACAGTTGAAGATGATTGGTAATGATTGAATAGATATGCCTTTTTTCTCTTTGGGGAATTTTGTCAAACATCTTTCATCTAAATAAATTTCTCAGTCGTGAGTTTCGTTAGAGAAGAGGCGAAGGAGAGCCATCACTATATATGAGGTGAGGAGAGTAGTCACCGAAGAAGATGCAAAGGAAAGCAATCGCTGGAGTGTGATTTGAAATCGTCGGAGAATAATACTCAAAAATTCTTCATGATTCTCACATGTTTGATAAAATATCTATATTTTGGGATCTTGTAATCATGATTACATACTACAGTATTTCAAGTTTGATATCGTATTTTATTTATAATCATTCAGTACTAGAAGGTTATGAACACCCGATACCTATGTGTTTTACATTATTTCCATTTTTTAAGTAAAAGGCCAGTCAGACCATGGTTATAATATCATATTCAGAACACCATGATTATATTGCATATTATCAGTTTATATGTTTATAATTACCTCAAAATCCGAGTGCACTATTATTTTTAGAATACCATGACCTGAGCTTATCAATTACTAGTTATCAGTGCATACACCAGTTAGTACTTCAGTGTCTTTCAGTTGGGAGTAGGATTTAGCACCTAGTTAGAAGTATGGGTTTAGCACATCCTACTTACCTAGAAACTATGTGCCATCATAGGTTTTGGGGCCTCTCCAGAGAGTGTTTCCCCTTATCCAATATGGGCTAAGTTTAGTGATCACTCCAGTTCAAGTTCTATTTTGGTGGCAAGGATAGAACAACCCTTCTCAACCTAGGCCAGATATTGGACTCCATGATAGCTCACATGGTTTTTGTCAGTTACATGATAGCTCCCACAGTTTCAGTCAGTATTTCAGTGTACTTCAGTTCAAGTTTGCTAGACCAAGTATATCGATTGCTAGTTAATCAGCCATATAAATTTCAGTCTTTCAGTTTACAGATTGTTTTTGAATCATTTTATGCTTGGTCTTGCATTCTTGAACATTATATGTTCATGCATTATTACTCAGTTATCTCATGCATTTCATCCAGTCCTCATATCATATACCAATACATTCAAAGTACTAACTGCATACTTTTCTTTGCGCTATGTTGTCTTATAATATAGGTTCAAACACACAATTTTTTGACCATTCTTAGACAGCTCAGTGTTACCCAACAACAGTAGTGGTGAGTCCTCATAAATTGAGGATATGATATGTTTTCTTAGTTATTTTAGTATTTCCTTATGTTCAATCAGTCAAAGTTAGTTAGGGGTTTTTCTCCTCAGATTCTCATGATGCTTAGATGCTTTTAGATAATTATTTAGACATTCAATCATTTCTTTTAGTTTTATCAGTTGTTTCAGACATATCAGTATTATGTATTTCAGTATTTCTAATTTACAACATCTTATTAGATTATCTTCTGGACATGTATTATATTACTATTTTACTCAATGTTCATAGTAGGTACCAGTTTGTGGGTTAGCTTGTGGTCACTTGTGGCTTCTTAACTCCATAGGCTTATCATGTTTTATTAAACCAACCCGATACCTTTTATACAGAATCGATAAGTTATGTACCTTCTACAATTTAATGGATGAGAAAAAGGATTTCACCCTTTACCTTTTAAGTCTGAATTAGAAGAGGAGGCTAGGTAAACAGATCATCAATTGGAGGGTTTCCAAGCTCAAGGGCAAAGAAACCAAGGTTAGAAGTATTATGACAAATATAGGGACCATAGTAGGGATAGAGATGGTGACTATAAATGGAGAAATTATTATAAGGAGAAGGGAGACATGTATATTTTTCCTGGCAAATGAGATACGAAATCAATAATGGAAGAGATGCTGACCAAACTAGTGAAGGGTCAAGAAAATTAGGAGAATAGCCTTAAGGATATTAAGGATGACATTTTATGGTTCATCCATAAGGTGGAGTCTCATGCCACTGCTATCAAGAAGTTGGAGCACCAATTTGGGAAAGGGTCTCCTATGATCAAATAGAAACATCATGTTACTCTTTCGAGTGAAAAAAATCAGAGTCCACTAGCTATTAGTCATTCTCTAGCTATCACCACTAATTGTGGTGCCACCACTGATGATCCCCTTGTACCTGCTATTGAGGAGTTTGAAGATTGATAGCACTGAGAGCGATGAGATACCTGAGGCAGAGTCTGAGAAGTCAACATATTGTGATAGTGATTTTGAGTATGATAGTGGTAAGGATTGGGTCATCGAGACCAATGATCATGTGCACCCTTATAATACGAATACTTCCATACCATTAGTAGAAAAGAAAGAGGATCTCAAAGTAGTCATAATTTCATCTTCTATTGGGCCTGTCAATATTAAGAAGGTTGTCTGTAACTTGGGATCAGGAGTATATGTGATGCCACTAGTTGTGTACAAGATTTTATAGATGGGGGAACTAAAAAATACATCCATAAAGTTGTTGATGGCTGACTTATCTGTGAAGAAATCAATGGGTTTCTTGTGTGACATAAAATTAAGGGTGGCATCTTATATGTTCCCCACTGGTTTTATTGTTCTTGATATTGAGGTGAATTCTCAAACCTCAATTATATTGGGTAGACCCTTCCTATCCAATATTAGGGTATGAATTGATATAGAGTTGGGAAGATCACCTTCAAACTGAATCTTGAGCAAGTAGTATCTGTTGTGTGTATGATAGTGACGCAATTAGATGATATGCGAGTGGTTTCTATAATAGACACTATTAATGAGAAAGTTGTTGTAGAGACTAGTGTACCAAATACATCAGGTGTTGATGAGAGATGTGTGGTAAACTAGTTTGCAGAGATTGAGACATTAAATCTAGGACCTAGAAGGGAGGAGGTGGATATCTTGAGAGCAAAGGTGTGATCTCTAACTAAGAGCCACATATTAGACATCTCTTCTATTATATCCCTAATTATTCTGCCATCACCTTCACGTGGTCCCAAATACTTTGATTTATTCATAAAGGATGATATGGCAGTCCTCATAGTTGGGACAAAGGGTGGCTGAGAGAGGGCCCTACAGAATCTAGATAGGCCATATGAGCAAGCCCTAAAAAGGGCTACCTATGATTTAATAGAGACTGTATTTATTGATAGGCAGAGGCTTGCCGAGATAGTTGTGGGTGCATCTTATCATAGTGCTCTGGCTCCACCATGGCCTCTGCCTGTGGATATACCCCTATCTGGGGATGCTCATGACACGAACGCTTAGTGCATCCCAGGTATGTTCTCACTTCCATCTTTTTTACTTTATCTTAGAGCATTGAGGACAATGTGCAGTTTTTAGTTAGGGTGGGATGTACCATAGCCGCCGCAGATTTTTGATGTCGTGTTTCTTTTTTTGTCGGCTACGGTATGGCTGCAGAATCAACATGTCTTAGTTAATTTATTTCGTATTGTGTTTTATTTTTGTGTAATTAGGAAATTTTTAAGTACTTAGGGCAGTATTCATGCTTTGATTGATTTTGATACCCCTCCAAAGATTTGTGTTTTAGAACTGTGTCAATGTACATATGTGTGAACATTATGGATCTTGTTATGGCATTAGGATTAGGGATATGATAATCACTTGCTAATAATTTCATGAACCGTATAGGTAGTAGTTTGTAATATTGACTTTGTATCATGTCTGTGTGAGATATTACCTAGTTCACTCTATGTATTGAATTCAGAACTCGCCTGGTTAGTCTTTCCTAGGTTGAAGGATATTCGGTTAGGAAATATCATAGGTCATTTTTTATTTTAGTCCACTTTTATCCTGAATGAGCCTCCATATGTGAATTATATCCCTTGATCCCGATTTTAACCCTTATAAACCTATTTTTATTATTTCACCATTCACCTTTCTATTTATATTACAATGAACCTGCTTTGGTTCTCCTTAGACATTGTGCACCTCAACTAAGGCAAATTTCTTAAGTTGAGGGTGGCTATCATAGGGGTGCGTAATGTAAAGTGGGTGTGAAGAAGGGTAAAATAAGAGAAAAAGAAACTAAGACTGGGTGTGGTAGCAAAAAGAAATAGAAAAAGAAAAAGAATAAAATTATGAAAAAGAAAGAATAAAGAAACCACAACCAACTTGAATGTGCTTTAAAATAAAAAAAGAGAAATAAGGATGGAAACAAAGTGAAAAATGGTTAATAATTGAGACCCCAAAGTAAGTGTAGTGCCAAGGAGACTTAGTCACTTTAAATGTACATATGTACCATACCAGCCGCCCAATCCTACATTACAAGCCGAGAAAAGTCCTATAGTGATCCTAACTTGACTATCTTAAAGCTAAGGTTAAGAAATTAAGGACAATTCTATGGTATTTGACATGCATTGATTGGAACTTCCTTTGTTAGTGTGAGTCTCTTAACCATCCCTGCATTGACATATTTGATTTCATAGATGAGTGAGTGGGGTATCCTAGTTGTGACAGCACTTTAGTCATATTGCAAGCTATTTGCTTATTTCGGGTAGTGTGACTTGTATATATGAGTGG
The DNA here is from genome assembly GCA_030864215.1 of Capsicum pubescens. NCBI lineage: Eukaryota > Viridiplantae > Streptophyta > Magnoliopsida > Solanales > Solanaceae > Capsicum > Capsicum pubescens. Next base: position 105,199,988 of record CM061538.1, read on the forward strand.
TTGTCTGTTGCTAATGTAATTACCATACCTTTATCACATTATGTTACATTATTATGCTTTATGTTCATACACAGTTGGTTGTGAAAAGTGAAATAAAAGGGGGATGTTGTAACTTGAGTTTAAAGTGTTGACTAACTGCCTTGAATAGCTTAGATTCTCCTAGTTAATCCTCGTTGTTGTTTTTGTTGTGTTTTGTTGCCTGAGGACATGCAAATATTCTAAGTTGAGGGTGCTTATGTGCTATAGATATATTGCACTTTTGATTCTTAAAATGATAGAAGCATGTAGGTTTCTATGGTTATTTTGTTAGATATGATGTATTTTGGGTATTCTTTGTAGGAAATCATGTTTTGGATGCTAAATTCATGAAAAAGGTGTTTTGGCTACTTTTTGGAGCAATTATGGATGTTCGAGAAACTTTCCATCTAGATCATAATGAAAGCATGTTTGAGAATCAAGGAAGAGATGAAAAGATGACTCCTAGTACTTACTAAGTCAACATATGGACTGCAAGTAGGACCTACGGACCGCAAGTAAGCAAAGAAAATACCAAAAGTCCAAAATCTCGAGAGTTGAACTTGCAGGATTTTATCATCCATTACCTGCGCCCTCTACCTGCACTCACCCTATTGACCATAGGTACTACCTGCGCCTAGGGTGAGGGCGTAAGTACAGAACACAAGTGTTACCTGCTCCCAAGGTCAGGGAGCAGGTACAAACCACATGTGGCTAACGACCCTATTTTCTTCTATTTCATTCGAGCTTTGGTTTTAGGGTTTCCTAATGTACTATAAATACCCTTTATGTGTTTTTAGTAGGAATAACACACTTTGATATTCACCAACATATTTTGATTCAAAGATTTTATTTTTATCATGGGATTCTCTTGTATTGACTTTGGTTGATTAATCCAGTTATAGTTGTGGGTTTTCTACTTCTTATTATTGTGATTTTATCAATGCTTTCGATAATGAATGTTGTTGATTTCTTTGCAAGCATGAGTGGCTAGAAACCCATAGATAGGGTTGTGGAAACCCTGGAAGATTGACGAAGTTCGGGAAGTGCTATTGTTGTTCTGAACTGATACCCATGCATGTATTGCTTTATCATTAATATAATAGTTTTCTTAATAGGTGGACAATGTTAAGATCCCACCTATATTATTGCTACTTACTCCAAAAGAAGACTAGTGACTAGGAAAAGATAAAAACAATAGTAATTTTGAGTTTAACTATCAATCCACGCTTCTAAGGTTTATCAGTAAGATGGTCAGATTTCATCTAATTACTAGATACTTAAAAGATAATAGTTAACTGGAATCAAGATAAAGGTTAGTAAAGTGACATTGTAAGACTCAAAAGGTAAAATCCTTCTGCTTATCCAAAAAGTAAATTCTGCATGCAAGGTATTGGGTTGGTTCAACAAAGCACGATAAGGCTACGGAGTTGAGAATCTAGGGAGAACACAATCCTAGTGTTCATCAATACTGATCACAACCGAAGTTGATATTTGCTCCTTGTTTGATACTTCCATTCAAATCCCCCCATTTACTTTTCCAGTTTTTAGCCGTTGATTACAGTATCTAAAATCCACGAGTCCATGTATTCCCTAGGGATTTGACCCCAACCTTTATTGGGTTACTATATTTGATAGAGATCGTATCATCTTCTGAGAGGAGGTGTATCTTGGACATTACCAATTTGTAAAAGAATTACTCAAGCTATAAGAGTAATGTCTTGTTCTCTCTTTGAGAGAGGTGCTTAGGTAGAGTTTCCTAAGCTAGTTACTGATTAGAGTTGATCAGTAGAGAGGGTCCTTGGTGGAGTTAACAATATGAGCTTGTAGGAGATTTTCTAAAAGCTAAAGGAGCCTAGAGGTAGGCTGAAATCTAGACTGTAATCAGGAGGTTGATTATAGTATTTTTCTTGTGCTTATGGGGGCAAGCTGTGGTTTTTCCCTTACTGGCTTTCCACGTAAATATTTGTGTGTTTTTTAATCTTACTCCATTGTCTTTTGTTTTCCTATACAATTAGTGTGTGTTTGCCTGTGATTGACTTTGAGGGACCTAGCCTCTCACTGTGTGGTACAATTCCAAGGGTTACAACAATTGGTATCAGAGATAGGTAACTCTAAAAGGTTTACACCTAGAGTGTTTTTGTTATCATGACTTCTCCACAAACCTGGAATTAGGGAAATCTACCACTAAACCACCAAGATTTGATGGACAGTACTATAGGTGGTGGAAAACAAGGATGTTTGACTTCATTATGGCTCAAGATAGTGAACTGATGGACATAATCCTTAATGAACCTAATGTTCCTGTAAAAGAAGTCAAAGAAGGAGATGTTACAAAAATTGTTATCAAAAGTTGTAGGGAATTGAATGAAGAAGATATAACAAAGATTGAAGAAAATTACAAGGCCAAGAATTGTTAGTCTATGGAATAGGGCCTGATGAATATAACAGGATCTCATCTTGTGAAAATGCCAAAGAGATCGGTATTTCTTGAGGACTGCACATGAAGGTACTACTGATGTGAAGGATTCTAAAGTAGATATATTGACTACTCAGTATGAAACCTTCACCATGAAAGAAGGAGAAACAATCCACGAAATGCATATAAGATTCACTTCTATCACTGATGAGCTTCACTGCCTAGGAGAAGTGATTTTATTGTATAAACAAGTGAGAAAAATTCTTGGTGTTTTTCCTAAGTCCTGGAATAGCAAAGTAGATGCCATAACTAAATCACGAATCCTGAATACCCTTACCATAGATGAACTGATTGGAAATTTAAAAACCCATGAGTTCTAGAAGTTGCAAGGACTAAAAAAGAAGGAAATAAGAAGAGAAAAATCCCTAGAATTGAAAGCTTTTAAATATGATCAAGTTGATGATGAAGATATTGATTTTGCTTATTTGGAAGAGAGGATTGCTAGAACTATATAGATGAGTAGTCATTTCCAAAGAAAAGGAAGTAGCAGCAAAAAGGGAAGCAGTGCTGAGGTATGTCATAAATGTGGAAGTCCTGAACATTTCATTAAGGACTGTCCATTGCACAAAATGGATTACTATGGGTACCTCAAAATTGGATGTGTTAAAGAAAAGAATAGGGACCAAGTCCCTAAACATTCAAATAGGAAGACAATAGATAAGTGTGTTGTAAAGCAAGACATAGAAGCATTGAGAGATTCTTCTAGTGGTTCAAGTGAAGATGAGCAGATGGAGATGTATCTATGCTAGCAGTAGAAGACAGCCCAGTTATCTATTATTCCTTATTTGATTTTATGGCAAACACTGAAACTGACTCCATGTATGAAATGGCTGAGAAAAAATTTACTCTAGAAGAAAAGGTGGAAATTCAAAAGCTTGAGTCAATTGCTCTAACTCTCCAAATATCTAAAATCAAAGAGCAGATTACAAAGTTAAAAAAATCTAAAAATCTAAATTTAGTGAGTCAGTTAGAGAAAACTGATGATGTAGGTGACAAAGAAAAGAATAATGCTCTTGAAGGAAAAATAGAAGATCAGGAGCTTGAGTTGATAGCCTTGACTCTCTAGATATCAGAAACTGAGCAACGGGTTACTAAGTTAAAACTTGAAAATCTGAGTTTGGTAAGTCAACTGAGAAAGTAGATGCTTCTAAGTCTAAAGGGAAGAAAGAATCTTCAAAGTTTCATGTTGAGCTTGAAGAAATATATGCGAATTCACAAAAGCATCTCATGACTGCACGTAAGAAAAATAAGGAGTTAGAAAGGAACCTAGTCCATCTGAGGGAAGAACTTAAAAAATCCTATAATAGACTACATTTTCTCAGATCTTTTCTAACCTAACTGGTCAAAATGAAAATAATGGGAAGGGTCTTGGTTATCAAGAAGGAATCCAAGTCCATGGGTCTCAAGGGAAGATTTCTCATGATTCTAAGAATAAGGTCCACAATCCTCTATGTATTCACTGTGGAAGATATGGACACCTGGAAGAAGATTGTCAAAGCTGGCTAAGAGAAAGAATGACAAATGTTAGATATGTCCACCAGGGGAGAACCTATCCAAAATGTGTAAGACCTTGGAAAAACATGAAGAATCTCACACTACCTAAATGGACTAGGAAGTATTTAATCACACCTCTGTCCTCCTACCGGAAACTCAAACTCAAATGGGTTCCCAAGTCTAACAAATGATTGTGAATACAGGTGGGAGAAAGGGTTTGAAATCAGAAAAATCTTCTTGTTATGTAATTTCTCAAGGCTATGAATGGGAGGTCTGATTTTGTTCTCTTTCCTAAGACACTTCAAGGTGAAGGATTCTTATGTTATTAGCATCCCAATCCTAAGGATGAGCTCAAATATATAAAAGAAGATGGCAAGTTTGGAGCAATACTGAAGGAACTCTGGACATTTGAAGAATGCCAAGTCTATGACCTGGTACTCAAACCTATTTCCAAAAAAAATCGTGGTATCATGTGGTGTAATGATTCTATCAAGATGATGCTGGGAAAGATCAGACTAATATGACCTAATATAAAGTGAATCAGTGTCTCCTCACAAAATTGGCTATGTTCAGGATGCAGGTATCCTTGGTAAATTAGTACTTTTTAGCCTTACGCAGTACCATTCCTTTGCAGGTATCACCCATAGGAAAAACTTTGGAGGTGGAAAAATGTGAAAAGCACAAAGTTGAAGATTTACATAAAGTAAAGAGGGACCTGGTCCCATCTCTTAGGTTAGTATCTTGTCTGTGAATTTTTTGTCTGTTATGCCAAGAAAAAGTCGCATCCTCTTTGTCCTTATGTTAGAACCAAGTTGTCCTATTCCAAAAGGGATGGTGGGTCACCAAAATCTTATATCGTTCATATCTTGTTCCCCCATAAAACCCTTCTTTGTGCTCATTATTACTAAAATCTTGCTGCACCCAGTACTTCTTGTATTAAAAAGGGAAAATCCAAAACTCCAAATAGACTTTTTAAGAGAAAGACTTTCTTTATGGTTGCAGCTCTTCCATTTTCATGTCCTTCAAAGGATTATGAGCATAGAATTATGAAAAATTCCTTCCTAACTATCCTGAAAACATCCTTGTTCCCATACTCTTCCAAAGCTTAACTCCTTCATCACTCAACTTGTTAATCAAAAGTCTTCCTTGAATCTTCAAAACTATTCTGATGATGTTGTGGTGGATGAAACCTGTATATGAAAAACTTATTTTATTGTCAAAAAGCCTAGGAAAGAGCATAGTTGATCACAAGAAAAATAATATCAGTAAAACACCAAGAATCTCTGGAAACTGGTCTAGAAGTTTTACTAAGAAGCAGCTGACACTCGAGGGACCTAGTCCCAAGATGAGAAAAGTATCTGAAAGGGAATCTATGATCACTTATACTAAAAGAAAAAATGTGGAAAAAAGTAAGCTTGTATCCAAGGAAGTTATAAATAGGTTCTTGAAGAATCAAAAGGTGTTGACGAGAAGGATTTTTTATTCAAATGTGCTAACAGAACCTGGTATGGTGAAATTAGTGGAGTTGGTTAAATATCAAGGTTGGATGCATCTCATGGAAGGACCTATTCCCACTAGTTTTGATAAGATAGTTAGGGAATTCTACATCACTTTGGAATTCTCAGAAGATGGGTTGAATCTGACAGCACAGGTCCAAGAAAAGGAAATAAAGCTGAATGAGGAAACACTAGAAAGACTTTTGGAAATTCCTATAATACAGTGGCGTTAAATAAAGCCGAATATCAATCCCTCAGAGACTTGTGTTAGTAACTATCCTATTCTAGATCAACTATTAAGATCAAATTAATGCAATGTAACCAAAAGAGTTTTTAAAGTTATAAATTAAATACAAAGTAAAAAGTGCATAAAAGTAATGACTTGAGACAATTAATGGATGAAAGCCCAGATTTAAGGTACTTCGCACTATCATACTACGCTATTGAACTTCATTTGTTAGATTTCTTATCTTGGTTGTTGATTCATAGGGTTTATCGCATGATCATGGTCTCCCGACCTCTAATCGTCTACCAAACTTGGACATTACAACTACATCGTTAAGCGGAGATGTAATAATCTAATTAGATGAATGAAGTTATCATCCTATAGGTGAACCAAGAAAGGATTCTAGGTATATTCCTATCATAGTTGCAAATTCAAATTCCTTATTTTATAAAAGAATAAGAACCGTACTCTATTCATCCCCAAGTTCTATCTTCCTATTCCCCCTGCCGAGATCATAAGGTTGACAATATAGATATTCTAAGGTTAGCTACTCCTTAAAATAGTTAAATAAAAAATGATCAAACCACCAAATATGCTAAGCAATCCAAATAAACTCAATTCAAAATGAGAGTATGCATGTTCTTGGCCCTAACCCCGAAAAAGGGGCGTTTAGCCACTAATCGGCATAACCATAATCCAAATCAACGAATACATGATTAAATCTGTAAAAAATCTAAAGTGAAGAAAAATAAACCCTAAAATAAGTGTTGAGCATCCCTTCCACAAGTCCAAAAATGTCCAAAAGTAATTACAATATGTACAAGGTTTGTATTAATAGGAGTTTAATATTACCGTGTGTGGACTAAGCCACGCGGCAAGGTACTGTTGCCAAGTGTAACGACTCAAAATCACTCCTCGGGACACCACATGGTGCCTAGGGTAACAAGTGACCCCAAGCTAACCCTTCTACTAGCATAACTCATAAGCAACTGAACAAAGTGCATAAATCTGAAAGAATAATGCAAAAATAACTCTATTATGAATTGGCTCAATACAAAACTGAAGTCACAAGGTTACAACTCTGCTTTTACAATAAAACTAAAACTCAATGAATCAACTCCTACTGACTGTCTATGAAGCCTCTACTAGTACTGACTATAGGTAGCTGGGTCATGACACCCAAACACCCCAACTCAATACGACAGAATAAAAAAAATACGACACGATTCAACTGTATCACTGACTCGAGCCCTTGAATAAAAAGGGGAACCATCACCTGCTGACTGGAAGCTGCGAACTGACTGGATATGGTGCATGCGCTACAAATCTTTGCACCTACATTTTGAGACAATGTAGCACATAGACGTATATGTGGATCAGTACTTAGGAATGTACTGAGTATATGGGGGTGAATGCATATGTATAAAATAGTATCAATCTTCTTCAATCAAATCATGCATGCAATATGGGATGACTCACATGGCTCAAACAAGTATAAAATGTAAAGCTCAGAAGTCATGCAAGATGAAGCATGTAACACAAATCTCGTGAGTCATCATACTTTAACGTTGAAATCGGAAATCCTCTCTTATTCTCAATCCTCAATGCTAAAGGAACTTTAAACAATACTTTCAAATCATTCATATATCTTATGGAGAGTAGAACTTCTTTAACTCTCAAGATCTAATAACTCTTTTAAACTCAAATACTTAAAATTCGAAATCATATAACTTTGAAACATACTTGAAGGAATTTCATTTACTTTAGGAAAGGATCTCATTTCAAGCTTTAGGAAAATCATTCAATCTCAATTGAAAGATACTCTAGTTTAAGGAAATAACTTATCTCAAAGCTTCATGGAAAATACCATATCAAGGAAGAATACTTTCGTTTAGAGAAACAACTCATATCAAGGAAATACTTTAGTTAGCGAACCATTTTGCAACTTTACCATTAGGAAAATAGCTCATAGAAAGGGAAAATACTTTAGTTTTCAAGGAAGTACTGATCACGAAATTTAAAGGGAAAGGAAGGTTCTCGTAACCGACATAAACCATGTGAGCTACATGGAGTCCAACGTTTTGTCCTTCTAAGGAGGAGACCCCATGTAGGGGAGGAGCGTCATACTCTTGCCAGGTAGTATAACCTAGGTCTAGTGATCACTAAAGGAAACTCGGTCTCGGGCCTAATCATAATTATCATAAACTCAGCCTCAAGCCCAACCTACGGTGGCACGTAATTTTGGGGTAAGAAACCGTAGTAACTTACCCGCTCGGTGCTAAATACTACTCCCTTTAGATTATTTGCGCTCATCTCATAAAAATCCACTTTTAGAATAATCTCATGGTTCACCAAGAACCAAATAATCAAATCGATAATATCATATGAAGAAGTGGATTTCAAAGCTTTCAGACCATTAGGTCAATTCATTTCTCAATCATCTCAAAATACTCAAATCATGGGTGCTTATAGCACAAGTGTTCATAATTTCACAAGTCTCAAATAGGGCTTACTAACCCATAGTTCAATCTCAAGTTAAAGATCATCAAAAGTATAATATATAGCATATAGATTCATAAATCATGTGGAAATCTGGGAATTTCAGCAATTTATCTCAAAATCTCAATATAGTCATATGCTTCAATATCTCAACACTGCAAATATTAGCTTCTCAAGGAGTAAAATCATGGGGTTTATACCCAGCTATAAATTCTCAATAACACTTGAAGAAATCATGCCATTTGACTCTTAATTCTTGGGAAATATCAAGATAATACATTCAATAATAATGAGTAAAAAACCCCAATTCAAATTCATGTAAAAACCTCATAGATTTCAGGAAATTCATGATGTAAATAAGCCTTTTGGGCACAAGGGTGAAAGGGTTACCCTTGTTCAAAACCCCACATACCTTGGATTATGGAATTGGATGAACAATCTTGCTCTAAACTTCCTCCTCTTACTCTTGGGAGAGGGTTCTTGAAGCCCTTGAGTTGGGAACCTTAAACTTGACACAATTTAGAAAATCTATAGTGGATTCTTGAGATTCTTGGAAGAGGTTTTGGATACTTAGGATTTTTGTTGAAAGAAAACTTGAGAAAAACCTCATAGGATGCTTGCAAATTACTTTGATTTTGTATTTGCACGGTTCTATAGGCTTAGAAAAAGTCCAAAGTGCCCTTTTTAACATCTGAACAAAGCTGGAAAAATTGAACTGGGAACCCGATTTCATAGGCCACTGCGACGCGCCACTTATCGCGGTAGCTCACTGGAATTGACAATTAGGAAATTGGGAGTCCCCGCGATGCGGAGCCATCGCGTTATCCCACTGGTTGGGACCTGGACCTTTAGAGCGACGCGGAAGTATCGCGAAGTTCCACTGAAATTTGACAATTGTCAAAGAGACCCTCTCCACGATGCGTCAAGCACTAAAATGATGTTGTTTTACGACTAGGACTTAAATTAGCCTTAACTTCTTACTCGGGTATCGGATTTGGGCGAATATTATATCGACAGAAAGCTTATCAAAATTTCCCATGTGATAAAAAGTTAAAATTAGGGAAATTCTATTTGATTAACACGATACTCACATAGGAAGTCACTTCTCAATCTTTTAGGGTCGGAATCACGCATCACTTGACATGCCTTAAGGCTAATTCTACGAGAGAATTTTGTGGGGTCTTACAATATCTCCCCCATAGAAACATTCGTCCTCGAATGTTACTAGCTAATCTAAGAACACAGGAAAAACTGAGTATACATAGCTGAAGCAATTTGCTAAACGGGCTCAGAATCCTTCTAAACTCTTAAATGCCTCGAAAATTGCAAGAACTCATGTAATAATAGATACATAGCTGAACTTTAGATTAGAAGGGCTGAGTTCTGAGAATCATGGCTCGACTGAGATTATCGTGAAAACTGACACGGCTCTAGATGGCAGCTAAATTGTCGGGTATAAATACCCCAGTAACATAAAAGTAAAACATAACCACTCTTGGATAATCAAGACCATGGACTATCATTCACCATTACAATCACTAAGGCATCACTTCAAGCATTTAGGAATCCTAAAAATGTAATAATATAGGGGGACATGCTATTGGATCATACTTCATTCAACAAGGCCTTGCATCAAGCACTTCGCACATATTTAAGTCTTGGCATGTACCGGAGAACACATAATTGGGGAACTTCATGCTATCATGTAACAATTCATTCATCAAACACTTAGCATGTATTAAAGTCTTAGCATGTATCAAAGAGCACATAATTGGGGAATTTCATGCTATCATGCCACAATTCATTCACTAAGGCTTTTCAACAGCCACTTGGCATGCATGGGCTTACACACAATTGGGGATTCCTGGTCAACATGCCATAATGGCTCTAATTCCCTCACATAAGCATTTTATCAAACTTATGGGGAGCATGGTTTGCTTATTCAATAATTTCTACACTTAATTGACATCAACACACCACTTAACAAGCAACTTGAAGAGAGTTTATCATGAACATCACATGAATACCACATACTAGGGTCAAAGCTTGAAAACCTTGTAAACAAACATGAATCATAACTCAATAATAGCATGAACATCTATTTCAACTCACATGAATCATGAAAACTCATAAACATAAAAGCTTTAAAATTTAGAAAAGGGTTCTTGAGCTTCTTGGATAGGAGGGACCCAAGAATAAATACCTACATACGACTATCCTCTCCAACACGACCCATTTACTCTCTCCTACCGGCACCACTATTCATTATATCTATCGCGACCTAAGAAAGAGGTCACTAAAAAGTTAGAACATGAGGACCTGGAGCATGAAGGGACATTGTACCTACCTGGCACGCAACTGAGGCTTAAGGTATTTAACATCATGAACTTATCAAAGCGGTCTAACCCAAGGACATACATGATATAAATTTGAACTTCGTGAATCACTAAAAGCATTGCTCGAGTACTTAAGTCACGAGTTGCATGACCTGAATTTGGAGATCAAAATTTATGGGATGTGATCCCGACTACTGAATGAACTAGAACTCCTCATTTTAGGAACTAGGAGAGTACATAATTCTCCATCATATGAATGAACATGAATTAAGATCATGGAATAGAAACGTAAAACATAAGCAGGTAATAGGACAACTGAAAGTGCTGAAATAAGATTGGGTTAAGCATCAATCTTACTCAAAGTTATTCTACAGCTCACTGGTACATCTACTAGAGTCTTAAGGTTTGACCCAGTTACCGGTTCTATCATCTCCCCCTTAGACTTAAGCCATCATTCCAAGGCGGTGAACCACCACATTAATTCTAGTCTGTCTGTAATCACTTTGCTCTAGAGTCGGGGATATAACAATGCATATGAACAGAAGAACTTGACCCGAATGACTACACTTCAAAGCATAAAACATCAAAACCAACAGCAATAATAATAATAACAAACTCAGTATATTACTACATAAGTGAGGCCTGGGGAGGGTAGATTGTACGCAACCAATACCACTACCTCTAGAAAAGTAGAGAGACCGTTTCCGATAGGCCTCCAGCTCAAGAAAAAGGTAGTACACCAAAAACATCAAAAGTATAAGACACCATAAAAATGACATAGGTACGACATCCACACCAAATTGCACATTGCCAAGCCGAGGATACCAAAGTCCACCCAATTACTGACTACGACTCATCCACACCCTTAGCCCTCTATCCTAATGTTTTTCCTCAAAATCTTCCTATCCAGGGTCATGTCCTCAGTCAGCTGTAACTGCTCTATGTCACATTTAATCACTTCACTCCTCAAAGCATAACACCCACTCATAATACTACCTCCTAAGACACACATCATCCTTCTGTGGCCCCAATAGTCATTATTTAATACTTAACGCTTAGAACGGATACCTCCAATCCTATTGACGGTCCATACAACTGATGTCATAACCTATCACTACATTTCCTATAAACTTATATTTCTAAACTATGAGAATCAAAATCATACTCACCATCTTCATTCACAACTCCTTAACTCAGCTATCAAGGACATCATTCATTATCTCACTAATCCCACATAGCAACTTAACATTACTACTAACCAAACAACATGAAGTAATCCTAAAAAATAATAGCCCCATAGCAAATTGGGCACACTTTTACATCATACATACAACCTCAAACTTGATTAAGAATCAAACAAACTTAAGCTCTTGCATACACTGTTCAAGCCTATTAGATCACTCCCCTATAACTAGTACTATTAAACAAGAAATCATTGCCTCCACTTTCACAACCACCAATCTCTCAAACTTAGTGTCTAGCGCTAATCTTACTCAGAAGCTATGAAATAAAACATCAACAATAACTGAAACTTCATATGGCCCACTCGAACTTCGTAATCAACAATAACCGATCGTAATCACATGGCCCATCTATTCCCAATTCATTAACACATCCTCCTTCTACACATCATTACTATCCACCTACTTATACAGCCCCAACTTAGCTTATAGCTCTATAAGTTTCGACTAAAGTCCATCTTACAAATCTCAAGGACGCCTAACTTAACAACACTCATCCACCGAGTACTTTCATCAATAACCTATAATTTCCAACACAACAATTGTCATCAACAACTTTTCATACTTCAAACAAACAATATTTCTCCTTAACTAATGACCCTTTCTCCACCTCTCATTAACAAACAAGAAAGGACTTAACACTTCATTACTAGCCTAAATATGTGCAACAAAATTCAGCTATACATATATGAATATAAATTCAATAAATAGCCCTTACCACCTTTCTTGTCACTACAACTCTAAACCTCCAGTTTCAACCAACATAAGAACAACAGGATGCACAACAAGTTGCTAGTGAATCAAAATAGGCCTCACACGGCTCCACTAGACTTTGGTTTTGTGTTTTGAACAATAAAATGAGATGAATAACAAAGCAACTATGCTAGTGAATCTAAAGAGCCCCACACGGCTTCACTAGACTTTGATTTTTCTTTTCAAAAACACAATGATAATAAGGTTATATGTTGCAAGAGATAGAAACTATTCAATGATCTAAGAATATGCATCTCATTCTGTCTCACTCGCATGACTCATTAGAGTGAGGCAAAACTTTAAACACGAGGTACTCATGACACACCAGAAGGCTCCTATCGAATCGCTTTGTGCGACTTCTGAAGCTTCTTGCAAGCCAATCTAAGAACGTTATCTGGGAAGGAACTGAAACTTACTAATCATGATATCTCAAGAATAATAAATGTGTAAGGAAGCATAGCTTCACATTATGGATTCTGAGGAGGAATCTAAAAGTACCTCTGACTTGGTCTTAGTGCCCGACTTTCATGAATCATGAATAAAGCACTTCAATCATCGGAACTCAAAATCACTGATGGGATACTTTCTAGCTCGATTAAAATCCCACTACTATCTATAAAGATTCAAGCTTGACTATTTTTGATACCTTGAAAATAAGGCAGAGATAGCCTTCATAGAGGAAGTTGAGGATCTGCATAGGTGCATAGAGAATCTTTCTATAGCACGAGCTAAGACTCAAAAGAATAGAGACATTTCCTAAATTCTTTATAGCCTCTCAAAGAAAAGTACAGACGTCTCTGTATCATTCGGGAAGACTCTACTAGTCACGGCTTTATAGACACCCTGGGACACTTCAACCTTATGCTCTGATACCAAGTTTCTAACTATCCAAAATTACCTCTCGGGATGCCACACGATGCCTAGGGTAACAAATGACCCCAACCTAACCCTTCTATTGGCATAACTCATAAGCAACTAAACAAAGTGCATAAATCTGAAAGAATAAGGAAAAAATAACTCTATTATAAATTGGCTCAATACAAAACTGAAGTCACAAGGTTACAACTCTGCTTTTACAATAAAATTGAAACTCAATGCATCATTTCCTATTGACTGTCTATAAACCCTCTACTAGTACTGACTATAGGTAGCTGGGTCATGACTCCCAACCACCCCAACTCAATATAACAGAATAAAGAAAATATGACACGATTCAACTGTATCACTGACTCGAGCCCTTGAATAAAAAGGGGACCCATCACCTGCTGACTGGAAGCTGCGAACTGATTGGATATGGTGCATGTTCTACAAATATTTGCTCCTATATTTTGAGATAATGTAGCACATAGACGTATATGTAGATCAGCAATTGGAAATGTACTGAGTATATGGGGGTGAATGCATATGTATAAAATAGTATCAATCTTCCTCAATCGCATCATGCATGCAATATGGAATGACTCACATTGCTCGAAAAAGTATAAAATGTAAATCTCATAAGTCATGCAAGATGAAGCATGTAACACAAATCTCGTGAGGCATCATACTTTAACGTTGAAATTGGAAATCCTCTCTTATTCTCAATCCTCAATGCTAAAGGAACTTTAAACAATACTTTCAAATTATTCATATATCTCATGGAGAGTAGAACTTCTTTAACACTCAAGATATCGTAACTCTTTTAAACTGAAATACTTAAAATTAGAAATCATATAACTTTGAAACATACTTGAAGGCATTTCGTTCACTTTAGGAAAGGATCTCATTTCAAGCTTTAGGAAAATCATTCAATCTCAATTGAAAGATACTCTAATTTAAGGAAATAACTTATCTCAAAGATTCATGGAAAATACCATATCAAGGAAGAATACTTTCGATTAGAGAAACAACTCATATCAAGGAAATGCTTTAGTTAGGGAACCATTTTGTAACTTTACCATTAGGAATGTAGCTCATGGGAAGGGAAAATACTTTTTTTTTCAAGGAAGTACTGATCTTGAAGTTTAAAGGGCAAGGGAGGTTCTCGTAACCACATAAACCATGCGAGCTACATGAAGTCCAATGTTTTGTCCTCCTAAGGAGGAGACCCCACGTTGGGGAGGAGCATCATACTCTTTCCAGGGAGTATAACCTAGGTCTAGTGATCACTAAACGAAACTCGGCCTCGGGCCTAATCATAATCATTATAAACTCGGCCTCAGGCCCAACCTATGGTGGCATGTAGTTTTGGGGTAAGAAACCATAGTAACTTACACGCTCGGTGCTAAATACTACTCTCTTTAGATTATCTGTGCTCATTTCATAAAAATCCACTTTTAGAATAATCTCATGGTTCACCACGAACCAATTAATCAAATCGATAATCTTATATGATAAAGTAGATTTCAAATCTTTTGGACCATTAGGTCAATTCATTTCTCAATCATCTCAAAATACTCAAATCATGGGTGATTATAGCACAAGAGTTCATAATTTCACCAGTCTCAAATAGGGCTTACTAACCCATAGTTCAATGTCAAGTTAAAGCTCATCAAAAGCATAATATATAGCATATAGATTCATAAATCATGTGGAAATTTGGGAATTTCAGCAATTTATCTCGAAATCTAAATATAGTCATATGCTTCAATATCTCAACATTGCAAATATTAGCTTCTCAAGGAGTAAAATCATGGGGTTTATACCCAGCTGTAAATTCTTAATAAAACATGCAGAAATCATTTCATTTGACTCTTAATTCATGAGAAATATCATGATAATGCATTTAATAATTATGGGTGAAAACCCCCAATTCAAATTCATGTAAAAACCTCATATACTTCAGGAAATTCATGATGTAAATAAGCCTTTTGGGCACAAAGGTGAAAGGGTTAACCTTGTTCAAAACCCCACATACCTTAGATTATGGAATTGGATGAACAAGCTTGCTCTAAACTTCCTCTTCTTACTCATGGGAGAGGGTTGTTGAAGCCCTTGACTAAGGAACCTTGAATCTTGACTCAATTTAGAAAATCAATGGTGGATTCTTGTGATTCTTGGAAGTGGTTTTGGATACTTAGGGTTTTTGTTGAGAGAAAACTTGAGAAAAACCTCATAGGATGCTTGCAAATGACTTTGAATTGGTGTTTGCATGATTTTATAGGCTTGGAAAAAGTCCAAAGTGCCCTTTTTAACATCTGAACGAAGATGGAAAAATTGAACTGGGAACCCTATTTCATAGGCCTTCGCGATGTGCCACTTATCACAGTGGCTCACTGGAATTGACAATTGGGAAATTGGGAGTCCCCGCAACGCGGAGCCATCGCGGAGCCATCGCGTTGCCCCACTAGTTGGGACCTGGACCTTCAGCGCAATGCGCCACTATCGCGAATTTCCACTGAAATTTGAAAATTGTCAAATAAACCCTCTCCATGATGCGTCAAGCACTAAAATGACATTGTTTTATGACTAGGACTTAAATTAGCCATAACTTCTTACTCGGGTATTGGATTTGGGCGAATCTTATATTGACGAAAAGCTTATCAAATTTCTCATGTGATAAAAAGTTGAAATTAGGGAAATTCTATTTGGATAACACAGTACTCACTTAGTAAGTCACTTCTCAATCTTTTAGGGCCAGAATTACGCCTCACTTGACATGCCCTAAGGCTCATTCTACGAGAGAATTTTGTGGGGTCTTACACCAAGGGACTAAGCCATGATATGCCTCAATATATCCACAAGAATATGGGGTGAAAATAATTTCTCTCTCACTTGGAGAATGGTCTATGATGCCCCTAATTCGCGTAGGCTCACTGGAAATTTCCACTTGAAGTTTAAGTCTCCTTGTGCATTTCTCCTTCCACCCTAATCCTAGTGGTGTTGTTATGCCTTGGATTCCATCTTGTTCAACATACATTTATAATCATAATAAACTCATAAATCCTCATACATCATCATACACCATGGATTAGAGCTCAAAATAGTAAACAATCTGTAACGATGAACTAAAAACTCAAGCTAAGTACTAGTTTCATCCACTTTGATCTTTACTTAGTTTTGACTCTTGTCTTAATTCACTTGAACTTTGAATACTATAAACAAGTTTTTCTACACACTATAAGACATTAGGAACTCATTCAACACATTAGAATCCATTACGATAGACTAGACAAACACCTAGCTCAGGCTAGTAACACTAGTTTTCTCGGTTGAACTCTAAATGATCAATTTGAATCCAAACTTGTTTGAAAACACCTTTAAACATTGTAATCACATACTTAAATACTTAGATTCTTATTTATATCACTATATACTTATTAATCACACAAATTGTCCTCAAAATAAGGCTAAATAAGCTAGGATAATAACACTAAGGTGTATAAAACCTCCTCAGATCACCACCCCACACTTAAAGCCTTGTTTGTCCTCGAACAAATCTTTACTCTAATCATCATAAGCTGAGGTAACCCCACACTTCTACTACATGTAAGACACTCAAGCTAGTACTATAATGACTACATAGAATGCAAGTTGCTACACTAAGAATGTCACAAACATAATTGAAATCTCAAGAATACTACTTCGAAACATCCTAGCCTCAAGAATTGAGTCACCTAGTTGGAAAACTCATGAAAATTGTTCAATCAAAGATATCATACAATTTGCCCAACCATTATTAAACTTGTTCCCTCACAACAAGAGAGTTACCCGTAATCACTCACATAGATGCAATTTATAACAAAATGGGTACAATAATCAAATTTTGCTAACTCTCACAAGGAATTCACAAGTTGCACACAATGAACCATAGGCATTCCCTTAGTGTATTACTTCACTAATATCAGAATGTTGAAGCTTAGGATCAAAAAGGTATTTATGGGTTGTGATGTAGGCTAAGGAACTGGTAGGAACTATTTTGGCCAAGAATGGTGACTAACTTCCCTAAGTGCTTCAATACATCACATATTACAATTAATTCACCTTCAACAACCAAATTTTACCACTTCTATTTACTCATATCTTTTGTTTCTCCCCATCTCATTAAGATCATTCACAAACACTATGGTGAAAGTATTTTCAATGTACAACTGATTCAATTTAAATAATTTTTTATTCTTTTCATTCCTCAACTCCCAATAACAACACATCGATTCTTACACACCAATAACTATTCCCTTGGATCTTTAATTTCACCTTTCTCCTCCTTGATTTTCCAACTCATTAACTGCATTAATTTTTTAGTAAAGCACTTAGGAGCTTTGGAGCTAATTAAGGTCAATCAAAGAAGGGATTAGGATACATCTGAAGTTGCCAAAGAAAAAGCTAAAGGCTCAATAGGGTAAACTAGGATAATGCATAAGGGTAGGTAAAACAAAAGGTATAAAATTGGGTATCAAGGAAATGCCTATATCATCTCCTAAACCCAAACTCTTTATTTCACTTTGCACACACACCAAGCAAGTTCTATACATCACCTTCAACAAGGAATATACTACAACCTCACATCACACATGGCACATGCTCAACTCAAGTAGGATCATCATAGACTCTCAACCAAATAATAGCATGAATTCCAATTAAGCCAACAAGTACAAGAGTCATAAACATGAGCCTGGAAGTCTCAACAGTAGTAATTCACATACTTAGCATGCTTTTCGAACCAAAATACTTGTATCATGCAGTCAAATATAGCACCAACAAGAATATATTACCTATTCCTGAAATAAATTTTTTTTAAATTACCCTAAAACTGGGAATTTCCCCACCCTAAACTTAAAAATCTACTTTAACTGGTTTGGTGGCTGGTTTGCTTATTTGAATTATAGTAATAAGTGGGTGAAGTGGACCTTGAAATCAATAGAGGCACTATAGTTTGTAACACCCCAATTCGCTGAACCGGAATGCTACACGGTGCTCATGACCCTGAAGGACCACAAGCTAACCCATGATTGATTGAGTACCTGTAACTGCATAATATTCATATAAAATACAGAAACATGAACAAAAAGGGCGTAAGGTTCAATCTTGAATAATAAGAGATCTGAAATAAGGTGGTATCACAGTACCAAAAATAAACTAAAAATACTAAAGTCTAAATCTAAAACTCTATAATCGTCTGAAAGCCTCTAAACTGTCTGAATAAGGAGTTGAAAGAACATGTCTCCAACTAACTCCCTAAACTGAGAATAAACTGATATACTGGAATAATAAATGTAACGATCATGTCCTTGAGAGATGAGGACTCACTGCTTACTGAACTGCTACTGCTGATCTGGAAGCTACACCTAAAAACCTATGGTGTAACATAAAAGAAAGCACCATAGCGCAAATGCGTCAGTACAACTAAAGTACTGAGTATACGTGGGGGTAGGCTAAATGCATGGGGTTTATATGCATGATCATGCTGACTAGTATGAACGTGAGAATACATACATACATACATACATACATACGAAACTGCTACAGAACTCAAGAAGATACTGACTACTTGATTTTGAACTCTGACAACATGAGTTTTGTGATACTGAAATACTAAATGACTGATGACATGGATGACTGTATTTAACAGTCCTAATTCTAAGGAAAACTATCTGAGTTCCAAACTATATCTAAACATCTAAGTCTGAGATCAGTCCTAGCTGACGAGTGATCTCTGAAACTGATAATAAGAATACTCGACTGAATCTGAGATTGAGATCAAGCCTGTCTGCCGGGTGACCTCTAGATATAACAATAAGCATCTGAATATGGGACCAAGCCTATTTGATGGGATGGTCCAGGAATCAATGGAACTATCTGAGCTCCTTACTGAGATTGATGACTGTATCTAACAGTCCTGATTCCTAATTTCTAATCTGAAGACTAATACTAACACTGTAACTATACTATAACTGTACTGTAACTATGGGAGGTAGTAACCTAATCGGCATGCCCCACTACTGTACTGGTGGGGTCCAATCTATGCCCTGACTTGAAGGGTGTCAATACCATGCCATAGGTAAAGACCTCTGCTATAGTCAAGTCTCTCTAACGGGTGACCCTGAACAGGAAATCAAGCCTAAGGCAATATAATAATCAAGTTTAGCCTTAATCTGATAGGTGACTCATGTCCTGCGCTAGCTACGCAGTTCTGGAGTACAAGAATTGCTGCTAACGGTTCTACCTCTCTAATGGGGAAACTGACATCCCTGCACTCGCTCGGTGCTAGTCCCTACTCCCAACTGAAAGATACTGAAAAGATTAACTCTGCTGAATTTACTAATTGAACTGAATTGATTCTGAGTTTACTGAGTTCCTTGGACTGACAAAACACTACTAACATCTGATATCTAGCTAAGTCATGAGATTTCTGATCTAACTGAGTACTGAGTTTTCATAAGATTTCTGAGTCTTTCCTGAGTCACATGACTAACTGCAATCTATGAAACATAGCTTGACTGAGGATGTCTTGAAACATGACACTAGCTCTAGGCACAACACTATAGTTTTCGGGTATAAGTACCCCCAGGACTCGATGGAAGGAAACTGACACACATGACAGACTTGATCACAAGATTTGAGTCCACAATTCACAATATCATAAGTAAGGATTTCATAATAAGAATGATTCTAAAAAAAAACTATCGCATGATCGGGAATGCACACAACATGTATATACTTGCATGGCTTCAATAACATGGTCATTCCATATCACAACAATATCATGAGCATCTTATACAACATCTTCAATTCAATACAATAGCATGGGGATCATATTGAACATAAACTTAGAACATGCTATAGTCACTTAGGACTTATTATGTCATAAAAGCATGATTTCTATTCCCTTAGGTATTTTCACAAACACCTTACATGCACATCTTAGGCATAGGTGGATTCATCAAGATTTCAAACATTCAACCACCAATTTCACATGTTTATACGTTAAATACCACCATATACCCACATAAAACATACAAAGATCCCATCTTAGGCATCATCAAACTCCAACTACATGAACATCAACCACCAACAACATAAACATCATAATAAATAATTTAGAAGATGGTTCTTGAGCTTCATGGACGAAAGGAGTCCATGAATTAACTCATGCATACCTTAGAAGGAAGATTCTTGATGATTGATGGAGGAATTTCCTTAAAATCAGATCTTAAAGCTTAGTTATGCAACCCTAGTTGTTTTTCACTTTTAGTGATCTTGGATGATGAGCTTTGAGGTGATAATAGGGTTGTAATATGTTTAGAAGCTATATATTTCGTAGGGTTAAGTTTAGAGACGTGTAAGAAGTTTTTAAAGACTTAATTACCCTCAAAATAACTCAAAATGGAGTGTTTTTGGCACTTGAACTGACTTAGGCGGCGCCTAACCAATCGCCTATGCTTGGGTTGGGCGGCGCCTAACCAATCGCCTATGCTTACTGTCTCTCACGAAAATAGGCATAACTTTTCGCTCGGGTATTAGATTAAGGCGAAATTGATATCGTTGGAAAGCTAATTCGATTATCTACAATTTTGTTGGGCTAAATCAGACAAAATACCACACTAACATCGAGTTATACTCGTTCAAAGATGACCCTTGAAAAATCAAACACTAAAAATTGATGGATTCAAAAACTCTTAGCTTGTATTACCTTAAGTGACTCATATGAACATGTTTAATGCATCATAAGCTATCCTATCACTAGTATATTTATTGTAAGTCATGTAATCAAGTATGAATCACAGGATAGGAGGTTTCATACATAGGAAAAATGGTTCGTCTCCTAGCTTAGAAACATATGGGGTATAACAATATCTCCCTCTTGGGATCATTCGTCCTTGAATGAGAATTAACTGAGGTTGGACAGATGATAAGATGAAGTACGTACAAGAAATACACTACTGAAATATGGATTCATGACTGACATGACTGAAAGCAGAGCACAATATACTGAACATGTATATTTGATGCATGGGATGATGATTTATGAATATAAGACTGAGGACTCTAATAAAGTGAGTTTTCTCAAAATGAGAATGCATTTCTGATGCACAACTAAAAGACTGAATCCATGCATATCTGATGCATGATTATATGACTAACATGATACGTGAATGCATGACTGAAAGTACTGATGAGCTGATCACGCATATCTGATGCGCGAATTCATGTCTAAACTTACTCATGAACATGCAATGGTAAGGGTATCAAGTTTGAACTGAAAACTGAGCATGGAACTGAATACCAAGTTTGGTATTGAAAAATGAACATGAGAACGAGTAAGTTTAAGGAAAACTGTTACCTTGAATAGAAAATAACGATAAGTTTAAGATTAATTACTCCATATGCATGATCGAAAACATGAGAACATAACTGAGTCTAGGACATGGTAGATAAACTGAATATCATGACCTAAACTAAATCTTGAAAACATGGCATACGACTGAAGTTGGAGCTTGAGGGTTAACTTATGAGTACCCCTTCTCCAAACTGGATTCATCAAAAGAAAAGAGAGCAGTATGTTTATGTCATGAAAGTTTGGAGGTATGATGTATCTCCCCCTTGGGACACTATATCTCTCAAAGAATACTGGCTTGGCTGAACTACTGAGGGGAATTGAGGCGATGCGCAAGACACCTAGGAACTGAGTCATGAATGAATAGCTAGGATCTGAAACTGAGACATGATACATGAACTGAGCTGAACACGAGTACATAAATATACTAACTTATCTGATTAACTGAATAACTGATAGCTGAATACTGGATCTACAAAGCTAAACTGTACTTAGTCTGAATAGCAGGGCTGAGATTTTTGAGTTTTATGCATAAGAGATAAGGACTAACTGAATAGAATGAGGTATCTGAGCATGGATTCATGAAGTCTGTATTATTTGCGAATGTGAGACCAAGCGTACGACATGGCACTGAGGTATTCTATAAACTGGGGTACTAAAACACTGATAACTGAGTACTGACAACCTGAATGCTTAATTTTGAGTCAATAAACTTAAGTGTTTAGCTCGTACTGTTCAAGCCTACTGATCTAATCCCCATGAATACATAATCTGATCAAATAGAATAATACTATCCCAACTCTACTACTGCTAAACTTCTGGGTTCAAGAATGAGTTCTCATGATCATGAATAAAATCTGTACGACTTGGAACATAACGGGACTAATCGGGTATTTCTGAGTCTGTGGCCAATCCCATAACTGTCTGCTCGGACTGGTTAAGAGAGCTCTATCTCTAGAACTTTGAGCTTCACTGTTTCTGCTACCTTGAAAGTAAGGTGAAGTTGACATGCATGGTGCATGATGAGAATCTACATGAATTTCCTTAGAAAACTTTTCTATAGCACGATCTGAGACATGAAAGAAGAGAAACTGTTCCTAAAACATCTTATAGCCTCCTGCACATAAATGTGGCGCGCAACACACCCAGGTACAAGACTCTACTAGATGCGGCTTTCAGAGTTCCTAGGACTCTATTGAACCTTAGGCTCTGATACCAAGTTTGTAATACCCCGATTCGCTGAACCAGAATGCTACACGGTGCTCATGACCCCGAAGGACCACAAGCTAACTCTTGAATGATATCTGTACCTGTAACTGTATAATATTCACATAAAATGCGGAATTATGAACAAAAAAGGCGTAAGGTTCAATCTTGAATAATAAGAGATCTAAAATAAGGTGGTATCACAGTACCAAAACAAAATTGAAAATACTAAAGTCTAAATCTAAAAACTCTATAATCGTCTGAAAGCCTCTAAATTGTCTGAATAAGGAGTTGAAAGAACATGTCTCCAACTAACTCCCTAAACTGAGAATAAACTGAAATACTGGAATAATAAATATAATGATCATGTCCTTGAGAGATGAGGACTCACTACTTACTAAACTTCTACTGCTAATCTGGAAGCTGCACCTAAGAACCTATGGTGTAACATAAAAGAAAGCACCATAGCGCAAACACGTCAGTACAACTAAAGTACTGAGTATATGTGGGGGTAGGCTAAATGCATGGGGGTTATATGCATGATCATGCTGACTAGTATGAACGTGAGAATACATACATACATACGTACATACAAAATTGCTACAGAACTCAAGAAGATACTGACTACTTGAGTTTGAACTCTGACAACATGAGTTTTGTGATACTGAAATACTAAATGACTGATGACATGGATGACGGTATTTAACAGTCCTAATTCTAAGGAAAACTATCTGAGTTCCAAACTGTATCTGAACATCTAAGTCTGAGATCAGTCCTAGCTGACGAGTGATCTCTGAAACTAATAATGAGAATACTCGACTGAATCTGAGATTGAGATCAAGCCTGTCTGCCGGGTGACCTCTAGATATAACAATAAGCATCTGAATATGGGACCAAACCTATTTGATGGGATGGTCCAGGAATCAATGGAACTATCTGAGCTCCTTACTGATATTAATGACTGTATCTAACAGTCCTGATTCCTGATTTCTACTCTGAAGACTAATACAAACACTGTAACTATACTATAACTGTACTGTAACTGTGGCATGTAGTAACCTAATCGGAATACCCCACTACTGTACTGGTGGGGTCCAATCTATGCCCTGACTTGAAGGGTGTCAATACCATGCCACAGGTAAAGACCTCTGCTATGGTCAAGTCTCTCTAACGGGTGACCCTGAACAAGAAATCAAACCTAAGGCAATATAATAATCAAGTTTAGCCTTAATCTGATGGGTGACTCATGTCCTGCGCTGGCTACGCAGTTCTGGAGTACAGGGATTGCTGCTAACGGTTCTACGTCTCTAACGGGGAAACTGACATCCCTGCACTCGCTCGGTGCTAGTCCCTACTCCCAACTGAAAGATACTGAAAAGATTAACTGTGCTGAATTTACTAACTGAACTGAACTGATTCTGAGTTTACTGAGTTCCTTGGACTGACGAAACACTACTAACATCTGATATCTAGCTAAGTCATGATATTTTTGATCTTACTGAGTACTGAGTTTTCATATGATTTCTGAGTCTTTCCTGAGTCACATGACTAACTGCAATCTATAAATCATAGCTTGACTGAGGATGTCTTGAAACATGACACTAGCTCTAGGCACAACACTATAGTTTTAGGGTACAAGTACCCCCAAGACTCGATGGAAGGAAACTGACACACATGACAGACTTGATCACAAGATTTGAGTCCACAATTCACAATATCATAAGTAAGGATTTCATAATAAGAATGATTCTAAAAAAAAACTATCACATGATCGGGAATGCACACAACATGTATATACTTGCATGGCTTCAATAACATGGTCATTCCATATCACAACAATATCATGAGCATCTTATACAACATCTTCAATTCAATACAATAGCATGGGGATCACATTGAACATAAACTTAGAACATGGAATAGTCACTTAGGACTTATTATGTCATAAAAGCATGATTTCTATTCCCTTAGGTATTTTCACAAACACCTTACATGCACATCTTAGGCATAGGTGGATTCATCAAGATTTCAAACATTCAACCACCAATTTCACATGTTTATATGTTAAATACCACCATATCCCCACATAAAACATACAAAGATCCCATCTTAGGCATCATCAAACTCCAACTACATGAACATCAACCACCAACAACATAAACATCATAATAAATAATTTAGAAGATGGTTCTTGAGCTTCATGGACGAAAGGAGTCCATGAATCAACTCACGCATTCCTTAGAAGGAAGATTCTTGATGATTGACGGAGGAATTTCCTTGAAATCGGATCTTCAAGCCTAGTTATGCAACCCTAGTTATTTTTCTCTTTTAGTGCTCTTGGATGATGAGCTTTGAGGTGATAATAGGGTTGTAATATGTTTAGAAGCTATATATTTCGTAGGGTTAAGTTTAGGGACGTGTAAGGAGTATTTAAAAACTTAATTACCCTAAAAATTACTCAAAACGGAGTGTTTTTGGCACTTGAACTGACTTAGGCGGCGCCTGACCAATCGCCTATGCTTGGGTTGGGCGGCGCCTAACCAATCGCCAATGCTTACTGTCTCTCACGAAATAGGCATAACTTTTCGCTCGGGTATTGGATTAAGGTGAAATTGATATCGTTGGAAAGCTAATTCGATTCTCTAAAATTTGAGGGGTCTAAATTAGCCAAAAATACCACATTAACATCGAGTTATACTCGTTCAAAGATGACCCTTGAAAAATCAAACACTAAAAATTAATGGATTCAAAAACTCTTAGCTTGTATTACCTTAAGTGACTCATATGAACATGATTAATGCATAATAAGCTATCCTATGACTAGTATATTAATTGTATGTCATGTAATCAAGTATGAATCACAGGATAGGAGGTTTCATACATAGGAAAAATGGTTCGTCTCCTAGCTTAGAAACATACGGGGTATTACAATATTTGATGAGGTTCTTTGTAGATGTAATGAAACAAATGTATCTTATGGTTCCTAACCCAAAGGTAGTCTTACCTTTTTGGTATAGTAAAACCATTAAGACCATTATAGTTTCCTTATATCTTGATATTTGCCAAAACCACCTCATTTGTTCCATTCATGCTAAGCTTTTCATGTCACACACAAAGGACCTGTAGATGTATTTCAAATGTGAACAACCTTGGCTTGTTGATATATGTGATGATTTAGGGTTGCACTCTTCGTTCTTTGATTTCAGTCTTAGTCATGTCTTTTGTAATGCTTGTAATAAGTGTTTCATGATTATAACAAAGGATTATTGGCTATATTCCAAGAGTGTAACCCCTTGGTAGGTTTGTATAATTTTGGCACTAATGCTAACCCTCATATTATGAGGATTGTATGCTTGTTGTCCCTTTATTTGGTTTTCCAAGGTGTGAATTTGAGGTCAAATTTCTTTTAAGGTTGAGAGGATGATACAAGCATAAAGAGCACAAGGATTACAAGGTCTTTTAGAAGGTTCAAGCTTCGGATTGTCAAAGGATCAAGTCTCGGATTTGCAAGTACTTGAAGACCTTTTGGAACCATTACAAAGCCTTGTCCAAGTAAAGAAAGGAGGAGGGTCCTTACACTCAAGAGGTGCCTTTTACTAAGGGCATGATCGACTTTTTACACTCCAAAATAACACTCCATAGGATCCCTTTTCTAAGCCCCTCATTAAGGGCATTTTTGTCATTTGGTTGTAATAAGTATGAATAGTCACCTTAGCTCTTATTTTTCTTAGTTTTGAAGATAATGAATTAAATGACTTTTAGATTGTAATCTTAGTGTTAGTTTGTAGTCTTTCTCTTCTCCTTAAAAGAGGGAATCCGAAACTTGAATCCTAATACATTTGGAATTAGCTTTTCACTTGTATTAGATTATTTGGCATGAAAGGTTTCTTGGAGGAAGTGTGAGTCCTTTGGGTCACCTAAGATGAAGGTTTGAGCCTACATTGGTGATGTGTGTTTGAAGGTTTGATACACCTTCTAGTGCTATTCATTGGTGGAAGTAAGGGTCTTTCTATCTATCTTTAATTTCATGCAATTCTTCTTCTTCATCTCCTTCTATTGTGTTGTTTTCTCTTTCTGTGCTTGCTGATTTTTTTGTTATCTTAGTGTCAATTTCGTGTATAGCCTTCCTTTCGGCTATCATTTGGTATCAAAGCCTTGTTTAGGGTTGTTTCAACATCCCTAAATCTTGGTTTTAGTATTCTTATATAGAAAATCTCATCAAAAAAGGGAAAAAAATCAAAAAATACAAAAAAAAAAGTGTGTCTTGTGTGTTTGTTGTAGATCCAAATTTTTCAAGTTAGATATACAAGTTTTTATTATGTTTTGAAGGTTTCTAGTTCTAGATCCTTTCTCTCTAGCACATAGGGAGTCTAGATCTACTTTTAGAGTGAAGTTTGATTGATTTTGAGCTAGATCCACCATTGTTGTGGCTTGTTTGAAGCTTTTTGGAGAAGGTGACGTTTTGGGATTGTGTTGGTGATGTGATTTGTGGCTGATTTTTAGTGGGTTGGATTTGTTTTGACATAAGGAACCTAGATCCATAAAAAAAATCAGATTTGGAGCTCATTTGCTTGGGGGTCAAACTTGGTCAACACTTGAATATTCATATTGTTCATCCATGATCTTCATATCTTAGTGAAGAAAAATATTCAAAGGTGTTGTTTGATCTTAAAGAGGGAATAAAGGGAGTGGAAAAGTTATTTGTCTAAGAGCATATTCAAAGAATATTCTATTCCTCCAAAAGGAGGGGGGACAAGGGGACAAACAAAGTACAAGAGCAATTTTTAGGGGGGGGACCATTTCATTCCATTTTCATTTGAGACTTGAAAGAACCTTAAATTTCCTAGTTACTCCCTAAAAATCTGAAACTCTCTTCATCCCAGAGTGGTGTTTGGCCAAAATTAGGTTTTGGGAAATTTGAAAAGTTCAAAAAGTGACAACCAACCACGTAGTGCCACGTCATCACTTGTGCTCAACCAAAATTCGACTCTAAAATTAGATTTCCTAGTTTCTAATTTTTTATTCTAGTTTCTTTTAAGCTAATTCTATCACTAATTAACAAACTAATAAGTACCTACTAGGTTGGTAATTAGTCTAGAGTTCATTTATTTCGTGTCTTCGGTTTTTGTGTGCTTTTCTCATTTTTAAGTCGTAGTATTTTGTTGGTTCAGGTTCGTGCATCACTTTATTTGAGTCATTTAAAACAAATATCAATTCTAATTCAAAGCTTCTCACCTCTCAAGTAACTTGCCAAGTATTGCCGATTCTCCAACACTTGTGAAGCCAAGTGTGAGGTAAGGTTGAGTGTGAGTGAAGTGAGGCTTTTGAACTAACTTGTTTTCTAGTTTTGTAAGTTATTTGCTTGCTGTTTTTTTTGCTTTTTTAGGTACATTTGACCATGGAATCCGAGGATTCTTCATCCCAATCCTTAGGAAATGATATAATGGGAGCCTTGAAGGCTCACTTTGAGGCCTTTGCCCGAAAAAATGGAGGATAATAATGATGCCTTGAGAAGAGACTTGAAGGGTGGGTTTAACATTATAAAAGGTGATTTAGGATCCATGAGGTGGGACATAATTATAATTAAAGCAGGGGTTGATAGACTATGTGCACCAAAACCTCCACAAAATTCAAACCACCAATTCCAAACCCATCATCAACCAAATCCAATGCCTCATCTCCAGAAGTTAGAATCAAAGGAGAATGAGGTAAAGCCTCAATATAGAGAGAAAATGTATGGTGAGGTACAAGAAGAGTGTGAAGAAAAGAGGGTAAGAGAAAGGGAAACCATGGGTAGTGAAGTTGGAAGGGAAAAGAAATGCTTTATTGTGGATCTTGTCCACAAAGAATCCTTATTACTCACTAACCCAAATACTAGCATTTTTCCTAGTATTTTCTCTTATAATGTGCAGGTTCAAGACCCTAGAATCCCCAAGGAGAAGCCCAAGGAAATTTCCTTCAAGCCCTTAGCCGAAAGTCCCAATTTTGGGATAAGTACTGAAGAAGTGAACCCAAAGGGAAACCTTGACATATTCCCTTGTAATATGGAGCATGAGGGCTTCCATGATGTAAAACCAAGTGAATAAAACACTTCTCATAATCTACAAGGTAATAAAGCTATTTTCTACACTCCTAAAAACTTGAATTGTTATGATGTGGCTAGTAGTAGCAAAAGTGGTGTAGTTTTGGATTTTCTCTGTAAAGAAGTGTGTCAATCTTCCTTTTTTGATACTCTTGGTGTTTTTAGGTTGCATAAAGACCAAAATCTTGTTGTGAGTATGCAAGCACTAGTTGATCCTTTAGATGACAAAATCAATTCTTCGTAAGAATGATTTGTGTCCATCTAGTGCTAGCACTTATAACTTGAATAAGGTTCCATTACCAAGGTACAAGAGTATTCACACACTAGTGGGATGCCCAAGTACAAACCAAGGTAACTTGAGTACATTCTACACTCCCTTGAGTTTAAAAAGTTGTGATGTGATTTCGGGTACATCTAGTGTAGAAGTATATGCTTCCTTCTTTGATAATGCTTTGAGTAGGTGCAATACCCTAGTAAATAGAATGATTAGCCTCGGTTTATTCCCTTGGCCACTTCACCCATTTGATCCCGGTGTACTAGTGGGGTGGAGAAGGGATTGTTTCGGCTTGAGCTTATTGTCCCTTGATGTTTACCTTAGTCCTACCTTAGTGATGCATATACTAAATGTTTCATGGAAAAAATAAGGGATTGCTGGTTGTATTTTAAAAGTGTACCCCCTCGTCATGATGTCTTCACACTTGATTCCTTTCTATACTACCTCTTTACCTATGATGATAACCATGCTAATTTTGAGTTTGTATTGTGTAGAGGGAGGAAGTTTGGTGGCTGGTTTCCTTGTTTGAATTATAGTGATATGTGGGTGAGGTGGACCTTGAGATCAATAGAGGCACTATATTTGATGAGGTCCTTTGTAGAGGTAATGAAACAAATGTATCTTATGATTCCTAAATCAAAGGTAGTCTTACCTTTTGGGTATAGTAAAACCATTAAGAGCATTGTAGTTTTCTTATCTCTTGATATTTTCCAAAACCACCTCCTTTATGCCATTCATGCTAAGCTTTTCATGTCACACACAAAGGACCCGTGGATGTATTTCAAATGTGAACAACCTTGGCTTGTTGATATATGTGATGATTTCGGGTTGCACTCTTCTTTCTTTGATGTCAGTCTTAGTCATGTCTTTTGTAATGCTTGTAATAAGTGTTTCATTATTATAACAAAGTATTATTGTCTATATTCCAAGAGTATAACCCCTTGGCGTGTTTGTATAATTTTGGCACTAATGCTAACCCTCCTATCATGAGGATTGTCTGTTTGTTGTCCCTCTCTTTGGTTTTGCAAGGTGTGAATTTGAGGACAAATTCCTTTCAAGATGGAGAGGATGTTACAATCATAAAGATCACAAGGATTACAAGGTCTTGTAGAAGGTTCAACCTTCGGATTGTCAAAGGATCAAGTCTCGGATTTGCAAGTACTTGAAGATCTTTTGGAACCATTACAAAGCCTTGTCAAAGTAAAGAAAGGAGGAGGGTCATTACAATCAAGAGGCACCTTTTACTAAGGGCATGATCGACTTTTTACACTCTAAAATAACACTCCATAGGATCCCTTTTCTAAGCCCCTCATTAAGGGCATTTTTGTCATTTGGTTGTAATAAGTATAAATAGTCACTTTAGCTCTTATTTTCCTTAGTTTTAGAGATAATGAATTGAGTTACTTTTAGATTGTAATCTTAGTGTTAGTTTGTAGTCTTTCTCTTCTCCTTATGAGAGGGAATCTGAAACTTGAATCCTAATATATTTGGAATTAGCTTTTCACTTGTATTGGATTATTTGGAAAGAAAGGTGTGCTAGAGGAAGTGTGAGTTCTTTGGGTCACCTAAGAGAAAGGTTTGAGCCTACATTGGTGATGTGTGTTTGAAGGTTTGATATACCTTCTAGTGATATTCATTGGTGAAAGTAAGGGTCTTTCTATCTATCTTTAATTTCATGCAATTCTTCTTCTTCATCTTCTTCTATTGTGTTTTTTTCTCTTTGTGTGCTTGCTGATTTTTTTGTTATCTTAGTGTCAATTTCATGTATATCCTTCCTTTAGGCTATCAGATTCCCTCCCATGAAGCGGCTGATTTAGTGTCGCGGTATGATCCACATCAACTTAACCATTTTCCTTCATCCATTTCCTCACACTCGGATGCCATCTTCTTATTTGTTTTTCTCCTCTTGAGTATAAAATCTCAAGGGCAATAACTTTCTCAACATCAGCCTATTCAGGCTCATAACTTTCTCAATTTGAATGGGGAGATTGAACTTCCCTGAGTCTTTGAGATTTTTGCGCATCTTCTGTGTCACCACAGAGCTACACTCCTCAGTGAGTGTGAAGAGAAAGGTTAATGTGAAGCTCTCTGAACATATCAAAGAACTTCTTGAAGCATGCATCCTCCTTCAGTATCAACATCTGTAGGAACGGTGGTGGTAGTCTCTACGTCACCTATTCAACAACTTTGGTTTTCGAGTACTCAGACTTCCTCAAATTTTTAAAAGTGGGTAATCTACCTATATAGGAACCAAATCAGCATCGACCTCCTTCGTTTTCTTTAGACGTTCTTCATTAAGATTTTTACCACTCCTCAAAGTGATTTCCATTACTTGTTTAGGATTTTCAATATCACTTGGCAAACCACCTTGAGGCTTCGTATTCTGTGTTGCTACTATATGACCTATCTACAACTTCAAGCTCATTGTAGCTGTTTGTTGGCTCTTTATATCTATAGCCAACTATGCCTGAGCATCCATAATTTGCTTCAGCATCTCTTCCACATTGCTGCTTTGGGTTGTGGCCTGATTTTTATGGACCTGCTACTGCTGAAACTACTATTGTTGGGCATTTCATGATGGATTTGGTGGATGTGTCTACCACTTCAGATTGTAGGCATTCCAATAATTCGGCATTTGAACATTGCCCACAAATATCATCAACTCCGAATTGGCAACACATATATCTATAGAATGACCACTATTTCCACATACCACACACCAAGTGCTTGTCTGCTGAATTGCAGTAACTGTTATTGCAGGTTGTGTAACCCCTAATTTCATATTACTGAATTAATTTGTTAACAGATTTTGTAATGCAGCAATCTGAGCGGATATAGCAATAAATTGGTCCAACTCCAACACACCTGTAGCCTTCTTTGTAGCATTTCTTGAGTCTGAATGCCATTCAGTATTTCCTTAAGCAATCTAGTTCGATAAGGTATATAGTTTATCATACATCAATTCCAAAGCTTGACCACCTGCAACTGAACCTAACAAAATTTTCATGTTCTGATCAAGTGCCTCAACAAAAGTATGAGCTAATAATTCATTGGACTTTTGATGGTATAGACAGTCCTGAAGAAGAGCTTTGAACCCCTCTCATGCATGATATAAATTCTCATTTGTCTTCTATTTAAAGAATATAATCTCACTGCGCGGTCTCACAGTCTTGCCAGATGGAAAGAAGTGGATGAGGAATTTTTAGGTTAAGTCATCCCAGGTTGTGATTGAACTTGTCGGCTCAGCGTTCAACCACTTCTTTGCTTCCCCTAATAGTGAAAAGGGTAATAGTGTCAGCCTATTATAATTGGTTGATACACCTGTAGGGATGAATATGTCACTGATCTCAAGGAAGTTCCGCAGGTGGACTTGTGGATCTTCATGTGAAAGCCCCGTAAACTATCCACTACTTATCAAAAGCTGCAACATATTCTGCTTCATCTTAAAATTAGCTCCAGCAGCCGATTTCTGAAAAGGGGAGGTCAGATTTGTCGGAAGTGGGATTGCTACTTCGCGAACTATCCTACGAGCCGGTTGATCTTCAGTCATTAGAGCAAGATTGTCTTGTTCATCTTGAAATTGCGAGATACGGAGAGAAGGATTGCTTCTCTCCTTCATTGATGGAAGCATTGCTTGGGTTCGGGGCTTGGTTCAACCAACTCCCTATCCCTGGATAGCTTACTAGTCTGTAAACCTATTTTCTACAAAATCAATCCTAAGACTAAGAGTAAAGCACCAAAGAAACCTAAAAAGTAAAACTAAAAAATAAACAGTTGCAAAATTACAAGTCCCCAGCAACGGCGCCAAAAAATTGTTGCGCCCAAGCGTACACACAAGTGTACGTGGTCTCACCAAGTAATACAATGGCCTTAAATAAAGCCGAATATTGATCCCTTAGAGACGTGTTAACAACTACCCTATTTTAGTTCAACTATTAAGATCAAATTAGTTCAAGGTAACCAATAGAGTTTTGATAGTTATAAATTAAATGTAAAGTAAACAGTGCATAAAAGTAAAGACTTGAGATAATCAATGGATGAAATACCAGGTTTAAGGTACTTAAAACAATCATACTACACTATTGAACTTCATTCGTTAGATTGGTTATCTTGGTTGTTGATTCATAGGGTTGATCGCATGATCATGGTCTCCCGACCTCTAATCGTCTACCTAACTTAGACATTACAATTACATCATTGAACGGGGATGTAATAATCCAATTAGATACATGAATCTATCATCCTACATGTGAACCAAGCAAGGATTCAATGTATATCCCGATCCTAGTCGCTAATTTAAATTCCTTATTTTATAAAAGAATAAGAAACTTACTCTATTAATCCCCACGTTCTATCTTCTTATTTCCTCTCCCGAGATCACAAGGTTGACAATATATGTATCTAAGGTTAGCTACTCCTTAATATAGTTAAAAAAAAAAAGATGAACAAACCACCAAATATGGTAAGCAATCAAACAGACTCAATTCCAAATGCAAGTAGACATGTTCTTTGTCTTAACCCCGAAAAGGGGGCATTTAGCCACTTATCGACATAACCATAATCCAAATCAATGAATACATGATTAAATCTACTAAAAAGCTAAATTAAATAGAAATAAACCCTAAAATAAGTGTTGAGAAGCCCCTCTCCAAGTACAAAAACGTCCAAAAGTAATTATAATGTGTACAAGGTTGTGTATTTATAAAAGTGTGATATTGTCGTGTGTAGACTAAGCCACGCGACGCGTTTATTGCTACCTAGGGACAAATACACATGATACCTTGCTCCATCCACTGGAATAAGGGGCACGAGAAGTTGCTCTCTCTCTTGGATAATGGTCCGCGACGCCCCTAATTCGCATTGGCTTACTGGAAATTTCCACTTGATGTTTAACTATCCTTGTGCATTTCACCTTCCACCCCAAGCACTATGGTGTTGTTTCATCCTTGATTTCAACCTTGTTAAACATATATTTATCATCATAATCAACTCACAAATCTTCCTACATCATCACACACCACGCATTAGAGCTCAAAACAACAAACAATCCATAACGGTGAACTAAAAAGTCAAGCTAAGTACTAGTTTCATCCACGTAGATCTTTACTTAGTTTTGACTCTTGGCTTAATTCACTTGCACTTTGAACACTATAAACTTGTTATACACATACTTACACAATATAAACCATTAGTAACTCATTCAACACATTAGAATCCATCACGATAGACTAGGCAAACACCTAGCTCAAGCTAGTAATACTAGTTTTCTCGGTTGAACTCTAAATGATAATTTTGAATCCAAACTTTTCTGAAAACACCTTTAAACATTGTAATCACATACTAACACACTTAGATGCTTATTTATATCATTATATACTTATTAAGAACACAAGTTGTCCTAAAAATACGGCTAAATAAGCTAGGAATATAAAGTACAGGCAACTATCAAATAAACTAAACATAATAATGTTAAGGGAGATATAAGGAGTAAGCTAATCCTATTCTAATAATATTCAGGAACATTAAGTGCATTACAATATATCATTAGACAATATACAATGAAGAGTGAAACAATGATATATAGTAATAATATAAGGCCAAGGAACACATATACAGTATGAATAAATAATGAAAAAGACGGATATATGAAAATACCATATATATATATATGACTAATTCAAGATAATAACCTGAGCGAGCCAACCTAACATCTCGAGGATTAGCCAAGTAAGGGAGATAGTGCTAGAATAATCAAGACTTTATCATAAATAGGACTAATCATGATGTAACTTAATCATAACATATCTTACTATGAGAAATAATAGAACCAAGAATGTGCCGATAATCTCAGGTTCCAGTGCATAATCATCCTACCACAAACTAACCATAATAACCAACTAGAAGATAACCGACTAGTCTGGGAAAATAATAATCTAATCTTAACCTACTGCAAAGTAACCGACTAGTCTGGGAAAACAATAATCTAATCGAGCCTCCATAAGACTTGATGGTTCAAGACGCACTCTGAAAACAATAATCATAGCTTATACTTATACAACCCCCATAAGGCTAATAGCTATAAGCACCAAAAAATTTTATTGGTGATAGGAAATAAATTTAAATGAATGAAGAATAAACCCATAGTACCATGTCTAATCCAAGTGACATGATGTACCAAGAGTATACACCTCTTCCCGCTTAGTGGCTTACAAAGGAAGGAACTATGGAGACCATCCTTCTCTGGAAACTTGGCACATGGGCAAAGGGGCCCATGGGGACTCGAGATATCCACATGCACTGCCTGGTTCAAAACTAGGACTTCTAATAACTATCATAATCAATCTACTCCAACCAGTACTGGAGATATATATATAAGTATAATTAGTGCATGAACTCAAATAGTGACTAAAACAATGTAATCTATAAATCCATTGCACGAGAGTGACATAAAGACTAAATCTGCATAATAGCATATTAAGGGTCCGAATCTCTCTCAATGGAAGTAAATAGTAGTAGTAAAAGAGTGGATTAAAAATGTATTGGAAGCAATCTCAATCTAAGTTCCAAAATAGTATATTTAGTTCTAATAGCTCATAATTCATTTAAATAAGGTGATACAATTCCCGTTATAGAAGAAATCCATATTTAAAGTGAAAAGTGAGAATAAATCCCTTTTAGAAAACAATAATAAATTAAAGATTTTATTGGAATCGTATGCTAAATAAGCATGAATACGCCTAAAAGTATACAAGCCATCACCAGTATCCAAACAATACAATCATAAGCTCCTAAGCATCTATAAAGTTAAAGTATGTCATTTATAAGGATATAATACTCATGTGGAGTCCAACTAGTATTGTAACCACGGCCTCAGGCCCAACATTATATAGTTAACATAATAAAGCCGCATAACTCAAGAATCTATGGTAAATAAGGGCATAAACCTACTACAAGGGTATAATTGGAAACTATCACCCCAAATACTAAGTCCAATGTTAAGTATTATAATAAAGGATCATTAACATCAATCTATGGTTAATCCTATCTATAATCAAGCGTAATAGTATTCTAAGGCCAAAACATGTATCCTATGATAAGGTTCAAGTCATATTTCTATCCCAAATTCCCTAAACAGGCTAAGTCATGATAATACTAGTCATAATCCCATCCTATAATCCCTATCTATCATACAATATATACAATAAACAATCTTTTAGAGAAAAGTAGATTGACGCCTACCTTGATGTTGAACTATAGTTCTTGAGTCATCCATAAACCGCTCGTCTTTGCTCCACGATTGCAAAATGTTACCATACTATCAAAATAATAATCTAAAGATCAGTACGAATAAAATGAGACCCATGTTGCAATATAAAACTCTGGCTCAATCGAGTCACAAAATGGACCCATGGATCCCACCAATAGAATCCTAAAATTGAATCTGTCATGAGGCCCTTCGGATAAGGAAGTATGCTCAAGATTTGAGCACAAATAGAGTATGAATTAGGGCCCAAACCAGCCCTTAAGGTTAAGGAATTCAAGACCGAGATTCTAGGAATTTACAATGAAATGGGATGGAGTTTGATGGAAAAAGTAATGGAAAATGACCAAGGAGTGTTCAACTAGATTACCTTAGCTTCAATGGTTGATTTCACAGACTTTTGTATATTGCAAGCTCTTAAAAATGGAGGAAAAGAACTAAAGAAATGAGGGAGAAATCGGGTAAATCAGGTGATATAACATCAGCGGTTGCCGCTAGAGCGGTGATTTGGTCACTTAAGTGGCTACCGCAATAGAGTCTAATAACCACTTTAGCGATAGGTGAGGAAAGGCGAGGAGCGCTAAAGTGACTCCCTATCTGTTAAAGAAACGTCCACTAGAGTGGACCTCAGTTGAGTAGCCAAGATCTCTAAAACAGCTATGTAGGTCACTAAATCGGCTTCTTAATTACTTTAGCGGTCATAGTAGATATCAGGCACCAAATTTTTGCTAAGTCCAAATAGACTCCATTCAGGTGGTCAAGATTCGTTCATAACCCCATGCACTCAAATGAACGGTTCTACCATACCAAATTCAACATTCCATACTCAACAAAACTATCAAAATTTTCATCCAAGATCATTTAAATTCAATATGGGTCCCACATCTAGTTTATTTTTAACCAAATTCTACCCAATATCCCAAAATAGGTCTGGAAGACTTGGGACTTGAACCAAGGGTCCCCCTAGCCTAAAGTCAACATTCTAGAGCTGATGGTGCTATCATAATTTTCATCGAGGTCATTTAATAGGAGGTTTTTTTTATTAAATTTCCTTAATAATGAAAGCTCCAAAATAGGTAATTGAGTCTAAAATTCAAACGAACTATCCGATAACCAAACCAACAGTTCAGACAAGTCATAAATGACCTGTAACTACTATGAAAAGGCTCAAATTAGTGGGAATGCATAGAAAATGAAAAATAACTTGAAGAATAATTACAATACCCACTAATAAAAGAAGTTTAATCTGCGAAAGTCAAAGATAGGAAGAGCCCAAAAAATTGAAAGGGCAAGGTAATGGGCTAGCATGCTCCGAGCAAGACTCCATATATAAACTTTAAGAAGAAACAACACTTTCAAGGGATTTCACCAAATATACCCCTTTTTCACCAACTTTCTTACTTCAATTTCAAAATTACCAAAGACTCAAACTCAACAACCAACTGGCCTCTATCTGAATCGAGAATAACTGATGTATATAAACCCAAACACATTACAGTGATATTATATCAATACAAGAAAAAATAAAAAAAACTCAACTAAGCTAAAGATAATACAAGGCATGAACCATGAAACCAACTCCAAATTTGAAATCCAGCATTCTTTGTCATTCCAATCCTGCTATCTACTTGGAATCACACAAAATGTCATCCCAGTCATGCCCGTATAATTGCATCATATGGACCCAAAAAACTAAAGTTGATCCACCAAAATCCATAATGGAAAGCATAAGAATAAGCCCATAAGGTACTACCGGAACACACAAATAAAGATGATCAAAGATTGTGATCTCTAACCAAAGCTACAACTAGTCCAAATGACCCCCGAAACTGACAGTTAGGAATCTGAAGCACAAACTCTTAAAATCAAATATCTTCTCCAGAATGTCCCACCAACGGAAGGTGAAACCATGATAATTCCAATTTGAGCACACTTCTCCTACTGAGTAGGCAATTCAAAATTCCAATAAAAATTAAGAATCAAGGTCAAGAGCAGCGAAATCCAATATTGTGTGTCAATGGACTATCCCTCGAGCATCTATGAAGAATAATCCATCTGAAGTGAGAAAAAATGAGTAGGTAGGTAAAGAGTAGGCTTATTCAACCTATAAATAAATGATCAATCAATACAAATATGGAAATAAGGATACAATAAAGTTACACAATTCTTTGTTAAAATCTTAAAATCAAAGTTAAACTATTTGATCTCAACTATACTAATCGATCCTAATCGAGAGTAAGCATCCACCTGCTATAATACGTATCAACTCCTAAGACATTATCAAGGGACTCAATAAATATTCAAGGATATTAAACATCCCTAATCAATCTCACAACCAGAAAGCGTGCTTATGTTTAAAGGTTTCTACAAGGGCTGAAACTGAAATATCATGAAGAACATAATTACCACAGAGAAAAATCACTGGCTTAAGATACGAGCAATCAAATCCACATTTGTTGGAAGAATACAATGCATCAAGGCATGACCAATAACACATAAGGATGCAAAGAATACTAATGGTAACCAAATCTAAGAAACTCAGAAAAATACAATCTTAGCAAAAATCTGGTCAATCTAATACTCGATCTATGGAAATGGATACCTATAGGCACCTATCAGCAATGGAAGCACTCGATGAAATCAAATTTGGTCGAACAACTGCCAAAAATGAGAAGTTCCTAAATTCACCCATTTATACCATTTCTAGCTCAACTGAATCATGAACCACATTGTAGCAAGAACGGAGTACCCGAGTCATTATTATTATAAAGGTCAAGACCATAATTGGGATATGAAATATCCAAATCAGAATGACAAATCTCAAATTTATCAACCTCATTAATGGGCTATATAAAAAAATTACTGATTAGAATCTCAGCAAACTAATAAAGAAAGCCTTAAATTTTTCTGCATAAAAAATAGTCAATAGAACTGAATTGCCAACTCTAGAACCACCACAAAGCCCTGGAAGGCAAAACCTACCTTCACTATAACAAACCACCGAACAACTAACGCAACCTCACTGACAAGAGAGGAAAACCAATCAATCCATCAAAACCAAATGTATATGAATTGTAAGGAAGGGGATTCTAACTAAAAAATGCTAGCTTAGTCGTCTATTAGGTAAGAATTAATCAACGTCAAAGCCATTACAATATTAACAATAGTAATAGTGCCATCAGTATAAGGTGTAGGTGGCACAAAATATAGAAATCCATAATATGCACCACTCTAACTCTATAATAAGTCCGACATGCCAAGAAAAAGGGCTCTAACCCAAATTCTACACCCCAAGAAAAAATATAATAATGATCTACTCAATCCACTACTAAAAGAAATCATCTATAAGGATACTCACATATGCATAAAATCTACACAAAGGCTAAAACAACCAATATAGAAACATCAAGGTAAAGAAGCATCGATGGGCATGAAAATCCAACTTAATTTAAATAGAAATCAAAATATAGTAAATCAAAATGCACCTATATTAATAGATCCTGAAGTCATAGTCTTGATGTTCCCAAAGGAGTACAAATCTGAGCATTTCCAAATCCGAACTAAGCATTAAAATCACCAATTGAGGCATTAAGTG
The DNA here is from genome assembly GCA_030864215.1 of Capsicum pubescens. Classification (NCBI taxonomy): domain Eukaryota; kingdom Viridiplantae; phylum Streptophyta; class Magnoliopsida; order Solanales; family Solanaceae; genus Capsicum; species Capsicum pubescens. The sequence continues at coordinate 105,240,201 of CM061538.1, forward strand.
CACCACAAGTCTATAAAATTGAATTGGATGAGATAAATCACTAATAATCCCATGTTGGGAATTCTTAGGACTATTGAACTATCACTCTAAAGTCAACAAACCCCTGAAGATCTAAACTAGCAAAAAACATAAGTTTTTCCCAACTGGATGACCAACTAATGCCAGGGATACTTTCTACTGAAATGATCACCTTCCCCACAATCATAATATACAGTCGGAGGTATAGGGTGGTGGGGAACATATGTTGACCCTATCTAAATAATCAACTCATTCCTGGGATATTCTCTAGACTAAAGACCAACCTCTCTCTAGTCCAAACATGTACCTAGGACTCTCTGATGTACTGTACCCACTGATCCAGAATGGCGTTACTACCTAAAGACTTATATTGAATGCTCTATAATATATGCTAAGAGATTTTCCCACTATAACCACCATGATTAATCTGAAAGAGTCTAAGATGTTACCTGCACGGAGATGACAGGCTACAAGTGATGTTGATCCCAGCTGAGAGGATCTCTATTACCAAATTGAATACCAAAAACATTATACTGATGGCATGGCTTCTTACGGCACCTCCATATGTATTAATACATGCTCTCTCTACAACCCTCACATAATCAACAACATAAGAGAAAGAAGACTCGATTGCTATCAAATACTTCAAAGCCAAGTGAAGTGGCAAAGCAAACCCCCTAACAAATTTATGCACTACCTCATGCTCTAAAATATATAGTTTAAGAGTATGTCTATCCTACTTGAGAAACCTAATATCATACTCTAAATATATAGAGAACCCTACTAAACACCAACAAACCCAACTATGATCTGAGAACCACTCAATGTACTGAATATCATCTGTGGCTGCAAAGTATCTGCAAAAGGACTCGACACCTCAAATATGGTATCCTGAAAATCTAAGGTGATCTCAGACTCTATAGAAGCCTGGACTAGCCCTACAATTTTTGGCTAATGCTCAAGATCCTCTATATCTATTTCTAACTCCCTAGCCAATCCTGAGCTAAAACTCTGAAAAACATGTAGGAAAGTTGCATCCTCATTTATCGATAACCTCATGTCAACTATCTAGGAAAGAATGGAGTCAAAGAAAGAACTAGAGGTTCATAACAATATTGACACACGACAAGAATTCAAAAATAGAATTTCTTAAGAATATCATGTGGCCTCCCAAATATAGGATATAGACAACTCCATACCGATCCATATATACAGTTTAAGATAGGATTAGTTTTGTATCTGTAACTACTTCTATTGGGTTTTATTATTATATTATGCAGTATTACATTATTGGGAGGTTCTTAGACACATTCTTGGTCTTGGAACTATCAATATTGATTTTTAGGGATTTTATTCAAAGTGAAATTTTAGAGTTTTTCATCTTATTATTGTGAGTGAATGATTATGCTTTCTTATTAAAATTCTTCTTGTGTTCTTGCAATTATGAGTAGCTAAACACCACAACTAGGATAGCAAGGGTAGCTTAGAGTAGAATAGTGAATCAACAACAAGACTTGGTGTTATCTTTATTTAATTTGCCTTAAGCTAGTAAATGGGAAAGACAATATTGGGATCAAAAATAGGGTCAAATTACAACATTCATGACACATTAAGCTTTATGCTTGGGTATAGTGATCTACATGGGGTGTAACATAGTTGGTTAGATGATACATAGCCTATTAATTCTGCATGCCAAATACCATAAGATAGTACTAACGTACGGAGAACCGATGAAGTTATGATGTTATTGGGGAACAAAGTCCTAGGGCCTTTCTTATACTAATTTAAAATCCAATAAATTAACACTTATCACTATTAATAATTTTTTCGCAAAACTCCCCTCTTTTACTTACTTACAAGTTACATAGATGAATACTTAACTAATTCTCATCCTATTCGCTATTGGATCGACCCCAACCTAGTTGAGTTTTATCTTTTATCAGCTACCACTTTATACTTCTGGGAGGTATAATTTCGGCAACAACAAATTTTGGCACCCTTGCCAGGGAATATGGTTACAAAGTTAAATTATTTTATTTTTCGGGTTGTTAGTTTCGTTTGCTAATTTTACTTGTCTACTATTTTAAGGGTGCACATCGATGAATACCCAGTACTCAAAGTCAAGGAAATCCCCTGATTCCATTTGATCCTAAACTTAAATGAACTTTGAGACAAAATTAAAGGATGGAGAGAGAAGGAGTTCTTGATCAAGGAGCCCTGCTAAAAAGGGTTCATGATGACCCAGAAGTTGTAAATCTATCATGACCCAAATTTTGAGTCATGATGGAACCTACTTTATCCCACTAGTAAGTAAGCCAAATTGTATCTCGAAACTATAAGTAATGCACTAATTTGGTAGAAAGTGGCATAATTTTCAAAAATATGCAAGTAAAATATTACAATCCATAAATCATAGGATAAAAATATAATGGAAGATAAAAAGAGGAATAACAACATTCCATAACCTAGTAATATTGGTACAAGAGCCTCTAATCCAAAAGAATACACGTATGATCAAGTCAATACACAGTAGTCTCAGAAATAGAAAGACTCGCAAGAATGAAAGAAGGTGGAAAAGTTAACTTTGATACCAAGAGCTCACTCTATCTCCAAATTGATACCAAGAGCTCACCTATCTCCAAATTCTAACCAACATAAATCACGACGGTAACTAAAACACGAATCTTCACCAAAAAGGTACAGAAGTGTAGTATGAGTACCAAAGTCATGGGTGTTGACACCCAATTTTGGCTCTCTACACTCAAAATTAACGCATTTAGTCCCCCTGATCGTCAAAGTGCACAAAATGTAATTTTTTATTTTTTATAATTTTTAATAAATTATTGATAATTATTATTTTTTTAGAATATTTTGTCAATTTATTGTCATATTTTAAAACAAACAACAACAACAAACCCAGTGTATTCCCACACAGTGGGGTCTAGGAAGGGTAAAATATACGCAGTCCATACCACTACCTCCAGAGAGATAGCAAGGTTGTTTCCGATAATTTATTATCATATTTTAGTTGTGCATAATTTATTAATAATTATCTTTAGTTTTGTAAATTTTAAATTGTTTATCAGTTTATTATCATCTTAAATTTTTTTTGCACAGTTATTCGCACCCATACATAGCATAGCGTTCCAGTTTTTTTATCGCACATTATATTTTTAATTGTTTATGGTATAATATATTTTTTAAGATTATTTTATTATTTTTGTGTGTTTCGTCGAAATTAATTTCAAGTATTGTCATTGTTATCTTGGACTATATTTACATTGTTTTATTAATTTTGGGTTGATTTTGCTTGAATTTCTTTCCGGTAATCTATGTATGTTTGTTTTCATGACTGCCTGATCTTTTTTCTTGATTTTTCTGTTGGACATATTGATTTTGTTCTCCAATGTTTTACTCCTCACGGTTAATGTTTATTTAAGATTAAACCTTGTGCACTTGATGATTCCATGTGATTATTTAGTGACTCCATGTGATTGTTTTGTAATCTTTGTTCATTGTTGATTTGCTTTACACTTGTTTTGATTCACCATCACAATTTGATTAGTTTTTTTTAAGAAATTGCATTTTTTAATTTGGGTCCAAGTTTAGACTATTTTAATTGCATGTTTTGGTTTTATTTTATTATAGATAATAAATTAATTGAATAATGACAAAACTTTTGCGTTAATCTTTGATATCTCCCCAAGACAAAAGACATAAGACATATTTTATTTTTATCTTTTATTTTTATTATTTAATTACTCGTATTTGATTGTTTCTTCTATATTAAGTATTAATTTAATTGGTCGATGAAAAAAAATTTCATCGATTTTTGAGGCCTTTACAAATAAAAAGACGGATATTATGTATAAGTATGTAATAAAATAAATAATTTTGGGCGATGACGAAATTTTTATAATAACGCAAAAAAATTTTATGATTCGTATTTTTGCAAGACGATTTAGGACGGCTAATAAATTGAGCAATTATTTCGTAGCCATGACGTACCTAAAATCTGATCCGAGCCCACACTTTTAATAAAAATTCTATTTTTATATATACATATGCACACATGATTTTATTTTATTTGGATAATTATTTATTTGTTACTAATCTGTCTACCGCAAGTGTTTGTACAAGTTCTTGAAAATACATATCGGAAATGGCATTCAAGAAAGGAGTGAATTTTGTAATTATATTTTTTTAATATTCTTGCAATTGTACAAAATATTAATTATAGTGAAATATTTATTTGTGGGGTGTTGGGCGGGATGTTTTTACTTATACAGTACCCATCACACGTTTAGGCAAATTTAGGCCGTTAATATTTATGTTAAAATTGATTTAAATATTTAATCAAATAATTCATACTTTATTCACTGAAGAATATTACATAATCTTTTTCTTTAAAAAAAAAATTTCTTTATTCAATCTTTTTTTTTCATACATGTTTTATATACTTTTGTTTATCTTAATACATTTCTTATACACATAATTTTATGATAATATATGTAACTTACACATTCTTTACATATAAATTATTTTTAACATTTTATTACATGTTTTATATTTGTATTTATAAATATTGATTTTTTTCCTCATCGTTTAATAAACCTAAGTTTGGACGGGAACCACATTTGTGGATTCTAAAGGGTGTCTAATACCTTTCCTTTGAAATAATTTGAACCCTTACCTAGGATTTAAATTGCTTTCGTAGATTAGAATAAAATCATACTTAATAAATAAGTTGGTTTCCTATTTTTCCTTAAAAATTAGGAGGCAATTCTGTACAAAATTTATTCTTTTAGAGTCCATAATGTCGTGCTCATTTTGACCTTCGGTAAAAATTGGGTATGACAGTTTGGCGACTCTGCTGGGGACGTCAAGGTTCTAGCCATTACAGACTTAGGTAATTATTTACATTTTTATACATTAATATTTGTTTCATACTAATTGTCTTGATTTATTTGTTTATGTGGCATAAATTATTTATTTGTTATTATTTTGTATAGATTGTTTATTTGTTTATCGTTTTATATAAATTGACATTCCGTTCTTATTTTCTCCATTTCACAAAATTGACATTCACACATTGTACACGCGGATTGTATATTGTACTTTCTCAAAGTTTTTTAAAATTACCTTAATTTAGTGAGTCGGCATATACGTGGGGTGAGCGGGAGTTTTACTTCCATGGGACTACGTGCCTTCTCATATAGGAAATTCAAATTCGGGTCCACTCACTTTTAGTCAACATGGGATAGAATTAAAACAATACTGTTAGGTACATGCATATTAGTCAATTTTTTTTAAGTGTCCGAAGGGTTCACGACCCAGGTGACAATATTATTTTTTGTACATATTTGAAGAATTATTGTTTTTGTACATATTTATTTGCTATAAATTGATTATATTTTAGTGGGAAGGTGTAATCTAACCTTTGTTTTGCATAGTGGATCAGTTAAAAAAATACACCCTAGCAACATCGCCACTAGCTTCATATAGGTTTGAACTACGTTTTGACCTGATTCTTGTCCTGACAAGATACGTAGGCAACCCTATATTAGGGTTCGGTCTCTTCACTATTTCAGAATGATTTCTCCGATATGAAAAACTAGGAAAAAATTTCTGAAACAGTTTAAAGAGGTTCTCTAATGGCCTTCGAGAGCGCAAATCAATAGTTCCTCAAATCCAATCTTAATTAGTGCCTAGACGACCTACCTTTAGTTCCTCACTCGATTTTGATGCAAGAATATCTAGCTTCTTCTTTCGAACGTCATAAACCATTAAATTTATGATGTATCAATCCTCACTTTCAAAAGCAAGGGTTCAATAGTTTTTCAGTTATAATAATTCTGCCAACTGTGGTAAAATAAGGTCATAATTTCTTTAATATCTGACTTTTTCAATCTTGTCGGTATATTAAAATTGTGTTAAAGCTCTCCCCATGCTTTACATCCAGTCTTTCGATCATTTTATCAGAACAATTTTGATGCTAAAAGCAGTTTTTCCTGATCGTCTTTCACATTATTTTATGAATGACCATTAATTTTACAATTATATATTGCATATAAATTCACAAATTTTTCTGAGCTACGCAGACCTGATTCTTGTTTTCACAAGATACGTAGGCAACCGTTATTTGGGCTCGATCCCATTCTTTTTAAAATAAAATAAAATTTTGACTTGGTTGATACCAATACAGTTAGGAGTGTGCATGAGAAAAAACAAATTAGTATGATGAAAGGACTAAATCTATGGTAAACCATAGTTTCTTTTGGTACCTTTTATCACACCTGAGTAACGTTTGAAAAATTCTCTTGCATATATTTAAGACAAGAACGAAGCCAACCTCATCGTTTCATGTGCAATGTGTGGTGAGCTTTAGTTTAATTCCTTGCATTGCATTGTTGATCTAGAACTTGGCCTTAATGTCTGTTGAAGCGATATTCTGAGTTATACTTGATTTAGAAAAGGATCATAGGCCTTTTTTTACCCGATTGTGCCTTCCATAGCTCACCAAATGACATTAATCCTTAGCATTCCCTTTTTGAATGTAAAACTTTTTCTTTGGACAACCGCATTTGAGCCTATACCTTTTTGAGTACTTACATGCACTATCCCTCTCTTGGCCTTACCTCCTTGACTGCACTAAAGATGTGCAATTTATGGACTAAGATTTAAGATCAAAGACGCAAAATGCAAAGAAGATATTTTCCCAGATGAACAAAATTAAAAAACGACTTCACAAGAGCAAAAACCCCACAAAAAAATATATATATAGAGAGAGAGAGAGTTAGTTGAAAAAATAGGGTAAAAACTCCAACACAAGATTCAAAAGAAGTCGAAGCAAATACAAAACAAGGGACAACAATGCACAACAAAGAAGATCACGCGTCAAAGCGCAACAAATATTGAAAGCACAAATGCAGTGTAATGCTCATTGAGGAATTAGTCACTTTTATCCCAAATATTATCCCACCAGTCCCCAAACCTACATTACAAGCCGATAGTAAGTCCTACGAGATCCTATTTCAAGTGTTGTCATATCAGTGGATACTTACATGAAGATCAAGCCTATGATATCGCAATTGCATGCACTGAATTCCTTTCTGAGTGAGTGTATTTTTTTAAACATCCCCATATTAAAAAGAAAATTGTTCAAATATATGTGAAATGGGACTTTCTTTCAAGAGAGAGAACTTGAAACATGAAAATAAGCATAGCTTAAAACTTTATTTGAAGCAAAAGAGCAAATCTTGTCGATGCTTAGGTATTTCTGAGGTACCACTTGAAACTATAGGAGTTACCCTGAAGTCAATCTCAGTTAGATGAAAAAGAGATGGGGGAATTCTTATACGCACTACTAATTATTGGTACCAACTGAAGTCAAGATGTGATTGTGTCTTCTTCATCTTTCAACACTTTTTACCAAGAAAATGTAAAATTCTTTCTTTCTTTTTTCAAGACGCCCACTTTCACATACGGACATTTTTTACCTTTCATTCAAGGTGTCCACTTCCACATACATGCATGTTTACTTTTTATTAAAGACGCCCAATTTTGAAATATGGGCATTTGAATTTTTCTTTCAAGCACGTGCCTTTAAATACCGACATTTTATTTTTCAGTTAGGCTCTCATTTTTGAGTATTTTTTATAGCCCCTCCAGTCGAGAGCCTTTTACATTTCAATAGCCCCGTCAGTCGAAAGACTATATAGATTTCAGTCACCTCACTAGTTGAGGGCCTCAGTCTTCGTAGGCAATCGAAGACGTCATACATCTTTTCAAGACTTTTTTTCAAAGAGACAGTATTAGCCATAAATCATACACTGGGCAAAATTTGAGAGACGCCTCAAATTTATCCTATTTTCCCATTTCTAACTACATTGACCTGATTCTCGTTACAGTCGACATATGTAGGAAACTCTATGCAGAGTTTGGTCACCACATACCCAAAATCATTCTTTCTTCCCAGCAAGTACACAATCTTGCATTCCCCAGCATCTCACAACTCGATATTGGAGCATTTGAAAGCAGCATCGGGAATACGTGAACACTTTCATTCCCAAATAATTTTTTTTGGCTCTATAATCATTTTTACATGGTTTTGTGTAACACCCCGATTCGCTGAACCGGAATGCTACACGGTGCTCATGACCCTGAGGGACTACAAGCTAACCCATGACTAATATATGTACCTGTATACTGTAAATCATGATAAAATAATGCGGAATACATAGAACTGTAAGGCCATAAGGTTCAACTGAATAAAACCATGTGGGTGAAAATACCCAAAACAACTCAATCTGAAAGCTAAGTCTGAACGTAAATCTGAACATAAATCCAAAAGCCTCTAAACTATCTGAATAAGGAGTTGAAGGAACATGTCTCCAACTAACTCCATAAAACTGAACTGAAGAAATAAATAAATGTATCAAATCTTATTGTCCTCAAATCAATGAGGACTCACTGTGTCTCTGCGACTGGAATGCTACCGCTACTGCTGGGCTGGAGCTCGTGTCTCGGAACCTATGGTATAACATGAAAAAAAAACACCATAGCGCAAATGCGTCAGTACAACTGGAGTACTGAGTATACGAGGAAGGTAGGCTGAACATAAAGGGTTTCATGCATGAACAACACTGACTGACTAATATGAACGTGGGAGTGCAAACACACATATATAGAAACTGGGACCATGAATACGTGATAGCATGACCTGTAAACTAATACATGGTTTACTGATAACTGTCATGACTGATACTGAAATTTATAACATGGACGACTGTATCTGACAGTCCTATATATACTGTAATCTGAAGAATGCCTTGAGTTCTTTTACTGAGACTGATACTGAAACTGTGTGAAGTAGTGTTTAACCGACATGCCCCATGTATGCTTGTTATGGCTAAGCTGGGGTCCAATCTCTACCCTGACTGGAGGGGTGTCAATACCATGTCACGGGTAAGGACAGCCTGTGAGTGACCCTTATCTGGCGGGTACTCAATGAGAACGATGGGAACCCTAAACTGACGGGTCAAGCCACCTCATCAACCCTAATCTGATGGGTTAATATGTCTCAACCTACGCTAGCTACGTAGTTCTGGAACACAAGTATGACTACTAAGAATCACACCCTGAACTGGCGGGTGAGTTCCCATCCTTGGGTTCACTCGGTGCTAACCTCTACTCCCATCTGGAGGGACTGGACATGAATAACTGACTGTACATGACTTAATCTTACTGAATTCCATTGACTGGTGGAACGTTACTAATATCTGAAAACTGACTAAGATCATGAAGTTTTCCTGAGTCACATGACTGACTGAAGTCTATGAAATCATAGCTTGAATTCGGATATCGTGAAACATGACATGGCTCTAGGCACACAGCTATAGTTTTTGGGTACAAGTACCCCCAGTACTCGATAGGAGGAAACTGACACACATGACATGACTTGATCACAAGATTTGAGTCCACAATTCACAATATCATAAGTAAGGATTTCATAATAAGAATAATTCTCAATAAACTATCACATGATCGGGAATGGACATAACATGTATATACTTGCATGGCTTCAATAACATGGTCATTCCATATCACAACAATAGCGTGAGCATCTCATACAACTTCTTCAATTGAAGACAATAGCATGGGGATCACGTTGAACATAAACTTAGAACATGGAATAGTCACTTAGGACTTATTATGTCATAAAAGCATGATTTCTATTCCCTTAGGTATTTTCACAAAAACCTTACATGCACATCTAGGTAATAGGTGGATTCATCAAGATTTCAAACATTCAACCATCAATTTCACATGTTTATACGTTAAATACCACCATATCCTCACACAAAACATACAAAGATCCCATCTTAGGCATCATCAAACTCCAACCACATGAAAATCAACCACCAACAACATAAACATCATAATACATAATTTAGAAGATGGTTCTTGAGCTTCATGGATGAAAGGAGTCCATGAAGCAACTCACGCATACCTTAGAAGAAAGATTTTTGATGATTGACGGAGGAATTTCCTTGAAATCGGATCTTCAAGCTTAGTTATGCAATCCTAGTTGTTTTTCTCTTTTAGTGCTCTTGGATGATGAGCTTTGAGGTGATAATAGGGTTGTAATATGTTTAGAAGCTATATATTTCGTAGGGTTAAGTTTAGGGACGTGTAAGGAGTGTTAAAAGACTGAATTACCCTTAAAATAACTCAAAATGGAGTGTTTTTGGCACCTGAAACTGACTTAGGCGGCGTCCAAGTGATTGCCTAATCTAGGTTGGGCGGCGCCTAACCAATCGCCTATGTTTGGTTGGGCGGCGCCTAACCAATCGCCTATCCTTACTATCTCTCATGAAAATGGTCATAACTTTTCGTTCAGGTATTGGATTAAGGCGAAATTGGTATCGTTGGAAAGATAATTCGATCCTATACAATTTGGTGGGTCTAAATCATCCAAAATACCACATTAACATAGAGTTATACTCATTTAAAGATGATCCTTGTAAAATCGAACACTAAAAATTGATGGATTCAAAAACTCTTAGCTTGTATTACCTTAAGTGACTCATATGAACATGCTTAATGCATCATAAGCTATCCTATCACTAGGATATTCATTGTAAGTCATGTAATCAAGTATGAATCACAGAATAGGAGATTTCATACGTAGAAATACTTATTCACTTCCTAGCTTAGAAACATGCGGGGTATTACATTTTGTCCATCCTAAAATAGGACAATTGGGTCAGTCTGCCCTCCAATAAGACAGTTATGCATAATTTTTTTCAATTAAATATTTATGCATGCGTACCTTTACTTGCACATATCGCACTTCATTTATTTCTTTTTGCACTATATGCTATCTTTATCTTTACTTGCACGAAACACAATGTATTTATTTTATCATTCGTTATTTAAGCACTGTATACTTTCTTGTCTTTATTTGCACATCTAGAAATACATTTATTTTATTATTTAACACTGCATGTTATTTTTGCCTTTGCTGGCACATATCGCAATGTATTTATTTTATCATTTAAGCACTGCATTTTATCTTTGCCTTTATTTGCACGCATCGCAATGCATTTATTTTATTGTTTAAACACCGTATTCTATTTTTGCCTTTACTTGCACGCATCACAATGCATTTATTTTATTATTTAAGCACTGCATTTTATTTCTGTCTTTACTTGCACACACCGCGATGCATTTATTTATTTTATCTTCTAAGCACCACATGTTGTATTTATATTTATCCACACGCATCGCAATGTCTTTAAGCACCGTATGTTATCTTTGGTTTTATCTGCACCTCGCAATGCACTTATTTTATCATTTAATCACTGCATATCATCTTTATCTTTATCGGTGCATATTGCTATGTATTTAAGCACTGCACGCACATAACGCAATGTATTTATTTATCATTTAGGCATTGCTACCTCACAAATATTGCAATGCATTTTTTTTTATTTAAGCACTGCACGCATATATCGCAATGCATTTTTTCATTTAAGCACTGCATGCTTCGCAAAAATCACAATGCATTTATTTCATCATTTAAGCACTGCATGTCATTTTGTCTTTGCTGGTACATATCGCAATGTATTTATCATTTAAGCATTGCACACATATATCGCAATGCATTTATTTATCATTTAGGTACTGCACACCTCACAAATATAGCGATGCATTTGTTTTATTATTTAAGCATCGCATGCCATCTTGACTTTTTCTTGCACATATCGCAATGCATTTGTTTAATAATTTAAGCACTGCATGTCATTTTTACATTTATTTGCACAACGCAATGCATTTATTTTGTTATTTAAGAACTGTATGATTTGCTTTTACCTACACATATCGCAATACACTTACTTTAACATTTAAGCACTGGATGTTATCTTTGCTTGTACCATTTTTTCTTAATTAATTAAGCACTGCATGCTATTTTTAATTTCTTAAAAAAAATCAAGCTTAATTTTTCGTTTGTGTTATTGAATAGTACTTCTTAGTTTGATACATTTGCAAGCATATAATTTGTGGATAAATTGGGTACGTCCACCCTAAAATAGGATATTTTGGATTAGTCTGCCCGTTAATAAGACCTTTAATGCATGTCTGTCTTCAATTAAATATTTTATTTGTCTTTAGTTGAAATCTTGCGATGCCTTTATTTATTTATTTATCTTTAATTTAGTTAAGCACTACATATCATTTTTTCAAATTTCTTAAAAAAAAAATCAATCTTTGTTACTCGTTTGTCTACTGTTTTTCAGTTTTATAAATTTTGAAAGCATAGAATTCGAGGAAGCATTGGGTTGGTCCAACCTAAAATAGGATATGTTGGGATAACTTTTGAGCTATACCCGACTTGATCGTCATGCAACTCGAACTATGTAAACAACTCTAAATTGGAATTCGTTTGAATTTTATCAAAAATAATTTTTATCGAGCAAAATTGGCTACACGTCAATGTTTTCGTTTGAAGACTTCTGTATTATCTTCAAACGAAAAGGAGCAAACTGTTGACACCCAATTTTAGCTCTCCAAACTCAAAATTAACGTATTTAGTCTCCCTGATCATTAAAGTGCACAAAATATAATTTTTCATACATTTTTACAATTTTTAACAAATTATTGATAATTATTATTTTTTTAGAATGTTTTGTAAAATTATTGTCATATTTTAACTGTGCATAATTTATTAATAATTATCCTTAGCTTTGTAAATTTTAAATTTTTTATCAGTTTATTATCATCTAAAATTTTTTGCACAATTATTTGCATCCGTACATAGCATAGTGCTTCATGTTTTTATCGCACATTATAATTTTAATTGTTTATAGTATAATATATTTTTTTAATATTATTTTATTATTTTTATTATTTACATTTTTCTATAATTATATAGACATTTATATTTTTTGTACATTATTTAATGCAATCTACAAACTTAAATTGGCTCGATTATTTTAATACACAGAGCAATAAATTAATTAAGTCAAAATATCGTCACTTTTAAAAGATGACATTTGAGATGACGGGTTGATGTTTTTATCTGTTAAATAAAAAATCTTTACCTGATGATTAAAAGAGTGAAAAATTCATTGGATAATATCTAATGATTTAAACTATGTACTAAAGAGACAAGAAGGGATTGTTTATTAGTAGTAGTTTTTAGATAAAAAGATATTCTTTTTTTATTATAAATATATGGGGTTTATTTTTTTTTTCATTAACACTTTTTATACACACTTTACAATCACCCCCTCACAGATTTTGTTTCTCTGACAAACATATAATACACCGTACATACACACACAAACCATCGGCCCTTTTTCTCTACTGTGTTGTGCCTCGCCGGAGTTGATCACCGGCGGGCGAGTTTCAGCCACCAACAAAAATCATCTACCGCCCCAGCTTCCTCTCTTTCTGTCGTCTCCCGTCGTTGCCTTGCCAGAGGTAGTGACCGGCAAGGTTCGAGCTTCAACGCAACACTGCTACCACCATCGCTGCTCTCCGTTAATCTTTGATATCTCCCCAAGACAAAAGACATAAGACATATTTTATTTTTATCTTTTATTTTTATTATTTAATTACTCGTATTTGATCGTTTCTTCTATATTCAGTATTAATTTAATTATTCGATGAAAAGAATTTCGTCGATTTTTTAGGCCTTTACAAATAAAAAGATGGATATTATGTATAAATACGTAATAAAATAAATAATTTTGGGCAATGACGAAATTTTTATAACAACGCAAAAGTTTTTTATGATTTGAATTTTGGCAAGACAATTTAGGATGGCTAATAAATTGAGCAACCATTTTTTAGCCATGAGGTACCTAAAATCTGATTCGAGCCCACACTTTTAATAAAAATTCTCTCTCTCTCTCTCTCTCTCTCTCTCTCTCTCTCTCTATATATATATATATATATATATATACACACACATGATTTTATTTTATTTGGATAATTATTTATTTGTTACTAATCTTTCTATCGCAAGTGTTTGTACAGGTTCTCGAAAATACATATCGGAAAGGCATTTAAGAAAAAAGTGACTTTTGTATTTATATTTTCTTAATATTCTTGTAAGTGTACAAAATATTAATTATAGTGAAATATTTATATTTGAGATGTTGGGCGGAATGTTTTTACTTACACAGTACCCATCACGCGTTTAGATAAATTTAGACCGTTAATATTTATGTTAAAATTGATTTAAATATTTAATCAAATAACTCATACTTTTTTCGCTAAAGAATATTATGTATTCTTTTTCTTTAAAACAAGTTTTTCTTTATTCAATCTTTTCTTTTCATACATGTTTTTATATACTTTCGTTTATCTTAATACACTTTTTATACACATAATTTTATGATAAAATTTGTAACTTACACATTATTTACATATAAACTGTTTATAACATCTTAATACATGTTTAATATTTGTATTTATAAATATTGATTTTTTTCTTCATCGTTTAATAAACCTAAGTTTGATCGGAAATCATATTTGTGGATTCTGAAGGGTGCCTAATACCTTCCCTTTGGAATAATTTGAACTCTTACTTAGGATCTAAATTGGTTTCGTATATTAGAATAGAGTCATGCTTCATAAATAAGTTGGTTTCCTATTTTTCCTTAAAAATTAGGTAGTGAATCTATACAAAATTTATTCTTTTAGAGTCCATATTGTCGTGCTTGTTTTGACCTTAGATAAAAATTGGGTATGACAACGGGTACTCAGTAGACATCACCATTCGACTAAGCTAAATCATAATATAAATATAATTAAATGCGAGATAAATAAGCTAAGTCATGGTAAGAGGAAAAAACTGGAATAAAGCCTCAAATACTAAAAGTAAACAACCCATATAATAATAATAACAAAAAGCTTGACTTTCTCTACATAACTGGCCCCAATAAGCCAGAAGGCATGAATTAAATAAATAACCCAACGCGAGCCCCCATAAGCTTAGAGGGTGCAATCAAGGATAAATAGTATAGGATTATACTAATTAAGCATATCCTGAGACCATAACTGTAGATTATGCCACACTATAAAACATCAAACTCAAATCGGTCCCATAACCATCATAAACAACCTCTTAATGTCGGACTTTAATCAAAACTCATATCATTATTTGCTGAAATTGAACGGAAACTTATGCCCTCATTTGCTGGACTTAAACTGAACTTATATCATGAATAATGTCAGGATCAAATCGATCTTAATGTCATAAATCTCCGGACTTAAACCGAAACTCATACCACCTTCCAAATATTGATCTAGAATAAAGCATTATGTATCCAAACCTTCTCAAACTCTAGAATATAAATTTAGATGATGTAACATGTCTATTAAGCCTACAAAGAGCTAATAGTAGCATTGGCCTATGGTGGGAAGGAGGAGCCCACTTCTAACCCCAAAATTCATTCTAAGGAAAATTCTACCCTGAACTAGGCTAAGGTATCTAATTTCACTACTAGGTTTTAATTAAACGATAATTGAGTTCTAAGATAGCAATTCTACCTAAAGGATGAGTAGTTAAGTTAATTGAGCCTAATTTTTTGGTAATTAGACTTTTATTAATCACCAAAAAGTGTTGAGTTACAAAGCAAAGCTAGCATTACTCATCTAGCTATCTCATCCTATGTATCATAACATGTAACTAACAAACTAGAAAACAACTAGAATTTGCAGCTATCCAATACTACTTTGGCTTGGGTAGTACCTCGCGCATAGCACATCCAAGAAATCTTCTTTGCTAGTGACTCCACTGTACTCTCGTTCTTCTCAAACACCCGCGTATTTCTCTCTTTCCACAGTTCATGAGTGTATTCCGTGTAGAGTAGTTTTAACACCTGAGCCTTGTTGGTTCTCCCTTATGTCATCTGTATTATCCATTGGAGCATTAAACTCCATGTACTAAAGGAGGGATTAGGAATAGTTAACCATTGCATTAGTCTTCCCCACAGTGCCTTAGCATACACACAATCATAGAATAAGTGATATCTGGTTTGTCCATTTGCTTGCACAGAATACATAATGGTTGAACATGAAACTTCCACTTCATGAGTATGTTAACTATAAGCAATTTGTTCTGGAGTTGTAACCATCTAGTAAATATGGCTTTAGGTCTGGCTGAGTTACGGCATATTATTCCCTTCCACTCTACCTTGGGAAGAGTTCCCCGAAGTTCAATATATGCTTGTTTGATCAAACTTTTTGTGCCTGATGTAGAATATGTAGCTGCGACTTTGCCCCTAAAATCTTCCTTACCATCCAACAAGCCTGATTTGGAACTCTTACTACTGCCATGCTTTAGCCCTTGATATAGTAACTATGAATCCACTTAATCCACAACTTATCTTGTTTTTGTGCCACATCCCAACACATCTTAAAGATGGATGCTTTGTTCCATAATTTGAGGTTCAATAAATTCAGACCTCCAGTGGTTTTTGGGGTGCTCATTTTATCCCAAGAAACAAGGGCTCTCTTAGTTATGGTATTTGTCCCCGACCAGGTATAACTCCTGCAGTAAGCTTGAATTGTTTTCATTACCTTAGCAGGTATCACAAACAGTTGTGCCCAGTAAGCTTGAACTCCAAAAAGCACTGATCTAACAAGTTGTAATCTTCCAACATACGATAACTTCTTGGCTGTCCATGAAGATATTTTAGCAACAATTTGATCAATCAGATGCTACCATTGCATGATAGTGAGTTTCTTAGTGGAGAGAGGAACTCCCAGGTATTTAAAGGGATTTAAGCCTAATAACGGATCCTTAATTATCTAAAGATCCAAATCATACTAAATATACCTCCGAGACATAAATCCTAGTCCAAAATGAGCATAACATCATATGCATACTATAAGTATGCTCGATCTACGAGAAAGGTAAACCTAGCCAACTGTTGCGTCCAAGCACACACGCAAGTGTACATGGTCTCACCAAGTAATACAGTGGCCTTATATAAATTCGAATATCGATCCCTTAGAGACATGTGTTAAGAAACTATCCAATTCTAGTTTAACAATTGAGATTAACGAGTGCAACGTAGACAAAGAAGTTTTGAAAGCTCATAAACTAAAAGTAAACAAAAAATAATGCGGAAAGTAAAGACTTTTGACAATCAATGGATGAAAACCCAGGGTTAAAGAACCATGAACAATCATACTATGCTATTGAACTTCAATCATTAGATTAATTATCTTGGTTGTTGATTCACGGGGTTGATAATATGATCATGGTCTCTCGAGCCTCTAATCACCTATCTAACTTAGACCCACAACTACATCATTGAGCGGGGATGTGAGAACTAAGCTAAACGCATTTATATTTCATCCCGTAGTGAATTAAATAATGCCTCTAGGTATATCTCTATCCTAGACGCTAATTCAAATCCCTAATTTTATAAAATAATAAGAACCTTACTCTATTATTCCCACATTCTATCTTCTTATTCCCTCTCTCGAACTCACAAAGTCGACAATTGATATATTCTAAGGGTCGTGAATCCTTAAAATATTTATAAAAAGAATAAATAAACAACCAAATATGATAAGAAATAAAAACAAAATCAATTCAAATCAATCGTAATCATGTTCTTGTCCCTAACCTTGGAAAGGGGGCATTTAGCCGCTAATGGACATAATCATAATTGCAATAAAAGAAAACATATTATAATCCATAAACAAACTAAAGTAAAGCAGTAAAAATCCTATTTGAAGTGTTTAGAATCCCCTATCTAATCCTCCAAGACTCCCAAGATGTATAACATCAAGTTCAAGTGTCCTATTTCTAGGAGGACAAAACTGCCGATTTTTGCACTAGGTCCGCGTCGCGGAGTTCATAGTAGGGAATAGGTTGCACGACGAGACCTCATCGGGGATACATATTTTTTTGGGTCCCTTAGGAAGATATATATGTATGTAATGCGCTCCATATCCATATATTAGTTCATATACGGGCCATGTACATCCAAAGTGTCCGTTTGACGTCAAATCTTGTCTCGTGCTTTCGTTGATCCATTCCAAGATTTTTTGTGTTGTTTACACTTGATTTACATCTTGTATATCATTCATATATCATCATAATCAACTCATAAAGAATACTATATCATTAAAAACCATAAATTAGAGCTCAAAACAACACACAATCCATAATGGTGAACTAGAAACTTAAGCTAAGAACTAGTTTCGTCCTATTAATCTTTAGCTTAGTGTTTTGACTCTTGTCTTGATTCAACTGAACTATAAACATTATAAACAAGTATTTTCACAAATAATTACACAAGAAAACCATTAGTAATTCATTACACACACTATAATCCATCGATATCAACTAGAACAACACCTAGCTCAAGCTAGTAACACTAGTTTTCTCATTTGAACTCTAAATGATCCATTTTATTCCAAACTTATTTGAAAGACACCTTAAACATTGTAATCAAGTACTTAAACACTTAGATGCTCAATTATATCATTATTAACACATTAACCACACAAGAAGTCTTCAAAATAAGGCTAAATAAGCTCGGATAACCACACTGAGGTGCAAAAATCTACCTTAAATCACCAATCTAGATGCAGAAAAAAGCTCGTTGAAGTCTGCTAAATTGTCGATTTCCTTTTTCAAGAAGACTCGACATGATGACATGTTATAAAAATGGTAATCTACTTTTCAATATGAGAGAAATGGTACACATATTGTCTTTTTTATGCTTCGAATTCAAAATCACATCAAAAATCCCATGTGGGGCCTGTTTACGAATCGCACTATCAAAATTGTCCACTCGTCTCCTTATGCTCAAGGATCATTTATCCTCAAGAATGAATAAATTTTGAACTCAAATGCCACTAAAATTAACCCAACAATAATACAGGAATTTGGGGAATAAATTGAAGAATCAAACCAATAATTTGATGAAAACTTACCAAGATTTTGATGAAGAAATGATTAATCCAAGATCACACTTTCCCAATATTTACTCTCCTAATTTACCACAATCTCTAGGGTCTTAACTCTTGAAACTTATGAGAAAAATGAGAAAAAAATAGGTAAGAGGGGCATTAAATAGCCTCTCAGGTGCCACTTAAGCATCCACTTAACCGCTTAAGCGCTCACTAGTAAAGCGGCTAAGTACTACTTAAGTGATACCCACTAAGTCTACTTCCTCTGCTAAAGCGGCCAAACAGCCGCTTAAGTAGTCTCTACTTTAGCGGCCCAGTTGAAAATCTTAGTTTCTTAAATGGTCGTCTGGCCGCTTGAGCAACCACTTTAAAGCGACCCAAGTGCCACTTTAGCAGATGCACCAGTTGAGACATGGAAAATTCCAAGTCTCTATCAACCCTTTGGGATTCATTTAGAATCCCGAGAGCGCAAGAAAACCATGCTACCCTATTAAATTCGACATTCCAGATACAATGGTGCATTTAAAATTTCCATCCAGGGTCATTTTGATGAAATATGGGCCCCACACCTATGGACCACTTTTATCAATTTCCTGCCAATAGCCCCAAATGAGTTTGAATGCCTCAAAACCAAAACCAAATGTTCCTCTAGCCTAAAATCAACATTCTAGAGCTGGTGGAACTATTAAAATTAGCATAAAAGGTTGTTGCTAAGCAGAAGTTTATGCTCGATAACCAATTTTTACCAGTAAAGTCTTTAAAATAGAAAATTAGCTCTAAAAACCAAATAAACTGCCCGGTCACTGAACTGTCAGCTCCATTAAGTCATAAATGACTTGGGGCAGCTATAGGAAATATCTAAATAAAAAAATAAGTGTAAATATATAAAATGACCTTGAGGGTCATTACAAAATCGACCATTCTATCATGATGCTCAAGAAACTATGGAATGAGTAACTGCTCTGCTAATGGCTGAGGAAAATGCTAGGCAAGCAGCTACCCGACAAGAAACTGTGGAAGAAAGTGATAGACAAGAAGAGGTATCTATAAATACTTCTATTGGTTCTTAATATTAAATTATGTTTTATTACGTTATAGGAGAAACCAACCTCTATGAGACTTTTAATGGAAGATTTCATATATCCAACTAATTTTGTGTTTCTTGATTGTGAGGTTTACTTTAAGGTTTCTATCATATTGGGGAGGCCGTTCGTAGCTACGGGTAGGGGATTGGTTGACATAATGAAGTTCTGAATCAATGATGAGCAAGTCACCTTTAAAATTTACCAATCTATGAAGTAGTCCAAGGATATATGTGTGGTTTTTGTGATAGATATAGAAGAAGATGATTTTGACACGACCTACCCTAGGGCCTTGTCCGACCAGAATAGGCATCCCAAGTCCGACCAGAATTGGAGACCACCCCCATTACCCAACCCAACCTCCAACTGCCTGCCCTGAGTTGGCTGAATTTCGAACATGTAACAAAATAGTGTAACAACTCACATAAAGACTCTGAGAATAGATCATAATCGTGACTAACCCAATCGAGTCCAACTATCCCATACCAATAATCCAACCATACCAAATCATACCAAAAACAAGGTCCATAAACCAGGCCATAACCAAGGACATTCTAAAACATAATATAACTAATCCCAAAATGAAATAGGATGGAAAAACCAACATATCATCCAATGATGTTAGCCCTTCATTTTATTCCAATGCCAAGGCCGACACCAATATCGATCCCGCTCATTCCAACCCATAGAAATACCACAAAGACTCTAACCAAAAGAGTAATGAAATCCGATTGGGACATGCCCTCAACCATAGCCAAAACCAATGTCCAAAATAAAACAAAAATGTCTAGAAATATCCATAACATGAAATGGAGACTTTCGAAAGGATAGAAGCTCGCCACTTCAGTCTAACTATTGTCCTCGAGTCAATCACTATGTAGGAGGAGTAGAATGACCGATTCCTACATAGCATGGGTATACAACCACCAGTAGACAGGGTTAGCGAGTAACCACTAGCATGATCTCAGGGTAAGGATAAAATAATGTTATTTATAAAACCAAGTAAAACCATTCATAAGCATACAACCATACATATATACATATACATAATCATGCCGGGAAAAGAGACCGGGTTTAGCATGTCTTTAAAACCTTTACCTGGGTTGTGTAGCTTTGTCGTCCTAAACCACCCACAGGCTAAATAGGTTTAGCTCTCCCTGCTGAAAGGGCCCCAGGGCATGGAGCCGCACGACCATGGAAGTATTCCTTGGGATGACTAGTGCATCCCTCAAATATAGTGTGACATCATGCACACCATCACCAAGACCAACCTTATATTGGCAAATATGAGTTTCCAATTTCGGTCCCCCCAAGACCTCCACCTTCCAAGGCTTTGCTACACATCCTGCCATTATTTCCCAATTAAAACCAATTTCCAAATAACCAAACCATTATCCATTTATTAACCAAGTCCATTGATATTGTTATTATCATACCAACCCTTACTTTCAAGTATCATCCATAGACAACCATTTATAGGTTTAAGGGGACTTTAAAATGCCCTTCCATTTGGGAGACTTTCTTGTTCCCCACAAGCATAACCAATTAGCCATTTACCATTCCAAACTATTTAAACCATGCATAATTTTTTTACCATATTTTAAAACATGCAAGAGTTTCATTAAAAGTAGTGAATGCAATGAACATATCTTTATAAGCATTTTGTCAAACACATTGGGGGACTAATATGACCAAAACCAATTCCAATTACCAATAAATCATTCCCATACAATCCAATTATCCAAAACCACCATTAATGTATATAAAAGTATAATTAAAACCATGGAAAACTATAACCAACCATTAAACATCAAAACCCCCAAATCATATTTGAAAGCCAAAATCATACAATCAATGAAATTATGAAAATATTCATAAAATTCATGCCTTTAGTTATAATTAACAATAAGGAAAGATAACATGCCTTAAACCAATATGATAATGGAAAGAAATCACCAAGACAAGCCCCAAATAGATCCTTTGGTTGAAACCCTAGCTCCCCTTTCCTAAAAGCTCTTGAGAGAATTATAGAGTGTTTACGAATAGTTTCTAAGTGTTAATGAATAGAATAATAGGGTAAATAACCTCCCAAGAGGTTAGAAGTCATGGGACCCTATTAGGATAAGTGGAGAAATATCCAGAATACCCCCACTTAAGTTGCACCAAAATCCCATCACAGGGATACGACTGACCCACACGAGTCGCACCCTCTGATACGATTGGTATCCTTCACTCATATCCTGACCTCAACCCTTAGATCAAACACTTTCTAGCATATGAATCATCCAACCAAGTCATATTGATAGCATACAATTCGTACCCTTCATTTGTACCCCTGGTAGATTTACACCTAAGGAAGATTTAGACACTGTCCACTATATAAGTCCTGGGTATAACTTGTACCTTGGCTTGCAACTTATGGTGAGCCACTCGTACTCAGATCCAACCTAAGTAACCAAGTCTAAGATTAAGTTAAGGAACCAAATGATCCATAGCCACCAATACAACTCATACCTCTAAGTCATATCCATTCCAGTATCCAAAATCCATCCCAACAACCAATACTAGTCAGCATACGACTGGACCATACCATTTATACCCTAATATACGGCTCATATCCATGAGTCGTATTGGGTCTATAGATGAGAATTCCAGAAAATTTTCTTTGGTCCAAAAACTAGGGTGTTTCGGATTTGGTAGCACCTACTGAAGAGTGACTCGGTGTTGAG
Organism: Capsicum pubescens; assembly: GCA_030864215.1. Taxonomy (NCBI): domain Eukaryota; kingdom Viridiplantae; phylum Streptophyta; class Magnoliopsida; order Solanales; family Solanaceae; genus Capsicum; species Capsicum pubescens. The sequence continues at coordinate 105,262,978 of CM061538.1, forward strand.
GAAATTACAGCCATGATAATAAATTTTGATAGTGATGGTATTGATAGGTATGAATATGGTAAATTCACTTATTAGTAGGGTTTCATACACTTATGCACCAAAGAAATTGGATCTTGATCTGAAGAATAGAACAACCCCACAGGCTGAACCGTTTATCAAGAAGCGTCCAAGTTTAGAGCTAAAGGCCCATCCTTCTTATCTATAGTATGTATTATTGGGCGCCAACAACACCTTGTTGGTTATCATTGCAACTGATTTATTAGGGTGGCAGGTTAAGGCATTAGCGTCTATTTAGCAGATGTTCAAAAAATCCATTGGTTGGACTATTATTTACATCGTTGGAACTCCACCTGGTATTTACACTCACAAAATCCAACTTGAAATGGATTTTATATTTAGAATTTAGCATTAGTATAGATTGAATCCACCTATGCAAGAGGTTGTGAAGAAAAAATCATAAAGTACTTGGATGCAGGTATGGTTTATTAGATTACCAATAAAAAATGGGTGAGCCTAGTCCAATGTGTGCCAAAAAAAGGGTGGAACCATTGTGATTCCCAATTAAATGAATGAGCTAGCTCCTATGAGGGCAGTCACAGGATGGTGAGTTTTCATGGACTATAGGAAGTTAAATTCATGGACCCGAAAGGATCATTTTCTATGTCATTTATGAATAAGATGTTAGACCTCCTTCCTGGTAGAGGATGGTATTATTCTCTTGATAGTTATTTGGGGTACAATCAGATTTCCATTTCTCCCAAATACCAAGAGAAGACCACTTTTACTTATCCCTACGGGACATTTAAAATGATGCCTTTTGGTATATGTATTGCTCACACAACTTTTTAGAATTGCACGATGTCCATTTTTTCTGACATGGTGGAAGACAATATTAAGGTTTTTATGGATTATTTTTTCACTTGCTGGGGATTCATTTGATGATTGATTGACTCATTTATCTAACATCTTGCAAAGATGTGAAAAGTGCAACTTGGTGCTTAATTGGGAAAAGTTTTATTTTATGGTAAAAGAAGGGATAGTGCTCGGGTACAATATTTCAAAGATGAGGATAGAAGTTGATAGGGCTAAGATTGAGATTATTGGAAAATTGTGTACACCAATCTCTATGAAGGGAATTTGTAGGTTCTTGAATCATATAGGTTTCTACAGGTGATTTACTGAGGAGTTCTCCAAAATTGCTAATTCATTGAGCAAATTATTGGAGAAGGATGATAAGTTTTTGTTTGATGAAGTCTGCTAAAAGCCTTTTTGTGTCTGGAGGAGAGGTTGATTTCATCCCCCATTATTGTGTCTCCAAATTAGACCTTACTATTTGAAATAATGTACGATACTAGTGAAGTGGCACTAGGGGCAGTCTTAGTCCAAAAGCATGAAAATATGCTCCATCCCATCTAATATGCTAGCAAATTACTTAATCCTACACTGAAAAATTATACCATGACCTAACAAGAGCTACTTGCAGTGGTGTTTGCCTATGAAAAATTTTGGTCATACCTGATTGGCACGAAATTCATTCTGCACAATAACCATGTAGCTCTTAGATATCTTATAGCGAAGAAATATGCAAAGACGAGGTTGATTAGATAGGTACTTATGTTGCACGAATTTGATTTTGAGTTCAAGGATCAAAAGGGCACTGAGAATCAAGTTGCTGACCATTTGTCATGCCTTGAGGAGGAGGAAATACAAAAACTAGGGGATAAGCTTGAAATTGATGATACTTTTCCAGATGAACAAATCTTGGCAGCATCATAAGACTTAATGCCTTAGTTTGTAGATTTTACCAATTATTTGGCAAGCAACCTTGTCCTAGAAGATTGACATTTTACCAGTGCAGGAAGTTTTTGCAAGCGGTACGTAAATTCTTTTGGGATGAGCCATACTTATTTTGGGTATACGCGGAAGGTATAATTAGATGATGTGTTCCAAAGGTTTAAATGACGAGTATCCTAGAGGCTTGTCACACTTCACTAGTTTTGGAACACCATAGAGGTATGTGGAATGTGCACAAGATCTAGCAATATGGATATGACTAGCCTATAATTCACAAAGATTCCCATAACTATGCAAAGGCAAGGAAACATTTCACGAAGACATGAATTGTTGATGACTGTTATCCTAGATCTTGAGTTGTTTGATGTCATGGGTATTGATTTTTTGGGCCCCTATATGTGTTTGTAGTGCATGAAGTATATTTGGCGGTTGTATACTATGTTTCAAAATGGGTGGAAGAAGTTTCACTTGCCAATAATGAAGGTAAAAGTGTCACAACTTTCATAAAAAAGAACATATTCTCCAACTTTAGGACACTTAGAGTGATCATTAGTGATGGAGAATTACACTTTTGTAACTGTCTATTTAAGGCCCTTCTTGAGAAATGTGGTATGAAACATAAGGTGGAGACATGTTACCATCCGCAAATGAGCTTTCAAGTTAAGGTCTCTGACTGGGAGATCAAGTCTATTTTGGCAAAGACTGTGAATGCCAATAGGACGGATTGGTCAAGGAAGTTGGGTGATGCACTATAGGCATATCTGACTGTATTCAAAATCCTATTGGTGTATCTCCATATCAGCTTGTGCATGGAAAGGCATGCCATATGACTGTTGAACTTAAGCATAAGGCATTATGGGCATTGAAGATGTAGAATTTGGAATGGAGTGACATGGCCAAGTTGAGGCTTAAAGAGATGAATGAGATAAATAAATTCCATCTCTATATATATGAGAGCTCAGCCTTGTATAAGGAGAATGTGTAGTTGTATCACGATCAAAAGATTGATAAGAGATAATTCACAACTGGTGACATAGTACTATTGTTTGACTCAAGGCTAAACCTGTTTCCTGGCAAGTTACGGTCTAAATGGAATGGCCTATATATAGTGGTTACAGAATTCCCTAATAGTGCAATTGAACTTGAGAATACAGATGGGAAGAGGTTAAAGTGAATGGTCAATGAGTGAAACACTACATAGGTGATAGAAATGACCCACAGTTGATTTGTGAAGTGGACTTAAAGGAGACTTGAGAAATCAAGCCACATTGAGTCGTGTCACGATGTTAAATCAAGAGTTATATCAGAGGTAACTCATGGGATTTTTGGTGAATTCTGAGTACCCAAAATAGTCACGTCATGCCGCGCTGTTAAATCAAGCACTTCTTAGAAGGCAATCCAAGGGCTTTTTATTCACTTTGTTTTGTTTTTCTCGAGTTCTGGAACTTTAGTATAAGGTATTTAAAGTTAAAGTATTACTAATCCAAAGAAAAGATGAAAAATAAGAAACTCTAGGTAAGTACACTCATGAGTAAAGTCTATGAGTCATAGAATAGGTCTACAAATCATAGACTACACTCGTGAAAATCATACTAAAATTCTTAGTATCAGATAAAATCCCACGAGTTTAGTCCATGGCTTGTGAACCATGTCTATGACCCGTAAACCTAACTCATTGGAATTAGACAAAGTTGTTGATTACAGGACTTGATTCATGAGTTGAACCCATCTCTACAACTCGTATCTTGAACTCATGGGAATCAGAGACTTTTAAGGTCTCAAACATGACATACGAGTAAAACCCATGGGTCGTGAACTTTGTCTACAACTTGTAATTCAAACTCGTGGGAATAAGGTAATTTTTTAAACTTTAATTTTTAAACTTTTTAAAGACCCCACGTGACCCAACTCAACAACCTAAAATCTAGCGATTCCTAAATCAATAACCCACTACCCGTAACTAAACACCCAAAACACATAAAACACATCCAAATTAAAACCCAAACGCCATAAGACTCATCCAAATTAACATAAAAAAACTACGACTATATTTCCCTCTTCTCCCATTCAAAATATAAAACCTACTAAACCCTAATAGTGATCACCACTCTAATACCCAAATCAAAAAAATCTGACACTCACTCTAGTAGACCAAGTGTTAGAAGTTTTAAGTGAGTAACACACTCGTATAGCTATTATTCACACTTATCATCTTTGTACATGTATGTATCATTCCATTCATTATTATTTTGGGTTAATTCCCCACTACCAAGTAAGCTTGAAATTATGGTTTTCATGTTCATCGATTGATAAGGGATATGCGTAGTTTAGATGGCATGAGTGAATATGAAATAAGTGTATGGAAATTTTTAGAATATGGGATAAAAAATAACTAGTGCAATTATGTTGACACTCGGTTTGAACTAACAAGTCAAACCTATGACTCATGAATTGGGTTCACGAGTCATATATTGGACTTGTAGGAATCAAACTTAAGACTCCTATACCTTAGATGTTGCTTATAAATTTCACGAGTCAGTTCCATAACTTGTGAACCCAGTCTATGACTCATAGATTGGACGTGTGAACTAGAACTTAAAGTCCACGATCGTAAACCCAGTCTACGACTTGTAAGATGGACTCACGGGACTCAAACCTGCAATGACTATTTTTCATTTTTTGTTTACCCTGTTGTTTGTTTTGTGTACTAATTCTCTCCTACACAGGCACCATGCAACAAAAAAGGAATCAAAAGCAAAGTGATGTTACTCTCACCTCCAAATGAAGGGTTAGAGCCCAAGACCTAAAATATAGACTTTGAGATGAGTCTCTTGAGAGAAGTAGGTATGTGGAAAGTATTAGGTAGATGATGCACCACTTGTACCTCACTGTATAAGGTGACAAAAATAGGAGGAAGATCTATCTTAGGACACATTGGTTGTACTAAAGCCTCAACCATTGGTTCCACCAGCTCCTATTATGTAGGCACCTATCTCTTCTTAGTCTGAAGTGAGAGAGGAATCTCCTAAGTCTCTTGATAGTGAGAAGGACAATGTTTCTCTCCAGTATACAGAGGGAGCAAAGTCATCTTAATCTGGTAGCGGTAAGAAAAATACTGATGCTCCCCAATCTAAAGAGGGAGAGGAGTCCTCCGAGTTTAGTGAGGGTGTAAAAAATAATGATACTATATCAACTTAGGGTACTGAGATACAGGATTCTACACACACTTTGATGCTTCTTTTAGCCTAAGAAAATAGAAGGTGGTGTGTTTAGGATATAAAAGTAATACATGATAGGGATGCCGACCCAACGGAGAGGAGTGGTTTCAAAAAGAACATAACTGAAGAACCTCATATTTTGACAGATAATTTTGTCCAAGATTCTAAAGATGAAGGCCATATTTGAAAGATATAGGTTGATTTATATGGGAGAACCTTTCGGGAGCTATAGTCCAGAGTTGTTCTACGGGTTCTATGCCACGTACGCTACTTCAATTGATTTGATCACACCTTTGAGGCAGCGAGCTTAGTATCAACCTCCATTAGACCACACTTTATTCTAAGATACTCAGGTTGATATATCAAAGTAAACTATTCAACCATTATTGTTTTGGCCCAGACATGAGATATCGGTAATAATAGAGTTTCACTATTGCATGGAATTTTGAAAAATAGGACCAAGATAAAGGATATTGAGCAAAGAAGAGAGTTATTGAGCTGGGTTCCCAACTATATTACTGAATATGGTGTTGATTCCCCTTCGTTATAGGGAAAATAGATATTAAGAAGTCGTTCTTGCACTTTACGGGAATGTTTTGGTGGTCCATTGTGCAAAACAGGTTGAGACTCATTAGAGCAGATAATTCCTCACTCTTGATCGAGAAGTTCTTATGGATAGCATTATGGCAGCGTTTGATTTAAATTTTCTTGGTTCATATGCGATGATATTCATAAGAGGATATTCATATAGGTCATGAGCATCCAGTTCCCATGCCTAATTTAGAAGTTTTATGGTTCATTGATTGTAGTAGAATTATCGGGTGTTGATCATATAGTTGAGGTAATATGTGTATCAGATGTGGGGTTGATTAGAGATGATACCAACTCAGTTTCTTCGAGGAAGGCACAACTTTCTACTTCATCAGGGGTGACCCTATTTGAGGGGCCCTTGGATATGACCGAGAAGGTAGACGCTTCAGCACTAGGTAGTGAAAGAGAGAGAGTGATCCTACTAAGAGTAAATCCCTTATGGGATGTGAGGAGGTAGCAGGCGTTATAGTTCCACCATCTACTTCAATTGTTCCCCCTTGTCTATATTTTTTGGCAAGGTTATTATTTCACATAAGTTCTTATGGAGGTTGGTTGATAGACAGACTGAGATGGTTGAGCGGCAGACTTACACTGATACCCAGTTGGCTAAGATATTGACATAAATCAAAATATGGGTGCAGACTATGATTGAGTCCTCTAAAGCATGAGCAGAGGCTCGAGTGATGGCCATAATAGAGCGGTTTATAAGAGATCTACATGGGAGAATTGACAATTTTAATATTAGTATTGGGGATATACTGCACTAGGCTAGATTCTAGATTTATCCAATCTTAAGAAAGAGGTGGCCATATTAACGACAGAAGTCTGACCTTTAGTAGAACACCAGACTCTAATCACCCCTCATCATACCACCCATCCTACAGCCACATCCAGTAGTACCAACATTGGTGTTTGATTTGTTTGAGGATGATGATCCCCACACTACGAGAGGCAAGAGGGCATGAATCCTTGTAGAGCAAAGTGTGAGTTTTGATGAGTTTGAGAGATATTTGAAGATAGAGGAAAAGGATTCCTAGATAGAGTATTATGTTGACAAGATTGATCCCAAAAAATGAGAGTTGGCAGGCTCATCCAATCGCCCACCACCACCACCTAGATCTGAGCTTGATGTGTCATTAGATGCTTCAACTGCTGGCGAGTCCACATCTAGAACCTAGAGTGCCGCAGGTATATCTTCACTCCCTTGTTCTTATTAGTTTCATAGTTATGAACTGAGGACAATGCATCATCTCATGGTTGGGGGTGGGGGCATACCACCACTCGAGGGATTTTTGTTGTAGTGTTTATTTTGCCTCGAGTGTGCTATCATAGTACAATCGGCATGTTTAGGATGTTGTTTACATAGTGATCATGTTTGTTTTATGTGTTGTAGTGTTTAAGTAGGAGAAAAACAAGGAACCTTAGTGCATTCAAGTTTTAAATAATTCAGTATTGATCTTTAATGTTTAAAGGATACCCCTCCTGAAAACATATTTTAAACTATGTGTTGTGGATATGTTACATTATGACATAGCTGGATCTTGTTATGGAATAAGTATTAAAGGTAGACTAACTGCATCTTAACAATTCATGAACTAGATAAATAGTATTTGACAGTGTAAGCCTGTGCAATATGGGTATGAGGTCATTTACCTAGCCCACTTTGTGTGTGTGATCCAGAACTTGCCCAATTAGTCTTGCCTAGGTCGTAGGATAGTAGGTTTGGAAAGGATCATAGGCCATTCTTTAATAAGTCCAATTTTAGCGTAAATGCCCGACCAAATGAAATATGTATGCCTTGATCCTAAATTTAAGCCTAAAGTGATCCTTTTTCCATTAATCCGTTCACCTTCCTATTTTGATTACATTAACCTGTTTTGGCCTTAGTACCTCCTTGGACATTGTGTACCTCAACACAGGTAAATCGCCTAAGTTGAGAGTGGTTATCATAGGGGTGCGTAGTTTGATATGGGTATAAAGAAGAAGTTAAGAAAACAAAAGAAAATAGATTTAGGTTTGGTAAGAAGAAAAAAAAAAGAGAAGAAACAAATTTATGATGAATAAAGGTTGCAAAAGAAAAAAATACAGAAAGTGTAAAGTGAAACCGCACCCAAAATCTAAAGATAAATGACGGAGAATAAGCGAGAATAAAATGAGCGAGATCAAAAGGTGGAGCAAAAAGTAAGTGTAGTGTCAAGGAGGGTTAAGTCACTATACCCATATTTACCATAACCGTCCCAAATCCTATATTGCAAGCCAATGAAATTCCTATAGTGATCCCAGTCCAACTATCCAAAAAAGCTAAAGCATAGAAAATAAGGGCAAGCTTATGGCTTTTCATGCACACTATTTGAACTTGTTTGTGAGGATGAGAGCTTTGATGCAGCCCGTATGTTGATATTCATTATTATATTGTGAGTGTATGAAACTTTTTCTATGAGAGTACACGGGTTGCATTGTTAGCTACAATTCGTTTAGGTAATGTCATTTGTGTATATGCTTAGTTGTTTGTTTGTAATTTTATCCCATCCCTTGATCCCTTTTGTGTCATGATAATGTGTTGCATATTTACACATGGAGGGTTTGAGGTTTTGCATATGAGGAAGTTAGAATTTTGTGCTAAATTGAATGAATTGACTATCAAAGGTCCCTTAGGTTTCTCATAGTTTAGCATTGCGTGGTTTATTGTGTTCTGTTATCCTGAGGACATGAAAACATTCTATGTTGATGTTGTCGATGTGCGATAGATTAATGGAACTTTCAGTGCTTAAAATAAGGAGATTATGCAAGAACTTAGGTATTTTTGGTAGATAATATGTGTTTTTGTAATGTTGTGTAGGAAAACAGGCTTCGGAGGTAAAGCAGAGGAAAAGGGATAAAAATTTACCAAGAAAGAAAAAAGGTTAACATCCGTGTGTGTGGTCTACTACTCGTGAATTGAACCCACGACCCATGAAAGGCATTTATAAAGAAGTTTATGGGGATGAAGGATAAATTTGAGTTCCCACGAGTGTGGTCCATGATTCGTGGAGTTGATTCATGACCCATGGAACTAAGTCGGGAGTGAGAAGCTGCAAGTGGTGACAAAGTCTAACTCTTGCAAAAGGAACCTACGATTCGTGGATCCAACCTATGGCTCGTGACTTGTAATTGTGAACCAAATACTGACAAAAGGAACCAAAGTCTAATTTCCATGACAGATACCTACGACTTGTAACCTGATCCATGACGTTAGTCTATGTGTCGTTGAAAGTTTCTCACCTGTTTCTCCTATCAAGTTTAGGATAGGATTTTTGTTGTATCTATAAATACTTCTATTGGTTTTTATGAATATTTTATGCACTATTACATTATTGTAATGTTCTTAGACATATTCTAGGTCTTGGAATTATAAAAATTGACTTTTTGGGTTTTTATTCAAAGTGAGATTTCGGATTTTTCATCATATTATTGTAAGTGCATGATTATGCTTTCTTATCAGAATTCTACTTGTGTTACAGCTAAACACCACAACAAGGGTTGTGGGAACCATGTCAGAGTAACGAAGTAGTGTTCAAAGTACAAGTGATTCTCAATGAGTAGTTGGGCATGTATTGTTGTTTCTTCTGATTTGATTGCTTTCAACGAGTGCACACATTGGGACTTTCCCTATATCAACCCTGAACTATAGCAAGGATAGTCGGAGTCGAATAGTGAATCAACAACAAGACTTGGAGTTATCTTCATTTAATTAGCCTTGAGCCAGTAAATGGGAAAGACTATATTGGGATCACAAATAAGGGTAGAAATTGTGATAATCATGACACGTTAACCATTGTTATTTGGGATATTCATCTACAAGGATCATAACATGATGGGTAAGATGATACATAGACTATTGATTCCGGATGCTAAAAAACATAAGAGATACTAATGTACGGAGAAACTGTAGAGTTAAGATATTATTGGGGAACATAGTCCTATTGACTTTCTCATATTGATTTTAAATCCAACAAATCAACACTTGTCACTACTAATACTTTGTTTCCCAAAAAAACCCCTCCTTTACTTACTTACCAATTACTTAGATGAATACTTAATCAATTATCGTCCTATTCCCAATGGGATCGACCCAAACCTAGTTGAGTTCTATATTTGATCAACGACTATTTTATACTTCTGGGAGGAGTAATTTAGGCAACAACTATCCAATAAACTAAACATAATAATGCTAAGGGAGCAATAAGGATAAACTTATTCTATTCTAATAGCATTCGGGAACTTAAAGTGCAATACCATATATCACTAGCCAATATACATTAAAGAGTGAAAGAAGGATATATATTAATAATGCAAGGCAAAAGTATACATATACAATATGAATAAATAATGAAAGAGAAAAATATACGATAATAGCCTGAGGGAGCCAACCTAACATCTCGAGGATTATAGACAAGTTAGGAGCTAATGCTAGCATAATCAAGCCTCTAACCTAAGTGTGAAAATTATGATGTAACTTAACCATGACATAACTATGAGAAAGAAAAGAATTAGAAAAGTAACGATAATCTCTAGTACCAATCCATAATCATCCTACCATAAACTAATCACAATAACCAACAATAAGGTAATCGGCTAGTCCGAACAAACAATAACGTAATTGGGTCTGCATAATCTTGGAATTTTAAGCTGCTCTCAACAAACAGCAATCATAGCTAATACCTACATAACCCCCAATAAAGTCGACAAATATAAGCCCCAAACAATTATACTGGTGATATGCAATGCATTTGAATGAATGAATAGGGCATAAATCTATAAGATCATGTCCAATCCAAGTGTCATGATGTACCAAGTGTATACACCTCCTCCAACTTAGTAGATAACAAAGGCAGGACCTATAGATACCATCCTTCTTTTCAACTATCGCTCACAAACAAAGGGGCCCATAGGGGACTCAGGATATCCATATAAATTGCCGGGTCCCAAACCAAAATACTTTCAATAACCATCATAAGAAATCTACTCTATTAAGTACCAGAGAGAGATATAAGTAGAACGAACTCAATCTATGACTAAAAGAATGTAAATCTGTAAATTCATTACTTGAGAGTGACGTCACGACTAAACCTGCATAATAGTATAAAAAGATCCAAAATCTCTCTCAACCAAAGTAAATAGTAGTGGTTAAAGAGTGGATTAAAATGGACTAGAATCAATCTTGGTCTAAGTTCCAAAATAGTTTTTTTAGTTCTAAAACCTCATAATTCATTTAAATAAGGTTCTACAATTCCCGTTATAGAAGAACACCATTTTTAAAGTGAAAAGTGAAAATAAATCCCTTTTTATAAAAATGTAAAAAAATCAAAGGTTTGGTTGCAATTGTACTACTACATGAATATGAATGTGCCAAAAAGTATACGTACCATCACCAATATCCAAACAATACAGTCGTAAGTTCCTAAGCATCTATGAACTATAATAATGTTCTTTATAAGGATAGAATACTCACCTGGAGTCCAACTGACATTGTAACTCTGGCCTCGGGCCCAACAATATATAACTAACATAATAAATCCTCATAACATGAGAAACTAGGATAAACAAGGGCATAAATCTACTACAAGGGTCTAATCGGGAAATATCCCCCAAAATACTAAGTCAAATGATAAGTCTTATGTTAAAGGATCATTAACATCAATCTATGGACAATCATGTCAATAATGAAAGGTAATAGGATTCTAAGGCCATAACAAGTTCCGATGCTAAGGTTCAGGTCACATTTTAATTTGAAATTTCCTAAATAGGTTGTGTCATGATATACTAGTCATAATCCTATTCTATAATCATACCTAGTCCAATATATACAATACATAATCTTGTAAAGAAAAGTAGTTGAAGCCTACCTTGATGTCGAACTGCAGTTCTTGAGTCATCTACAAACCACTCATATTTTCCACATTATTTTAAATTATTGACACATTATTAAAATAATAATCTACCCATTAATAAGAGTAAAACGAGATCAATATTACAATATAAAACTCTATGCTCAAAATCAGGTTAAAAATAGGACTATAGGGCCCTTTAATGGAATCCTAAAATTGAATCTATCATAAAAACCCTCAAATGACAAGGAAGGTGTGCCCAAAAGTTGAGCACAAATGGAGTATGAATTGGGGCCCAAATCAGCCCTTAAAGTTGAGGAATACAAGACCTAAATTATAGCGATTAAAAATGGAAAAGGATGGAATTGATGGGAAAAATAATTGAAAATAACCAAAGAGTGTTGAACGATCTTACCTTAGCTTCAATGGATGATTTTCCACACTTTCTACATTCCAAGCTCTTAAAATGGTGGAAATTCCCTACAGAAATGAGGGAGAAATCAAGTAAAGAAAGTGATATAACACCAGCGGTTGCCACTAAAGTAGTTATTTGGTTGCTTAAGTAGCTACCACTGAAGCAGTTACTGACCACTTAAGTGGAGGGTGAGGAAAGGCGGGGATCACTAAAGGGGCACCATGTTTACTAAACAACGTTTTCTAAAGCAAAACTTGACCACTAAACTGATGTCTACTTAAGCAAATCTTGACCACGAAAGTAGACCCCAACTGAGTAGCCAAGGCTACTAAAGTTGATCCTTGACCACTTTAGCAGTCACACCATACATCAGGCACTAAATATTTGGTAATTCCAAATGAACTCTGACCAGGTACTCGAAATTCATTCCAAACCACAGGCATACAAATGAATGCTGCCATAATAAATTTAAAAGTTTGGACTCAATGAAACCATCAAAACTTTCATCTGAGATGTTTCTGATTATATGTGGGTCCCATGCCTAGTTTTATTTTAATCAAATTATCACCAATAGCCCAAAATGAGTTTAGAATCCTCGAGACCTAAGACAAGGGTCCACCTAGCCTAAGATTAATGTTCGAGAGTTGATTGCACTGTTGAAACTTCCATCCAAGGCTATTTATTAGGATTCTTATTCTGAGACCAATTCCTTAACAATAAAATCTCCAAAATAACGAATTGAGCCTCAAATCCAAATGAATTGTCTGATAACTGAACCGATAATTCTAGCAAGTCATAAATGACCTATTTTATTATAGAAAGGACTGAAATATCATAAACTTACAAAAATTGAAAAAATAACCTGAAGAATCATTACAATACTCTATCTGGACCATCTTGTTCTCATGTTCTAACACCAGATATTTCATCAACCTTACCAGTGAGATGATTGGGTATGTTCCTAATTTATGAATTGAGGTGGAATACATGTAATGTCTACATGTGATCAAACTAAAATTTACATTAGATTTGAAAAAACTAATGTGTTTTTTCAAAATTTTGGGCTTAGCCATGTCCTAGGATAGATAATTTTATGTTGGATATTAACAAATAGAAGGACTTTTTCTAGAGCTTTCATTGTTGACTTTGCAAAGTTTGAGTCCTTCAATGGCTGGAAGTATATCAGAACCTCATACATATCATGCAGTTCATCCCCAATGCTTACTCATTTTGACTTTCTGTTTTTATGCCCAGCTATAAAGAAGTCCTTATGATTATTATTTCTTACTCTTCTCAATTTATTGGCCATGGTTACTGCAAACATTTTTTTGCTATATATTTTTTCTCATCGAATGATCTTGATATCATCGAGAAAGGGAAACGTGAGAGTTTGGGGTGGTAGAGGGCACAAGCTTTATGCTATAAACCCATGGCCTACCAATGATGATGTTGTACCTCATATTTTTACTCATCACATCAAACAAGGTTTCTTGGATAACTCTTCCTACATATTTAGACTAATCTTACCTTGGGTCGTAGATCTTGATAGGTTAAAACTAGCTAATTGTTTTATGTCCAGGATGATCTTTTCCACAAGCTTCATTTGATCAAGGACCCTCAATTGAATGATGCTAGCAGATCTACCTAGATCAATTAGCACAAATTTAACTATGATACCTAAAGTATTTTAAAATAAAATATCATTTTTTTTGTTCATGTGAACTTTCCAACATCTGTATTCTTGTGTTCCTTTAATAGCCACTATACCAATTTAATAATTTCTTTAAGGCTAGATTTAAGGAGTTCCTGCAAAATAAATTAATTTTTTTTTGTACCCAAGCCTTCTTGGGTCCTTCTGGGTTAAGCTCAATGTTATTGGTATAACATTTGGATCTCCATACCCAACCATATGTATTTGCATAACAAAATTTGCATTTATAAAATTCATGACCACTTTTACCACAACAATAATAATTTGAAAAAAGGGGTTCTTTAATAACTGACTGATGAATCGACTTACCAAAATTAAGTTTGTTACTTATTCAATTGACTTTATAGAACAAATCTTTGGATCAATCCTGGAATTTGTGACTAACTTATATGTCAATCTACTAGAGGCAAGCTTGTCATTGCTAGGTTCCTTACCAGTTGACTTAATACTGAGTCGACTAGTTTGACCTGACTGTGTTATTATTGGTGGATTTGTGCATGCCATCAATTTGCAATTGTAATTCCTGAAATTATTTTTGTAGAAAATCCTTTCCTATTTTGCATGCTTCTAATTGTATTTCCTAGTCTCTCTTTTCTCTTTGAACTTTTCTAAGTTCATGAAAAGTGCAATTTAAATCATTTGTGGCATGATCTAAAATTTTTTGAAAAGAATTACATTTATTGCAAGTTTGAAATATTACCTCATTGGTATCTTCTAGTGTCAACAAACATATATTGGACATTTCTTCATTATCCTTATATTTATCATATTCATCCTAATCACTCCAAGTTGATGATCTTTGATTATTCTTCTTCTTCTTGATATTATGACACTCTAAGTTAATATGACCAAACTCAACATACTCATAAGAGTGTATGTTCCTCATTTGTTGGACCTCACTTTAGTCCTCTTGAATATCCTGGATGAATTGATCTTTTCTTTTTGCTTCTTTCTTATTTTTCTTTTGATATTTCAGGATATCTAATTCATGTTTTCTTGACCTCCTTTATTTTTATGGTGGCCTCATGGATAACTTTCAATTTTTTTCATATTCTTTAGCATTTTCACAGGTGAATATTCTCTCATATTCTTCTTCACTAAGAGAACAATGAAGCAAATAGATTGCTCTAGCATTTGTTGGCACAATATTCAAATGCTCTTTTGTGTAGTCAAATATTGAAGCCTATTTTTCAAACTTCTTTCCTTTGTTATTTTTTGGAATAGGCCTTGGCCCATTCTGAATAACTAGCCAAACTTAAAATCTATTGATTGAACATAGATCTTCATTCTTGACTTCTATTGACTATAGTATAAACTGTCAAAGTAAAGTGGTTGGCTTGTTGAAACTCACTCTTAAAATACAGCTTCAGTAATTTGATGCCCTTTTGCCCTTTTTCAGTTTAGAAGGGTTGGAAAATATTTAGTTTCAACTATTTAAAATATTTCAAAACTTTAAAAAGAAAATCGAAACAAACTAAGAAATTACAGAGTCGTCACTTAATTTATTTGAAAAGGAATTAAGAAAACCTTTTAAAATGAAATCCGAGGTCTCAAAATAAAAAAACACTTAGGCTTTTAAGAAAATCTCGGGTAAGAGGTTCTTATTAACATTTTAGGAAGGTTTTCAAGGCACCTAAAATGTCCGCTAAGTTGCGGTTATCCAGAATATTTGAAAATCACTTTGACTAACTTAAAAAAAGTTGATTTTTCGAAAAAGAAAGTGATTTTTAGGAAAAGACTTGTATAAAATAAATTTTGACAACTTAGTAGAGAATTTAACTAAGTCTGAGCAAATAAATAACAACTAGCACTTTAAAGGGGAAGGGGGAAACTAGAAGACTTAGGCCAATAGGCCAAATCAATAAACTTGTCCTAAGATAATTTGGGCTCTCGGCCCTTCATCACCTATCCTGATATAAATATTGGGCATTGGGTCCGTAACCTGTCCTAAACTATATTTTCGAGCTCTTTTGGCCCAAAATCTGCTTAACCTATATTAGGTTACAACTTTGGCTTCGAGGCCTAAATGAATGAATAAATAAGTAAATAAATAAATAAAGCAATAATAAACAAATGAGACTTTTTAAGTCTCTTAGCTACTTTAACAATGAATTTTTTACTCATTTCTCCTTCTACCAACTCCTCACATCCGTATGTCATGCAATCAACTTTTTAGGCCTTTAAAATTGACTCGGGGGTAATGGGCCTCACGGCCCATTCGATAATGCAAAAATTGGAAAGAGTCCATTTAGGACTCGAATGCATCCACATGCAAAGGAAAAAGTAAAGAAATTAAAATATATTCAAACGTTGATACCTAACATATAAGTAATAACCTAAAGTATTAACATAAACAAAAAACAGTAAACAACACTCCAAGTTGCTGATTCATTTTACCCACAACTAGGGGTGGCAAACGGGTGGATTGGATTGGATTTGGACTAGTTAAATATGGATCGAGCAAAAATGGTTTGGATTGCAATCCGTCCATGTAAATATGGATAACTATGGATTTGGTCAAATATGGATTGGGTAAAAATGGTTTCAACCCACTTTAACTCCCAAGTCAAAAACTTAAAACTCCTATATCATATCAACTTGACTTTTTTTCCATTTCTTTTTTTAAAATTTTTTCTTTTTAGTTTTTTTTGTCTCTCTTCTATATGTAGCCTCTAGATTTCTTTTTTCTTTTTTTTGTCATTTTTTTTTCTCTCTTCTATCGCTACCCTCTACCCTTTGTTTCTCTTTTTTTTTTCTTTTTTTTCCTTTTCCTTTTTAGCCTCCTTTTTTTCTTTTTTTTTCTTTTTTTGTTTTTACTTCTTTCTCATTTTTTTCTTTTTTGGTTGTATTTTATGTTTTATATTTTTTTTATTTTTGAAGAACATGGTTAAGTCGAATACAAATTATGGATGATGACTAAAATATCGTAGCCACTCAGAATATTTTTTTTCACCATCATCTTTATTCTTTTTCCCTTTCTCCTTTTTTATTATTTTTTCTTTTTTATTTTTTTTGTATTTTTTTTCTTCAATTCTTTCTTTACGCTTTTTTCTCTCTTCTATATCTAGCTTCTATCTCTCTTTCTACTTTTTATTTTTTTCTATTTTTGGTTTCCTTTTTTTTTATGATAACAAAAATACCATAAGAGCATATTGATTTATATTAGCCCAATATTTATAATTCGAGGGCTATGTGGATCCTCAACCATATATATTTTAGTCTTAAGAAAATACAATTAATTCATTTATTTATTTTTGTTTTTTCATCCGGTGTCCGGTGCCTGCATTGGAGCCCCGACTAATCCGGATCGGGAGTTACAGGGCCCATTAAGGTGGCAGCACTCCCAACAAAGTTTTCTCCATAACCAGGGTCGTACCCTCGACCTCTGATTAAGGGTGGAGCAGCCTCATCCACTGCACCACAACCCATGTTGATTTTAATTCATATATTTATTTGTATATAAATATAAATGATAAATTGCACATATTGACAACTAAACTATTCAAATACAAATAATAAATTTATTTAAAATATATACTATGATACAAATAAATTTAAAGTAAAAAAATATAAAATGCAATGACAAAAAAATATGAGGAAAAGAATATAAAAAAATAAGAAAAATGACGAACCAAGAATGAAAAAGCGGGAAACGAAAATACAAAAAAAAAATGCAAAGAAATAAAATTGAAAAGGAAAAAAATGATGAAAAAGAAGAAAGAAAAAAAGTGTAAGAAACGAGTAAAAAATAAGTGGAAAAAATGAAAAAGAAAAAAAAATTAAAGGAAAAAAGAAAGAAAAAAATAGTAAATTAAAGGAAAAAAGAAAAAAAAAAGAGAAATAAAAGATAGAAAAAAATAATAATAAAGGAGTGAGACTATGGATTATATTTAATTGATAAGAGATGTTACGAATTATATAGGCTAAATGGGATAATTAGAAGCTTATATTTTTTAATCCATGTAGGTCTCAAGCGAATACGAATGATAAAATAAGAATGAGAAAGGGAAAAGCGAAAAAAAAAAGAATACAAAGAAATAAAAAAATAGATGAAAAAATGAGAAAGAAAAAAAGAAATTATAAGGAATGAGTAAAAAAATGAAAAAGAAAAAAATAAATTGAAGGAAAAAGGAAAGAAAAAAAAAAGAAGAAAAGAAACTAGAAAAGAAAAAAAATTGAAACTTTAAGCATATGTGGGTGATCTCTGTGTTTAAATGGGTACCCATATTTTACCCATTTTGTCCATATTTGTATGAGCTTTTAAAATGAGTTGAAGTCCATATTTATCCATTTGAAATATGAGTGATTCAATTCACTAAATATGGGTTAAACGAACTCTTTTCACAAATATGGACTGAAATTGTCACCCCTGCCCACAATATATCACATAAGAATAAGGTTTACTATCAAGGTCAAGCTAAGGCCAAACAACCAAACAAGTGAATCAAGCATGATACCTATATACAGAATTCATGCAATTATTAATATGGTTACTGGAAAAGCATGAAGAAACATGAATTCCCGACTTGATGTCTTCTGAACTTACATAAAGAAAACATCTCATGTCAACTAATCAAGGCTAAACACTGGGAATGGTCAAGTTTTGGCATAAAGGGCTCATTCAGGACACATATTAAACCACACATAGATGGAAAAAAAGTATGCTATATATTTTAGACTATGACATAATTATAAAATAAGAAAATTGGAATAATTAATGTTTTATAAGGGTGACGAACATATTACGACCATGAAGGAATGCTCTTCCAGATAGAAGGTTAGTTTAATCTAAGCAAAATAAAAAAGGTTCAATTGACAAAGCCGTAGTTAACTACATTGCTTGCTGAGTTAAGAGTTGGATTTTCGGGGTGAAATGAAGGATAATATCAAATTATATCCAAATTTCAAGAAGAGTAGAAAATAGTCTCGTCTCATCCCTACTCAGCATTATAGGCCAAGATGATCCTTAGAGAGTCCTTTACTTGGGGGATAAATTCAACTTAAAACTTGACATAACATGGCACAAGCAAATTCTAAACAACTTTCAAAAGAAAATAAAGCAACTTGAGGCATTCGAATTCTTCAATCAAAATTTAAACAAAAGCTGAAATTTTAAGTGAACGAGGCAATATCATACTCAAGCCAATTCAAACAATCGCCTTTCAACACTATGTAATCTGTTTTAGCTACCAACTACACCAAAACAATAGTTTGAACCCACATGAAAGAAAAAGCTATGTCTACAGCAATAAAAACCTACCAACATCACTGGTTTACAATTTCCAAACAACTTTCAAAAGAAAATAAAATAACTTGAGGCATTCTAATTCTTGAAACAATATTTAAACAAAAGCTGAATTTTTTAATCAAACAAGGCAGTGACATACTCAAGCCAATTCAACCACTCATGTTTCAACACCATACCAAGAGACGACCAAACAATTGTGAATGAAACAAATCAAGAACATACTCGTGCGAAATTTCATCAAGATGAAATTTTTCAACCAAGTAGTTAAACAAACTGTGGTATAGAGCTCGACTCAACCAGTTTTCAATCAATAAAATATTTTACATTCACAAAACAAAATGAGGGAGAAATTATTTTAAGATCTTATAAACAACAGGGAAAAGATATAGCTAAAAAAAATATGCAGCGAGAAACATTTTTCAGTAGCTTACAAACAACATGAAAGGAGGTAATAACTACAGAAATATTGCAATAAGATCATCATTTCAACTAAACTTATGGCCTTCAAGGCCTCTGCAGCAAGCAGTCCTAGCATACAACACTACTACAACTATAGAACGGTGATATAAAGAAGAAATAAAACCAAAAAAGAGAACTAAATGGGACGGAATATTACCTATTTCGAAGCAGAAAATGGGGCTTGAGATTTTGACGGAATTACTACCACCACCGAAAAGCCTCCGCGACTCCAAAAACCTTTACGTAATCGACCGCTTTCACAGAAAAAATTATACTAAAGAAACGAGGTTTCTTGCTCGCAATTTTTTCACGTTCAAGACCTATCCCAAATTTTCTCCTTAATTCCATTTATATAGAGAGAATTGGAGGATCAATTTTAAGCTCCCCGCCGATGTGGGAACAACAACTTTAGGGGTAATTTGGGGAATGCAAATTGAGATATTTTCAGAGTTTTTACATGATAACAAAATTTCCCCCTAATCTTGTACTGATTTTAGATTTTTTGGAGGAAGTTAAAAATTGGGAATATTGGGGGAATGTTGTTTGTTTTTTAACCAATATAAATTTGGCACCAATATACCTTCATAGTATTAATTCAACAAATTCTCAACGAATTATTTGAGGAATACTTGCTTGATCCTTGCTTAGCTACCACCTAGAGACTTTCTGGCAGTTTCTCATCATACCATCGTCTGAGATGCGTGTAGAAAGGGTCAGGGCGGTTCTTGATGGATGGGGATTGGTCGGGGTCTCGGGTTTCCAGGTTCACGTGTCGGTTATCATTGGTGTTGTTTCTTTTGTTGTTTGGTTGATACTTGCATTGTTTTTGTTTTGAAGTTGTACGCAACTTTGGTTCCTGATAAGGGAGAAGAGGATTGGAATGAGACGAACCAGATCGATAGGATGGGCTGGTGTTGAAGTTGGGACAAGTCTTGGGCTGATTAGGGGCGGCAAAATGGGGTGATGTTAGGCTGCTGAACAAAAGGAAATAGGGATTATATGTGGGTCAGGTCAACAACTTTGAAGATTAGGCTGCCAGGTTCTGTTATTAACATTGGGCTGGGGCTATTGAAATTAAAAGGGAAATGGGTAAATTAATTTTAGGCTATTTATTAAACAGCCTAATTTTAGAGTTTTAGTCAATAAGGTTTAAATATTAACCCAGTTGAAAATTAATTGGCCAATTGCAGTACAATCGTGGTCAAGTCGATTTCAATTAAGGTCAAATTTAATAAATTGACTAAATTTAATAAAAATTTGAAACAAGTTAACAACTAATTTAATCTCGAGTTTCTTAGTTTAATAAAATCAAACATATATTTCTCCAAATAAATTATATTTGAGAACAAATTATAATTAAATCAAGACTTTAACTTTTTAAATTAATTTTCAAGATAAGCTTTGATTAAAATTTGATATCTCATAGAATAAATATTTAAGTAACAAAATTAAATAATTTCATATGATATAATCGCTACTTAAAATGACAAAATTACTCAGATAAATATTTCGAAAAGATTTTTATTCGGATTAAATAAATGTTGTAATTTTATTTAAAATCAAAGAAACTCAGAAGTTAAACTTAGTTGTGGAGTGAAAAATTAGGTGTCAACACCCTATCATGAATCTTTACTCACTTTCTATTAAGCAAAAACAAATATGTAAGACAAGGCTCTGATACCAATTAAAAGTACAAGAGTGGGGGTGAATTGTAAGCCTTTTAAAATTTAGCTAGTGGACTACTATCTGGATCCAGTCGACTGATGACGAGACTGCCTGCATATAACTGTTATTCCTTCAAATAAACATTCAAGATACAGAGCATAATATGAGAGAATAAAATAAATGACACTAGTATTTTTATATTGGTCCGAAACCAATATGGCATCCTACTCCATTTCCTTGGGTTCCAAGGAGGTCCTCTCCTTAAGCTCTTTATAACTTGAGTTGAGTACAACCTTAGGGTTTTTCACGTTCACCACCAATGTTGACAAGGTTTATTTTCACTCTCACCAACAATGAATAAGGGTTAATTTTCACTCACTCACTCACTAACAATGATTTGTTGGTTTTCACTCACTCGCCAAAGAAATGATAATGACAAAACCTCTCAATACAATGTCTTACCAAATAATATATTTTTTCTCTCTTCTCTCTTTTGACTGCACAATAAATCGATAATGAAGTGCAATGCTTATGAAGTGTATAACAAAGAAACTTGAGAGTGGTTGAGACGAAAGTAAGCGTGGTTGCGTATGTCTTCACAAATGGTTCTTGTATTTATCGTACTTGTAATGCTCCCTTGAATCGTCCAACAATCTAGGCAGATTGTCTTCTTGATCTTGGACTAAATAAAAGATTTTGCTTCATAATAAATATTGATTGTTGTAGATTCTCTTTCTCTTTTTTACAAGGCAAGTTGTGATAGCTCACCTCTTATGTTTGATTTTATTCACTTCACGATCTCTTACAGATTTGATTACTTGACTTATAGATATTGTAATAAAGGATCTCTTTATATTTTGAGCAACTTTAAACGTGATCTTCCCTTGTAGAAGATCCATAAGATTAGACTTCTATGTATAGCTTGTCATTATAGATTTTATGGAATATTTCAGTAAATAATCTCAGATAATTTTTCTTTATCGTCTAAATAATTTCAGTAGGGGTATGTGACATCTCTTATTTCACATAATAAATATTTTCATCTTTGGACTGATGATGTAATATTCCATGATCAACATAGCAGATTTATTTCTTAAAATAATTCATGTTATCTCTTTCCAATCAATATACAATAATATTTTTGAATATTTTCTTTCTATTTGTGCACTAATAATATATCTTTCAGCTTCTCAATTTTTATTACTTTATAGTGCAAATCTGGCAGCTTTCTTTCATAGATCTCTATAGAATATCTTCTTTTCAAAGACATAAATATTTTTCTCAATAATTTCTCTGTACTCTTTTTTGGTTTATAAAAATATGAGCTCTTATTTTGACAACCCAAGAGAATTTCAAAAGCCTCTTCATTTCATCTTGGAGCTTGATTTGAATGTAAATATATTAATTTTCTGGATTTTGAATTTCGATCACTTTGAATTTGGACTCTTTTGCAAACTTGAACTTCAGACATATCTTGATGCTCTATGACTATTGGACCTTCCTTGAGTAACAATTGATCTTGACATTTTCCTTATGTAGAATATTTTCTTTCATAGGATTGTCGCAAATATTCGTCACAATATCTTATTTTTCATATTTGATGAGATCTTCACCAAATTGTTCGTCATTAGATATTCTTGATTTGGACAAATATTTTTCTTGCATATATTCTTTTGTAATATCTTCTTTTGCATTTTTGTTTAGATCCTCACCAAATTTTTCTTCATCAAATAAACCTGAACCAAAAATAAATATACCACAAGTAAAATATTTTTATATTAAATTGTATTGGCTTGTTATCATCAAAATTAGCAGTGAACCTTGGACCCAACACCTTGTTCATCAGTTATTTAAAATCGATAAAAATCGACGGAGATGGACGATTTTTTAAAATATTTAAAAAATATAGCGAAAAGTTAACCCGGGTATTTTCAAGGACTTTAGATAAGCTAACACTCTACCACACATTTTTTTTGATGAAATATTTTCATTATTTTATTTACACTCTTCAACTAAAATTTTGCACTTTAAAAATCGACAAACAGAGTCCATCGATTTTTGTAAAAAAATATTTTAAATTGAGTGATTGCATCAATTTTCTTAAGAAAATAAAATAATATTTCTATATTTCACGCATTTTTGCATAGAAAAACCGATGGTGTCCATCAATTTTCTATTAAAAATTTGTAAAAAAATTAAGACTGACAAACTAGGTCAGTTTTTTCCTCAATTTTTGGGACCAACTCTATTCGAAGATTTTTTCTCTATCGATATTTACATTATAGTGCATGGTGCTTTCAATGATGTTAGGGGATTTCCTTGCAAAGAAATTTCTCATAAGTTAGTAAAATATTGATGGTTAAAGGATCAAAACAACACTACAATAATTACTCTAGCCCAGTCTTGAGTGCCAAAATGTTTATCATAAAAATGTTACAACTGAATTTATTAAAGTAGCTTATGAGCACATGAGTTATAACGATTTTAATATAATATTAATAAAATAATTATAGCAATAATAAGATGTAGTGAATATAGAGTAAGAAGAAAATCTAGTCGTGCATTAGATCCTGAGAATTGAGCCTTGGTAGTCTAAGTACAATTTTCCGAAAGAACATTTGCTTAAGAAGAGAAAGTATAAACGAGCGTGTTAATCGAAAGTCTTGGCCCTAACATAGATGACTAGTGTACTATTTATAGAAGACAAACAAGGTAGCTGCTTTTGTAGGGTTCTCCCTATTTCAGTCTTCCACTTAATCACTAACTCTCTGATTTCATACTAGTCGGCAAAAATCATGGCCTTTCGTGATTTTCAAGATGAAAATATTATCTTATCCTTATTTTCTATTAATGTCTCCGCATTGTGATCTTTTCTTTTTAGAGCTAGGAGAGCTGCGTTGGTAAGACATCAGTCTTAGAGATATGGTTCTAAGATCCTTTTAAGTTGAACGTCATTCCCAAACTCGATCTTCGTAGGGTCCCATTCAACACTTCCTGATTGTACCTTTGTAAACGGATGCTTATGCACATGTTTTCATAAAATTCATCCATCTGGACTAAAACGATTTCACCGCAAACAGCTTCATTAAAGTATCCATTCCCCAAACTAGTGCCAAACGTCGTGGGAACGTAATATCATGATGAGCCACAAATATATTTTTTACACATTGGTTTCATCCACCTCATAGCGTAACTATCATGAGATGAAAAAAATAATGAGTGGTAAGAAACAACTACAAAGAGCACCTACAGATGCCAACTTGATACAACTGGAGCAACAACTTACAACAGAATGTGAATTTTGAAAGAAAGCAAAAGAGCAATTTGTAAGGAAAAAAAGTAAAATACTATGGTTGACACAAGGGGACCAGAATAACCGGTTTTGCCACTCAATGATAAAGGACGGGAGAAACAAGAATAGGGTCTATACAATTAAATATATGAGAGGCAACACTCAGACAAGCCCGAAAAAAGTAGTTGAAGCCTTTGAGGAATACTACAGTAATATCTTGAGCACAAGCACAACACAAAGAAAACAGGTATGTACTAAATTAGTTAAACAAGGGAGAACTTTATTTGTTAAGCAATAGAATACCTTAATTATGCCTGTAAGTACATAAAAGGTTAAGAAAGCTCTATGGGCAATAAATGGGAAGAAAGCTGCCGGTCCAGACATATATGGTAGTCAATTTTTTTAGGATAGTTGTGTCATGGCCCAATTTCTCAAGTCATGATGGCGCCTACTATAACCCACCAGAAGGCAAGCCAACCCCATAGTCTGGAAAGGCTAGTAACAAACTACCAAATATATATTAAAAAGAATGAGGAATAGATGGAATAAGAAAATCAAATACATGATAAAAATCCCAAAACCTAGTGGTATCAGTATAAGAGATTCTAATATAATAAGAGTAAAAGAATGAAATACCAAGGGAATTATACTGTTACAACTTATCTCTGAATACAACATGAAGATTAGTCTAGTACATAAGAGGGAGTTAAAAAATAATCAGAATGTTAGGATCTCACTCTAAGTCTCCAAACCATAACTGCTCTGCACGATGCACACATCAATGGTGATAACCCGAACTATGATCCTCAAGCTACAAAAGTATAGTATGAGTACCAAACGAATGGTACTCATTAGGCAACTGCAGACTGAGCTCCCAGATATAGCAGATATACATAACATGTAAATAGAATAGAAAACTATACCCAAAGAGTCCAGTTAATTATATTACAAATCCAATGCAATAATAAAGATAATCAATCTTATTCATGTCCAAGAGACTAACATAAGAAGGCTAAGAAAGTTTCACGGATGAACTATCCTATTCCAGTCATACTCAGAAATCTTAACATTATACCATATATCTCTGGCCAATATACAAATAAAGGGTGAAAGAAGAACATATAGCAATATACAAGGCCAAGGAATGAATATACAATCTGAACAAATGAAGAAAGGGATATACGGTAATACAATAGATACACATAGCTAGATATACATATATATATACACACACACACACATATATATTTATGTGTGTATATATATATATATATAAATGTAAGGTCAAGTCAAAGAACAACCTATATCATCATATCTTTATTTTATGGTCTCATAATCCTAGCAGGATTTAGTACTAACATGCTCAGGGTTTCTAATCCATATGTCTCATCATGAATTAATCATGCATAATAATGAATTTGTAATATAGAAGAGACCAGAATCATACTCAAATCTTGATATCGAATCAATGACCGATCTATCATAGACTAGCCATAGCAGTGATCATAACAATGATAATAACAATATCAATAACAATGCGAGTAATCGTCTATTCGGGACAGCAAAATACCTAGCCGAGCCTATGCATACCCACACCGCCCCAGGCTTGGAAAGTCCAATCATCATACAACAACACAAGGCATAGTTATCACCCATAATCAATCTTAGAATTCATATTCACATACAATATATATCACACATAATCTTACGAAGAAGAGTAGACAGAAGCCAACCTCAAAGCCAAACCGTAAATCCTTACATCATTTACCAAACACGCATCTTCACTTCACAATCCTAAAATGTCATCACACTATCAAAATCGTAATCTACTCATCAATATGAGAATAATGATACCCATATTGCACCATTGTGCTTTGGGTCCAAAAACAACACCAAAAACCCCAAGTGGGTCCCACTTATGAAAAATGCATTTCTAAGGTCACCTCAATGTGATATCAAGCTCATGGAATCAAAACCCTCAAAAATGGGAAGACTAAACAACTTTTGGCTAAAATCAAGTCGCTAAGTGATTTGGGGATTTGGGTCAAAATCTAAGAAAATTCACCAAGAAATTAATGAAATCTTTTACCTTAAATCGGATGATAATCATGATAATAAATGTTTAGCGAGCTCCCAAGTCATCCACAGGACTCAATTTTGAGTTTTCACACTCATTTAGGGCTTTTGGCTCTCGATAATGAGTGAGAAATGACCAAAACGCGGCCTAATGGGCCATTTTATGCCCACACCAGGTATAGAGACGTTGCTCTCACAATCTAGGGATTTCTATCGCGATAGGGAGATCGTCAAATCCCGTGTACGATCGTGGTATCCCCCTTGTGCACCAGATATTAGCAAAGTCAAAAACTTATTTTTGACCTTCGAAACTCTATGAACATTATCCAATAGTGAAATTTGAGTGTAAACCACATTTCAAATCCAATAGAATCATCAAAAGTTTCAACCAACATTATTTCGGCAAAAAGTGGGGCCGACACCTATAGTTCCACTTTCATAAAATCTGCTCAATTGCCCAAAATAAGTCCGGAAGCCATGGAAACTGAACCAAGGGTCTCCCTAGCCTAAAATAGATGTTTTGGAAGTGATCCCAAAGTCAGATTTTCCATCCACGGTTGTTTTGACCAAATATGGGTCCCACACCCATATTCCCAATTTTCCAACTTTCTGACTAATAGGTCTAAATGAGCTCAGATGCATCGGGACCCTAACCAAAGGTCTACCTAGCCTAAAACTGATATTTTGGAGCAACTGGCTAATTAGAATTTGCATCCGATATTTTTTCACTAAAGTTTTTGCCCAGCGGCTATTTAGAACCAACGAGTACTTCTAAATAGGGAATTGGCTCTAAAAATCAAATGAACTGCCCGGTAATCAAACGATTAGTCCCAGCAAGTCATAAATACTTTGGGGCAGCTATGAAAAAGCTCTAACGGTGAAGATAAATGGAATTATGAAATATGACTGGAAGGGTCGTTAGAAGGACTTTTGTCCCCAAAAGTAAACGGATAGAAAGATCTCAAAAGCTCAAAAAGATAAGGTACTGGCATGTATGCTCCAAGAATGACTTCCAGATAACCTCCGCGAAGAGAGAAAACTTTTGAGGGATTTTCCCACTAGTATCCCTTTCTTAACCATCTTTCTCACTTAACTCCCAAACAGCCAAAATTCAACTTAAATTATCAACTGGCCTCCAACTGAACCAACAAAGGTTGATACACACAACTCTGAACCAAAACACACTGCTACCATCTTGATATCCGTACAAATCAACAAAGGCTCATCTAAGCCAAAAATAAACCAACACATGAGTCATACACCAACTCCAATTTTAAATATAACCTTTCTTTACTGTTTCGCACCTTCTATTCACTCTAAATCAGGAGAAAAATCACTTTAGTTTTATCCACGCAATCTCATCACAAATAACACAAATGACTAAGGTTGATTCATTGAAAGTCCATTCGACAAACATGAGAATAATACCATAAGGCACTATATTGGCACACAAATGGAGATAATCAAGGAATATAATCTATGTCAATACAATAGTTAGTCCGGGTTATAATCAAACTGAAATCCAGAAGAATAAGGCGTAACTACTCATCACTGACTAATCTGCTCTAGGATACCCCATCAACCGAGAATGAAGCCATACTGAATCAAACTCAAGTATGATACTATCACTGAGAATATCAACAAAAATTCCCAAAGAAAACTAAAAACTAGAGGCCAAAGGTAAAAGAACCAATAATGGGTCCATGGGCCATCATCTGAACACTTAGCAACTATAATCAATCCGAAGTCAAGAAGACCTAATAGGAAGCTATGGAGTAGTATCAACTAGACTATCAATGAAAATCGAACTGAGAAAAATCTAAAACAAAAGTTGTACGTAAGCTCTACAACACCAAGCAGAAATCTACACACCAAGGTTGAATCGCTCGATCTCAACTACCCAAGACAAACCTTAAGATAGGTAGGCATTCATACTACAAATCTATCATAACTTCCAAATCACCAATCTAAGGTGTCAAGTCACAACTGAGCCTAAAAGCCTATATCAATGTCAACTGCCTAAATTGACTTTGGCATCCAAATATGATATATTCAAGCTAAATCATACCGAGCTAAAATCGAGTCGTAGCTAAATAACAAAATCACCACAGGGATAACCATCGACTAAAAACACAAACAAGTAATATATCCATTAGAGGGTATGAAATATAAACACAGAACAGAAATCATGCCAAAGGATAAATCACCTACTGGAAACATAAGAAATCAACTCCAAATTAGCTGGAGGGCATGAACTATCAAACATGCTCAAAACTCCCCAAGGATGCAAACCACACTAGTAAAGGCAAGAACTCTAGCAACTAGAAGAAATACAACTTTAGCCGACAACTAATCAATCCAACGCGCCATCTCGACAGGAATAACTATAGGTACATATCATCAAGGAGAAACACTTCACCAAGCCTTATTAGTCCGAACAAACTCTAAAATGGGGATTTCCTAAATCCACCCAAGTAGGCCAATCATAACTTAAACAAACCATGAATCACCTTGTCGAGAAAGAAAATACCAATATTGACTCCAATGCCAAGGTCAACTCCACTACCGTAAAATTAACCAAACATTCAAGATAAGAATTTTTTATTTGTCAACTTAAGAAGCAATCATTGGAAAGGCCACCTACCTCTAACTCTCCAACTTCACTTTAGACAAGAACCACATCACAACAGTAAAGGAGCATCCAATCTCCACACCAATAACAACGGCAAACCATCACAAGGGAACGAACCCAGCAAATCTAATAGATGAATTTGGGGCATCTCGACATCAATATCAAAACCACTACCGAACGATGAAATAGCCACAAACAAATAATGGACCCAAAACTAGTCAAGCTAAAAAATGAGCTATATTGAAAGGGATAGCCAAAGCAACAACCTTCGCAACCTAGGAGGCAAGTATAATAATCTTACCTCAATAACAGAAAATATAACTAAATGTCATGAAACGAACTAGGGCCTGGCCGTGATGGGCATCCCAAGTCCACCGTGCATCAGAAACCACCCCCTTAGCCTAGTCACACAGAATACAATATACTAACAATGGTTGAATTCCAAATATATAACAAGATAAAGTAATCAATCTCAAGAAAACTAAGACATGTCAATAGATAGTACCAATACCCAGTACACAATAACTCATAAAGCCTCTATGACAAAACCAAATCAAACTAATGTCGGGACATGCCACCAACAATAGCCCAAAAATAAGTCCAAAGAAATAACTATGATAGAAGATAAACCAAGAAGTAATGACCTTTCAAAAGAGAGAGGCTCACCACTTCAAGTTGACTACTGATAATTTAAAAATCCTATCATTGTGCAGGAAAAGTAAAAGTATCTTCGGTTCCTACATTGCATGGGAATACTGCATCCGAAGACGGTTAGCAGGTTGAGCGCTAACATGTAACTCTGGGATAAGGATAAAGTAATGACAATTCAAAATCCATTTCAACTCAATGTACATGTTCACATATATGCATACATATATATACTTATATAAAATATTGGGATAGGGAACAAGTCTTCACAAGAACTTTTAAAATATTATCCTGGACTGTGAAGCTCAACCGTCATAAGAAGGCACCCACAGGCTATATGAGTCCATCTCTTCCCAACTAAAATGGCCTTAGTGTATGTAGCCGCACGAATCAAAGAATAATGATATGTACATATGTACCATGGGGGACTCGAACCTTCTGTTCATATATCAAGGATGACTTAAGCATCCAATCCTTTAATATAGGGGACTCGAACGACCCAATCATGTGACAAAGGGGACTCAAACCACTCAGTTATTTAGACCACCCGCACCGACAAATGAAGTTTCCAGTATTGGTCCCTCGAGACCTCCACTTTCACGGCTCATCTACACAACCCTCTTTTAAGCCCAATTAAAACACTTTTCACATATTTCAATTCATTGAACCATAATACACCTTAAGGCATACACTGTTGATATCGTCATACCAACTACACTTACAAAGTAACATCATCATGCCATTACAATTCCCTTCAGTTGGGGAAAATAACTCTCTTTGTTCATTAATATAAGGTGGGGGAACACCAACTCCCTTTGTTTATTAAATCAAACCATCATATTTCAATAACCTTTTATATCATGCAATTATCCCAAAAGTAGTTCAATGCAATTATACTCATACTTAAAACCACTTTCACAAAATTGGGTTGGCGTTATTACTAATTCAATTGTCAATATTCACAAAAATTAGGGGAAATTACAACCCCTAGTTTATTTACCATGCCCATGCACCCCACAAGTTTAAAACCATATATAAAGCATGAATAATGGATAGAAAATCATGGAAAAATAATTTAAGAAACACTCATTCCAAAACCCTCAACCCATATCAAAACTCATGTTCAAATCCACATAAACATTATATAATTTCATGTTTTAGGTAAAGAAAATTTAATTGTTGAGTCACATGCCTTAATCACCAAGAAATTTGAAGAAGGAATCACCCTTGGAAGCTCTATTTACCAACTTTGAGAAACCTTAAGTGTTTTTTCTTGAGAGGATTTGAGAGAATTTTAGAAGTTATTTTGATTTGTTTTGCAGTTACAATAATACCCTAAAGGGGTCTTAAGTCGTGGGTTATTATTAGGGAAAAGAGGAAATGTTCAAAGTGCCCTTAATAAAAAGATTGAAAAATTATCGCCATTGACTAGGGGTCACTATACGACTCGTAAGATCTCCTTATGAGTCATCACCATGACTCGTAATCAAAGTAGTAACTTAAGGAACCTCTCTGGTCAAGTCACGAGTCTCATCCTATGACTCGTAACTAAGCCATACGACTCGGTCTAGTCATAATCGTGATCATAACAGAAAATATGGGCAACCACACTAGTGAGACTACGAGTCACATATTACGACTTGTAATATCTCTCCATGACTTATCAAGTCCCAACCATAGTTAGGGCAAAAACTTAGGGAAATCTTGGACATCTTACTGGTCAGACTATGATTTGGGTCACACGACCTGTAATAAGTCATCACGACTTGTTAGGTCCAGTCGTTGTCTGGCAATGAGCTTAAAGTTTAAGAAATTTCCAAGGGACAAAATCTGAGGTGTTTCACTAAATTGCCAACTCTAAAGCCATAAAGAACCACAGAAGGTCAACTATCCTTTGATACCACAATACATTCCCAAGTCAATCTAACATAACTAACCAAGAGGGAAAACAATCAACCTCGCTGCACTGTGGGAAAGAAATCATTAAATTGGGCTATATCTACTCAAGAAACCGTACAATATCATAAAGAAATGAAATTCTAACTAGATAACACTTTTCTAAATAGCTATCCAGTAAGGATCAATTTCATCAAGTAATATCAATAACAAAAGAAATCTAATATCAACATAATGAATAGACGATACCAAAATAAATATCAACAACAAGTACTACTCAAGGCCACAAAAAGGCCAATGTGCCAAGATAAATGGGAATCGAACCCAAATGTGACAAGCAGGGGAGGACCTACATATTTTTGGGGTGCTCTGGCACCCATTAAATTCGATGCAAAATAGGTATAACTACATAGAAAATATACGAAAATAGGTTTAAATTGTATAAAAGCACCCATTGAAATAGGAAGTTGGTTGGGTGAACTGGAATTTAGGTTGATTTTAAGGCTTTCTATTGATAGATGTGCCTCGGGTTCGAACCTGGTTGAGGTGATTTTTTCTGTAGTAAGCACCCACAATCCTTAAATCCTAGGTCCGCCACTAGTGAAAACCATAGGGAGAAAATATCCATATAGATATACTCCATCCACTACTAACAGATATAAACCACGGAGTAGTCATAAAATCATAAATTCAATAAAAAGGCACATAATAACCAATATGTGCTCATCAAGGAATTAATCATCAATGAGTATAAAAAACCCAACACATATAATAAAAAGATAAATGTGGAGAAATAAAAGCACAACTATCATGGTGAATTCTAAAATCACACGCCTAATAGGTCTATGGGAGAATAAATCCAAACAGGTCCAAACTCGGCCCGATCGACTAAATTATCAACTAAGGCATTGAGCGCACTATCTCTAACTAAATATTCCACAATATCATGAGGCTGATCTAAATGACAAGAAATTCTATGTTGGGGAATTCTCTAGACCAATAACCATTCTCTCTGCAGTAGAACAAACTGTTGAAGTTCTAATCCTGGAGAGAGACACAAACTAAGCCCAATTAGCTGGTCAAATTACACTAAGAGCACTCTCTACTATAATGATCATCCTTCACACAATCATAGCCTATCTTAGGAACTCTAGGTAGGCGAGGAATACATGTTAAATCTATCAGATCAACTAACTCATATTTGAGGCTCTCTCTAAACCAATGTCTTATATTATCATAATCATACAAGCTCCCAGATAAACTACCAGTAGCACTATACTGATGGCATGGCCTCTTGTTGTCCTCTCCATAAGTCCTAATATATGCTCTCTTCCTATCCCTCACATAATCAAAAATCTGAGAGAAGGAAGACCCAACTACTGTCATATGCTTCGATACCAAATAGAGTAAAAATTCTAGTCCTTTAACAAATTCATGCACCAAGTTCGTCTTAGGAGAATATAGCACAAAAATATGCTAGGCCCACTCAAGAAACCCAATCTTGTACTTAGAAACTAGTCAAGAACCCTGATGAACACCAACCAATCCAACTTTGGCCTGAGAACTATTCAATGATTCAACTGTCATCCATGGTTGTGAGGGATCTGCGACTTAATTTGGATCCCCAATGCTGAACCTCAAAGGGCTGAAGTAGTCAGAAGCTCAACTTAAGACTAAGCTGGCCCAAAATTCTTTTGGCTAGCACTAAAGATCTTCGATATCTATCTTTTGACCATCTCACATCGGTCATCTAGGGATAGAATAGAGTCAAAGAATGTGTTCTAGTTTCATAACAATGCGGACGCACTATAAGAAGTCAAGAAGTAAATTTTCTAAAATGTCCCTATAGCCTCTCGAAGATAGATTATGGATGTCTCCACACCGATCTGCAGGATTCTACTAAACACTTAGCTCTTGTACTAACACACTCATGAAATCTAGGCTCTAATACTAATTTTTCACAATTCAATTTCTCAGGTCATGATGGTACCTACTATAACCCATCACTACGTAAACCAACTCCATAATTCAAAACGGCTAGCAATGGACTACCTAATTATATTTAAAAAATGCAAAATAGATGGAATAAGAAAATCAAATACATAATAAAGTCTCAAAACCTAGTGGTATCAGTATAAGAACTTCTAATATAACACAAGTACAAGAATAAAATACCAAGGGAATTACACGGTTACAACTTATCTCCGTGTACAACATGAAGACTAGTCAAGTACATAACAGGAAGGTAAGCAATACTCCAAACGTCAGGAGCTAACTCTAAGTCTCCAAACCATGATTGCTCTGCATCACGCACACATCAATGGTAATAACTCGTATTATGATCTATAGGTTGCAGAAGTGTAGTATGAGTACAAAATGAATGGTACTTAGTAGGCAACTATTGACTGAGCTCCAAGATAAAATGGATATACATAAAATATAAACAGAATGGAAAACTACACCCAAGAATCCAATTTATCATATAACAAAGCTAATGAGATAATAAGGATAATTTATCCTATTCATGTCCAAGAGACTAACATAATAAGGCTAAGAACATGTCGAGGATGAACTATCCTACTCCATCCATACTCAAAAATCTCAACACTATACCATATATTCCTGGCCAATATACGAATAAAGGGCGAAAGAAGAACATATAGCAATATACAAGGCCAAGAAATAAATATACAATCTGAACAAATGAAAGAAGGGATATACGGTAATGCCATAGCTACATATAGCTAGATATACACACACACATATATAAGGTCAACTCAAAGAACAACCTATATCATCATATCTCTATTTTATAGTCTCATAATCCAAGTAGGATTTAGTATTAACATACTTAAGGTTTCTAATTCATATGTCTTATCATGAATTAATCATGCATAATAATGAATTCATAACATATAAGAGACCAAAATCATACCTCAAATCTCGATATTGACTCAATGACTGATCTATCATAAACTAGCCATAACAATGATAATAACAATATTAATAACATTGCGAGTAATCAGCTATTCGAGAAAACCAAATACCTAGACGAGCCTATACGTACCCCCACCTCTCCAGGCTCAGAAGATTCAACTAACATACAATAATACAATGCATAGTAATCACCAATAATCAGTTTTAACAGTCACATTCACATGCAATATATATCAAACATCATCTTACGAAGAAGAGTAGACAGAAGCCTACCTCAAAGATGAACTGCAAATCCTTCATCATTCACCAAATGCCTATCTTCACTTTATAATTCAAAAATGATATCACACTATCAAAATCATAATTTACTCATCAATACGAGAATAACAATACCCATATTGGACCATTGTGCTTGATGAGTGGTCATTTTACCACTCATTTATATGGATCATTTATGCACCTTATAATGTTTTAGATGAATAAGTGAGCCATAATTGAGATTGAATGCACTAATATCCATGTTTTGCAAGCACAAAGGTGATGAGATGAAGAAATGTGGATTGGAGCTAAAAAGGGAACAAAAGGAAGCAAAAAAGTGTTATTGAAGACCTGGAGCAGAACATGGCGTCAATTATCGCGATCGCGTGCGTCAATCCACGATCACGTCGAGTTAAGAAGGTCAAAGTGTCGCGATCGCGTGGAATTTCCTAAGTTGTTGTACTGCAGTCGCATTAAAGAACTGTGATAGCTACGTAGTGAGATTTCAGGCCAAGGGCAAAACTGTGAATGCACGAACCTATCCCAAATTTGCCCAACAAAAATATACTCAAACCCTAATTGGATGTATTATTCAATTCCATCACATTCCTTCTTCCCCAATTTTCTAGGTTTAGTTTGAGACTTTGTAGCCTCCATTTTTGGAGAAGAAAATATTGTATAAATTTTAGGTAAAGAATACATTGGAGACTCTTCAAGTGAAAGATTTTCTCACTTCCATTGTTGATATTATGGGAGATCCAAGTTTGAAGTAACATTCACTTACATCTTCTAAAACTTTGATTCAATGAAGATTATGGGTATATTTATGCTTTTTTATCTTATGTGTAGCTAAATCTCCCTCTTTGGATTATGTGTGAATAGGGATTAAAGTGTGTATGGGTTGTGATTGTTAGCATCTATTTGGTAGTTCATGTTTATGGGTTCTATTATTGCTATTCTTTTTTAGTTGGGATTTGATGGGCGAAAGCTCCAAATACCCACATGGGCTTGATGGGTGAAATCTCCAAGCTCTAAAAACCTAAGGCTATCTTCGAAAAAAAGGTTTTGGGTGAAGTTTAGGAATTCATATCATCCTCTAAAGAGGGATGTGGAGACCAAATCAATGATAGATAATTATGTGTGTAGTTTGCTAAATTCTCACTATCTTAGAAATAAGGGTGAAAGTGAGGTTGACTATGCCTTAGGTGTCATCCTAGAAATAGGGATTCCTTTATTGAGGTTGTGGTTGCTAATTGTTGAACACATCCATTAGGTATTCAAAAGGATCAATGGGTGAAAGTTTGGTGTTTTATTGAAAGACTAGCATCAAAATCTATAACCAAGCCTACCCATATTTGACTTACTAAATCGATGTTGATGACTAACTCCCACATGTCACTCCCTTCGTAATACATAATCCCAAGATCCGTGCATAATTGTTAAAACTCTAATTATTCGTAGCCCCGAATTTATACTAGAAAATCCCAAAAAGAAACATTAGTGTAGGATCTCACCTCCCCCATTTTATCTTTTTGTACCTTTTGTTTGAATTTAACTTGTAACTATCATTTTAAATTAATTTTATCGCCACTCACATTATTCCTCGTGGATTTGACCCTTACTCCAAAGTTGGGTAAATATATTGACGACGACCGCCTTGCGCTCAAATTGATATGTCAATGCTTTAGGTCTAAAAATAACACCAAAAATCTTAAGTGGGTCCCACTTATGAAAAATGTGCTTCCAAGGTCAATCCAACGCGACATCAATCCCATGGTATCAAAACCCTAAAAAATGGGTGAAAATCAAGCAAACTTTGGGCTAAAATCAAGCCCTAATTGATTTGGGACTTTGATAAAAAAAAACAAGAAAAATCACCAAGAAATTGATGAAATGTTACCTTAAATCAGATGATAATCATGACAATAAATGTTTAGCAAGCTCCCAAGTTACCCACAAGACTCAGTTTTGAGTTATCACAACCATTTAGGGTTTTTGGCTCTTAATAATAAGTGAGAAATAACAAAAATATGGCCTAAGGAGTCATTTTATACCCATACCAGGTTTGGAGATGTTGTTGTCACAATACAAGGATTGCTATCACGATAGGGCGAACGCTATAACCCTTGTGCGATTGTGGTATCCCCCCTGTGCACCAGATATCAACAAAGTCAAAAACTAGTTTTTGACCTTCGAAACTCATTAAAAACCTTATGAACATAATCCAATAGTAAAATTTCAGTGTTAACCATATTTCAAATCCAATAGTAAAATTTGAGTGTTAACCATATTTCGAGAAAAAGTGGAGGCCACACCTATAGTTTTGTATTTCATAAAATTCGCTCAATAGCCCAAAATAAGTCTGAAAGCATTGAAACTTGAACCAAGGGTCTACCTAGTGTAAAATTGACGTTCCAAAAGAGATAGTGAAGCCACATTTTTCACCTAAGGTTGTTTCGACCAAATGTGGGTCCCATGCCTATATTCCTAATTTTTTAACTTTCTGACCAATAGATCAAAATGAGCTCGAGTGCATTGGGGCCCAAACCAAAGGTCTACCTAGCCTAAAATTGATATTACAGAGCTATTGGCGTACTCAAAATTTATATCCGATATTATTTTACTAAAGTTTTTGCCCGGTGGCTATTTGGAACCAGCGAAGACTTCTAAATAGGAAATTGGGTCTAAAAAATAAACGAACTACTAGGCAACCAGAAGGTCAGTCCCAATAAGTCATAAATTACTTGGGGTAGCTATGAAAAAGATCTAACGATGAAAATAAATGAGATTATAAAAAATGACCGGAAGGGTCGTTACAAGCTAGGAAGTCATAGGTGAAGATGTTAAAACTATTGTACTAGATTTCTTTAAAACTCAAAAACTACTGAAGGTGATTAACCATACCTTTATAATTTTAATTCCTAAGAGTAATCATATAGAAGGGGTAGGTGATTACAGCCTAATTGTTTGTTGTAATAAGTGTTATGCAACGAACTAAATCCAATCCTGCCTATGCTAATTTCTTCAAATCAAAGTGATTTTATATCAGGAAGAACTATTGTGCAGAACATCCTTATATGTGAATATCTAGTAAGAATGTGTAACAAGAAGAGTACACAGAAAAGATTCTTAATCAAGATAGATTTAAAGAAGGCGTGTGACTCAATAAAGAGGAAATTTGTGGAAGAGATATTGATTGCCCTAAATTTCCAAAATCAGTTCATACAATGGATAATGCAGTTCATTACTACTACCCACTATAGTCTACCCATTAATGAAGGAATACATGGTCATATTCAAGGGCAAAGAGGTTTAAGGCAAGGAGATTGTAACACCCCGTATTTTGCGAGTACTTGTTCTAATTATATAGAACTTAGTATAGCCTTGTGGTATAGGTAATGGATGATATTGTTATGCGAGTATTGATGAAGTAGATGGAGTTCTAGATGATTCCCGTACGTTTTAATGTTACGTGACCAAGTCAACATCGATACAACTATTTAACTTGAAATCATAAGCCGATATTCGAATCTAAAGTTTAAAGTGACCAAGTATATACAAGTTTTAGGTTAGATTAAAGGGATTAAGAACTAAAAATGGAGTAATTTGTTGAGGTGCTTGCTTGAATTAATTAAGCTAGTAGGTGATTCACCTACTTGAGTTACATGAACCAAGTTAATGGACCAAGTCTATGGATCAGATTTGGGCCTATATTAGTATACTCATTTAGGCCCAAATTAAGTAAAAGAGGAAGAAAGTGGAGAAGAGGACCAACTCTTAAATCTGCCAAGACCCAATTTAATTGAGCCCAACTAAGAATTAAGAAAGTAGGTGCATCACCTACTTTGAAATTTTAAGCAGCTTGAATCCTTAAGTAGGTGCATCACCTACTTGGACTAATTTGTAGCTGAAAGTGGGGTCAATAAGAGAGGTTATAGAGGGCTCAATATAAGACCAATATAGCTGGTATTTTTACTCATTTAAAACATAATATCCACCCTTTTAATTTTAGTTTTCTCCCTTTCCTATCAAGGATAAGAACAGCAGCCCTAAAAATCCCTTTAGGGTTCTTAAAGAAACCCTTATCTTTGCAAGATAAGGTAAGTGAAAAAACTTAAGGTTAAGCTTAATTATATCATGGAATATTAGTAAAACATGCTATAAGTTCTTAATTATAAATACATGGTAGAATACAGAACAAGCTACCTGCTCACTTTTCTTTGTTATTAAAAGACTTCTCTTTTCTTCTTTGGTTTAAAGTGTGAAGGAAAGTGCATGTTCTTGAAGAGTTTGAGTTAAAAGGATAAGTTACAAAAAAATGAGGCAAGGTGAATGCTCCATTTTGTCCACCTTATATATAAATATGGAAAAGAATTATGGATGTTTTGTTATTGAGAACTCCACAGATTATGAGTTCCATATTTGATTGCTACAATAAAAGGAATTTAGGGTTGTTTTATGGACTTTTTTTTGTGTATATGTTGGGGGCTACCAGTTTGATGTTGTGGAAAGGTGTGATTAGTTCATATTGAAATATAAACGAAATGTATGGTGGTACACCACCAAATTAATTATTGTATATATTTATTGCACATGTTGTTTTGTGTATCATTTGGAGGATATAGTAAAGCCAAATTTTTCAGGGGATCTTATAAGAATATGTATGGTATGTGTGTGTAATTGGAGGATAAAAGGATTAAAATAACACCCTTTATTGATAAACTAAGGGCTTACTGCCCGGCTAATGTTTTGGGCAAAGTTAAGTAGCCCAATGTGTTGGCTAGTTACTAATATTAGTTTTACCATATACTTTATTGTAAATAAAAAATCCTAAAGGCTGGAAGTTAAGTTGAGTTAATATATCGGAGTTATACAATTAGGTATGTTAGTCTACTCTATGTCATATTCTTTGGCATGAAATCCAACACTTGTGGTATAAAGTAAGCTTCTATAACTCTCCCATAATAAACGATACCTAGTGGCAGCGCATGACCTCCCATCTAGATAATGACCTTGTTCCCATTCCCTAATGTGTTAAAATACCTCACCATATGCTTATTATTAAGTCTGCATTTTTACATTCACTAGCAAGTCTCAAGAGTTCTCCTTTAAGTCTATTAAAACTCGTATGTTATTGTCAGCTCCTAAACATTTCATTTGTGTACAATATGATCCATACCTCTTTGTCATTACATTAAGTGTTTATTCACATATCTCTTATTGGTAGATTATTGTTCAAAGGTACCATAATATTAGGACCACCAAAATAACAATCTCAAAGGCTAAATAAACTAAGTAATGCAAATATGAATTAAATGGGTGGCAGCTAAAGAGCATAAGCCTAGAATGGGCCGATCCCGATACCTTTATATGTGGGTGGATTCTCAGGGATGTAAGCCTAGCATGGGCCGATCCCAATTTTAATATATGGGTGGCAGCTTAGGGGCATAAGCCTAGCATGGGCCAATGCCGATTTATCTATTTACCACTGATCAGTTGGTCATTTGTATCATATGGATTACAAAGATTATGAAGTAAGAAAGGTAAAATGAAGAAATAAATGTAATTTACCTGACCCTACAAGTATATATAAAGGTGGTCTGCTAGCACTATTTGTACACTTGTACCTGATTTCTATTTAACCCATATATCATGTGTGGTTACTTTCAGCCTTACATATTCAGTACATATTTTCATACTGACGCCCCTTATGGGGGACCTATATTTCATGTTTCAGGCACAGGTTCTTCAGCTAATACTCATTCTCAGTAGGAGCCTAGGATAACCAGCGGCTATTGGTGAGCTCCAGATTGATTCGAGGATTTCCGAGTCTGTTTTATATATTTTTGTATTGTACAGAAGTTAAAAGTATGGCGGGGGTTTGTACCAACCTTAACGAAGTGTCTATGTATCTTTTAGAGTCTTTGTAGACCAATGTAAAGTTAAGCGTGGTAGTGTCTTATCTTTTATACGTTAAGGCCCCAACGACCAAGTCTGGTATATATAGTTTTGGGCTTGTCATTTATTTCTCATCAATGTATTATATCTATATATCACAAAACCTTTGGTTATTATAGTTACTTGCATGAGAATTACAAGGTTATAGATTGGTTCTCTCGGGCCTTCAAGGCTACGGGTGACTATCCGCCACAATAAGATTTGAGGCATGACAAAAGTGGTATCAGAACAGGTCATCCTAGTAAGTCTACAAAGGTGTGTCTACGTAGAGTCTTGTTTATAGGTGTGTTGAGCACCACATCTATAAAAAGGAGGCTATGGGACATTTAGGAGTTGTCTTTTTTTCTTCACATCTTAGATCATACAATACAACCCAAGTCATAGGAGAAGTCATATTTAACCATTGAATCTATTTTTTTTCTCATTATAGTAAAGATGCCGGTTATAAGGAGTAAGAATACAGGTAAGCGAATAGATGTGGTTGTTGGAGAAGGGACCAGTAAGTCACCACCTAAGCAAGTTAATCAAGGGAAGGCTCGAGCCGAGTTTATATCACAAACTTCTTCTACTCCCCCATCTCCGGAAGAGATAAGGAGGGGAAGAAAAATATCCTAAGAACTACCTATTAATGCTACTGAACAAGATCTAAGGAATTTGGTGCAATTTTTGGCTCGTATAATTGTTGGACAAGCTCAAGGACAAACTATTCCAACCACAAGTTCCAGTGGTGCAGATACAGCTAGCCTACGGATGCAAGATTTTCCTAAGTTGGATCCTCTCACATTCACCAGATCAGATCTTAATGAAGAACCACAGGACTTTATTGATCAAGTTTAAAGGGATCTAGATGCCATGCATGTATCGGGTAAAAAGATAATTGAGCTAGTAGCATATAGATTCAAAGAAGGAGGCTGTATTTTGGTATAAAGACTGGAAACAATCTAGGGGTATCGATGCACCTTCAGCTACTTGGAAAAAGTTCAAAGAGGTATTTCTTGATCATTACCTTCCATTTGAGATTCGAGAGGCCCGCGTGGATCAGTTCCTAAATCTTTGCCAAGGAAATATGAGCGTGAGGGAGTACAGCCTCCAATTTAACTCTTTGGCTAGGATGCTCCTAATACATATACCATCTAGTTAGAGTGAAGGATATAGATGCGGAGCCACCAACTCTTAAAACTATTTTGGTGGTAAATGAATTTCCTGATGTATTTCCTGAAGATCTTCCAGTATTCCTCCAGAACGAGAAGTAGAGTTTGGTATTGATGTGATTCCGGGTACTCAACCAATATCAATTCCTTCGTATAGAATGGCTCCGATAACATGGTAAAGTAATAGCATATGTCTCAAGATAATTGCGACCACATAAGAAGAATTATCCAACGCATGATCTTAAACTAGCAGTAGTTATATAATTTTTTAAATATATGGCATCACTACTTGTATGGGATTCATGTTGACGTATATACTGACCACAAGAGTTTGTAATGTATCTTTAATCAAAAGGACCTAAATTTGAGGCAGTGAAGATGGCTTGAGCTATTAAAAGACTATGATATAGATATCTTGTATCATTCGGGAAAAGAAAATGTGGTAGTTGATGTGTTAAGTTGTAAGGCTATGGTTCCATCTATAGAAAGACAATGGATGACTAAAGATCTACACCAACTAGCCAATTAAGGGGTACACCTTCTTGAAACTCCAGATGAGGGGCTTATTATGCATAAAGCGGCAGAATATTCATTAGTAGCTGAAGTTAAAGAGAAGCAATATGCAAATCCAATTCTATTACAGCTTAAGGAGAATGTATAATGTGGTATAACAAAGGAATTTGAGCTTACGCAAGAGGGATTACTTCGGTGTCAAAATAGATTATGTGTACCTAATATAGATTGGCTAAGAGAGAGGATTATGGAAGAGGCACAACATTCAAGGTATTCCTTCCATCTAGGGTCAACTAAAATGTATCACAATTTGAAAGGAATATACTGGTGGGGTGACATAAAGAAGAACATTGCAGAATTTGTAGCCGAATATCCAAATTGTCAGAGAGTTAAAGTAGAGCACTAAAAGCCCGAGGGTTATATGCAATGCATAGATCCTCCAAACTGGAAGTGGTACATGATCAACATAGATTTTGTCACTGGTTTGCATCATACATCTCGAATGTTCGATTCCATATGGGTAATAGTTGATAGGATTACTAAATCAACATACTTCCTGCCTGTTAAAACTATATACACAATTGAAAAGTATGCGAAATTATATATTAAAGAGATAGTTCGGCTCACGGAGTGCCAATCTCTATTATATCAGATCGGGGAGCTCAATTTACTACAAATTTTTGGAAGTCTTTTCATAGAAATTTGGCAACAAAAGTTAATTCAAGTATAGATTTTCACCTTCAAATAGATGGACAAGCAGAATATACCATTCAAACACTTGAATATATACTATGATCTTGTGTATTAGACTTTAAAGGTAGTTTGGATGATCATGTACCTCTTATCGAGGTCGCCTACAACAATAGCTATCATTCAAGTATAAAAATAGCACCATATGAAGCTTTGTATGGAAGAAAGTGTAGATCACCAATTGGATGGTTTGAAGTGGGTGAAGTTGCCTTGTTCGGGCTAGATCTTATTCATCAAGCTATGGAAAAGGTTAAGGTGATTCAGCAGTGGTTGAAGAAAGCCTAAAGTCAAAATAAATCATATGGGGATATTAGAAGAAGTGGGCTAGAGTTTGCTATCGGTGATTGGGTATTCATGAAGGTGTCACCATTGAAAGGGGTAATGAGATTTGGTAAGAAAGGAAAACTAGGTCCACATTATATAGGCCTATATAAAATTATTCGAAGGTTTGGACAAGTCACATATGAGTTAGAACTACCCCAAGAGCTTTCAATAATCCATCCAGTGTTCCACGTCTCAATGCTTCAAAATTGCATCGAAGATCCATCTCATATTACTCTTACTGAAGATGTACAAATTATGGAAAATCTCACCTATGAAGAAATACCTATTGCTATTCTAGATCAACATATTAAGAAGTTAAGAAATAAATAAATAGCTTCTGTAAAAGTGCTTTGGAGAAACCAGCAAGTAGAAGAGATTACATGAGAAGCTGAAGAACCGAGGAAATCCAAGTACCCCCATTTATTTGAATACAAAGAGGAAGACCAAGATGCTGAATTAGAGCAATAACAAGTAAGTATAATATATTAAGTACTATATGATAATAGGAATATTAAACTTAGGCTTGAACTTGTTTTGGTTGGACAATTATGCTAATATTCGAGGACGAATATTCCTAAGGAGGAAGGATGTAACACCCCATATTTTTCTTGTACTTGTTCTAATTATATGGAACTTGGTGTAGCCTATTGTAAAGGTAATAGACGATATTTTTATGTGAGTATTGATGGTATAGATGGAGTTCTAGATATTTCTCGTACGTTTTAATGTGACGTGACCAAGTTAACATTGATATAACTATTTAACTTGGAATCGTAAGCCGGTATTCAAAGCTAAAGTTTAAAGTGACAAAGTATGTACAAGTTTTAGGTTAGATTAAAGGGATTAAGAACTGAAAATGGAGTAATTTGTTGAGGTTCTTGCTTGACTTAATTAAGCTAATAGGTGAGTCACCTACTTGAGTTACATGAACCAAGTTAATGGACCAAGTCCATGGATCAAATTTGGGCCTATAATAGTATACTCATTTAGGCCCAAATTAAGTAAAAGAGGAAAAAAATAGAGAAGAGTCCCAATACTTAAATCTGCCAAGACTCAATTTAATTAATCCCAACTAAGAATTAAGCAAGTAGGTGCATCACTTACTTAGACTAATTTATGGCTGAAAATGGGGTCAATAAGAAAGGTTCTAGAGGGATCGATATAAGACCAATATAGCTGGTCTTTTTACTCATTTTAAACATAATATCCACCCTTTTAATTTTAGTTTTCTCTCTTTTCTATCAAGGATAACAACAGCATTCCTAAAACTCCCTTCTAGGGGTTTTGGAAGAAACCCTAATCTTTATAAGCTAAGGTAAGTGAAAACACTTAAGGTTAAGCTTAATTATATCATGGAAGACTAGGAAAACATGTTATGAGTGCTTAATTATAAATACATGGCAGAATATAGAACAAGCTACTTGCTCACTTTTCTTTATTATTAAGAGACTTCTCTTTTCTTCTTTAGTCTAAAGTGTGAAGAAAAGTTCATTTTCTTAAAGAGTTCAAATTAA
The DNA here is from genome assembly GCA_030864215.1 of Capsicum pubescens. NCBI lineage: Eukaryota > Viridiplantae > Streptophyta > Magnoliopsida > Solanales > Solanaceae > Capsicum > Capsicum pubescens. The sequence goes on from CM061538.1 coordinate 105,307,895, forward strand.
AAGGATAAGTTGCAGAAAATTGAGGTAAGGTGACTGCTCCATTTTTTTCTCCTATATGAATTTGGGAAAGAATTATGGATGTGTTGTTATTGAGAACTCAACAGATTATGAGTTCCATATTTGATTGTTATAATAAAAGAAATGTGGGGCTATTTTGTGGACTATTTTGTGTGTATATGTTGGGGTCTACCAGGTTGATGTTGGAGAAAGGTATGATTAGTTCTTATTGAAATATAGAAGAAAGGTGTGGTGGTACACCACCGAATTAATTATTGTATATATTTGTTGCCCATGTTGTTTTGTATATTGTTTAGAGGGTGTAATAAAGCCAAAGTTGTTTTAGGGGATCTTATACAAATATGTATGGTATGTGGGTGTAATTGGAGAAGAAATGGGTTAAAATAACACCCTTTATTGATAAACTAAGGGCTTACTGCCCGGCCACTATTTTGGGCAAAGTTAAGTAGCCCAATGTGTTAGCTAGTTACTAATATTAGTTTTACCATATACTTTATTGTAGATAAACAATCCTAAAGGCTGGAAGTTAAGTTGGGTTAATAGCGGAGTTATACAACCATGTATGTAAGGCTACTCTATGTCGTATTCTTTGGCATGAAATCCAGCACTTGTGGTACAAAGTAAGCTTCTAAAGCTCTAACATAATAAATGATACCTAGTGGCAGCGCATGACCTCCCATCTAGCTAACGACCTTGCTCCCACTCCCTAATGTGTTAAAATACCTCACTATATGCTAATTATCAAGTCTAGATTTTTACATTCACTAGAAAGTCTCAAGATTTCTTCTTTAAGTCAAATAAAACCCGTATGATATTTTCAGCTCCTAAATATTTCATTCGTGTACAATATGCTCCATACCTCTTTGTCATTGCATTAAGTATTTATTCACATGTCTCTTAATGGTATATTATTGTTCAAAGTTACCATAATGTTATGACCACCAAAATAACAATCTCAAAGTCTAAATAAACTAAGTAACGCAAATATTAATTGAAAGGGTGGTAGCTCAGGGGCATAAGCCTAGCATGGGCCGATACCGATACCTTTATATGTGGGTGGCAGCTCAGGGGCTTAAGCCTATCATAGGCCGATCCCAATTTTTATATATGGATAGCAGCTCAGGGGCGTAAATCTAGCATGGCCTCATCCTGATTTGTCTATTTACCACTGATCAACTGGTCATTTGTATCGTATGGCTTACAAAGATTATGAAGCAAAAAAGGTAAAATGAAGAAAAGAATGTAATGTACCTGACCCTACAAATATATATAAAGGTGGTCTAGTAGCATTATTTGTACTCTTATACCTGATTTCTATTGGGCTCCTATATCAAATGTGGTTACTTTCAGCCTTACATATTCAGTACATATTTTCGTACTGATGCACCTTTTGGGGGACCTGTATTTCATGTTGCAGGCACAAGTGCTTTAGCTAATACACTTTCTCATTAGGAGCCCATGATATCCAGCGGCTATTGGTGAGCTCTAGATTGATTCGGGGTTTTTCGAGTTCGTTTTATATATTTTGATATTGTACAGAAGTTAAAAGTATGGCGGGGGTTTGTCCCAACATTAACTAAGTATCTATGTATCTTTTAGAGGCTTTGTAGACCAATGTAAAGTTAAGCGTAATAGTGTCTTATCTTTTAGACATTACGGCCCCAACGACTAAGTTTGGGATATATAGTTTTGGGCTTGTCATTTATTTCTCATCAATGCATTATATCTATGTATCGCAGAACCTTTGGTTATTATAGTTACATGCATGAGAAGTACAAGGTTATGGATTGGTTCTCTCGGGTCTTTACGGTTACGGGTGTCTGTCCACCCCAATAGAATTTGAGGCGTGATAAAGATCCCATCTCCCCTACTCCTATTTGTAATATATACTTAATATCTCACTAGAATACCAAGATAAAATGGGAAGGATGGCAGATTTTGAGTTTCACAGTAAATGTAAAAGCATCAAATTGAATCACTTGTGCTTTGCTGATGATAGGTTATTATTCAACAAAGGCACAACTAAATCTGTATTGCTAATGATGAGGGGTTTGAAAAAAAATTCTGATATTTCAGGGTTAATAGTAAATGCAGCAAAGCCTAATATTTACACTGTGAGTATGGATAGGAAAAGCCTGGACCTTATCAGTGAAATAACAGGTTTCCTGCAAGGAAAATTACCATTCTCATATTTGGGTGTACCTATATCACAAAAGAAGATAACAATAGTGGAATGTGAAATGCTGATAGATAAAATAGCTACATAAATCAGGAGATGGGGTACCAAAAATTTGACATACATAAAAGGGTGCAATTGATCAACTATGTGCTACTTCATGTACAATAGTATTGAGCATCCATTTTTATATTGCCTAAGATGGTAATGAAGAGGTTGATCACATTATGTAGGAGCTTCCTTTGGAATGGCCAAAAAGTGGTCAAAGAAGGCACTTATTTAATAACATGGGACTTGGTGTTATTGACACCCAATTTTGGCACGCTCTGTTTCCTTTAATTATTTTTCAGTACTCTCGGCCTTAAATAATGTTTCAAAATAAATTCGTATTTTTTTTATGAATTTTGAAAAAAGAATTAAAAAAAAAGTATTTATTTTTGTATCATATGTTGAAATACTTTAATTAAATATAAAAAAATTATAACATCAAAATTTCAAAAATAAATAAAAAATATCCTTTTGATAAACGCATTCACATTTTTTCTAATTTTATTCTGACGATATATTGTGACTATATGAATATATATTTTTCATAATATAAATGTTTTATTACGTGCATATGGGTATATTTTGTTATAATCATATATAATCATTAATATTAATATGATATATTTTAATTATAATCTCATATATGCATATATTTCAATTTTGTCCCTGTTATACGTATATTTTGTTAATGTTATAAAAATTAAAATTATAAATTACAAAATTGGATGTGTATACTAAATTATTTATATAATTTATATACGATGCACTAAAAATAAATTTGGGGTAGTAGGGAGAATCGATAAAATTAATTTCAGAAGAAAAAAGAGTATTCGGGCCAACGATTACTCCATTTCAATTTTTTATTTCACCAAAATTCAACTCTTATTTATAAATTTCAGAAGTCCAAAAATTAGCCTGAAACCTAGAACAATTTTCATATTCGCTTCGTCATTCCACACAAATTGATCTAATCTGTTAAATTATCTACAGTCCGATAAGTCTCAAAATTTCTAATTATTTACTTATTTTTATATTTATACATATAATTTATTATTTTCTTTTATTCTTATATTAAATCTGAATCGTCCGATCAAACGATCGGATGATCTAAATTTAAGTAAACAAAATCAGCCTATTATAAGGCTTTTCCCACTCTCAATAAACCAAATACACGTGACCATTCCAATACACAAGTCACGCGTGCAGAAGACCCACCACACGTCTCATCTTCCTTATCAAAACAACAATTTTCTCTCCTCTTTCCTCTTCTTTCTTCTCCTTCCCCCTCTCCTCCACCACCCCCAAAATCTAAACCCTAGGAGACAACCTCCAACCACTCTCTTGTGCGACCATCTCCCCCCTTCCTGAAAATTCATTGAATCCACTGTAACTGTGAAAATAGGCACTATTTTGATGCGAAAAAGTCAAGATTTGATCTAGACCGCCATTAATGGCTTTAAAGCTAAAGATTTGAATTAGCAATTTAAAATTTTGAAATCTCCCTCTTTTTCTTTCCGTTTTTTTATTTTTAGGTTTCAAATTCAGACTTTCAAGTCCAGATTTGTACATATAAATAGAGAGGCTTCTCCATCTCCAGGAAGAGGAGGAAAATTCGAGAGAGAAAAGCAAAAAAATTGGGAAAAGGGGCTTGAAAATAAAAAAAAAGAGTAACAATTCGAAGGAAAAACAAAGAGAAATCAAGTGTGGGAAGTAAAGAATCCGTCGGAAAGGGTCTCACAATTGTTATTTCCTTTTTTATTTGGTCCGAGTCGACATTTTGTGGTTGAGTCTGGTGGCCGAAAAGTTCTTGACGTGAAAGCCCTTAGCTTGCTGCCCAAAAAAAAGTGTGAACTCACTCTTCTGTTTCACTCTCGTCTTTCCTGTCTTATTTATGTTTATATGATTTGTTTCCGTCCTAGTTTTGTTGTTGTTTGTTGTCGTCGATTCTCCAGATAGAAAAATAATTTTGATTTTTTGTGGAATTATTTTAGGGATGAAATACTTGACGTCATTGATCTGATATTTTGATTATAGTATTTTTGTTCTTGCCTTGGCATTATGGATGAGAGTGTGGTTATATTTTAGTTATTTGGTCCATGGACATGTCATTTACTTTAAATTATGTCTGAAAAATGGTTTCCGGTATAAGGTCTGATCAAGTTTAAGTTGTTGTTAATCCCGAAATTGGGCCAGAATGTGGTTGTTTATCAAGCTTTCGTCAACTCTGAAATTGAGTTTGGGTGTGGGTGTTTAAGTGTCAATTCTTTTAGTTCTGAAAATTGGGTGTAAAAGAAAATATTTATCGAGCTTCGTCACTTTTGACTGTGGAAATTGATTCATGAATGTGATCTTCTTGTGCTCCTATTTGTTTATGGTGTTGTTGTCGGTTCCGAAAAATAAAATGTATGATTCATGTTTAGTTTCAAGTTGATCATGGGGGGTTATTGCTTATTATCCACGGACTATTTTTGTGAGTTTGGAAATCTGTGTTGGTATAGAGCATTCTGACACTATTAAATTAGCCAGTAAAATCGTTTGAGTAGCTATAAATACCTTGTTTAATTGGTAAGTAATCAACATGAATTAGGAAATCCTATTAACGATAAAGTTTTGAGTAGTCATTTGCTTTGTTATGGTTGTTGACATCCAATTTTGGCTCTCCAAACTTAAAATTAATGCATTTAAGCTCCCTGGTCGTTAAATGGCACAATATGTAATTTTTCACATATTTTTTGCAATTGTTAATAAATTATTGATAATTATCATTATTTTACAATTTTTACTCATTTATCGTTATATTTTTATTTTACATGATTTATTGATAATTATCTTTAATTCCATAAATTTTAAAAAATTTATCAATTTATTATTATTTTAATATTTTTACACAATCATCCGCATACGTACATAACATAACACTGCAATTCATTTTTACATATTATAATTTTAATTATTTATAGCATAATATATTTTTCAAGATAATTATGTTGTTTATATTTTCTGTAATTATATGTCGATATTTATATTTTTGTACATTATTTAATATGATCTGCAAATGTAAGTCGACATATTTATTTATTACTTTTAAAAAGTGACATTCAAAGTGACGGACTGGTATTTTTATTTCTTGAATATAATTTTTACACATCAGTTAAAAGAATGAAATAATATTTTGATTAATAATCTTGGGACTAAAATGAATTTTAAGAGGACAAGAAGGCTAACCTTTTATTTTTGGGTAAAGAAGGGGGTCATTTTTTTTATTATAAGAAAGAGGAGGGGGTGAATTTTTATTACAAAACATATACACATGCATCAGATCTTTTTCTCTCTCTCAAACCCACGTCTCTCAAAACTAATCATCTTTTCTTTTATGCACCATCCATGGCTGCTCCACCGCCGAGCTCCGTCGATCCACCACCACCACCTTTCCCTCCCTCTATCTTCTCCCTCATTCGTCTCCCATTACCAGCCACTGCCTCCCCGCTCGTTGTTGCCTTCCTCCCTCTATCCGCCGCCTCTCTTTACCCTTTCCCATCACACTATCGCCGTCGGATTTAACCGACGGACAGCCGGCGAACCTCCAATGCTGCCACCAGCGCAGCAGTCCCCTCCCCATCGCCCTTTGATTCGTTTTTGGTTTGTTTAATTTTTATTAGCATTTGGGGCATCGTTTTACCATTTTTATTTTACATTGACCGACTGTTATTGTTGTTAACATTGTTGCATTATACTTCTTGTTATTGACTATTTTTCTTGGCTAAATATAGTTGTTAAATGTTTTATTTGGTCTGTAGCTATTTGCTGATATTTATCGATTCATGTAACATACCTTTTATTTTTAATTATTTTTTTTTACCATCTTTTACAAAAAAATGCTGGTTTAATTCTTCTTCTTCTTGTTGTTGCTGTTGTTGTTGCTGCTGCTGTTGTTGCTGCTGCTGCTGTTGTTGTTGTATATGGCTTAAATTATTTATTTTTAATTTTTTTAGTACTCTACTTCTTCGGGGTAGCGGTATGGTCTGCGTACATTTTACCCTCCCCAGACCCTACTGTATGGGAATACATTGGGCTTGTTGTTGTTGTTGTATATGGCTTAAATTATTTATTTGTTATTATTTTATAAATTGTTTATTTGTTTACCGCTTTATATAAATTGTCATTCCGTTCATATTTCCTTCATTTTGAAAAACTGACACTCACACACATTGTACATGCGGATTGTACATTGTACTTTCTCAAAAAATTTCAAATCACCTTATTTTAGAGAATTGGCGTACACGTGGGGTGAGCGGGAGTTTTACTGTCGTGGAACTACGTGCCTTCTCATATAGGAAATTCAAGTCTGTATCTACCCATTCTTAGTCAGCATAGAATAGCGCTACAATATCACCTTTTTAGGTACATGCATTGTTAGTCAATTTTGTCCAAATGTTCGAAGGGTTCACGACCCGAGTGACATATTATTATAGTCTTTATACACATTTGAAGGATTATTGTGTTTGTACATATTTATTTGCTCTAAATTGATTATACTTTAGTGAGATAATCTTTGTTTTGCATAGCGAATCAGTTAAAAGATGCACCTTAGCAACATTGTCGATAGTTGCGTATAGGTTTGAACTACGTTTTGACCAGATTCTTGTCCTGACAAGATACATAGGCAGTCCTACATTAGGGTTCGGTCTCTTCACTGTTTCAAAATAATTTCTTCGGTATTTAAATTGGAGCAATTTTCTGAAACAGTTGAAAGACTCTCTCCAAAAGCCTTCAAGAGCACAATTTAATATCTCCTCAAATCCAAATCCCATTGATATTAGTGCCTAGTCGGCCTACTTCTAGAGTTTCGAGCGATTTAATTTTTTTCGAACATCGTAAATCATTAAATTTATGACGTCTCGATCCTCACTTTCAAAATCAAGGGTTCAACATTCTTTCAATCATAACAATTTTTCCAACTGCAGCGAAATAATTTTATAATTTCTTCATTGACTGAGTTTTTCAATCATAGCATACTGAAGTTGTGTCAAAGCCCTCCCCATACTTGACATCTATTTTCTCGATTATTTGATCAAAACAATTTGATGTTAAAAGCAGTTCTCTTCTAATCATCTTTCATATTATTTTCAAGAATGACCATCATTTTTTTTACAATCATGCATTGTACATATAAATTCACAAATTTAACTGAACTACGCAGACCTGATTCTTGTTTTCACAAGATACGTAGGTAATCCTTATTTTGGATTCGTTCCCATTTTTTTAAATAAAAAAAATAATTTTGACTTGGTTGATACCAATACAGTTAGGAGTGTGCATGAGAAAGAACAAACGGGTATGATGAAAAGGACCAACTTTATGGTAAACTATAGGTTCCTTTGGTACCTTTTATCACACTTGAGTAATTCTTGAAAAAATTCTCTTGTATACATCTAAGACAAGAACGAAGTCAACCTCATAGTTTCATGCATATGTGTGGCGAGCTTTAGTTTAATTCATTATATTGCATTGTTGATTTAGAACTTGACCTTAATGTCTGTTGAGGCGAAATTCTGAGTTGCATTTGATTTAGGAAAGGATCATAGGCCTTTTTTTACCCGATTGAGCCTTTTACATCCCACCAAATGACATTAATTCCTAACATTCCCTCTTTTGAGCCTAAGACTTTTTCTTTGTATAACCGCATCTGAGCATATACCTTTCTAAGTGCTTACATTCACTATCCCTCTCTTGGCCCTACCTCTTTGAGCGCACTAAATACATGCAAATTGCGGACGAAGATTCAAGATCAAAGACAAAAATGCAAAGAATATATTATCCTGATGAACAAAAATGAAAAACGACTTCAAAAGGAGCAAATTCCTACCAAAAAAAAAGAAAAGAAAAAATATATATATAGTTTCTTGAACAAAAAAAGGGAAAAAAACTCCAACGCAAAATTCAAAAGAAGTAAGCAAATACAAAATAAGGGGCAACAAAGCACGACAAAGAAGATCACGCATCAAAGCGCAATAAATGTCGAAAGCACAAATACAGTGTAATGCTCATTGAGTAATTAGTCACTTTTATCCCAAATATCATCCTACCCATCTTCAAACCTATATTACAAGCCAATAACAAGTCCTACGTGATTCCAATCCAAGTGTTTTTACATTAATGGATACTTACATGAAGGTTAAGCCTATGGTATTATAATTTCATGCATTGAATTTCTTTCTGAGCATGAGTGTATTTCTTGAGACGTCCCTAAATTCAAAAAGAAAATTACTCAAATATTTGTGAGATGAGACTTTCTTTCTGGAGAGGGCACTTGAAACATGAGAATGAGCATAGTGTAAAATCACTGTTTGAAGTAAGATGAACAAATCTTGTCGATACTTAGGCGTGTCTAAGGTACCACTTGAAACTATAGGAGTTGTCCTGAAGTCGATCTCAGTTAGATGGGAAAAAGATGAGGGAATTCTTATGCACACTACTAATTATTGGTACCAACTGAAGTCGTGACATGATCGTGTCTTCTTCCTCATTCAACACTTTTTATCAAGAAAATAAAAAATTCTTTCTTTCTTTTTTCAAGATGCCCACTTTCATATACGGGCATTTGTTTTACCTTTCATTTAAGGTGTCCACTTTCACATACATGTATTTCTATTTTTATTTGAAGACGTTTAATTTTAAAATATAGGCATTTGACTTTTTCTTTCAAGCACATGCCTTTAAATATCGATATTTATTTTTCAGTTAGGCGCTCATTTTTGAATATTTTTTACATTTTTTATAGTCCATCCAGTCGAGAGCCTATTACATTTGTTTTGCAGTCTAGAGCCTTTCTACATTTCAATAGCCCCGTCAGTCGAAAGGCTATTAGATGTCAGTCACCTCACTAGTTGAGGGCCTTAATCTTCGTAGACAATCGAAAACGGCAATCAACATCAGTCCCCGTAAGCAATCAGAGACGTCATGCATCTTTTCAATCTGCAATAGCAAAATCATTTTTTTAGTTTTCTTAGAACAAGACATATCAACATAAATCATACACTGGGTAAATTTTGAGAACCACCTAAAAAATTTATCCTATTATTCTCATTTAAAAAAAAAAGACCTGATTCTCGTAACAGTCGAGATATGTAGCAAGCTCTATGCAAAGTTCGGTCACCACAACCCCATAATCATTCTTTCTCCCCATTAAGTAAATAATCTTGCATCTCCCAGCACCTCACAGTTCGATACTGGGTAATTTTGAAAGAAACATCGAGGATATATGAGCACTTTCATTCCCAAATAATTTTTTGCTCAATAATTATTTTTGCATAGATTTGTCCACCTTAAAATAGGATAATTGGGTCAGTCTGTCCTCCGCAAAACAATTATGTATGTTTTTTTCAATTTAATATTTATGCTTGCTTGTCTTTACTTGCACATATCACACTTTATTTATTTCTTTTTGCACTGTATGATATCTTTGTCTTTACTTGCACACATCATAATGTATTTATTTTATCATTTGTTATTTACGCACTGTATATTTTTCTTATCTTTATTTACACATCTAGCAATGCATTTATTTTATTATTTAACACTGCATGTTATTTTTGCTTTTGCTGGCACATATCGCAATGCATTTATTTTATCATTTAAGTACTGCATTTTATCTTTGTCTTTATTTGTACGCATCGCAATGCATTTATTTTATCGTTTAAGCACCGCATTCTATTTTTGCCTTTACTTGCACGCATCGCAACACATTTATTTTATCATCTAAGCATCGCATTTTATTCTGGCCTTTACTTGCACGCATTACAATGCATTTATTTTATAGTTTAAGCACTATAGTTTATCTTTGCCTTTACTTGCATGCATCGAAATGCATTTATTTCATTATTTTAAGCAATGCATGTTATCTTTATCTTTATTTGCACACATCGCAATGCATTTATGTTATCCTTTAAGCACTGAACGCTATCTTTATCTTTACTTGCACATCGCAATGCATTTATTTTATTATTTGAGCACTGCATGTCATCTTTTTCTTTACTGGCTCATATCACAATGCATTTTATTATTTAAGCACTGCATGCCTTTCAAATATCGCAATGTGTTTATTTCACTATTTAAGCACTGCATGCCATCTTTGCCTTTGCTGGCGCATATCGCAATGCATTTATTTTCTTGTTTAAAGACTGTACGCACATATCGTAATGCATTTTTTCACCATTTAAGCATTGCATGTCATCTTTGCCTTTGCACGCACATTTTGTATTGAACAGTACTTCGTAGATTGATGCATTTGCAAACATATAATTTGAGGATAAATTGAGTCCGTCCAACTTAAAATAGGACATTTTGGATTAGTATGCCCTCTAATAAGATCTTTATGTGTGTCTGCCTTCAGTTGAATATTTTTCTTGTATTCGATTAAAACTGTGCAATGAGTTTATTTATTTATCTTTACATTAGTTAAAGCTTACATGTCATTTTTCTAATTTCTTGAAAAAAAAAAATCAAGCTTAGTTACTCGTTTGTCTATTGTTTTCAATTTTATAAATTTTTACAAGCATAGAATTTGAGTATACATTAGGTTCGTCCACCTTAAATTAGGACATTTTGAGATAGCAACTCTAAATTGGAGTTCACTCGAATTTTTGATAAAAATAATATTTTGTCAAACAAAATTGGCTACGTTTTCGTTTGAACAGTTCTACATTATCTTCAAACGAAAAGGGACAAACTGTTGACACCTAATTTTGGTTCTCCATACTTAAAATTAAAGCATTTAGGCTCATTGATCGTTAAATGACACAATATGTAATTTTTCATATATTTTTTTGCAATTGTTAATAAATTATTGATAATCATCATTATTTTACACTGTTTATTCATTTATCGTCATATTTTTATTTTACATGATTTATTGATAATTATCTTTAATTTTATAAATTGTAGAATTTTTATCGGTTTATTATTATTTTAATATTTTTGCACAATCATTTGCATACGTACATAACATAACGCTACAATTCTTTTTTACATATTATAATTTTAATTATTTATAGCATAATATATTTTTCAAGATAATTATGTTGCTTATATTTCTTGTAATTATATATCGATATTTATATTTTTGTATATTATTTAATATAATCTGCAAATTTAAGTTGACATATTTATTTATCACATTTTAAAAGATGACATACGAAGTGACGGATTAATATTTTTATCCCCTGAATATAATTTTTACACGTTAGTTAAAAGAATGAAATAATCTTTTGATTAATAACTTTGGACTAAAATAAGTTTTAAGGGAAGAAGAAGGTTTAACCTCTTATTTTTTTGGGTAAAGAGGAGGTGATGAATTTTAATTACAAAACATATACACATACATCAAATTTTTTCTCTCTCAAACGTCTCTCTCTTTCAAAACTAAGCATCTTCTCTTTTCTGCACCATCCATGCTACTCCGCCGCCGAGCTCGGCGATCCACCACCACCACCTTTCTCTCCCTCTATCTTCTCCCTCCTTTGTCTCCCATTACCAGCCACTGGAAAGCCACTGTCTCCCCGCTCGTCGCTGCTTTGCCTCGCCGGAAGTGATGACCGGCGAGGCACCAAAACACCACAGCCGCGAGCCGCCCAACCCGCCGCCTCTCTTTACCCTTTCCCCATCACACTGCCGCCGACGGATTTAACCGCCAGATGTCCGGCGAACCTCCAACGCCGCCACCAGCGCAGCAGTCCCCTCCCCATCTCCCTTTGATTCGTTTTTGGCTATGAAAAATGGTATATTTTTGTCATTGATATTTGATGCATAGATCTGGCGAAAAATTACTCTTTTCCGGTGACTTCTCTTTGTCTCTTGCCTTTTTGTATATTTTGTATATATTGTAGCCTTTTTGGCCGAAAAATGCATAGATTGCCTTTTTGCATAGATCTGGCCAAAAAATATTGTAGTTTGGTCGACGCAATCTCCTTTGCAGTTTGTTGGACTGATGTGGTGATGGTTTGTTTAATTTTTATTAGCATTTGGGGCATCGTTTTACCATTTTTTTTACATTGACTGACTGTTATTGTTGTTAACATTGTTGCATTATTATTCTTGTTATTGACTATTTTTCTTGACTAAATATGGTTGCTAAATGTTTTATTTGGTCTGTAGCTATTTGCTGATATTTATCAGTTCATGTACCTTTTCTTTTAAATTTTTTTTTTTACCATCTTTTACAAAAAAAATGCTGGTTTAATTCTTGTTTAAAGTATTTCATTTGTTTCTATGTGTGCACGTTAATACCAATAAATTTAAGTTGGGTTTGCTGATTGTCATTATTGTTGTTTAGTTCCAGAACAGGGGCGGAACATAAAAGTGCGGGAATTCATAACTTTCGTTCGATTTTTAAATTTATATTGAAAAAAATAATAAATACTTAAGAATTATAAGTTGAGAATCCACAAATAAAGTGTTATTGGTCTAGTGATAAAAATTATTAGTTAAAAATTCACAATCTTTGAATTTTAGATTCGCCTCTGTTCCAGAAAGTTGTTTAATTTTTAAGTTATTTTTTTGAACTTTCTTGGCCAAATTATACTTGCTCTCCTCGTTATCATAGTTAGGGGTCGTTTGGTAGAGTGTATAAGAATAATATTGAATATGATGTATTAATAATGATTGCATTAGTAATGGTGATATTAGTTATGCTGGCATTATTTGTTATACACTGTTTGGTTTAATGTATTAAAAAGAATATATCTTATATAATTTCTATTAAAAAATATTTATTTACAAAAATACCCTTTATATTCTTTAACCTTGTACACTTCTTATTGAAAACTTCTCTTTCTTTTTCCCCCAAAATGGATGTAAATAATTGTTGCCTATTAGCATTGCTTCAAGTTTCTCGAGGAAAATTGCCATCGTAATGTTTTCCATGGATTAGAGCCAGGTTTTGGGTTACAACATGTTTTTTTTTTTTTTTTTAAACCGTTCCTAGATGCTCCCAGATATCAAGTTTGTGTTTAAATTTGAAAATAGGAACAAGGCAATAGTATGAGTAGTTGAACTCTTCACCAAGCACACAGATAAGATCGCTTCTGAGTTGAATTTTGCCATCTCAAATACGTGTGTTGTTGCATCAGTAAAGATAGAGAAGGAACTGAAAAATATTTTAAAAGGATTGGAGGGGTAGTTACGTCATTTATCAAGCTAATACATGCATTGAATTCATTTGTATTACTAATACATAGGAAAGGGGTGGTATTAATAATGCACTTCACAATACACAATACTAGTACATAGGAAAGGGGTAGTATTAGTAATGCACTCCACATAGGGTTAAAAAATGAACCAAACAATGTACTAATAATACACATTAAACTAATGCATGTATTAGTTTTTTGATGCACTCTACAAACGACCTCTTAGGGGTCGTTTGGTAGAGTGTATAAGAATAATGCAATATATGGTGTATTAATAATGCTTGTATTAGTAATGTTTGTGTTAGTTATGCTTGTATTTTTCTTATGCAGTGTTTGGTTCGATGTATTAAAAAAAACATGAATTACATAGTTTCTTAAAAAAAAAAAAATCTTTTACATAATACCCTCAATATATATGTTGGAAAGGATGCGATTTTTTTTTAAGGAGTAATAAGGTCTTTAACCATGTTAATGCATGCATTAGATTCATTGCATTTCTAATGCCATGGATTTTGAGGTATTTAGTAATACACACCTCGATACACAATAGAGTGTATAACTAATGCTTGCATTAATTATACATAGGGTAAAAAGGTATACCAAATAAGGTACTACTAATATACATTAAACTAATGCATGAATTAACATTTTAATACATTCTACCAGACAACCCCTTAGTATTTTGATCCTATATTGCAGCTGATTTATTACTCCATGTAAAGTATTACGTTTGAATTGCTACTTATTCATCAATGTCATATAAATTTTTAATTAGTTTTTTAATATTTGGCCAATGAAATTATCTCTCCGTCTGGATATTTGAAGCCACCTCATTACAAAAGACGACTTTACTTTATCAAAGTTATTATTTTATATTAAGGGCCAACACATGATCGATGAAGAAATTTTTCGTCGATTTTTTAGGCGTGCACAAATAAAAAGACGGATATTACATATGTAAGTACGTAATAAAATAAATAAATTTGGACGATGACGAAATTTTTATAACAACGCAAAAAGTTTTATGATTTGTGTCTTGGCAATATGATTTAGGACGGTTAATAAAGCAACCACTTCGTAGTCATGCCGTATTTGAAATTTAATCTGAGCCCACCTTTTATTGAAAAATTATATTTTTTATACATATTTGCACAGATACGTTCTCAATTTATTTTGATAGTTGCTTATTTGTTATTAACATTTTACTTCAAGACAAATAGCAATTAACATTTTACTTCAAGACAAATAGCAATTAACATTTTACTTCAAGACATGTTATTGAGAATATTTATCGGGAATGACATGCAAAGAAATTTTTAATTTTTATGTTTGTATTTTATATTCTTACACTTACAAATAGCGATTATAGTAAAAACTTTATTTTTTGGGGCGTTGAGCGGGAATGCTTTTATACAAATATTTACCACGCGTTTAGGTAAATTTATGCCATTAATATTTATATTAAAAAAATTAAAAATATTTATACATTGAAAGATATTGCATATTTTTTTTTCTTTAATATAATTTTCTGATATATTTTTTTTTATGCGATTCTCATCACACGTTAGGCAAATTTAGGCCTTTAATATTTATATTAAAATTGATTTAGATATTTAATCAAATAATTCACATCTTTTACATTAATAAATATTACATAGTTTTTATTCCTTAAAACATTTTTTTTATTCAATTTTGTCTTTACATACATAATTATATATGTTTATATATATTTTATGATAACATATGCATTGTATATTTCAATAATACTGTATATTTGTATTTATAAACATTGACTTTTTCTCTTCACTTTTTAATAAACCCAAGTCTGGTCGAAAATCATATTTGTGGACTTTGAAGGGTGTCTAACTCCTTTCCTTCGAAATAAATTGAATCCTTACCTGGAATTCAAATTGGTTTCATAGATTAAACGCTCAAAAATACCTCTGAACTATCCGAAATAGCTCAAAAATGTTCTTTGTTAGATTTTTGGCTAAAAAATACTCCTTCGTTAAATATTTGGCTAAAAAATACCCCTCCCTCTAATGGAATTCGGAAAAGGATCAAAAATACCCTTGAATTATCTAAAATTGGTCAAAAATACCCATATGTTAAATATTTGGCTAAAAAATACTCTTCCCTTAACGAAATTAAATTATTTGATTATTTTGTTAATTTATATAAAGTTCACTATTTAATTTATATTTCGTTAATTTCTTTAAGCGAAAATTTATATTTCGTTAATTTATATTTCGTTAATTTCTTTAAAGATTAAAAAGATGTAAAGTGAAAATACTTTTTTAGAATAAATGTATGTTTATTTTCCAAATTAAATTCAACCAATTTATATTGTAATTCAAATACTTTTTTTTCATTATCTTATTTTTAAAATTAAAAAAAATACATTTATGTAAAAAAATTAAAGTATTAGGGTTAAAAAGTTAAAGTTAGGGTTTAGTTCAATCAAAATAATTTAATTTCGTTAAGGGGTGGGGTATTTTTGAGCCAAATATTTAACAGAGGGGTATTTAACGAAATTAAATTATTTTGATTATTTCGTTAATTTATATAAAGTTCATCATTTAATTTATATTTCGGTAATTTCTTTAAGTGAAAATTTATATTTCGTTAATTTCGTTAATTTTTTTAAAGATTAAAAAGATGTAAAGTGAAAATACCTTTTTAGAATAAATGTATGTTTATTTTTCAAATCAAATTCAACCAATTTATATTATAATTCAAATACTTTTTTTCATTATCTTATTTTAAAATTAAAAAATATTTTTATGTAAAAAAATTAAAGTATTAGGATTAAAAAGTTAAAGCTAGGGTTTAATTCAATCGAAATAATTTAATTTTGTTAAGGGGAGGGGTATTTTTTAACAAAATATTTAACAGAGGGGTATTTAACGAAATTAAATTATTTCGATTATTTCGTTAATTTATATAAAGTTCATCATTTAATTTTTATTTCGTTAATTTATATAAAGTTCTCAAGAAAACAAACCCTAGCTCTCAAGAATCAAGGTCAACCCCAAGAATTTCTCCAAGAACTCCAAGAAACTCTCAAATTATGGTATGTTAGATGTTCATACATGGATCCTTACTTTCCATGGAGCCCAAGAATCCTTTTTCAAAATACAAGATTTATGATTTATGATTTTCATGTTTGAATTAGATTGAATTCAAGTTCATGATGTTGTTTGAGTTTTAATCCATGATCTACATTACAAGTTCCAAGAATTGATTCTAGTATGTGTTAAATTACATTATATTCATGATAAACCCTTCAATTTGCAAGTTGATTGTTATATCCATGTTAACCCTAAGTATTTATGATTTAATGAACCAGTCATGCTTCTTATGTGTTTGATAAATTGTCTATGAGAATGAAATAATGCCATTATAGCATGATAACATGTATTCCCCATCCATGTACAAGTTAATGTATTACAAGTGTTTGATGAAATGTCTCTATGAATGAATTATGACTAAGTGAACATTGTTATGTTATTCAAGATGATGCCTTGCTTTACTTTTCATGCTATCGAGTCCTGGACGTATTTAATACCCGAAAATTTAGTTTTTTACCTAAATCCAATGTCAGTGACAGGATAGTATCAGTCATGTCACGATCAGTAGTACTCTCAGTCAAGTATAAAACTTAGTAGAATTCAGCTAGTTACAGAACTTAGGAAAACTTAGTAATCTCAGTATCAGTCCAGTCCAATTCAGTATACTCAGTTCAGTGTCTTTCAGTTAGGAGTAAGATTTAGCACCGAGCGAGCCCAGGGATGGGGGCAAACCCGTTAGTTAGGACTGGATACCTAGAAGCAATCCCTAAGTTCCAGAACTACATAGCCAGGTAGGTTAAGTGATGTCACCCGTTAGATAGGACTAACATACTTAGGGATCACCCGCTAGTTAAGGACTGATCTCAGGGGTCACCCGCTAGTTAGGACTGACTCTACAACAATTGTCTTTACCCGTGGCATGGTACTGACACCCTCTCAATTGGGGTTACAGATTGGACCCCAACTCAGTTATCTTATCAGTTCAGATTTGGGGCATGTCGGTTAGATAATTACCTCACACAGTTTCAATTTCAGTTTTCAGTTTTCAGTTTAGAACACAGTTCAGTTCTACAGGATTAGGACTGTCAGACACAGTCAATCAGTATCAGTTAATCAGTTATCAGTAACTTCAGATATCAGTTATACTGTTATCAGAACTCGGTACTTAGCTTCAGAAAGGCTCAGTTATAGTATACACGTACTCTTATATTCAGTTACTCTATATCATTTAGTCAGTTATTATTCATACATATGAACCCTTGCATTCAGCCTTACCTCATTTAGCATACCAGTGCATTCCCATATACTGATTGCATACCCGTTTCTTGTTCTATGATATTTCATATCATAGGTTCGGACGCTCAAGTTCCTGACCGCGCTTAGCCAGATTCAGCCAGCAGTAGCAGATTTAGAAGTGAGTCCTCATCTATCAAGGATATGCTTTTTATTTCAGTATTTCAGTTTAGCACTAGCTCAGTAGTCAGAGTTAGTCGGGGGCTTGCCCCATCAACTTCACTTTTCAGACAGATTCAGTTAGAGGCTTTTCAGAATAGTTTCAGTCAGTATTCAGTTTTACGGATATTATCTCAGATGTTATAGTTTATCAGTATTTTAGATGTTTTGAACCTTATGGCATTTCAGCCTATTATTCCACATTTATTTCAGTATTATTGTTCAGTGCTCACAACAGATATCATTCATGAGTTAGCTTATGGTCCTTCAGGGTCGTAAGCACCGTGTGACGACTAGGGGGTAGTCACGAGTTGTTACACCTGCAAGCCCTTTTATCTTCCTAAAATATTAGTTATTTAGGGTTTCCTTAAGTCAGAAAGAGTTACCTCTTTTTCTTCTTCATCTTCTGAGTTTACCATGAACGCAAACAAGGAATAATAGATAACTAAATTGTTTTCCACTGCTAGCATAGAGACATATCCAGTCTTCTAATTTTCATCTAAGTCACTAGGAGAGTCTCCCCATGCTCCAATATCTTCTTAATTACATGGCTAGCAGTATCCGTCATTCTTGACTTCTCAAGATTTTTGTCCTTCTCTTGCATTGGGTAGATCCTCATGAATTCTTCAGAGCTACCATTTTTGTGACCGCCTTCAATCCTACCATTTCTTTTGCTAAGCTGACCACATCTTTAAAAATTTAAATAAAATTTAAAAGTAATTATTTAATATAAATTAATTAGTAAGTCCTAAAAATTCTCTATAACGTTGCTAAAAGCGAAAAAGCTTTATATAGAATTTTCTTTTAAAAGAGACCTCATTTAATTCTGCTCTTCATCTTTCATGTTTCGTTGTTATTATTGTTGTCACCATAGATCGACGAAATCTCGAAGCATATAACTGATTTTTTTTCTTTTTCTCTTTTTTTTCTTATCGTTTTACTTCGTATTAAATTAAACATGAACACTAAAGCTAAACATTATGTGGTTTGATTTTAATTTTTTGATACATTTATTCATGAAAAAATGATTATTAGTATTATGTATTTTGATACATTTATTTTCTAATGTAATGATTGAACACCCTTCATGAAATTTTTGGCTCCGCCATTGCATGACATAATAAGAATTTCACTAGTAATTAAGGGTGTACCATGAGTTCTGAAAACTGAGCATACTTAGAAACATGGGTTAATACTTATCATAAGTTACTTAACATAAGACTATAACTCTTAGGTTCATGGAGGGTAACTAGGATCACCGAGTGAAGCTATTACATCTTTTATAGGAGATGAGAATGAACATGAATATGCAAGAAGTGTATAAGCATGGGTAATGGGCTCGGCTCTATCACAAAAGACATGGATAGGGTGCCAAAAAGACTGAAATCCTAGGAATACGCTTGAGTAAGAATGAATCACTATCTCATCATAACTCTTGTTAATATGCATCACAATCTAGTTCACAAAAATTGATTTTCTTCTTCACCCTATCATCTCTACCTTAGATTAAAGTCGACATTCTAAACCTATAGGCATATTCATATCCTTAAGTCTAAGCCATAATTTCTTTATTCTAAGGGTCTACACAATAATGTTTAACTCATCCAAATAAACTATATTTGGAAAGTACTAACTTTATCCTTAGACACTCCTTTCATATATACCACCCTTAACATTCTCTAAATTCAATAATCATCGTCATATACTTACACTCTTCTCTGCAAACATATTTGTCTCTCTAAAAACATAATCTACCCTTTTTTCTTAATTTACTAATATCACACCTCTAAGCTTATATTTTTTCCTAACTCATGAGAATCAAAATTATACCAAGAGACTCAACATCATCTATCCATAACTCCTTGACTTAGCTATTAAGAACACCATATACTATATAACTAGCCTTCTTCACACTTAGCAACACAAGGTACAATCTAAGCATACACGACACTTAATAATCTTAGAAAAAAATACAGCCTCATACTATCTTAAGTATACTTCTACATCATACCTACACCGTCATACTTAATTGCAAATGAATGTACTTAAATCCTTGCATACATTATTCAAGTCTACTAGCTCACCTTCCATATAACTACCATCACTATCCTAAGAAATCATTGTTTCCACCTTGATGATCATCTACTATTCAAACTTAGGGTCTAGTACTAGACATTATTAACAACACATCTTCACATATCATTCTTGCTTGGTAGCTATATATAAAAAAATATCATGAAACACTAGTCTACTAGAACCTCATAATAATAAAAATAATCATAATCTTATGGTCTATCTTATTATAATCCTTTAGCACACCCCCCTTTCACACATCACTACTACTTATCCATCTGTATGTCTAAATTATATTCATGTCTCACTAAGCATCAACCAATTTCTGTTTTACAACCACAAGGGAAAGCCTAGATTATCAATCTTAACCACCAAATACATTAATGACCAATTCTTTTCTAACACAATTAAATACCATCAAGAACTCTATTCCTACCTCAAGCATACTCCAAGTCAACCTTAAAAAATACAACTTCTTCTCTACCTTCCACCATGAAATCTATACCACTCACTACCCCTTAGTTAACACCCTAAGATATATTACCTCAGTCCTCGCTTGATAGAATACATAGACACATCTATATGTTTTTAACCAATTTCTATCCTCGTTTTTTTTTCATTACATTTCTAACTCCATACTTCCAACTATAAGGATGTTCAACTACTTATGAATAATAATAGTTGAAGTTACAATATCCCTTAATGAAAATAATATTCAATAATATACGTACATAATCTCTCTTCTAAAAGATGTATCTGTTATAATGGGTTAAAGAGAAATCTAAAGACATGTTATCTTATGTCTTAACTGTACAACTCATATGGATGAGGGCATAAGCTTCTGAATTAAAGGAATTTAAACACACTAACGAGCTCCTCTCAAGCCCTTTGTATGATTTCTAAATTCACTGATAGTAAACCTGAGAGCATCATCTCAGGAGGAATTCGAATTTACTACTTATATTAACTCAAAGATAAGTCATAGTTGGAGTAATTTGAAGTAACAGACGAATCAACAAAAGTTTCTAAGAGGACAACTTTACTTCACGATCTAGAGAATGAAAGAAAGAAAACATTTCTTAACTGCCTGATAGCCTCTCGAAGAAAAGCATAGACGTTATTGTACCATTCTGCAAGACTCTACTAGACACAGCTTCACAGACACCCTAGGACACTTGAACTCTGTGCTCTAATAACAAGTTTGTAATTCCCCAAGACTAGCCCCTAGACGTCAACGGTTCTAAGAGGCACAAGTAATCCCAAGATAACCCATGATACTTGCATAATTCATGAGTAACTGAACAAGATATATAAAACTAGAAATAATAAGTAGAAGAGATATGGTTAGCGGAACTTATTCAATATAATACTATTTAAAATATTACAGAATTAGTTATAAAAGAAAACTAAAACTGAATACATCAACTCTAATTAACTGTCTATGAAGCCTCTACTAATACTAACTAAAGGTAGCCGATACATGACCCTTATCTATTCCTAATCAGTACAAATGAATAGAAATAAGATATTTAATCTAAAAGCTTACTGGAGTCCTCAAATAAAGAGAACTTATCATCTACTGATTGGGAGATGTGAACTGCCTGACTATGATGTAGTGGACTATAACTGATACCTAAATTATGAAATAATGTATCCACACAGACGTATATGTGGTCAGTATTTTTGGAATGTACTGAGTATGTGGGGGTGAATGCAATAAGTAAAATTAAAGTTGAACATACTTTTAAATCATGCATGTTAAGTGTAAAATGACACACCTTTATCATAAATAAGTCTAAAAACTATATTCTCATAAAGAATAACTCATAAAACAATTTTTTAACAACAATTATGAGTCATTACACTTGGTTTCTAAAGTATTATTTTTTATGAAAGTTTCTTATAATCGACATAAACCAAGTGAGCTAGCACTAAGTCCAAAGTGTAACCCAAGTTGATGAGAGTTGTCCAACCCTTGCTATTGAAATAGAAACTTGTAGGGGTGATCACCTGTAATTCCCTGAGTTTGTACCCTGGATGTTACACGATGCACATAATCCCGAAGAACCACAAGCTAACCCATGACTGGTACCTGCTGTAATAACTGTATAATAAATACTGTAATGATTACGGAAATAGACAAAAACATGTGCCATAAGGTTTAAATCTATAAATAAATCTGAATGCGGTATCAAAATACCAAAACAAAATATAAGTACTACAAAACTGAACAACTGTCTAAAAATACTCTAGTCTGAAAAAACCTCTAACTGTCTGAACTGTGGAGTTGAAGGGACAACCCCTCAACTAACTCCATCCACTGAAATAAAACTGAAGTATTGTAAATAATAAGCATGACCTCAAACTATGAGGACTCACCACTACCTTGAAAGCTAAGAATCTAAACTGTTAAGGATGCTCTAAAGCCCGTGCATCTGAATCTATGATATAAGACATCATAGCGCAAAGAAAAGCATGCGTCATTACTTTGAATGTACTGGTATGCTCAGTGAGGTAGGCTGATATGCATGGGTTCATATGCATGCACAATAATAACTAAATAACAAGAGTACGACTGAGTAAGAGTACATGCATGAATACATAAATTGTAACTGAGACCGTGTTAATACTGAGTACTGAAGCATAATACTGATAACCGATATCTGAGTTTATGAATACTATATTACTAATTATCTGAATGACTGTATCTGACAGTTTTGAATATTGTGGAACTATATTGAGTTCAGTAGTGAGCTGAGTGACTATGTCTGATAGCCCTGAATCTGTAGAACTGGACTGAGTTTTATTCTGAGACTGAGACTGGAACTGAGACTGTGGGAGGTAATCATTTAACCAACATACCCCTTCTCTAACTGATTTGAGGTCTAACCTGTAACTCAGTTGGAAGGGTGTCAATATTGTGCCACGAGTAAGGACAATCTCTGAGTTAACCTTCTTTGACAAAAAGCTCTTTCGTCAACGCTTGCTTGCAGGATAACTCGGATGAGAAGTATCAACCCTCATAATGTCTGGCAGGAAGATACCTCAATGTACGCTGGCTACGTAGTTCTGTAATACAGGGATTGCTGCTAAGGGTCAAACCCTCTACTGACAAGAATGCCCCCATCCTTGGGTTAACTCGGTGCTGAATCCTACTCCCAACTGAATAGACACTGAACTAATTTCTAGTCTGTACTAGGCTAGACTGAATGGTTACTGAGATTACTATTTAGCTGAACTGAACTGAGTTCATTGAGTTCCATTAACTGACGGAATACTACTGAATTCTGTTAGCTGACTGAGTTTACCGAGGTCGGAACTGGATACTGAATTTGACAAGACTAATATGGATTCTACTACGTTTTCCTAAATTCTGTAACTGTTTAGAGTACTATTGATTGTGTCATGACTGATACTGTTCTGTGACTGACCATGGCTCTAGGTAATCAGCTAAATTATCGGGTACAAGTACCCCAGGACTCGATAGTATAAATTAAGAGACATGTCATAACATAAAACATGTAAACTATGAACTTGATCATTATTTATTCATTTGGGGCATTTTGACAAACACTTGCATGATATAACTTGCACATTAGCTAACTTGACATGATTTCATTCTCTTAATAGTTCACATGGACAATTTATCAAGCACTTGGTGAGCATAGTATATGCACATTGTATTGAACAACAAGTGAGCATCATAATTCATCTCTAATTTCACAAATCAAGGGTTTATCATGGATGCACATGAATCTACACACATAATGATCAATTTCACATGATATATATATATATATATATATATATATATATAATCATGAATTAGGAACTTAATCCAAATAGAAATCATGGATACACTTTAATTCCAACCATGGAAATCATAAAATCAATTACTTGAAGTTTAAAAGATCTTCTTGGATTCCAAGGGTTGAAGGAACCCTTGGATGAACACTTCACATACCTTTGTTGAAGAATTTCTGAAAGTTTATGGTTGAATCTTGAGTTCTTGATTTTAAATTTGAGCACCTAGGGTTTTGTTCTTGAGCTAATTGGAGAATGAATGAGTATATTTTCTCTCCAAAGGGCTTAATTTCATGTTTTGGGGGATGAAGGACGTGAGGAGAATACCCAAATACCCCTAAGAATACGGTCTTTTAATGATTGAAAATTGGGCTGCCGACGCATAGGTTGACGCGGCTCATCGGTGACATCAATGTGATAGCCAATGCATCGCTCCATGTTCGTATCAGTTTACTTGAATTGGACGCTGGTAGCTAGGAAAAATATTAATCAACTCGATAATCGATACGATGCGCTAAGATCACGTTGATCCACTATTTTGGGACTCCAAAGGAGCTTCAAACGAAGTTAAAAAAATCTGAAACTTATCTGGGAACACCTACGAGCATTCTTGATCATGAATCAACCTAAACATCAATATTTAATGGAAGTAAAGGTCATGAAATAAGATTTCCAACCTTCGTAGGCTAAAATGATACTAAGTCTGAGTACTTAGCTAAAATATTCTAAGTCTGGGACCCCTTAACATGTCTAAAGGACTGAATTAAGCTTAGGATTTTTGCGGAGTCTTACATTATCTCCCCTTTGGGAACATTCATCCTCGAATGAGACTTCTGAGACTGAGAATACTAAGAGACTGACTTACTTACTAGACATGAACATCTGGAACATGACTATATAACTAATATTACTGGTAGTCTAAATTATCATACTGAACATGCATATTTGATGCATGAGTATAGTTGAACATGATTCATGAATGCATGACTGGGATTACTGATAAACTGAATCTACATACTGAATCTACATACTGAACATACATATCTGATGCATGGATATATGACTGAACTAGCTCATGAACTTATAACTGAACATGGTAACTAATACCAAGTTTGTAACTGAAATCTGAACATGAAACTGATTAAGCTTAAGAAAACTATTACCTTGAGCTGAGTCTGGGTAAGCGGAGAATAGATGAGGATACTTGGTGCGTATGTCTGCTTCTTCTTCCCAAGTAGCTCCCTCAACAGACTGATTCTACCAAAGAACTTTGACTAGAGGAACTTCTTTGTTCCTCGGTCTGCAAATCTGATAGTCAAGGATTTCGACTAGGATCTCTTCATAAGAGAGGTTGTTTTGAATGTCTGTGCCCTCAATAAGGACTATGACTGATGGGTCACCTATGCATTTCTTTAGCAAGGAGACATGAAACACTGGATAAACTGAAGTTAAATCTGAAGGTAACTCAAGCTCGTAAGCTACCTTTTCAAAACAGTTGAGAATTTGGTAAGGACTGACATATCGGGGACTGAGTTTTCCTTTATTGCCAAAATAGTCACCAATATCGAACTCGAGATCCTTTTTGCACATATTTGCGTACAATTTTTGTCGTCTCTGAGCTGTCTTAAGCCTTTTCCTGATCAATCGGACCTTCTTTAAGGTATCAAACACCAAGTTAGGCCCTACCACTGTGGCCTCACCCACTTCAAACCAACCAATGAGAGATCTATACCTCCTCCCATAAAACACCTCAAACAGATCCATCTGAATACTGGAGTGATAGCGGTTGTTATATGCAAACTCAATAAAAGTCTAGTGGTCATCCCAACTACTTTTAATGTCTATCGCATATGCTCGCAGAATATCTTCTAAGGTCTGAATAGTCCTTTCTTCTTGACACCCTGTTTGAGGATGAAAGGTTGTACTGAGATAAACTTGGGTACCAAGACCCTTTTGGAATACTTTCTAGAAATAAGAGGTGAACTGGATACCTCTATCTGAGATAATGGACAATGAAACACCGTGCAATCTGACCAACTCCCTGATATAGAGTTTGGCATAATCCTCGACTGAATAGGAGGTATGAAATGGAAGGAAATGAGCTGATTTGGTCATACTACTGAATTCTGTTAGCTGACTGAGTTTACCGAGGTCTGAACTGGATACTGAATTTGACAAGACTAATATGGATTCTACTATGTTTTCCTAAATTCTATAACTGTTTAAGAGTACTATTGATCGCGTCATGACTGATACTATTCTGTGACTGACCATGGCTCTAGGTAATCAGCTAAATTGTCGGGTACAAGTACCCCAGGACTCGATAGCATAAATTAAGAGATATGGCATAACATGAAATATGTAAACTATGAAATTGGTCATCATTTATTCATTTGGGGCATTTTGACAAACACTTGCATGATATAACTTGCACATAAGCAAACTTGACATGATTTCATTCTCTTAATAGTTCACATGGACAATTTATCAAGCACTTGGTGAGCATAGTATATGCGCATAGTATTGAACAACAAGTGAGCATCATAATTCATCTCTAATTTCACAAGTCAAGGGTTTATCATGGATTCACATGAATCTACACACATAATGATCAATTTCACATGATATATATATATATATATATATATATATATAATTATGAATTAGGAACTTAATCCAAATAACATTCATGGATACACTTTAATTCCAACAATGGAAATCATAAAATCAATTACTTGAAGTTCAAAAAAGATTCTTGTACTACAAGGGTGGAAGTAACCCTTGTATGAACACTTCACATACCTTTGTTGAAGAATTTCTAAAAGTTTATGGTTGAATCTTGAGTTCTTGATTTTAAATTTGAGCACCTAGGATTTTGTTCTTGAGCTAATTGGAGAATAAATGAGTATATTTGCTCTCCAAAGGGCTTAATTTTATTTTTTTGGGGGTTGAAGGATGTGGGGAAAAGACAAAAATACCCCCAAGAACGCGGTTTTTTAATGACTGAAAATTGGGCTGCCGACGCGGCGCATCGATGACATCGATGCGATAGCTAATGCATATGCTCCATGTTAGCATCGATTCACTGGAATTGGAAGATGGTAGTTGGGGAAAATATTAATCAACGCGATAATCGATGTGGCGTGCCAAGATCGCGTTGATCCACTATTTTGGGATTCCAAAATATCTTCAAACGAAGTCCAAAAAATCCAAAACTTATTGGTGAACACCTATAGGCATTCCTGATCATGAATCAACCTAAACATCAACATTTAATGGACGTAAAGGTCACAAAATAAGATTGCCAACCTTTATAGGCTAAATTTAGATAAAATATTCTAAGTCTAGGACCCTTTGACAAGCCTAAAGGACTGAATTAAGCTTAAGATTTTTGTAGGGTCTTACATCACCTATACATGTTCATTTGGACAAGCTTAACTATATATGGAATTCCCATTAGGTTAAGCTACATGCTTATTTGGGAAAGTTAAAAATACCTATGATGGCACGTAGTTTTTGGAAAATAGGATGACTGAACCTACATTATCCTCTCGATGCTAAATACTACTCCTAAAAATATGTATACTTATGCTCATACTTATGAAATTCACCTTAGAATAGCATGTAGGTTGAATAAACTAAAAACCAACTGCACTTTTCTTGCTTAAATCATACTCATAAAGAAACTGTGAATTTCATGTCTTTTATGAGATCATAAGATCAACACAGAAATCTAAATCATACAGTAATACTCTGTAAACTGAGATAGAAAGTCTGAACTTTTTGCAAACTGAGAGAATCATACTAAAATCCCTTTATGTTACCAAACATATGGTACTTTGATCATGAAAACTAAAACTCACTTCATGAAAACTACTATATGTGTAAAACATGAACAAACCATATATTTACATGTTTAATATGCTTAAACTCTCAAAGGAACATCATAACTTCAAAATTGTATAAACTTGGTATGAACCCTAATTGAAATTTTATAAATTCAATTGTAATATCAAAGATTTTGGGCACAAGGATAAAAGGTTATCCTTTTTCAAACCCCACATACCTGAGCTTAATAAACTCTTGAGGGAAACTCAAACAGAAACCTTGGAAGCTTGAATTTTGGAGAAGATACTCCGTTTTTGTTCTTTGAGGGTTTTGGGAGACAACAAGTAATTTTAATCTAAGTTATCAAGATAGGAATTGGGAAGTCGTTTAATAGGTAAAAGATAAAAAAGCCCTCTACCCCAAACTAAAAAAGAAACAGGCATTTCTGTGCCTTTGGACATGGCATGCTCCTATCGCACCACTCCAAGAGTGTGGCATGCCCTTATCACAACATGCCCAAAGTGTGTCATGCTCTTATCTCAAACCCTTACTAGTTTGGGGTCCCAAAATGAACCCAAATATATTTTGAAAATTTTGAAACACTTTCTAATGGTCTCGTTATCATCCCTTATCACGATTCAACTAAAAAATCATCGCTAATCACAAAGTAGGTATAAAAATAAAATCATAGAAATTTTGGGGTCTAATATATAGTCTTTGATGAACGTTATATTAGTTGTCTTGGTTGAACACATAAACCTATCAACTACTGGAATAGAAGGCGCAGATAACTTCAAACACAATAGAGTTACAAGGCTAGAAAAAGGCAATATAATGTGAAAAATGAGCACTGTATCTCGAATTTATCAACAATGATCCATGGAATATTCAACTCCAACTCTACCATGATGGATTCCACCATCCCTGCTTTATCAACACTTAGTGTATTATCATTTCTGGTTAGTTCTATGTGGTTCCTAATAAAGGACCACCAAGCCTTAGAGTGAAGCGTAGTGTGTTCTTATAGATTGTAGCACCATTAACCCATTCTGCCTCTTTTTTCGCCTTCATAATATAGTTATCCAACCAATAGTAATGCAACAACTTCTCTTTATTATTTATCTACTTTACCTTCATCAAATCATTCATCTAGTATTCATACTATGAGTCTCAGATTGTGGCTCAAATTCATTAGCAAAAAGTACTTTATTTCCTTTTTAGATATGTTAATTTTTCATACCTTGCACAATTATTGTGTCTTGGGTTGCTTTATTATATCTTTCTCCTTCTCCGACGAGTCAAGTTCTTAAGAGTTACCTCATAGTTGGCATAGAATTCACGCACCAACTTGGCAGCATAGTAACCCACTTGCTTAGTTATCCATCCTAGTTTGTATTTTTCAAACACTTAACTCAACTCTGGAACTCTTTATACTGCCTCGGGTAGAAACTGAGGATCATCTTAAATTCTTCTTTTTTGGTTCACTTTGTTATTTAAGGACCACCTATAATTATAGTACTCTCAGGATTTAGGAATACCCCTTTCCCTCAGATCTACACCCTATTAAGGGTCTCTAGCAACAGCTCCTATGAAAGATTTTAGATTATCACTACCAAAACCATTCGAAAAATTCTGTTCCTTAGAGTAATTCATCTTATCTATAACTTTATCAATTTCTGCCTCAGCTCTAATTAGTTTGAAGCTTGATCTCCCTCTTCAGATTAGGGAGGCTTAATTAGAGTGGTTCGAACACCAATGTTGTGGATGTCATAGACTTGTCCTTGGTAGGTTTGTATCTAGTGGTTCGTGGATCTTGTTGTTCATTACCACAACTTTCAGATTACTCAACCTCTAAACCACTAGACTCTTCAAATTCGGTCTCCAAGGCCGAATGCAGGTCTTCGAGTGTTTGCTTCTTAGCAGTTCTTTTGTAGAGTGCCTCATCTAACTTATTTTTTATTCAATTTGGGTGCCATAGTAACTATAGTAAAATAGTTAGTATTAGAATAAAATAGAAATAGGTACTCATTACTTCGTATAGATAATTGATTAAATGATTGTGGTATGATAGGGCGATCATCATTGCGATTGCAGGAGGCCCCTATTAAACTTTCTTGAGGAGTGTCTTATTATATGACTACATGATCGCATTGATATATGATGATCATTATATATGGTTGTTTGATAAACTCCTGTAACCTTAAAATTTGTCACCCACAATGATCCAATGAATGCTTGCACATAGATACGACAATCATTGGTTGTGTCATAGAGTTTGGACTGATATAATACCAATTGAAAACACAAAAGTGTTGACCTTATATTTAAACTAAGGATACTCATACTTAAACTTGACCATAACCATTGTTCAAAATGACTTCACAATGTACATTATTCAAGTTTTAGCTCCTAGTTCACTACGAACTTAGTTTAACATTTACTTGGCATTCAACAGGTATGCATGATTCTAGTTTCTCTTTTATTTCTAAACATAATCAACAAATTTAAGCATGAGACTGTACCTTACTTATTAAATATTAAAAGTTACTTGACTATGTGAGGATTTCACAGAATTGAGGGGTGACACTAACTAGAGTAGTTGAATATTCAAACGTCAAAGTTAAAATAAGATTTTTTCTCCATTTTGCTTTGTTTGATTGTAATTTTGTTATACAATGTAATTTTGAATGAAAGTTAGGGTATGTTGGGTTTTTAGGGTCAACGAAATAGAAATTAAGAATTGAGTTGGGTCAGGTTGAACCAAGTTAATTTAAAATTTTATTACCCAATAGATGACTCATACTTATGATTGTGGGATCATACCATGATTGTTAATTATCTTCATTCCAGAGGGTGGAGTAAACGCATTTCAGAATTAAAAAATATTTAGGATGGTCATTGTATCTAGCAACGTTCGTTCCTTAAAATTGTAGGTTCCATCACCTAAATGTTGATTTTTAGAAGTTTAATCAAATGATGGATTCCATGATCGTTCTCTCTTGGTACAATCATTGTGATCAATCGTAGGATCACCTCATGAAAATTACTTCTCTGACTTAATGCAGATGATAGAACCCATGATTGTTGAAACTTCCAATGCTCGTCCAATGCTTTTATGGATTCTGGCATTTTCTAGTTTCCAAGCTCTTTTTTGCATTTTCCCTACACATATACATGTTACCCTATAAATAAAATAAGTACGAAATCCTTGGGTTGCTTCACAAGCAGAATTTAATGTCGTGGCACAATGTGGTTAGTGGGCTACTTGGACTTTACCAAACTAACCAATGGTTTCCCCCCATGCAATGCCTTATTTAACTTCATAATACAACTCAGGTGTGACTGATTACTCAAGCACCATCACAGAGAGTGTTTCACCCTTTTTCCATTCACTTTAAACTACTGACCATCGCTATTTTCAAGATCTATTTCACCATAGGGAAACACTGTCACCATTTTATAAGGCTCCCTCCATTTGACTTTAACTTGCTAGGAAACAAGCAAAGCTTAGATTCAAACAATAGAAGCCTATCACTTGTGGTGAACTCTCTCCTTTTTATCTTTCGGTCATGGTATGACTTATCATTTCGATGTAAAAAGATGAACTTTTCTAATGATCCAAAACATTGAAATGCTAAATTAGGAGGTAAAAGTATAACCTAGACTCCCTTTAGCTATAATTTAAAGAATTGAGGGCTAGTTTAGTTTTGGCTCAAAATTGAGGGTGTAGAAGTGATTGAAATCTAGTATTGACATAATTATTAATAGTGTAGTTTGATATAACGGTTGGATTGCTAATACATGTAGAAATCCATAGTAATTTTCGGTACATAAAATGGAGCTATAGAACTCTGGTTATAACATTTATCGTGGCAGGTTTAGTTTGCATTGTAGAGATTCATAAAGTGTGTTGTAAAACTAGAAAAACTAAGAGGGGATCCTGAGTTTATATATTGGATAGCTCAGCAGAAACCTCCAATAAAATGGGCATGAACCACCACAATAGAAATTTAACCTTTTAGCAGTAATTATCTGTCATAGCAGGTAAGATGTAGTAAGATATCATTTTTTTTTAAAACTAAGAAAATGTTTCATTCTCCACTTTTTAAAAAATGTGATAGGGCACTAGGATAGGAAATTTTCAAAGGAAATTCAAAGTTTTTCATATTTGAACTTAAGTAATTATGTTGTAGGCTTGAATTCACTTTGTTTAACCTAAGAAAATCACTAGAAAATGGATTAATGGTGGGTTTGGGGGTTAACCCTAGTTTATGGATACTGATGTAAATGAGGGGATTGCTTATTAATTTAGTATATAAAAATCCTAGGGTGTTAGAAAACACTAATGAGACTAGAATTATGACAAAATATGCTAAATTGAGTGGTGTTCATGAAGTTGAAATGCGAAGGCAACCCTATGTTGATGAAATAGGGTAACTTATGATTAAAATCAGTAAATTTTGGTTCCTAGTTGTTAAAATGGGATGAATTATTGAAATGAATGTATATTTGGTAGTTGTATCATCACGAATGTGCTGAACGAGAACGAAAGGGAAAAGATGTAACTTAATGGTGACTTTGAGCAATGGAGTTTTTCACGACCCTAAAACCAAGGGCCATGATGGCACTTGTCGCAGCAAGCCTTGACAAGTAAGCCTATCACCCAAACTGATTAAAATGAGAAATCAACAACAAAACCAAGGAAAGACACCTAGAATGGAGTCAAACAACATATATAATGTAAAAGTAGAAATGTAATCAAGATACCAACCAAAATCCCCTAAAACTGGTGTCACAGTGTAAGAACATAACTAGTTTAACTCGAGATCATAATACTTAAGATTTCCAAAATAGGAACAACTCTGCATCTGAATACAAATACAGATAGTCTAAATAAGGAAAGGTGATAGTCAATTTTGGATTCATGAAATCAATCGATACCTCAAAAATCTCCAAGTGTCGCCCGAATCAACCACTGTGAGGAACGCCCAAACCTAGATCTACACCGACACGGCACAGTAGGGGTGAGTATGGTCCACTTATACTAAGTAGATATCATAGGATGATTGAGCAAAGTAGAAAATAAAGCATACAAAATACACACTAAGGGCACGTCACCTGCCACTAGAAAATGTACCAAACGATAGCCCATACCATCTCCACTAATAGTTCTATAATAATACATACACCATAGCAATTATGAGAAAGGAATACAAGTATAGAAATATTACACATACAAGTACAAGACAAAAATACACATAGACATGTTTACACGAGGGGAGCTAAAGCAACACAAATAAAGGTACAATGTAAATAAAATGCAATGGAATTGATGATAATGATGACGGTGATGATAATGATGATGTGATGCACGAGGTTAATGCACAACCTCTATATTCACCTATGGAGCTAAAGCTTTTTGGCGTAGGACCCATGGGGAGTTTGTGAATCCGTATACAACCAATATCCATATCTCCTCTCCGACACATAATTCAGTAGAGGTTTTTTAAGATGTCATATTTTGTGTTAGAAAAAGCCAGTATTTCCAGTGTTTCCACAGTGGTACCAATGTTTCATGAATAAATATGATATGGGGATGTAATGCATATAACCAACCAGAATGAAAAATTCCATAACCAACCAAGTGAGCCAAAATCCACTCATCCAAGAATCCAACATAATCCATATGCCAAAGAATGGTTGTATTGAAAATGAAATTGAGAGAAAAGTGATAATTTTAAGACTAGAAACTCACCTAAATGAGAACGGGTTGAAATCGGGGTTTAAGTTGGAGAAATACCATTTTTAGTCCTTCTAGGCCAAAATCCCCAAATTTTCATTTTATAATCCGTATTTAAACAAGAATTAAATGATAAAATTGGAGGAAAGTACTTGAAATAGGCGTTTTGGAGCTTATCCAAGCTTAGACATGGAAGAACTTGCTCAAAATCACGAAACCCTAAGCTTTAAATCTCATAAATGGTGAAAATGGAAAAACATGGGTACTTAAAAGACCCAGGCATCGCATACGCTATCACCGGATCGCATAAGAAACTATCGCTTACACGACCAGGTGTTGCATACGCGATACCTTGCTTGAGGGAAGCTATCACATAAGAGAACATATAGTTTCTTAGGCAGGGCTCGCGATTACGACCAGGATGTCGTGTATGCAACACTTGGTTTGATCTGCTGAGTCGTATATGCGACCCAAGTGTCGCTTATGTGAGTGCACCAGCTGAGTGGTGCAACAACAAAAGACTTGGAGTCTCCACAGATCCCTCGAGATTCATCCAGAATCCCATAAATGCCAACAAACTATGCTACCCTATCAAATTCAACGCTCCAGACTCAATGGCTATCTAAGATTTTTGAAAAAAAATTATTTTCACAAAGTAAACCCTCAAAACCTAATTTCACAACTTTTCAAACTGAGGATCGAAATGAGATATAAAAGCTGTAAAACCAAACCAAGCATGTTACCACCCTAAAATCGATGTTTTGGATCTGTTGGCACTGATCGTTTAGCCATTCGATGCACATATTAATAAATGTTGACCAAAGTCAACTATAGGGCTTTTCAAGCCACCAAAAACATAAATATGACATAAATCACACTAAAATGCACCAAGAACCGTGCCAATCATCCCCATACCCCAAAAATACTGTAAAGAAACCACGAGAAGTGGTAAAATGCTCAAATCACATAGAATCAAATATTTCACATAAATCACCAAAAAATAAGTCGTAACATCTTCCACCACTAAAAATACAATTCATCCTTGAACTAAAGGAAAGGGGAAATACCTGAATCAATAAAAAGTTGTGGATAAGAACTACGCATATAAAACTCAACCTCCTAAGTAGCCTCATCAATTGGTCCATGTCTCTACTGGACCTTAACGACCGGAATATCTCTAGAATGTATCCATCTAACATCCCTAGCCAAGATGGAGATAGGCTCCTCAACAAAGGACAACCTCTCATCTAACTAAACCAAATCCCAACGAATGACATAAAAAACTGGATGTATAACTAATAAATCAGGGGGCAAAGCCAACTCATCAGCCACATCACCAATAGTCTGAAGAACCTTAAATAGACCAATATACCTAGGGCTTAGATTGCCCCTTTTTCCAAACTTAATCACAACCTTTATGGGCAAAACTCGAAGGAAAACACGATTGACAACATCAAATATCAAGGCACGAAATCTACAATCTGCATAGCACTTCTGCCTACTCTAAGTTGCTTAAAGCTAACTCTGAATGATCCAACTCTATCCAAAGACTCATGAAGCAAGTCCATACCCCAAAGAGTAATCTCAGAAACCTTAAACCAACCAACTAAAAAGCAACAACACCTACTATACAAAGCATCAAAAGGAGCCATATCTATATTGGAATGATAGCTATTATTATATGCAAACTCCGCCAAGGCTATATGTTGCTCCCACTGACCACCAAAATCCATCACACAAGAACGGAGCATATCCTTCAGAACCTGAATAGTCTGCTCTAACTGCTCGTTAGTCTTGGGTGGAACATTGTATTAAGATCAACCCAAGTACCCAACTTATCCTAAAATATCTTCCAAAAGTGAGATATGAACACTGAACCTCGATGTGAGATATAGACACTAGCATACCATAAAGATGAACTATCTCACGAATATAGATACGAGCCAACCTCTCAGCACTGAAAGAGACCTGAATTAGAATGAAATAAGTAGACTTGGTCAATCGATCCATGATGACCCAAACACTATCATAACCATGAGAAATACGAGGCAACCCAGTCACAAAGTCCATGGTAATCCATTCCCATTTCCAATCGAGAATGGGTTACCTCTGAAGCAAACCACCAGGCCTCAAATACTCGACCTTCACCTATTGAGAACAAAGGCAACGAGCTACAAAATCCACTACATCCTTCCACATACAACCCCACCAGTAATGCTGCCTCAAATCACGATACATAGACTCCTGGGTGGATTGATTACCTGAAACAATGAGCCTCCTCCAAAATCAATCTAATCTAGCCGCCCACTCTCGGTACATAAATTTAGCCTCCAATCCTCAATACACCATCTGAATCAAGTGAGGCTTCCTTAGTCTCACCACTCAACACCTTGTCCTGAATCACTCTCAACCTAATATCATTAAACTAATGAGATTGAATTTTCTCCATCAAAGAAGACCTAGCCTCCATAAATGCCAACATATATCCACGTATCAAAATATCATGCATAACTATCTATTATATAAGGACTAAACCTCTAAGTCTAAAGGCCTATCCTGGGTCAAAATATGCACCAAACTACCCATGCTAGTCGACTTTTGACTCAAGGTATATGCAACCATATTAGCCTTACGCGAATGGTAGAGAATAGTCAAGTCATATTCCTTAAGAAACTCAAGCCAACAACACCATCTCATATTAAGATCTCACTTGGTGAAGAAATACTGAAGGCTATGATGATTCGAGAAAATATCCCAATGGACTTCATACAAGTAGTGTCAACACAACTTCAAAGCAAACAACTGCGCACAACTCCAAATCATGGGTAGGGTAATTTCTTTCATGAGGCTTCAACTAACAAGAAGCATATGTAATCACCTTACCCTTTTACATTAAAATAACACCTAACCCATCACAAAAGATGGTAAATCCGACGCCTTTCTTGGGAAAAGTAAAGATAAGAGCTGATATCAATAAGTCCTTTAGCTTTGGGAAGCTCACCTCACAGACATCGGACCACTAAAAGGAAATTCTTTTTAGGGTCAACTTGGTCAATAAAGCTGGAATGGAAAAAATATCCTCCACAAAACACCGGTAGTAACCTGCCAAGCCAACTAAACTCCTAAACAGTGGGTGAAGTAGGCATAACCCAATCACGAACCATTGCAATCTTGGCTAGATCAACCATAATACCATCCTTGGTCACCATATGACCCAAGAAAGAGATAGAATCCAACCAAAACTCACACTTAGAGAACTTAGCATACAAATTCTCATCCCTCAACCTCAAGAGCACAATTTGCAAGTGCTCCTCATGATCGGCCTCACTCTTGGAATAAACCAAGATATCATCTATAAATACAATAATAAAAAAATTAAGATACACTCAAAATACCCAATTTATCAACTCCATGAATACAGTTGGGGCATTGGTGAATCTAAAATACATGATCAAGAACTCATAATGACCATAACGAGTCCAAAAGGTTGTCTTTGAAATATTTGAATCTCTAATCCTCAACTAGTGATAACCATACCTCAAATAAATCTTTGAAAATAGCAAAGCACCCTGAAGTTGGTCAAACAAATCATTCATACAAGGAAGAGGATACTTATTCTTAATCTTCACCTTGTTTAACTACTGATAATCAATACACATACGCATAGCCCCATCTTTTTTCTTCACAAATAGGAAAGGCGCACAGTAAGGTGATATACTAGGTTGGATAAATACCTTATCCAACAACTCTGGTAACTGATCCTTTAATTTTTTTAACTCGGCTGGGGCCATCCTATATGGAGGAATAGAAATAGTCTTGGTGCTCCGCTCAATATCAATGGAAAATTTAATATCATAATTCGAAGGCATGCAAGGCAAATTCGTAGAGAATATATCCATGAAATCTCAGACAATGCAAACATAATCCAAGGAAGGAGATAAAGTAACACTAGTATCGCAAATATAAGCCAAATAAGACAGACATCCCCTCTTAACCAAGCGATGAGCCTGAATATAAGATATTATCATCTTCAGACCTGAATGAAACGTACCGCTCCAAGCTATCCTTGGCACACCTAGCAAAGCTAAAGTCACGGTCTTAGCATAACAATCTAAGATAGCATGACAAGGATCTAACCAATCCATACCCAATATAACATCAAAATCAACCATGTCTATGACAAGAAAATCTACCCAAGTCTCACACCAAATAAAGGTCATAATATAAGATCAGTACACCTGATCCACAACTAAAGAATCTCCGACAAGGGTAGATATATGAATAGACATGGAAAGAATCTCAATAGCAAAATCAAAATTTGAAGCAAAATATGAAAACACATATGAGAAAGTCGATCCCAAATTAAATAACATAGATGCTGGATTTGGGGTTGTTTATTCAGCCTTAGAATAAGTTAAACGTCATAGTTTTGGGGTTAAAAGAGTGGGAAAAGACAAAAAAAACTTAGAAACCATTTGAAACTCCTGAAAGCAGTCCCGATGACTTAGTTATGGCCAAGAGTCGTGACTTGAGTCGTAGTCAGGAACCCATTTTCAATCTCTACGACCCAGATCATGACTCCCTCCTAACGACCCATGATATCTGATCACGAGTCGTTATCAGGGTCATGGTTACTGGAAACTCTGACAGTGCTTTAGTAATTTGGCCATAACTTTTTACTCTGATATTGGATTAAGGAAAAATTAGTGGTGTTGGAAAGATAATTTAATTTTCTATCTGGTGGAGGGTCTTGAGCTAAAAAATTCTTAGTAACCCAAAAGTTATACTCGTTTGAAGCTAACTTTAATTATATTCTTTACAAGAATTTAAATGCTAAGGAATGCTTTGACTTGTCTATAAGTTAGGAACTATTTATGACCTTAATATGTGTCTAAATCACTAATAAAACTACAAAAACATGAGGTTTTCTTTTGCATAAACTTAAAGTAATGTTCAAATATTGGCTAGGATTTTTATGGTGTTATAATATCTCCCCCTTGGGATCATTCGTTCTCGAATGAAGACTGACTTGGCTGAAAGGACAGGAAAAGAGTTGCAATCCCTGATATAGAAGTCAAAGAGCTGAATAGGGATATGATGAGTAAATTTCCAACTAAAACTTGATAGTTTTGAAAGTTTAGCAACTCACTTGTACCGTCTGGCAGAATTTTGAAGTTGGATAACTAATATGCTACTAATTTCTAAATCTAGATATCCATTATGGTTGGGACTAATTTAGACTAGGAGTAAGGATTCAACTAAATTCACAATTAGCATGAAAGTAAATAAATTACCCCATGGAATAGGCATATTCATGAAACTTCTAGTAGTAAGACTAGATGAAAAAATGGAAAACTATAGGAGGTTATATGTCTGATTGCTAAACTGAATTGCTGGTTATATAGACTAACTCATATTGAAAGCTTATAACTCAATAGAAGTATCTCTAGCACAAATGGATATTTAGAACTGTAAAGTGATATCTAATGACATGAAATTTGTAAGGGTCATTAGAAAAAGAATATATGTTACCTTCAACACTCCTTGTAGAATTTCTAATAACATTAGGGAGCAAACAATTTTGGGCATGATCTGAGTGAGATATCTGAATAAGGAATTGCAAAATGGCTACAACTCTATAACATGGAATGTAAGCATACAAAAGATAAGCTAGGATAGAACTACTATGACTTAGGCAATGCAAATGCTAACTTTCAAGCTTAGCCACACTTTATTCCCTCAACTACACTTTTCCTCTAAAATACTACACTTCTTTTGATGCCACTTATAATATTCACATCGGTATTGATAACTCCTTCTACTAAAGTCTGAGTTGAACTAAATTCTCTCACCATGTTCAAGATTAACTCAAAGTCACAAGGTACTACACAAAAAACCATAATACTAGTATAAACAATGAATTCAATATCCTATGTGTTTTTATAGCTCTCATATCATGAATAATACTCCTTACCACTTCAACAACTAACTTCAACCTTTTACTAGGAATTCATTAGCGCTAAATGCACTTATCCAATTATATACCAACATGACATTCAAGCCTATCATTATAACCACATATGAACTTATAGGAAACTAACCCACCTAGGAATTCTCCCATATTCTTTAATACCTCTATCAATAACAACATTCATGCAC
This sequence comes from Capsicum pubescens, assembly GCA_030864215.1. Classification (NCBI taxonomy): domain Eukaryota; kingdom Viridiplantae; phylum Streptophyta; class Magnoliopsida; order Solanales; family Solanaceae; genus Capsicum; species Capsicum pubescens. The sequence continues at coordinate 105,347,450 of CM061538.1, forward strand.
TATCCCCCAAGAAGACACACCTAGAATTCTCAACTAACTATTACATATACCAAAGCTATTTCTTAATCTTCCTTCATACTTTTGGCCTTAGATAAAACAAGCATACAACAATCCTTCCCTAATAAGGAATTTTTACTCTCTTCCAGCTAAATCATTGTTTATCTATTTTAATAACGACTATCTATACATAAGGAGAGGTCACTAAAAGGCTAGAACTTAAGGACCTGAAGCATGAAAGAATACTATACATAACTTTGAAACCTAACTGAGGCCTGAGGAATAGAGTATCAAGGACATGGATTCATTAAAGAGATCTAAACTAAGGACATACGTGAGATGACGCAAACTTCACTAGTCCTTAATGGTGTACCATGAGTTCTGGGAACTGAGCATACTGTAAAACATGAGTACATGAGTCATGAGATGCATGGCTGGAGATTGGAATTCATAAATTCATGGAATATGATTTGTACTTTTGAGTGAACTGCCACTCCATATACTAGGAACTATAGTGGACATGATTCTGTATAAAGTTCATGAATATGGGCTATGATCATAAAGCTGACTTGCAAGTTATGAGTAGACTGTCGTAATGACTGAAGTAGAAAAATTTGCACTGAGATAAGAATGGGTCAGGTATCTTCCTCCACTATTGTTGTTATAAACTCACTGGCAGTACTACTAAAATCTGATAACCTGACTTGATTCTTTATTCTATCATCTCCCCCTTAGATTTAAGCCATCATACTAAGTTTGTGGACCTCGGCAATAAACTTTGAACTGAACAACAATAAATTTACTCTAGAGTCTGAGATATAACAATACACATAAATAATAAACCCCCTGAAAGACTATATCTTAAAGTGTAAAGCCCGCTGCTAGTACTTTTTTCTGAGATACAACTCTTAACTTTCTGTGGCCCCAATAGTCATCATATAATAACTTAAACACTTACTAACTTATCACCATACCGTGAGTTCATACTTTTTCCTTCTAGAATTTCAAACATTTCTTTCCATTAGCTTGATCATTAATAATTTAATCTTAGATTCTAACACTTAATACGGACAGTCGCAGAACTTCTCATATACTAATACCCACTTATTACTACTAGATAGGAATCATGACACACTAACCCATACAAAATTTTATGAACATATTCAACCTTAACAAGCTTCTTTATCTTCTGGTCATTACCTAATCTCTATCCTAACTAAAGCATTAATATACTCTAAGTACCCCTACCCCTTAACTGGTGAAACTCTCTTAAAGTGTTATTATACCATCTACACAACACCTTTTTGGACCTATGGATACATAATCTACTAAATCCAGATAAAGACTATCCCCAATTCACTATTGCTACACTTTTAAGCTCATGCTTCTAACTCTAGGTCATGCTTCCATAGGGTTCTAAGATGGGATTTGAGAGAACATCTGACTTTGTCTCAATGCATAATTTTCATAAATAAGAATGAAAAATTTCAAACTTTGGAATTTAAAGGCACTGATGGCATCCTTTTTGAATCTGTGTGCAATCTTATAACTATCTGTGGGGGCTATCTGTGAAAAATTTATCAGTAGGAATTTAAGCTTGACTATTTTTATTATCTCAAAAATAAGGTAGAGACTTCATGAATGGAGCAATGTCAGAATTTGTCTAAGTTTCTTAGAGAACATCTCTACTGCACAAACAAAATATGAAATAAGTGAAACATTTATTAATAAAAAATGGCTTATAATCATGTCCTAACCAACTATCCTAAAACCTAGGAAAGACTAACCAGGCAGGTTCTAAATTAAATGCACACAGGGAACTAGGTAAGTACCTCACACACATGGTACTTGTATTGTTCATGCAATGCTAAGCTTTGGTTATTTTGTCCCTAATACTAATTCCATGACAAGATTCAAATATTATTCATACATATATTCACATCACATAATTCCTAAAATTTAAGGTGGGTTATCCTTTTTCAAATACTTAAAAACATAAACAAAATATGCCAATTGCACTTAGGTTCCTTATTTTTCTCCTAATTAAACAAAACAATACCTAAACATGCCGGCTCTACTAAGAACAGACTCTGGAGAAAAGATACACGACAACAAAACCCCAAGAGGACATCTAAACCCACAAGTAGTCCCACCCCCATTGAATAAGCATTCTTTATCCCTAATGTATTGGGCTACTATAAAGCAAAAGAGTTAGGAACATACCCGTGGAACCTTAGGTGCATAGATCTAAAATCGATCTTACTAACACAAATCATAACAAATGTAGAAATAACAAGATACCTTGAGTTGCCTCCCAAGCAACACCTAATTTAACGTTGTGGCACGACGTGGGTACCTTGATTACTCAGACTTTATTAATGTAGCCATAGGGTTAGCCTCCAGGGTCATCAATATAATTTATTATGGAAATGACCCTCATTTCAATTAGTTTCTTTGTAGTTCTGTGAAGATTGAACCTGACTTTCTCTTTTTTTCAGCCTTAACTTAAGCTCACCTCTTTCTATTTCTACCAATATTATACCTGTGGAAAAAAAGTATTTCCCTAAAATTATGGGCATCTCAAAATCAAATTCACAATCCAAGACAACAAATCGGTCAGAAAGATAAAGTTTTCCACCTTGACCAACACATTAAACGATATGCCCACAGTCTTCTTAACCGTATAAACTTCCATTAATAACCATATCGTTGTTGTTTTGGGAGGTCTCAAGACCAACTATTTGAACACTTCCAGTAGCATCAAGTTAATGCTTACACCCAAGTCATATAAAGCTCTGGAAATCTAGAAGACACAATCGTTGAAGGAATTATGAAAGGTCCGAGATCACCTTTCTTTTGTGCAAAGGATCTAGATGTAATTGCACTACAGTGATTTTACACCAACAATATCCTCATAACTGACAGTTCTCTTTTTTTAACCAAATCCTTCATAAATTTCGCATAGCCATGTATCTATTCGAGAGCTTCAAGAAGAGGGATGTTCACACACAACTCCTTCAGCATAGCAATAAACTTCTTATACTTCCCTTCTTCCTTTTTCTGGTTCAACCTTTGAGGAAAAGGTGGGGATGGTTGTGGATTAGGCTTCAATTCTGGTTGGTCCTCCTTACCCTTACCTTTATTCTTCTTAAATCGTTTTCCTATACTCATCGATTTTTGTAATGACTCACCACTAGTTACCAACTTTTTTAATTCTGCTTCACTGCATCATCAACATCCACAAGGTCATTGCTCACATCATCAATCACAGGGATGGATGGATTAATGTTGTTCTTACCGCTCTGAGTAGTAATAGCTAAAAAATGATTGTCGTTCTTAGGATTTTGCATAATGTTACTCAAAAGAGTGTCTGGTTAACACTAATTTAGTATAGATGATATTTGACCAAACTGCTGCTCAAGCTACTTAATTCTACTTTTTGGGTCAATCCTAATATGTATGCCTTAATATCTTTAAGGTAATTCTCTTGGTTTTCTAAAACCTTCACCGGCTTAGAAAGTAATGCCTTCATTTTATAATTAATATCTTGATTTCTCAGTGTAACATAAACACTACTCTTTTGCTTATAGTTATCCTTTTCTCCACAAATCACTATCTCGCACTCTTCACATATCCCTATAATGGTCCCCATAATAGTTTTGAACTTGATTCCCTTGCCTCGAGTTCCAAGTGTCCAAACCCTTGGACCTTGGCAAAAACCTACCATCTCTCTGTCCAGGCACTTCTCTTCCTTCTCATTGTCAGACTCGTACTGCTTAGAGTATTTACCTTTTGGGCCTATAACATTCACCTTTTCCACTCTAAAAATTATAAACTTCTTAGTAAGTACAACAATATCAGTCCTCATCTGTGCTACCTATTGAGTCATTGTATCATCTAGGGCTCTCTGCTCACTAGAAGAACCAATAGTATAAGTGTCGGCTCCTCTTTCTGTCTCTCGAGTATGTGATCCTTAATTGGTTTTAGAAAACCAATCTAGGATTTTCTCATTAAGATCCTAATAAAGGCTAATGAAAGCCCCACCTATAATAGTGTCAGCAATAACCTTGGTGTATGCATTCAAGGCTCTATAAAATATCTCGAGCAAATTTCTCCCAAAAATCCTATGATTTGAAACATTCATCAACTGCTTCTTGAACCTCAACCAAGTCTCATACAATGACTCTAAGTATAACTATCTATAATTATAAATCTTATCCTTTAACTGTAGCATTCTAGAAGATTGAAAAAATCAATCCAAGAACCGCATCCTCAGCTTATTCCAAGTGGTGATGGACCTACGAGGTAATTCTCCTAACCACAATATCATTTTTCCTGTAAAAGAGAATGAGAAAAAAACTGAGTCTCAATAATTCCTGACTCACCCCCAGTAGATTATACGAAGTGCAAATTTACATAAAATTCATAATGTGCATGTTTGCATCATCAATCGGTAAACCATCTCTATCATTTCTAGCTCTATCGCATTCGAGTGTTGCTCGATCCTCTTTCTTATGTCTTACTTTTTTTTCTTGAGATGCACGATAGGCATTGGCCAACCTTGTATTCTCTTCAGTTAATAATCGAGCAGTGGTTTGTGCAGCTATCTCTTGACCAACATGTAGAGGTGGCGGATTAAAGGCAAACGGGTTATCTTGAACCCTCTCGTGATGAACTCCACGCTCATGCTATGACATCCTACAATTATATCATAGTGTCCATTAAAGCTCTATATCAAGTTGGATCAAGGGATTGTCTTGACTTCGAGTATTAGGCATACACCAGCGTACACCCCAAGAAAGGTAGAAAACTAAAAACCAACAACCACAGCAAGTTGTGTCAATCAATCTCTAATCGTAGTCCCTGACAATGGCGCCAAAATTTTATGTCGCCTAAATTATACTCCAAGAAAGTATAATTCAATCACTGTCAAATATAGAACCCAGAAAATGATAGGGTTAAACTGACAAGAAATAGGACAAATCTTTGTCAAGAACTTGTTGATGTAGTCAGAAAAGTGCAGAAAGTAAATGGAGAGATTTTTGTAAGAACAGTAGTAGTAGTAACAATGCTTGAACACTTTAGGTTAAAATTAATATGAGACGAACACTAGGACTGTATTCCCCCTGACTTTCTAACTCCGCAGACTTATAGTGCTTGTTAAATTCTCTTGGTGCCTTGCATGCAGAATCTAACAAGTTATATATCACCAACCATCTCACAAAACCCTTTGGTGAATTTTAATTATCTTCTCTTGATTTTAGAATGTCTCATTGCTAGCCCTCCTTATCCTGAATCCTAGATTAACTATGTACTCTCGGTCACTAGTTAATTAGATGAAGGTTGGTAGCTTTAAATTACTGTTGTGATCTTCTTTTACTAATCTCAACCTCTCTCTCAAGTTAGTATCAAATACAGTAGGGATATTAGCATCTGTCGTCGTTAAGAAAACAATAAATACAAAGAACACCATAATACATGCATTAGCACCGATCAAGAATAACTTCACACTTTCTCTACTTTATTATTTCATCAGGGTTTCCACAACCCTAGTTAAAAGGTTTAGCTACTCATGTTTGTAAGAAGATCCATGAGATTCATAATAGAAAGCATATGAATAATCTTACAAGAAATTAAGAATGAAAACCAAACTCTCAAATTAATCTCAAACCATGAATGTCAAGAACAGGGATTCCAAGATCAAAAGTGTAACTCTAAATTAGTATTTATAGTTACATTAGAAATCCTAAAAATCCTAACCAAAATAAAATAGAAAATCTAAATTGGCACATACCTACGGACCCACTTATAGGCCGACCTAAGGTAGTTCGTAGGTCTTAAAGAAAAATTCCATCTTTAGATCATCCACTTACATGCGTACCTACGGGGTTCATACGTACCACTTAAGCCTCGTAAGTGGACTTCATAGGTCTTATAGAAATAATAAAGCTTTCAGAATCTCAATTTGTCACTTACGACCTGACTTACATCCATCGTAAGTGAAGTGGGTTTGTAAGTGGCCTTCCCAGCTATACTTTATCTCTTTTTCTCCCTTTTTACTCCACACCCTATTTTTCTACAAAAAAAACATAAAAATACATCACATCTAACAATAACAACTTAAGTACTTGCATAATTTTTGGTTTTAAGCATCAAAAGTGCCATGAAACCATGACACATCTTAATGCAAATAGAATGTGAAACCATGGTTTTAAGCTTTGTTCCTTTGTTATAATTTTTGCAATTTTTATAATATTTTAAAAGTAGAATGTAATGCTAGAAAAATATGTATTGGAGTCATCTTAATGCAAGACCAAAAACCCATTGCCTATTTTAGTGAAAATTTAAAAGGCGCGACTTTAAATTATTCTACTTATGATCTTGAGTTGTATGTTTGATTAGAGATTGGTGAATTGGAAACATTACTTATGGCTCAAGATTTTTTTTATTCAAATCAATCATGAGTCCTTGAAGAATCTTCAGGCTTAAGGAAAGTTGAAAAAAAGGCACACCAAGAGAATTGAATTTTTATAGACTTCACCTTATATGATTCAATGCAAGAAGGGAAAGATAATGTGGTGGACAATGCCTTGTCTAGGAAACATTTACTAATTAATGCATTGTCTTTTAAATTACTTGGTTTTAAATGTTTGAAGACATAGTATCCCAAGAACCCCATTTTTACAAAAATCTTTCAAGATTATGAAGAATATGAAAGAAAAAGATGGTATAGGGATAAATCTTTTACTCCCTGTTCGAAGTTTGATGGTTTCTTATTTAAAGGCAAGAGACTATGTTCCTATGATCTCTTGGAGGAAACTATTTATAAGGGAGGCACATGATGGGGGATTAATAGGTAATTTTGGTATTGATAAAATGATTGGAATTTTTGAGGAATAATTTTATTGGCAAAAAACAAAGATGTTGCTAGAATTTGTGTATTGAATGTATGAGTGTTAAATCAAAACTGCTTCCTCATGTTTTGTGTACCCCACTCCTTTACCCTCAATGAACATGTCTTGATACTTGTATATACTTTGTTTTGCATTTTCCAAGGACAAAAAGGGTAAGTGATATCATTTTTGTATTTGTTGCTCGATTTTCAAAGATGGCTCATTTTGTTCTATGTCATAAGTGTGATGATATTTCTCATGTAGCATCTTTGTTTGTTAAAAATATTGTGTAACTGCATGGAACCTCTTCAAACCATTGTAAGTGATAGGGATCCTAAGTTCCTTAGTTACTTTTGGAAAGAATTATGGGGTAGACTTGATACCAAGTTGTTATTTTCTACATCTTGTCACCCAAAAATCGATGGCTAAGTCGAAGTTGTGAACAGGACCTTGGCTCTATGCTTCACACAATGGTACATGGAAAGTTTACCTCTTAGGGGAACATTTTCCATTTTATGAATTTTCTTGTAATAGAGTTATTCACAGAAGTATTGGCATGACACCATTTAAAGTTGTTTGTGGTTTTAACCCTCTAACCCTTTAAGATCTCACCCCTTTATCTTAAGATGATGTTTTGAGCTAAGATGGAAATGAAAGGGAAGAATATGGAAGAAATTGCATAAGAAGGTGAGACTTCACCTTGAGATAAAGAACCGAGATGTGGACAAGAAGAAAAACAAAGGATGAATATAAATTGTTCTTGGCCCGGGTGAATTGGTGTGGGTGCACTTTAGCAAAGAGTGATTTCCTACTCAAAGGAGTACCAAGTTGATGCCAAGAGGTGATGGTAATTCCAAGTGCTTGAAAGAATCAATGATAATGCCTATAAAGTTGAAGTCCATATCAGAGTATCAAGTCTACAACACGTTCAATGTTTGTGATCTCTCACTCTTTGATACTCTAGTTTACGATCCCTTAAATTTGAGGACAAATTCCTCTGAAGAAAGAGAGGATGGTGCAAACCAAGATGCATCAAGGCTATTTACATGAAATCATGCTCAGGACCTTTAAATGCTGCAAGGATTATTTATGAAGGTAGAGGTGCTAGAGAATATACTAATGCCAAGAAGGGATTCCATGCCTTAAGGATTACTTAGAAAGATGGAGGAAGGGCAATGGAAGAAGTTGATTAGCATTTTGGCTATTTTTGGCATTTTGGCTATTTTTGGCATTTTGGCTATTTTTGGCATTTTGACTATTTTGCAATTTCATTTGAGGGCCACTTCTGGATCATTGATTTAATAATTAGTCAAGACTATTTAACTAGTTTAGGCCTTTCATTCCTTAGTTGATGTTGAATATTTAAATTACTCTTGTGAGTGTTAAGATCTTGGTTAAGCTTTTGGTGAATCTTTGCTTAGAAATAGTGGGTGCGAGGTGAATTAATTTTCCTCGAGGTTATCATAAGAGTCAGGTGTTTAGTATGATTAACACGATTGATGTTTTAGGATTTAATATGTCCTTTAGTTGTTTTTAGTTTTCAATTTTGTGTCTATCTATTTGTTGTTTTCTTTTATGTTCTTTCAATTTTCGTATTTAATTTCCTTGTTTGTAGTTCAATTTACACTAGGAGTGAAAGCTAATCAGGGGTAAAGTGACAAAACCCACTAATCTACAATAAACAAACTACAATACAAGAAACGCAAACAAGATACATCGGACACACACTTATTAAATAGAACGACCGTTGAAAAATCAAAGGATGACTAGTGGCAAAAATACACTATCAAAGAATGACTAGTGGCAAAAATACACTATCAAATAATGACTAGTGGCAAAAATACAGTACCTCAATTAGAAAAAAATAGTGTAGAACCATAGTAATCAAGAACTTCTGTACCACACAAGATCTACAAGTTCGGAAGAAAATAGAATGATATGATAGAAAAACAAGAGGCAACAACATATTTTTAAAAATAGTCTACCTACAAGAAGAAGTATAATAAGTAAATAATCAATGAGTAAATATCTCAAGTATACTATATGGAAAAAATATTGATCTATATAGCACTCGAAACACAACAATGAAGAAATAATCAATGGCATAAGAATCAATGACCGAAAAGCAACAAATTCCAATCTGAATAGTCTATTAAGAAAATGATATTATTAAAAAAATGTCAAGTAAAACTGAGAGAAATAAAATTTAGGGATAGAAATCATCATGATTTAGCTAGGAAAAAAGAGCATATTTGTTGCTCAATTTGTTGGATTTTGGAAATAATTGGCACTGAAATTGATCGCTGGAATCTTGTCACTTTGGTTTGTCTCTCAAATATTACCTGCAAGAAAGCAAAAAAGGAAAAAGAAGGGAAACAAAATTAAATTGAAAATAATACAATTGTCAGAGGTATGTCAGAAAGTTGCTGGAGAGACCCCCATCAGATGTCAATGTAATACCTCGTATTTTCGTGCTAGAATTCGAACCGTCGTTTCTACGCGTCTAAACTCTAATCCAAGTGACTCTCATGTGAATATAGTTTTCATGATCATTATCCTAGTCTATGAAGTAGCTTTGAGGTGAAAAATATTCATAGCAATGACTTAGAACAAAGTTGAGCTAAGACCAATTGATTCGTCTAAAGTTTGACATTCGATTCTACAAGGGTCTACTTCAAACGAGTATAACTCTTTATATACATGGATTTTTTCATCCTAAGACCTATCAAATTGTAGATAATTGAATTATCTTTCCAACGATACCAATTTCGTAAAAATCCGATACCTGAGCGAAAAGTTATAACCCTTTTAGTGAAGAGCTGTAAGCCAGGGCGATTAGGCCCGCACTGCGCGCAGATCACGCGCCAACACTGTTTCAGACGCGAATTTCAGTTTTTTTTATGGGTTTAGGGGCGTTTTGGTCATTCCCCCTCACCCAAAATTCGTCCAAACCCTATATTAAAGCCTATTAGAAGCATTATATGTTATATTTCATCAAATTCCCTCAAAAAGAAAACCATAAGCTCCTACATCCAACTTCAAGAACCTCCAAAGTTCACCATTAATTCTGCAAATTTATTCAAGATTCCAAGTTCCTAGTTCAAGAACTCCAAGAACCATCATTCAAAGGTATGATTAACATCTCAAAAACGAGTATCGATCTAAAGTTCATCATTCAATGTATGTGGGGGTTTTCAACAAGAACTCTCTTTCGTTCTTGTGCCCAAATTGATTTTTCTTTTATGAATATATATGATTTTACATGTTTTGATATGAATTTGAAGCATGAATTTATACCCTATATGATTTTACATGAGATTATGATACTCTCTATGTTTTGAAAGTTGAATTGAATGAGAATGATGACATTTTTGTACATAAAGCTAAATTTTCCAGATTTTAAAGTAAGTTATATATTTATGATGAAAAGCATGAATCTTGAGAAAATTTAATATGATTTTGATGTATGAGACCTTGGGTCCTAATTGGAATTGTACTTTGAGAAATTATGTGCTATAAGCACAATGAGATTTGAATCCCAAAGCTAATTTTCTTTACCAAGATGTATGATTATAAAGCTGAAATTTTAAGTTTTAAGTGATTATTTTTGTGCTTATGTCATAAAGTATGAAACTTTGGAAGGTTTTATGGTGATATTGATGTATGGGTTTTTGGAACCCTATTTGAGATTTTTATTTTGAGAAAATCATATGTTATAAACACCTTGAGTTTAAATAATTTGAGATGTTTTGAATGATTTGACCTTTTGGTCTTAATGGAGTTGTTTTGAACTCGAGTGTGAAAGAAATCCACAACGTGGTTGATTTTGATAAATGGGAAGCATGATGACTCCCGATGTATATTTATATATTACTGAAATTATTTTGTTGTGGATTGTCTTTGAAATGATCTGAGCTAAGTCCGAGAGAAATCTTTAGCATCGAGTGGGAGGTATAAAGTGACCTTACTTTCCTAGAATTACGTGCCCCCGTAGGAGTGAGCCTGAGGCTGATTTATATAGTGATCACTAGTTTGTGTGGATTTGAAATTGATAGTCCTACTCCGATGGCAAGGATAGGACGGCTTTCCCCAACGTGGGTTGGACGTTGGACTCCGTGTAGCTCACATGGTTTATGTCGGTTATGAAAGACTCCCAATGTGTGTGTGTACTCTTCTATCTGAGATGAAAACATATTTGCTTAAAAGGCTGAGTTTGAGAAAGTTATTATTCTTAAAAGATTTAAGGAATATATTCTAATGAGAATTGACATGAGATTTGATTGTTTTGATGATTTGAAATTGAGATGAAAGTGAATTGAGAATGTATTGTAGTGACTCACTTATTTTACTTTACATGTATTATTCATCCATGATTTTGATGATTTAATTCGAGCTAAGTGAGTCATCTATATCAGCATGCATAATTTTATAAACTGTGATGATATTAAGATATTATTTTATATATTCATTGCACCCCCATATGCTCGGTATCTTTCCATGGTACTGACCCATATATTCGTATGTGGGCTACATTTTCTCGGAATGTAGGTACAAGCTATAGTTGCACCTTCGAATCCAGTCAGTTTGTGGTATCCAGTCAGCAGGTGATGAGTCTTTTTGATTCAAGGGCTTGGGTTAGTTATGCAGAGTTTATAGTGTTGTATTTTCTTTATTCAGTCGTATTGAGTTGGGGTAGTCGGGAGTCATGACTCGGCTACCTACAGTCAGTACTAGTAGAGGCTTCATAGACAGTCAGTAGAAGTTGATGTATTTTGTTTCAATTTTGGTTGTAAAGGCAGAATTGTAATCCTGTAAAATTCCATTTTTGTATCGATCAGATTCAGAAAAGAGTTAATTTCTGTTGATTTGTATGGATTTGTATTTTTATTCAGTTGCTTATGAGTTATGCCAGTAGAAGGGTTAGCTTGGGGTCACTTGTGACCCTAAGCACCGTGTGACATCTCGAGACCCCGGTTTCGAGGCGTTACAGTCAAAGAGACTAAGCCACAACAATCGAGGTGAGCAATAGTAGTGGGCATCACTAGTAAGTTCGTTGGTGGAGATCTAGTATCTAAGGAGTGTTTTTCTGAAGTCAAAAAGAAGAGAAGTGGGGTGGTGGGCATCATTGATTTAGAATTTCATTTCAACTCTTTACTTCAAGATTCATATAGAGCTTGTAACACCGAGAACGAGATGATGATGTTTGCGAAAACCATGCAAATGACCACTGTTCAGAATGCCATCATAAGTAATCACTTCTCCAATTAAAGATTGAACTCATGTCAAATTGTGAATTAGCAAGTTGTGATGGGCATCTGCAGTCACTATTAAAAAAAGTTCATATACCAACTTTCAAATATCAACCATTCGGACACATATAAGTGAGCAAACACAAGAACTTTTACAAATGTTACTTTTAAAACCAGGCTTAAATAAGTATAAAATTCAATAAAATAAAGATACATCCTCATATTCCCATAACATGATACAGATACTCACATAAATGCTTGTTATCTTATTTATATGGAAACCCCAGTACTCATTACCCATTTACATAATCAAATAGTATACTAACACTTTAAAAATAAGCCAAAAAAAAAATCCCAACTTACCTTAAACAAAGTCTGAAAAGTCAAATCTTAATCTTTTGCTCCTGTAGAGCATCCAAATGATCAACCCAATATTGCCAAATACGTCTTTTATATAAGTAAACGAATCTGTGCACATCCATATTACTGTACCATCCAGGATTCAAAAGGTCAACCCCAGGCCTGCACGGGCTAAATTATCATTTTATTTAAAAATCAAATTATTCATGACATAACAAACACTACTATGAAATTTCATCTAAATTTGCGTTCAAATGGATCTTCAAAACCTCAAAATATGATTCATAACTTAAGCCAAACAATCTCCAATTTTCCCAATTTGAAACATAGATTTAAAGGTGACATCATCAATAATGTATCGAAAAATACATAAAGAAAGGTTTAGAATCATAGTCGATGAAGAATTTGAAAATATGGAGTTACAGGATTTATATTTGAAAATAAAAATTTTAATCTGTCTAACTATATGTTTGCTCTTCTCTAACGCAAAGAAGCTTCATGGACACGAGGCTGACTTGACCTATACCTTTTCTAATGCAATCCCTAAGGCAACCACAAAGAAGGAATAATGAACTAGACCCAAACCATCATTTCACGAATGCGACAGGCCTATTGCAAATACGAAGGCCAAGAAATCCCCTCATTGGTGAATGCAATCCCCATTTGCCTATGCAAAGGAGGCACCGGCCAGATATTAACGATCAATTTAAACTCAAAAACTCCAAATGGACCCTCAGAGTTCGTATGAAACCCCGTGAATGCAATTTGTATATGCTACTAGACTGGAAACAACATTCTGGGCCTGTTGGTACCATCAAAACACCAATTTGGGGTTATCTTCAACCAATTTACAGAAGTCAATTCTTAAGTTTTGAATTTTCAGGTTTTTATCCAACGACTCAAAACTCACACGGTTGCCTTGGAACCAATTTAAAGGTCCTACTTGTACAAAAATTACCTTTCGAAGCTACTGGGACTTTCAAAATTTTATTCCGAGCTCGTCTTCATAAAATGTTGACTTTGTTCAACCATTTCAATTTCCCAACCTTCGATATGAAAACTAACTCAAAACTAGTTTAATCACCTTGATAACCATGTCATCCAACCCCCGTAAATCACAAATATCATTATACAACTATATTATAAAACAGTCGAAACACTCAAAATACAAAATGAGTATGAGAATTATTACACTTAACTAATAGTAACATTGAAATAATTGATACTCTCTTTGTCTCATTTTACTCGTCCCAAATTTCATAATTTGATTTCTCATTTTTCATTAATCAAGATAAAAGATAATTTTTTTTCTTTTTTTACCCTTAATATTACTTGTTTTTTTCTCCAAATTAAAATGTAAATATCGTTTAATAGGGATTTTATGATAAAATAATTATATTTTTAATTATTTTTTTAATCAATATGCAATATCAAATTGGAACGAGTAAAATGGGACGGGAGACTATAAAGGTTCTGCTGTCATCATATTATTATTATTTATTTTGGCGTGATGTGTTGGATGCATCCGCCGCTCTATAAGTTTCCCTTTCTGGAAGTAAAACCGATATGTGAAGTATTCCCCTTCAATTAATGCCGCTTAACCTATTTGTACTCTGAATTTATTACTCTAGGAGTGGGATACCAACCAACAGTCTATCGGGCACTTGCTATATGCAAGCAATTACTAATAAAATCCAAGGACCGTTGATCACACCTGCATCTATGGGACCTTCAATTAATATTGAAGAATCGAAGTGGCTAATTAATGAACTACTCCATAAGTAATACTCCCTCCATTTCCAGTGACGGATCCATAATTTAAGAATTGTAGGTGTTTAAAAAATAAAAATAAAAAAATAAAAAAAAATTACCTTAACAAGGTTCGAACCTAGGACGGCCCTTCAATGGAGAACCTTAAGATCAACTTAAATGTCAGTGCACCCAACCAACTTTTATTTTAATGGGTGTTTTTATATGTTTTATACTTATTTTCATATATTTTCTATGAAATTATACCTATTCCGCGTCGAGTTTACTGGGTTCCGGAGCACCCCAAAAATATACGTTGGTCCTCCCCTGTCCATTCTTTTATTAAGTGTTTTTTTTGGATTGTGATTTTGTTCCTAAATAAGTGTATGTTTAAGCATTCAAGAATACTTCTATCATAATTTTCCTAATATGCCAATTCGGAAACATATAATATTTAATTTGTGATAAGTTGGTAAAATTACTTTTAATTTTTTAGAAGTGAATAATTTATTAAAGAGTATGTACATGCCAAAAGAAACACTTATTTCGAAATGGAGATAGTAATCCCGTTGGTTACCTGATGTATCTAAGTTGAACATATCCCCTAAGAAATTTACTCAATTAAAAAATAAAAAATATTTTTACTAATATGAACCGATATACAAAGAGAGGTTCAAGACCATCAAACCACACAGTGAGGCATGCTAGCTTTTCTCTTTTAGTTTATATTTATCTAAATACATTAAATTTTATGTGTGTTTAGCAATATTTTTCGACGAAGCAATGTTGATGTTAGACAACACTATTCTACGAACATGTATCCAATTCTGATGGTGCCCCATCCATTGTTGTCATATTCTGAGTTCACCTTTGTCTAAATCCATTTCAGACTCGAAATAGACTTATGGAGTTACCTTTGATACAGATTTAATAATTAATTGATCTCATTAATATTGAAGGGGTTACAACTGTATATATAGAGAACTGAAGAATAACTAATTACAGAATAACCCAGATGTATTTAATAATTATATATGTAGTCTATTATCCCCCCGCAAGCTGATCAGCGGTAACGAGGGGCAGCTTGGAGCAGAGAGACTGAAAAGGCTGTAACGGAAGAGGCTTGGTGAGAATATCAGCAAGCTGGTCAGTAGATGGGACATAGTGCGTGGCCATCGCTCCTGCAAGTACCTCATCGCGAACAAAGTGACAGTCAGACCCAACATGCTTCATACGATCATGAAGGACTGGATTTTTGGTAACACAAATAGTGGACTGATTGTCACAATAAATCTGTGGTTTCGTCGGGGGAATGCCAAGTGCATCCGTAAGGTATCGTAACCACATGGCTTCAGCAACACCCGCAGCCATGGCACGATATTCTGCTTCTGTGGAGGAACGGGACACTCGCGTTTGCTTCTTGGTGCACCAGGAAATCAGATTCGGTCCCATCATAACAATATATCCAGTAGTGGACTTTCGATCATCTTTGTCGTTAGCCCAATCCAAATCAGAAAAAACAGATATATCAAACGAGCCCTTTTGAAATAAAATTCCACAGTGAAGAGTACCTTGAAGATAGCGCAGAATGCGTTTCAAGGCCTGAAAGTGTTGTTCTGTGGGAGCATGCATTGATTGGGAGACTCGATTGACTGCATATTGGATGTCCGGACGAGTAACAGCAAGATAATGAAGTCCACCGACGAGGCTCCGATATAGTGTAGGATCGGCAAAGGGAGTATTCGGCCCTGGGGATTGGCGGACTGCCATGGGAGTGACCGCGGGTTTGCAGTCTGTCATTCCAGCCCGATTTAGAAGTTCAAGGGTATATTTTGTCTGATGCATCAATATGGTTCCCGATTTGCGGATGAGTTCGAGGCCAAGAAAGAACTCCAGAGGACCGAGGTCCTTAAGTTTGAAGTCACGATGCATAGCTTCAGTAATTTCAGTGATGAGTGATGACGAGCTGCCTGTAATAACAATATCATCCACATAGATAAGAATGATGACTGTCCCTCGAGAACAGTGAAGGGTGAAGAGGCTGTTGTCATGATGGTAGGTGCGAAAACCAAGACCCTGCAGAAAAGTAGAGAGACGTGTGTACCAGGCACGAGGGGCCTGTTTCAGGCCATACAGTGATTTGCGAAGCTTGCAAACATAGTGAGGACGGTTGGGATTAACATATCCCGGTGGCTGAACCATATAGATTTCTTCCTCAAGATGACCATGAAGAAAGGCATTGCTGACGTCTAGCTGATGAAGCGGCCAATCATAGTGAAGAGCAAGAGACAAGACCAGACGAATAGTCTGTTGCTTAACAACAGGGCTGAAGGTCTCCTTATAATCCACACCATACTCCTGATGATACCCTTTTGCAACCAGACGTGCTTTATAGCGAGAAAGAGATCCATCTGAATTTCGTTTGATGCGAAACACCCATTTGCACCCAATAGACTTTCGGTTACTAGGCAGAGGTACCAAATCCCATGTACGTTGTTCATTCAGAGCCTGAAATTCCTCATCCATAGCTTGGCACCAGAAACTATTTTTGGAGGCTTGGTTGTAGGTAGTAGGCTCAGTTGTGGGATGTGCATCAAAGGGTATTTGAGTGTGGTAGGCTTTGGGTTTGAAGGTACCGGCCTTGGCTCGGGTTGTCATAGGATGAGTGTTGAGTGGAGGGTGATTAGGAAGGGGTGGTGGAGTTGTATGATGCGTGGGCGGGGGTTGGGTGGGGCTGCCGTGGGAGCTGGGATGTGCAGCGGTGGATGGGGTGGCTGTATGTGTGTTAGGAGTATGATGTAGGGAAGTGGTGGGTTGTGTGGCAGTCGGCTGGGTGTTCGGGTGGGAGGTTTGGGGTTTCGGGTGGGTAGTGGTGTAGTGGGGTACCGGGTTAGGTGCCGAGTGAGCCGGAGCATGAGCGTGAGAAAAGGACGGAAATAATGGCACAACGCCAAGTGGATTGGGGGAGTATGGAGTAGAGGAAAGACTTGTGTAAGGAAATTGTTCCTCCACAAAACGAACATGACGGGAAACATATGTTTTCTGAGATACAGGATCGAAACATTTGTAACCTTTGATAGTGGGATGATAGCCTAGAAAGACACAAGGGGTGGACCGAGGTTGAAGTTTATGTTGAGTGTGCGGACGCAACCAGGGATAAACTAGACACCCAAACGGGCGGAGATGGATATAGTCGGGTGGATGATTGTAGAGACGGGCATATGGAGTGGAGTTGGAGAGAGTGTGAGTGGGCATGCGATTTATGAGGTAGTTGGCAGTAGCAAGGGCATCAACCCAAAAGGAAACAGGTAAGGTGGAATCATGGAGGAGCGCAACAACTGTTTCTATTAGGTGACGGTGTTTGCGCTCAGCAACGCCATTTTGTTCAGGGGTATATGGACATGAAGTGTGATGAAGAGCCCCTAGATTTTGAAGAAAAACACCAAATGCATTGTTGACAAATTCTTTGCCATTGTCACTTCGAAAAATTTTGATTTTGGCATTAAATTGATTTTGAACCATTCGGTCAAAGTTTACAAAAATAGTATAAGCTTCGGATTTAAATTTCAGAGGATAAAGCCAAGTGAATTTACTGTAATCATCAACAAAACAGATATAATAACGAAAACCTTGAACAGAAGGAACTGAGGTTGGACCCCAAACATCAGAATGAATTAATTGAAATGGCGCAGTGGCCTTGTGTTCAGACAGTGAAAAAGGTAAACGACAAGATTTAGACACTGAACAGGACTCGCAATGTAATTTTTCTGAAAAATTAAAACCTAAGGAAGATAAAATGGATTTGGTGATGGCGGATGATGGGTGCCCAAGCCGGCGATGCCAGGTTGACGAGAGAATGGCTTGACTCACAACAGACGGAGACCTGGATGGAAGAGTGTATAGCCCATGCTCACAGCGGCCCGTGTACCGCACCCGGTTCGTGGTATTGTCCACTATCTGGAAATTGGTGTCATTAAAAATGAGGGTGCAGTTATTTTCTTTAGTAAAGCGATAAACAGATAAAAGATTGGATGTGAGGGAAGGGACGTGGTGAAGGGTTGAGAGATGAAATTTACCATTTGGGGTATAGACATACCCAGAGCCGGTGTTTGTGATGGGAAGGGATTGACCATTGCCTACTGTAATAGTTTCTGAGCCATGATACGGATGAGGAGCTTGAAGTTGTGAATAATCCGACGTCACATGGGTGTTAGCACCTGTGTCTAGATACCAATCGCCAGATTGAGCGTTTGTGGACGCATGCATCGCCCTTGATCCTCCGGACTGGCTATTTACATTCTGCGAGTCATCATAACGATACCAGCAATTAGCCGCAGAATGGCCCCGTTTAGCACAAATTTGGCACGTCGGAAGATCTCGTGTGGGCATCCGCTGGTTTCCTCGTCCCTGTCCGCGGCCTGACTGGAAGCCGTCCCTCGGTGGAGGCCCGCCTCTGCCTTGCTGCCCGGTGTTTCGACGGTCACCGCCGCCGCTGCCTCGCCCTTGGTTACGGCGATCGTCACCGCGACCCCTGGCCGAGCCTCCGCTGCCAGCCGAGTAAAGAGCCGTGACGCCAGGGGTGGAACTGGCTTCTCCGAGCAGTAATTTGTGTTCCATGTCTAGATTCAATTCTTCTGCATTAAGCCATCCAGACAGTTGATTCAGAGTGATTTCGACAGACGAGAGGCGAATATGCTGTTTGAGAGAGGAATAGCCAGCCGGAAGACCACGTATCACGGCATTCACCACGTCTCGTTCAGGAATAATCTCGTTCACAGCATCTAGGTCAGACAGAATAGAGGCCACATCATCAAGGTATTGAGTCATCGTCTTCGTTCCCTTCCGAAGAGTATGCAATTTGTCACGCAACTGAAAAATATGAGCCGTGGACACAGAGTTGTACCTTGTGGCTAGTGCGTCCCAAAGTGAAGCCGATGTGAGAAAACCCCGGGCGTGTTTGTGCACAGAGGGGCTAATAACTGCGAGAAGACAGGCTCGGATCTGAGTGTCTACGATCATCCACGGAAGGTAGTCGGGATTTGGGAGCTTGACGCCGTCCTTCTCGGCTGTCTCGGGCTGCGGCTTCTCCGCACCGTCAATCCATCCGAGCAGCAAGTTGGCTGCGAGGGCGGTGCGGACGTTAAGTGCCCAGGCCGGGTAGTTGTTGTCAGATAATTTTTCGGGGATGAGATTGTGGAGATTCCTGAGCAGTAATTTTACTCCAGACGGTAATTTTGACAGAGGATCAATAACCTTGTCCATGGCGCCGACCTACGGCGGAGGAGGGAGGCCGTGCGGCGTGGTGTAGACGGTGGCGGCGGCGCACACACGTCGGAAAAGAGGAGAGATTAGGGTTTGGGCGGAAGAAGAAACCCTAGCTTTGATACCATGATACAGATTTAATAATTAATTGATCTCATTAATATTGAAGGGGTTACAGCTGTATATATAGAGAACTGAAGAATAACTAATTACAGAATAACCCAGATGTATTTAATAATTATATATGTAGTCTATTAACCTTTATATACAGTGGAGAGTCGTCTACATCTCAAAAGTTGCCCCCATGAGAATTTTCTTACCTCTTCACCTTTATAGTTGCTCTCAAATGTGAATATCAAATACCAAATAGTAATTTTCTTTTTAAACATTTAGACAATATAGTGATTTCTAACAAATTGAATTTATTTTTAACTATAGACATTTTAATATCAATTTAATATATGTTTATAAATTGATAACCAATAAATAATTCAACCAATAAACCACACAAACTATCAATAGGAAACATAAACCTTTTGTACGCCTTGGCTATTGACGTAATCCCAAGAGTTCATTTATTTAGAGTACACATAAAAACCACAGGCGCCGTCTCCTATTAAAGGCTTTTTTCTCAAAGTCTCTTTTGCGGCTATATATTGGGCTATTGCACTTTTAGTGTCTTTAATGATAATATATCCCATTCACCAAAGACAATAACTCCTTTCTCTCACTGATATATACTTACATAAGACACTATATATACCCTGGAATTTCTAACTGTTTCCTCATCATTCCACAAACTCAAATTCGACGTAAAATCTTTTTTCTCTCTTTTTTTTTAATCTAATTTTCTTAGTTTCTTCCTCTCACTTCTAAGATTTTATTACCAATACTAGTTCATGTTCAACTAATTGAGCACAAGGACTTTCTTTGCGCTATTTGGGTTTTCACTCGTAGAAAAAATATTGTTGAAAATGCAGTACCAAAACACAAGGACAAGGCAAAGGTCATTATCTTCGGAGTCGTTGGAGAGGGTGGCGAGGCTGGCTTCCGGAAGTGCGGTGGTGATATTCAGTTCGAGCAGTTGTTGCATGTGCCATGCAGTGAAGCGGCTGTTCAGTGAG
Source organism: Capsicum pubescens (assembly GCA_030864215.1). Taxonomy (NCBI): domain Eukaryota; kingdom Viridiplantae; phylum Streptophyta; class Magnoliopsida; order Solanales; family Solanaceae; genus Capsicum; species Capsicum pubescens. The sequence goes on from CM061538.1 coordinate 105,368,084, forward strand.
CTCGGTGTGAGCCCAGCGGTGTACGAGCTGGACCAAGACCCTAACGGTAAAGGGATGGAGCGGGCGCTCTCCAAGCTTCTCGGCAATTCACCCGTCATTCCTGTTGTGTTCATAGGTGGAGAACTAATTGGATCAATGGATAGGGTTATGGCTTCTCATATTAGTGGCACTCTTGTTCCTCTTCTCAAAAAAGCTGGGGCTCTTTGGCTTTAATTCCAGTATTCTTGTGCCTTTTATGATTGTTATAATATGTTTGTTTCATTTTGTATAACTCTTTTCCGTTTAGTTAGAATGATATTTTTCCATATTCGAAAACATTTTATTCCCTATAATTTGTTTGTTTGGGGATTGACTTGACAAATAAAATATAAAATAATGTTAAATTAAAGATGTGAAATGTACTAAAATATTATTTATTTTTATTATTTTAAACATGTCATATGAAAAATTAGAAGCTTAAAAAGTTATATAAAAAAAAAAGAAGAAAAAATATATTTTTTTAAAACAGATTATAAATGAAAGTAAAACATACAAATTGAAACGGATCGAGAGATTAACTTTTACTACTAATTAACTTCATATTTTGTCAGTATAATAGTGATGACATGGTAAGACATGTTCTTACAATAAAGGTGTCAATCGGGTCGGGTTGACCCGGCCCAAACCGACCCGGCTCACATACAAGGCTCGGCCCGATCAGCCCCCGGGCTGTAGGGTTTCGGGTCTTGGGCTGGACCAATTTTTTTGGGCCTGGTTAACCCGGTCCAGGCCCGCCGGTTAACCGACCCAAAATCGGCTCAATTATTTTTTTTTATTATTAAAAATTAAATTTTGACCGTTGGGCCAATATAGTCGTTGGGCCCAATGGCTATATGGCCGTTTGGACCCAAAAAAGGGCTATTTGGCCCTTTACATTAAAAAAAAAATTAATTTAAAATATTTTTAAAACCCAAAAAAATCTTATAAATACCCTACACTTTCAAATCATTTTCCACACAATTTTCATTCTCTCAAATCTCATTCTCTCTCAAATCTCAATTCTCAATTATTCTATATATTTTCTAAAGTGCTCAATTTAATTTTTTAATTTTGCGATTACAAAGTACGGGTGAAAGTTTCTAAAGTCGCGACTTTCGGATACTTCCAAAATTTGGTATTGCCGTTCCATCTCTTACTTTTAATTTTTAATTAGTGTATTAGTTGTTGAATATTTAATTTTATTATATTTGTGTATTTTGAATTTTTTTAGTTTGATTTATATTATGGATAAATTAAGAAACCTCGTCAGTAAAAGTGTCAAAATTTTTTGTCCTGAAAGTGGTAGTGATAGTAAAAAGCGAATTACTGGCAGTAGAGGTAGTTCAAGTAGTAGATATACTTGTGTGCCTCCGGTACCGCTTAGTCAACCTTTTGAGGAAGAAGTAGGTGTAAGTGCTCATGATATGAATTATGTAGAAACTCAGGAAAATTACGGTATAGAAGAAGAAAATGAAGTAGATGCGGTTGATTTAGATGAAGATGATGAAAATATTAGTGAGACACACACAGTAGGAAATGCTAACGTTAGATCTGAATCGGTTAATCGCCCTCCCCGTCCTCCCTGTGCCCCAAGAGCTCGTAGACAAATAGTATTGCATGATAATTTTTTACACGTATAGGAGATACTGAGGTGCAATGCAATATTTGTCAACAAGTATATAAGCATAAAAGTGGAGGCAAGTAAGGGGTACGGGTACGTTAATGATACAAATAAATGATACTCACGAAAGAGAGTTACTTATTGTAAAAGGTGGTACGGCTGTTGGTGGGCCAACACAAACTAGAATGGACCCAGCAATAGGTCAGGTAATTAATAATTATAATAAATATAGGGACCAAAAAGAAATAGCAAAAATGGTAGTTGTGGGTTTGTCTTTCAGTTTTCCTTCTCCGGATGCGTTTATTCATTATATTCAAGCAATTTATAATCCTATGTTTAATGGTATTCCTAGAAGTACTTGTCGGGTCGATATTTTTAGACTTCATTCACAATTTTTTTTTATTTATCTACATTGTTAAAAAATATTCAATGTAGAATGACTCTAACTTCTGATCTTGGTTGTGCTGTTAATAAAAATGATTATTTAACCATTACTTGTCACTGGATAGATAGTAATTATTTTATGCAAAAACGTACTCTTACTTTTTTGTATGATGAAGATCGTAGACATACTGGAGAATTTATTGCTGATTCGATTAGTAAAGTTGCAGAATTTTATGGTATTGAAAAAAAAGTCTTATGTATTGCTTTTGATAATGCTTCTAACAATAAGACTGCTATTACAAAGTTAAAAGCTAATCTCTCTCCGCCGTTACCTGAAATATTTCATGTTAAGTGTGCTTGTCATATATATAATTTAATTGTAAGAGATGGTCTTGAATTTTTTTAGCTTTATATTGAAAAAATTAGCCTTGTTGTTGACTTTATTCAAGGAAATAATCGAAGAAAAAGAATTAGAGAATTTAAAGTTAAATGTTAAGAAAACGGACTTAGACCGATATTTATGCCTGAAGAATGTGATACTAGATGGAATGCTACATATGATTATTTATAACTTTTCATGCTTATAGAGTTCCTATTACACTAACTTTTAACCAATATTGTGGTTCATTAGCTGATTCGATTGAATGTATGCCACATGATTTTGATTGGGCTGTAATTGATGATCTTGTTAAGTTTTTGGAAATTTTTTATATAGCTACAGTTGAATTTTCCGGTGCTTATTATCCTACTGTTTGTAATATTTTAACATATATAGTCAATATTTCTACTTTGCTCAAAGAATATAAGAATAAAAAAGGTTACAAAGGAGCTGTTGGTGCTATGTTTGCCAAATTTAAAAAATATTTTTTTCCGATTCCCCCTATTTACTTGGTTGGTGCTTACTAAATTCATGTATGAAATATACTATTATGTGCCACTTTAGTATTCTTATTTATTCTAACTTAGAGATAAATACTAACAATGCTTCTGATGATGAAGAACCTGAACAACCAGATTTGTATACGGCTATGAGTGATGCAAATATTTACATAGATAAATTATATAGCCATTATGCTAATTTACTTGATTTAGCTGTACCGACAAATATCATTCCAACTGTTGCTCCTCATCCTCCCGAGGAGCCATCATCTTCTAAAAGGCCAGCACATAATGGTTTTTCTGATTACTTTTATGATTTACATGTTTGGAACAGTTTTGAGGAGGGAACTTACACAACAACTTCTTGGGAAGAGCTTAAGTATTATCTTCGAATACAAATAGAGGATCGTATACGACGAATCAATGCGTTGGATTGGTGGAAGAATAATGAAACACAATATCCTGTGCTTTCAAGATTAGCTAGAGATATATTGAATGTTCCAATGTCAACCGTTGCATTAGAGAGCGCTTTTAGTCAGGGACGACAACAACTTGCAGACAACCGACACTCATTGGGAAGCAATGCTATGAATGTTCTAGTTTTCCTTAGAGATTGGATTAGAGCGGAATAAAGAAATCAAGGAATGGGGGTAGAGCCGAAAGATGAACAGAATCTTGAAGAAATTATGACTTCAAGAGAGAACTCAGCACAATCAAGTTCAATGCATGATTTTGCCCCCATTGACTTTGACTATCCTATGCAAGTTCCCATTAATGGTAACATGAATGAGTTGGAAAAATGATGAAAGCTTTGTAGATTTTCATTCATGTACATTATAAATTTTGAATCATTTTACATTTTGCAATCAATAAAATATAACATTCATTCACTCCTTACTTTGTAATTTTTTTCATTTAATGATTTAAATTGAATTTCTAGTTTAAACTAAATACTTAATTTTAATATATTACTAATTTACTATCAAGTATTATTAATTTATTATATTAAGTAGCATATTTTTTAAAGTATTACATATATTGAATGGTACGTATATATGTGTATATATTTTCTATAGACTCTAACTTAGTATATATTTAACGTATACATGTGTATATATTTTATAAATTAGTATATATATTGTAGTATATATCTTATAGTATATGCATATGTTTTAAAGTTGTACATTTATTTAATGGTACGTATATATGTGTATATATTTTCTATAGACTCTAAAATAGTATATATTTAACGTATACATGTGTATATGTTTTATAAATTAGTATATATATAGTATTTATATGTTGTATGTATATATTTTAAAGTAGTACATATATTGAATGGTACATATATATGTGTATATATTTTCTATAGACTCTAAAGTAATATATATTTAACGTATACATGTGTATATGTTTTATAAATTAGTATATAACTATATATATAATGTGCGTATATATTGTAGTATATAAATTGTAGTATATGTTTTATTTAAAGTAGTACATATATATTGAATGGTACGCATATATGTGTATATATTTTCTATAGACTCTAAAGTAGTATATATTTAACATATACATGTGTATATGTTTTATTAATTAGTATATATATAGTGTTTATATGTTGTATGTATATTTTTTAAAGTAGTACATATATTGAATGGTACATATATATGTGTATACATTTTCTATAAACTCTAAAGTGGTATATATTTAACATATAGATGTGTATATGTTTTATAAATTAGTATATATAGTGTTTATATGTTGTATGTATATTTTTTAAAATAATACATATATTGAATGGTACATATATATGTGTATATATTTTCTCTAGACTCTAAAATAGTATATATTTAATGTATATATGTGTATATGTTTTATAAATTAGTATATATATTATAGTATATATCTTGTAGTATATGTTTTAAAGTAGTACATATATTGAATGATACATATATATGTGTATATATTTTTTATAGACTCTAAAGTAGTATATATTTAACGTATACATGTGTATATATTTTATAAATTAGTATATAACTATATATATAGTGTGTGTAATATTGTAGTATATATATTGTAGTATATGTTTTATTTAAAGTAGTACATATATATTGAATGGTACGTATATATGTGTATATTTTCTATAGACTCTAAAGTAGTATATATTTAACGTATACATGTGTATATATTTTACAAATTAGTATATATATTGTAGTATATATCTTGTAGTATATGTTTTATTTAAAGTAGTATATATATTTAACTAACGTATAGTCATATACACGATTACATATTTAATTGTGTATATGTGTATATGTTTTTTTAAATTCTAATGTAGTATATACTATATATATAGTGTATATATATTATTTAACGTATTTAAAATGTATATAGGTGGATATATATAGTGTATATTGGAGAAAAAACTTTTAATTTTGTTTTTTATCGGTTTTTATCGGATTTTGGATTAGGTTTAGGCGGGTTGGACCGGGTTAGGTGTAGTGGGCCGGTCCCGGATTGTTTCGTGAAAATTTACTATTGGACCCGAAACCGGACCGGCTCACAACCCGTTTAATTGTGACGGGCCGGTTCCGGATTGACCTGGCTCGGCACCGTTAACAGCCCTATCTTACAACCATAAAATTGTCATAGATATACTTAAGGCCAGGAATTTTAAGATATTACTATTATATGCCGAACAATTTTTCTTCCTTAAATTTCATATTTAGTTAAATATCTCCCTATAGTATTAAATAGACGATGGAGAATACTGAAAGAAGCATGTATGTCCGGATTTTTTGCTTGTATAATGAGCTTTATAGCAGTAGCTAGGTTAGGTAAAGTTAGAAATATCTGGTAATGTACCTAATAATACTATCATGGCAATCTAGTTAATGCCTAGCCATATATTTACTCCACGCCTTCTCTTCTGTTTTTTTTTTCTTCGGCAGAAAAAACAAGAATAAGAATCGACTCTTTAATTGTTTTTTTTTTCTTCGGCAGAAAAAACAAGAATAAGAATTTAAGGAAAATTATTGAAATGGTCCTTAATGTATGAGGGTTGGATCATTTTGATCCTTACAATATACCAAAACCTAACAGAAATAGTCCTTAATCTATGGTAAACATTGTTTGAGTAGGGTAATGGGAAACATTGATTACGACAGTCAAAACAATTTTCCCGACCTTTCTTTTTTCGACTACCATAAAACGGTTCCGGATGGCATCCGATATGTTGGTACTCCGGCTATAATGTCTGTTGGAAAATGCGGATATATATATATATATATGATATTAGTTCATCATTGAATTTGTGTCTGTGGGTAACATTGCGCTTAATGTACATTATTATGCCAGCATGAGCGGAAGAGTAACTTTTGGGGCTCATAAATTTGAAACGACAAAACAGAAGAATATGCATTAAATAGGAGTAGCAGCAGCCTTTGTACATATTTATATTTCTTAATCCAATAATATTTGTCCAGTTTCAATGGATAATTTATCTTTCCTATCCATTTTACTCTTGCTATTGAATACTCCCCCATCTCATTTTACTTATCCCAAATTTTCTAATTTGGTTTTTAATTTTACTTGTCATTTTTCATTAATCAAGACAAGATATTTTTTTTTCTTTTTACCCTTAGTATTAATTATTTTTTCTTCAAATTAAAATGTAAACATCATTTAATAGGGGTACTATGGTAAAGTAGCTAGGGGCTTTGGCTGTAGGTGACAAAAGAGCTTTAAAATGAGGTGTAGGTGACACAAGTCTTAATTATTGAGTGAAGGTGACAATTACTTTATTATGAATTAAGAAAGTTGGGGAGGTTTGAAAATAACCTACAAGTTTTTTAATTTACACTTTGATCCAAATGTTAGTTAATATAATAGGAAGGGGCGGGGGGGGGGGGGGAGGGGAAGGCGTGTTTCTCTCTCTTCACCATTATTGTTGTTTATTATTGCTGCTCCTTTATTCATCATCATCTGCATCATTATTATCATCTTCTACTTCATTATCATCTTCATCTTCTTCTTGTCGACCATTGTTGTTGTTGTTGTTGTTGTTACCACTACTGCTGCTATCTGACCAATTTTTTAGGTCAAATTTTGTTTTCTAATCACTTTTCACTTTGGCATTACTTCATAGGTGACTTTGGTAAGTAAAATTATGATTTTTATTTGAATTTATCATCTGGGTACACAGTTACTGCTGTTTTTCTAACAATGGATAGAACCCGATCATGAATCCAACATAAGTGCTCACAATTTAAACAGATCACTCGTGATGCACTAGATGATTAATCTGTTGCAACAAAAGATTTATCTGTTGCATTAAAATGATTATCTGTTGTATTAGACTGATTATTTGTTGCATCAGACTGATTATCTGTTGCATCAGACTGCTTATCTGTTGCAACAGATGATTAATCTATTTGGAACAACACAAATCAGCCCCTGCCACAAACCCAATAGATAAGCAATGTGTTTCAACTCTTGTTATTGCTACTGGATTCAAAATTATTCCCACGTCCAATCGTCGACATGTTTGTTGAGAAGATAATAAATAGAATAAAAATTAAATATTCCCTCCTTCTCAAATAATCCGTCCTTATCTACTGCGACAGATGATTAATCTGTTTGGAACAACACAAATCAGCCCCTACCACAAACCCAACAGATAACCAATATGTTTCAACTCTTGCTACTGGATTCAAAATTATTTCTTATGTCCAATCGTCGACATGTTTGTTGAGAATATAATAGACAAAATAAAAATAAAATACTTTCTCCGTCTCAAATTACCTGTCCCAAATTTTCTAATTTGATTTCTCATTTTACTTGTCTTTTTCCATTAATCAAGAAGAGATAAAAAATTTCATGTTTTACCCTTTGCATTAATTACTGTTTCTTCAAATTAAAATGTAAACATCATTTAATAGGGGTATTATGGTAAACTAGGCTTGTTATTAATTATTTTTCATAATCAATGTGTCATCTCAATTTGAGACGTATTAATTTGAGATGGCGGGAGTATGAATTAAAACGTCAAAGCCGTGAAACAGACTAGTTATCTGTTGAAATAAACTAGTTATCTGTTGAAACAGACTGCGTATCTGTTGCAACATATGAGTAATCTATTTGGAACAACACAAATCAGCCCCTGCTACAAACCCAACAGATAAATCTTAAATCTTGCTATTGCTACAGGATTTAAAATTATTCCTTACGTCCAATCGTCGACATATTTGTTGAGAAGATAATAGATAGAATGAAAATTAAATATGAATTAAGACATCAAAGTTGATCAAACATAATTTTTTTATTAAACTAAAACAAATAAAAAAACATATACATAGACTTAAAAAGAAAGAAACAAAATAATCTAATTATTATTATTGTTATTATCATCTTCATTATTATTATTATTATCGCCAGCCGACCAATCTTCGACCGGCAGAAGCAGCGCCCTTCTCATCCTGCGGATGTCCCGCAACATCCTTACTCTGACAGCGACCAACTCCTATTGTATATCATGAACCTGCCTCTATAGTTGCCGTACGGTGTCTCATAAAATAGCGACATCCCACACTGGATCAGCCATATCTAGAACACGCATAAATTGACAAAAAATACAAAAAAAAAGAATCCGAAAGTAAAGTAATACAATGTATATTTACATAAAAAGCAAGAAAAAAACTTACCAAAGACAGGAAAAATCTATCAAGTCCTTGAAGAGAAAGTAGTTGAAGATCTAATATGAAAGGCAAGAGCAAGAAATAAATAGATATGTGTAGTAAAATAAACGAGTAAGGAGGGACCTATTTATAGAGGATTGAATTTGAATGAGTTAGGCAAAAAGGCGCGACTGTTCACCTCCATTTATTAATACTGGTGCCATTTTTATTGAGTTGTGGCAACAAATTATATATCTGTTACATCAGATAACCCATCTGTGACAACAGATATACCATTTATTGCAATAAATCTATAATCTGTTGCATCAGATAATATATTTGTTGCAACATATATCTTTTTAATAATCATCATATCTTTATCTTTAATCCAAATTTGATGACTTTTTTATTATATAAATTAAAAAAATAGATTCAGAAATAAAAAGACGTGACTGTTCACCTCCATTTATTAATACTGGTGACTTTTTGATTACTTTAGAAAGTTATTACTTAATTAGTTCTTTTCAGTAACCATTTTTATTGAGTTGTGGCAACAGATTATATATCTGTTGCATCAGATAATCCATCTGTGAAAACAGATATACCATTTGTTGTAATAAATCTACAATCTGTTGCATCAGATAATATATCTGTTGTAACATATATCTTTTAATAATCATCATATCTTTATCTTTGATTCAAATTTGATGACTTTTTTATTATATAAATTAAAAAAATTGATTAAAAATCGAATAACGCGACTGTTCACCTCCATTTATTAATTACATTCAAACTGGTGACTTTTTTTATTACTGTGGAAAGTTATGACTTGATAAGTTCTTTTCGGTAACCGTTCTTATTGATTTGTGGCAACAGATTATATATCCGTTGTATCAGATAACCCATCTGTGACAATAAATTACAATTTGTTGCGAAAAATTGATAATTTATTGCATCAGATAATATATCTGTTGCACATATAAGCTATTTTTTTCAATAATCAACATATCTTTTTAATCCAAATTTGGTGACTTTTTTATTATATAAATTAATAAAACAGATTTAAAAATAAATATGTCGAAGAGTCACGATCAGTTATTAAAATTAAATAACCGTTCTGTTACGATTAAAAATTGTGTTTATTATTTATTTACGAACCATTTTTCATATTAAATAATCGAAAAGTCATGTCTTTTTACCCTCTCAATAACAATAACCCTTTTTTTATCAATAACCGCTTGTGGCAACATATGATCGATCTGTCGCATCAGATTAATCTCCGTTGGCATGTTAAGAATAAGGAATAAACAGAATGATAATTAAATACTAAATAATAATTAAAAATTCAAAGTCGACAACCATGTCCAAACATAGATTTTTGAATCCCCTAGGTAGATTCAATATACAAAAGGAGAAAAATACATACATACATACGCTAAAAAAACATAACCTAATTATTATTACTACAATTATTATTATCATTACTATTATTATTATTATTACTATTATTATTGTCAACCGGACAATTTTTCATCCTGAAGTAGCAGGGCCTTCCTCAGCCTTGCTCCGAAGTCGGCCAAATCCCTCTGAAGTTCATCAAACTCCCTTTGAAGTTCCCACAAGGACTCAATATGAATCTTCTTGTGCAAATATGGATCAACCATATTTGTATTGTAAATGTAGTAGAATGAACGAGTGAGAGTGAGTAAGGAGGCCGGAGGGACCTATTTATAAATGATTGAATTGGAAGGGGTTAGTCAAACAAAAAGCCACGACTGTTCATATCCCTTAATTAAATAAAACTGATGACTTTTCAAATATATAAATTAAAAAAAATGATCTAAATACAACATTTTATCTTTTATTGTATTTCAGAAAGAAAAAAAATTGCTTTAAAATAAATCTAATAGATAAGTAATCTGTTGCAAAATATATTCCATCTGTCAGAAAACTTACAATGTATTGACAATCTGTTACAACAGATGGATATATCCATCTATTTTCTTTTCCAATAGATATGTCATATGTTGCAACAAATTGATCATCTGTCTTAAAAAATGTCTGCAATTGTTTCACAATTTAAATAGATGTGGCATCTGTTGCAACTTGCTAGTCATCTGTTTATTTAATTTAAGCTATAGATGGGCTAGGAAGAATAAGGTACGTGCAGATGGATGGATCCACTGTCATGTGTGGGAGTTAAGTAGTACTGATAAGGTCATTGGGACAACACACACAAAGTATAATATTTTTGTGAATACAGTTTTTAACCGATTAGGCATGGATCATTCAAATAAGATCCTACATTGTACAGTTAAGTTTGATGGGTTCGAATTGAAAAGGCTGAGGGCCTCATGAAGATGGTGTAGATACCTTATTATGAATTACTGATGGTTGTTGCTCGTGTTTATGCGTGTGAAGTTTTGAGAAGGGATCAATATTTGGTTTAATTACGGAGATCCAATAGCGATTGGACTTAACTTTAAGTGTGCATTGGACTCTTAGAAGGCCTTCGAAGCCTCACACTGAATCAAATAATAACGGAAAACCAATAGAAATTCTCCTGGCCTAAATTTATATGGAAGGGTTGATCGAGAAGATGATTATACGCCAGAAGGAGCCGAAGGAGAATGCCTGCGAAGAAAAGGGGAGTTGATGAAATATTATATCATCTGAGATCTAATTGAAGAAGAGACATATGGTAGAAAGTAACTTCTAACAAATTTGGCCGATGAAATTATCTTAAAACTTGAGAAATTTGAATCAAGTGCAAATATGAAAGTGTATCCAGTAATGTAAATTCGTTTATTGTCTCTCTGAAAAAAAATAATGCAGATGGATACTTTGCTAGGGAGCTGCGACTAGGTAGCATAGTCGGGATTATCACCTAGATAGAAAATAACAGAAGACCAAGAAATTAGATTTACGGGCATTGAGGGTTGAAATAATGTACAGTAAGTCTAGAAAGCTTGCGCCAATAGCAACTGCAGTTAAAGTAAGGAATCTAAGCAAAGGCGACAATTTTTGAATTTTAAATTACATCCCATGCCTTCTTGTTTGTGGTTTCGATTAGGTCCACTTCTATTGACCTGATCACATCCAAAAATAAGATTGAAAGGCAAATTGAGTATGATTAATTCCTTAGCAATATGGATTAATTGATTGTATTTTCTTGCCTTAGCATGCTTTCAACATTTCTTGGAGAAGATCAGAGGCTTACTATAGTATATGAATCCGGATAATTTTCAAGCTTGACTCCAACTTGTCGATTTGCTATTCAAGCTTGTCGTTGTCGTATTTGAAGTTGGTATAGAGTTCCTAGTCTCTTGTGAGCTTGATCAGGAACACTACCTTCAAAGTTGTGGCATTGAAGAAAGCCTTCAGAACACTTTTTTAGAAGCCTTAAAGGATACATGGAGGGTCGTTGTATTTATTTTAGGTCAAAATGTGTTGATGCACACTCAAGATGTGGTCCCAACCATTGAACAACTCACTTTTATTGAGCATTTCTCAATGCAGCTTGCTCAACCAACCTTTAAAGGATTTGATAAATTAATAAGCAAGGAGTTACGTAACGTTTGATCTAAACTGACTCTACTAAGCCTATCAAACGTTACGTAACTCCAGGCTCATTACCCTATCAAAAAAATTTTCTCGAGTTAGTGGACAAATCAAATAAGTTTAATCTCTCAGCCTTTCTGCTGATCGCTCTTCTCCAATATAGATGATAAGATATCCGCCATGCAAAAGTTACCATCGCCAGAAATGCTTGCCAGGGCACAAGTCTTCAGAAGGCATCAACAGTAATCTCTCAATATCAAGTGATATTGAGATATTTCTAGTCATGCCTTCTCAAGACTTTCGCTATGACAAAATTTTGCTATGACAAAAATTTCTGTTGATGACAAGATATCCGCCATGCAAAAGTCTACACCGTCAGCAGAAATCTTGCCAGAGCAAAAGTCTTCAGAAGGCATTATTAGTAATCTCTCAATATCAAGGAAGTCTTGTACGAAAGTCTTCAGAAGACATTCAAAAATAAGGAAGTTTTCAGCAATGACTACACATAATTACCATCAACAACCTCACTAGATTCACTCCTCGTTCAAAAGAAAAGGAAAAAATATTTTCATTTGCATTCGCATGTTATTTATTTAACAAACCTCACTTTAGTTCATCTTTTTTTGGTTTGTTAAATAAATAACATGCAAATGCAAATGAAAATATTTCTTTTTTTTTTTGAATGAGGAGAGAACTAGTGAGGTTATTTATGTCGTAATTATGTGTAGTCATTGCTGAAAACTTCCTTATTTTCGAATGTCTTCTGAAGACTTTAGTATAAGACTTCCTTGATATTGAGAGATTATTAATAATGCCTTCTGAAGACTTTCGCTCTGGCAAGAATTTCTGCTGACGGTGTAGACTTTTGCATGATGGATATCTTGTCATCAACAGAAATTCTTGCCATAGCGAAAGTGTTGGGAAGGCATGACTAGGAATCTCTCAATATCACTTGATATTAAGAGATTACGATTGATACCTTCTGAAGACTTACGTCCTGGCAAGCATTTCTGGTGGCGGTGTAGACTTTTGCATGGCGGATATCTTATCATCTATATTGGAGAAGAACGATTAGTAGAAAGGTTAAGAGATTGAACTCGTTTGATTTGTGCACTAACTTGGGCAAAGTTTTTTGATAGGGTAATGAGCCTGGAGTTACATAACGTTTGATAGGCTTGGTAGAGTCGATTTAGATCAAACATTACGTAACTCCTTGCTTATTAATTTATCAAATTCCTTGAAGGTTGTTGAGCAAGATGTATTTAGCAACACTCGATAAAAGTGAGTTGTTCAATGGTTGGGACTATATCTTGAGTGTACATCAATACATTTTGACCTAAAAACATACACAACGACCCTACATGTATCCTTTAAGGCTTCTTAAGGAAGTATTTCGAAGGGCTTCTAGAATGCCACAACTTCAAAGATGGTGTTCCTAATTGATTTCACAAAAGATCAGGAACTCTATACTAAATTCAAAGACGACAACGACAAACTTGATTACCAAATCAGCAAGCTGGAGGCAAACTTAAAAATTATCGAAATTCACATACTAGAGCAAGCCTTTAATCTTCTCCAAGATTTATTGAAAGCATGCTAAGGATATAAAATATAATAAATTATAACCATATTGCTAAGGAAGTATTGATTCTCAATTTGCCTTTCAATCTTGTTTGTTGTTTCGATCAGGTCAATAGCAGTGGACTTAATTGGAACCACAAACAAGAAGGCATGGGATGTAATTTAAAATTCAGAAATTGCCGCCTTCGCTTAGATTCCTTACTTTAACTGCAGTTTCTGTTGGCGCAAGTTTTCTAGACTTACAGTACATCATTTCAACCCTCAATGCCCGTAAGGCTACTTTCGTGGTCTTTTGCTATTTTCTATCTAGGTGATAATCCCGACCACACTACCTAGTCACAGCTCGCTAGAAAAGTGACCATATGCACTATTTTTCTCTTAGAGAAACAACAGATGGATTTTTCATTATCGGATACAATTTCATATTTGCACTTGATATAGATTTCTCATGTTTTAACATAATTTTATCGGCCAGATTCGCTAAAAGTTACTTTCTACCCTATGTATCCTCTTCAATTAGCTCTCAGATGATATAGTCTTTCATCAACCACCCATTTTCCCTCAAAGGCATTTTCCTACCGCACCTTCTGGTGTATAATCACCACCCCGAGCAACCCAACCATATAAATTTGGGCTAGGGGAATAACTATATTGGTTTTCGTTCTTGTTAGATGTAGTGCTAGGCTTCAAAGGACTTCTCAGAGTCCAATGCACCCTAAAAGTTAGTTCAATTGCTATTAAATCTCTTTACAATGACACCAAAATTAGATCCCTTTACAATGCTTAACACATAAACATGAGCAACAATCGACATTAAATCTTAAAAGGGTATCAGAACCATATTCATAGTCCCTCAGCCTTATCAGTTCGGACCTACTAAATTTAATTATAAAATTGCAGATATCTTATTTGAATGATCTATGACTAATCGGTAAAAATAGCATTCACAAAATCAGTGTACTCTATATGTGTTTCCATGATAACATTATCAGTAATACATACCTCCCACATATAAAGTGATTTCATCTGCATGCATCTTATTCCTCTGAACCCAACTTTACTGCAGCCTCTTGTGATGGTCGAGCAAAAGCTGATCAACTTTCAGTTTCTTATATCTACAAAGAAGAGGAAAAATTGATGTCATAGAAAGAATATTATCCATCTATTGAAATAGATGTAGAGTCTGTTGTATTAGATGCGGAGTCTGTTGCAACAACTATGGAGTCTGATGCAACAGATGTGGAGTCTGATGTAACAGATGTGGAGTCTATTGGAATACATCAAACCAGCCTTGCTGGTGGTTTAATTTATTCCAACACTTGCTCCGTCTATTGCAACATCAACAACAACATAAACAATAAAGAAACAATAAATAAAAAACATCAACAACAAATAAATAACAATATTTATTCCAACACCATCAACACCATCATCAACAACAAAGAAGCAATATCCTTTGTTCGAACACCATCAACAACACCACACCACAAGTTCTAACAACTCCAACCCCACCAACAACATCAATAACAGCATCAACAACAAAGGAACAAACAAAATACATTAAAAAAATAATACTGCCAACAAGGCTTTTAAACTTCTCCCAACAGATGACTTTTTTCGCGTATTGTAATAAAAATTCCTGATTTATTTATTCAACACTTAAAAGTTCCTTCAAATTTTTTAAATAAATATGATATGGGTAAATGATAATTAAATAAAAAATAGATGTAAATAACTTGCAAAGAAGAAGATGAGAATGAAAGAGCAATAGTGAATCATACCTTAATGTCAAAATGGGATCAAAATAACAATTTTAGTCGAGGAAAGATATGGATCAATTTAGATCCAAAAGGATCTTTATGAGAAAGAGAAGAGAAAAGAGAGAAAAAAGGTTCTGATAACCCTAAAGATGAGAGAAAGAAAAAGATGAGAGATGAATAAAATAAATTTAGGGCTGAAGCTGAAGGAGAGATGAGATAATTCTAGATGTATTGTGTACGTACACATGGGTTTCAATATTCATTAATTAATATTCATTAATAATTTGAGGGGCACGAGGAAGACTAGTGACATTGAAAAGACAAAATAAGACTACTCAATGAACTCATTTTTGAGTTATCCAAAAAAATCTTCATTTTTTACCGCATTTTGTGGTACTACTTTATGTACTCAGACAGAAGCATGCTTTAAAATTAAAAGAAAACAAAGATTTTTAAATAAATATGTCATCTGTTGTAACAGATAGCAATATCTGTTTAAAAATCCCAACAACACAATCATCTGTTACAACAAATACAAATATCTATTTAAAAATTCCAATAGCTCACAGATGCAAATGTACATTTGATAATTAAATTAGATATGTCATCTGTTATAACAAATATCAATATATGTTTAAATATCCCAATAGCTCAGTCATCTGTGACAATAGATTCAAATATCTATTTGATAATTAAATTAGATATATCATCTGTTACAACAGATATCAATATTTATTTGAAAATTTCCAACAGCTCAGTCATCTATCACAACAGATGCAAATGTCTATTTAATAATTAAATCAGATATATGATCTGTTGCAACATATATGAATATCTGTTAGAAATTTCCAACAGCTCAGTTGTTTGTTCTAATAGATTTCATTGCAATTGATTTAGTTGGAACTAGGGATAAATGAATGAGTTCATAGGATCAACTGCAACTTCAATTGAGTCTTTGCAATTGCATGGTGTTGGTATTGCGTTCATCCCGACCCGGGTCGTCGATCGATCACTCTGAGTTAAAAAAATTCTTATTAACTTAATGTTAAGCTAGTACCTAAATTGATTTAGGTGGAACTAGGGATGAATGAGTTCTCATTAACTTAATCTTAAGATAGAGCCTAAATTGATTTAGGTGGAACTAGGGATGACTGAGTTCATAGGGTCAACAACAACTTCAATTGAGTCTTTGCAATTGTATGGTGTTGGTATTGCATTTATCCCGACCCAAGTCGTCGATCGATCACTCTAAATTGAAATGAGTTCTCATTAACTTAATGTTAAGATTAATAGTAACTACATTAATTTAGGTGGGACTAGGGATGACTGAGCTCATAGGGTCAACAATAACATCAATTGAGTCGTTACAATTGCATGGTGTTGGTATTGTATTCATCCCAACCTGAGTCGCCGATCGATTAGTCTGAGTTGAAATGAGTTCTCATTAACTTAATTTTAAGATTAATAGTACCTAAATTGATTTAGGTGGAACTACGGATGAATGAGCTCATAGGGTCAACTACAACTTCAATTGAATCATTGTAATTGCATGGTATTGATATTGCGTTCATCCCGACCCGAGTCATTAATCGATCACTCTTAGTTAAAATAAGTTCTAATTAACTTAATATTAAGATTAATAGTACCTAAATTGATTTAGGTGGAACTAGGGATGAATGAGTTCATAGGGTCAACAACAACTTTAATTAAGTCATTGCAATTGCATGGTGTTGGTATTGCGTTCATCCCGACTCGAGTCGTCAATCGATCACTCTAAGTAAAAATGATTTCTCATTAACTTAATTTTATATTAATAGTACCTAAATTGATTTAGGTGAAACTAGGGATGAATGAGTTCATAGGGTCAGCAACAACTTCAATTGAGTCATTGCAATTGCATGGTATTGGTATTGCGTTCATCCTGACCTGAGTCGTCGATCGATCACTCTGAGTTGAAATGAGTTCTCATTAACTTAATGTTAAGATTACTAGTACAAAAATTAATTTAGGTGGAACTAGGGATGAATGAGTACATAGGGTCAACAATAACTTCAATAGAATCATTACAATTGTATGGTATTGGTATTGCGTTCATCCCGACCCGAGTGGTCGATCGATTACTCTTAGTTAAAATGAGTTCTCATTAACTTAATGTTAAGATTAATAGTACCTAAATTGATTTAGGCAGAACTAGGGATGAATAAGATCATAGGGTCAACTACAACTTCAATTGAGTTATTGGAATTGCATGTTGTTTGTATTGCGTTCATTTCGACCCGAGTCATCGATCGATCACTATGAGTTGAAATGAGTTCTCATTAACTTAATATTTTAAAAAATATATATTTTGAAATTTTAAAAATTAATTAAGATCAATTCGGACCAAATTAACAATTTCAAAACTTGTCATTCTTTTCCAAAATTACAAATCAACCCATACAAATCATCCATTTGCTGGAAAAAAAATTCTCATTTCAAATCTCAAGTTCTCTCTCTCCTCTCTCTCTCTCTCTCTCAACAATACAGACAACAACTACTCACATATTGCTCAACCCTTCAAAATAGATCAATTTTTTTCCCATTTCCGATCATATAGTTGTTATTTTCAACTTCATTCTCACTTGTATCCGTCGTTTTCTTTGTCTTCACAGGTAACAGAGTTCCAGAAAAGTTCTACATTTGTTCTTTATTCTAAAAATTAGGGCTTTTTAGTTAATGATGAAAAAGAAGACTTTTAGTTGTATTATCTTCGAGAATGAATTAATAATTTTATGTTTTGATGCTAAAAAGTAGGAAGCACCCGAGAAAACCCTAGTTTTTATCTCAGTGTTTTGTTGACTGTCGTGGTATTGTTGGATGGTGTTTGTAGTATTATTGGTGGATGTTGTTGGTGGTGTCAGTATTTATATTTTTGGTGATGGTGTCGGTGGTCTTGGTGTTGGTATTGGTATTGGTGGCATTGGTGGTGGCATTGATTGTGGTGTTGGTGGTCCATCTGTTGTAACAGGTGGAAGATCTGTTGGGAGATATTAAATAGGTCTTCAAACAGATTCCCCATTTGTTCCAACTGATGTGTTATCCGTTGGAGAATTTTTTTGTAATATGGCGTAGAATAATTTATTGAAATTTGTCTTACCTTTTTTTAAAAAATTATGTAGACATCAAATGCAATATATTTTTGTTTTTTCTATTGTTTGTAGTTAAAAGATGTCTCCCAAAAAAACTGAAAGTTGATCAACTTCTGACCACCCAACAAAAATGGCTAGAGTACAGATAGATTCGGAGGAACTTCCTGAACAATCTCAGTCAGGGCAAAATGAAGCTGAGGAAAGTGATAACTCCTTCTCACCAATGGGGCGTGAATTAATATCAAAATCCCAGCATTATCTTGTTAAAATCATTAGTATCGACAGGTTTTGAGTTGTGATGCCGATGGATAACCCTGATAAAGTAACTGGTGATCTTGTACTCAAATGTCAGTTGGGGAAATGTTTTATAAATTTAGGAGTATTATGAAGAATGAAAACATAGACTGACTTTTTAACAAGAGCTTCTTTGCATACTTTCTTAAGTTGCTTACGGACCATACTCTCTATTTCTCAATGAGCATGGTATATAGTCTTCTCAAGCGCAAAATCAAGTACGCGGGGGATGATAAAGTTTTGGAGGAGAAGGGAAAAGATGGATGAAATCTGGATCAACTATTATGTCATGCCGGTTTGTTTTGTATTGAAAGAGTTTGCCATAGTGACGGTCTTGAGATGCGATCGTCCAGAAGAACCTCTCACTAAGAAAACACCCCACAAAAGGTCCAAGAAACACAAGGGATAAAAGATGGGGTGTTGGGCATTATTGGATATAGTATCTACAAAGCGGATGATTTGATGGCAGATCTCGAGGATAAAAATATACCAAAGCACTACAGGGAGAAATTATGCTTAGTTTGGTTTGTCCATTCTATTTTATTAGTAAGAGACGTCAGAAAAGTCATAGAAGATGATTTGTTGGCACTTGCTGATGATTTTGATAAATTTAATGATTATCCCATGAGATATGACAGCTACTACTTGACTGTCGAATATTTACTGACAAAGCTATCCCCAAAGATGACCACATTATACGGCTTTCCTTGGGTTTTCATGGTAAAATTGATCACTATTTTTACTCATCCATTAATTTATATTGAATATAGTTATTATGAATTTTTTTTCGCTTGCTTACTGTTTATATTTTTTAGGCTTGGGCATGTGAAGCTAGTCCTCCCATCCGAAAGAAGTTTAAGGTTTACTAGGATGAGGTTTCTCATCCAAGAATCCTTAGGTGGTTGCCTGCAAATGGAAGTAAAAATATTAAGGAGTCTGTTGATCTCTTTAACCCTCCGGATAATGTAGTATGTCTTCTTTCAACTAAAATAATTTTCCTCAAAGAAAGATATTGAAACAGATGTCCATCTGTTACGACAGATGGGTCGTCCGTTGCAACAGATTACCCGTTAACTACAACTGGTGCAATAGATGGGTAATTTGTTGCAACAGATGATTCATATTTCACAATAGATTAACCATCTGTTGGGCTGGTTATCTGAGCCCGACTCGACAGATTACCCATCTACTATAAATTATTCAATAGATAGGTAATCTAATGCAACATATTATCAATCTATTATGATATACAAATTAGCTGTTGCGGTAGCTAGATCGTCTGTTGCATATGTTGGCTGTGTTAACATGTAACCCCACTAACTGTAAATTATTATTATTATATGATTTAAATGCCTCCTGACTTTTTTTTTATTAGTTGTGCATCCTTGGATCGTGACTACTGTTGATGAGTTGGGGATGACTTCTTTTCTTACTCTAGGTCTTGTTGATACAAAAGAAGACCCAACGGTATAGTTAATAAAGAAGGAATTGGCTGGAGCAATATCTATAAGAAGAGCAGTTACGCAAGGTCAGCCTAATGTTGAAGCTCTTCACGACCAACCTACTGTAGAAGATGCGGGTGCTTCTTCTGGGGGTGTTAATGGTTGAGTTGTTGATGATGGTGATAGCTATCCTATTGCTGCTGCTGCTATAAGTCATGATTATGAGCATGTTGCTGTTAAAAAAAATAAATACATTTAAAAATACCCCTTGCACAGTACCATCTCACCCCTACACCGATCCCTTTCACCCTTACAGTGGTACCTCTCACCCCTCTTTACCCTTATGTTCTCAATGCAAATGCAAAGTATGCATGGACAGAGAGGATAAACTCCTTGAAAAACTATAGGCTATTGCTGAAGCTGTCGAAGTGTTGAAATCCAAGAGGAATTTCATACCATCTAAGAAGGTGAGGGAGCCATACACTCCTACAGTGGCAGTTAGGAGGAAGACAAGAAACATTAGACAAATACTCTTTATTCTGAAAATAGCAAAAATTGCAACTTCTCCCATTCCAAGAATTGTTGAAGTTCAGGGGCCGTTGAAGAAGGTGGACATATACGCGACACTTGGCGATGAGGAGAAGGAGGAACTAGAAGAGATCATGAATGATGATACGAAACCTCCAGAAGAATACACCATGTATTCATTTGACACCAAAGACTTCAGGTATGACAAATATGCGTGTGTGGTACATGGACAATGTAAGTTTACTTTTTCTAACCTAGCCTTCCAATCTACTCCATGAATAAGAAGCTACGCATTAGATTTGTATTCTGTTGCAACAGTTAGGTATTCTGTTGTAACATAATACACATCTGTTGCATAAGTTGTGTTAGCTTGAACTGACTTAGAGAACTCTCTGCAGCAAAATCTTTCCACTGTGTTTTTGTTTTTTACAATTACTAACCTATTTAAAAACTGTCTTTTTATACCACAGTATGTTAATGAAATTCTCTGCCTCATGAGGGGCAGCCAATTAGCGTACATGGATGGTTATGATGCTGCCGATAGGATAATGAATCTCAACTTCTACAACTATTTCAAGGATAGGTACGATGATCTCCTTGGGCAGGCTATTCCCAATGTCTGAAGATTTGATATGTTAGTTTCTACATTCGAATAGGATGAAAACGTGATTAAATATGTTAGAGGGAAAAAGCCATATCCACATGGCAAGAGCTGGACCAAGTCTAAGAGAATCCTTGTAGTCATTCTTACTGTTGAGATACTACTCTACAAGGGAAAGATTAAGGTTTATGACTGCAACTTACTTATCTTCAACAAGGACACATTTTTAACCCACGTGAAGCCACTCTTGAAGTTGTTCCCCAAGTTTTTGACGCAGAGTAAGCTGATGGTTCATTTGCCAGAGGAAGTCTTGAGGAAGAAGTCATGGTTTTTTTAAGCTCAAAATAAGAACATCTAACTCAAAAAAAATAGAACCGGTGTAGTGTGCGACCTATACTCGCTTGCATACATCGAGTGTTTGCTGACCGACATAGAAATAATTGGTATGTGCGACGCCGTTATGGGAAAGATGCAAGAGGTCTAGGCTTATGGGGTGATAACTAAATGGTTAGAGCCCGTGTATAAAAAAAATTATGTACAAAGATAGAAATGAATATGATAAGATTTTTTTATTTCAAGCCACTTCACTTTACATGTAATGGCAATAATTTTTATGTCTGGAGAAAGTTGAATTTTTATAATGCAACAGATTTTATATCTGTTGCAACAGATATAGTACCTGTTGTGACAGATTTATTATCTATTGGAATTGGTTGGTCATCTGTTGCATTATGCAGATATTTCCCAGTCTGTCTGTCGCAACATATATACAATCTGTTGTAACATATAATCTATCTGTTGCAACTGATAGGTAATCTGTTGGAACAAATCAAGAAAGTAGGAAGACCTGTTATATAATTTCCAGTAGATGACCTAACTAAATGGTTGGATCCCGTGTATAAAGAATAATATGTACAAAGACAGAGACTAACACGATAACAATTTTTTATTTTAAGCCACTTCACTTTACATGTAGTGGCAATAATTTTTATGTCTGGCAAAAGTTAACTTTTTATAATGCAACATATTGTATATCTGTTGTAACAAATATAGTACCTGTTGTGACAGACTGATTATCTGTTGGAATAGGTTGGTCATCTGTTGCATTATGCAGATGTTTCCAGTCTGTCTGTCACAACATATAATCTATCTTTTGCAACTGGTAGGTAATCTATTGGAGCAAATAAAAAAAGTAGAAAGACCTGTTATATAATTTCCAGCAGATGACCTACATGTTGAATCTCATGTTGCAACATATGTCTAAATCTATTTGATAAGATATGTCGTCTGTTGCAGCAGATGTATTATTTATTGCGATATTTGAATCTAGTATTCCATTTCAATTAACATGTTCAAAACTAAGGATTAAATTATATTCATAGACAACATAAAATAAATTGAAGCCTTCGAAAATTACATGAAATAACTCAAAAAATAAATGAAATGTAAAAAAATCATTAATGGGTACAAATGATCTACTTTACAAATAAATCAACAAGTTAAACCAAGGAGGATAGGTTATTACATTATAGACTCAAGCTATTAATATCTACTCAATATGGACAAGTTGTTCTTCATCCGGTGCTACCGAATTCGGTTTTGGTCATCGCGGATCTTTAATGTCGCTTGCGTACGGCTTCTGAGCTTTCATTTCTCTGTATTTCCATAAAAGAGCAGCATATATTTTGCGGAGTAATCCGGCATCAAGTCCATCATTTGGTACTTGTAATCCATCACTCAAATACTCGGCGTAAGCAACAACAAAAAGACCGCAATCCTTGCGTTTTAAAAAAACATATACTCCATATCTTGCAGTTCATGCAAGCGTTGTAAAATTTGTGAAATTAAAATAAATCATGACACTTAAACTTACAGGCTACCAATGGTTTGTTGAGCAATTCCTTTAACATATTGTACATCAAATGAATTACCCATTTTATCCCGGTATGCTTCAATCGTCAACTAATCAGTACGAACCTTTTGGTCCAAAAAGCCACTTATATCAAGGTAAGTAGGCAGTAATTTGGCCAACTTTTGTATCTCAGATGAAGGCTCGAAACATCTTCTTCTCGACATCGAGTCATAAACTCAGATGATCCTCTCTTTTAGAACGACGATAGACAACACCCTATGGAATTCATCACCATAATTGATTGGGATGTACACTTCATCGGCCAAATTCCAAGGTAAGCCAACTGGAATGCTAAAACCTTTGATGATATTGATTAGGCATTCCTCATTTTGGGAAACTTCCGATTGTTGTTAACAATACCTATCATAGGCATTATTGACATAAATGAGTGGTAAATTCACAATTTTTCATCACCCCAACTCAAACCTTTGCTTGTCCTCAAGCAACACTACCTCTCACTCAATGATACAATGCAAAATTTAAGCCTATGTATAGAACCCAATAATCACAATGACCTAAAATTTGGTTGCTATCACAAGTGGCTCTTTAAACAAGGGAAAAACTATTCTCACTTTACCTCTCATCATGAAATACAATCTCAAATATGCAAAGGATTTTAAAGAGAAACAATGCAACAATCACTAATACTTCAAAAGTGGCTCTCTATTGACCTAAACTCCGCTATGCTCCTTTTTCCTCATTATTTGGAAGATGGCAATATCATCAACCTCAAGTTGTTCACACGCCTCCTCATAGGAAGGATATCCAAAGTGCACCAAATTATCTAATATGCAACCGGGATTTAATAATGAAACTCTTTCTTTCATAAAGAGTCTCGATGCTAACAAGTACCATTCCATAGACTTGCCCTTATTTTCAATCCCCTTATAATGAATACACTTAGTTGGAGATCTCGAAAGGCTTTTTGATCTTGTAACATAGGTTCGGGGAAGGGTAGGATATAATTTAGGAACAAAGTGGTTACACTATAACGACCCGATACTACCCCTTAGTCGTCACACGATGCTTAGAACCAGAAGTGATCCCAAGCTAACCCTTGTACTGGCTTAACTCATGAGCAACTGAATAAAACACATAAATCTGAAGAAAAATGCAAAAAATAATTTTTTTCAGAACTTGATCAATACAATGATATATTAAGATGAATACAACTGTTCTTATACAAAATAAAACTGAAACTGAATACATCAACTATACTGACTGTCTATGAAGACTTTACTATACTGACTATAGGCAGCTGGGATATGAATCCAACTACCACTAATCAATACATATGACTAAGAAAATGAAGTATATGAATAACATCTAACTAAAGTCCCCGAAGTGGGAGGACTCATCATCTGCTGGCTGGAATCTGCAACTGTTTGATTATGATGTGCTTGCTACAACTGGGACCTACATTATTAAACAATGTAGCACATAGACGTATATATGGATCAATACTTTTGGAATGTACTGAGCATGTTGGGGGTGAATGCATAAGTAAAATAATAAATGCAACAATTCAAATAAACTTTTAAAACAACATGCTAAATGTGAGTGACTCACCTTGGCTTGAATAATAAAAGTAAAAAAAATAATAAATCATGAGTAGTAAAGCTTATAAGAAATTCTTGTGAGCCTCCACACTTAGTTCTAATAAACTGTACTCTTATTCTGTCCTTCAAATCATGCAGGCTAAGTGAAAAGGGCTCACCTTTATCAATCTTAAAACTTAAAGCTGAAATCTAATAACTGATGTCTTATATAAAACAATATCTGAATAAAATTGTGAGTCTTTACACTTAGTTTTCTCAAAATGGTTCTGATATTTTGATTTAAGACTTAGGGACTTTGGGAGGTTCTTTTAACCGACATAAACCATGTGAGCTGTCATGGAATCAAACGTCTTACCCACGTTGGGGAGAGTTGTTCTACCCTTGCCATCGGAATAGAACCTTATCTTAAGTGATCACTATCTTATCCCACTATGGGCAAATCATATACCTACGGTGGGGTTTGAGACTGTTGGAATCATACCCAACTCGGTGCTAAATACTACTCCCATACTTATCGCTCAGAACTTTAGGAAATCCACCTTAAAATAGCACAAGGGTTTGTAATTAAAAATAATTATGCTTCTCTTCTTTAAATATCAAACTATATGAACAATGTGGATTCCTTATCTTAGCTTAGGATCAAAAGATCAATCTTTTCTTTTAAAAGGACTTATCAAAACTTGTCAATAAAATTTGAGATCATAATCTCCTTATAAACTCATCACTTGTACTTAGGACTCAAAATATAATGCTTTAATGCCTCAAAAATCATATTTAAACTTCATGCTCAACAATCATCTTAAAAGCATTCAACAATCTATATCAAGATAGTGGAATATAACTTATAATACGAATCTCATGATTTCAGACATGGATATATGTAAATCTCTTGCAATTGAAGCCTTAAATAACATGATAATTTCATAAACGAAAAATAATAAGAATTGGGTATCAACCCTAACTTCAATTTATGCAAAATTCAACTTAAAATCAGACTTTGGGCACAAGGGAGGAAGAAAACCCTCGTTCATAACCCCACATACCTTAATGATAACGAAATTACAAAAAGATTGGACCTTTAAGCTTGATTGTGCAAAATCCTAGTTGTTTTCTCCTCTTGTGTTGTAGATGATGAACTGCTGATGTTAATAGGGTTACAATATGTTTAGAAGCTATTAATTTCGTGAGGCTATGCTTAGGGACATTTAAGGAGTGTCTAATGACTTAGTTTCCCTCGGAATAACTCAAAAATGAAATATCCAGGTCGTTCTGCCATGGGGTTTGCGTCGCAGAAGCTATGGAAAACTTTATGGTTTGCGTCTCACTCTCTATGGCAAACTATTTCCAGTGAACGTTTGCGAGTGTTAGGCGACGCACACCCCTTTGCAAAGCCATAACTTTGTGCTCGGGTGTCGGATTAAGGTGAAATTGGTATTGTTGGAAAGTTACTTCAATTATCTATAATTTGGTGGGTTTTAATCTGCCAAATTCCATATATACATGAAGTTATACTCGTTCAAAGATGACCCTTGGAAAACAATCTCTAAAACTTGACCGATTCAAAAGCTCTTAGTTCTCCTTACTCTAAGTGACACTTATGAACATCTTTCCCACCTCATAACCTTTCTTAATACTAGGATAATTATCATGAAACTTATATTCAAATGGGAATCATTTGTATTAGGGCTTATACGCGTAAGAACAACGGTTAGGATTCTAGCATAAAAATACAGGGTGTTACATTATCTCCCCCTTAGAATCATTCATCCTCGAATGATAGGTAGGAACTTATTGAAACATTAAAAGTATGGAATAATACAGACAGGACATATCTGCTAATGAAGGATATAGCTGAGTAGAAACTTTGAAAATTCTATCATGAAGTTGAATTCTGAGCTAACTTAACTTTACTGACTATCAGGAACAGATTTGTGCTGAGAGTGTAGAATTTGCTTGAATTGTTTATGATACAATCATATATATAGAACTGCAAAGTTATAAATTATGTAGGCACAAATCATGAGACAACGAGATTAAGATCATACAATGGGTATTACCCTGTCTGAGCTGGAATACTTGGAAAACTAAGATCATTCACTGAACTCTTATGAGCTAAATCATGTCCAAATACTAAATCTGAAACTGATGTTTGATGCACAGACTGAGATGAATTCATAATTTGTATGAATGCAAATATTTTACCTCGTGGAATGGACTTACTCATGATACTTTGTGTAGTACGACTAGATGGAAATTTGGAAATCTGTGGGAGCTTATCTGTTTGATTGGTAAACTGGATTGCAGGCTATATGGACTGGATCATACTAAATGCTCAAACCCAAATGGAGTATTTCTTCAACACTCTTCTGCAAAATTCTAATAATATCAGGGAGAAAAGAATATTGGGCATGATCTGAACAAGCCATCTGACTAAGGAATCACAACCTTGATACAACTCTATAGCTTGGCACATAGTCATATATTTCATAATCTAGGATAGAATTACTAGGACTTAGGCAATACAACTTCTTTTTTTAAGCTTAGCAACACTTCTCAAATACTTCCTTAACTATTCTATTCCCCTTAGATACCATACTCAATTGATTCAACATATAATCCTCTCATGGGCGTTCATAAATCTATCTACTAATGTCTTAACTGAACTAAATCCTCTCACCATGATCAAGCCTAACTCAAAATCACAAGATACAACACGCTACACCATAATACTAGTCTAAACCATATGATTCAATCTTCTACGTCTCTTATAGATCCCACACCCTAAGCACAACATGCCTTACCACTTCAATGACTAACTCTGAACTCTTACTATGGATTTACTAGCACATATTGCATTCCTCCACTTACATCCCAACATAACATTCAATGCTACCATTGTAGCCACATATGAACTTCAAGGCAACCACTCATAAAGGCATATTTCTCATATTCTCTAAACCTCTATCAACAACAACTTTCTCGCAGTATGCTTAAGACGACATACCTAAATAATCTTTCTTAATGAGGGTCATCAACTCTCTCTCATCTATACCATTACTTATCCATTAACATCACAACTCTCTTAACATAGAAAGGGTCACTAAAGGCTAACGCATAAGGACCTAAAGCATGAAAGAATACTATACATACTTTAACACTTAGCTAAGGTCTGAGGAATAGAATGTCAAAGACATGGATTCATTAAAGAGATCTAAACTGAAAACATAAATGATATAATGCGAAACTCACAAGTATCATGAGTTCTGAGAACTGATCATACTCTGAAACATGAGTTCATACTTATCATAAGCTATTCAATATAATATTAGAGTTACTAGATTCATGAGGGATAACTCGAATCACAGAGTGAAGCTGTTACTTACTTACTAGAAGCTGAGAATGAACTTGAATACGCATAAAGTGTATAAATATTGGACTTTGGCATGGATCTATAATGCAAGACATGAATTTGGTATGATAATGACTGAAACCTAAGGAATACTCTAGAGTAAGAAGGGATCACTATCTCATCAAAACTCTTATTGACATGTATCACAATCTAATTCTCAAAACTTGATTTGGTTTTGCACTTTACCATCACCGCCTTAGGTCAAAGCTGACATTCTAAGCTTACAGGTCTACTTCATATCCTCAAGATAGAGCCATAATTTCTTCATTCTAATGTCTAAACATAAATGCTAAACTCACAAGAATAAACTATATTTCGAACTTACTGCCTTCATTCTTGAACAACTCTTTTCATATACCATTCTTAACTTTCTAGCTTCAATAGTCATCGTTATAGACTTACGCTCAATTAACTCAACAAGCATACCTGCCTCACTAAACACATAATCATAGCCTACCAAGATCACACTTCTATACTTACATTCTTCCCAAACCATGAAAATCAAATTCATACTTAAAAGACTCAACACCATCTATCCATAACTCCTTAACTTAGCTATTAAGAACACCATATACTATATAACTAGCCTTATTTAACTTAGCAACTCAAGGGTACCACTAACCACATGCAACACTTAATAACCTTAGCAAATAATGCAACCCCATATCACCTTGGGCACACCTCTACATCATACTTACATCATCATACTTAATTACAAATAAATGAGTTTAAACTCTTGCATACACTGTTCAATCCTACAAGATCACACCCATATAACTAGCATCACCAACCAAGCAATCATTAATTCCACCTTTATAATCATCCATTGTTCAAACTTAGTGTCTAGTGCCAGCCGTGATTAACCACAACTTCACACACTATTCTTACATGCCAAAACATCATGAAACACTAGTCCGCTAGAACCTTATAATAACAATAATTGATCATAACCCTATGGTATACCTTACTAAAATCTGTTAGCACATACTTCTTCTATACATTATGACTATTTACCCATCTATACACCTAAATTTCTTTCATAGCTCTACAAGTTTCAACTAAATGTTTTTTTTACAACCTTAAGGGAAGCCTAAATTAATCATACTAAACCACCAAATACTTTACTAATAACCTATACTTTTTCTAACATAATAAATACCATCAACAACTCCATTCATACTTCAAGCAAACAACAATTCACCTTAACTAATAGCTCATTCTCTACCTTCAACTAAACTAACAGACAAGGACATATCACCACAACACAACCTCAATAGCATACATAAGCTTATCTTTATACTTTCTATCAATCGTTATTCCTACCTTTCTGCTCACTTCACTTCTAAACCCATACTTCCAACTATAAGAAATTTCTACTACTTATAAACATAACACTCTAGGTTGCAATATCCCTCGAATGAAAAACTCTACTTAACAATCTAGGTTTATACTATCTCTCTCATAGCACTATCTATTTTGAAGGGTTAATGAGAAATTTGGATACACATCTAATCTTGTCTTAACTGAATAACTCATGAGGATGTGGACACAACTTTCAACTCAAGGAACTTATAACACACAAACAAGCTCTTCTCAAGCCCCTTGTGACTTCTGAAATTATTGATAGTAAATCTTAGAGAGTTATCTTGGGAGGAATTGGAATCTACTACTCATGTTATCTCGAAAAGTCAACAATGAAGAATTTTGGGATAGAAAATGAATCGACAGAAGTTTTTGAGGAAGGACTTTACAATACGATCTAGAGTATGAAAGAAAGAAGAGATTTCTTAAATGCCCTGTAGCCTCTCAAAGAAAAGTACGAACGTCACTATACTGTTCCGCAGGACTCTACTAGACACGACTTCATAGACATCCTAGGACACTTGAACTCTGTGCTCTGATACCAAGTTTGTAACGACCTGAGACTACCCTCTAGTCATCACACAGTGCTAAGGACCATAAGTGATCCCAAGCTAACCCTTGTACTGGCTTAAATCATCAGCAACTGAATAAAACATATAAATCTGAAGAAAAATCCAAAAAATAAATCTTTTCAAAACTTGATCAATACAAAGATATATTAAGATGAATACAACTATTCTTACACAAAAAAAAACTAAAACTGAATGCATCAATTGTACTGACTGTCCATTGAGCTTTTACTATACTGACTATAGGTAGATGGGCCGCGACTCCAACTACCACTAATCAATACATATGACTAAGAAAATGAAGTACATGAATAGCATCTAACTGAAGTTTCCGAAGTAGGAGGACTCATCATCTACTGGGTAGAATCTGCAACTGTTTGATTATGATGTGCATGCTACAACTGGTAACTACATTATTAAACAATGTAGCACATAAACGTATATGTGGATCAGTACTTTTGGAATGTACTGAGCATGTGGGGTTTAATGCAAAAGTAAAAAAATAAATGCAATAATTCGAATAAACTTTCAAAACGGCATGCTAAATGTGAGTGACTCACTTTGGCTTGAATAATAAAAGTAAAAAAAATATAATAAATCATGAGTAGTAAAGTGTATAAGAAATTCTTGTAAGCCACCACACTTAGTTCTAATAAACTATACTCTTATTCTGTCTTTCAAATCATGCAGGCTAAGTTAAAAGGGCTCACCTTTATCAATCTTAAAACTTAAAGCTGAAATATGATAACTGATGTCTTATATAAAACATTATCCAAATAAAATTGTGAGCCTTTACACTTAGTTTTCTCAAAATGGTTCTGATATTTTGATTTAAGACTTAGGGACTTTGACAGGTTCTTTTAACCGACATAAACCATGTGAGCTGTCATGGAGTCCAACGTCTTACCCACGTTGGGGAGAGCTGTTCTACCCCTGCCATCGGAATAGAACCTTATCTTAAGTGATCACTATCTTAGCCCACTATGGGCAAATCATATACCTACGATGGGGCATGAGACCTTTGGAATCATACCCAACTCGGTGCTAAATACTACTCCCATACTTATCGCTCAGAATTTTAGGAAATCCACCTTAAAATAGCACAAGGGTTTGTAATTAAAACTAATTATGCTTCTCTTCTTTAAATCTCAAACTATATGAATAATATGGATTCCTTATCTTAGATTAGGATCAAAAGATCAATCTTTTATTTTGAAAGAACTTATCAAAACTTGTCAATAAAAGTTGAGATCATAATCTCCTTATAAACTCATCACTTGTACTTAGGACTCAAAATATAAAACTTTAATGCCTCAAAAATCATATTTAAACTTCATGCTCAATAATCATCTTAAAATCTTTCAACAATCTCAATCAAGATAGTAGAATATAACTCATAATATGAATTTCATGATTTCAGACATGGATATATGTAAATCTCTTGCAATTGAAGCCTTAAATAATATGATAATTTCATAAATGAAAAATAATAAGAATTGAGTATCAACCCTAACTTCAATTTATGCAAAATTCAACTTAAAATTAGGCTTTGGGCATAAGGGAGGAAGAAAATCCTCATTCATAACCCCACTTACCTTAATGATAACAAAATTGTGGAAAGATTGGACCTTTAAGCTTGATTGTGCAAAACCCTAGTTGTTTTGTCCTCTTGTGTTGTAGATGATGAACTTCTGATGTTAATAGGGTTACAACGTGTGTAGAAGCTATTAATTTTGTGAGTCTATACTTAGGGACGTTTAAGGAGTGTCTCCTCAAAGGGGCTCAATTTCCCTTCCCACTAGAGACAAAATAAAGTATCTACAAATTTCTAAGAGCCAAAATTTTGGAGTCACAAAAAGAGGTAAAGTATTGTTATAAGGTCGCTCACTTCCATGCCCTTGATTTTCAAAAAAATTTGGACGGAGGGGGGTGGGGCTTTGCTTCACATTTGCACCACGCATAATTTGTTATTTATGGCACCTAACTAAGATGACGTCTCACATTCAAATTTAATACGGGCAAACCATATGGCTACTCAAACTTTGCCATAGATATAAGTGCGATCTCAAATCCAAAATACTATGGGTACTCAGACTTCCCCTACATTTATAGCTCCGATGCTATGGGTACTAAGACTTCCCATACATCAATGGCTCAAAACCTAATTATGATAATTTTCCTTAAGAATGTCGTCACTCAATCTATCATAGGGAAAGGCTCGTCCAATATCACCAAAAGAAAAATGAGGATAAAGTAAGAATCTAGAAATAAAACAAAATGACTAATCCATGAAAATGTGGGAACCATCAGAGTGCCCAAATATTACAACCCAACAAACAAAAATAAAAATCATCAAAAATGTCATCAAAACATCCAGAAATATCTAAATAATACAGGACCAAATGAAATGAATACAAAGACAGGCACCCCCAACTAAGAAACTTGTAGTGTCCTCACTGCATAAACAATAAAGCAGAAAGAGAGATAAGGGTGCTCCTTAAAACTGCATCTAGAGCTACGCTAGCCCTCGAACTCTACATCATCTCCAGTATCATCAGACCCAGACCACTCCACTGGGGCCTCATCATCACTCTCAACTTGGGAGTTAGGAAGTCTATCTCATGGTTTTAAGACCTTTCAAAGGCCCTTCACTCCCTTCCACATCTTGCTATAGTATTTGTCCCTCTTCTTCTCTCTTTTCTTCATCTTATTTTGTGAGTCCCAGAGCTCTCTATGAGACTTTACTAATGATGAGTAGGACCTATCGATCCTAGTAATGGTGGCTCACTGCTTTTGTTGGTCCTCCAAGTACCTCTCATAATCAGATTGGGCCACATAGGAAAGGCAGGTGGTGGAGGGCTCTCTCGACCGCTGGGGCAATCCTGACACAAGCTCCCTAATGTCCCTTAAATAAACACCAATCTCCTCAAAGGGCCCAACAGTGGATGGCCTACAAGACTCTGGCTCCTCATAAGTTAACTTACCTAATCTGATCTTCCTCTTCTTACTCTTGTGAGGTGCACCCTCACCCTAAATTTTGAGAGGGTTGATGGGGGTGCCAGGGCGCACCCAAGTATCTCTAAGGTACTCCTCAATGCTTGATCGCTAGCATAACTTGGTAATTAAAGAGGGGAAAGAGAGATGTGTATCACCATGGTTCTTGAAAAACTTCATCTCTAAGAGTATAAGCCGACCAACATTTAAAGAAATGCCGCCTAATATGCAAGAAACCATCCTGACCCAAAAATTTGGAACTACTGGCATGGGGGTGCAAGGGAAGACCTAGCTATAAATGATAGTCAGCCGAATTCGTGCCTCGGCAGTGAAGTCATTCATAGATATATTTCTTTTGCTAGCCACCCAAGGGACCTCCTTGCCCAGACATAGCTTCTCCACCATCCAACTTCTCATCTCACACCCTTTTACTTTAAATTCATCCATGTTTGCATTCGAGAGCCTGTATATGTCATTAATTTGCTTCGCCCTAAAGTTTACCTCCTTTCCCCAGATTCTGATAACCCTGATGATTGGGTCTGAGAAAGAAACTACGCTAAGGTTAGCGTAGAATTCTTGTACCCAATGCTCATTTAATTTGCAAGGATTTAGGGGGAAACACCGCCATCCATTGGCCATGAGTTTGCCATGAAATGTCAGAAGCTTTTCTGGCACTTTCTCTAAGCATATTTCCCTATCCAGAAGTAGCTTTGTTCTTAGAAGATCACCATATTATAGAGTATGGCACTCGGGGGGCCATGAAACAAACTTTATCATAGTCGCCCATGGTGTAAACCTAAAAAGCACGAGAACAACACATCAACATTCATCATCAATATTTTTCATGCACAAAATATGCTATGTTGTCCACTAAAGCTCATGGGATGATTACTTGGTGGTGTTTGGACAAGAATTTTAAGTGTAGAATTTTTGGCCCAGGATGGAATTCAGCCTCAGATATAGCGATTGCAGGCCATAGAGCTGTGATCATAGTGCCCGTGATCGCAATCCCGATGAACACGATTGCGGTACCTAAGGCCAGTCCAAGAAAATTTTTAATAGGTTACACATTTCTAAATTCGGGGCCAAATTATGTTCCAAAAGAGTAACTAATCATTAAGAACATTGAACATGGTTTCTAAGTCCTCAATCATGCCCCTAAATTCAAAAACAAATAGTTATGGGCTCGTTTGGGCATTTGATCGAGCACTTGGCGTGAACACTATATTTACTTAATTTTGAACACAATTCAGGTACTCAAGACTTCCCCAAATGTATGCACACCAATTACCAACAGCTAACCACTACACAAGTACAATTCAACACAGATTTAACAATGAAAAACATAGTTTTAGGCCTTCAATATTTTATGCATTCTATGGCTTATTTCCAACAAATAAAGCATAAATTCAAGGTACTTACTGGAGGAATAATGCAAGATGGATGCTACAATGCTTTTGGATGCGTAAAATATGACTAGGAGAGGGTATAATTTGATAGAGAATATGGAGAGAGAGTGTGACCAACTGGCAGTTTGATGGTCATTTTAAACTGATATGACCACGATCGCGGAAAAAAGGGTGACCACGCTTATGGAGGCATGGTTCCCACGATCGCGGTAGCTTAGGGTATTTATGCACCTTTTTTTTCCCCTGTTTAGCTTATTAATCCATTTTGACACTTTTCCCCTGTTCAGTTTACCATGCAAAAATTTCACACTTTCCCATTCTTAACTCAATCAAAAGAACTCCAAAGTGCCACAATTACATGGATTAATCAATGAAAAAATTTAAAATCTATGCTACTAAATTAGAAACAAAGGATACGAGCCACTTTCTTGGCATTTGTGGGTTGTCTTCTACACAACGCCTTAGTTATAGTCGTGGCACGACGTTCTTCATATTCTTAAAGTTGGATCCTCAAGGGACCCATCATTCAATTCCTCATCTTCAACATCGATAACTGATACCACTTGAAGCTCCATGGGTTGTTTCTTCGTTTTGCATACCCAGAAGGACACTTCACCATTATGAATTCTAAACCTCATTTCCCGAAGCTCCAAATCAATAATGACTCTACCGATGGAAAGAAAAGGTCGACCAAGTATAATAGGCACCTCTTGGTCCATCTCATAATTAAGAACCACAAAATACGCCAAAAGGATAAATCTATCCATTTTCACCAACACGTCAAACAAAACACCAATCGGTTTTTTTATGGATCGGTTTACCATCAAAAGTCTCATCGACGTTGGCGTAGGGGTACTCAATCCAAGTCTCTGATATATTGAAAAAGGCATGATATCAATACTTGCACCAAGGTCACATAAAGCTTTTTCAAACTTATGTGTCCCGATGGTGCATAAAATTGTAAAAGCCCCAGTGTCTTTCTTCTTTTTGACTATTGCGCTACTCATGACTGCACTACACCCATGGGTTACTTCAATGATGTCACATTCTACAATTTTCTTCTTTGACATCAGCTTCTTCATAATCCTATCATACCCCAAAATATCTTGGATAGCCTCGAGTAACGGGATATTGATAGAGAGGTTGCTAAGCTTATTCATGAATTTCTTGAGCTTGTCGTTCTCCTGTTTTCTCTTAAGACTTTGTGGAAATAGAGGAGGTATTTTCATAGTGGCCAATGTATCACTTCGTGGCTCCTCATTTTTTTGCCACCTCTTTATCAATTTTCACCAATTCTTTTTTATCCTCTTCTTCTTAAGATTTTTGGGTTTCTTCTCTTAGCTCAACCACAACCTTTTTTTTCACATTTATGTGCTCAATGTTTGGATCTTTTTCATCCACACTTTCTCCCTCAACTTCCCTCAAATGAATCCCAAGGGTCTTGCCACTCGTAGTAACTATTGCTAAAACTTGAGCATCATTTTTTGGGTTCACAATAGTGTCACTAAGAAGGCCCTCCTTTGGTCTAGCATTTAGTTTAGAGGAGATTTGAACTATTTGTGTTTCCAATTTCTTAATAGAAGCGGAGTGGGACATAACCATTTGGTTGGTTTGCAAGAAGTCGCCTTTCAAGTCACGGACCATCTTGTATGTTCCCTCTACTTTCATCAAAATTCTTGCCAAAACATCTTTGATTTTGTATTTGTTGGGGTCAACAGGATTTGCATCCTTGTTCTTTGCCTGGTCATGAGGGGGAACATAACAATCATACTCTCGATCTATTTCCCTTCAATCATGGTCACGATCACAATCCATCCAACCTTGGTTTCCACCCTGCCTTTGATAGATGGGTAGGGAACCCCCCAAATAGTTAGCCAAATACCAAATTTCCTCATCAAGCCTCTTGGATTCTTCATCCTCATAGGCCTTGGATTCCATGGCATTCACCACTTTTGTGGGTGCATCCATCACATGCGTAGTTAAAATCTCCAAATGTATCATCATTTTTTGCCATATTTTCCTACCTCTCTTTATCTCTCTTCTTTTGCTCTTTATCAATAAAAAAGGTAGTAGGGGAGCCTTTTGGTACCTCGGAATCACGGGTATGCCACCCCCAGTTTTGTTTGGTCACTTTCTCAAGCAATTTTGTAGCCGCATGATAAGTCAACTTCACAAGAGAGCCCCCCACCGCGTTGTCTACCACGGTTTTGTTTAGCGGATTAAGAGATCGGTAGAAGATTTGGAGAAGCATCTTATCTGGGTCTTCATGATTGGGACATTGCATGAGTTTTCCGTTGAATCTTTCCCACACCTCGTACAAGGTTCACCATTCAATTGCTGAAAGTTAATGATTTCATCATACAATTGTAGCATCTTGGATGGTGGGAAATATCGATCGAGGAAGGCAATGTTTATATAGCTTCAGAATACATCATAGCTAAATGTGAAAAGTTAAATGGCTAAACACTTTAGCCACCAATTTTATTCCCGTAGCATTCATAGAAAGAAGTGGCATAACTAAAAGTTAGCTACAGACTTTACATGGTCTGCGCTAAATGCTAATACTTACAGCTACAAAAAAATTATCTTGTAATTGTGATAATAACAAAAATTCTTGCTACGAAATTTATACTTGTGGCAAATAATTCTAATTTTTTACCATGACAAATAAAACCTATAGTAATTTTTATATTATAGCCACAATGTCTTCTCTTGTGGCAAAAAACTTGATTTATTTTCTATGATATTTAAAATGTGTGGCTATTTGTATTTCAGTCTCATGTTAACAATACTTATATTTAGCTACCAAATAAAAAATACATAGTTATATACTTGAGTATTTGCCACAAATATTTTTGTGATGTAGCTAAGACTTTATTCTTTTTGCTACAAAATGCACACCTCATAACTCATTTGAATTAGCAATTGAAAGTGAATATTAGTTAATTTTTTATAATTATATTTAGGTTTAGCCATAAATACAAATATTCATTATTATAAATTGAGGAATATTGTCATAAGCTTTATTAACCACAAGAATTTCTATAATATAATAAAGACTAAAAAGAAATTCCAAAACAAATTTCAACATTTATATTACTATAATTTAAAGAATCTTCTACAAGCTTTGTTAGTAACAAAAGTTACATAAAATTGCATTTTGCAACTCTTTTAAAACACCACCTTGCTAAATCCATGCTTCACAATCTCTCCTTCCACGGTCTTCAATCGAACCTTAGTTTGATTAACATCTGTCTTAATTTATTATTTATTTTCTCTTATTCCACTACTACACCTGTTGATAATAGTAAAGTATTTTAACACAATGAAAATAAGAATCATTACATGCAAGAGTGTGTATACATAGGATTCGAGGAGAAAAAATATATCTTAGATAATTTTTTACTAAAATTAACAAATAAAAAACAAGAAAAAAATACAAAGCAACCAAATAAGTAAAAAAATCCATAAACCTCTTACGATCTGTAAATATAAAGCTCAAATTTCATATCAATTTTAATACTCACACAAGCAGAAAACTGCCGGTACATTAATTTTTTTTTTAAATACACAATACAATGCAATATCATCGTAAAAACTTATCCCATTTACTTGGAGAATTTCATGTTTAAAACCTACGAAAAAAAATTAAAGTAGTTAGGCAAACATCACACATAAGAAAAATCAAATTAAATTAAATAGATGGGAATATGAAAGAGTGAGGCGCGAGAGGGGCGTGGGGAACAAGGAAGGAATAGAAAAGGAGAAAGAGAGATTAGGGTTGTTAAATAAAAAGGGATATTAGGTTAATTTATTTAATTTTTAAATTTTGGAAGGGAATTTTTTAATTTTTGGTAATTTTTAATTTTTGGGGGAAATTGGGGAAAAGGTTGGGGTGGTGGGAGGTTAGATTTGGAAAAGTTTTAAATTGTTTAATGGGTCTTTGTGTGTTTTTTTTCATTTTTTTTTAATTATTATTATTATTATTTTCTATGCACAAATGCTATTAGTACTATTTAATTAACAAATATAAATAAAAATATTATCTAATGAAATAGTAATAAAATACATAGTAAAATTATGTATACTTTACTTTAAGTTAATGGAATTATTCAAGTATTTATATGAAATAAATATAATTTTAAAAAATATATTCCTTTTCAACCTTTTTGGTCCTCTATACTATTTTTATTAATTTGTTATATACTTCATATTTTTAAAAAATCTTAGTTTATAGCGTATAATTAATTTTATGATTATTATTAAGTTTGAATTATTATTTTAAATTTGAATTGAAAATTTTAAAAACTATCCGAATTTAAAATGACTTATATAGATTGAAATTTCAAATAAAGTTGTTAATATTAGAAAATCTATATAATCTATAATATATTAAAAGTGTGAAGATCCTTAGAAAAGTGATTTGAACTTTTTTTCCTTTCATTAAAAGACTCTTCTTTAGACAAAACTGTTTTTTCACTATTTTTTTATATTTATTATTTAATTATTTTTTATTATATTAATTAGACTTTCTAAAATATACGGGACTCCTAAAATATATGGTAGGAGAATTAATTAATATTTTATTTTCTACTAGACTTCCTAAAATATATGGGACTCCCAAAATATATGGTAGTGAAATTAAATATTTTCCTTTCTACTGTTCAATTAGAAAAATACTCCTAAAATAGGTCTGTATTAAGTAAATACTTCTATACATATTGAGATGTACGTTAAACTAGAGAACAAACCGATTTGACTATTGGGAGAATATGATTGATGTGCATCTAACTTGATTCGATTGCATGTATAGAATCATAATTGATTCTATACATGATTGATGGTTGATTTTCTAACCCTCAACTTCTCACTATTTTTTTCAGCATAATAGAATTCAACATGTGTGTATATATATATCTTCTTTGTTTTCATTCAAAATTATTCTTAGGGTCAAAATTTTCGCTCAGACAAGAATTAGTTGGATCAAAATCGAAGCTTTGTGATCACTATCATATTTTTTTTATATAGATTACAGGTCGTAGATGAATGTCGGTTGGCTTTGAAGAATTTCTTGTGTAAAGGTTAGGTTTCATTGTATTATTTTGATATATCGAGAAAAATAAGTTGAAAGACCCTCCCAAGTCTTTAATTAAAAAAAAGGGACAAGTGGGTCACACAATATTATTAAGTTAAAAAAATAAAGTTACTTAAACAACTGGGACAGTTGTTCGACAACTGCATTAGTTGTCTCAACAACTATCAAAGTTGTGGAACAACTTTGCACAGTTGTTGAACAACTTTGATAGTTGTTGAGACAACTTCTATAGTTGTTGAGACAACCTTTTTAGTTATTGGAGTGAAAATCTTTAAAAAAAACTGAATTTTTTTTGTCCCTTTTACCTAATTTTTAAAACTTGAAGGACCCTCACTTAATTGAGAAACTTGTTTGTCCCTTTTAATTCAAAGTCCCATTGATATCTTTATTATCTTATTGTTTTATTTTAATTTACAGATGCTAGATGAATGTGGGTTGGCTTTGAAATTTTTTTTTAGGTAAAGGTTAGATTTAATTGTATTATCGTAATATCTCTATTAGTTTGTTATTTTGTGGTAGTTTACAATTCGTAGATGAATCTCGATCAGCTTTGAGAAATTTTTTTGTGTAAGATTTAAGTTTAATTGTCTTGTATTGATAACACTTTTATCGTATTATTTTATTGTAGTTTATAGGCGATAAATAAATATTGATCGGCTTTGATGAATTTTTTATGTAAAAGTTAGGTTTAGTTGTATTGTTTTGATATCTTTATTATTATGTTATTTTATTATTGTTTACAGGTGGTAGATGAGTGTCAGATGACTTTGAGAAAATTTTGTATGTAAATATTAGATTTAATTGTATTATTTTGATGTCTCTATCATTATATTATTTTGTTGCAATTTATAGATGGTAGATGAATGCCGATCGACTTTTAAAAATATTTTTGGTAAAGATTAGGTTTAATAAATAAATTCTCCATCTTTACATACTCAAAAGATATTAAATTTAATTATTATATTCATCTTTATTATTTAAACAAATATCCTATTTAGTATAATGTTTGAACTCATTAAAGTGAGGTACACGCGCAAGGCGCGTACACCTAAACTAGTCTCTATATACATAGTAGGAGAAACAAAATAATATTGTAATGACAAGTGTGTATTATTTATAATTTAAGTTTGAATATTATATTAACGTAGGAATTTCAAAAAATTAAATGTCAATTCAGTTTTCTCAATATCTATAATGTGAATTTAAATTCATATTAAAGTGTCCTAATTTCTATTGGTGAAATTATACTTTCGCTATATTCGATTACTTCAGTTTAAATCTAAAATGGATATAAA
This sequence comes from Capsicum pubescens, assembly GCA_030864215.1. NCBI lineage: Eukaryota > Viridiplantae > Streptophyta > Magnoliopsida > Solanales > Solanaceae > Capsicum > Capsicum pubescens. The sequence continues at coordinate 105,409,163 of CM061538.1, forward strand.
TTTTAACTTACATTTTTTAAGTGAAAATATTAAACTTATATAAATTTTAAATGAGTTATATGACTTAAATATCAATTTTAAAATAGAAAATTTTAAAAATATAATAAGGCTATTAACTTATTTACATGAGTAGGAGAAACAAAACAATATGTGATGACAATTTTAAAATTTTAATTTTTTATAGTTTGAATTAAAAATATAAAAATTATATAAACAATATGACTTAATATATCAAGTTTAAAATAAAAAATTAAAAAAAATAAAATGTCAACAATAAAAAGTTAAAAAAAAATGTTAAAATTGTCAATATCTCTATCTTTATTAGTGTACGCGTATTAATTAATTTCATTAAAGTATAATATTTTTTTAAAAAATTCTAGGCTAATTTATATTTCATGTTTGGATAAAGTGTGACATTAATTAATTAAAGGTTACAAATTAAATTAGAAAAATCATTTAAATATTATGTGTAGAAATTACAGAAAAAAGGATAGATAATGTAAAGATTATAATTTGAATTAACTTTAATTGAATAAAAAAAATAATTTAATTTTATATGTTAAATAATTTATAAAAAATTTAATTGTCACATTTTTTAATAATGTTAGTATGTCCTGCGAATACAAATATTAGTATACATTCTACATCAGTAATTAATAAAGTTTTTTATGAATACACTTGGAGGAAATAAATGCTTACAATTTAAAAAAAAGCGCTAATTTTAAAGTAATAAAGTATCAAACATAAAAAATATCTTTATAATTTTCAATGAAAAAAATAATTACACATATTTAAAAAAGTTCAATTAACATTCAAAAACATCATGTTGCAGCAAAATAAAATACTATGTTGAATGGGTAAAAGAAGTTAGTTGATAAGTTTGAAATTATAAGTTGTTATAAAAATTATCTATGCATGGTTGAAGATTATCTTCTTATTCTATCTTTAACTCTGTTATTTTAAATTTATGTCTTTTATCTTTTCATATCAGTTTGGATGATAGGCTTACTTGTCAAGGTACGCCGCAACAAGTGTCATCATGACCGTCGTTTTTGGGTTGTGACAATATATATCAGCTTGGATGATAGGCTTACTTGTCAAGGTACGCCGTAACAAGTGTCATCATGACCCTTGTATATTGTCACAACCCAAAAACAAGGGTCATGATGACACTTGTTGCGGCGTACCTTGACAAGTAAGCCTATCATCCTAACTGATATGAAAAGAATAAAAGACAGAAATATCCCACGGTAAGGCTTCTAGAATAAAGTCGAACCATATAAGTAATCATAACAATGCAGAAAGAACTTATCCAAAACACCAATCATGCCCAAAACCAAGTGTCAATAGTGTAAGAACTACTAATACAATCCAAGAGTCAAATGCATCAAAAAAAATAAAATAACCACAAGGGAATAATAACTGTTTCCAATTACTAATAAAGACATAACAACTATAAAAGGATAGAGGTGAACTTCAGACGCATGAATGTCCAATCCGCTACCCTGGAAGTTCCAACAATCGCCCGAGTCAATCAAGTTGAGGTGCACTCGAGCTAAGACCTGCACCGAAAGGGCGCAGTAGGCATGAGTACGGCCCACTTGTACTCAGTAGGTATCATAGGCCGACCAAGCAAAGTAGTAAATAAAGCATACAAAATATACACTAAGGGCACATCACCTGCAATTAGAAAATGTCCCACAACGGTAGCCCACACCGCTTGCACTAACAGTTCTAATATATCTCACATATATTAAAACAACACATCAAGATATTGAACACAAGTATACATTATGTCACATATAAATAGAACAAGAGAGAACATGTAGATACAAGATCATCAAACACAAGTAAAGGGAGGTAAGACAAATACATAGATGACAAGTCAATAAGGCAATACAACACGAAATAAATGCAATAAAGTAAGTGCAATATATATGATGCTAATGATGATGATGATGCACGAGGTCGTCGCACAACCTCCGAGATCGTCACACAATCCCCGTATACTTCTACAGAACTAAAGCTTCCAGATGTAGGGCCCATGAGGGCATCAAGCCATATACAATCCACATATCTCATATCTCTTTTTCGACATATCCCTAGGAAAGGATTTTATAAGGTGTTATACTATTTTTTTAAAAAGGTGTTGCCAGTATTTCTCAGATGTTGCCACGGTGGTACCAATGTTTCATGAATGAGTATGATATGAAGATGTAATGCTCACAACCAATCACAATGAGTATTTTTATAACCAATCACATGATATACTTCCACAACCAACCACAATGATAAATTCCCACAACCATATGAGCCAATATCCACTTATTATTTTCGTTTCATCCATGAATTTCCACATGTCTCATATGCCAATAAAGTATGATATAATCACAATACACTAATGGCACCACATTAAACAACAAAATACAATTATTCACATGTATTCAAGGCTATCAATATCACATAGGACCCCACACGGTCAAACATATCACATAATATCTCAATTTCGACAATACATCACATATAGGCCCCCACAAGGGTACAACACATAGATAATCATTTTTCATGATTAGTTCCCACCCTTAACATGCATTTTGTACCATCATTTACTACGCAGCCCAGTCTGAAGAGTTAAGCCATAACCTATCTCCAAAGCCGAAATCGGTCTGCTATACTTGAACCCGCGACCTTACTTTTCACGAACAATTCCGAACTCTACCAAAAACATCAAATATGAAATCTATGCGTCAAAACAAAATGAACGACACCCATATTGATTACTTTTAGTTCGGGGTTAAAATAGGCCCCCAAAATGAGTTTCTGAAAAAGAAGTAAAAAATCGGAAATTTACTTCAAAAATATGTTCCCCATATTTTTAGGAACCTACAGATGAAAACCCAAGTTAAATCGAGTCAAAAACGGGGTTCAAATCGAAGAAAAACCATTTTGAGCTTTATCGGGTAAAATCTGTAAAATCTGGGTTAAAATCAAGAATCAGAGTTGTTTTGAAGGTTAAATTGATGAAAAACTAGTAATTATAAGATAAAAATATTATTCAAGAGAAAATGAGTGAAAATGGAATTTAAAATCAAGCCCTAAGATTTTTGGGGTTTTGAGAAATTAGTCAAGAAATTACTAAGAAATGGGTGAATTCTTACCTTAAATCCGTAATAAAACTAAGAAATGAGTGTTAATCTAGCTTCTCAAGCTCCCACAAATTTACTTTTAAGCTCCCAAACTATTTTAGGATTTAGCTCTCAAGAGTCAAGATGAAAATGAGCAAAATGGGCCAAAAGGGTGAAAAAACTGCTATTTATTGCAGAAAATCTGCAATAGCATTTTTTTGTTGGTTGATCGGACTTCGACGGGGTGCTAGGGATTCGTTCGGAGTTCGATATACACAAACGAACTATGCAACCATACTAAATTCGATGCTTCGGACGCGATGGCGATACCAGATTTTCCAAAAAATATCGTTTTCATAAAATTAACCCCCAAAACCCGAAATCATAATTTTTCAAATCGAGGGTCGAAATGAGATTTAAAAGCCGTAAAATCATACCAAACATGCTAACACCCTAAAATCAACATTCTGGATCTGCTAGCGAAGTTGGATTTTCCATCCGAGGTCGTTTCGCTCAAATGTGGGTTCCACACCCATATTTCTAATTTTTCAACTTTCCGACCAATAGGTCGAAATAAGCTCGGGTGCATCGGGACCTGAACCAAAGGTCTACCTAGCCTAAAATCAATATTTTGGAGCTGCTGGCGTAGTCTGTTCAGCCATCCGTCGCACGGATCAAAAGATATCCACATAAGTCCAAAATAAGGCTCTCGAAGACATCAAAAACCAAAATATTGCATAAATGATACCAAAATGCATCAAAAATCATGCCAATCACTCCCACACCCCAGAAATATCATAATGCAACTACGGAGAGAGGTAAAACAGTTAAATCACACAAAATCATAAATTTCACATATTTCATCAAATTTTTAGGTCGTTACATCATCCACCACTAAAAATCTAGTTCGTCCTCGAACTAAGGCACGAAAATACCTGAATCAATGAAAAACTGGGGATAGGAACTATGCATATCAGACTCAACCTCTCAAGTAGCTTCATCTACAGGTTGATGTCGCCACAAGACCTTAACCACAGGGATCACTCTAGAGCGCAACCACCTAACATCCCTAACCAAAATGGAAATTGGTTCCTCAATAAAGGACAACAACTCATCTAACCGAATCGAATCCCAATGAATGACATGAGACTCATCAGGAATAAAGCGACGAAGCCTAGAAACATGAAAAATTGGATGAACAACTGATAGATCAGGGGGGGCAAAGCCAACTCATAAGCCACATCACCAACAGTCCAAAGAATCTCAAATGGACCAATATACCTGGGGCTAAGCTTACCCCTCTTCCCAAATCTCATCACACCCTTCAAAGGTGAAACTTGAAGGAAAACACAATCACCAATACCAAATCTCAAGGCACGAAGTCTACGATCAGCATAACGCTTCTGCCTACTCTGAGTCGCTCTAAGTCTATCCTGAATGATCTGGACCCTATCCAAAGACTCACAAAGCTAGACCGTACCTCGAGGTCTCACCTCAGAAACATCAAACCAACCTACTGGGGAGCGACAATGCCTACCATACAACTCCTCAAAAGGAGCTATATCAATACTGGAATGGTAGCTATTACTATATACAAACCCAGCTAAAGCCAAATGCTACTCCCACTGGCCACCAAAATCCATCGTGCACGTGTGAAGCATATCCTCTAAAACCTAGATAGTCTGCTCTAACTGGCATCAATCTGGGTGTGAAACGTTGTGCTAAGATCAACCCAAGTACCCAACTCATCTTGAAAAGTATTCCAAAAGTGAGATGTGAACACAGGACCTCGATCTAAAATAATGGACACCGGCACACCATGAAGACGCACAATCTCACGAATGTAGATACGGGCCAACCTCTCAGCACTGAATGAGACCTAAACTAAAATAAAATGAGTTGACTTGGTCAATCTATCCACGATGACTCAAACACTGTAAGAACTATGAGATGTACGAGGTAACCCAGTCAAAAAGTCCACAGTGATCCATTCCCACTTCCACTTGGAAATGGGTAACCTCTGAAGCAATCCACTAGGCCTCATATGCTCGCCCTTCACCTACGGACAACATAGGCAACGAGCCACAAAATCTGCTATATCTCGCCTCATACCACCCCACCAGTAGTGCTGCCTTAAAATCAGGATACATCTTAGTCACACGTGGATGGATAGAATATCTGGAACAATGGGCCTCCTCCAAGATCAACCTAATCCAATCACCACTCTCGGCACATAAACTCAACCCCCAAACCTCAAAACTCCATCTGAATTAAGTGAGGCTTCCTTAACCTCTCCACTCAGCATCTTCTCTCAAATCAACCTCAATCCAACATCGTCAAATTGATGAGCTCGAATCTGCTCCATCAAAGAAGATCTAACCTCCACAAATGACAAAACACGCCCAGGTATCGAAATATCAAGCCTAACTATATGGTTAGCTAAAAACTGAATCTCTAAGGCCAAAAGCCTCTCCTGGGTCAAAAGATGCGCTAAGCTACCCATTCTAGTCGACTTTCGGCTCAAGTCATCCGTAACCACATTAGTCTTGCCTTGATAGTAGAGAATAATCAAGTCATAATCCTTAAGAAAATCAAGCCGACGGTGCTACCTCATATGAAAATCTCACTGGTAAAGAAGTATTAAAGGCTACGATGATATGAGAAGACCTCACAACAAACTCCATGCAAGTAGTGCCTCTACAACTCAAGGCAAACACAACTGTGCATAGCTCTAAATCATGGGTAGGATAATTCCTCTCATGAGGATCTAATCTTGACGAGATACATACACAATTACCTTGCCCTCCTACATCAACACAACACCTAACCTAACACCTGAAGCATCACAAAAGACAATAAAACCCACGCCCTCCTTGGACAAAGCCAGTATAGGAACTGAAGTCAACAAGTCCTTGAGCTTTTGAAAGCTCGCCTCACAAGCATCAGACCACTAGATGGAAATCTTTTTCTGAGTCAACTTGGTCGACAAAGATGCAATGGAAGAGAAACCCTCAACAAAACACTAATAATACCCGGCCAAGCCAGTAAAACTCTGAATCTCAGTGGGTGAAGTAGGTCTAGCCCAATCACGAATCGCTGCAACCTTAGCTGGATCAACCATAATACCTCCCTTAGTCATCACATGATCCAAGAAAGAAATTGACTCCAACCAAAACTCACACTTAGATAACTTAGCATACAACTTCTTATCTCTCAATCTCTAAAGCATAATCCACAAATGCTCCGTATGCTCAACCTCACTCTTGGAATAAACCAAGATATCATCTTTAAATACCATAACAAAGGAGTTAAGATACGGTCGAAACACCCAGTTCATCAACTCCATGAATGCGGCAGGGGAATTGGTCAACCCAAAAGACATGACCAAGAACTCATAATGACCATATCGAGTCCGAAAAGTAGTTTTCGGAATATCTGAAGCTCTAATCCTCATCTGGTGATGACTGAACCTCAAATCAATCTTCGAAAACACTGCAGCACCCTGAAGCTGATCAAATAAATCATCAATGCGAGGAAGAGGATACTTATTCTTAACCATCACCTTGTTAAACTATCGATAATCAATACACATCCATATAAACCCATCCTTTCTCTTCACAAACAAGACAGGCACACCCCAAGGTGAAATACTAGGTCAAATAAATCTCTTATCCAACGACTCCTGTAATTGATCCTCAGTTCCTTCAGTTCTGTTGGGGCCATCCTATAAGGAGGAATAAAAATAGGTTTGGTGCCCGACTCAACATTAATAATAAAATCAATATCTCGATTCGAAGGCATACTAGGAAAGTCCGTAAGGAACACCTCTATAAACTCACGAACAGCACGGACAGAATCCAAGGAAGGAGGCAAAACAACACTTGTGTCATGAATATGGTCCAAGTAATACAAATATTCCCTCTTAACCAATTTACGAGCCTGAACATAAGATATGACCCTCTTAGGACCCGAATAAAGTGTACCCTTCCAAAATATCCTTGGCACACTCGATGAAGCTAAAGTCACAGTCTTGACATAATAATTTAGGACGACATGAGAAGGAGCCAACCAATCTATATCCAAAATAGCATTAAAATCAACCATGTCTAATACAAGCAAGTCTATCAAAGTCACACGCCCGGAAAAAGTCACAACATAAGATCGATGCACTAGATCCACCACTAAAGAATCACCTACCGGGGTAGATACACGAATAGGCATAGAAAGAAGCTCAGTAACATAATCAAAACCCGACGCAAAATACACAGATGCATAAGAGAAAGTTGATCCAGGATCAAATAATAAGATGCAGGTCTGAAATAAATTGAGTGGTACCTACAATCACAGCATTTGAATCCTCCGACTCAAATCTGACTGATATAGCGTAACACTGTCCATGACTACCATCTAGCTGAGTAGCCCCACGACTACCAACACGACTCTACCATTTCTACCTATTGCCTATTTGGTGGAACCGCTACCTCTCACAACTGAAATAGGAGTAGCTCTAAACACATAGCCAGAACAGTCCTTAGCCACATGGCCAACCTTATCACACACATAGCAACCTCTATGACCAGTCTCAACAAGAGAAAGTACAACTGAGCCCGAATGGTCACCCTGAACTACTGAATTAGAAGATCCACCAGCTGAATTCTATAAAGTCACCTGCACTGCCTTACCATGATATCCACGAGAACCTCTAAAATCTCTACCTCGAGAGGTCCGACTCCTGAACTTACCAAAATGATGCACCATCTTGGCGCCTTCCTGAAATGCACTAAGAATACCCTCTGTCATCTTAGCATAATCCATAATACTCTAAAAAGAATCCCTAATCATAACCATCTGAGATATAGCCAACGAAAGAGAGACATCCAAACCCTCTACAAACATCGTATTTACTCAAACTCGATGGAAATACTATCATAGAAATATCTGGATAGGGTATGGATGCATGAATCATACTCAACAAATGTCATGGATCCCTGCTCCAAATGATCAAACTCGTCCCACATACGATCTCTGAAACTGAAAGGCACAAATCTCTCCAGAAAGGTATCAACAAATTGATCCCATGACAACTCAGGAGCATCAATAAGCCTACAACCGACAAATGATATCCATTAATTTCTCACAAAATCTCTCAACTGATAGTAGCATAAGCAACTACATTAGGGCACGTCACCTGCATCCAGAAAATGTCCCATAATGGTAGCCCACACCGCTTGCACTAACAGTTCTAATATATCTCACATATATTACAACAACACATCAAGATATTGAACAAAAGTATATATTATGTCACATACAAATAGAACTAGAGAGAACATGTAGATACGCAATCACCAAATACAAGTAAAGGGAGGTAAGACAAATACATAGATGACAAGTCAATAAGGCAATAAGAAATGACATAAACACAATAAAGAAAGTGCAGTGTATATGATGATGATAATGATGATGATGCACGAGGTCGTCGCACAACCTCCGGGATCGTCGCACAATCCCTGTATACACCTACGGAGCTAAAGCTTCCTGACGTAGGATCCATGGGGGGTTCGTCAACCCATATACAATATACATATCTCATATCTTTTTTTCAGCATATCCATTGGAAAAGGGTTTTATAAGGTGTTACAATATTTTTTTAAAAAGGTGTTGCCAGTGTTTCTCATATGCCAATAAAGTATGATATAATCACAATACACCAATGGTACCACATTAAACAACACAATAAAATTATTCACATGTATTCAAGGCTACTAATATCACATAGGACCCCACATGGTCAAACATATCACATAATATCTCAATTTCGACAATACATCACATATAGGCCCCCACACGAGCACAACACATAGATAGCAATTTTTCATGATTAGTTCCCACCCTTAACATGTATTTTATTTCATTATTTACTACCTAGCCCATTCTGAAGAGTTAAGCCATAACCTACCTCCAAAGACGAAACCGGTCCGCTACACTTGAACCTGCGACCTTACTTTTCACGAACAATCCCGAACTCTACTAAAATCATTAAATATGAAATATATGCATAAAAAAAATAACCAACGACATCCATATTGACTACTTTTAGTTCGGAGTCAAAATGGGCCCCCAAAATGGGTTTTCGAAAAAGAAAGGAAAAATTGGATTACTTCAAAAATATGTTTCCCATATTTTTAGGAACCTACAGCTGAAAACCCAAGTTAAACGAGTAAAAAAATTAGGTTCAAATTAAAGAAAAACTATTTTTGAGCTTTACCGAGTAAAATCTTTAAAATCTGGATTAAAATCAAGAATCAGAGTTGTTTTGAAGGTTAAATTGATGAAAAAGTAGTAATTATAAGATAAAAATATTATTCAAGTAAAAATGAGTGAAAATAGGGTTTAAAATCAAGCCCTAAGATTTTTGGAGTTTTGAGAAATTAGTCAAGAAATTACTAAGAAATAGGTGAATTTTTACATTAAATCCGTAATAAAACTAAGAAATGGGTATTAACCTAGCTTCCCAATCTCCCACAAACTTTACTTTTAAGCTCCCACACTATTTTAGGGTTTAGCTCTTAAGAGTCAAGATGAAAATGAGCAAAATGGGCCAAAAGGTTGAAAAAAACTTCTATTTATTGCAGAAAATCTGCAATAGCATTTTTTTTGTTGGTTGATCGGACTTCGACGGGGTGTCCAGGATTCGTTCGTAGTTCTATATACACAAACGAACTATGAAACCATACTAAATTCGACGTTCATGACGCGATGGCGATACCAGATTTTTCAGAAAATATCATTTTCACAAAATTGACCCCCGAAACCCGAAATTATAATTTTCTAAACCGAGGGTCGAAATTAGATTTAAAAGCCGTAAAATCATACCAAACATGCTAACACCCTAAAATTGTCATTCTGGATCTTCTGGCAAAGTTGGATTTTCCACCCGAGGTCGTTTTGCTCAAATGTGGGTCCCACACCTATATTTCTAATTTTTCAACTTTTCGACCAATAGGTCGAAATGAGCTCGGGTGCATCGGGACCCGAAACAAAGGTTTATCCAGCCTAAAATCAATATTTTGGAGCTGCTGGCGCAGTCCGTTCAACCATCCATCGCACGGATCAAAAGATATCCACATAAGTCCAAAATAAGGCTCTCGAAGCCATAAAAAACAACAATATTGCATAAATGATACCAAAATGCATCAAAAATTATGTCAATCACTCTCACACCTCAAAATTATCATAATGCAACTACGGGAAAGGGTAAAACAGTCAAATCATACAAAATCACAAATTTCACTTATTTCATCAATTTTTTAGGTCGTTATATATATTTATATATATATTTGAAAACTTATACGGAGGATCTTATAAAACTGAATTTGAATCGATCAGTAGTCTCTCTCTCTATCTATCTATCTATCTATCTCTCTCTCTCTCTATATATATATATATATATATATTTAAAACTTATACGTAGGATCTTATAAAACTGATCAATTTGAATCGATTAGTAGAATGATAAACACCTCTAATTCTACTAAAGTGGACAAATATATTTGAGTCAAATAATAATTCCGAAAATAATTAGTCGGGATGAAGTTTGAATGAAATTTATTGAAGTTTAGAAAAAATTGACATGATTAGTTAATTGAAATAAATATAATCAAGTATTTATTTAAATTATATTTAAATTTTACAAAATGTAAAATTGAATTAAATCATATGATTAACACCTCTAATCGTATTAGATTGATAAATATAATATTTTTTTATGCTTCAGCGAGACTTATTGAAGTTATATTTAAGTTCAATATAATTAGGTAATCAAAATTACTTAGATATAATCACATATTTATTGTAAGTATATTTGAAATTTACAAGTGACATGTAGTATTAGATCAAATCAAACAATTAACATATCCAATTACTCTACATTAGTAGTATTACAATAAACTTCAGCTTGTCATAAAAAATAATTATTAGCTGCAAAATTTAATCACAATAATAAATTTATGGCTTGATTATTTCGTTATGAAAAATAATTAGCTATTAATAAGTCATCTATTGCCATAAATTTTTAGTACTCAAAGCAAAAATATTTATAACTTTAATAATTTATTTTAAATAACCTTTTTAAGGCTAAAACGTCACTATTGCTATAACAAGTTTCAGCACGTGTCAAATATTAAACATTAACGAAGAAATTTACTAACCAAAAAATCTATGGCTATATTATTTAACTATTGCAACAATCTTTTCTAACATGAAGTAAAAAAAAAAAAATTAGCCACAAAGTTGTATTTTAAATAATTTATTGTGGCTAAAAGGTTATTATTACTACATAAGTTTTAATTCATGGAAAAAATTAATAATTAGCTACAAATTTTCTTTATAGCATAAAACAACGTGGCTATATCATTTAATTATTGCCACAATTTTTACAACTTGAAGCAAAAAAAAATTATTTAGCTACAATATCTTGTTTCAAATAGTTATTATGGCTAAAAGGCCATTATTGCTATAATAATTTTTATCGAGTGACAAAAACTTATGATTCTCTTCTTTGATCTAAAGATATAGATTCTCAAGTCCTAATTGATTTGACGCGTAAAATAGAATACTAAAAAATAATCATAATCAAAATACTGGAAAGAAAAGAGTAGACAAGGAATGAAAACAAGGAATGAAAATAGATCCTTGGCCTATGATACAAAAATGGGGGAAATCCAGATCAAACTCGGATTTATCTTACTTAACCTTGGGTTAATTTACTTCGCCTAAAGGGACGAAAATTTTACGAACCCTTGGTTTCAGTCTGAGGTTTAAATCAGCTACCAAATTTTACTATAGCAATAAAGTTGCAGCTATTTAAGCAACTATTACCACTCTTGTTATTAATTGTAGCAAAATAAGAAATTAGCTTTGTCAGTTTAATTTTCGTGGCTAAGAAATTTTATGAATTTGTTAATAGCTACGGAATTCAAATTTTTGTGGCTATTACTAAGTAATAGCTATAATTTTTAAATTCATAGCTTAGATTTTCTAGCAATAGATATATTGTGTTGTAGTGCCGCCTCACCCATTAGAGAGAACGGGAAGAGGAGTAATCGGATGGACTTTTGGGTTATGTGTGCAATATCAAAGGGTGAACACAATTCTACGAAGTTCTTCATATGCAACATGACGCTTGTAACGTGGAATACCCCGTTCCCATGAGTAGGTGGGATATGGATGGAACTTGTATGCTCAACATCATTGAGTTTCTCTTTGTCATCAAAAGGACCATCGAAAGACCCGACAATACATACATTGTCACTCATATTTCCGTGAACACTATGGACATTACCTAAAAGGAAACAAAAACAACAACCAAAATAAATACACACCACTACGAGTACACCCTAAGTAAAAATCAACACCGCACAAGTGAAAGCTAAATTTTACTCCCCGACAATGGCGCTATTTTGATAACGATCACCTATACCATTTAATTTGATAGAGGACAATCGTGGTCAATAGCTCAACTTATGTTGAGGTCGAATCTACGAGGAGCAAAATGAGTTTTCTAGTCCTATAGGTGTTAATAGTTACTAAAAAGATTCCCGTAAAGTAAAACAAGTAAAATTCAAGATTTAAAATGGAGGGGGGTTGATTTGGAATAAGGATTTATCAATTTCAACTCAAGTCAACAAATTAAGGCAACACTTGTGATTTAAAATTCAATATTAGAAGAAACTTGGGTTTATGTCTACCTAAGGTCAAGGTATGCATGGAAACATGATGATTTGGTGCAAATTATAGTCATTAACGATATGGTAGACGAAGTCGAAGGTCCTTGAGGCTAGTTTGTCAACAAAACCTCAAGAATATCACTTGTTGACCCTTTAGAGTACCTAACAAGTGTGTCAATTACAATCACCTAATACCTTAATTAGGCATCCCTATTTCTAGAAAGATACCCAATACATAGCTAACCCTCTACTCACCCTTATTTCTAAGATGGAAAAATATAGAAAACTATATCCATTACTGTCAACTATTGCTTTGTCACCCATATCCCTCTTTAAAGGATGATATGGGTTTCAAAAATTCACCCATACCCCTATTTCAAGGATGATGTGAGCTTTCAAGAATTTGGGGTTTTCACCCACAAATCCTTTTTAGGTATTTGGGGTTTTCACCCACAAACCCCAACCATTTAAAGCAAGCAATAGTGAAACCCATCACCAACAAACTAGAATCTATACAAATACATCACAACCTAAATCTAATTGCACCTTAGTTCAACATAATCCCAAGACAAAAAAGTTTAGATACTCATGAAGTAAAGAGAAAGAAATATACCATAAGGTTTATTCAAAGCATCCATCCTTCAATTTCACTAAACTCAAAGTATGAGATTCAAATACAATTGTTGCCTAAATTAGGGTTTGTAAACTTCAAATTCAATTTTTCCAAAAAAGTCTAGAATAGAAAAATGGTAAAGGGTTTGAGCATTTTAAGGGATTTGGGGTCGGATGTATAAAATTACAAAATTTACCATAGGAACATTCCTGCATTGTCACGACTGCGGCAGCTATCCTGCAATCGCGGGCACAGCTATCCTGTATACCTGTAAAATATGGAATTTAGTGCATTCAACTAACAAACTTGTCTCACTCATACCTTCTAATAATAGTAGTGTGCATGAATTTTGGATGTAAATAAGTGGTAAATTAACCACTCATCAGAAGACAACATGTTTGAGAAGTGAGGTTTTGAGTTTCAAGCAGAATGATGGAGAGATTATTTACCAAGCTTGGGAAAGATTCAAGGCTATTCTCAAAAATTACCCTCACCATCATCAGACTAATAATGTGCCAGTACATACTTTCATTGAGGGTCTTGTGCCAAACACCAAGCTTCTCCTAGATTTAGCAGTAGGTGGGCAAGATCTAGAGAAGATGTATGATGAATTTTACATACTGCTGAATAGGATTTCATAGGGGAATCCTGATATAAAAAGTTCTCTAAAGAAAGTTGCAGGTGTGATGGAGGTTGATCAGTTTATGGCTATATCAACCCAGATTATTGCATTACAGAATCAGATAACTACATAGCTCAGTAATATGAATATGAGGATCAAACAGTCCACACCAGAAATAACAAATGTAGTTCATCAGGATCAGACTTGGTGCAAGGTTTGCGGAAGCAGTGATCATATAGTGGAGGCTTGTGCGGATAATATAGAGTCTGTAAATGATGTAGGAATTTCTAATCGTCAAGGACATCATAACTTTGGAAATACTTACAACCCTAACTAGTGAAATCATCCCAATTTCTCATGGGGTGGAAATCAGGCACAAAATGCAAATCAATGTCGTGGGCCAGTAAATCAGAACCAATAGCAGCATGTTCCAAGGAATCAAGCCACTACTTAATCTAGAAACATTGAATAGATGTTGAAGTATATTATGGCTACTAAAACACAGTTAGTAGCAGATGTGAAGAACCAACAGATGATTACAAAGAACGTGGAGGTTCAAATGGGTCAAATTGAAGGGGCACAAAAAACTAGACCTTAGAGAGGTTTACCTAATGATGTAAGACCCCACAAAATTCTAAGCTTAAACCAGTTCATTAAAACTTGAAAAGAGGTCCCAGACTTAGAAATTTCAGCTAAGTGTGTACACTTAGAAGTATTTTAGCCTTCATAAGTTGGCGATCCTATTTCACGACCCTTATGACCTTAAAATATTAATTTTTAGGTTTATTCATGATCAAGAAAGTCAGTAGGTCACTTCGGGTGAGTTTCAGATTTTTCGAACCTCGTTTGAACCATGTTTAGGTGACCAAAATAGTGGGTCGACACGATCTCGACGTGTCACATCGCCCATCGTGTTGATAGATAATTTTCTCCAGCTTTCAATGAAATTCCAGTGAATCAATGTGAACTCGACGCGATACATTTGTCATCGTATTGATGCCATCGATGCGGCGCGTCGATCTGCGCATCACTAGGCACGTTTTTAGTCATTAAAAGCCTACGCCCAGAGGGATATTTGGGTCATTTTCTCAACCTTAATCAACCCCTAAAACACGAAATTCAGACCCCGTTAAGCAAAATAGACTCACTTTCTCTCAAATTCTCTCAAGAACAAACCCTAACCCATTAAAGTCAAGATCAATATTCAAGAAATTTACCATCAATCTTCAGGAATTCATGCACCAAGGTATGTTAGGTGTTCATCCAAGGGTTTCCTTCCACTCTTGGAGTTCAAGAACCTCTTTTAAAACTTCAAGTTTATTGAATTCATGAATTCCATGTTGGGCTTGAATGTATTCATGATTATGATGTCAATTGGGTTTCTAATTCATGATTTATTATAAGATTCCTCTAAATTTATTTGACATGTGTGTAGAATTATGTGAATTCATGTTAAAGCCCTTGAATTTGTAAGTTGGGATTAGAAATCATGATGCCTACATGTTGATTAGTATTATGTGCATAGATTATGTTCCACAAGTGTTTGATAAATTGCTCATGTGGATTAAATAGGAAAATCATGATATGCTAGCATATGTACAAGCTTATATCTTACAAGTGTTTGATAAAATATCTCCATGAATGAGTTATGAACATTATAATGCTTTTCAAGATCATGCTATGCTTTACTTTTCATGTTATTGAGTCCTGGGGGTATTTAATACCCGACAATCTAGTTGTTTACCTAGAATTACAATAGCTTTAGAATAGTCTTAGTAATATCACGTATAGTAGCATTCAGTCAGTATAGAACTTAGTATATCCAGTCAGCAAATAGGACTCAAAATATTCAATCAGTTATAATACTCAGTGAACTTAGTTCAGTTCAATCAGTCAGCACGATCAGTAAAATTTTAGTCTAGACTAGAACAGTTTAGAAATCAGTTTAGTGTTCATTCAGTTGGGAGTAGGATTCAGCACCGAGTGAACCCAGGGATGGGGGCATTCCTATTAGTAAAAAGGTTTGACCCTTAGTATTAATCCCTGTATTACAGAACTACGTAACCAGCATAGGTTGAGATGTCTTTCTGCCAGTCTAGAGTTGATATATCTCGTATGAGTTTTCCTGCCAGCGAGGGTTGACGAAAGAGCTTCTTGTCAGAGAGGGTTAAGTCATAGCCATTATTAGTATCCCTTGGCAAGGGGCTAACACCTTTCCAACTGAGGTCACAGGTTAGACCCCAACTTAGTCATACTCGGGGTATGTCGGTTAGATGAACACTCCCACAGTTTCAGTTTTAGACTCAGTATAAAACCTCAGTTCAATTTTAGAATCAGGATGTCAGACACAGTCACCAGCTCAGTGTACAACTCAATTCAGTTCTACAGAATCAGGACTGCCAGAAATAGTCAGTCATTATACAATAATTTAGTATCAGTAAACTCATATATCAGTCCTTCAGTTATCAAAATTCAGTACCCAGTGTTAACATGAATCTCAGTTACAATATGCGTAGTTATAAGCATATCATTGCATATTCAGTATTTACAGTATTGTCAGATATACATATATTCTCAGTCAGTTATATTCATGTTACTTAGTTAGTTATTATTCATGTATATGAACCCATGCATATCATCCTACCTCACTTAGCATACCGGTACATTCAAAGTACTGACGCATACCTTTTTTTACGCTATGATGTCATATATCATAGGTTCAAATACACGGGCTCTTGATCGTACCTAGCAACCCCGATTATCAGCAATATATTTAGTGGTGAGTCCTCATAGTTCGAGAACAGAGTTGTTATTTCAGCATTTTCAGTATATTATCAGTAGTCGGAGTTAGTTGGGGACTTATCCCATCAACTCTATTTTTAGACAGTTCAGTTAGAGGCTTGTCAGACTAGATTTTTTAATCCAGTTAATTAGTTTTTAGATATGATTATCAGATGTTCAGTATTTAGTATTTACGTATCAGTATATAATTCAGTTTTGACCTTATGGCAATTTCCACCTAATTTCCGCATTATACAAGGTTATTATTCAGTGATTGCAGCAGGTACCAGTCATGGGTTAGCGTGTGGTCTTTCGGGATTATGAGCACCGTGTAGCATCCGGGGTACAGACTCAGGACATTATAAACTTTGTATCAAAGCCTAAGGTTCAACAGAGTCCTAGGAAGTCTGAAAGCCATATCTAGTAGAGTCTTATACATGGGTGTGTAGCACACCACACTTATGAACAAGAGGCTATGAGGCATTTTAGGAAAAACTTCCCTTCTTTCAGTATTCATATCGTGCGAGTGAGCATGAGCTCAAGTTATACTCTCAGTCTAATCCTTTTCTTACTTTCGTTTATAGAACATGTCTCCCAAAAAGAACAATAAAAAGAGAACGAGAATCAGCCAGTACCTTCGCCCATTCAGGCAGATCCCCTGGATAATCATGTATTCCACGTAGAATTTAAAGCCACTTTTACCCCTCTAGATCATTCTATGGTAGCTCAGAATGAACGCCCAACGGCCGCTTCAGCCAACCCAGTGGCCAATATTGCTGCAGCTAGCATTCGGGACTTCACCCGAATAAACCCTTCAGCTTTTACTGGTCTAAGTCAGATGAGGACCTACAGGAATTCCTTAATCAAGTGTAGAAGGTTATAGATATTATGGGGGTGACAGCTAGTGAGAGTGTTGAGTTGGCCGTATATAAGTTGTAGAATATGTCTCACTCATGGTTCAAGCAGTGGAATACATAGAGGGTCATAGATGCAGAGCCCATAGAATGGAAGAAGTTTGCCACTGCTTTTATGGACAGTTTCTTCCCACTGGAGTTGAGGGAAGCAAAGGTGTTGGAGTTTATTAATCTGAAATAGGGAAATATGACAGTGAAAGGGTATTCTCTTAATTTTACTCAGTTATCCAGATATGATCCTCATGTGGTAGCAAATAACAGATCTAAGATGAGTAAATTTATGTCTTGCGTGTCTAACAGTGTGGTCAAGGAGTGTAGGACCAAAATGTTGATTAAGGATATAGACATATCCAGGCTCATGGTTCATGCTCAGCAGATAGAGGATGCTAAGAATAGGGAAAAGGAGAGGGAGAACAAGAGAGCTAGAATAAGTAGCTTTAACTTCACTCAGCCTAAGTCAGAGGGTGGAAATAGTTCTCAGTTCCTCCCGAAATCTTCCGTTCCAGCTCCGTCCTCAGCCAGTGCTCCAGTGCCGAAATTTAGAGATGACAATAAAGATAGGGCACCAGGGCCTAAACCCCAGGGTAGTATTAGTAGTGCCTAAAAGAATCCCCTTTGCTAGAAGTATAGAAGAAACTACCAGGGTATTTGCAGGGTTGGTAGTGATGTATGTTTCGGATGTGGCAAGCCAAGCCACAGGGTCAGAGAGTGTCCTCAGGTAGATTCGCAGAGTTAGCATAATTGTCCTTCAGCTCAATTCGGTAGCCTGAATAGCAGGGTGCCGCTTCCAGTACCACCAGTGGGCAGCGCCCAAATAGGCTTTATGCACTTCAGTCCCGATAGGATTAGGAAAGTTCTCCTGATGTGGTCACTTGTACGTTACAAGTTTATAATTTGCATGTTTATGCTTTGCTAGATCCAGGAGCTTCCTTGTCTTTTGTAACTCCTTATATAGCTGTTGACTTCGGAGTCAGCCCAAAAATCCTTGTAGAGCCTTTCTAAGTCTCTACCCCAGTGGATAAATCTATCATAGCTCGACGGGTATACAGGAACTGTCCGGTTATGGTATCTCAGAAAGTTACTTCAGCAGACTTAGTAGAATTAGAGATAACAGATTTTAATGTCATTCTCGACATGGATTGTCTTTATTCATACTATGCTTCAGTTGACTGCCGAAATAGAATTGTCCATTTTCATTTTCCAAAGAAACTTATCCTTGAATGGAGGGGTAGTACTTCAGCACTTAGGGGTCAACTTATTTCTTACCTCAGGTCGTGAAGAATGATATTTAAGGGATATGTGTATCATCTTGTTTGAGTTTAAGACTCTAGTTCAGAGACCCCTAATCTTGAGTCAGTATTAGTAGCATGTGAATTCCCAGATGTATTTCCCGAAGATCTTCCTGGAGTCCCTCCTGAGTAGGAAATTAACTTCGGAATAGACCTTCTTCCAGATACTCAGCTTATCTCTATTCTGCCATATAGAATGGCTCCAGAAGAACTCAAAGAGTTAAAAGAATAGTTAAAGGATCTCCTAGATAAGGGATTTATCATACCTAGCATTTCCCCGTGGGGAGCACCCGTTCTATTCGTACGTAAGAAAGACGGTTCCCTCAGGATGTGTATAGACTATTGTCAACTAAATAAAGTCACGGTCAAGAACAAGTATACACTTCCCAGAATCAATGACTTGTTTGACCAACTTCAGGGTTCCAGTTACTTCTCTAAGATAGACCTCAGATCAGGCTGTCATCAGCTCAGGGTCAGAGAATGTGACATTCCAAAAATAGCTTTCAGAACTCAGTATGGCCACTTCAAATTCTTAGTCATGTCATTTGGTCTTACCAATGCTTCAGAAGCCTTCATGGACTTGATGAACTACGTGTTCAAGTAGTACTTGGACATGTTCATCATAGTCTTCATTGATGACATTCTTGTCTACTCCCTCAGTGAACATGAACATGCAGACCATCTTAGAATAGTGTTACAGATCCCATTAGTTGTTCACCAAATTTAGTAAGTGTGAATTTTGGCTAAGGTCAGTAGCTTTCCTTGGCCATATAGTTTCCGATGATGGCATTAAAGTAGATCCTCAAAAGACCGAACTAGTGAGAAACTGGCCTAGACCCATCTCTCCATCAGATATCAAGAATTTCTTAGGTTTAGCTGGCTATTACCGATGGTTTATTGAAGGATTTTCATCTATTGCATCCCTCGTGTCCAGATTGACTCAGAAAAAAGTAAAATTCCAGTGGTCAAATTCTTGTGAGAAGAGTTTTTAGGAGTTAAAGACCCGACTTACTACAACCCTAGTTTAGACTCTACCAGATGGTTCAGACGGATTTATGGTATATTATGATACTTCTAGAGTTGGTTTGGGGTATGCTTAGATGCAGAGAGGTAAGGTCATAGACTATGCCTCTAGATAGCTTAAGCCCCATGAAAAGAATTATCCAATTCATGATCTTGAGCTAGCAGCTGTGGTGTTTCCCTTAAAGATTTGGATGCATTATTTGTATGGGGTACATATTGATATGATCAAAAACCACAAGAGCTTGCAGTATGTATTCTCTCAGAAAGATCTGAACCTACATCAGAGGAGGTGGTTAGAGTTGTTGAAAGACTACGACATGAACGTCCTGTATCATCTGAACAAGGCCAATGTAGTGGCTGATGCTCTCAGTAGGATGTTTATGGGTAGAGTTACTCACGTGGAGGATAATAAGAAGAAGTTAGTTCAAAAATTTCATTATCTTACCCGACTAGGTATCTGCTTAGTTAATTCAGAAGAGGGAAGTGTGTGTTGCAGAATAGTCCAAAATTATCTCTGGTTTTCAAAGTAAAGGAAAAGCAGGACAGAGATCCCAGTTTAGTCAAGCTGAAAGATTCAGTCAGAGATCAGAAAGTAGAGGTTTTCTCCCAAGGGGGAGATGGTGTGTTGCATTGCTAGGGTCGCCTATATGTGCCACGTGTAGATGACTTGAGGTAATGAATTCTTGCAAAAGAGCATGGTGCGTGTTACTCTATTTATCCAGGGGCCACTAAGATGTACCATAATTTGTAGGAGATTTATTAGTGGAGTGGGATGAAGAAAGACATTGCAAAGTTTGTGGCTAAGCGCTTAACATGTCAACAGGTTAAGATTAAGCACCAGAAACCTAGTGGTTCCATGCAAGAGTTTAGTATTCCCAAGTGGAAGTGGGAGGAAGTGAACATGGACTTTGTGATAGGTTTGCCCCGTACTCGTCATCAGCATGATTTAATTTGGGTCATTTTAGACAATATAACCAAATCATCTCATTTCTTACCAATTCATACCTCTTATTCAGCTGAGGATTATGCCAAGCTCTATGTTAGAGAGTTGGCTAAATTGCATGGAGTTCCATTGTCCATCATCTCAAATAGAGGTACGTAGTTCACCTCTTACTTTTAGAAAGCCTTCCAAAAAGGTCTTGGTACCTCTAAGTTCACCTCAGTACAACCTTCCACCCTCAGACAGATGGTCAAGAAGAGAGGACCATTCAGACTTAGGAAGATATTTTAAGAGCATATGCCATTAACTTTAAGGGTAGTTAGGATGACCACTTGCCCTTGATTGAGTTTTCATATAATAACAGTTATTATTCCATCATTCAGATGGCTCCGTTTGAGGCACTTTATGAGAAGAGATGTAGATCTCCCATTGGTTGGTTTGAAGTGGGTGAAGCCATAGTGGTAGGGCCTAACTTGGTATTTGATACCTTAGAAAAAGTTCTGTTGATCAGGGAAAGGCTTAATACAGCTCAGACCCGACATAAATTGTATGTAGATGTGCGAAGAAAGGATCTTGAGTTTGAGATTGGCGACTATGTGTATTTGAAAATCTCTTCTATGAAAGTGGTGAAGAGGTTTGGAAAGAAGGGTAAACTCAGTCCCCGATATGTCAGTCCTTACCAAATTCTCAGCCATTTCAGAAAGGTAGCTTACTAGCTTAAGTTGCCTTCAGACTTAGCTTCAGTACATCCCGTGTTTCATGTCTCCTTTCTTAAGAAGTTCATAGGAGACCTAACAGTTGTAGTCCCTATAAAGGATATAGATGTTCAGAACAGTCTCTCTTATGAAGAGTTCCCAGTATAAATCCTCGATCATCAAGTTTGCAAATTGAGGAACAAAGAAGTTCTGCTAGTCAAAGTTCTTTTGCGGAATCAGTCCGTTGAGGGAGATACTTGGGAAGCAGAAGCAGATATGCGGGCCAAGTATCCTCACCTCTTCTCTGCAAACTCAGACTCAGCTCAAGGTAACAGTCTTACTTAGATTTTCTCAGTCCATGTTCAGTTACAGTAATAAATTTGGTATTCATTACTGTTTCATATCATCTTCATGATAGTCATGCATTCATAAATCAGGTCAACCATGTAATCATACATCAGATATGCATGTTCAGTTTGAAAACTCAGCTTATCAGTAGTTTCAGTCAAGTATTCCATGTATCAGATATGCATGTTCAGTGTTTAAGCTTAGTCTATCAGTGTTTCTCATCTTAGTCAGTCTCATTCGAGGATGAATGTTCCCAAGAAGGAGATATTGTAAGACCCCACAAAATTCTAAGCTTAACCCAGTCTGTTAAAGCTTGAAAATAGGTCCCAGACTTAGATATTTCAGCTAAGTATGTACACTTAGAAGTATTTTAGCCTTCGTAAGTTGGAGATCCTATTTCATGACCCTTATGACCTTAAAGTATCAATTTTTAGGTTTAATCATGATAAAAAAAATATCAGTAGGACATTTCGGGTGAGTTTTAGATTTTTCGGACCTCGTTTGAACCATGTTCAGGTGTCCAAAATAGGGGCTCGACGCGATCTCAATGCATCGCATCGCCCATCGCATCGACAGACAATTTCCCCCATCTTTCAGTGCAATTCCAGTGAACCGACGCTAACTCGACGCAACGCATTGGTCATCGCGTTGATGCCATCGATGCGGCGCATTGGTCTGCGCATCACAGGACACACTTTTAGTCATTAAAAGCCCGCATCTAAAGGATATTTGGGTCATTTTCTCACCCTTAATCAACCCCTAAAACACAAAATTCAGCCCTCATTAAGCAAATACACTCACTTTTTCTAAACTTCTCTCAAGAAAAAACCCTAACCCATCAAAGTCAAGGTCAAGATTCAAGAAATTCACCATCAATCTTCAGGAATTTAAGCACCAAGGTATGTTTGGTGTTCATCCAAGGGTTTCCTTTCACCCTTGGAGTTCAAGAACCTCTTTTAAAACTTTAATTTTATTGAATTCATGAATTTCATGTTGGGCTTGAATGTATTCATGATTATGATGTTAATTGGGTTTCTAATTCATGATTTATTACAAGATTCCTGTAAATTTATTTGACATGTGTGTAGTATTATGTGAATTCATGTTAAAACCCTTCAATTTGTAAATTGGGATTGGAAATAATGATGCCTATAAGTTGATTAGTATTATGTGCATAGATTATGTTCCCCGAGTGTTTGATAAATTGTTCATGTGGATTAAATGGGGAAATTATGACATGCTATCATATGTACAAGCTTTTATCTTACAAATGTTTGATAAAATATCTCTATGAATGATTTATGAACATTATAATGTTTTTCAAGATCATGTTATGCTTTACTTTTCATGTTATCGAGTCCTAGGGGTATCTAATACCCGATAATCTAGTTATTTTCCTAGAATTACAGTAGCTTCAGAATAATCTCAGTAATGTCACATACAGTAGCATTCAGTTAGTACAGAACTCAGTATATCCAGTTAGCAAATAGGACTCAAAATATCTAATCAGTTCATTACTCAGTAAACTCAGTCCAGTTCAGTTAGTCAACACGATTAGTAACAGTTTAGTCTAGCCTAGAATAGTTTAGAAATTAGTTAAGTGTTTATTTAGTTGGGAGTAGGATTCAGCATCGAATGAACCCAGGGATGGGGGAATTCCTGTCAGTAATAGGGTTTGACCCTTAGAAGCAATCCCTGCATTCAGCACCGAGTGAACCCAGGGATGGGGGCATTCCTGTCAGTAAAAGGGTTTGACCCTTAGAAGCTATCCTTGCATTACAAAACTATGTATCCAGCGTAGGTTGAGATGTCTTCCTACCAGTCTAGGGTTTATACATCTCATAAGATTTTTCCTGCCAGCGAGGGTTGATGAAAGAGTTTCTTATAAGAGAGGGTTAACTCATAGCCATTGTTTGTATCCCTTGGCAAGGTTCTAACACTCTTCCAACTGGGGTCATAGGTTGGACCCCAACTTAGTCATACTCGGGTTATGTCATTTAGATGGACGCTCCCACAATTTTAGTTTTAGACTGAGTATAAAACCTCAGTTCAGTTTTAGAATCAGGACTGTCAGACACAGTCATCCAGCTCGGTATAGAACTCAATTTAGTTTTATAGAATTGGGACTATCAAAAATAGTCACTTAGTATACAGTAATTCAATATCAGTAAACTCAGATATCAGTCATTCAATTATCAAAATTAAGTACCCAGTGTTAACATGAATCTCAGTTACAATATGTGTAGTTATGAGCATATCATTGCGTATTCAATATTTACAGTAGTGTCAGCTATATATATATTCTCAGTCAGTTATATTCATGTTACTCTGCTAGTTATTTTTCATACATATGAACCCATGCATGTTAGCCTACCTCACTTAGCATACCAGTACATTCAAAGTACTGACGCATACCTTTCTTTGCGCTATGATATCTTATATTATAGGTTCAGACGCACGGGCTCCTGACCGTACCTTGCGGCCCATATTACCAGCAGCAGATTTAGTGGTGAGTCCTTATAGTTCAAGGATAGAGTTTTTATTTTAGCATTTTCAGTATATTATCAGTAGTTGGAGTTAGTTAGGGACGTGTCCCATCACTCAATTTTTCAGATAGTTCAGTTAGAGGCTTTTCAGACTAGATTATTTCAGTTAGTTATTTAGTTTTTAGATATGATTGTCAGATGTTCAGTATTCAGTATTTATGTATCAGTATATGATTCAGTTTTGAACCTTATGGCAATTTTCACCTAATTTCTGTATTATACAGTGTTATTATTTAGTGATTATAGTAGGTACCAGTCATGGGTTAGCTTGTGGTCCTTTGGGATTATGAGCACCGTGTAGCAACCGGGGTATAGACTCGGGGCGTTACAACCTAATAATACTGAGCCAAATCCAAAATAGAATAATACAGACACTACTCAAAGTGGGCTATAACTGAAGGAGTTGGAACCTAAATAGGTGAATCACAAGGTTGTTGATAAAGAATAAGAAGAGAATAAAAAGAAGGTAGTGGAAGAGAAAGCTAAAAGCAAGGAAACCAAATTGGAAAGTATGAAGTTACCTCCACCTTTTCCACAAAGGCTGGGGAAATACCGAGAGGAAGCTTTCTACAAAAAGTTTATTGATGTGTTAAAATAGGTTCATATTAACCATCCACTAGTTGATGTTTTACAAAATGTTCTGAAGTATTCTAAGTAAATAAAGGACATCGTGGTTAAAAAGAACTGCCTGACTGAATATGCTACTATGGCATTCACTAAAGAGTGCATATCACAAATCTAGAACAAGTTACCCACAAAGCTAAAATATCCATGGAGAATCACTATTCAGATTACAATAGAGAAATCAATAAGCACTCGAGGTCTATGTGATCTTGGCGAAAGCAATAATATTATGCCCATATCATTATTCAGAAAGATAGGGCTAGGCAGTACAAGACCCACCACAGTTATTTTGTAGTTAGCTGACTGTTCATTTGCCAGACCAGATAGAATTATTGAAGATGTATTGGTGCAAGTGGGGTCACTCATTTTCTCGGTGGACTTTATCATTCTTGATTTTGATACTGATTTGAAAGTCCTATTTATTTTAGGACATCTTTTTTTAGAAATTGGGCATTCATTGATTGATGTAGATGTAGGACAGTTAACTATGTGTGCTCAAGACAAGGTCGAGGTGTTCGAAGTGTACAAGGCAATGAAGTTTCCTGCAGTATATGAAAAATTATCTGCTATTAAAGTCGTGGATCTTGAGTCTGACTTTCACCTTATTATGTCCAAGGATCCCTTGGAGCGATCATTGGTGGGATATGATTTTTTTTGGTAATTTAAAGCAGTTGAAATGGTCCAGAATCTGGATGTGGTAGGCATTATTACTAGAAAGACTGAATTTGATCTTTTTAATAGACCTATTGGCCCCTCTCCTAAGGCTTCTATTGAGGAAGCACCGAAGCTAGAACTTAAGGATCTACCTTCTCATCTAAAATATACTTTCCTTGGTGTTGATGATACTTTTCCTGTGATTTTATCTGTAGGTTTAGTTGATGTGCAGGTGAAAGTCACTGACAGTACTGAAGATAAGGAAGAAGGCAATCAGATGGCAAATGTCATTCATTCAAGGAATCAACCCTACCTTTTGTATGCACAAAATATTTATGGAGGAGGGATATAAAGTAAGTGTGTAACATCAACGAAGATTGAATCCTATGTTGAAAGAAGTAGTTAAAAAAAAAGTCATTAAGTGGCTTAGTGTTGGGATAGCTATCCCATCTCAAATAGTTAATGGGTCAGCCCTGTGCAATATGTTCCAAAGAAAGGAGGGATGGCTATTGTGACTAATAAGAATAATGAGTTTATTCTATCTCATGCAGTGACTGGGTGAAGGATCTGTATAGATTATATGAAGTTGAATGATACCACTCGGAAGGATCACTATCCCAATTCTTTTATTGATTAAATGTTGGATAGGTTGGTGGGACAGTAATATTATTGCTTTCTGGATGGTATTCAGGATATAATTAGATAGACATAGCACCTGAAGATTAGGAGAAGATAACCTTCATTTGTCCTTATGGCACTTATGCATTCAGACATATGCCCTTTGGTCTATGCAACACACCAACAAATTTTCAGAGATGTATGATGGCAATATTATAGATGACTTTTCTATTTTTGGTAATTCATTTTATGTGTGCTTGCAAAACCTGGATAGGGTCTTAGCTCAGTATGAAGAGACTAACCTCATATTAAATTGGGAGATGTGTTACTTTTTGGTCAAGAAAGGTATTGTACTTAGTCATAAGGTGTCACACAGAGGACTTGAGGTGGAATAAGCCAAAGTAGAGGTCATTGAGAAACTACCATATCCAGTGTTAGTGAAAGGTGCAAGAAGATTCCTCAGACATGCTGGGTTTTATAGACGTTTTATCAAAGACTTGTCAAATATAGCAAGTTGTATAAGCTACTGGAGAAAGAGGTAAAGTTTGAATTTGGGGATGAATATCAAAAAGCATTTGAGAATTTGAAAAGAAGATTGACAAAAGCACTCATTTTAATGATTCCTGATTGGGCATTGTCGTTGGAGGTAATATATGATGCAAGTGACATGGCTGTTGGAGCAGTATTAGGGAAGCATAAGGATAAGGTTTTCCACTTTATCTACTATGCAAGTATAACCTTAGATGCATCCCAACTCAATCATATAGTCACAGAGAAAGAGATGCTAGCAGTCGTCTATGCATTTGATAAATTTAGTGCATACTTGGTGGGTACAAAGGTGATTGTTTATACAGATCATGCTGCCATCCGGTACTTGTTTAACAAGAAAGATGTAAAGCCAAGGTTAATCAGGTGGATCTTTCAGCTCCAAGAATTTGGCTTGGAGGTTTGAGATAGAAAGGGAGATAAAAATCAAGTGGTTGACTACTTATCGAGGCTTAAGAGTCAAGCTCATGTTGCTGATGATACAGTATGTATTTGGGAGGAGTTTCCAGATAAGAAGTTGATGGTACTGGGTGTAGCAGAGGTTCTATGGTATAATGATATAGTAAATTTACAGGTTAGTGGTTTGTATCCTCCAGATACTTCAAGTCAACAAAAGAAGAAGTTGTTCCGTGATTCCTGCTTATACATATGGTATGAGCCTTATTTGTTCAAATAAGGTGCTGATAGAATTGTGATAAGATGTATTTCAAAAGTTAAATCCAAATAGGTGATGGAAAGTTGTCATTTATCACATCATGGATGTCATCATAGAGGTGAACAAATAATAAGAAAGGTATTACAGTCTGGTTTCTTTTGGCCTACGTTTTTCAAAGATGCTATAGCTTATGTGAGAGAATATGATCAATGCCAGAGAATGGGACCTATGTCGAGGTGCCATGAAATGCCCCTGAATAATATCCTTGAAGTTGAGATTTTTGATGTGTAAGGGATCAATTTTATGTGTCCGTTTCCGCCATCGAATGGTAATTTATATGTTTTGGTGGCTGTAGATTATGTGTCCAAGTAGGTAGAGGTTGTAACACTCCCTACTAATGATGCTAGGGTGGTGATGAAATTTGTAAAGAATAATATATTCTCTTATTTTGGCACACCCAGAGCAATCATTAGTGATGAAGGAACACATATTGTGAATAATTGGTTCAAGAACTTGTTGGCAAAGTATGAAGTCAGACATAAGGTGGCCACTAAGTATCATCCACAGATAAGTGGTCTTGTGGAAGTATCCAATAGAGAAATCAAGTGGATTCTACAGAAGATGGTTAATGGTCAGCGTACGGATTGGTCGGTTAAGCTGGATGATGCACTATGGGCGTATACGATAGCTTATAAAACACCTTTGGAACCCCTCCTTATTGTTTGGTGTTTGGTAAGGAGTCTTACTTGACCGCAAAGCTTAGAATCAAGTTTATTGGGTAGTGAAGAAATTAAATCTTGATCCAAAGTCTTCAGGAGAGAAGAGGATGCTATAATTGAGTGAAAATGCGTATGAATTTCCCTTGCATGTGTATGAAAATGCAAAATTGTATAAAGAAAAAACCAAAAGATAAAATAATAAGAAAATTATGACTCGAGTCTTTGACTTTGGCCAGCAAGTGTTATTATTTAATTCCAAGATGAAGCTGTTTCCAGGAAATTGAGGTTCAAGTGGTCTTGACCCTTTGAAGTTGTGAAAATGACTCCTCACGATGCTTTTGAACTTTGGAATGAGGACAAAAGTACTACATTCTTGGTAGTTAATCATTACTGGGTGGATCATTTGTATAGTCACAAGACGTTCATCACATTTGAAGAATATTGAAGCTGAGCTTGGTTGTGCCACACCATTAAATAAGGTGCTGCATGAGAGGCAACCCACAAATGTAATGTTAGATCATAGTTTATTTTTTGTTTAATTGAGAAAAGAAAGACAAAATAAATCAAAAATACAAAAGATGTGTCGAGCCACGACCAAAACTAAGGCGCTAGGTGGGAGGCAAACCACTTTTTTCTTACGTATTTTTATTGTTTTTGTTGAGATTGCAGGAAGGAGGAACTTCACGGCATGGGTAAGAATCAACAATGATAAAAAATTTATGTTTTGAAGGCTATCAGGTACGTAAAATATGTGTTGAGTTGATGAAAACTGAAGGCAAGAAAAAAGGGGGACAAAATCCCCTGAAGGTATAGAACAGTAAGCCACCGAGATGGCTCCATGCCACGGACCCTATCCTCCATGATAAGATTCATGTCACGTTGAAGAAAAAAAATCCTCAGAGGCTAATTCCAGTAAGCCTGTGCGATAGACTCCGTGGCATAGAGCCTATCGGACTATCGTAGAGACCAAGTTTCACGCTACAGAAGGAGGTCTATTTAAGATTCTTTTGAATAAAAGGTCAGGTATGACCCGACCCACCTCTTATAACCCAAAATTTCTCTTAAAACACCCCTCAAATCCCCAAATTCTCCTTATTTCTTTTAACCTAATGTATTACCTCTCCAAAAATTCTCTCAATTATGAAGTATGTCAGAGCAATTTGAACCCAAAAATTCTTCAATTTCTCTTCTCCAAAACTTCGAACGAGGTAAGTTTTCAATTTTGGTTTCATTCCTATTCAAGCATATGTGGTAGATTGTGGGAGTCATGCCCTAAAATATTTGTGATGATAGTGTGAAATAGGGTTTTTTTAGTTAAGTGATGAGTTTGCATATTTGAATCATCAAGGGGAATTCATGATGCTTGAGGTTACAATGTTATAGTACATGTTCCTGCGTTAAATTCATGAATAAAATTAAATGTTTGCTATGTGTATGCTACTCACACAAATTAACTTCATGATTAGATATTGTGACCATATGGGTGTGGAGTGAAAAAACGAAATCTGAGTACCTTGATTTCACATCTTGCACACCTACATTAGCAACTAAAGTATGGGGTGGCCCCTATATCCTACCACATTTGGTGTTCGGTAATCTAAATTTATACCACTTGACATGTGAATTGGTGAGATTACTATTGTGCATATGGGCACACAGTGTTGATTGCAGTTTAGAATGACATTGTTTGAACCTGTTGAGTTTGGAATTAAGTACCCATTATGTCCATGAAGTTTTTATGTTGAACTAATATGCTTCATCCTTGGGTAGTTGAGTGTGATATCCCTTGTGCAATTACTTGAGTAGTTCGTGATGACATGTAAGATGTTTACTATGCACAAATACTTTTCATGGATTAAGGTTGCATAAGAAAATGAACAAACATAAAGTATTGTGGAATGAATACACTTTGAGTATTGTGTTAACTTTTTGCTTTAGAATGTAGGTAGAAGGCTATCCTTTATAAGTCATGGTTACATATGTACGTGCATAAATGTCACATTCTGTTATGAGCGTCAAAAGAAAAATATTGATGTGGTATGCTAGGATGAGTTGAATCCTATTGAAGTAAGTGTGGTGTATGTTTGAAATATGAGTAAAACAACACTAGAGTGGTTAAATATGTGTGCTCTGGTGCCGTGAAAGTGAAATAATAATGTTAAACAGGGGAAGTCTAAGTACCCTAGTATCATATCTTACGCACCTATGTCAGCAACTAAGTGTGGGGTGGCCTCAAAACACTTCCGCACTTAGTTTTTGATAGATAAAAGGGATGCCCTATCTAACTTGTTTGCTGCATTATTTTGACTGATAGGTACTATGAATAGTATACACCAAAAAGGAAGTATATTGCTAGCCTATCTGAGCCTTCCAAAAAGAGAAACAGGCCTATTGGCCAGGTACCAAGAGCTCCTACAGTTCCCCATTGTAAGTACCGTATATAAAGCACTAGATAGGTAAAAGAAGCCGAAAAGATATGGTATGCAAAGCAATGAGAATAAGAATTCCCTCGACAAGTTCATAAATCGGGATAGCTTACTAAGGGAGTACACTAGCATGGTACAGATGTTACAGCAGTTGCACATGAATTTCCTATTTGAGAAGCCCAAAGAGTGCAACTTGCACCTCATCAGAGAAGTTTATGCTAACTTGTAATGCCCCAAGACTACCCCCTGGATGTCACACGGTGCTTAGGACCACAAGTGATCCCAAGATAACCCTTGTACTGGCATAACTCGTGAGCAACTGAATAAGATACATAAATCTTGAAGAAATAAATGGAAGACAAATATTTTCTGAATATAATTAATACAAAACTATATTAAAATAATAACAACACCGATTATACAAAACAAGACTGGAAACAAATACATCAACTCTACTGACTATCTATAAAGCCTCTACTAGTATTGACTATAGGTAGACGGGACATGACCCCTAACTATCCCTAATCAATACGACTGAATAAAGAAAATAAGATACTACTCAAACTATGACTGACTCGAGCCCTTGAATCAAAAGGACTCATTATCTGCTGACTTGAAGCTGCACACTATCTGATTATGATGTATGAGCTACAACTGGTACCTATATTATTAAACAATATATCATATAGACATATATGTGGATCGGTACATTTGAAATGTACTGAGCATGTGGGGATGAATGCATAAGTAAAACAATGGTTTAATGTACATATAAATTTGTAATGAATGCATGCTAAGTGTAAATGACTCACCTTGGCTTGAATAAAATGAGTACTGCAAAATAATAAGAGATGAGTATGTAACGCATATTAATAATCTTTGTGAGTCATAACACCTAGTTCTAAAAGCTGTACTTTTATTCTTTCTTAGGGAGGTTATGCTAACCGACATAAATCATGCGAGCTATCATGGAGTCCAATGTCTTACCCACGTTGGGGAGAGATGTTCTACCCTTGACATCGGTATAGAACCTTATCTTAAGTGATCATTGTACTTAACCCACTATGGGAACTTAAACCTATGGTGGCTCGTAGTTCTAGGGCATGAGACCTTAGAATCATACTCAACTCGGTGCTAAATACTACTCCCATACTTATCGCTCAAACTTTTAGGAAATTCACCTTAAAATAGCACAAGGGTTTGTAAAGAAAACCAGTTATGCTTCTTTTTGCTTTAAATCATAAACTATATGAATAATGTGGATTCCTTTTCTTAGCTTACGATCAAAAGATAAATTTTTTCTTAAATCTTGGTAAACAATTATCAAAGAGGCATAAGATTATAATCTTATTGAAATCTAAAAAAAACTCATACTTAGGTTTAAAGCATATGTACTTAAATTTTTTAGAATTTCACAATAAAGCTTCATTCTCAACAATCATCATGAAATCATTCAACAATATCAATTCACGATAAGAAAGTACCATTCGTGACATAAATCTTTAAGTCAAAGAATAAATAGATAAGATAAACGTGCACTTCAATACTTAAAACACTTGTAAATTCATAAACTCAAAATGAGATAGTTTGGGTATGAAACCTAATTTGCAAATTATGAAATCTTAAGTAAATCAAGTTTTGCGAACAAGAATGAAAGGATACCCTTGTTTATAAACCCACATACCTTAATAGACTTAATTTATTGGAAAAGCTTGACCTTGAAATCCTTGGATATGATCTTGAAAGCTTTCTTAAACTTCTTGGACAAGGGAACTTAGATTTTTGTTTTTTCTTGAAGAGAAGAATTGAATTCTTGGATTCTTGAGGGAGGAAAACTTGAGTTTCTTATTCTTAGGAGGAAACCCTAATATTATTGTTTTTGAGAGTGGGATAAGAAATAACGTGTTAAGTACTTGAATATGAGGGAAAATAACGCCTTATGATGCTTTATATCGTAGGAGAGATAGGTTTTGAGATGAGGAAAAGACCAAAATGGCCCTACGAAAACTAAGTAGGAATTGCAGAAATTTTCAGTTAATGACTTGAGTTGATAACTTATCAACTAGTTGATGGCTTATCAACTAGTTGATGGCTTATCAACTTAAGTCGTCACTTTTGTAGCTGAGACGGTTATGGGTGACGACTTGGTTGATAAGTCATCACTTAGTTGATGACTTATCACCCCAAGTCGTCACTTTGTAGCTGAAGTTGATAACATTCTGGTTAAGGATGATGACTTGGCTGATAATTTGTCACTTAGTTGACGGCTTATCACCTCAAGTCGTCACCTTGATGACAGACAGACATGTTAAGGTAAAATGAGCATAACTTTCCACTCCGATATCGGATTAAGGTGAAACCAAGTGCATTGAAAAGAAGACTCAAAGAATTTCCATTTGATATATAGTAGGACACCTAAATTGGTATGTTTTGGGAGATACACTCATTTAAAGTTTACCCTTGTAGTATCGAATACAAAAACTCGATCGATAAAAGTGTTCTCAACTCGACTTTGCTCTAAGTGCTTCCTATGAACATTTTTCACCTAGTAAGCACTATTCTCACTAGGATAATGATAATGACACATGTTTTCAAATATAAATCATGGGATTGGAGTTTATTGACGTAGGAACAATGGTTCAAATTCTAGCACAAAAATATGAGGTGTTACATTATCTCCCTCTTGGAATCATTCGTCCTCGAATGATGGGTAGGAACTTATTGAAACATTAAAAAGTATGGAATAATGTAGACATGACATGTCTGATAATGAAGGATATAATTGAGCTAAAACTTTAAAAAGTCTATAATGAAGCTAATTTTTTAGCTGACTTGACTTTATTGACTCTAAGGCCTGACTCATGCTGGGAGTTTAGAACTTGAAAATTCCATGATACAATCATTAATATAGAACTGCAAAGTGCTAACTGATTCATTGAAATTTCCAAGAGTTACTAAGGATGGAATAAAGTATGCAATTTCTCATTTAGGAAATTATCCCTCAACAAGACATGTAAGAATCAAAGGAAAAGGGGCTTCATGGAACCACCAAGTACATTATGTAAGCACGAATCATGAGGTAATGAGACCAAGGTCGTACCAAGGTATTACAATGTCTGAGATGGAATACTTGGAAAACTAAGATCATGCACTGAACACTTATAAACTGAGTCATGACTAAATAGCTGAATCTGTAACATGATGCATGGACTGAACTAAATTCATAATTTGCATGAATGCGAACATTTTACCTCATAGAATGTCCTTACTCGTGAAACTTTGGGTAGTAAGACTAGATGGAAAGTTGGAAATCTATAGGAGCTTATCTGCTTGATTGCTAAACTGGATTGCAAGCTATATGAACTGGACCATACTAACTTCCCATACTCAAATGGAGTATTTCTTCATCACTTTTCTAAGAAATTCTAATAATATAAGAGAGCAAAGAATTTTGGGCATGATCTGAATAAGATAGCTGAATAAGGAATCGTAACATTGATACAACTCCATAATATGGAACATAGACATACAAATCAAAAGTTAGGATAGAATTACTAGTCCTTAGGTAATGCAACTTCTTGCTTTCAAGCTTAGCAACACTTCTCAAATACTTCCTCAACTATACTTTTCCCTTAAATACCATACCCAATTGATTCAACTTATAATTCTCTCATGCATTGATAAATCCATCTACAAAAGTGTAAACTGACTTAAATTCTCTCACCATGATCAAGCCTAACTCTAAATCACAAGATACATCACGCTACACCATAATACTAGTCTAATTCACGTGATTCAATCTTCTATGTCTCTTCCAGATCTCACACCCTAAGCATAACATGCCTTACCACTTCAATTACTAATTTTGAACTCTTACTATGGATTCATGAGTGCATATTGCATTCACCCACTTACATCTCTACATGACATTCAAGCCTATCATTACAACCATATATGAACTTCAAGGCAAACACCCATAAGGCATACTTCTCATATTCTCTAAACGTCTATCAATAATAACTTTTTTGCACTTATTCTTAAGGAGATATACCCAGAATTCTCAACTAACTATGACATATACCAATGATTTACCTCAATATTCCTTCATCCTTTAGCCTTAGATAGAAAAAGAATAAATAATCTTTCTTAATGAGAGTCATCAACTCTCTCTCATTTAAACTATTGTTTATCCATTATACTCACCACTATCTTAACATAAAAGAGGTCACCGAAGGCTAACACATAAGGACCTAAAGCATGAAAGAATACTAGACATAACTTTGACACTTAACTGAGGCTCGAGGAAGAGAATGTCAAAGGCATGGATTTATTAAAGAGATATAAACTGAGGACGTACATGATATAATGCAAATTTCACTAGTATCATGATTTCTGAGAACTGATCATACTCTAAAACATGAGTTCATACTTATCATAAGTTATTCAACATAAGACTGGAGTTCCATAAATTTATGAGGGATGACTTGAATCACGGAGTGAAGCTGTTACTTACATACTAGAAGCTAAGAATGGACTTGAATATGCATAAAGTGTATAAGCATTGGCCTTTGGCATGGATCTACCACGCAAGATATGAATTTGGTGTGATAATGACTGAAATCGAAGGAATACTCTAGAGTAAGAAGGGATCACAACTCTTATTGACATGTATCACAATCTAATTCTCAAAAATTGATTTGGTTCTTCACTCTACCATCTCCCCTTTAGATCAAAGATGACATTCTAAGCTTATAGGTCTACTCCACTCCTCGAGACTGAGCCATAATTATTTTGCTCTAATGGTCTACACATGAATGTTCAATCACCTGAATAAACTATATCTAGACAATACTAACTTCATTATTGGACACTCTCTTAGTACATACAAACCTTCCCTTTAGCTTCAATAATCATAATCATAGACTTGCACTCTATTAACTCGACAAACATACCTGCCTCACTAAACACAAATTCTGCTTCTTTTCCTTCATAGCCTACTAATGTCATATTTTTAAACTTATATTTTTCCCTAAACCATAAGAATCAACTCAAGAACTTCATGTAATATATAACTAGCCTTCTTCCACTTAGCAACTCAAGGGTACTACTAACCAAGCACAACACTTAATAGCCTTAGAAAAATAATGCAATCCCATATCACCTTGATCACACCTCTACACCATACCTACAATATCATACTTAATCTCAAATCAATAAACTTAAACCCTTGTACGCGCAGTTTAACTCTACTAGATAACTTCCAAATAACTAGCGTTACTAACCAAGAACTCATTATTTCTACCTTAATCATCATTCATTGTCCAAACTTAATGTCTAGGTCAAGGCATGATTAAAAAACCAACCTCATATAATATTCTCACTTTGAAGCTACAAAATAACACATCAAGAAACACTAGTCCACTAAAGCCTCATAATAACAATAATTGATCATGATCGCGTGGTCTATCTTATTATAATATGTTAGAACCTCATCCTTATCCATATTACGACTATTTACCCATCTATACACCTAAATTACTTTCATAGCTCAATAAGTTTAAACTAAACTCCTTTTTGCAACCTCAAGGGAAGCCTAAATTAACAATACTCAACCACCAAATACTTTTATTAATAACCTATACTTTTCTAACACAATGAATATCCTCAATAACTCCTTTTCTACTTAAAGCAAGCAATAATTCACCTTAACTAAAAGCTATTTATCTATCTTTCACTAAACTAACACATCAGGACATATCACCTTAACACAATCTCGATAACATGCATAAGTTCTTCTATATACTTCTAATAAATTGATATTCCCACCTTTCTTGTCACTACACTTCTAAACCCATACTTCCAATTATAAGAAGGTTCTACAACTTATAAATCATAACACTCTAGGTTGCAATATCTCTCGAATGCAAACTCTACTTAACAATCTAGGTTCATACTATCTCTCTTATGAGCACTATCTATATTGAAAGAATAATGAGGAATTTGAATACATATCTTATTCTGTATTAACTGAACAACTCATATGGATGAGGACATAACTTTTAACTTAAGGGATTTATAACATATTATAAGCTCCTCTTAAGCCCTTTGTTTGACTTCTAAAATTTACTGATAATAAATCTGAAAGAATTATCTTGTGAGGAATTAGAACTTACTGATCATGTCTTCTCAAGAATAAGTCATAGATGAAGGATTTTAGAGTAACACATGAATCGGCAGAATTTTTAAAGAGAACAATATTAAAGCATGATCTAGAGCAAGAAGAAGGAAAACATTTCTTAAATTCCTAATAGCCTCTCGAAGAAAAATATGGACATCACTGTACTATTCCACAAGACTCTACTAGACATGGCTTCACAGACACCCTAGGATACTTGAACTCTGTGCTTTGACACCAAGTTTTTAATGCCCCGAGACTACCCCTTAGACATCACATGGTGCTTAGGACCACAAGTGATCCCAAGCTAGCCCTTGTACTGGCATAACTCGTGAGGAACTAAATAAGATACATAAATCTTGAAGAAATAAGTTGAAGACAAATCTTTTTTGAATATGATTAATACAAAACTATATTAAAATAATTAAAATAGTAATTATAGAAAATAAGACTAGAATTAAATACATAAACTCTATTGAATGTCTATGAAGCCTCTACTAGTATTGACTATAGGTAGTCGGGACATGACCCCCAACTATCCCTAATCAATATGACTGAATAAAGAAAATAAGATGCTACTCGAACTATGACTGACTCGAGCCCTCGAATTAAAAGGACTCATCACCTGCTGACTGGAAGTTGCACACTGTCTGATTATGATGTATGAGCCATAACTGGTACCTACATTATTAAATAATGTAGCACATAGACATATATGTGGATCAGTACTTTTGGAATATACTAAGCATGTGGGGGTGAATAATTAAGTAAAACAATAATGTACATATAAATTTGTAAAGAATGCATGCTAAGTGTAAATGACTCACATTGGCTTGAATAAAACGAGTACTGCAAAATAATAAGACATGAGTATGTAAAGCATAGTAATAATCTTTGTGAGTCATAACACCTAATTCTAAAAACTGTACTTTTATTCTTTCTTAGGGAGGTTC
Source organism: Capsicum pubescens (assembly GCA_030864215.1). Classification (NCBI taxonomy): domain Eukaryota; kingdom Viridiplantae; phylum Streptophyta; class Magnoliopsida; order Solanales; family Solanaceae; genus Capsicum; species Capsicum pubescens. The sequence goes on from CM061538.1 coordinate 105,447,157, forward strand.
TTCTAACCAACATAAATCATGTGAGATAACATGGAGTCCAATGTCTTACCCATATTGGAGAGATTTGTTCTACCCTTGCTATCGGAATAAAACCTTATCTTAAGTTATCATTGTACTTAACCCACTATGGGCACTTAAACCTACGGTGGCTCATAGTTCTGGGGCATGAGACCTTGGAATCATATCCAACTTGAAGCTAACTACTACTCTCATACTTATCGCTCAAACCTTAAGAAATCCACCTTAAAATAGCACAAGGGTTTGTAATGAAAACCAGTTATGCTTCTCTTTGCTTTAAATCATAAACTATATGAATAATGTGGATTCCTTATCTTATCTTAGGATCAAAAGATCAATTCTTTCTTAAATCTTCGTAAACAATTATCAAAGAGGCTTAAGATCATAATCTTCGTGAAATCTAAAAAAACTCATACATGGGTTTAACGCATATGTACATAAATTTTTTAGAATTTCACAATAAAGCTTCATTCTCAACAATCATCTTGAAATCACAACAATATCAATTCACGATAAGAAAGTACAACTCGTGACATAAATCTTCAAGTCAAAGCATAAATTGATGAGATAAACATGCACTTCAATACTTAAAACACTTGTAAATTCATAAACTTAAAACTAGATAGTTTGGGTATGAACCCTAATTGGCAAATTATGAAATCTTAAGTCAAAAATCAAGTTTTGGGCACAAGAATGAAAGGATACCCTTGTTCATAACCTCGCATACCTTAATAGACTTAATTTATTGGAGAAGCTTGACCTTGAAAGCGTTGGATATGATCTTGAAAGCTTTCATGAGCTTCTTAGACTAGGGAACTTAGATTCTTATTTTTTCTTGAAGAGGAGAATTGAATTCTTGGATTCTTGGGGGAGGAAACTTGAGTTTCTTGTTCTTGGGAGGAAATCCTAATATTATTATTTTGAGGAGAAGAAATAGCATGTTAAGTACTTGAATATGAGGGAAAATAGTGTCTTATGATGCTTTAAGTCATGGGAGAGATAGGATTTGAGGTGAGGAAAAGATCAAAATACCCCTACAAAAACTAAGTAGGAATTGCAAAAAAATTCAATTGATGACTTGAGTTGATAACTTATCAACTAGTTGATGGCTTATCAACTCAAGTCATCACTTTTGTAGCCGAGATGGTTATGGGTGACGACTTGGTTGATAAGTCGTCACTTAGTTGATGACATATCACCCCAAGTCGTTACTTTGTAGCTGAAGTTGATAACATTCTGGTTAAGGATGACGACTTGGCTGATAAGTCGTCACTTAGTTGACGGCTTATCACCTTAAGTCGTCACCTTGATGACATACAAACATGATGAGGTAAAATGAGCATAACTTTCCACTCCACTATCGAATTAAGGTGAAACTAAGTGGATTGAAAAGAAGATTCAAAGACCTTTAATTTGATATATAGTAGGACACCTGAATTGGGATGTTTCGGAAAATACACTTGTTTAAAGTTGATCCTTGTAATCGAATACAAAAACTCGATCGATAAAAGTGTTCTCAACTCGACTTTGCTCTAAGTGCTTCCTATGATCATGTTTCACCTAGTAAGCACTATTCTCACAAAGATAATGATAATGACACATGTTTTCAAATCTAAATCATGGGATTGGAGTTTATAGACATAGGAACGACGATTTAAATTCTAACACAAAAATATGGGGTGTATATAACTGGGACCCCAGGGATCTCAATTTTGAAGTAAATATCCATGGATAGGTAGTGACTTTCTTGACCCATGATTTGATTACTATCTTAGGTACTCCAGAGGAAGATTTACTCACTCTGAGAAAGTTGAACATTACCCTACCGTATGCCGATATCAGTCATCTATTGTACAGCAACAGTTCAACAGCTAGATAGGTTTATCATAGTGAGATCAGACTACACTTGACACTACCATATGCCCAAATGAATAGGGAGGCATGTATGTGGTTGAAAATTATCTGCCATTGTCTCATTCAGGCAAGCACATGACAGATTTTACTCATGATAGGGTATGCCTGATTTATTCTTTGATGTGGGATGATATTGATATCAATGTGGGTTTTGTTATATTTTTTGCAATAAAGATGGCATGCCCATAAATAAGGAGTGGCAGATGAGAGATTTAGATATAAAGTCAGAGGAGGAAGAGGCAGCGGATCCAAATTTGGGACCGAGGCATACGGTCCAGATATCGATAATGACATGGATGATGCTTGATTAGGTAGTGTTACACCACCTCATTACTTAGTTATGTCTGCAAGCACTGAGGATAGTGCTTTATTTTAAGTGTGGGGTGGTGGTTCTCATTCTTCGCACCTTTCATTTGCTATTTCTATCTTTTTATTATTTGTGGATCTTTATATTTGGATATTATTATTGTTGTTGATGTGGGCTTTGATTAACATTCTAACTATTCAGTCTGTAATAGTTAGTAATTGTTATATTTTTTTTATTGGTAATTTGTAATGGGTAGTTATTTCTTTACTTTTCTTATTTCATTACTTTTAGTTTGAATTTTTTTGTTTGCTTATCTAAGTTTGATTCTATTTTAGGAGTAAATTTTTTTCCCTTAAGGTGATTTTAATAACTCATCATAGTTATGTGCCTTCCTTTATGATGGATGGATGATGACCGTCTTAAGGGGATTAGCCTTAGGAAATAAATAGGTGAGAATAACCCAACCACAACTCTAGGTCGAGGTACTTGGTGTTGGGCCATATGGCTACATGACATGATAAATACTTGTTTTATAAAGAAGAATGTCAAACTTAAAAGAGGGATGCTAGTCTTAGACACTTAATCTCAATTGTATAACTCTCAATTTGTTGGTTTAATTTTGAATTTGTGCAAATACTAGGTTGAGAGTCTATAGGGATCCTGTTTTAATCTGGCACACACCAAGTGTGAATGAGACTATCTAGTTGTTCCACATGCATAGTAATGTCTAGAACTTACCCACTGTGTTTACAATTTGATATAAAGGGTGGTGGATTTAGTAGATGATGTAGGCATTTTGTTGATAGCCATGTTTTAGACCTCTTTTACCTATCCTTGCGAATATTCTTAGTGAGCCTTGTTGCGCCTATAGCTTATTTTCTTTGGCAACATCGCATATTTCCTATACCCCTTCTTTATTTGACCTTAATTTGATTAAAAGATCCTAAGCGCTTTAGTGAAAGTTTATTCGAGTAAGGAGTTGAAAAACAAGTAGGAAAAAGGTGATAGTGAAGCCCCAAAATATTTCTATGGGTGTAAGAATTGAGGTACAATAAGGTTGAGAGTTAGGTGATGAAAGAATAAAGAATGTTCAAGAAAAAATGAATAATGTGTTGAATAAGTAGACTCTCTTCCATAGTACTTATGAATCAGCTTAATGAGATAGGGAAGATAGATGAAGTAAAGAATTGGTGAAATTAAGTATTTTTAGTGTTATTGTGATGTATTAAAGCACTTAGGGAGATTAGCCACTATTTTTACCAAAATAGTTCCTAACTGTCTCTTAGCTTACATTACAACCTTTGAAGACTTATTTGATCCTTAACTTAACATTCGACTACTAGTGAAGTAGTACACTAAGGGTAAGCCTATGGTTCATCATAGATCATGTGTGAATTTCTTGCGAAAGTGAGAGAAATTTGTTCTCTGTGTACCCATTATTATTATAGATTACAAAATTATGATTGAATTGGGTAATCATCTTGTTATGAAGGTGCATGTAGAGGATAGTTGGGTAACCTGTAGGAATGCTTGATTGAATAATGTGCATAAGTTTGCCGACATGCTAGAGTCCACTTGTGAGGTTAGGGAGTTTTAAAATTGTAATCCTGTATTTTTATATGCTATATGACATGTTTGAGGTGAAAATTAATGAGTCCTGTGTATCCTGTATGTGCCCAACAAAAGTATCTTATTTAGATTGTGGTATGAAGCCTAGTTGTGTTATAATGATTGCTTGGGATTGTTTGAGGACTAACAAGATTCTAAGTGTGGGGTGGTGATCTTGGGCATATTTATATGTCCAATTTCCAACATTTATCCATATTTATACTTGTTCTATGAGCTAAAACATGTTAATTGTAATGTGTTTGAGCTAAAATTGTATTCTCGAGCTAATGGACATGATTAGTTATTGTAGGGCTTGATTGTGATGAAACTTAACATGTTTTGATACATTATCATGAAGCCTTTGGATCATGGGAGAACTTGGAGTAACATGTGGAGCATTAAAATGTTGGAACAAGGTTCGGAAAGCATGGCACAAAGCCTAAAATAAAGATAAAAAATAAGGAAGCTGGAAAGGAGGAAAATGACAAGCCTCCATGCCACGGAGCTTAGCCTTTGCGTTAACCTCCGTGGCAAGATAATGAATTAAAGTTCAATGGCAATTTCCAGTGAACTTCTGTGATAGCCCCATGCCATGAACCTTAGTGTCTGTGATAACCTGCGTGGCACGAAGGCTGAATTATTTAAGAAGATGCAATCCAGTGAGGGTCCCCGGTAGCCCCTTGCCACAGACCTTAGTGTCCGCAATGAGCTCCATGGCACAAAGCTCAGTAATTTTTGTGTTATTTAGCCCAAGTATAAAAGGGGAACTTAAGCACAATTGTAAATACTTTTTGCATACGAATAACATAGGCAAAAATAATTACGGGAGATTCATTAGGGTTCCTTTACTTTTTACTTTTCAACATTGATTTTGGTACGATTTAATTTATTTATTTAATTTTAATTTCGAACATGAGCGGCTAAAAACCCTTGTTCTGGGGTTGAGGCTGTGAACATGATTATATTTCAATATTCTTAGAGTGGTTAACGTTGATTTATCGCATGGTTTGTTCTTATTCTCTTGTTTCTACTATTTTAATTAATGGCTACCATTAGAATACATCTATATTCCTTTTGTGAACCCGGAAGGAGAATCATTGGGATAGATCAAATAGTTTAAGGAGCAAGTTCTCATTCTTCTACATAAAGAAGGATGTGAAGTAGCCGCTAGGAAAGGAATATACCTAGAAGCCTTGTTTGGTTCAATTGTAGGAAGATAACTTAAAGCATCTAAATGGATTATTGCATCCCCGTTCAACGATGTAGTTGCAATGTCTCTTTAGGTAGAAGATTAGAGGCTCGAAAGACCATGATCATAATCTAAACTCCGCGAATCAACAACCCGATAATCAACACGACCACGATAAGGATAGAGATTTATAGGATTGTTAAGAGTGCCTCAACCCTGGAATTCTCTCTCGTATTGTTTACAACCTAGCTTATGTTTTGATTGTCACACTTTGTTATTTAATCAGTTGTTAAATTATTCATTACATTGTTTAAACCATTTTGATACTCTGAAACACTTGAATACATTATTGTTGAAACTGAAGTTAAGTAAATTACTAATCAAGTAGTCCTCATGGATACAATATCTGATTCTTTGAGTCATTATATTACTTGTACGATCACGTGAACTTGCGTGTGCGACAGACCACAACAAGGATTCAACGTGACAACTCTTTTTGGGATTGTTTAAAGTATGAAGAGTCGCCACCTAATGAATTAAGGTGTGTTAGAGCACCATTCTAGGCTAATTACGAACAAGTCAATTAGTCTATGTCACCAGAAATCATGTAAGGGTTTATATTACCTCAAAAAGAAGGTGCTAGGCACCGTTTGAGGTCCACAAATATGGATTCCAGCTGAATTCATATATTATGTGGGGATTCTACGTGATAATCAAAGGTCACTTATTTTGCAAACTTAATGTTACTAGGTGATAAAAATAATTAAAAAAACTTTCAACTAGTGTACATATCATACAAAGAATAAAAAAATATAAGAGAAGCGAGACTGACCTTTTGCAACATGCAAATAATAAACGAAAATACCACAATTCTTGTAATCTTTATCTTTTCCGGATTACAGATACTAGCGAGCTCCTTTGCTTTTTAGCATGAGGAAAAAATTGAAGGATGATAAACTATAAACTTAACTTACGTCAAAGTAAGGAGAAACTATAAATGATGCAAAACTTGTTAATAATATATGTGTCACCTTAATTTTGGTGACGAATTAATGTAAGCGATTAATAAAAGTAAATAAGTAATTCAATAATACATACATAAAGTAAAAAAGATAAGAGAGAATATGTGTGGAATCAGGGCATGACAAGGCTGAAACGGGTTCAATGCAATGTTACTCCCTTTATTCAAATATCTATGTCGATTCCCTTAAACGCTTTAAGACAAGACGAAAGAAATTCTTACAGAAAATTATTTAAGAGTACAAAATAAAATATTTTAACATTTAAAAAGTCATGTAAAGCGAGAAATATGTAAGTATAATATATAAATTGTATCAAAGCATGGTGCTAATTTAGTATGGTAATAAAGGTTGTCAAATCTTTAAGATCTTTTTAAGCGTGACATACAAAATTAGAAAAGACGGGAGTAACGAGTTTGCATAATTTTTAATAAAGCTACGCATATACTTCATACAAGAAGTAAGTTATAGTTTGCCTTTTTCATTATATCTCAAACGTACCTGATACTCCTTGGGGGCGAATACTCCATTTGAGCTTTGATGGTGTGTTGATTGCTAGTTCCATTCATAGTTAAACTCCAAAAGACGTTGTTCCATTGTAGAGCACATGTAAAAATATTTAAAATCGTGAAAGTATGACTGTTCTTAATGGTCAACTAATCGTTTCTTAATGGTCAACTAATCAAACGATAATTGAGCGATAAAGTCATAAAGACTCTTAAACAAAGTAAGCACATAAGAAGCCAAAAAGAGATTTAAAAATGAGAGCATTTTGCTATTCTACCAATCAATAGGATTTGAAATAAATATGTATTCCCTATCGCTCCTCTCACAACTGATTAAGTTATTTGACGAGGCTGTTAGTTTTTATTCCCGGAACATACCATAATTTAACCAACAACAAATCCAATATTCTATAACAATTAGTTAAATCAGACACTAATTATTAAGCTAACATTTGAAGAATTGCATTTATTAACTCACTAGATCACTAAAAGGATACTAATCACAACAAACTGACAAAACTAAAATAATGGTGGACAAACATTTTAAGAGACTTTTTAAAGGTTTGCCCTTTTAAAAAAAAATGCTAGAACGTAACTTTGCACCTTTTAGCCAATGAAATTGAATCTCCTTTTAAAAAAGAAAAAAAAATCTTAAACAACGCCTTAGTGGTAAACATATAGAAAGGCAAGTGGACTAGCATTTCTTATAAAATCAACCAACAATCACAAAACTCATAGAAAAAAGAATATTAAAGAAATTAAAGGTTAAAGGAGAATACACCTTATAAAAAGTAAGACTACAGTAAAGCATTGAAAGAACGGGACAAAAATAATTGAGCAATTAACTGTGACTGATATATATAAACTAGTAGGTAAACATATAAGCATTATGTAAGCGATCGGTGAGCAAGTAATAGGGAATTCATCATTTCATTGAGTAAAGCCAAAACGTAAGAGATCATTTTTTAAAAGAGTAAGATAGACCTTATACACCAATATTCAATCAGCTATGTCTGCCTCAAGAATCCTCAGACTCCGAGAAATAGGTGTGTAGAACAACAAGAACCAAATCGCTGGAAGCCAAGAGAAGAATTCTGAGCCAAAATACGATTAACTTTATCAACGGAACAGGGAATAAGAACAAAGATAAAGCTCTTATAGTGTTAATGGAGTTTTTTTTTTGGCAATTTGTTGGCCACTTGATGTTGAAGATGTGATGGATGGGACTATGTTGTGTATGATAGTTCATTCCTTATTCTCGTACGTGAATATGTACTTGTATAGTAATGTGAGGGAGTATTTCATGCGTGCTCCCTATTTGTATGGAGTAATTAGAGACGTGAGAGAGTAAGGCTTAAGGAATCCTCCCCCTTTTGTGTGATAGGTCCATGTATATGAAGGGGGGAAAAAGAGACGTTGAGGAGGGAATTAAAAGTGGACAGGAATTATTTTTTTCATGTAAAAGAAATATAAGAAGGATTATTTTGGGAAAAAGTCATATTATTCACTCTAAATAAAAAAAAAATGATTTTATAGGAAGATTTTGTGGATATGATTTTTTTTTTTGAATAAATTTGAATTTTGAACTTGTTTAGGATCAAATAAATTTATTTTATATAAAATGGGTAACTACTAAATTACTAAGTGAAATAAAATAATACTAAATTATCAAATCAACAATTATATTTTATAGTAAATAATAATAATAATAATAAATAATGATGATAATAATAATTGTGAATTATGAATAATTTGCATAAATAAGTTAGTAAATATTAACAAAATTAAGTAAAAAATATTATATTTTAAATTAGTAAAAATATAAAGTTCAATGATAAGATAAATTGTATACGTCAAGACCATGATTGCAGCACGTATATTCGTTTGAAACCCAAATAATACATAAATAAATATTAACACTAGATTTGTTAAAATAGCAGCCTAGGATGAGTGTCGGAAGGTCAAAATTGGGTGCCAACAGTTGCCCCTTTGTTGCTTGAGAATGATAAAAGAATTATCGAGTAATGAAAGTTGACATAGTAGCCAATTTTGTCCGACCAAGAAGGTGGTTTGTTGGAATTAATGCAACTGAAGGTCGTTTTAAAATAGTGTGGCTGAGACTTTGGTTTTAAGTCCCCTACATATCTCTTGTTTTACGAGTATCAGGTCGTGTGTAGTTCTAGATTTAGGAACGAACGATATTCTTAAAGAATATCAATGATAAAGAATAGGGGCATCAACAACGATATCACGGGTCGATGAGATAGGAGTGGATAGAATTTGAAACAACGACGTAAGGAGGGATATAAAGATGAAAGGTAAGTAAGTTTGAAGTCAAGTTTGTACCACGGATGGACAAATAGGGTGATATTTCAGAAACAGAAGCAAAAATTATTCTTTTTTGTTACTCCTTTCATTACTGTGTACTTTTCAGTATGCTAGCCAACAAAGGTTAAAGTATCTAAACAATAATTCCACGATAGGCAGAAAGTAAATATGAGAATAAAGAAAGCATATATGTTATACTATTGGATCAACTGTCGGGTCTCTCAATATAGTGTTGGATCAGCTGTTGGGTTTTTCAATGTAGTGTTAGATCGAATATCGGGCCTCTCGATGCAATGTTAAATCAGTTGTTGGGCTTCTCAATGCAATATTGGATCGGCTATTGGACCTCTCGATTTAATATTTGATCGGATGTTGGGCCTCTCAATGTTGGATCAATTGTTGGCCTTCTCAATGCAATGTTGGATCGACTGTTGGGCCTCTCGATGCAATATTGGATCAGCTGTTAGGCTTCTCGATGCAATGTTGGATTTGGCCGTCGGACCTCTCGATGCAATGTTGGATTGGCTGTCGGGCCTCTTAATGCAATGTTAGATCAGTTGTCGAGCCTCTCGTGATGGTAGCCATTCAAAATATCGTGGAGCAATACTTGTCATTTGTGTCTGTTAATCCTGCAGTCAAAGAAAAATTATGAGTTTGTAAAAAGGGGAGGTTGATTTATGCCTCTGTCCAGACAAAAATGCCTTCTTCTCGATGTTGTTGTCCGGTGATGAGCCTCGTTCGGGTCTTCACTCGGATAGAAAAGAAATAAATGATTTCAAAATCGTATTTGCACACAGTTATCTTTTAAAAGTGGTAAGTAAAGTTTGTTAAAAAAAGAATAAAATGTTGTTGAATCATTGACTGGGACATTTTTCAAAACAATACAACATCTAATAAGAACTTGTTCTCTTGTCAAGAAATTTTGTAGGAGCACTCACAAATTTCTGCCCCAGTATAGAGTTGTCTGTTGGAAAGATCGCAAAAGACTGCTTGTAAGAATTTTTGAGGTTTTCTTAAAAATTCTTCCGTAGTGTCGTAACGTCATGCCCTTATAGAATTTTTGAGGTTTCCTTTAAAAATTGTGCCCCAGTTACCATGCTTATAGAAGGAAAAAGAAAATTTTATTATGATGGGACCGAACTCTATAGTAGCGCTTATGTATCTCCCTTAAACAAAAATCAAGTCAATTGTAGTTTTAATTTAGGAACAAATGAGATTTCTAAAGAACTTTGATGAGGGTGAAATTCGAATAAGGATAACACGAGTTGACAAGATTGGAGTATCGACAATTTTGAAAGGTGAAATATGAAAAGATTGGGATATTAGGACAAAAAATTATTTTTCAGCATCTAGAGGAGAATAATTCTCAAACGTCGTTTATTTTACCTGCCACTTTTAGCAAAACTTATAAATATAAGTGTTTAAACAATGTAGTGAAAAAAATCATAATATAAAATAATAATGATGAGAGCAGATAAGAAGCATATTTGTTATGAGTGAGCAATGCTTTGCTCGTATAAATTTGAAGAGGTCGTGCTTAACCCACACCATATCCAGTAAAGCAATAGCCTTGAATGATGCCGAGGCATTTATACTTAGCATGTTCAATATCAGAAAATAATATTCGTCTTTGAGTAATTCTTAATCCAATCAACTTCCAAAGGACAATGCTTAACTTCTATTAATCTTTCGAGAAAGGGTAGTGCTTAACCTAATTAAATTTTCAAGGACAATGCTTAACCTTAGAGAGTTTCTCGAGAGAGGGTTATGCTTAACCCATTTAAATTTTTAAGGAAAATGCTTATCCTTAGGCATTTCTTGATAGAGTCGTGCTTAACCCCATAGAATTTCTAAAAACAATGCTTAGCTTCAAATAATTTCTTGAGAGAGGGTAGTTCTTAAGCCAATTAACTTTTCAAGGACAATGCTTAGCCTCGGAGAGTTTCTCTCGAGAGGGTAGTGGTTAACCCAATTAACTTTTCAAGGACAATGCCTAGCCTTATAGAGTTTCTCGATAGAATCGTGCTTAATCCTATCAAATTTTCAAAAAATAATGTTTAGCTTTGAATAATTTCTCGAGAGAGGATAGTACTTAATTCAATTAAATTTCCAAGGATAATGCTTTGCCTCATACAGTTTCTCGAGAGAGGGTAGTGCTTAACCCAATTAACTTTTCAAGGACAATGCATAGCCTCAGAGAGTTATTCGATAGAATTGTGCTTAATCCTATCAAATTTCCTAAAATAATACTTAGCTTTAGACAATTTCTCGAGAGAGGATAGTGCTTAACAAAATTAACTTTCTAAGGATAATTCTTAGCCTCAGACAGTTTCTCGAAAGAGGGTAGTGCTTGACCCAGTCAAAAATGCAGAATAACAATACTTAGCCTTATATATCTTCTGATGGTGTATAGCATACTCAAGATTTCTACCTGTTACCCTATTCCTGCACTCAAAGTAAAATTGTTAGTTTAAAAAAATAATGTTAATTCATACCTTGGATTAGTTTGACTCCTTGTTGTTGTTTTCTATTTCATGAACAGTTGGAACTTGTACTCCATCATGGTGAAATTTTTTAGGAATCCTCAAAAATTTCTTCCCCAGTTTAGGATAAAAGACATTTTTTGCACGTTCTTGTGAATAGATATACAGCTTCCTTGCAGAATTTTTGAGGTTTCCTCAAAACCATACAAATTCTGCCCCAATTTTTAATTTGGAGTCTCATATTCCTACTTCACTCAAAGAAAATATTAATTCAAAAGAAATGATTGTCCTACATTTGAACATTGTGATCTCGATTTGACTCTTCCTTTATATACTCGAGAGTCGGGTTTATTAGCCAGAAACTTTAGAGGTCTACGAATTTAGAAGATTCTTTGAATTGGATATAGAGTCAAAAAAAATCTTTATCAAATTAAGATCGAAACCAAGAGAAGGCTTTCTTTGTGTCCGAATGAAAATCAGGTCAAACGTAGTTCATGAGTACAAAGAAAGATAGATAAAATGAAGAAATGCTATTAGACATAAGAAAGATAAATAGAGAATGATGGCATCTCCCATTTTAAAGAGTGGTGTATGTTGAAGGAAACTATTGAGAGGGTGCATGGGCAAGGTGAAAATAAGGAGATACAGTCCAAACAATATTTTTTCTTGGGCAAAAAGAAAGAGGGATGAAATCTTTTTGGACATTGAGAATATTTTTCATATTACAGATCTTTAATCGAGTCGATGTTAAAATGCTAGACAATTTTTAAATAAAAATAGTATATCAAACAAAATAAGAGTCAGTGTACCCAATAAAAACAGAGATACTATGACAATATGAGTCATCTCACCAAACAGGACTTTAGGATGAGTTAGATCTTGAGCTTGAGAAGCAAATTGATATAAAAAAAAAAGATAGGGTTTAAGCAATGATCTAGGTACTTAGTTTAAACTTAAAGTTGCAGGAGTGAACAAGTAAATACTAATAAGATATTAAAAATGCACATAAAATGTTAAAAGGCATTTTATTTTAAAAATCGTGGGTGGTTGAAGATTTAAAAAGGCTTAAGAATTTTGGAAGAATTAGTTCAACTGAGACATTTAGTATGGAACAATTGAGAATTTAAAGGATTGGAAAAAAGTATTTGAATAACTCCAAAAGGTTCTTGTTTTCACCCTTTTGAAATTATGGAAAGGCAAAAGAAAGGGAAAATATGATTTGATAGAAAAACTATTTGAGAAACTTTTAAATACTAGGATATTTTATAAAAGAAATAGAAGAGGAAGACCGCATGTAATACCACGCGATTTTCCTAGCCTAAACTCGTCTCAAAAATATCAAGGATTAGCTCTTAGAATGAATCATATTTATTTTGTGGGAATTCTTTAGATTTGTACTTTCGCCGTAGGAAATTGAATTAGCTTTCCAACGATATAAGATTTACCTAAATCTGATAACTGAGTAAGAAGTTATGGCTATTTTAAGTTCCTATCGTAAAATATCGTGATTTGGGTCCTTAGCACGTCGCGGAGAAATGTAAAATCATAATTTTCAATTTCCAGTGAGACTCTATGATTTTGGCGCGTCACAGAGAGGTCCAATTTCCCATTTGGCAATTTCCAGTGTCATTCCGTGATACTGGTGCGTCGCGCCAATGGTCGAAATGGCAAACTTAGGGGCTCCGCAATGGTGGCGCGTCGTGGAGGGAACACAATTTCCACTCGTCATTTTTTTAGTGAGCCACCGTGATTGTGGCGCATCGCGATGGCCACCCAGATCAGGAAAAATTACGTTTTCCAGTTCCGTTTAAGAATTTAAAGGGAGTATTTTGGTAAATCCTCCAACCCCCAATCCATCCAAAAATATAAGATTACTCAAATATCAAAGCACTTTATGCCCTATTCATCATTCTCCTCAAAGCAAAACCCCAGTTCATCATACTTTCTCTCCAAGAAACTCAGAATTTCTCCATTAATTCTCCAAGATAGTCCAAATTTAAGGATTTTCAATACAAGAACATTAAGAAGCCATCTCCAAAACATCAATAGGAATTCAAGATTCGAGTTTCTCATCAAAAATTATCAATTAAGGTATGTGGGGTTTGAACAAGGATAAATCTTTCATTCTTGTGCCCAAAACTTTACTTTTATTACAAATTTACTGCAATTTATATGATTTTCCATGTATTTCAAGTTATAGTTTATACCCATTATCATTATTTGCAAGATTATGAGATTTTCCATGATTTATAAGTTGAATTACATGACTTTATTTATATATCTACGCCTTCTGCAGAAATTTCCAGATTTTAAGATGATTTATGAGTGTTTACATTACCGAGTATGAATTTTGAGATGTTTTTAACATGAGATTGATGCTTGGGTCATTGGACCTCATTTAAAGATTATTATTTTAAGATTGTTTGTGCTATAAGCACCCCATGACTAGATTATTTTCAGATGTCAGTAAAGAATTCACTTTATTTCAGAAGATTTGAGATTTAAAGAAAAAATAATGCATAGTTGGTTTTTTGTAAACCTTTGTATAAGTTCTAAAGTGGATTTTTTAAGATTTTGAGCATGAGATTAGTAGTAGTATTCAGCATCGAGATGGGTAAGTTACTACAGTTTTATACTCCAGAACTACGTGCCACCGTAGGTACAGATTATCAGATCATTCCCACTTCAATGTGGATGACTCAGAATTGTGATCACACATATTAGATTGTTCTATTCCGATAGCAAGGGTAGAAAAGCCCTAAACTTATGGGGGTTAGTCGTGGGACACCATGGATGCTCACATGGTGTACATGTCTGTTAGAAGAACCTCCCAAAAGATGTCCCCTATTCTTAAACAGTTTTGTTTGATTTGAAGCCTTTAGATGCACAGAATAAGTTTTCAGACTTCACCTAGCCTATGTGATTTGAGAAAATAGAGCTAAACTATAGATTTCAGAACTAAGTATGATGACTCACAAGATTTAGATTACATGTTTTATTATTCATGCTTTACTTCTAGATTTCAGATTACTCAAGCTTAGGTAAGTCATTTACATTTAGCATGCATGATTTTGTAAACTGTGATGATATTATTTACTTATTGCATACGCCCCCATATACTCAGTACATCATCAAAGTACTGATCTACATATATGTCTATGTGCTACATTATCTCATAATGTAGGTACAGGTGCTCAGTCTCAGCAACGTGATTGATCTTCGAGCATCTTATCTACATCCCTGTAGTTGGTGAGTCCTCATAGTTTCGAGGGCTTAGTCATTCAGATTTCCAAGTTACTAGTAGATATGTCTTTACTCATTTCAGACAGTTGAGTCAGCTAGAGCCTGTCCCAGTGACTCTCTAGATTCAGCTAGTAGAGGCTTGTCGGGCTGTTAGATTCAGATTTAGACCTTTGAGTTAGTATTCAAATTTTCAGCATTTGTTTTGTCAGACTTTTGAGATTTAGTATGATTTAGATATACTCGGAAGATTTCAGATATGTTACGATTTTTCATCTACATTTCTCTATTTTGAGATTCAGACCTAGAAAAGGCAGCCAAGGTTAGCTCAGGACTACTTGTAGTTTGGAGCACCGTGTGGCATCCCGGGAACCAAATTTAGAAGCGTTACACCGCATCCGTATAAAGGATTGCCTACATATCTTGTTAGAACAAGAATCAGGTCTAACATAATTCAGAATTTGAGACTTATAAAAATTCAAATAGCGGGTGGAAGTAAATTGTAGACGAGATAATCAAGGAGTGTTGTAAAAAACAAATGTAAAAATAAATTAAAAGAAATAACAAATTCGATATATACATATAAGTCATGAAGACACTAGATATATCAGGATGCATATTCCTTAGTAAAGAATTATACGATTAAGTTCTAGAGAATAAGAATGATTTCTTAACAAGATTTTCTCAAGCGGACAACTTGAGATTGGAAAAACTAATGACTTTCGACGCACCGCTAATCGATCGATTCATGAGGCATTTTCCTCAAGGGTGTTTTAGAAAAGAACTTCTGTGAAATCACAATTGTTCATAAAAAAAATAAAGGAGGTTCCAAGTGGAGAAAATATGAGTGAAATGACAATTTATGGAAAGTGATAATACATACCACACAACAAGAAATACAATAACATATTCATCAACATGAAAAATAAATACGAAAAATAAGACAACATATAGCCAAATATCAAGAAAAAAGAGAAAAAGAGATAGTCATGAATAGATATATAAAAACACATAAAGGAAAAGGACAAGGGACTAACATGTAGAGAAATAAATCATGACTTTAAAACAACAATATTACAAAAAAACACAAACATCAACAAATAAAATTTCGACAAATAACAGAATCCCACATAAAATACAAATTCATAATGGTTAGAACCTAAGTATCCCCAGTAGAGTAGCCATTCTATCGAGCCCCATTTTTCTACCGAAAAGCGAGATTCAATGTGGCAACTCTTATTGGGATTATTTAAAGTGTGAAAAGTCGCCACCTAATGAATTAAGGTGCGTTAGGGCACCATTCTATGCTAATTGCAAACAAGTCAATTGGTCTACCTTACAACGTAAGGATTTAAATTACCTCAAAAGAAAGGTGTTAGACAACTTTCGAGGTCAACAAATGTGGTTTTTAACCGAATTCATATAATAAATGGGGATTCTACGTGATAAACAAATGTCACTTATTTTGCTAACTTAATATTACTAAGTAATAAAAATAATAAAGAAAATATTCAACTAGCGTACATATGATACAAAGAATAAAAAAATGCATGAAATGCGAGACTGGCCTTTTGCGACATGTAAATAATAAAAAAAAATACCATAATTCTTGTAATCTTCATCTTTTTCGGATTACGGACTCTAGCGAGCTCCTTTGCTTTTTAGCATGAGGACAAAATTGAAGGATGATAAACTATAAATTGAACTTACATCAAAGTAAGGAGAAACTACAAATGATGCAAAACTTGTTAGTTATATATGTGTCACATTAATTGTGGTGAAGAACTAATGTAAGAGATTAATAAAAATAAATAAGTAATTCAATAATACATACATAAAGTAAAAAGGATAAGAGAGAATATGAGTGGGATTAGGGCATGACAAGTTTGAAACGGGTTCAATGCAATGTTACTCCCTTTGTTCTAATTTTTATGTCGACTCCCTTAAACGCCTTAAGACAAGACGAAAGAAATTCTTACAGAAAATTATTTAAGAGTACTAAATAAAATATTTTAACATTTAAAAAGTCATGTAAAGAGAGAAATATGTACGTATAATATAAATTGTATCAAAGCATGTAGCTAATTTAGTATGATACTAAAGGTTGTCAAAGTTTTAAGACCTTTTTAAGAGTGACCTATAAAATTAGAAAAGATAGGAGTAACGAGTTTGCTTTATTTTTAATAAAGCAATGTATATGCTTCATACAAGAAGTCAGCTATAGTCTATCTTTGTCATTATATCTCAAACGTACCTGATCCCCGCTTGGGGGTGACTACTCTGTTTGAGCTTTGCTGGTGTGTTGATTGCTAGTTCCACTCATAGTTAAACTCCAAAAGACGTTGTTCCGCTGTAATGCACATGTAAAAATATTTAAAACAGTTAAAGTATGGCTGTTCTTAAGGTTAAACTAATCAAATGAAAATTGAGCGATAAAGTCATAAAGACTCTTAGTCAAATTAAGCACATAAGAAGGCAAAAAGAGATTTAAAAATGAGAGCATTTTGCTATTCTACCAATCAATAGGATTTGAAATAAATTTGTATTCCATATCGCTCCTCTCACAACTGGTTAAGTTATTTGATGAGGCTGTTAGTTTTTATTCCCGGAACATACCATAATTTAACCAACAACAAATCCAATATTCTATAACAATTTGTTAAATCAGACCACTAATTATTAAGCTAACATTTGAAGGATTGCATTTATTAACTCATTAGATCACTAACAGAATACTAATCACAACAAACCAACAAAACTAAAATAATGATGGACAAACATTTTAAGAGACTTTTTAAGGGTTCATCCTATTAAAAAATCTTCTTGTACCGGATTTGGGCCTCTACTGGGCACAACTCATTTAGTGTAAATATTTTTTGTTCTAATAAAATAAACTGATTGGACTCTTCGGTTAAAAATAAAAATAGGAATTGACCATTCAAAAATCCTCCCCTTCCTTTCCAATGTCTTTTACTTATTTTTTGGGATAAAAAATAATTGAAAACATGCCAAGAGGATAACTTTTATACACAAAAGATAGGTCCCTCTTTTTACGAAATGTCAAAATTATACTTTTTAATATCTAAATATACCATAATTTACTGTTCATAACAGAATATTACTTTACTACTTTATACAAAGATAAAAATGTTTTGTAGTAAAGTAGGCCATCATTCTTTCTTTTTTTAAAAGAAAAAAAGAAAAGGTAAATAAAATTTCATATGATTTTTTGCAATTGATTTATATAAATAAAAATACATCAAATCTCTCTCTTTCTCTCTCTCCCTCTCTCTCTCTCTGGAGAGAGAGACAAGAAAGCAAGTGACAAGATATTAAAAAGACACATGGCAGTTTTTAGGATAAAGTTAAAAAATATTGTAATAAAATTTTAAATTTGAAGTACATTATCTAAAAAAATAGAAACTCATAATTAAAGAGTTCTAATAGACATATACTATATCAAACTTATGTCTTTTAAAATTTAAATGTTATAAAATATATTTAAATATAATTTATTTACATATTAGGGAAAGATAAAAAATTATTAAAATAATAATAATAATAATTAACAGTGGTGGTAGAAGCAATAGTAGCAGTAGTATGTACATATAGGATAATAATAATAATAATAATAATAATAATAATAATAATAATAATAATAATAATAATATGTTATCTACTATGATGAAATATGTGATTTCAAATCATTCTTTCAATTCAAATATACATTATAAGATAAGTATGCATTGTATTTGAAAAAATATATATATAATGAAAAACTTATCTTCTTTCAACAAATTGATATGTTATTTGAATTTGAATGAAAGTTGAAATGGAGAGAAATTCTACCTTCTTAATATCTTATATATATACTCCTACAATAATATATCACGTTATGCTTAATTTATTTACGACACTCTTCATATTCTTGTTTATGACTTTATTTTTTATTTAACATTTTTTTATATGCAGATGGTGATTATGTAACAAGATAGTTTTCTTTTATATTATCCAGGCTTGAATTCAAGTAAGTAACAATTTTTGTTTTAACTTCATAAAACTAAAATTGTAGAAAAAATATTCATACTACTTGATTAAAATAATGAAGAGAAACATTGATGATTATACACATGTATATCTTTAAATTTATGCACGCATGCATATAAACTATTAAAAAAGATTAAAATTTCTTTATTTTTTTTTTCTTTATTTCTTAACTTGATTATTAAAGTAGAAGAAAAGATAGTACTATCTATATTAACTTATTAGAATTTGAATGTTAAAAGTAATAGTTCGGATTTTCAGTTTTAAAATATTTTGATATTTTATTATTTTAAAATCTAATGACATGCATAATTTTTACCTATCTTATTTTTCAGCTTCTCTTATTCTCAAGACAATGATTCATTTATTAAAATTTAAATAAGATTCATAAAAGTTCGATAATTTATGAATACAAAAAAAAAGAGTAATTACTTTATTAATTTTAATTTGAATGGATGAAATAAAATTTTCTTTTTAATTTAAATAGAATTTTGTATATTTGTTATTTAAATATTCTACAAAAAAATGTAATCTTATCTTAAATGTATGTTAAGTCATTTATTTTTATCATCATTTTGTATATTTTATGGAGTAGAAAACTTTTAAATAACAAATATTCTAAACTAATTCTTTTTAAAATTCAAAGTATATTTTGAAATCTATTTCTTTTTAATGAATTTTAAATGGTTTATAGATTTACATTATAGTTATTGTGTTATAACATTGCGACACCAGTGCGTTCAAATCCAAATATACTTGAGGCAAAAAAAAATATCGTATTTATTAACCACCATAAAATATATTTTTGTAAAAAATAATTATGTAAACTCAAATATTGTAATAAGAGTTAAATTTATATATTATTTTTTTAATCAATAAAGATTTAAAATTGAATTGATTAGCACAAATTAAATGATAGGTCAGTTTATCTAATTTATATTACATTTATGAGTAGTGTTTTTCAAGAGCATGTCTCTTTTCTTAGCTTGTCGTCTTCAATTTTTATTGTTTAGTTTTCTTTAGTTGTAACATGGTTCAAGAAGTTAAAATTTCTTAGCTTGTCATCTCTATTTATTTCTATGTTATATTTCCTCCATCCTAATTATGTGACGCGGTTCAGATTTAGATAGTCAAATAGTTTAATTTTGATCGAAAATTCGAGCACAATTTTTTTTATGTTTTATAAAATAAAATTTGTATATATTTAAAAATTGTGTAAAAAAAATAGTATAAGTTATAATAATTGATAACCGATGATCCAAGATATTTAAAAAAATATGTATGAAAATACTACGATCAAAGAAAGTTTTATTTAAATTTTAAGTCTGAACTATGTCACATAAATTAGGACATAGAGAATAAAAAGTAAGTAATGAACAATAATATAAGTCGAATGACTATTTAGTATAAATTGTTTTGCAATATAACAAGTAATAGATATAATATAGACAAGCAAACTAGAAAATAATTTTTTCCTCTGACATTTTCTGAACATCGTGTTCCAAAGTTACATGATTATTCTCTAATTATTTTTTTAACAAATTTATCTTCAATGATTTTTACTATCTAAATATGCAAATTAGATTTAATTAGTTTTAAAATATTAGATAAAATCCAGGTTGTGATAGCTTATCTATTTTTATTTGAATTTGAGATGAGAATCTTTTGAAATTTGACAAGAAAGGTAAACCTATGGATAACACTACATCCAAGAGTTAATATTTTAAAAAATAAAATAAAAAATAAAAAGTGATGATGACAAACTCAAGCAACAACTCAAATTTTTATATTGATAGTTTCTCATGTTGGTAATTTTTATAGCTTAATTTTTTGACTGAAAAGGATAAATGTTTAATCACAAACTAAAATCATATATTGTCAATGTTGTAGCTTATATTATAATAAATATGATGAAAACAGATACACATATAAATTCTTTTTTCACATAATGAATTCATGATTTTATTTTCTTTAAAATTCATATTCCAATAATTTAGATGCATTATAATTTTTAAAATTCTTAGGACAAGTTAATAATTTTTTGAATTTAATTTAAAAAATAAAATTTTGACGTTGAATATGAAATATAACTATATTTCGATAGAGGTGAAAGTATTTAACTTAAATTTAAATCATATTCATTTCTAACATATTAGTTTGTTTTGGAGTTTTCTTTTAGTCTAATTTCTATTGTGAGATAAGAGAGAAGAAAAACTCAACTGCTTGTGTGTAAAAAAAGGAAAAATAATAATTTAACTCAAAGTTAAATTAGAGAAAGTAAAGTAATTAAAATAAAATACTAGAATAATGCATGCCAAGAGAGGGGGTGGGTAGGATTATTTTGAACTAATTTGAGAAATAATGAATTAATTAGACGACACACATATTACTATTCATGTATTCTAAACTGAAAAGAAGTAAACAATAGAATTAAAAATTAAAAATTAAAAAATCAATATTAACCATCTAATATTTTTAAATTATGAAGAATATAATAATAAAAATATGAAACATAATTGTTTTTTCACAATTACTTGATTGATTTTTATTTATACAAATTTAATTAGAGATGGATGTGGAAGGAGGGAGGGGTGTGTTGAGAGAGGAATTTAACAATCTAATATCTTTAAATTGTGAATAGTATAATTAAAAAAAATCTGAAAGATAAAAAATTTTTCTTAATTATATGATTACTTTTACTTTATAGATTTAGTCAGAGTTTGAGGTTTGGGGAAAAGGGAGGGGAGAAGGAGAGGAATTTCATTGAAAAACAATATAATAGTTCAACTATTTTTTAAGTTTAACAAAATATCCCTATCCGAAACTATTAAAAATAATACTTTAATAATATTCGCGCATCGTACAGGTTATATAAAAACAAAACTAAAAGCATCAAAAGAAGTCAAGTGACGGCATAAAATAAGTCACTTGGCAATTTTAAGATAAAGTAAATAACTTTGTAATAAAAGTTCTCAATTAAAATAGTAGAAATATTTGAGTTTGAACTCTTATAAGCACAAAAATAGAAACAAAGTTCTAGATGAACTCTTATTATTTCATAAACTTATCCCTTTTAGATGTTCTAAAATATTTTTAAATTCATTTAATTTAAATATTAAGTGAAAGATAATAATATTAATTAATAGATGTAGTAGAGTGTCCGTAATAATATACTTGACATATTTAATTTTTTAATGAAAGTTAAAAATATTAATTATAATAATATCAATAATAATAATTAAAATAAAAATAGTAGTACTAGTAGTAGTATTACACTGTACGAGTAATTAGTAGTTGTGGCACTAATAATAAAATATTTATAACAGCTAATTCAACTTTATAGATTATAGGATAAATATAAATTTTATTTGAAAAAGCCTAAAGATAAGGAAAGAATAATTACTGGTCTTCTTATAAAAATTTATATAATATAATATTTAAATTTTAATTGAAATAGAATTTGTATAGGAATGGAATTCTAATTTTTTAACCTCTCCTATCTATCTATCTATCTATCTATCTATCTATCTATACTAGTTTAGGTATACGCGCCTTGCGCGTGTACCCACTTTAATGAGTTCAAACATTACATTAAATAGAATATGTATTTAAATAATAAAGATGAATATAATAATTAAATTTAATATCTTTTGAGTATGTAAAGATGGAGAATTTATATATTAAATCTAATCTTTACCAAAAATATTTTTAAAAGTTCATCTATCATCTGTAAATTGCAACAAAAAAATACAATTATAGAGACATCAAAATAATGCAATTAAATCTAATCTTTACACACAAAAATTTCTCAAAGTCGTCCGACACTCATCTACCACTTGTAAACAATAACAAAATAATACGATAATAGAGATATCAAAATAATACAACTAAACCTAACCTTTACATAAAAAAATTCCTCAAAGCTGACCAACATTTATCTATCACTAGTAAACTGCAACAAAATAATGCGATAAAAGTGATATCAAAACAATGTAATTAAACTTAAATTTTGCGTACAAAAATTTTTCAAAGCCGATCGAGATTCATCTACGAACTGTAAACTGCCACAAAATAACAAACTAAAAAGAGATATTACGATAATACAATTAAACCTAACCTTTACCTAAAAAAAAAATTCAAAGCCGACCCACATTCATCTAGCATCTGTAAATTAAAATAAAAAATAAGATAAAAAAGATATCAAAATAATACAATTACACCTAACTTTTACACAAGAAATTCTTGAAAGTTAACCAACATTTATCTACAACCTGTAAACTATAAAAAAAAATATAATAGTGATCATAAAGCTTCGATTTTGACCCAATTAATTCTTGTTTGAGCGAAAATTTTGACCCTAACGAATGATTTTGAATGAAAATAAAGAAGATTATGCTGACAAAAACAATGAAGAAGTTGAGGATTAGAAAATAAAGCTTCTACCAATCTAGACACGCAAACGAATCAAGTTAGATGAGCATCAATCATATTCTCCTAATAGGCAAACTGGTTTGTTCTCTAGTTTAACGTACATCTCAATATTTATAGAAGTATTTCCTTAATAAAGTCCTATGTTAGGAGTATTTTTCTAATTGAACAATGGAAAGAAAAATATTAATTAATTCTCCTACCATATATTTTAGGAGTCCCATATATTTTAGGAAGTCTAGTAGAAAGAAAAATCTTAATTAATTCTCCTATCATATATTTTAGGAGTCCTATATATTTTAGAAAGTCTAGTTAATATAATAACAAATAATTAAATAATAAATTAAAATATAGTGAAAAAACAATTTTGTCTGAAGAAGAGTCTTTTAATGAAGGGTAAAAAGTTCAAATCACTTTTCTAGGGGCTTCACACTTTTAATATTATATATATATATATATATATATATATATATATATATATATATATATATATAAAATAAAATATTTAAAAATATTTGAATTTGAAAATATTTGTTTTTTAAAAAAGAAGAATTATCATTAACTAAAAATTAGGAACCTAAACTTAAAGAGTTCTAAATGAACCATTACTGTTCCATAAATCTATTCCTTTTAAATGTTGCTAGTATAGGTACCCGCACAAAGCGCGAAACTCCATTTAAAAATATTAGCTTATTCACTTTAAAATTATAAAAATAATCAATTTTTATTATATCATATTAACATATTTCAAAAGACACCAAAATATGAACTTACAACTTATACATGATAACTAGCCACCGTTGCTATTATTTTAGATGTTTTGATATGAAAAGAATAATATTAGTATTTGTTTTAATCATATTCCATTATCTGATTTTTAAAAATAATAAAATATTAAATATTAAATAATTATTAAGTTTGTTGTTGGACTTTTACCTTTACTAGTTTAGCCGCATGTGCCTCACACGCGTAACATTTAATTATTTAAAATTAGACGATTTTATCTATTACGAAGATTTTAAATGAAGTGCAAAAAGTTCAAAACATATATATTATTGTGAGAACATATATATTTTACCACCAGAAGTTTCAAATAATTAATGGATTTAATATATTGTAGATGTAGATGTAGATTTATACATTTTTTAAATCTTCTTAAAATCAAATTTAGTTGATTTATAATTCTTAAACTAAAGAAAAAAGTATTAGTTTTCATTAATTTTGATGACTTCTAATAAGAAAAGGTTTTTACCATAAATATATTTAATTAATTTTCAACTCTTAAATATTAGAAAAAAATAGTGTAAAGACGATTTTGTCTAAAGCAGAGACTTTTAATAAATGACAAAAAATTCAAACAACATTTCTAAGACCCTTCACACTTTTAATATATTATAGATTATAGATATAGATATTTTTAGTCAGTTAAGACATATAATTATATTTATTACCTTCCATTTGAAATTTCTACTTTATTAGTCTATCAATTCAACTGCAACTACTAACTTCAGTTTTCTTAAAAGAATTATCTTTCAATTCAATTTCAAATATTAAAAGTACTTAATTGTAAAAAAAGAACTACCCACCTCCACCTCCATCTCCCCCCACCCCACCCCACCAATTTTTAAAAAATAAAAAATATAAAAAATCTACCCCACCCCCACAACACATGCCTCCACCCCCACCCACCTCAATCTCCCAACCTCTAATCAAATATATAGGAAAAAAATAATCATTTAATTATTAAAAAAAGAGTGTGATTTGATTAATATATTTCTTATTAATTCTTTTAGTTTTATCTATTTATGTGCCGATTAATTCTAAAATAATTAATCATAAGGATAGAGTTGAATAAATAATAAATTATTTCTTGATCTTTTAAACTAACAACTATTTTGAGATAAATATTTTTAGTATACATGTCAATTATTTTGACGGAGGGAGTAGCATCAATTTTAAATGACATGTAGTGGATATAACATTAATATATACACCCACCGTCTTATTTTTTGTGTCATCATTTCTTTTGGTCCATTCCAAAAAGAATGTAATGTTTCCTTATTTAGTAACTATTTGATGACATCATCCCCATTTTATTTTTACTGGGTTCCACTGAATTAAGAAAGACAATTAAAAAGTATACTTTAAGAGGGATAATTTTGTAACTTTAAAAAGTCATCATTTATTTCTTAAACTCCATGTCTGGTCAAACGGCGACACATAAAGTGGAGCACTTGGCTTAACATAATTGTCTACTGTTTTTCTTTGATAATCATAAATATTTTTTTTTCCTAATATATATCCTTATTGTTATTATTATTATTATTACAATTCCTAAAGTGTCCAAATTTGTTAAAAATATTTTTGAATATTATTTATTTAATTTATTTTACTTTATTTTTGTACATAGGCTATGACTTTGTTACTTTTATTTAATATCTTATGGGGAATTTAGTTAAAGTGACAAAAGAGTTTTAAAATGAGGTGTAGGTGACTCAACTTTTAATAATTGAGTATAGGTGACAATTACTTTATAGTGGATTAAGAAAGTTGAGGAAGTTTGAGAATAACCCACGAGTTTTTTAATCTGCACTTTGATCCAAATGTTAACCTAATATAACAGAAAATGGAGAAAAAAAACGTGTGTTTCTCTCTCTTCTCATTCATTTTTGTTTTCTCTCTCTTCGCGATTTTTATTGTTCATTGTTGTTGCTGCTTTATTCATCGTCTTCTGCTTCATTATCATCATCTTCTTCTTTATTATCATCATCATCTTCTTCTTTATTATCATCATCATCTTGTTGTTGTTGACCATTGTTGTTGTTGTTACCGCTACTGCCACTACTTGACTAATTTTTTAGGTCAAATTTTGTTTGGTACATCACTTTGATATTACTTCATAGGTGACTTTGGTAAGTAAAATTATAATTTTTAGTTGAATTATCATCTGGGTACACTGTTACTGTGTTGTTTTTCAACAATGGATAGAACCTGAACGCAAATCCATCATAAGAGCCATCTATTTCAACAGATCACTCATCTGTTGCGACAGATGAGTCCTTTATTGCAACAGAAGACTCATATATTGGATTCATGTTTATGGTTCTATAGTGTCATAACATGAATCGAATAGATTGGTCATCTGTTGCAACAAATGAGTTATCTGTTGCAATAGAGGAGTTATCTGTTGCATCAGAGGAGTCATCTGTTGAACTAGATTAGTCACCTGTTACAGCAGAGCCTGAATTCGATTCCAACAGATGTGTCGTCTGTTGCAACGGGTAAGTACTCTGTTGCAATAGGTTAGTTATCTGTTGAATTATAGTGTTTCTAAATTAAATTGTGATCTTTTACTCCATTAATTATAATATGAAACGTATTTGTGCATGTGAGTTTCCTCAATATCTTAATCGAAACAGTAATCGAAAACTACGATGAATCACTATCCGAAAAAATTAATTTCATATTTTTAACACACCAAAAAAATATAATTCTTCTATATAGTAGCATATTTGATCGATGATAATTCAACATTTCACTATTTTGGAGTAGAGAAAAACTCAAAAGTATAATTATTTTTAGAGAGAAATCGGATAATTAAGGATAGAAGTGATTATTTTTTGATATAGAATAAATATAAGTAAATTATTAAGTTAATGAGGTAATTGATACTTCTATTTTTAAAATTTTTTATGTAAAACATAAAAATTTATTACATAGAGGAAAAAATAAATTATTTGAACTACATGTAAAATATAAATAAATTTAACTAATCAAAAAAATCATAATTATCATATATAAAAAGAGGAAAAAGTAGAAGTGATGAGACATTTATAGAAAAAGAAATTGTGGGTGGGGGACCACTGCTATAAAAAAATTAAGAACGTAACTTTTTGTTATGTTGAACAACTCATTTTTTAGTATCTTTTTAATTGATTTGATAATTCACTGCATTTTTTCCTCGGTTATCGTGTAAAACGTAATAAATTCTTACGTTTTATATTTTTTATAAAACGTAAGAATTTCTTATGTTTTACAAAAAAAAATATAAAATGTAAGAAATTCTTACGTTTTTGTAAAAGTCAACTCCGTTAGTTGATCGTTAAGAAAAAATAGAAAACGTAATAAATTATTACGTTTAGCCAATTTTGGTAACTTTTTAAATAGGTGACCTATTTTGGTCACTTTTTAAATTATGTGGCTCATTTTGGTTCTGAGTTCACATATATCTTGTCTATTTAATAATTTCCAATAGATGAGTCATATGTTGCAACAATTTAGTCATCTGTTGCAACAGATGTCTATATTTGTTGGATAATTTTCAATAGATGAGTTAGCTATTGCAACAGGTTAGTCATCTGTTGCAATAAATGTCTATATATGTTTTGTCATTTTAAACAAATGTCTTTAACTGTTTGGTCTTTTCCAACAGATTACTCATCTATTGCAACATGTTAATTAAAATCGTAATTGAACTTATCAATTCATCTTTAATTTTAGTTAAATCAATGTTGTTATTACTAATAATGTCTTAATTCAAATCATTTCAAATAAAATTGGTTAATTAACACTTTACTCAAGACGAATACACTTAGATGATCATGTAATTACTATGAGATTAATTGAAATCGTAATTAAATTATCAATTCATCTTTAATTTTAGTTAAATCAATTTAGTTATTACTAATAATTACTTAATTTTAATTATTTCAAATCAAATTGGTCAATGATCATTCTACTTAAGACGAAACACTTAGTTGATCATGTAATTACTATAAATTTAATTGAAATTGTAAGTGAACTTACTAATTCATCTTTAATTTTAGTTAAATCAATATAGTTATTTCTAATTATGGATTGGTTTGAATCATTTCAAATAAAATTGGTCAATTGATCACTCTACTCAGGACGAACACACTTAGTTGATCGTGTAATTACCATGAGATTAATTGAAATAGTAATTGAACTTATTAATACTAGTTAAATCAATTTAGTTATTACCAATATAATGGTTTAATATGAATCAATAGATGACTAAGATGTTGCAAAAGATGAGTAATCTGTTGAAAATGACACAACAGATGAAAATATCTGTTGCAACAGATTAGTTACCTATTGCGACAGATTAGTAATCTGTTGGAAATAAAAAACAGATAAAGTCATATGTTGCAACAGATTAGTCATCTGTTGGAAATGACCAACAGATAAAGACATTTGTTATAACAGATGACTAATCTATTGCAACATATGTGTATATCTGTTTGATAATTTTCAACAAATGACTCATCTGTTACAACAGATTAAATCCGTTGCAATAGGTTATACACTTAAATGATCATGTAATTACTATGATATTAATTGAAATTGTAATTATTAATTCAATTTGGCTATTACTAATAATGGCTTAATTTGAATCATTTTAAAATAAAATTAGTCAATTGATCACTCTACTCAGAACGAACACACTAAGATGATCGTGTAATTAATATGAGAATAATTGAAATCGTAATTGAACTTATCAATTCATATTTAATTTTAGTTATATCAATGTAGTTATTAGTAATAATATCTTAATTTGAATCATTTCAAATAAAATTGGTTAATTAACACTTTACTCAAGACTGTATGATCATGTAATTACTATGAAATTAATTGAAATCATAATTAAAATTATCAATTCATCTTTAATTTTAGTTAAATTAATTTAATTATTACTAATAATTGCTTGATTTTAATTATTTCAAATAAAATTGATCAATTGATCATTTTACTTAAGACAAAACACTTAGTTGATCATGTAATTACTATAAAATTAATTGAAATTGTAAGTCAACTTACTAATTCATCTTTAATTTTAGTTAAATCAATATAGTTATTTCTAATTATGGGTTGGTTTTAATCATTTCAAATAAAATTGGTCAATTGATCACTCTACTCAGGACGAACACACTTAGTTGATAGTGTAATTACCATGAGATTAATTGAAACTGTAATTGAACTTATTAATTCATGTTTAATTCTAGTTAAATAATTTATTTATTACTAATATAATGGCTTAATATGAATCAATAGATGACTAACATGTTGCAAAAGATGAGTAATCTGTTGAAAATGACTAAACAGATAAAGACAACTGTTGAAAATGATCAAATAGATAAAGACATCTGTTGGAAATGACCAAACAAATATAGACATATGTTGCAACAGATGACTAACCTATTGCAATAAATGACTCATCTATTAAGAATTATCAAACAAATTTAGACATCTGTTGCAACAGATGACTAAGTTATTGCAACAAATGACTCATCTGTTGAAAATTATCAAACATATAGGATATATGTTGAAAAATAATTTAAAATACTAAAACTCAGATGTTTTTAAGAGAACTCAAATGTTTGTCCCCTTGTCTAAGGTCTTGTCTTTAATTTATTTAAATCAATTTAGTTATTACTAATAATTGCTTAATTTGAATCATTTTAAATAAAATTTATCAATTGATCATTCTATTAAGGACGAATACATTAATTGAAATTGTAAGTGGACTTATCAATTCATCTTTAATTTAGTCAAAATTAATTTATTTATTACTAATAATGACTTAATTTGAATCATTTGAAATAAAATTGATCGATTAATCACTCTCCTCGAGACGAATACACTTAGTTGATCATATAATTACTATGAGATTAATTAAAATTGTAAGTGAACTTATCAATTCATCTTTAATTTTAGTTATATCAATTTAGTTATTACGAATAAGGGCTTAATTTGATTCATTTCAAATAAAATTGGTCAATATTGATCACTCTAATCATGACGAATACACTTAGTTGATAATTCAATTACTATGAGATTAATTTAAATTGTAAGTTTATCTTTAATTTTAGTTAAATCAATTTAATTATTACTAATAATATCTTAATTTGAATTATTTCAAATAAAATTGATCGATTGATCACTCTACTCGGGACGAATACACTTAGTTAATCATGTAATTACGATGAGATTAATTAAAATTGTAAGTGAACTCATTAATTCATGTTTAATTTTAGTTAAATCAACATAGTTATTACTAATAATGGCTTAATTTGATTCATTTAAAATAAAATTGGTCAATTAATTATTCTACTAAGGATGAAACACTTAATTGATCATTTAATTACTGAGATTAATTGAAATCGTAATTGAACTTACTAATTCATCTTTAATTTTAGTTAAATCAATGTAGTTATTTCTAATAGTGGTTTAATTTGAATTATTTCACATAAAATTTGTCTATTAATCATTCTACTCAGTACGAAACACTTAATTGATCATGTAATTTCTATGAAATTAATTGAAATCGTAATTGAACTTACTAATTCATCTTTAGTTTTAGTTAAATCAATATAGTTATTTCTAATGATGACTTAGTTTGAATCATTTCAAATAAAATTGGTCAATTGATCACTCTACTCAGGACGAACATACTTAATTGATCGTGTAATTACCATGAGATTAATTGAAACTGTAATTGAACTTATTAATTCATATTTTATTTTAGTAATCCATTTAGTTATTACTAATAATGACTTAATGTGAATCAATAGATGACTAACATGTTACAACAGATGAGTAATCAGTTGGAAATGACCAAACAAATAAAAACATCTGTTGAAAATGACTAAATAGATATAGACATCTGTTGCAACAAATGACTTACTTGTTGCAACAACTAATTCATCTATTGAAAATTATCAAACAGCTATAGACATCTGTTGCAACAGATGACTAAGTTGTTGCAACATATGACTCATCTGTTGGAAATTACTAAATAGACAAAATATGTGTTGAAAAACAATTTAAAATACTAAAGCTCAAATATTTTTTAGGAGAACTCAAGCGTTTTTCCCCTTGTTTAAGGTTTTGTCTTTAATTTTAGTTAAATCAATTTAATTATTATTAATAATTGCTTAATTTGAATCAACAAATGACTAACCTGTTATAAGCATCTATTGCAACAGATGACTAACTTGTTGCAACAAATAGGTGATCTGTTGGAAAATAATTAAAATACTAGGGAACTCAAACATTTTTAGGAGAACTCAAATTTTTGTCCTATTGTCTTAAAGACTTGTCTTTAATTTTAGCTAAATCAATTTAGTTATTACTAATAATTGCTTAATTTGAATCAACAGATGACTAACATGTCGCAACAGATGATTCA
Organism: Capsicum pubescens; assembly: GCA_030864215.1. NCBI lineage: Eukaryota > Viridiplantae > Streptophyta > Magnoliopsida > Solanales > Solanaceae > Capsicum > Capsicum pubescens. The sequence goes on from CM061538.1 coordinate 105,478,450, forward strand.
TCTGTTGGAAATTATCAAACAAATAGAAAATTTGTTATAACAGATGGGTTATCCATTAGAAAGCAATTAAAATACTATTAAATTTTACTGTTAATCAAAATGACGATTTTCTTGGTAAACAATTTCTATTAAATTTGATTTGATTTAATTTAATTTAATTTGGTTCAATTTTCCTTAAATAAATAAATAATTTATTTGAGTTTTTTTTTCCTTTTAGATAAAAATGGGCTCAAACATAAATAATTTTTTATTTTTTTTCCTTTTAGATAAACATGAACTCAAATTGAACCGAGAATATCCCAAGCAGAAGCATTGTGAAGTAGCTAAAAGCGCCGTGTCTATTTAGATTCAATTATAAAACTAGGAAGATGTAGAGCCACAAAATTTATTTTAGATTCATAATTTTTCTTTTCTTTTTTCGAAGTGTCATAGATTTTGTAGAAATAGACTTTTACTCCCTCCGTCTCAAATTACTCGTCCCAAATTGAAATGACACATTGATTAAAAAAATAATTAATAACATGCCTAATTTATCATAATACCTCTATTAAATGATGTTTACATTTTAATTTGAAGAAAAAAGTAATTAATGCAAAGGATAGAACATGAAATTTTTTTTGTCTCTTCTTGATTAATGAAAAAGGACAAGCAAAATGGAAAATCAAATTAGAAAATTTGGGACGGATAATTTGGGACGGAGGGAGTATATTTTAAGCTTATATTCTATTGTTGTATCATTGATTGTGGACCATTTTTTATGATTCCATCAATTGTTTATTGGCTTTATTCGTCAAAGACCCTCGAAGTAAAATTAATGAATGGTCTCAAGAATTTTTTTAATCCTTTTAAAAACCCTCGAAGCAAAGCAAAAATATGTTATGGTTATTTAAATCAACTATTCATAGTTGTAAATTAAAATGGTGGGAAAAGAAATTATGAAATATTTTGAGAAAATTCACTATTGAAAATTAAAATGGCGGGAAAAAAAATTGTGAAATATTTTGAGAGGAAAATTGAGGAGTATTAAGGTCATTTAATAAGTTAATGCATGTGTTTAGCCTTTGTATTACTAATATATAGAAAATGGAGTGTATTGCTAATACACACTTTAATACACAATAGAGTGTATAACTAATGCTTGTATTAGTTATACTATCAAACAAGGTACTACTAATACACATTAACTAATACATGCATTATATTTTCCAATACACTCTACCAAACAACCCCTAATGTTGTAATTAGGATAGTCTGTGGCCTAGTCTTCAATAGTTATTGCCAAAATTAAGGGTGCATTCCATATGGAGGAAAACCAAAATTATTTTCCATTTCTCTTTGATCAGCTAAAATTTTTAGAAAATATTTTTCTTAGAAAAATATATTTTCTAAAAATAAGGAAAATAACTTTTCAAGTGGAAGTAGAAAAAATAAGTTCCACGAGTGCTATTCCACATTGATTGTCTCCTTTTCACCCTCTAACACACCTCACTTCATCCCCACCCTCTAGCCCCCAAACCCGACACCCCACATCCTTACTTCCTATAGTATTTGTTTAGATTATATACAAAGACTTTGATAATATTCTTGCTGTTATGACCAAATTAATCAGGTGTCATGCGGAAGCTAGCAAAACAAATCTCGAAAGACCATGAATAAGAAGATACATGAGAAATACACCAAAAAAGACACAATAATTTAGTGTGGTTAGATCAATCGACCTACATCCACAAAAGGAGATGAGCAGTCCACTATATAAAAGAGTGTACAAACTGTCAAGAAAGACAACCTCACACAATTCAATCAGAATAATACTACTAAAAAAAAAAGAAAATCAACCACAAAAATCGACCACATGTGGTTGTTTTTTTTGCATTTGCGACCAAAAAATCGATCAAAATGCGTGGTCAGAAAAAGCATGGTATCTTTTTTAAAACCGACCACGTGTGGTTGATTTTTTTGTATATATATATATATATATATTTAAAATTCAATATTATTATTATTATTTTTTTTTAAAAAAAATAAATTTTCTAAAGAAACCGACCACAAGTGATCGGTTTTGTATTTAAATAAATTAATTAATTTATAAAAAATTGACAACATGTGATCGGTTTTATTAAAATTAATTAATTAATTTAAATACAAAACCGACCACACGTGGTCGGTTTTGTAAAAATTAATTAATTAATTTAAATTCAAAATCGACCACTAGTGGTTGTTTTTTTAATTTAATAATTTATTTAATAAAATAATTTTAATTAATTATAGTAAACCGACCACATGTGGTCAGTTTTTAAAATAAATTACCAGAAAAATCGACCACATGTGATTGGTTTTTTGGAAATATTTTTAAAAACTGACCACACGTGGTCGATTTTTTTGTAAATTTTCTCAAAAACCGACCATATGTGGTCGATTTTTTTGATAATTTTGTAAAAAAAAATTAAATTTTTTCCAAAAAATCAACCACATGTGGTCGTTTTTTCTGGTAATTTTGTAAATAAAATAACAGCGTATAGCTATGCTACATTCCATTATACAATACAACCCACCAATTATTTAATATACAATCAACCACCATAAGAATACAAACATTAAAAATCAAATTATTTACAAAATTTATTAAGGTTCCAAATCCAAACTACAAAACATACAAAAGACTAAAAACTACAACTCATCATCCGCATCCACATTCTCAGCCTCACCCATTCTATTATCAATATTTCGTTGATATATCTAGCTATAATCAGGTTCCATCTACACAATCAATCACATTCAAGTAATTAGTTCAAGTCACAAAGTTTCACATTTCAAGTACCTACACTTAAACATTTTCAAGTCACTAATTCACTTCACAAGTTACCAAACTAAACTTAATTCAAAATGAAAAGTTCACGTTTCAAGTACCTACACTTAAACATTTTCAAGTCACTAATTCACTTCACAACTTACCAAACTAAACTTAGTTCAAAATGAAAAGTTCACGTTTCAAGTACCTACACTTAAACATTTTCAAGTCACTAATTCACTTCTTAAGTGACCACACTTTACTAAAATCAAAACGCAAGTTCACGTTTCAAGTACCTAATTCAAAACAAAAGTCACTAATTCATAATTTAGGGCTTTGAGCTGTAGGTGACAAAAGAGTTTTAAAATGAGGTGTAGGTGACACAAGTCTTAATTATTGAGTGAAGGTGACAATTACTTTATTATGGATTAAGAAAGTTTGGTAAGTTTGAGAATATCCCAGAAGTTTTTAAATTTACACTTTGATCCAACAGTGTACCGAATATAACAGAAAACAGAGAAAAAAAATATGCCTTTCTCTCTCTTCGCATCCATCGTTGTTTTCCTTCTCTTAGCGATTTTTGTTGTTCATTATTGCTGCTGCTTTATTCATTATCTTCTTCTTCATTATCATTATCTTCTACTTCATTATCATCTTCATCTTCTTCTTGTTGACCATTGTTGTTGTTGTTACCACTACTGTTGCTATTTGACCAATTTCTTAGGTCAAATTTTATTTCGTACATCACTTTTCACTTTGGCATTACTTCATAGGAGACTTTGGTAAGTTAAATTATGATTTTTAGTTGAATTTTTCATCTGAGTAACTGCTATTGTGCTATTTTTTCAACAATAGATATCACGCGAACATGAATGCAACATAAGAGCCATCTGTTTAAACGGATCTATTTCAAAGGAAGACTCATATGTTGGATTCATGTTTATGGTTCTCTAGTGCCGTAACATGAATCGAACAGATGAGTCATCTGTTGCAATATATTACCCATCTATTGCAACAGATTAGTTATCTGGTTTAACATGATAAAAATCTATTGCAACAGATTAGTAACTTGTTGCAATATAACCTGAACTCAATTCCAACAGATGTGTTATCTGTTGTAATAGGGTAAATATCCATTGCAACAGATTATGAACCTATTGCAACAGAACCTGAACTCAATTCCAAAAGACGATAAATATCTGTTGCAACATATTAGTAACCTGTTGCGATAGATACTAACCTTGATTCCAAAAGATAATCTTTTGTTGCAACAGGTAAGTCATCTATCGCAATATGTTAATTATCTGGTGCAACATGTCACTCATTTCTTGGAATCAGCTTCAAAGGTGCCTCAGCACTTAACATCAATCCCAACAGATGCTTCATCTGTTGCAACAGATATATAGTCTGTTGCAACATATGATTCACCTGTTAAATAGATGACTCGTCTGTTGAAAGTAGCTTTAGGAGCGTAACATAAATCTCAATAGGTAAGTAATCTGTTGCGACTGATTACACACCTATTGGGATTCATTTACGATACTATAAAATCACTATTAACTTTTTTTAACAAATAACTTTATTTAGGTACCACTAATGGAGGGATCAATAATAATAGGAGTAGATTGTCATGGTCAATGGATCGAGAAGAGCAATCGATATGTATGGCGTTAGAACGAGAGTGAAATGCTAGAGACGATAGCTATGATAGTCCAAAGTGATGTTTCATATGATGATTTTGTGAATTTAATCATCGGTTATTGTGGACTAAATTATCATTCGGAAGACTCGTCATCATCTATATGCACAGCTCCTTTGAAAATCAGAGGGTACTGCCTTTTAAGATAACCGATCAGGTTCGATTGCATGCTTATCTTAGTGATTTATCCATGCCGGTGTTAAGGGTGTACGTGGTTGAAATAATGAGAGAGAATGAGAACCAAAATGTAGAAGAACAACAACAACAAAACATCTTTGATGATAGGTTAGATGATTTAAACATGAATATTCCATACGATGATCAAACACCTATGCCCGTTGATGCGACCAATACGATGGGTAGTTCTTCTCAATCGACACAGTCTGAAAATCTTCAAGACGATGGGACCAAATTTTTTATTGAAATGTCATTCAAGGAAAAAAATGAGTTATCTACCACTTTGTTTATTTCTTACTTGAAAAAAGATTTCAGAATATAAAAGGTGATTAATTCGAGCAGTGTCTTTTGCTTCAAATATGTTAATCCGAATTGTAAGTGGTGGTTGAGAGAGGTGAAGTACGCAAGTTATGACAGATTCGTCCTTTATAAATATGAAAAGCATCACATAAGTGGTTTGGAGCATATCTCATAGCCAAAATCCTCACGCCACGGCAAAGGTCCTTGGTGAATATTTCAGGAATAGTTTCCCCGATGGAAAAGGCCCTTCAACAAGGGTTATGTCCAATCAACTCCTTATGGAATTGGGTGTCCTGGTCAGTTATTGGAAGATATATATGGCCATGGGGATTTCCAAGGACTTAGTAAGGGGGACACACGAGTATGGGTATGCAGTCCTGGAGGCCTACCATTACATGATTGAGTCCACAAATCCCGAAAGTAAGACGACATTGCATGTTGATGAAAATGGAAGGTTCAATTACTTTATTGCATCCTATGGTGCTTGGATTCAAGGTTTTTGATATTTGAGAAAAGGCATAGCCGTCGACGGTACTGATAACGCACAATCTATAGCTCTCGTAGGAGTGTAAAGCGGTCGTTAGCAAATATAGAACCCAACCTGGGTTGGGTATCGATCCCACAGGGAATATCTTGGTCAACAAGTAAGTAACGATTACTAGACTTTTAGTGCAAGTCTCGTAAGAAGGGGGGAATTGTATTGTGAAAGTAATATAACCAAAATAAGAGAATAAAGCAGAAAATAGCAAAGTAAAAAAAGAGAATGTTTAGTAGGTTGTGAAACAATGAGAATTGAGGAGTTGGGGTTATGTCCACCTTCTGAGTTATACGTCTCCATTGACTATGAGTGTGCGGAATTCAGACATGCATGTGCTTATAGAGAATTGTATTCGATGGTAAATCCAGGCGTCTTTCGACCTATTCGAGGATTATTTCACTTTAACTCTTTCGAGCTTAAAGCGTGTCTAACGGTATGAATTCTCCAAGAGGTTAATCCAGTTACGGCACTAACTTTTTAATAGGGGATGGGACCCTACTACCTTGACATTATCTCTTTTCCAGACAGATAACCTTTCTTTCGAACAAGTTAAATGTTATACTGGCGTATTCTTGCGTTTGCAACCACAAAGAATTTAGATTAAGATGAAGAGAATAATGATATAACCAACATACGTGTCACGAACTCACAAACTCACAGCAATAGATAGTATCTCATTCGGCTTCCATAACCTCAACAGAGAAGTTTAGTTACCCATGAATGCGAAGGAAATCACAATTGACATTGTTGTTATACCACAATAAAGATTTCACGTTTGTAATGGTGTGGTAGGCGTTAGGCGTGAATCCCTTAGCAAAGTAACGTTTCTCTTGTTGTGGAATTTAAGAATAGATGAATAGAAGAAGAAAAATAGAATTGAATGTAAGAAGTTTAGAAGATGTAAGAAGATTTAAGAAGAAGATGATAGATGGAGATGTCTTCAAATCTCTAGCAAGATAGGGTATTTATAATACCCATATCCTATTCCTACTAAGCTAATGAAATGCTTAACCAAATCCTACTAAGCTAATGAAATACTTAACCCAATTGTATTAGGTTAATGTATCATTATCCTAATCCTAATAAGCTAATGAAATACTTAACCCAATTATACTAGGTTAATGTATCATTATCCTAATCCTAATAAATTACTGCTAGTCCCCAAAGTCTTCAGAAATGCTGTTTTAGCCCGGGACAGATTTTCCATGCGCCATCTTTAGTCCTTGGCGTCCAAGATTGGCTTTTCTCCTTTCGTGAAGCTTTCTTTGGCGTCAAGTTATCCATAAAATGCTGAATTCTGCATCATTTATACCTGAAACTTTGCTAATCATGTTCGTTAGCTCACTTATAGGAAAAAGGACTAAAAGTGCATGAAATATATAATTTGTTCTCAAAACTAGGCTAAAATATGGGCAAAATATAGTGCTATAGGCGTGTAAATTCGCCTATCATCAACACCCCACACTTGAAGCTTTGTTCGTCCTCGAACAAAATATCATGTCCCTCTAAACATCAACTTAGGGTTTCACAGCAACAACACAAAATATTCGTCAAGACAAGCACAACAATTATCAACAAAGAGTAGTTTTTCGATCATTAGTAGAAACAGTTTAACCTCTAGCATAGACTCATGATGGTGGTCAACTCGTATTCAAAAGTTAAGGCACAAAGAATCATACACAACTACCCAAAACTCATCAACCATGCGTGTCTCACAATATATTACCCATAATCACTCACAAGTATAGCATATTTTTCAAACATGGGTATCAAAATATCCTTGCTCTCACTCTCACAAAGAATTCATATGCAGCAACTGATGACCATAGGCTTGCCCTTAGTGTAATGCTCCACTAAATGTCAGAATGCTAAGCTTAGAATCAAATAGGTCTTTTGATGGTTGTAATGTAGGCTAAGGGATGGGTAGGACTATTTTGGCCAGAAATAGTGACTATGTTCCTAAGCGCTTTAATACATCACATTGTATCATTAACACTTTTCTTTCAAACAACCTTTCTACTTTCTTTTATTCTACCACTCTTTTTCTCCTCTTTTGTTTTTCAATTTTAAACATAACTAACTTTTCAGTTTTCCTTTCCTTTTTCTTTTGATAACATACCTCTTATGATAGCACTTTCTTTTTCATAACTCATTCAAGCACCAATGCATTCTAAAGCATCATACTCACCCAATTTCCTCTTATTTTGTCACATGACTTTTTCACTTTAAAGCACTTAGGAATTTGGATCAAATTATGGTCTTAAAAAAAATGGATTAGGCTTACATACGAGGTTTGTCAAAGAAAATAGGCTAAAGGCTCAAAAGGGTTTAACTAGGATGATGTCCATGGGTAGGTAAAAAGAAGGTAAATAATCATAGGTTGCCAAAGAAATGCCTAAATCATCTCCTAGACTTGCACTCTTTATTTTCGCTTTACATACATACCAGGCAAGTTCTAGCATCAGCCACAAGCACAGAATATACTATTATCTCACACACACAAGGCACATGGTCGACTTTATTGGGAGTAGTCTAGACTCTTGAACCAACAGATGAAGGAATTAAACCAAACAATATCACATAGTGAGTCACAATTAGAGCCTAAATGTCTCAATAGTCATGATTTTAGCACAAACTCCTGTCATCATCTCATGCTGCCTATTAGAATAATTTCATGCGAAGCTAAGCTAAAAAAAACAATTAACTACAAACAAACATAAATAAATGAAAATGTGGATGGAGAAGTATAGCATGCAAATACCAGCACCCCACACTTAGATGGGACACACTGTCCTCAGTGGAAAATAATTAAGAAGAACCTGGTTAGTCGGACTCATCCTCTACGTCTGGGGTCATACCCCTTGCATCGGAATCATCATCAGAGTCGTCATCCTCAGAAGTTCCTCATAAGTATCCCACTTAATTCCAAGAGTGAGTCGAGGTATTTGCAGCGAGGAGGGTTCTCCTTGCTCTTTTCGGCCTCTTTTCTTGCCTTTTTGTGAAGTGGTAGCCTTATCTTTGCCTTGCCTTGCTTTGGGTGCCATTGTACCTGAGACTTAAAATAATGTTCATGTTATCATCATCTCTATGGATACAATCTATAAACAAGCAGTAGTGGCACCACCCCACACTTAGTTTGTTGGTACAGACTAGTGAAGTGAAAGTGGTCGATTACTCAGACTTCATCGACATACGTTTTAGGGGCTATATTCCAACAAGAAATTCAGATATGTAACACTTCTTTCAATCTTTTCAATACTTTCATGTTAGGTATATCAAGACTTCTACATAGGGATTACATCATGGTATAGTTTCTATCAATAATCACAATCTCCTATGTCGGTAGACAACTATAAGCCTTATTCCGATGAGCGAGACATCCCAACATGTAAGTATTCAAGTGACAAGAGTATGCAATGTTCATGACTATAGCAATTCCGCAAGTAGTATGACAATGCATCAAAATCGAATTGAAGTCGGAAACAAGTTAAGATCATCCTAACGTATATGTTCACTCACTTGGTTGTGTATCAACAATTCAAACACATTCACATCTCCAATACTTCTTCAAGATTTAGCAATTCATAATAGACATAGTAACGTAGTACTTACGAAAAATAGATGAAGAACACAAGAGTACTTACGTGATTGAAGCCTTTGGAGATGTTCTTGTGAAGTGGAAGAGCAAAAGTTTTGAGAAGATTTGGATGCTATGTGCGGCGCCTATGATAGGTTTTCAATGTGTTTGTGCCTCAATACTAAGTCTCCTTTATATAGGAAAAGAATGGGTCGGGTTTTGACCCATTTAAAATCGGTTTTGGAGACAAAAAGTGACCATAGGCGGCGCCTTTAGCTTTGCCTATGGTGACCATAGGCGGCGCCTAGTGCAATGCCTTTAGTGACCATAGGCGACGCCTTTAGCATGGCATATGAGATTCAGAGACCAAATGCTTTAGCATAGGCGGCGCCTATGCTATGGCATACTTGAGCATGGGCGGCGCCTATGCTATAGCACACTAGATTCCGAGACCTTGGGCTATAGTATAGGCTTTGCCTTGTTCGTGGCCTAGTTTTACCTAGGCCTAGCCTTGCTCGATGCTTATTTTGTCATGAGCAATGCTAAATCCATAGCCTTATGCATCTTCATGCCTAACTTACCACCTTTACCATGCAATACGTCCAAATCGTCATTTGAAATCAATCTCCTCGTTGAATCCCTCTTGCACCTACGTTTGCTCAAAACCAATAAAAACGATTAGAACGATGGGTTGCCTCCCATCAAGCGCCTTAATTTTGGTCGTGGCACGACTCTTATTTTTGGATTTTTATTTATCAAAAACGAAACACGTACTAGAATGAGAGAAAGACAAAAAAAATGAAAAACGATAAACGATGGGTTGCCTCCCATCTAGCGCTTGATTTATTGTCGCAGCACGACATAGCTATCTCGATTACTTAGACTTCATCGAGATAGATGGTTGATCATTTTCTGAATGGATTCAGACGATAATGAGGCTTACTTGTAGGCATGCAATCTTCTTCGAGATGACCCTTGTGCATGCCTATCCCAGGAGGGATACCAATTATATCATCAATAGTCCAACCCATATCTCTCATGTATCTCTTCAGAGCAGAGATGAGAGCCTCTACGTGCTGTTTACTTAAATCATCCGCACCCACCGTAAGTATATTTATACTTTCCAAGAACACATACCTTAGATAATCGGGGAGCTCTTTCGATTCTAGCATTGGTGGCTCTTCAAGGGAAGTCTTCGCTGTTGGTGACGGTTGATTCTTAAGATCATGGTCCGGTTGCTTAGGAGTATGGGAATAAGACTCTATTTCTGTTAGAGCACCCATAAGTTCTTCATAATCTTCATCGTCCTCATGCTCAACATTCAGTGGCGCAGCAGACAATGGCTCAACAGTAAGCTGTTTCTCTACAGATAATGCTTTCTTATCCTCATGATGAACATCAGCTACAGAGAACACATTTATATCGCTGGGCTGCTTCATTGCTTTGCATATATCAAAGCGGACCACTTCGCCATTCAATCGAAATAAAAGCTTATTATCTCTCATGTCAATAAGCACACTTCCTGTTGCAAGGAAATGACGTCCCAAGATTATGGGAACTTCAGAATCCACCTCGCAATCCAAAATCACAAAGTCTACAGGAAAAATGAAGGTAGATACCTTCACCAACACATCATTCAAGATACCCACAGGTCGTTTTACCGACCTATCTTCCATCACGAGCCGCATATTGGTTGGAGTAGGGTCGCCCAACCCCAACTTTCTGTAGACGGATAGTGGCATCAAATTGATTCTAGCTCCCAAATTGCACAATGCCTTAGCAAAATTCATAGATCCAACCATGCAAGGAATAGTGAAAGCACCAGGGTCTGCCTTCTTCTGTACTAAGGACCTTGTGGCAATTGCACTGCAATGATGAATATTATCTGCCGGCTCATAGCTTACTGCCCGCTTCTTTGTCAAAAGATCCTTCATAAATTTCGCATACCCAGGCATTTGTTCAAGTTCTTCCACCAATGGAACATTAATGGTCAGCTGCTTTAACATAGTCATGAATTTGCTGAACTTCGTATCATCCGCCACCTTCTTCAATCTTTGGGAAAAAGGTGGTGGTGGGTATGGAATTGTTCTCTCCACGGCTTTCTTCTCCTCTTGCTTCCATTTTTCAGCTTTTCCAGGCTGCACGTCGTGAGGAGTGGCGTTAAGGATGTTAGGATCGGCTGCTGCGGCATCTTCTCCTTTCGCCTTATCATCAATTTCCGCTTCTTCGTCAACCACTTGCTTGCCTTTTTCTGAAGTTTCCAGCACCTTACCACTTCGAGTAGTAATAGCCATGCATGATCCCTCATTCCTTGGATTTTGCACAGTGTCGCTAGGTAAAGTGCCAGCCTTTCTTTGATTGAGTGTTGCTGAAAGTTGGCTCAATTGCTGCTCTATTTGCTTGATTGAAGTGGAATGTGAATCAACTAATTTCTTCATAGAGGACAAATCATTTATTACCTCCGTTACTCCTACGCTCGTTGCTTCCACTCCTTTCAGTAATTTAGCCATCATATCTTCCATACTTCCAGAACTAGATGTGGTGGTGTTACTTCTTCCAGGGGGAACATACACACCACTATTGTCATTCTTGTTCTTCCAACTACTTTGGTCCTTGTTTCCAAATTTCTCATAGTAGTTCCGACCTTGGTTTCCTTGGGCATTGCCTTGGAAACCTCCCTGATTGTTTAAGTAGTTGGCTTCCTCATCCGAATCAGATTTGTCTCTTCCTTTTGACGCAACAACTTTCACTTTTTCGGTCTTCCCTGATAATAAATGCTTTGTAAGAAGATCCACTTGTGTTTTCATGTGCGCCATATCTTGATCACGTTCTTCTTCCCTTCTCCTTTGGTCTGCAGTCATGCCTATAGATAAAGTGGGGCTTGCTACCTCAGAATCCCTGGTATGCCAAGCTCTACTTTGTTTCATCATACGATCTAGCATATTGCTTGCTTGACCAAAGGTGAGATCCATAAAGGATCCTCCAGCCGCATTATCCACCACTGGTTTAGTTATTGAATTCAGGGCTATATATAATATCTCCATTAGGTGAACATTAGTCATATGATGGTTTGGGCACCTCGCTAGCTTTGTCTTGAACCTCTCCCATGTTTCATGAAGAGCTTCAGTGGGAAGCTGACGAAAGTTGCTGATTTCATCTCTCATTTGTGCTCTTTTGGATGGTAGAAAGAATCTTTCTAGGAAAGCATCTCTCAATTGCCTCCAATTTGTAATAGAATCAGGAGTCAGCCCATTCAACCATAGAGTTGCCTCCCCAGACAGAGACAATGGAAATAAGCGTAACCGAATTGCATTCTGACCAACTCCAGGATTGTCAAACGACTTCCATGTAGAAATAAAGTTGATGAGCTGAATGATCGGATCATCGCCTGCTAGTCCACCAAATAATCCCTTGAGTTGCAATAACTGAATCATGGTGCTTGTGATGTTGAACTTGGCTCCGGGCGCTAATGGTGGGGGAATAATAGCTCCTGTGGCTCCGGCTCCATCAAGATCATCATCATCATCGTCGAAAGCTGGCTGCATAGCTTGGCGTTCAGGCCTAAACCTAGCTTGACGATCTCTTCTGTTAGCAGGTGTTGCGATATTAGCGGCATGCCTAGGGTTTAGTAGCTCGTCAACACCTAGATCTTCGTCGTCAGGATTTGTTGCTCGCCCAGGGTTATCAATATTCTGTTGATGCACTTGAGCGGCGGCTAGCGCAACTAGTCTCGCCTGTTCCTGTTGAGCATCCATCCTTTCAATTGCGTGTTGTGCCTCCATTCTGCGAATACGTTGTGGTTCAGGATTGATAGGTAATAACGGTTGACCAGAACTTCGGGTATGGGGCATGCACTGAATAAAAACCTGCAGTAAACAAAAACAAAAACTAAAAGTAAAAGTACGAGAATCTTTGACCAAAGGGTCTAGTAATTATTACGAACTTAATTGACACTTGTATTCCCCGGCAACGACGCCAATTTTTGATAACGCTCAATCTACAGCTCTCATAGGAGTGTAAAGCGGTCGTTAGCAAATATAGAACCCAACCTGGGTTGGGTATCGATCCCACAGGGAATATCTTGGTCAACAAGTAAGTAACGATTACTAGACTTTTAGTGCAAGTCTCGTAAGAAGGGGGGAATTGTATTGTGAAAGTAATGTAACCAAAATAAGAGAATAAAGCAGAAAATAGCAAAGTAAAAAGAGAGAATGTTTAGTAGGTTGTGAAACAATGAGAATTGAGGAGTTGGGGTTATGTCCACCTTCTGAGTTATACGTCTCTATTGACTATGAGTGTGCGGAATTCAGACATGCATATGCTTATAGAGAATTGTATTCGATGGTAAATCTAGGCGTCTTTTGACCTATTCGAGGATTATTTCACTTTAACTCTTTCGAGCTTAAAGCGTGTCTAACAGTACGAATTCTCCAAGAGGTTAATCCAGTTACGACACTAACTTTTTAATAGGGGATGGGACCCTACTACCTTGACATTATCTCTTTTCCAGACAGATAACCTTTCTTTCGAACAAGTTAAATGTTATACTGGCGTATTCTTGCGTTTGCAACCACAAAGAATTTAGATTAAGATGAAGAGAATAATGATATAAGCAACATACGTGTCACGAACTCACAAACTCACAGCAATAGATAGTATCTCATTCGTCTTCCATAACCCCAACAGAGAAGTTTAGTTACCCATGAATGCGAAGGAAATCACAATTGACATTGTTGTTATACCACAATAAAGATTTCACGTTTGTAATGGTGTGGTAGGCGTTAGGCGTGAATCCCTTAGCAAAGTAACGTTTCTCTTGTTGTGGAATTTAAGAATAGATGAATAGAAGAAGAAAAATAGAATTGAATGTAAGAAGTTTAGAAGATGTAAGAAGATTTAAGAAGAAGATGATAGATGGAGATGTCTTCAAATCTCTAGCAAGATAGGGTATTTATAATACCCATATCCTATTCCTACTAAGCTAATGAAATACTTAACCCAATTGTACTAGGTTAATGTATCATTATCCTAATCCTAATAAGCTAATGAAATACTTAACCCAATTGTACTAGGTTAATGTATCATTATCCTAATCCTAATAAATTACTGCTAGTCCCCAAAGTCTTCAGAAATGCTGTTTTAGCCCGGGACAGATTTTCCATGCGCCATCTTTAGTCCTTGGCGTCCAAGATTGGCTTTTCTCCTTTCGTGAAGCTTTCTTTGGCGTCAAGTTATCCATAAAATGCTGAATTCTGCATCATTTATACCTGAAACTTTGCTAATCATGTTCGTTAGCTCACTTATAGGAAAAAGGACTAAAAGTGCATGAAATATATAATTTGTTCTCAAAACTAGGCTAAAATATGGGCAAAATATAGTGCTATAGGCGTGTAAATTCGCCTATCATCAGGTACCTTCTTGAGGAGCAGGTATAATGGAGTTCCTCTAGCGGCGGTGGCACAGGATGCGGAGAATCATATCTTTTCTGTCACTTTTTGTGTAGTGGACGAGAAATGTGATGCCTCTTATGATTTTTTTTTGAACAACTGTTGCATCGAAGATACCAAAGAGTTGTATTTTGTTTCGGATAGGCATCCAAGTATTTCTTAGATGAGTTTAATTTTCTTTACTTCAGCTTACTTTGGTTGTTGCATCAGGCATCTTGGAGAGAACATTCAAACCAACTATCACAATGAAAGGGTCGTGACCCTTTTTTATAGAGTAGCTAAAACATATAGTGGAGAGGAATTTTTATACCATTTCAATCAAATAACGGATGTGAATCCCAAGGTAGTAGAACTTCTCGTACATGTTGGTTTTGAGAGATGAAGCTGGGTATTCTGTCTGGCAGATAGGTACATTCTTATGAATTTAATATCTTGTTTGAGTTACGCATTTAGTATGATGTCGTACTAAGTGATTCTTTTGTATAGGTACAATATTATGACATCAAACATAGCTGAATCAGTGAATTCATTGTTTGGTGATGAAAGAAATTTTTTTCATCAAGGCTATGTTTGAAGTAATAAACAAGAAGTATGACTGATTTTTTGACGAAAAGTGTGTGCAGTTCAAAGGCCCCAAAAGAACCCGATTTGTTCTCAAAATTAAAAAAATAATATCAACGAATGTCAATTTTGGGAATAGGTTATTATCTCATAAAATAGTAGATTACAAATTCAGTATGACTGGTTATGGTGATGTTTCCACAGTCGATATTCAAACAAGATCTTGTACGTGCAGAGTTTTTGACTTGGACAAAATACCCTGTCCACTTGCCATGGCAGCGCTTCGCGATCAATACGGTCCAAAATATGGACCAAAAGTTTATGATCACTCCTCTTAATATTATTCAGTGGAAGAATATGAAATGGCATATAGTAAGCATATTACTCTGGTGCCTCCCGAAGAATCTTGGGTTGTTCCTGCAGAGATTTTGGGAAGATTAATACCTCCTCCATATATTGACTCAAGCACTATCAAACCAGGAAGAAATCCATATAAGAGGAGGCGTAGAGTCAGAGAATCATTTTTATCAAAAAGAAACAAGTGCTCCACATGTAAGCGCACTGCCCATAAAAGAACTACATGTACGGATCGTAATCCACTATGATCATTGTAATTGCAAAAACTTGTGTTGTTGTTTGTTGTGGACTTTTATATATTTACCTCATTGTTATGAACGTAATGTTATCATTTATTATATATAAAATATCTTTTTTAATAACTTGTGCATTAATAAAAAGAGGCAAAACATGAACTAAATAATACAACAGACCACAATTATTCTCAACAGATTAACCATATGTGGCAATAGATGGACATTAGCTGAAAGAACACAACACAGTTCCATCAAATTGGAATAGTTTCCTCCAACAGATAACAAATCTGTCACAACAGATGTCTAATCTGTTGACAGAAACCCAATAGATGACCAATTTGTTACAACACATGGTCCATCTATTGAAAGAACTCAAAAATCAAAATTGCTATTGCTACTGGATTCAAAATTGCTCCTTACCTCCAACTGTCGACATGTTAACATTAACATGTATGATTAGAAGAAATAGACAAAATGAAAATTGAATAAGAATTAAAAAGCCAAAGTCAACTAAAAATAAATTTTTCATTAAACGAAAAATAAAATACATTAGGTATAGATTCGATATAGAAAAATTAAAATACATTCGCAAAAAAAACACATTCTAATTATTATTATTATCATCATTATCATTAATGTCAGCCGACCAATCAACTCACAGCAGTAGGGCCCTCATCAGCCTCTACATCTCTCTGAACATTGTCGCTCTCACGGTGACCAACTCCCTCTGCAGGTCATTAACCTTCCTCTGAAGTTCTCGCACTGTGTTACGTAAAATAGCAATGTCCCAAACAGGATCAGCTATTTCTAGAACACGTATGAATTGACAAATGTAAAGAAAAAGAGTCAAAATATAATACAACGTATACTACCAACTGGTAGATTTACACTGAAAAAACTTACCTCAACAAGAAAGGAATATGTTCTTTGAAGAAAAGTGGTTGAAGATGTCCCATGAAAAGAAATAATGTAATAAATAAATAAAGTTTAGTAGAATGAAGATTAAGGAGGGACCTATTTATAAAGGATTGAATCTGGATGTGGCAAGCCAAAAGGCACGACTGTTAAGCTCCATTGTATGAATTACATTCAAACTGGTGGCATTTTTTTCTGTGAAAAGTCGCGACTTTTTCTTTCACATTAATACTTCTCACATTTTCCAAACGGTTTTGAGATTTGATAACATCCATTATTATTGAGTTGTTGCAACAGATCGTCTATCTGTCACAACATATTTACCATCGATTGCAATAGATTATTTGTATGAGTAACAGATGGTCTGTCATAATAGATTTACTATCTGTTGCAACAGATGGTTTGTATATGCAATAGATGAGATATCTGTTACAACATATGTATTATCTATTGCGATAGATCGACCATCTTTTGGAGATGTTTTGATTTCTTCTAACAGTTGATTTATCAGTTGCAACAGATGGATAATTCGATTTATCAGCTATTTTGATTGTGTTAGATAAAAAGTCATGACTACTTTTTTTTAATAGTCATCACATGCGTGTAGATGAATAAACACTGTTTGGTCTATCGCAACAGATTTACCATCTGTCGTAACATATAGATTATCTATTGCGACAGATGGACCATATGTTGGAGGAGATGTTTAGATTTTTTCTAACAACTGATTCATCAGTTGCAATAGATGGAGAATTCGGTTCATTAGCTATTTTGAATATGTTTGATAAAAATTCATGACTCTTCACCTCTTTTTTAATAGTCATCACATGCGTGCAGATGAATAAACAATGTCTGGTATGTCACAATAGATTTACTATCTATTGTAATATATGGATTATCTGTTGCAACAGATGGACCATATGTTGGAGGAGATGTTTTGATTTCTTCCAACAACTGATTCATCAGTTGCAATAGATGGAGAGTCTGATTCATCAGCTATTTTAAATATGTTAAGATAAAAAGTCACGACTCTTTACACCTCTTTTTTAATAGTCATCACATGCGTGCAGATGAATAAACAACACTGTCTGACATGTCTTGATGAGGTAGGAAGAATAAGGTGCGTGCAATGGATCCACTTTCATGTGTGGGAGTTATGTATTATTGATTAGGCTACTGTCAGAGACACACATAAAGTGCAATGATTTTGTGAATGCAGTTTTTTACAGATCAGACACTGATCTTTCAAACAAGATCCTGCATTGTACAATTTAGTTTGGTAGGTGCGAACTAATAAGGCCGAAGGGTTCCAAGACGGTGGTGTCGATACCCTATTATAATTTAATGACTGTCTATGCTCATGTTTTTGTGTCAAGTTTGGGGAAGGGTTCAAGTTTTTGGCGGTAGTGTAAATATCCAATAGTGATTGGACCAGTTTTAATGGTGTAATAGACTTCTTGAAAGGCCTCCGAAGCCTTACACTGCAGCAAATAACGATGGAACCAATAGAAATTCCCCTGGTCCAAATTTATATGGATGGATTGCTGGAGGAGACTTTTATACATAGAAGGTACTTAGGAGAATACCTGTGCAGAAAGAGAGGGGGGTAAAGAAGGCCATATATAATCTCAGAACTTGTTTAAGAGGAAAGACAAGGAAGCAAGTAAGGAACTTCTAGCGAATCTGGCCGATGAAATTGACATGAGAAACGAAAAGACTGGATGAGCTTCAAATATGGAAGTGTATCCAAATATAAAAATCCATCAGTTGTTGAAGAAAAAGAAGAATGGTCAATAGGACTAGAGTTGGAAACTTTGCTCTAGAATGTAACTAGCGAGCATGGCCTCAATGAAGACTCTCACAAAGTGCAGGGACAAAACTCTAAGGAAGAAGCTTCGCGAGCAAAGAAAATTGGTACGATTGTCGATCAGAATTGAAACCTGAATCAACAACTCCTGAATTAAAAATAAGGGAAGCCAAGGTGTCAATTTTTGAAGTCTAACTTGTATGCCATTCCTTCAGTTTGTGGCTATGATCAGGTCAATGACAGTAGAAACAAAAAGGTCTGAAGTTGGGTATAAATCCCATGTCTTGTTGTTTCCATTGCCTTTGACCTGACCAGAGCCATAAATAGGAGGCACGGGATGCAATTTTAACTTAAGAAATTGCCACCCTGGCTTGATCTCGTATTTTTAATTCAGGAGTAGTTAGTTCAGGTTTCAATTCTGATCGACAATCTTACCGCCTTCCATGCTCGTGAAGCTGCTTCCTTAGAGTTCTGGTCCTGCATTTTGTGGGTCTTCATTGAGGCCACACTCACTAGTTCAGTCTCTAGCAAAGCGACCAGCTCCAGTCCTCTTGACCATTCTTCTTTTTCTTTAACGACTAGTGGATTTTCATTTTTGGATACATTTTCACATTCTCAGCTTATCCAATTTTTTTATTTTTCATGTCAATTTCATCAGCCAATTTCGCTACACTTTCCTTCCTACCTTGTGTTTTCTCTTAAACATGATCTGAGATGATATATGGCCTTCTCAACCTCCCTCTTTCCGCACAGATATTCTTCCAAGTACCTACTGCTGTATAATATTTTCTTCCAATAACCCATCCATATAAATTTAGACCAGGGGAATTTCTATTAGTTCCATCGTTGTTTGCTGCAGTACGAGTTTTCAGAGGCCTTTCAAGAAGTTCATTGAGCCATTAAAACTGGTCTAATCACTATTGGATATTTACACTGCCGCCAAAAACTTGAACTCTTCCCCAAACTTGACACAAAAACATGAGCATAAAAGGTCATTAAATTATAACAGGGTATCGATACTACCTACTTGGTCCCTCAGCCTTACCAGTTCGAACCTAACAATCTTAACTATAAAATACCATATCTTGTTTGAAGGATTAACGTCTAATAGGTAAAGAACAAACATTCACAAAATTATTGTACTAGATGTGTATTTTCACGATAAGTTGGTCAGTAATAC
Organism: Capsicum pubescens; assembly: GCA_030864215.1. Lineage (NCBI taxonomy): Eukaryota > Viridiplantae > Streptophyta > Magnoliopsida > Solanales > Solanaceae > Capsicum > Capsicum pubescens. The sequence continues at coordinate 105,498,032 of CM061538.1, forward strand.
ATACCTCGCACATATGAAGTGGTTCCATCTGCAAGCAGCTTATTCCTCTGAACCTATCTTTACTCTAGCCTTTAATACTGGTCGGGCAAAAGTGGATCCAGTTTCACTTTCTTTTATCTGTAAACAAGAGAAATACATTTTATGTCAATCACGAGAAGAACAAAAAGAACATTACAAAAGGGTAACACAAAATTGAGTGAATCAACAGATGACCAATTTGATGCTATAGATTACCCATCTATTCAACCGATGAGGCATCTGTTGTAATAGATGGATGACATGTTGCAATAGATGGTTTATCTGTTGGAATAAATCAAACTAGCATTGCCACTGGTTTGATTTCTTCAAACAGTTGCTCCGTCTATACAAAAGGATAACACAAAATTGAGTGAATCAACAGATGACCAATCTGATATAACAGATTATCTATCTGTTCAATCAATGAGGCATTGTTGCAACAGATAGATGACATATTGCAATGGATGGTTCATCTGTTGGAATAAATCAAACCAGCCTTGCTACTGGTTTGATTTTTTCAAACAGTTGCTCTGTCTATTTCAACAGTTGATTCATCAAACTATACTGACAACAAGGCTTTTTAAGTTCTCCCAACAAATGACTTTTTTTGCATATTTTAATAAAAACAACGGTTAATTCATTCAAGACTTAAAAGTCACCTTTTCTTTAATTTTCTCAATAAATAGAAAACTAGTAATGGGTAAATCATTAATAGCAACATATGTAAATATCTAATTTAAATGACATTCAAAGAAAAAAACAAGATGGAAAGAGCAATAGTGAACCATACCTGCAATGTAAAAAAAGTAAAGGGATCAGAACATCCAGTTCTGTCGAGAAAAAATATTGATCGGTTGAGATTCGCAAGGATACTCATCCGAAAGAAGAAAGAAAAGAGAGGAAAAAAAAGGAAAGAAAGAGAATTAAGAATAAAGAAGAGTGATAGATGAGTTGAGTCTTACTTTATGGCTGAAGGAGAGAGTATTCTTTTAGATATGGGTTTTAAATATTCATTAAATAACTTTTGAGGGGCACAAGGAGACGGTGACATAAAAAACACTAGATAAGACTACTCACTCAGGAGATTTTTGAGTTATCCAAGTAATATTTTTACCGCCTTAGTATTTTAACTTTTTTATCTTGGACAAAAAATACCTAAATTACTTTTAAAAAAAGGGTCTTAAAATATCTACGTGCAACAGATGACAATTTATGTTTGAAAATTTTCAAATCTCGGTCATCTGTCGCAATAGATACATCACCTGTTTGATAATTTACAATAGATGTGTAATATGTTGCAACAGATGACTTAATCTGTTTAATTAAATCCTATAGAAAAGACATCTGTTGCAACAAATTGAACATTTATTTTTATACAATTTTAATTGATTTCATACGTTAGACTAATACCTTAATTGATTAATCTAGGACCAGGGGTAGGTTCTCATAGGGTCAACTATAACTTCTATTGAGTTTTTTGGCAATTGTATGATGAGATGGTATTGCGTTCTTCCTGACCAGAGTCGTCGATCGATCACTCTGAGCTGAACCGCTTCTTACTACCTCATCTGTTCAACTAATACCTTAATTGATTAATCTAGGACCAGGCGTGAGTTCTCATAGGGTCAACTACAATAGATGGCAACACCTATTTGATAATTTACAACAGATGGGTAATCTGTTACGATATATGACAATGCATTTGATAATTTACAACAGATGGGTAATTTGTCACAATAGATGACTTAATCTATTTAATAATTTACACAGATGCTTAATCTGTTGTAACAAATGACTTAATCTATTTAATAATTTACAACAGATGGTTAATCTGTTGCAACAGGTTGAATATTTATTTTTATATAATTTCAACTAAGTTCATATGTTAGAATAATACATTAATTGATTAATCTAGTACCAGGGGTGAGTTCTCATAGGGTCAACTACAACTTCAATTGAGTCTTTTGCCAATTGCATAATGAGACGGTATTGCATTTCTCCTGACCAGAGTCGTCGATCGATCACTCTGAGATGAACCGATTCTTACTACCTCATATGTCAAACTAATACCTTAATTGATTAATCTAGTATCAGGGGTGAGTTATCATAGGGTCAACTACAACTTCAATTGCATCGTTTGGAAATTGCATGATGAGATGGTATTGTGTTCGTCCCGACCAGAGTCGTCGATTGATCACTCTGAGCTGAACCGATTCTTACTGCCTTATATGTCCAACTAATACCTTAATTGATTAATCTAGGACCAGGGGTGAGTTCTCATAGGGTCAACTACAACAGATGGCAGAGCCTATTTGATAATTTACAACAGATGGGTAATTTGTTGTGGCATATGACTTAATCCATTTGATAATTTACAATAGATGGGTAATCTATCGCAATAGATGATTTAATTTGTTTGATTATTTACAATAGATACTTAATCTGTTGCAACAAATAACTTAATCTATTTGATAATTTACATCAGATGGTTAATCTGTTACAATATGTTAAACATTTGTTTTTATACAACTTCAATTGATTTCATATGTTAGACTAATACCTTAATTGATTAATTTAGGACCAGGGGTGAGGTCTCATAGAGTCAACTATAACTTTAATTGAGTCTTTTTGCAATGGCATGATGAGACGGTATTGTTTTGCTCTCGACCAGAGTCGTCGATCAATCACTCCGTGCTGAACCAATTCTTACTACCTTATATGTTCAACTAATATCTTAATTGATTAATCTAAAACTAGGGGTGAGTTCTCATAGGGTCAATTATAACAGATGACAACGTCTATTTGATAATTTACAACAGATGGATAATCTGTTGCGACATATGAAAATCCATTTGATAATTTACAACATATGGGTAATTAGTCTCAACAGATGACTTAATTTGTTTGATTATTTACAATAGAAGCTTAATCTGTTGCAACAAATAACTTAATCCAATTGATAATTTACAACAGATGCGTAATCTGATACAACAGGTTGAACATTTATTTTCATACAATTTTAATTGAGTTCATATATTAGAGTCTAATACCTAAATTGATTAATCTAGGACTAGGTATGAGTTTGTATGGTCAACTACAACTTCAATTGAGTCTTTTGGCAATTGCATGATGAGAGGATTAAAAATTATGCGTATCTTTTATAATTTTAAAAAATAATTAAGATCAATTAGGACCAAATTACCATTTTCAAAACTTGTTATTCTTTTCCAAAATACAAATCAACCCATACAAATCATCCATTTGCGAGAAAAATGTTTCATCATTTCAAATCTTGAGTTCTTACTCTTTTCTCTTTCTTAGTCAATTATATAGTACAAACAATAACTACTCAATAAATTTCTCTACCCTTCAGAACATATCGATTTCTTCTTATTTCCGACCACATAGGTGTTATTTTTGACTTTATTCTTACTAGTATCAGTCATTTCTCTATCTTCGTAGGTAACAGAGTTTGATAAAAGTTCTATATTTTTTATTTTTTTCTAAAAAATAAGGGCTTTTAAGTTAATGATGAAAAATAAAACTTTTAGTTGTATTATCTTCGAGAATAGGTTTACAATTTTGAGTTTTGATGGTAAAATTGTAGGAAGAACTTGAGAAAATCCTAGTTTTTATCGAAGTGTTCCGTTGACTATTATGGTATTGTTGGATGGTGTTTGTGGTGTTGGTGGTGGTGGTCATCGTGGTGGTGGCACTGATGTTGGCTGTTGGTGGTATTGGTTGGTAGTGTTTGTGGTGGCATTAGTTGGTGGTGTTTGTGGTGGCTGTCGGTGGTGTCGGTATTCATGGTATTTGTGGCATTGGTTGGTGGTGTTTGTGGTGGTGGTGGTTGTTGGTATTTCAGTATTGGTGGTGTTTGTAATGTATTTTTTAAAATTTATGCATACATTAATTATAATATAATTTTTGTTTTTATGTTATTTGTAGATAAAACATGTCTCCCCAAAAAAAAGAAAGTGAAAATGGATCAACATCTGACCACCCAAAAAAAAGGCTACAGTACAGAGGGATTCAGATGAGCTTCCTGAACAATCTTAGTCAGGAAAAAGTTAAATTGAGGAGAGATATGAAAACAATGTTGATGGAGGTAGACAAGGGTCTGTAGATGGTGATGAAGAAAAAAAAAGTGAGAAAGTGGAGGAATTAGACAGTGAGAAAGAGAAAGAGGATGATCATCAACATGATGATAATAGATAACCAATGGGACGTGAATTAATATCGACATCCCAACATGATTCTGTCAAAACTTTTAGTATTGACAGGTTTCAAGTTGCGATGCCGATAAATGACCCAAAAGCATAAGAAGAACTAACTGGTGAACTTGTACTTAAATGTCAGATGGGGAGAAATTTTATATATTTTAAGAAAATTATGAAGGACGAAAACATAGACGAACTTTTTAAGAAGAGCTGCTTTGGACGCTTTCTTGAGCTGCCTGAGGACCCCCTTACCATTTCCATATGAGGATGGTATATGGTGTTCTCAAGCGCAGGATCAAGTACATGGGGGATCATAAAGATTCGAAGGAGGGGGGCAGAAAGATGGATGAAATCTAGATCAACTACTATGGCATGCCGATTTGTTTTGTCTTGCAAGAGTTTGCCATAGTGATGGGCTTGAGATGCCATCGTCCAGAAGAACTACCTATCACTAAGGGAACACCCCACAAAAGATCCAAGGAAAGAAAACACAAGGAAAAATAGATGGGTTGTTTGACATTGCTCGACGTGGCTACAAAGCATCAAATTTGTTGATAGATCTCATGGATAAAACCATACCAAAGCAGTACAGGGAGAAATTCTGCTTAGTTTGGTTTGACAATTCGGTTATATTGGCAAGAGATGTCAACAAGGTCACAGAAGATGATTTGTTGGCGCGTGCTGAGGATTTTGATAAATTCAATAATTATCCCCGTGGATATGACAGCTTCTACTTGACTGTCCAATATTTACTGACAAAGCTATCCTCAGGGACAACAACATTATATGGCTTTCCTTGGGATTTCATGGTAAAATTAATCAATATTTTTACTCATCCATTAATTTATATTGAATATAGTTATTATGAATTTTTTTGCTTGCTTCCTGTTTATATTTTTTAGTCTTGGACATTTGAAACCATTCCTCCCCTCCAAAAGCAGGTAATGGATTACCCGGATGAGATTTCTCATCCAAGGATGTTTAGGTGGTTGGCTGAAAAGAACAACACCAAAATTAAGGAGGCTAATCTCTTTAACCCTCCGAATGATGCAGTACATCTTCTTCAAGTAAAATAATTTTACTCAATAAAGATATTAAATAGATGTTATATCTGGTGCAACAGATGTTAAATATGATGCACCAGATGGGACATCTGTTGCGACAGATTACCCGTCCTGTGCCAACACGTACAACAAATGAATAATCTATTGTGACAGATAATTGATATCTTGCATCAGATTACTTATCTGTTTCTTTGGTTCTCTGAACCTAACTCCTAACAGATTAACCATCTACTGCAAATTATGCAACAAATATATAATCTAATATAACATATTGTTAATCTATTGCAACATACAAATCATCTGTTGCATAACATATAACCCAACATATTACCCATCTTGTTGAATTGGTGTAACAAATTGGTAATCTATTACAACAAATGATTGATATTTTGCATCAGATTATCCATGTGTTGCTCTGGTTCTCTGAACCCGACTCAAACAGATTTTAACCATCTACTGTAAACTATGAAATAATGGGTAATCTGATGCAATATATTGTTAATCCATTGCAGAAGTTGACTGTGTATAACCTAACTGTGAAAATTATTATATTATATGATTTAAATGTATCTGTCTTTTTTAATAGGTTGTGCATCCACAGATCGTACCTACTAAGCGGGAGTTGGTGATGACTTTATATATTACTCTAGGTCATGTTGATACTATAGCAGACCCTATGATGGAGTTAATAAAGAAGGAATTGGCTAGATAAATATCCATAAGAAGAGCAGTTAGGCAAGGTCAACCTAATGTTGAGGCTCATCATGACCAACCTACTAAGGCAGATTCGGGTGCTTCTTCTGGTGGAGTTGTTGGTGTTAGTGAAAGACATGATGATGATGCTACCACTCATGATGATGAGCATGTTGATGCTCAAGAAAAAATAAATATGTTTGAAAACACCTATTTTCACCCTTACACAGGTCCCTCTCACCCCTTTTTACTCTCGTGTTCTCGTTGCGAATGCGAAGAGTGCAAGGACAGCCAGGATAAACTTATTGAAAAAGTAGAGGCTATATCTAAATCTGTTAAGGAATTCAAGTCCAAGAGGGGTGTCATACCAGCCAAGAAGGTGAGGGAGCCATACACTCCTACAACGATGGTTAGGAGGAAGAAAAGAGCAATTAGCAACGTACTCTCCGGTCGGAAATAAAAAAATTGCAACTCCTCTCTCTCCAAAAGCTGTTAAAGTTTAGGGTCCATTCAAGAAGGTAGACATATACACGGAACTTGGCGCCAAATATAAGAGGGATCTGCGACAGGCCAAGAATACTAAGCCAGCTGCACCAGATTACCCCCAGGCCTCTCTTTTCCCCCCAAGACTTCCAGATTATGACAGATATGCGTATGCGGTATGAGGAAAAGGCGAGTTTACTTTTCCTAACCTAGCCTTCTAATCTACCCCATAAAGAAGAAGCTATGCAACAGATGTGAAATCTGTTGCAATAATTGGGTATTCTGGTGCAACTGATAGTGGTTCTGTTGAAACTTATTATCCATCTATTGCATAACTTACGTTGGATTATTAATTCAGAGAACTCTATGAAATAGGTGGACCATCCGTTGCATCTTTACAATTACTAATCTATTTTAAAATTGACTTCTTATATCACAGCATTTTGACAAAATTCTCTTCCTCTGAGAAAAAGGCAATTAATGTACCCGGAAGCTTATGACGCTGCCGATAGGATAATGGACCTCAACTTCTGCAAGAAGCTCAAGGATAAGTATGATCAAATCAATAATGATGTGTCAGCCTGTGGCGCGGTATTTGATTTCTTTGTTTCTATGTTGGATTAGGATGAAGAAGAAATGATAAAATATGTTCGAGGAAAGAGGCTAAATCCATACGGTAAGAGCTGTACCGAGGCAAAAAGGATTTTTGCAGCCATTAGCATGGATGGCATACATTATCGAGCTATTGAGATACTACTCGAGGAGGGAAAGATTAAAGTTTATGACTGCAACGTACCTGCCATCGCCGAGGTACATTTTTTTCCTCGTGCAGCCACTGATGGATTTGTTCCCCATCTTGTTGAGGGAGAGTAAACTGATGAATCATTTTCCAAAGGAAGTGTTGATGAAGAAATCATGGTATTTTGAAGGTCGAAACAAGGGTATGAACCTTTCAAAAAATGATATCGGTTACGCGTGCGGCTCGCACGCTCTTGCACATATCGAATGTTTGTTGACCGGCACAAAAATGGCCGAGTCAATGACCTTTTTGTGCGACAACGCTGTGGAAAACCTGCAAGAGGTCTAGGCTTATGGGGTATTAACTGGACTTTTGGAGCCCGTGTATATAGAAGAGCCTGCGAAATAACAATTTTTTATTTCAAATCACACTTCACTTTACTTTAAATTACATGTACATGTAGTGGCCATAATTTATTCTAATGAAAGTTGAGCTTTTTATAATGCAATAGATTGTCAATCTATTGTAAAATATATTCTATCTGTTCTGGCAGATAGTTTATCTGTTGCAATAGGTTGGTCATCTGTTGTATTATGTTGATGTTATTTCTATCTAATCTGTTGCAACAGTGAGAAGATCTATTTGATAATTTCCAACAGATGACCTAAATTTTACAACATATGCCTAAATCTGTTTGATATTTTCCAATAATTACGCTTGAATATCTATGTGCTCGACAACACCAAACCAGTAGCAAATACACCACCATGAAAATTTCAGCAATTAGACTTGAATATCCATGTGTCTAACAACACCAAACCAGTAGCAATAATGAAAACAATGTAGCATCTTCTTGCTCGATTTTGTTTCTCTTCAGAAGCCTTGACTTTGTTCAACAAACTCCGGATTACACGATTTGCTTGTGAAGGATGTCATTCTTCATACCAATCAAAGTAATCGCATCTACCCAATTTCTCTAAAATAAGAACACAATTACAAAATAATTACAGGTCAATAATTAATCAACTAATTAAATAAAAAATATACCTATGAAATCTTATAAGTAAAAAACCTACACCCTGGATTTTATTGAGTTCAAGAAGTCTTCAATAGAGCTTCATGACCACACTTACAATATCAAAAATCTTTATCACAAAAAAACAGGGGAAGATATGCTCGACATTGTCAAGCTTGGTTGGGAAAAATGAAAAAAAGATAAAGAAAAACAAGACCAAATACAAATAATTTGAAGAATTTGGATAGATAAAAAAAAGATGATGATGAAGAAGAAGATTTGTGAATTTAGAGTAAAATTTTAGGAGGAAGATGAATATATAAGACAATGGAGAAAAAAAGTGATCGTTGGGGGCCAAATCAGACGCCAAGTCAGCAAAAATGGGGGTTCAACGAGCCTTGGCTGCGTGAATTACACACAAGCAGCCAACAGGGAAAAAAGTACCAAACTGACACATTTGATGCCTATTTTATTTTACGTGTTTAAAATAAACACTGTCTACTTGATGCCTATTTTATTTTAGGTGTTTTGAACTGAACACTGTCGATGAGTTTCGCCTTTTTTATTTCAATTCACTTTTACTTTTTTACATGTAGTGGCAATTATTTATGTCCAATGAAATTTGAATTTTTATAATGCAACAAATTCTCCATCTGTTGTAATAAATATTCTATCTGTTCTGACATATAGTTTATCTGTTGTGATAGGTTGGTCATCTATTGCATTATGTCGATGTTTCTATCTAAGTTTATCTGTTGCAACAGTGGAAAGACCTATTTGATAAATTCCAATAGATTAACTACCCAATACAACATATGTCTAAATTTATTTGATATTTTCCAACAGATGTGTCGTCGATTGCAACAGATATATTATCTGTTGCAATATTTGAATCTAGAATTTTATTTTAATTAATAAGTTCAAATCTAAGGAGAAAATAAAATTCATAGACAAAATAAAATAAATCGAAGCCGTTAGAAATTAAATAAAATAAATCAACGAATAAATGAAATATAAAAAAATTGTTATGAGGACAGATCTCAACAAATACATCAACAATTTAAGTATTAATGCCAAGGATTCCTAAGGAGGGGTTAGGTTATTACTTTGACAGACTCAAGCTATAAAGATCTATTCAATAGGGACAAGTTGTTCTTCATCCGGTGCTATGGAATTCTGGTTTGGTCGTCGTAGATCTTTATTGTTGCTTACGTATGGTTTCGGCATTTTCTGTTTTCCATATTTACATAAAAAGAGTAGCATATTATCAATGCTATTTAGCAGTAGCTTTTACATCCACCTGGAAAGCCAGAATTGGTCAATGCTAATCACGGAGATTCAAAAAAATGGAAAAGGATAACTCATCCGTTCTAGCAAATCAAACAGGTCATTATCCTATTTTAAATTGTCCCAAACAAATTATATTTTTGTTACAACAATGAATCAACTGTTGGGACAAATTTCTACATGAGAAAGACCTGTATGATAATTTCCAACGGATGAACAATCTGTTGCAACATATGACTCGTCTGTTACAGCAGATAGATCATTTGTTGGTACAAATAAAAGAGGTACAAAGAGCTATTTGATTTGCTAAAATAGACGAGATATATGTTGCAACAGATACATTACCTGGTGCCACAAGTTAGTCAACTGTTGCAATATATATATATATATATATTTGATAATTTTTCAGCAGATGTGTCATCCGTTGAAAAAAATATGTGTTTGTTTGTTAGTTAGAACAAACATATATTCACCTTCTTCAGCTAATGCTGCTCTTCTTTGGACATTGTACATTGCTCAGTGCAACATAAGGATAGAGAAGTTGCAATTTCGCTTTTTTGGATACTTGATAATGCATTGGAAATCACTTTCCTTCTCCTCTTAGCCTTAATCTCTAATGGAATGACACCTCTCTTAGATGTTAGTTCCTTTACAAAAGCAGTTAATGCATTAATAGTATTAATCACTACATCATGTTTAGCCCTGCAGTCTTGACATTTGCATGCAGAACATTCACTGGGAGAGGCAAAATCTGTATAACCAGTATGATCATACTTATAATGGTTTGTTTTAAATACTGTAAGAGGAGTATCATTAGCACCAACAGCTCCATCACCACTAAGACCATCAACAATAATAAGCCCACCCTCCAAAATTATTTTTCTTGTAATGGTTGTTGCTTCAAACAATTTTATTTTTATTCTGTCAATGACCTTAGGGTTCGATAAAGTTTGCACAGACCCTAAAGTAAGAAAAAAATGGTATCTTCAACTCTTGATTGGTCAAAACAAGCGGCGGATGCACAATCTAACATAAAATATTATATATATTAGAATGATGATTAGATCATTGATAACGCTCAAACTACAGCTCTCGTAAGAGTGTAAGCGATCGTTGTCAAATATATAACCCAACTGGGTTGGGTATCGATCCCACAAAGAATAGCCGGTCACTAAGTAAGCAAATATTATTAAACTTTTGGTGCAAGTCTCGTAAAAGGGAGGATTTTGTAGCGTGCAATAATGTAACAAAATAGTAGAGTAAAAACGGAAAATAGCAAAGTAAAAAGGAAAGAATGTTTAGTAAGATGTTTAACCAATGAGAATTGAGAGTTGGGGTTATGTCCACCTTATGAGTTATACGTCTCCATTGGCTATGAGTTATGCGGAATTCAGACATGCATGTGCTTATAGAGAATTGTATTCTATGGTAAATCCAGGCATCTTTCGACCATCAAAAATTATTTCACTTTAACTCTTTCGAGCTTAAAGCGTGTCTAACGGTACAAACTCTCCAATAGGTTAATCCAGTTACAACACTAACTTTTTAACAGGGGTTGGTGCCCTATTACCTTGACATTATCTCTTTTCCATACATATAACTTTTCTTTCGAACAAGTTAATGTTATACTGGCGTATTCTATGCGTTTGCAACCACAAGAATTTGCATTAAGATGAAGAGAAAAATGATATAAGCAGCATACGTGTCACGAATTCACAAACTCATAGCAATAGATAGTATCTCATAAGGCTTCCATAACCCCAACAGAGAAGTTTAGCTATTCATGAGTGCAATGGAAATCACAATAGACATTATCATTATATCAAAATAGGATCTCACGTGTAGTATGTGTCTTGTGGCGTGAAGTCCTTTGAGAATAGCGTTTCTCTTGTTGTGTAACTTAAGATCGAATAGATGAAGAGAAAGTAATAAGAATTAATTGAATAAAATGTAAAAGTATGAGAATTCGAATTGATGGAAGAATTAGAATGATTTGGAACTAGAAGTAGAATGCTTAAAATCTCTAACAAAATAGGGTATTTATAACACCCATATCCTATTCCTACTAAGCTACTGCATTGCTTATCCTAGTCCTACTAGGTTACTGCATCATTGTCCTAATCCTAATAAGTTACTGCTGATCCCCAAAGTCTTTGGAAATGTTGTTTTTGCTCGGGACAGATATTCCATGCGTCACTTTTGGTCCTTGGCGTCCAATATTTCCCTTCTTTCTTTCGTGAAGCTTCCTTGGGCGTCAAGTTATCTATAATATGCTGAAATCTGCATCATTTATACCTTAAAACTTGCTAATCACGTTTGTTAGCTCACTTACAGGAAAAAGGACTAAAAGTGCATGAATTATATATTTTGTCCTCAAAATTTAGCTAAAATATGGGTCAATTATAGTACTTTAGGCGTGTAAATACGCCTATCATCAATACCCCACACTTAAAGCTTTGTTTGTCCTCGAACAAAATATCATATCCATCTAAACATCTACTTAGGGTTTCACAGTAACAACACAAAATTTTCATCAAGACAGGCACGATAATTATAAACAAAGAGTAGTTTTCTAATCACTTCTAGAAATAATTCAACCTCTAATATAGACTCGTGATGATGGTTAATTCGTATCCACAAGTTAAGCCACAAAGAATCATACAAGACTACCCAAAACTCATCAACCATGTGTGTCTCACATAAGATATTACCCATAATCACTCTCAAATATTGCATTTTTCAGAACATGGGTATAAGATTATCCTTGCTCTCACTCTCACAAAGAATTCATATGTTGCAACTGATGACCATAGGCTTGCCCTTAGTGTAATGCTCTACTAATATCAGAATGTTAAGCTTAGGATCAAATAGGTCTTTACAGGTTGTAATGTAGGCTAAGGGACGGGTAGGACTATTTTGGCCAGAAATAGTGGCTATGTTCCTAAGCGCTTTAATACATCACATTATGCCATTAACACTCTTTTTTAATCAACCCTGCTACCTTTCTTTCATCTATCACCCCTTTTCACCTATTTTGCCATTCAAGCATAACTATCTTTTTATTTAATCATAAACACAATTTATCATTTTGTTTTTCTATTTCTTTTTTTTTATAACACACCTCTATGATAGCCACTCTTTTTCATAACAAATTCAAGTACCAATACACTCTAAGGCATCACTCTCACCCAATTTCCTCTTATTTTGTCACATGACTTCACAACTTAAAGCACTTAGAAATTTGGATCAAATTATGGTCTTGAAAAAAATGGATTAGGCTTACATATGAGGCTGTCAAAGAAAATGACTTAAAGGCTCAAAGGGGTTGACTAGGATAATGTCCACAGGTAGGTAAAACGAAGGTAAACAAGTATCGGTTGCCAAAGAAATGCCTAAATCATCTCCTAAACTCACACTTTTTATTTCGCTTTACACACACACCAGGCAAGTTCTAGCATCAGTCACAAACACAGAATATACTATCAGCTCACACACACAAGGCACATGGTCAACTTTATTGGGAGTATTATAAACTCTTGACCCTAACAGATGAATGAATTAAACCACACAATTATCACACAGTGAGTCACACTTAGAGCCTAAATGTCTCAATAGTAATGATTCTAGCACAAACTCTTGTCATAACACCATGCCGCCTATCAGAACAATTTCATGCATCAAAATCTAATAAATTTAAAATTTAAACTAACTAATTACTACTAATTAAAACAAACAAGAAGTAGAATAATTGTAAATGCATACAAAGAAGTATAGCATACAAATACCAGCACCCCACACTTAGACGGGACACACTGCCCTCAGTGGAAAATAAATAAGAAAGACCTGGTTAGTCGGACTCCTCCTCTATGTCTGGGGTCATACCCCCTGCGTCGGAATCATCACCAGAGTCGTCATCCTCAGAAGTTCCTCATAAGTACCCCACTTGATTCCAAGAGTGCGTCGAGGTATTTGCAGTGAGGAGGATTCATCTTGCTCTTTTCTTCCCCTTTTTTGGCCTTTCTGTGAGGTGGTTGCTTTGTCTTTTCCTTGGCGTGCTTTTGGTGCCATTGTACCTGAGATTAAAATGATAGTCATGTTAGCTTCATCTCGGTAGATACAGTTGATAAACAAACAGTAGTGGCACCACCCCACACTTAATTTGTTGGCACAAACTAATTAAGTGAACATTGTCGATTACTCAGACTTCATCGATATATGTTTAGGCGTTATGTTCCAAAAATATGTTCAGCACAGTCATACTTTCATGTCGTCTTAACTATCCTTTCCAACTCTATTTCATGTAATCTTGATCATACTTTCATGTTTGGGTTAATGCACTTTTTGAACAAGACTACTTCATAGAGATCGTATCAAGTTATGGCATAGAAATAATCACAACATCTCATGCTTATATTCAATCATGATCTTTATCTCGATGAACGAGTCATTCAAACATTCAAGCATTCAATTTTGAAGATTATGCAATTAACTTTCACCATGTCGACTCCGCAAAAGTATGACAGTGTATAACAATCAAATACAAGTCGGAACAAAATCAAGAACACCCACACGTATTCTTTCACTCAACGAGATGTATCACAACAACTCAACCACATTCAAATCACCAATACTACTTCAAGATTTAAAAATTCATTATAGGCGTAGTAGTGTAGTACTTACGGAATATAAAATAAGAACAAAGAAGTACTTACTTGGTTGATGGCCTCGGAAGATGTTCTTGCAAAGTAAAAGAGCAAAAGGAAAATTTTTAAGATTTTGGAGAGGTGGGATGCACCTAGGTTGAAGTTGCAATGCATTTTTGTTCTAAGACTAAGGTTCTATTTATAGGACAAGCTTGGGTCGGGTTTTGACCCATTTGGAATCGGATTTGGATACCAAAAGTGACCATAGGCGGCGCCTTTTGCTTTGCCTATGCTTGGCATAGGCGGCGCCTTTTGCAAAGCATTGTTGAGCATAGGCAGCGCCTATGCCATGGCATTGTTAGTCATAGGCGGCGCCTATGCCATGGAACATGAGATTCAGAGACAAAATGCTTTTGCATAGGCGGCGCCTATGTTATGGCACACTTAGGCATGGGCGGCGCCTATGCTATGGCACACTAGATTCCGAGAGCTTAGGCCATAGTATAGGCCTTGCCTTGTTCGTGGCCTAGATTTACATAGGCCTTGCCTTGTTCTTTGCCTATATTTTCATAGGCAATGCCCAACCCATAGCCTTTTGCTTCTTCAATCCTAACTTACCACCTTGAACATGCAATTCTTCAAATCAAGATTTGAACTCAATCTCCTCTTTTACACCTCTTGCACCTACACTTACTAAAAAAATGATTAGAATGATGGGTTGCCTCCCATCAAGCGCCTTAGTTTTGGTCGTGGCTCGATAAAATCTTAAGAAAACAAAACAATTAAAAATGATGGGTTGCCTCCCACCAAGCGCTTGATTTATTATCGCGGCACGACATAGCTATCTCGATTACTTAGACTTCATCGAGATAGATGGGGCATCATTTTCTGAATGGATTCAGATGACGCTGATGCTTACTTGTAGGCATGCAATCTTCTTCGATATGACTCTTGTGCATACATATCCCAGGAGGGATACCAATTATATCATCAATAGTCCAACCCATAGATCTCTTGTATCTCTTTAGAGCAGAGATGAGAGCTTCTACGTGCTGTTCACTTAAATCATCCGTCACACTCATCGGAAGTGTATTTCTACTTCCCAAGCATGCATACCTTAGATAATTGGGGAGCTCTTTCGATTCTAGCACTGGGGGATCTTCAATGGAAGTCTTCGCTGTTGGTGATGGTTGATTCTTAAGATCAAGGTCCGGCTGTTTAGGAGTATGAGAATAGGACCCTATTTCTGTTATAGCACACATGGTTTCTTCATAATCTTCATCATCCTTATGCTCAACATTCAATAGCGCAGCAGACAATGGCTCAACAGTAAGCTGTTTCTCTACAGATAATGCTTTCTTATCCTCATAATGAACATCAGCTACAGAGAACACATTCATATCGCTGGGCTACTTCATTGTTTTGCATATATCAAAGTGGACCACTTCGTCATTCAACCGAAATAAAAGCTCATTAGCTCTCATGTCAATAAGCACACTTCCTGTTGCAAGGAAAGGACGTCCCAAGATTATGGGAACTTCAAAATCCACCTCGCAATCCAAAATCACAAAGTCTGCAGGAAAAATGAAGGTAGACACCTTCACCAACATATCATTCAAGATACCCACAGGTCGTTTTACCGACCTATCTGCCATCACGAGCCGCATATTGGTTGGAGTAGGGTCACCCAATCCCAACTTTCTATAGATGGATAGTGGCATCAAATTGATGTTAGCTCCCAAATCGCACAATGCTTTGGAAAAATTCATAGATCCAACCGTGAAAGGAATAGTGAAAGCACCAAGGTCTGCCTTTTTCTATACTAAGGACCTTGTGGCGATTGTACTGCAATGATGAATATTATCTGCCGGCTCATAGCTTACTGCCCACTTCTTTGTCAACAGGTCCTTCATGAATTTAGCATACCCAGAAATTTGTTCCAGCGCCTCGACCAAAGGAACATTAATAGTCAGCTGCTTCAACATAGTCATAAATTTGCTGAACCTGGTATCATCAGCTTTCTTCTTCAGTCTCTGCGGAAAAGGTGGTGGTGGAAGGGGAATAGTTTTTTCCACTTCTTTTGCGTCGGGCTTCCGCTGATCAACCTTTTCTGGCTGTGGATGTTTCGGGGTGACGTCATTACCACGTTGTTCATTTTTTTCAGCTTCATTGACGTCTTTTGGTTCTGCCTTATCCAATATATCATCAACCACTTTCTTGCTTTGGGATGAGTTTTCCAGCACCTTACCACTCCTGGTAGTAATAGCCATGCATGATCCGTCGTTCCTTGGGTTTTGCACCATATTGCTGGGTAGTGTTCTAGCCTTTCTTTGGTTCAATGCCGCAGATAATTGACTCAATTTTTGCTCCAGCTATTTTATTGAAGTGGAATGCGAGTCAACCAATTGCTTCATTGAGGACAGATCATTTATTACCTCAGTTACTCCTGTGTTGGTTGCCTCTACTCCTTTCAGCATCTTAGCCATCATATCTTCCCTGGACATATTTCCAGAACCAGATGCAGCGGCGTCACGTCTTCCAGGAGGAACATACAAACCACTCCTGTCGGTATTGTTTTTCCAACTTCCTTGATCACGGTCCTTGTTTCCAGATTTATCATAATAGTTCCGACCTTGGTTTCCTTGGGCATTGCCTCGGAAGCCCCCCTGATTATTCAAGTAGTTCGCTTCTTCCTCATAGTCGGATTCATCTCTTCCCTGTGATACAACAGCCTTAACCTTTTCGGTCTTCCCTGATAATAAGTGCTTGGTAAGAAGATCCATCTGCGTTTTCATGTGAGCCATATCTTGGTCACGTTCCTCTTGTCTATGCCTCTGCTCTGCAGTCAAGCCAACAGATACGGTAGAGCTTGCTACCTCAGAATCCCTGGTATGCCATGCTCTACTCTGCTTTGTCATATGATCTAGCATATCACTTGCCTGAATAAAAGTGAGGTCCATGAATGATCCACCTGCTGCGTTATCAACCACTAGCTTAGTCACCGAGTTGAAAGATCTGTATAATATCTCCATCAAGTGTACATTGGTCATATGATGGTTTAGGCATCTCATAAGCTTCTTCTTGAATCTCTCCCATGTTTCATGGAGAGCTTCAGTTGGATTGCATTTTGTCCAACACCTGGATTGTCGAATGACTTGCATGTTGAGATAAAGTTGATCAGATCCATATTCGGATCATCGCTTGCGAGTCCACCAAATAATCCCTTGAGCAGCAATAGTTGAATCATGGTGCTGGTGCTATTGAACTTTGCTCCAGGTGCCAAGGGCGGAGGAATAATAGCTCCTGTAGCACCAGCTCCATCCAGATCGTCATCATCATCATCAATAGGAGCCTGCACAACTCGACGGTCAGGTCTCATTCTAGCTTGACGATCTCTCCTATGCATAGGTGCCGCCACCTCATCAGTATGCCTAGGATTTAGTAGCTCCTCATCACCCAGGTCCTCATCATCAGGATTTGTTGCCCGACCTGGGTTATCAATATTCTATTGATGCACTTGAGCAGCTGCCAGTGCAGCTAGTCTAGCCTGCTCCTGTTGAGCCGCCCTTCTATCAATGTCACGTTGTGCATCCATCCTGCCAATAGAACCTGAATAGAACAAAAATAACAGCTAAAAGTAAAATCTGAGAACTTTTGACCAAAGGGTCTAGTAACTATCACAAACTTAGTTGACAACCGTATTCCCCGGCAACGACGCCAATTTTTGATAACGCTCAAACTACAGCTCTCGTAAGAGTGTAAGCGATCGTTGTCAAATATATAACCCAACTGGGTTGGGTATCGATCCCACAGAGAATAGCCGGTCACTAAGTAAGCAAAGATTATTAGACTTTTGGTGCAAGTCTCGTAAAAGGGGGGATTTTGTAGCGTGCAATAATGTAACAAAATAGTAGAGTAAAAATGGAAAATAGCAAAGTAAAAAGGAAAGAATGTTTAGTAAGATGTTTAACCAATGAGAGTTGACAGTTGGGGTTATGTCCACCTTATGAGTTATACGTCTCCATTGGCTATGAGTTATGCGGAATTCAAACATGCATGTGCTTATAGAGAATTATATTCTATGGTAAATCCAGGCATCTTTCGACCATCAAGGATTATTTCACTTTAACTCTTTCGAGCTTAAAGCGTGTCTAACGGTACAAACTCTCCAAGAGGTTAATCCAGTTACAACACTAACTTTTTAACAGGGGTTGGTGCCCTATTACCTTGACATTATCTCTTTTCCAGACATATAACTTTTCTTTCGAACAAGTTAATGCTGTACTGGCGTATTCTATGTGTTTGCAACCACAAGAATTTGCATTAAAATAAAGAGAATAATGATATAAGCAGCATACGTGTCACGAATTCACAAACTCATAGCAATAGATAGTATCTCATAAGGCTTCCATAACCCCAACAGAGAAGTTTAGCTATTCATGAGTGCGATGGAAATCACAATAGACATTATCATTATATCAAAATAGGATCTCACGTGTAGTATGTGTCTTGTGGCGTGAAGTCCTTTGAGAATAGCGTTTCTCTTGTTGTGTAACTTAAGATCGAATAGATGAAGAGAAAGTAATAAGAATTAATTGAATAAAACGTAAAAGTATGAGAATTCGAATTGATGGAAGAATTAGAATGATTCGGAACTAGAAGTAGAATGCTTAAAATCTCTAACAAAATAGGGTATTTATAACACCCATATCCTATTCCTACTAAGCTACTACATTGCTTATCCTAGTCCTACTAGGTTACTGCATCATTGTCCTAATCCTAATAAGTTACTGCTGATCCCCAAAGTCTTTGGAAATGCTGTTTTTGCCCGGGACAGATATTCCATGCGTCACTTTTGGTCCTTGGCGTCCATGCTTTCCCTTCCTTCTTCCGTGAAGCTTCCTTGGGCGTCAAGTTATCCACAATATGCTGAAATCTGCATCATTTATACCTGAAAACTTGCTAATCACATTTGTTAGCTCACTTACAGGAAAAAGGACTAAAAGTGCATGAATTATATATTTTGTCCTCAAAATTTAGCTAAAATATGGGTCAATTATAGTACTTTAGGCGTGTAAATACGCCTATCATCAATCATTCAAAAAAATCATTAATTAAAATAAAAACTTAATTATAATTATACTTACTGCATTTTTGAGAGGTTGAAGAGATCAATAAATTTTGTGATTTTTATCAGTTTTGGCAGACAACCATCTTAAGATTCTTGGACAGAAAACTTTTTTCTGGTAGTTCACTTATTGTCTCAAATAAGGAATGGCTTCAAACGCCTAAGCCTATAAAATAATGCCAATAAATCAAAACCATTATTGAGTAAAAAAATGGATGATATCATCATAAAAGAAAGAAACATTTACCATGAAAGCCCATAGAAAGCCATATAAGTTGACTGTGTTTGGTGCTAACGGAGTCAACAAATATTTGACAGTCATTTTAAAGCTTTCATAACCCCTAGAATAGCTGTTAAATGCCTCAAGATCCTCGAAGAGATTTATTAAATTGACGCTTATATTGTTGTTAACGTCTCTTGCCCAAAGAATATTATGTACAAATCAAACCAAGCATAATGGCTTCTTGTGCTTCTTTGAAAGTCCTTTACCTTTCAACGCTTTTATCAAATTTTTATTTTTGAAGCTTGGACCAACAATGGACACTAGATCATCACGATCATACGAATTGCCTTGCCTTTTTTGGGTGTGCGGGGTGTTTTTTTGGGTTAGAATAAGTATAACTTGAGAAGGAGGATAACATTTTAGTCCAGTAACTATGACAAACTCCTTCAAACCAAAACAAACAGGCATGCCACAGTAATTTATCCACACCTTATCCATCTTATCTTTGTTTTCATACATAAACCTACGCTTGAGAAGTTCATATACCAATTTCACTTGGAAACAAGCATTGTTGTCCTCCGACAAATCAAGATATTTCCCAAAGCAGTTGTCCCTGAAATAAGCATCCAATTTTTTTTCTCAAAGTATTTTTATGAAGGCGTCTAAAGATTTTCCCATGACTGACTTAACCACGAAATCACCCGTTAAATCTGTGGCACCATCGCACTGCATTCTCACAGGATAATGATCAATACTGAAGGTTTTGACCAACTCTTCGGTGAAAGGGATATTAGCATTTGAATCATCTCTTTTGAAATATTCCTCCTCCCCGTGTTCATCATATTCTGCTCCTAGTTGAGATAACACTTGTAAAACAAGCTCATAGAGTGATGGATAGAGCCTAGTTGCTTCACTTGTCCCTTTACTTGGACTTGATTCGGTTTTTGTTCTTTTGGGAGTCATATTATCTAAAATTAACATGAATATAAAAAAATATATTATAATTGATTAATGCATCGTTAAAAAAGAATAATGATAAATCTAACAAGAAAAATAGTAAAATAACAGTTCCAATAGATCACTGATCTGTTGCACCAGGTACTATATCTGTTGCAGCATATAACCAACTTATTGCAGAGGATGAGTAACCTGTTATAATAATACAAAATGTATCACTCATTTTTTAAGACAGATGAAAAGTTTGTGCAACAGATCACACATTATTGCAATAAATGAGTAATATGTTGGAACAGTTAAATAACCTATTACAATGGATGAGTAATCTATTACAACAATACAAAATATATCACTAATTTATTGAGAAAAATAAATGGTCTGTGCAGCAGATCACACATTTGTTGTAACATATGAGTGATCTATTAGAACAGTTAAATAACCTGTAGCAACAACTGAGTAATCTGTTGCGACAATAAAAAATATATCACTCATCTGTTGAGAAGGATAAATGGTTTGTGCAACAGATCACATATCTGTTGCAATATATGAATGATCTATCGAAATAGTTAACTAACCTGAAAAATGGCTAAGTAATCTGTTGTAACTATACAATATATATCACTCATCTATTGAGAAAGATGAATGGTCTGTGCAACAGGTCGCACATCTATTGCAACACATGAGTGATCTGTTGGAACATTATTAACGGTCAATATTGTTTAAATTTTTTCCAACAGAAGGGTCGTTTATCGCGGCAGATGAATGATCAGTTGGAAAAATCAAGTCTTGGACATGTCCTATTGGAAGAGTTGATAGGATTTTATCCAACAGAAGGTTCATCTGTTGTATCATATCTTTAATCTAATGGTTCCTCTATTACACCAGATAATTAATCTATTGCATCAAATTTTTTATTCGATAGTTCCTCTGTTGCATCCGAGAGTAAATTTATTGTATAAGATGGTTAATCTGTTGCAAAATATGGTTAATCTATTATATCAGATAGTAAAACTATTGAATCATATGATAAATCTATTGCATTAGATTTTCTATCCGATGATTTCTCTATTGTATCAGATGATTAATCTGTTGCATCAGAATTTTAATCTAATGGTTCTTTTGTTGCATCAGATGATTGATATGTTGCATCATATAAAAAATCTGTTGCATCAGATGGTTAATATGTTGCACCAGATGAATAATCTGTTGGAGAAAAAAATAGTAGAATGATTTTATTCAACAGAAAATAGCAATATCACCATTTTTACCAAGAACAAGAACAAAGCAAATCAACCTAAATCGTTGTTTTATTTGTATAAACACAAACAACGAAAATCAAACTTCAAAAAAATGCAACAAATAACAAAAAATCACCAAAAATTAGAGATTTATTCAAACCGCATTTCAAACTAAAGAAACAAATATTGAAATTGTTAACCAATACTATAAGAGAAGTTGGCTCAAGTTCCTCATTTTCTTCAAAACTAAAAAAGCCATAAATTTTTACCTGTGAAAAAAGAAAAAGAATGATGAAGAAGTCAAAGCTATTATGTCCAGAGAGCAAGGCTGTCACATTGATTGATGATTGAAGTCGAAAAGAAACTTGAAGCCCAACTATTTATCGTCGGAGGTTGAAGTCGCCGAGGATTGAAAGGAGAAATTTGTAGAACTTTTGGTTGGTAGAAAGTTGAGAGAAGCTGTCGAGAGAGAGGAGAGGGACTGGTTGATTTAGATTGAAGAAGGGTGTGGGTTAGTTGATTTGTATTTTTGAAAAGATTGGAAAGTTTTGAAAATATTAATCAAGTCCACAATTAACTTAATCAAGTTTCCTAATTATGTTCGACCCTTTAAGTTGGTCTATGTCACCAATCCTTCATTCAAGACTTAAAAGACACCTTTCCTTCAATTTTCTCAAGTAAATACACTTAAACATTTCAACTCACTAAGGAGTCATTTAGTAGAGTGTATAAGAATAATACAAAATATGATGTGTTAGTAATGCTTGTGTTAGCTATGCTCGTATTAGTTATGCTTGTGTTTTTCTTATGCAGTATTTGGTTTACTGTATTAAAAATACCATGAATTAAATAGTTTCTTAAAAAAAAAAGTTTTCTTACAAAAATATCCTCCATACATATGTTAGAAAGGATGTAATTTTTTTTTAGGGATAATAGTGTCTTTAATCATGTTAATACATGTATTGAATCCATTGCATTGCTAATACCTTGGATTTTGAGGTATTAGTAATACACACCTTAATACCCAATAGAGTGTATAACTAATGCAAGCATTAGTTATACATAGGGTGCAAAAGTATGACAAACAAGGTATTAATAATACACATTAAACTAATGCATGCATTAATTTTCTAATACACTCTACCAAATGACCCCTAAGTCACTTCACAAGTTACCTAACTAAACTAAATTCAAAATAAAAAGTTCACATTTCAAGTACCTACACCTAAATATTTTCAAGTCACTAATTCACTTCACGAGTTACCAAACTAAACTTAATTCAAAATAAAAGTTCACATTGCAATTACCTACACTTAAACATTTTCAAGTCACTAATTCATTTCTCAAGTAACCACACTTTACTAAAATCAAAACACAAGTTCACATTTCAAGTACCTAAATTCAAAACAAAGGTCACTAATTCATAATTCAAATAACTACACTTAAACATTTCCAGTCACTAATTCACTTCACAAGTCACCAAACTAAACTAAATTCAAAATGAAAAGTTCACATTTCAAGTACCTACACTTAAGCATTTCAAGCCATTAATTCACTTCACAAGTTACCCAAATTAAACTAAATTCAAAATGAAAAGTTCACATTTTAAGTAACTACACCTAAACATTTTCAAGTCACTTCACAAGTTACCAAACTAAACTAAATTCAAAACTAAAAGTTCACATTTCAAGTACCTACACCTAAACATTTTCAAATAACTAATTCACTTCACAAGTTACCAAACTAAACTTAATTCAAAATGAAAAGTTCACATTTCAAGTACCTACACTTAAACATTTTCAAGTCACTAACTCACTTCTCAAGTGACCACACTTAATTATATTCAAAACACAAGTCCACCTTTCAAGTAACTACACTTAAAATATTTTCGACTCACTAATTCACTTTTCAAGTGACCACACTTAACAAAATTCAAAACACAAGTCCATATTTCAAGTACCTACACTTAAACATTTTCGAGTTACTTATTCACTTCTCAAGTGACCATACTTAACTAAATTCAAAACACAAGTCCACATTTCAAGTACCTACACTTAAACATTTTCAAGTCACTGACTCATTTCTCAAGTGATCACACTTAACTAAATTCAAAACACAAGTCCACATTTCAAGTGCCTACACTTAAACATTTTCAAGTCACTTATTCACTTCTCTAGTGACCACACTTAACTATATTCAAAACATAAGTTCACCTTTCAAGTAACTACACTTAAATATTTTCGACTCACTAATTCACTTCTCAAGTGACCACACTTTAGTAAATTCTAATCATTCATGACAAGAGAAAAATGGCATAATAGTCCATTCAAAAGACAGGCAAGGAGATCAGTTGTTGAACAAATGAGATACTTTTTCCCAAATAGTACCATTAATCGATCATAATTAGAATAAAACAGATAAAAAATTACCATAAATAGTAGAGTAAGAATAATCATTGAGGAAAATCAGTACCACTAATTATTCATAATTAAAAACAAACAATTTAAAATACTACAATAAAAAAGGGAGTAAGAATCACAGAAGCAAACGAAAGATCCGTTGAGGCTATGATTATAAAAAAAGATTAATCAAATAAGAATATTCCATAATTGAATCAGTCTCATTTTCATCATAGTATTAGAAATTGAAAACAACTCAATATCATTAATTACGCATTAAAATATTGACAACCAATAATAAGGTCGTCCAGAATCGTAAAATCACTGAAACATCAGCTAGTAAAAATTTAGGGTTTAATCAAAGTCCATAGAAATTGGGGCTTTTCACATATATCAACCCAGAGACATAAACAAATATGTAATTGAAGAAATAGAATCAAAACTCGAAGTTAAAATCCATGTATTTTTAATCTAAGAATCTGATTCAAATAATTCACAAACAAAGAAAACAAACATGCTATTGAAAGTATTAAGAAATAAAACCGGTCCAAAATCTCAGTGAAGTTCATCGAAAATCCCACTGATCATCAACTCCGATAAGGACGTGACGGGTGAGAGGAGAGGGAGGTTGAATCGCGGTTGGCTGGCTGGTGGAGACAAAAATTGAAGGGAATAGAGGTGGTGGCGGTGGATTGCTTGGTGAGACTCACCGACAGTTGGCCGGTTCGTTGGACTAGACGATGCGGCGACAGTGGATGAACGGGGACTGGTCGACGCTTAGAGCTTGGTTGGACCGTTGTTGTTTACACCAGTGATGGTGAGGCAACGACATAAGAAAAGGTGAGGAGGGTCGCCGGCTGTCCGGTGGACTGCTCCGACGGCGGTAGTCATGGTGGAAGTTTAGGGAGGAAGAGAAAGGATGAGAGAAGAGAGAGAGAAGGGAAAGGGTGCGGTTGTGAGGGAGAAAAAAATGAGGGTTAGGGTTCCCTTTTATTAAAAAAAGAAAGATAAAGATGGTTTAATCTCGACCATCAGATCAATTTTGATCAATGGATGAGATTAAAATTTGAGTTTAAAGTTTAGGCCGTGTAAAAAAAGAATTAAGAAAAAATATGGCTAAAATTGATATTAATTGATCAAAAAATTGGTTAGAAATTAAATACAAAAATAGAAAATTGAATCAAAGTGGTCACTATTTTAACAACTAGATTAGTGTACGTGTTTTGCCCGTGTGTCTTACATTAATCAATAAAATATACACACGAATTAAGGATAATATTATTTAAAAGTAGTAATTATATTCACGTTATTATATTTATTTTTAATAATATAAATAACTATTGTATCTCAAATATGTTACTGTATGTTGTATCTCATCTATTAACTTTTTCTTTTTTATTTTTGCAAATGAAAAAAATTCATTAATTAGAATTTCATGCAAATTAAATTATAGTTTTCATGCCATATACATAGGACCGTCTTCCTACAATTTCGTTGATACTTTTCTTTTTCTCCGATTCCCCCCTTATTCTTTCGAATTTTTTGGCCTTTTATTTTCTTTATTTTCAATATTAGTATTTTTAATATTATTCAAGAAAGATTTAAAAAGCAAAATTTATTCAATTTTAAAGTACTAATTATTATGAATCCTTATGTCTTACGAATAAGTTAAAATTTAATACCTATAACTTTCATTAATTTCAAAATTTTATACTTTATTTGTACAAGCATTGTTATTCGAATTTTGACTTTAACGTAATTTTAAATAAATTGACAAGCATAACCCAGCACTTATGAATTAGGTACCAACATGAAATGCGGGTAGATAACTAATTGCTTTTAAAGTACATTAATTAGTAGGAAAAGTACTATGAAAAGGTGGAAATATCTAAATTTTTGTGCATTTTCTTCTTCTAAAGAAGGGTGCAGTGGAGCATGCATAGTACTCTCTCCGTCCCAAATTATCCGTTTTAAAATTTTTTATTCGATTTCCTATTTTACTTGTCTTTTTTCATTAATCAAGAAGAAACAAATTTTCTTTCTATGTTTGCATCAATTACTTTTTCTTTAAATTAAAATGTACACATCATTTAATAGAGGCACCATGATAAACTAGTCATGTTATTAATTATTATTTTTAATCAATGTACCATCTCAATTTGGGACGGAGGGAGTAGAAGAGGACTTTAATTAGGTGAAATAATATGAGAGATCTTTGAATTTGTTTAGAATAGTTTTTTCTTGTCAAAAAAAGAAATTAAAAAAATTACTAAGTATGGCTTCTAAGCACCTACAAATTATTATGAAAAATAACGTGAACATACACTTAATTTATCATATTTACACAAATTTCTACTCTTATAAATTAATTACAAAAATTTCAACTAATTATGTTTGTTCGTCAGATGTATTGAAAGCTAATTATGTATCTCGATAGACTCAAATTCAAAAAAAAACTATATCTGGAGCTAATTATGTATCTTTATAAAGGAAAAAAATGTTCTTTTATAAATTACAATATGCGAGTATTTATGTTGAGATTACAAAATGTATCTTTATAAAGCAAAATTATAAAAAAATTTATACTTAAGCTCTAAACTACTGAGATTTATGTCGTTTGCCCAATTATTATTGAGTGGAAGAGGAAGAAGGCATACAGTGAAATTTATATAAATTAAGAACTTCACTGTTCCTAATTGAAATTCTTTAGAACCAACTCATTAAAATTTGATTTTGTGACGACGGTGAAAGAATTTTAGGGGAATTGAGAGATTAAATCCTACGGCGAACAAAATATTTAGAACTCTACATTAATTATTCCTAAACCTAATTTTGAGAAAAAGTGACGTCCATGAGTAACCAATCAGCTGTTTCTTTAAAAAAATAAAATAAAATAAAAATTCGCGTATTCATATGTGGAAAGAAGGATGTATTCAAATCATAAACGAAAAAGGAGGCTAAAGGTAAAAAAAATTGAGCAATTCATTTTTTTTATAAAATTAATTTGAGAAAAAAAGGTGAAAAAACTATTTTATCAACTACGAAATATTTTAATGAAGGGCAAAAAGTTCAAATCACTTTTATAAGGGACTTCACACTTTTAATACTTTTATAAGGGTCTTCACACTTTTAATATATTATAGATATAGATTATAGATATAGATTATAGATTATAGATAATGTAATAATGATGATATAATAATAATGATGATAATAATGATGATTATAATAATACCATTTAACAGGGATCAGACAGGCGGGCGGTAATCTGCCATGCCAACCAGACCTATTAACTAATATCGGAAAGCCTAGTCGGAAAATCAACCGAGGCACCAACCAAAATATAAAAGAATTTAAAATAGCTTAATGATTGCATGAAAAAATTCTTTTACTCAAACAAGAGGCCTATCAGAAGATTAATACATACTTAGGATGAGCCCACATGTCTAGCGATTCTAACCGTGAAGAGAGACGCCCTTTTCTTCATTATCACGGGCTTAAAAGTCACGGCTTGCTAGACGTAGTCACTAAGACAAATCCACCATAAGCAGTACTAATTTCAAGTGTACCAACTATTTCGGAACCAAGTCAAGAAGTTATAGAAAAATTCCTTCACATTTTGATAGAGTCTGAATCTTTCATAGTTACTAAGTAAGAGAAGTTAGATCTCTGGCATAGATATAAAAAGTTTTAGCTGGACATAGTCACGGCTGGAGAGGGGAAGAAAGTATTAAAGTATGTAAAAAATAAAAAAGTAAATGCCTTAAAACTGGCCGGGTGCAAGGTCGAAATAGTAAACAACGGCGACTATTAGCCTTTTTATTCAAACCTTGAACTATGTTACACAAGAGAGAGGGGAGAGCAAACTTTTCTTAGAGAGAGAAATAAAAAATGAAAATCTTCTGTTGACCTTCCCTAAAAAATGAAGGTCCTACATATAGAAAAGGAAAAGCAAAAGGAATCTATGCATAGTACTTATGGGTGCCACATTTGGATCCCTATGCACAGTGGATCTACTGTGTAAATAGTAAAAAGGGTCCCACATCCGGGTCCCATACATCATGAAATATTTTCAGATATATTTCTTTCCAAACATCTTGTCTTCTTTCTTCTTTAGTTCATGGAGAAATTCCTCTATTCTTGCTATGGCTTCCTCATTCAAGGTATCTCCTAAATCAATTGGTTGGGAGTCGTGAACATCCTCCACAATATCATCGCTGGTGATGCTTTTCATAGAAGTATCTGAATGTTGTTCGACAGTTTTCATCAATTTTTTTCGAACTTCTTCCAGATATTGTTCTATCATCTCCATTCTATCTCCATCATAAACAACGATTCTTCTGGCGATATGTTTTAAAGATTTATCCTCAACAATATTTTTCTGAGGAGCATTAACATAATCCTGAATTTTTTTGTCTATAGTAGCCAGGAGTTCATGACCATTTAACTTTTTAGTTGTGGGATCTTTGCACATCATCTTATCCCAGAAGTTATTATAAAATACCTTAGTGAATCCAAATTCAATATTCCATTTGTGAATCCATGGAATGGAGAATTCAATAAAGAAGTACATCTGTCAATCTTGCCCAAATTGCATACATGATCTGAGTGGTATAACTCAGTCAGAAATGGGGACACCTTTGTCCATCTTTTGTATAGTTTTAGAAATATATCCGGTAATATTTGAACAGTTGGACCATGATATGCCCACCAATTAATAAACCAGTTAGGGATTGGTTCATCGAATATTTTGGCACAAATCTCTATGAACCATGTATGTTTATGCTTATTATTATTGTAATATAATATGTTGGTAAAGGTCTGAATATAGTCCCAATATGTAAAATTAATTTTGGAACCTTTCAGCAATATCTGTCTTTCTGCCATAGAGGTTGTATCCCAATCTCCAAGGGTAATGATCTTTTTTATAATAATTTTTTAGAACCCATGCATATCTGGTTCTCCATCATAAGCCTAGAAATGTTCAATCTCTGCACTTCCCATGGATAATAGAATTATTTCATAATATGTTCGAGTCTTATAAGACTCTCATGCAAAATAAAGGTTAGAAATTAAATATTTGTGGAGTATCTTCCACGATCATTTTATCTCTAAATTTCAGAGTTTTCAACAAGAACTATCAGCTCTCTATTATCAAGTTGTTCATATGGTTTGCTATCAGCATTTTCTTTTGCAATGTTAGCAAACGTATCTTCTTTCTTTGCAGTTAAATATGACTGCAATTGTCTATATAATGGATGATCCTCCAGAATATCTTCTAGATGGATCGATTGTGATGAAGATTCACCTATTTGTAGAATCTTGGAATTTATCAAACTCATATTTCCCCTTCGTATCACTGTGGTATTTAATGATGAAGCATATGATGCCTGAGGCTATGATGATGAAGGACGGATCTCCCCCTAAAGAGGAATATCTTCCTCTGCCTCTATCTTTTCCTCTGGCTATTTGCCAGGGTAGATCTGTAGTCATACTGTACATAATAGATTAGTCAGATAAATCAATATCAAACCAATCAATTTCGTTTCTAATTTCTTCATAATTAAAGACAACAAATTCATCTTCAATTATTGAATGTATGATTTTTTCAAGAATAAGTATATGCATATCTGCGTTCAAAGGGATTGCCTTTATAATAGTGATTATCATTTTTTCAGAGAAGAAATGAGTGTAAAAATTCATTTTTCACTTAAGTATTCTCTGGATAAGAAATCAGGCAGAGAATTATCAATTCCTTTTTTATATTGAATTTCAAAATCAAAAAGGGGCTAATTGAGCTTGCCACCTTGCGAATATTCGTTTTGAAGCTTCATGTTTAAAATCTTTGTCAAACATATACTTCACCAAATGAGCATCAGTTTTAATAAAAAAAATTGATTATATAAATCATCCTGAAACTTAAGAATGCATTTAACAATGGTTAACATTTCATGTGCAACCGTTGCATACTTCTTTTGACTATCAGTTCATTTCCCGGAATGAAATCGTATCAATTCTTCAAAATTATTATGGGGATTAACTTGTTTAAGTATTCCCCCATAACCAACATTAAAGGCATCAGTTTCAATAATTTTTAGCCAAGCAGGGTTAGCTAAAGTTAAGAAAGACAAAAATTTTACACGTTACTTAATGCGTTTTACAAGGTTTGTATAACTATCAGTCCAGGACCTTGAAAACTCTTTTTTAATCTATCATATAAGGGAGTTAAATCTCTTGAAAAATTCTCATAAAATGGGAATATATAATTCAAAATACCTAAGAATCTTTGCAATTGGGTTTTATCAGTGATAACATCAGGAAATTTATCAGCAAAATCAATAGAACGCTAAATAAGGACTATCTTCCCTCGACAAATATTGTGAGTTAAAAATCGAATACTTGTCTGGAATAAACTCATTTTTGGTTTAGCTATCACCAAACTATTTTGTATCAAAATCTTTTTAAACATATCAAGATATTTAAAATGTAATTCTAATATTTTTGAAACACCAGAATATCACCAATATAAACAATAATGAAATCCATATATGGATTAAAAATGTCATTAATTATTTTTGGAATTCAGAAGGAGCATTTTTTAATCCAAAAGGCATCACATTCCATTCAAATTGACCGAATGGGACATTGAAAGCAGTTCTATAAGTGTGCTCTCTAAATATCTGAATTTGTCAATAACCAGATTTTAAATCAAATTTAGAAAATATATTGACATCAAATAATCTGGCCAATAATTTTTTTTTGTTTGGAATAGGGTATCTAATCCATTTCAAATATTTATTAAGAGGTTTATAATTAATTACTAACCTCGGTATACCACATTCTTTTTTAGAAGCATTATTCACATAAAATGCAGCACAAGACCATGATGATTTAGAATATTTTATTAGACCCTTTTGTAAGAGATTATCAATCTCTTTTTTACAGAATTCGACTAACTCTGCATTCATTTGGCAGGGTCTTGATTTTTTTGGGATTTTGTCCTCGCAGAAATCGTCTTCATATGAAAGAGTTACAATATGCTGTTTACAATTTCAAAAAGCATTGGGGTGATCAACACATATATCAACAATCATTTGTTAGGAGTTCATTTTTATTTTTTTCTGTACCTTAGTAGATTTTATGGTATCACCAATATTCATGCTAAACATTTCAAGTTGTAAAAAGTTCACATGTTTTTTCTTCCTATAAATTAAAGCATTTATATCCCTAGTTACTAGATCTGTAACAAAAGGGTAAGATAGTTTTTTATTTTTTATAAGTAGCAGTAAATCCTTTAGCATCAATATGAGTAAAAGGAGAAATTGCATTTATAAAAGGGGTGCCAAGTATAATTGGGGGATATAATTAATCTTTTACCAAAAAGAAGAAATGCGGAATGCAAACCTTATTTCGACAAATATATACATTAGGAAGTTTATAATTAATATCAAGAGAATGACCAGATGCAGACATAACAATATGTGTAGTCTTATGAAAATATCTGGTTGGAATCAAACCTTCTTGAATGCAACTAACATCAGCACCACTACCAATCATGGCAACATTAGTCACAGAGAATTCATTATCAATTAATATAGTACAATTTATATACACTTTATGAGCTATAACAATTTGCATCATGCCCAAAAAATAATTATTTTTTACATCAAAGTTTTGGACAATATCGCCGTCTTCTTCTATATCGGACATTTTTCCTTCCCTTTAGAACTGGAAGAAACATCATTGTGAGAAATATATTTCTCAGATTTTGTAATCCTGTGATCACAAATCATTTGATTTTTCTTCAGAGATATAATCTTTTTTTTTAGGTTTTCAATCTCAATTTTTAAATCATTGAAAGATGTATATTTTTCGGGTAATTGACTTATAGCAAGACTTCTATTAACCTCAGCTAAAGAATAAGGCAAGTAATAATCATTATCAGTACTCCGAGAAGTGTGAGTGCTATCAGCAATTTTAGAAGTACTAGGGGTGCTATCAGATTTTTTAGTAGCATTTCACGAAGTTTTTTATCGCAAACTTCTTTTAATAACTCAAGAACGCTATCAGCAGTGAGGTTTTGAACATTCAAATTTAAATCTCCAAACTGTGATTGCAATTTATAAAAGTTTCATCAAAAACAAAATTATCACCATTGTAGTCAGCACAAATATTAGCATGATCACTATCAGATGAATTAGGAAATTCAATATCATTTTCATATTAAGAATCACAATTATAATCAGACTCAACAGTCAGAGAATGTGACATTTTGAAAATAGTTTTCCATACTCGGTATGGTCACTTCGAATTATTAGTTATGTCCTTTGGTCTTACCAATGCCCCAACAGCTTTCATGGACTTGATGAACCGTGTGCTCAAGGAGTACTTGGACATGTTCATCATAGTCTTCATAGATGATATTCTGGTCTATTCTCGCAGTGAGCGTGATCATGCAGACCATCTCAGAATAGTATTTTAGACTCTAAAAAATCATCAGTTGTTCGTCAAATTCAGTAAGTGCAAATTTTGGCTAAGGTCAGTAGCATTCCTTTGTAATATTATTTTCGGTGATGGCATAAGGGTTGATCCTCAAAAGACCGAAGCAGTAAGAAACAGGCCCAGACCTGTCTCTCCATCAGATATCAGGAGTTTCTTGGGTTTGGCTGGCTATTACAGATGGTTTGTTGAGGGATTTTCTTCTATTGGATCCCCTATATCCAGATTGACTCTGAAGAAAGTCAAGTTTCAGTGGTCAGATCCTTGCGAGAAGAGTTTTCAAGAGTTGAAGACTCGACTCACCTCAACTCCAGTTTTAGATCTTCCAGATGGTTCTAATGGGTTCGTAGTGTATTATGATGCATCCAGAGTAGGTATGTGTTGTTTCCTCATGCATCATGGTAAGGTCATAGACTACGTCTCTAGACAGCGTAAACCCCATGAGAAGAATTATCCCACTCATGATCTTGAGTTAGCAGCCATAGTTTTTTCCTTGAAAATTTAGAGGCATTATCTATACGGGGTTCATGTAGATGTGTTCACAGATCATAAGAGCCTTCAGTATGTTTTTTTCTTAGAAAGATCTTAATCTTCATCAGAGAAGGTGGTTAGAGCTCTTGAAAGATTATGACATGAGTGTCCTTTATCATCCGAGCAAAGCCAATGTAGTGGCCGATGCTCTCAGTAGACTGTCTATAGGCAGTATTGCTCATGTTGAGGACAGTAAGAAAAAGCTAGCTTAGGAAGTCCATCAGCTTGCCAGACTAGGCGTTCACTTAGTTGATTCATAGGAGGGTGACATATGGGTTCAGAGTAGTTCAGAATCATCTCTAGTTTTTGAGGTTAAAGAAAAGAAATATAGAGATCCCATCCTTTTCAAGTTAAAAAAGTCATTCAAAGATCAGAAAGTAGAGGTTTTCTCCCAAGGGGGAGATGGTGTTCTGCATTGTCAGGGTCGTTTGAGTGTTCCAGGTGTAGATGACTTGAGGCAGCGAATTCTTGCAGAAGCGCATGGTGCGCGCTACTCTATTCATCCAAGGGCCATAAAGATGTACCACGACTTACGAGAAATCTATTGGTGGAGTAGGATGAAGAGAGATTTTATAGAGTTTGTGGCTAAGTGATCTACATGTCAGTAGGTTAAGATAGAGCATCAGAAGCCTAGTGGGTCCATGCAGGAGTTTAGTATTCCTACTTGGAAGTGGGAAGAAGTTAATATGGACTTTGTGACGGGTTTACCTCGTACTCGTCATCAGCGTGATTCAGTTTGGGTCATTGTAGACAGGATGACCAAATCAACTCATTTTCTTCCAATCCATACCTTTTATTCAATCAAGGATTATGCCAAACTCTACATAAGAGAGTTGTTCAGATTGTATGGTGTTTCGTTATCTATTATCTCAGACAGAGGTACCTAGTTCACTTCTCATTTCTGGAAAGCATTCTAAAAAGGTCTTGGTACCCAAGTTTATCTCAGTACCTCCTTTCATCCTCAGATAAATGGTCAAGCATAAAGGACCATTCAGACATTATAAGATATGCTAAGGGCGTGTGCAATTGATTTCAAGGGTAGCTGGGATGACCACTTGCCCTTGATTGAGTTTGCATACAACAATAGCTATCATTCTAGTATTAAGATGGCTCCATTCGAAACTCTCTATGGTAGGAGGTACAGATCTCCAATAGGTTGGTTTGAATTTAGTGAAGCCTCAGTCATAAGGCCTAACTTAGCAGTCGATGCCTTAGATAAAGTCCAGTTGATCAAAGAAAGATTTTTGGCTTCTCAGAGCCGACAGAAGTCTTATGCAGATGTGCAAAGAAAGGATCTCAAGTTCAAGATTGGTGATTATGTCTATCTAAAGATCTCTCTCATAAAGAAAGTGAAGAGGTTTGGTAATAAGGGAAAGCTCAGTCCCCGATATGTCGGTCCCTTCAAGATTATCAGTCGATTTAGCAAGGTAGCTTATGAGCTCGAATTGCTTTCAGATCTAGCCTCAGTTCATCCAGTTTTCTATGTCTCTTTTCTCAAGAAGTTCATAGGTAAACCAGCACTCGTAGTCCCTATTCAGAGCATAGATGTTCAGAACAACCTCTCTTATGAAGAGATTCCAGTCAAAATTCTTGACTGCCAGCGCAGACTGAGGAACAAAGAAGTCCCTCTAGTCAAAGCTCTTTGGCGGAATTAGTCCGTTGAGGTAGATACTTGGGAAGCAAAAGCAGACATGCGTACCAAGTATCCTCACCTCTTCTCCGCCAACTCAGATCAAGATTAAGGTAACAGTTCTCCTTAAGTTTTTTCAGTTTCATGTTCAGAATTCCAGTATAAGCTTGGTATTAAGTACCATTGCATAGTCAGTCATGCATTTATGTATCAGTTTAGTCATGTATTCATGAATCAGATATGCATGTTCAGTTTGATGAGAAACTCATCTTATCAGTAATTCAGTCTTGTAGTCATAAATCAGTTACGCATGCATCAGATATGTATGTTCAGTATGATATATATTCAGTTTATCAGTCATGTTAGTGATGGAGTCATGTTTCAATCATTCATATTCAGTATGTACGTCAGTTTATCTTCTCCCCTCTCACTCAGTCTCATTCGAGGATGAATGTTCTCAAAGGGGAGATATTGTAATACCCCATACTTCTACCTAGATTAGAATCATCTCAAGTATGTTAGAAACTTACTTTAAAAGATGAATCCACTATTATATACGTGGAATTTTTAAGATTTTCACTTTTCGTCATGTGGAAAATTGAATTAGCTTTCCAATGATACCAATTTCGTTCAAATACGGTATCGTGGTAGAAAGTTATGGCCATTTTATAAAAAGAAGTCAAAACTGCCCAGGTGCGACGATGAGGGCCGACGAACCTTCAAGTTAGCGATGGACCATCGCCTAAACCATCATAGCGGAGGCAGTGAGACCACCTTCTACCTACGGGCGATGGCTCAGGCCGACGGACCATTGAGCTAGCGATGGATCGTCTGCCAAACCATTGAAGCAGAGGCAGTGAACCCCTATTCTACCCAGGTGCGACACTCAGGACCGATGGACTGTCGACCCAGCGACGGACCATCGCACCCACCGCCTCATAGTTCATTCAATTATTTTAAAGTCGTTTTTAAAAAAGTATTTGGGTCTTTTTCCACTCATTTTAACCCCTAATAATATCAGATCAAGGCTCATAAGTTCATTATCCATCTACAATATCAAATTAGGGTTTTCTCTCAAAGGTAATCCCCTAGAACAAGATTCAGATCATTCTTCAAGAAATTAAGAGATGCCAAGTTCTTCAAGTCTAAGAACTTCAAGAAACTCACAACCCAGGTATGTCATGTGTTGATTCATGGGTCCCTTTCACCCATGAAACTCAAGAATCTCTTTTCAAAATCCTAGATTTGTGTATTTATGAATGGTCATGATTTAAATTGAATTAAAATTCATGTTCATGATGTTGTGGGGTTTTGATTCATGTTTGAAATTACATATTCAAATGATTGACCCTAGAATATGGTGATTTGCATCATAATCATGATAAACCCTTAAATTTACATGCTGATTGATGTATCCATGATTATTAGATGTGTTGATGATGGTATTACCAAAGCATGCTCCCCATGTGTTCGATTAAATGCCTATGAGAAAGAAAAGTGCCATAATAGTATGATAATATGAAATCCCAATTTATGTACAAGTTTATGCATGTCCAGTGTTTGATGAAATGTCTTAGTCAATGAATTGTGGATATATCTGTAGCCATTGTGGTGCTTTAGAACTTGTACTTCATGAAATCTCCAACTTATTATATAATGGATTGTTGATGTTGGTCATGTATTCAAGAAAGTCATGCTTTGTCAGTTTCTTCCCATAGAGTCCTGTGGGTACTTATACCCAAAAATTTAGTTGTGTGCCTAGAATCAGTGTCATGTTTTCAAGATACTCTCAGTCAAGCCATGATCCATAGAATTTAGTCAGTCTCATGACTCAGGAAAACTCAGTAATCTCAGTAGTATTCTATCAGTCAACGGAACTCAGTTAACTCAGTCCAGTCAGTTAAGTTAATCATGTTCAGTGTCTATTCAGATGGGAATGGAAATTAGCACCAAGCGAACCCAAGGATGGGAACCCACCTGTTATATGAGGGTGTGATTCTTAGAAGTAATCCTTGCATTCTAGAGCTACGTAGCCAACGTAGGTTGAGACATCATAGCCTGTTATATGAGGGTAGATAAGGTGGATTAACCTGTTATATGAGGGTTCCCACCATTCTTACTAGAGTCATCTGTTATATGAGGGTTACTCACAGATTGTCCTTACCAGTGGCACGGTAATGACACCCTTCTAATTGGGATTAAAGATTAGACCCCAACTCAACTATATTACGTTATTTGGAGCATGTCGATTAGATGACTACTTTCTACAGTTTCAGCTATAGAATCAGGATTGTCAGATACAGTCATTCTGTCTCAGTAAAAAAAATCAGATAGTTCTTCAGATTTCAGGACTGTTTGATACAGTCAACTCAGAATAATATGAAACTCAGCTAGTTTCATCAGAACCTAGACTGTCAGATACAGTCGCTCAGTATCAATATCTCATGTTATCAGTACTTAGACTCAATAATCATGTTATCACGAACTTAGTTACAGTTACTATGTATTCATGCATGTATTATCACGTTCATGTTATCCAGTCAGTTAGTATAGTTCATGCATGTGAACCCTTTACATTCAGCCTACCTCACATGCATACCAGTACATTCAAATGTGCTAACACATTTGCGCTATGGTGTTTTATACCATAGGTTCAGAAGCACGAGCTCCAGAGCATCAATAGCATTCCAGTCTCAGCAGTCATCGTTAGCAGTGAGTCCTCATCCTTCGAGGACATGACCATTACTTTATTATCTCATTAATTAATTTATTTTAGTAGTTGGAGTTAGTTGGAGACATGTCCCATCAACTCCTTATTCAGACAGTTTAGAGGCTTTCAGACTAGCATGTTCAGATAGTTATTTCAGTTGTTTTGGGTATTTCATACCCCATCCAGATGTTATGTTTTATCAGTGATGTTACAGCTTTGAACCTTATGGCCTTTCAGACTTTATTTCTGTATTTATATAGTATCTTATACAGTATACAGGTACAAATATCAGTCATGGGTTAGCTTATGGTACTTCGGGGTCATGAGCAGCGTGTAGCATTTTGGGGCGTTACAAAGACCATTTAAGAGTGTTTGAGTATTTTCATATTGATTGGTAAATATACCTCCAAAATGCTCAATAATGGTAAGCATAATAGTATAAACAATATCTTCTCTATTAGCAGGTAATGCTCTTCCTAGGTTATCAACACCTTGGGTGGAATTCCTAGCTTTGAATATAGCATTTTTTATCACAATCTAAGAAATTATCCCACCAGCCATGAAGTTGGCCAGTAAAACCAGAAACAATCATTTTACAAATAGTTGCATCTGTACATATTTTACGATTCTCGACAGATACTGTAGCTTTTACTATAGTAGAATACATTAACATTCGATGAACAAGGACAGATAATTATCTTTCAGATAATCCATCCAAGTTATATTTATAAATTGCATCTCCGTTATACGATGTATTAGTCTGATTCCAATCTCTTTCCTCTATTTTTTCCTCTATCAGAACATCTTGAGGAGTTGAACGCAGATAATAGTTATAAGTCATGCAGGGTATATCAGTATATTTTAAAACTTCATACCTATGTCAAAGACTTTAGATCTATTATATAATTACTATAAAAGTTCCTAGGCTATGACACCATTTAACAGGATCGGACAGGCGGGCGGTAATCCGCCATGCTAACCAGACCTATTAACTAATATCGGGAAGCCTGGTCGAAAAAACAACTGAGGCACCAACAAAAATATAAAAGAATTTCAAATAGCTTAATGACTGCATGAAAAAATTCTTTTACTCGAACAAGGGACCTGTCAGAAGATTAATACATACTTAGAATGAGCCCATGTGTCTAGCGATTCTAACCGTGAAGAGAGACACCCTTTTCTTTATTATCACAGGCTTAAAGTCACAACTTGCTAGACGTAGTCAATAAGACAAAGCCACCATAAGCAGTACTAATTTTGACTGTACCAACCATTTCGGAACCAAGTCAAGAAACTATAGAAAAATTTCTTCATATTTTGATAGAGTCTGGATCTTTCATAGTTACTAAGTAAGAGAAGTTAGATCTCTGGCATAAATATGAAAAGTTTTAGCCGGACATAGTCAAGGATGGAGGGGGAAAGAAAGTATTAAAGTATGTCAAAATTAAAGAAGTAAATACCTTAAGACTGGCTGGATGCAAGACCAAAATAGTAAACAACGACTATCATCCCTTTTATTTAAACCTTGAACTATGTTACACAAGTGATAGGAGAGAGTAAACTTTGCTTAGAGAGAGAAAATAAAGAAAATGAAAATTTTTCTTCTGACCTTCCCTAATAAATGAAGGTCCTATATATAGAAAAGGAAAAACAAGAGGAATCTATGCACATTACTTATGGATCCCATGTTCGGGTCCCTATGCACAGTGGATCTACTATGTAAATAGTAAAAAGGGTCCCACATCTGGGTCCCATACATCATGAAAGTTTTTTTCAAATAGACTTCTTTCCAAACATCTTGTCGTTTTTCTTCTTTAGTTCGTGGAGAAATTCCTCCGTTCTGGCTATGGCTTCCATATTCAGGATATCTCCTGAATTATTTGGCTGGGAGTTGTGAACATCTTCCGCAATATCATCGTCGGTGATGCTCTTCATAGAAGTATCTGAATGTTGTTCGACAGTTTTCATCAATTTTTTTCGAACTTCTTCCAGATATTATTCTATCATCTCCATTCTATCTCCATCATAAACAGCGATCCTCCTGGAGATATGTTTTAAAGATTTATCCTCAACAATATTTTTTGAGGAGCATTAACATATTCCTGAATTTTATTGTTTATAATATCCATGAGTTCTTGCCCATTTAATTTTTTAGTTGTGGGATCTTTGCGCATCAGCTTATCCCAGAAGTTATTATAAAAAAACCCTATAAATACAAGGTATTTGTTCTTTAGTAAATCCAAATTCAATATTCCATTTGTGAATCCAAGGAATGGAGAATTTAATATAGAAGTACATCTGGTCAATCTTGTTTAAATTGCATTCATGATCTGAGTGGTACAACTCAGTCAGAAATAGGGACACCTTTGTCCATCTTTTGTATAGTTTTAGAAATATATCCGATGATATCTGAACAGTTGAGCCATGATATGCCCACCAATTAATAAACCAGTTAGGGATTGGTTCATCGAATATCTTCGCACAAATCTTTCTGAATGATGTATGTTTATGCTTATTATTATTGTAATATAATGTGTTGGTGAAGGCCTGAATATAGTACCAATATGTAAAATTGATTTTGAAACCTTTCAGCAACATCTGTCTTTCTGCCATAGAGGTTGTACCCCAATCTCTAAGGGTAATGATTTTTTTATAACAATTTTTGAGAACCCATGCACATCTGGTTCTCTATCATAATCCTGGAAATGTTCAATATTTGGACTTCTCATGGATAATAGAATTATTTCATAATATGTTTGATCTTGTAAGACTCCCCTACAAAATAGAGGTTAGTAATCAAATATTTGTGGAGTATCTTCCACG
Source organism: Capsicum pubescens (assembly GCA_030864215.1). NCBI lineage: Eukaryota > Viridiplantae > Streptophyta > Magnoliopsida > Solanales > Solanaceae > Capsicum > Capsicum pubescens. The sequence goes on from CM061538.1 coordinate 105,538,332, forward strand.
GATCATTTTGTCTCTAAATTTTAGAGTTTTCAACAAGAACTATCAGCTCTCTATTATCAAGTTGTTCATATGGTTTGCTATCAGCATTTTCATTTAAGATGTTAGCAAATGTATCTTCTTGCTCAACAGTTAAATATTACTGTAATTGTCCATATAATGGATGATCCTCCAGAATATCTTCTAGATGGATCGATTGTGAAGAAGATTTGCCTATCTGTGGAATCTTGGAATTTTTCAAACTCATATTTCCCCTTCGTATCACTGGGGTATTTGATGATGAAGTATATGATGCCTGAGGCTGTGATGATGAGGGGGTGTATCTTTCCCTAGAAGAGGAGTATCTTCCTCTGCCTCTACCTTTTTCTCTGGCTATTCGCCAGGGTGGATCTGTAGTCATGCTGCACATAATAGATTAGTCAGATAAATCAATAGCCAGATAAATCAATATCAAACCAATCAATTTGGTCTCTAATTTCTTCATAATTAAAGACAACAAATTCATCTTCAATTATTGAATGTATGATTTTTTTCAAGAATAAGCATATACATATCTGTGTTTAAAGGGATTGCCTTTATAATAGTGATTATCATTTTTTCTAAGAAGAAATGAGTGTAAAAATTCATTTTTCACTTAAGTATTCTCTGGATAAGAAATCAGGCAGGTAATTATCAATTCCTTTTTTATATTGTATTTCAAAATCAAAAGGGCTAATTGAGCTTGTCACCTTGCGAATATTATTTTTGGAGCATCATTTTTAAAATATTTGTCGAACATATACTTCACCGATTGAGCATCAGTTTTAATAAAAAAAATTGATTATATAAATCATCCTGAAACTTAAGAACGCATTTAACAATGGTTAACATTTCATGTGCAACTGTTGCATACTTCTTTTGGCATCAAATAATCTTGACAATAAATCTTTTTTATTTGGAATAGGATATCTAATCCATTTCAAAAATTTATTAAGAGGTTTATAATTAATCACTAACCTCGGCATACCACGTTCTTTTTCAGCAGCATTATTCACATAAAATACATTGCAAGACCATGCAGATTTAGAATGTTTTATTAGACCCTTTTGTAAGAGATTATCAATCTCTTTTTTTGCAGAATTCGACTAACACTGCATTCATTTGGCAGGGTCTTGATTTCGTTGGAATCTTGTCCTTGCAGAAATCATCTTCATATGGAATAGTTACAATATGCTATTTACGATTTCAAAAAGCATTGGGGTGATCAAAACATATATCAACAATCATTGGTTTGGATAACTTTTTTATTTTCTCCTGTACCTTAGCAGATTTTATGGTATCACCAATATTTATGCTAAACATTTCAAGCTAAAAAAAGTTCACATATTTTTGCTTCATATCAATTAAAACATTTATATCCCTAGTTACTGGATCTGTAACAAAAGGGTAAGGTATTTCTTTATTTTTATAAGTGGCAGTAAATCCTTTAGCATCACTATGAGTATAAGGATAAATTGCATTTATGAAAAGGGTGCCAAGTATAATTGGAGGATATAATTAATTTTTTTATCAAAATGAAGAAATGTGGAATGCAAACCTTATTTCGGCAAATATATGCATTAGGAAGTTTATAATTAATATCAAGAGAATGACCAGATGCAGACTTAACAATGTGTAGTCTTATGGAAATATCTGGTTGGAATCAAACCCTCTTGAATGCAACTAACATCAGCACCACTATCAATCATGGCAACATTAGTAACAGAGAAATAATAATAATAATAATAATGGAAAAAGGGTCAAATATGCCCCTGAACTTTGCGAAAAGGTCCAAATATGCCCTCTGTTACAAGTTTGGTCCAAATATGCCCTTGTTGTTAAAGATTAGGAGCAAATATGCCCCTATATACGTTAAGTGACAAGCTGGACATTTGCAGGACCTTTTTTTATTTTTTTTTATTTTTAATAACCACGTAAGCAAATAATTGCCACATCACATAAAAAAAATCCACCCAACTCTTTTATATCCTGACCCGACCCAAGATCCGACCTAAAATCCTTTTTTTAACTTCTGTAATACCCTAACCCATTTCACCATATCTTCTACGACAATAGCTTAGTCTACCATATCTTCTACGGCAAAGCAGCATATTGCATTGTTTATGATAAAAATTTTCCATAGAGCCTCAGGTAATTTTAAGCCATTGCCTAAATGCATCATCTTTGACCTCTCTTTTCTTCTTCTTTGGATGATATTCATTTTTTTCTTGGGGATCACAGAATTTTGTATTCTTTATTACTTTGTATAGTTTTCATCTATCATCAAAGTTCTTGCAGTGTTAATAAAGTCAACTTAATGAGACATGTGGGGAGATTCAATTGTGTATGCCAAAATCTCATGATATTTGTTTTTTTAAGGGAAAATGACATGTTTTTTTATGTCTTTATAAGGTCTATTTTGTAATTTTTGGTGGTCCCGATATGAATATGTTCTTTTAGAATTTTGTTTATTCTATTTTTGTGCTTGTAATGTGTTTGATCTGATGCGAACCCTATAATTTTGTTGTGTATTTACTATTTCTTTTATTTGCATTTGACGTATGATTGATGAAGTTGATATTCTGTTTAATTATGGGGGTAGTTGGGTCGTTTCACCTGAGCTTGACTATATTAAAAAGTTGGTGCACTCATGGCGTCGTTTTGATCTTGAATTGCTGAGTCATAAAGATATATATGATGAGTTTACTTTAAGGCTAGGACTTTCTCAAGTTAAACAATTGCTAGTGACTGGACCCTCAGGTAAGTATTATATTGTAGATGGAGATAGTGGCATTAGGGCTATTATCAGCTTATTGTGTGATCAATTTAAAGTCATCAACTTTTTTGTTGTGGAAGAGGGTGAACTAACAGCCTTTACTCAATATATCACACACCATACTGAAACTGATTTTGTAAATATTGAGATTGGCATAGACTGTGAACATAGTGCTAGTTCTAGTGTTGATTTTGATCTCTCTGAGGGTGAGGAATATGATTATGAGGGGTTGGAGGCTATTAGCAAGGAAAGGGGAAGGTTAGTAAGTGATAGGTTGGAAAGCTACAAAGAATTGTGTGTAGGTATGACATTTAAGGACATGAAAGAAGGTAGGCAGGCTGTCAACTATTATGCATTAGCTAACAAAAGGGCTTTAACTATAATCAAGGGTGATACAAAGAGGACTAGATATGGTTGTGAAGAGGGGTGTCCTTTTAGGTGTTTGATTTCAAAAAATGGCAAGAATGAAGGGTTCAAGATCAAGACTTTAATCAACAATCACACTTATGAAGTGGCCTTTTTTAACCCTAGAGCTGATTCAACCACTTTGTCCAAATACTTCAGAAATAGGCTTCAAAATAACCCCAAGTATAAGGTCAAAGACATGAGAGGAGAACTTGAAAATGATTTTACATTAAATATGTGTAAATCCAAACTAAAAAGGGCTAAGCGTATGATTCTTGATAAGTTGGAAGTTAGTTTTATAGATGTGTACAATAAGCTTGAGGCCTATGCACGAGAGATTAGGAGCTCTAATACTGGAGGTGATGTTGTGATAAATATCTCCAAGGATGCCTTAGCAGAAGGAAAAAGTCAACTTTTAAGGATGTACTTATGATTTGATGCTCTAAAGAAAGGATGAAAATGTAGATTGAGGCCACTTATTGGAGTTGATGGTACATTCTTGAAAGGTAGATGTAAGGGTATGTTGTTGGTTGCTCTAGGACAAGATTCTATGAATAGTTTCTATCCACTAGCATGGGCAATAGTAAACAAAGAAACTAGCAGGACATGGAGCTGGTTCATGGAGCTATTGAAAAGGTCTTTGGACCTTAATGATGGTGCTGGAACCACATTTATTTCAGATATGCAAAAAGTAAGTTTCTTATTTTTTAAATTAAATTTTAGTTTCAATAGTCTTGTTTTATGATTAAATAACTTCTTTTTATTTTTATTTATAATTACAGGGTTTGGTGGATGCTATTGACAAAGTGTTGCTCCGAGCTCACCATAGGTACTGTACGCGACATGTTGAGAGTAATTGATGTAAAAAGTAGAGGAGTGGTGAAATGAGAAAGCTTATGTGGTGGTGTTCATGGAGTTTATATGATGAAGAATTTAAGGACCAGTTGAAAAAGTTGGGACAATTGATAGAAGAAACTGCAAGGGATTTGGTGAATTTTTCACCAAGGGCATGGTGCAGGGCTTATTTTGATACTCAGTGTAAGAACATGATGGTTAACAAAAACTTCACCGAATCATTCAATTCATGGATCCTGGTGCCTAGAGGTAGGCCAATAATCAAGATGCTAGAAGAGATAAGAGTGAAAGTGATGAATCTGTTAGTGAAAAATGAAAATAAGATAAAGACTTGGGGTGCTAATGGTATTAGTCCAGAATGCATGAATTTGTTTAATGACTGGAGGTCTATAACACATAGATGTAAGATGGAATTCAATGGAAATTGGGGGTATGAGGTTTCTGATGGAGAAGATAGACACACTGTTAATTTAGAGCACAAAAACACACTTGTAGACTTTGGGATTTATCAAGTATTGTTTTCCCTCATGACATCAAAGCATTAATGCACAAGAAGGTGATTCCAGAAACTGAAATTCATTGGTGGTATTCCAAAGAGGCTTACATGTTGACCTACAAACACAAGATGCAGCCCATAAGGGGTGAGCGGTTTTAGAAGGTTGAGGCTTCTCATGCAATGTTACCTCTTAATGTTGTGAAACAAGTTGGCAGACCTAAATTGAAGAGGAATAAAGAACCTGATGAGGCAAAAAAAAAAGGGTGAATGGTTACAGTCTAGAAAGGGCACTCAAATGACATGTAATAATTGTGGTGAACCAAATCACAATGCTAAGGGTTGTTACAAGATGAGCTACAAAATACTTATTTACAACATATTTTTAATTCTTATGTGATTAACAACATAATTATTGACAATATTTTTGTAGGAAAAGTCAGCTAAAAATGCATCAAGGAAAGGAAAAAGGCCAATGATGGGAAGCAATTCACAGTCAAAAATAGTAGGAGAGGAAGATGATCTTGAACAAATACATGCTGCAACATAAGATTTTGAACCATATGGTCCCGATGTTGGAAATGAAGAAGATCCGCCCCTAAGACAAATGGTATATCCTGAATCTGAATCTTGGGTTGAGAAGTTGATGACAAGAGGTGTTCCAATTGGTACAAGAAAAATCAATTTTACTAGAGATCATACTGGTGTTTCAGTGCCAACTAATCTACTTTATTCTCCAGTCAAGACGACCTGGAAAGTAAAAAAGGCAGTCTCTTCTGGACAATTGTAAATGGAAAAAAAATATAGGACCAAAATGGGAGTTAAAGGCAAAGGAGTACTTACACCTGATGGTGTTTGTCTGTGATGTAGCTTAATTTCTATGTTTATTTTTGACTTAATTTTTTGATGGTTAATCATAGTTGGTTGACAAACAATATAGTCGGAAATAACCTTTTTTGTTGAATGGTATTGATGACACTATCTTTTGGTTAGTTGAATGAATGAATGGATTGTATTGCTGCTGTTTTGTTGTTGTTTTATCCTAATTTTATGCTATTTTTTTACTGTTTTTGCCTAGTTTTTTGGCTTTTTGTATCCAGATTTTTTTTGCCCTGTTTTGGATGGGTATATGAAGATTTTTAATTATGGGGGATTTAATATTATGCATTCGATAAGATTTTCGAATTCGTTCTACGAGGGTGATTGAGGTCTCGAATGGCATGTTGTATGAGAAATTATTCAATTGCCAATCTTCTTCTCCCATTTTTTCTGTATCCTTTTTTTTTGTTTGCTGATCTGGGTGTTCTGCATATGGAGAAAATATAGGGAATGGTGCTCACTTCTGCATGTCTTGGGGAATGTAATGGAAAAGTGATCATATCCAGTACAAAATGTCATAATAGGTTAGGATTTGGTGGCAAACAAGGGACGATAAATTTCAAATCCTTTGATTCGTCTTTGCCTTCAGGAATTCTTATCTAAGATCCTTTGTAAGTAGTATTGTCTTCTTAGAAAGTTGAGAGAACTATAATCACATTTAGGGGGAAAGTATTGTCAAGTTATATTCAGTGATCTAATGCCAAGCATAAACAACCATGCATGTGTTAGCTAATTAGCCTTTCATCTTTTCTTGCAAATTCTAGTCATGTAGTGGATTTATATAGTTTTGTACTTCCCTTTTCTACTGATATTGTAGATTCTACCTTGAATATTAGTGTCTATTTAGACTGTTTTTGAAAGGGAGCCTTGGAACAACGATAAAATATGAGCATCTATCTAGACCATTTTTTGGATTAATTTCATATTTCTTCGACAGAGATCAGGTTTTGGAGTACATGAAGTGGGCTAAACCTATTATAGAAAGGTTTCTTGAGGTGTTGCTCGAGAGGCTAAACGTAAAGCAGATTGATGAACCGATGAAGTCTGTTGTAAAGGATGTATTGATTGTTAACCCCATTCACTACCCCGTGTGCCCGAGTCCTGAGCTTGCTGTTGGTGCTGGCCGTCATGCTGATGTTTCATTAATCACTATGCTACTACAAGATGATATTATTGGCCTTTACGTTCAAAAACCCAAAGGCGAAGGCTGGATTCATGTGCCACCAGTCAAAGGGGTGCTCGTGATCAATATCGGAGATGTCCTTTAGATCATGAGCAATGATAGGTACAAGAGCGTCGAGCATCGTGTGATTGTAAGTGCCAGTAAGAACAGAGTCTCAGTGCCAATATTTGTGAATCCAGCACCTGATGCAATTTTTGGTCCTTTTAAACAAGTGCTGGAAAATGGAGAGAAACCATTGCATAAGCAAGTTGTTTACTTAGATTATTTCAATTATTTCTTCAGTAAAGGTCATGAGGGCAAGCAAACAATTGAATTTGCTAAACTATGACAAGTTTGCTGATTCTACACTCGCTTCCTCTATGTATATGGAAAGTGGAGTCATATTACATAGTAGATGGCTTAGTGTAAGTTTTTCTGGTTGTACACTACTCAAACTATTTTCTTTTTCCATATCCATTTGGGGCTTTGGACTAATTCGGATTTGCACTTCAAAAATGAGACATTCTTTTTTAAATGAACTACAAAGTAAAGTACGACAAACAAATTAAAACGAAGAGAGTAATAATCATCGAAACCTCTAAAAGGAAATAAACAGTGGTCACTTTTTCATATCAAATGGAGTGTATCAAGTTTTGATTATCGAATACTATGCAAATTCTACAATAGATTCACCCTAACAACAAAACTTAAAAACGTAAAAAAAATTGTCAGCTAAAACAAGAATTCCAAACAAATTTGACTTTTCTCTGTTATGTTACCATGGAGTTCATTGAACGGGCGTATCATTGGCAGGACACAACAAAAAAAAGTCGTATGGAGATCAGTGTCGCGTTGATCACACTGCAAGCTACCGATAAAAGTAATTATTGTTTCTCTTTCTTTGCCAAGGATTCTCCTTTAGAGATCAGTGTCGTAGAAGATATGGTGAAATGGGTTAGGGTAGTACAGAAGTTAAAAAAGGGTTTTGGGTCGAATCTTGGGTAGGGTCAGGATATAAAAGAGTTGGGTGGATTTCTTTTATGTGATGTGGAAATTATTTACTTACATGGCTATTAAAAATAAAAAAAAAAGAAAAGAAAAAAGGACCTGCAAATGTCCAGCTTGTCACTTAACGTCTATAGGGGAATATTTGCTCCTAATTTTTAACATCGACAACATATTTGGACCAAACTTATAACGGAGGGCATATTTGGACCTTTTCGCAAAGTTCAGAGGCATATTTGACCCTTTTTCCTAATAATAATAATAATAATAATAATAGACAATGTACTTGCGAGTGTGCACATTTATGTGAAAAAATAATTTAATAAATATCAATAAAATTATGTAAAATCTCGTATTTGAATTAATAAACTGTAAAAAATGATACTGAAAATAATAAAATAATTTGTATATTTTTTAAATCATGAATGTGTCTTGTCAAAAATTATTTGATACCAAAATAATGTGCAAAAATATTAATATTAAAGGTTAAATAATTTTGACAAAAGTAGCAGCCTAAGAGAGCATCGGGAGGTCAAAATTGAGTGTCAACACGTACTATATACATCACATACATACACGAGTATATTATCCAATAATATAATGCGACGTATTTCATATACATACTTTGATGAGTTATCGACTAATTTGATTAACTTACATTAATATAACTTCAACATACAATATATTATTACTTCTATTGTTTCAAATCAAAATATTCAGTATGATTGGATAGATTCTGCTACTTTTTGACTACATCGTTCATTAGCAGTAATTTTTAATTATAGCACTACAAGTGGTCGCTTTTTAAAAATATTTTTAATTATATTTTTAAATAAAACCGACCACAAGTGGTCAATTTTTATTTATTTTTTAATTTCAAAATCGACCAATTGTGGTCGCCTTTATAAAATATTTTAAATTTAATTTTTAAAATAAACCGACCGCAAGTGATAGCTTTTTAAAAATAGTTTTAAATTATATTTTTTAAATAAAATCGACCACAAGTCGTCAGTTTTTTTAAATTATTTTTTTTTTATTTTTTAATTCCAAACCGACCACTTGTGGTCGCTTTTATAAAATATTTTAAATTTAATTTTAAAATAAAACCGATTAAAAGTGGTCGCTTTTTAAAAATATTTTTTAAATAAAACCGACCATAAGCGGTCTGTTTTTTAAAATTATTTTTTTAATTTCAAAACCGACCACTAGTGGTCACTTTTTTTTAATTATTTTTTTTAAATAAATAATAATTAATATAAAAATTATTGAAATGATTATTTTAGAATTTTAAAATATAAAAGCAACCACATGTGGTCGCTTTTAAAAAAAAATATATAAAAAACCGATCACATATGGTCGGTTTTTTTGCGACCACAAGCTGTGGTCTATTTTTTGTGGTCGGAAGAACTATTTTTTTTAATTGTGTAAAAAGAGGTAGGTTCACACAAGTGATACCGCAACACTTGTGTCTGACAAAGTCTCTCTCAAACAATACTCTCAAACCCCTAGGACTACATTATGGATGCTACCAAGTTAGAAAAAAGGAGCCTCTATTTATAGATGCTATAACTTTTTCCTACAAGAACAAGGATTATCCAAATATGGAAAATATGTTTTCCTTTTCCTAAAAGAAAGCTCAATTATGATACCTAAAGAGAAATACAATTATGATAAGAAAGTCAGGGCAAACAGCAACACTTGTTTACACATCGATCATAAGAAAAATAAATACAAATTCATCTAGTTTCTTAGATAATATTGTTTGAAAAATTAAACATCTTTCTTGAAAATATATCTTTCATACTGAACCCACCCTAAATGTATTTTCTTCCTTGTCAGCTTGGGAAATATTTAGGCAAAGAAAAGAGATACAATGGTTTTTTAACAAGATATGAATAGTTGGATTATCTTATAAAATTTCCTTTTCTGATGGATGGTGTGGAAGAAGAAACTACCTGTTGATGATGTTCTAGCTTCAATGGCGATCAACATTGTTTCAAGATGTAGGTGTTGTGAACAACCTCATCAGGAAACTTTAATTCACCTTTTTCTGAATGGAGATTTTACTAAAGATATTTGGATTTTTTTTAGGAATAGCAGGAGTGCAAGGTCCTTTCATACAAGTAAATCAAGTTATTTTACTGTGGGGAAGAAAGATTGTGCACCTAAGTTGAAAACACTATATCAGGCTGCCCCAGAAGTGATATTGTGACAATTGTGGAAGAGGAGGAACAAGATAGTTCATGGAGGAACAATGCCAAGGAACAAAGTAATTTATGACATCAATCAAAATTTGTATCTTCTCGCTAAGACTAAATTTCTTTGGATCAAAGACATTCCTAGTAACTGGCCTAATTTAATTTTGTAGCTGGAAACATACGTGCAGTCGGTACAATGTAGATTTATAAATTGATATCTGTGCTTGGAGGGTACTTTTAAATGTAATATAGATGTTTCATATAAAAGTAACCCTGATCCTAGTTCAATAGCATTGTTCATTAGAGATTAGAGTTGTGATCTCAAGTATGAAAAGACAATAAAAATAACCAACACTACTAGCCTCCAAGCTGAAGTTTTGGCTATTCTAGATGCTATCGAATACTGCGTGATGCACCATGTAATGTCTCTGATTATTGAAACAAATTTCCTGATAATAAAGAAAGTGATAGAAGGGGAATAAGGCAACCTTTGGGCTATCAGTATGATTGTGCAAAGTATCATGGAGTGGAAGAAGAAGGGAGAAATACAAGTCTCACATGTATTAAGGGAAGGAAACCAACTGATAAACTATTTAACTAACAAGTTTATTTATTTTATAGGTACCATTCATTTTCATAATGGAGGAGATCTACAAGAAGAATACTCAATTAAGATAAAAGTCAGATGACTAATTTATGGTTGCAAGAGAATCATTGATACGGAATCAAACCAACAACACCAAGAGCTTCAAGTAGGCTCGGATTTCAGTCCAACAACACAAGAACACCAAGTTTAAGTTTTGGTTTTTCAGTCCAACAACACAAGAACAACAAGATAGATAACAATGCTAGTGAATCGAAAAGAGCCCCACACGGCTTCACTAGACTTTAAGATAACAAAATCAACAACAACAACAAGATAAAGAAAGATAGATAACTTGACATATAACATTCAAGAAACTAAGAACCCTACACCAAGAGAGGACCCTAAGTCTAATGAATATAAACACCAAGTTCTTACGAGGACCAAGAGGCACTCAACGACCTCAAAACCCTTGTTTCTAGCCAAAGAGACAACACAAGTATCCCTCTACTTGTGAGATAATAGGGACGGCTTCTAAGAGTGGAAGAGAGAGACGAAATGTTTAGTGTTTTTAGGTTACAAAATCAGCATCCAAAAACTAAGGAATAACTCTCTAACATGTTCTATTTATACTACAAACAAAAGGGGTAAAATGACCCATCCGCCCTTGCTTCTTGTGCCAACCTTGGAGAGTAGTTTATTACACATTAAGACCTCTCTTCACACATAAAAACGTTTAGGTCCTTGGTTGGTTCAATCACCAACTCACACACGGCCATTTGCATGAACAAAGCTTGGAGTTTTTGTAATTCCCGAGCTTGGCTTCGTGTGAAAGGCCGTGTACCTGTGGAGGCTGCCCCAACCGTATCATCCTCTCCATCTTGAGAGGAATTTGACCTCAAATTCAGCATTTGGTCATCTTCAACCGCATCCACGAGGGAGAGATCACCAACGTTGAAAGTGTTGTGCACTTGATTTTCCGGTGGAAGGTCAATCTTGTAGGCGTTGTCATTGATTCTCTCGAGTACTTGGAAAGGACCATCACCCCTTGGAAGCAATTTGGACTTCCTTTGAGCTGGAAACCGATCCTTTCGAAGATGCACCCGCACCCAATCTCCGGGTTCAAGCACAAGTCTTCTTCTCCCTTTGTTTACCCTTTTTGCAACCTCTTGGTTCTTCTTTTCAAGCTTGATCCGCACCGTCTCATGCATTTTCTTCATTGCCTCGGCTCTTTTATTTCCATCTAAGCTGGTCATGAGATCACTAGACAAAGGAGTGAGATCTAAAGGGGTAAGGGGATTCAGGCCGTAAACACATTCAAAGGGAGTCATTCCCGTGCTCGAATGTATTACCCGGTTGTATGCAAATTCCACCAAGGGTAGGTGATCTTCCCATGAAGTCAGTTTACCTTTAACCATAGAACGTAGCATAGACCCTAAGGTTCTATTTACTACCTCCATTTGGCCATCGGTTTGTGGGTGGCAAGACGTGGAGAAAAGTAACTTCGTTCCAAGCCTACCCCACATGGACTTCCAAAAGAGACTTAGGAACTTGGAGTCCCTATCGCTCACAATAGTCCTCGGTACCCCGTGAAGCTTTACAACATGTTCAACAAATAATGAAGCTACACTACGAGCATCCTCGGTTTTAGCACATAGAATAAAATGAGCCATTTTAGAGAATCTATCAACAATAACAAAAATGCTATCTCGACCCTTTCTAGTCCTTGGCAGCCCCAAAACAAAATCCATCGAAATGTCCAACCAAGGTCTAAGGGGAGTAGGGAGTGGAGTGTATAATCCTTGAGGTAGGAGACGAGATTTCGCACTCCGGCAGGCCACGCATTGACTACAAATTTTAGTGACGTCTTTGCGCATTTTGGGCCAATAGAAGTTCTCCTCTAAGATTCCGAGGGTCTTGTCTACCCCAAAGTTCCCCATGAGGCCTCCGTCATGGGCCTCCCTCACAAATAATTCCCTCCAAGAACTAGAAGGAACACACAACCTCCTCCCTTTGAACAAATACCCATCGAGCCGAGAGTAGGAGGAATGGTCATTCTCCTTAAGCCAACGGTCCCTTCCCCACTCTTCGCATTCCCTAAAAATAGGAGCAAAGGTAGGATCCTCGGGATACAACAACCGCAAGCTCTCAAAACCCATCAATTTCGAAGACAAGGTAGCAACAAGCACATGCTTCCTAGACAAGGCATCGGCAACAACATTTTCCTTTCCCCTTTTGTAATGAATTACATAAGGGAAAGTCTCGATGAACTCAATCCACTTAGCATGACGCCTATTCAACTTGTCTTGGCTATTAAGGTGTTTCAACGACTCATGATCCGTTCGTATCACAAACTCCTTAGGCCACAAATAATGTTGCCAATTTCCCAAAGCTCTGACAAGGGCGTACAACTCCAAATCATAAGTTGAGTAATTAAGAGTTGCCCCTTTGAGATTTTCACTGAAATAAGCAACGGGCTTACCTTCTTGCATCAAAACAGACCCGATGCCAACCTTACTAGCATCACACTCTACTTCAAACATCTTATCAAAATCGGGCAATTGCAATAAAGGCGCCGAGATGAGCGTAGCTTTCAAGGCCTCAAAAGCCCTAGCCTGCTCATCACCCCATTTAAAGGGTCTGTCCTTTCTAATTACCTCGGTCAAGGGGGCTGCTATGGAACTAAATCCTTTGACAAACCTCCTATAAAAGCTTTCCAACCCGTGGAAACTTCGGATTTCTCCAATAGTCTTAGGGGTCGGCCAACTTCGAATAGAGTCTATCTTGGAATCGTCCACTTCCACACCCCTTGAGCTCACGACAAAACCCAAGAATATAACCTTATCAACACCAAAAGAACACTTCTCCATGTTGGCATACAGCTTCTCCTTTCGGAGCACATCAAACACACATCTCAAATGCATTACATGATCATCAATAGATTTACTATACACCAACACATCGTCAAAGTAAACCACCACAAACTTTCCAATATAAGGCTTCATTACATGATTCATTAGCCTCATAAAGGTTCTAGGAGCATTGGTAAGGCCGAAGGGCATGACCAGCCACTCATATAGACCGAATTTGGTCTTGAATGCGGTCTTCCACTCATCACCGGGTTGCATGCGAATTTGGTGATAGCCGCTCCTAAGGTCCACTTTAGAAAACAAACAAGATCCGTGGAGCTCATCTAACATATCATCTAGTCTAGGGATTGGATGACGATACCTTATAGTGATTTTGTTGATGGCTCTACAATCGACGCACATGCGCCAAGTTCCGTCCTTCTTCGGTACCAAAAGCACCGGAACAGCACACGGACTCATGCTTTCCTTGATGTATCCCTTGTTGAGAAGCTCCTCAACTTGTCTTTCAAGCTCCTTAGTGTCCATGGGATTGCTCCTATAGGCCGGTTTGTTTGGAAGTTGTGAACCCGGCACCAAATCAATTTGGTGCTCAATTCCCCGAAGTGGGGGCAATCCTTGCGGAAGTTCTTGAGGAAATACATCTTCATACTCCTGCAACACACAAGAAATCAAAGGGGAAATGGAAGAATTAGTGGGGTTAGTATTAAAACAATGGGTCAAAAGTAACATCGGCTTGTTTTCATCATGGTCCACGAAGAGCTCTTTCCTCTTAGCTAACATCACTACGTTTTCCATCTCCCTTGTCGTTGGGACAGCCTCGGATGTCCCTACTTCCTCACCTACGGCACTCCCCCCCTTTTCTCCCTTTTCGGATTCCTTCCCCTTTCCCTTCAACTCTCTCATCTTTTGATGCCACTCATTTACTTGGGAGGGTGAAAGAGGGTGAAGTGTGACCTTTCGGCCATCCTTCTCAAGCGTATACCGGTTGGACCTCCCATCGTGTTTAGTAGACGTATCATATTGCCATGGTCTACCTAACAACAAGTGACATGCTTGCATTGGGATCACGTCACAAAGCACTTCATCGTGGTAGTTTCCCACCTTAAACCGAATCACACATTGCCTTGTGACCTTTAATTCACCACAATCGTTCAACCATTGTAGCTTGTAAGGACTAGTGTGTAGTGTAGTTGGTAGCTTCAAGAAATTTACCATAGCATGGCTCGCAACATTCGTACAACTACCACTATCAATCACCAAGGTGCACACACTCCCCTTTACAAGACACTTAGTATGGAATAGATTTTCCCTTTGACTCGGGTCATCTATCGCCTTACTAATCATGACACGTCTAACCACAAAGTTTGGAACCACACACTCCCCTTATTGTGGATAGACATCTTCACTACCATCTAATTCATCATCATTCGGCCCATTTTCAGCTCCCTCTCCATCTTGAGGCTCGGCCTCATCCTCCCCCCTTTTGGAAACCACCTCCTCACCAAGGTAGTACACTTTCCCTTCTCATAGGATCACATTGCGCCGGTTCGGACATTCATTGGCCTTATGCCCCCAACCTTGGCACTTGAAGCATTGGAACCCCTTTGGGTTGGGATATTTGTGAGCCTCCGGTTTCGGAGGGAATTTAGGGACTGTTTTGGACTCGGGCAGCTTCGTAGGGGCGGGTTGGTCCTTGTTTTTGGGCCAACCCGAGGGGGTTTGTACCCTTGCCTTGAAGGATGATCTCTCCTTAAGTTCCCCTTCAATCTCAAGGGTCGCTTGGAATATACCGTCAATGGTTTCAAACCGGTGAAGGGTCAAATGAGTGGAGATCTCTTTGTTCAACCCACACTTGAACCGGATGATGTCGTGACTGATTTTCTCCCCACGATGATCAAGTTTCAACATGAGTTGTTGGAACTCGTCAAAATAGGCCATCACACTCTTGCCTCCTTGCCGCAAGCCATATAATCTAGCAAGAAACTCATGACGATATCTCTCGGGAAGGTATCGTTGTCTCATCAAATACCTCAACCGATACCAAGGTGGTGGCTGCCCATCAACTAATTCATTACCAAATCGTTTAACATACTCCCACCAAGTGTTAGCATAGCCCTCGAGGTGAGCTATAGCGTAGCAAATCTTCTTTTCTTCCGAGATGTCATTAACTTGGAAAACTTTGTCACAAGCCGATTCCCAAGTTAAGTAGGTCTCGGGGTCACTTTCACCCTTAAAGATGGGTAGGCTCAACTTGATGGTGTTGATGCCTACGTCTCTCTCTTGGTGTCGGTTTCCCCTATCTCCATACCCCCGGTATCTCCTAGGTTCTCCTCGACCCCCTCTTAACTCCTCCTCCCTCATATAAGCATCATCAAAGGCTCCATCTCCTTCATACTCCTCTCTACCGTATCCTTCAAAGTGGGCTGGTCGGCCTTGGCCGTTTTGATTCGGAGGATTTGGAATTTGCGGTCTTTGGGTTAATGGAGCTTGGAATGGAGGGTTCGGATTTAGTGGAGGTACTTGGCGTCCAAATCCCTCTTGTGGAATTGGAGGGGCTTGTAAATGTAGTGGTCTAGTGGGGTCTCGGTTTGGAGGAAAATAGGTAGTTTGGCTTGCGGTATTTAGTGGAGCTTGGGGTGCATTTAGCATTTGGTGGACTGTTTCGGGGGTGATGGTTGCGGAGGAGGTCCTATCATGACCATTGGTAGATACATGTAGAGGAGTAGAAGGACGAGAGTTCCTTTGACTCTCCACTTGTTCTAATCTCCCACTAATAGTCGACACTTCCCCCTTTATTGTTGCCAAGTCCCCGCTCACGGCCCCAAATTCCGAATTCAACCTTTCAAGTGTCCGGGTAACGGCCTCAAGAGTGACCCTCATAGAATCAAGGGCATTAGTATCCACATTATGAGACGTAGCTCCTTCCATTGTCAAGATATTATCCGCTTTAGTTCACCACAAGTTCGTGTTCCACAAGTGTTGTATAATTGGCTAGTAACCGTGAAAATTTTAAGGTATGAGTAAGCTCTTATCCGGAATGGATTCTTGTTTGAAGACTCAAAGAATTCTTGCCGGACTAGAGTCAAAAATCAGCAATTCATTCAAACGAATAAAAGCACTCAAATAATTGTTGACACGAACAAACGGTTCAAGGAACTAGTTGACAACCTAGTAGGAAGGTACTAGTTTGTTAATTAGTTCTAGGACCAAGTAAGGGAAACCAAGGATCAACAATTAGCAACCAAAGAATATCCTAAGTTGAGCTTATAGTGACGTGGCAGCATGAAATGGTTCCACACGTTCTTTTTTTTTTTTTTTTTTTTTTTGTGTTAATATTCACACAACTTGTTATAGTTTGCAAAGTGTTTTGGTGGGAAAAATAAAATCTTGTAGTATTTCACCCTTTTCAAACTCAAGAAAGTGAGGTTTGGTTGACTAATCCCACAAAACAAGGCTCCTTGAATTAGGGAAAAGTGATTGACAAGACTAGAAGGTGATGGGTGCAAGTCTTTCACAACAACTTTATAGCTTGTCTTACAACTTGAGCACACAACAAGATGAACAAGATGAACAAGTTCAAGAGATGAACACCTCAACAAACTTCATCAACTTCTTTAGCACATAAACACACAACCACCGATTTTTCTTTTGGTTATCAACAACATATAACTTTCGGCCACTTCAAGTCACTACACAATGTTCAAGTTTTCAAGCTCAACTTTTGGATCTAGACACCTTAGTGTTGGTGAGAAAGAAACCAACACTAGAAACTCACTAAACAAGCAAAATAACACCTAGATCTAAACATACAACATCATTCTTGGTTTCAACTTTTAATGGGCAGATTTTCAGAATTTCCTTTTGGTGTTGTTTGTTTAAGCCGTGAACTAGCCCAAGATGGGTTATGTTGGAACACAACCGGTCTCGCTTTGATACCAAATGATACGGAATCAAACCAACAACACCAAGAGCTTCAAGTAGGCTCGGATTTCAGTCCAACAACACAAGAACAACAAGTTTAAGTTTCGGTTTTTCAGTCCAACAACACAAGAACAACAAGATAGATAACAATGCTAGTGAATCGAAAAGAGCCCCACACGGCTTCACTAGACTTTAAGATAACAAAATCAACAACAACAACAAGATAAAGAAAGATAGATAACTTGACATATAACATTCAAGAAACTAAGAACCCTACACCAAGAGAGGACCCTAAGTCTAATGAATATAAACACCAAGTTCTTACGAGGACCAAGAGGCACTCAACGACCTCAAAACCCTTGTTTCTAGCCAAAGAGACAACACAAGTATCCCTCTACTTGTGAGATAATAGGGACGGCTTCTAAGAGTGGAAGAGAGAGACGAAATGTTTAGTGTTTTTACGTTACAAAATCAGCATTCAAAAACTAAGGAATAACTCTCTAACATGTTCTATTTATACTACAAACAAAAGGGGTAAAATGACCCATCCTCCCTTGCTTCTTGTGCCAACCTTGGAGAGTAGTTTATTACACATTAAGACCTCTCTTCACACATAAAAACGTTTAGGTCCTTGGTTGGTTCAATCACCAACTCACACACGGCCATTTGCATGAACAAAGCTTGGAGTTTTTGTAATTCCCGAGCTTGGCTTCGTGTGAAAGGCCGTGTACCTGTGGAGGCTGCCCCAACCGTATCAATCATACTAGACCATACCAACTGCAATCAAGTAGTAAGGAAATAGTACATTGAACAACCTACATCAAGAATTAAAGGTCACAACTTCAATGGAGAATTGATCAAATCAATAGACACAGATCACGATAATTTAAGTAGTCTTAAGCTTCTACAATCACAGCACATCTAGAAACTTAAAGATGCTATTGAGTAGACCTTCTAGTGGTGGTATCTATCTTATTGAAGATTCAATCCACTGAGGGAAAGCTAGATTTTATCTAAATGTTATAATAGATCTATTTAAGTTACTCAAGTTATCTGCACCCTCTACAATTGGTATCAGAGCCTATGTTGTTTAAAGTTACAGAAGTAGTATAAATGTTGGATTTACGAAAGCTATGTTGTGTATAATAGATCTACATGAATAACTAACAAAAATTACAAAAATATAAAGAATTAAAACAAATAATATCTGAAAATGTAAAGAATTAAAAATAAGGATAGAAAGACTACAGTATAACATAGTTGTCGGAGTTAGTAAAAACTCAATAAATGCACAAAAGGAAGAAATATGAAATTTAGAATCAACAATAGATAGTCTAGAATATATATATCAACATAACCTATATACATTTAAATAAAATGAACAAAGAAGAATTTATAATAGACGAAAAAACATATGAAAATCACGAAGGATCAAAAATAAAAATAGTATTCTCTAATTTAGGAAGAAGATATAAGAAAATAGGTGAACATTCATATTTAATGTTAGAAAAAGAAGAATTAAAATTAGAAGATAAGTTGACAGCCATAGAAAGAATAGAAAGAGAAAACGAAGAAATAGATATGAAAAAAGAAATAGATAAAATAAAAAAACAAACCACAGAAGAAATACGAAAAATAGAAGAAACTAAAATAATAGGATTGCTGAATTAGAGAAAGAACTACAAATACTAAAAGATCTGTATGAAAAAAGACAGAAAGAAAAAGAAGAAAAAGATAAAGAACAAAAATTATTAAACGAGATAAATCAAATTAAAGAAAAAATAGAAATAAAAAATAAAGAATCAGAAACCAGTGAATTAGAAATAAATACAATAGATGCTGAAGAAACAAATAATTATGATTCGGAAGGTAGTGAAACATATACAGAAATTCTAGAAAACATAGGAAAACTAAAAATTAATGAAAAATAAGAAGTAATTAATAAAGAAAACTTAGAAAATACAAACACAGAAATAAATACTCTTAATAAACAAGACGATGAAAACATAATACCTAGTACATCAGAAATAAAAAACCTACATATTATTATAAAGATAAGTTTAAAAAATATAACCTAAAAAAATAAATATAACAAATGGACACCAAGACAAATAATTAATAAAAATTATAACTTTTTAGATTTAGACTGTGTAATAGAAACAAATAAAATAATACAATTATGGGCAGGATATATGTCAAAACAATTATTAGATAAAAATATAGATACAACAAATACACCAGAATATATCGAAAGGACATTAATAGGAACAGTAAAATTATGGTTTTTAAACCTAGCCGAAGCAAGTAAGAAAATATTAAGATCTGATAATAAAACAGAAGGAACATCAACAACTACTAAAATATCACGTACAGAAATATTAAAAAGATATGAAGTAGCTATAAGAGATGAATTTAGCAGTATAACAACAGAAGAAGAAGAACAAAATAAAGAAAAAGATATGAATAAGAATTTAATGTTAAAATTAGAAATATGTAATATGTGCTATATAGATGAATATACGTGCGCATTTAAAGAATACTACTATAAGGGAACATATAATACAGAGGAAAGTAAAGAAATAAGAAGATTATATTTTAGCAAATTACCTGAACTATTTAGTTCAAAAATAATAAAGAGTTGGGATAAAACAAAAATAGTAGATACCCTATGAGCAAGAATAAATTTTTTACAACAATGGTATAGAAATCTATGTGAAAAATATAGAGAAGAAATAAAAATGGAAAAAACATTAATAAGAAATTTAGCATGTTGCAAAGATAAAATAACACCTCAATTTGGATGTGAAGAAAGATATTATAAGAAAAGAAAAAGACATAAGAAATATAAGAAATACAAAAAATCAAAATATAAATATAAGAAACCATGAAAAAGATATTATGTAAAAAATTATAAACATAAAAGACCATATAGGAAAAAGAAATCTATAAAAGAATGTACTTGTTATAATTGTGGAAAACTAGGACATTTAACTAGAGATTGTAAAATGCCTAAAAACCCAAAAAGGAAATAAATATCAGAAATAAAAATAGAAAATACAGAATATCAACAACAACAACAACAAACCCAGTGTATTCCCACATAGTGAGGTCTGGGGAGGATAAGATGTACGCAGTCCATACCTCTACCTCTAAAGAAGTAGAAAGGCTATTTCCGATAGACCCCCGGCTCGAGACACGAAATACTACACAAATACATAGTAAAGCATGGAACAAGATGGCATAACACAAATACGACACCCACAAGTAATAGAAAATAGAGAAAAGCAAACAGATTCGTAATAAAACATGAAACAAGGTATCATAACAAGAATAATACCCCTACTAAGTAATTCCCTACACTAGCGACCCAAACTGACCCTAGCCTTCTGCCCTAATTCGCGTCCTCCAGATCTTTCTATCTAGGGTCATGTCCTCAGTGAGTTGTAACTGATTCATGTCCCGCCTAATCACTTCTCCTCAGTACTTCTTCGGCCTACCCCTACCCCGCCTAAAACATCCAAAGCTAGCCTCTCACACCTACGAACCGGGGCATCCATGCCCCTCCTCATCACGTGTCCAAACCATCTCAATCGAACTTCCCGCATCTTATACTCCACTGGAGTCACACCAACCTTCTCTCTGATAGTCTCATTACGAACTCTATCCTCCCTAGTCAGCCCACACATCCAACGCAACATCCGCATTTCTGCGACCTTCATTTTTTTAATGTGGGAGTTCTTAACTGGCCAACACTCCGCTCCATACAACATGGACGGACAGACTACCACCCTGTAGAATTTTCCTTTAAGATTGGGCGGCACCTTCTTATCACACAACACCCCCGACACGAGCTTCCACTTCATCCATCCTGCCCCAATACTGTGCGAGACATCCTCGTCAATCTCACCGTTACCTTGAATCACGGACCCGAGATACTTGAAACTATCCCTCTTACATACCACCTGTGATTCCAACTTCACTACCACCTTGTTCTCCAGCCTCACGTCATTAAACTTGCATTCCAAATACTCTGTCTTGCTCCTACTCAACCTGAACCCTTTAGACTCAAGAGTTTGTCTCCACACCTCTAATTTATCATTCACACCCCCTCGCATCTCATCAATCAAAACTACATCATCTGCAAAAAGCATACACCAAGGCACCTCCCCTTGAATACGTCGCGTCAACACATCCATCATCAAAGCAAATAAAAAGGGACTAAGAGTAGATCCCTGATGCAATCCTGTCAAGACAGAATATATGCAGATATATTATATAGATTATGAATTAGAAAGTGAAGATAGTATATATGAAATTTCGGAGAAAGAAACAGATAATGAAATAGATAATGAAATGGATAGTGATTTAGATGAATCAAATGACTGAAGAAGAAATTAAAATAAACCAAATAAATGAGGAAGATATAAAAATAATAACAAAGGAAGAATATTTAAATGAAGAATGAACAGATCAAAAAATAATATTTGATAATAATATATTTGACGAAATAAAAGAAAAAGAGCTAGACCTAAGTGTAGAAAAAATATTTAAAATACCAACAATAAAAAATATATTTAGTAGACCTAATTGTAGGGGGGTGCGGATAACTTGGGTAACTTAAATAGATCTATTATAACTCTAATGGATCTATTTTTATTTGTGCGTGGATGTTTCTTAACCTTTCTAAATATTTTTATTTTTAATTTATTTATTTTAGTTTTATTGATGTTCATATGTTGGGGGGGGGGGGTGATTAAATGGTATTTGATTAAATGTTTTACTGTAATATTCTTTAGTTTTTTCTCTTAGTCTTTGTTATTCTTGTATATTATTTTGAAGGTATTCTAAATATACTATATCTTTTGTTCTAAAATATTCAATTAAATTCTCTTTCATAAGTTTTCTGTTAATCTTATTTCTTCCATATCTTGTCTCCAATATTTTAAATATTCATAGTTTATCATTTTATCCTAAAGTAGTTGTAATACTGCAAATTTCTTTGTAATAATTTATTTTAATTGTACTATATCTGATATTAAATTCTAGGTTATCTATTTCGTTAATTATCCTGTCTTTTTCTTCTATGAATAATTCTATGTCTAAATCATATTCTAAACTGTCTTTTAATTCTAGTTGTTTCATGGTTTTATCTATCCAAATTAATCTTTCTTTTAATTATTTTCTTCCTTTTCTAAGCTGGTTTCTATAATTAATTTCTTCGTATAGCCAACTTTGTTTTTCTCTAATTCTTTTTATATATTCTAACATTTTTAATCTGTATAATATCCATCTGAATAATAACTATTATTATCTGAGTAATAACTATCTGAATAATATAAACTAAGATCATGCATATCTTCTAACCATTCTAGACTTAATGATTCTTCATAAAATATTTTTTTCCATATTATTTTCTTTATGTCTTCTATTTCTAAGTCTTTTATGATATATAAAACAAGTATCTTAATTTCATCAGATATATAGCTTGTCATATTGTCCATATGATGCTTAGGTTTCTACGAATAACTTGGATAACTTGGAGTTAGATTTTAGTAATTTATAGTTTATTAAATGCTTTATCATAATATTTACTGGTTGTTTGTTTTAATCTTAATAATTCTTGTATATTTTCATTAAGGAATTCCATATATTTTGTATCTTTAGTTCTCATATATTTTTCTAGATTTGTTTTCATTAGTCTTTCTATTAATTATATATTTTTCATGTTCATTTTCCAATATTCTAAATATACGTAATTTATCATGGTTGATGTGTAGGTTTGGCATATAGATATTTGTAAGAGTAGGTAGGTGTGGTATATAATTTATTCTAGTCATAAAATATTTATCAAATATTTTTTCCAATATGATTTTTCTTATAGCTACAATTTATATATCCCTAAGTACATACAAAACAAGTATTTTAAATTTATCTACCATTTCGTCAGATAAATAAGTATTCATTTTTCATATGATGTTTTTTTCAAAATATTCCCTTCAATCATACACATAACAAAATATGATCATTTTAGATTACTATATACTAGATTATTCTTAAATAACATGTTCTTCGGTCACTATTAACATGGTAATCTGGATACTTTTTCCTTAAACAGCGCCTCTACTCTGGCTACTCCCCTATCACGGCTTTCTTGCTTCACCGATTTCACCTTTAGAATGGCATAGTTCTTAGGGATTTTTCTCCTTTTCCACTTTGCTAATAAACTTCTTAACATGATATTCTTCGAATAATTCTACTATAAAGTAACTAACATGAACTTATTTTATCATATCATGATTGTCAGGAATTTATGAATTTAGCTATTCATAATCGTAAATAAATATACATGTTCTGGTAGGTTTGATAATTCTGGG
Source organism: Capsicum pubescens (assembly GCA_030864215.1). Classification (NCBI taxonomy): domain Eukaryota; kingdom Viridiplantae; phylum Streptophyta; class Magnoliopsida; order Solanales; family Solanaceae; genus Capsicum; species Capsicum pubescens. Next base: position 105,561,868 of record CM061538.1, read on the forward strand.
CTTTGTTTATCCATAGCTTTTCCTTAGAAATATATCTATTTTTTATTAAATATTCAAAAAGTTTTTTGTATACAAGAGGGAAGGCTTGCTTTCAGCACATGAAAGTCTTGCCTTTAACTTTGCCGAAGGCTTACATATTTATAGACTAAAAAAAAATGTGTAAACTACTTTATACTATTCCTACTTTACATCTATCAAGAAAATAAAAGATTAATAATGGTCCTAAAAATGGCAAGTGCCAAAAAAAAATAAGAAAAGTCAAAAAGGCTATAGGCTAGTCTAGCCTAAGAATAGTAAATGTTTACATAATTTACGTATTTTACATTTCTCAAAGTCATATGTCATTTCCATATTTCAATGCTTTGTCTTCTTATCTTTCTATTATTGCTCCGTCTCTTTCTATCTTTTGTCGTGTATCTTCCAGCTGTCGTCCTTATCTTCTTCTATTCCAGTTAAACTTCTGGGATAATATTATATTCTCTATTACATCTTGAACATAGATGGTCTGGATATTTGTGTCATTCTCTATTACATCTTGAACATAGATGGTCTGGATATTTGTGTCCTATCATTTTGTAATATCTTTTTAATAATTCTTCTGAAATAAATCACTTTCTAATTATTCTTGCAGTTGGTTGTTTCTCTGGGTTGAGCAATGTCAGAATCCATTGTCTAGCATCTTCCATATCTGTTTGTCGTAGCTCTCTTGAATTTGAATAAATCATTTGATGATCTCTTGAATAATAGCTCCATATTGGGTTTCCATTGATATAATTATTTTGCTAATTCTTGAACAATCGTAGCTATTCCAATAAGTCGTTTATTTGCATAAAAATTAGGTATCTCAATTTTAGGTATCTCTGGCTGCTGGATAATATTTTCAGGTATAATCATATCTCTGGCTAATCCTATTTTTACAATTTGTATAACTGGTTTGATCTCGTCATATAATATCTCTGCTGGTGCAGTATAAAACTTTATAAAAAATAAATTTTCTTTGGTTATTCTTTTATAAGTGGTGAATGCTCTATATAATTCTGGTATAACTGTTAGTTCATTTCCTTCATGGGTATATACGGTATTTAATAATCCATAACTGAAACAAGTTTTAACTAAGCTTGGGTTGGTTTTCGGTAGTGCGATTAACTTGTTGTAACCTTGTAATTTTTGGGTTATATAGTTTGTGTTTGGTTCTTGAATATCTGTGGCTCTGGGTTTAAGGTTTAGATAAGTCTGTATTTTGTGGATATTTTTTATGTATGCTCGGGTTATATGGTTATAGGCTTTTTTATCTTGGTTCAAACTTTCTCGATATGTGGTAATTTATGGGGGTATGTACAAGAGGTCTTTTTGTATTTTTGGTATAAATGGTTTTTCAAATATCTTATTCATGTTTATGTTCTGATATCTTTGTCCACTAACTCCTTTGTTTGTACCTGCAATTGTAGATTGATAAACGTTATGGGTTTTATGGAGTGTCCCAATGTCCCCTTTTAGCTCTGGAATTTTGATGTCTTTTGATCGACATAGCTCTGCACACTGCTGAGTTAGCTGATTCATAGCTTTAGACTTCAGTTTAACTTCATTAGTCTTTAGCTTTTCTATTTCATTACCCATACTATCCACTTTCATTGAAAGCATAGTTAGGGTTTTGAGTATTTTTTCTAAAGCATCATCTTCTATTATATCAGTCTGTGTAGCTTAGTCTTGATATGTAATCTGCAATAACATTTTTGTTAGTACTAATTACTTCAATTGTAAATGTAAAATTTAATATATTTAATACTAGTCTCCGAATCTCTTTCGTTGTAACTGAATTTTGTATTTCTTTATTAACCACCAACGTACCTGTGTATTATCTGTTCATACAATAAACTTGTTATATACAATATATGACTCAAATGCTAATAAACATTTATATAATGAACATAATTCTTTTTTATTTATTTTTTATTTTATTTTATTTCATTAAATGTACCTGAGTAGTATCTACAATGATGTTCTAATTTTTCTTCTTCATATCTATATTTAAGTACTCCTCCATAACTATATTCACTAGCATCTGCTTCTACTATATATATAAATTTTTTATTTTCGTCTGGGAATTGTAATTTTGGTAACTCTTTACAAAGTATTTTTATTTTCTGAACTTGTTTTTTATCTTCTTCGTTGTAATTATATTCTATATTCTTTTTAAATTTTTTCTGTAATGGCTTTATGTTTTCTGCTAATTTTGATATATACTCTCTTACATAATTTACTAATCCTAAAAATGATTGTAATTTCTTTTTTTGTATCTAATTCTTCTTTTGAATTTATTATTTTTTGTACTATATGTTGTTGCATTTTTACTCCACTTTTATCTATTTGTATTCCTAAAAACTCTATTTGGTTTTTCATAATTTCAGTTTTCTTTTCACTTAAACTTATTCCCGATTTTTCTATTATATCTGTAAATTGTTCTAATAATTTTAAATGTTCCTCTTTAGTTTTTGTATATAGTAGTATATCATCTATGTATACTATACAATTAGGTAATTGTTTAAAATAATTATCCATAAAGTGTTGGTATCTACCTGGTGCATTTTTATATTCAAATGGTAATACGTTCCATTCATAAAATCTTTGTGGTACCGTAAATGCAGTTATTTCCTTAGAATTTTCATCTAACTTTAAGTGGTAAAATCCTGATTTACAATCAAATTTACTAAAGTAGTTATATCCTTGTATTTATCTTATTTTTAATATCTTATTTGGTATTGAATAATTGTATGTCATAGTTTTTGCATTTAAATTTCTATAGTCAATCACCATTCTACCTTTTCCTCTTTTTTGTTCACTATGTTTATTTACTATAAACGCTGGGCTATTATGTTTACTATTACTTCTTTGTATATACTTTTTTCTAATAATTCATCTATATGCATTTTAAATTCCTTTAAATCGTCAAAATTATATGTTAATGGTTTTTGAGTTATTATGCTATTTTTATCTCAATTTTTATAGTAGTTTTATGTTTTCCCCATCCTTTTAATGGATCTTCACTGTATAATTGTCTTAATTTTTTCTACCTTATTATTGAAAATATAGTTATTTCTTTTTTGTTTATCGAAAATACAACTAGTTGTACTATGTCTTCTGTATTTTTTATATTTTCTAACTTTTGTGTAATTTTTCTCTTTCTTTTATCCAATCAGTTTTCTTTCTTATTTTATTAATAACTCTTTTTGCTCTTACTTTTTGTTTACATGGTGTTGTAAACCACCAATCTGTTTTAGTTATTATATGTGAGTATAATTTATCTAAAAATGGCATTGCTAAAAGCATATCTTTTGATGTTAGTTCATAATTATAGATTTCTTGTATCGTTATTATTTTATTTCATATCTGTATTTTTACATTTTTAGCTTTATATGTAATTAAACTTCCTTCATTATTAAATCCTTTGACTACTATTGGTGTTTTTAATTTATCCCATTTACTTTCTGGTAAATAGTTGTATCTACATAAGTTTGTTTCTGCTCCAGTATCTATCATAGGTGTATAATACCTATTATAATATCCTTTTACTATTATTTTTACAAGTACATATATTTTCATATCATGTTAAAACTCTTTTTATGAATAATCTTTCTTTATTATACGTTATAAATAATTGTGTATGTTCTATATTGTATGATTTTACTTGTTCTAACCATTTTATTCCTAATATTATGTTTGTTTTTTGCATATCCTCCTTTATTTCAAATTCTATTTTTATTTTTCTAACTCCTATTATTATTTTCTTTTCAGCTGTATCCTTAATGTTTATTAGACTCGTTGGTAGATCTGGACATATATTACTATTAGATTTTATTTCTCCACTTTTTACTAGATATTTTGCTATATAATTTTCTTCTTGCCCTGTGTTTAAAAGTATTAAATATTCTTTTTCATTTATTGTTCCTGATATATAATATTGATTTAAATTAACTGTTGAAGTTGTTTCATAACTTGTTCTTTTTGACGAACTTGATGATTCTGGTTTTTCCATGAGCTATTCTTTTTGTTGTACTTATTCTATCATTTATTATTTCTAAATCTTCTTCTATATGTATGTCTTTGTAATTATAATTATTATTATCAATTGTTTTTACGAATTGTTCGAAAGGACTTTCCATTGTATTTTATTAATTTTATTTTTTCCTGCTATTTTATGTTTTGTTGTTAATACGTATAGATTTTTACATCTTGCTGTAAATATTTTACTTCCTAGGGTTAGTTCTATCCCTGATATTTTCCAATATAATATTAATGATTTATCTATATTTTTATTTGTTATTGCTAATGAATAATTTCCACTTATTATAAACTTAAATTTTTGGTATATTAAATTTTCTTTTATGACAGTTATTATACTTTTTTCTATAGGTTTTATTATTCTATCATCTGCTAAATATAATTCTATTGGTGTATCTATTTCTTCTCTAAAACATGCTTTTATCAATATCTATGTTCCTCCAAGGTGTACATATTTTATTGAGTCTTTACTTTTTATATCGTTTATTTTTTTATTAATTATTTTTTTTGTTACTAGTGGTATACTAGCTCTACCTTTTGCATATCTACAGTCTATTACATGTTCTTTTTGGCTTACTACGTAGTATTCTTCCCTTTTTCTACTAAATATATTTTTTATTGTTGGTATTTTAAATATTTTTTCTACACTTAGGTCTAACTCTTTTCCTTTTATTTCGTCAAATATATTATTATCAAATATTATTTTTTGATCTGTTCCTTCTTCATTTAAATATTCTTCTTTTGTTATTATTTTTATATCTTCCTCAGTTATTTGGTTTATTTTTATTTCTTCTTCAGTCATTTGATTAATCTAAATCACTATCAATTTCATTATCTGTTTCACTCTCCGAAATTTCATATATACTATCTTCACTTTCTAATTCATAATCTATATAATCTATCTGCATATATTCTGTATTTTCTATTTTTATTTCTGATATTTGTTTCCTTTTTTATTTTTTAGGCATTTTACAATCTCTAGTTAAATGTCCTAGTTTTTCACAATTATAACAAGTACATTCTTTTATAGATTTCTTTTTCCTATATGGTCTTTTATGTTTATAATTTTTTACATAATATTTTTTTCATGGTTTCTTATATTTATATTTTGATTTTTTGTATTTCTTATATTTCTTATGTCTTTTTCTTTTCTTATAATATCTTTCTTCACATCCAAATTGAGGTGTTATTTTATCTTTGCAACATGCTAAATTTCTTAATAATGTTTTTTCCATTTTTATTTCTTCTCTATATTTTTCACATAGATTTTTATACCATTGTTGTAAAAAATTTATTCTTGCTCATAGGGTATCTACTATTTTTGTTTCATCCCAACTCTTTATTATTTTTGAATTAAATGGTTCAAGTAATTTGCTAAAATATAATCTTCTTATTTCTTTACTTTCCTCTGTATTATATGTTCCCTTATAGTAGTATTCTTTAAACGCGTACGTATATTCATCTATATAACACATATTACATATTTATAATTTTAATATTAAATTTCTATTCGTATCTTTTTCTTTATTTTGTTCTTCTTCTTCTGTTGTTATATTGCTAAATTCATCTCTTATAGCTACTTCATATCTTTTCAATATTTCTGTTGGTGATATTTTAGTAGTTGTTGATGTTCCTTCTGTTTTATTATTAAATCTTAATATTTTTTTACTTGCTTCGACTAGGTTTAAAAACCATAATTTTAATGTTCCTATTAATGTCCTTTCTATATATTCTGATGTATTTGTTGTATCTATATTATTATCTAATAATTATTTTGACAAATATCCTGACTATAATTGTATTGTTTTATTTGTGTCTATTACATAGTTTAAATCTAAAAAGTTACAATTTTTATTAATTTTTTGTCTTGGTGTCCATTTGTTATATTCATTTTTTAGGTTATATTTTTTAAACTTATCTTTATAATAATATGTAAGTTTTTTATTTCTGATGTACTAGGTATTATGTTTTCATTGTCTTCTTTATTAAGAGTATTTATTTCTGTGTTTGTATTTTCTAAGTTTTCTTTATTAATTAATTCTTGTTTTTCATTAATTTTTAGTTTTCTTATGTTTTCTAGAATTTCTGTATATGTTTTACTACTTTCCGAATCATAATTATCTGTTTCTTTAGCATCTATTGTATTTATTTCTAATTCGCTGGTTTCTGATTCTTTATTTTTTATTTCTATTTTTTTAATTTGATTTATCTCGTTTAATAATTTTTGTTCTTTATCTTTTTCTTGTTTTTCTTTCTGTTTTTTTTCATACAGGTCTTTTAGTATCTGTAGTTTTTTTTTCTAATTCAGCAATCCTATTATTTTTAGTTTCTTCTATTTTTCATATTTCTTCTGTGGTTTGTTTTTTTATTTTATCTATTTCTTTTTTCCTATCTATTTCTTCGTTTTCTCTTTCTATTCTTACCATGACTGCCAACTTATCTTCTAATTTTAATTTTTCTTTTTTCTAACATTAAATATAAATGTTCACCTATTTTCTTATATCTTCTTCCTAAATTAGAGAATACTATTTTTATTTTTGATTCTTGATTTTCAGATGTTTTTTCGTCTATTATAAATTCTTCTTTGTTCATTTTATTTAAATGTATATAAGTTATGTTGATATATATATTCTAGACTATCTATTGTTGATTCTAAATTTGATATTTCTTTCTTTTGTGTATTTATTGAGTTTTTACTAATTTCGACAAATATGTTATGCTGTAATTTTTTTATTCTTATTTTTAATTCTTTACTTTTTTTAATTATTATTTGTTTTAATTCTTTATATTTTTGTAATTTTTGTTCGTTATTCATGTAGATCTATTACACACAACATAGCTTCCGTAAATCCAACATATATATTACTTCCGTAACTTGGGTATAACTTAACTGTTTTTATCTAATTTATGGTTATATAGTTCTATATCTGAAGAATCTCGGCTACGGGTCTTACTGGAGGGCTGCAGTAACTCAAGCTAGCATTGAGCAAGTTGAAGAAGCCTTTGTTTGGGAAAGATCTCATAGCTTCATCTGGTAATAGCTTTGTTTTTTTTTTAAGTGGGATCTACCAAAACTTGTAAGAGTGTATAACTAAGCTTCGTAGCTGAAATGGAAGATAAATAGTTAGAGACTAAAATCACATTTCTGTCACTTTTGAAAGATCATCACATCGGGATTTTACTTCGATGAATGGCAGATTTAATCGATGAAGAAAGGTTTCACCTTGGAGGCTTTTTATTTCTCTGTTTTGAAAGCTACCTGGTAGGCGCACTTTCTTTTTCTAGTTTTTTTTTTTGTTTAGCTTTAATATCTTTATTTTCCTTTCCTTTCCTTTTGTTCTGTTTCTTTTCTTGGCCTAGTCATTGTTAGGTTGGGCCTTTTTATTTATACAACTTTTTGTTTGATTTATAAATGGCCTTGAGCCATATTTTAATTAAAAAAAAGTTCATAAGGTTAGGCAGTAACAAAATATACCCAAACGAGGTCTGAAAATAGTAGAATATATACAAATCTTATTTTTACTTTGAAAAGTAGAGAGGTGGTTGTTTGTAAAAAAAATTAATTCATGAAAAATAAAACCGCAAATAAAATTTGAAGAACAAAACTATTTTATTGATAAAGAATATGGGTGCAATTCTGTTCCTCTCCTGATTCTTTTCTCTTGATTTTCTCCATAATTTGAGGATCGTTAGTAGCGTATTTCTCAAAAATAGAAAGTTCTTTGTGAATATTTCATGATTTTATTGGATATTGGAAGGGAATATGCTATTCTTTAAATAGACATGATTTAGGTACAGGGTAGAAAAACCTCCAAGCTAGACTTAAGGTAAAATCGCCTCCTAGAACTTCACTGAAATTGAGAATTTGTCTTGTAGAGTCCCACAAAATTTTGATGTCTACAAGTATTCCCTACTTCAAGTCTTGTCGAAGTGTAAACTTCATGAAAGTCAAAGACAAGACTTGAAGTAATCTATCTTTATGGTTTTGTGACTCCAGATTTACAGATTTGATTTATGAGAGAAAATATAAAGGACATATTTGGTCGCACTGGACATGCCAATTTGTTTGCAACACATTTTACAGTAATAAAAAAATAAACTATAATCACAAATATAAAATAAAGAAACAAGAACATGTTTTATTGTGATAAATTTTGCAGCATTTGATTCACGAGCTCTCTCTTACTTCTTGTTAGAATTATTGGTCTTTTTTTTGAAATATGAGACCCCTATTTATATAATTGAAAGGGAAGAGTCATGGTAAGTACAAATTCTTTTTGACCAATCAGATTGAAGTGACATGATCATATTTGATTGGTTAAAACATGTCAACTTGTATATGTGTCATATTTTCATTGGCCTTAGATATGGTTGAGAATGCTGTATTATTTTGACATGTGACATGATCTTATTGTCTCCTTCACTTTACTTGCATGCCACATCATTTGACATGTGACACCTAATTGTGCCTTTAGAATATAATGATATCTTGAGCTTTAGCTAAATAGGCCCATCATTTCTAACTCAATGAACTAGCCCAATAAAAATTAAACTTTAATAAAATTCATATTTATTTAAATTTAAATAACGAGTCTAATTATAATAATTTGCAATTTTTGTTTGGACTAATATGTCTTAATTTAATATAAATAAATATTAAATGGTTACAAATGCCTCCACTTCAAGATTTATCGAAGTATTTAATTTTTCATAGACCAGTTTTGATGTATTGACGTGATATTTTAATTGCAATGATATTCGTATCAGAAAATATCATGAATTAATACTGACACATCTAACACGAACATGTTAAGATTTGAATCAATTCACTTAATACATTTTCTTTTTGTCCAAGTTAAAATTTAATTCCACACATCTGAAATATTATGATAAGAGTCCATGATAATAATTGTCCAAACTCTCAAGTGGCAGCCACATATTTTTTCTATTTGACAGACATCAGACACCATTTTCTCTTGGATTTCACAAAATGGTGGTGACTTTAACATTGTAACTCCCTTTTTGTAGGTGACAGTATTGAAGACTTTATATTGTTTGAGCCATGTCTGTTGCATCGTATGAGCCAAAAATATTGTATGTTATTCAAGGAAAATACTTTACACCGTTTGAGCTAAAGTATTGCCCTTTCTGAGTCAAAGAATTTACACCGTCAATGACAAATACTGTACACTAGTTCGCGACAAAGAATTTTATACCATCTGAGCTAAATAATTTATGTTGCATGATGAGAATACTTTACACCATCTAAGACAAAGTGTTGCCTTATCCGAGTCAACGACTCTACAACATCTAAGTCAAAGACTTTACATAGTTCGCAAAAAGACTTTTATATTGTTTGAGATAAAGACTTTGTATTCTGCTTACGTGTAACACCCTGGAAGTATCCCTGGACATCACACGGTGCTCAAGACTACGAATAGTCCTAAACTAACCCTTAATGCTTACTTAACTTGAAACTCATATGAAAAGTGAACTAACATAAATAGGAATAGAAGGTAAACGATTTTATATCTTTAAAGAGAGTCTTTAACTTGGAAGTCATAAACCAACACTTTGAACGTAAAACATAAACAATCTGACAAGCCTCTACTACTGATTATAGAGCCACTGGGGAAGACCCCAACTGACCTGAACATAACTAAAACACTTTCAACAATGAATCAAATATCTGAGAAGCTGGGTCCTCGGACTATGAGGAGGCACCAAAATGTAGGTGATGATGCCCGTAGTCAATCGTGCTGCTGAAAACGAGCATCGAAACCTACATTATAAGACAATGTAACACATAGATATATATGTGGGTCAGTACCTCGGGAATGTACTGAGTATGTGGAGGGCGAATGATTAAGTAAAACAGTAGTTGAATATTCATATAAACTTTCAAATAATGCATGCTAAGTATAAATAACTCACCTTGAGCTTGAATAAAACAAAAAGGCCGCAAGATCATAAACATGAGTAATGAAGCATAAGAATAGCCTTGTGAGCCATAACACTTAGTTTCTAAAAGCTTTACTTTTTTATTCTTTCTTTTGGGTGTTTCTTCTAACCAACATAAACCATGTGAGCTACCATGGAGTCCAACATCTTACCCACGTTGGGGAGAGCTGCTCTACCCTTGCCATCAAGATAGAGACTAAACTTAAGTGATCATTGAACTTTATCCATATTGGGAAAAAGTTTAACCTACGGTGGCTCGTAGTTTCTAGAAATTTAGGATATGCTCATCCGCATTACCTTCATGGTGCTAAATACTACTCCCAGAATACTTATATGCTCAAATTTTAAGAAATCCTCCTTAAAATAGGGTAATAGTTTATCGACTGAAAACCAGTTATGCTTCTCTTTCTTTAAATCATAATCAAGATGAACAATTGTGAATTTCATATCTTATATTAGGATCAAAAGATCAATCTTTGCTTTAAATCAATTCATAAAACGTATCTATGGAGCTTAAGAGCATAATCTTCTTGTAAACTCAATACTTGTACTTAGAACTTAGAATTCATGCTTTAATTCTTGGAAACTCATAACAATACTTTATGCTCAATAGTCAAGATAATGAAATTAAAAATCACAATATGAATCTTATATGTCAAAACATGAATATATGCATTTCTTAATGCACTTAAAGCTTTCATTCTCATGGTAGTTTCATAATTCAAGAGTATGGCTAGTTGGGTATGAATCCTAATTCAAAATAGATAAATTCAATCTTAAAACCATGCACTTTGGGCATAAAGATGAAAGAATATCGTTGTTCATGAACACCACACACCTAAATTTCTTGACTTGTGAAGAGAGTTTGAATCTTGAGACTTAAGGGATGAGTTTGTGTGAGATGAACCCTAATCTTGATGTTCTTGAAGATGGGAGGAGAAAGTGTCGTTATTTGATTAAGGAATAGAGGAAATTAATGTCTCTTTGAGGGTTATAGGTCATGGATGGGAATTTATAAGAGAGGAGAGGACCAAAAAGTCCTTAGCTAAACTTTACATAAATTGGTCGCTTGTCTTTACGACTCAACCATACGACTCTTTGGAAGGGTACGACTATGCCCCTCAACTCGTAAGCTTGGGAGAACTAGAAGGGTACACACTGGTCAACATAAGAGTCCCACTTATGACTAGTATCATCTTTATATGACTCTTATCCCCCCACTCGTAACTTGGTTAGAATCTCAGGGAGTCTATACTAATGGACTAATGACTTACCTCCATACGACTCGTACCCTACTTGACGACTTCTAGGGTCAACTTGTACCTTAGACAAATTTCACATCACCCCATATTGATATGGGTATAACTTCCCATATACGAGCTGTATGATGTATATATGACTCAATGGTATGAGTCATACAATGTACAGTAGCTCCCAGACATAGGGTATTACAATATCTCCTCCTTGAAAACATTCGTCCTCGAATGTGATTCATCTAGAATTGGAATTTAGACAAGAATTAACACTTCCACACTGAATTTACGATCAATCTTACCACTACTACAAGGATGCAATTTCTCACAACATAAAACACGATATAAGAGCACTTAAAAAAACTTAAGGAGAAAGCATTTGCTGAAAAACACCACTTTACCTAAGGTAGGAGCTGGATTGGAGGAAAAGAGATGAGGATACTTTGTCATCATATCTGCTTCATCTTTCCAAGTGGTCCCTTCAACCAACTGATTTCTCCAAAGAACTTTTACTGACGCCACTTCCTTATTCCTTATCCCTCGAACCTGTCTATAAAGTATCTCAATGGGAATCTCTTCATACGTCAAATTATCTATGACCCCAATACTCTCTAGGAGAACTAATAAGGATAGATTTCCAATACACTTCTTAAGCATTAAAACATGGAACACATAGTGAATTGCAACTAACTCTAACAGAAGATTCAATTCGTAAGCAACCCCTCCTACATGCTTCACTATCTCATATGGACCAAAAAATTACGGACTCAACTTCTCTTTGTTCCTGACTCACTATCCCCTTATAGGATACACCTTCAAGAATACCTAATCGCCTACTTGAAACTTGAGCTCTCTCCTTCTTACCTAAGCATACGATTTCTGATGGCTCTGGGCAGTTTTCAATCTCTCACGAATCAACTGAACCTTTTCCATAGCTTAAAGAATATAATCTGACCCAATGAAGGCTGCTTCACCAACCTTAAACCATCCTATAGGTGACCTATACCTACGCCCAAATAACTCTTCAAATGGAGACATCTGAATGCTAGCATGATAACTATTATTATAAACAAACTCAATCAAAGGTAGATGATTATCCTAACTCCCTTTAAAATATAAAGCACATGCCCTCAACATGTCTTTAGTATTTGAATTATGCTCTCAGCCTGACCATCGGTCTGCGGGTAAAATGCAGTACTAAACTTAACCTTTATACCAAGGCCCTTCTGAAAAGACTTCCAAAACTGTGAAGTAAATTGTGTGCCTCTGTCTGAAATGATGGACAAGGGTATCCCATATAGCCTTAATAACTCACAGACATACATCTTGGCATAATCTTCTGTGGTATCTGAAGTTTTGACCGGTAGAAAATGGGATGACTTAGTCATTCAGTCTACTATGACCCAAATTGAATCATGCTGATGTATTATACGAGAAAACCCTGTGATGAAATCCGTATTCACTAATTTCCACATCCTAGTAGGGATACTGATCTCATGCAATGTACCACCCAATCTTTGGTGTTCAACCTTAACTTACTGAAAATTTGGACACTTTGCTACAAACTCGGCTATGTCCCTCTAAATACCATTCCGCCAATAAATTTCTTGTAAGTCGTGATACATCTTAGTAGCACCCAGATGAAGGGAATACCTCAAACCATGAGCCTCAGCTAGTATCCTTTTCCTCAACCCGTCTACATTCAGAACATAAAGTCTGCCTTGATAACGAAGTAAACCATCTCCCCCTTGGGAGAAAACCTCAACCTTCTACCGCTGCACTGCCTCTAATATTTGGCTAAGTACAAAATCATTATGCTATTTCTCCTTTACTTCCACTACTAAAGATGATTCTAAATTATTCTGAACTACTACTCTCCTATAATCAGCATCGAGCAAACATATTCCCAAATGAGCCAACCTATTCCTTTAGGTAACTCCTATTTTTTCTTATTTACATGAGAAACACTACCATAGATAGCCTACTTAGCGCATCCACCATTACATTAGCCTTACCCGGATGATAGAGCACATTCATTTCATAATCTTTCAGCAACTCCAACCACCTTCTCTGATGAAGATTCAGCTCCCTTTGAGAAAATACATACTGAAGGTTTTTATGGTCAGTGAAAACATCAACATGCACACCATAAAGGTAGTGCCTCTAAATTTTCAAGGCAAACACCACAACAACTTACTCCAAGTCATGAGTTAGGTAATCTTTTTCATGATCCTTAAGTTGCATAGAGGCATAATCTATCACTTTGCCATTTGGCATTAACACACACCCTAACCAAACTTTGGAAGCATCACAATACACTATAAATCCATCTAACCCTTCTGGTAAGGCTAACATTGGTGTCGAAGTCAATTTATCTTTTAACTCTTGGAAACTCTTTTTTTACTTATTCGATCATACAAACTTCACTTTCTTTTGGGTCAGTTTATTCAATGGTGCAGCTATAGAGGAGAACCCTTCAACAAATCTTTTATAATACCCAGCCAAACCCCAAAAGCTCTGGATATCGAATGGAGTGATGGGTCTAAGCCAGTGCTTCATAGCATTAGTCTTCTGAGGATCTACATGAATACTAACCCCTAAAATGACATGCCCCAAAAAGTAACAAATTCCATCCAAAAATCACATTTACCAAACTTCAAATACAGTTAACATTCCTTAAGGGTCTGCAACACTATTCTTAAATGGTTTGAATGCTCTTCCTCACTTTTAGAATACACCAGTATGTCATCTATAAAGATGATGAAAAACATGTCCAAGTACTTCTTGAAGGCCTTGTTCATCAAATCCGTGAAAACTGCTGGAGTATTTGTCAGTCCAAACGACATAACCACAAACTCAAAATGGCCATACCTCATTTAAAAAGTTATTTTCAGAATGTCTTTCTCCCTAACTTTCAACTAATGGTATCCCGACCTAAGGTCAATCTTGGAGAACTATCTGGCACCCAGAAATTGATCACATAAATTGTCGATTCTAGGATTGGGATACTTGTTCTTGATGGTAACCTTGTTTAGCTTCCTATAATCTATACACATTCTGAGATTGCCATCTTTCTTGCGCATGAATGGGGCATCCCACAGACAGACACTGGGTCTTATGAAACCTTTATCTAATAGGTCCTTAAGCTGCTTCTTTAACTCTTAAGTTTGGTTGGAACCATATGATATGGAGGGATAGATATGGGCTGAGTATCAGGAAGAAGATCAATATCGAATTCTATTTCTCTATTTAGGGTACCCCTGGCAGATTTTTGGGGAAAACCTCATGAAACTCATTTACTACACGGACTAATTGAACTATTGGGGATTCAGATTTAGTATCTTTGAATTGAACTAAATTATAGATACACCTTTTTGATATCAATTTTCTGGCCTTGAGATAAGAGATGAAACGACCTTTGGGAGACACAAAACTACCCCCCATTACAAAATGCCTTATTATGAAACTAAAACTTCACCACACGGGTGCGACAATCTATTAATGCATAACATGAATGGAGCCAATCCATGGCCATAATGACATTAAAGTCTACCATCTCCAACTCTATTAGGCCTGCTAGTGTGAATTTATGGAAAATGGTGGTAGGACACTCCTTATAGACTCGTCTTGAAATAACTGACTCACCCACTGGGGTAGAAACTGAGGTCTTAGAGAGATTCTCAGGACCTACCCCAAAATTTATAGCAACTATTGGAGTTACATAAGAGAGATTTGATCCCGAGTCTAACAACACATATACATCAAGGTGAAAGGCACGAAGCATACCGGTGAAAACATCTGGTGAGATCTTGCTCTTGAATGAATGGTAAAGCATAAAATTAGTTCTGGCACTGACAACCACCAGTACTGGATGATGCGCCCTGTGGAGAGACTGAGTGACCTGGCTGAGCTAGTACATTAGTAACCTGAGTCTGAGGATGAATATCTCTACTTCCCTTCTTAATATATGGACACTCCTTGACCTTTGGCCTAGCTTGGCACAACCATAACAACCCCTTTTTCTAATTAAAAACTCACCAAGATGGGTTCTACCACACTTTGTACATTTCGAGTAACTAGGACTCCCGACTATATTATTCTCAGACCTAGAATTTGATGTCCTTCCCTACTGCTCTTACCGGGTCCTAGGTGCAGGGGAACTTACTAAAGATGGCGCTGGAACTAAGGAATGACCTAAAACTACGAATGGATTCCCCTTCTAAATTTTGACTGACTATACTCAAACTGTCCAGTCCTAGTCCTCTTGTTTATCTTCTCTATTTCCTTTAGCTTTTCTTCCTCAATCTATTAAGCATGAGTCATCAACAAATAATATCCATATCTCCAATCTGCACGGTAGTGTTAAACTCCTTGACCACCAAATTAGACACTCTAATAACGAACTTACTCAGACAATCTTTAGAGTCAGATAACAACTCGAGAGCATACTTAGACAATTGAGTGAACTTAAGGAAGTACTCCTTCACTGTCATAGAGCCCTGCCTCAGGTTCATGAACTCCTTCACCTTAGCCTCCCTCATCTCATGTAGGAAGATCCTGTGTAGAAAAATATTCTGAAGTACCTGCCAACTTATAAGAGCTGCATTCTCACCTCTACCTTCCTTCCATATAACTACCTAATCATAAGATACATTCTTCAGCTTATATGATACCAAATCTATACTCTCCTCTTTAGTAACATACATATTTTGAGTAATATTTCTCACCTAATCAATAAAGAGTTGAGGATCATCATCCATCTTTGGCCCATAGAACTTAAATAGATTCATCCTCATAAAGTCCCGAATCCTGGATGCAGCTAAATTACCATTTTTCTTAAGTAGAATTTCCACTTGTTGGTTGCCTAGAACATTGGCATTCACAGCTTGGGCCAATGCTTGAAAGGCAGCCCAAAATTCAGCATGATACACAATATCATTCAGAGGGTCGGCGTGCAATAGTAGTTGATCACCATTTCTGCGTGCATCGTCTCGGCGAGGAGCTATATTCTATCACCTAAAAGCACGAGTTAAGGCAGATAGAGACAACTGTAAGCATGATAGATCATGAAATAAATAATGATTCCTAACTCATTTTGTAGCCTCTTGCTCATAAATATGGAACGCTTTACATCCATGATCAAGACTCTACATAACACAACTTATCTGACTCCCTAGGACTCTCTAAAACCTTAGGATCTAATACCAAGTTTGTAATTCCCTGGAAGTACCCCCTGGACATCACATAGTGCTCAAGATATTGAATAGTCCTAAGCTAACCCATAATGCTTACTTAAGTTGAAACTCAAATGAAAAGTGAACTAACATAAATAGGAACGAAATGTAAATGATTTCATATCTTTAAAGGGAGTCTTTAACTTGGAAGTCTTAAACCAACACTTTGAACTTAAAACATAAACAGTCAGACAAGACTCTACTACTGACTAGAGAACCACCGGGAAATACTCCAGCTAACCCGAACATAACTACAAATCCCATAACTAAAACACTTTCAACAATGAACCAAATATCTGAGAAGCTAGGTCCTCAGACTATGAGGAATCACCAAAATTTAGGATATGGGTGATGATGCCGCTAGTCAATCGTGCTACTGGAAACGAGCATCGAAACCTATATTATAAGACAATATAGCAAATAGACATATATGTGGGTCAGTACAGAGTATGTGGGGGTGAATTCTTAATTAAAACAATAGTTGAATATTCATATAAACTTTCAAATAATGCATGCTAAGTATAAATAACTCACCTTGAGCTTGAATAAAATAAAAAGGATGCAAGATCATAAACATAAGTAATGAAGAATAAGAATAACCTTATGAGCCATAATACTTATCTTCTAAAAGCTTTACTTTTTATTGTTTCTTTTGGGAGTTTCTTCTAACCGACATAAATCATGTGAGCTACCATAGAGTCCAACGTCTTACCCATATTGGGGGAGAGCTGTTCTACCCTTGCCATCAAGATAAAACCTTACCTTAAGTGATCACTAAACTTCATCCATATTTAAAAAAAGCTTAACCTACGATGCTCGTAGTCTCTAGGAATTTAGGATACGCTCATCCACATTTCCTTCTCGGTGCTAAATACTACTCCCAAAATACTTGTGTGCTCAAACTTTAAGAAATCTACCTTAAAATAAGATAAGGGTTTATCGACTGAAAACCAATTATGTTTCTCTTTCTTTAAATCATAATCAAGATGAACAATTGTGGATTTCATATCTTATCTTAGGATCAAAAGATCAATCTTTTCTTTAAATCAAGTCATAAAACTTATCAATGGTGCTTAAGAGCATAATTTTATTGTAAACTTAATACTTTTACTCAGAACTTAGAATTCATTCTTTAATTCATGGAAACTCATAAAAAAACTTCATGCTCAATAGTCACCTTGAAATTTTTCAACAATCCAGTCAAGATAATGAAATTAAAAATCACAATATGAATCTTGTAATTCAAAGCATGAATATACATAATTCTTGATGCACTTAAAGCATTCATTCTCATGTAGTTTCATAATTCAAAAGTATGTCTAGATGGGTATGAACCCTAATTCAAAATAAATAAATTCAATCTTAAAACCATGAACTTTGGGCACAAGGATGAAGAAATATCATTGTTCATTAACTCCACATATCTGAATTTCTTGGCTTGTGAAGAGAGTTTGAATCTTGAGACTTAAGGGATGAGTTTGTGTGAGATGAACCTTATCTTGATGTTCTTGAAGATGGAAGGAGAAAGTGTCATTATTTGATTGAGGAATAAAGGAAAACAACGCCTCTTTGAGGCTTATAGGTCGTGGATGGGAAGTTATAAGAGAGGAAAAGACCAAAAATCCCTTGCCTAAACTTTACATAAATTAGTCGTCAGTCTTTATGACTCAACAATATGACTCGTATGGAAGGGTACGACTATGCCCCTCAACTCATAAGCTTTGGATAATATTGAAGGGTACACATTGATCAATATATGAGTCCTACCTATGACTAGTATTATCGTTATACGACTCTTAGCCCCCCACTCATAGCTTGGTCAGAATCTCAGGGAGTCTATACTGATGGACTAACGACTTACCTTTATATGACTCTTACCCTACTTGATGAATTATAGGGTCAACTCGTACCTTAGATAGATTTCATATCACTCCACACTGATATGGGTGCGACTACCTATATACAAGTCATATGATGTATGTACAACTCAAGGAGATAAGTCGTATGATGTACCTTAGCTCCCGGACACTGAGTATTACAATACGTGAAAACTTTACACTATCTAAACTAATGTGTTGCCTTTTTATGAGCTAAACACTTTACACCATCCAAGTGAAAGACTTTACAAAGTCCGCGACACATACTTTACATAGTCCATGGAAAAGATTTTGACACCATTTGAACAAAATACCTTTATTTACCGAGGTCAAAAGATTTTATGTGTTACATAACACGAATTTACATGGTCTATATCATAGACTTTATACCATTTGAGCTACTGACTTTTGCTAAAATTTCCATCTCATGGAATGAAAGCTTATAGATCCTTTTAAGGATAAATCCGTGAAAAGGCCAGCTTAAGGTGTACAAGGATAAAATTTTATTAACCTTAAGGCATGGAAATTTAGATATAGCCAACTTATGGTGCAAAGGGATAGAGTTTTTCTACCTTAAGACTGGAGATATAGTAGACCTTGACTTGCAGACTTGAAGAATTTGTTGAAGTTTGTACGCTCAAAAACTTTGATCAACTTGAGGACTTCATAGATTTGAAGACTTCAACTTAAAGACTTGATATATTTGAGACCATCACGATGCTTTCTAGATTATTTACTTCAACCTCCTAGACTTGGAAGATTTTAAGCTTCAACTTGCAGTCTTGATGAATTTTAGGACTCTAATGTTGTTGATGATACTCATTTTCTATAGAGGTTTTCCCCCATTAAGTTATCAATACTTGGTGCAAGTCTGAAATTTGATGAGAAGAGTACTTGTAGATTTATGACTTTCATATGACGTATCAAGAAGGAACATGTACTTTTTGACACTTATGCAACTGAACTTAGAATGAAATTCTAAGCACATGCGTACCTCGCTGAAGAGGATCAAGTCACAATGTATATCTAGAAGTGTGATTATTTTTTGTGTCCTAACTTTTGTCTAGGCCACCTCTTTTAAGGTTTTCGACCTAACAGACATTTGTTTGGTTGGGCCATACACAATTTATACTTTTGCACACCATGAGTGGACATGTAGTTTATGCCCGTACCTTAAGGAGCATTATTTCCCTTCAAAGATTATACTTATTCAAGAATTTGGCATTAATTATACAAATTTTCATGCCATCAACATCGATAAACTTTTATGCATCATTTGAATATGCCTCTTGTATTGCGTCTAATGCATCCCATTTTGAGGTGAATTTGCCTTCAGACTTCCGACAAGTGATAATTGGCCTTCTTATTGCAAGGACTTGATCTCTAAATAAAAAGAACATCAAGCAAAATTCTTTTGTTAAAAGTATGGATAGACAAGATTGATAATATTCAAGAATTTGTTGAGCCTCTAGCCTATTCTCATAAAGAGCTTCTAACTCTGAAAATCATAGCCGAGCATATTCTTCTTCACCGAGCCCTTCTTGAATAGCAAGTATTAAAGACATTATTGGATGCTTAAGTGGTAGGACTGCTTCAACTCTAAAAGCAAGTAAGTATGGGGTTGCTTATGTCGGTGTGTGATACATTATATTATATGACCACAAAGCTTCTTTAATTCATTCATGCAAATATATTTTGGATAGAGTAACTTTCTTCAACAGATGGCACAAAGTCTTATCGAATGCTTCATCTAGACATTGACAACAACATGATAAATAGAAGATTTATGCTACTTGAAATCGATGAGATTACAAATTTTGTTCATCAACTTGTTATCAAACAACTTTCCATTATTAGTTATTATGTAACAAAGGATTCTAAAGTGGTAGATGATATTCAATCGGATGAAGTTTGAAAATTTTTCCTTCTTCACTTCCATGAGAGAAACAACTTCAGCTTATTTTGAGAAGTAACATATCACAACCAGGATGTATAAGTGTCCACCAATAATGTCAAACAAAGCCTCTAACTAAACCAAAGATAGTTGGGTCGGTAAATACCCTTGACCATATCCAAAAACTAGTCCTACAAAAATTCAAACATAAGGAAATCCAAAGCATAAAATAGGATCTTCCAAAGGATAGAATCTCACCACTTCAGTCTGACTCCTGAGTTGTCCCACAAATATCTAATTACGGTGTAGGGGAATTAGAAGTATGGATAGTTCCTACATCATGTGGTGACATAACAAGTGAAGATGATTAGCGATTGGAGAACTAATATGTAACTCAGAGATACAGTATAAAATAGTACCATGATCCGTAATACAAAAACTATTCTAACCAGTGCACAACACTATAAAAAATACATATATATACCACATGTCGGGGAAAGGGAACATGGCTTAGCATGGGAGTAAAACCTTAACCTGGATTATGTAGCTTGACCGTCTTTTACCTACACTCACGTGCTATATGGGTTCAGCTCCCCCTGCTGAAAGGGCCCCATTGTGTGTTAGCCACACGATAAGAGGTATCATAGAAAGCCGGGGAATCCTTACCCTTCGCCATCCATGATAAAAATTTAAATATAGTGTGACATAAGAACACGGTCATAAAGAACAACCATCACGTCGGCAAATGTGAGTTTCTAGTATCGGTCCCCCCAGGACCTCCACCTTCCACGGTTAGCTACACAACCCTCTTTGAGACCAATTAAAATTATTTACATACTTCCATCTATTAAACCATGAGTCTTTTAATTAGGCATTAACCGTTGGTATTGTCATACCAAAATTTAGAGCTTGCAAGTCTATTCCATTTTTCCATACAAAACCATTAAACTAAGTAGACTCCACAATTTCCAATTTTAAAACCAAAGCCATGGCCACCAAGGCTGTTCCAAAACCATTTGAAAACTAAACCAATTCAATTCAAGTTCCATTTACCATTTATGCAATGCAAGGTTTCAAAAAGTATAGCCAAACCAAGTGATAAATCACATTCCAAAGCCAATTATGTAAGTGGGTCAAGGTTATTATCAGTTTCCATACCAAAGCCATTTATTTTGGGAATCCATTGTACCCCTAAATTCATTCACCATCCTTATGCACCCAATGGGCTCATAAATAATCAATTTAATGCATAACAATTTAATAATAATCATGGGAAAATATTTAAACCAAATACCTTCAAAACCCTCAACCTATAGTTCAAAACCCAACATCAAAACCATGCATAATAATAAACAACTGATTCCATAAAGGAAAAACAAATATAGCGAAAGAGGTAGATGCCTTAATTACCAAGAATTTTGAAGAAGATAACACCGTTAGAACCCTAGATGGCCACCTCCTTAAAACTCTAGCCTTGACTTTAAAGGAGAAATTTGAGAGATGATTTTTGGAAGTGAAACAATAGCCCTAGTATCATGAAAACTAATGAGAATTGGCACATATAGTGTTTAAAGGTCGTTTATAAGTGAAAGGACCTTATTACCCCTCATCCTAATTAAAATAGAACAAAACAACATAATTTTTATATAGGTTCGTGGCACGGACCTTATCTTGGAGACTAACCTCCATGTAGTGGACCTTAACACAAAAACCAGCCTCCATGTCACAGAGGCTATCGCGGAAGCCATCCTTCGTGGCACGTTGATATTACGGAGGCATACTGCCTCCGTGACCCAAAACCACCCGAACCCCATCCAAAAATTTTAAAACTCTTCTAAGACACCCTTTTAACATACCCAAGTACAATTTAAGTAAAAAATTGATGTTTCAAATATGGGGAGACCAAAAATAAAAATACTTAAAATTTGAGGGTGTTACATGATGGGTATGCGAACCAATCACGAAAATATTATCATTACTATTTTTTGCTCGTGTGAGGCCTATGTTGTTGTAATTGGTGGATTAAGACATTATTTTCTATGTGTAACCATGTGGGGTCTTATATGATGTTGTTGTCTTGGTATTGATATATATTTTGTTGTATTCTTTGTGGTGAAAATTGTCTAAGTTTGGATTTATATGGTATCAATGACATGTTATTGCATATGTTACTCAACTGGTATATGGATTATGTTGGATCATGGATGGTTTGCATATTGAATGGATTTTTGGCTTACCTAGTTGGTATATTAGTTAGATTTCAAAATTCTTATATGGTATCAATGACATATTATTGCATATGTTACTCAACTGTTATGGGATTATGTTGGATCATGGATGGTTGGCATATTGAGTGGATTTTTGGCTTACCTAGTTAGTATATTAGTTAGATTTCAAAATTCTTATTCTGGTTTGGTTGTGAGCATTACATCCTCATATCATATACATTTATGAGATACTAGTACCTGATATGCCATAGTTTCATGGCACTTTTTGATGCTTAAAACAAGGGAAATATGCAAGTACTTAGGTTCTTTTGTTAGATGTGATGTGCTTTTATGTTTGTTTTGCAATAAAATAGGGTTGGAAGTGAGTAGAATGAATAAAGAAAGAAAAAGCTCCAGAATTGAAATATTCTTCTTGGAAAATGAGTCGTTGGGTGATGCTATGACTTGTCATCCAAGTCGTTGGCTAAATAGTGAGGAAATAAAAGAAGAATACTAAAGTAAACATTGGCTATGACTCGTAGGATCTGACTTCGACTCGTAGTGAAGGTCATTCTGAGTAAAAGAGAGTCAAAGTCCTGAAGAAGTTCAAAGTTGATATCAGTGTAAATGATGCCAGTGATGAGTCGTAAGGTCAAGCTACGACTCATAACGACCCTCGTTTTGAGCATATGGAGTTTAAGTTTTGAAATATGAAAAAGTTTCTAAAGAAACAATGAGTCAGGTAATGACTCATCTTATGACCTGAAGATTCATCACCAAAAGCATTAAAGATACAGAGCTGACAAAGAGTCGTCGCCAGTCCAGACGGCTTGTTATCTGCGACATTACCATTGCTCACCTTATTTTCCTATTTAGTTTTGTTTAGAATTTTTAGGTTTTGTTGTGTAAATCCAAATACCCCATCGATGTTTTATTATTAGGTTACATACTTTACATATTTACAATAATATATTGGGTTCTAAGATATAATTTTGATCTTAGAATTATTGATCTTGAGTTTTAGGGTTTGCTATTAATTTGAGATTTTGGTTTTCATTCTTAATTCTTTGTGATATTATTCATATGCTTTAAATCATGAATTCTATTGGTGTTCTTTCAAACATGAGCGGATAAACCTCTTAACTAGGTTTATGGGAACCTTGATGGAATAACAAAGTAGAGAAAGTGCAAATTCATTCTTTTTTGGTGTTCTTACATGTATTGTGGTGTTCTTTGTATTGATTGTTTTCTTAATAACTGTAGATGTCAAGAATCTACCTGTATTTGATACTAACTCGAAAGAGAGGTTGAGATTAGGAAAAGAAGACCACAATAGTAATTTAAAGCTAACAACCTTTATCTAATTGAATTAAAACTGGGAGGAGATAGTTAATCTGTGATCTTAGAAAAGGGTTAGTAATGTAATACCCTGAGACTGAGAGGAGATGAGTGAAATTCACCAAAAAGTGTCGAGAGATGGTTGGTAATACATAAAAGGCACTGAGATGGTCTAGAAAACACGATAAGTCTGCGGAGTTAGGAAGTCAGGGGGAACATAATTCTAGTGTTTGTCTTATATTAATTTCAACCTAATGTGTTTAAGAGTTGTTACTACTACTATTATTCTTAAAAAATCTTCGTATTTACTTTCTACACTTTTTGAATACATCAATAATTTTTTGAAAAAGATTCATCCTATTCCATGCGGGTTCGACCCTAACCTTTGTTGGTTCTACTATTTGACAACGACCGTGTTATACTTTCTTCGAGGTGTAATTTGGGCGACATCAAATTTTGGTGCCGTCTCCAAGGAATACAATTGTGGATTGATTGATTGAGTTTATTGAGGTTGTTGGTTGTTTTTTTTTCTATTTTCAGGGTATACACTGGTATATGCCCAATACTCGAAGTCAAGGCAATCCCTTGATCCAGAGCTTGAATGGACCTTATGATAGAATCGTCGAATGACAAAACATGAGCATGGATGCCATCATGATAGGGTTCAAGATGACCCAAATGCCTTGAATCCACCACCTCTACATAGTTTTGAAGGTACAGCTACGCAAACCACTGCTCAATTATTAGCTGAAGAGAATGTGAGGTTGGCGAATGCCTGTCATAGAGCATAAGAGAAAAGAGTGTGATAGGAAGAAAAACATCGAGCAACATTCGACAGAGATAAAGAAAGAAGGGATAGAAGTCAACCACTCCCTTCTTATTAGTACTTATCAGTTTATAATGATCTAAAAGAAGATTTTGGGTATATTTGTAAGACCCCACAAAATTCTCTCATAGTCTGAGCCTTAGAGCGTGTTCAGTAAAGTGTTAATTGGCCCTAAAAGTTTGAGAAACATCTTCTCAAGTGAGAAGTATTTTTAACAATGTAGAATTTCCCTAATATCAACTTTTTGTCATGTAGAGCATTGAATAAGCTTTCCGTCGATACCAAATTCGCCCAAATCTGACATTCAAGCAAAAAGTTAAAGCTATTTTAGTGAGACAGTGTGCCACCTGACACTTTAACGCGTCGCGGAGCCAGACAAAATGGCAATCGTCAAAATCCAGTGAGCCTTCGCGATTATGATGCATCACACCAAGGCTTAATTTCAGAATTGTCAATTTCCAATGCACCAACGCGATTCCACCACGTCGCGGTGCCTTTCTAGTTCGCAACCAAGGTGGAAACGCGATTTCCACCGCGTCGTGCCATCAAGTTATTTCCCGATTGTCCAATTTCCAGTGAGCTGGTGCGATTATGGTGCGTTGCGCCAACATGTAAAATCAGGATTTTTTCAGTTTAATTCTAAGGGCGAAAAAGGTCTTTTCCCAACCCCTATATATACTCCTTAACACGGGATTTGCCCTCATTTCACCCAAAATATCATTATTTTCTCTCAAAGTTCTTTAAGAACAAGAGCTAGGGTTTCTACAAAATCAAAACCCTTCCCTCTTCTTTAAGAGAAATCAAGAAATCAAGAATCTCTCCAAGGGCTTTTAATAAAGAGTTTCTCTAAGGTATGTAGATGTTGATTCTTGGGTCCCTTTCATCCAAGAAGTTTAAGAACCCTTTTAAAAAATTCAAAGATCTTATATTTATGGGTTTTCATGATTCATGTGTGGTGAAATTGGTGTTCATGCTATTATTTAGTTTTGATTCATGTTTGTTTGCAAGGTTTTCAAGATTTGACCCTTGTATGTGATATTCATGTGATGTTCATGACAATCCCTCTTCAAGTTGCTTGTTAAGTGATGTGTTCATGTCAATTAAGTGTAGAAATTATTGAATAAGCAAAGCATACTCCCCATATACTTGATAAAATGCTTATGTGAATGAATTAGAGCCACTATAGCATGTGGACTAGAAATCCCCAATTGTGTGTAAGCCCATGCATGCCAAGTGTTTGTTGAAAAGCCTTAGTGAATGAATTGTGACATAATATCATGAAATTCCCCAATTATGTGCTCTTTGATACATGCTAAGACTTTAATACATGATAAGTTTTTGATGAATGAATTGTAACATGATAGCATGAAGTTCCCCAATTATGTGTTCTCCGGTATATGCCAAAACTTAAATATGTGCGAAGTGCTTGATGCAAGGCCTTGTTGAATAGAGTGTGATCCAATAGCATGTCCCCCTGTGTTATTACATGTTTATGATTTCTAAATTCTTGAAGAGATTCTTTAGTGATTGTGATGGTGAATGAATGTCCATAGTCTTGATTATTCAAGAATGGTTATGTTTTACTTTTATGTTATCGAGTCCTGGGGGTATTTATACCCGACAATTTAGCTGCTGTCTAGAGCCCGTGTCAGTTTTGATGATAATTCCAGTCGAGCCATAATTCTCAGAACTTAAAGAGTTATAGAACTCTGTATTCTTAGACAGATACATAACTTAAGAAATCTTAGTAATCTCTGTAATCTCAGTACCGCTAGTAATCTAGCCTCAGTTCTGTACCCAACTTAGATCTAGTAGTATTCAAGTGTTCAATTCTTACCTCTATAGTAATCGAGTACTTTATTCAAAGATCAGTGTCGTTCAGTCAGATAACGAGATTCAGTAGTATTCCATCAGATACGGAACCAAGTGAATTCAGCTTAACTCAGTCAGATCATTCAAGAAACATAATCAGTATCTGATTCAGCTTAGTTTGTGTCTAGTTAAGAATCAGTTCAGAGTCTTTCAGTTGGGAGTAAGATCTAGCACCGAGCGAGGGCAGGGATGGCGGCTCCCCGTCAGATAGGTATAGTCGTTAGGAGCAATCCCTGAACTCCAGAACTGCGTAGCCAGAGCAAGATACAGGAGTCACCCATTAGGAAAGGCTAGTCACCCATCAGATAGGCTTGACTATTATATTGCCTTAGGCTTGACTTCGTGCGAGGGTCACTCATCAGATAGGCTTGACCAGAGAGGTCTTTACCCATGGCTTGGTATTGGCATCCTTCCAGCTGGGGTTACAGGTTGGACCCTACCAGTTGAGATTCGGGGAATGTAGGTTAAGTGACTACTTCCCACAGTTGCAGTTTTAGTATCAATCTTTAAAAATAAGGAATGTCAGATACAATCATCTATCTCAGTGAGGAACTCAGATAGTTCTATTGATTCATGGACCACTCGTCAGATAGGCTTGGTCCTACATAAAGTTATTCAGTATCAGATCTAGAGATCACCTGTCAGATAGGCTTGATCTCAGTCTTATATTCAGTTGAGTAATCTCATTATCAGATCCCAAGATCACCTATCAGATAGGCTTGATCTCAGTCTCATATTCAGTTGAGTAATCTCATTATTAAATCCTGATATCACCCATTAGATAGGCTTGATCTCAGTCTCATATTCAGTTGAGTAATTTCATTATCAGATCCCAATATCACCCGTGAGATAGGCTTGATCTCAACCTCATATTCAGTTGAGTCATATCATTATCAGATCCCGAGATCACTCGTCAGATAGGCTTGATCTCAGTCTCATATTCAGTTAAGTAATCTCATTATCAAATTCCTAGATTACCCATCAGATACGCTTGATCTCAGTCTCATATTCAGTTGAGTAATCTCATTATCAGATCCCGAGATCACCCATCAGATAGGCTTGATCTCAGTCTCATATTCAGTTGAGTATTCTTGTTGTCAGATTCAGACATGATCTTTTCTTATCATTGATAGTAGATTCCGGAATCATCTATTAGAGAGGTTTGATCTCTGATGCAGTCAGTTGAGAGTGGAAAGCTTAAAATTCATTCAATGATGTGAGTATATTTAGTTAATCAGCTTAGTATCCTCAGATTTCGAGATCACTCACTAGATAAGACTGATCTCAACTCCAGTACTTAGTTATCAGTATCAGATGATTCAGTGTTCAGTACCTCTGGCATTAGTAGTGAGTTCAGATGGCTGTAAAGTAGTATCCGAGTTTTAGCATTTCGAGTCACGATGATTTTAGTTATGGTTCGTGCATTCATGCATATGTTCTCATTCAGTACTCTCATGATTATTTACTTAAGTAATTGTTCATGTATAAGCCCTTGCATTTAGCCTTACCTCATCTTCATACTCGGTATATTCCCGTACTAACGCATTTGCGCTATGGTATTTTATTTGACACCATAGGTTCAGAGGCACGAGATCCAAAGTACCCTTAGCAACTCAGTCCCAGTCAGCAACAATAAACGTATCAGTGAATTCTTTTCAGTCGAGGATGATCCTTATTTTATCAGACTTAGATTATTTTGAGTAGACAGAGTTAGTTGGGGACATATCCCATCAACTCCACAATTCAGATAGTTTAGAGGCTCTTCAGATAGATGTATCAGTATTCAGTTTTCAATTTTGAGTATTTTTAGATGTGTGAACCTTATGGCCAGTTTTTGTATTTATTATCTATATTATACAGTGTTCAGGTATAGATATCAGTAGAGGGTTGGCTTGTGGTCCTTCAGGATCATGATCACCGTGTGACATTTTGGTTCTTGAAAATTGGGTTGTTACAATGTTAAACCTATTAAGTCAGGAGCCATCATTCCTCCTGAGTTTCCCCACAGAGTGAAGTTTGATATTATAAGTGCAATGATTTAATTGCTTAATTTGAAGGGTGTGTTGTTTGGTTTGCCAACTGATGATGCAAACATTCATATTTCATCATGCATATTATGAATTTCGTAGGGATCTACACTTCATATAATTTGTCGGGGATAAGTCAGAAAACATTGCAACTCAGGTTGTTCCCATTTTGTCTTATAGGTTAAGAAACATTGTGGTTAGGGTAATTACCTCGTGGGTCTATCACCACTAAGAATGAGCTAAGGACACAGTTCATTGATTGATTTTTCTAGCCTTCTAGAATGCTACAGTTAAAGGATGAGATTTATAATTTCAAATAGTTATATTTTGAGGCATTGTACGAGACTTAGTTGCAGTTCAAGAAGAAGTTGATGAATGTGCCCAATATTAAAATTTCATATAGGAACTTACTAGAGATATTTTATAGACCCTTAAATGCAAACAACAAGGTTGTTGCTGCCACTATTATTGGTGGGGATTTCATGAGTCTTTATTGGGAGGTAGCAGAGAAAATTTTGGACCAAATCTCTACAACCAACCTAGGGTGGCATAAAAAGAAGTTAACACTTATGTAATTATTGCCTCTAGTGAGAAGAGAGACCTAGATGAGATAGTGGCTAAATAGGTAGCACGATTGAGGACTAAGATCAAGGAACTTATGAAGCAGTTTGTAGCTCTTAAAATGGAAAAGGTGAATGTTGTGGGGGCACAAGGTAAATCTTCTAGGAAGTATGAGTCCAACATAGATAAGGAAGCAAAGTTCATGGATAGACAGATGACAATTTCTTTGATCCAAGGGCCAAGCATTAGTTCAAGACATTTCGAACTCAAGTCAAGAAAATCAAAGTCAGAAATAATATTAGGAAAGGTATAGGGGCAAGAGTAGAGAGTGTGATGGTAACTGGAAGAGAAAGAATGATTATAATAAGATGAGTAGTATGTACCTTCCACCAGGGAACGGTGATGTTTACTCAAGGATGGGAGCATTGTTTGCTAATCTGGTAAAGCGTTCAAAAAATCTAGAGAGTTTCTTTTAGGAGATTAAGAAAGATATATCGAGATTGATATAGAAATTAGAATCACATGCTACCGCAATTAAGAAGATTGAGTGATAGTTTGGTTAGATATTGACTACTTTGAATCAACGACAACCAAGAACTCTTCCAATTAATACTATTCAGAATCCAAAGAATGATAGTCACTGCCTAGCCATCACCACTTAAAGTGGTAAGGCTACTGTTGATCCACTTATGCCTGTGGTTGATGAGGTAAGGAATTATGTTGTTGATGTTGATGATGCACCCCGAGTAGAAATATAAAAGTTGGTGACTATTGGTGAAGCATCATAAAATTTGACGAGTGTAGAGAAACTAGCTGAGAAGGAAAATAGTAAGGGAAAGGAGGTCAAGCCAGTCTTAAAGTCTATTCTAGAACCTTCCTAACCTTTTCCTCAAAGGTTGAAGAAGAAGAAAGAAAAAGGAAAATATCATAAATTCATGTCGATGTTGAAAGAATTATCTATCAATATCCCTCTTGTGGAAGCAATGGAAAAGATGCCTAGCTATGCAAAGTTCATGATAGATTTGGTTACTAAGAAGTAGAGGTAAGTTTTGAGCCCATTGTTAGTATGCACCGTTGTAGTGCTATTGCTTCTTGATCTTTTGTTTATTGGATTACTATTCCATGTACTATTGGATCCTTTAAATTTGCACAAACATTATATGATTTGGGGGATAGCATAAATCTGATGTCGTTAGTTGATCATCAGTTGGGGTTGGGAGCACCCAAGCCAACATCTATGAGATTATTAATGGAAGATCACACTGTGAAAAAGCCAGTTGGCATACTATGTGATGTGTTGGTGAAGGTGGCTTTTTTCATATTCCCAACTAATTTTGTTATTCTCGACTGTGAGGTGGATTTCAATATTTCTATTATCTTGGGAAGGCCCTTCCTAGCCAAGAATAGGGCATTATTGACATGGAGATGGGACAAATAAAATTTTGACTTAGTTATGAACAAGTTACTTTTAATTTATGTCATTCTATGTGGTCGCCGAAAGATATACAAGTAGTTTCTGTGATAGACACAATGGATGATGATGCAATGACTGTACCTATTGTGGAAAGACTTGAGGTCGAGACACTAGCAGTGTTGATCATGAATTTTGATAGTGATGGTATGGAGAAGTATGATGAGTTCCATTATTGGTAGAGGTTCTTATTCTTATGCGCCAAAGAAGTTAGACCTTGATTTGAAGAATAGAGCAACCCCTCCAGCTCTTCCATCTATTGAAGAGCCACCTATCTTGAAATTGAAGGCGCTCCCTTCTCATTTTCATTATAAATTATTGGGAGACAACAATACCTTATCGGTTATTATTACTGTAGATTTGTTGGAGACATAGGTTAAGGTCTTGATTTCAGTATTACAGAGGTCAAAATGGGCTCTCGGTTGGACTATTACAGATATTATTAGAATTCCACCCGGAATTTGTATGTTGCACCCAAGTGCACACACAAGTGTATGTGGTCACACCAAGTAGTAAAGTGGACCTTTAGAAGACAAGTAACGATCCCACAAGGACTAGTTTTAAACAACTATCAAATTTCAGTTCACAATCGAGATTAAATTGATGCAAAGTAACCAAAAAGAGTTTGTGATTTGTAAACTAAAAATAAAGTAAACAGTGCGTAAAGTAAATGACTTTGAACAATCAATGGAGGAAAGCCCAGGGTTAAGGAACTACAAAACTTCATACTATGTTATTGAACCTCATTGGTTAGATCACTTATCTTGGTTGTTGATTCATGGAGTTGATTTTATGATCATGGTCTCTCAATTTACTAATCACCTATCTAACTTAGCCCCACAACTACATCTTGAACGGGGATTTGACAACTAATCTAAACGCATTTATATTTAATCCCATAGTGAAACAAGTAGGTCTTCTAGTTATATATCTATCCTAGACACTAATTCAAATTCCTTATTTCATAAAAGAATAAGAACCCTACTCTATTTACCCAACACGTTCTATCTTCCTATTCCGCCTTTCGAGAATGCAAAGTTGACAATATATGTATTCTAAAGTAAGATACTCCTTAAAATAGTTGAAACAAGGGTAAAACAATAACAAAATATGATAAGAAATTCAAAAAAACTTAATTCAAAACAAAATCAATTATGTTCTTGTCCTTAAC
Organism: Capsicum pubescens; assembly: GCA_030864215.1. Classification (NCBI taxonomy): domain Eukaryota; kingdom Viridiplantae; phylum Streptophyta; class Magnoliopsida; order Solanales; family Solanaceae; genus Capsicum; species Capsicum pubescens. Next base: position 105,593,619 of record CM061538.1, read on the forward strand.
CCCGTAAAAGGGGCGTTTAGCCGTTAATCAACATAACAGTAACCAACATAATTGAATATATGTTATAATCCCTTAAAAATCTAAAGTAAAGAAAAATAAACCGTAAAAGAATTTTTCTCAATACCCTCTCCAAGCTTCCAAGACGTCCAAAGTGTTTACATACAAGTATAAGTGTTATATTTATCGGAGTGCAAAGTTTGCCGTGTTGGTAATGGGTAGTGCGACGCATTGGCTTCTTAAGTCGAGAAGGTAGTGTGGCATGTTGGATTGTTAATTCAATCAGGTAGTGTGGTACTTTGTCTGCTTAAGTCAAGCAAGGGTCGCGGTGCAGGGCAATTCCCATACCCTCACTAGAATGTGAATTTCAACGTCCATCTTTGTCTTGTGCAATTGTCTTCCATACCAATACTTTGTGATGTGTTTCAACTTTATTTAAGCATTTTAAACATATATATATCACCATAATAAATTTAGAAAGCATACTACATCATCATACACCATGGATTAGAGCTCAAAACACCATAACATTCAAACAGTGAATTAAAAATTCGTGGTAAGACTAGGCTTGCCCATGTTGATTTCACTTATTGTTCCGACTCTTGGCTTGATACAATTGAAATTTGCATATTGTAAACAAGTTTTTACATACATAATTACATAATAATAACCTTATAAACTCATTCAACACATTAGAATCCATCTAGATAGACTAGAAAACACCTAGCTCAAACACTAGTTTTCTCGTTTGAACTCTAAGTGACAAATTTAAGTACAAAGTTGTTTAAAAACAACTTTAAACATTATAAGAACATACTTAAACACTTATATGCTTATTTTTATCATTATAAACACCTTAAGAACTCGAATTGTCCTCAAAACAAGGCTAAATAGGCTAGGATAACAACACTAGAGTGCATAAATAAACCCAACATCATTGTACTAATAAGATTTAGCTTAGAATGGAGTGTGTGACTAGTATTAATCATCACCATAATATGAATCCGCCTATGTAGGTGGTGAATAAGAATGTTATAAAATGGTTAGATATGGGTGTGGGTTATCCCATTGTTTACAACAAGTGGGTTAGCCCAGTTCAGTGTGTGATAAAGAAAGGTGGGATCACTGTGGTCATCCATAATAAGAAGAATGAGTTAGGGCTCAAGAGACCCATCATGGGATATAGAGTTTGCATGTATTATTAGAATCTGAATGATTAGACCTAGAAGAATCACTTTCCTATGACATTCATAGATTAGATCTTAGATATTCTTGAATATAGAGGATGGTATTGTTGTCTCGACGGTTATTTTTGGTCTAATGAAATTTCTATTTCCTCAAAAGATCAAGAGAAGATCAATTGCATATGTCTATATAGTATGTTCATGTTTAAGAGGACGCCTTTCGGACTTCGTAATGCTCTGCCACCTTTTAGCATTTTATAATGTCGGTATTTTTTAATATGGCAGAGGTGAATTTTGTATTTGATGCTTCTTGTCTCAAGTCTTCTAAGTGGCTTAAGGAATGGTTGATCTCGACTCCTATATTGTGTCTTAAAATTGGACCCTTCCTTTTGAGGTTATGTGTGACACCAGTGATGTGGACTTAAGAGCTATCCTAGGCAAAAGATGTGAGAAGATTATTCACCCAATATTTTAGGCAGGTAAAGTACTCAACCTGACACAAAAAAATTCTACAGTGTCTGAGTAGGAGTTACTTACGGTTGTGTCTCTTTTGAGAAATTTTAGTCCTATTTAATTGGGACCAAAGTCATTGTGCATACTTATCATGCTTCTTTGATTTATCTTATATCGAAGAAAGATACTAATTCTAGGTTAATTTGGGGGGTAATATCACTGCAAGAGTTTGACTTTAAGGTGAAGGACCGAATGGGAACAAAAAATCGGGTTGTAAACTATCTATCCCGTCTAAAAGAGAAGGAAATACTTAAATGAGGGGATGAGCTTGATATTAATGATACTTTTCCGTATGAACGGGTTTGGGAAGCCTCATAAGACTTAATCCCCTGGTTTGCTGATTTCGCCAATTATTTGGAAAGTGACGTTTTCTCAAAAGACTTATTGTTTCAGCAGTGAAAATGATTCATGTACGAGATTCAAAAGATATTTTACGATGAGCCTTACCTATTTTGGGTGTGGGTAGGTGGTGTGATTTGGAGGTGTATTCCTGAAGTTTAGATAATGAGCATTTTTTATGTCTGTCACTCGTCTCCAGGTAGGGGTCACCACGGTGGTACTCATTCGACCCATAAAATTCTGAAGTGTGGTTACTATTGGAAGACTATTTATAAATATTTACATGATTATGCTCAGGCCTGCGACCAATACTAGTGCCAAGGGAACATCTCGAGGAAGCATGAGCTCCTCATGCTGTCTATTCTTTATTTACAGTTGTTTGATGTGTGGGGAATTGATTTCATAGGTCCATGTGTGAGTTTGTATGGCATGAAATATATATTGGTGGTAGTTGACTATGTTTCTAAGTGGATGGAGGAAGTTGCGCTCCCATTAATGAGGGTCAAACTGTCATTTCATTCTTAAAGAAAAACATTTTTTCTCAGTTTGGTACCCCACGTGCTATTATTAGGGTCACGACCCAAACCAGGGCCTGGTCATGACAGGTATCTCAAGTCTAGCAAGGACCGAAGACCACACCCAATAATTAAATCGTAGACCATATTACACCCATGTCGGATGAATTCCGAACATATATGAAGATGACAGAACTTGAAATTAAAGATATTTAGATATGTGTAAAACCAAACACCCCAACAACTAAACCATCCCAAGTCCACTGTAGTCCAACAAAGCCTCTACCAATCTGAATATTAATAAATTGTCGGGACATTCCCCTGACTATAGCCAAAAATAGTATCCAATAGTCTATAACTCAAAAGAAAAATATGATCTTGAAATAGAGCCTTCCAAAGCATGGAATCTCACCAATCCAAGTCAACTCACGATCGATCCATAATTACTATGCACGAGAAGTAAGGGTGTGGCCAAATCCTGCATCGCGTGGGGATACAACATCAGAAGACGGTTAGCGGGGAAAATTCTAGCATGTAACACATGGATAAAGCTAAAATATTTCCATGATAAATAGTATCAAATCATTCAAAGCCAATGCACATAACAAAATGCATATACGTATACTCATAACATGTCGGGACAGGGAACATGGCTTAACATGCACTTTAAAACATTAACCTAGATTTTGTAGATTAACCATCATATAACAGTACCCACGGGCTATATGGGCCCCAGCTTTAACCCTTCGTCGGGCCTCAGTGCGTGTAGCTGTACTAACCAGAGAAAGAATATACATTTATGCACGGGGGACTCAAACCCTACAATCCTATACTAAGGTGAGTTAAGCACCCGATCATGAAATGTGATATGGTGGACTCGAACCCTCTAATCACAATAATAACAATAAGGTGTACTTGAACCATATGGTGATAAGCAAGGGGAATCGAATCCTCAAACCATAACGGCCCCCGCACCGACTAGCATAGTTTCCAGTATTGGTCACTTGGACCTCTACTTTCATGATTCAGCTACACATCCCTCTTTTAAATTCCAATTAAATAATATTAATCAGGCATTCCCATTCATTGAACCATATTTCACATTAAGGCATACATTGTTGGTATATTCATACCAACTACACTTGTAAGATAACAACACCATGCCCAAACAATTAAATCACTTGAGGAATTCACAAACCCTTAGGTTAAATTAGGCCATAAATTGTGAAAATACAATTTTATAAGGATCAATTAAAGATGATGATGCAATAGTTCAAGAACATTTCAATTCCCACATTCCTCATAACAAAATAAATTTCATAATTTGGGGTTGAGGTCATAACCACTTCAAAAGTAACAGGTTTGGGGAAAATCACAATTTCCTAGTTCATTCACCATACCCATGCACCCACATGTTCCAAACATATTTAAAGCATGAATAATCATAATTAAACCATGATCAAATATCGTTCAACAATAAGCATTCAAAACCCACAACCCTTGTTTCCAAAACCAAAACAATTCCATGTGAACAACAATTTAATACATATGCTTTTTAACAAATTAACATTGAAGGAAGAGTCACATGACTTAAACACCAAGAAATTTGATGATAAATTGACCCTTGAGCCCTTAGATGACCAACTTGATGAAACCCTAAATTTACTTGCTTGAGGGAATTTAGAGAGATTTTTGGGAGTGTTTGAGAAGTTACTTGATGTGTTTCTAAGTGATAATGACACCCTAATAAGTTTATATGATGTGAGTTACAATTTGGGTAAGAGTGGAAATGTCGAGGATGCCTTTAACTTTAAAGCAGAGAAAATACCGGCTTTTACTATGGGTCAACCCTTGACTTGTAGCCTCTCCTTATGACTCATCACCACGAGTCATAACCAAGGAAGTACCACCAAGTCACCCTTCACAATTATACTTATGACTCAATGGCACCACTCATAATTGGATACTAAGACTCGTATGGTATAGTAGTTGTCAACACAGAACCTAAATTGGGACTTACACTGGACACGATAAAATTACACCTAACGACTCGTGAATAGTCAATGAAGGAAATACCTAGGTTAATGCACTATGAACCTTCATACTATGATATTGTGTCTAATTTTTAAGTTTTCTTATCTTGGTTGTTGATTCACAGGGTTGATTTTATGATCATTGTCTCTCGATCCTCTAATCACCTATATAACTTAGCCCCACAACTACATCATTGAGAGGGGATGTGAGAACTAAGATAAATGTATTTATATTTCATCCCACAACAAACCAAGTCAGGATTTTAGGTATATCTCTATACTAGAAGCTAATTCAAATTCCTTATTTCATAAAAGAATAAGAACCTTACTCTATATACCCCCCACATTCTATCTTCCTATTCCCCCTCTCGAGATTGCAAGGTTTACAATATATGTATACTAAGGTTAGCAACTCCTTAAAATAGTTGAAACAAGGCTAAAAAACAACCAAATATAATAAGTAATAAAAATAAACTCTCAAAACAAAAGCAATCATGCTCTTGGTCTTAACCCAGAAAGGGGGCATTTAGCCGCTAACATAACCATAATCAACACAATTGACTACATGTTATAATCAATGGAAAAGTTAAATTAAAGAAAAATAAACCCTAAAAGAAGTGTTCTCAATTCCCTCTCCAAGATTCCAAGGCGTCCAAAGTGTTTACAAATAAGTGCAAGTGTTGTATTTATAGGAGTGCAAAGTTAGCCGTGTAGGGAATGGGTAGTGCAGCGCATTGGCTGCTTAAGTCATGAAGGTAGAGTAGTGCGTTGAATTTTTAAGTAAATCAGGTAGTGTGGAAAATTGGCTGCTTAAGTCAAGCCAGGGCCGCGGCATAGGGCAATTCCCGTACCTTCACTAGAATGTGCATTTCAACATCCATCTTTGTCTTGTGCAATTGTCTTCCATCCCAATACTTTATCGTGTGTTTCCACTTGATTTCCATCCTTTTTAAAATCTATATATCACAATAATAAACTTACAAACCATCCAACATCATCATACACCACGGAGTAGAGATCAAAACAATACAATATTCAAAATGGTGAACTAAAAATTTGAGCTAAGCCTAGGCTTGCCCATGTTGATCTTCACTTATTGTTACGACTCTTGGATTGATCCAATTGAACTTTGCACATTATAAAAAGGTTTTAAAGACATAATTATACTATAAAAACCTTAGGAACTCATTCAACACATTAGAATCCATCGATATAGACTAGAACAACACCTAGCTCAAGCTATTACACTAGTTTTCTCGTTGAACTCTAAGTGACAAATTTAAGTGCAAACTTGTTTAAAAACACCTTTAAACATTATAAGAACATACTTAAAAACTTAAATGCTTATTTATATATTTAATAACACCTTAAGAACATGAATTGTCCTCAAAACAAGGCTAAATTGGCTAGGATAACAACACTAGAGTGCATAAATACACCCAACATCACCACCCCACACTTAAAGCCTTGTTCGTTCTCAAACAACTCTTCACTTTAAGCATCATAAGATGAGGAGACTCTACACTTCTACTACATGTAAGACACTCATGCTAATACTATAGTGACTTCATAGAATGCTTGTTTCTACACTAAGCATGTTAAATACATAATTGAAAGCTCAAGAATACTACTCCATAACATCCTAGCCTCAAGAATTTACTCAATACATTGGTAAACTCATGCATATTGATAAATCAAAGACATCATCTAAATCACCCACATTCATTTAACATGTGCCCTCACAAAAAGAGAGTTACCTATAAACACTCATGTAAATGTAGTTCATCACAGAAAGGGTACACGAATCAAATTATACTCACTCCCACAAGGAATTCACTTACATGATGAGCCATAGGCTTTTCCTTAGAGTTGTACTCCTATAATATCAGAATAATGAAGATTAGGATTAAATAGGTCTTTAATGGTTGTACTGTTGCCTAAGGAAAGGGTAGGAGCTATTTTGGCCAGTAATAGTGACTATCTTTCCTAAGAGCTTTAATACACACACATGACATTCAACTCACCTTTTACAACCCATACACACCACTTCTATCTAACCACATCTTTTGTTTTTCCTTATATCATTAAGATCCTACACTATTGTGGGAGTATGCTATGTACATATCATTTAATTTTACCCTGATCACACCCACTTTACGCTACGCACCCATATGATAACCACCCTCAACTTTAGTATTTTCTTTAGTTGAGGTGCACACTGTCCAAGTAGGACCAGAGCCAAAATAGGTTCATTGTAACATAACTAAGCTACAAATGAGAATTTTTATAGCACAACTTTCTCTAAATCCCAACCACAACACATCAATTACATACACCAATAACTACTACTTTGTGGCTTCAATTTCACCATTCTCCCACTTAAATTTCTCACTCCTTAACTTAATTCGATTTCAACAGAAACGCTTAGGATCTTTGGATCAAATTAAGGTTTGTCAAAGGATTAGGCTACATATGAATCTACCCAAGATAAAGCTATAGGCTCAATGGGGCTAACTAGGATTATGCACAAGGGTAGGTAAAAAGAAGGTATAAGCTTGGTTATCAAAGAAATGCCTATATTATTTCCTAAACCCACACACTTTATTTCATTTTACACACACACCAGGAAAGTTCTAGACATTACATGCAACATGGAATATACAAATACCTGACAACATACATGGCACATGCTCAACTCATATAGGATCATCATAGACGTTTAACCAGCTAACCACATGAATTCAACATTAAGCCAACAAGTACAAGAGTCATAATCACGAGCCTAGGAGTCTAAAAAGTAGTAATTCACACAATCAAAATGCTTTTACAACCAAAACACTTGCATCATGCAGTCTTATATAGCCCCAACAAGAACATCCCACTTATTCCTAACACAAAAAAATTTAAATTTACCCTAAAAATAGGGATTTCCCCACCCCTCACTTAAAAATCTACTTTATCCCCAAAGTATATGAAAAAATAGAGACAAAAATACTCCCTGAGGCCTCTAGGCCTAGCTAGTAGCATTTTTATACATCAAGAGGGTCAAGGGACCCCACACTTAGTCTTTTCCATGCTCCTTAACTTATGTTTTATGGTACTCAGACTTTTCATCAACTTGTGACTTAACAAAAACAAAAATTAGTAAAGTAAAAATGAAAAATACTGAAAATTAAACCTACCTTAACTTAACTCGGGTTGCCTCCCAAGCAGCGCCTGATTTAGTATCGTGGCATGACCTAATCTCTGAATCATCCATATTCCTTCATCATTTTTCTCCTACTTTTAGGCCATATTTTCATATGTTTCTGACCTCTTGAGTATGAACTCTCAAGGTCAATAACTTTCTCCTCAATAGCTTTTTCAGGCTTATCAATCTGCATCATGTTAGGCTTAGTTATTTCAGGATTGAGATGCTCAATAAGGACGTCCGAAGAGGTCTTTTATGGAATAGACTCCACCATTCCACACTTATCCCCTTCAATCAGAGTAATCATGCACAAATCCATATAGTGGGATAGTGTATTGAGCGGTTTGTACACTTTAAAAACTGTCTCTTCATCATCCAACCTCGTTGTGTGTGTACCCTATTTAACATCTATTAAAGTTTCTCCCGTTACTAAGAATGGACGTCCCAAGATGATCACCATCCTGTCATCAACCTCAAAATCTAAAACAATAAAGTCAGTAGCTATAATAAACTGACTGACCTTGATGAGAACATCCTTTACAATTCCTTCTAGATGGGTTAGGGTCTGGTCAGCTAACTGGAGTATAACAGAGCCCAGTCTCAACTTCCCCAAGACCAGAGTGTTGAACAAAGAGAGGGGTATCAAGTTTATACTTTCCCATAAGTCACTAAATGTGTGGACCATCTCACTGTTGATAATTTAAATGCGGAGAGTGAACTTTCCAGGGTCCTTGAGCTTTTTGGGCATCTTTTGTGTAACCATAGAGCTACAATATTTAGTGAGTGCTACTGCCTCCACATCCTGCAACTTAATTTTATTAAAGACCACATCCCTCAAGTACTTGGCATAGTTGGGCATTCCATGCAAAATATCTAAAAGAGGTAAGTTAATGTGAATCTCTCTGAATATGTCAAATATATTCTTGAAGCATGCATTCTCCTTTGGTATCAACCTCTATGATAAAGGTGGTGGTATTCTCTTCTTTACCTCTTCAACAACTTTGGTTTTTGAGTACTTAGACTTTCTCGAATTTTCAGCAGCCTGATCATCTACCTATATAGGAACCAAGTCAGCATCTACCTTCTTAATTTTCTTTGGAGGTTTTTCGTTAAGCTCTTTACCACTCCTCAAAGTGATTGCCATGACTTGTTTAGGAGTTTCATTATCACTTGGAAAATTACCTTGAGGTTTGGAATTTTATGCTGCTGCTATCTGGCCTATCTGTAACTCCAAGCTCCTTGTAGCCACTTGTTGGCTTTTCATCTCTGCCTACTGACTGTTCATATCAGCTACTAACTGTGCTTGACTAGCTATAAGTTTTTTCAACATCTCTTCCACATTGCTTGTGGCTTGATTTACTTAAGCTTATGGTTGCTGAAACTGATGCTATTGGGTGTTCCATTATTGATTTAGTGGCTGAGTCTACCACTTTATTTTGTAGGAATTCCTATAATTAGGCCTCTAAACATTGCCCATAAATATCACAGACTCAGAATTTGCAGTAGACATATCTGTAGAATGACTAGTGCTCATCTGTTGAATTACATTCACTGTGGCTGTAGGTTGTGCAACTCCCAACTTCATATTTCTTATTTGATTTTGGAATTCAACAATCTGGGTGGATATGCAGTAAACTGATCCACCTTCAATATACCTGCAACCTTCCTCGTAGCACTTCTTAAGTCCTACTCAAGATTTCCTTGTGCAATCCGATTCAACAAAGTGTATAGCTCCTCATACATCATTTATAATGCTTGACCACCTGCTGCTAAATCTAGGAAATTCTAATTGATCTGGTCAAGTGCCTCAACAAAAGTATGAGATAATACCTTATTTAACTGTTGATGATGTGGACAGTCTCGAAAGAGTGCTTTGAACCTCTCCCAAGCATAACATAAGTTCTTATCTAGCTTCTGTTTGAAGCACACAATCTCTCTACAAAGTCTTACAGTCTTGCAAAGGGAAAGAATCAGATGAGGAATTTTCGAGCTAAGTCATCCCAGGTTGTGATTGAATTTGCTAGCTCAAAGTTCAACCATATTTGTACATACCCCAATAGTGAAAAGAGGAATAGTGTCAGCCTTACATAGTCAGTTGGCATGCCTATAGGGATGAATGTGTCACTGATCACTCGAAAGTTCCACAAATGGACTTGTGGATCTTCATGTGAAAGCCTCAAAAACTGTCCACTGCTGATCTAAAGCTGCACCAAGTTAAGTTTTAGCTCAAAATTACCTCCAACAGTCAATTTCTGAAGAGAGGAGGTTAAATTTGTTGGAACTAGGATTGCTACTTTACAAACTATCCTGTGGGCTTATTGTTCTTCAGCTAGGAGAGCAGTATTGTCTTAATCTTCTATTTGTGGAATATGGGGGAGAAGGATTGCTTCTCTTCTTTGTTGATGGAGGCGATGCTCAGGTTAGGAGCTTGGTTTAACCAATTCCCTATCCCTTGTTAGCGTACTAGCCTGAAAACCTATTTTCTGCAAATACAAATCCATGACCAAGTGTAAAGAACCAAAGAAATCTAAAAAGTAAAACTAAAACTAAAAAAGCTGCCAAATTACAAGTCCTCGACAACGGTACCAATAATTTGTTGTGCCCAAGCACACACGTAAGTTTTTAGCATCATATGATGCCTGTATTTTTTAATACGGAGGAGGTGAATTTTGTATTTGATGCTTCTTGTCTCAAGGCTTCTATGTGGCTTAAGGAATGGTTGATCTCAACTCCTATATTGTGTCTTAAAATTGGACCCTTCCTTTTGAGGTTATGTGAGACACCAGTGATGTGGGCTTAAGATCTATCCTAGGACAAAGATGTGAGATGATTCTTCACCCAATATTTTAGGCTAGTAAAGTACTCAACCTGACACAAAAAAATTCTACAGTTTCTGAGTAGGAGTTACTTACGGCTGTGTCTCTTTTGAGAAATTTTAGTCCTATTTAATTGGGACCTAAGTCATTGCGCATACTTATCATTCTTCTTTGATGTATCTTATGTAGAAGAAAGATGCTAATCCTAGGTTAATTTGGTGGGTAATATCACTGCCAGAGTTTGACTTTGAGGTGAAGGACCGAAAGGGAACAAAACACCAGGTTGTAGACTATCTATCCCGTCTAGAAGAGGAGGCAATGCTTAAATGAGGGTATGGTCTTGATATTACTGATATTTTTCCATATGAGCGAGTCTTGGCAGTATCACAAGACCCAATCCCCTAGTTTGCTGATTTTGCCAATTGTTTGGCAAGTGACTTTTTCTCAAAAGACTTACTGTTTCAGCGGTGAAAATGATTCATGCACGAGAAAAGAAAGTTCTTTTAGTATGATCCTTACCTATTTTAGGTGGGTGCAAGTGGTGTGATTTGGTGGTGTATTCCTGAATTTGAGATGATGAGCATTTTTAGGCCTGTGACTCGTCTCCAGCTGTGGGTCACCATGGTGGTACTCATACGGACCGTAAGATTCTACAGTGAGGTTACTATTGGCTAACTATTTGTAAAGATTTACATGATTATGCTCGAGCCTGCGACCAATGCCAGTGCCAAGGGAATATCTCGCGAAAACATTCTTCAGTTAGAGTTGTTTGATGTATGGGGAATTGATTTCATAGGTTCATTTGTGAGTTTTCATGGCATGAGAAATATATTGGTGGCACTCGACTATGTTTATAAGTGGGTGGAGGCAGTTGCGCTCCCATTAATGAGGATCAATGTGTCATTTCATTCTTAAAGAAAAACATTTTTTCTCAGTTTGGTACCCCACGTGCAATTATTAGTGTCAAGACCCGAACCAGGGCCTGGTCGTGATAGGTATCTCAAGTCCAACAAGGACCGAAGACCACACCTAACACCCATATCAGAGATCAAATTACACCCATGTCGGATGAATTCTGAACATATATGAAGATAACAAAACTTGAAATTAAAGATATTATGATATGTGTATAACCAAACACCCAAACAACTAAACCATCCCAAGTCCACAGTAGTCCAACAAAGCCTCTACCCCATCCCAAGTCCACAGTAGTCCAACAAAGCCTCTACCATGCTGAATATCAATAAAGTGTTGGGACATGCCCCCGACTATAGAAAAAAATAGTATCCTATTATCTATAACTCAATAGAAAAATATAATCCTAAAATGGATCCTTCCAAAGCATAGAAGCTCACCATTTCAAGTCAACTCTCGATCAAACCACAATTACTATGCAGGAGAAGTAAGAGTATGACCAAATCCTGCATCACGTAGGGATACAACATCCGAAGACGGTTAGCGGGGCGAATTCTAATATGTAACTCATGGATAAAGATAAAATATTTGCATGATAGATAGTATCAAATCATTCAAAGCCAATGCACATAACCAAATGCATATACGTATACTCATAATATGCCGGGACAGGGAACAGGGCTTAACATGCGCTTTAAAACTTTAACCTATATTTTGTAGCTCAGCCATCATATAATAGTACCCACAGGCTATATGGTCCCCATCTCTAACCCCTTGTCGGGCCTCAGTGCGTGTTGCTGTACAAACCAGAGAAAAAACATATATATATGTATGAGGGACTCGAACCTTCTAATAAAAAACTAAGGTGAGTTAAGCACCCATCATGAAATGTTATATGGGGGACTCAAACCTTCCAATAATAATAATAATAATAAGGTAGAATTGAACCATATGGTGATAAGCAAGGGGACTCGAATCGTCAAGCCATAATAACCCCCGCACCGGCTAGCATAGTTTCTAGTATTGGTAACTTGGACCTCTACTTTTACGACTCAGATACACAACCCTCTTTTAAATCCCAATTAAAAATATTTATCAGACATTCCTATTCATTGAACCATATTTCACATTAAGGCATACATTGTTGGTATATTCATACCAACTACACTTGTAAGGTAACAACAACATGCCCAAACAATTACATCACTTGGGGAATTCACAAACCCTTAGGTTAAATTAGGCCATAAATTGTGAAAATACACTTTTATAAGGATCAATTAAATATCATGATGCAATAGTTCAAGAACAGTTCAATTCCCACATTCCTCATAACAAAATAAATTTCACAATTTAGGATTGAGGTCATAACCACTTCAAAAGTAACAAGTTTAGGGAAAATCACAATTTCCTAGTTTATTCACCATACCCATGCACCCACATGTTCAAAACATATTTAAAGCATGAATAATCATAATTAAACTATGGTCAAATGTCATTTAACAATAAGCATTCAAAACCCACAACCCTTGTTTCAAAAACAAAAATAATTCCATGTGAACAACACTTTAATACATATGCTTTTTAACAAATTAACATTGAAGGAATATTCACATGCCTTAAACACCAACAAATTTGATGAGAAATTGACCCTTGATCCCTTAGATGACCAATTTGATGAAACCCTAGCTTTACTTGCTTGAGGGAATTTAGAGAGCCTTTTGGGACTGTTTGAGAAGTTACTTGATGTGTTTCTAAGTGATAATTACACCCTAATAAGGTTATATGATGTGAGTTACAATTTGGGTAAGAGGGAAATGTCCAGGACGCCCTTAACTTTAAAGCTGAAAAAATACCGGCTTTTACTATGGGTCAACCCTGGACTTGTAGCCACTCCTTATGACTCATCACCATGAGTCGTAACCAAGGCAGTACCACCAAGGCACACATTACTATTATACTTATGAATCAATGGAACCCCTTATAATTGGACACTAAGACTCGTATGGTATAGTAGTTGTCAACATAGAACCTAAATTGGGACTTACACTGGACACCCTAAGATTACACCTAATGACTCGTGAATAGTCAATGAAGGAAAGCCCTGGTTTAATGCACTACGAACCTTTATACTATGCTATTGTACCTCATTTGTTAGATCTCTTATCTTGGTTATGATTCACAGGGTTGATTTTATGATCATTGTCTCTCGATCCTCTAATCACCTATCTAACTTAGCCCCACAACTACATCATTGAGCGGGGATGTGAGAACTAAGATAAATGTATTTATATTTCATCCCTTAGCAAACCAAGTCAGGATTATAGGTATATCTCTATCCTAGAAGATAATTCATATTCCTTATTTCATAAAAGAAAAAGAACCCTATTCTATTTACCCCCCATGTTCTATCTTCCTATTCCCTAGCTCGAGATTGCAAGGTTTATAATATATGTATATTAGGGTTAGATACTCCTTAAAATAGTTGAAACAAGGTTAAAAAAACAACCAAATATTTTCAGCAATTAAAACAAACTTTCAAACCAAAACCAATCATGTTCTTGGTCTTAACCCCAGAAAAGGGACATTTAGCCGCTAACATAACCGTAATCAACATAATTGAATACATGTCATAATAAATTAAAAAGTTAAAGTAAATATAAATAAACCCTAAAATAAGTGTTCTCAATTCCCTCTCCAATATGCCAAGGCGTCCAAAGTGTTTACAAATAAGTACAAGTGTTGTATTTATAGGAGTACAAAGTTGACCGTGTAGGGAATGGGTAGTGTGGCGCATTGGCTTCTTAAGTCATGAAGGTGTGTAATAGGTCACCTATATAATTTAGGTGTGGCTTAGACTTTTCTTGTATAGTATGGGGTGGAAATGATGCCTTTTCCCATTTAAATTTACCATAAAAATAGGAATTTCCCTACCTCACACTTAAAAATCTACTTTGTCCCCAAAGTATACTGAAAAATAAAGAGAGAAATACTCCCTGAGGCCTCTAGGCCTAGCTAGTAGCATCATTATACATCAAGGGGGTCAAGGGACCCCACACTTGGTCTTTTCCATGCTCCTTAACTTATGTTTTATGGTACTTATACTTCCCATCAACCTGTGACTTAACAAAAACAAAAACTAGTAAAGTAAAAACTAAAAATACTAAAAATAAAACCTACCTTAACTTAACTCGGGTTGCCTCCCAAGCAGCGCCTGATTTAGTCTCGTGGCATAACCTAATCTCTGACTCATACATATTCCTTCATCCTTTTCCTCCTACTTAGAGGCCATCTTTTTATTTGTTTCTAACCTATTGAGTGTGAACTCTCAAGGTCAACAACTTTCTCCTCAATAGCTTTTTCAGGCTCATCAATCTGCATCATGTTAGGCTTAGTTATTGGAGGCTTGGGCTACTCAATGAGGAAGTCCAAAAAGGTCTTTTGTGGAATAGACTCCACCATCCCACACTTTCCCCCTTCAATCAGAGTAATCATGCTCAAATCCTTATAGTGGGATAGCATATTCAGTGGTTTGTACACTTTAAAAACTGCCTCTTCATCATCCAACCTCATTGTGAGTGTACCCTATTTTACATCTATTAAAGCTCCTCTCGTCGCTAAGAATGGATGTCCTAAGATGATCGCCATCCTGTCATCAGCCTTAAAATCCAAAATAATAAAGTCAGTAGGTATAATAAACTAACCGACCTTGATGAGAACATCTTTTATAATTCCTTCTAGATAGGCTAGGGTCTGTTCATCCAAATGGAGTATAATAGAGCTCAGTCTCAGTTTCTCCAAACCCAGATTGTTGAACATAGAGAAGGGTATCAAGTTGATACTTACCCATAAGTCACTAAGTATGTGGACCACCTCGCTGTTGATAATTTAAATGCAGAGAGTGAACTTCCCAGGGTCCTTGAGCTTTTTAGGCATCTTCTGTGTCACCATAGAGCTACACTCTTCGGTGAGTGCTATTGCCTCCACATCCTGCAACTTAATTTTATTAGAGACCACATCCCTCAAGTACTTGGTATACTTGGGAATTTCATGCAAAACATCTAAAAGAGGTAAGTTACTGTGAAGCACTCTGAACTATCCTTCGGTCGTATTGTTCTTTATCCATAAGAGCAGTATTATCTTGATCTTCTTCTATTTATGTAATATGGGGGGGGGAGGGGAAGAATTGCTTCTATCCTTTGTTGATGGAAGTGTTTCTCAGGTTTGGAGCTTGGTTTAACCAATTCCCTATCCCTTTCCTGTATACTAGCCTGAAAATTTATTTTTTGCAAATACAAATCCATGCCTAAGCGTAAAGAACCAAAGAAATCTAAAAAGTAAAAATAAAGCTAAAATAGCTGCCAAATTACAAGTCCCCAACAATGGTGCTAATAATTTGTTTTGGCCATGCGTACACGTAAGTGTACGTGGTATCACCCAGTAGTAAAGTGGCATATTAAAAGCCAAGTATCGATCCCACAGGGACTAATGTTAAACAACTATCAAATTCTAGTTCACAATCGAGATTAAATTAATAGAAAGTAAGTAAAAAGAGTTTGTGATTTGTAAACTAAAAATAAAGTAAATAGTGCGTAAATTAAATGACTTTGAACAATCAATGGAGGAAAGCCTAGGGTTAAGGTACTACGAACCTTCATACTAAGCTATTGAACCTTATTCGTTAGATGGATTATCTTGGTTTTTGATTCACAGGGTTGATTTTATGATCATGGTCTCACGATCCTCTAATCACCTATCTAACTTAGCCCCACAACTACATCATTGAGCGAGGATGTGAGAACTAATCTAAATGCATTTATATTTTATCCCACAGCAAACCAAGTAGGTCTTCTAGGTATATCTCTATCCTAGACACTAATTCAAATTCCTTATTTTATAAAACAATAAGAACCCTACTCTATTTACCCCTCACATTCTATCTTCCTATTCTGCCTCTCGAGATTGTAAGGTTGACAATATATGTATTCTAAGGTTAGATACTCCTTAAAATAGTTGAAAAAAGGGTATAAAAATAACCAAATATGCTAATAAATTCAAAAAAACTTAATTCAAAATGAAATAAATCATGTTCTTGGCCTTAACCCCGGAAAGGGGGAGTTTAGCCGCTAATCGACATAACCGTAGTCAACATAATTGAATACATGTTATAATCCATTAAAAAGCTAAAGTAAAGAAAAATAAACCATAAAATAAATGTTCTCAATTCCCTCTCCAAGATTCCAAGATGTCCAAATTATTTACAAATAAGTAAAAGTGTTGTATTTATAGGAGTGCAAAGTTGACCGTGTAGGGAAAGAGTAGTGCGACTCATTGGATGCTTAAGTCAAGAAGGTAGTGCGGCATGTTTGATGGTTAAGTCAATAAGGTAGTGCGGCACGTTGGATGCTTAAGTCAATCCAGGTTTACTGTGGAGGGCTATTCCTATACCCTCACTGGAATGTGCATTTCAACATCCATCTTTGTCTTGTGCAATTGTCTTCCATCCCAATCCTTTATGGTGTGTTTCCACTTGATATACAACCTTTTGAATATCTATATATCAAAATAATCAAATCATAAATCATCCTAAATAATCATACACCGCCGATTAGATCTCAAAACAACACATCATTCAAAATTGTGAATTAAAAACTCGAGCTAAGACTAGGCTTGCCCATGTTGACCTTCACTTATTGTTCCGACTCTTGGCTTGATCCAATTGAACTTTACAAATTTTAAAAAAGTTTTTACACACATAATTACACAATAATAACCTTAGGAACTCATTCAACATATTAGAATCCATCGAGATAGACAAGAACAACATCAAGCTCAAACTAGTACACTAGTTTTCTCGTTTGAAATCTAAGTGACCAATTTATGTACAAACTTGTTTAAAAACACCTTTAAACATTATAAGAACATACTTATATAGTTATATCCTTATTTATATCATTATTAACACCTTAAGCACATAAATTGTCCTCAAAACAAGGCTAAATAGGCTAGGATAAAAATACTAGAGTGCATAAATACACCCAACATCATTATAATTATAAGATTAAGCTTAGAATGGAGTGTGTGACTATCATTAATCATTAGTATCATATGAATCCACCTATGCAGTTGGTGAATAAGAACATTATAAAATGTTTAGATATAGATGTAGTTTATCCTATTATTTACAGCAAGTGGGTGAGCCCAGTTCAGTGTGTGACAAAGAAGGGTGGGATCACTGTGGTCCGTAATGAGAAGAATGAGTTAGTTCCCAAGAGACCCATCATGAGATAGAGAGTTTGCATGGATTATTGGAAGCTGAATGCTTAGACCTAGAAAGATCACTTTCCTATGCCATTCATAGATCAAATGTTAGATCTTCTTGAATATAGAGGATGGTATTGTTTCCTCGATGGTTATTTTATGTATAATAAAATTTGTATTGCCTCCAAAGACCAAGATAAGACCACTTGCACATGTCCATATGGTATGTTCACATTTAAGAGGATGCCTTTCGGACGTTGTAATGCTCTACCACCTTTTAGCATTGTATTATGTCTGTTTTTATTTAATATGGTGGATGTGAAGTTTGTGTTTGATGCTTCTTGTCTCAAGGCTTTTGAGTGCCTAAAGGAATGGTTGATCTCGACTCCTATTATTGTGTATTAAAATTAGACCCTTTATTTTGAGGTGATGTGTGACGCCAGTGATGTGGTCTTAGGAGCTATCCTAGGACAAAGATGTGAGAAGATTATTCACCTAATATTTTGTGCCATTAAAGCACTTAACCCAACACAAAAAAATAATTCTACAGTGACTGAGCAGGAGTTTCTTGCGGTTGTGTCTCTTTTGAGAAATTTTGGTCCTATTTAATTGGGACCAAAGTCATTGTGAATACTTATCATTCTTCTTTGATGTATCTTATGTCAAATAAATATGCTAATCCTAGGTTAATTTGGTGGGTAATATCGCTGCAAGAGTTTGACTTTGAGGTGAAGGACAGAAAGGGAACAAAAACCAGGTTGTAGACCATCTATCCCATCTAGAAGAGGAGGCGATGCTTAAATAAGGGTATGAGCTTGATATTACTGATACTTTTCCATATGAGATGGTCTTGGTAGTATCACAAGACCCAATCCCCTGGTTTTCTAATTTTTCCAATTATTTGGCAAGTGACCTTTTCGCAAAAGACTTACTGTTTCAGCAGTCAAAATGATTCATGTACGAGAAACGAAAGTTCTTTTAGGATGAGCCTTACCTATTTTAGGTGTGTGCAGGTTGTGTGATTTGGAGGTGTATTCGTGAATTTGAGATGATAAGAATTTTTTAGGCCTATGACTCATTTCCAGCTGTGGGTCACCATGGTGGTACTCATACGACCCGTAAGATTCTGTAGTGTGGTTACTATTGGCTAACTATTTATAAATATTTACATGATTATGCTCGGGCCTGCGACCAATTCCAGTGTCAAGGGAACATCTCGGGAAAGCATAAGCTCCTCATTATGTCTATTCTTGAGTTAGAGTTGTTTGATGTGTGGGGAATTGATTTCATAGGTCCATTTGGTGAGTCTTCATGGCATGAAAAATATATTGGTGGCAGTCGACTATGTTTCTAAGTGGGTGGAGGCAGTTGTGCTCCTATTAATGAGGGTCAAAGTGTTATTTCATTCTTAATTAAAAACGTTTTTTCTTAATTTGGTACTCCACGTGCTATTATTAGTGTCACAAACTTAACCAGGGCCTGGTCGTGAAAGGTATCTCAAGTCCAACAAGGATTGAAGACTGATAACGCTCAATCTACAGCTCTCGTAGGAGTGTAAAGAGGTCGTTAGCAAATATAAAACCCAACTGGGTTGGGTATCGATCCCACAGGGAATAGCTTGGTCAACAAGTAAGTAAAGATTACTAGACTTTTAGTGCAAGTCTCGTAAGAAGGGGGGATTCTTGTCGTGCAAGTAATGTAAACAAAAGCTGAAAATAATAAAGTAAAGAGAGAGAGATTGTTACGTTGGTTGTAAACAATGAGAATTGAAGCGTTGGGGTTATGTCCACCTTCTGAGGTATACGTCTCTATTGGCTATGAGTGTGTAGAATTCTGTCATGCAATTTGCTTATAGAGGATTGTAGTCGATGGTAAATCCAAGCGTCTCTCGACCTAAACAAGGACTATTTCACTTTAACTCTCTCGAGCTTAAAGCGTGTCTAACGGTACGAATTCTCCAAGAGGTTAGTCCAGTTACGGCACTAGCTTTTTAATAGGAAAGGGTGTCCTACTACCTTGACATTATCTCTTTTCCAGACAAATAACTTTTCTCTCGAACAAGTTAAATGTTAGACTGGTGTATTCTTGCGTTTGCAACCGCAAAGAATATAGATTAAGATGAAGAGAATAATGATATAAGCAATATACGTGTCTCGAACTCACAAACTCACAGCAATAGATAGTAACTCATTCGGCTTCCATAACCCCAACAGAGAAGTTTAGTTACCCATGAATGCGAAGAAAACCACAATTGACATTGTTATTTATACCACAATAATGATTAATTTCGTGTAGCACAAGAGTGGTAGGCGTTAGGTGTGATTTCTTGCAAAGTAACGTTTCTCTTGTTGCGGAATTTAAGAATAGAAGAATAGAAGAAAATAGAATTGATGGAAAGATTAGAAGAGTTGTAGAAAGATAATTAGCAGGTAAGAAGGTGTTCGAAGATGAGAGGGATGGAAGGAAGTATTGTGTTCTCCCTCCTTCCTCCCTCCTTTTTCTAAATCTCTAGCATGATAGGGTATTTATAATACCCATATCCTACTCCTACTAAGCTAATGAAATAAATAACCAAATCCTACTAGACTAATGAAATCCTTAACCCAAATGTACTAGGTTAAGGTAACATTATCATAATCCACATAAAATAATGAAATACATAACCTAATTGTACTAGGTTAATGTATCATTGTCAAAATCCAGCTTTGTGTCTGTAAGTCCCCAAAGTCTTCAGAATTGCTTTTTTTAGCCCGGGACAGATTTTCCATGCAGCAGTTTTGGTCCCCCAAAGTCTTCAGAAATGCTGTTTTAGCCCGGGACAGATTTTCCATGCAGCAGTTTTGGTCCTTAGGCGTGTAAACTCCCTTCCCTTCCTTCGTGAGCTTTCTTTAGCGTCAAGTAAGCCATAAAATGCTGAATTATGCATCATTTATACCTGAAACTTTACTAATCATGTTCGTTAGCTCACTTACAGGAAAAAGGACTAAAAGTGCATGAAATATATAATTTGTTCTCAAAACTAGGCTAAAATATGGGCAAAATATATTGATATAGGTGCGTAAATTCGCCTATCATCAAAGACCACCCCCAACACCCAAATCATAGACCACCTTACACCCATGTTTGATGAATTCCAAACATATATGAAGATAACAAAACTTGAAAATTAAAGATATTATGATATGTGTATAACCTAACCAACCAACAACTAAACCATCCCAAGTCTACAGTAGTCCAACAAAGCCTCTACCATGCTGAATATCAATAAAGTGTTGGGACATGCCCCCGACTATAGAAAAAAATAGTATCCTATTATCTATAACTCAATAGAAAAATATAATCCTAAAATGGATCCTTCCAAAGCATAGAAGCTCACCATTTCAAGTCAACTCTCGATCAAACCACAATTACTATGCAGGAGAAGTAAGAGTATGACCAAATCCTGCATCGCGTGTGGATACAATGTCCGAAGATAGTTAGCGGGGTGAATGCTAGCATGTAACGCAAGGATAAAGATAAAATATTTCCATGACCGATAGTTTCAAATCCTTCAAATCCAATGCACATAACCAAATGCATATACGTATACTCATAATATGCCAGGATAGGGAACATGGATTAACATGCACTTTAAAATATTAAATTGGATTTTGTAGCTCAACCGTCATATAATAGTAACCATGGTCTATATGGGGCCCAACTTTCGCCCCTTGTCGGGCCTTAGTGCATGTAGCTGCATGAACTGGAGAAAGAACATATATATATGTATGGGGGACTCGAACCCTCCAATCATATACTAAGGTGAGTTAAGCACTCGATCAAGAAATATGATATAGGGGACTCAAACCATCCGATCATAATAATAAGAATAAGGTGGACTCGAACCACATGGTGACAAGCAAGGGGACTCAAATCCACAAGCGATGACGACCCTCGCACCAACTAGCACGATTTCCAGTATTGGTCACTTGGACCTCTATTTTCATGACTCAACTACACAACCTTCTTTTAAATGCCAATTAAAAATATTTACCAGACATTCCCATTCATTTAACCATATTTCACATTAAGGCATACATTGTTGGTATCATCATAACAACAACATGTCCAAACAATTACATCACTTAGGGAATTCACAACCCCTTAGATTCAATTAGGCCATAAATTGTGAAAATATAATTTCATAAGGTTCAATTCCACATCATTTTGCAGTAGTTCAAGAATAGTTCAATTCCCACATTCCTCATAACAAAATCAATTTCACAATTTGGGGTTGAGGTCTTAACCACTTCAAAAGTCACAAGTATGGGGAAAATCAGAATTCCCTAGTTCATTCACCATACCCATGACCCCACATGGTCAAAACCATATTTAAAGCATGGATAATTATGCTTAAACCATGGTTTAATGTTGTTTAACAATAAGCATTCAAACCCCACTACCCTTGTTTCCAAAACCAAAATAATTCCATGTGAACAACACTTTAAATCATATGCTTTTTAATAAATTAACAGTGAAGGAAGAATCACATGCCTTAAACACCAAGAAATTTTCAGAGAAATAGACCCTTGAGCCCTTAGATAACCAATTTCATGAAATCCTAGCTTTACTTGCTTGAGGGAATTGAGAGATCCTTTTGGGAGTGTTTGAGAAGTTACTTGATTTGTTTATAAGTGCTAATAACACCTTAATAAGGTTATAAGATGTGGGTTTTAATTTGGGTAAGAGGGAAAATGTACAGGATGCCCTTAACTTAAAAGATGAAAAAATGCCGACTTTTACTATAGGTCAACCCTTGACTTTTAGCCACTCCTTAAGACTCATCACTGGACACACTAAGATTACACCTAATAACCCATGACATATCCTTACGGTTCTTAGTGAGACACTCGTACTAAGAGCGGAAATTAGCAACTTACTCTCTGATTTGGTTACAACTTTATCCCTAGGACCCATAATGACACTCTACGACTCGTAGGGTGAGTCGTTACCAAGGTAGTGAGATCAAAGCTCAAGAATTTTTCAAGGGCCAAAATTCGGGGTGTTTAAATTCTCTCCCACTTGGATCATTCGTCCTAGAGTTATAGGTCAAGGTATACATAAGCAAGACTTAACACAACTAACAACTACACTTCCCTTTAACAAAGTCAGAAAATAAAGATATCAAGGAATAACAATTTCCTTAACAAAGTTAGAAAATAAACATGTTAAGAACAACACATACCTTAAGCATGAATTTTTGGAATAAGGAATAGAAACAAATACTTGGACTTTATGTCCTCTTAGGCTTCCCAAGTTGTAACATACCGAATCTGGTACCCGGAATGCTACATGGTGCTCATGACCTTGAAGGACCACAAGCTAACCCATGACTGATATCTGTGCCTGTGTACTGCATGATATACTGTATAATGCGGAAACATGAACTAAAAGGCCAGAAGGTTCAAACTGTAACATAATATACGATAAAATATAACATATGGGATGGGGTATAAATGCCCAAAACAAAACTATCTAAACATACTATAGTCTGAAAAGCCTCTAAAACATAACTGTCTGAATAAGGAGATGATGGGACATGTACCCAACTAACTCCAACTAATAAACTAATTAATGAGATAATAAAGAAATGATCATGTCCTCAAAATATGAGAACTCACTGCTAACTCTAACTACGGAGACTGGAATGCTACTGATGCTCTGGAGCTAATGCTTATGAACCTATGGTATAAGACACCATAGCGCAAATGCATCAGTACTTTGAATGTACTGGTATACATGTGAGGTAGGCTGAATAGAAAGGGTTTACATGCATGATGTATACTAACTAACTGAATAATATGAACGTGAGAATATATACATGAATACATAATAACTATAACTAGGGTCGTGATAACAAGATTACTGAGTCTGATTACAGATAACATGAGATACTGATAACTGTATAACTAAAATAATTGATATTGAGCGACTGTACCTGACAGTCTAGTTTCTAATGGAACTAGCTGAGTTCCACACTATTCAGAGTTGACTGTATCTGACAACCCTAAATTCTATAGAACTATCTGAGTTCTATTACTGAGACTGAATGACTGTATCTGATAGTCTTGATTCTATAACTGAAACTATAGGAGGTAGTTATCTAACCGATATGCTCCAAAACTTAACTGGTGGGGTCCAACCTGTAACCCCAGCTGGAAGGGTGTCAATACCGTGCCACGGGTAAAGACTAGCTGTGAGTATACTCTCTCTGATAGGGAGATCTTCCATTAACCCCTCCTGGCAGGTAACCCAAATGAGACATATAAGTCCCTAAACGTGTAGGGTGCATCTCAACCTACGTAATCTACGTAGTCCTAGAACACAAGGATTGCTTCTAAGGATCACACCCTCCACTGAATAACAGGTGAGTCCCCATCCTTGGGCTCACTTGGTGCTGAATCCTACTCCCAACTGAATAGACACTGAACTGATTAACCAAACTGAATTGATACTAATGGTATTATTTAGTGGAGATAAACTGAGTTCACTATGTTTTGTTGACTGACAGAATGCTACTGAGATTTGGGGACTGACTGATGATGTGCTAGATTTTTGTAGCACATTTAAGTCTTTTTAACTTGAAATAATTGTAAGTTCATAAGTAATTATTGGTTTTTTTTTATGTTATTTCTTAAGATTTTGTAGGAAAGTCAAGATGCATGGAAATAAATAACAATGGAGCAGAAAAGCTGAAATCTGGTGTAAATAAGCTGAAGTATAGCTGACGTCAAATCTGAAGCGCCGTTATACATGGGACAGACTGTCAAAGTTGCCGTCAAGCTTAGACAGAACTTGAGAAATTAAGATAAAATGGGATGATGTTTAGGACGGGCCATCAAATATGTCACACGACGTCAAAATTGCCGTCATCCAGAGGCAGAGTATGTTGATTTTTAGTGAAGTTGTGACGACAGTTTTCATGCGCCGTCAAGTTTTTGACACGCCATCAGGTTTGCCGTCTGAAGAGTCAGAAGATAAAAATTCAGTGGAATCTTTGACGATATCTCGCACACGTTGTTAGGTATCTGAAGCATCATCAAAAGCATCGTCGTCTAATCTGAAGAGAAAACTAAAACTTTAATTTTATTTCCTTATTTAGGGTTGACTATGTAAAAACTTGTTTTAGGGTTTTTAAAAGGGGGATCATTGTCTATAAAAAAAGTAGGGACGCTGGGATTAGAAGCACGTACATTGCTCTCTTTCAACAAATATTCTTCTTGTTTCTTATCAACTATTTTTGGGTTTCTACCTTGTGAGTAAATTGAAGAAAATACTTGTTGTTTTCCATCCATTCATAAGTTTGTCCTTAGCATCATGAATTCAACTTGTTATTTCGTTCATCAAATCATGAGCGAATAATTCCATTAGCCAGCGTTATGGGATCCATGGAGTAGGTTTTGGTGGGTTACTAGGTATTTAACGGATTCAAAGAGTAGTAGAACGTCTTGAAATTCTGTTGTTTTAACTGAAATCTATTGGTTGCAAACATTAGATTATGCCTTAGGTTTTATTTGCTTCTAATGGAGAAATAGACTAGAGGTCGTGAATTATCAATAGAGACTTGGAAGCTACCAACCTTCTGTTTAATGATTGATGCCGTAACTGGATTAATCTACCTGAGATAACATCCTATTGGAAATAGATAAGTTATCTAAGTTTGAGAGAATTAGATAATAAATTATCTGGTAAGGTTGAGAGATAAGTCAGAAAGTATCATAGTCAAGGATAGTCTGCTGTTTTACTTACTTTAAGAATCCCAAGAACTACCTAGTGCCTTTAAAGTCCCAAAAGCCATGGTGAACATAACTCTGGTTTCCTATTTATATTGATTACAAACATTAATATTGAAGTGACAACATTACTTGATACTTTCAAATCCCCCATCTTAATTTTATATTTTCGTACCATTTGTTTGAATTGAACTTGTAGCTATAGCTTCAAATTAGCTTAATCGCCACTCACATTGTTCCCTATGGATTCAACCCTGACTTCAAAGTTGGGTAAATATATTGACGATGACCTCCTTACACTAGTTTGATGTGTAAGTTGAGTGTTATCAAAAATGGCGCCGTTGTCGGGGAACAATTTGGCGTATTAAGTTAGTTTGGAATTTTATCTTACTTGCTTGAATTCAAACTTGTAAATATTTGTTTGTGATTTCCTTTGTTTCTTGTGTTAGGTAGATTTTCTTTATTTTTGTTTATTTCTTACTATGGCATCATGGAATGAATGTGAGTTTGATGGTTGGAAATCTTATCTGGATGATCCATGTCCATATTATGATGGATCCCACTTTTGGCAAGATTGTAGCTATGCTACCCGGAGAGAGATGTGTGAACCATATCCATCCTACCAAGAGTATAATTGTTCTTTATATGGTGGTCAAGATGGAAATTAGAGTAGTTGACCAAATGCCCCCTCCCCCTATTGCGCTAACCCAAGTTCTAGTTCTTCTTATGAGTATGATAGGTCTTATGGTCAAGAAAAGGAAGAACACAACACTAGAAAGAGTGATATTAAAGCTATGCTTCAACTAATGTTGGATAGTATAGACACAACGAATGATACCATATGTGACATACGTCAAAACATTAAGGCATTGAACGAGGGAAGAGAAAGGATAGAAGAGATGGATATCGAGGTCAATCATCCAAAACACTTTTCTACATTATATTTAGATTATATCTTGTCTATGGAATCATTTAAAATAATGGAAGAGTGTGACGATGAAGAGCATGATTCCTATACTGATGATGAGCTTGATGTTTATCAACCCTTGGAGATTTCCCAACCAACCGAGCCTACCATAAGGGATAATGCCAAGGTTGAGGAAATGATGCTAGAGGCAAAAGAAGAAGCCAACCCAATCTCGTATGAAGACTTTAGCCCAATTCAAAGTAAAAATGTTGAGAAAATGAATAAAAGTGAGTGTGTAGAGAATAGTGTAAATTTTGAAGTAGGATTTATTGGGCCACACTCGAAGCATTTTTCCACATTATGTTTAGATGATATCTTGTCTGTGGAATAATCTTAAATAGTGGAAGACTGTCAATATGAGGAACAAGAATCCTATATTCTTTATTTTACACTTGATAAGCAACACAAAAACACACCTCACTTTAAAGATGAGTTGTTTACCGTGCATCATCCATTACTCGATTTCTTAATCTTTGTACCACTTCCCTATGAGCGAGGTAAGAAGATGGACTCTAAGTTGGGGGTGAAGTTCATATCCTCAAGATGGGGGAAAAAGCTGAGTTGGGTCATGCTGCGACACTAAATTAGGTACTTCTTGTGAGGCAACCCAAGGTATTTTGTTGTTTGTATTTGTATTGTGTGATTGACATCAGATCTTCGCACCCATGGTGCCACAGGTATGTTTCTAACTCTCTTGTTTTGGATTGGTGCATTGGGAACACTGTTTGATATTAAGTTGAGGGTGGGGATACTTGTGGGTGTCACTTTCTACCATAAGAATTTGTGCGCAACATCTATTCTCTTCCTTCACCTTATAAAGTTGCTTGATCCTACAGTCCTCGAAGTTGCATCAAAGATTCGCGACTCTTTTATGAATCATTAACCTTCCTAAGATAGATTCGATCTTCAATCTATTCTCTGAGAATGAAATGAATCATTCACTTAAATGAGATGAGACATGTTCAAAGGCGCAATAAAGTTCATCCTTAGCTCCACTCTCAATAGGAGTTCAGGGATCAAGCCTGTACTTTGATTGATTCGATTCTATTTATATGTTTAGGCTTTTTAGCTTCATGTGTCAAATCAAATGGGCTTGAGAGACAGTCTTGTGCTCTCTAGTTAGCAGCACGTACCAGAGCCTTTAGTTTAGCCACTGTACAGGTCTCTATTAGATAGCGGGCCATCGACATCATACGCTCTACTGAAATAGATTTTGCGGAAAACTAGCTATATCCGATCTTGGTTGGCCTTTCACCCCTAGCCACAAGTCATCCCCGTATTTTGCCACATACGTGGGTTCGGTCCTCCAAGGCCTGTTAGAGCTCTCTTCAACCTGCTCATGTCCCCCTTTTTCTCACTCTTTTGGTGTCAATTTGAATCTATTTTCTTTATGCTACCGAAAGACGGAAAGGGGAACCGACTCGTTCCTTCCTTGCGGAGAATGAATCAAGGCCTGAAGTTGGTTCGTCAAGCAAGAAGAGAGAAGGATCAACAAGGATTTCATACCCTATGCTAGTTCTTTTTCTCTCTCCCCCAGATATGCCTTTAATAAGTCCTCCACCTATTCTCGTGTGACGACATCTATGATTGTGAAATGTTGGAATGAACAATTGTAACAATCATGTTCAATTTCTTTTGACAGTTTTTGACGGACTACTATAGTGAGTCTAGTGACTACTAGAGTAGAGTTAAGTCAAAAGGTATGGTATAGCAGCCTTTCCGAGCGAGCCTCTGGGATCTCCTGTAAACCCCCATGATATGGTAAAGAGAGGATATTAGGGGAAGCAGTGAGTGGAGATTCCCCTGCAGAGAGCCGGATGAGGGGAGACCCTCACGTCCGGTTCGGAGGGCGGGGATATCCCGACCCTACTATCATTATGCCTTTGCAATGTTACTTGGTTCAACTCTATTTGTGACCTTTTCTCAAAATCGTAGTGTAACGTGTATCCTCCCCTGTTCCGGTCATGGAATAGATGAAATAAATAAAAAAATTCTATGTTTTATTCAAATATGTTATATGCTGCTGCAAAAGTTCTTGTAGCTGCTCCTGCTAAACCAGTAGCTGCTTCTGCGAATCAGTTACCCCCTAGCTCCAATCATTCCTAACAAAGCTCTTTCCCCTGGTCTTAAACCACTGGCTTCCACTCCTAACGACTGGCGCTTAACCCCTTTCTAATAAAAAGACTCTTCTCTCTCCAAAAAGCATAACCTACATGGGACAGTCAAAGGGAGAGGTAAACTGTAACCTATAACCCGAATCCCATAAAAACCTGTATTCTACCCGCATTCTACACTCCGTCACCGGGTATTAACCCT
This sequence comes from Capsicum pubescens, assembly GCA_030864215.1. Taxonomy (NCBI): domain Eukaryota; kingdom Viridiplantae; phylum Streptophyta; class Magnoliopsida; order Solanales; family Solanaceae; genus Capsicum; species Capsicum pubescens. The sequence continues at coordinate 105,622,434 of CM061538.1, forward strand.
GAGGCTAAAGCCCTTACCTCTCTTACCGATTGGCCATTGCTTTTTTTCTATTCATATCAAACAAATAAAGTAGCCCTATGTTCGGATCTGACAATACCATACCATAATCAAAAGGTACAACGACCCGAGCGACCAGACTTAACATAAATGTAGCCACTGAAGCCATTCTAAAAAAAGAGAAATTAGCACTACTTGGTGAAATAGGTTATTTTAGAATCAATTTCAAACCATCTGCTAGAGGTTGTAACAATCCAAACGATCCCACTACATCAGGACCCTTTCAACGTTGCACAAAAGCCATTACTTTACGTTCAGCTAGCACTAAAAAGGCTACTCCTAGTAGAAGTGGTAGAATTATTCCAAGTATTTCAGCTGGAACAGCTATGTACATTTTTTTTTATATTCACTCATGATCTGGCCTGGTCGACCCAATCATGATATTGAAGGAGGGGACCTTTTCTCAAAAAAAAAAATATTCTCAAAATAGTTACTTTCTACTTGTTAAGGCCTATCTTTATGTTTCGAAAATAAGTTTAGTAATGTAGTAGGACTAATGCTTTTAAAGCTCTAGTAAAAGGGATTAGGGACACTTGGCATACCTAAAGAATTCACAAAATCAGAACTTAAGAGGAAAGCTTGGAATAAGAGGCTTAAGGATATATGCGATGCTTACTCTCATTATATTCTATCTATTCGACATACGGATGAAAAGCCTAAACCTACAAATATAGATGAATCCAAAAATGAGGCCTATATAATTAGATTAAAAAAGTTCCTACATGACCTGATCAATTCGATCAGGCACTCGCCATCTATTTTCATTGTTCAAATCTTTGACAACATGAAAAAACCCAAAATTAGGCTTCTAGATGCCTTACAATAAAGAAGCCCCGGCCCCTCGGTGTCTTACACGTCTTCTTTGACCCTGCCGAAGCAGCTTTCTTTCTTCAGGTAGTGAAGTCACTCCGGTTTGTGTATGACTTGACGCTCTAAAGTCTGTATCTTGCCCCTAGTTACAACATCGTATTCGACTTCTATCATGGATCTGTTATTTCTTACGCATTTCTTTCCATTAGCTCTGGTGTGCGCTAAAGAATGGACTTGAGTTGACCAATATGGTTTGGAGGTGACTCACTTGAATGGTTGCAAGCAGCCTATTCAACCCGAGGAAAAAAACCTGGTGTTCTTTCCGATCTCTACGCATTTCACCGCTCCACCGGAAATTCTCGGCATAATATAGAAAGAGAATGCTAAGAAAGAAAACATACCTATCACTTTTGGAAGGTTTGGAACCCTTACTCAACATAGGGTCCAAAAACCCGATGCCAAGCTATGAACAGTACCCTTTTCAACAGTAAATAAGCTCAAGAGCTAGGAGTTCGATGTCTAGGTTGAGGATCACTCATTGAAGTGTGACCGTAGATCTGGTATTTCCTAGGAAAGAAAGCAACCAGGTCTTGACCTAACAAGATTAAGTGAATACCTAAAATTGTGGTCATTTTATTTCGATCTTTCCAGACATAACCAAAGAAGGGAAAAGATTCTTCAAGTGTCTCAGGTCCCAGAAGTGCATGATAAATGCCGCCAAAGCCCAATACTGCAGAAGAAATTAAATGAAGTACTCCAGATACAAAGTATGGAAAGGTGTCTATAACTTCGCCCCCAGGGCCTACCCCCCAACCTAGAGTAGCTAGGTGGGGGATGTCCTCCTGGGGTTTTTGTTGTCGTGCCTCTTTTCCCCAGAGTCTTGTTCCTAGTAGAGCTGGCATATTTAGGCTTATTGTGTTTTTTTTATGATGTATTGTGGTTAACTGGAGAAAAATAAGTATATAGAGCAGTTGACATATTTTTGTTGATTTTTAAGACTGATAAACACCTCTTCATTGGTCTATTTTATAACTATGTGATATGCATTTATATATGGATACTGTGAATCTTTTTATGGCATTAGTACTAGGGACATTATAATCACTGCTAACAATTGCATGAACCGAATGAGTAGTACCTTGTGATGTACCATTGTTCCATGTATGTGTGAGGTCTTACTCAAATCCCTGTGTGTGTTGAATCTAGAACTTTCCCGATTAGTCTTACCTTAGTTGAAAGATAGGGGTTAGGAAAGGATCATAGGCCGTTTTGATTTTTAAGTCATTTTTCCCCTAAATGACCTTCCCTGTATGCATGATATCTCTTGATCCCTATTTTGAGCCTAAATTGACCATTTTTTCTATGAAACCTATCACCTTCCTGTTTAGATCATAATGAACCTATTTTAGCCCTGGTCCTCCTTGGACACTGTGCACCTTGACTTCGGTAAACAACCTAAGTTGAGGGTGGCTATCATAGGGGTGCATGATGTAAATTGGGTATGAAGAAAGGTAGAATAAAAGGAAAAGAATAAGTGAAAAAAATGAAAAGCTGGGTGGTGTGGAAGAAGAATAAGAAAAGAAAAAGAGTGAAAAAGAAAAGCCACATCCATCCTGAATAATGTGTGATCAAGAAAAGGAGAAAAAGAAGAAAAAGGTTAATAAGTAAACCCCAAAAATTAAGGTAGTGCCAAGGAGGCTTAGTCACTCTAAATTCCATTGAATATCATACCAGCCCTTAGCCTACCTTACAAGCTGAACAAAAGACCTATAGTGATCCTAACTTACCTGTCTGGACATATTGGTAATGAAAATAAGGGCAAGCATATGGTATTTGACATGCATTGATTGGAATTTCTTTTTGAGAGTGAGTGTCTCTTAACCATCCCCGCATTGACATGCTTGAGTTCATATATGAGTGATGAGGGACTTCTTTGTTGTAAGGATACATCGGTTGAATTGCTAGCTATTTACTTGCTTGGGTAGTGTAACTTGTACATATGCATGGTTATTGTTGCTGAATTAATGCCATATCTTGATTCCTTTGGGTCACATTGTTAATCTTCATTGATATGCACAATTGGATTTATAAGTAATTGAACATGGAGAGTGGCATGAGTTTTGAGCTAAACTTGATAATCAACTGTGATAGGTATCTTATGTGTCTCTTGGTTAAGCATAGTAGTATGGTGTTATGTAGTTGCTTGAGGACAAGCAATTGTTTTAAGTTGAGGGTGTTGATGTGCTAGATTTTTGTAGAACATTTAAGACTTTTTAACTTGAAATAATTGTAAGTTCTTAAGGAATTATTGGTGTTTTTGATGTTATTTCTTAAGGTTTTGTAGGAAAGTCAAGATGCATGGAAATAAATAACAATGGAGAAGAAGAGCTGAAATATGGTGTAAATAAGCTGAAGTGTAGCTGACGTCAATTCTGAAGCGCTGTCATACATGGGATAGACTGTCAAAGTTGCAGTCAAGCTTAGAAAGAACCTGAGATGAAATGGGATGACGTTTAGGACGGGACGTCAAATATGTCACATGGTGTCAAAATCGCCGTCATCCAGAGGCAGAGTATGTTGATTTTCAGTGAAGTTGTGACGGTAGTTTTTATGCGCCGTCAAATTTTTAACACGCCGTCAGGTTTTTCGTTTGAACAGTCAAAAGATAACAATTCACTGGAATCTTTGACGACATCTCTCACACGTCGTCAGGTATCTGACGCGCCGTCAAAATCATCGTCGTCTAATCCGAAGAGAAAACTGAAACTTTAATTTTATTTTCTTATTTTGGGTTAACCATGTAAATACTTGTTTTAGGGTTTTTAAAAGGGGGATCATTGTCTATCAAAAAAGAAGGGACGCTGGGAAGAGAAACACGTACATTGCTCTGTTTCACCAAATATTCTTCTTGTTTCTTATCAACTATTTTTGGGTTTCTACCTTGTGATTAAATTGAATAAACTACTTGTTGTTTTCCATCCATTCGTAAGTTTATCCTTAGCATCATGAATTCAACTTATTATTTTGTTCATCAAATCATGAGCGGCTAATTCTATTAGCCGGAGTTATAGGATCCATGGAGTAGGGTTTGATGGGTTACTAGGTATTTAACGGATTCAAAGAGTAGTAGAACGTCTTGAAATTCTGTTGTTTTAACTGAAATCTATTGGTTGCAAACATTAGATTATGCCTTAGGTTTTATTTGCTTCTAACAGAGAAATAGACTAAAGGTCGTGAATTATCAACAGGGACTCGAAAGATACCAACTTTCTGTTTAATGATTAATGCCGTAACTGGATTAATCTACCTGAGATAACATCCTATTGGAAATAGATAAGTTATCTAAGTTCGAGAGAATTAGATAATAAGTTGTCTGGTGAGGTCGAGAGATAAGTCAGAAAGTATCATAGTCAAGGATAGTCTGCTGTTTTACTTACATCAAGAATCCCAAGCACTACCTAGTACCTGTAAAGTACCAAAATCCATGGTGAACATAACTCTGGTTTCCGATTTATATTTATTACAAACATTAATATTGAAGTGACAACATTACTTGATACTTTCAAAACCGCCATCTTAATTTTATATTTTCATACCATGTGTTTGAATTGAATTTGTAGCTATAGCTTCAAATTAGCTTAATCGCCACTCACATTGTTCTCTGTGGATTCAACCTCGACTCCAAAGTTGGGTAAATATATTGACGATGACCTCCTTACACTAGTTTGAGGTGTAAGTTAAGCGTTATCAATTGAGAGTACTAAAGTTACTGAGATTTACTAGGAATACTGGGGTTACCGAGATTATTGAGTACTGAGATCACTGAGATTACTGAGATTTTCTAAGATTTCTGGGATTTTCTAAGTCACATGACTGACTGGGTTCTATGGATTATGGATTTACTAAGAGTATCGTGAAAACATAACACTGGCTCTAGGCACACAACTAAATTTTCGGGTACAAGTACTCATAGGACTCGATGGAAAGAAACTGACAAAACATGACTTTCTTGAATACATGACTAATATCAACAATTCATAGTTCATTGATTAAGACATTTCATCAAACACTTGACATGCATGACATTGTACATGAATGGGGATTACATATTATTATACTAGTATGGAACTTTTCCTCCCCATAGGCATTTAATCAAACACATGGGGAGCATGTTGTGGTTAGACAATCATCAACACATCTAATAATCATGGATACAATAATCAACTTGTAAATTGAAAGGGGGTTTATCATGGTTATTATTCAAATCTTCATATACTAGGGTCAATTATTGGAATATGTAATTTATAACATGAATCAAAACCCCACAACATCATGAACATAAATTTCAATTCAATTTAAATCATGAACATGCATCAATACACAAATCTTTGGATTTTGAAAAAATATTCTTGAGCTTAATGGGTGAAAGGGACCCATGAATCAACACATGACATACCTTGATTGTGAGTTTCTTGAAGTTCTTGGACTTGAAGAACTCAAATTTCTTGGTTTCTTGAAGAAGGATTTGGATCTTGTTTTGGGGGATTATATTTGAGAGGAAACACTAACTTGATGTTGTGAATGACTAATGAACTTATGAGCCTTTGTCTTATATAATTAGGGGTTAAAACGGGTGGAAAAAGACCCAAATACCCTTTTAAAATGACTTAAAATTTGTTGAACGGGATCTGCAATGGATCGTGCGAAAGTCCATCTCTGGCTCGATGGTCCGTAGTTTCGATCGTCGTACGTGGACCAAAAAAAAGACTCACTGCCTTATAGCGATGGCTTGGGTGATGGTCCGTCGCAAGTTCGACGGTACGTCAACCTGTCTGTCCCACCCTATCTAGAAGTTTGACTCACTGCCTTGGCTGCGAAGGTCTAGGCGATGGTCCGTCGCTAGATCGACGGTCCGTCAACCTGGCCGTCACACCTGGGCTATTCTGAAAGCTCTGAGTAAAACGTCCATAGCTTTTTGCTCCGATACCAGATTTGGACTAAATTGGTATCATTGGAAAGCTAATTCAATTTCCCACATGATAAAAAGTGAAAATCTTAAAAATTCCACGTGTACAAAAATGGATTCATATTTCAAAGTAAGTTTCTAACATTCTTGGAATGATTTCAAGTTAGGTAGAAGTACGGGGTATTACACAAGTTGCCTCTTTAATGTTATGGTTCCTCCATAAAACCTTTATTGAAGCTACATCATTTGTTAGCATCTGACAAACTTGCTAATCCAAAATTTCAACCGGGACTTCCTCATAAGATAAGGAATCTGAAATACCCGCCTACTCCAAAGGAACAACCGTAGAAGAATCACCCACGCACTTTCTCAACATCAAAACATGAAACACCAACTCATATGCAACACTACTAACCCTCTTAAAGACCAAGTATGGGCCGACATACCGGGTACTGACACTCAGAAGATTTTAAAAAGTTATCATACAGACACTTCACGAGTCGTTTCTATACAGTACAACTCGTGAGTAGGAGTCATATTGACCTAGGAGAAAAATCAGGTATTAAGTTCTGGAATGAATATGACTCTCAATACTAGTCGTACCCTTTGGGTACGATTCATGACCAAGAGTCGTACCCACTCCAGATCACATGTAAGATCCCAGGGCTATATGAGGAGAGGAAATGACCCATAAGACTAGGTAAGAGTAGTATACACCACTCGTGCTCAAGCTTACTAGGCTACTTCTCGAGTTAACTCAACCCAAAACCTAAATTAAAAGAGGAAAAATACACCCGATTGGGTACCCGACACTTTCAACTCATACCCGACGTGTTTGTCACTCAAATTTCGATCGTCAAACCAAGAATCAAAGTGTTTTCAACTAAATCTAACTACCAACAACCTCAAATTTTTCAATTGGTGTGGTTTAAACACGAATTTGATGCCATCAAGATCCAAGATTTAAATCTACTCCTCTCCACGGGAAAAGTAAGTTTCTCAAATTAATTTTACTAATTTGTACGATGAAATGAGTATTATGTTATATTGTCAACTTGGTTTAAGTAGAATTTCTACATTTCTTGATTTGTTGGTATCCAATTTGTGGTATTTGTGTTGAAAATAGAGAATAGGAGTAGAACTAGGGTTCAGAAATGATTTTGATATGTCTGTGTGTTGAATTGATGGAAATAGCTAAAAATTAGTAGTGCGTACTTTGGGAAATTACATTGGAGTCAAACTTTGAAGTTTGACTTCTATGTTACAGTGGATACGAGACCCCTTATGACTCGTATCCACCAGAACAAGATTCTTAATAGGACTCGTACCCACTTATAACATGGAAGTACGATAAATTCAAAGTTCTAGAATAGATGCGGCTTAACTATACGAGTCGTATCCTGACCTTACGCCTCGTACACACTAACTATACCCACCTGGGAGATTCTACTAATAGAATAAATGTTTCTAACCTAGTTAAGACTATTATTCATGATTCGTATCCATTCGGTATGATTGGTAAGGAGGAGTCGTAAGCTGACCAGTGATCAAAGGTCATGCACTATCTAGGATACGAATCAGGTACACTAGTCATACCCATTGGTTACGACTAGTACCCACCACTCATACCCATCTGAGACCAAGCACATTGAACTTTAGTTTTAAATTTTTCTTTTCTTTTCTTTTTTTAGTTACTAACATTAGTGTATTTGCAGGAATCATGCCTCCAAAGAACGCTTCTTCATCCAAAATAGTTGCTAAGAAGGGGAATAAATAAGCACCAATTAAGAGTGAGAAAACCAGTTTCTTTGAGTCTAAAGTAATATCTGAAAGAAGACGAGATAAATATAATTAAACCTCATCTAGGAAAGATGCGATCAAAGGGAAAGCACCTGCTAAAGCTAAGGGGAATAAAGCAGTTCCCCAAGATTCTGACTCACTACTACCAAAGGGGATGAGATAATAGAATGAAAATGTTTACCTTCTCACATGACACAGCCCGTAGACGATAATAATAATGATGAAGAAACTGAATCTAGTTCAGCAAAGAAGAGCACTGATGAAGCATAGGTCCATGAGGTGGTTGATGCCACCCCGATAGATAGATAAGACCCCCACTCGCTTGACCACTGCTTTAATGCCTATCATTGAAATATGGGGATAACAAAGTATGAAGGAGATGTTTAAATTGGGGCTATCTCATCTTAAGGGTGGAAAGATAAAGAGAGAGAGGAAGGAAGAAAGAATTGCTTGGAAAGAGGCTGAGAAGAGGGCTAGACATGATAGCATTCAGGGTGAGAAGGGTCGATATATTTGGATCCGAGAGATGGATATGGGAGCTGGAGGACCGAGATCCCCAAATTCTAATGAAGAGGATATTAATGTTGTGCCCCGTACACTATTGATGCAGTCCCAGCTGATGTGAAAGTTGTTGATGTGAGTGGAACCCAACCTGAGGGCTCACGTCTTGATGTTGATGCTTCAGCGCCTTGAGATCCTAGGTATGGCCTTTATCCTTACTATTTATTGACCTTGATGAAGTCTGAGTAATCAAGGAAATTGCGTTGTGACATGACATTAAATCTAGCGCTGCATGAGAGGCAACCCATAAGGCTAGTTTGTGAAATCTGAGTATCCAACTTAGCCATGTCGTGCCGCGATGTTAAATCAAGCACTGCATAGGAGGCATCCCATATTTTTGTACTTATTTCATTTATAGGGTAATGTGTTTTTTTAATGTGCAGGACTAATGTAATACCCTAGGAAATTTTTCGTTGAAATTTTGTGCGTAAACGTGTTGGGTTCTATCTTCCAGAATGAATTATAAATTTTCCGTGCGGAATGTCTTATATTATGAGCCAACATTGAGTAGAGTATCAAATAGGATTTCCAATGATATGTGGATCATCCAAAATGGACACCCGAGCGATGAGTTATGAACATTCCGATTGAACCGTGGATAGTAGTGAACAGTAAAACGTGCAGGAAAAGTATTGAGGCCTGGCATATTTTTTCTCCAACTTTAAATGATCATAACTACTTGTACATAATTATATGGGTGATATACAATATATCATCGGAAATCTATGTGAGTCCTCTTTCCGATGAAATTGGTTTCATCCAATTTGTCTATCGGAGCAAAAAGTTATGGTCGATCTACTTCAGCCTATCAAAAGTGAATTTTTGGGTCAACTTCAAACGATCATAACTCCTCGTACACAATGATCTGGGTGAGATACTATATATCAACGGAAAGATATTAGAGTCCTCTTTCTAATGAAATTGGTTTCATCCAATTTGAATATCGGAGTAAAACGTTATGGTTGATCTACTTCAGACTATCAAAACAGTCCACCAAAGGACAGATTCGAGAATTATTTGATTTTTAGGGGCGTTTTGGTCATTTCCCCTCACCCAAAATCCATCCAAACCCTATATTAAAGCCTATTAGAAGCATTATATGTTATATTTCATCAAATTCCCTCAAAAAGAAAACCCTAAGTTCCTACATCCAACTTCAAGAACCTTCAAAGTTCACCATTAATTCTGCAAATTTATTCAAGATTCCAAGTTCCTAGTTCAAGAACTCCAAGAACCATCATTCAAAGGCATGATTAACATCTCAAAAATGAGTATCGATCTAAAGTTCATCATTCAAGGTATGTGGGGTTTTTTCAACAAGAACTCTCTTTCGTTCTTGTGCCCAAAAGTAATTTTCTTTACAAAACCATGATTTTTATGGATTTGAAGTATGAACCCATATCTTAAGATGATTATTATGAAATCTTGATATTTATTATTTTGAAAGATTAATTTACATGTGTGGTGATATAAAACATGAATCTTGAACGATATTTATCATGATTTTGATATTTGGGTCGTGAATCCCTATTGGAAATTGTGTTTTTTTTGAGAAAGTGTGTGTTATAAGCACGTTGATATTGAATATTTGAGATATTTTGAATGATTTGACCTTTTGGTCTTAATGGAGTTGTTTTAAACTCGAGTGTGAAAAAAATCAACAACGTGGTTGATTTTGATAGATGGGAAGCATGATGGCTCCCGATGTATATTTATATATTACTAAAATTGTTTTGTTTTGGATTGTCTTTGAAATGATCTGAGCTAAGTACGGAAGAAATCTTTAGCACCGAGTGGGAGGTATAAAGCGACCTTACTTTCCTAGAACTACGTGCCCCCATAGGAGTAAGCCTGAGGTTGATTTATATAGTGATCACTAGTTTGTGTGGATTTGATATCGATTGTCCTACTCCGATGGCAAGGATAGGACGGCTCTCCCCAACGTGGGTTGTACGTTGGACTCCATGTAGCTCACATGGTTTATGTCGGTTATAGGATCTCCTAGTGTGTGTGTGTTTCCTTGTGTCTATGGTGAATGGTGAAGTAATTTGAAAGTGGAATTGTGAAAGTTATTCTTTCGAAAGATTTAAATGATATTTACATTCTGAGAATTGATATTCTTGATGAACTGAAAGTGATTGACAAATTATATGATGACTCACATATGTTATTATACTTATTTCTCCTCTCATGATTATGATGATTTTCTTCGGGCTATATGAGTCTTTCATACATCCTGCATATTTCTTATAAATATTTATGATGATGATGTTTATACAATTGCATACACCCCCATATACTCGCTTCCTTTCCATGGTACTGACCCATATTTTTAGATGTGGGCTTTATTTTCTCGGAATGTAGGTTCAGGTGCTCAGTTCCAGGTTTGACAGTGATTCTTCGGGCATGCTGTTCTACATTCTCTGTTATGGTGAGTCTTCATGTTCCGAGGACGTGATGTCTGATGTTGGTTTCACGGAATTGTTTACATTTGATAACTGAGTATGAGTCAGTTGGGGCATGTCTCAATGGCTCGCTGGTTTTATTGATTTTCTTAGAGGCTTTTCAGACAAGTCCAGATGTTGGGAGTTGACTAATAAGTCGTATTTTGTTATCTTTCTGAAATTATTTTATTTTTGGATAATGATTAGTCTGTTGATATTTGAGGTTTATTTATGGAAACCCCGTTGATTTGTGTTGAATTGAATGAAAATGGCTCAAAGCGTTAGCTTGGGGCTACTCATAGCCTCAAGCACCGTGTGATGCTCCGGGACCCGTTTTTTGGGGCGTTACAAACTTGGTATCAAAGCCTAAGGTTTTAAGGTGTCCTAGGGAGTCTGACAAGCCGCGTTAAGTAGAGTCTTGATCATCGGTGTGTAGCGCGCCACATCTATGAGCAAGAGGCTACAAGACATTTTAGGAAAAAGTGTGATTCTTTCTTTTAGAAGTCTATCGTGCTTAAAGTGTCTCTCTCTGCTATTGATTCGTGCTCTCCTCTTTCAGAAGTATGCCTCCACGTCGAGCGAGAGGAAATAATGATGGTTAGCAACCTCAACCCGCTGACCCATTGAATGAAAACGTGTCTCATGCTGAATTTCGGGCAGCCTTTCAGGCGCTGGCCCAAGTTGTTACTGCAAATGTTTAGGCAAACCCAGCTCCGACTCCTCAACAGCAGGAAGGTGATTCAGTTGCTGTCAGGATCCGTGACTTCGTGCGGATGAATCCACCGGAATTCTATGGGTCCAAGTCTGATGAGGATCCACGGTTGTTTTTAGAGGAGGTGCGGAAGATTACTCAGGTGATGCATGTATCTGAGGAACATAGTATGGAGTTGGTTGAGTATAGGTTGAAAGACCTTGCTTATGACTGGGTTTTTGCTTGGAGGAAAGGTAGACGTGAGAGAGCTATCCCTACGACTTGGCAAGAGTTCCAGGATGCATTCCTGGATAAGTTTTTCCCTTTGGAGATGAGGGAGGCGAAGGTGGAAGAGTTTATGAATCTGCGACAGGGCTCTATGACTATTAGGGAGTACTGTCTAAAGTTTAATCAGTTGGATAAGTATGCTCCTGACTTAGTGGCTGATAATCGGGCTAGTATCAGTAAGTTTGTGACTGGAGTATCTAGTTATGTGGTTAAGGTGTGTAGGTCTGCTATGCTGAATAGTGAGATGAATCTTTTTAGGCTGATGACTCATGCCCAACAGATTGAGGTAGACAAGATTAAGGAGAGAGATAGAATAAGAGGGAATAAGAGAGCTAGGTCCGAGTAGCACAGACAGGGTCAGACTAGATCACAGGGAGGGAGTCGCCCTCAGTATCAGGATCGTTCATCTATGCCAGCACCATCATCTGCTAGTGCTCCCGTGCCTAGAGGTAGGCAGGAGAAAGGTAGCAGGTCATATGCATCCAGGTCCCAGTACAGTGCTGACAGTAAGCCAAATCATCCCCTGTGTCCTAAGTGTAGTAGGGCTCATTCAGGTGAGTGTTGGGATGAGAAGAGGGGTTATTTCCGGTATGGTGACATGGGTCACAGAGTTAGAGATTGTCCACAGGATGGACAAGGGCGTCGTGACTATCGCCCTCAGGCCCAGACTCAGACTGTTAGTGCTCCAGTTCCAGCAACTTGCCCAGCCCCAGCTCAGGGCGCCTCTTCTAGCAATGTTGGCGGGCAGTGCCAGAATAGATTCTATGCTTAATTGTCCCTCCAGGAACAGAAGGACTCTCCCGATGTTGTTACTGGTATGCTTCGTATATTTCAGTTTGATGTGTATGCTTTGTTGGATCCTGGATCCAGTTTCTCATATGTTACACCTTTGATTGCTGTGAATTTTAAAATGAGTCCTGAGATTATTCCTGAGCCTATCCTAGTTTCTACCCCAGTGGGTGATTCGATTGTTGCCCAGAAAGTGTATAAAAAGTGTCCTGTTACCATTCTTCATAGATTCTTGTTGGCTGATCTGATTGAGTTAGACATGGTAGATTTTGATGTGATTCTGGGTATGGACTGACTGTATTCTTCTTATTCCTCTATTGATTGTCAGACTCAAATGGTCAAGTTTCAGTTTTCGGGTGCATCCATGTTTGAGTGGTCTGGGAATTCTGTGACACCCAAGAGTCATTTTATCTCTTACCTCAAAGATAGAAAGCTTATTTCCAAGGGGTGTATTTACCATTTGGTTAGAGTCAAAGACACTAAGTTTGAGACTCCAACTCTAAAGTCTGTTAACGTCGTCAATGAGTTTTCTGATGTCTTTTCAGATGATCTCCCAGGGATACCTCCTGATAGAGAGATAGAGTTTGGGATTGATCTTCTTCTCGATACTCAGCCCATTTCTATTCCTCCTTACCATATGGCCCCTGCAGAACTTAAGGAGTTGAAAGAGCAACTCAAAGATCTACTAGATAAGGATTTCATAAGGCCCAGTATTTCTCCTTGGGGTGCTCCTGTGTTGTTTGTGAGAAAGAAAGATGGCTCTTTGCGTATGTGCATTGCTTACCACCAACTGAATAAAGTCACCGTAAAAAATAAGTACCCCCTTCCGATAATATATGATTTGTTTGACCAATTGCAAGGTGCAAGTTATTTCTCAAAGATAGACCTTCGTTCCGGCTATCATCAACTCAAAGTTAGGGAGTGTGACATCCCAAAAACTGCTTTCCGAACTCGTTATGGCCATTTTGAGTTTATTGTTATGTCTTTCGGGTTAACTAATGTCCCAGCAGCTTTTATGGACCTCATGAATCGAGTGTTCAGACCAAATCTGGATACGTTTGTCATAGTGTTCATCGATGATATACTGGTGTACTCCCGTAGTAAGGATGAACATTCTGATCATCTTCGAACTGTCTTGCAAACCCTTAGAGATAACAAGTTGTTTGCCAAGTTCAGTAAGTGTGAGTTTTGGCTAAGGTCAGTTTCTTTTTTGGGTCATATCATTTCTTTCGAGGGTATTAGAGTTGATCCCCAAAAGACCGAAGCTGGTAAAAATTGGCCTAGACCTATTTCTCCGACTGATATCCAAAGTTTCTTGGGTTTAGCTGGCTATTATCATCGTTTTGTTAAGGGTTTCTCCTTTATAGCGTCTCCTATGACTCGGTTGACCCAAAAGAAAGTGAAGTTCTTGTGGTCCGAATCTTGTGAGAAAGTTTTCAGGAGTTGAAGACTCGACTCACTTCAACCCCTATTTTGACTTTGCCTGATGGTGCTGATGGTGTACTGTGATGCTTCGAGAGTTGGGTTGGGTTGTGTATTGATGCAGAAGGGTAAGGTGATAGCTTATGCTTCTAGACAGTTGAAACCCCATGAGAAAAATTACCCCACCCATGACCTTGAGTTGGCTGCTATTGTGTTTGCTTTGAAAATCTGGAGACACTATTCGTATGGTGTCCATGTTGATGTTTTCACTGATCATAAGAGTCTGCAGTATGTGTTTACCCAGAGAGAATTGAATCTTAGGCAGAGACGATGGTTAGAATTGTTAAAGGGCTATGATATAAGTGTACTGTACCATCCGGGCAAAGCCAATGTTGTGGCGGATGCCCTTAGTAGAGTGTCCATGGGTAGTGTTTCGCATGTGGTAGAAGGTAAGAAAGAGTGTGATGTACATCGTTTGGCTAGATTGGGGGTTAGGTTGTTTGACTCTGTTGAAGGTAGTATAGGGGTTCAGAGTAGTTCCGAATCCTCCTTGGTTTTAGAAGTGAAGGAAAAGCAATACTTAGATGCTAGTTTGGTCAGACTGAAGAAGTCAGTCAAGGACAAAAAAGTAGAGGTTTTCTCCCAAGGGGAAGATGGTGTGTTGAGATTGCAGGGTAGATTGTGTGTCCCGAATGTTGATGATCTGAGATAGAGGATTATGGCTGAAGCGCATGGGGCACGATATTCTATTCATCCTGGTACCACCAAGATGTACTGAGACTTGCGAGAAATCTATTGGTGGAGTGGCATGAAGAAAATATAGCAGCGTTTGTAGCTAAGTGTGCAATATGCCAACAGGTTAAGGTTGAACACCAAAGACCTGGTGGTATGATGCAAGAGTTTAGTATTCCCTCCTGGAAGTGGGAAAAGATAAATATGGACTTCGTGGTTGGTTTACCTCCTTCCCGACGCCATCATGATTCCATTTGGGTTGTGCTTGATAGATTGACTATGTCTGCTCATTTATTGCCTGTTCATACTTCATATACTGCTGAGGATTACGCTAGATTGTATATCTGAGAGCTAGTCAGACTGCATGGAGTTTCCTTGTCTATTATTTCGGATAGGGGTACTCAGTTCACTTCACAATTTTGGAAAGCTTCAGAAGTCATATGCGGATGTTAGAAGAAGAGACCTTGAGTTTGTAGTTGGTGACCTAGTGTATCTGAAAATTTCTCTCATGAGGGGGGTGAAGAGATTCAAAAAAAAGGGGAAACTTAGTCCCCGTTATTTTGGTCCTTACAAAATTCTTAGCCGTGTTGGTAAGGTAGCTTATGAGGTCGAGTTGCCTTCCGAGTTGTCCTCTATTTATCCAATATTCCATGTCTCTATGCTTAGAAAGCATATTAGCGATGCTGTGGTAGTGGATTCCTCTGTGAGTGCTGACATTCAAGAAAATCTTCCTTTTGATGAGATTCCTGTTGAGATTCTTGATTTCAGTGTCCGAAGACTAAGGAACAAAGAAGTTCCCTTGGTCAAGGTGTTGTGGCGAAACCAATCTGTTGAGGGTGCAACTTGGGAAGCTGAGGTGGATAGGCGATCCAAGTACCCGCACCTATTTTCTGCGAACTCCGATTAAGCTGAAGGTACCGTTTTTTCCTAAATCATGCACTTTTGATAAAAGTTGCAGCAGTTCAGCTGTCATTTATTATGTGTTCAGCTGTAGTTTCTTGAATTTATGCATTCTATGTTGCATTCGGAGTGAGAAACGATGTGGTGATGAGTCTAACGAATGGTTTCAGCTGTATGCTCTATCCCCTATCTAATCTTGGCATGTCTAGTGTCATTTGAGGACGAATGTTTCCAAGGGGGGATGATGTAATACCCCGAGAAATTTTTCGTTAAAATTTTATGCGTAAACGTGTTGGGTTCTATCTTCTAGAATGAATTATAAATTTTCCGTGAGGAATGTCTTAGATTATGACCCACCATTGCGTAGAGTATCGAATAAGATTTCCAACGATATGTGGATCATCCAAAACGGACACCCGAACGACGAGTTATGAACATTCTGATCGAACCGTGAATAGAAGTGAACAGTAAAACGTGCAAGGAAAAAGTATTGAGGCCTGGCGTATTTTTGCTCCAACTTTAAACAATCATAACTCCTTGTACATAATGATATGGGTGATATACTATACATCAATGGAAATCTCTGCGAGTCCTCTTTCCGATGAAATTGGTTTCATCCAATTTGTCTATCGGAGCAAAAAGATATGGTCGATCTACTTCAGCCTATCAGAAGTGAATTTTTGGGTCAACTTCAAACGATCATAACTCCTCGTACACAATGATCTGGGTGAGATACTATATATCAACGGAAATATATGAGAGTCCTCTTTCTAATGAAATTGGTTTCATCCAATTTGGATGTCGGAGTAAAACGTTATGGTTGATCTACTTCAGACTATCAAAACAGTCCACCAAAGGACAAATTCGAGAATTATTTGATTTTTAGGGGTGTTTTGGTCATTCCCCCTCACCCAAAATCCTTCTAAACCCTATATTAAAGCCTATTAGAAGCATTATATATTATATTTCATCAAATTCCCTCAAAAAGAAAACCCTAAGCTCCTTCATCCAACTTCAAGAACCTCCAAAGTTCACCATTAATTCTGCAAATTTATTCAAGATTCGAAGTTCTTTGTTCAAGAACACCAAGAACCATCATTCAAAGGCATGATTAACATCTCAAAAATGAGTACCGAACTAAAGTTCATCATTCAAGGTATGTGGAGTTTTTCAACAAGAACTCTCTTTCGTTCTTGTGCCCAAAAGTAATTTTCTTTACAAAACCATGATTTTTATTTGATTTTTATGAATTTGAAGTATGAACCCATATCTTATGATGATTATTATGAAATCTTAATGTTTATGATTTTGAAAGATGAATTTACATGTGTGGTGTAATAAAGCATGAATCTTGAGCGATATTTATCATGATTTTGATATTTGGGTCGTGAATCCCCATTGGAAATTGTGTTTTTTTTAGAAAGTGTGTGTTATAAGCATGTTGATGTTGAAGATTTGAGATATTTTGAATGATTTGACCTTTTGGTCTTAATGGAGTTGTTTTGAACTCGAGTGTGAAAGAAATCCACAACGTGGTTGATTTTGATAGATGGGAAGCATGATGGCTCCCGATGTATATTTATATATTACTGAAATTGTTTTGTTGTGGATTGTCTTTGAAATGATCTGAGCTAAGTCCGGGAGAAATATTTTGCACCGAGTGGGAGGTATAAATCGACCTTACTTCCCTAGAACTACGTGCCCCCATAGGAGTGAGCCTGAGGCTGATTTATATAGTGATCACTAGTTTGTGTGGATTTGATATCGATAGTCCTACTCCGATGGCAAGGATAGGATGACTCTACCCAACGTGGGTCGTATGTTGGACTCCATGTAGCTCACATGGTTTATGTCGGTTATAGGATCTCCCAGTGTGTGTGTGTTTCCTTGTGTCTATGGTGAGTGGTGAAGTGATTTGAAAGTGGAATTGTGAAAGTTATTCTTTCGAAAGATTTAAATGATATTTACATTATGAGAATTGATATTCTTGATGAACTGAAAGTGATTGACAAATTATATGATGACTCATATGTGTTATTATACTTATTTCATCCTCTCATGATTATGATGATTTTCTTCAGGCTATGTGAGTCTTTCATACATCCTGCATATTTCTTATAAATATTTATGATGATGATGTTTATACAACTGCATACACCCCCATATACTCGGTTCCTTTCCATGGTACTGACCCACATCTTCGAATGTGGGCTGCATTTTCTCGGAATGTAGGTTTAGGTGCTCAGTTCCAGGTTCGACAGTGATTCTTCGGGGATGTTGTTCTACATTCTTTGTTTTGGTGAGTCCTCATGTTCCGAGGACGTGATGTCTGATGTTGGTTTCACAGAATTGTTTACATTTGATAACTGAGTATGAGTCTGTTGGGGCATGTCTCAATGGCTCGCTGATTTTATTGATTTTCTTAGAGGCTTGTCAGACTAGTATAGATGTTGGGATTTGACTAATAAGTCATATTTTTCTATCTTTCTAAAATTCTATGAGTGGTAGAAAAAGAATGAAGGTCAAACCTAGGTTCAACTAATCCCCCTCCCCTGACTACAATAACTACATAACCATTCAATATATTAAAATTATCAAGGTGGGGTTGAGAATTGTTCACCCGTTGATTTGTTATAGCTTGGGTCCTTTTAGATAGGACATTTTCATCCCCTTTATCATTTTGACCAATATATTTTTCAGCATTTTACTCAGTAGTTTTTTCAGCATTTTTCTCAGCTTCAATCATTGGTTTTTTTATCATCAAATTATTTTCCTTATTCTTTGGACTTGGGGTCTGGGGACAACATGATTAATAACTTTATGGGTTGTGGTTATTTATTCTAGACTCCAAAATCATCATTATAATTTTTGGGTTACTAATTATGTAAATTAGAAATTTTACCTGTCAGTTGTTAGCTTAATCTATTGGTCTACACCTTGTGGAGCCTTAGAGGATCTAGTCTTATACGCTTGTTGCATTTTTCTTTGATTGTTATGTTGTTGATTACCTTTATTAGGTTGTTTTACCTATTGTTTTTATTGTTGAACCTATTATTAGTGGTGTTAAAATTATTTTATCGTTGTTGTTGTACCTATTGTTGTTGTTGTTGATGTACCTGTTGCTACTGTTGGTTATATTTCCCAGTCCTTTTTTTAGTTTTCCACTGTTCGTGCTCCTGAGGGTTTTTTGTATCCCAGTTATGATGTTGACCTTGTTGTTTGTTGAGAGCCTGCTGATCATGCTCATATTCTTCTTTTTTGTTCTCACTCATTTCTTGTATGTAAGTTTTTCCTTGTTTCTCAGCCTCTTCTTACCTTCTTCTATTTTCCTCATCTCTTATTTTCATAGTACAAGTCATACTAGTATTCCCTTGGTATTTTCAATAATTATAATAATTAGGAACTCTTTCATATTGCACTAATTGCCACCTTTCTTCCCCATTTTCATCCTCATCATACCCCATCAACACATATTGAGGTCTCTTTTATGTCAAATCAATATGAATCTTAATCTTAGCAACACTTTCTTTGGTTTTCTTATAAGTAGCTAATCCAAG
Organism: Capsicum pubescens; assembly: GCA_030864215.1. NCBI lineage: Eukaryota > Viridiplantae > Streptophyta > Magnoliopsida > Solanales > Solanaceae > Capsicum > Capsicum pubescens. Next base: position 105,641,451 of record CM061538.1, read on the forward strand.
AACAATACCTTGCTAATAGGAGAAAGAAGAGGTTCAAGAATTTTAATGAAGTAATAATGCCATGGGTACTCAGGTAGTACAATCCATATGGAAACCAAATGAATTTCCTCCTCGGGTTTAAAAGTTGGAGTCCATAGTTGAAGTCTCATAATCTGACCCTATATAAACATTCTACCCTTAGACCACACTATAGCATTATCAAACTTATTCTCCAGGTCAAGTAAAGATGTCAAGAGTTAAAATGAGTCGCTTTCACCCCTCCTCTAAGCTCAGTTTGCAATGAAAATTATTTCTTGATCACCTCTATCTTAGGCATAAAAATGACAAATTTCCCAATTAAAGTATATATACATCTTACAAAACCATTCACTTTATAATCCACAGGATTAAAAACAATTGCAGGATATCCTTGCTTTGTGGTTATTTTGGGAGGGTTGACAGGAATCTGGGTTGTTTTCATAGCCTCTTGTGCTATCAATTTGGTCAAAAAATCTTGAAAACAATAGAAGCAGGTGGAGCAGGATTGATGCTAGGTTTTTTATTAGTTTGATTAGGATTTTTCTAAGAGGGTTTGGAGTTTTCTGTATCTTTATTAGGTTCCTTAGCTCCCTGCTTAGGACTATTGGGTTTAAAGGCATTGAAATTTTTAGAAACTTCTAACGGGGTATCATTAGGAACATAAGGCTTTTGGACACTTTTGATAGGATGTTTAGGATTCTTTTGTTGGTTTTCATGAGAATATTTTTGCCTTTCTCAGATTCAACACCTTCAGTCTCCTTACCAACCATTGTAACTTTACCATTAATTAAGATTAAGGGACTCACTAGTGTTCTCATTCAAAGAATGCTTCGAATTAACTTCAACATTATCATTAAACCCATCAGTTTCATCCAGTTTCATCATCTGAGTCCTATAAATAAATATGATTCTTTGGAGCCCTAGTTTTCAAATTACACATGTTTTGATGATATTGAGATGGGGATTTTGTGAAATTATCACTCCTTGTATCATTCTTACTGCCTTTACATTTCTCATTTTGATTAACACTAACCAGAGCATCATTCCCCACCAAATCGGTCTATGTAGCCCTTTTAGCATTGAAACTCAAAGAATTTGAAACCAAATTAGAAGGGTGGGGGTGGGGTACTATTTCTACCGTCTCCTAGTTGTGTTGATCCTCTTGACATGTGGAATTTCCCAATTTTCTCATCGAAATTGCATCTTCAGTTGTATTGTTTAATTTAGGGATCAAAACCCTAATTTTCAAATAGATTTGATTGGGTCCTCAATAATTGGGGATTTTGGCATAGACATGTTTGCATTTTCCCCCTTAATAGTTTGGTGTTGAGTTTGAACCATTTTTTCGGGTATCCCACTATCGTCGAAATTGTCATCTTCGTTAGAGCTGAACTCTCCACCCAAACATTCTACGTTTTTGTCAGTATGGGCGCTTTGATTTACTGTTTCCAACCCTCTCATTGAATGATGCCCCATTTGCTCCTCTCTATGCTGAATTTGCATTTGAGAGTACTTTAGGTCGGTCATAATTTTTCCTACCTCACCTACTTTGAAATTCTAATTTTGGTCAATGGGCATGGTTAATTCACCACTACTTAGAATCATCTAAATAACATCCGCATTCACAAGAGCTATGAATCTTGAACACTACACCACTTTTTATCCAAAATCTCCTTAGCAATAGCTATTTCGTTATTTGATTTCGTAATGTTGTAGGTCGATTTAGGTACTGATTCTTGTTTGGTTATGTTCAAAACATGAACACAACCCTCTTGGGTACTATCCAATGGTCAAAAAATCTTCACCGGCGGCTGTGGATTCATTTTGGTGGAAAATAGTAAAGAAAATCTTTGAGAGAAGGGAGAGAATTTTTAGAGAGAAAATTTGTAACAACTAGTTTTTCTTTGGTTTGTACTAGTAGTATCATTGGGGTACGAGTTAGGCTAAGAAGTCATATGTTTAATAGAATGTGATTTCCAACATTCTGATCAAGGTACAAGTAAAAGGTAACACTCAAATGATATGTGTACAAGTGGAGGGGTCCAACCATACCCTCCTATGAGTCTCCTACAACTTTTAAGCTGAGGGTATTTTAGATAATTCCCACACCAAGACTTTAAGACCCCACGTTCTATAGCACTATTTGGTCCCTCATTTCTCACTTTAGAAGATCAAAACACTATAAAAAATACTCTAAAAACCTCTCAAGGAGATTGGGCTAGGGTTTACTCAAGATGGTCATCTAAGAGCTTAAAGATCAAAATATCTTCGTGAATCTACTTAATTTAGGCATTTGTCTCTTTCTTCATGGTTAGTTCGAAAAAATCATGTATTTTAAACATTATTCTTGAAGCATAAATGATGGTTTTGAAATCCGTGGTTGAGGGTTTGAATGAATATTGTGTAGTATTGCTCTCTTAAGTTTTAACTTGTGTTTATGCGTGATTTAATAATGGTTTTGCACATGTGGGTGCTTGCGAATGTGATTTAAACTAAGGGGTTATGTTTAACCCTAACTTGATGGTTTTGACTTGAATAATGGTTTGATAATGGTATTCCCTCAATCTGCTTGAGAAAATGCCTATGAGAATAATCTTGTCACATGATGAATTGTGTTTCGAACTAATGCTTGGAATAAGAATGTTAATAAAGGATGAATGGTTTTTAAAGGTCTTGATGGCCATAAAATGAATTGAATTGTGATTTGAACTAAGGCATTGGCCTAATAATGTAAATGGTTGGTAAATGGTTTCATGAAGGCCTTGTTGGCCATAAGTTGATTTGAATTGTAACCATGATGTTTTAATGGCTAAATGGGTTTGAGACCCTAAATGTTTAAATGTCTATACAACCCAGGTTAATGTTTTCAAAGTTCATGCTAAGTCTTGTTCCCTATCCCATCATGATATATTTATATGTCTACATGTTATTTCATATGATAATTTGAATTGGTTTTAATGATGGCATTATTTTATTCCTCTATACCTGAGTTACATGCTAATGCTCTAATTCCTCTTTTTCTTTTCCTGCGCAGTGATCTGGTGTTTGAGTGGTTCGTGAGTTATAATTGAAGTGGTGAGATTCCATAGTTCAAAAGGCATTCATTTCATGGTCTTTTTACTCTATGTCATACACTTTGTTAGACTTGGATTTTGGCTATTGTTGGAGGCATGTACCAATATTTTATTTTGGATTGTAGAGGCTTCATGGATTACTGTGGACTTGGGTGTGTTGGTTTAGTGTGTTGTGGTGATGAATTATTTAGACATTTCATAAGCTATTATTAGCCTTATTTCACATATGTTTTATATGTTCAGAATTCATCCAAAACTTGTGGTTGATATTTTGGTTTAGTTAGGTGAAGGGTGATCTTTGAACCACGTGGGACTTAAGATACCCATCACTGATAGGCCTTGGTTCGGTTCGTGACATGTGGTTGTTAACTACCCTTATTATTAGGTTTCGAACTGGTGGCGGTGATGTGTACCCTAAGCCTTCACGTGCTTACCTGAGTAGTAACTTCTTATGGGAGTTTCCCCATCTTTCATGGTTCATTAAGATTGTATCCAACCTTTACAAATAACTTGTAAGCATTTAAATTGATTTAGTGTCATGGAATAACCCAACTAATGACTTAGTCATTCTCTTTCCTTCTTTTTCTCATGCTTGGTCTCTATCTTCTTATTCTCTTCACCCCTTTTGGGTGTGAATTTTCAAGAGAAATAGGTTTTTCAACTTTAGCCTTTTCAGGATTATCAATGTTTATCATGTCAGACTTAGGCGGTAAAAGCTTAGGTAGCTCAATCACGTGGTCCAAAGTGGTCTCTGGTGGACTAACCACCCTATACTTGTTCCTTTTAATAACATTGATCATACACAAATCTTTATAGTGGGATGTTATTTTGGGTGCTTTGTAAACATCAAATACTGCTTCTTCATTCTCTACCCTAATTTTGAGTGTGACTTCTCTACCATCAATCAACGATCCTCCAATTTGTATGAATGGATTCCCTAAGATGATTGGTACCTTTTTGTCTGCCTCAAAATCAAGAATAATAAAGTCAGCAGGAATAATGAATTTACAAACCTTTATGAGGACGTCCTCTATTATTCCTTCTGGATATGCTATTGATATGTCTTCTAGCTGCAAAACCACCATGGTTGATCTAGGCTTCCCCAAGCCTAATGTGTCAAACAAAAATAGGGGAATCAAATTTATGCTCACCCCTAAGTCACTTAATATGTGGACCACTCTCCTCCCTATTTGGATTGGGAGAGTAAACTTCCCAAAATCTCTCAATTTCTTGGGGATTTTCTGTGTCATTATAGCGCTACACTCTTTAGTGAGTGTTATCGCCCCCACGTTCTACAGTTTCACCTTATTAGCAACCACATCCCTCAAGTACTTTGCATACTTGGGCATACCCTACAAAACATCTAACAAAGGCAAGTTAATGTGAAGCTCTCTGAATATATCAAAGAACTTCTTAAAGATTGTATCCTTCTTCGCTTTAATTTACCCCAGAGGAAAGGAAGGTGGTGGTGTCTTCTTCACTTCTGGTTCAACAACTTTAGTTTTCAAGTACTCAGACTTTCTTAATTCTTCAATAACTTTTTCAAAAACCTGAGGAGTTACCCCTTCAGCATCTACCTCCTTAGTTACATTTGGAGGTTCTCCCTAAAGCTCATTACCACTCCTCAAGGTAATCGTTATAAACTGTTTTGGATTTTTTATATCTCCGAGGAAACCACCTTGAGGCCTAGTATACAATGCTTGTTGTAACTGCCCCAATAATAACTTTAAGCTTCTCTAGGCCGTTTTCTGAATTGTCAATTTTATCTGTTGATTTTTCATATTTACAGCCATTTGTGCTAGACCAGCTAAAATCTGCTTCATCATCTCTTCCATGTTGCTAGTTGACTGGTTCCTTTATGCCTGTGGTTGCTGAATTTATTGTTGTTATACATTCCACGGATGAGTCTTCCACTTCATGTTGTAGGCATTACCATAATTTGTCCTATGATCATTGCCCACACATATTACTGATTTTGGATTAGAAACACACATAGCTGCTAAGTGACCACTCTTACCGCACACTTTACACTAACCTGCAGCTTGTTGGATGGCATTGAATGTGGCTGCAGGTTGTGTTGCTCCTAATTTCATGTTGCTGAACTGAGTTTTTATCAAATTTTGTAATGCAAAAACCTAAGCTGAAAAGGCTATGAATTATTCCACCTCCAATACACCCTTAATTCTTTTCGTGGCACTTCTAGAATCTGAATGCCACTCTAGATTTTCTTGTGCTATGTGGTTCAACAATGTGTACAGCTCATCATAAGTCAATTCCAATGCTTGACCACCTGCGGCTAAATCTAGCAAAATCTGTGTATTGTGATCAAGTTTCTACAAAAGTATGAGTAAGTACCTCATTGGATTGTTGATGGTGCGGACAGTCCCTAAGAAGATCCTTAAACCTCTCCCAAGCACGATAGAGATTCTCATCTGGTTTCTATTTGAAGCATACTATCTCACTGTGAAGTTTTGCAGTCTTACCAGACGGGAAGAACCGAATAGGAAATTTTCTGTCCAAATCATCCCATTAAATAATTGAATTTGCTGGTTTTTCAGCCAACCACCTTTTTTCTTCCCCCAACAGAGAAAAGAGGAAAAGCTTCATCCTCACATAATCTTGATTTATGCCTGTCGGGATGAATATATCACTAATTTCCAAAAATTTTGCAAGTGGGCCTATGGATCTTCATGTGAAAGCCCTGTGTACTATCCACTGATGATCAGAAGTTGTACCATATTCTGCTTAATTTTGAAATTTCCTCTAGCTGTCGGCTTTTGAAATGAAAAGGTTAAATTGGTTGAAAGTGGGATTTCCACTTCTTTGACTGTCCTAAGGGATGCTTGCTCATCATCCATGATAGAAGTATTCTCTTGGTTTTCTTGGATTTGCATAATTTGGGGGTGAAGGTTTACTTCCCTTCTACATTAATGGAAAAGTTGCACAGGTTCAGTGCTTGGTTCTACCATGTTTTGATCCCTTGTCGGCTTTTGTAACCTGTTTCCTGCAAAACACAACCAAGACCAAGCATAAGAACACCAAATAAATTTAAAGTAAAACTAAATTAAATAGTTTCTAAATTTCAAGTCCTCGGCAACGGCGCCAAAAACTTGTCAGCGAACACGCAAGTGTATGTGGTCTTATCAAGTAGTAAAACGGCCTTATCAAAGCCAAGTATCGATCCCAAAAAGAATTGATTCAACAAAAATTCTATTTTAGTTCACAATTTAGATTTAGTTGATCAAACGTAACAAAAAAAGAGTTTGTTATTTATAACAAGAGAAAAGTAAACAATGCGTAAAGTAAAGATCTTGAAATAATAAATAGGAGAAAACCCAGGGTAAAAGCACTTTGAACAATCCTACTGTGTTGTTAAACTTCATTCGTTAACTTGCTTATCTTGGTTGTTGATTCGTAGAAAACCCAGGGTTAAAGAACTTTGAATAATCCTAATTCTTTACGTAAGTTAAACCTTACAACTACATCATTGAGCGGGGAAGTAATAGTCCACTTAAGTTCTTTAAGCTATCATCGTACATGTGAATCAAGTAAAGCATCTAAGTACATCCCTGTCCTAAACACTAATTTGAATTCCTTATTTCATAAAAGAATACAAAACATACTTTGTTTATCTCCATTTTTTATCCCTTATTCCTTCTCCCGAGATCAAAAGATAGACAATTGATATATTCTAAAGGTAGCTAATCCTTAAAATAGTTAAATCAAATATGAAATCAAAGATGAACAAACAACCAATAATGATACAAAAATTAAACAAAATTAATTCAAAACAATAGTACTCATTTTCTTGGCTTCAACCCCGGGAAGAGGGTATTTATCCACGCATATCCATAATCAAAATCACAAAGTTGTAATAAATGACTAAAAACATGAATGAACTAAATTAAAATAATAAAAACCTAGAGATGAAGTTGTATCAGCCTCTCAATCTCCAAAATATGTCCAAATATATGTAAAAACATGATACAACATCTATTTATAGCACCAAGTAAACCCAAGCCATGTAGGAGTCAAATTCCATCAATTTATGAGCAAGGGAGTAGAGGGGGCGCTGCCATGGGTTGAGCCCCGATCCAGGTGAGGATGTTCCCTATGTTAATCCGTGCTCCAGCAAAGGATCCTCCCTGGCTATATCCCTACTCAGGGTGAGGCATCGCGGGCTTATAGCCTTGGCTCTCTGGAAGTTGTCTCTCAAATTTTGGCTAAGTGTTGAGTCTCCCACCTTAGTCTCTTGTCTTGTGGTGTCTTCCCTATGGATTTCCAGCGTTTTAAACATAAAAATATCATCCTACTCAGCTACCAAAGCTTCCTACATAATCACACACTACGAATTATCAATTTAAACAACACTATATCCATAACGATGAATCAAAACAAGAGCTAAGACTAGGCTAGTTCATGTTGATCTTCAACTTATTGTTCCACTTCTACACTTAATAAAATTGAACCTTTCACATTACCAATAATTTATTCCACTCATCATTACACATTAGAATTATTTGGAACACATTAAACACAGTAGAATCCAAAGGGATCAACTAGATAAGCACCTAGCTCAAGCTAGTATCGCTAGTTTCCACGATTGAACTCTAAATAAATCTTTTAGGTACAAACTTGTTTAGAATTCACTTTGAACATTATAAAAACATTATTTAACACTTTTATTAACATTAATATCATTATCAACCCATATAGCACATGAATCATCATCAAAACAAGGCCTAAAAGTCTAAAATAGTGACACTAGAATGCAAAAATATACCCAACATCAGGTACATAGAGGAGCACATGATTTGCCTTCATCTTTAAGAATGCAACATATCCTTTTTTGAAATCGAAGGAGGTTTCTTAGTGGCATATTTTCCAAAAGCCACCTCGACCTTATTAGCTGCAAGATTATCATACTTGGTTGTTGTGACATCATCAACCTCTTTCCTTTATGACATAATTCTTTAATTAGAATTTTGCATCGGTGAAGTGTGACTTGGCTTCAGTGAATGGTTTATCATTGGAAACTATTTTTATTTTCACTCCATATTTAAGATACTTTATGCATTGATGTAGGAGGATGAGATAATTTTATTCTCATGTACCTAAATCCTACTAAGCAATATGTTATACGAAGTCTTGGCATTGAGCACATGCATCAACATATTTTATTGGAAATCATCCATATAGATCTCTAACTTGATATATATTATGGATTTTTTAGCCCCTTGATTAATCCCTTGGATCATCAAACAACATTCAATAAGTTAATTATTTGTGATGACAAGTTCCTTCATTGTTCGAATTGGCAAGATATTGATTCCAGACTCTCGTATATCAAGATTCTATTTATCTTCTTCTCTAGATCATGAACCATCATATATAAGGGATTATTAAGTAGTACCAATCATGAGAAACCATCTCTAAATATGATTTATTATCACATACATGTTCTTCTTAGAGAAGAGGTTCAATAAGAGTTTTAGAAGATGAAGGGGGTTCCATGGATTGACTTTCATCATTTTTTTCTCCTTTTCCAGTATTGAAATAAGATGACTCAGTGTTAACTTGATCAGTATTTGCAAAAAACAAACTTGGTAAGAATTGTTACAAGGTCATATAAAGACATGACTTTTAGTGGTGATGCTCCACTACCCACTCTCTCTTTGGAAGCTCAAATAATTTTTGCTTCCTTGGTTTTCTCACCATTCTACTTCTAGTTGGCTGCTTGGATGACTCCTTTTGTAGACTCATCTTGTTATGTCTCTGCCTAGTCACCAAAATTCAATCTTTATCATTACCTTTATAAATTGTAGACTTGTCATTCTCCAATGTTTCCATATGATACTCTTTGAAGTTATATATTTGGACCAAATTAAGTGATCCAAATGTAATGGAGATATAATGATAACTTCCCGTATCATCATCAAGAACAATCTTCTTCTCATTAGCCAGTTGCATGATTTTATCCTGGAGGACAAAAAAATTCTTCAAAGGGCAACCGTACAAGCCTATGATACTTGCAATAGTTTGGGTTTTCAAGTTTTTTGATTTCGTTGGGATGCTTTATATCTGGTAGATCAATGAGCTTCAGCTCAAGAAATTTGTTAAATATTTTAGACATATCAGAATCAAGGAAGGGGTATTCCTTTTCCTGCATCTCCTTTAAGGTTAACTTATGATTTGGGTGTGCTTGATAAGAAGTTGTCTTCTTACTTTTCTTCTTGCATACCTTTGTGGTGAACTTCATATAAGATGCATTGACATTCACAAATTCTTTATTTTTATTTTTGGGGACAAACTTACTCCATCTCCTAGGTTCCTATTTGTTCTTTCCCTTTCGAGGGTCAAGATAAGCGCTACTCATTTTCCCAGAATACATGCTTAACTCCATATTGTGAGCATGGGTATCCAAATCTTCAATAGACTTTGGTTTGATGAATTGTAAAATATAGAGAAGCTTCTAGTGCATCCATTAGATATACATCTCTATTTGGAAGCTTCATTAAGTCTATCTTTGCAGTTTAGGCTTGCATTTCTCCATCTATTGATAAAGTTGATAATTTGTTCACCCTTTTTTTATGAGTATTTATACGCTCACTATACTCAAAGTACACCTCATGCAATAGAAGTGATTCAGAAACTCATGCTCCAGCTACTCTTAGTTATCAATAAAATTGGGCTCGACATTCGTGTACCAATCAATGGAATTTCCCTGTAACACCCTACATTTTTGGGATAGAATTTAAATCATTATTTCTATGCGTATGGACTTGAACCTAATTATTCTATGTATATACATGTGTGATTAGGAAGTACATGATGTGGAAATCTTTTCATATATTGATCGAGGTCATAAAACCCTCCTAACTCATAGACGTGCTGAGGACTTTTCTATCGATAGAGTTTTTACAAATGTACCAGCTAGGGTCAACTTTAAATGAGTGTATATCCCAGAATATATAAATTCAAGTGTCCTACATTATATCAAATGAAAGATCTTTGGGCTTTCTTTCTAATGCACTTGGTTTTACCTTAATCCGATATTAGAGTTAAAAGTTTTACCTCAGTATGTCCGTCTGTCAACAAAGTGATGACCTAAGTTGATAACCCATCAACTAAGTGACGACTTATCAGCCAAAGTCATCATCCTTAAGCAGAAACTCATCAAATTTAGCCTCTAAGTGATGACTTGAGGTGATAAGTCGTTACCTAAGTGATGACTTATCAGACAAAGTCCTCACCCATGACCAGACTTGATCAACCTCACACTTAAATGGTTTTGGAGGGGTAGTTTGGTATTTCCCCTCACCTCCCATGTCATAAATCACCAAAAACATGTACTTAGCCATCATAAACAAGTTTTAAAAACCCTTAATCCTCATTATCCTCAAGAACAAGATTAGGGTTTCTCCTTAAGGTCATCTCCAGAGAACTTCAAGATTCCATTATGTTCTCTTCAATATAATCAAGAACCTAAGGTTCCTAAGCAAAAAAACTTAAAGAGAAGCCTTCAAGAATGCTCTCAAGGATTCCAAAGTCAACTTATTTCATCGAATCAAGCCAAATAAGGTATGTGGGGTTATGAACAAGGATACTTCTATCATTTTTGTACCCAAAACTGGTTTTTAAAGTTGAATTTACATGAAATCATATGATTTATAGTTTAGGGTTCATACCCTATTATTATTATTTGAAGATGTTGATGTTACAAGTGATTAAATATTGAATTGCATCTCTACACTTGCATATTTTTGCGTGTGGAGTGATTTTATATACATTGAGAGTTGAATTTCACTATCTTGACTAGAATTGTGCAAGAATTTCAAGATTTTAATTATTGAGCATGAATTTATGATAATTTGACATGAGTTTGAAAAATGGGTTACTAAGCCCTAGTTTGAATCTTGATATTTAAAGAAGATTGTGCTTTTAAGCATTCTATGATTAGCTTATATTCAGATTTGAACAAGATTTGATCTTTTGATCCACGGCTAAGATATGGAATCTAATTTATGGTTTTGATGTCAGATTTTACTACAGTTTAAAGTAAATAGATACATAACTGATTTTCATTATAAACCCTTATGCTAGTTTTAAAATGGATTTTTAACAAAATGAGCTTATGGATTAAAGGGAGTAGTATTTAGCACCGAGTTGGGTATGTGTCCTAGTTCACATGCCGCAAAACTATGGGCCAATGTAGGTACAGATTATTCAGATTATTCATTATTATATGGATGATAGATACAAATTATGATAACTTATCTTAGGTTTACTCATTGGCAAGAGTATGACACCTCTCCCCAACTGAGGTTTTCCCCTTAGGGGAACATGATGTTTGGCATCATGATAGATGGCATGGTGTATGTCGGTTAGAACAACCTCCCTAAGCCTATGTCTTAAAATAGAATAATAAAACAGCTTTTAGAAATTAAGTAAAAATGCATAATATTTTAATCAAATATTGTTTTACATAAGACATTAGCTATGAGATTTTTAGCTTTCAGTTTATAGATGATAAAGGTGAGCCCTTTTATACTTAGCCTGCATGATTTGAAAAATGACTTAACTTCAGTTCTACTTATTCAACTAGCAGAAAGAGTAAAAGTAAATCTTTTAGAACTAAGTGTTATAGCTCACAAGATTTATACAGTATTCTTTATTATTCATGATTTATGATTTTTAGCTTTCAGTTAGTCTAGCCAATGTGAGTCATTGACACTTAGCATGCATCCTTTTACAAGTTTATATAAACATTGAGATATTATTTTACTTATGCATTCACCCCCACATTCTTAGTACATTCCAAAAGTATTGATCCACATATACGTCTACGTGCTACATTGTTTAATAATTTAGGTACCAGTTTAGTTGTAGTCCATATATCATGATCAGACAGGTGCAGATTCCAGATAGTAGTTGTTGAGTCCTCCTACTTTAGGGACTTCAGTTAGATGTTATTTATGTACTTTATTTTCTTACTCATATGTATTAATTAGTGGTAGTTGGAGTTGCATCCCAGCTACCTATAGTCAGTATAGCCGAGACTTCATAGACTGTCAATAGAACTAATATATCTTATTTCAGTTTTGTTTTGTATAAACAGAGTTGTAATCATTTTTATATAGCTTTGAATTAATTGGATTCAGAAAATATTGACCCTCCACCTATTTTATTTAGATCTATGTATTTTATTCAGTTTCTCATGGTTTATGCCAGTACAAGGGTTAGCTTGGGATCATGTGCGGTCCTAAGCACCGTGTGGCGATTAGGGGGTAGTCTAAGTTTATTACAAACTTGGTATCAGAGAACAAGGTTCAAGTGTCCTAAGGTGTCTGTGAACCCATGTCTAGTAGAGTCTTGCGGAACGGTACAGAGACGTCTATACTTTTCTTTGAGAGGCTATAGGGTATTTAAGAAAAGATTTCTTTCTTTCATACTCTAGATCATGCTGTAAATTTTTTCCCTCAAAAACTTCTGTGGATTCGTGTGTTACTCCATAATTCTCCATCTATGACTTATTCTTGAGATTACATAATCAGTAAGTTACAATATCTCCCAAGATATTGCTCTCAGATTTACTATCAGTAACTTCAGAAGTTATACAAAGGGCTTGAGAGGAGCTCTCTAGTGTGTTATAAGTTTCTCAAATTGAAAGTATGTCATCATCCATATGAGTTTTACAGTTAAGACAGAATATGTTGAGAATTCAAATTCCTCATTAACCTCTTTATATAGATAGTGCTCATGAGAAGAGATAGTATAAACCCAAAGTATTAAATAGATTTTGCATTGAGGGATGTTATGACCTTAAGTGTTATGATTCATAAGTGGTAGTCCCTTCTTATAATTAGAAGTATGGGTTTAGAAGTGTAGTGACAAGAAATATGGTAATGGTGATTGATGAAATGAATATAGATGAACTTTTGCATGCGATCAAGTTAGTAGTAAGGTGATATGTCCTTGTGTGTTAATTTAGTGAAAGGTAGAGAAAGATTTAATAGTTAAGGTGAATTATTGTTTGCTTGAAGTATGAAAGGAGTTATTGATGATATTTGTTGTGTTGAAAAAGTATAGGATATTAATGAAATTTTGGGTGGTTGAGTATTGTTAATTTAGACTTCCCTAGAGGTTGGAAAAAGGAGTTTAGTTGAAACTTATAGAGCTATGAAAGTAATTAGGTGTATAGATGGGTAAATAGTCATAAGGTATACAAGGAGGATGTGCTTGCAAAGTTTAATATGATATACCATATGATTATGATCGATTATCATTGTTATGAGGTTCTAGTAGGCTAGTATTTCTTGATGCTTTATTTTATAGCTTCCAAGTGAGAACAGTATGTGAGGTTGGGTTGTTAATCATGTTTAGCACTATAATTAAGTTTGAACAGTGAATGGTCATCAAAGTGGATGTATTGATTTCTTAGTTAGTGATGCTAGTTTTATGAAAGGTAAATCAGTAGGCTTGAAATAGTATATACAAGAATTTAAGTTGAGTATTATAGTGTGGGTATGCTTATGTAGCATCCTTGAGTGCTAAGTTTGAATGGGGATATTCATATACTAATTGATGTTCTTACCAGCTCCATTATAGACTATTAGATATTAATGTCAGATGTTCAAGTGTAATAGTATTTCTTATGGTTTAGGGAGAAATATAAGTTTAGAGATGTGATATTTGTAGGTTATGATAAAGGCAGTATGGTTTTTAAAGATTTGGGGATATCCATGTTATGTGTTGGAATCCAAGTTTGAATCTTTGAAGGTTAAGCTAATAGAAAGAGGAGTTCAAAGTTAAGTTAGTCAATTTTAAGTTGTTACATGATGATTGTTGGGGCTTTAGAGGGCTAAGAGTTATATCTCAGAAGAAAGTACTAGCAGCAAGTTTTACATTATTGGGCATAGTCATTCAGGGTGAGTTTACCAATTATATGTATTATTATACCCCAGATTCTAGAGTAAAGTGGTGGAATATCAACTTAGAGGTGTTAATTGAGTGGTTCCCATACTTAGTATGATGGATTTAAACTAAGGGGGAGATGATAGAACAAGTAACCAAGTCAGGCTCTCAGATTCTAGTAGTGATGCCAGTGTATTATAGAACATCAGTAGGGGAGGAAGATGCCCAACCTATTCTTATCTCAGTGCAAGGTTTTTTAGTCATTATGGTATCTACTCATTCCTTACCTGTCAGCTCTTTGATCATAACTCATATTCATGCACCTTATGGAAAAATCATGTACTCTCCTAGTTCCTAGTGTGAGGAGTTCCAGTCCACCTAGCACTACAAATCATGTTCCATGAATTTAGAAACTCCAAACTCAGGTCATGCAGCTCATGACTCATGTACTCATGTTTTATAGTATGCTTAGTTCCCATGACTCATGATACACTCTAAATGATCAGCAAAATTCAGATTATGCCATGTCTATCCTCAGAATAAATCTCTTGATGAATCCATGATGTTGATCCTCTATTCCTCAGGCCTTAGTAAAATGTCAAGTTATGCATAGTATCCCTTCATGTTTTGGGTCCTCATGTTCTAACTTTTCAGTGACCTCTCCTTATGTAAAGATAGTGGTGATGAATAATTATTTGACTAGGAGAAATTGTTATATGCTTTTTTCATCTAAGTTTATAAGTCTGAAGTAAGATTGAGGACAAGTTTTTTGATATATTTCATGGTTGGTTGAAATTTTGTGTGTGATTTTCCAAAGAATAGGCATGGAAGTTGTTAATGATAAGGGTTTAGAGAATGTGAGAAGGATGCTTTTGTGGTTGTTTTCTTAGAATTTCCTATGTGATTATAAAGATAGGCTTGGATGTTATGTTGAGATATAAATAGAAAAATGCAATATGCGTTAGTGAATTCATAGTAAGAATTTTGAGTTAGTCATTGAAGTGGTAAGGCATGTTATGCTTAGGGGGTGAGCTCTAAAATAGACATAAAATATTAAATCACATGGTTTAGACTAGTATTTGGTGTAGTGTGTTATATATTATGATTTCGATTTAGGCATGATCATGGTGAAAGAATTTATTTTAGTTTAGACTTTAGTAGATGGATTTATCAATGCACATGTGAGAATTATATGTTGAATCAAATGAGTATTGTATCTAAGGGTAAGAGTATAGTTGAGGGAGTATTTGAGAAGTGTAGCTAAAATTAAAAGTTAGTAGTTGCAGGGCATAAGGCTTATTAACTCTATCCTAGCAGATGTTTCATTGGCATGTTCTCCATATTACAGAATTCTATCCATATTGTGATTTCTTATTCAGATGTCTTATTTAGACCATGCCTAAGATTCTTTTCTCCCTAAAGTCATTAGAACTTCATAGAAAAAGTGTCAAAGAAATACTCCAATTGAGTATATGTTTTCAGTATGAGTTAGTTTGTATAACCAGTAATTCAGATAAACAGTCAGACAGATAAATTACTATGGTTTCCATGTTTCCATCTAGTCTTACTAACCGAAGTTTCATGAATATGGATATTACATGAGGTAAAATATTCGCATTCATGCAAATTACGAATTCATCTCAGTATGCATCATGCATAAGTTTCAGATTCAGCTATTTAGTCATGACTCAGTTCATAAGTGTTCAGTGTATGATCTCAATTTTCCAAGTACTCCATCTCAGACATTGTAATACCATTGTACGACCTTGGTCTTGTTACCTCACGAGTCGTGATTACATAATGTACTTGGAAATTCCATGAAGCCCATTTTTACTTTGATTCTTATGCGTGTCTTGTTGAGGGATAATTCCTAAATAAGAAATTGCATACTTTATTACATCCCTAGTAATCTTAGAATTTTTAATGTATTAGTTAGCACATTGCAGTTCTACATTAATGATTGTATCATGAAAATTTTGCGTGAGTTCTAAACTCCTACTATGAATTAGTTCCTTATAGTCAGTAAAGTCAAGTAAACTCAGAAATTAGCGTCATGATAGACTTTAAAGTTTCATCTCAGCTATATCCTTCATTTTCATATAGGTTATGTTTACATTATTCCATATTTTTAATGTTTCAATAAGTTCCTACCCATTATTCGAGGACGAATGATTCCAAGGGGGAGATAATGTAACACCCTATATTTTTGGGTTAAAATTTAAATCGTTGTTCCTATGTGTATGAACTTGAAACAATTATTCTATGTACAAACATGTGTGATAATAAATTATATGATGTGGGAATGTCTTCGTATATTGATCGAGGTCATAATGCCCTCCTAACTCATAGACGAGCTGAGGACTTTTTTATCGATAGAGTTTTGACAAATGGTCTAGCTAGGGCCAAGTTTAAACAAGTGTATCCCCCAAAATATATAAACTCAGGTGTCCTAAATTATATCAAATGAAATTTCTTTGAGTCTTCTTTCCAATGTACTTGGTTTCACCTTAATCCGATATCGGAGTGAAAAGTTATACTTATTTTACCTCAGCATGTTCGTCTATCGACAAAGTGATGACCTGAGTTGATAAGCCGTCAACTAAGTGACGACGTATCAGCCCAAGTCGTCAGCCTTAAATATAAACTCATCAAGTTCATATTCTAAGAGATGACTAGAGGTGATAAGCCATCACCTATGTGACGACTTATCAGACCAAGTCATCACCCATGACCAGACTTGATCAACCTCACCCTTAAATGGTTTTGGAGGGGAATTTTTGTCTTTCCCCTCACCTCCCACAACATAAATCACCAAAAACATGTACTTAGCCATTATAAAAAGTTTTAAAAATCCTTATTATGGTTTCTCCTTGAGGTTATCTCCTAAGAACTTCAAGATTGCATTACGTTTTCTTCAAGATAATCAAGAACCTAAGGTTCCTAAGCAAAAAAAACTTCAAGAGAATCCTTCAATAACACTTTCAAGAATTCCAAAGTCAACTTATTTTATCGAATTAAGCCAAATAAGGTATGTGGAGTTATGAACAAGGATACTTATTTCATCTTTGTACCCAAAACTGGTTTTTAAAGTTGAATTTACATGAAATCAAATGATTTATAGCTTAGGGTTCATACCCTATTATTATTAGTTGAAGATGTTGATATTACAAGTGATTAAATGTTGAATTGCATCTCTACTCTTGCATGTTTTTGCGTGTGGAGTGATTTTAAATACATTGAGAGTTGAATATCACTATCTTGACTAGAATTGTGCAAGAATTTTAAGATTTTAACTATTGAGCATGACTTTATGATAATTTGACATGATTTTGAAACATGGGTTACTAAGCCCTAGCTTGAATCTTTATATTTCAAGAAGATTGTGCCTTTAAGCATCCTATGATTAGCTTATATTAAGATTTTAACAAGATTTGATCTTTTGATCCATAGCTAAGATAATCCACTTTACAGTTTTGATTTTAGATTTTATTACAGTTTAAAGTAAACAGATGCATAACTGGTTTTCATTGTAAGCCCTTATGCTAGTTTTAATGTGGATTTTCAATAGAATAAGCATACAGATTAAAGAAAGTAGTATTTAGCACCGAGTTGGGTATGTGTCCTAGTTCACATGCCTAGAACTATGAGCCAGCATAGGTACAAATTATTCAAATTATTCCCATTTATATGGATAACTGATATGGATTGTGATCACTTAGTTTAAGTTATACTCCTTGGCGATTGTATGACACCTCTCCCCAACATGAGGTTTTTCCCTTAGGGGAACATGATGTTGGACATCATGATAACTCACATGGTGTATGTCGGTTAAAAGAACCTCCCTAAGCCTAAGTCCTAAAATAGAATAATATAACAACTTTTAGAAATTAAGTGTAAAATCTCATAATTTTACTCAGGTATTGTTTTACATAAGACATTAGCTATGTGATTTTCAGCTTTCAGTTTACAGATTATAAAGGTGAACCTTTTTACACTTAGCCTGCATGATTTGAAGATAGACTTAACTTCAGTTCTACTAATTCCACTAGCAGAAAGAGTAAAAGTAAAGCTTTTAGAACTAAGTGTTATGGCTCACAAGATTTATACAGTATGCTTTATTATTCATGATTTATGATTTTCAGCTTTCAGTTATTCAAGCCAATGTGAGTCATTTACACTTAGCATGCATCTTTTTATAAGTTTATATAAGCGTTGATATATTATTTTACTTATGCATTCACCCCCACATGCTCCATACATTCCAAAAGTACTAATCCACATATACATCTATGTGCTACATTGTTTAATAATTTAGGTACCAGTTCAGTTGTAATCCATATATCACGATCAGATAGTTGCAGAGTCCAGACAGTAGATGATGAGTCCTCTTACTTTAGGGACTTTAGTTAGATGTTATTTATGTACTTTATTTTATTACTCATGTATATTTATTAGTGGTAGTTGGAGTCACGTCCTAGCTACCTATAGTCAGTATAGTAGAGGCTTCAGAGGCTGTCAATAGAACTAATGTATTTGATTCCAGTTTTTTTTATATAAGTTGAGTTGTAATCATTTTTATATACCTTTGTATTGATCGGATTCATAAAAGATTGATCTTCCACTTAATTCTTTTAGATTTTTATATTTTATTCAATTGCTCGTGATTTATGCTAGTCCAAGGGTTAGCTTGGGATCACGTGTGATCTTAAGCACCGTGTGATGACTAGGGGTAGTATCAGGTTGTTACATTCTCTTTAAGGAGCTAATAAATTACTTGATAATATAGTCACTATATGTTTTAGCATTATTACATATGTCAACAAAGCATGCGACATATTTCTTTAGATTTCCTTTTTCCCTCAAATTGTTGAAATTTGGGGGGTTGATAGCTGATGATATTTTGAAACTATTAATCCTCAGAGTATGGGGCTTGGTGTATGTTAGGGAGGACGTGGAGGCGAATTCATTCTTATTTTTGAGGGTTTCTTCAATAAACTCCTTCAATTGGTCAATCAGTATCTTTCCTTAAGAAAAGACTGGCAACTCCGTTGTAGGTAGTGTCTGTTTTGGATGTTCTATTTCATGAACTTCTATAGCCTTTCTAGGTGTATCGCTAGAATCTCCGTCTATTAAGCCTTCTATTCTATTCACCAACTTACCTATCTGAGCATCTTGATTTGTAAATATTTGGTCAATCCTTCAATTGCCCTCACCAGGTTTGCAAATTACTCCTACATAGATAGATCATTAGTAACCATCGCTTGCATGATCATTGGAGTTTGTACCATCACCTTTTACACAATGAAAATGAATCAATAGAAAAATTGACCAATTATCAAGTGTCTTGGCATGTTCAATAAATTGAGTCACACCTTCTGTATATCCCTCCCTCACACCCACTCTATTATCATTATTTCATTAATATATCCAGCTATAATCAGATTCCATCTACACAACCAATCACAATCTTAATTAGTACAAGTCATTAGTACATATTTTAAGTAACTACACTTAACCATTTTCAACTCACTAATTCACATTTCAAGTCACTGCACTTAACCATTTTCACGTCACTAATTCACATTTCAAGTCACTACACTTAACGATTTTCAAGTCACTAATTCACATTTCAAGTAGCTAGACTTAATCATTTTCAAGTCATTAGTACACATTTCAAGTAACTACACTTAACCATTTTCAAGTTATTAGTTTATGTTTTCAAGTCACTACTTTAACCATTTCCAAGGCATTAGAACACATTTTTAACTCACTATCTTAACCATTTTCAAGTCATTAGTACATATTTTCAAGTAACTACACTTAACCATTTTAAGTTATTAGTATTCATTTTAAGTAACTAAACTTAACTATTTTCAAGTCACTAATTCACATTCCAAGTTACTACCCTCAACCATTTTCAATTGACTAATTCACATTTTAAGTAACTATATTTAACCAATTCTAATCACTAATAAACATTTCAAGTAACTAGACTTAATCATTTTCAAGTCACTAATAACTACACTTAGCCATTTTCAAGTCACTCTACTTAACCATTCTCAAGTCATTAGTACACATTTTAAGTAACTATACTTAACCATTTTCAAGTCACTAACTCACATTTCGAGTCACTACATTTTAACCATTTTCAAGTCACAAGTTCACAATTTCAAGTCTCTACATTTAACCATTTCCAAGCCACCAGTTCATATTTTCAATTTTAGTTTTAAGTGAAACAATTCGACAAATTTAATAAAGCAATTAAGTAGAGACGACACATGTCCCTCTCACACCATATAATCGTCATAAAACATATGGTTTTCAAATCCTTCTACAGCAAATAATCTCACCATAACACTATATTTAAAGACTTCAATACAAGAAAATATAGAGAAATCAAATAATGTTTACTTGGCCTAGGAAGAAGAGAAAGAGACAAGAAGTCACCGAAAAATATCAAAGCAACCAGAGACGTAGTGAAAGCAACTAAAATATACAAAAAGTTCAACTTAGAGACAATCTCATTGAATGAAATATAGAAGCATTCATCTCAACCCTATATCCTAACTGAATAAAACTAGAATTTACCCCAATATAAATAGTTAAAAAAACTACCAAACATGATCCTATATTTTCACATACCTTTAAGTCATTACTTCACATTTCAAGTCACACAATTCAAGTAACTAAACTTAATTATTTTCAAGTCACTAGTTCACATTCTTAAATAAAAAACTCTACCATATTCAAGTCATAACTTCACATTTCAGATAACTAACCTTAACCATTTTCAAGTCACAAATTCACATTTCAAGACAATTCAAAAAAGATCCCTAATTTGTTACCAATCCTCACTTTTGGTCTCTTTTACCTTATATGATAGTATATTTCAAGTAAAATTTCATCTTACATTCCACTTGTCTAACCAATAATTTTTGCAAAACACCCCAAAAAACTCACCAAATGTAAATTCACACAAATATACTCCTCCACTAATGTGCAATAATTTAAAGTATAAACACTATATTCACACACATGTGCAACAATTTAATACCAAATCAACACATTCACATTAACCAAAACAACCCAGTTACATTCAAAACACTTAGATATCAGTTCAAAATTGATCGAAGCTAATGTGCTAGGATTTCATGGCACATTTGATGCTTAAAATAAGGAATTTATACTTGAACATAGGTTATCTTGTTGTATATGATGTGTTTGTGGCATGATTGTAGTAAAATTATGCAGGAAATGGTGTGAACTGAAAAGTTGAAGAAAAATCTCAGAAAAGTAAAGTACTAGTCCGTCTACGAGTCGTTAAGTCACTATACGACTCGCAACCTAACTCGTAAGGACAGTAGTGACTAAAGTTAAGCTGGAGAAGCTAAGTATCAAATGAACACGACTCATAAGGAGTAATTATAAGTAATATTAAGCATCCATGAAGAGAGCAGTGACCTAAAGATAAGGTCCAGAATTGAAGTCATAGAAGACTAGAGTAATAAGGACAGACTATGACTCGCAGTGATTAAATCAAAATGAGACAAGTGTTCTAACTCCTGAAGGTTGAGGATCTAGTGACAACGAGATAAGACTAGGATTTCTAAGGACTGATTACGACTCATGGTGAGAAATCATAATGACAATAGAAGCTGAAACCCTGAAGATAAAAGTTCACTAGAGTGCCTATGACTAGGAGCATACGACTTGTAAGGAGACCCTACGAGTTGTAACCACTGCCGACTTAATTTTTCTATTCTATTTTAATTACAGTTTCTTATTATTTTGAGATAATATAAATACCCTTGGGTTATTCCTTTATTATTTTACGTACTTTTGATAATTTTCTACCGACTTTCACATACTTTGAACATTGAGAATATTGTTCTTCAATTTTTGGTTTCGTACTCAATTGGAGATTTCATATTTTATTCTTTCATTATTGTGCAATTAATTGCATGTATTCTTCATTGATTTTCATGGATTGTCGCATGAACCTAAGTGGATAAATTCCTTGACTAGGGTTATGGGAACCCTGGTAGATTAACTACGTAAAGGAAGTAGGATATTCATCTATTCTAGTGTAGCTGAGTGTATTGTAATCTTCTTTATATTAATTGCACCCCAGCTACTTCATAATCTTGGAAATTTGCTATATTTGATAACATCCTTACAAGGGAGTTTGGGATCAGGAAAATGAGTTTACAACAGTGATTCGAGGCTATCAACCCTCGTTTAATCAACTCAAGACTCAAAGGGTGAGAGTTGTACTGAGGTTATCAACAAGGGGAATCAAAGTGACACCCTGAGACTCATAAGGTGAAGGGTGAGATTTATCAACACATTCAGAAGACGATTGATAATCATAGCTTGTCAACTTTGCATGCAGGGCAGTGGATTGGGTGAATTAAGCATGAGAAACTTATGGAGTTGAGAAGTCAGGTGGATCACAGTCTTAGTGTTCGTGCTCCATTATTTACAAACTCAAGAATTCAAGTTTGGCTACCTACTACTATTTATTTCCAAATCCTCGAAATTACTTTTCTATACTACTCATGAGTTTTGTCAACTTTGAGAGACTGTTCCATGTATTTCTTGTGGGTTCGACCCCAATCTTATTTGGGTTACTATATTTGACATAGGTCGCAACATACTTCTTTGGAGGTTATTTTTGGGTGACATTAGAAACTACCACAAAAAGGCCATAAATACACTACAAATGTGTTATTCTTTGCTCGTTCAACAACAACAAAAACAGAGCTGAAAATAGAGCGAAATGCTTACCCAAAATAGGGAGTTCTACTAAAAATTGAAAATTCTAAATTAAAAGTTTTAGTAAAAAGGTTGAATTTTTTGAAGACCGCATATGCTAAAATGGCGAGTTCAAATCAATTAAACCAATATTGGTGTTTACCATTATTATTGTTAACAAGCAATAGAAGCAGCCGAATGATGACTCTAACAATCGAGTTGGATAAAAATAGTAGCAGCCAAATAGTGATGACAACAATGAAAGGTGAGCACTGCAACAACAACAGCCGCAGCAGTTCGATAAGTAGTAGCAACAGCTGGAGAAGAAGAAGAAGAAGAAGAAACAATCGACGACATTAAAGAAACTAATGTTGGTGACTGTGTCGATTAAGTATGACATTGTCAATGTTGGTGATAGTGTTGTCGATGTAGGGTTGTTGTTATACTATAGGATTATCGGCTTGAATCGGGTAGATAATATTTAGTTTAAAATTTTGTGAAAATGGTTGGTTTTCTTACAAAAATAATTAATTATTCAAAATCCGACCACAAGTGGTCAATTTTTGTTAAAAAAAAGTTTAATAAAATGCATAATATTTATAATAATATACAATTAATTTAAAGCAATGTATGTAAATCTGGTAATTAGTTAATTCATCGTCATATTAACACTAGTAGTATATTTCTTCAACCGTATAATAATATTAATGTATTTCGTATACTAGGATAAATTTTTGATTTATTAGCCTTTGAATACGGTATTATTTACCTCGTTATACAACGTATTACATATATAATCTGATGAATTATTGGTTAATTAGCTTACATTACTATAACTTCAAAAGTATATTATTACCTCGATCGTATGATATCAACGTATTATTTAAAATACTTGGATAGATTATATTAGCTAGATTTTGACTACTATGTACATTAGTACATGAGATAAATGTATATATACATGTACTCGATAAACTATCAACTTTTGAATACGTACTGTATACGATCACTTACACAAGAATATATATTATCTCGTAATATAAAACATTACATATGCTCTAATGAATTATTGGTTAATATTAGCTTACATTATTATAAATCCAACAATACATTATTACCTCAATCGTATGATATCAATGTTTTCAATATAATTGGATAAGCTCAGTTAGCTAGTTTTT
This sequence comes from Capsicum pubescens, assembly GCA_030864215.1. Classification (NCBI taxonomy): domain Eukaryota; kingdom Viridiplantae; phylum Streptophyta; class Magnoliopsida; order Solanales; family Solanaceae; genus Capsicum; species Capsicum pubescens. Next base: position 105,665,389 of record CM061538.1, read on the forward strand.
CACTACTATGTACATCACTACACGATATATATATACACACACACACACTCTTCATTGACTATCAGCTTCTAAATACGTACTATATACATCACACACACGAGTATATTACCCCATAATAAAATGTATTTCTTATAATACTCTAATGAATTATCGATTAACTTAGCTTATTTACGTAGTAGTCAAAAGCTAACTAAATGTATACAGGTATATTGAATACGTTGATATCATGTGATTGAGGTAATAATATACTGTTGGAGTTATAATATAAACATATACTCGATAGACAATATATTTATTTTATTGAAATGTAAGTAAAAAATAAATATAATGTGTTATGTTATTTATTTATTTTAATTAAAACATATAGTATTTCTTAATTTATTTTTAATATATTTCTTCAAAAATGAACCAAGAATTGTAGGTTTTCTAAATTCATTTTACAAAACTCGACATGAGTTCAATTTTAAGGTGAAAGACTTGTTACAAAACAAGAGTTACTAGAAGTGTCTTTGAGAAATTTTTGTCTTATCTTATTTGCACTGAGGTTGTTGTTCATACAGACCATGCAGCCTTGAGATACTGAATGGTGAAGAAATATGCAAAGTCTATATTGATCTGTTGGGTTCTCTTGTTGCAAGAGTTTGATTTTGAGGTGAAAGATCCAAAGGGTACAAAGAATCAAGTTTTTGGTCATTTGTCTTGACTTAAGGATGAAGCAATGCAGAAAATAGGGAATGGACTTGAAATCAATAATACTTTTCTAGAAAAGAAGATTTTGACAGCATCGCAAGACCTAATTCCCTTGTTTGCTACCTTTAAAAATTACCTGGCAAGTGATCTTGTCCCAGAGGATCTGTCCTTCCAACAAAGAAAGAGGTTTATTCATGAGGTAAGGAAGTTTTTCTGAATGAACCCTATTGCTTCAGAATTTATGTGGATGGAGTCATTCATAGATGCATCTCTGAAGTGAATATGATGAGCATTCTTGAGGCTTGTCATGCTTCACCATTTGGGTATCACCATAGTGGAAATTGCACAGCCCACAAGAAATTGCAGTATGGGTACTACTAATAAGATTCTCATGACTTTGTTGTTTCTTGTTTCCAATGCCAGCATTAGGGAAATATTTTGAGGTGCCATGAACTCCTTATGACTACTATTTTAGAGCTAAAGTTGTTTGATGTGTAGGGCATGGACTTTGTGGGGTCATTTATGAGCTCCTATGATATGAGGTATATCCTAGTTACGGTGGACTATGTGTCCAAATGGGCGAAAGCAGTAACGCTCCTAAATAATGAAGGAAGATGTGTCACTGCATTACTGAAAATGCATATCTTTTATTGATTTGGACTCTATGAGTTATTATCATTGATGGTGGGTCTAATATTTGCAATTTCCTATTCAAGAGTCTGCTTGAAAAATATAGAGTAAATCATAAGGTAGCACTACCTTAGCAGAAAGGTAAAAATGTCAAATAGAGAGATAAAGTCTATTTTGGCAAAGACTATTAATACCAATAGGATTGATTGGTCAAGGAAGCTAGATGGTTCACTATAGGCGTATCGAACAACTTTCAAGACACCAATTGGTGCTTCTCTACATCAGTTGGTGTATGGCAAGGCATGTCACTTGCCTGTTGAACTTGAATGAAAATTATTGCAAGCATTGACAAAGTTAAAGTTTGAATAGTATGATGCAGAAAAGCAAGAATGATTAAGGTGAATGAGTTAGATGAGCTTTGACCCGGGTTATAAAAGTTATGCACTATAATAGGAGAAGATGAAGCTACATCATGATCGAAAAATTGAGAAAAAAGTATTTGCCAGATGAGCAGGTGTTGTTGTATAATTTGAGACTTTTCATATTTTCATAAAAGTTGAAGTCTAGGTGGTATGGATTATTTACTATGGTAAGAGTGTTTCCATATGGTGTTTAGAATTAAAGGGTGATGGTGAATCCCTATTCAAAGGGAATGGGCAAAGTCTCAAGTACTATATAGGTAACACTGAGGGAGTTAAGGTAATTGATGACTTGAGCCTTGGTGAAGACTGAGCAACCAAGGCAACTAAGTTATGCCGCGACGTTAAATCAGGCACTTTATGGGAGAAAAACCATAGGGCTGGTTAGTGAAGTCTAAGTATCCACCTAGCTGCGTCGTTCCACGATGATAAATCAAGTGATGCATGGGAGGTAACTCATGATTTGTACTTATTTGATTATAGGGTAACATGTGTATTCAGTGTGCAGGATTAGACATTGCAAGAGTAAACCAGAAATTTTGTTGATATTAGGCCATACGAGGCTCTTTACGAGTCGTAACTAGACATTACAACTCATGAAATAGAGTTGGAAGGACCTAGAACTCAGATCATATTCAGGTATGTGATCTCTAGAGTCATTACAACTCTCAGAACAAGTCTTAGCCTCGAACACGACTCATCACCTTAAGTCATAACGATTGGAGACCTAGGTAATGTTCCGGTCTTTATTGAGGAAAGCTATGACCCATAATTTGTAGTTACGAGTCATACTCAAGACTCGTAACCAAGCCTTCCATTTCAAGCGTCGTGGGTCGACTCAGTCCAAATGATGAATTTGAGTACAATTAAAACAAAAAGGGGAAACTAATCGGGCACCCAATTACTCAAATCACGATTTCCTCTATTTTATTTGGCTAGCACAACACAAAATCACTCCATATTTATCCCTAAAAGCGAAATCAACCATGTCCAAATCTCCCAAAATCTCAAAAATTCTCAAAGAATAAGGCACAAGTTCATTTGAAGTTAAGAAATTCGAGTCTCAAAGTGAACAAGTAAGTACTTCATACTTGAAATTCTATTTATTAATCTAGGTCTTTAAATGTTCATGAGTACTTGGAATTCTTAATTAAAAAGTGTATGCTTTACAGTAATCGGACCCTATTCTTGAAAATTTTACTATGAATTATGGTCATAGGAGTAAAATATTGATTTCGTGCTTTAAAATAGTTCTTAGGGATGGATGTATTGAGTGTTGATTGATGCTTGTATGTTGTGTGTGGTGAAAGGATTGAGTATCGGAACTAACTAGTCTAAACTTCTATGTTATAGTGGCTACAGGCTGCTTTACGACTTGTAGGGAAACCTAATGAGTCGTTACGTAGCTTGTAACCTCTGGTAATATGGTTGTTTAGAATATTGGGTATTCTTATAACATTGCAACTCACCTAAACGAGTCGTAGTCAATATTTATGACTCGTACATAGGAGTCATAATGACTGGGGGAGCATACTATGATATGTTTCTGGTCAGCTTACGAGTATTGGTAACAAGTCATAAACTAAAATTATGGCTCATTAGGAGGACTCATAACCTAACAAAAAACACTGACTTGTCTTCTGTCTACATTACGACTTGTCTAAATGAGTTGTACCCAATGGTTACAACTCGTACCCCTTAGTCGTAATGAGTGAAGTAAAGGCAAATTGACACCAAATTTTCTTATTTTTTTTTCCTCTTCTTAAAATTTACTAATGAATATACTTTTAATAGAAAAAATGGCACCAAAAGCTGATGCAACAAAGAAGAAGGCCTCAACAAGGAAAACTCCAAAGAAAAATGCCCCATAAAATACTCGACATTTCAAAATTAAAGATGCTAGTCATGATTTAAGTAGTTCAGTCACAGAATATCTAATATTGGGGAAGGTAATGCAAGGGGAAAAGATACCTCGGGGGAAGAAAGGAGTCATCATGGAGGAAGACATACCTCCTAGGACCACACCAAGGATAAATAATTCTAACGCATCACCACTACATTCACCATCATTCTCGAATAATGACGGTGATGATGATGGTGAAGAAGAAAATGGTGATGATGCTGGTGAGGAAGAATTAAGATCCTACGATGAAGAAAATAAGAGCGGGAGTGAGGAGAATGTTAATCCTATCGATGTTCATCCACCACCACCACCACCTCAAATTCCACTATCCATTAAAGATTCTCTAGTTCCCATCATAGAATGGTGGGCGTACCCCTGAATACAGGAAATATACAATGAGGGGTTAGTAGCAAACCCAACTAAGAGAAATCCTAAATGGGGGATATATCAAGAGAGGAGGTTGACTACAGCTGGCATGTCTGAGATGCCTGAGTTTGAGTCCCGGTTCAAATAGTATCTTTTTCAATGGATGACTACAGCTCTCGATAAATTCAATCCTGTATTAGTATGGAAGTTCTATGTCGCTTATAAAGGGGAGATGAAGTGGTCATACCCTCATGGAAACTTATGGAAGGGTGGTGAGATACTGACTACATTGACTATTAGAGTAGTTTAAGTGAACATCACCCCGAGGACTATTTTAAGAGTACTGCATGGACCAAATTTCCAGCCACCGATAAATATTTCTGAGCTTGATTATCACATGGATAAGATATGGAAGATAAATAGGAAGAAAATCAACACTAATGATAAGGTGTTTCATTTTTAGTGGATGGTCAGCATTATAGATACTAATCAAGAAGCAACTAGCTGGGTAGAAGGTAGTCCTGGGGTGAATACACAACAAAATTACCAAAGGTTCTTTGAACTTTGTAGAAAAGGTGTGGTGGACTATTTCCCGACATAAGTTGTATCCCACAACTGGGGACAATGTTCTTAGCCAAGTCCGCACAGCATTGATGGCTAGCCTAATGGTCGGGTATAATTTTGATATTTCACAATTCATTGCCAGAGAGATAGGTAACCGAGTGAAGAGTACTAATGTGATAATGGCATTCCCATGGTTGTTTACTTAAATATGCTTGGAGGTAGGGGTGCCAGAATTTCTGAATAGAGATCAGTTTATTCAATCAAAGAATATCAAGGAATTGGGGTTGATTCAGAATGCAATAAATCTCATGTCCAAATAGGTTAAACAAGGGGCAGCATTCCTAGCTGAGGCACTACAGAATAGATACCCGAGTACTACCACTATTGGATTCACTGATGTAGATGACAATCCAGTTGAGATTGGGAAGTCTGAGCCCCAGCCTTCTAATTCAGCCAGTACCCCTACTCTACCCCTGACTATAGCACCACATCTATTCATGTCCAGATCAGCTCCATGTAGCTATGTAATTATTCCACAGCCATTTTAGAAAGTGGTGTTGAAAAAGTTGAGGACTGTAGAGTCGAAGGTGAGGTTAATGGAAAAGGAAGTACAACCATGGGTTGACGAAAAAAAAAGAACAAATCAGGAAGATACACAGAAGGCTGGATGGTTTCGAGATAAGGATCATTTCTCATCTTGAAGGTGTTTAAACCCCTGACATAGCGAGATTTAAGTCTGAGGTAGTTGAGGTGTGAAAAAATGTTGATGAGTTACATGAGCGGCCAATTTACACCCTTTTTATCCTTATGGAGATGCAATAAAAAAAAAGGTCAAAAATAACTGGGGTGTTGATGATCAAACCCTGAGAACTATTGATATGGTAAAGAAGAGTAAGAAAAGGAATGGTAGTTCAAGACCGACTGAGGATATTGAGAGGGAAAGTGACACAGCCCCGACACCAGATATACCACTGAGTACACCAGTAAACACTGGTGCTACTATCACAGAGACTGTTCTGATAGATGTTGAGACCACTGTTGAGGAGAGTGTAGCCCAATCTAAGGGCCTCCATATTGATGATGCTTAATCTGGCACCTAGAGAGCCCAGGTATGACTCCACTCTCTGATTTGTATTTCTAGATACACTGGGGACAGTGCATAGGTATTTAGTTGGGGTGGGGGTGTACCACAGTCACACGAGTTATAGTTGCCATGATTCAAAACCCGTAGGTGACAAAATGAATGATGAATCAACATGTTTGTATGTTTGTATGGTCATGTGATGTTTAAGTGAGAAGAGTTGTGTGTTGAAAACAATCAATGATATGTGTTGTAGGTCTATTGAAAAATTGATACCCCTCCAAAGTTTTTTGATAAATTATGTGATCTGTGTGTGCGTGCAACTAATGTGAATCTATTAGCATCATTAGAATTAAGAATAAATTAACCATGGAATGTAGGTGCATGAAATGGATAGGTAATGACTGACAATATGACCCTATACAATATGAGTGAGAGACTTTGCTCAATTCCCAGTGTGTACAGAGTCCAAAACTTGCCCGGTTGGTTTTACCTTGATTGTACAATAGTTGGTTAGGAGATAATCATAGGATATTTTTGTTGTTAGTCTACTTTAGCCTAAATTTCCTAAAACCAAATGATAAATGAGTCCCTTGATCCTAATCTTTGATCCTGAAAAAACCTATATTTTTTGTTTACACTGATTCACTTTCTTGTTTAAACAACAATGAACCTGTTTTGGCCTTGGTCCTCCGGAGACACTGTTCACCTCAACTCAGGCAAATCGCCTAAGTTGAGGGTGGCTATCATAGAGGTGCGTAGTATAGAGCAGGTATGAAGAAAATATGTGAATGAAAAAAAATACAAGGTTGGGTGTGGTATAAAAAGGAAAGTGATAAAATTTTAAAAAATAGAAAAATATCACTGAAAAAGAAAATTTCAAAAGAAAAGAATAAGAAGCCACACCCAATCCAAGCAAATAGAAAAAGAAAAAGGGATAAATATGGGCGGAATGAAAGAAAAGTTGTAAAATAAGTGGACCCTAAAGTAATTATAGTGTCAAGGATGCTTAGTCACTGAAAATTTCCCAAAATATATCATATCATCCCCAAAACCTATGTTACAAGCCAAATAAAGACCTATAAGTGATCCTAACCCGATTATCCAAAAATCGAGGTAAAGAACATAAGGGCAAGCCTATGGAATTTTTTATACACTGACTGGAATTTCTTTGTGAGAGAAATAATCACTAGACTATCCCTAGAATAGTAGGATGAATCAAACTAAGTGATAGGGACCTGGAATAATAGGATGAATCAAATAGAGTGATAGGGATTTCTTTGATTGTGTTGGTGCATGGGTGGCAATGTCAAGTTAAGTATTTTTTTGGGTACTGTATATTTCTTAGGCCTAGTTGTTCATCGCTAATGTAATTCCATTAGTGGATTCCTATGGATAACGCAGGTGTATCAGATCATTATTCACAGTTGCGTTTGAACAATGAAAAAGAAGGGGGGAAATGTTTTGTGTTGATTGATAAGTCGACTGCCAAATATGTCACAGACTCTCCATAATTAAACATCGTGTTTTAGTGGGTATTGATTTTAATTTACCTAAGTACATGCAAATATTGTAAGTTAAGGGTGTGTATATATCGAGATTTCATATCACCTTCGATGCTTAAAACAAAGAATTTATGCTTAAACTTAGGTTATCTAGTTGGATATGATGTGTTTGTGGCATAATTGCAGGGAAATTATGAAGGAAGTGGTGTGAACTAAAAAGTAGAATAAATTTCTTAGGAAATTAAAGTACTTGTAAGGCTATGAGTTGTTAATTCACTATATGACTCGTAGCCTAACTCGTAAGGACAGCAGTAACTAAAGTTAAGTTGGAGGATCTCATAACAAATGACCACGAATCGTAAGGAGTAATTATGGGTTGTATAAGGAGACCATAAAGAGAGCAGTGAGCTAAGATGAGGACTAATATTGAATTCATAAAAGACTATGAGTAATAAGGACAGACTACGATTCATAATGATCAAACCATAATGAGACTAGTGTGCTAACTCCTGAAGATTGAGGCTCTAGTAATAATGAGTAATACCTAGAGTTGTAAGTACTGACTATGACTCATGGTGATAAATCATAATGAAAAAAAAAGTTGAAACCCTAAAGATGAAAGTTCACTGGAGTGCCTACGACGAGCAGCATACGACTTGTATGGAGACCCTATAAGTCGTAACCCCTTCGTACTTAATTTTCCTGTTCTATTTTAATTAGGATTTATTTATTATTTTGAGATACTATAAATACCCTTAGGTTTTTCCTTTATTATGTCACGCAGTTTTGATAATTTTCTACAAACTTTTACATACTTTGATCATTGAGAATATTATTCTTGAGTTTTTGATTTTGTACTCAATTGGAGATTTTGGATTTTAATTTTTCATTATTGTGCAAATAATTACATGTATTCTTCATTGACTTTTGTGGATTGATTCATGAACATGAGAGGCTAAATTACTTGACTAGGGTTTGGGAACCCTAGTGGATTAACTATGTAAGGGAAGTAGGAGATTTATCTATTCTAGTGTAGACGCATGTATTGTAATCTTCTTAATATTAATCGTACCCTAAGCTACCTAAGAAGCTTGGGAATTGCCTATATTTGTGAACGTCCTAACAAGGGAGTTTGAGATTGGGAAAAGAGATTACAACAGTAATTCAAGGATATCAAGCCTCATCTAATAAGCTCGAGACTCAAAAGGTAAGAGTTTTACTGATGTTATCGATAAGAATAAGCAAGGTGATACCCTGAGACTCACAAGGTGAAGGGTGAGATTTATCAACACATTCACAAGAGGGTTGATAATACATAGCTTGTCAACTTTGCACACAGAGCAGCGAATTAGGTGGATTAAGCACGAGAAATTACAAAGTTGAGAAGTAGGGCGAAACACAATCCTAGTGTTTGTCTTCTATTGTTTACAATTTCAAGCATTCAAGTTTGGCTACCAACTATTATTGATTTCCAAATCCCCCCATTTATTTTTCTGTACTGCTCATGAGTTTTGTTAAGTTTGAGAGATTGTTCTCCGTATTCCATGTGGGTTCAACCCCAATCTTGTTTGGGTTACTATATTTGACATCATCCACAACATACTTCTTTGGAGGTTAATTTTGGGTGACATCAAATTTTGACACCGTTGCTGGGGATTACGGTGTGAATTATTGATTGAAGTTGGTAAAATTTATGAGTTCTTATGTTTTATTCTTAGTTGGGTATACGCCGGTGTATTCCTAGCACTAGGAGTCAAGACAATCCCTTACTCCCCATTGATCCAAAATCTGAAAGAATTCTGCAAACACCAAGAAGGATATCATAGCATGCTCGTGATGGTATTCCAGTAGGATTTTGGGATGACCATATTGCTATACCTCCACCTACTCTAGGTGATCTACAAAATATTACTAATAAAAAAATAGAGATAATGTTAGCAGAGGTAGATAAATAACAGAGAAGAGTTGCTAAAGAAGCCAGGTTGGCTCAGCAGGCACAACTAGCCAGGCTAAGGCTAGAAGCCGATCAGCGTACAGAAGTAAACGGTGGTCAAGAAAGAGATCACGGTGGCATAGCTCAAGTTATACCAGTATATCAATATCTACCTCCATATGATGGAGATGAGGAAAAGAGTTATGTTGAGCCTTCAGAGATAGGAGTTATTGTTTCTCCTACACTAACCCCTAATGTGAAGTTCGATATTACTAGTGTAATGATCCAGATATCGAATCAAAAGGGTGTATTTTGGGGGGCAGAAATAGATGATACAAAAATGTATCTCGCCAATTTTATTGGGATATACACTTCATATACCACCCCTGGGGTGGACCAGGAAGCATTGATTTTATGGTAGTTCCCTTTTTTACTGACAGAAGAAGCATCACTGTAGCTGAGGGAACTTCCTAAAGGGTCAATCACTACTTGGAATGAGTTGTATAGATAGTTTTTGAATTGATTCTTTCCTTCTACCAGGATGCTACAACTAAAATATGATATCTATAATTTCCAGTAGTTACTTGTAGAGTCTATGTACGAAGTATAGTTTTGGTTCAAAAAAAAGTTGAGCATGGTACCTCATTATTGGAATCCAGGTTCCAACCTATTGGAAATATTCTATAGATCACTAAATGTTAGCTCTAGGTCAATGGCAGACATAATATCTAGTGGTGCACTTATTCGTATTCTTTGGGATATGGCGCTGAAAATGCTAGATGAAATCTATGTCACTAATCGTGGATGGAATACTCAAAAGGATGATAGATGAGATGGTATGTATGCTATTAAGGATGCTAATAAATATAGAGCCATTGATGATACAGTAGCACAAGAGGTTGTACAACTCAGAACGGATATTGGGCTACTTTCAAAACAATTTGCAACAATGATTGTTGAAAAGGTAAACACAGTTTGCCTTATACTAATTTTGATAGCACGATCAAACAACTGGAGCAGAAGTTTGGATAAATGTCAACTACATTAAATCAAAGGCCTCCTGGCGCTCTTCTAGTAATACAATGTAAAACTCAAAAAATGATAGTCATTGTCATGCCATTACCACTTGAAGTGGTAAGACCACCATGGATTCGCCCATTTTCACTATGAGTGAGTCAAATAATAAAGATGATCATGCAAATATTAAAGAAGCAGTTGAGGTTGAAGCGGTGAAATCTTTAGATATAGATAATAGTAGTAAGAAAACTAAAGTTAATGGTAAGGTTGAGGAGCCTATTCTGAAGACCATTCTAAGACCTCTCCCTCATTTTCCTTAGAGACTGAAAAAGAATTAGAAGAAGGAAAATATCATAAGTTCTTATCTATGTTGATGAAGCTGTCTTTAAACATACCACTTGTAGAGGCATTAGAGTAGATACCTAGTTAAGAAAAATTCATGAAAGATCTGGTCACTAGAAAGTGGACAGTGAGCGATGAGCCTACTGGCAATGTTCATTATTACAGTATTGTGGCCTCTAGATCGTTCGTAGAGAAAAAGGAGGACCCTGGAGACTTCACTACTCCATGTACTATTGGGTCCTTCAACTTCGCTCGAGCTTTATATGATCTAGGAGCTAGTATTAATCTTATGTCGCTGGTTGTATTTAAGTAGATAGGGTTGGAAGCACCTAAATTGAAATTGATGAGACTGTTGATGGCTGACTGAACCGTGACAAAAACAGTTGGTATTCTTTGTGATGTGCTGCTAAAGGTGGCGTCCTTCATCTTCCCAGCCGATTTCGTGGTACTTGATTATGAGGTGGATTTCTAAGTCCCTATCATCTTGGGCAGATCCATCCTAGCTACGGGTAGGTCATTGGTTGACATGGATTTGGGGTAAATAAGGTTTAAAATCAATGATGAACAAGTAACTTTCAATATAGTCCAGTGCGACAAACAGACGATATGAGAGTTGTGTCTATAATATACACCATTGATGAAGAAATTGATGCAGTGACTATTCTAATTAAAGAAAGGCTCGGTGTAGAAGCATTAGTTGCAGTGATTATGAATTTCGATAGTGATGGAATTAAGGAGTACGATGAGATGGTAGGTTCTTTGTATGGGAGAGGTTCTTATACTTATTCTCCAAAGAAACTTGATTTGGATTTGAAGAACAAAACCACTCCTCCTGCACATCCATCAAATGAGAAGCCAATTTTCTAAGAGTTGAAGGCCCTCCATCTCACATACACTATGCATGTTTTGGGGCCAATAATACTTTTTCAGTGATTATTGCAGCTAATTTGATAGATACTAAGGTAGAAGCGTTGTTGTTAGTATTTCAAAGATTCAATAAAGCTATAGGATGGATAATTACTAATATTGTGGGTATTCTTCTTGTTATTTATACTCACAAAATCCAATTGGAATTGAACTGCATTCCTAGTATAGAGCATCAGCAGCAACTAAATCCTCCTATATAGGAGGTGGCGAAGAAAGAGATCATTAAGTGGTTGGACATTGGTGTTGTTTACCCCATTGCTGATAGAAAATGGGTCTGTCCTATTTAGTGTATCCCAAAGAAAGGCGCAATTACTGTCGTGCCAAATGAGAAAAATATGCTCGTGCCAATGAGACCAGTCACAGGTTGGAAAGTGTGCATAAACTACAAAAAGCTGAATACATGCACCCAAAAGGACCACTTCCCAATGCCCTTCATAGACCAGCTGCTGGATAGACTTACGAGAAGGGGTTGGTATTGTTTTCTGGATAGCTATTTGGGTTGCAATAAGATTATGGTTTCTCTTAAAGATTAATAGAATACAACCTTTAGTTGCCCATATGGGACCTTTGCTTTCAACAAAATGTCATTTGGGTTGTACAACGCTCCAACCATATTTCAGAGATGTATGATGTCCATCTTCTCTGACATGGTAGAAGACACTATTGGGGTATTTATGTATGAATTTTATGTGGTTGGTGATTCTTTTGATGACTGTTTGTTCCACTTGGCTAATGCTCTACACCGATGTGAAGAATGCAATTTGGTGCTTAATTGGAAAAAGTGACACTTTGAGGTAAAGAAGGAATTGAAGTAATAGAGAAGTTGCCACCACCAATTTTAGTTAAGGGAATTCAGAGTTTTTAGGTCGTGCTGGTTTTTACAGGTGATTCATCAAGGACTTCTCAAAGATTGCAAACACTTTATTTAAGATTTTTGAGAAAGAAGTAAAGTTTGATTTTAATTAGGCATGTCTGGAGGATTTTGAGTGCTTGAAGGAGTTGTTTGTGTCATCCCCTATAGTGTCTCCTGATTGGTCTTTGTCATTTGAGATCATGTGTGATGCAAGCGGAGTGGCCCTAGGTGCTGTCCTAGGCTAAAGGCAGAGAAGATTCTACACATGATCTACAATGCCAGCAAGTAATTAAACCCTACTCAAAAAATTACACTATTACAGAACAAGAGTTACTAGTAGTGGTTTTTGCCTTTGAGAAATTTTGGTCTTATCTGATTGGAAATAAGGTTGTAATTCATATAAACTATGCAACCCTGAGATACTTGATAGTGGAGAAAGATTCAAAGCCTAGATTAATCTGTTGGGTTCTCTTGTTGTAAGAGTTTAATTTTGAGGTGAAAGACAGAAGGGGTACAAGGAATCAAGTTGCTGATCATTTGTCAAGACTTGAGGATGAAGCAATGCAAAAAGTAGGGAATAGGCTTAAAATCAATGATACTTTTCCAGATAAGCAGATTTTGGAAGCATCGTAAGACCTAATTCCCTATTTGCTGACTTTGCAGACTACTTGTAAAGTGATCTTATCCCAAAGGATATATCCTTCTAACAAAGAAAGAGATTTGTGAATATGGTAAGGAAGCTTTACTGGGATGAGCCTGATATATTCAGAATTTTTGTGGATGGAGTCATTCGTAGATGTATCTCTGAAGTGGATATGATGAGCATTCTTGAGGCTTGTCATGCTTCACCAGTTGGGGGTCACCATAGTGAAACCCACACAACCCATAAGATATCGCAATATGGGTACTACTGGACGATAATCTACAAATATGTTCACAACTTTGCTATTGTCTGTGACCAATGTCAGCATTAGGGAAAAATTTTGAGGTTCCAAAAACTCCCTATGACCCTTATTTTAGAGTTGAAGTTGTTTGATTTGTGGGGTGTAGGCTTCATGGGGACATTTGTGAGCTCATATGTTATGATGTATATCCTGGTTGCGGTGGACTATGTGTCCAAATGGGTTGAAGCAGTAGTGCTCCCTAATAATGAAGGAAGAAGTGTCACCGCATTCCTGAAAAAGCATATATTTTCTCAATTTGTGACTCCGCATGCTATTATCAGTAATGGGTGGTCAAATTTCTATAATCACTTGTTCAAGAGTCTGCTTTAAAAATATAGATAAAATCATAAGGTGGCAACACCTTATCACCCTTAGAAAAATGGACAGGTTGAAGTGCTAAATAAAGAGATAAAGTCCATTATGGCAAAGACTGTTAATGCCAATAGGACTAATTGGTCAAGGAAACTAGATGATTCATTATAGTCCTATCGAATAGATTTTAAGACCCTCATAGGTTCTTCTCCGAATCAGTTGGTTTATGACAAGGCATGTCACTTTCCTGTTGAACTTGAGCACAAAGCACTTTGGGCGTTGAAGAATTTAATTTTGAATGGCATGATGTAGCAAAGGCAAGAATGAGTAAGGTGAATGAGTCTAATGAGTTTCGACTCTGGGCTTATGAAAGTTATGTACTATAAAAGGAGAAGATAAAGCTACTTCATTATCAAAAAATCAAGAAAAGAGTATTTGAGACAGGTGACCAGGTGTTGTTATATAATTCGAGACTCATTTGTTTCCAGGCAAGTTAAAGTTTAGGTGGCAGGGGCAATTTATTGTGGTGAGAGTGTTTTCATATGGTGCTTTAGAATTGAAGCATGATGTTGAAGCCCTGTTCAGAGTGAATGGGAAAAGGGTCAAGTACTATACGGGTAACACTGAGGAAGTTAAGGTAATTGATGATTTGAGCCTTAGTAAAGTCTAAGTAACCAAGGAAATTGAGTCATTCCATGATGCTAGATCAGACGCTGCATGGGAGGCAACACATGGGGCTGGTTGGTAAAGTCTAAGTATCCAACCTAGCCACGTCGTGTCGTGATGTTAAATCAAGCACTGTATGGGAGAAAACCCATTATTTGTACTTATTTGATTATATGGTAACATGGGTGTTCAGTGTGCAAGATTGGAGATTACAGAAGTAAACCGGAAAATTTGTTGATATAAAGCCATACAGGAAACTTTATGAGTCACAACCAAAACATTATGACGCATGATCAGGAGTCATAAAGACCTGGAACTTAGATAACTTTCAGGTATTTGGTCTCTGGAATCATTACAACTCTCAGAATGAGCTGTAGCCTCTGACTATGACTCATCACCTTGAGTCATAAAGACTGGAGACCTAGGTAAGGTTCCAGTCAATATTTCAAGCGTCACGGGTTGACCAGCCTAAATCGCGAATTTGAGTACAATTAAAACAAAAAGTGGCATCTAATCTGGCACCCAATTACTCAAATCGTGATTCCCTTCATTTTCTTTGGCTAGCACAAGACAAAAGCACTCCATATTCATCCCTAAAAGCAAAATCAACCAAGTCCAAATCTCCAAAAGCTCAAAAAATCTCAAAGAATAGGGCACAAGTTCATTTGAAGTTAAGAAATTTGAGTCTCAAAGTGAACAAGTAAGTACTTCATGCTTGAAAATTCTATCTATTAAGCTAGGTCTTTACATGTGCATGAGTACTTGGATTTCTTGATTGAAAAGTGTATGCTTTAAAGTAATCAAACCCTATTCTTGAAAATTTTGTTGTGAATTGTGGTAATGAGAGCAAAAAGTTGATTTCATGCTTTAAAAAGGTTCTTAGGGATGGATGTATTGAGTATTGATTGATGCTTGAATGTTGTGCATTATGAAAAGATTGAGTATCAGAACTAACTAGTCTAAACTTCCATGTTACAATGGCTACAGGCTTCTTTATGACACATAAGGAAACCTAACGAGTCATTAAGTAGCTCGTAACCTCTAGTAACATGGTTGTTTAAAAGAGTGGAGATTCTGGTAATATTACAACTCACCTAAACAAGTCGTAGTCAATATTTACGACTCATAAACAGGAGTCGTAATGACTGCGGGAACCTATACATAATGTGATATGTTTCTAGTCTGCTTATGAGTATTAGTAACGAGTCATAAACTAACATTAAGACCATTAGGAGGACTCGTAACCTGAACGACAAACACTGACTTGTCTTTTGTCTACCTTACGACTTGTCTAAATGAGTCCTACCCAATGGTTATGACTCATAACCTTTAGCAGTAATGAGTCCAGTAAAGGCACACTGACTCCTAATTTTCTTAGTTTCTTTATCTTTTCTTAAAAAAACTTACTAATTAATATACTTTCAACAAAAAAATTGCACCGAAAGCTGATACAACAAAGAAGAAGGCCTCAACAAGGAAAACTCTAAAGAAACCTGCCACACAAAATACTCGACATCTCATAAACAAAGATACTAGTAATGATTCAAGTGGATCAGTCGAAAAATATCTAGTGTTGGGATAGGTAAAGTCAGGGGAGAAGCTACATTGGGGCGGAAAAGGTATCGTCATAGAGGAAAACACACCTCCTAGGACCACAACGAGGATGAAGAATCCCAGCACGTCACCACTATATTCACCGACATCCTATAATGATGATGGTGATGATGATAATGATGAAAAAACATTATGATGATGTTGGTAAGGAAGAATCAAGCTTCTAAAATGAAGGACCTGAGAGTCGGAGTGAGAAGAATATTTCTCCTATCGATGTTCAGCCACCACCATCTCAGATTCAATTATCCATTGAAGATGCTCTAATGCTCGTCGTTGAATGGTGGGGTACCCTAGAATGCAGGAAATATACAATGAGGGGTAAGTAGTAAACCCGACCACAAGAAATCCTAGAAGGAGTATATATCTATAGCAGAGGTTGGCTACATTAGGAATGTGTGAGATTCCTGAGTTTGAGGCCCAGTTCAAACAGTATCATTTTCAGTGAATGACTACGGCTCTCGAGAAATTCAGTCCCACATTAGTGCGGGAGTTATATGCGGCTTAAAATGGTAACTAAATAGGCTATACCCATAGGGAAACTTCTGTAAGGGTGGTGATCCACTGAGTACATTGACTATTAGAAGAGTATGGGTAAACATCGCCCTGAGGACTATTTCTAGAGTACAACATGGATTAGATTTCCAGCCACTAGTGAACACTGCTAAGCTTGATTATCGTATTGATGAGATATGATAGATAACCAAGAATCAAATTAGCACTGATGAGAAGATGTTTCATTTTCGGTGGTAGGCATTATAGCTATCAATGGAGAAGCAAATAGCTGGGTAGTTGGTGGTCCAAGGTGAATACGCAGCAATACCAAGGGTTTTTTGAACTATGTGGAAAAGGCGTGGTGGACTCTTACCCGATATTAGTTGTGTCCCACCAATGAGGACAACATGCTAAGCCCAGTTCGTGCAACATTATTAGTTGACCTCATGGTCGTATATGATTTTAATGTTGCACAATTCATTACCAGAATTATACGTGACCGAGTGGTGGGTACTAATATGATTCTAGTATTCCCATAATTTTTGACTTAAATATGCTTGGAAGTGGGGGTGCCAGAACTTCTGAATGTATATTAGTTTATTTAAACAAAGAACATTATAGACTTGGGGCTGATTTGGGATGCAGCAAATCCCATGTCCAAATAGGCCAAACAAGGAGCAACATTGCTAGCTGAGGCACTGTAGAATAGAGACTCGAGTACCACCACTGTTGGATTCATTGATATAGATTACACTCATGTTGACATTGGGCAGCCTGAGCCCCAGCCTTCGAATTCAACTGGTACATCCAGTACCCCTACTCCACCTTTAACTATAGCACCACGTCCATTTACGTCTAAGTCAACTCCAGCTAGCTATATAGTTATTTCATAGAAATTTTTGAATGAGGTATTGAAAAGGTTAAGCACCATGGAGGCAAAGGTGAGGTTGATAGAAAGGGAGTACAACTATCGGTTGACAAGAGAATTAAAAAACAAAATAGAAAGATACAGAGGAGGTTGGATGGTTTCGAGCTAAGGATCACTCATCAGCTTGAAGGTGTTCATCCCCCGACATAACGGGAGTTAAGGTTAAGGTAGTCGAGCTTTGGAAGTTTTTTGATAAGTTTCTTGAGCGGCAGGTTTATCTCGTGGATATCCTTATAGAGATCCAATCAAAAGAAGAAGTCAAAATATCAGGGTTGTTGATAATCAGACCCCGAGAGATATTGGAAAGGTAGAGAAGAGTAAGAAAAGGAAAAAATAGAGGATAAATATATTGAGACAGCGGTGTGAGAGAGCATCATAAGTGAGAGGGACTGGCAGGTGATGGTCTAAGATATGTTGGCAGGGGCCAATAGTTCAAGACTGGCTAAGTATATTGAGATGGGCAGCGACACTGCCCCAACACCAAATATACCACTAAGCGCACCAGTCAACACCGGTGCCACTATTGCAGAGACTGTCCCGTAAGATGTTAAGACCACTGTTGAGGAGAGTGGGGTCCAATCTAAGGGCACTCATACTGATGATGCTTGGTCTTGAGCCTAGAGCACCCAGGTATAACTCCACCCCCTGATTTGTATTTCTAGATGTATTGGGAATAGTACATAGGTATTTAGTTGGGGGTGTGGGTGCACCATAGTCACCACGGGTTAAGGTTACAATGTTTCAAAACCCGTAGGCCATAGTTTGAATTAACAACTGGCATGTTTGTGTGGTCGTGTGATTCTTAAGTGAGAAGATTTGTATGTTGAAGATAACCAATAATATGTGTTGTGTGTCTATTGAAAAATTGATACCCCTCCAAAAAAATTTGATAAACTGTGTGATATATATATGTGTGCGAGTGTTGTGAATCCATTAATGACATTAGAATTAGGAACGAGTTAACTATTGCGTGTAGGTGTATGAACTGGATAGGGAATAACTGACAATGTGACACTGTACAGTGTGAGTGAGCATCGTTGTGTAGTTCCTAGTGTGTACGGAGTCCAGAACTTTCCCGGATGCTTTTGCCTAGATTTTAGGATGGTTGGTTAGGAGATGATCATAGGCCATTTTTTTTGTTATTCCACTTTAGCCTAAATTGTCCAAAACCAAATGATATATGACTTCCTTGATCTTGATCCTTGAGCCTTAGTAGACCTATATTTTTTGTTTACATCGATTCACCTTCTTGTTTAAACTACAATGAACCTGTTTTGGCCCTAGTCCTCCTGGAACACTGTGCACCTCAACTCTAGTAAATTTCCTAAGTTGAGGATGGCTATCATAGGGGTGAATAGTATAGAGAAGGTATGAAAAAAATATGTGAATGAAAAAAAAAACAAAGTTGAGTGTAGTAGAAAAATAAAAGTGAGAAAACTAAAAAAAATTGCAAAAGATCATAGAAAAAGAAAATTTTAAAAGAAAAGATAATATGAAACCACACCCAGGCCGAGAAAATAGAAAAAGAATAAAAAGGAAAAATAAGGGCGGTGTGAAAGAAAAGTTGTAAAATAAGTGCACCACAAAGTTATCGCACCGTCAAGGAGGCTTAGTCACTGAAAAAATCCCAAAATACATCATACCAGTCCCAAAACCTAAGTTACAAGCCGAATAAATCCCTATAAGTTATCCTAACCTGACTGTCCAAAAATCGCGGTAAAGAACATAAGGGCAAGCCTATGGAATTCTGTGTACATTGAATGGAATTTCTTTGTGAGAGCGAGTGTCTCTAGACTATCCCTGGAATAGTAGGATGAATGAAACTGAGTGATAGGACTTCTTTGAATGTGAGGGTACATGGGTTGCAATGCCAAGTTACGTATCTATCTGGGTAGTGTATATTTCTTAGCCCTAGTTGTTGTTTGCTAATGTGATTCCATCAGTAGATTCGTGTGGGCTACACAGGCATATCGAATCATTATGCACAGTCGCGTTTGAATAATGAAAAATGATGGGGGGAAATATTTTGTGCTGATTGATAAGTCAACTGCCAAATATATCACAGACTCTGTGCAGTTAAGCATCGTGGTTTAGTGGGTATTGATTTTTATTTGCCTGAGGACATGCCAATATTCTAAGTTGACGGTGTTGATATGTCGGGATGACATGGCAGATTCGATGCTTAAAACTAGAAATTTATGCTTAAACTTAGGTTATCTTGATCCATATGATGTGTTTGTGGCATGATTGAAGAGAAATTAGGAAAAAAGTGGTGTGACAAAAAAGTGGAACAAAAGTCTCAGAAATGTAAAGTATTGGCCAGACTGCAAGTGGTTAAGCCACTATATGACTCGAAGTCCAACTCGTAAGGACAAAAGTGACTAAAGTTAAGTTAGAGAGCTAAGTATTAAATGATCACGACTCATAAGGGGTAGTTATGAGTCGTAGAAGACAACTGTAAAGAGAGAAGTGAGCTAAGATAAGTCCCAGAATTGAATTCATAGAATTTTACGAGTCGTAAGGACAGACTACGACTCGCAGTGATCAATCATATTGAGACCAATGTTATAACTGTTGAAGAATGAGGCTCCAGTGATAACGAATGATGACCATGAATCGTAAGGACTGACTATGACTCGTGGTGATAAATCATCATGACTATAGAAGTTGAAACCCTGATGATGAAAATTCATTGGAGTGCCTACGACTAGCATAATACGACTTGTAAGGAGACCCTAAGAGTCGTAACCACTACCGACTTAATTTTTCTATTCCATTTTAATTAGCATTTCTTTATTATTTAGAGATACTATAAATACCCTTGGGTTATTCCTTTATTATGTTACATGGTTTTGATAATTTTCTACCGACTTTCACATACTTTGATCATTGAGAATATTGTTCTTGAGTTTATGGTTTCATACTCAATTGGAGATTTCAGATTTTTATTCTTTCATTATTGTGCAATTAATTACATGTATTCTTCATTGATTTTCATGGATTGTTGCATGGATATGAGTGGATAAATTCCTTGACAAGGGTTGTGGGAACCCTAGCAGTTAACTAAATAACGAAAGTAGGAGATTCATCTATTTTAGTGTAGTTGTGTGTATTGTAATCTTCTTCATATTAATTTTACCCCAAGATACTGCAGAAACCTGGAAATTGCATGTATTCGAGGACGTCCTCACAAGGGAGTTTAATATTGGGAAAAGGAGTTTACAACAGTGATTCGAGGCTATCAGCCCTCATCTAATCAACTCAAGACTTAAAATGTGAGATTTGTACTGAGGTTATCAACAAGGGGCGGCAAGGTGACACCATTAGACTCACAAGGTAAAGGGTGAGATTTATCAACATGGTCACAAGATGGTTGATAATACATAGCTTGTCAACTTTGCAAGCAGAGCAGTGGATTAAGTAAATTAAGCACAATAAACTTACAGAGTTGAGAAGTCAGGGGGAACACAGTCATAGTGTCCATCTTCCATTATTTACAAACTCAAGCCTTCAAGTTCGAATACCTACTACTGTTAATTTCCAAATCCCCCCATTTATTTTTTTGTACTACTCGTGAGTTTTGTCAAATTTGAGAGACTTTTCCTTGTGTTCCCTATGATTTCGACCCCAATCTTGTTTGGGTCACTATATTTAACATCGGACATACTTTTTTGGAGGTTAATTTTGAGCGACATCAGAAGCTAACTAAAAAAATCCATAAATACATTACAAATGTGTTATGTATTGCTAGTTCAACAACGACCAAAAAGAGATGAAAATAGAGCGAAATGCTTACCCAAAATAGGGAGCTTTGTTGAAAATTGAAAATTAGAAATTAGAAGTTATCAACTGCACCCAACTTCTCAAACCTCAACAAGAATCAACCAAACCAATAATTTTAGCAAAAAATGTTGAATTTTTTGAAAACACCATATGCTAAAAGAGTGAGTTCAAATCAACCAAACCAATATGGGTGTTTGCCTTTATTGTTGTTAACGAGAAATAGAAGCAACCAAACGATGACTTTAATGATTGAGTTGGACAAAAACAGCAGCAACCAAACAGTGATGACAACAATAGAGGCGAGCACCACAACAACAACAGCCACAACAGTTCGACAAATAGTAGTAGTAGTTGGAGAAGAAGAAGAAGAAGAAGAAGACAAAGAAAGAAAAAAAGAAATAGCCGACGAGATTGAAGAAGCCCTCGTTTGTGGTCGTGTCAATGAAGTATGACATTGTGAATGTTGTTGGTGATGGTGTCGATGTAGGGTAGATTTTATAGTGTAGGGTTTTCGTCTTGGGTTGGGTAGATAATATTAAGTTTATAAAATTGTAAAAATGGTCGATTTTCTTATAAAAATAATTATTTATTCAAAATTCGACCGCAAGTGGTCAATTTTTGTTAAAGAAAAAACATTAATAAAATGCATAATATTTATAATAATATACGGATAATTTAATGCAATGTATGTAATCTGGTAATTAGTTAATTCATTGTCAAATTAACATTAGTAGTATATTTCTTCAATCGTATAATAATATTAATGTATTTCGTATACTAGGATAAATTTTTGGTTTATTATCCTCTGAATACGTTATTATATACCTCGTTATACAATGTATTACATGTATAATCTGATGAATTATTGTCTAATTAGCTTACATTATTATAACTTCAAAAGTATATTATTAGCTCGATCCTATGATATCAACTTATTATTTAAAATACTTGGCTAGATTATATTAGCTAGCTTTTGACTACTACGTACATCAGTACATGAGATAAACGTATATATACATATACTCGATTGACTATCAACTTTTGAATATGCACTATATACGATCACATACACGAGAATATATATTATCTCATAATACAACACGTTACATATACTCCAATGAACTATCGGTTAATAACAGCTTACATTATTATAAATCCAACAATATATTATTACCTTAATCGTATGATATCAATGTTTTCAATATAATTGGATAAGCTCAGTTAGCTAATTTTTCACTAATACGTACATCACTACAGGAGATATATATATACTCACACACACACTCCATTGACTATCACCTTTTAAATACGTACTATATACATCATATACACAGGTATAATAGCCCATAATACAATGTATTTTATATATTCAGATGAATTATTGGTTAATTAGCCTATTTACATAGTAGTCAAAATCTAAATGAACGTATACAGGTGCATTGAATACGTTGATGTCATGTGATTGAACTAATAATATACTATTGGAGTTATATTATATACATATACTCAATGGACAATATATTTATTTTATTAAAATATAAGTAAAAAACAAATATTATGTGTTATGTTATTTATTTATTTTGTTCAAAACATATAATATTTCTTAATTTATTTTTGATATATTTCTTCAAAATCGGAACTCAAGTTGTAGGCTTTTCTAAATTCTTTTTACGAAAACCGACTATAAGTGGTTGGTTTTTATATATTAATTGATATTTTTTTTTGTTAAATAAAAACCCGACTAATTTAATCGGTATAATTTTAAAAATATTTAATATATTTTAAACATACATTCAATTTTATATTTTTTTATTTATATTAATATTTTGGAAACAAAATCAACCACAAGTGGTCAGTTTTATTTAATATTATTATTTTTTACTATATTAATTTTTTTGGAGACCAAAACTGACAGAAGTGGTTGGTTTTGGATTTTATTTTTATTTTGTTTTAGTTAAAAACCAACCACGAGTGGTTTTTTATTTTTGTAAAAATAAAAACCGACTACATGTGGTTGATTTTTTATATTTTTTAAATTATGTTTGATCAAAAATCAACAACAAGTGGTTGGTTTTTATTTTATTTTTAAAAAATATTTAATATATTTTGTATAAAAATTAAAAAGAATTTTGAAATAAATTTTTTATGCATTTTTTGTTATGACCGACCACAAGTGGTCGGTTTTAGGGAATAACTTTTTTTCTGGGTTACTTTAATAAGTTTCCTGCAATTTAAAAATATAAAACCGACCACTGATTAAAAAAATTTAAAAATATATTTATGCAAAACTGACCACTTGTGGTCTTTTTTTGCGACTACTAGTCGTGGTCAGCTTTTGCGGTTGGTTTTTTTTTTAGAAGTGAGTAACATAAGCCGTCTCTCTTTCATCTCTTTAGCCCTTTCAAAAATGCATCATTTGGCCAAAAAAGGTAATTTAAGAATCAAATAAGAATTTTCTTTCAAAATTGGAGTAAAGGTTTAGGCAAAACATCTTCTATTCAATATTCCTCTATATGTTTTAAGTAAAATCATCTTTCTCAAACATCCATACATTTACATCAAAAACAAGAAAAATTTATAATGCAAGTAACACTCTGCAAACCCATTTACGCAAGCAAGGAATAATTGCATAAAGAAAGCATTCAAAAACTCAACCTTTTTGCAATTATAAAATAACCCACAACATCAGCTAAATTTAGGATCCTCAGCATTAATAGAGTTTTAAGAATGTTCTCTTGAAGTAAGTTAGAAATCCATATTCTATAAAAATTAAGAGTTTAGGAAAACATGTTTTTAAACCCAAAAGAAGTAAGATTGTTTGACATACCTTTTGACGAAGAGAAATTGAAGTAGAACCTTGAACTTGGAATCTATGAGCTTTAGAATTAGGAAATTCTTCTTGAATTTCTTGAAGTTTTTAAGAGGAGAATGAGGGATTTGGAAGATTTCTACTAGTTTAGGATGATTTTAGGGTTATAAAATGGATTAAGGAAATTACATGGGGTAAAAGGACTAGTTTGCCCCTAATTAAATAAGAAAACAATAGATTTTTACATTTGGGAGGGGGAAGGGGGTGCATCGCACGGCCAATCGCTCGACCCCCAGTCATGCCTCCCATGTCCTATCACCCAGCTCGGACAATGTCTAACTAAAATGCCCATAACTTATTAATCTGAACTCAGACTCACAAAGATTTGTGGTGTAGGAAAAAAGACTAAAAAACCTTTAATTTGGTAGGTAGTAGTCCACCTAACGCATTACATTCTAAAAGTAATGGTCATTATAAGTTTACCCAAATATGAACATTTACCAAAACTTGATTGATAGGAAAGTTCTCAACTCATCTTTGAGCTAGGAGATTTATACAACCTCAATTCATCTCCAATGATGCTCCCAAACTAAATAATTAATCTTCACACTCATATATAAATAGAAACCGTTGTTTTATATCTATACACGTATGAAGGACAGTTCAAATTCCAGCTCAAAAGTTGATACGTAAAAGACAACGGAAGCCACAAAACAAACACCTAATCAGTCCACTAGTTTGAAGAACCCGTGGACTTATTTGGTGACCACTCTTGGATTCACTACAACAACAAGAAGAACGAAATATAAGGGTGTGTTTCAACCCCAAAACAGCCACCAAACTAGATTTAACAACAAGAAGATGAAGAAAAAGATGAACTTAACAATGGGAATAACAACAACAACACAAACGGGTACAATACGAGATACAAACATTACAAGATTGCAAGAATAGAAAGGATAGATAGAGTGACATACACTATCTCATGAACTAAGAACCTAAGTGTATTCAAGAACCTAGACCCTTAATACAATGATAATAGGAACACCTACTCTCTTCGGTGAGCAAAAGAGAGACCTCAACCTCCTCTAGCACCCAACGTTCTAAGAAAGAATGCAACACTGGTGATTTCACCCTAGTATCACCCTAGTTACAAGTTTAGGATTTGTGCCTCAAGGAGAGAGGACTTGTCTTTCAATGTTATACAATATTCATTATCATCAAAGTCTAATGAATGAAACTCTAAAAGGTTCTATTTATAGATATTACCAAAATAGTGGGAAATGTCCATAATACCCCTCAAGGGTGAGGTGCCCATCAAGTGCAAGAAGTGGGCTGATTTTGGTGTGTTTAGGCCCTCTTTTATACTTCACTTGTGCACTTCCTTGGATGGATTCATTACGCACTCATTCACGTCCATCCTCGTGGTCATACTTGTATCATCCTCCCCTTCTTGAGAAGGATTCGACCTCGAATCCGTACCTCGCAAAATCAAGAGAAGAAAATAAGCACACATACTCAAGATATGAGGGGTTAGGGTTAGAAAAATACACACATCACATTCCATGCCGAGGGGGGGATAAACTTGGAGTATATCCACGGGTCCTTTGTGTTGAATATAAAAAGCTTAGTACAAAAGATAGAAAGGGAGCGGTCATCATCCATAAAAAGAGATAAGGAACAACTTTGTCTTCCTTTATTAGCTCCCACAACCAAACATTGCTTGTCGTCTTGACCAAGCATTAAGTGGGGAGTGTAGAGATTTCCACATTCCAAGAGGGTGCCGAGATCAAATGGAAAAATTAGCCAAGGGTCTAAGCCGAGGCTATCCCTTTCTTCCCCTAGAATGTCACTCCCACATTTACACACAAAATATTTTCATACACATAGTCTATATGCACAAAACTAATTGCAATGCTTTTACCACACAAGATGTT
Source organism: Capsicum pubescens (assembly GCA_030864215.1). Taxonomy (NCBI): domain Eukaryota; kingdom Viridiplantae; phylum Streptophyta; class Magnoliopsida; order Solanales; family Solanaceae; genus Capsicum; species Capsicum pubescens. The sequence goes on from CM061538.1 coordinate 105,691,104, forward strand.
CAAAGAGTCATGTGCATTATCAAGATCAATTCTATAGACACCATCACTAACTTGAGAATTTTTAAGCACTCCATTTACATGCTCAAGTAGTGAACTACATTTAAGAGTAAATTGATCATCATGCACACCAAGAGTACTCATTTTTGAGACTACACATTCTTTGCCCATAAGAGTACTCTCATCTTCCAAGAAGAGATTTCCATCTTTAGGAGGAATGTTGTCACACCATAGTGGGTTAGCATATCAGATATAGGCTCCAAGGCAATCTATACCATCATTTTCACCACTAGGTCCATTAGGATTGTTTATATCATCTTCAAACAAGACATTATACCTAAAGAGATCATGATTTATCTCACGGACAGATTTGGAACTGGCAAGTGATTCACTCTCTATAAGTTCACTATCAAGTAACAAAGATGTTTCAATCTCCTCTTTACCTCAGTGTAGGTCGGGGCATCCCACCTCTTCCTTCAGAAAGCTCTCGGTACAAGGTGTTTGGACAAGGGATGTTGGATTTTGTGGGATAAGTTTAGGTAACAATTGGCGTAGCCTTTCCACGTGCCATTTCATTTCTTCAATATCGTCATTGATGCGATCAAACGTGGCATCAAGATTAGTGGAAGCCATGGTACCTAAAGCAAAGGACAATAACAAACAACAAAACAAACTTGTTAGTTCAAAATGCCTCACCACACTCTCACTCTCGGTTTTACTTCATCCTTGGTTTCACAAGTGTTGAAAGCCGGCTTGTACTTTGCGAGTGATTGAGGGTTGAGTCTACTCTTGCCCAGAATAGATTTTTGTTTAAGTTGACTCAAAGAAAATTTGTTTACGGACTTGAACCAAAAAGATACAATGAATTTACAAAAGAGAAAAGCACACAAAGAACGTTAACACGAACAAACGGACACAAAACTAATTTACAATCTAGTAGGAGTTTACTAGCTTGTCAATTAGCGTTCGGATCAATCAAACAAAACTACGGAACAATAAAAAGAAACTAAGAAAATCTCAAATTTGAGCCAAAATTGTTGTGTGAACAGTAACAATGATGATGTGGCAGCACATAATTGGTTGCGGTTTCTAACAATTTTTGTTGTCCAATTTCAAGTCTTGGTCAATTCTATAATTTTTTACTTTGGTGAAAATTGTCCAACGAAGGGAAATACAAACTAGTCTTTAGAATTCAAATTTCAAGACTCAAAAGTCTTTGACTAGACTTGAACTTTTCCTTAAAACATGGACCCTTATTTTTTGGAAAAGTGGTGGAGATGTAATGTAAAGTATTTTGGTGGTTGGGGGTCTTTCAAGACTTAACAAGTACTACACCTTGTCTTTCACCTTTTTAAGATCTAAGTTCACTTTAATACTAACAAGGTGATGAATATGGTGAAGAACTTCAAGAACACAACAACAACAACCAACAACAATCTCCCAAGAACAACAAGTCCACCAAAACAAGGTCAAAAATCTCACGACTAAGACCACAAGGATAGCAACAACAACCGACTAAGTCCCCTTTGTGTTGTGTTTTTAATTTTACAAAAGGTGAAGGGTGTGATGAACAACAAGAATACAACAACAATCTTTCAAGATCTACAACAAAATCACAACACAAGGCCTTCAACTCGGTGAAGGCTAGAACAACAACAACATCCATTCGGCCACACTTTGTTCACAACAACAATATTAACAATTCAAGCTCAAGTTTGGATCGACTCAAAGTGTTAGTGAGGAACAAAAATAACCCTACAAACACACAATACAAGTAAAATACTCCTAGACCTAGACTCAAGAACAAATCTATTCCAAGAACACAATTTCGGCCAAGACAACAACAATGGACAGATTGCAATTTTTCTGAAATTTTCAGCTTTTCCACAATTTTTTTATATATTTTCTAACAAGCAAGCCCAAGATTGATCTTGTAGGAACAAGATCAAGCCATAATCTGATACCAAAAGATACGTAAAAGACAACGGAATCCACAAAACAAACACCGAATCAGTCCACTAGTTTGAAGAACCCGTGGACTTATTTAGTGACCACTCTCGGATTCACTACAACAACAAGAAGAACGAAATATAAGGGTGTGTTTCAACCCCAAAACAGCCACCAAACTAGATTTAACAACAAGAAGATGAAGAACAAGATGAACTTAACAATGGGAATAACAAAACAATACAAACGGGTACAATACGAGATACAAACGTTACTAGATTGCAAGAATAGAAAGGATAGATAGAGTGACATACACTATCTCATGAACTAAGAACCTAAGTGTATTCAAGCACCTAGACCCTTAATAAAATGATAATAGGAACACCTACTCTCTTCGGTGAGAACAAGAGAGACCTCAACCTCCTCTAGCACCCAACGTTCTAAGCAAGAATGCAACACTAGTGATTCCACCCTAGTATCACCCTAGTTACAAGTTTAGGATTTGTGCCTCAAGAAGAGAGGACTTGTCTTTCAATGTTATACAATATTCATTATCATCAAATTCTAATGAATGAAACCCTAAAAGGTTTTATTTATAGATATTACAAAAATAGTGTGAAATGTCCATAATAACCCTCAAGGGTGAGGTGCCCGTCAAGTGCAAGAAGTGGGCTGATTTTAGTGTGTTTAGGCCCTCTTTTACACTTCACTTGTGCACTTCCTTAGACGGGTTCATTACGCACTCATTCACGTTCATCCTCGTGGTCGTACTTGTATCAAAAGTGTAGGGTGTTACAATGACACACTTCTCAAAATTTGATAATACGAACTAAACCTTTCACGGTAATTGCTATAACCGGAGCTATAATACTTGTTCTAAGGGTGTCAAACGGGCCGGGCTAACCCGGCCCGACCCAGCCCGACCCGACCCTATTAGCTAACCCGGCCCGATTTGACCCGGCCCGGTAAGCCCTAGGGCTTAAGGGTTCCGGGTCCCGGGCTGGTTTTTTTTTTAAAATGGGCCCGGTTAACCCGGCCCGGACCAAGCCCGGTCCAGGCCCGCCGGTTAACCGGCCCGGCCCGGCCCGAAATATAAAAAAAAAAAAATAATAATAATTTTGGGCCAACTAGCCGTTGGCCCAACGGCTATATAGCCGTTTTTGGGTCCAAACGGCTAGTTTGGGCCCATTTAATTAAAAAAAAAAAAAAACTTTAAAAAATATTTTTTAATCCCCAAAAAAAATCTATAAATACCCTACAACTTCAAATCATTTTTCACACAATTTTTCACTCTCTCAAATCTCATTCTCTCTCAATTCTCTAATATTCAATATATTTAATTTCTTAAAGTGTTCACTTTAATTTTTTAATTTTCGTTTACAAAGTACGAGCGGAAGTTTCCAAAGTCGCAATCTTCGGATACTTCCAAAATTTGGTATTGTCGTTCCATCTCTTACGTTTAATTTGTATTTATTGTATTAATTGTTTATTATTTAATTTTATTATATTTGTGTATTTTGAATATTTTTAGTTTAATTTAATTTATATTATGGATAAATTAAAAAACCTCGCTGCTAAAGGTGTTAAAAATTTTTGTCCCGAAAGCGGTAGTGGTAGTAAAAAGCGAATTACTAGTGGTAGAGGTAGTTCAAGTAATAGATATACCCGTGTGCCTTCGCCTCTGGTACCGCTTGGTACACCTTTTGAGGAAGAAATAGGTGTAGGTGCTCACGATATGGATTATGTAGAAGCTCAGGAAAATTATGGTATAGAAGAAGAAAATGAAGTAGATGCAGTTAATTTAGACGAAGATAATGAAAATATTGCTGAAACACCCGCAGTAGGAGATGCTAACATTAGATCTGAATCAGTTAATCTCTCTTTCCGTCCTCCCAGTGCCCCAAAACCTCGTAAAAAAACTAGTATTGCATGGCAATTTTTTGAACGTATATCAGATATTGAGGTGCAGTGCAATATTTGTCAACAAATATATAAGCATAGAAGTGGAGGCAAGCAAGGGGGTACGGGTACGTTAATGAGACATATATATGAAGATCACAAAAGAGAGTTAAATATTGCAAAAGGTGGTGGGGATGTTGGTGGGTCAACGCAAACTAGAATGGACCCAACAACCGGTCAAGTAGCGAAAAAGTATAATAAATTGAGGGACAGGGAAGAAATAGCTAAAATGGTAGCTGTGGGTTGTTTGCCTTTTAGTTTTCCTTCTTCTGATGCTTTTATTCGTTATATACAAGCAATTTATAATCCTATGTTTAATGGTATTCCTAGAACTACTTGTCGGTCTGATATTTTTAGACTCCATTCACAATATTGTTTTTATTTATCAACATTGTTAAAAAATATTCAATGTAGATTGTCCCTAACTTCTGATCTTGGTCGTGCTGTAAATAAAAATGATTATTTAACCGTTACTTGTCATTGGATGGATAGTAATTTCGTGATGCAAAAACGTATTCTTGCTTTTTTATATGATGAAGATCGTAAACATACTGGACAATTTATTGCTGATTCTATTGTTAAAATTGCCGGATACTATGGTATAGAAAATAAAATTTTATGTATTGCTTTTGATAATGCTTCTAACAACAAGACTGCTATAACAAAAATAAAATCTACGCTATCTCCGTCCTTGCCTGAAATTTTTCATATTAAGTGTGCATGTCATATATATAATTTAATTGTAAAAGATGGTCTTGAGTTTTTTGAGCTTTATATTGAAAAAATTCGTCTTGCCGTTGGTTTTATTCAAGGAAATAATCGTAGATCGAGAATTAGAGAATTTAAAGTTAAATGTCAAGAAAATGGACTTACACCGATTTTGATGCCTGAGGAAATTGATACTAGATGGAATTCTACGTATGAGTTTTTAAAAACTTGTTATAAATATAGAATTCCTATTACACTAGCTTTTAACCAACATTGCGGTTCATTTGCTGATTCTGCTGATTGCATGCTACATAATTCTGATTGGGTTGTAATTAATGATCTTGTTATGTTTTTAGAAAAATTTTATGTAGCTACGGTTGAATTTTCCGGTGCTTACTATCCTACTGTTTGTAATATTTTGGCATATATAGCCGATATTTCTGGTTTTCTCCAACAATATAAAAATAAAGAAGGTTATAAAGAAGCTGTTGGCGCCATGTTTACAAAATTTAAAAAATATTTTTTCCCGATTCCCCCTATTTACTTGGTTGGTGCTATGCTAAATCCGTGCATGAAATATAATAATATGTGTCACTTTAGTACTCTTATTTATACTAACTTAGAAATAAATACTAACCATGATTCTGAACAACTACAGCCTGATTTGTGGACGGCTACGGCTGATGCAAAAGATTATATAGAAAAATTATATAATCACTATGCTGATTTATTTGATTCAGCCGTACCTACAAATATTACTCCAACTGTCGCTCCTCATCCTCCCGAGGAGCCATCATCTTCTAAAAGGCCGGCACATAGTGGTTTTTCTGATTCGTTTTATGATTTAAATTGTTGGAACAGTGTTGATGAGAGAACTTACACATCAACTTATCGGGAAGAGCTGAAATATTATCTTCGGACGGCACCAGAGGATCGCAGACGACGGATCAACACGCTGGATTGGTGGAGGAATAATGAATCACAATATCCTGTGCTTTCAAGATTAGCTAGAGATATCTTGAATGTTCCAATGTCAACCGTTGCATCAGAGAGCGCCTTCAGTCAGGGACGACAGCAGCTTGGAGACAACTGACACTCATTGGGAAGCAATGCAATGAATGTTCTAGTTTGCCTCAGAGATTGGATTAGAGCGGAAAGAAGAAACCAAGGAATGGAACCGGAGCCGAGCGACGAGCTGAAACTAGAAGAAATTATGACTTCACGGGAGAACTCAGCAGAATCAAGTCCAATGCATGGTTTTGCCCCCGTTGACTTTGATTATCCTATGCAAGTTCCCATTAATATTAACATGAATGAGTTGGAAAAAATGATGCATAATTTATAGATTTTTCATTCATGTAAATTATAAATTTTGGATCATTTTGCAATCAATAAAATTCCCCAAATTCATTCAGTCCTTAGTCGTTGTTTTTTATTTTTTTTTGAATAAATTTTGAATATTTGTGCATATATCTTCTATAGAAGTGTATATTTAACGTATACATGTGTATATGTTTTATAAATTAGTATATAAGTATATCAATACATATTGTAATGTATATATAATGTAGTATATTTTATAAGTAGTAGTATATATACATTTAATGGTGCGTATACACGTGTATATATCTTCTATAGAAGTGTATATTTAATGTATACATGCGTATATGTTTTATAAATTAGTATATAACTATACAAATATATATTGTAATGTATATATATTGCATATATCTCATTTAAAGTATTACATATACATAGAATAGAGTGTATATATGTGAATAGATCTTCTATAGACGTGTATATTTAACGTATACATTACTTTATGTTTTATAAATTAGTATATATATTGTAGTATATACTTTTTTTAAAGTAGTACATATATATTGAATGGTGCGTATATATGTGTATATATCTTCTATAGACGTATATCTTTAAAGTATACAAGTGTTTATGTTTTATAAATTAGTATGTAACTATATATATATACATATTATTGTATATATATATATGTATATCACTATATTGTTGTATATATTTTATTTAAAGTAGTACATATATATTGAATGGTGCATATATATGTGTATATATCTTCTAAAGTAGTATATATTTAACGTATACATGTGTATATGTTTTATAAATTAGTATATATATATATTGTAGTGTATATATATATATATATATATATTATACTATTATAGCAAATGTTTTATTTAAAGTAGTACGTATAGTCATATATAATTATATATTGAATGGTACGTATATATGTGCATATATCTTCTATAGAAGTGTATATTTAACGTATACATGTGTATATGTTTTATAAATTAGTATATAAGTATATCTATACATATTGTAATGTATATATAATGTAGTATATTTTATAAGTAGTAGTATATATACATTTAATGGTGCGTATACACGTGTATATATCTTCTATAGAAGTGTATATTTAATGTATACATGCGTATATGTTTTATAAATTAGTATATAACTATACAAATATATATTGTAATGTATATACATTATAGTATATTTCATTTAAAGTATTACATATACATAGAATAGAGTGTATATATGTGAATGGATCTTCTATAGACGTGTATATTTAACGTATACATGTGTATATATTTTATAAATTAGTATATAACTATACAAATATATATTGTAATGTATATATATTCCATATATCTCATTTAAAGTATTACATATACATAGAATAGAGTGTATATATGTGAATAGATCTTCTATAGACGTGTATATTTAACGTATACATTACTTTATGTTTTATAAATTAGTATATATATTGTAGTATATACTTTTTTTAAAGTAGTACATATCTTTTGAATGGTGCGTATATATGTGTATATATCTTCTATAGACGTATATCTTTAAAGTATACAAGTGTATATGTTTTATAAATTAGTATGTAACTATATATATATACATATTATTGTATATATATATATGTATATCACTATATTGTTGTATATATTTTATTTAAAGTAGTACATATATATTGAATGGTGCATATATATGTGTATATATCTTCTAAAGTAGTATATATTTAACGTATACATGTGTATATGTTTTATAAATTAGTATATATATATATTGTAGTGTATATATATATATATATATATTATACTATTATAGCAAATGTTTTATTTAAAGTAGTACGTATAGTCATATATAATTATATATTGAATGGTACGTATATATGTGTAATTGTTTATACTTTATATATTTTTTTAAAAATATATGTTGTATATTGGAGTGTATATAGTGTATATTGAATTTTTTATTTATTTTTTAAACGGGTTTGACCGGGTTTGACCGGGTCTTGGTGGGTTTGACCGGATTGGGTTTAGTGGGCCGGGTCCGGGTGGATTTTAATTTTTTTACTGTTTGGCCCGGCCCGGAACCGGCCCGGAACCCGGGTAAAATGGGAGGGCCGGTTCCGGGTTGGCCCGGCCCAGCCCGTTAGACACCCCTAACTTGTTCTATGCACCAAAAGTTACTATGACTTTATAAACTCATCTTTTAACATAAAATCAAATAAAAATCACCACCCAACATTCTAATGACTACCAGATTTCCCTAGACGATCACATACTCAAAATACGTGTAAGACTAGGTCAACCCAAAATTTTCAAATTTTTGTCTAAGGAAAGACTAAGCGAAGATTTTACTATCTACTTTAATGTAACAGCGATTTGGGTTGTTAAATTGATTAGTTTGGAGTCACTTATTACTCTAAGAACAATGTTACATCGAAGATTTAGTCTCATGTCGTGACAGTTATGCCCGTGAGCTGATCCTTTTGAGTCATTCTATTTATAGGGTTTCAGGGCGACCTATCTATAGATCCCTATGAGTACTTCTAGGGCCTTGAGTCACTTCACAATGGTGGGACCTTTCCAGTATCTCACCTGCAGTCATTCTTTATTAAAATTTATAAGTACTCATACCCATTGTGCATGTATGATAAATATAGAAGAAAAAAGTTACACGGTGTAGGTACTTACAATTTTACTTTCTTTTTACCTTACAATTACACATTGTATAAAAGTATGTTCTTTTAAATAAAGATTATAGTTATGTCTATTAGTTTAATTCCTACTATGGCTTTTATGTAATAGTGTATATATAAAATTGTCCCAAGTTGTCGCCTCAAATTTAGTCAAACTCTTCTTGAGCTTGAATGAGGAAATTGAACTCTCAAGGTTTAAACCCTTGGAGAAAATTTCAGCTACCTAGTCACCAGGCACTATCGATAGCTGCATCCTCTTCTTTTGGAATAAGGGAATAAATTCCCAAAGCAGCCCCGAGTCTCCTTTCTCAGTCTTGACAATATACCTTCATTGAGGTCACACCTTCTTATCTCCAACATAGTCCCGTATGAAGCTATTTACAACATGTTAAATAGACAAAATTTTAGGAAGAAGTAAGACCATAATAGAGTTACTCTCTGGAGAATTTCTCCAAACTTCTTTACCATAAATTACTCGACCTCATCATTAGTCAGATTATTAATGCTAATTATCGTTGTGAAAAACAACAAGTGCTCTTTGAGATATGAGTTCTCATCATACTTTGGGATGTCTAGCATCTTAAACTTTTTTAGAATGGGCCTAGTCATGACATCATCCATGTGAGGCATCATAATTTAGCTTTTGGATTCTGGCCCTTTCACCACTGGAGGCCTCCTAGAATATGATTCATCCAAGAGTTGAGCTCGGTGTAATTCACATTTATTTCCTTTCATAACAATTTAGCATACTCATTGGACGGTTCTAATCTTTGGTCCTAACTTCCTTTCCCCTTCCTTCATCACTTCATTCATTGGATCATCCTATTTGTAATCATCCAGCTCTTCCTGGTCATTTTTTGATAACGTGATAGGATTTCCCTATATGGCTCCTGCCTGCAGTTCTTCCATTCTCCTATCTTATACCTCCATCTTATCCAACAGCTCCTTATAGGTCTTAGATAGACTCCTTAAAAGATTCTATAAACTTTGTGGATCAGGTATCTTGTCATCCATATCCTGATCAATAGGTCTCCCCTGTCTCTTCTTAATGTTCACATTTGTAGTTCCCACGTTGAGAGTCGTCTTGTTGTCCAAAAAGGTTGTTCTTCCCTTAAGCCCTATGTAGCAAGTAGCTAGACTTTGCAGTTCGCTCAAGGGTGTTATCCCCAATACAGTCATCAATTTCATTTGCCATGACCAATTTCCCTGCAAAGCCAAACATAGAAAAAAAACTATTGAGTGGTGGTGAGGCTGAGAACCCATAAAATTGCTCTAGCCCCATCGTAGGCACCAAATTATGTAACACCTCGATTTTCTGAACCAGAATGCTACACGGTGCTTATGACCCTGAAGGACCACAAGCTAATCCATGAACGATATTTGTACCTGTACACTACAATATATGACGTAATAATGCGGAAAAACATGAACAATAGGCCATAAGGTTCAACTGAATAAAATATCTGGCAAACATAATATCCATATGGGTGGCAAATACCTAAAAACAACTGAAGTCTGAATCAAATCTGAACTAAATATTAAAGCCTCTAAATACTGTCTGAGTAACGAGTTGAAGAAACATGTCTCCAACTAACTCCGTCTAACAAAACTGAATTGAAATAATAAATAAAATAAAGTAATATCATCCTCGAATGGATGAGGACTCACTGCAACTCTGCGACTGGAATGCTAATGCTGATCTGGAACGCGTGCCTCTGAACCTATGGTGTAACATAAGAGAAATCACCATAGCTCAAATGCGTCAGTACATCTGAATGTACTGAGTATACGAGTGAGGTAGGCTAAATGCAAAGGGTTATATGAATGAACAATGCTGACTAATATGAACGTGAGAATACATACATGCAAAAGTAACTATAACTGAACTCGTGGTGATACTGTCTACTGAGTCTGAATACTGAAGACATGACTTTACTGATACGGAGATACTGAATAGATGAATAACTATTTTTTACAGTTTAAATTATGAAGAACTGGTCTGATTGACTGTGTCTAACAGTCCTGAAACTGAATACCGATAACATAATCTATGACAACTGACATAACTGATATAATTATAATAATCGACAAGACCTATGTAACTGATACTGAGCAACTGTATTTAACAGTCTGAGTTCTGATGGAACTATCTGAGTTCCGTTCTATATGGAGTAACTGAATTTGAGAACCATCCTATCTAGCGGGTGATCCTTAAATCTGATGATTCTGATACTGATTAACTATAGTTGAGATCAGTCCTGTCTAATGGGTGATCTTGAAGTCTATTTATAATTATAAGTATTGATTGTCTCTAATAGTACTGAATCTGTACTACTGAACTGAGTTGACTGTATCTGACAGTCCTGAATTTGTAACTAAAACTGTAGGATGTATTCATCTAATCGACATACCCCATGCTAAGCTGACTGGGGTCCAATCTCTATCCTGACTGGAAGGGTGTTAGTACCGCGCCACTAGTAAAGAAAACTGCTTCAGAGTCAGTCCAAATCTTGCGGGTGACTCCTGGGATCAGTCCTATACATATAAATGTACTAACGGGTGACCCCTGAGTATGTCAGTCCTATATAATAGGTGACATATCGTACCTACGCTGGCTACGTAGTTCTGAAACTTAGGGATTGCTTCTAAGGATCTCCGTTCTTTCTAGCGGTTGAGTCCCCATCCCTAGGCTCACTCAGTGTTGTATCCTACTCCCATCTGAAAGACACTGAACTAGATAACTGAGCTAAACTGAATAACTGAACTGAATTGATTAGCTGAACTGATACTGATTAACTGAACTGATACTAGTGGTATTGTTTAGTGGAGCTAAACTAAGTTTACCGAGTTCCCTTGACTGAAGGAACGTACTGAGATCTGAGGACTAACTGAGAGTACTAAAATGACTGAGATCGCTAAGAATACTGTTTTTACTGAGATCACTAAGTATACTGAGTACTGAGGTTACTAAACTACTGAGACTGCTGAGATTTGTAAGTTTTCCAGCATCACATGACTAACTGAATTCCATAGACCATGGATTGACTGAGATTATCATGATAACCTGACATGGCACTAGGCACACAGCTATATTATTTCGGGTAAAGTACCCCCTGGACTCGATGGAAGTAAACTGACACACATGACTGACTTGATCATAAGAGTAGAGTCCACAATTCACAATATCATAAGTAGAGGATTTCATACTACACTTAGTTCTCAACATCTTATACATGGAAGGGGATGCGCACAACATGTATATACTCGCGTTGCTTCAATATCATGCTCATTCTATATCACAACTATAACGTGGAGTTCATGTGAAATCATAAAGAATAGAACATGGGCTTATCATTTAAGCACTATTAAGTCATAAAAATAGGGATTTTAGCATACTTGGCATTTTATCAAACACCTTACAAGCACAACTTTGGGCATAGGTGTACTTATGAATTTGACAATACTTATGAATTTGACAATCTTAATCCATCCAAAATTCATGGGTTTCAACTAACCTACTCACATGCTTCATGAAAAACACATCAAGATACAACCTTGAATCCAAACAACAATCATCAACATGATTATAGCCATAACACAACAAGAAAATCACAATTTATAATTTAAAACATGATTCTTGAGATTCATGGATGAAAGGGACCCATGGATGAACACTACGCATACCTTAAATCTTGATCTTGAAAGAGATCTAATGTTTCTTGAAGGTTCTTGAAGAAATCCTTAGGCTTATTCTTGATTTTTCTTGACTAGGGTTTAACCCCTTTGGGAGAGAATGTTCTTGTTCTTGAGGAGATGATCTTGAGAGAAAACCCTTATCTTATGGTTGAGAGTGTATGAGAGAGTTTTTTGAGATGTTTAACTAAAGAGAATGAAAGATAATACGCTCCTTGAGGGTTATAAGTCGTGGAAAGTGAAAAAAAACAAAATACCCTTGCAAAAATGTCCCTCAATTGCTGGAAAAGAATAGCTGACGAGATTTTTGACAAGCCGTCATACTGGTGATAGGTCGTCATGAATTGTCGTCACAAAAAGGTGAAATCTTAATTTTCTGGTTAAGGTTGATGACATTGGTGATAGGACGTCATGGGCATGATGGCTTGTCACAAAATTTCATCATTGGGGGTGAAAATCTGCTTAGGGCTGACGACATTGGTGATAGGCCATCACGGGTGTGACGGCTTGTCACGAATGTCGTCACTCAGTTTTCCAGCCTTACATGTCGTATTAAAATGGGTATAACTCCTTGCTACGATATAGGATTTAGGAAAAATTGGTATCGTTGTAAATATAATTCAATTATCTATCTTTTGGCAGGTCATGAACTCAAAAATTCATAGTATAACGAGAGATACGCTCATTTGAAGTTGACTATAGCAATATCCTTCCCAAGAATGCAATCGGTAAGGAATGTTTTGATTCGTATGATAGATGGGAGTTATTTGAAGGCTTAATATACATCTAACTTGCTCATAAAACTATAAAGGAACCATGATGTACTATGCATGAGCTTGAAAAATGGCACTAATATTGGTTTGGATTTTTTTTGGGGTATTACAATATCTCTCCCTTGGGAACATTCGTCCTCGAATGAGAATGACTGAGATAGAAGAAAAGATCAACTAAAGTAAATACACTACTGAAACATGGTTTTGAGACTGATATGACTGATAAGCTGAATACATCATACTGAACATACATATCTTATGCATGAATAACTGATTCATGAATGCACGACTGAGTGTTCTGATGAACTGAGTTTCTCATAATAAGAATGCATATTTGATGCCTAATTGATGAGATAATTCCATGCATATCTGATGCATAATTATACGAATGACATGATACATGAATGCATGACAGAAAGTACTGATAAGATGATCACACATATCTGACATGTGAATATATGACTGAACGGGCTCAGGAACATGCGGTTGAACATGCAATGGTAAAGGTACCAAGTTTGAACTGAAAACTAAGCATAAAACTGAATACAAAGTTTGGTACTAAAATCTAAACATGGGAACGAGTAAGATCAAAGAAGAGTATCACCTTGAACTAAAAATATCGATGAGTCTGAGATTAATTACTCAATATGCATGAGCGGAAACATAAGAACATAACCGAGTCTGGAACATGATACATGAACTAAATTGAGTCTGCAATGTATGACATGAATAGAGTATCATAACGTGGACTAAACTGAGCCATTGATTACATGTCTTACTTCTGAGTTTTGGAGCTAAAGGGTCGGCTCATAAGTAACACTTCCTCCAAGATAGATTCATCAAAGAAAATGACATGTTTCATAAGTAACACTTCCTCCAAGATAGATTCATCAAAGAAAATGACATGTTTAAATCATGAAAGTTTGAGGAATATAGTGTATCTCCCCCTTGGGATACTATGTCCCTTGAAGGATGTTGGACTGACGTTGCTGAGATATTGAGGAAGTTGAGGCGATGCACAAGGTATCTATGAACTAGATTATAACTGAACCTCGGGAGTCTGGGCCTAATGCATGATGCATGAACTAAAATGAACTTGCAACTACTAGGAGGTTCTACTTGGAATAAATAAATTCCCTGAGATCTTGGATAACATGAATTGATGCAAGGATGAGGAAACAAACTATACAAATCTGACTGCTCGATTGCTAAACTTACTTACTGACTTTACTAACTAACTCATGCTGAAACATATGTCCAAATCAGAGAAAGATATCTAAAAATGCATACCATGAACATGAAAGACTGGTAACGTACCTAAATCTTGGTTAGGGAAACTTTTCGGATCATGAAGGGTCTGGAGTGCATAAAGTCTATTCTGACGCTGACCACTCTTGGTGCCTTGCTGATGCAACTCTTTACCCCTCTGTACTAGAACTCTGTACTCTGTTATCCTATGGCCTGGCTTGCCACACCCAAATCATACATCACTACCTAATCTATATGCACCTAGGTGATTCTTACCACACTCTTCGCAAAGCGGATAAGTAAGACTTCTATTCTCACTACCCTGGGCCTCGAAGCCTGGCACTCCATCATGATGGTCATTTATGAACTTAGATGCTGGTGTACTAGCTGAGGATGGAGCTGGGGCTAAAAAATTTTTGCTATTCTGAGAACGGTTACCACCCTGTGACTTAGGTTGAGCAAAGCTGAAACTACCTGTCCTTGATCTTTTACTCTGTCTCTAACTTATTCTAATCTTCTGCTCCTTTATCTGTTAAGCATGAGTCATAAGTCTGGCTAAAGTCATATCATTATTCAATATCGTAGATCTGCACTCGTTTACCACGCTATCGTTTACCCCTGACACGAACTTACTCATCTTGGCTCTACTGTCTGCAACCACATGAAGGGCATATCTGGATAATTGAGTAAACCTAAGAGAATACTCTTTCACTGTCATACTACCTGCCTGAGATTGATGAACTCTATCACCTTATCTTCTCTAAGCTCTAGCGGGAAAAATCTATCAAGAAAAGTAGAGGCAAACTCCTCCCACTCTATAGAACCTGCATCATCTAACCTTTCTGACTTCCACTGTTTGTACCAAGTATGATCCACATCCTACAACTGATATGCATCTAACTCAGCACTTTCCACAGTAGTCACCCCCATAATATCTATCACTTTCTGAATCTGATCTAAGAATTCCTACAGGTCCTCATCTGACTTAGACCCCGTGAAAGAAGGAGGATTCATTTGGGTAAAGTTCCAAATTCTAGCTGCAGCTTAATTGTCCATTGGATTATTCGGAATAACAGTTGTTCGTTCATTCTGGGCAGCAACTGATTGAGCAAGAGTGGTGAATGCGATCCTAAACTCCGCAAAGGGTCTTCGGGATGAGGGGCTGACTGATTCTTGTTTCTTCTTTTAGGAGGTATGTTTTGTAGAAGAAAGGGATAAATGGATTAGACTGAGAGTGACTTGAGATTATACTTAATGGAACAACATGAATACTGAAAGAAGGGAAACTGTTCCTAAAACATCTCATAGCCTCCTACACATAAGTGTGTTGCACAACACATGTATGTACAAGACTCTACTAGATGCGGCTTTCAGACTTTCTAGGACTCTAATGAACCTAAGGCTCATATACCAAGTTTGTAACACCCCAATTTTCTGAACCGGAATGCTACACGGTGCTTATGACCTCCAAGGACCACAAGTAACCCATGATTGATATTTGTACCTGTACACTGCAATATATGATGTAATAATGCAAAAAAACATGAACAATAGGCCATAAGTTTGAACTGAATAAAATATCTGACAAATATAATATCTATATGGGTGGAAAATACCTAAAAAAAACTGAAGTTTGAATCAAATCTGAACAAAATCTGAAAGCCTCTAAACACTGTCTGAGTAAGGAGTTGAAGAAACATGTCTCCAACTAACTCCGTCTAACAAAACTGAACTGAAATAATAAATGAAACAAAGTAATATCGTCCTCAAATGGATGAGGACTCACTGCAACTCTGCGACTGGAATGCTAATGCTGAACTGGAACACGTGCCTCTGAACCTATGGTGTAACATAAGAGAAATCACCATAGAGCAAACGCATCAGTACGTCTGAATGTATTGAGTATACGAGTGAGGTAGGCTAAATGCAAAGGGTTATATACATGAACAATGTTGACTAATATGAATGTGAGAATACATACATGCATAAGCAACTATAACTGAACTCGTGGTGATACTGACTACTTAGTCTAAATACTGACGACATGAGTTTAGTGATACTGAGATACTAAATATATAAATGACTATTTTTGACAGTTTGAATTATGAAGAACTGGTTTTATTGACTGTGTCTAATAGTCCTGAAACTGAATACTGATAACATAAGCGATGACAACTGAGATAATTGATATAACTGTGATAATCGATAAGACCGATGTAACTGATACTGAGCAACTGTATTTAACAGTCTGAGTTCTGATGGAACTATCTGAGTTCCATTCTATATGGAGTAACTGAATTTGAGATCAGAACTATCTAGCAGGTAATCTATAAATCTGATGATTCTGATACTGATTAACTATAGTTGAGATCAGTCCTGTCTAATGGGTAATCTTGAAGTCTATTTATAATGATAAGTATTGACTGTCTCTAACAGTACTAAATTTGTACTACTGAACTGAATTGAATGTATCTGATAGTCCTGAATCTGTAACTGAAACTATGAGATATATTCATCTAACTGACATGCTCCATGCTAAGCTGACTGTGGTCTAATCTCTTACCTGACTAGAAGGGTGTCAGTACTGCGCCACTAGTAACGACAACTATTGTGGAGTCAGTCCTAATCTAGCGGGTGACTCCTGGGATCAGTCCAATATATATAAATATGCTAATGGGTGTCCCCTGAGTATGTCAGTCCTATCTAATGGGTAACATCTTGTACCTACACTGGCTACATAGTTATGGAACTTAGGGATTTCTTCTAAGAATCTCCGTTCTTTCTAGCGGTTGAGTCCCCATCCCTAGGCTCACTTGGTGCTGAATCCTACTCCCATCTGAAAGACACTGAATAGGATAACTGATCTAAACTGAATAACTGAACTGAACAGATTAGCTGAACTGATACTGATTAACTGAACTGATACTATTGGTATTGTTTAGCGGAGCTAAACTAAGTTTACTGAGTTCCCTTAACTGAAAGAACGTACTGAGTTCTGAGGACTGACTAAGAGTACTAAAATTACTGAGATCGCTAGGAATACTGCTTTTAGTGAGATAACTAAGATTACTGAGTACGGAGGTTACTGAAGTACTAAGATTGCTGAGATTTCTAAGTTTTCTTGAGTCACATAACTAACTGAATTCCATAGACCATGGCTTGACTAAGAGTATCATGATAACCTAGCATGGAACTAGGCACACAACTATATTATTTCGGGTACAAGTAACCCCAGGACTCGATCGAAAGAAACTGACACACATGACTGACTTGATCATAAGAATAGAGCCCACAATTCACAATATCATAAGTAGGGGATTTGATACTACACTTGGTTCTCAACATCTTATACATGGAAGGGGATGCGCACAACATGTATATACTCGCGTTGCTTCAATATCATGCTCATTCTATATCACAACAATAATGTGGAGTTCATGTGAAATCATAAAGAATAGAACACGGGCTTATCATTTAAGCACTATTAAGTCATAAAAACATGGACTCTATCATTCTTTGCATTTTATCAAACACCTTACATGCAAAACTTTGGGCATAGGTGTACTTATCAATTTGACAATCCTAATCCATCCAAAATTCATGGGTTTCAACTAACCTACTCACATACTTTATTAAAAACACATCAAGATACAACCTTGAATCTAAACAACAATCATCAACATGATTATAGCCATAACACAACAAGAAAATCACAATTTATAATTTAAAACATGATTCTTGAGATCCATGGATGAAAGGGACCCATGGATGAACACTACGCATACCTTAAAGCTTGATCTTGAAAGAGATCTAATATTTCTTGAAGGTTCTTGAAGAAATCCTTAGGCTTGTTCTTGTTTTTTATTGACTAGGGTTTAACCCCTTTGGGAGAGAATGTTCTTGTGCTTGAGGAGATGATCTTGAGAGAAAACCCTAATCTTATGGTTGAGAGTGTATGAGAGAGCTTTTTGAGATGTTTAACTAAAGAGAATGAAAGATAATACGCTCCTTGAGGGTTATAAGTCGTGGAAAGTGAAGGAAAAGACCAAAATACCCTTGCAAAAATGTCCCTCAATTTCTGGAAAAAAATAGCTGACGACATTCATGACAAGCCGTCATACTGGTTATAGGTCGTCACGAATTGTCGTCACAAAAAGGTAAAATCTTGGTTTTCTGGTTAAGGTTGACGACATTGGTGATAGGCTGTCACGAGCATGACGGCTTGTCACAAAATGTCGTCACTGGGGGTGAAAATCTTCCCAGGGCTGACGACATTGGTGATAGGCCGTCATTGGCATGACGGCATGTCACGAATGTCGTCACTCAGTTTCCTAGCCTGACATGCCGGAGTAAAATGGGCATAAATCCTTTCTCTGATATCAGATTTAGGAGAAATTGGTATCGTTGGAAATGTAATTCAATTATCTATATTTTGGTAGGTCATGAGATCAAAAATTTGTAGTATAACTAGAAATATGTTTATTCAAAGTTGACTATAACATTATCCTTCCCAAGAATCCAATCGGTAAGGAATGTTTTGATTCGTTTGATAGCTGGGAGTTATTTGAAGACTTAATATAAATCTAACATGCTCATAAAACTATAAAGGAACCATGATGTACTATGCATGAGCTTGAAACGTGGCGCTAATATTGTTTTGGATTTTTTTCGAGGTATTACAAATTATTTAAGTCTTTTTGGTACAATTGAATTTGTTTGTGGGTAAAGAGCACGTGTTATGTTCTTAGTGTTAGATTAGTATTAAAGGTTTGCAATAAATAAATAAAGTAGGTCAAAGACTAAATAAATTAAACAACTAGAGTTTAGGAGCAAATCTTAGTGCATAGCCCAACATTTATTATTCTTATTAATTGTGGATCGATAGTGACCAAGATTAGAAGATCATGGTTAAGAATAACCTCAAGATCTAAGGAAACAATCTAACTCTTAATTACAAAGCTAAGATATTCTATTTCTTAAGGGGTAAGGATGAGCAAAACGTCAGATACCTTACAATGAGGAAGATGGGGGATGCTATTTATAGGATATAGAGTTGCCTTTCTATCCAATGAAAATGCGTTATTCCATTGCACACCCAGTCATGCATACATGAATCAGTTACACATGCATCAGATATGCATGTTCAGTATGATATGTTCAGTTATCAGTCATGTCAGTCATGAGATCATGTTCCAGTTATTCATGTTTAGTATGTACGTCATTTATCTTCTCCCCTCACTCTCAGTCTCATTCGAGGATGAATGATCTCAAGGGGGAGATATTTTAATACCCCGTGCTTTTTTCTAGCTTAAAATCATCTCAAGAATGATAGAAACTTACTTTGAATGATGCATCCACATTTGTACATGTGGTATTTTAAAGATTTTCATTTTTTTTCAAGTGGGAAATTCAATATGATTTCCATCGATATAAAATTCACCTAAATTTGATAACTAGGTAAGAAGTTATGACTTTTTCAAGTTCCCGTCGTAAAATAGCTCCATATTGGTCAGTGGCGCGCCGCGCCAAAAGGTAAAATGGCAATTGTCCTTTTCCAGTGTCTCAGTGCGATTTTCTCCACATCGTGCCAAAGTTCTAGGTCGCAAAAGAAGGGGCAATGCGATGGCTCCGCATTGCGCCATCCCTCAATTTCCAAATTGTCAAAATCCAGTGACATGGCACGATAGCGCCGCATCGCGCCAAGGGTTCAATTCGGAAAATTTTCACTGAAATTAAATAAAGTATCTAGGGTTAAAAGGGTCAACTTCCCACCCCTATTTAAGCCCTTTAACACGTGATTCAGCCATTTTTCACCCAAAATATACTAGTTTCTCTCAAGAACAAGCTAGGGTTTTCATAGAAGATCCAATTTCAAGAAAGTTTCACCCTCAATCTTCACGAAATCACGAACTAAGGTATGCATTGTGTTCATTCATGGATACCTTCCATCCATGAAGCTCAAGAACCTTGTTTTATCTATAAATCATGGTATTGATGTTGTGGGTTATTTGTAATTATGTTGTTGACGTTGATTGATTTCAATGTTGGAATCTTTATGTGTTTATCATGATATTATGTTACCATGCAAGATAAAATCCATGAATTTAGTTGCTTATGATGTGTAATTTGCTGAATTCACTTATTCCCTAAGTTGTGCATACAAGGTGGTTGATAAAATTCTTGAAAAAATAGAAATCATGTTTTATAGCTCAAGACGTAAGCTAAAGGTGACATGCTTGTCATCCTCCTATGTTTAAATAGTTTCCATGCTATCATTTTGAAATGTGTATGTTATCGGAATGGCCATGATATTATAATATGAGATTATGATATGATTATCAGCATTCTTGTCTATGTTAGATAGTATGATAACCCTGTACTTCGTGAAATCCACAAATTATTAAATTATGTATTGTTGATGTGGATCTTGTACTTGATAAATTCATGCTTCGTCAGTTTCCTTCTATTGAGTCCTGGGGGTACTTGTACCCGAAACATTAGTTGTGTGCCTAGAGCCATGTTATGTTCTCATGATACTCTCAGTCAAGCTATGATCCTTAGACTTCAGATAGTCTTATGACTCAGGAAAACTCTATGATCTCATGAACTCAATCAGTTGTCAGATATCAGTAGTATTCCATCAATCAACAGAATTCAGTAACTCAGTCCATGTTTAGTTTAGTAAATAATGTTTAGTGTCTATTCAGATAGAAGTAGAAATTAGCATCGAGCGAATCCAAGGATGGGAACTCACCTGTTATATGAGGGTGTGATTCTTAGAAGCAATCTTTGCATTCCAGAACTATGTAGCAAGCATAGGTTGAGATATCATAGCCTGCTATATGAGGGTAGACGAGGTGGCTTAGCCTGCTATATATGGGTTCCCATCATTCTTACTAGAGTTACCTGTTATATTAAGGTCACTTACATGTTGTCCTTACCAGTCGTGGGGTAATGACACCTTCCAACCAGGGCATAGATTGGACCCCAATTCAACTGTATGCATTATTTGGGGCATATCTATAAGATGACTACCTCCCATAGTCTCAGTATCAGTCTCAGTAAAAGAACTCAGATAGTTCTTTAGAATTTAGGACTGTCAGATACAGTCAACTCAAATATAGTACAGAACTCAGCTAGTTCCATCAGATTTAGGACTATCAGATATAGTCACTCATGTTATCAGTTATCAGAATTCAGTCATTAGTCATGTTAGTCATCATCATGCTCATGTTAACACGATTTCAGATATAGTTACTATTTATGCATGCATGTATTCTCACGTTTATATTAGTCAGTTATCCAGTATTGTACATGCATATGAACCCCATGCATTCATCCTACCTCACATGCATACCAGTACATTCAAAGTACTGACACATTTGCGCTATGGTGTCTTATACCATACGTTCGGAGACACAAGTTCCAGAGCATCAGCAGATTCCAAATGTCAGCAGTTAGAGTTAGCAGTGAGTCCTCATCCTTCGAGGACATGATTATTTCCATATTATCTCATTAATTAGTTTATTAGTTAGAGTTATTTAGGGATATGTCCCATCAACTCCTTACTCAGACAGTTCAGACAGTTAGAGGCTTTCCACACTATTATGTTCAGATAGTTATTTCTGTTGTTTAAGGTATTTCATACCCTATTTAGATGTTATGTTTTACTTCAGTTATGTGAACCTTATGGACTTTCAGTTCATGTTACCGCATTATTCAGTATATTATGCAGTTTATAGGTACAGATATCAGTCCTGGGATAGCTTGTGGTCCTTCGAGGTCATGAGCACTGTGTAATATTTTGGGTACCATATTTGGGGTGTTACAAAGTTGGTATCAGAGCCTAAGGTTCAATAGAGTCCTAGGAAATCTGAAAGTTTCATCTAGTAGAGTCTTGTACACGGGTGTGTTGCGCACCACATTTATATGCGGGAGGCTATAAGATGTTTTAGGAACAGTTTCCCTTCTTTCAATATTCATGTCGTACCAGTAAGCATAATCTCAATTAAATCTCTCAGTCTAAATTGTTTCTCCTTCTTATTTTAGAACATGCCTACCAAGAGAAGAACCCAGCCTATCCAAGAAGATCTCTTGGATGAACATGTTTCTCATGCAGAGTTCAGGGACGCAGTTACTACTCTTGCTCAGACAGTTGCTGCTCAGAATGAATGACCAGCTGTCGTTCCGGCCAACCTAGTGGCTAATTCAGTTGCATCCAGGATTCAGGACTTCACCTGAATAAATCTTCCATCTTTTCTTGGATCTAGGACAGACGATGACCCTCGATAATTCCTAGATCAGGTACAGAAGGTTACATACATAATGGGGGTTACGTCTAGTGAGAGTGCTAAGCTAGCTGCATATCAATTGCAGGATGTGGTTCATACTTGGTTCAAGTAGTGGAAGTCAGAGAGGGAAGACGATTCAGGGTCAGTTGAGTGGGAGGAGTTTGCTTCAGCGTTCCTTTATAGATTATTTCCCCTAGAGTTTAGAGAAGCTAAGGTGCAAGAATTCATCAACCTCAGGCAGGGCAATATGATAGTGAAAGAGTATTCTCCTAAGTTTACTCCATTAGCCAGATATGCCCCTCATATGGTTGCAATAGCAGGGCAAAAATGAGTAAGTTCATTTCAGGGGTGAATTATAGCGTGGTTAATGAGTGTAGATCCGCCATGCTAAATAGTGACATGACTTTAGCCAGGCTCATGACTCAAGCTCAGCAGATAGAGGAGCAGAAGATTAAGATGAGGGAGAAGCAGAATAAGAGAGCGAAGATAGGTATCTTCAACTTTGTTCAGCCTAAGTCAGAAGGAGGAAACCATTCTCAATTTCATCCTAAGTCATCTGTTCCATCTCCTTCTTAGCCGGTGCTCCAATTCCTAAGTTTAGAGAGGGTAAAAAAGATAGAGTGCCAGGCTCTAAGACCCAGGGCAGTGTTAGCAGTACCCATACCTATCCTCTTTTCCAGACTTATGGTAAGCACCATCAAGGTATTTACAGAGCTGGCAGTGGTATTTGTTTTGGATGTGGCAAGCTAGACAATAAAGTCAGAGACTATCCTCCACCAGGTCCTCAGGGTTAATAGAATTGCTCCTCAGCTCAGTTCGGTCGCCCAAATCAGCAGGGAGCCACCTCCAGTACTTCCAGTGGGAAACGCCAAAATCGTCTCTATGCTCTTCAGTTCTGACAAGATCAGGAAAATTCTCCTAATGTAGTTACCGGTACGTTACAAATCTTTCATGTGCATGTTTATGCTTTGCTAGATCCAGGAGCTTCTTTGTCTTTTGTCACTCCTTATATAGCAGTTGATTTTGGAGTCAGTCTTGAAATTCTAGCAGAGCCCCTTCAAGTATATACCCCAGTGGGTAAAACCATCATAGCTCGGTAGGTATACTGGAACTGCCCGGTTATGATATCTCAGAAAGTCAATTCAGCAGACTTAGTCGAATTAGAGATGATTGATTTTGATGTCATTCTCAGCATAGATTGGCTTCATTCCTGCTATGCCACAGTCGACTGCAGAAATAGAATAGTCTAGTTTTAGTTTCCGAATAAACCTATCCTAGAGTGGAAGGGTAGTGTATCTGCTTTCAGAGGTTAGCTTGTTTCCTACCTTCGGGTATGGAAAATAATATCTAAAGGATAATTCTATCATCTTGTTCGAGTTAAGAAAACTATTTCCGAAACTCCCAGTCTTGAATCAGTCCCAGTAGTGAATAAATATTCAGATGTCTTTCCCGAATATCTTCCCGGAATTCCTCCTGAAAGGGAAATAGACTTTGGTATAGATCTTCTTCCAGATACTCAGCCTATCTCTATTCAACCATACAAAATGGCACCAGCAAAACTCAAAGAACTGAAAGAACAGTTAAAATATCTCTTAGATAAAGGATTAATCAAACCTAGCATTTCCCCATTGGGTACTCCAGTATTATTCGTTCACAAGAAAGACATTTCTCTCAGAATGTGTATAGACTACCGTCAACTCAATAAGGTCACGATCAAGAACAAGTATCCTCTTCTCAAAAGCAATGACTTGTTTGGCTAACTTCAGGGTGCCTATTATTTATCTAAGATAGATCTTAAATCCAGCTATCATCAGCTCATAGTTAGGGAATGTGACATTTTAAAAACATCTTTCCGAACTCGGTATGGTCACTTCGAATTTATAGTCATGTCATTTGGTCTTACCAATTCCCCAGCCGTTTTCATGGACTTTATGAATCGTGTGTTCAAGAAGTACTTGGACGTGTTTGTCATAGTCTTCATAGATGATATTCTGGTCTATTCCCACAGTGAGCGCGATCATGCAGACCATCAGAGGACAGTACATCAGACTCTCAGAGATCATCAGCTATTCGCCAAATTCAGTAAGTGTGAGTTTTGGCTAAGGTCAGTAGCATTCCTTGGTCACATCATTTCCGATGATGGAATTAGAGTAGATCCTCAAAAGACCAAAGCAGTAAGAAACTGGCCTCGCCTTGTCTCTCCATCAGATATTAGGAGTTTCTTGGGTTTGGCTGGCTATTACAGATGGTTTGTTGAGGGATTTTCTTTTATTGCATACCCTATGTCCAGATTGACTTAGAAAAAATCAAGTTTCAGTGGTCAGATCCTTGTGAGAAGAGTTTTTAGGAGTTGAAGACTCGACTCACCTCAGCTCCAGTTTTAGCTCTTCCAGATGGTCCAGATAGGTTCATAGTGTATTGTGATGCATCCAGAGTAGGTTTGGGTTGTGTCCTCATGCATCATGGTAAGGTCATAGCCTACACCTCCAAATATCTTAAACCCCATGAGTAGAGTTATCCTATTCATGATCTTGAGTTAGCCATCGTAGTCTTTGCCTTGAAGATTTAGAGGTATTATCTCTACGGAGTTCATGTAGATGTCTACACAGATCATAAGAGTCTCTAGTATGTCTTTTCTCAGACAAATCTCAATCTTCATCAGATAAGGTGGTTAGATCTCTTGAAAGATTATGACATGAGTGTCCTCTATCATTCGAGTAAGGACAATGTAGTGGCCGACGCTCTCAGTAGACTGTCTATGGGTAGTATTGCTAATCTGGATGAAAGTAAGAAGAAGTTAGCTCAGGAAGTACATCAACTTACCAGACTAGGTGTTTGCTTAGTCGATATAGATGAGGGTGATATATGGGTTCAGAGTAGTTTAGAATCATCTCTAGTTTTCGAGGTGAAAGAAAAGCAAGATATAGATCCCATCCATGTCAAGTTGAAAGAGTCAGTTCAGGATCAAAAAGTAGAGGTTTTCTCATAAGAGGGAGATGGTGTTTTCCATTGTCAGGGTCATCTCTATGTTCCAGGTGTAGATGACTTAAGGAAGCAAATTCTTACAGAAGGGTCAAAATCCAGTGACACGGCGCGATAGCACCGCGTTGCGCCAAGGGTCCAATTCGACAAATTTTCACTGAAATTAAATGACACATCCAGGATTAAAAGGGTCAACTTCCCACCCCTATTTAATCCCTTTAACACGTGATTCAGCCACTTTTCACCCAAAATATACTAGTTTATCTCAAGTTTCTCTCAAGAACAAGCTAGGGTGTTCATAGAAAATCCAATTTCAAGAAAGTTTTACCCTCAATCTTCATGAAAGAAAGAACTAAGGTATGTGTTGTGTTCATTCATGGATACCTTCCATCCATGAAGCTCAAGAACCTTGTTTTATCTATAAATCATAGTATTTATGTTGTGGGTTATTTGTAATCGTGTTGTTGACGTTGATTGATTTCAATGTTGGAATCTTTGTGTGTTTATCATGATATTATGTTACAATGTAAGATAAAATCTATGAATTTAGTTGCTTATGATGTGTAATTTTATGAATTCACTTATGCCCTAAGTTTTTCATGCAAGATGGTTGATAAAATGCTTGAAAAATTAGAAATCATGCTTTATAGCTCAAGACATAAGCTAAAGGTGACATGCTTGTCATCATCCTATATTTAAATGGTTTCCATGCTATAATTGTGAAATGTGTATATTGTCGGAATAGCTATGATTTTAGAATATGCTATTATGATATGATTATCAGCATGCTTGTCCATGTTAGATAGTAGGATAACCCTATACTTCGTGAAATCCACAACTTATTAAATTATGTATTGTTGATGTGGGTCTTGTACTTGATAAAGTCATGCTTTGTTAGTTCCTATCTATCGAGTCCTGGGGTACTTGTACCCGAAACATTAGTTGTGTGCCTAGAGCCATGTCATGTTTTCACGATACTCTCAGTCAAGTTATGATTCTTAGACTTCAGACAGTCTTATGACTCAGGAAATCTCCATGATCTCATGAACTCCGTCAGTTGTCAGATATCAATAGTATTCCGTCAGTCAACAGAGTTCAGTAACTCAGTCCATGTTCAGTTCAGTAAATCATGTTCAATGTCTATTCAGATGCGAGAAGAAATTAGCACCGAGCAAATCCAAGGATGGAAACTCACCTGTTATATGAGGGTGTGATTCTTAGAAGCAATTCTTGCATTCCAGAACTATATAGCCAGCATAGGTTGAGATATCATAGCCTGCTATATGAGGGTAGATGAGGTGGCTTAGCCGGCTATATGAGGATTCCCACCGTTCTCATTAGAGTTATCTGTTATATTAGGGTCACTCATATGTTGTCCTTACCAGTGGTGCGGTATTGACACCCCTCCAATCAGGGCATAGATGGGACCCCAATTCAACTGTAATGCATCATTTGGGGCATGTCGGTTAGATGACTACCTCCCATAGTCTCAGTATCAGTCTCAATAAAAGAACTCAGATAGTTCTTCAGAATTCGGGACTTTCAGATACAGTCAACTCATATACAGTACGGAACTCAGCTAGTTCCATCAGATTTTGGACTGTCAGATACAGTCACTCGTGTTATCAGAAATCAGAAATCAGTCATTAGTCATGTTAGTCATCTGCATACTCATGTTATCACGATTTCAGATATAGTTACTATGTATGTATACATGTATTGTCACGTTCATATTAGTCAGTTAGCTAGTATTGTTCATGCATATGAACCCCATGCATTCAGCCTTCCTCCTATGCATACCAGTACATTCAAAGTACTGACACATTTTCTCTATGGTGTCTTTACCATAGTTTCAAAGACACGAGCACTAGAGCATCAGTAGATTCCAGATACCAGCAGTCAGAGTTAGCAGTAAGTCCTAATCCTTTGAGGACATGATTATTTCCCTATTATCTCATTAACTAGTTTATTAGTTGGAGTTAGTTGGGGACATGTGCCATCAAATCCTTACTCAGACAGTTCAGTCAGTTTGAGGCTTTCCATACTATTATGTTCAGACAGTTATTTTAGTTGTTTTGGGTATTTCATACCCCGTTTAGATGTTATGTTTTACTTCAATTATGTGAACCTTATGTCCTTTCAGTTCATATTTCCTCATTATTCAGTATATTATGCAGTATACAGGTACAAATATCAGTCATGGGTTAGCTTGTGGTCCTTCGGGGTCATGAGTACCATGTAGCATTCCAAGTACTAGATTCGGGGCGTTACACAACCTAACCAACTCCTTAAGATAGAACCTAGCATAATCCTCCTTTGAATAAGAAGTATGAATTGGAAAGAAATGAGATGATTTGATCATTCTATCCACAATGACCCATATCAAATTATGTTGACAACGCGTTTGAGGCAACCCTGCCACAAAATCCATGTTGACCACTTCCCACATCCAAGTAGGGACACTGAACTACTACAATGTACCACTAGGACTTTGGTTCTCAACCTTGACCTGCTGACAATTCAAACATTTATCCATAAACTATTCAATATCCCTCTTGATACCACTCCTCTAATAGATTTCCCACAAGTTACGATACATATTAGTGGCTCTTGGATGGATACAGTATCGCTCCCCATGTGCTTCTAAAAATATTCGTTGTTACAAGTCATCAACACAGGGAACACATAATCTGCCCTGATAATGAAGCACACCATCTCCCCCTTGGGAGAAAATCTCAAACTTCTGATCTCTAACTGCCTCCTTCAACTTAACCAAACTAGGATTTCTGTCTTGTTTTTCTTTCACTTTGCAACCAAGGAAGAATCCGAACAATTCTAAACCCATACACTACCTTCAACTGAACACCTAATCTATCAAGATGATGAACCTCACTAAATAACTTCTTCTTATAACACTACCCATATACAACCTGCTAAGGGCATTTGCACTATATTGGCCTTACCTGAATAGTACGACACACTCATATCATAATCCTTTAATAACTCAATCCACCCTCTTTGACAAAGATTCAGATCTTTCTATATGAACACATACTGCAAACTCTTATGATCAGTGAACACATCCACATGAACCTTATAAAGGTAATGTCTCCAAATTTTTAAGGCAAATACAACAGCTGCCAACTAAAGATCATGGGTAGGATAATTCTTTTCATAGGGCTTAAGTTTTCTAGAGGCATATGTTATTACCTTACCTTTCTGCATCAATACACAACCAAGAACAACTCTGGAAGCATCATAGTAAACCACAAATCCATCTGAACCATCTGTGAAAGTCAGTACTAAAGCGGAAGTGAGTCGAGTCTTCAACTCCTAAAAACTCTTCGTGCAAGAATCTGACCACTAAAACTTGACTTTCTTCTGAGTCAATCGATACATGGGGGATGCAATAGAAGAAAACCGTTCAACAAATAGCTTGTAATAGCTAGCCAAACCCAAGAAAGTCATAATATCTTATAGAGAGATGGGTCTGGGCTAGTTCCTCACTGCCTCAGACTTTTGAGGGTCAACTCTAATGCCATCATAAAAAATAATATGGCCAAGGAAAGCTACGAACCTTAACCAAAATTTTCACTTATTGGATTTGGCAAATTATTGATGAGCTCCAAGGGTCTGCAACACAATTCATAGATGGTCTATATGATCATTATAACTACAAGAATAGACAAGGATATCATCGATGAAGACTATGACAAACATGTCCAAGTACTGCTTGAACACCCTGTGTATCAAGTCCACGAAAGTTGTAGGGGCATTCATTAGTCCAAAAGACATAACAAGAAATTCAAAGTGGCCATATGGAGTTCTGAAAGTTGTCTTCGGGACAGATTCTCTAACTCTAAGTTATTGATAGACTGATTAGAAGTCTATCTTAGAGAAATAACAAGCACCCTGAAGTTAGTCGAACAAGTCATCAATCCTAGTGAGTGGATACATATTCTTGATTGTTACTTTGTTCAACTGACAATAATTGATGCACATTTTGAGAGAACCATCTTTCTAATGCATAAACAAGACTGGAGTGACCCATGGAGAAATACTGGTCCTGATGAAAACCTTATATAAGAGATCTTTTAACTATTCTTTCAACTCCTTAAGCTCGGTTGGAGCTATTTTATAGGGTGGAATAGATATAGGCTGGGTATCTGGAAGGAGATCTATTTTGAAGTCAATTTCCCTTTCGGGAGAAACTCTGGGAAGATTTTCAGGGAACACATCTGGAAATTCCTACACTACTGAAACTGACTCGAGACTTGGAGTCTAAAACGTTGAGTCTTTAACTTTAACGAGGTGGTAAACACACCCTTTAGATATTATCTTTCTTGCTTTAAGATACGAAACAATCTAAGCCCTAAGCACTGAAGTACTACCCCTCCATTCAATAACTGGTTCATTGGGAAACTAAAATTGAGTGAGTCCATTTCTGTAATCAACTAAGTCATAACATGAGTGGAGCCAATCCATGCCAAGAATGACATCAAAATTAGTCATCTCTAACTCTACAAGATCAAATGAGGTAACTTTCTGAGATACTGTGACCGGGCAGTTCCTGTATAACTTTTTAGCTATAATAAAGCTACCTACTAGAGTAGACACTGAGAAGGGTTCTGCTAATATTGTAGGATTGACGTCGAAGTTAATGGATATATAAGGAGTCACAAAAGAAAGTAAAGCTTTGGGGTCTAATAAAGCATAAACATAAAGATGAAAGACCTGTAACGTACCCTTAACCACATCAAGAGAATTTTCCTGATCATTTAGAGCCTGGAGTGCATACAGTCTATTCTAGCATTGCCCACCGATGGCACTGGAAGTGGCACCCTGTTGAGTCGAGTGGCCCGCTGGTGCTGCTGAAGAATTTGTCTGACCCTGCTGGCCATCATTGTTATCCCTCTATGAAATTGTCCGACACTCTCGAACCCGATGGCCTGGCTTGCCACATCCAAAGCATACATCACTACCAGCCTTACACTCTTCCTGATGATTTCTACCACACTTTCGACAAAGCATATTAGTACGACCATTGTTCACACTGCCCTGGGACTTAGAGGCTAGTGCCCTATACCAACTGTCTTTCTTGAACTTGGGCACTGACGCACTAGCTGAAGATGGAGAGAGGCTGAAAATTTTTGAAGAAATTGAGAACGATTATCACCTTATGACCTTGTCTGGGAAAAGTTAAAATTACCTATTCTATCCCTCTTGTTTTTCCTATCTCTCTCCTTATGCTTCTTCGCCTCAATCTGTTGAGCATGAACCATAAGCCTAGATAATTCCATCTCCTTAATCAACATGGCGTCCCTACAATCCTTGACCATACTATCAGCTACACCAGATACAAACTTACTCATTCTAGACCTATTGTTTGCCACCATAGTAGGATCATACCTCGCCAACTAAATAAACTTAAGAGAGTACTCCATTACACTTATACTACCTTGCTTCAAATTAATGAAATCCTACACCATAGATTTTCTCAACTCCAATGGAAAGAACCTTTCCAAAAAAGCTGTGGCAAACTCCTCCCACTCAACAGGCCCTGCCTCCACACCTCGGTCCTCCTTCCACTGCTTAAACCAGGTGTGTGAGCTAAATCCTACAATTGATATGCAGCCAACTTTTCACTCTCACTTAAAGTGACACCCATAATATCTATCACCTTCTAAACCAAATCAAGAAACTCCTGTAGATCCTCTTCAAACTTGGATCTCGAAAAAAAAGAGGGATTCATACGAGTGAAATACTAAATCTTGACCGCAGCTGCATTTGCCACTGGATTTGCTGGGACAGCAGCCCACTGGTTGTTCTGAGTAGCTACTGAATGGGATAGGGTTGTAAAGGCAGACCTAAACTTAGTGTGAGTGACATACTCATTCAGGGGATCTTCCTAAACGGATAGTGGTGCAGGATGATCCCCATTCCTTCTTCCGTTGTTTCTTCTAGGAGACATTATCTGTAAACAGAATGAAGTATGAATTAGAAAGAGAGTTTAGATGGAGCTCATGATCTTTAGCATGACTTAAACACTGAAAGAAGGGAAACTTTCCTAAAAATTCTTCATAGCCTCTTATCCATAAGTGTGGCGTACTTTATACCCATGCATAAGACTCTACTCAACGTGACTTTCAGACTTATTAGGACACTCTAAAATCTTAGGATCTGTATCAAGTTTTATCACGACCGTAGTCTACCCCCTAGTCATGACAATGGTGCTTCGGTCACAAGTGACCACAAGCTAAATCATGAGCTGGTACCTGTTGTAAGCACTGAAAACAATAGTAATATTAACAATATATGCAGAAGATACTCTGATAGATACTGTAAATATGAAATATTGAGATACATAATACTGAAATATTTAAAATAACTGATAAAATTGAAAGTAACTGACTGACTATCTAACTGATTGTCTGATTATCAGAAAGCCTTTAAACTAACTAAGGAGTTGATAGGACAAGCCACCAACTAACTCCGACTGACTGAATGAAATAAAATAATATAAAGATGAGAAAATATAATATGTCCTTGATGGATGAGGACTCACTACTACTGCTGAGTGTCGTTGAGCTATCTAAGAGTGGTCGGGAAACTGTGCGTCCGAACCTATGTTATAAGACAACATAGCGCAAAGAAAAGTATGCGGTTAGTACTTTGAATGTACTGGTATATGAGATGAGGATTGGCTGAAGTGCATGAGAAAACTGGGCATGAATGCATGAAAATGTAATATCTGAGAATGCAAGACCAAGTATAAACATGATTCTAAAATAATTTGTAAAACTAAATGACTGAAATATGTATAACTGAATGACTGAGATTATGTATACTTTGTCAAGCAAACATAAACTGAAATATATTGAATACTGCACTGAGACTATGGAGTATCATCTAACCAACATGCCCCAATTTGAGCCAATCGGGTTCCAACCTGTAACCTCAGTTGGAACGGTGTCATTACTGTGCCACGAGTACTAACACTGTTTGTGTAGATCCACTAATCTATAATCCCAAAGGACCAGGGTGTCAATCCTAAACTTACATGTGACCCTTGAGAGGAATTCAAGCCTAATATGATGGGTGGCCCCTAATATCCTACGTTGGCTACGTAGTTTTGGAACACAGGGACTGCTACTAACGACTCTGCCTAACTGAGGGAAAGTGCCATCCCTGCATTCACTCGGTGCTAAATCCTACTTCCAACTGAACTGACATTGGTACTGGACTAAACTGAATTAAATACAACAGAACATAAAACTGAGATTGCTCATCATGAAATACTCATGGTTTAAGATAAATCATTTATGAGATACTGAAATCATGTAAAAAAACTAGGTTTCGGGTGTTCATAACCCACCAGCACTGAAAGATTGTAAAATACGATATCAAGCTTGAAATACTGTAGTATGAAATCACTGTTCAAAGACCTAAAATATGGGCATATCATCAAGACAAGTAGTAATCATAAAATTGGACATAGGAATGCCTTAAACATAAGGAAAATAACATGATTACACGGCTAAATTCATAACTTGAGAGTAAATCCTGAAATCAATTGAACATGATATGGAAATTGCACACTTAAAGCATGATATGACTCATTCTACTTGAAAACACTTGTAACCATAACTTGAAATTTAATTAAAAAGAGATTAATGGTTTAATTTCATCAATAACATGTATAAACTCATAAATTAAACCAAAAGAGGGTTTTGGGCTCCATGGGTAAAAGGAATCCGTGGATGAACATCTCACATACATTACTATATGAATTCTTGAAGATTCCTTGAGAATTTCTTGAACTTAAAGCTTGAATTCCTTGATTTCTTGTGAATGTGTTAGGGTTTGTTCTTGGGATGAAAAATGGTTTTCTTGAGAGGATTTATGAGTAAAAGGGAAAATAATGCTCCTTGGGAACTTCAATTTCGTGTTATGGATGAATTGGGTGAAAGGAATTGACCCAGTTACCCTTAAATGATAAGGAACAAAAACTGGACAGAATAGGGAGGGGGCGACGCAGGCTCTAGAACGGTGGACTAACCCGGGTGGCACCCGCCTTAGAGATGGGGACTAACTCGGGAGATGCCCGCCTTACCCCGACGGACAGGAGGTGGCAGCGCTTGCTTATCCCGGTGGTGCTTCTGTTTTAGTTTTCCAAACACATCCCCATGCTTGTTTGAAAATTTTGAAACTCACCCGAGACATACTTTGAACAATCCCGATCATGAATCAACTCAAAAATCGACATCCCGAGGTCAGGAAGACCAAAATAAAAATCATCAAAGTCTATGGGTCTTGAAAATGACTAAGTCCTCAACACTTAGTGAAATTTCCAAGTCTTGGACCCCTTCAACTTGAAATCATGAGCTGATTTGAGCTAGGATCTTACGGGGTACTACAACTCCCTTCATGGGAGACACTTTCAAGAATACCCATTCGCCAACTTCAAATTCCAACTTAATTTGCCTTACAGCTGCATAGGACTTTTGGCGACTTTGGGCGGTGTTAATCGTATCCCAAATCACCTTCACTTTCTCCATAGCCCGATGAACCAAATTAGGATCGAACAACCCAGCCACGCCAATATCAAACATCCAATAGGACAATGACATCTCCAACCATAAAAAGCCTCAAATGGAGCCATCCATTGCAAGAGTTATAACTATTATTATAAGCTAACTCGATGAGAGGCAAATGATCAACCCAACTACCACCAAAGTCGATCACACAAGCCCAAAGCATATCCTCTAATATTTGAATGGTCCTCTCCACTTGTCCATCCACTTGAGGGTGGAAAACGGTGCTAAGGATCACCTTAGTTCCCATACCTCTCTAAAAAGAATGCCAGAAGTGAGACAAGAATTGCATATCATTATCAGATATAGTAGAGACAGGCGCACTATGCAACTTGATGATTTCCTGAATGAATAGCCTTACATAATCCTCAGCTGAGTAATTAGTCCTCATGGGTAAGAAATGTGCAGACTTACTCATCCTATCCAAGATGACCCGTATCAAATCAAACTGACTACACGGCCATGGAAGACAAGTAACGAAATCCATATTAATCACCTCCCACTTACACACAGGTAACTCGATTTCTTGGAATAATCCACTAGGCCTTAAGTGCTTCACCTTCACTTGCTGACACACTTAGCACATAGCCACAAAATTAGCCTTATCTCTCGTTATGTTATTCCACCAGTAGCTCTCTTTTAAGTCGTGGTACATCTTTGTCGAACCAGGATGAACAGTATACCTTGACTCATAAACCTCAGCCAAGATTCTCTCTCTTATACCACCAACATTAAGAACACACAACCTACCTTGGTACCTCAGGCTACCATCACCACCAATCTTGAAAGCCATTACTTTCTGCTGACCAACATCATCCTTAATCCGCATCATATAGGATCCAAAACCTATTTCTCTTTAATATCAGTACCAAGAGATGACTTCACCACCTCTTGCATAATCTCATCTCCATCTTTGAAGTCTAGGAGACGAACCCCAAGATTTTCAAAATGGTGAATATCCTTTGCCAAATCTCACTTCTCCTTATCAACATAAGATAAGCTCCCCATTGATAACCTGCTAAGAGCATCAGCAACCACGTTAGCTTTACTGGGTGATAGCGCAAACTCATATCATAATCCTTGAGCAACTCAAGCCATCTCTTTTGCCTAAGATTCAACTCCTTTTGGTGAACACACACTGTAATATTTTGAGATTCAACTCCTTTTGGTAAACAAATATTGTAATCTCTTCTGATCAGAATAAATATCAATATGAACTCCATACAAGTAGTGGCGTCAGATCTTCAAGTCAAATACCACAACCAACAACTCCAAATCATGGGTCGAATAATTTTTCTCATGGACGTTCAACTGCCTAGAAGCATATGCAACAACCTTGCCATGCTACATTAACACACAACCTAGTCCTACATGGGATGCATCACAATAAACCCCGAAGCAATTAGTACCCTCGAAAAAGGTCAAACTAGGAACAGAAGTCAACGTGTCTTTCAACTTCTCAAAGTTTCCCTCACAGTCATCAGACCACAAAAATTATACCTTCTTCTAGGTCAACTTAGTCAATGAAGAAACAATAGACGTGAAGCTCTCTACAAACCTCCAATAATAACCGGCTAAACCCAAGAAACTCTAATTTTCAATTGGAGTGTAGGTCTATGCCACTTCTTAACCATCACAACTTTATGTGGATCCACCATGATCCCTTCACTAGAAATAACATGACCTAGAAAAGTAACAATATTCAACTAGAAATCACACTTTGAGATCTTAGCATATAACCGTTGATCCTTAAGGTTCCGTAACACTATACAAAGGTGATTGGCATAATCCACCTCACTCTTCGAGTACACTAGAGTATCATCAATGAGCACGACGATAACACAAGTCCAGAAACTGATGGAATACCCAGTTCATAAGATCCATAAATGCTACTGGCGCATTAGTCAAATTGAAGGACATTACCAAAAACTTAAAATGACAATACCAAATTCGAAAATTAGTTTTAAGGATATCCACCTTCTTATTCTTCAACTGATAATAACCCGATCAAAGGCTAAGAAAAGTACTTAGCACCCTAAAGATAATCAAATAGGTCATCAATACTAGGAAGAGGATACTTATTCTTCAGCATCACCTTATTGAACTGGCGGTAATCTATACACATTTGAAATGACCCATCCTTCTTACACACGAAGAGCACATGAGCACCCCACGAGGAAACACTAGGATGAATAAATCCCTTATTAAGAAGATCTTTCAACTGCTCCTTAAGCTCTTTTAATTCAACTGGAGCCATTCTATAGGGATGAATAGAGATAGGACGAGTGTCATAAAGAAGATCAATCCCAAAATCAATCTCCCTGTTGGGAGGAACACCAGGAAGATCATTGAGAAACACTTTGTGAAACTCAAAGACCACGAGGGGAAATTGCAATAAAGGATCCTTCAAAATAGAATCTTTAATTTGGACCAAGTGATAGAGACATCTTTTGGAAATCAAATTTTGGGATCTAACATAAGAAATGAACCTTTCCTTAGGCACTAAGGAACTACCTTCCTACTCAATCACTGGCTCATTCGGGAATTGGAAATTGACCCTTTGGGTCCGACAATCTAGAGAGGCATAACACGAATAGAGCCAATCCATCCCCAGGATAACGTAAAATTGACTATATCCAATTCTATCAAGTCTACCAAGGTCTACCTCACAGATAGATATCATGCAACCCCTATAAACTCTCCAAGAAACCATAAAATCACCCACTAGGGTGGAGACAGAAAAAGGGTCTGAAATACTCTTAGGACCAAAATTGAAATGAACAGCCACATATGGGCTTACATAAGAAAGTGAAGGCCCCGAATCAAGTAGATAATACATATCACGAGAAAAGAGTTGTAACATACCAATGGAAATATCCAGAGATGCCTTAGATTCCTGGAGAGTGGTAAGAGCATAAAGGCAATTTCGACAGTGCTGGAGCCAGAAGTAGCACCCTTTGATACAGGAGTTGAAGAAACAGCAACTGAGACCTTATTAGCCCAATAGCAACATTACCTAAAGGAAAGTTCTTATATATATGGCCCAATTGACCACACTTAAAGAACTTGTTTCTCCTCTCCCCACAAAATCCATGATGCACCTACCTACAGAATCAGTAAGGGTGATAAGACGAGGCTGACTGAGCTCCACTAGCCTGAGACTAGATACCGCATGCCCTGGGACCATTACTATTCTAGAAACGGCAATCACCGGATGACTTAGGATATGGAGCACTAGCTGTAGAATAAGAACTAGAATTGCCCCACTTCTTCTTACACTATTTTCCAGCATCTTTACCACTCTGATGGTGATCTCCACTCTGATTTGAATACCAAAACTTCTTACTCTGCCTCTCCCCAATTTTTTCTTGCTTCTTCTTTTCCTCCTTGACCTATTGCATATACACCATAATTTGGGGGATATGGATATCTTTGTTCAACAATCAAGTCTTGCTCTCTAAAATTAGATTACGGGATAACCTAGAAGAAAATTTCCTCATTCTAGCTCTCATAAAATACACTAGCCCAGGAGCAAAATGGAATAACTGGTGAAATTTTAGGGCATACCCTTTCAAGTTCATCCTACCCTATTTCAGATTCATGAACTCCTCAACTTTTAGCCTCCCTCAACTCCTGAGGAAAGAAACAATCCAAAAAGGCATTCGAAAAATCATCCCATAGTGCCAACTCTACATCATCACCTCTAGAATGGTCCCACTCCTCATACCACTGATATGTCATATCCTTTAGCTGCTATGAAGTAAACTTCACACCCTCGAAATCAGATCCACGCATCATACAAAAAATCTTCTCTATCTCATCTATGAACCCTTGAGGATCCTCATCAACCTTAGAACAAGTAAAGGTCAGAGAATTCAGCCTCATAAACTGGCCAACCCTTGTGGCCTCAGAAGAACTAACAGGAGCACCCACAGGACCCGACTGACGTGATTGAAATATCACCAATTAGGTTAATAGATGAATAGAATGGTGGAACTCAGCATTAGTAATATCTCCTAAAGGTGATTGAGTAAGAGTTTCACCCGTGAGAGAAGGATCAGTAGGGGTCGGTGGAATCCGACTATGGAAATCAGAAGCAGTGACCCTAGACCGAGTCTGAACTCCATAAGTAGGATGAATCTCATCCACATTGTCCTCAAGCGGCACAAAAGAGCTTCCATGAGCATCAGAAATTTTGGGAGACATGATCTAAAAAGTGAACAAATAAAAATTAGAGAAGATTTCAACACCCTAAACTCTACAACCCAAAAGTAGATCACAAGAAAGAGAAACATTCCTAAATGTCTTGTAATCTCTCTCTTATAAGTTTAGCATGCTACACACCAATAAAAGAGACTCTACTTGACATGACTTTATGGCCGCCCAATGACACTAAACCTAGGCTCAGATACCATCTTTGTCACAATCCGAACCAGGGCCTGGCCATAACGGGTATCCTAAGTCCACCGAGGATCAGAGACCACCCTATTTGCCTAGTTAACACAATACATAACACCTAGCAGTGGTTGAATTCCAAATATATAACAAGATAGGAAAGTAATAAACTCAAAGACATCTAATAATGTCAGCATCCATACCCAATTGATAGTAATATCCATAAAGTCTCTACTAATTTGAAAATAATTAACGTCGGGACATGCCCCCGACCCTAACAATAACAATGACAGTGACAAAGATAATGTTAATGCAAAATATTTAATTATAGTTTATGAAAGAAAACTGATGGAATGATCATGTCTTTCATAGAATGAAAGCTTACCACTTTACCGCAAATGATCGATAAACCGAGCTGATCCACCTAGCACTGTGTAGAAAAAGTAGGATTGCCTTCGGACCCTGTATCACATGGGGATACAACATCCGAAAAATATTAGTGGTTTAAGCACTAGCATATAACTCAGGGATAAGGATAAAGTAATGACAATTCAAAATCCAGTTCAACTCAATGTATATGTTCACATGCATGTGTGCATACATACATACTTATATAAAATACAGAGATAGGGAACAAGGCTTAACATGCACTTTAAAACTTTAGCTAGGATTGTGTAGGTTAACCATCATATAACAGTACCCACAGGCTATATGAGCCCCATCTCTCACCCCCTGGTTGGGCCCCAAAGCGTCTGGCCGCATGAATCAGAGAATAATCTTATATATATGCATGAGGGACTCGAACCTCCCAATCACATACTAAAGGTTACTTAAGCCCCCAATCATGTAATATAATATGGATGACTCGAACCTCCCAATCATATAGTATGATGGACTCGAATCTCCCGGTCACGAGCAAGGGGACTCAAACCCCAGGCCATTTAGGCCCTCGTGTCGGCAAACGTAGTTTCTAGTATTGGTCCCTTGGGATCGCCACTTTAACGTCCCAGCTACACAATATTCTTTAAGCCTCATTAAAACATTTATCACACATACTCATTTATTGAACCATAATACACATTTAGGAATATGTTTTTGGTATTGTCATACCAACTACACTTGCAAGGTAATATAATCATGCCATTACAATTCCATTAACTCTAGAAAACAACTCCCTTTGTTCATTAATAAAAGGTGGGGAACACCGACTCCCTTTGTTCATTAAATTAAACCATTATGTTTCAATAACCTTTTTACATTATGCAATTGTTTTGAAAGTAGTTCACTACAATTTTACTTATACTCAAAACCACTTTCACAAAATCTGGATTAGGGTTATTACCAATTCAATTGTCAATAATCACAAAATTTAGGGAAATCACAATCCCTTAGTTTATTCACCATGCTCATGAACCCCACAAGTTTAAAACCATATATATAGCATGAACAATGCATAATAAATTATGGAAAAATATTTTAAGAAATATTCATTCCAAAACCCTCAACCCATGTAAAAACCCATGTTCAAATCCACATAAACAATCATATAATTTCAAGCTTTAAGTAAAATAAATTTAGGGGTGCAGTCACATGCCTGAAATATCAAGAGTTATGGAGAGAATTTTTCCTTTGGAAGATCTAATTCATCAACTTCTTGGAAACCCTAAGTATCTTGACCTGAAGTAATTTTGATTTGTTTTGGAGTGTAATGACACCTTAAAGGGGTTTTAAGTTGTGGGTCTTGATTTGGAGAAAAGAAAAAATACCCAAAGTGCCCTTAATTAAAAGCTAAATAATTATCACAAGTGACTACGAGTCACTATACGACTCGTAAGGACACGTTATGGCTCGTCACCACGAGTAGCAGTCAAGATAGTAGTTGAAGGACCCTTCTCTAGTGACCCTACGATTCACACCATACGACTCGTCAGATAACCCTACGACTCATAGGGTTCAAGTCGTAATCAAGATAGAAACACTTGGAGCACACACTGGTTTGGCTATCGATAGGACCATACGACTTGTTTTAAGTCTTTACGACTCGTAACCACTAGTTGTAATCAGGGCAGTAACATCAGGCTAGCACACTGGCCTGGCTATGATTGGATCCTTAAAACCCCAATGAAATTTTACGACTCATAGGAAGAGTCGTAGTCTAGGCAGTGAGTTTAAAAACTCAAAAAAATTTCAAGGACCAAAATCCGGGATGTTTCAATAATATTTATTAATAGTTATTATAGCAATAATTTATGTATAACTAAATTCAACATAACTAAACCCTGAATTACTAATATCCGCATAACTAATACTTTTATTGCTATGACCTGAATAAAAATATATATTATTAATACCTCCATAACTCTAACCAGTAATTGAACGACCTTTTAGTGTTTGATCAAACTTTTTAAAAGTTCTTTTACGCGTATTTTCTTAAAAAGTGTTTTTTAGTTTCTGAAAATAGCTTCAGTTGCTCTTCCAAACACTTGTTTTCTCCCTAAAGTTTGATCAAACACATCATTTATTTATTTTAGGGAAAGGGACATGGGCTGATCTTTTTCAAAATAATTGTCTCATGTTTGGGTCATTGGACATTCATGGTCAGTCGGCCCAAACAAATTCCATATTATGGCCATTTTATAATTTGAGCACAGGTAATTCAAGTATAATTCATATACCATATTGATACAATCCATATACCATACTATACAGTTCGTAAAAAAATAGAGCAACGAATTTATGGATAAAAATTATATCATCGTTATATAGAATATGAATTTTTTAATTTGATGTTTATAGAATTTGTATTATTGTTATATAAAATATATATATGTATAAGATTCATATAAAATTATATATTTATTGTATAGAATATGTATCAAATTTGTATCAGCTGTATAAAGCTTCCAGAAAATGGCTAGAAATGAAATTAAAATTCAATGACCATTTTTGTGTCAATGGTTTCATCTGAAGTGCTATTTATGCCCTTTTTCATTTATTTTATGTGAAAATTATCTTTTATGTATTTACTAGATTGTTTATTGAAAGTTGTAGAAACACTTTTAGATAATTATTTTATTAATATTTTATTTGCAAGTTGTGGCAATTTTTTTTAAAAATATTTTTTAAAATATTCAAAAATATATTTATTAAGTACAATTATCTTCTTTTTTTTAGCATTTAGCATTCCATCTCTCCTAAATAACTGTGTTGATAATCATGGTAAGAGTAAAATCTGGTCAATAATATATCTTCATAATTCTTATTTTCCTTATTTTCTCCCTAATTTGTATACAATTTTGCAATTTTCTCTCACAAAGTACACAAATCTCTCTCCCTCTTTTCGTTCCATTTTATTCTATACTTTCTCTACATATATTTCCTCAAAATCAATCAAAATCCTCCATAGATAATCACCGATTTCATCTTTTTAGTTTTTTCTTACTTCTTTCATTATTGAAGAATCAAATGTACTATCATTTTTTTTTATAAATCTTTATTTTTTTAGTATAAAAATGGCGGTGTTTATTCAACCTTGATTTAATGCGAAAGTAGATGAGATAGAATCTTGGTTCAAAGAGATAAGTACATAGTGTATGAAATTAATATATATAAACTGGTATCAGCAAAATTGAATATCACAATCCATAGATCCCAGTTTATATATCTACTTCATACATTTTTCATACAAATGTGACATATAAAAAATTGATTTTATTTCATTCAATTTATAACCTAAAGTATATCTTCTTAATTGAACATCACAATCCATAGAGTTTATAAATAACTTGGTATAAAAGAAATTAAGTAAAACAATTTATATATCTATTCCATTCATATAAAAAATAAAATCAAGCATTCGTATATAGCCTGCTATAAAACATATAAAAGTTATTCAAAAGGAAAAGATATACCAATTCATTATTATCTAGACTTTTTATATTAATCATCGAAAAATTTTATTTAAATAACTTTCTTCTTCTTCCTCCAATACCATTTTCATCCACTGAAAATAGTAATAAATATGCATCATTCTTGTATATCATTTTACATACCAATTTCATATATCAAAAATTTTAAAATAAAAATTCATTTTATTTTTTATATTAATATATAATATAATTTAAACTTGATTGAAAAAAGTCTGCATCAAATAAATACTTATATCGGTATTTTTTAGAAGAAGAAAATAATAAGGGTGAATCAATTTAAAAGAAAATCGTAATGAAGAAGAAAAATGGTATGTTTGATAATGAAGATTGAAAAAAATCGTATGAATGCTAATGAAGAATGAGAAAAAGGTACGATTGATGAAAGGGAAAACGGTATGATTAAAAACAGAGAAAACCATTCTAGAGAGAGAAAAAATAGATGATTAATATCCTAATAATAACTGTTGTCATCTTTCTA
This sequence comes from Capsicum pubescens, assembly GCA_030864215.1. NCBI lineage: Eukaryota > Viridiplantae > Streptophyta > Magnoliopsida > Solanales > Solanaceae > Capsicum > Capsicum pubescens. Next base: position 105,734,128 of record CM061538.1, read on the forward strand.
TATGGGTATGAAGTCTTTTTTTTCTTTATATGTACATAATTTGTATTTTATTTTTAGTTAAAACAAAAATATTTTTTTCTTTTGTATACCAAAAATTTGCTATAAGTTACAATCTAAAAATTTTTGTTATATCTTGCATAAAATCATCAAAGAATGTTTATTTGAATTTTTTTCCATTATTTTATGTCTTTTGATTGTTTTGGGTTGGCTACTTTTGGGACGTTTGGATCATTTTTTCTTTTAAGGGCCCATGTGGTCCAAAATATGATTCAAGAAAGGGAAAATTACAAAAACTAACATATTTAATATTTAAATTACAATAAATCGCAACACTATCTCAAAATTACAAGTAATAGCAAAAGTAACAATATTTTAATCATTATATTGCGTGAATTTCACCTATTTTTTTACTTTTTTCTATTTTCACTTCACTTTTTTCAATTCCCTCCCATATTTCACCTCACACTTTTCAATGTTCTCCCAGATTTCACTCCATATTTTTTAATTTTCTCTCATATTTCACTCCACTTTTTTTAAAATTGTGATCCATCAAATAAGGTAAGTTGATATTTACAGTATTTGCATGTTATCTTTTCATATAATTTATAGTTTTTTATTTTTTCGTATTTTTTTCTTCATCCGTCTTCTTTGATTTTTTTTTAGAGGGGAGGGGGGTTGTGATTTTTTTTTTGTTAAAAGATTGTGGAGGTCTGCTATAATGGAGGGATACGTTATTTGATGGAGGTCTGATGTAACTTTTTCTACGTTTTTTGATGGATTTTTGTGATTTTTTGTTGTTAAAAGATTGTGGGATTTTATGTTAAGTTGATTTCTACTCCTATTCAGTTGAACAGAGAAGTTGACTTAGAAGATGTGATATCAAAGCATTCTGACGAGCCCAAAAATATTAAAAAAATTATGAAATGAAAAATATTGAGAAAACGTAACCTTCATCTCCAAAATCCCAAAAAGTGCAAACATATGTGAAAAAGAGGAAGTCAAATGAAAAGAAAGAATATGTATTTTTTTCAGTGGTGTATATGTATTTATGAGTAATGCATATGTATTTTTTCAGTTATGTATATATATTTATGAATAATACATATGTATTTTACCAGATTGTATATGTATTTATGACTAATGCATATGTATTTTTTCAGCTATACATATGGCTAATTGCCGCCTTACAACCTAACATCCCTGTTATCTTCAAATCAAGGACATAATTTGAGAGATGGCTCTACTTCTTATAGATTTTGAAAATCTCTGTGTCCAAGAAGTACCTTAGCATGCCAAGTTTATGACGAACGTACGGCTCAGGTGAGCCTTCAATCTTGCAATCTCATCAACATCATCACCAGTGATCACAATATTCCAAACATTTATTATGATCCGTCTCACTTTCTCACCCTTTATTGCATTACAAAATGTGTGTGATCAGAAGCACACCTTTTGTAGCCAAACTAAACTATGGTCTTACTGAACTTCTCATTTTTGAATAAAACATATGTATTTTCTAGTTATTCATACGTTTTTATGGAGCTGCGTGCTATATTTATTGATTTGAAAATATATTTTTAGTTCTACTTAGGTTTTTATAGATGCATATGTATTTATGAATGATACATATGTACCTTTTCTGTGTACATATGTATTTATGACTAATGCATATGTATTTTTCCAGTTATGCATATCTATTTATGAATAACGCATATGTATTTATGATTAATGCATATGTATTTATGGATGATGCATCTTTTTCGTCATAATAATATTTTTGATGTCTATATCATGAAGAAGAAATGTGTAGTTCAAGCGCAATTAGGCAAATATATTATGTCACTTTTTGTTATAGAGACTTTGTGTCCTATATGTTTATACATACATATGAGTCAGATATGTGTTTCTGTAAATACATATGCAGATATATATGTATGTTTTGTACTGTAAATATATACGCAGATCTGTATGTCTATGTATTTTATTTATTTTTTAAATATGCATATGTGATATAAATATGTATCTTTTAAAAATAAAAGTAAGAGGTAGAAGAGTAAAAAAAGGAAAAAAAAATAAAAATAGAAAAAGAAAAAAAGAAAAAAGAAAAATTCAAAGAAAAAGAAGGGAAAACCTAAAAAAAAAAGAGAAATAAAAGCTAGAAATATAAGTGTAAAAATAAAACCAAAAATAAAAGAAAAAAAAATAGGAAAAAGAAAAAAGAAAACGAAAATAGGAAAAGAAAAAGAAAAATATGAGAAAGGAAAACAAATAAGAAAACGTAAAAGAAAAAAATGAAAAAGGATAAAAAAAAAAAGAGAAATAGAAGAGTCAAAATGAAGTGGAAAGAAAAAAGTGAAAAAGAAAAAAGAAATCAAAATAAAAAAAAATGAAAATAGGAAAAGAAAAAGAAAAATATGAGAAAGGAAAAAAATAAGAAAACAAAAAATTAGAAAAAAAGATGAAAAAAACAGAAAAGGATAAAAAAAAAAAGAGAAATAGAAGAGTCATACTAGGAAATGAAATATTTATAATTAAATGTAGCATGAATTAAGAACGGTTACTTCCCTAATTTAACTTTAACTGATGGAAGTTAAAATAGGAACTACTATTCAATTTATATATGTATTTATATAGCAACATTTTACTTAAATACAAAATACAATTTGTTATTTTTCATAATTATGAAACTGTTGCTATAAAAGTTATAATTAAGGCTATAGAGTTGCTACTTTTGAAATTTTCCCTTAAAGAAAAGGGGAAAGGACAAAAACGTCACTTCAAATTAAACTATTTTCACGAAAATGACCATGAGATTTAAATTCCACTTTGTAGTCATTTCAAATTGCTGGCATGTTTTATACACACTTTCTATATAATTTCTATACATATCTTATACATATAAATATTCCATGCGAAAATTATACAGTTTTAATACACAATTTATATAATAATTGTACTTTTTTTAACACATTTTATACAATAATTATATAATTTTTATACGTTTTTTTATATATTTTTATATATATTTTATACATATACATATTTGATACATAAATCTTATATAGATACATGCATATTCTATATAACAATTATATCATTTTTATATAATTATATTTAATTGTTATTTCTAAACAATAAAAAAAACATAATATTTTTCTAGTTAAAAAATTTATAGCAAAAAAAAAAAACTAAAAGATTTTTAAAGGGCTGAATGACCTAAGTTGAAAACTGTATTAATATTGTATACGAACTGTATCAGTATTATATATAAACTATATCTTAACTAAATGACCAAAATGACTCAAATTAAAAAATGATTATAAAATAGAATTATTATACTTGACAGGTCACTTTTTGAAAAGATATCAAATTTAGGTTATTTATTTTAAAAAGTGTATAGAGTGTCCTTTTCGGTAAAGAAAAATTGTCATTTATGAATTAGGCTAGCCACCAAACTTTAAGTTGAAAAAATCAACGAATAATCCTTATAAATAAGATCTCCCTATAAACAATATTCATGACGTATCTAATTAATAAACACTCTATTAACTTTCATTAGCCATGCACTTCACAAGTTTCTCCCAATTCATCACTCATCGATTTTGTGGACGTTGCCACGCCCTACAACCACTACACCTTATCGCAAAACCACTGCATCGCGAAGGTTATCACCAGTCTTTGCGGTGGTGTCTCCATCACGCCACCAGGTTACCCACTCAATGCCACCAGAAAAATTGGAAGTCTTCAAGTCTTTAGAATCTTGGGTTTCTGAAAGCATCCTCGATCTTCGCAAGCCCGTAGAAAAATGTTGGCAGCCTAGTGAATTTCTGCCTGACGCATCTCAAGGGGCCGATGGATTCATGGAAGAGGTTTGGGCCCTAAGACAGCGCGTTTCAGGGCTTTCTGACGAGTACTTTGTGATGCTTGTCGGTAATACAGAAAATTGCATGTCATAGACTCAAATATGGGTAATTTTAGATATTTGATTCTAATAAGAAATGTATTTAAAGAATAACCTTCCTTACTTTTTAAGTATAGTACAAGTACCATTTTACCCCTCTACACCTCAAATATATTTTTAAAACTTTTCATACTTATTTGTCTCTCAAATTTTATTTTTTATTTTTTATTTTTTTCACTTTTTATTTTTTCCTTTAAGTTATTATTCTATTTTTTATTTTTTTTACTTTTTAATTTTTTCTTTAATTTTATTATTTTCACTTTTTATTTTTTTCTTTAATTTTATTTTCATGTTTTAATTCATTTGTCTTAAACTTTATTTTTTTCTTTTTTCTTTTTTCTCAAACTTTATCTATTTTTTTTTTTTTAATTCATTTGTTTTTAACCTTTATTGTTCTTTTATTTTTGTTTTTTATCAGTTTTTTTTTTTCCTCATTTTTCTCAAATTTTATTTTTATTTTTTCCTCTCATTTTTTATTTTCTCAATTTTTTTAATTCTTCACTTTTTTCTTAATCTTTATTTTTTTCTTGCCTTTTTTTTGCTCTTTTTTTTCTGTATTTTGTTTGATCGTATTTTTTTTTCAGTTCTCTTTTTTTTCCTCAATTTTTTCAAACTTTATTTTTATTTTTCCTCTCATTTTTATTTCTCAATATTTTTAATTCTTCGCTTTTTTCTTGATCTTTATGTTTTTTCTTTCCTTTTTTTTCTCAATTTTTTTTTTATTTCTTTATTTTGTTTGATTGCTTTTTTCTGTTTTCTCAACTTCTATTATATTTTGCTAATAAATAAAAAATTGGATAATCCATAAAGGAATTTTCTTTTTTTGACATCAAAGCTAATTTAAGGGCATGAATTATTATTACGCAGTTCTTTGAAAATTCTTGAGATAAGTCGTGTCTCTAAGGCGAGAGTTGTAGAATATCTCATAAATAAAAATATAATGTGGTAGTGTTAACTCTTTCCCGTGGGCATAATTTATTATTTGAAAGTCCTTGAGCAAAGTCTTGTCTCTAAGACAAAAGTTGTAGAACATCCCATAAATGAAGACATAACGTGATAGTGTCAACTCTTGCCCATGAGACATAATTTATTATTTGAGAGTCCTTGAACTAAGTCTTGCCTCTAAGGCAAGAGTTGTAGAATATCCAATAAATAAAGACATAACGTGGTAGTGTCAACTCTTTCCCGTGAGACATAATTTGTAGTTCGAAAGTTCTTGAGTTAAGTCTTGCCTCTAAGGCAATAGTTGTAGAACATCTCATAAATGAAAATATAACGTGGTAGAATCAACTTTTACCCGTGGGGCATAATTTGTAGTTTTGAAAGTCCTTGAGCTAATTAAGTCTTGCCTCTAAGGAAATAGTTGTAGAACATCTCATAAATGAAAATATAACGTGGTAAAGTCAACTCTTGCCCGTGAGACATAATTTGTAGTTTGAAAGTCATTAAGCCAAGTCTTGCCTCTAAGACAATAGTTGTAGAACATCTCATAAGTGAAAATATAATGTGGTAGAGTTAACTCTTGTCCGTGAGGCATAATTTGTAGTTTAAAAGTCCTTGAGTCAAGTCTTGCCTCTAAGGCAATAGTTGTAGAACATCTCATAAATAAAAACATAATGTTGTAGAGTCAATTCTTGCACGTGGGGAATAATTTATTGTTTGAAAGTCCTTGAGCTAAGTCTTGTCTCTAAGGCAAGAGTTGTAGAACATCTCATAAATGAAAAAATAACGTGGTAGAGTCAACTCTTGTTCGTGAGAAATAATTTGTTGTTTGAAAGTCCTTGAGCTAAGTCTTGCCTCTAAGGCAATAGTTATAGAACATCTCATAAATGAAAACATAACGTGATAGAGTCAACTCTTGCCCGTGTGGCATAATTTATAGTTTGAAAATCCTTGAGCTAAGTCCCGCCTCTAAGGCAATAGTTGTAGGATATCTCATAAATGAAAACATAACATGGTAGAGTCAACTTTTGCCCGTGTGGCATAATTTGTTGCTTGAAAGTCCTTAAGCTAAGTCTTACCTCTAAGGCAATAGTTGTAGAACATCTCATAAATCAAAATACAATGTGGTAGTATCAACTCTTTCCCATGAAACATAACTTGCTATTTGAAAGTCACAAGTCTTGCTTCTACAATGTAGTAGTGTAACTCTTGCCCATGAAACGTAGCTTATTGTTCAAAAGTCGTAAATCTTTCTTTATAATGTGATAGTGTCAACTCTTACTCAGGATATGTAACTTGAATGGAAAAATTGAAGAAAAGAACAAAAATAATAAAAATTGAGAAAAAAGAAGAAAATGAAGAAAAATATCAAAAAAAAAAATCAAAGAAAATGTAGAAGTTGAGAGAGAATAGAAAAAAAATAAAGGTTGATAAAAAAAAGAAAGATTAAATAAAAATAAAGGTCGAGAAAAATTTAAAAAGAAAAAAAAATCAAAGAAAAACAAAAAAAAAGTTTTTTTCTTATAAAAGTAGACGTTGAAAGGTGTAAAAAAAGGGTTGAGAAAAATTAAAAAGAACAAAATAAAAGGAATGAAAAAATAAAAAAATAATAATATAAAATAAAAAGGAAAAAAAGTTGAGAGGAAAAAAGTAAGGGTTGAGAAAATTTAAAATAAAAATAGAAAAGAAAAAATAAAAATCAAAATAAAATTAAAAAGAGAAAAAAATAAAAGTTGAAAGATATAAATATGAAGTTGTTATCCATTATGAGGATATTTATGTAATTTACTCTATTGATCAGGATAATTTTGTCGAAAAAAATAGGTAAAAGCTATTTTAAAAAAACTTTTTTATTTGGAGCTAAAATTTAAAAGGCACCTTAATTTAGGTTTATTTTTTAAATTCACCCTCGGTAATATGTTAGGCGAGGAAACTTTACCCACTAATCTAACTATGTTTAATACGTGGGATGGAGTACGTGATGAGACCGGGTCCAGTGCATGTCCATGGGCAATTTGGAGTCGGTCGTGGGCAGCTGAGGAGAATCGACATGGTGATTTGCTAAGGACTTACATTTATCTTTCGGGGCCAGTTGATATGTTGATGATTGAGAAGACGATGCAATATACGCTTCGAGCTGGATTGGTAATTGTTGTCCTCAACATATATCATTAAATTATTTAGTTTAATACCTATAATTGAATTATTTGTATTTATTATAATTATTCATAGTCAATACTACTTATCATTTTTAAATCTAACATCTATCAACAGAAGCATTTATTGAAACCAAAGTTCAACTTGAAACTTAGTAATTGGAGGTAGAATGTATCAACAATAATAATTCTACTCCACACGACTAATAAAGTACTAGCGGAGGAACTCCATATAGTATTTTTTTTCGCAAGCTTGAATAATGGAAGTTATAGCCTAACGCAATTTGAGGTTTGAAAATTTTAGTATTGACTCTTAGTATTTCAATAAATTAGAAAAGCAATAATTTAATGATAATGTAAAATCTAAAAGTTAATTCTTTTCTTTTAATTTGTTAAGCGAATAGAAAAAGAAACCTATTTTTAGTATATAGACAATGCAACTAAAAAGTTCAAAAGAAGTAGGTAACTTAAAATGGTAATGTTGTCAAAGCAGAACGACCATAAAAAATCTCATGCTAGATGAGAGTTACACATAATCCTTTGAATCTTTGTACCTTATTCATATCACATTAAACGATTACTAGATGACCACCCCAATAGGCAACTCTATAAGCTTTAACATTATTTTTCTTTGAAAATGTTAGTTTCAGAATTTCTTGACCTTGTTTAGAATGAAATATTCTTTTTAATCAAGACAATGGAATTAAGACGTTGTTCGAATTATGGTTTCTAAATCTTAGCACTTTTTATTTAAAAAAAAATCACCCAAATTCATTGAGATGTGATTACTCGACTATGTAATAAGTTATTTTGAATTTGAAACTATTAAATTTTTATAGAAAATCATTTAAGAAGCAGTAGCATGCATTTTGAAAAATAAATAAATAAATATATATATATATATATATATATATATATATATATATATATATATATATATATACATACATACATATAAACGCACAGTATAATAAATATGATTAGGTGCTTGTCATGTTCTTGCATCTTATTAGGACAACAAAACGGAGAACAATCCTTACTTGGGCTTTGTGTATACATCATTTCAAGAGCGAGCCACATTTATGACACATGGCAATATGGCTAGGCTAGCTAAAGAGGGCGGAGACCCGTGCTGGCTCGTATATGTGGAACCATTGCAGCAGAGGAGAAGCGACATGAGAATGCCTACACAAGAATTGTAGAGAAATTGCTATAAGTGGATCCGAATGCAACTATGATAGCCATTGCGAACATGATAAAGAACCGAATTGTAATGTCGATGCACCTTATGCATGATGGGCAAGCTTCTAATATGTATGACCACTTCACCGCCGTTTCTCAAAGGCTGGGGGTTTACACAACTCATGATTATGCTGATATAGTAGATTTTTTTATAACACGGTGGAAACTGGAAAATCTGAAAAGCTCGACATGCGAGGCGAGTTGTGCACAGGATTTTATCTGCAGAACTCCTTTTATGCTTAGGAAACTGGAAAATCGAGCCAAGAAATCAGAGTCACGCCAAGTAAAGTTTAGTTGGATTTTCAACAAAGAAGTGAGTGTTTAGATAAATTAATGCGTAAGAAAGATGTAAAATAAAAAGCTTATCCTTTTACAAATAGTTGACTAAGCTGCTAAAATAAACTTATCTTGTGATGTATTTTCTTAATAAATGTGTTTTATGAAAAAGTACTTTAGGACAGTAACAGTTCGTACTCCACTTAACCATTTGAGAACTGATTTTATTGTCAATTTGATTTGTGTTTGATCAATGATTTTAAAAAGTAATTATAAGTGTTAAATTATTTTTTAAAAAAAGGTACGTACTATTTCTTAATTAGATAAAGAGAGAAGTATCAATAACCTTTCTAAAGTTGTCTCGTTTTATTCATGATACACTTGAACTTTAATTCGTCTTAAGTAACCCCCTCCCTCCCCCCTCCCCCCGGCCGCCGGACTTGTTGATTTAGTAGGTCGCTTGCCCCTTTTTGGTCCAAAGACCACAACGTGTAAAACATGCGCATACACGTGGAAAAAACTATCTATATGTCTGTCCATGTAGATAAATACCATTCACTTTGCTCATATTTATCCTATATCAAAAAATAATCCACTTCTACTCTTAATTATTCGATTTCTCTCTAAACAAATTGTGTTTTTGAGTTTTCCTCTGCTCCGAAATAGTGAAAGGTTGAATTTTTGTCGATCAAGTAAGCTATTATGTAAAAAAATTATGTTTTTTTTTTTTTTTTGTGTGTTAAAAATATGGGATTATTTTTTTGGTTAGTGTTTCATAGTAATTTTCGATTATTATTTCGATTAGGATTTTGAGGAGACTCACATGCACAAACATGTTTCCTATTATAATTAATGGAGTAAGAAATCACAATTTAAGTTAGGGGTGTAAAAAAATCAAACCAATAAAAATATTATTGATTTATTGTTATTGGGTTAACGATTTTTTAATGATTATATCAAAAAAAAATTATTGAGTTATTGGTTCGATTTTTTTTTATTGAATTATTTGGTAAACCAATAACCCAATAAGATTATACTATGTTATTAATAATACACAAAATTAATATATGCATTATTTTTCTAATATACTCTACCAAATACCAATAAAGTGGAATTAATTATTTTTATTACTCATACTATTTTTACTACATATTTACTCTAAATTTTCCATTCTCTTTAAATATCACTCATATTAAAGGAGACATAATTATTTATTTCCTTATTAAGTGTGAATCACAGAAACATTACACAGACAATTTTGTAAAACTCTTATGACTGACTATTCCACACTTTTTTTCTTCTCTCTTTTTATAGTAAATCTCTTCTGTACAATTTTGTATAACTCTTTAATTTTTTTATTGGATTATTGGGTAAATCAATAATCCAATGCACACCCTTAATTTTAGGTAAAATAGAAGCAATTGAAAGAATTTTTTTTACACATTTTAAAAGTGATGGAGGAAGAGGGATAATAAATAAAAAAAGGGATAATTGAAGTTTTTGAGATAATAAAAAAAAGGATTTTTTTTACCTTTTATGTTGGAAAAAGCTGATTTGACAAAAAATTAACTCCATCACATGCGTGATAGAGTTTGAAATCACATATTTTACCACGTAGGTTAAAAAGGGTCACGCGACATACTAAAACAACAAGTTCGGAGGCAGGAGGAGGGGAGTACTTAAGACGATTTAAAGTTCAGGTGTACCATGAATAAAACAAGACTACTTTAGGGGGATAATTGATACTTCTCTCTTAGATAAATATAATTTTTAGGTTCTTTGGCTTTTCCATCCCTAATGTATGGTCATAATGGGATATCAAAGAGAAAAGAAAAGAGTAGAGAGTGTAAGTTCTCTGCCTTCTCTCTAAAAAAATCAGAAAAAGAAACCTCAACATTAACTACAACTACCAACTAACATCAACATTAATGAATATGATAGATGAAGTGATGCAAGCACAGGAAGAAGATCTTCTGACAAGAAGCATAAATAAGCCTAAGAGGTACCTACATCATTTTCTCATTCATCTCTTATTACTAGTACAATAAGTTTCAAAGATAAAATATTAATTGATAATCCTATCAACCCTATAGATTCCACTCAAAAAGACTTTCACCTATTTAACCTAGATGATGAGCAAGAAAACAAGTCAAATTTCCCCCTTTTATACCCATTTTCATTTCCGACAAAAAAAAGTATACAATCCATGGGAACAAGTTATTCTTGTGAAGCTTTTAGGTAAAAGTTTAGGTTACAAATATCTTCGTTCAAGGCTAAAAGAGTTATGGAACCCTAAACGAGGATTTAAAACTGATTGATCTAGGTGAGGATTTCTACCTTTTCAAGTTTATCAACAAACTAAACTATGAAAAAGTTCTTCTTCATGGCCCTAGGTTCATTGGCTCACAATACCTGTCAATACATAAATGGAAATCAAAGTTTAATCCTACAATAGAAATACCTAACTACACAACTATCTGGATTCATCTACCCAAACTTCCAACTAAATACTACGATCTACAAATTCTAGAAAAATTTGGTAACACTATGTAATACCCCATGTTTAAAGATCATTGTGCAACGTTCGACTCCACTTAAGTCGTATACACAATATACGAGTCGTATGTTGTAGTCATATCCAAGAGAATATAAAATGGTTGACATTCTGTTTTAGGTACGACTCGACCCTTAGAGTCGTAAGATTACTATACGAGTCGTAGAAAGTGAAGCCGTCAGCAGTATAGGTTCCCTAAGTTTCTGTCCAGCTTACGAGTGTGGCTGCAAGTCGTATTGACTTGTTACGAGTCGTAAGATATAACCCGTATCCTAATTAGTAAGTGATCCAAGAATCAAGTCTCATATGTTTTTATAGCTTTATAAGTTACTTTACCATATATTAAGTCTTCAAATAGCTCCTAGCTCATGAACAAGTCAAAAAATTCCTTAACGATTAAATTCTTGCGATGTATATAACTATAGTCATCTTTAAACAAGAATAACTTCTGTTCTACTAAGAATTTCTAAGCTCAAGACCCACCAACAGATAGATAATTGAATTATATTTCCAACGATATTAATTTTGCCTTAATATGATATCGGGGATGAAAAGTTATTACCAAATTACTGAAGCACTGTCAAAGTTGTCAGTAGTTACACTCACTGATGACGACTCATAAGCAGACCATATGAGTCATCGGGAGGAGTTGTACCCAAATAGTAGGGTCAAAATTTGGGCTCCTGGTGATGACTCAAGACACGACTCGTACCCAGAACGCATGAGTCGTGACCTAAGATGTTGGGACGACTTCCAAACAATTTCCAGAGAGTTCCTAAGGGTTTTTTTGGTCCTTTCTCCTCTTTAAACTCCCAACCCACGACTTAAAAACATAAATAGGCATTATTTTCCCCACTTTTGCAATCAATTAACAACATATTCTCTCCTACCATCTTTAAGAACATCAAGATTAGGTTTCCTCACCCAAATTTTATCCTTCAAGTCCCATGATTCAAACTTTCTTCACAAGTCAAGAAACTTTAGGTATGTGGGGTATTCATCAATGGGTTCCTTCCACCCATTGAGTCCCAAAAAATCCCTTTTTGTTCAAGTATGGATTTTTAATTTTTCTTTTATGAAATGGTCCATGCAAATCATAAATTTAATCCATGTCAACTTAGAAATTTGAATTCAAGTCATGTCAGCATGTTTTTCCCATGAAAATTAGATTACTTCATGCTTTGAATTTCAACTACTCATGCCATATTCAATTGCCCCCATGTCAAATTATCAAATTATGAATTAAACCATGTTAAATTGTTATTCTCTTAAGTTTAATACATTCATATATTCAAATTCATGGACTTTATTAGTTTGGTGAAACGTATTATATTTTGGGTCTTTGAATTGGGACTTTATGTCACTGTTTCAAGTGTTGTTATCGAATTTTATAATCATTCAGTGTTGGCAGGTTATGAAATGTTGATACCTATGTGTTTACTTATGTTTTAGACCTTCCAAGTAATAGGTCAGTCAACTCATGATTTTATAGTTATACTCAATTTGTTATGACCATGATGAACACTATCAGCTTACATGTTTATGATTATTCCAGACTCTGCATGCACTATTGTTTTCAAAATATCATGACCTAAGATTATCAGTTATCAGTGCATGTATTAGTTAGTATTTCAATATCTTTCAATTGGGAGTAGAATTTATCACCGAGAGGGAAGTGTGGGTTCAGCGCATCTTAACTTTCAGAAACTACATGCCACTGTATGTTTAGGGGTCTCGCCAGAGAGTGTCCCTTATTTCTCAATATGGGCTAAGTTTAGTGATCACTCCAGTTCAGGGTCTATTCTGATGGAAAGGATAGAACAACCCTCCTCAATGTGGGGCAGACGTTGGACTACATGATAGCTCACATGGTTTATGTCTGTTACATGATAGCTCATACAGTTTTTGGTAGTATTCAATTTATCTCAATTTAGGTTTGCTTGACCAAGTAGATAGATTTCAACATTTATTCAACCAATTTTACAAATTATTTCAGTTATTCAGATCATTTTAGTACATGCTTTACTCGGTCTTGCATTCTCAGTTTTACATGTTCATTTTTTCATGCTCAGTATTTATACATAACCCTCAGTTCAGTTTTACAACATGTTCAACTTTACATGAGATTTACATACAATATTCATGTTTTACCGCCTCCCAGCTTACAGAATTATTTTCAGTTTAAGATTTCCAAATCTCACTATGACTTACAGTTTTTATGTATAGCTATGTTTTAAATGTATCTTTCAGCAAATAACTCGCATTCTTAATTTTAAAGCATATTTTAAATATGTCCATAATTTAATATATGTCTCCATATACTCCGTATATTCCAATGGACTGACCATACATATGTGTTTGTGGCTACATACTTCATAATGTAGGTACCAAATGTAGCTCATACACCAGGGTCAGACAATTCTCAGCTTTCAGCCAGCGGGTGATGAGTTATCCTATTTTGGGAACTCCAGTCCATTATAGTTCATGTGTTGTATTTTGATTATTCATATGTATTGATTAGTGGTAGTTGGAGGCATGTCCCAGCTATCTATAGTCAGTATAGTAGAGGCTTCATAGATAGTCAGTCAGATTCATTACATGTAATTCAAGTTTTTTCTTCAATTTTATCTTGTTGTAAACATTATCAGTATTACATTAATTCAGACTTCCTCATGATAATGTTTTCTCTCAGTAAATTTAATTTTTATACAATTTAAATCAGTTTCTTAGACAGTATAACAGTTCATGGGTTAGCTTGGGATCACTTGTGGTTCCAAGAACTATGTTATGAATAAGGAGTAGTCTCGGGTCATGACAAACTTAGTATCAAAGCACAGAGTTCAAGTGTTCTAGGGTGTCTATGAAGCCATGTCTAGTAGTTTTTTTTGTAATGGTGCGAAGACGTCTGTACTTTTCTTTGAGAGGCTACAGGCATTTAAGAAATATTTTCCTTCTTTCGTTTCTCAGACCGTGTTGTAGAGATGTTCTCTAAGAAACTTATATAGATTTTTGTCTTGCTCCATTCCTGCCAGCTCTACCTTAGTTTTGAGGTAACAAAAATAGTCAAGATTAAATTTCTACTGTAGAGTCTTCTCAAATAGTCCCCACAGACAGCTATGAGATTGCATGTGGGATTAAAAGGATCCCATCAATTCCCTTAATTTCCAAATATTGAGAGTGTTCATTCTTATTCATGAAAATTGTGCACTAAACTAAAGTCAGATGTGACCTCAAATCCTTTCTCTGATTCCTATAATAGCATATGTCTAGAGTTAGAAGCATGAACCTAGAAGTTTAACAACAGTAAAGTTGGGATAGTGTTTACCTATATTTAGTAGATTATGTATCCATTAGGCTAGTAGTGTGAAAGGTGAACCAGTAGGCTTGAAATAGTATATGCAAGAATTTAAGTTTGTTGATTCAAAATTAAGTATGATGATGAGGGTATGATCTAGAGGTGTACCCAAGGTTATAGGGGATTGTATTTTTTATCACTTCTAAGTTTTAAGGTGTGTATCTTTAAATAGTACCCTTGAGTTGCTAAGTGTGAATGAGGCCAATTATGTAGTATGTGATGTTCTTACCATCTAAATTATGGGATTTAGGTTGTTGATGTTAGTTATTTTGTTTTTATGGTAATTCTCACGGTTTAGGGGGAAAATATAAGTTTAGAGACGTGGTATTAGTAGGCTATAAAGGAAAAGAGGAAGATTATGTGTTTAGTAAGGCAAGTATATTGTTAAGAAGGGTATAAGTATGTGATGATTGCTGAAGCAAAGAAAAGTTAAGGATAGTATATATTAAGCGACTGTTCAAGGATGAAGTTAGTATAGTTCGTTAAAAGTTTGGGAATATCCTTGTTAAGTGTTAGAATCTAAGTTTGAAATTTGGAAGATTAAGCTAATAGGAAAAAAAGTTAAAATTCTAGATGGTGTGAACTCAGGGTATGGTGATACTAATGAAAATTCTAAGTTAGTAAGTGTTCAAGTTATTATATGATGACTAGTAGGGCTATAGAAAGTTAGTTGTATCTCAGAAAGAAGTACTAGTGGAGGATTTTACACTTTCAAGTTTAGTCTTTCAGGGCGAGTTTATTATTTATGTGTATTATTATATATCGGTCTCTAGAGTAAAGTGGTGGAAATTCAGTTTAGAGTTTATTAAGGGGGTCCACATACTTAGAATGATGGCTTAAATCTAAGGAGGAGATGATAGAACAAGGAACCAAGTTAGACTCTAAGATTTTGGTAGTGATGTCAGTATATTATAGAACAACAGTAGGAGAGGAAGATTCCCAACCCATTTTTATCTCGGTATAAATTTTTGTACTTCACTCATCAAGACATCTACTCAAGCCTCTGAAGTCAGCTCCATGTTCATAGCTCATATTCATGCATTTTCCATAAAATCATGTACGCTCTCAGTTCCTAGTATGAGGAATTCCAGTCCACTCAGAGGTACAAATCATAATCCATGAATTCATGAACTCCAAACTCAGGTCATGCAGCTCATGACTCATGTACTCATGTTTTACAGTATGTTCATTTCCAGATACTCATGCTACACTCTTAGTGATCAGCAAAATTCAGATTACATCATCTATGACCTCAGTTTAGATCTTTTTACTGAATCCATATTGGGGATACCCTATTCCTCAGGCCTCACTTAAGTGTCAAAGTTATGTATAGTATTCTTTCATGTTTCAGGCCCTCATGTTCTAACCTTTCAGTGACCTCTCTTTAATGTTAAGATAGTGGTGACAAAAAAATTATAATCAATGGTTTAGATGGGAGAGAGTAAATGTTTCTTGTTGAGGAAATATTATTGTATGTTTTTTTATATTAGGCTATAAGGTTAAAGGAAGATTGAGGTGAATCTTTTAATATATGTCATGGTTAGTTGAGAATTCTATGTGTGTTTTATTGGGGATAGTGAATGGGGATTGTTATTGACTAGAGATATTAGAGAAGGTGGAAAAAATTTCCTAGGCGGGTTGTTTGCCTAGAAGTTCATATGTGGTTATAATGATATGCTTGAATGTCATGTTGGTATGTAAGTGGATGGGTGCATTGTGCACTAGTGAATTCCTAGTAACACGGTGAATTTAGTCATGAAGTAGTAAGAGAAATTATTTTTGAGATAAAAGATGTGAACCACACATGGGGTATCAATTTCATGGTTTAGACTATTAATTACGGTGTTATGTGTTGCACTTGTAGTTTTGAGTTAGGCTTGAACATGGAAAGAGTGTGTAGTTTAACTCAGACTTTGGCTAGCGCAGTTATATGTTCCTATGTGAGAATTATAAGTTGCATCAAATGAGCATGGTATTTAATGAGAAAAGTATAGTTGAAGAAATATTTGAGAAGTGTGGCTAAGCTTGAAATTTAGCAGTTGCACTGCCAAAGGCCTAGAAATTTAGCATTTGCACTGCCAAAGGCCTAGTAGCTTGAAATATTTGAGAAGTAAAATATTTGCATAATGCAAATTATGAATTCACCTCAATCTCGTAAGTGTTTCGTACCTCATCTCAGCCTTTTCTTATTATTTCAGTCAAGTCAGTATCATTTAGGGATGAATGATACCAAAAGGGAGATATTGTAATACCTCATGTTTCAAGATCATTGTGCAACGTACGATTCATTTCCTTAAGTTGTATACATAACATATGAGTCATATGTTATAGTCGTATCCATGACAATATGAAATGGTTGACATTTTGTTTTAGGTATGACTAGACCCTTAGAGACGTAAGATTACTATATGAGTCATAGGAAGTGAAGTCGTGAGTTCAGCAGTATAGGTTCCCTAAGTTTCTATCCAGCTTACGAGTGGTGGCTACAAGTTTTAATGACTTGTTACGAGTCGTATGATATGACCTGTATCCTGACCAATAAATGATCCAAGAATCAAACCTCACGTTTTGATAGCTTTATAAGTTACTTGACCATATATTAAGTCCTTAAATAGCTCCTAGCTCATGAACAAGTGAAAACATTCCTTAGCGATTAAATTCTTGCGATGTATATAACTATAGTCATCTTCAAACGAGAATAACTTCTGTTCTACCAAGAATTTCTAAGATTAAGACCCACCAACAGATAGATAATTGAATTATATTTCCAACAATACCAATTATGCCTTAATTCAATATCAGGGTTAAAAGTTATGGCCAAATTACTGAAGCACTGTCAAAGCTGTCAATAGTTATGACTCACTGATGATGACTCGTAAGAAGATCATACGAGTCGTCAGAGGAGTTATACCCCCAACACTATTGGTCTAAATTTGGACTCCTGGTGACGACTCAAGCAATGACCTGCACCCAGAACATACGAGTCGTGACCTAAGACGTCGAGACAACTTTCAAACGATTTCTAGAGGGTTCCTAAGGGATTTTTTGGTCTTTTCTCCTCTTTAAAATCCCAACCCACGAATTTAAAACATAAAGAGGTATTATTTTCCCCACTTTTTCAATCAGTTAACAACATATTGTCTCTTCCCATCTTCAAGAATATCAAGATTAGGGTTCCTCACCGAAAATTAATCCTTCAAGTCTTAAGATTCAAACTTTCTTCACAAGTCAAGAAACTTCAAGTATGGGGGTATTTATCAATGGGTTCCTTCCACCCATTGAGTCCCAAAAATTCCCTTTTTAATCTAGTATGGATTTTTAATCTTTTTTTATTAAATTATCCATGTAAATCATGAATTTAATCCATGTCATCTTAGAAATTTGAATTCAAGTCATGTCAACATAATTTCCCTATGAAAATTAGATTACTTCATGCTTTGAATTTCAACTCCTCATGTCTATTAAGTGCCCCCATGTCAAATTATCAAATTATAAATTAAACCATGTGAAATTGTTATCCTATCAAGTTTAATACATTCATAAATTCAAATTTATTGACTTTATCAGTTTGGCGACATGTATTATGTTTTGGGTCTTTGAATTGGGAGTATGTATCACTGTTTCAAGTGTTTTTATCAAATTTTTTAATCATTCAGTGCTGGCGGATTATGAAAACCCGATACCTACGTGTTTACTTATGTTTCAAACCTTCCAAGTAATAAGTCAGTCAACGCATGATTTTATAGTTATACTCAATTTGTTATGACCATGATGAACACTATTAGCTTACATGTTTATGATTACTTCAGACTCTGCATACACTGTTGTTTTCAGAATATCATTACCTAAGCTTATCATTTATCATTGCATGTATTAGTTAGTGTTTCAGTGTCTTTCAGTTGGGAATAGAATTTAGCACCGAGAGAGAAGTGTGGGTTCAACGCATCCTACTTCCCAGAAACTACGTACCCTCGTAGGTTTAGGGGCCTCTCCAGGGAGTGTCCCTCCCTTGATCAATATGGACTCAGTTTAGTGATCACTCCAGTTCAGGTTCTATTCCGATGGAAAGGATAGAACAACCTTCCTCAACATGGGTAAGACATTGAACTCCATGATAGCTCACATGGTTTATGTCGGTTACATAATAGCTCCCATAGTTTCAGTCAGTATTCAGTTTATCCCAGTACAGGTTTGCTTGACCAAGTAGATAGATTTTAGCATTTATTCAGTCAGTTTTATAGAATATTTCAGTTATGCAAATCATTTCAGTACATGCTTTACTTGATCTTGCATTCTTAGTTTTACATGTTCATGTTTTCATTCTTAGTATCTATACATGACCCCAGTTCTGTTTTACAACATTTTTAGCTTTACATGAGATTTACATACAGTATTTATGTTTTACCGCTTCCCAGCTTACATAATTATTTTTAATTTATGATTATAAATCTCACTATGACTTACAGTTTTCATAATAACTATATTTTAAATGTATGTTTCAACAAATAACTCACGTCCTCAGTTTTAAAACATTTTTTAAATATTTTCATGATTTAGTGCATGTCTCCATATAATCAGTACATTCAAACGTACTAACCACACATATGCATTTGTGGCTACATCCTTCATAATGTTGGTACCAAATGTATCTCACACACCTTGGGTTAGACAGTTCTATGCTTTCAACCAACAGGTGATAAGTTCTCCTATTTCGAGAATTCCAGTCCATTGTAGTTCATATGTTGTGTTTTGATTATTCATATGTATTGATTAGTGGTAGCTAGAGGCATGTACCAACTATCTATAGTCAGTATAGTAGAGGCTTCATAGATAGTCAGTCAGAGTCATTACATGTAATTCAAGTTTCTTTCTTTAATTTTATCATGTTTTAATTTTATCAGTATTAAATTAATTCAGGCATTCTCATGATTATGTTTTCGCTTAGTAAATTTAGTTTTTATACAATTTAAATCAATTGCTCATGTAATATGCCAGGTCATGGGTTTGCTTGGGACCACTTATGGTTCCAAGCACCGTTTTATAACTAGGGGGTAGTCTTGGTTCATGACACACTATAGGCACTGTCTTGAAGATAGATAGTTGCACAAGAAATACTTCTAGAGGAACACATGTTAGATTGTGTGTCTTGATGCCTTTAAACAAACCATTACCTCTAGATGTTCTCACCTACAAAAAATTCATTTTGAAGCACTACTCCTTTATGTCAGTTATGTGGATGTTTAGGTAACATCCATTATTGTACGAAAAATAATAACGATAAGAATACTGAGAATCTGGTGAAACAAACACTGACAATACTCAAGATAAAAAATAAGGAAAAATTGATGAAAAAAGGCAAAAAATGAGGAAAAAATGACTTAAGAAAAAATTGAAGAAAAAAATAGAAAAAGAAGAAAAAAATAGAAAAAGAGGAAAAAATGAGTTTACTTGGACCACAGTCACCTATGAAAAAAAGCAAAAAAAAAAATCTTTCCAATTTCAATATAGATATAGAAAATCATAAGTATAATAGAAATGATAATAGATTTCAAAATTTATCAATAAACAAAATCATATTGAAAAAAACAAGGGTCTTATATCTCCTACGTGTACTAACAAACCCCAGAAAATGGATATGGACATTACAATGTCCACATTATCTAAAGGGACTCTTCAACCAGTGAATTCCCAAGCTTCCACGTCTCATGTGAAACAAAACATTCTTACTAACATGTGCATTTCTCCACAACCAGCACCAACCACTCAATCCCAATTACCAATAAAAAGAGACATTACTAGTAATAGTACCTACAATATGAAAGCAATCCCATCAAATTCCCCTACTCTGTTACTTAGTACTACTCCAATAGTATACCTTACAATCCTAGTAACAATACACTTCCCATTACAGAAAGCAAATTAACCCCAACTACCACACAACTTTCACATGCCGAGACAAGTACTTCCACTTCCACATCAATAAAAATTAGTCATACTCCAACTACAACTACTCCTAAAGTTCCTGTACAAACTTTTGTTTCCAATGATTCTCTAAAAATACATACACCAAACAAAGGAAGGGTAAGACCACTTATCACCTCTTTAAATGAACAATTTAGTAACTTTTCTACTCAACCTACAGAAATTCCTCCCTCTAATTCTACTTCCATCATAAATCCTAATCCTACTCTCAACCCTAAGACTTCATTGCCAAATCTCTCTATTACAAAACATGATCCCCTATCTATAAAAGCTATTGCTGACTCCCAAAACTCCATCCATCAACTACCCAAATCAACTCTAATGAAAAATGCCTCGACGACCACTCCACCATATACGTTAAAATTTAACAACAATCACCACTTCTCTTCTCAAAACCTAACAATGCAAAACCACCAAGAAAACTGGAACACCCAGACTATTCTAGATATGCAGAACGATTACCAAACATAAAATTGGGATCCTTAGATTTTTTGAACACTAAAGGAGAACCTTCCTCATTACCAAAACAATTGGACAACAATTTAGATGCCCCAGTGAATGGAATTGCTCACAACAATGCAATATCAATGAAACTTTACCCTTCTATTGTCACTCTATCGGAGTTAATTCAAAATTATCAGAACTTGGTGACAATATACTACATGCAGAACCAACACCTAATAGATCTAGTAGCGATGATGTTACAGGTGAAAATTAATTCAATTTCGGGACACACAACGAGCATGAGTTGAGACTCATCCTAATAGATGAACTATACAAATTAGTTAACTCCTCTCATGAACACCATGTCACCAATGTGGGATGCAATGACTCACGATCAAGAAGTGCCACAGATGCAGGAAAATCACTTTCTATCGCCACAAATTCAATCGTCCAATATTAACAACAATGTGCAATACCAGACACAAGAACCAGAGGAAGTACTACCAAGCAGCGTCACACAAGTAATGACTCCGATCATACTAGAGAATTTACTGATATTTACTTTCAGATAAAATGCAGAAGAACATGTTCTGGTGATAGTCTTTCCACCAGTTCCAAAGTTTTCAGTCAATAAAAAATCTTTCCCAGTGGATCACATGCACCAATATGTTGTGATGTTGGAAGCAGCGGAGAGGAAAAATAGTTCTCGTTATTTAGAATAAAATAGTGATCAACCTTGAGATGTCCCTTGAACTGGGAGGGATTTCCTCATTTTAGACACAACCACCCATGAAGATTATCATCTGAAACTATATTGTAAGACCCCATAAAATTCTAGTCATTTCAGTCCTAATAGCATGCCAAAAGACGTCCCAGACTTAGAAAAATTTCATCTAAGTATTGACACTTAGTTTTATTTTTGGCCTCAATATTTCAATGACTTGATTTTTGATCTTTCCGACCTTGGATTATCGATTCTTAAATTGATTCATGATCATAGATGTCAATAGGTCATCTAGGGTGAGTTTTGGATATTTCGAACATCATTAGAAGCTTAATTGGATGTCCAAAATAGTGAGTCGACGCGATCTCAGTGTGACATGTCGGCCATAGCATCGACAGTATCATCACCAACATCAAGGTCAATTTCTAATAAGCCAACGCAATCTCGACGTATCGCGTCGGCCATCGAATCGCCTTCATCGATGCGACGTGTTGCTAAATGCATCACTAGGCACATTTTTGCTTATTTAATTCCAAATTTCCAAGGGTAATTAAGTTATTCTCCCCTCACCCAAGTCAGCCAAAATACAAAATTAAACTCTCAAAAGGGAAAAATACATTCATTATTTACAAAATCCTCTCAAGAACAAAACCCTAGTCCATCAAATTCAAGACCAAGTTCCAAGAAATTCCCTTCAATCTTCAAGATATTAACAATCAAGGTATGTTAGGTGTTCATTCTTAGGTTTCCTTCCACCCTTAGAGTTTAAGAACCCTTTTTAAACTACAAGTTTATTGATTTCATAATTTACATGTTTGAATTGGATTGTGTTCATGAATGTATTGTTGTTTGATTTTCAAATCAAGATTCATTACAAGTTTTAAGCGAATTAATTAGCATGTGTGTAAAGTTATGTGATACTCATGTTAAAACCTTTTGAGTTTGCAAGTTGATTGTGGTAGCCATGATGTTTCTATTTTGATGATTTCCATGTGCATTAACTATGCTCCCCAAGTTTTTGATAGAATGCCTATGTAAATTTAGTAGTGAATTCATGACATGTTATCATGTGGTCCCATTCATGTGCAAGTTCATGCCTCTCAAGTGTTTTACAAAATGTCTAAATTAATGAATGGTGAATAAGTAATTAATGTAATGCTTTCAAGATTTTGCCATGTTTTGTTATTGATGCTATCAAGTCTTGGGGGTATTCAATATCTGAAAATATAGTTGTTTATCAAGAATTATAGTATCTACAGAATGGTCTCAGTAACATCACAAACAATAGTACTCAATTAGTTATAGAACTCAGTCCAATTCAGTCTGTCAACATGATCAGTAACAGTTCAGTCAAGCCTGGTACAGTCTAGTGATCAGTTTAGTTTCTCCTCAGTTGGGAGTAGGATTAAGCATTGAGAGAACCTAGGGATGGGGGCTCACCTGCCAGTTGAGAGCGTGATCTTTAGTATCAGTCCCTTAGTTCTAAAACTATGTAGCCATCGTAGGTTAAATATATCAACCTGCCAGTCGAGGGTTAATAAAGTGTTCACCTTTTAGTTGAAGGTAACACATATATCACCTGCCAGATGAGGGTGATTCTTTAATGGATCTACATAGCCATTATTAGTACCCGTGGCACGATGTTAATACCCTTCCAACTGAGGACACAGGTTGGACCCCAACTTAGTTTATCATTAGGGTTTGTCGGTTAGATGAACACTCCCACAGTTATAGTTTCAGTTTCAGACTCGTTATAGAACTCAGTATAGTTCTACAGAATTAGGACTGTTAGAAATAGTCATCTAGTTATCAGTAATACAGTTATCAGTAACCTCATATATTAGTCTCTCAATTATCAAAACTCAGTATTCAGTTTTATTATTATCTCAGATACATTATATATATATATATATATGTATATGATCAGTATTGCATAATCATTATTTATAGTAGTTTCAGTTATCCATGTACTCTCATTTAGTTATGTTCATATCATGCAGTCAACTATTGTTCATGTATATGAGCCCGTGCATTTCAGCCTCACCTCATCTAGTATATCAGTATATTCCAAGTACTAATGCATACTTTTTCTTTACACTATGATATGCTCAGACGCTCAGGTTCCTGACCGTATTAAGCAGGTCAGGTTATCAACAGCAGTTATAGTGGTGAGCCTCATATTTTGAGGATAGAGTTATTATTTTAGCATTCCAGTAGTTCAGTATGTTCAGTAGTCAGAGTTAGTTGAGGACTTTTCCCATCAACTCCATATTCAGATAGTTAGAGGCTTTCAGACTAGACTATTTCAGACAGATGTTCAGTTTTTCAGTATTACTATCAGTATTCAATATTTATTTTAGTATTTTAAGAACCTTATGGAATTTCAGTTATATTTCCATGTATGTTATCAGTATTATTATTCAGTGCTCACAGCAAGTACCAGTCATGGGTTAGCTTGTGGTCCTTTGGGATTGTAAGAATCGTGTGACGCCCAGGGTGTAGTATCGGTGTGTTACAAACTTGGTATCAGAGCCTAAGGTTCAACAAAGTCTTAGGGAGTCTGAAAGGTGCATCAAGTAGAGTCTTATGCATGGGTGTGTAGTGTCACACTTATGGATAAAAGGCTATGAGGCATTTATAGGAAAAGTTCCCTTCTTTCAGTATTCATGTCATACGAGCGAGCATGAGCTCAAGTCAAACTCTCTATATAATCTAAGTTTTCCTTCCATTTATAGAATATGCCTCCAAAAAATACTAACAAAAGAAGAATTGAAAACCAGCCAGCACCTCCATCCATTCAGGCTGATCCTCTGGACGAGCATGTCTCTCATGCAGAATTCAGAGCAGCTTTCACCACTCTAGCTTATTCTATGGCAGTCCAGAATGAATGCCCAGCTGCTATTCAGGCCAACCTAGTGGCCAATACTACTACAGCTAGAATTTGGGACTTTACCCGAATAAATCCTCTATTATTTTTAGGGTCTAAGTCTAAAGAGGACCCACAAGAATTCCTTAACATGGTACAGAAGGTCAACGATATTATGGGGGTAACCGCTAGTGAGAATGCTGAGTTAGCTACATATCAGTTACAAGATATAGCTCATACATGGTTTAAGCAGTGGAAGGTAGAGAGGGCTACAGATGCAGGGCTTATAGAATGGTAAAAGTTTGCTACTACCTTTCTAGATAGTTTTTTCCCATTTGAGTTGAGAGAATCCAAGGTTTTAGAGTTTATTAACCTGAAGCAGGGTAGCATAACAGTGAAGGAGTATTCTCTTAATTTTACTTAATTTTCCAGATATACTCCTCATGTGGTAGCTGATAGCAGGTCTAAGATGAGTAAGTTCGTGTCTAGTGTGTCTAAAAATATGGTCAAGGAGTGTAGGACCGTAATATTGATTAAGGAGATAGACTTGGCTAGGTTGATGGTCCATGCTCAATAGATAGAGGAGCAGAAGACTGAAGAGAAAGAAAGGAAGTGCAAGAGGGCTAGAATAGGTAGCTTCAACTTCACTCAGCCTAAGTTAGATGGTGGTAATCTTCCTTAGTTCTGCCTGAAATCTTCAATTCCAGCTCCGTCCTCAGCTAGTGCTCCAGTGCCTAAGTTTAGAAATGGTAATAAGGATAGGTCACTAGGCTCTAAATCTCAGGGTTGTGTTAGAAATGCTTAAACAAATCATCTTTGATGGGAGTTTGGAATAAACCATCAAGGTATATTCATAGCTAACATCGATGTGTGTTTTGGGTGCAGCAAGCCAGGTCATAGAATTAGAGATTGTCCTCTGTCAGGTTCACAGGGCCAGTAAAATCATCCCTCATCTCAGTTCGGTTGCCTGAATCAGTAGGGTGCCACCAACGTGCAGTGTCCAAACAAACTCTATGCACTTTAGTCCTAATAGTATCAGGAAATTTCTCCTGATGTGGTCACTGGTACATTACAAGTTTATCATTTACCTGTTTATGCTTTGCTAGATCTAGGGGCTTCTTTGTCCTTTGTAACTCTTTATATAGTTGTTGACTTTGGAGTCAGTCCTGAAATCCTAGAAGATCCCTTCTCAGTCTCTACCCCAGTAGGTAAGTTCATCATAGCCTGACGAGTATACAAGAACTATCTGATTATGGTATCTCAGAAAGTTACTTCAGCAGACTTAGTAGAGTTAGAGATGATAGATTTTGACATCATTCTCGGTATGGATTGGCTTCATTCATGCTATGCTTCAGTTGATTGTAGAAATAGAGTTGTCTATTTTTAGTTGCCAAATGAATCTATCCTAGAATGGAGGGGTGGTACTTCAGCACTTAGGGGTCAACTTATTTCATACCTCAAGGCGAGAAAAATGATATCCAAGGGGTATGTCTACCATCTCATTTGAGTTAAAGACTCTAGTTCAGAGACCCCTAATCTTGAGTCAGTTTCAGTAGCATGTGAATTTCAAGATTTTTTTCCCTAAGATTTTCTAGGAGTTCCTCCCGAGAGGGAAATTGACTTGGGAATAGATCTTCTTCCAGATACTCAGTTTATCTCTATTCACCATACAGAATGAGTTCAGCTGAACTTAAAGAGTTAAATGAGCAGTTGAGGGATCTCCTAGATAAGGGATTCATAAAACCCAGTGTCTCCTCGTGGGGCGCACCAGTTCTATTCGTGCATAAAAAAGATAGTTCTTTCAGAATATATATTGATTACCGTCAGTTGAACAGAGTCACAGTCAAGGACAAGTATCCACTTCCCAGAATTGATGACTTGTTTGACCAACTTTAGGGTGTAAGTTAATTTTCTAAGATAGACCTCAGATCAGGCTATCATCAGCACATAGTCAGAGAATGTGACATTCCAAAAACAGCTTTCAAAACTTGGTATAGTCACTTCAAATTTCTAGTCATGTCATTTGGTCTTACCAATTCCCCAACAACTTTCATGGGCTTGATGAACCGCGTGTTCAAGCAGTACTTGGATATGTTCGTCATAGTCTTCATAGATGACATTCGTGTCTACTCCGACAGTGAACATGATCATGCAGACCATCTCAAAATAGTACTGCAGACCCTCAGAGCCCATCAATTGTTCGCCAAATTAAGTAAATGCAAATTTTGGCTAAGGACAGTAGCCTTTATTGGTCATATAGTTTTCGGTGATGGAATTAGAGTTGATCCTCAAAAGATCGAAGCAGTGAGAAACTGGCATGGACCCATCTCTCCATTAGATATCAGGAGTTTCTTGGTTTTGGCTGGCTATTACCGGTGGTTTGTTGAAGGATTCTCATCTATTGCATCTCCCATGTCCAGATTAACTCAGAAGAAAGTCAAGTTCCAGTGGTTAGATTTTTGTAAGAAGAGTTTTCAGGAGTTTAAGACTCGACTCACTACAGCCCCAGTTTTGAATTTATCAGATGGTTTAGACAGATTTGTTGTGTATTGTGATGCCTTCAGAGTTGGTTTGGGGTCTGTTTTGATATAGAAAGGTAAGGTAATAGCCTATGCCTCTAGAAATCTTAAGCCCCATGAAAAAAATTATCCCACCTATGATCTTGAGTTAGCAGTTGTAGTGTTTTCCTTAAAGATTTAGAGGAACTATTTATATGGGGTACATGTTGATGTGTTCACAAACTATAAAAGTTTGCAGTATGCATTTTCTCAGAAAGACTTAAATTTGTGTCAGAGAAGGTGGTTAGATTTATTGAAAGACTATAACATGAGTGTTCTGTATCATCCGAGCAAGGCCAATATAGTGGATGATACTCTCAGTAGATTGTCCATGGGTAGTGTTTCTCACATTAAGGATGATAAGAAAAAGTTAGTTCAGTAAGTTCATCAGCTTACCAGGTTGGGTGTTCGTTTAGTTGATTCAGCTGAGGGTAGTATATAGAAGCAGAATAGTTAGGAATCTTCCTTGGTTTCCGAGGTGAAAGAAAAGCAGGACAGGGATGCCAGTTTAGTTAATCTAAAAGAGTCAATCAAAGATTAAAAAGTAGAGGTTTTCTCCCAAGGGGGAGATGGTGTGTTGCATTGCCAGGGTAGGTTATGTGTGCCATGTGTGGATGGAATGAGATAGTGGATTATTGTAGAAGTGCATGGTATGCGTTACTCAATTCACCCATGGGCCACTAAGATGTATCGTGACTTGCGGGAAGTTTATTGCTGGAGTGGGATGAAGAGAGACATTGCAGAGTTTATGGCTAGGTTCTCTACATGTCAGCAGGTTAAGATTGAGCATTAAAATCCTAGTAGGTCTATGCAGGAGTTCATTATTCCCATATGGAAGTGGGGGTAAGTGAACATGGACTTCGTGATGGGTTTGCCTCATACTTGTCATTAGCATAATTCGATTTGGGTCATTGTAGATAGAATGACCAAATCCGCTCATTTCTCGCCAGTCCATAACTCAGTTGAGGATTATGCCAAACTCTATGTTAGAGAGTTGGTCAGATTGCATGAAGTTCCATTATCCATCATTTTAGATAGAGGTACATAGTTCACCTCTCACTTTTGGAAAGCCTTCCAAAAGGGTCTTGGTACCCAAGTTCACATTAGTACATCCTTCTACCCTCAAACAAATGGTCAAGCAGAAAGGACCATTCATACTTTAGAAGATATGTTGGGAGCGTGTGTTGTTGACTTTAAGGGAAGTTTGGATGACCACTTACCCTTGATTGAGTTTGCTTATAATAACAACTATCATTCCAGTATTCAAATGGCTCTATTTGAGGTACTTTATGGGAGGAGATGTAGATCTCCTATTGGTTGGTTTGAAGTAGGTGAGGCCACAGTAATAGGGCTTGATTTGGTGTTTGATGCCTTAGAAAAAGTGTAGTTCATCAGAGAGAGGCTTAAGATAACTCAGAGTCGACAAAAATCATATGCAGATGTGAGATCGAAAGATCTCGAGTTTGAGATTGGCGACTTTGTATATCTGAAAATCTCTCCCATGAAGGGAGTGAAGATATTTGGCAAGAAGGGGAAGCTTAGTCCCCGATATGTCTATCTTTATAGGATTCTCAGTCATTTTGGAAAGGTAGATTACGAGTTTAAGTTGCCTTTAGACTCAGCTTCAGTAAACCCAGTGTTTCATGTCTCCTTGCTAAAGAAATGCATTGGTGACCCAATTTTTGTAGTCCCTATAGTGAGTATAGATGTTCAGATTAGCCTCTCTTATGAGGAAGTCCCAGTTGAAATCCTTGATCGTCGGATTCATAGACTGAGGAACAAAAAAGTTCCTTTGGTCAAAGTTCTTTGATGGAATCAGTCCGTTGAGGGAGATACTTTGGAAGCATTAGCATACATACGAACCAAGTATCCTCACCTCTTCTCCGTAAACTCAGACTCAGCTCGAGGTAACAGTCTTTCTTAGATTTACTCAGTTCTATGCTCAGATTACCTTTACAAACTTGGTGTCAATTACCGTTGCATATTAACTTTATAATAGCCATGCATTCATAAATCAGCTCAGCCGTGTAATCAAGCTTCAGTTATGCATGTTCAGTATGAAAACTCAGTTTATCAGCAGTTTTAGTCATGTAATCATGCTTCAGTTTTGCATGTTCAGCATGTAAATTTAATCTATCAGTATTCTCAGTTTAGTCAGTCTCATTCGAGAACGAATGTTCTCAAAGGGGAGATATTGTAAGACCCCGCAAAATCCTAGTCATTTCAGTCTTAAAATCATGCCAAAAGAGGTTCCGGACTTAGAAAAATTTCTGCTAAGTATTGACACTTAATCTCATTTTTCGCCTCGATATTTCAATGACTTGATTTTCGATCTTTTCGACCTTGGATTATTAATTTTTAAATTGATTTATGATCAGAGATGTTAATAGGTTACTTTGGATGAGTTTTGGATTTTTCGAACTTCATTAGAAGCTTAATTGGATGTCCAAAACAGTGAGTTGTCGCGATCTCGGCACGACGCATCGGCCATCGCATTGACAGTATCATCGCCAACGTAAAAGTGCAATTTTTAGTGAGCCGACGTGATCTCAACGCATCGCGTCAACCATTGCGTTGACCCCATCAACGCGGCGCGTCGCCAAACGCATCACTGGGCACATTCTTGCTCATTTAATTATGACTTTCCAAGGGTAATTGAGTCATTTTCCCCTCACCCAAGTCAGCCAAAATATGAAATTAAACTCTCAAAAGGGCAAATTACATTCATTATTCACAAAATCCTCTTAAGAACAAAACCCTAGTCCATTAAATTCAAGATCAGGTTCCAAGAAATTCCCTTCAATCTTCAAGAAATTAACAATCAAGGTATGTTAGGTGTTCATCCTTGGGTTTCCTTCCACCCTTGGAGTTCAAGAACCCTTTTTAAACTACAAGTTTATTGATTTCATGATTTACATGTTTGAATTGGATTGTTTCATGTATGTATTGCTGTTTGGTTTTCAAAACAAGATTCGTTACAAGTTTCAAGTAAATTAATGTAACACCCCGCACTTTTTCTAGTTTAAAATCGTCCCTAGAATGTCAAATATTTTCTTCAAAGATGAATACCTTTTACTTCATGTAGCATTTTCCACATTTAGACTTTCTTTTGTGTAGGAAATTGAATGAACTTTCCATCGATACTAAATTCGCCCAAATCCACTACTCGGTTGAGGAGTTACAATATTTTTAAGTTGACAGTGTCCCACCTGAGCAACAAACGCATCGCGGTGAAGGATAATTTCATAATTGTCAATTCCAATGGACCTCCGCAATATTAGCGCATCGCGGAGAGGTCCGAATTTTGAATTGTCAAAATCTAGTAGCCCAACGCGATACTGGCGCGTCGTACCAGTGGCCAAAATGGCAGTCCAAAGGCGCACTGCGATGGCTCCTCATCGTGGAGTCTGCCCAGTTTTCACTCGTCCATTTTCCAGTAAGCCACCGCGATAGTGGCGCGTCGCGGTGGCCACCCAGTTTGAAAAAATATTATATTTTTTAGTTACATTTAGAAGTTTAAAGAGGGTATTTTGGTCAATTCCCAAGCCCCCAATCCATTCAAACATAAGATTTAAGCCTATTCTAAGCACTTTATGTTCAATTTCACCCATTCTCTCTCAAAGCAAAACCCTAAAGCTCCAAAGCTCCTTATCCAAGAAATAAAAAAAAATCCTCTATAGATTCTCCAAGAAAGCTCCAAATTGAGTATTCCCAAGGAAAGATAATTAAGAATCCATCTTCAAGAACTCAAATAAGAATCAATAATTCAAGTTTATCCATCTAATCATCTACCAAGGTATGTGGGGTTTTTCAACAAGGATAATCCTTTCATATTTGTGGCCAAAAACTTATTTTAATTACAAATTTATTAAATATTATATGATTTCCCATGGAATTCAAGTTATGATTTATACCCATTATTGTTATTTACAAGCTTATGAGATTTCTAGTGATTTAGAAGTTGAATTACATGATTATGTTCATATTTCCATGCATATTGCAGAAATTTCTAGCTTTTAAGTTGATTTATAAATGTTTACATTACCAAGCATGAACCTTATGATGTTTTAACATGAGTTTGATGCATGGGTCACTAATCTCTAATTAAAGATTGCTATTTCAAGATTTGTTGTGCTATAAGCACCCTATGACTAGATTCCTTTTCAGATTGTTGTTAAAGATTTGACCCTTTGATCTCAGAATAGCTATGAAATCCACATTACAAATTCAGATTACATATATAGCTTTACAGATATACTGTTGGTTTTCATTATAAACCATTATACTATTTTAATGTGGATTTCTATTAGAATGAGCATACAGATTTAGTGGGAGTAGCATTTAGCACCGAGTTGGGTACGTAACTATGATTTCATACCCTAGAACTATGTTCCAACATAGGATTTAGATTGTTTCCACTTCTACATGGATGATAGATATGTGATCACTTAGATGGGTTATACTTCCTGGCAAGAGTATGACTTCTCTCCCTAACATGTAGATTTCTCCTTAGGGGAACAAGAACGTTGGACTCTATGAATGCTCACATGGTTTATGTCGGTTAGAAGAGCCTCCTATGCAGAATAAGTTTTCAGATTTCTAAATCCTTAAGATAAAGTGTTTTTTCCTACAGTTTAATAGTAAGGATTTTCATAAAACTAAGTGTAAAGGATCACAGTTTACTCAGATTATGCTTTATAGAAAGATGACAGTTACAGACTTTTGCTTTTAGATTTCAGATTTCAGAAGTGAGCTCTTTCTATACTTAGAGAGTATGATTTACAGACAGAATACAAGTATAGGTTTTAGAACTAAATGTTATCACTCACTAGATTTTATAAAGCATGACTTGCTTCTCATGATTATTATTTTCAGTATTTCAGATATTCCAGCTTATGTGAGTCATTTACATTTTGCATGCATTGTTTTACAAATTATGATGCTGAGATGATGTTTTTACATATGGATTTACCCACATATATTCAGTACATCCTCAAAGTACTGATCCACATATATGTCTATGTGCTACATTGTCTCACAATATAGGTACGAGTTGTAGCACGCATACTATGTTGAGACAATTGCAGATTCCAGCCAGCAGATGATGAGTCCTCCTACTTCAGGGACTTTAGTTAGATGTTATTTATGTACTTTACTTTCTTGCTCATATGTATTAATTAGTGGTAGTTGGAGTCGCGCCCCAGCTATCTATAATCAGCATAGTAGAGGCTTCACAGATGTCTGTCAGAGTCAGTCTTGTAATTTCAGTCCTTCTTTTTAGACTTTATCATAATGTAAAATTGTATCAGTATTATATTTTCATAGATTCCATAACTATTACATTTCCGCACAGTAAACACAGTTACTTCATATGTATTTAATTAGTTACTTAACAATATGCCAATTCATGGGTTAGCTTGGGATCACTTGTGGTCCTAAGCACTGTATGACATCTCGGGATAGATTTTTGGGGCGTTACAATTAATTAGAATGTATGTAGAGTTATGTGATCCTCATGTTAAAACCCCTTGAGTTTGAAAGTTGATTGTGGTAGCCATGATATTTCTGTTTTGATGATTTCCATGTGCATTAATTATGCTCCCCAAGTGTTTGATAGAATGCCTATGTAAATTTAGTAGTGAATTCATGACATGTTATCATGTGGTCCTATTTATGTACAAGTTCTTGCCTCTCAAGTATTTGAAAAAATGACTAAATGAATGAATGGTGAATAAGTAATTAATGTAATGCTTTCAAGATTTTGCCATGTTTTGCTATTGATGCTATCGAGTCCTGGAAGTATTCAATATCCAAAAATCTAGTTGTTTACCCAGAATTATAGTAGCTACAGAATGATCTCAGTAACGTTACAAACAGTAGTACTCAGTCAGTCACAGAAATTAGTGAACTTAGTCTATTTCAGTTAGTCAACATGATCAGTAACAGTTCAGTCAAGCCTAGTACAGTCTAGTGATCAGTTTAGTGTCTATTCAGTTGGGAGTAGGATTCAGTACCGAGAGAACCTAAGGATGGGGGCTCACCTGCCAGTTGAGGGTGTGACCTTTAGTAGCAGTCCCTTAGTTCCAGAACTACGTAGCCAGCGTAGGTTAAATATATCAACCTGCCAGTTGAGGGTTGATAAAGTGCTCACCTGCTAGTTGAGAGTAACACATATCTCACTTATTAGATGAGGATGATTCTTTAGTCGATCCATATAGCCATTGTAAGTACCCATGGCATGATGCTAACACCCTTGCAACTGGGGTCACAGGTTGGACTCTAACTCAGTTTATCATCGGGGTATATCGGTTAGATGAATATTCCCATAGTTACAGTTTCAGTTTCAGACCTAGTATAGAACTCAGTTCAGTTCTACAGAATTAGGACTGTCAGAAATAGTCACCTAGTTATCAGTAATACAGTTATCAGTAACCTCAGATATCAATTGCTCGGTTATCAGAACTTAGTATTCAGTTTCAATATGATCTCAGATACAGTATATATACATATATTTACGCAGTATTGCATAATCAGTATTTATAGTAGTTTCAGTTATCCATGTACTCTCATTCAGTTATGTTCTTATTATTCAGTCAGTTATTGTTCATGTATATAAGCCCATGCATTTTAGCCTTACCTCATCTAGCATGCCAGTACATTCCAAGTATTGACGCATACTTTTTCTTTATGCTATGATGTCTCATATCATAGGCTCGGAGTTCAGGTTCCTGACCGTACTAAGTAGCTCAGGTAATTAGTAGCAGTTATAGTGGTGAGTCCTCAAATTTTGTGGACAGAGTTATTATTTTAGTATTCCAGTAGTTTAGTATGTTCTGTAGCCAGAGTTAGTTGGAGACTTGTCCCATCAACTCCATATTCAGACAGTTAGAGGCTTTCAGACTAGACTATTTCAGATAGATGTACGGTTTTTCAATATTACTATCTGTATTCAGTATTTATTTCAGTATTTCAAGAACCTTATGGTATTTTAGATATATTTCTGCATATGTTATCAGTATTATTATTTAGTGCTCATAGCAGGTACCAGTCATGGGTTAGCTTGTGGTCCTTCGAGATTATAAGCACCGTGTGACGCCCAGGGGCAGTCTTGGGGTATTACATATAGGGGCACAAATAGCCCAACCTTTCAAATAAATGTATTAAAAATTATCGTTGCTTAAAACCATACAATCCTTGTTATTACTAAAATTAGATTATCAGATTAAGAGTCATTTATGCAGTTTCTACCATTTACGGATGCCATGCATGTTCCAGCTTCAGGATACTCAGGTGGTATCACAATTTGCTGGAATGATAACAAGCTAATATTTGAATCCATTGGTCCTTATGGAACAAGAAATTCAAGCGTGTCTAAAGGTTAGTCCTAACACCTCACTGTGGACTTTCTCTATTATATATGCTAGAAATAGTTATCACTAGAAAAAAGTTTTATGAAAAAAATTGAATGAAATCTCTACCAAAATAAAGGGCCCTTGGCTAATGGGTGGGAACTTCAACGAAGTAACTAATGCTTCCAAAAAATTTGAAGAAAAAAGTGTTGACAACAAAAGAATCACTAATTTCATGGACTGCATAAATAATCTAAATATGATAGACCTAGGTTTTGTTGGATCAAAATTTACTTGGACCAATATTAACAAAAATCAATCTAGTATAATAATGGAAAGACTAGATAGATTTCTTGGTAATCCGTTATGGCCCAATTTATTTCCAGACTCTAACGTTACACACCTTTCTAGAGTCAATTTAGGTCACTGTCCCCTATTACTAAATCTTATTAAAAGCGACAAGAACAATACTTCAAAATTCATATTTGAAACTATGTGGTTACACCATCCAGAATTTAAAAATATTGTTAGAACATATTGGCACTATAACTACAACTATCAAAATGCCACCATTAGCTTCTCACATGCTTCTACTACTTGGAATAAATATAAGTTTGGTAACATTTTAAAACTAAGAGAATGAATTAGCAAGAATGAATCGACTCCAAAAAATGGATCCGACTAGAAAAATAAATTCCTGCTATAATCTGGAGACAATACTCCTACAAGATTTTAACAACATTGTAAAACAGGAAGAGGACTTTTGGAAACTGAAATCAAGAATTCAATGGAGATTAAATGGTGATGCAAATACCAAGTTGTCTCACACTTATACTATTAAAAAAGACGTAGAAATAGAATTTTGGGCTTGGTTGATTCCATTGGAAACTGGACATTCCAACCAAAAGATATTTAAAATACCATTAAAAATTACTTTAAAAGTGTGTATACCACTGAACTAATTAGTTACCCCATTCTTTTGGTTCAAGAGTTGCTAATAGTCTCTCAGAAGATGATCATCAAATTCTTAATACTCATTTAACAATCAATTAGATACACAGGTCTATTAATTCTTTTAAACCCCTGAAAGCTCCAGGTCCTGATCCTTTACATCCATATTCTTCCAAAAACTCTGGGACGACACTAACTTCTCTATTATTAAAACATGTATGGATGCCTTCCATTCAAAAAGTATTAATCCGGATATCAATCATACTCATCTTGTTCTTATTCCTGAAATAAATATGTCGGAATAAGTCTCTCACTATAGACCTATAAGTTTATGCAACACAATTTACAAAACAATTATCAAAATATTGGTAAATAGGATCCTTTCTAGATAAAATTATTAACCCTACACAAACTTTTTCTTGACAGAAGAGCTTCAGACAGTGCAATTTTTCTTTAAGAAGCATTTCACTCCTTTAACAAAACAAAAGTAAAAATCGGTATATTAATGATAAAAATAGACCTGTAAAAAACTTTGACATAATAGAAAGGTCTTTTATCCACTACTCGCTCACTAGCCTCAATTTCTCAAAAGATTTGATTACCTAAATAATGAACTATGTCATCTCTTCTTCAATTTCCATTTTAATCAATGGTAAACCTAAAAAAAAATTCCAACCATTGCGAGGCATAAGATAAGGTAATCCCCTCTCACCCTATCTTTTTATTATTTGTATGAAATCACTTTCCAGAATTATTAATCAAGCTACTTTACATAGGGATTGGGATCCTATAAAAATAACACTGCAACTGCTCCTTTATCTCACTTTTTGTGGATAATCTAATCCTCTTTGCAAAAGCTAACCTCGATAATGCGAACTCTATATTATTCATTTTTAAAAGCTTTGATGATATGTCTAGACAAAAAATAAATTTTTTAAAATCAAGAGTGTTTTTCTCAAAAACAAATATTCACCAAACAAATGATAATTCAATTTATTCTCTACTACAAATAAAAGAAACTAACGAATTTGGGAAGTATCTTGGACTCCCAATGACAAACCTTAATCTCAAAAGCAAAGACTACCAGTTTATAATTGATAAAATGAATAGTAAATTAAGTGATTGGAAAATTAAATTCCTTTTAATTATAGGGAGAACCACTTTAAATAATTCAGTTCTTAACTCCATACCAACTTATGCTATGAAAATTAACTTATCACCCAAAAACATCACTGATAGAATGGATAGAATTCATAAAAACTTTTTATGGGGATCTTCAGATGTAAAAATAAAAATTCACCTCATTAACTGAGACACTGTCACAATGCTAAAAACAAAGGAGGATTAGGAATTCATAAATCTGAAGGAAAAAACTTAGCTTTAATTTCAAGCTTCAACTGGAGACTCGTGAAAAATAAATCTCATCTGTGGGTAAAAATCCTTCAAAAA
The DNA here is from genome assembly GCA_030864215.1 of Capsicum pubescens. Lineage (NCBI taxonomy): Eukaryota > Viridiplantae > Streptophyta > Magnoliopsida > Solanales > Solanaceae > Capsicum > Capsicum pubescens. Next base: position 105,770,937 of record CM061538.1, read on the forward strand.
AAGTACAAGAATAGAATATCCAACAATATCATCACCCATAATTTTACAGACTCCTACATCTGAAAGAGCCTTAGCAAAAATAATCATATATTTTGCAAGGGTTTGTCCTGGAATGTGGAAGATGCGAAAGACATTAATGTTTGGCAAGATAGATGGCTTTACACAAACAACAATTTGCAAGAACTCCTTCAAGCTTCCTTCTCATTAGATGATTTAAATCATAAAGTAAATCATATTTTAATCAATGGGGCTTGGAATCTCTCAAATATGTCTGCTATAATACCTCCAGAGATCTCAGATATTATAGAAAACACCTATATAAAGCAATCCAATCCAACATCTGACTCCTTTTTTTGGAACACATCACCAAAAGAAAACTTTTCCTCAAAAGATGTTTACAAAATATTCCTCCAATAATCTGATAATATGTACTATAAAAGTACATACTTCGATCATAAATGTATATGGAACACAACTACTAGTAATAAAATAAAATATTTTATTTGGCTTCTAACTCTTAATAAACTCCCTACATCTGTCAACCTTTTTCCAAGACACATTATAAACTCTAACTAATGTCACTCATGTGCAAACATTTCTGAAAAATAGAGCATACATTGATTTCATGTCCAAATGCAAAACAAGTTTGGGACCATTTTAATTTTAAACCTACAACCAATTACTTGATTAGGGATATAAAGAACTATTGTGCTTCAGACAACCTAATCAAACTAACTAATAATAGCTTTGTACCTTTTTCAATTCTCACTCTTCTCTTTCTTTGGACCATTTGGAGATATCAAAACTCCATAACTTTCAACAACTCAGCCACTATAATTTCTTCAAAAATGCTTGAAATTAATGTTATAGAATACTATCACTTGGATCCCAGTAAAGCTCCTCGCAGTCGTAGAAGAACTTCTATACTTATTAAATGGGAACCACCGTCAATAGGCTTCTTCAAGTTAAATTTAGATGGTGCATTTGACCACGTGAGCAACAATGGTGGATCAGGAGGAGTCATACGAAATCATATCGGGAGTTGGATCTCAGGATTCACTCATTTTTAAAAACCAAAATCCGTTGTACATATGGAAATGATAGCTCTTCTACACAGACTGAAATTGGTTACAGAAAAGAACATGTTATCTATAATTGTGGAGACAAACTCTCAGGTACTTATCCATATGCTAAAAGAAAATAATCAGACTTTCTACCATATTTTATCGGATTGCAGGTCGTTTCTCAAGGAACTGAATGAACCCCAACTCATCCACGTCTACATAGAAGGAAATATGGTGACAGATAAAATGGCTATGTTTGCAAGGCATCACATAATGGTCTTTGGCAGGAAACAAAATCAAAGAGTGGGAAGCAATGTCCTAACATTTGATTCTCCTCCCCCTTTTATCTTACATGCTCTTTTAGAAGACATTCAACTAAATGGAACTATACGTCTAGTTCCTTGTCTATAATGAACTCTTTAATTTGAATAAATTCTATGTTCTCAGTAAAAAAATGTATGGTCATTTTCTTGATATACACCTTAGCTCCCCCCTCCTCTCGTCCCCTCTCGGACATTTAACCTTCTATTATATTTATTTCTTTCAAAGGCTCATGTATAAAAGAGTGATAATGAAGAGAAATAGGAACAATAACCAAATAACAAAAATAATGAAGAAACCTAAACATCACAATGGAACAAAATATACCACGAAAGACATTATGAGAAATACAAATAAATCAAATAAAGAGAAAATGGTCAAATGCCCCTCCAACCTATACTAGAATTTTCAACTACACACTTTAACTTTACCGGGGTCGTGTTACCCCCCTAAACTAATTTAAAACAGACTTATTTTCTCCCTAAATGCTAAGGTGGCACGGAAGGTATAGTATACTCTCTTTGAGAGAGTAAAGACGTTTTATTTTTTTTAAAACTATTTTGTCTTCTTTCAGTTCTAAATTTTTTAATTTTTATATTTTCTATTTATTTTTTCATTTGTGGCTTCTTTCTCTTCTTTCTCTTTTTTTTTTTTCTCTTCAACAGAGCACAATCTCCGCAGTCACCTTCAATCCACCATGTGAGCTTCATTCCTCCACCACCAGGTTCCCACCCTCATCATCCTTCCACCAAAAATCTCCTCTCACCTTTAAATCACATATTTTCACCATAGCTTCACTAAAATTCATTAAAAATGTCTTTTTCGACATGTGAGAATAGACCCATCAACTAACAAGTTGAAATTTGGGAGTAGCTCAATATAGAAATTTAAGAGGACTGAACTTTACTGTCATTAATGGAGAGATATTCAATGGGTAACAAACCCACTAATGGAGAAAAATTCATAACAAAATTGCAAACATCAATCAATTTTTTTAATTTCAACATTATGAAATCGAAATTAACATTTGTGTCTCTCCCCGAACCTTCATCTCAGATACCCATTTACTAGCAATTCTCCAAATTGATTTTAAATCTGAAATGAAACTTAGATCTATTTCTCCATCGTCTTTTTCACTTTTGTATTCGTTGCTGGGGAAGCTAAAGAGGTTAGGGGTGATTTGAGAATGAGTTATGAAAGGGAAAGCTGGAAAGTTAAAGAGAATTTGGTAAAAGAAAAGAGAATGAAATGGAAAAAGAATGAAGAAAAAAAGGAGAAAGTATAATAAATAAAAATAATTAATTTTTATATTAAAAAATGTAATATTCGTGGCATGGTGCGTGCATTACATTCCTTGCTATAAATTTAGGTGTGAATTTTTAAGGGGTAATAATTTTACTTTTAAATAGGTCAGTGGGGGTAATAGGACCTCCGTGAAGTTGGAGTGTGTAGTTGAGAATTTGAGTATAGCTTAGAGGCATTTGACCATTTTCTCTCAAATAAAAGAACAATTTTTTTTTGAATTTTTTTTATCACTGTAGGCATTGTCTAGGTGTTTTGGGTGTGGCTTGATCCCTCATGCCCATTCCACAAAAGTTAGTTACAACTTAAAATTAAAGAGGACATGTACCTAAACCTCCAAATAATCAAGCACATGCATATTGCAACATATAATCCTCTAAATATGACATGGAAGATTATACTTCTCCCATTAACTATACAAAAACTGTACACCTAGCTAATAAATAAGTTGGATTTATCATTTAATTTTATTTTTATGTCCGTAGATGGCAGTTGTCTAGTTGACATATTCCCTTCACTCCTCTAGGTAGATGTTGATAATAAGAACAGAAAGTATTATGTTTACTAGATGAAACTTGGTTAGCAAAAATTCAGCCACACCATTAGCTTCTCGAAAGCAATACGAGATGTGAACTTTTAGGTTTCTTTTAACATGAATAGTCTTGAAAATTCGTTTAAGCTTGAGACTCCCTGTGTATTTGTTCCTAAGCATTTCCACGATCATAAGATATCCAGTTCCAAATGGAGCTAGGTATAACCATTGCTAATGCACCATTTCAGATTTTACGTAGTTGGCTGCGACTGCCTCTACATAGTTGTTACTAGCACACTGAATAGCCAAGGAGAAGCCCATAATTATATTACTATTGTAATTCCTAATTATACTTCCTATTCCAGCTTTCCCGCTAGAAATATCGTAGCTTCCATTAATGTTAATTTTAATTAAACCCACCAATGGTTTATCCCAAATCACATGTCTCCACAAAATAATAGGCTTCATCTTCACAGTAGTCTAGCAGATGTTGCTCCACTTCCATCAAAACAAAATTTAAGAAATGCAATAGCCAAAGTGGCTTTCATGTTCCAAAAAATTTGATGCTCCATTTGTTCTTGTTGAAACTTTTTGCCTCTCCATATTTGCAAGAAGTCCATCATCTACAAATTTCTCATCATATGGTGATTGGCATGACTTGACGCACCAATTTATGAATGTTATTTCAAGTCTTCATCTCCCATGGTGTGTTGGATACCCTTCTAATGGGCCATTTTTGATGTATGAATCCCAAAGGACAACAAAATTGCCACCAAATCTGACTTTTCACCTATTTATCAAATGAACTAGGCATCACATTCCTTGACCGCTACACAAAAAGTGACAGGAAAGATGTGACTCTCCGCATCTTGTGCCACCACTACTAGCAAAATTCCATTATACTTACTCCTCAAGAAAGTCTCGTCGATGGCTATGGATTTTCTCAAATGTTGGAAACCAAGAATCCAAGCACCATAGAATACAAAAAAGTACTTGAACCTTTTTATTTCATCAACATGCAACGTCGTCTTACTTTTGGAATTTGTGGACTCAAGCATGAAACGGTAGGCATCGAGGACTGCATACCCGTGCTCGTGTGCCCCCCTAACTAAGTCCTTAGCATCTCCATGGCCGTATATATCTTCCAATAACTGATCGTAATACCCAATTCTGTAAGGAGTTGATTGGTCATATCACTTGTAGAAGGGTCTTTGCCATTGGGGAATCTATTCTAGAAATATTGACCAAGGACCTTTGTCGTGGCGTTAGGATTTTGGCTTGTAATGTTCTACGAACCACATGTGTGATACTTTTCATGAACATTAATGACGAATTGTCAGAACTTAAGTATTTCAAAGACCTCAACCACCACTTGCAGTTCGAATAAGCACATCTAAAGGAAAATACTTTGCTCGAATTAATCACCTTCTTTAGTCTAAAATATTTTTTCAAGCAAGCAATAAAAAAAGTAGATAGTTCTGTCTTATCCTTGAATGACATTTTCTTGTAAAAGTTAGACTCATCATCTTGATGATTACCCAACTGTATTGATTGAGAAGAACTGCCCACCGTATTGCTCGCAACAATGGGCGTAAGTGTTTGATCACCATTTGGAATATTCATGTCCAAATCATCCAACTTATCATCAAAGATGTCTTGTTTTTGTTCTTATTCTATATTCTGGTTCTCATTCTCTCTCGGGTTTTCAACCACGTACACCCTTAACACCGGCCTAGTTGAATCACTAAGATAAGCATACAACCGAACCAGATTGGTTATCTTGAAAGATAGTACCCTCTGATTTTCAAAGAAGTTGTGCATGTAGCTGATGTCGAGTTCTTTAGGTTGACAATTCAATGCATAATAGCTGATGATTAAGTTCACAAAATCATCATACGAAATATCACTTTGGACTATCATAGCTATCGTCTCTAGCATTTTACCCATCTTCCAATGACATACATATTGATTTCTCTTCTCGATCCATTCACCATAACAATCCACACTTATTGTTATTGATCCCTCCATTAGTGGTACCTAAATAAAGTCATTTGTTAAAAAAATTTACTAATGACATCATAATAAAATTAATAGTAATTGTATAATGCCTTAATATGAACCCCAATAGATGAGTAATCTATTACTACAGGTGAAAAATATATTACAACAGGTCAGTGATTTGTTGCAACAAAGGACTCACCTATTGGGATTCATGTTACGGTACTATAGAACCTAAAGCTGATTCCAACAGATGATTCATCTGTTGCAACAGGTGAATCATATGTTGTAATAAATTATCTATCTATTGCAATAGATAAAGTGCCTATTGTGATAGATTTTATAGTATGAAAGAACCTTTGAAACTGATTCCAACAGATGAGTGACATATTGCAACAGATAACTAACATGTTGCAACAGACGACGTGTCTATTGGGATTAAGTTCAGGTTCTGATCAAACAGGTGACTAATCTAGCTTAACAGATGACTCCTCTATTGTAATTGATAACTTGTCTGTTGCGACAAATTTCTAATCTATTAGATTCATGTTACAACACTATAGAACCATAAAAAATGAATCGAACATATGAGTCTTCCGTTGCAATAGATGACTCAACTGTCGCAACAAATAGGTGATCTGTTGAAACAGCTGGCTCTTATGTTGGATTCATGTTTAGGTTCTATCCATTGTTGAAAAAACAACACAGTAACAGTGTACCCAGATGACAAATTCAACTAAAAATTATAATTTCACTTTTCAAAGTCACCTATGAAGTAATGCCAAAGTGATGTACGAAACAAAATTTAACGTAAAAAATTAGTCAAGTTGCAGCAGTAGCGGTAGCAACAACAACAATGTCAACAAGAAGAAGATGCTAATGATAATGAAGAAGAAGATGATGATAATGAAGCAGAAAATAATGAATAAAGCAGCAACAACAATGAACAATTGTCATACCCGATTTATACCTAAAGTCAAAACGAGCACAACATTATGGACTCTAAGAAGAATTGATTTTGTACAAAGTCGCCACCTAATTTTTTAAGAAAAATAAGGAAATCTATTTATTTTTTTAACAAATATGACTTTATTCTAATCTACAAAACCAATTTAGATTCCAGGTAAGAGTTCAAATTATTCTGAAGGGAAGGGGTTAGGCACCCTTCAGAATCCACAAATGTGGTTTCCGGCCAGACTTAGGTTTATTAAAAAGAGGAAAAGAAAAATAAATATTTGTAAATACAAATATAAAATATGTATTAAAATAATACAATGCGTATGTTGTTGTATATATAAACATAAGTGTATGCGTATATATATATAAAACAAAGGCAAGATTGAATAAAGAAAAATTGCTTTAAAAAAAAGACTACATAATATTTTAGTGTAAAAAGTGTGAATTATTTGATTAAATATCTAAATCAATTTCAATATAAATATTAACGACCTAAAATTGCCTCACGCATGGTGAAGATTGCGTAAATAAAGAATATCCCGCCCAACACCCCAAAAATAAAGATTTCACTAAAATTAATTATTGTACAAGTGTAAAAGTATAAAAATACAAACATAAAAACTAAAGCCTTCTATGAATGTCATTCCCGATAAGTATTTCCAAAAACCTGTATAAACACTTGTAAATAAAATATTAGTAACAAATAAATAATTATCAAAATAAATTGAAAAGATATGTGTACATTTATAAATATAAAATATAATTTTTCAATAAAAGAGTGGGCTCGAATATGATTTTAGGTACGCCATGGCTACGAAGTGGTTGCTCAATTTATTAGCCTCCTAAATCATCTTGTAAAAATACGAATCATAAAACTTTTGTGTTGCTATAAAAATTTCTTCATCGCCCAAAAATTATTTATTTTATTACGTGTTTATACATAATGTTCGTCTTTTTATTTGCATAGGCTTTAAATATCGACGAAAAATTTCTTCATCGGCCAAATTTATTTATTTTATTACGTATTTATATATGTAATATCCGTCTTTTATTTATGCAGGCCTCGAAAATCAACGAAAAATTTCTTCATCAGCCAAGTATCTGTCCTTAATATAAAATAATAATTTTGATAAAATAAAATCCGTCTTTGTAATGGGGTGACCTCAAATATCCAGATGGAGAGATAATTTCATTGATCATGCTAGCACAGTTCATTATCAGTATATATGTAGTGCCAAAGATATCATAAATCAGTCTCAAAACAGCAAACCCAGTGGCAAAATAATTAATAACGGAGCAAAATGGTAGCAACACTGAAGTAAGCAACAATATACATAAATATATGAATAAAATGCAGTCAATACAGTCCGAGCATAACAACAATGGTGGAGTTTCACCAAAAAAAGAGTTTCATCCGAGAATGAACAAACTTTGGTCAGATCTGTACAATAATAAAAGAACATAAGTATAGTAATTATAAAAACTAAAAAAACAACACCAAAATAATGATGGCCGCGGCATTGCTTCAACGACAATTGCCAAAGCAATGCCGGAATCGCAAAAGTCATCCAGATCTAAGTATTTTTCAACAAGTTCACCGAAAATGGTTGCTGCAACAGCTAACGACTGGTGGTCGTGACTGAAAAAAAGGGAAAAAGGGAGAGAGAAAGGAGGGGTGGCGGGTATGGCAGTGGCGGGCTTTGGGTGGCTAATTTTGTTGGAGTTTTGACAGCTAGTTTTCGCTGATTTGCCGGCGGAAAACTCGTCGGCCATGGCTGTTGGTGGCAGATGACGGTAAAGAGAAAGAATGGAGAAAAGGAGAGAGAAAAGGGGTGTTTAGCGGGGGCTCCGGTGGTGGTTTGCCAGAGCTCGACGATGGACAACCATGGAAGGTGGGAGGAGAAGATGGGTTAGTTCTTTGAAAGAGAGAGAGAGATACACATGAGTTTTTAGAGAGAGAAGGCTAAAATCTGATTTTATTATTTTTGTGTATTCAACAATTACCCCTCCTCTTTTATTTATAATAAAAAGAACCTCAATTTTTTTATTAAAAAATAAATAAAAAATTACCTCTTTGACCATTAAATAGTACATTACTATTAACCAATATTCTGTTACTATTAACCAAAGAAAAAAGTGTTCAATCAATCAATCATCTCAATTGTCATTTTTTAAAAAAATTGAATTGACTGATTTTTGCTCTGTGCATTAAAATAATTAAATTGACTTACATTTGCATGTCGTATTAAACAATGTATAAAATAATAAATGCCGATGTATAATTACAGGAAAAAATAAACAACAAATAAAAAATATAATTATCTTGAAAATCTTTTATTATGATATAAATAATTAAAATTATACTGTGCTGTAAAAAAATTACAGTGTTGTGTTGTGTAAGTATGTAATTGACTGTGCAAAAATACTAAAATAATAATAAACTGAGAAAAATTTTAAAATTTACGAAATTAAAGCTAATTATCAATAAATTATGTACAATTAAAATATGACAATAAATGAGTAAAAATCCTACAATAATGATGATTATCAATAATTTATTAACAATTTTAAAAAAATATGTGAAAAATTACAGCTTGTACTATTTAACGATCAGGAAGCCTAAATGCGTTCATTTTAAGTTTGAAAAGCCAAAACTGGGTGTCAAGAGTTTTCCCCTTTTCGTTTGAAGATAATGTAGAAGTCGTCAAATAAAAAAGTTGACGTGTAGCCAATTTTGCTCGATAAAAAATTATTTTTGGTAAAAAATTTGAGCGAACTCCAATTTAGAGTCGCCTACATATTTCAAGTTGCATGAGGATTAGGTAGGGTATAGTCCAAAAGCTATCCCGACATGTCTTATTTTGGGTTAGATAAACCCAATACGTTCTCGAATTTTATGCTTTTAAAAATTTTATAAAACTGAAAAACAATAAACAAACAAGTAACAAAGCTTGATTTTTTTTTTCTAGAAATTCAAAAATGACATGTAGTGCTTAACTAAATTAAAGATAAATAAATAAAAGCATTGCAAAATTTTAATTAAAAACAAATAAAATATTCAATTGAAGACAGACATGCATAAAAGGTCTTATTAAAAGACGGACTAACCCAAAATGTCCTATTTTAGGGTGGATGTACCCAATTTATCCACAAATTATATGCTTGTAATTACATCAAACTAAGAAGTACTGCTCAATAAAATGCGAACAAAAATTAAGATTAATTTTTTTAATTTTTTTCTTTTTCTTTTTTATAGAGAAATTAAAGATAGCATACAGTGCTTAACTAATTTGTTATTTAAGACAAGAAAAACATACAATGCTTAAATAAGAAATAATAAAATAAATACATTGCGACACGTGCAAGTAAAGGCAAAGATAGCATGCAGTGCAAAACGAAATAAATGAAGTGCGATATGTGCAAGTAAAGGTAAGAAAACATAAATATTTAATTGAAGAAAAATATAATAACTGTCTTATTGGAGGGAAGACTGACCCAATTGTTCTAATTTAGGGTGGACAAACCCATGTAAAAAAATGAATATTGAGCAAAGAAATATTTGGGAATGAAAGTATTTATATATTCCCGATGCTTCTTTCAAAATTGCCCCAGTATCGATCTTTGAGATACTGGGGGATGTAAGATTGTGTACTTGCTGGGGAGAAAAAATAATTATAGGGTTGCGATGACCGAACTCTATATAGATCTTCCTACATATCTCGGGTATCACGAGAATCAGGTCAATGTAGTTCGAAATGAGAACAATAGGATAAATTTTTGAGGAGGTTCTCAAAATTTTCCCCGGTGTATGATTTATGCTGATATATCTTGTTCTAAGGAAACTACAAAAAATAATTTTGCTATTGCATATTGAAAAGATATATGACGTCTCTGATTCCTTACGAGGAATGATGCTGATTGTCATTTTTGATTGTCTATGAATATTAAGGCCATCAACTAGTAAGGTGACTGGCATCTAATAGACTTTCGACTGACGGAGCTATTAAAAATGTAAAAAGGCTCTAGACTGCAAAACAAATGTAACAGGCTCTCGAATGGATAGGCTATAAAAAATGTAAAAAAATATTCAAAAATGAGCGCCTAACTGAAAAATAAAATAGTATTTAAAGGCATGTGCTTGAAAGAAAAAGTCAAATGCCCATATTTCAAAATTAAACGCTTTCAAATAGAAATAGAATTGCATGTATGTGAAAGTGGACACCTTAAATGAAAGGTAAAAAAAATGCCCGTATATGAAAGTGGGCATCTTGAAAAAAAAAAGAATTTATATTTTTGATAAAAAGTGCTGAAAGATGAAGAAGATACGATCATTTTTTGGCTTCAGTTGGTACCAATAATTAGTAGTGTGCATAAGAATTCCCCCATTCTTTTCTCAGCTAACCGAGATCAACTTCAGGGTGACTCCTATAGTTTCAAGTGTACCTTAGACACGCCTAAGTATCGACAAGATTTTTGTATTGCTTTAAACAAATATTTCAAATTATGCATATCCACATGATTCAGGTGCCCTCTCCAGAAAGAAAGTCCTACTTCAGACATATTTAAGTAAAAGAAAGTCTCATTTCGCACATATTTGAGTAATTTTCTTTTAAATCTAGGGACATATCAAGAAATAGACTCACACTTAGAAAGGAATTCAATGCACGCAATTGCGATACCATAGGCTTGACCTTCATGTAAGTATCCACTAATATGAGAACACTTGGAATAGGATCCTGCAGGACTTATTATTGGCTAGTAATGTGGGCTTGGGGCGGGTAGGATGATATTTGTGATAAAAGTGACTAATTCCTCAATGGGCATTGCACTGTATTTGGGCTTTTGATGTTTGTTGCGCTTTGCACGTAATCTTCTTAATTGTGCAGTGTTGCCCCTTGTTTTGTATTTGCTTCGACTTCTTTTAAATCTTGTGTTGGATTTTTTCCCTTTTTTTTTCAAAAATTTATATATATAATTTTTGTTTTTTTCTTTTCTTTTTTCTTGTGGAGGTTTTGCTCCTTTTGAAGTCATTTTTTCACTTTTGTTCATCTAGACAACATATTATTTGCATTTTGCGTCTTTGATCTTGAATCTTCGTCCGCAATTTGTACATATTTAGTGCACTCAAGGAGGTAGGGCCAATACAGGAATCGTGCATTTAGCACTCAAAAAAAGGTATAGGCTCAGATGCGGTTGTCCAAAAAAGAGGTTTTAAGCTCAAAAGAGGGAATACTAGGGATTAACGTCATTTGGTGGGTTATGAAAGACTCAATCGGGTCAAAGAAAGCCTACGACCCTTTCCTAAGTCAAGTGTAACTCAGAATTTTTCCTCAATAGACATTTAGGTCAAGTTCTAGATCAACAATGCAATACAATGAATTAAACTAAAGCTCGCCACACAATGCACGTGAAACGATGAGGTTGACTTCGTTCTTGTCTTAGATGCATGCAAGAGAAAAAAATTTTCAAGTGTTACTAAGGTGTGGTAAAAGGTACCAAAAGAATCTATGGATTACCATGAAGACGATCTTTTTCATCATACTAGTTTTTTCTTTTCATGCACACTCCTAACTATATTGGTACCAACCAAGTCAATTTTTTTTAAATAATGGGACCGAACCCAAATAAAATCTGCCTATGTATTTTGTGAATACAAGAATCAGGTTTGCATAGTTCAGGCAAATTTACAAATTTATATGTGCAATGTATGATTGTAAAAAAATTGATGGTCATTCATAAAAAGAATATGAAAGACGGTCAGGAAAGAATTGCTTACAGCATCAAAATTGTTTTGATCAAATGATCGAGAGAATGGATGTCGAGCATTGGGAGAGCTTTGACACAACTTCAGTATGCTGACAAGATTGAAAAAGTCAGACATTAAAGGAATTATGCCATTATTTCACCACAGTTGGCAGGATTATTATTACTGAAAAAAATATTAAACCCTTGCTTTTAAGAGTGCAAATCGATACGCCATAAATTTAATGGTTTACGGCGTTCGAAAGAAGAAGCTAGGTATTCTCAAATCAAAGTCGAGTGAAGGTCTAGAGGTAGGCCGGCTAGGCACTAATATAATTGAGATTTGGATTCGAGAAGCTATTGATTTGCGCTCTTGAAGAATTTTGGAGAATGTTTTTGAACTGTTTCAGAAAATTGTCCCAGTTTTAATACTGAAGAAATTATTCTAGAACAGTTAAGAGATCGAATCCTAATGTAGGGTTGCCTACGTATCTTGTCAGGCCAAGAATCAGGTCAAAACGTAGTTCAAACCTATATGAAGCTAGTGACGATGTTGCTAAGGTGTATTTTTAACTGATCTGCTATGCAAAACAAAGGTTAGACTACACCTTCTCACTAAAGTATAGTTAATTTAGAGCAAACAAATATGTACAGACACAATAATCCTTCAAATATGTACAACACTATGATAATGCGTTACTTGGGTCGTGAATCCTTCGTACATAAAGTTACTAACAATGCATGCACCCAAAATGATGTTATTTAGTTATATCCCATGTTGACTAAGAGTGGGTAGACACGGGCTTGGATTTCCTATATGAGAAGGCTCGTAGTCCCACGATAGTAAAACTCCCGTTCACCCCACGCATGCACCGACTCTCTAAAATAAGGTGATTTGAATTTTTTTTGGAAATGTACAATGTACAATCCGCGTGTACAATGTGTGTGAGTGTCAATTTTTGAAATGAACAAAATATGAACGGAATGTCAATTTATATAAAGCGATAAATAAATAAACAATCTATACAAAATAATAATAAATAAATAATTTATGCCACATAAACAAAATAAATCAAGAAAATTAGTATGAAACAAATAACAATGCATGAACACATAAATAATTACCTAAGTCTGTAATAGTTAGAAGCTTGAATCCTCAGCAGAGTCATCAAACCGTCATACCTGAGTTTTACCTAAGGTCAAAACGAGCACGACGTTATGGACTCTAAAAAGAATTGATTTTGTACAGAGTCGCCACCTAATTTTTTAAGAAAAATAAGGAAACCTATTTATTTGTTTAACAAATATGACTTTATTCTAATCTACGAAATCAATTTAGATTTCAGGTAAAAGTTCAAATTATTTCAAAGCGAAGGGGTTAGGCACCCTTCAGAATCCACAAATGTGGTTTTCGGCCAGACTTAGGTTTATTAAAAAGAGAAAAAGAAAAAGAAATATTTGTAAATACAAATATAAAATATGTATTAAAATAATACAATGCGTATGCTGTCGTATATATAAACATAAGTGTATGCGTATATATATGTAAAAAAAAGACAAGATTGAATAAAGAAAAATTGCTTTTAAAAAAAGACTACGTAATATTTTAGTGTAAAAAGTGTGAATTATTTGATTAAATATCTAAATCAATTTCAATATAAATATTAACGACCTAAAATTTTCTAACGCATGGTGAAGATTGCATAAATAAAGAATATCCCGCCCAACACCCCAAAAATAAAGATTTCACTAAAATTAATATTTGTACAAGTGTAAAAGTATAAAAATACAAACATAAAAATCAAAGCCTTCTATGAATGTCATTTCCGATGAGTATTCCCAAAAACCTGTATAAACACTTGTAAATAAAATGTTAGTAACAAATAAATAATTATCAAAATAAATTGAAAAGATATGTGGGCATATATAAATATAAAATATAATTTTTCATTAAAAGAGTGGGCTCGGCTCTGATTTTAGGTACGTCATGGCTACGAAGTGGTTGCTCAATTTATGAGTCATCATAAATTGTCTTGCCAAACTACAAATCATAAAACTTTTGCGTTGCTATAAAAATTTCGTCATCGCCCAAAAATTATTTATTTTATTACGTATTTATACGTAATATCCGTCTTTTTATTTTCAAATGCCTCAAAAATTGATAAAAAATTTCTTCATCGGCCAAATTTATTTATTTTATTAAGTATTTATATATGTAATATTCGTCTTTTATTTTAGCAGGCCTAAAAAATCGACGAAAAATTACTTATCGATCAAGTGTCGACCCTTAATATAAAATAATAACTTTGATAAAATGAAGTCCATCTTTTGTAATGGGGTGACTTCAAATATCTAGACGAAGAGATAATTTCATTGGTCATGCTAGCACGATTCATTATCAGTATAGATATAAGTGCCAAAATTATCATAAATCAATCTCAGAACAGCAAATTCAGTGGCAAAAATAATCAATAACGGAGCAAAAATGGTAGCAACAGTGAATAAGCAACAATATACACAAATATAGGAACAAAATGCAGTCAATACAGTCCGAGCATAACAACAATGGTGGAATTTCACCAAAAAGGGAGTTTCATCCGAGAATGAATAAACTTTGGTCAGATATGTAAAATAATGAAAGAACATAGTATAGTAATTATAAAAACTAAAAAAACAACACCAAAATAGCGATGGTAGCGGCGTTGCTTCAACGGCAATTGCCGGAGCAACGCTGAAATCACAAAAGTCATCCAAATCTAAGTATTTTTCAACAAGTTCACTGGAAATGGTTGCTTCATCGGCTAAAGGCTGGTAGTCGCAGCTGGAAAAGAGGAAAAAAAGAGGGAGGGAGGAGGGGTGGTGAGTATGGTAGTGTCGGGCTTTGGATGACTAATTTTGTTGGAGTTTTGGCGACTGGTTTTCGATATTTGTGACGAAAAACTCGCCGGCCATGGCTATTGGTGGCGGATGACGGTAAAGAGAAAGAATGAAGAAAAGGGGAGAGAAAAGGGGTGTTTGGCGGGGGCTCTGGTGGCGGTTCGTCGGAGCTCGACGATAGACGTCCATGGAAGGTGAGAGGAGAAGATGGGTTAGTCCTTTGAAAGAGAGAGAGAGAGAGATACACGTGAGTTTTTAGAGAGAGAAGGCTAAAATCTAATTTTGTTATTTTTGTGTATTCAACAATTGCCCCTCCTCTTTTATTTATAATAAAAAGAACCTCTTTTTTTACTATTAGCATACTATTAACATACTATTGGTTAATAGTAATGTACTATTAACCAAAGGAAAAAGTATTCAATCAATCATCTCAATTGTTATCATTTAAAAAGTTGACTTGACTAATTTTTGCTCTGTGTATTAAAATAATTAAATAAACTTATATTTACATGTCGTATTAAATAACGTACATAATAATGAATGCCGATGTATAATTACAGAAAAATATAAAAAATAAATAAAAAATATAATTATCTTGAAAAATATATATAATGTTATAAATAATTTAAATTATACTGTGCTGTAAAAAATTTACAGTGCTCCTGTGCACGTATGTAAATGACTGTGCAAAAAATATTAAAATAATAATAAACTGATAAAAATTCTAAAATTTAATAAATTAAAGATAATTATAATAAATTATGTAAAATTAAAATATGACAATAAATGGGTAAAAGTTCTAAAATAATGATGATTATCAACAATTTATTAACAATTGCAAAAAATGTGTGAAAAATTACAGTTTGTACTATTTAACGATCAGGAAGCCTAAATGCATTAATTTTAAGCTTGGAGAGCCAAAATTGGGTGTCAACAACAACAAAATTGGTGAAGAGAAACAAAACAACAATAAATGAGAAGAGAGAGAAACGACATTTTTTGCTTCAGTTTCCTGTTATATTAGATTAAAATTTAGATCAAAGAGTAAATTAAAAAACTTGTGAGCTATTTTCAAAATTTTCCAACTTTTTTAATCCATAATAAAGTAATTATCACCTACACTCATCTATTAAAACTTGAGTCACTTACACCTCATTTTGAAAGTCTTTTATCACTTTTCACTCAATTGTCGTGATGGCTTTGTGGTACTCAAATCACTTGAGGAGAGGCATCACACGACAAGGATTATTCCAGAATTTAGACACTAGTTTGGGTCAAGGCTAAACTATATATTCCTCTATTTGTTCTGCAAATATGTGAACCGAGAGCCGTGGGTTGACTCCCCCACTACCATTTGGGCACTTGAGCATATATGAGGAATTTGCTCAAGTCCTTAATATTCAAAGACGATTATTCAGAAAAAAATTACTCAAATAACCTAAATATTCGCTGAAAGAAAACTACACCACAGGTTACATATCCCAGATAAACCACAATGTTTATCACTAACCCGCAACGACAATAATTCCACAAGAAAATAAATCTGCTACATTTTTTATTCCCTCCAACACTGTAGACAAGTTAGCTAAAGATCCTACAATAAGATTCGTATTACTTCAATATCTAAAGATCCTAAAATAGATTGGTATTACTTCAATCTAAAATTATGTCTTATGTTTGGAATTTTTTGATTCAGTCCTTGAATTTTTCTCAAATGAATCTAGGTTTATGGTAATGTTTTTCTTGAATTTGTGACTTTTTCTCGTAAGTGGTGGTGATGACTTAAAAAAATGATCAAACAAAGATGAAATTTGTATTTGGCTTATTTTCTTGTTGGAGTTGGTATTAAGCTATGACTTTTGTTGTTAATTCTGGTAGAATGTTCAAATATAGAAGAATTTTATGTACATAGATATGAATTGAAAGATGGAATTTCTTCATATATAAATAGAATAGCCATGTTTAAACTCATAGTGTTTGTGTTATTTTCGTTTGTACTTCGGGTACATAAAATCAGTATATGCAGAACAATAACTTCAAGTAGAGTTCAAGTCTAAACAAGAACACGATTAAGTATATCAAATAACCTCAACACAAGATCAAAATGACCTTTCCAAGAGGTGTATTTTATTCTTTCAGAAATTAAGATGAAACAGAAAATAGCCAAGTCGTCCGAATTCACGAAGTTTCCTTAAGGAAATAATTCCCCTCACTGTACCCGAGGTTGTGGAATTTTTCCTCCCAGGATAAAATGGTTAAACAGACCAACTGTAGTGGTACCTCAAATGGTTGGAATATCTTCGAACGCACAAAATATTTTGATAGATCACACAGAGAAATTTGGAAGACAATAAGTAATTTTGTATTCTGAAATTTTCGTACCAAAACCTGTGGAAGAAAGCAAGTTTTTATAGCCATAACATGCCTCTTCTGAAAAGAGGCAATGGTTCACTTCAAAGGTTGCACCTTTTCTGTAAATTCATGTCTGTTCATCAAAAAGTGTGTTTGTTCCGAAACAGTCATGTCATTTTATGCGAACCAATGTGTTTGTTCTGAAACAGTCAGTTAGTTCACGAAACATTGTGTCATTTTTAAAAGGGTTGCATCCTTCTGAAACTAAATATCAGTTCGAAACATTTTTTGTTCAAACCATTGCATCTGTTATTGTTTCACTATTATTGCATGATGCATGTATATAACTGGAGTTCCAACACTCTGCAATAAAAATTTACTGTATTTTTCCTCGGCATTCTTCGAAATTCAAATAAAGTTTATCCAAAAAGATAGATCTCATCGATCGATCATTTGACAAATCCAAATCCAAATTCGAATCTGAATCCGAAGACGAGCCGAGCGAGAGAAGACGACGACGGCGCGAGGTATCTCTTATTCCTTACCTCACTTATCCATGTGGGAGTGTGTTTCACAATATAAATACTTTAAAGCTTCTTTCTCCCACCAATGTGGGAGAATTTAGTAAGCTTTCCTATTTTTTAGTACACTTTCCATATTGGTGTGATCTCAATTTTTATCTTCCACTTGGATTTTCTCCATTTTCCATTCACACTTCTCATTTACTATGAACCCAACAAACCTCCACATGCATGGGGAATGGCTATTTTTCATAAAAGTTTTACGGACAAGTATGTGATCATCAAGAAAAGACTGATTGCATCTGGATAAGTGGGTTTCCCTTTGAACTTTCCGTAGTGAACATGCATCGGATGTACTCGGTCAATCGGTAGATTTGATATCTTTGAATCGTCGAGATTTAATGTACACCTAGATAAGACATGTCACACAACCAACCTTTTAACATTTATGGTTCTCATGGTTTTGTTCTTTTCATCCATGATCATGTCCCGGTTTCATGAGAGCTTAAAGAATAGGCATTTACTAACATTCTCTTTGAAGAGGCTTTCACTTCTCCCTCACATAGGTGATTTCTAAACGTTCAATCCTGTAGAGTTCACATCCAATGGAGTTTTGGCAATACCAAATTCCATATACTTGAACATGTCAAGTACTTTTTTGATATAATGATACTGTGATAATGCTAACCCTTGTGGAGTTCGATGGATTCTTATACCTAAGATCACATCTGCAACTCCAAGGTCTTTCCTATCAAACTTTCTCTCGAGCATTCTTTTGGTTGCATTTATGTCAGAAATGTCTCTACTGTTGATCAACATATCATCCACATATAAGCAAATAATGACTTGGTGATTTGGAGTGTCTTTAATATATACACATTTATCACATTCATTTATCTTGAACCCGTTTGCCAACATGGTTTGGTCAAACTTTGCATGCCATTGTTTAGGTGCTTGCTTTAGTTGATACAATGACTTAATAAGAATACACACCTTAGTTTCCTTTTCTGGAACCACAAAACCCTCAGGTTGTTCCATGTATATTTCTTCCTCAAATTCTCCATTTAGGAAAGCGGTTTTCACATCTATTTGATGGATTTGAAGATCATATACCGCCTCTAAGGCAATTAACATTCGAATCGATGTTATCCTTGTTACTGGCGAGTATGTATCAATGTAATCAATTCCTTCTTTTTGTTTAAAGACTTTTACTACAAGTTTTGTCTTGTATTTGTCAATAGTGCCATCCGCTTTCATTTTCCTTTTGAAGATCCATTTAGAACCTTAAGGTTTATTTCCGGAAGGAAGATCAACTATTTCCCATGTATGGTTGATTTATATTGAATCAATCTCACTATTGACTGCCTCTTTCAAAAAGAATGAATCTGAAGATGCCATCATTTCCTTAAATGTTTGAGGCTCATTTTGTAAGAGAAATGTTACAAAATCCAATCCAAATGATGTAGATGTTCTTTGACGTGTACTACGTCTTTAATTTTTTTTCATTATGTTCATTCTCAATTAGTTCATCACGAGGTCGTTTAGACCCTCCACTAGACTGTTCATGTCTAGTTTCATACGGATAAATATTTTCAAAGAATTCAGCATTGTCTGATTCAATTATCGTATTTTCATTAATATCCAGATGTTCGGATTAATGAACAAAAAATTGACATGCCTTACTACTTTTAGCATATCTTATGAATACACAGTCCATCGTCTTAGGTCCTATCTTAACTCTTTTAGGCACAAAAACTTGGACCTTTGCTAGACACCCCCATACTTTGAAATATTTTAAGTTGGGTTTTCTTCCTTTCCACTTTTCATAAGGAATTTATTGTGTCTTACTATGAGGAACTCTATTAAGTATATGGTTGGCCGTAAGGATATCCTCCCTCCACAAGTTTTGCGGTGAACCAGAACTTATAAGTAAGACATTCATCATTTCCTTCAAAGTTAGATTTTTTCTTTCCTCAATTCCATTAGATTGAGATGAATATGGGGCCGTAGTTTGATGGATTATTTCATTTTCTACACATTTGCTCAAAGGGAGATTCATATTTTTCACCCCTATCAATTCTTATTATTTTGATCTTTTTGTCTAACTAATTTTCAACTTCAGTTTTATACTGCCTAAACGCATCTATTGCTTCATCCTTACTATATAGCAAGTAGACATTACAATATCTAGTGCAATCGTCAATAAAAGTTATAAAATAGTTTTCCCACCATGTGATGGTGTTGACTTCATATCACAAATGTCACTGTGTGTTAAGTCTAAGGGATTGGAATTCCTTTCAATGGAATTATAAGGACGCTTTGCATACTTCGATTCCACACACGTTTGACACTTTGATTTATTGCACCCAAAGTTTGGCAAAAATTCTAAGTTAATCAGTTTTTGTAACGTTTTGTAATTAACATGGCCTAAACGTTCATGCCATAAATCATAAGACTCAAGCAAATAAGAAGAATTTGAACTTCTATTTATTTCAACAGTCATTGCATTCATCTTATAAAGGCCTTCGGTCAGATAGCCTTTTCCTACATACATTTCTCCTTTGCTAATTACAATTTTTCCAAAAATGGTTACACATTTGAATCCGTTCTTGTCTAGAAGTGAAACAGAAATTAAATTACTACGTAACTCCGGAACATACAAGACATTGTTAAGTGTCAAGAGCTTTCCGTAAGTCATATTTAAGCAAATTTTTCCTGTTCCTTCTACCTTAGCCGTAGCGGAGTTAGCCATGTAGAACATTTATTCTACTTGAGCCAGAGCGAATGACGAAAACAACTCCTTGTTGGCACATACATGGCGGGTGGCACCAGAATCCATACACCATTCGTGAGGATTCCCCATCAAGTTGCATTCAGAGAACATAGCACACAAATCATTGCATTCTTTGTTGGATTCAATCATATTTGCTTGGTACTTCTTTGTTGCATTTTCCCTTGAACTTTTTCTTGGGTTGATTGCTTCCTTGTTCAGCTTTCTTTCTTTTCTAGGAATTGTTTTGGTCATCTTCTACAATATGTGCTCTATTAATTGTAGAATTCCCCTTTGACCTTCTTTCGATAGCTTTATTATCCTTTTTAATACGAAGTCGGACAATAAGATCTTCAGTAGTCATCTCCTTGTGTTTATGCTTTAAGTAGTTTTTGAAGTCTTTCCACAAAGGTGGTAGCTTCTCAACTATCACTGCTACTTGGAAAGAATCATTCACAATTAAACCTACAAAATAGTTTATGTGAGTATTAATAACATTTTAAATTTGTTCAACTAAGGTATTTTTCAAAGATATACCTTATGCTAGGAGATCATGTATGATGACTTGCAACTCCTGTACTTGAGAGACAACTTATTTTCTATCTATCATTTTGAAGTCCAGGAACGTGCAACAAGGAATTTCTTAATTCCCGCATCCTCCGTCTTATATTTTTGTTCAAGTGCCCCCACAGTTCCTTTGATGTATTGGTTCCACTATAAAAATTATAGAGGTCATCTTGGAGACCACTCAGAATATAATTCCTGCAAAGGAAGTCTGAATGTTTCCAAGCTTCTACAATAACGAAGAGGTCTTTGTCTGAGGTTCCCTTGGGCACCTCAGGAGCGTCTTCGCTAGTGAACCATAGCATACATAAAATGGTAAGGTAAAAGAACATCTTTTGCTGCCACCGCTTGAAGTCAATGCACAAAAATTTTCTGGGCTTCTCCGCCGGTGCTATTTTGGCAGAGCATTTGTGCGACATGATGTGGCAATATTATTTCCCCCCACAGACGTAGTTTCATCCATCATTTGACTTTTGTTAGTCATCTTTCATGTCAACACAAGACAAAAAAATTTAGTATTTTCAGAATACTACTTATAAAGTTAAATAACTTTTCAACTTTTCTTCTTGTTTCTAATAAACGATGAAGTTTTTATAACTTTAAATCATCAACCGAGTGAAATTTAACTTGTGATGAAGATTTTATGTCTTCTAATCACTAGTTAAATTCAAGCAGAGTAGAAATCTTAAAGCTTTAAT
The DNA here is from genome assembly GCA_030864215.1 of Capsicum pubescens. Taxonomy (NCBI): domain Eukaryota; kingdom Viridiplantae; phylum Streptophyta; class Magnoliopsida; order Solanales; family Solanaceae; genus Capsicum; species Capsicum pubescens. The sequence goes on from CM061538.1 coordinate 105,792,635, forward strand.
CTCCAAAAACAAGTTATACAGATTCTGTAAAATTAATTTATTTCCTTAAGATTGTTATTTTCATTTGTACTTTGGGTACACAGAATCAGTATATGCAGAACAATAACTTCAAGTAGAGCTCAAGTATAAACAAGAACACAATGAAGTATATCAAATACCCTCAACACAAGATCAAAATGACCTTTCCAAGAGGTGTATTTTATTCTTTCAGAAATTAAGATGAAACAGAAAATAGCCAAGTTATCCGAATTCACGGAGTTTCCTCAAGGAAATAATTCCTCTCACTGTACCTGAGGTTGTGGAATTTTTCCTCCTAGGATAAAATGGCTAAGCAGACCAATTGTAACGGTACCTCAAACGGTTGGAATATCGTCGAACGCACAAAACATTTTGATTGATCACACAGAGTAATTTGGAAGACAAGAAGTAATTTTGTATTCTGAAATTTTTGTACCAAAACCTGTGGAAGAAAGCAGGTTTTTATAGCCATAACATGCCTCTTCTGAAAAGAGGCAATGGTTCACTTCAAAGGTTGCACCTTTTCTGTAAATTTATGTTTGTTCATCAAGGAGTGTGTTTGTTCCAAAACAGTCATGTGATTTCATGTGAACCAGTGTGTTTGTTCTGAAACAGTCATATCAGTTCACGAAAGATTATGTTATTTTCAGAAGGTTTGCATCCTTCTGAAACTAAATATCAGTTTGAAACATTTCTTGTTCAAACCATTGCATCTGTTACTGTTTCATTGTTACTACAAGATGCATGTATATAAATGGAGTTTCGAAACTCTATAGTAAAAATTTACTACATTTTTCCTTGGCATTCTTCAGAATTCAAATAAAGTTTGTCCAATAAGATAGATCTCATCTATCGATCATTTGACAAATCCAAATCTGAATCCAAATCCAAATCCAAAGCTGAGTCGAGCGAGCGACGACGGCGACGACACAAGGCATCTCTTATTCCTTGCCTCACATATCCATATGGGAGTGTGTTTCACAATATAAACTCTTTAAAGTTTTTTTCTCCCACCAATATGGGAGAATTTAGTAAGCTTTCCTTTTTTTAGTACACTTTCCATATTGGTGTGATCTCAATTTTTCTCTTTCACTTGTTTTTTCTCTATTTTCCATTCACACTTCACATTAACTATGAACGCAACAATCCGCCACATGAATGGGGAATGGCTATTTTTCGTAAAAGTTTTACAGACAAGTATGTGATCATCAAGCAAAGACTGATTGCATCTGGATAAGTAGGTTTTCCTATGAACTTTCCATAGTGAACATGCATCGGATGCACTCGGAAAGTCGGTAGATTTGATATCTTTGAACTGTTAAGCTTTAATGTACACCTAGACAATACATGTCACACAACTAGCCTTTTAACGTTTATGGTTTTCATGGCTTTGTTCTTTTCATCCATAAACACATCTCAGTTTCATAAGAGTTTAGAGAATAGGCCTTTACTAACATTCTCTTCAAAGCGGCTTCCACTTCGCCGTCACATTGGTGATTTTGAAACATTTAATTCTATAGATTAAAACTATTTGGTCAAATCTGCCAAATTTAGATAAGCATTAAAAGACTTTTAACCTTAAGTCTTATCCTTGTTTTTACTATGCATTATCTACATTATGAGAATGGGTTGGGTAATTGATAATGTTGAACCTTCCATACACAACTTTGTTTGATCTCCTTGAACCTAGCTCTTGGAATCTCAAGTCTGCTAGGTAGAGTTACCGCCGTGCTGACTTGTCCTAGGCCTTAAACCCATTCCCTTGGATGTTCGTTCAACTCCTTCTCTAGATTGGCATTTTGTATGTTGATCCGACACATTATCCTTTGACTTTACATAGTCTGCAGTGATAATTCCACTAGAGAGAAGTTCCCTAACAGTATTGTGTCTTCATCGTATGTGATGAGATTTACCGTTGTACATCATGCTCCCTGCCCTACCTATTTCCACTTAGCTATCACAGTGTATACATACTGGTGCCACCGGCTTGGGCCAATAAGGAATATCTTCTAAGAAATTTTGGAGCCATTCTGCTTCTTCACCGGCTTTATCCCATGCGATAAATTCAGATTCCATTGTAGAGCGAGCAATACAAGTCTGTTTGAATGATTTCCAAGAGATTGCTCCTCCACTGATAGTAAATACATATCCATTTGTGGATTTTACTTTGTTCGATCCGGTGATCCAATTTGCATTACTATATCCTACAAGTACCGCAGGATATTTATTACAATGCAAAGCATAATTTTAAGTGTATTTAAGATACGCCAAAACTCGTTTCATTGCCATCCAGTGAGTTTTGTTGGGATTACTCGTGTACCGACTCAATTTACTAATAGCACATGCTATGTCTGGTCGTGTACAGTTCATTATATACATTAAACATCCCAATACTCTTGCCTTTTCTAATTGTGAGTCACTTTCACCTTCATTCTTTCGAAGTGCAAAGTTCACATCCAATGGAGTCTTGGCAATACCGAATTCTATATACTTGAACTTGTCAAGTACTTTTTCGATATAATGAGACTGTGACAATGCTAACCCTTGTGGATTTTGATGGATTCTTATACCTAAGATCACATCTGCAACTCCAAGGTCTTTCATATCAAACTTGCTCTCGAGTATTCGTTTGGTTGCATTTATGTCAGAAGTGTCTCTGCTGATGATCAACATATCATCCACATATAAGCAAATAATGACTTGGTGATTTGGAGTGTTTTTAATATATACACATTTATCATATTCATTTATCTTGAACCCGTTTGCCAACATGGTTTGGTCAAACTTTGTATGACATTGTTTAGATTTCAGTATATCAGGACTGTCAGATACAGTCAATTCAGTTATAGAACGGAACACAGATAGTTCCATTAGATTCAGGACTGTCAGACACAGTCATCTATGTTATCAGAATTTCAGTATTAGTCATTCTAGATATCAGTAGATCATGTATAGTGTCTAGATCTAGATATCACATAATCACAATCTCAGTTACTACGTATGCATATCTGCACTCTTGCATTCATATCAGTTAGCATCGTTCATGCATGTAAATCCTTTTTGCATTTAGCCTACCTCACTCGTATACTCAGTACTCCCAGTTGTACTGACGTATTTGCGCTATGGTGCTTTCTTTCACATTACAACAAAGGTTCACAGATACGAGCTCCAGATCAGCAGTAGCAGTAGCATTTCAGTCGCAGAGTTGCAGTGAGTCCTTATCCATTCAAGGACGATATTATTTATTTTATTTATTATTTCAGTTCAGTTTTTCTAGACAGAGTTAGTTGGAGACATGTTTCTTCTAGTCCTTATTCAGATAGTATTTAGAGGCTTTTAGGTTTAGCAGGATTTGATTCAGATTTTAGTTGTTTTGGGTATTTGTTACCCCATATGGATGTTATGATTTGTTAGATATTTTATCCAGTTGAACCTTATGGCCTATTGCTTATGCTTTCCGCATTATTACGTCATATATTGTAGTATACAAGTATAGATATTAGTCATGGGTTAGCTTGTGGTCCTTCGGGGTCATAAGCACCGTGTAGCACTCCGGTTCAGAAAATCAGAGCGTTACAATACTACTCTTATTTCCTTATTCTTTATATAGACCACTTTGATATGCGCAAATTTGTTCTTCATTTTTATTACTATATTTGTTTGGTCTTGCTTTTAGGATTGATCCCCATCCTAGTTTACTTTCATCAGTATGAATAATTAAATAATCTTATTCTAAAGGAATTTTTAAGTCTAGAATATTTTTAACTTTTTCTTTAATTTGTTGTACTAATTTAATATCTTCTATGTTAAAATGTTTTTGCCCTTTACTTCCTGTTTTAGTATATAAAGGTCATGCTATTTTTCCTAAGTCTTGAATAAAATTTCTAGCATAATTTACTAATCCTAAAAAAATTTGTAGATCTCTAGTATTATCTAATTTGTCCGGCATATCTAACACCTTTTTCGCTATGTGTAGTTGGAGTTTTATTTTTCCTTCTCCTAAAGTTACTCCCAAAAAATTAATATAAGTTTTACATAACTCCATTTTCTTTTTTCTAATTATTATTCCATGTTTAACAAATAATCTAAATACTGTCTGTAGGTGTCCTAGGTGTTCTTGCATATTCTGACTAAATACTAAAATATTGTCTACATAAACTAATACAAAAAATTTATATTCTCCGAAAATGTCATCCATTTTTCTCTGGAAAATGGGTAGAGCAGTCTTTAGGACAAAAGGCATAACTAACCATTCAAAATGTCCTCCTGGACAAGAGAATGTTGTCCATTCTATGCTATCTAGGTGCATTTTTACTTGTCAGTATCCTGATTTACAGTCAAATTTACTAAATATCTTTCTTCTTCGTATTCTATTAATTAATTCACTTTTACCAAGTAATTTGTATGCATCTGTTCTAGTATTGTAATTTAGTCTTTTATAATTTATTACCATACGAGTCTTTTCTCTTGCTTGTTCACTATGGTTCCTTACCATAAAAGTTGTTGATCTAAGTCTAGAAGTCGATCTTCTTATAACTTCTAAATTTAATAATTCATTTATTTGTTTATCAAAATCTTCAATGTCTTCATTGTTTGCTTCTATGGTTGCTGCTTTTATTGTATTTTATGGGTTAATAATGTCTAATTTACACATTATTTGATTTGCGTCCCAGTGTACCAAGGGTTTTTCTCCAATTATTTCCATTTCGTCTAAGATTACTACTATATTATCTAAATCTTTTGAACTATTTATTATTCCTATTTTATTTATTCCTCTTTGGAAATTATAAAATTTAGTTTCAATATTAGTCAAAGTATAATCTTTTTCTATATCTTCTAGGTATTCTTCTGTATTAATTAAAGTATAATCTTTAAATTCCTTTAAATTATCTTTTTTTTCTATTTCTTCTTTGTATAAATTATTATCTTGACATTTGTCACTATTTGTACAATTTTCACAACATAGCTGTGATCTTTGGTCCTTTTTGTGCATCTTAAGCTTTCTTGTTACTGTTGGATAATTTGAGGTTTTTACAGGAGTATAGGTAATGCTTCTGAATAATATTATATCGTCTCTTGTTAAGAGACATCCTCCTCTGTTTTGTATACAGAAATGTAATCCGATTACAAAATCTGTGTTTATATTTAAATCTCTAGCTAGTATTTTATGAACATTATAAGTAGGTTTGTAAAATTCATTACATGTATTAAAAAAACTTATTTGTGCTTTTTCTATGTAATAGTTATAAACATTATGTGATCCATCCATTTGCATTGTAGTTATTGATTTTTTAAAGATTTTTAGTATGTGTTCTGGTACTATTCTTTTATTAATTAAGCAACTTGTACATCCTGGGTCAACTAAAGCTAAAGTTTCTATTTCTATGTCTGGGATTCTGATTTTTACTAATACCTTTATTATAGAGAAGTGTTTATCTTCATTGCATATTAAACTACTATTTTCTTCTACATTCATAAGTTTTGTTTTCAATTGTTCCAAATGCACTGCTTTTTGTGTATCTATTTCTTCATTTATTATGGTTTTTTCTTTTTCTAATGTAATTATTCTTTGTACTAAATCATTTAGTCTAGCTTCTAGAGTTGCTACTCTTAGGTTGATAATTTGATTTGTTACTTGTCTTTGTTCACCATTTGCTTCTGGTCCTATTTTTATTTTAAACTTGTTTTCTATGCAATTTACACATGCCTCTATATAGCATTTTTTACATTTAGCTCTATTTTCTTTACTAGGGTACTAGTTACATATTCTACATTGGTTACTATCTATTCCCTTGTATTTTTGAAAATCATGTATACATTCTTGTGTAATGTTCATTAGGTTATTAATTAATAAATTATTTAAACTTAAGTCATCTGTTTCTCGTCCTATTTCATTTACTAAATTATCTTCTTCTGAGTCTGAAGAATTAGATTTAACATTATCATTTAAATCAAAGTTTACTATAGATTATATACTTTCATTGTCTGGCATATATTCATCTACATTTAATAAGGTCTCCTGAAAGTCTTCTATTAATTGAGAATTTCTAGTTCTACTATTATTTCTTTTGGGACATAGATTTGCTAAATGATCTATGCTTCCACATGTATAACATTCTAGTTTATTTTTATATTTTCTATCATTCCTATATTTTTTGACATGTCTATATCTATTTATGTATGGCTTTTAGCTCTTGATTTACGCAAGAAATATCTCTTTCAAGAATATAGTCTTTGATCATATTTCTTTTTATACCTTTTAGGTTTTATTTGGTCATTATCATAGTTTTGGGTTGTATATATAATGGATTTACAAAAATTCATTTCGTTTTTCTTTAACTATTTTTGTATTTGTATGTTTGTACATTTTTCTGTCAAGATATCCATTACATGTTGTATTTTATGTCCTATGGTCCATTTAGCATTTGGACTTTGAATTACACCATCTCTTTTGTACCATCTATCTTCTATTTCTCTTCCTAAAGCTCCTAGTAGTTTATTAAATAATTTTTTACCTAATTCTTCGTTAAATATATTTCCACTAATTGTACTATAGTAAAAATAGTCTTTTAAAAAATTCTTAATATATAACCAATTTGAGATACTTAATTGTTCTAATTTTATTAATGCATCTCTTTTTAATGCTATTAAACCACTATTTGGATCTTTTCCTATTAATAAATTATGCATTTTATTTGTAAATTATAAGGGTTTGGACCCATTGACAATAAAACTTGAAATTCATGTGGGGAATTTGATTTAAAAGCTTCCCATGTAGCTTTTGCAGATTCTCCTAAGAAAGTTTCCATATATTTATACATTGTCTCTGTATCTGTTTCTCAATAGTGTATTAAATAGTCTGCTACTACTATTCCTTTCCATAAGTCTATTACTGTATCTAACATTTGCTGATCATGTGCTGTTATATTTAATATTTTTCCTTTACTACCACCTTCTTGTAATTTAATTGGTCCTTCTATTGTCATTCTTTTTCCTGCTGGTCTTATATTTTCTTTGATTTCTGTATCTGGGTTTAATCTAACAGCTGGTCTTCTGGATACATTACCTGTACTATAATCTATTGGTTGAGGATGTGGATTAGTTTGTTGAAATGGACTTGTACTTGTTGAATTGGTTGTTTCTAGTTCTGCTAGTTCTCTATAACTTACTATGGATATTGTATCTTCATCTTTTGGGGGGATTACATAGTTAGTGTCTATTTCTTTAGTACTATATCCTAAATTATCGTTTCTTTCTAAACAGATTTTGAAATGTTCTTTACATTCTATTATATCCATGTTACTTTTCTTACATCCTTTACATTTAAATGTCATATATCTATGTTCTTCGGCTAATCTTTGTGCTTCTTCTATTGCTATATCTAGTTTATATATTTCTTGTAATATTTCTACATTCATGAATTCTTGTTTTGTATCTATAGTACTTTCAGTTTCATTATCATCTAATCCACCCTTTTGACTAGTATAATTATAGTCCATAAATCTTACTGACGTCTCTCCTTTACTGGTAGTGTATAATAAGTGAGATTCTGGTGTAAATATCTTGGATTTATTAAATTTTTCTAAATTTCATTCTAAACCTGCGTATTCTTCTGGATTTATTTTTATTGGTTTTATTAATTTTATACCTTTATTCCCCATTACTTCGACTACATCATTTACCTTTAGTTTAAATTTAGTATTACTACTTAAAGTCATTTTTCCGATGAAACCAACACACATTAATAAATTATTCCGTTATTCATATCTTCATATCCTTTAGTCTGAATTTCTATTTTAATATGTTTCCCAAATTCATTTAAATTTATTAAGAAATCTGGGCTAATATAAAATATTCCTCCATTATTTGTCATGTCGACTTCAGTTAATCCTATTATCTATTTCTTAATATCTGACCATCTATCATCGTATATTACTATTAATACTTTGGTTCCTAGATTTTTTCTAGTTAATCCCTTTATTCCTATAACTATTAATCTCATATGCATTAATATCATCTTATTATTCCTGATTTGTTTTAAGGATTCAGGATTTACTAAATTTAAGGTTGTATAGTTTTCTCCTATGGCAGATATTTGTTCTTCTCTATAATGTCTGTAGACTTGATTATCTGCTAAAAATTAATTAGCATTGTATAATGTCTTAGGATTTAGTAATTTTAATTGGTGTTGTTGGAAATTTGTAAATCTCTGTCTACGTTTATTATTTCATTTAGTTCCTGATTTTGTTCTATGTTTGAGTGTCTTCTAGACAATATTCTGGAAATAAGATTATTTCCAATTCTATTATCGGAAAAAATTACTCTTTGCCTTTCTTCTTCGATGGCTCTTCTTGGTCTAGCTGAAAGAAAGTCCATTTTTGTGATTTTCTTATTATATTTTATCTTTCTTGTCTAGGAGTTTGTTCAGTCTTCTTTAGTTGAGTAATTAATTCGTCTATTTCAGTATTTTTAGGCTCTTGAAATTCTTTACCCTTAACTATATTATCTATCTTTTTATGCAATTCTAACAATAACACTATTATAGTATTATATTGTTTTAATATGGTTTTGTCTTCCTGACTTGAAGGAAGATACCTAGAAAGTTGTAACGCCCTGATTTTCTGAAACGGGACGCTACACGGTGCTCATGACCCCGAAGGACCACAAGCTAACCCATGACTGATATTTGTACCTGTAACTGTATAATATACATATAAAATGCAGAAATATGAACAAAGAGGGCGAAAGGTTCAATCTTGAATAATAAAATATCTGAAATAAGGTGGTATCACAGTACCAAAACAAAACTGAAAATACTAAAGTCTAAATCTGAAAACTCTATAATCGTCTGAAAGCCTCTAAACTATCTGAATAAGGAGTTGAAGGAACATGTCTCCAACTAACTCCCTAAATTGAAACTAAGCTGAAATACTAGAATAATAAATGTAACGATCATGTCCTCAAAAAATGAGGACTCACTGCTTACTGAACTGCTACTGCTGATCTGGAATTTGCACCTTAGAACCTATGGTGTAACATAAAAATAAAGCACCATAGCGCAAATGCGTCAGTACAACTAAAGTACTGAGTATACGTGGGGGTAGGCTAAATGCATGGGGTTTATATGCATGAACATGCTGACTAATATGAACGTGAGAATACATACATACCTACATACGTAACTGCTACTGAACTCGTAGAGATACTGACTAGTTGAGTTTGAACTCTGACAACATGAGTTTCGTGATACTGAGATACTGAATGACTGATAACATGGATAACTGTATCTAACAATCCTAATTCTGGGGAAAACTATCTGAGTTCCAAACTATATCTGAACATCTAAGTCTGAGATCAGTCCTAGCTAACGAGTGATCTTTGAAACTGATAATGAGAATACTCGACTGAATCTGAGATTTGAGATCAAGCCTGTCTGCCGGGTGACCTCTAGATCTAATAATAAGCATCTGAATATGGGACCAAGCCTATCCGACGGGATGGTCCAGGAATCAATTGAACTATTTGAGTTCCTTACTGAGATTGATGACTGTATCTGACAGTCCTGATTCCTGATTTCTACTCTAAAGGCTGATACTGAAACTGTAACTGTGACTGTGGGAGGTAGTAACCTAACCGACATGCCCCGATACTGTACTGGTGGGGTCCAATCTTTACCCTGATTGGAAGGGTGTCAATACCGTGCCACGGGTAGAGACCTCTACTATGGTCAAGCCTCTCTGACGGGTGACCCTGAATAGGAAATCAAGCCTAAGGCAATATAATAGTTAAGTATAGACTTAATATGATGGGAGACTCATATCCTGCGCTGGATACGCAGTTCTGGATTACAGGGATTGCTGCTAACAGCTCTGCCTTTATAACGGGAAAAACCGCAATCCCTGCACTCGCTCGGTGCTAGTCCCTACTCCCAACTGAAAGACTCTAAAAAGATTAACTGCGCTGAACTGACTAACTAAACTGAACTGATTTATAAACTGATTAACTGAGTTGATAATATTTTCTAAGCTAAATTCACTGAGTTCGTTGACTGACGGAAAAACTACTTGAGATCTGAGGTCTGACTGAGAGTACTGAAACTACTGGGACTACTGAACTACTGAGATTTCTGAGTCACGTGACTAACTGAAATCTATGGAACATAGCTTGACTGAGGATGTCTTAAAACATGACACTAGCTCTAGGCACACAACTATAGTTTTCGGGTACAAGTACCCCCAGGACTCGATGGAAGGAAACTGACACACATAACTGACTTGATCATAAGAGTAGAGTTCACAATTCACAATATCATAAGTACGGATTTCATAATAAGAATGATTCTCAACAAACTATCACATGATCGGGAATGCACACAACATGTATATATTTGCATCGCTTCAATAACATGGTCATTCCATATCACAACAATATCATGAGCATCTCATACAACATCTTCAATTCAAGACAATAGCATGGGGATCACGTTGAGCATAAACTTAGAACATGGAATAGTCATTTAGGACTTATTATGTCATAAAAGCATGATTTCTATTCCCTTAGGTATTTTCACAAACACCTTACATGCACATCTTAGGTATAAGTGGATTCATCAAGATTACAAATATTCAACCACCAATTTCACATATTTATACATTAAATACCACTATATCCTCACATAAAACATAAAAAGATCCCATCTTAGGCATCATCAAACTCCACATGAACATCAATCACCAACAACATAAACATCATAATACATAATTTAGAAGATGGTTCTTGATCTTCATGGACGAAAAGATTCCATGAATCAACTCACGCATACCTTAGAAGGAAGATTCTTGATGATTAACGGAGGAATTTCCTTGAAATTTGATCTTCAAGCTTAATTATGCAACCCTAGTTTTTTTCTCCTATGGTGCTCTTGGATAATGAACATTGAGATATTAATAGGTTTGTAATGTTTTTAGAATCTATAAATTTTATGAGGTTAGGTTTAGGGACATGTAAGGAGTGTTAAAAGACTTAACTACCCTCAAAATAACTCAAAAACTAAGTGTTTTCGTGGCTGAAATCATACATAGGCGCCGCATATGATATCGCCTATATTTACATAGGCTCCGCATATGATATCACTTATATCTACATAGGCGCCGCATTTGATATCACCTATGTTTACATAGGCGCCACATATGCTATTGCCTATGTTTACATAGGCGCCGCATATGCTTTCCAGTGGCCATGTGCGATTGGTTAGGCGACGCACTCTACTTCGCCAAGCCATAACTCCTAGCTCGGGTGTCGAATTTTGATAAAATTGGTATCGTTGGAAAGATAATTAGATTCTCTATAATTTGGTGGGTAGAAATATGTAGAAATACCATATTAACATCGAGTTATACTTGTTCAAATATGACCCTTACAAAATCGAATCCTAAAACTTAATGGATTCAAAAACTCTTAGCTTGTATTACTTTAAGTGACTCATATGAACATTCTTAACGCATCATAAGCTATATTATCACTAGTATACTCATTTTAAGTCATGTAATCCAGTATGAATCACAGGATAGGAGATTTCATATGTAGGAAAAATGGTTCGTCTCCTAACGTAGAAACATGCGGGGTATTACAATATCTCCCCCTTGGGAATATTCATCCTCGAATGGAAATTAACTGAGGTGGTAGAGATGATAAGATGAAGTACATACAAGACATACACTACTAAAACATGGGTTCATGACTGACATGACTGAAAGATGAGCACAACATATTGAACATGCATATCTGATGCATGGGAAGATGATTCATCAAAATAAGACTGAGGATTCTAATAAAGTGAGTTTTCTCAAAATGAGAATGCATATCTGATGCACAACTGAAAGAATGAATCCATGCTTATTTAATGCATGATTACATGACTGATATGATATGTAAATGTATGAATGAAGATACTGATAAATAGTGCTTTCTCTACTGAACACGTATATCTAATGCCTGAATATCTGACTGAGCAGGCTCTTGAAAGCTTGACTGATTATTCCATGGCACTTGATAACTAATTTATAAAGGTAACATGAAAGAATCAAGAAAAGGTGGGGTATCTCCCCCTTGGGACACTATGTCTCTCTAGGAATGTTTACCTTGCTGAAATACTGGGGTAATACACAGGGCATCTACGAACTAGATTATAACTAAACATTGGAGAGATGAGACTAATGCATGATGCATGAATTGAACTAGACCTGCTGACATGTAGAGCACTTAGCCACAAACTTACTCATACTCTCTCTGGGGTCAGCTATCAAGTCAGGAGCATACTTAGCTAATTGGTTGAACTTAAGATAATACTTCTTCACTATTATGGAGCCTTGTCTCAGGTTCATAAACTCTTCTACCTTAGATTCACTCATCTCTAATGGGAAAAATTTATCTAAGAAGGCATCCTGAAATATCTGCCAAGTCATGGGAGTTGCATCTTCCCCTCTACTCTTCTTCCACAACACTACCCAATCATGAGCAATATCTTTCAGCCTATAGGGCGCTAATTCCACACTCTCCTCCTCTAACACATGCATGATTTGGGTGATTTTCTTTACCTTTTCTAGATACAGCTGTGGGTCCTCACCTGTTACTGACCCAAAGAATTCTGGAGGGTTCATTCTCATAAAAAATTTTATTCTGGCTGCAGCTAAATCCCCATCTTGCTGGGGTGGGGCTGTAGTCTGTCGGTTGCCCTGAACACTAGTGGTCACAGCCTGGGCTAGCTCCTGAAAAGCTGCTCAAAATTCTGCATGTGACACATTCTCATTCAAAGGATCTGCGAGCTGCGGGGCTGACTAATTCCCTGTTCTCTTCTTAGGAGGCAAGTTCTGCAACTAGAAGAGGAACAAGGATTTAACTGAGATTTCAACTTGAGCTTTTGCGCACTGGCACGATATGAGTATTAAAATAAGGGAAATTGTTCCTAAAATATCTTATAGCCTCCTATACATAAATGTGGCGCACAACACACCCATGTACAAGAAACTACAAGATGCGGCTTTCAAACTTCCTAGGACTCTATTGAACCTTAGGCTCTGATACCAAGTTTGTAACGCCCCGATTTTTTGAACCGGAATACTACACGATGCACATGACCCCGAAGGACCACAAGCTAACCCATGACTAATATCTGTACCTGTAACTACATAATATACATATAAAATACGGAAGCATGGACAAAGAGGGCGTAAGGTTCAATCTTGAATAATAAAATATCTGAAATAAGGTGGTATCACAGTACCAAAACAAAACTGAAAATACTAAAGTCTATATCTGAAAACTCTATAATCGTCTAAAAGCCTCTAAACTGTCTGAATAAGGAGTTGAAGAAACATATCTCCAACTAACTCCCTAAATTAAAAATAAACTGAAATACTGGAATAATAAATGTAACAATCATGTCCTCGAAAGATGAGGACTCACTGCTTACTGAACTGCTACTATTGATCTGGAATCTACACCCCAGAACCTATGGTGTAACATAAAAAGAAAGCACCATAGCGCAAATGCGTCAGTACAACTAAAGTATTGAGTATATATGGAGGTAGACTAAATGCATGGGTTTTATATGCATGAACATGCTGACTAATATGAATGTGAGAATACATATATACCTACATACGTAACTTCTACTGAACTCTTGGAGATACTGACTACTTGAGTTTGAAATCTGACAACATGAGTTTCGTGATACTGAGATACTAAATGACTGATAACATAGATGACTGTATCTAACAGTCCTAATTCTGGGAAAAACAATCTGAGTTCCAAACTGTATGTGAACATCTAAGTCTGAGATCAGTCCTAGCTAACGAGTGATCTCTGAAACTGATAATAAAATAACTCGACTGAATCAGAGATTTGAGATCAAGCTTATCTGTCGGGTGACCTCTAGATCTAATAATAAGCATCTGAATATGGGACTAAGCCTATCTAACGGGATGGTCTAGGAATCAATGGAACTATCTGAGTTCCTTACTGAGATCGATGATTGTATCTGACAGTCCTGATTCCTGATTTATACTCTGAAGGCTGATACTGAAACTGTAACTGTAACTGTGATTGTGGGAGGTAGTAACCTAACTGACATGCCCCGATACTATACTAGAGGGGTCCAATATTTGCACTAATTGGAAGGGTGTCAATACCGTGCCACGAGTAGAGACCTCTACTATGGTCAAGCCTCTCTGACGGGTGACCCTGAACAGGAAATCAAGCCTAAGGCAATATAATAGTCAAGTATAGCCTTAATATGACGGGTGACTCCTGTCCTGCGCTGGCTATGCAGTTCTGGAGTACAGGGATTATTGCTAACGGCTCTGCCTTTATAACGGGAAAAACTGCAATCACTGCACTCGTTCGGTGCTAGTCCCTACTCCCAACTGAAAGAATCTAAAAATATTAACTGCGCTGAACTGACTAACTAAACTGAACTGATTTATAAACTGATTAACTGAGCTAATAATATTTTCTTAGCTGAACTAAGCTGAATTCACTGAGTTCCGTTGACTGACGGAAAAGCTACTTGAGATCTGAGGTCTGACTGAGAGTACTGAAACTACTGGGACTACTGAACTACTGAGATTTCTGAGTTTTTCTGAGTCACGTGACTAACTGAAATCTATGGAGCATAGCTTGACTGAGGATGTCTTAAAACATGACACTAGCTCTAGGCACACAACTATAGTTTTCGGGTACAAGTACCCCCAGGACTCGATGGAAGGAAACTGACACACATAACTGACTTGATCATAAGAGTAGAGTTCATAATTCACAATATCATAAGTAAGGATTTCATAATAAGAATGATTCTCAACAAACTATCACATGATCGGGAATGCACACAACATGTATATACTTGAATCGCTTCAATAACATGGTCATTCCATATCACAACAATATCATGAGCATCTCATACAACATCTTCAATTCAAGACAATAGCATGGGGATCACGTTAAACATAAACTTAGAACATGGAATAGTCATTTAGGACTTATTATGTCATAAAAGCATGATTTCTATTCCCTTAGGTATTTTCACAAACACCTTACATGCACATCTTAGGCATAGGTGGATTCATCAATATTACAAATATTCAACCACCAATTTCACACATTTATACATTAAATACCACCATATCCTTACACAAAACATACAAAGATCCCATCTTAGGCATCATCAAACTCCAACGATATAAACATCAACCAACAATAACATAAACATCATAATACATAATTTAGAAGATGGTTCTTGAGCTTAATGGATGAAAGGAGTCCATGAATCAACTCACGCATACCTTAGAAGGAATATTCTAGATGATTGACGAAGGAATTTCCTTGAAATTTGAACTTCAAGCTTAATTATGCAACCCTAGTTGTTTTTCTCCTATGGTGCTCTTGGATAATGAACTTTGAGATGTTAATAGGGTTTTAATGTGTTTAGAAGCTATAAATTTCGTTAGTTTAGGTTTAGGTACATGTAAGGAGTGTTAAAAACTTAACTACCCTCAAAATAACTCAAAAACTAAGTGTTTTCGTGGCTGAAATCATACATAGGCGCCGCATATGATATCGCCTATATTTACATAGGCGCCGCATATGATATCACCTATGTTTACATAGGCGCCACATATGCTATCACCTATGTTTACATAGGCGCCGCATATGCTTTCCAGTGGCCATGTGCGATTGGTTAGGCGACGTACTCTACTTCGCAAAGCCATAACTACTCGCTCGAGTGTCAGATTTTGATGAAATTGGTATCGTTAGAAAGATAATTTTACTATCTATAACTTGGTGGGTATAAATATGCAGAAATACCACATTAACATCGAGTTATACTCGTTCAAATATGACCTTTATGAAATCAAATCCTAAAACTTGATGGATTCAAAAACTCTTAGCTTGTATTACCTTAAGTGACTCATATGAACATGCTTAATGTATCATAAGCTATTTTATCGCTAGTATACTCATTGTAAGTCATGTACTCCAGTATGAATTACAGGATAGGAGATTTCATATATAGGAAAAATGGTTCGTCTCCTAGTTTAGAAACATGCGGGGTATTACAAAAGTCCTTCTGGTTCGTCGTGATAGCTTTTCAATTTTTCTAATGACCTATTGTAATTTATATCTTCTTCACTCATGAAAGTGAGATTTCTTCTAATCTTTGTATTATTATTTTTAGCTCACTTATCTCTTTATTTATGAATTCTATTTGTTCTTCAATCTTTGTTACTAATTGAGTGGTTTTAATCTCTAGGTCTTTAGGTTTTTCTGTTGTAGTCTTTATTAATTTTTCAATTTCTACTTTTGTAGGTATTTTTTCTAAATTAAATTTAGTTTTTAAGTATTGAAGTTTTCTATCTATTTCTGATTCTTGTGATTTTAAGTAGTCAAAATTCTGTTCTAGTTTTTCTAATGTCTTTTTCTGTTTATGTTGAGTAACTTCTATTTCTTCTAATAGTCTAATTGTAATTTTTTCCTTTTCTTGAATTTTATCACTAAGGTTTATTATTAAATCTATTATAGTATTATGATGTTTGTCTTCAGAATGTAATTTGTGCTCTCCTTGACTAAAGTTACACTTTATAATAATATTATCTTTTAATACTTTGTATTTCTTTTCTGGTTGAAATCGGAGATCTAGGTATTCAAGGTGTTTTAAAGAATCTATTTTGTTATGTTACCCTAGAGTACTTGTAATTTTACAAATTTTCTTGTAATAAATTATTCTATTAGTACAGTATTTAATATCTAATTCTATATTATCAATTTGTTCGATTATTTTTCCCTGTTCTCCTAAGTGATTCTTTTAAATGTTCGTTTATGATAGATAAACTACTTATTATGGTCAAACTAGTTTCTATATCTACTTCTACTAAGATGTTTTCTATCCAAATTAACCTTTCTCTTAGTTATTTTATTATTTCTCTAAGTTGATTTCTATAATTAATTCCGTCGTATAACTAACTTTGTCGTAGTCGGATTCGTCTAATGTATTCTAGAGGAATATATTAACCTAGAGGAACCTTATTTGTTTGTCTTTGATAATAGTATGTCCTATAATAGGAATTTTCTATTCTTATGTAATTATATTCTAACTCATCTTTAATGTCCTTTAATTGTTCTTCAAAATTTGCTAATTTTATCTTATCTAAAGTGTCTTGATTTTTATCTAGTTTATCTTGTAAGTGTTTTATAATTTCTATTAATCTTGATTCAGTTTTTCTTAATTGTGATCTATGATAAGATTCTTCTTCTATCCAATTATTTAATTGTCTTATTCTTTGAAATAGAGGTAAATTTTGCATTCAACTATCCTAATTGATGTGTTTTTCTCTTAATATGTTCTTTAATCCAACATATTCTAGTATTACTATTTTCTATGTCTCTTTCGCAAGCACTTAGCTCCCAATTCAGGGCACTTACTAATTCTGGATTTACTACTCTAGAACTATTGTATAATTTATATAATCTATTTACTTTTGTTAATCATTCTCTACACTCTTCTAATTTCTTTAATCTTTTAATAATATTATTTTTTGCGCTATATTCCCTATATAAATACCAATATCTAGATCTTATATCTTGAAAAGAAGGATGTTTTTTTCATAAACTTGTCTAAATTTAAGTTGAGTAATTAATTTATATTCTAGTTGTCCAATTATAGTAATTAAATAGTCAAGTCTACTAATATCTTTTTTGGTATGATTTAATCTAGTATATTCTAAATATAAGTTTTGTAGCTTATCTTTAGTTTCTTTATGTATGCGAATATTTTGTAATGGTCTTCTCATTAACTATCGTTCCCAAAAACTTCTTGCTCTGATACCAATATAATAAGACGTATATATTGTATTATATTTTGTCAAAAAGTTTTAATAAAAAGTTGTCATTAACTATCATTCCCAAAAACTTCTTGCTCTGATACCAAATATAATAAGATATGTTTCAATAATATATGTTTCAATAAAAAGTAGTAGATAAACAGTTGGTGGGGAAAATGAAGCATAAATAAGAACTTACATGAAGTAATTGAGAGAGAGGTTTCCCTTTCGGGAACAACTAAGGACTTTTCAATAGAAACTTAGAGGCTTTATTAAAATACACTTAATATTATACAAGCATGGTTACATACCGAGGAAAGATTGGTTTTGGTGGAATGGTTTTTAACATGAAGGAGGATGGAGAGAAAGATTTTCTTCCTTAGGTTTTTCTGAATTCTTCAATTCTATCTTTTTACTACCAATACTAGAGCCTTATATAAGCCTAAGTAAAGAAAAATAATGGACTACAACACACTACGTGGACTTATAACAAAGGGCCGACAATAACAGACAAGGAATCTTAATAATGCAAGTCGGGTACCCATTGGGCCCCATCGTAACACGCATTATTATTCCTTTTATCAGACACGTGCTTTAATAGTTTTTCTTTCTTTTGGAAAGTAGTGATAAAGGAAGCACTCTGACACATTACAAGACATAATATGGGCATACCCACATGGCACACTTTATATATATCTTTCTTAACTTTATCTTTACAATACTTGGAGCTTATTCTTCCACGTTGATGTCTTATTGTCTTTGTCTGACTATGTATCCAAGTTGTGCAGGGCGATAGAATCAAAACTCCTACCTGAGTCTTTATCCTCGTTAGGGTCCTGTGCATCTTGGAGATATGCAAAACTACTATTGAATTCATCGTCTTCTTCTTCTGATCTTAGAATAGTATTGTCTGCATTATCCATGTTTGGGACTAGTCGGTCTGAACTGGTGCTGGGTTTATCTTTGCTATCGATATGTTTATCTTGTCCTTGGCTATTAAAAAATCTTTCTAATGTCTGTTTTATTATAGTCTCAATCTTTTCATTTTTTCTTTTCAAAATTAAAGTCTTTCTTGAAGTAATACTATAATATTTAGCTAATTTTTGTTTTGAAGAAGGACAACCTTCATCTTCAATTTTTGGCAAAGTGACAGCCATTAAGGGATTTGACTTGTCTTTACCGTCTACCATTTGAATCGGACTAGCTGTATCTCTATCCGATACAGTGGATTTCTGAGCATTTAGAGGGGAATGCACACCCTTCTCATCCATTTTTTATGGAGACGGAGAACTCTGAGTCTGAGTACTTTGGGAAATATTAATTTTGTCTTTCAATGTCTTCACTTGCTCCATGAGTCTGGCATTTTCAATGAGAAGAGATTCTTTCTAAGTATTGAGTCTCTTAAAAGCTTCGATCATTGAAGAGCAGTGGTCACAAAAAATTAATTTACCAGTGTCTTCTGAATATTATATTGGGGTATTTGGTTTGGGCTTTATTTAAGTGTTGGTGATATGTAATAGTTAGGCCTAAGATATCCTCTTTCATAATCAGTTGCTTCGGATAAATCATTAAATCCTTTAAAAAGTGGGTTTCTAACCCCATTTATAGAATCAACTACTTTTATCCAAGTTTGGAAAACTCCGTTTGTTTTACCATGTATGACTACATAATATTTAAATCTGGTTCTACTTTTGTCTGACATTTATTGGCATAGAGAATTTATTGTAGCTAAGAAATGTCTGTGGTCTCCTTTATTATGAGCTATCCAAAGATTGTCTACTAAACATTTTTGGGGTTTGTACAAAACACAGTCTGGTTTAATCCTAAAAGATAAATTACTAGGTGGATAAGAAATTAAGTTATATTAACCAAAATAAATTCTTTCCATTAATTCTAAAGAGTTTTGTGCTCTAAAATTAATATTACCTAACATTGTCTGATAGTATGAGTCTTGAGAAGAAGAGGCTACTCTTTTGCCTTTGTCTGTCGGGGATTGACCAGTTGGTCTCATGCTGAAACAAACATTAGTTTATTTGTTTAGTTTTAATTTGTAATCTACTCAACTGATCTGCTAATTGATTGTCTTTTCCTTTTACATATTCAAATACAATATTTTTATAGACTGATATTGTATCCATAAAATTAAGCCATCTTCTTTTACTGCTAGCTTTATCATTTATTTTTTTATGGAATTTAACTATTGCTTCACAGTCTGTTCTTACTAAAATTTCTTCTTTATTTAAAATATATAATTTAAAGCTAATTAAGTCGTATATTATTGCTAATACTTCTAGATCTATACTACTTTTATTTCCTTGTTCTTTATATAGACCGTTTTGGTATGCGCAAATTTGTTCTTTATTTTTATTACTATATTTTTTTGGTCTTGCTTTTAGGATTGCTCCCCATCCTAGTTTACTTCCATCAGTCTGAATAATTAAATAATCTGATTCTAAAGAAATTTGTAAGTCTGAAATATTTTTAAGTTTTTCTTTAATTTGTTGTACTAATTTAATATCTTCTATGTTAAAATGTTTTTCCCTTTACTGCCTATTTTAGAATATAAAGGTCCTGCTATTTTTCCTAAATCTTGAATAAAATTTCTAGCATAATTTACTAATCCTAAAAAATTTTGTAGATCTTTTGTATTATCTAATTTGTCCGGCATATCTAACACCTTTTTCACTATGTGTGGTTGGAGTTTTATTTGTCCTTCTCCTAAAGTTACTCCCAAAAAATTAATATAAGTTTTACATAACTCTATTTTCTTTTTGCTAATTATTATTCCATGTTTAACAAATACTCTAAATACTGTTTGTAGGTGTCCTAGGTGTTCTTGCATATTCTGACTAAATACTAAAATATCATCTACATAAAACTAATACAAAAAATTTATATTCTCCGAAAATGTCATCCATTTTTCTGTGGAAAATGGGTGGAGCAGTCTTTAGGCCAAAAGGCATAACTAACCATTCAAAATGTCATCCTGGACAAGTGAATGTTGTCCATTCTATGCTATCTGGGTGCATTTTTATTTTCCAGTATCCTGATTTACAATCAAATTTACTAAATATCTTTCTTCTTTGTATTCTATTAATTAATTCACTTTTATCAGGTAATTTGTATGCATCTGTTCTAGTATTGTCATTTAGTCTTTTGTAATTTATTACCATACAAACCTTTCCGCTTACTTGTTCACTATGGTTCCTTACCATAAAAGCTGTTGATTCATGTCTAGAAGTCAATCTTCTTATAACTTCTAAATTTAATAATTCTTTTATTTGTGTATCAAATTCTTCAGTGTCTTCATTGTTTGCTTCTATGGTTGCTGCTTTTATTGTATTTTATGGGTTAATAATGTCTAATTTACACATTATTTGATTAGCGTCCCAGTGTACCAAGGGTTTTTCTCCAATTATTTCCATTTCGTCTAAGATTACTACTATATTATCTAAATCTTTTGGACTATTTATTATTCCTATTTTATTTATTCCTCTTTGGAAATTATAAAATTTAGTTTCAATATTAGTCAAAGTATAATATTTTTCTATATCTTCTAGGTATTCTTTTGTATTAATTAAAGTATAATCTTTAAATTCCTTTAAATTATCTTTTTTTTCTATTTCTTCTTTGTATAAATTATTATCTTGACATTTGTCACTATTTGTACAATTTTCACAACATAGTTGTGATCTTTGGTCCTTTTTGTGCATCTTAAGCTTTCTTGTTACTGTTGGATAATTTGAGGTTTTTACAGGAGTATAGGTAATGCTTTTCAATAATATTATATCTTCTCTTGTTAAGAGACATCCTCCTCTATTTTGTATACAGAAATGTAATCCGATTACAAAATCTGTGTTTATATTTCAATCTCTAGCTAGTATTTTATGAACATTATAAGTAGGTTTGTAAAATTCATTACATGTATTAAAAAAACTTATTTGTGCTTTTTCTATATAATAGTTATAAACATTATGTGATGCATCCATTTGCATTGCAGTTATTGATTTTTTAAAAAAATTTAGTATGTGTTGTGGTACTATTCTTTTATTAATTAAGCAACTTGTACATCCTGGGTCAACTAAAGCTAAAGTTTCTATTTCTATGTCTGGGATTCTGATTTTTACTAATACTTTTATTATAGAGAAGTGTTTATCTTCATTGCATATTAAACTACTATTTTCTTCTACATTCATAAGTTTTGTTTTCAATTGTTCCAAATGCACTGCTTTTTATGTATCTATTTCTTCATTTATTATGGTTTTTTTTTTTCTAATGTAATTATTCATTGTTCTAAATCATTTACTCTATCTTCTAGAGTTGCTACTCTTAGGTTGATAATTTGATTTGTTACATGTCTTTGTTCACCATTTGCTTCTGGTCCTATTTTTATTTTTAACTTGTTTTCTATGCAATTTACACATGCTTCTATATAGCATTTTTTACATTTAGCTCTATTTTCTTTACTAGGGTACCAGTTACATATTCTACATTGGTTACTGTCTATTCCCTTGTATTTTTGACAATCATGTATACATTCTTGTGTAATGTTCATTAGGTTATTAATTAATAAATCATTTAAACTCAAATCATTTGTTTCTCGTCCTATTTCATTTACTAAATTATCTTCTTCTGAGTCTGAAGAATTAGATTTAACATTATCATTTAAATCAAAGCTTACAATAGAGTATATACTTTCATTGTCTGACATATATTCATCTAGATTTAATAAGGTCTCCTGAAAGTCTTCTATTAATTGAGAATTTCTAGTTCTACTATTATTTCTTTTGGGACATAGATTTGCTAAATGATCTATGCTTCCACATGTATAACATTCTAGTTTATTTTTATAGTTTCTATCATTCCTATATTTTTTGACATGTCTATCTCTATTTTAGAAGGGCTTTTTAGCTCTTGATTTACGCAAGAAATATCTCTTTCAAGAATATAGTCTTTGATCATATTTCTTTTTATACCTTTTAGATTTTCTTTGGTCATTATCATAGCTTTGGGTTGTATATATAATAGATTTATAAAAATTCATTTCGTTTTTCTTTAACTGTTTTTGAATTTGTATGTTTGTACATTTTTCTGTCAAGATATCCATTACATGTTGTATTTTATGTCCTATGGTCCATTTAGCATTTGGACTTTGAATTACACCATCTCTTTTGTTCCATCTATCTTCTATTTCACTTCCTAAAGCTCCTGGTAGTTTATTAAATAATTTTTTACCTAATTCTTCGTTAAATGTATTTCCACTAATTGTACTATAATAAAAATAGTCTTTTAAAAAATTCTTAATATATAACCAATTTGAGATACTTAATTGTTCTAATTTTATTTATGCATCTCTTTGTAATACTATTAAACCATTATTTGGATCCTTTCTTGTTAATAAATTATGCATTTTATTTGTAAAATTATAATGGTTTGGACCCATTGACAATAAAACTTGAAATTCATTGTAATGCCCCAATTTTTTGAACCAAAATGCTACACGGTGCTCATGAACCCGAAGGACCACAAGCTAATCCATGACTGATATATATACCTGTAAATTGCATAATATCGCATAAAATATGTGGAAACATGAACTGTAAGGCCATAAGGTTCAATACTGATACATATCTGAAAAATATGGTATAACAATACCAAAAAGGAACATAAATACTGAAGTCTGAACATCTAGTCCGAAAGCCTCTAACTGAACTGAATAAGGAGTTGAAGGAACATGTCTCCAACTATCTCCGTGAACTGAAAAACTAATCTGAAATTCTATAATAAAGTAATAATAATATTGTCCTTAAATGAAGAGGAGCACTGGCTGCTGAAATCTGCAATGCTACTGCTACTCTGAAACCCGTGCCTCTGTACCTATGGCGTCAAATAAAACACCATAGCGCGAATGCGTCAGTACGATTGAATGTACTGAATATACAAGTGAGGTAGGTTAAATGCAAAGGGTTTTATATGCATGAACAATGCTGACTGATATGAACGTGAGAATACATACATACGTAACTGCAACTAAACTTGTGGTGATACTGACTACTGAGTCTGAATACTAATGACATGAGCTTACTGATGCTGAGATACTGAATGACTGAGTTTACTGATATTAAGATATTGAATGATTGATTTTACTGATATTGATATGTAATTCACTAATAAGTGAGGAATTGATACTGTATTACGGAATACTGGGAGACTGATACTATATTACTGATAAAGGAATGATTGTTTCTGATAGTTCTAATTATGAAGAACTGATTTGATTGATCGTATATAACAGTCCTAAAATTGAGCTTGTGATAACATGACTACTGAGTATGAATACTGATGACATGTATTTACTGATAACATAGCATGAATGATAACTAAATTCTGATAACTGATATATCTGATAACATGAGTTCTGATAACTGATAGCATGAATGACTGTTTCTGACAGTCTTGATATTCGAAAGAGTTATCTGAGTTCTTTTACTGAGACTGATACTAAAATTGTGGGAAGTAGTCATCTAACCGACATGCCCCTATAATGCATATAGCAAAGTTGGGGTCCAATCTCTGCCCCGACTGGAGGGGTGTCAATACCACGCCACTGGTAAGGACAACTGTGAGAACCCTATACTGGTAGGTACTCAAATGAGAATGGTGGGAACCCTAAACTGACAGGTTAAGACACCTTATCAACCTTAATCTGACAGGTTAAGCTGTCTCAACCTACGTTGGCTACGTAATTCTGGAACACAAGGATGACTACTAAGAATCACACCCTGAACTGGAAGGTGAGTTCCCATCCTTGGGTTCACTCGGTGCTAACTTCTACTCCCATCTGAAGGACACTGAACTGAATAACTAAGCTGAACTGAATAACTGAACTGAACTGATTAGCTGAACTGATACTGATTAACTGGACTGATACTAGTGGTATTGTTTAGCGGAGCTAAACTTTGTTTACTGGATTCCGATGACTGACGGAATGTACTGAGTTCTGAGGACTGGTTGAGAGTACTGAAGTTACTGAGATTAATTGTGAATACTGAGGTTACTGAGCACTGAGATTACTGGACTACTGAGATTACTAAGATTTCTGAGTTTTCCTGAGTCACATGACTGACTGAATTCTATAGATCATGGCTTGACTGATAGTATCGTGAAAACTTGGCATGGCTCTAGGCACACAGTTATATTTTTTGGGTACAAGTACCCCCAGGACTCGATTGAAGGAAACTGACACAACTTGAATTTCTTGAGTACACAACCATCAATAAAAATCCATAATATATGAGTGGGGGATTTCATGAAGTACATGGTCATCATAATATCTATCATGAATAGGAATGCTTATAATCAAGTCATAAATCTCATATTCTAATATCATGGGCATTCCGACAACATATACTATTCATAGCAATGGCATGGAAACCATTCAAGCATAAGGTAACGGCAACATGTAACATTTAGTTCATATTGTAATGATTTGGGGATATTATACTTCATGTATTTATTCAACATCTCAAACATGGTAGGGAAAGCATGGATATATTTTGTGTACATAATTTATATCTCCATTATCATACATGCTTTATTCCACAACAATAACAACACATAATTTGCATAGAAATTCATATTAGAGTGTATGACTAACATGAACTTGTTGTTTAGATATCATGAAATCATGTAAATATGAAGTCCTAACATACTAGGCATTTTATCGAACACCTTGCATGCATTCTTTAAGGCATAGGTGGATTTCATACTTGCATTCTATCAATCCATCTAAAGATCATGTTTTTCAACTAACAACATAACTTTCATGAGATATACAGTCACGATACTATTATATAGCAAAATAAACAAGCATCAACATGGGTATGATCATATCACCACAACCAACCAAGATTTTGTATTTTAAAGATTGATTCTTGAACTCCACGAACGAAAGAAATCTATGGATGAACACTACGCATACCTTGGAAGGGAGGTTCTTGATGATTGACGGAGGAATTTCCTTGAAATTTGATCTTCAATCTTAATTTTGAAATCCTAGTTGTTTTTATCCTATGGTTCTCTTGAATAATGAACTTTGAGATGTTAATAGGGTTGTAATGTGATTAGGAGCTATATATTTCATAGGGTTAAGTTTTGGGACGTGTAAGGAGTGTTAAAAGACTTAATTACCCTCAAAATAACTCAAAATGGAGTGTTTTTAGCACTTGGAACTGACTTAGGCGGTGACCATGTAATCGCACAATTCGAGTTGGGCGGCGCCTAACCAATCACCTAAGTTTGGTTGGGCGGCGCCTAACCAATCGCATACCCTTACTGTCTCTCACGAAAATGGGCATAATTTTTCACTCGGGTATTGGATTGAGGTGAAATTGGTATCATTGGAAAGATAATTTGATTCTTTACAATTTTGTGGGTCTAAATCTTATAAAATGTCCCATATAAATCATGTTATTCTTGTTCAAATATGACCCTTGCAAAATCGAACACTAAGACTTGATGGATTCAAAAACTCTTAGCTTGTATTACCTTAAGTGACTCATATGAACATGCTTAACGCATCATAAGCTATCTTATTGCTAGTATACTCATTTTAAGTCATGTACTCAAGTATGAATCACGGTATAGGAGATTTCATATGTAGGAAAAATGGTTCGTCTCCTAGCTTAAAAACATGCGGGGTATTACAATATCTCCCCCTTGGGAACATTCATCCTCGAATGGAAATTAACTGAGGCGGGAGAGATGATAAGATGAAGTACGTACAATACATACACTACTGAAACATGGGTTCATGACTGACATGACTGAAAGCTGAGCACAATATACTGAACATGCATATCTGATGCATGGGAAGCTGATTCATGAATATAAGACTGAGGATTCTAATAAAGTGAGTTTTCTCAAAATGAGAATGCATATATGATGCACAACTGAAAGGATGAATCCATGCATATCTGATGCATGATTATATGACTGACATGATACATGAATACATGACTGAAAGTACTGATGAGCTGATCACGTATATCTGATGCGTGAATTCATGACTAAACTTACTCATGAACATGCAATGGTAAAGGTATCAAGTTTGAACTAAAAACTGAGCATGGAACTGAATACCAAGTTTGGTACTGAAATATGAACATGAGAATGAGTAAGTTTAAGGAAAATTGTTACCATGAACTGAAAATACCAATAAGTTTGAGATTAATTACTTCATATGCATGATCAAAAACATGAGAACATAACTGAGTCTGGGACGTGGTAGATATACTGAATATCATGATCTGAACTAAATCTTGAAAACATGGCATACGACTGAAGTTGGAGTTTGAGGGTTAACTTATGAGTACCCCTTCTCCAAACTGGACTCATCAAAAGAAAAAAGAGCAACATGTTTATGTCATGAAAGTTTGGGGGTATGGTGTATCTCTCTCTTGGGACACTATGTCCCTCAAAGAATACTGACTTGGATGAGCTACTGAGGGGAATTGAGGCGATGCGCAAGACACCTAGGAACTGAGTCTTGACTGAATACCTAGGATCTGAAACTGAGACATGAGACATGAAATGAGCTGAACACGAGTGCATAAATATACTAACTTATCTGATTAACTGAATAACTGATAGCTGAATACTAGATCTGCAAAGCTAAACTGTACTTAGTCTGAATAGCTGGGCTAAGATTTTTGAGTTTTATGCATAGGAGATAAGGACTAACTGAGTAGAATGAGGTATCTGAGCATGGATTCATGAAGTATGTATTATTTGCGAATGTGAGACCAAGCGTACGACATGGCTCTGAGGTATTTTATAAACTGGGGTACTGAAACACTGATAACTGAGTACTGACAACCTGAATGTTATGGTCAAGTATGTCTAGAACTGAACTGAGTTTCAAATCTGGTTACTGAACTAAAGATGACATTATAGCTAAGACTATAGCTAGTACAGAAGTACTGAATTCTGAGGCTAAGTAACTGGTAACTGAAGCTATGGTTCTGTAGGACTATCTAAGTCCTTTACAGAATATTAATTTCTGAACTATCGTTGTAACTGAGTTTTAGACTGATACTGAAGTACTGAATTCAAGGATTGAACACTGATCACTGAGTGCTGGATACTGAAACTATAATTGAGTTGGCAACTGAGTTTTTGATGGCTACTGTAATACCCCAGAAAATTTTTCGTTAAAATTTTTTGCATAAACGTGTTGGGTTCTATCATTTAGAATGAATTATAAATTTTCCGTGCGGAATTTCTTAGATTGTGACCCACCATTGCGTAGAGTATCGAATAGTATTTCCAATGATATGTAGATCATCCAAAATAGACACCCGAGCAACGAGTTATGAACATTCTGATCGAACCGTGAATAGTAGTGAACAGTAAAACGTGCAGGAAAAAAAGTACTGAGGTCTGGCGTATTTTTTCTATAACTTTAAATAATCATAACTCCTTGTACATAATGATCTGGGTGATCTACAATATATCAACGAAAATCTCTGCGAGTCCTCTTTCTGATGAAATTGGTTTCATCCAATTTGTCTGTCAGAGCAAAAAGTTATGGTCGACCTACTTTAGCATAGAAAAAGTAAATTTTTGGGTCAACTTCAAACGATCATAACTCCTCGTACATAATCATCTGGGTGAGATACTATATATCAACGGAAATATATGAGAGTCCTCTTTCTAATGAAATTAGTTTCATCCAATTTGGATATCAGAGTAAAACGTTATGGTTGATCTACTTCAGACTATCAAAACAGTCCACCGAAGAACAGATTCGAGAATTATTTGATTTTTAGGGGCGTTTTGGTCAATCCTCCTCACCTAAAATCTGTCCAAACCATATATTAAAGCCTATTAGAAGCATTATATGTTATATTTCATCAAATTCCCTCAAAAGGAAAACCCTAAGCTCCTATATCTAACTTCAAGAACCTCTAAAGTTCACCATTAATTCTGCAAATTTATTCAAGATTCCAAGTTCCTAGTTCAAGCACTCCAAGAACCATCATTCAAAGGTATGATTAACATCTCAAAAATAAGTATTGATCTAAAGTTCATCATTCAAGGTATGTGGGGTTTTTCAACAAGAACAATCTCGTTCTTGTGCCCAAAAGTAATTTTCTTTACAAAGGCATGATTTTTATTTGATTTTTATGAATTTGAAGCATGAACCCATATCTTATGATGATTATTATGAAATCTTGATGTTTATGATTTTGAAAGATGAATTTACATGTGTGGTGATATAAAGCATGAATCTTGAACGATATTTATCATGATTTTGATATTTGGGTCGCGAATCCCATTTGAAATTGTGTTTTTGAGAAAATGTGTTATAAGCACGTTGATGTTGAATATTTAAGATGTTTTGAATGATTTGACCTTTTGGTCGTGAATGAGTTATTTTGAACTCGACTGTGAAAGAAATCCACATTTTTATTGATTATGATAAAGGGGTAGCAAATTGGCACCCGATGAAAATTATTGAAGTGTTTATTGTGGATTTTCTTTAATGTGAGCCTGAGGCTGATTTAAATTTATGAGCTAAGTCCGGGAGTAATATTTAGCACTAAGTGGGAGGTATAAAGTAACCTTACTTTCCTAGAACTACGTGCCCTCGTAGAATGTGAGCCTGAGGCTGATTTATATAGTGATCACTAGTGTTTTTGAATTGATACTAGAAGTCCTACTCTGATGGCAAGGATAGGACGTCTCTCCCCAATGTGGGTTGTACGTTGGACTCCATATAGCTCACATGGTTTATGTCGGTTATAGGATCTCCCAATGTGTGTGTGTACTCTTCTATCTGAGATGAAAACATATTTGCTTAAAAGGCTGAGTTTGAGAAAGTCATTATTCTTAAAATATTTAAGGAATATATTCTAATGAGAATTGACATGAGATTTGATTGTTTTGATGATTTGAAATTGAGATGAAAGTGAATTGAGAACGTATTGTAATGACTGACTTGTTTTACTTTACATGTATTATTCATCCATGATTTTCATGATCTAATTCGAGCTAAGTAAGTCATCTATATCAGCATGCATAATTTTATAAACTGTGATGATATTAAGATATTATTTTATATATGCATTGCACCCTCATATGCTCGGTATGTTTCCATGGTACTGGCCCACATATTCGTATGTGGGCTATATTTTCTCGGAATATTGGTACAAGGTATAGTTGCACCTTTGGATCCAGTCAGTTCGTGGTATCCAGTCAGCAGGTGATGAGTCCCTTTGATTCAAGGGCTTGGGTTAGTTATGCAGAGTTTATAGTGTTGTATTTTCTTTATTCAGTCGTATTGAGTTGGGGTAGTCGGGAGTCATGACCCAGCTACCTATAGTCAGTACTAGTAGAGGCTTCATAGATAGTCAGTAGAAGTTGATGTATTTTATTTTAATTTTGGTTGTAAAGGCAGAATTGCAATCCTGTAAAATTCCATTTTTGTATCGATCAGATTCAGAAAAGAGTTAATTTTTGTTGATTTGTATGGATTTGTATTTTTATTCAGTTGCTTATGAGTTATGCCAGTAGAAGGGTTAGCTTGGGGTCACTTGTGACCCTAAGCATCGTGTGACATCTCGGGATCCGATTTTGGGGCATTACAAACTTGGTATCAGAGCACAGAGTTCAAGTGTCCTAGGGTGTCTATGAAGTTGTGTCTAGTAGATTCTTGCGAAACGGTATGGACACGTCTGTACTTTTCTTCAAGAGGATACAGGGCATTTAGGAAATGTTTCCCTTCTTTCAAGTCTAAGATCGTGCTATAAAAAGTTTCTCCAAGAAGCTTATATAGATTCTCATCTTACTCTATTCTGGCCAACTCTGTCTCATTTTCAAGGTATCTGAAATAGTTAAGCTTAATTCTCCGTAGATAGTTATGGGATTGTAATAGAGCTAGAAAGTATCCTGTCAGTGCTTTTGAGTTCCAAAGATTGATGTACCTTATTCATGTTCATAAAAGTCGTGAACTAAGCCTAGGTTAGGTGTTCTTTCAGATTCCTCTTCAGAATCTACAATGCTAATCTATACTTCTCCCTCTATGTATTATTTTTGAGATAACATGATTCGCAAGCTCCAGTTCTTCCCCAGTTAATGCTTTTATATTTTCTAGAAGAAATTTCAAAAGTTACACAAAGGGCTTGAGAGGAGCTCTCTAGCGTGTTAAGTTCCTTAAGTTGAAAGTTATTCCCTCATTCTTATGAGTTATTTAATTAAGACAGAGTAAGGTGTATTCTTAGATCGTTGAATGTTGTGTGTCAAGTTTCTATCTCTTGTATTATGTAATTTTGTTATCATTATGTTCGTAAAAAATCAAAGTCTACTGAAGCCGTGTAGGGCTCTTTCGATTCACTACATAGCTTCTTTGTTATTCATCTCATTTTCTTATTCAAAATACAAACCAAAGTCTAGTGAAGCCGTGTGGGGCCTATTTCAATTCACTAGCATAGTTACTTTGTTATTCATATAACTTTCTTGATCAAAACACAAAACCAAAGTCTAGTGAAGCCGTGTGAGGCCTATTTCGATCCACTAGCAACTTGTAGTTCATCTTGTTCCTTGTGCTGGCCAAAAATGTGGGATATGGAGGTATAGTAGTAAGAAGGATGGTAAGTATGATTTGTTGATCATAAGTATAGAGAAATCCCTTTTTGCATGCAATTGGGTTAATAGGAAGTGATATAGTTTATTTGAAGTATGAAACGGGTGTTGACGGTATTTGTATGACGGAGAGTATAGGTTAGTGATGGAAGTACTTGGTGGGTAAGTGTTGTTAATCTAGGCGCTCTCCATATTGCAAGAGAAAGTTAAGTTAAGACGTAGAGAGCTATGAACTATGTTAAGTTGTGTATGAAGGATAGATAGTAGTGACGAGTGAAAGAAGGATGTGTTAATGGATTGTGAATAAGATAGGCTATATGATTAGGACCAATTATTATTGTTATGAAGTTTAATTGGGCTAGTGTTCATGGGTGTGTTGTTTTATAATCTTCACGTGGGAGTTATGCGTGAGATGGAGTTGTAAATTATGTGAAGTGCGAGACCTTAAGTTTGAACGATTGGTGATCATAAAGCCGAATGTGACGGTTTCCAGATTAATGGTATTAGTTGCCGGAAGTGACCTAATAGGCTTGAACAGTGTACATAAGAGTTTAAGTGTAGTTGACTTGTAATTAAGTTTAATATTATATTATGATGAGAAAGTTCACCCAAGATATTATGGGACTGCTTTAATTTCGAGAATTACTGTATGTGGTGTAGTGAGTCGTGCCATGGGATTGTTAGATGGATAAATACTAGTTAGACGATGGATGATGTTTTGATGGCTAAGTTAAGGCGAGGCGTATGATTGAAAATGTTGAGCCTCTTAAGTGTGATTTTGATTCTTATGGGTTAGAAACATAAGTTCATAGGCATGGTATTAGAGGGAGAAGACAAAAGTAGCATGGTCTATCAAAAGGTTAGAAAGTATTCAAGTTGAGCTAATAGAAATAAGAGTTGAAGCACTAGATGGTGTACATTCCAGCGATAGAGATGTTTGTGGAGATTCGAAATTAGTAAGCATTTGAGAATTTGAGTGGTGGCTTAAAGATAAGGGGGAGATGATAGAACAAGTAGTCAAGTCAAGTTTTTACATTTTAGTAGAAGTACCAGTAAGTTGTAAATTTGCTGTGAGAAAGATCGGTGTTTGACCCAATGTTATTTCAGAATTTTCAGTTGTCCCAAAACCTACTCATGCTTTACATTTCAGTTCCATGATCTTAATTCATGTTCATACACGTAATGGAGAATTACAGTTCTTCTAGCAGTTGGAATCACATTCCATAAGTTATGAGCTCTAAATTCAGGGCATGCCGCCCATGATTCATATACTCAAGTTTTACAGTATGTTCAGTTCCGGTACTCAGGCAATACTCTTATTGATCAGTGAGATTCAGTTTCCATTATGGGTGTCTTCTGTTTTGATACCTTAATGAACCTATTGTATTTGATATTTTATTCCTAAGGCCTCAATAGAGAGAGTCAAGTTATTTACATTATCCCTTCATGTTTCAGTTCTTCATGTTTTAAAATTTTGTGACCTTTTCATTAAGTCAAGCTAATGGTGTTGAGCAGTTATCTAGAAGGGAGAGAAGATACTTCCTTATCTATGATAGAAGGTTTGTGCTCACGGCGGTGAAGTGAAGTTAGATTGAGGCTAAGTCCTTGAGACATGCCGTGGTTAGTTAAAGTTTTAAATGTTTATTTGGAAAGATTGTTGTGCGTTGGTTTTATGCACTTCTATGAGGTTGTAGGAATAGTAATACAGAGTTTTTGTGTATAGTTCAATTGGTTGAGAAAATGCTATGTGTGTCGTTTAAAGAATTGACCAGTATGTGTGAATTATGTAGTTGATGGAATCTTGGAGAAAGCGAGGAAGATGCTTTATGAGTGTTCATTTAGAGGTGCATGTGCAAAGTGCGTAGTCGTTATGAGTATAGGCTTGAATGTTATGGATGTATATCTAAAAGAATGCACCGCAAGTTAGCGGATCCCTAGTATAAGATTGTATGTGGTTGTTGGAGTAGCAATAAGAGTTATGTTTGAAGTGAGGAGTTGTGAGGCTCAGTGTGTATTGAGGTTCATGATATAGATTAATATTATAGTGTTATGTGGCGTATCTCATGAGTACTTGGAGTTAGGCTTGAACATAGTCGAGGGAGTAGTTGGGAAGTGTTGCTAAGTTTGGAAGCAAGGAGTTATGTTTCCCAAGACCTAGAAATTCCTATCTTAATTTATGCCATATGGGTCCTTGTTCCCATACGATAGGATTGTATCAAATTATGATTCATTTTCTCCCCGAACAATGTCATTTGAATCTTTTGGAGGGAGTGTTGAGGGACGTTTCATTTGGGTGCAAGTGGTCCTTCTTTTGATGAAATACCCTTCGAGACCTTTGATTCTCAGTATCTGAATAAACCAAAGATATCGATTCTTAAAATCAGTCTCCTTTGCTTAAGATCCAACTATGTGACCATTCTCATTATGAATCGCATGTTCTATGAAGTATTCGAAAGTTTGGAGTGAAGTAAGTGGATTGATTTCATTATCTCAGCCTTTTGTCCTCATTTCCATGGTATTCTATACTTATTCATCAACATTCGAGGATGAATGTTTCCAAGGGGGAGATAATGTAATACCCCGAGAAATTTTTCATTAAAATTTTGTGCGTAAACGTGTTGGGTTTTATCTTCTAGAATGAATTATAAATTTTTCGTGTGGAATGTCTTAGATTATGACCCACCATTGCGTAGAGTATCGAATAAGATTTCCAATGATATGTGGATCATACAAAACGGACACCCGAGCGACGAGTTATGAATATCCCGATCGAACCGTGAATAGTAGTGAATAGTAAAATATGCAGGAAAAAAAGTACTGAGGCCTGGTGTATTTTTTCTCCAAATTTAAACGATCATAACTCCTTGTACATAATGATCTGGGTAATATACTATATATCAACGGAAAGCTCTGCGAGTCCTCTTTCCAATGAAATTTGTTTCATCTAATTTGTCTATCGGAGAAAAAAGTTATGGTCGATCTACTTCAGCCTATCAAAAGTGAATTTTTGGGTCAACTTCAAACGATCATAACTCCTCGTACACAATGATCTGGGTGAGATACTATATATCAACGGAAATATATGAGAGTCCTCTTTCTAATGAAATTGGTTTCATCCAATTTGGATATCGGAGTAAAACGTTATGCTTGATCTACTTCAGACTATCAAAACAGTCCACCGAAGAATAGATTCGAGAATTATTTGATTTTTAGGGGCGTTTTGGTCAATCCCCCTCACCCAAAATCCGTCCAAACCCTATATTAAAGCCTATTAGAAGCATTATATGTTATATTTCATCAAATTCCCTCAAAAATAAAACCCTAAGCTCCTACATCCAACTTCAAGAACCTCTAAAGTTCACCATTAATTCTGCAAATTTATTCAAGATTCCAAGTTCCTAGTTCAAGAACTCCAAGAACCATCATTCAAAGGTACAATTAACATCTTAAAAATGAGTATCGATCTAAAGTTCATCATTCAAGGTATGTGGGGTTTTTCAACAAGAACAATCTTTTGTTCTTGTGCCCAAAAGTAATTTTCTTTACAAAGGCATGATTTTTATTTGATTTTTATGAATTTGAAGCATGAACCCATATCTTATGATGATTATTATGAAATCTTGATGTTTATAATTTTTAAAGATGAATTTACATGTGTGGTGATATAAAGCATGAATCTTGAACGATATTTATCATGATTTAGATATTTGGGTCGCGAACCCCATTTGAAATTGTGTTTTTGAGAAAATGTGTGTTATAAGCATGTTGATGTTGAATATTTGAGATGTTTTAAATAATTTGATCTTTTGGTCGTGAATGAGTTATTTTGAACTCGACTGTGAAAGAAATCCACATTTTTATTGATTATGATAAAGGGGTAGCAAATTGGCTCCCGATGAAAATTGTTGAAGTGTTTATTGTGGATTTTCTTTAATATGAGCCTGAGGCTGATTTAAATTTCTGAGCTTAGTTCGGAAGTAATTTTTAGCACCGAGTGGGAGGTATAAAGTGACCTTACTTCCCTAGAACTACGTACCCCCGTAGGATGTGAGCCTGAGGCTGATTTATATAGTGATCACTAGTATTTTTGAATTGATACTGGAAGTCCTACTCCGATGGCAAGGATAGGACGGCTCTCCCCAACGTGGGTTGTACGTTATAGGATCTCCCAATGTGTGTGTGGGTACTCTTCTATCTGAGATGAAAACATATTTGCTTAAAAGGTTGTGTTTGAGAAAGTCATTATTCTTAAAAGATTTAAGGAATATATTCTAATGAGAATTGACATGAGATTTGATTGTTTTGATGATTTGAAATTGAGATGAAAGTGAATTGAGAACGTATTGTAATGACTCACTTGTTTTACTTTACATGTATTATTCATCCATGATTTTCATGATTTAATTTGAGCTAAGTAAGTCATCTATATCAGCATGCATAATTTTATAAACTGTGATGATATTAAGATATTATTTTATATATGTATTGCACCCCCATATGCTCGGTATCTTTCCATGGTACTGACCCACATATTCGTATGTGGGCTACATTTTCTCGGAATGTAGGTACAAGGTATATTTGCACCTTTGGATCCAGTCAATTCGTGGTATCCAGTCAGCAGGTGATGAGTCCTTTTGATTCAAGGGCTTGGGTTAGTTATGCAGAGTTTATAGTGTTGTATTTTCTTTATTCAGTCGTATTGAGTTGGGGTAGTCGGGATTCATGACCCGGCTACCTACAGTGTGTACAAGTAGAGGCTTCCTAGACAGTCAGTAGAATTTGATGTATTTTGTTTCAATTTTGGTTGTAAAGGCAGAATTACAATCTTATAAAATTCCATTTTTGTATCGAACAGATTCAGAAAAGATTTAATTTCTGCTTATTTGTATGGATTTGTATTTTTATTCAGTTGCTTATGAGTTATGTCAGTAGAAGGGTTAGCTTGGGGTCACTTGTGACTCTAAGCACCGTGTGACGTCTTGGGATCTAATTTCGGGGCGTTACAGCTACATGCTGGGGACTGACATAAGTCAAGGATCTAAATGAACCCTTACACTTTGTACTTTCCCAACTTCTAAATTCAACCCCTTGCTAGACGTTTACTTGCACATTTATCATGACATTCAAGCCTATCTTCACAATTACACCCTCGTTCAATGTAAGCATGCAACAATCTTCTCTTATCTAAACAAATTCTCATCACTACATTGTTCGATAAGGAGAGCTAACTGGAGGAGTAAATCAGGAGGACCTGAATCATGAATAGATACAAACTAAACTTGACACATGACTGAAACTTGAGGAATAAAATATCAATAGTTTGGACTTACTAATAAGGTCTGAACTGAGGATATACATGACGTAGTCTAAATGTATCTGATCTGTAGGGGCATAGCATGATTCATGGAAGATAAGTATACTGGAAAGCATGATATGAGTACATGAGTCATGAGCTTCATGACCTGAGTCTAAAGTTTCTGTACTCGTGGGACATGATTCGTAATACTGAGGGAGATGGAAATGAACCTCTTATACTGGTAAATGAAGGTGCACATAATCCCATGGAAAGTGTGTGAAAGTAGATTGTGCTCATGGAATATGATTCGCACTGCGGAGTAAATTGGGACCCCTTATACTGGGAACGAAAATCATACATGATTTATGGGAAAAAGAAATGCATGAGTCTGGTTTGTGACCATAGAGTTGACATGCAACTCCTGAGTGGATTTTTTTTGTGATAGCTGAGGTGCAAAACTCTGCACTGATATGAGGATGGGTTAAGAATTATCTTCCCTTACTGTTTTCTATACATACTGGCTCTACTACTGGAGTCTGAGGGACTGACTTGGTCACTTGATCTATTATCACATACTTGCATTCTGTTCAACACCTGTTTGTCTTACTAAACACATCATCTGATTATGTTTCCTCATATACTGCTAATATCACATTCACACCTTTATGTTTAATTTCAAGTCAATAAACTTAAATTCTTGATCGCCTGCTAGCACTGTTCAAACCTACTAATTCATGTTGGTACAACTATCCCTATGAATACATAATCTAATCAGACTAGATAATACTATCCCAACGCATCTACTGCTAAACTCTTGGGTCCATGCTTAAAATTCTAGGTCTATACTGTCATAGGATTCTGAGAAAGGGTCTAACGGCATATCAATAATTGGATTTGAGTTTACAAAGGAGTTCTCATGATCATAAATGAAATCTGTATAACTTTGGAACATGACTGAACTGAGGGGATATTGTCTGAGCATGTGGCAAATCCCATAACTGACTGTAGGGACTGTTTGAGAAAGCCCTATCTTTAGGACTTTGAACTTCACTTTTTTTGTTACCTTGAAAGTAAGGTAAAGTGAACATGAGGGGTGCATGATATGAATCTATATGGGTTCCTTAGAGAAACTTGCTATAGCATGATCTTGAGACATGAAAGAAGGGAAATTGTTCCTAAAACATCTCATAGCCTCCTTCACATAAGTGTGGTGGACAACACGTCCATGTACAAAACTCTACTTGATGCAGATTTCGGACTTCCTAGAAACTATTGAACCTTAGGATCTTATACCAAGTTTGTAACGCCTCAATTTTCTGAACCGAAATGCTACACGGTGCTCATGATCCCGATGGACCACAAGCTAACCCATGACTGATATTTGTACCTGTAAACTGCATAATATATCATAAAATATGCGAAAACATGAACTGTAAGGCCATAAGATTCAATACTGATACATATCTGAAAAATATGGTATAACAATACCAAAAATGAATATAAATACTGAAGTCTGAACATCTAATCTGACATCTAGTCCAAAAGCCTCTAACTGAACTAAATAAGGAGTTGAAGAAACATGTCTCCAACTAACTCCATGAGCTGAAAAACTAATCTAAAATAATGTAATAAAGTAATAATAATATTTTCCTCGAATAAAGAGGAGCAGGGCTGCTGAAATCTGCAATGTTACTGCTGCTCTAAAACTCGTGCCTCTGTACCTATGGCGTCAAATAAAACACCATAGCACGAATGCGTCAGTACGACTGAATGTACTGAGTATACGAGTGAGGTAGGCTAAATGCAAAGGGTTTTATATGCATGAACAATGCTGAATGATATGAACATGAGAATACATACATACATACATACGTAACTGCAACTAAACTCATGGTGATACTGACTACTGAGTCTGAATACTGACAACATGAGCTTACTGATGCTGAGATACTGAATGACTGAGTTTACTGATATTGAGATACTGAATGACTGAGTTTACTGATATTAATATATAATTCACTAATAAGTGAAGAATTGATATTGTATTACGGAATACTGGGAGAATGATACTATATTATTGATAAAGGAAAGATTGTTTCTGATAGTTCTAATTATGAAGAACTGATTTGATTAACCGTATATAACAGTCCTGAAACTGAGCTCATGATAACATGACTACTGAGTATGATTACTGATGACATGTATTTACTAATAACATATCATGAATGATAACTGAATTCTGATAACTGATATATCTGATAACATGAGTTTTGATAACTGATAGCATGAGTGACTGTATCTGACAGTCCTGATATCCTGAAGAGCTATCTGAGTTCTTTTACTGAGACTGATACTGAAACTGTGGGAAGTAGTCATCTAACCGACATGCCCCTATAACGCATATAGCAAAGTTGGGGTCCAATCTCTGCCCCGACTGGAGGGGTGTCAATACCGCGCCACTGGTAAGGACAGCTGTGAGAACCCTATACTGGAAGATACTCAAATGAGAATGGTGGGAGCCCTAAACTGATAGGTTAAGCCACCTCATCAACCCTAATCTGGCACGTTAAGATGTCTCAACCTACGTTGGCTACGTAGTTCTGGAACACAAGGATGACTACTAAGAATCATACCCTGAACTGGCAGGTAAGTTCCCATCCTTGGGTTCACTCGATGCTAACTTCTACTCCCATCTGAAGGACACTGAACTGAATAACTAAGTTGAACTGAATAACTGAACTGCACTGATTAGCTGAACTGCTACTGATTAACTAGACTGATACTAGTGGTATTATTTAGCGGAGCTAAACTAAGTTTACTGTATTCCGATGACTGATGGAATGTACTGAGTTCTGAGGACTGGTTGAGAGTACTGAAGTTGCTGAGGTTACTGAGCACTGAGATTACTGATATTACTGGACTACTGAGATTACTAAGATTTCTGAGTTTTCCTGAGTCACATGACTGACTGATTCTATAGATCATGGCTTGACTGAGAGTATCGTGAAAACATGACATGGCTCTAGGCACACAGCTATATTTTTTGGGAACAAGTATGCCCAGGACTCGATGGAAGGAAACTGACACAACTTGAATTTCTTGAGTACGTGACCATCAATAAAAATCCATAATACATGAGTGGGGGATTTCATGAAGTACATGGTCATGATAATGTCTATCATGAATAGGAATGCTTATAATCAAGTCATAAATCTCATATTCTAATATCATGGGCATTCCGACAACATATACTATTCATAGATGATGATAGGCGGATTTACACGCCTATATCAATATATTTTGCCCATATTTTAGCCTAGTTTTGAGAACAAATTATATATTTCATGCACTTTTAGTCCTTTTTCCCGTAAATGAGCTAACGAACATGACTAGGAAAGTTTCAGGTATAAATGATGCAAAATACAGCATTTTATGGCTAACTTGACGCAAAAGAAAGCTCACGAACGAAGGAGAAGGAAGTGGGACGCCTAAAGGACCAAAACTGCTGTATGGAAAATCTGTCCCGGGCTAAAACAGCAATTCTGAAGACTTTGGGGACTTACAGACACAAAGCTGGATTTTGACAATGATACATTAACCTAGTGCAATTAGGTTATGTATTTCATTATTTTATGTGGATTATGATAATGTTACCTTAACCTAGTACATTTGGGTTAAGGATTTCATTAGTCTAGTAGGATTTGGTTATTTATTTCATTAGCTTAGTAGGAGTAGGATATGGGTATTATAAATACCCTATCATGCTAGAGATTTATAAAGGGGACATTCATCATTCAACAATTAATTTTCTTCCATCCCTCTCATCATCCACTAAAAACACTTCTAATCTACTCTCATATTCTTAAACTCCACAACAAGAGAATCGTTACTTGCTAAGGAATCACGCCTCACGCCTATCACTTGATCTACACGCCATTACTCAATATCGTGATATAATAACAATGTCAATCGTGATTTCCTTCGCATTCATGGGTAACTAAACTTCTCTGTTGGGGTTATGGAAGCCGAATGAGTTACTATCTATTGCTGTGAGTTTGTGAGTTCGAGGCACGTATATTGCTTATATCATTATTCTCTTCATCTTAATCTACATTCTTTGCGGTTGCAAACGCAAGAATACACCATTCTAACATTTAACTTATTCGAGAGAAAAGTTATTTGTCTGGAAAAGAGATAATGTCAAGGTAGTAGGACACCCTTTCCTATTAAAAAGCTAGTGCCGTAACTGGACTAACCTCTTGGAGAATTCGTACCGTTAGACACGCTTTAAGCTCGAGAGAGTTAAAGTGAAATAGTCCTTGTTTAGGTCGAGAGACGCTTGGATTTACCATCGACTACAATCCTCTATAAGCAATTGCATGTCAGAATTCTACACACTCATAGCCAATAGAGACGTATACCTCAGAAGGTGGACATAACCCCAACGCTTCAATTCTCACTGTTTACAACCAACGTAACAATCTCTCTCTTTTTACTTTATTATTTTCAGCTTTTGTTTACATTACTTGCAAAACAAGAATCCCCCCTTCTTACGAGACTTGCACCAAAAGTTTAGTAATTTTACTTACTTGTTGGCCAAGCTATTCCCTGTGGGATCGACACCCAACCCAGGTTAGGTTCTATATTTGCTAACGACCGCTTTACACTCAAACGAGAGCTGTAGATTGAGCGTTATCAATAGCAATGGCATGGAAACCATTCAAGCATAAGGGAACGGCAACATGTAACATTTAGTTCATATTGTAATGATTTGGGGATATTATACTTCATGTATTTATTCAACATCTCAAACATAGTAGGGAAAGCATAGATATATTTTGTGTACATAATTTATATCTCCATTATCATACATGCTTTATACCACAACAATAACAACACATAATTTGCATGGAAATTCATATTGGAGTGTATGACTAACATGAACTTGTTATTTAGATATCATGAAATCCTGTAAATATGAAGTCCTAACATACTAGGCATTTTATTGAACACCTTTCATGCATTCTTTAAGGCATAGGTGGATTTCATACTTGCATTCTATCAATCCATCTAAAGATCTTGTTTTTCAACTAACAACATAACTTTCATGAGATATACAGTCACGATACTATTATATAAAAAAATAAACAAGCATCAACATGGGTATGATCATATCACCACAACCAACCAAGCTTTTGTATTTTAAAGATTGATTCTTGAACTCCACGAACGAAAGAAATCTGTGGATGAACACTACGCATACCTTGGAAGGGAGGTTCTTGATGATTGACGGAGGAATTTCCTTGAAATTTGATCTTCAATCTTGATTTTGCAACCCTAGTTGTTTTTCTCCTATAGTGCTCTTGGATAATGATCTTTGAGATGTTAATAGGGTTGTAATGTGATTAGGATCTATATATTTCATAGGGTTAAGTTTAGGGACATGTAAGGAGTGTTAAAAGACTTAATTACCCTCAAAATAACTCAAAACAAAGTGTTTTTGAAAGTTGGAACTCACTTAGGTGGCTCCCAAGTAATCGCACAAGCCAGGTTAGGCGGCGCCTAACCAATCGCATACCCTTGTTGTCTCTCATGAAAATGGGCATAACGTTTCGCTCGGGTATTGGATTAAGGCAAAATTGGTATCGTTGGAAAGCTAATTCAATTCTCTACAATTTGGTTGGTCTAAATCTGCCAAAATGTCACATATAAATCACGTTATTCTTGTTCAAAGATGACCCTTGCAAAATCGAACACTAAGACTTGATGGATTCAAAAACTCTTAGTTTTAATTACCTTAAGTGACTCATATGAACATGCTTAACGCATCATAAGCTATCTTATCGCTAGGATACTCATTGTAAGTCATGTACTCAAGTATGAATCACAAGATAGGAGATTTCATATGTAGGAAAAATGGTTCGTCTCCTAGCTTAGAAACATGTGGGGTATTACATTCAGATAGGGAATTTGATTTAAAAGCTTCCCATGTAGCTTTTGCAGATTCTCCTAAGAAAGTCTCCATATAATTATAAATTGTCTCTGTATCTGTTTCCGTATAGTGTCTTAAATAGTCTACTACTACTATTCCTTTCCATAAGTCTATTACTGTATCCCACATTTGTGGATCATGTGCTGCTATATTTAATATTTTTTCTTTACTACCACTTTCTTATAATTTAATTGGTCCTTCTATTGGCATTCTTTTTTCTGCTGGTCTTATATTTTCTTTAATTTCTGTATCTGGGTTTAATCTAACAGCTGGTCTTCTGGGTACATTACCTGTACTATAATCTACTGGTTGACGATGTGGATTAGTTTGTTGAAATGGACTTGCACTTGTTGAACTGGTTGTTTCTAGTTTTGCTAGTTCTCTATAACTTACTATGGATATTGTATCTTCATCTTTTTGAGGAATTACATAGTTAGTGTTTATTTCTTCGGTCTTATATCCTAAATTATCGTTTCTTTCTAAATAGGTTTTGAATGCTCTTTACATTCTAGTATATCCATGTTATTTTTCTTACATCCTTTATATTTAAATGTCATATATCTATGTTCTTCGGTTAATCTTTGTGCTTCTTCTATTGCTATATCTACTTCATATCCTTTTTGTAATATTTATACATTCATGGTGAGATTCTGGTGTAAATATCTTGGGTTTATTAAATTTTTCTAAATTTCATTCTAAACCTGCGTATTCTTCTGGATTTATTTTTATTGGTTTTATTAATTTTTTACCTTTATTCCCCATTACTTTGACTACATCATTTACCTTTAGTTTAAATTTAGTATTACTTCTTAAAGTCATTTTTCCTATGAAACCTGCACACATTAATAAATTATTTTCGTTATTCATATCTTCATATCCTTTAGTCTGAATTTCTACTTTAATATGTTTCCCAAACTCTTTAAATTTATTAAGAAATCTGGGCTAATATAAAATATTCCTTCATTATATGTCATGTCGACTTCAGTTAATCCTATTATCTATTTCTTAATATCTAACCATCTATCATCGTATATTACTATTAATACTTTGGTTTCGAGATTTTTTCTATTTAATCCCTTTATTCCTATAACTATTAATCCTATATGCATTAATATCATCTTATTATTCCTGATTTGTTTTAAGGATTCAGGATTTA
Source organism: Capsicum pubescens (assembly GCA_030864215.1). Lineage (NCBI taxonomy): Eukaryota > Viridiplantae > Streptophyta > Magnoliopsida > Solanales > Solanaceae > Capsicum > Capsicum pubescens. Next base: position 105,836,614 of record CM061538.1, read on the forward strand.
CTAAATTTAAGGTTGTATAGTTTTCTCCTATGGCAGATATTTGTTCTTCTCTATAATGTCTGTAGAGTTGATTATCTGCTAAAAAATAGTTAGCATTGTATAATGTCTTAGGATTTAGTAATTTTAATTGGTGTTGTTGGAAAATTTGTAAATCTCTGTCTACGTCTATTATTTAATTTAGTTCCTGATTTTTTTCTATGTTTGAGTGATATTCTGGAAATAAGATTATTTCCAATTCTATTGTCGTAAAATCTTACTCTTTGCCTTTCTTCTTCGATGGTTCTTCTTGGTCTAGCTGAAAGAAAGTCCTTTTTTGTGATTTTCTTATTATATTTTTTCTTTCTTGTCTAGGAGTTAGTTCAGTCAATATATATACGTCTCATTATACCAAGAAGTTTGTGATTTTCTTATTATATTTGTGTTGAGTCAATATATCTTCTATAGTATGTGTATATATTGTAGTATATATATATTGTAGTATATTTTATTTAAAGTAGTACATATATATTGAATGATACGTATATATGTGTATGTATCTTCTAAAGACGTATATATTTAACGTATACATGTGTATATGTTTTATAAATTAGTGTATAACTATATATATAGTGTGTGTATATATTGTAGTATATTTTATTTAAAGTAGTACATATATATTGACTGGTACGTATATATGTGTATATATCTTCTATAGACGTATATATTTAACGTATACATGTGTCTATGTTTTATAAATTAGTAGATAACTATATATATACTATGTGTATATATTGTAGTATATTTTATTTAAAGAAGTACGTATATATTGAATGGTGCGTATATATGTGTATATATCTTCTAAAGTAGTATATATATTTAAAGTATATATGTGTATATTTTTTATAAATTAGTATATAACTATATATTTAGTGTGTGCGTATATCGTAGTATATATATATTGCAGTATATGTTTTATTTAAAGTAGTACAAATATTGAATGGTGCGTATATATGTGTATATATCTTCTATAGACGTATTTATTTAACGTATACATGTGTATATGTTTATAAATTATAACTATATATTTAGTGTGTCTATATATTGTATATATATATTGTGGTATATTTTATTTAAAGTAGTACGTATATATTGAATGGTACGTATATATGTGTGTATATTTTTTAAAGTGGTATGTATTTAACGTATACATGTGTATATACATGGAATTTTTCATCCCAAGACCTTTCAAATTTTAGATAATTGAATTATCTTTCCAACGATACCAATTTCGCAAAAATTCGAAACCCAAGCGAAGAGTTATGCCCATTTTCGTGAGAGGGAGTAAGGGTGTGCGATAGCCAATGCAGCGCATACTTAAATGTATGTGATAGGCAATGCGGCGCATATGTAAATGTATGTGATAAGAAATGCGCCGCATACGTCACTTCCAAGTGCCAAAAACACCCCTATATATGTCTATAACACGGGATTTAACTCACATAACACCAAAACAAGTTTACTTTCACCAAAATTCACCAAGAACAACCTTTAGGGTTTCAACATAAAAAACCCAATAGCTAGAGATTCAACCATGGGAATTCTATAATTTTTACATATTAGGAATTCCCGTTACGAAGGCTATGAGGGACACCCAAAAGTTCGTGAATAGAATTACGTCATTCGGAAAGTCATTCAAAACTTCAAGTTTGAGGTATATGGGGTTTTCAACAAGAACATCCTTTCTTTCTTGTGCCCAAATATTTGTATTATTTTACGAAGATACATGATTTTACTTGTTTAATTATGAATTTGAGATGGAAACTATTATCCTATATTCTTGTTCAAGAAACTATGATATTTTTGTGATGTCTTAAAGATAAATTCCTTGAGTTTTGATGTTAATATCATGTTTCAAGTTGAATTTCCAGATTTTCATATGAGTTATATGTGTTTTCTATACAAGGTATGAATCTTGAAATGTTTTGCTCAAGTGTTGATATATGGGATTTAAACCCTCTTTGAGATTATGATCTTGGGTGAGGTAGTATGTTATACACACCTTGATATTTGAATGATTTGACCTTTTGGTCTTGAAAGAGTTATTTTTGAACTCGAATGAGAAAAGAAATCCACATGTTGATTTATTATGAAAAAAGGGTAGCATGATGGCTCGCGATATGAATTGTTGAATTGTGTAGTTGTGGATTTTATTTTGAAATAATCTGAGCTAAGTCCGGGAGTAGTCTTTAGCATTGAGTGGGAGGTATAGCTGTGATTGGTACTTTTCTAGAACTACGTGCCCCCGTAGGATGTGAGTCTAAGGTTGTTTGATATAGTGATCACTAGTGAACAAAAGATTAAGGTCCTACTCCGATGGAAAGGATAGGACAACTCTCCCCAACGTGGGTTGGACATTGGACTCCATGTAGCTCACATGGTTTATGTCGGTTGTAAGAAACTCTCAGTGTGTGTGTGTATTTTTCTATCTAAGATGAAAAGATATTTGCTTGAAAGACTGATTTTGAGAAAGTTGTTGTTTTCGAAAGATTGAAAGGATATATATATTCTAAAGAGAATTATTACGAGATTTGATTGCTTTGATGAATTGAAATCGAGACGAAAGTAAATTGAGATCTTATTGTAATGACTCACTTGTTTTACTGTACATGTATTATTCATCCATGATGTCGATGATTTAATTCAAGCTAAGTGAGTCATTTATATCAGCATGTATAATTTTATGAACTGTGATGATATTAAGATATTATTTTATATATGCATTGCACCCACATATGCTCGGTACATTTCCATGGTGCTGACTCACATATTCATATATGGGCTACATTTTCTCGGAATGTAGGTACAAGGTATAGTGTACATCTTCAGATCCAGTCAGTTCGTGGCATCCAGTCAGCAGGTGATGAGTCATTTTGGTTCAAGGGCTTGAGTTAGTTATACAGTTCGAGAAGTGTTGTATTTTCTTTATTCAGTCGTGTTGAGTTGGGATAGTCGGGAGTCATGACTCGGCTACCTATAGTCAGTACTAGTAGAGGCTTCATAGACTGTCAGTAGAAGTTGATGTATTCCGTTTCAGTTTTTATTGTAAAGGCAGAATTGTAATCTTGTAAATTTGGTTTTGTATTGATCAGATTCAGAAAAGAGTTATTTTACGCAGATTTGTAGAGATTTATACTTTTTATTCAGTTACTTATGAGTTATGCCAGTAAAAGGGTTAGCTTGGGGTCATTTGTGATCCTAAGCACCGCGTGACGTCTCGAGACCCAATTTCAGGGCGTTACAAACTTGGTATCAGAGCACGGAGTTCAAGTGTCCTAGGGTGTCTGTGAAGCCGTCTCTAGTAGAATCTTGCGGAACGGTACGGAGATGTCTGTACTTTTCTTCAAGAGGCTACAGGGCATTTAGGAAATGTTCCCCTTCTTTCAATTCTCAGAACGTGCCATGAAAAGGTTCTCTAAACTTATATAAATCCTCATCTTACTCTATTCTGGTCAACTTTGCCTCATTTTCAAGGTATCAAAAATAGTTGAGCTTAATTCTCCAGAGATAGTTATGGGATTGTAAGAGAGATAGAAAGTATCCTATCAGTGCTTTTGAGTTCCGAAAATTGAAGTGTTTTATCAGGCCTGTAGAAATTGTACACTAAGCCCGAGTCAGATATGCTTTCAAATTTCTCCTCAGAATCCATAATGATAATCTATACTTCTCTATCTATGTATTGTTCTTGAGGTAACATGTTCGAAAAGTTCTAATTTCATCCCCAGATAATGCTCTTATATTTGCTAGCAGAAGTTTCAGAAGTTTCATAAAGTGGCTTGAGAGGAGCCTTCTAGTGTGTGATAAGTCCCTCAAATTTAAGTTATGCCCTCGTTATTATGAGTTATTCAATTAAGATAGAGTGAGGTGTATTCTTAAATCATTGAATACCGTGTGTCAAGTTTCTATCTCTTGTATTATGTAATCTTATTATCATTGTGTTTGTGAAAAACTAAAGTCTAGTGAAGCCGTGTGAGGCCTATTTCGATTCACTAGAAACTTATTGTTTATCTTGTTGTTCTTGTGTTAGTTAGAAGTGTGGGTTTAGAAGTGTAGTGACAAGAATGGTGGTAAGGGTGATTTATTGAATATGTATAGATGATGTTTTACTTATGATTGAATTAGTAATAAAGTGGTATACCCTTGTTTGTTAGTTTAGTGAAAGGTAAAAAAGGAGTTATTAGTTAAGGTGGATTGTTGTTTGCTTAGGGTAAGGAAAGAGTTATTGATGGTATTGGTGGTGTTATAAAAGTATAGGTTATTGATGAAAGTACTTGGTGGATGAGTGCTGTTAATTTAGGCTTTCCTGAGGTGGAAAGAGGGAGTTCAGTTGAAACTTATAAAGCTATGAAAGAAGTTTAGGTGTATAGATAGGTAAATATTGATGATGTGAAAAAGGAGAATGGTTTAACGGATTATGAATAAGATAGGCCATATGATTATGATCGATTGTCATTGTGTACTAGTTTTTCTTAATATTGTGTTCTATAGTTTTGATGTGAGAATTGTGTGCGAGATTGGGTTGTAAAACATGTTTAGCACTAGACATTAAGTTTAAACAGTTAATGGTTCGGTTGTTGATGCTAGTTATATGGAGGTGATCTAGTAGGCCTGAACAGTATATGCAAGAGTGTAAGATCATGTGTTCGTAATTAAGTATGGTGTAGAGGTGTGCCCAAGGTGCTATGGGGCTGCATTATTTTTTGAGGATTATTGCATATTGTGGGGTTAGTAGTAACATTGAGTTTCTAGGTGGAGAAAGGCTAGTTAGATAATTTATGATGTTCTTGATAGCTAAGTTAAGGAATTATGATTGAAGATGTTAAGCCTTTTTGGTATGATTATTATTCTCATGGTTTGGAAAAAAAATATAAGAATAGAGGTATGATCTTGGTAAGTTATGATTATGTGATTAGAGATGTAGGTATAGTTGCAAATGAGAGTGTAAGTTTTTGAGGATGATTATTGAAGCTAGGAATTAAGGATGGCGTATGGATGGGTTGTTCAAGAATGAAGTTAGTAAGTTCGAAATTAGTTTATTCTTATGAGTTTAGCATTTTTGTGTAGATAATAGAATGATGAAATTATGGCTTAATCTCGAGGATATGGAGTAGACCATCATACATAGAATACCATTTTTAACCTAAGGGGGAGATGGTTAGTGAAGAACCAAACCGAGTTTTGAGAATTAGATTGTGATACATGTCAATAATGAGTTATGATGAGATAGTAATCCCTTCTTACTCTAGAGTATTTCTTGGATTTCAGTCATTACAACACCAAATCCATCACTTGCTTGACAAATCTATGCCACAGGCCTATGCTTATACCTATCATGTGTGCTCAAGCCTATTCTCAGCTTCTAGCAAGCATGTAACAGCTTCACTCTATGATTCGAGTTATCTCTTATGAATCTATGAACTCCAGTCTTATGTTGAATAGCTCATGATAAATATGAACTTATGTTTTAGAGTATGACCAGTTTTTAAACTCATGATACTAATGAAGTTCGCATTATATTATACATGTCCTCAGCTTAGATTTCTTTAATGAATCTATGCCTTTGATATTTTATTCCTCAGGACAAAGATAAGTGTTAATGTTATGTATTGTAGTTTTCATGCTTCTGGTTCATATGTGTTAGCCCTTCGGTGACCTCTTCCTATGTTAAGATAGTGGTGATGATAGTGGATAAGCAATGGTTTAGATGTGAGAGAGTTGATGACCCTATTAAGAAAGATTATTTATGCTTTTCTATCTAAGGCTAAAGTGTGAAGTAAGATTGAGTCCAAGTCTTTGATACATGTCATGGTTAGTTAGAAATTATGTGTATGTTTTTAAGAATAGTGCAAGAAAATTTTGGTTGATAAAGGTTTAGAGAATATGCGAAGTATGCCTTTAGGGGTATTTTCCTTAAAGTTATATGTGATTTTTAATGATAGGCTTGAATGTCATGTTGGGTGTAAGATGATGAATGCAATATGCGCTAATGAATCCATATCAAGAGTTTTGAATTAGTCATTGAAGTGGTAAGGCATGTTATGCTTAGGGTATGAGCTCTAAAAAGATATAGAATATTGAACCTTGTGGTTTAGACTAGTATTGTGGTTTGGCATGTTATATCTTGTGATTTAGTGTTAGGTTTGATCATGGTGAGAGAACTTAGTTTAGTTTAGACCTTAGTAGAAAGATTTCACAGTGCCAATATGAGAATTATAAGTTGAATCAAATGAGTATGGTATTTAAGGGGAATAGTATAGTTGAGAGAGCATTTGAGAAGTGATGCTAAGCTTGAAAGTAAGAAGTTGCGTTGCCTGTGGACTAGCAATCCTATCCTAGTTTAGGAGTTATATATTTTTATTCCATGCTATGGATTTATATCAATGTTGTGATTCCTTAGTCAGATGTTTTGTTCAGATCATGCCCAAATCCGTTGCTCTGTAATGTTAATAGAATTACGTAGAAAAATGTTGATACAATACTCCATTTGAGTATGGGCAGTCAATATGATTCAGTCCTTATAGCCTGCAATCCAGTTAACAAGCAAGCCAATAAGCTCTTATAAAGTTCCAACTTTTCATCTAGTATTACTATCTAAAGTTTCATGAGTATTGCTATTTTGTGAGATAATTCCGTTCGATCCAAGCATCATGTTTCAGATTTGGCAATTTAATCATGTCTCATTTCATAAGTGTTCGGCGCATAATCTCAATTTTCCAAGTGTTTTAGTTCAGACAGTGTAATACCCCTTGTATGATCTAAGTCTTGTTGTCTCACGATTCACACTTGCATAAGTTATCCCTTTTTAGTTCGAGATATATTAATGGATCATGAACACTTCAAGTGAATCCTCGACTCTCAACATGTATCAGTTCCTAGAAGCAAGTAAAGTACAGCTAGCTCAGAATTCAGTTTCATGATAGAAGTATGAATGATTCAGCTCAGTTCATGCATCAATTTCAATTTCAGATATTAAGTCATGATTCAGTTCGTAAGTATCCTGTGTAGAGTCACAGTCTCTTCCTAGTATTTTCACCAAATTATTATAATTCGGGGACGAACGATCCCAAGAGGGGGATGTTGTAATACCCCGAGTTTTCATGTCATAAACCTCTCATCCTTTATCATGATATCAGATCCAGTGCAAAGTAATGGTTACTCATATGTTGACACTCTCGTTCCTGTCTTAGCCATATAGCTATTTTCGTGAGAATTCATGCACTTGCAGATCAGTTCAGTGGCTCATTATGTTTGAGATTCGGTGATTCAATTTATATCAGTTGTACATGGTAGCTTAAAGACTAAGATTCCTCTGTGTTTTAGCTTAATTATCCACATTCGATGACGAATGTTCCCAAAGGGGAGATAATGTAATACCCCGTATTTTCTTGCTAAAATTTTAACCGTCGATCCTACGCGTCTAATCTCTAATCCAAATAATTTGAGTGTGAATACAAGTTTCATGATCATTATCCTAGTCAATGGAGTGGTTTAGAGGTGAAAAATGTTCATAGCAATGACCTAGAACAAAGTTGAGCTAAGACCAATTGATTCATCCAAAGTTGACATTCAATTCTACAAGGGTCAACTTCAAGCGTGTATATCTCTTAATATACATGGAATTTTTCATCCCAAGACCTATAAAATTTTAGATAATTGAATTATCTTTCCAACGATACCAATTTCACAAAAATTCGATACCCGAGCGAAGAGTTAAGCCCATTTTCATGAGAGGCAGTAAGGGTGTGTGATAGGCAATGCGGTGCATACTTAAATGTATGCGGAGCATATGTAAATGTATGCGATAAGAAATGTGCCGCATACGTCACTTCCAAGTGCCAAAAATACCCCTATATATGTGTGATACCCCGAGTTTTTCCCGTTAAATATTTCGCTCCCAAATGTGTCGAGTCGTTAAAGCCTTTTTATCTTGCCAAGAGAAGCTTAGCACTCAAAAAAAAAATTGCTAAGTGTTGAAACTTTCTCATTAGACCTCTGATCTTTGGGTATTTATTTGACGACCTTTCCGGCATCCGTTTTTCAATTTTCAAGTTGCGTTACGATGGGAAAAGGTCGTAATACATCCTGAGTGAGTTTCGGAATTTTTGGAGTAGCATAAGGGCACGTTTGGGTGCCCAAAACAGTGGCACCATGCGATTAGCATGCTCCAGAAATTTTCAGCATTTCAGGGCCAACTTCAAACGATCATCACTTTCTGAATATAAGGAACTGGGAGATCTTCTATATATCAAACGAAAGCTCTTTGAGTCTTATTTCCAATTCAATTGATTTCACCCATTCCAACATCAGAGTAATAAGTTACGATCAATTTATGTCAGCATGTCAAATCAGTAACTGAGGGACGGATTTGATTTGGAACAACTTCGGTCCATCATAACTCCTTATATATGACGAACTGGGTGGCCTACCATATATAAAATTAAAGATCTTTGAGTTAGCTTTCCAACAATATAAATTTTGCAAAAATCCAACACCTAAACGAGGAGTTATTCAGTTTTTCGTGGCCAAGGTACGCAGGATTTTTCTGCCATTTTTCAATTTCCTTAAGGGCAATCCAGTCATTTCACCCTTGCCCCATTTCGTGGAAATAAGCATAAAAACTGATTTTGGGCATCAAAGTCTGTTATTTTCAAAAAAAAATCCAAGAAAGAAACCCTAAACCTCTAAATTCCCCTTCCTAAATCTTCCAATTCCACCATGGAAATTCCAAATCAATCCGATAAATGAAGTCCCCGTTCCGAGCTCTTCGAAATGCATCAATCAATTTCGTGAATAGTGTTCCGAGGCAAAAATTTATTCCAATCTTTAATTTTAAGGTATGTGGGGTTTGAACAAGAATAATTCTTCCATTCTTGTGCCCGTATCTTTAATTTTTATGATGGATTATTATGAGTTTGGCAAATGAATTTATTTCCAAGATATCCTACCATGAGATTTTGATTATGTATATATGTAAATTGTTCAAGCTTGCCAATTATGATTATTTAATAGATTCATATGGTTCTGTAAGTTGAATTATGTCTAAATAATTCGATTATGAACTTATAAAGATTTGAATTGTAAGTTTCGAATCACATGTGTATTTGACTATTTTCGTTCTATGAATTGAGATTTAATATTGGGATTCTTGGTGTTTCTATCAAGAATTGATATATTTTGAACATGTATCCACGTTTTAAGTTCAAGAATGAATTATTGGTATTTCCAAGTGTTTTCGAGCCATGTGTCAAATTTTGAGCTTCCTTATGACGATTTGAGTTATTGGGTATATTGATATCGAAGTTGCAATGAGTCTTGGTATTTTTCGGATGGTTTTGATGAGTTAAATTGTTGAAAATATTACGTATTGAGTCTTCATATCCTTATCCAAATATCGAGTCGGTTATGGTTCAATGCATTGATACCTTGTTGATGTTGAGGAAGATTAAAATGTTTTGAGCTAAAATGTGTTGAGTTAGGAATCCACAAACTGATATGATTTGATAAATGAGAAAGAGATTTGATTTGGTCTTTATGATAGACCCTTGTGATGTTGTGGTGGATTTCCTAACGCGTTCTGAGCTTGTCGTGGAGTAGTACTTAGCACCGAGAGGGAAATTTGATATTTCTCCAAACCTATGTGCCACCGTAGGGTTGTTTGATGATGATATTATTGGCCAGAGAGCCCAATTGTGATTATTACAGTTTTAAGGTCGTACTCCCTGGCAAAGAGTATGACGCTCCCGCCGACGAGGGTTTCAAACGTTGGTATTCCACGTAGCTCACGTGGGGTTGTCGGTTATAGAAAACTCCCGTGTCCATAAGATTAAGTTTCTTGAATTACCGAGTCACTCCGAGATTTGAGTCAAAGAGTTGAGATGTTTATGATGTTTTATGATCATTTATGATGATTTATAATTACCTATGATGATTTTTGACGATATGATAATTTATGATGATTTAGGATGATTTTTCATAATTTATGATTTATAATGATTTACGTGGATTACGAGATTTTATCATATGAACTATTTATTATGAAATTACGAAAAGTATGATTTGATATAACTCAAGCCAAGTGAGTCATCATTGTCTGTATGCATGTTTTCATGAAATTGATTATACTATTTATATTGTTGCATGCACCCCCACATACTCAGTACATTTCAAATTGCTGACCCACATATTTCTATGGGCTACATTCTTACCAAAATATCGGTACAAGCTGTAGTGCACATATCATGTTCAGCTGGGTCGCAGCTCTCGATCGGCAGGTGATTAGTCATTTTGATTCAGGGACTTGAGTTGTTCAGATTTGAGGTGTATTGTGTTTTCTGTATTCAGTCGTATTGAGTAGGGGTAGTTAGGAGTCATGACCCGGCTATCTTTGGTTAATGCTAGTAGAGGCTTCATAGACAGTCACTAGTAGTCAGTGTATTCAGTTTCAAAATTGTATATATATGAGCAGAATTGTGACCGTGTAAATTTACTTTTATGTTGGTCAAACTAAGTTATGGGTTGTTTCCGCATTATTCCTTCTATTTTGTGTATTTTATTCAGTTGCTTTTGGTTATGCCTGATGAAGGGTTATCTTGGGGTCACTTGTGACCTTAAGCACCGTGTGACGTCTCGGGATCCAATTTTGGGGCGTTACAAGCTTGGTATCAGAGCATAGAGTTCAAGTATCTTAGGGTGTCTATGAAGCCGTGTCTAGTAGAGTCTTGCGGACCGGTACGGAGACATCTGTACTTTTCTTCGAGAGGCTACGAGGCATTTAGGAAAATGTTCCCTTTCTTTCAAGTTGTAGATCGTGTTGTGGAAAGGTTCCTTAAGAAATTCATACGGGTTCATATCTTGCATAAATTGGTCCATTTCGCCTTGTTCTAAAATACCGAATATAGTCAAGCGTAAATCCTTATAGATGGTGCTTTCTTAGATAATCTCCTCTGATATTACGGGCTTGTAAGTGAGCTAGAAAAAAAATAATTTCATTAGTGCTCTTGAGTTCCGAAAAATTGAGGTGTCATATGTACGTTCTTGAAGGTTGTGCATTAAGCCTATGTCGGAAGTATTTTTGGATTTCTCCCTAGAATTCATGATGTGATTTCGTATTTTCCTTATCCGTGTACTATTGTTGTGACAGTGTGATTCACTAGTTCCAATTTCCTCTCTTGATTATATTCCTGGGCTTACTAGCAAAGGTTCCATAGCTTTCAAGATGTACCCTCATCCCTCTTGAATCGTTCAGTTGAGGTAAAGCGAGACACATATTCTCGGATCCTTGATTATGGTGTACCAAGCTTTTATTTCTTGAAAATATTTCCTGATCATCTTTTGATGAAAACTTGAAGTCTAGTGAAGCCGTGTGGGGCTTATTTTGATTCACTAGCATAATTGTTTTGATATTTATTTCCTTTTTCAAAATACAAAACCAAAGTCTAGTGAAGCCGTGTGAGGCCTGTTTCGATTCACTAGCAGTTGGTTGTTTACTTTGTTGTTCTTGCAGTGGTTGGAAATGTGGTGGAAGGCGGTGTTAATAAATTATCATGGCATAGGCCATGGAATTATGGATGATTATTGTCATTATGAGGTTTTGGTGGACTAGTATGTTTGGGGTGTTTGATAGATGGAAATGGTTGTTGAGATTGTTGTTAATCGTAGTCAGAGTGAGTTGTTAAGTTTGTATAGAGGGTGATGAGAAAAATGAATTTAATGATTGAATTGCTACGACGTTAGTGATAGGGAGGAGATTTAGTAGGTTTGAACCGTATGTATGGGAGCTTAAGTCTATTTGTTTGTGATCAAGTGTGATATTATGTGTTGAGGTAGTAGTATGCTCAAGGTGTTATGGGGATTCTTTTTTAAGATATTAAATGTTAAGCAGTTAGTGTTATCCTTGATCGGGTAAGTATGAATGAGGATATATGGTATACGATGTAATTGTGAGTTAACTTGGGCATTAGAGGTTGACAAGGGTTTTAGTTTGAGATGTGATATTAGTAAAGCACCAAGAAGTTAGTATGGTTTAGCGAAGGTTTGATATATCCATGGTAAGTGCTAGAATCTAAGCTGTGGAGTGCATGAATTGTTGTATGATAACTTTTGAAGTTGTCTAAGTTGGTGGGTATTTGAGAGTTATGTTAAGAATGGGTTTTGCGCTCGCGGGTGTAGTTATATGGGTTAAGTTATAGATCTTGTGTATGGGTATATCTGGGGACCTGGAGTAAAGCGAATGTCGTGGACTAGAGTTTGTATGGTGATTCATTGACTTGGAGTGTTGGCTTAAGTCTAAGGGGGAGATAGTAGAAAAAAAATAATTAAGTTAAGATTGCGGGATTCAGGTAGGTGTATTGGTGGGTTGCAAGTTGGTGGTGAGAAGTAGTGGTGTTGATCCTATTTTACCCCAGCCTTTTCAATGACTTCAATATTTTCTCATGCCTTATGTTTCATTCCCCCGGTCATAATACATGTTCATGCATATCATGGGAAAACATGTGTTCTCCTAACTATCGAAATATGGAGCCCCAATTTTTCTAGCGGGCGAAATCGACATTCCATAAGCTATAAACTCCAAACTCAAGTTGCGCGGTTCATAATGCATGTGCTTAAGTTTTATTGTATGTTCAAGTTCAGTCCACCGGCAACACCCTTAGCGACCAATAAGATTCAATTTATGTCCTGGGTGTCCTTAATCTTTAATCTTGATTATGGTTGAATTCATGCATTTGATGCCCTAGTTCTCCAGCCTCAATAACCGCACCAAGTCATACACAATATCTCTACATATTCTACCCTTTCATGACTTTCCATTTGTCGAGGGAGTGTGGATGAACAGTGGTGACGATAGGAGAGAGTGAGCGGGTTTTTGTTGATAAAGATTGTAGCATGTTCATTTTAGCTAAGGTGGCAAGTGTGGAGTAAGCTTGAGTCTAGGATTTTAATGGATGTCATGGTTATTTGAAGCATTTCGTGTTGTGTTTGTGAAAGTGGTTGTGTGATGGTTTATCTAGGTTTGTAGGTGGGGAATTATTGAAGTGAAGTCTTGTGCATGGCTTAGTTAATTGGAAAAGTTAGTGAGTGTTTTCTTAAGAATAGTGCCCGGAAGTTGTCTTAATAAAGGATTGTAGAGTTTGAAAAAGGTGTTTTATGGGTGTTGATTAGGAGTGTATACGTAATTATAAAGATAGGCTTGAACATCATGTGTGTATATATGGACAGAGATTAAAGTTTATAGTATCGATAAGTTTTGGTGTCTATGTTGATTTAGAAGTCTAAGCTAAAAGCTCTTGTAAATTGATCTTGCATAGCACTCATGTATTGTGAATATATCTCCTATCTGAGGATATTAGTTGCAAGCCTTGGCCTTGCTATAAGTTGAATTGCGTATATGCCTATGAATAGTTCCCTAAGCTTCAAGACTTGTTGATATGAATATGATGGTTGAAAATAGTGAGTATTAAGTGGATTAGAGTTGATTGAGTGGTAATAAGAATTATCTGTGAGATGAGGAATTGTAACAATGTGGATGTTCGGAATGGTGCTATGTTACGGTGTTAGCTGGAGGAATTGGTGACTCCAAATTAAGCTTGAAAATGAGGAGAGAGAGTTTGGATTAGTTAGATTTGAATAGCCAAGATTGCAAATGCCTTGTGAGAATTATGAATTGAATCAAGTAAGTTTGGTATTTGGGAAAAATAGTATTGCGGAGAAAGGGTGTGTGAAGCGTATTGATAAGCTTGAAAGTAAGTTGTATTACGTGGGGTCTAGTACTTTTATTTTGATATAAGACTGATCGACCTACGCTCCGTACTTAAAATTGGGGTCGAGTTATAAATCCTTATTTCAATATATATATATATATATTGTTCGGACCATATCCCAAACCCAATTGCTTCCTAGTAGCGTTGAAAGTTCCTTGGAAAGATTTTGAATCATGTCCTAATTGAACGAGAGCGTGTCTTGATTCGGTCCGTGCACCTAGAAATTCAACTTGATAGTTATTCCGACGGATTCATATATCTCTTCCATCTTCCAATGTGGTCCAATCTCACTACTTGAAGTTTCGTGAGCATAACCATTTCAAGAATGATTTATTTGCGTCGAAGCGAGTTACCAAATTCTATTTAGCCTTTGTTTTTGTTCCCGACCCAAGTATTAAGGCATGGGTCGATCATAAAGTGTCCCGCGTATCAATTAGTATTATTCGGGGAGAACCGATCCCAAGAGGGAGATATTGTGATATCCCGAGTTTTCATATCCTAGATCTTTCATCTCTTTCTTTATGAATGCCAAATTAAATCGAAGTTAATAATTTTTCCTTCATCCAACTCTTTTAGTAATAGACTCAACTATGTCGTTGTGATTATCATGAGCTTATGCGTCGGAAAGTACTCCAAAGCTTAGAAAAATATAAACTTGTTCATCAAGCTATTTTAGTTGCGTATCCTCAATTTTCCTTGCCTTCCTAACCTAACGAGCGACATTCGGGGACGAATGTTTCCAAGGGGAAATGATGTGATACCCCGAGTTTTTCCCATTAAATATTTCTCTCCCAAATGTGTCGAGTTGTTAAAGCCTTGTTATCTTGCCAAGAGAAGCTTAGCACTCAAAAAAAAAATTGCTAAGTGTTGAAACATTCTCATTTAGACCTCTGATCTTCGGGTATTTATTTGACGACCTTTACGACATCCGTTTTTTGATTTTCAAGTTGCGTTACGATGGGAAAAGGTCGTAATACATTTCGAGTGAGTTTCGGAATTTTTGGAGTAGCATAAGGGCACGTTTGGGTGCCCAAAACAGTGGCACCATGCGATTAGCATGCTCCAGAAATTTTCAGCATTTCAGGGCCAACTTCAAACGAACATCACTTCCTGAATATAAGGAACTGGGAGATCTTCTATATATCAAACGAAATCTCTTTGAGTCTTCTTTCCAATTCAATTAGTTTCACCCCATTCCAACATCAGAGGAATAAGTTACGATCAATTTATGTCAGCATTGCAAATCAGTAACTGAGGGAAGGATTTGATTTGGGTCAACTTCGGTCGATCATAACTCCTTATATATGATGAAATGGGTGGCCTACCATATATAAAATTAAAGATCTTTGAGTTAGATTTCCAATGATATAAATTTTGCAAAAATCCAATACCCGAACGAGGAGTTATTCAGTTTTTCGTGGCCAAGGTACGCAGGATTTTTCTGCCATTTTTCAATTTCCTTAAGGGCAATCCAATCATTTCACCCTTGCCCCATTTCATGGAAATAAGCAAAAAAACTGATTTTGGGCATCAAAGTCTGTTATTTTCAAAAAAACTCCAAGAAAGAAACCCTAAACCTCTAAATTCCCCTTCCTAAATCTTTCAATTCCACCATGGAAATTTCAAATCAATCCAATAAATGAAGTCCTCGTTCCGAGCTCTTCGAGATGCATCAATCAATTTCGTGAATAGTGTTCCGAGGCAAGAATTCATTTCAATCTTTAATTTTAAGGTATGTGGGGTTTGAACAAGAATAATTCTTCCGTTCTTGTGCCCGTATCTTTAATTTTTATTATGGATTATTATGAGTTTGGCAAATGAATTTATTTCCAAGATATCCTACCATGAGATTTTGATTATGTATATATGTAAATTGTTCAAGCTTGCTAATTATGATTATTTAATGGATTCATATGGTTCTGTAAGTTGAATTATATCTAAATAATTCGATTATGAACTTATAAAGATTTGAATTGTAAGTTTCGAATCACATGTGTATTTGACTATTTTCGTTCTATGAATTGAGATTTAATATTGGGATTCTTGGTGTTTCTATCAAGAATTGATATATTTTGAACATGTATCCACGTTTTAAGTTCAAGAATGAATTATTGGTATTTCCAAGTATTTTCGAGCCATGTATCAAATTTTGAGCTTCCTTATGACGATTTGAGTTATTGGGTATATTGATATCGAAGTTGCAATGAGTCTTGGTATTATCCGGATGGTTTTGATGAGTTAAATTGTTGAAAATATTACGTATTGAGTCTTCATATCCTTATCCAAATATCGAGTCGGTTATGGTTCAATGCATTGATACCTTGTTGATGTTGAGGAAGATTAAAATGTTTTGAGCTAAAATGTGTTGAGTTAGGAATCCACAAATTGATATGAATTGATAAATGAGAAAGAGATTTGATTTGGTCTTTATGATAGACCCTTGTGATGTTGTGGTGGATTTCCTAACACGTTCTGAGCTTGTCGTGGAGTAGTACTTAGCACCGAGAGGGAAATTTGGTAATTCCCCAAACCTATGTGCCACCGTAGGGTTGTTTGATGATGATATTATTGGCCAGAGAACCCGATTGTGATTATTACAGTTTTAAGGTCGTACTCCCTGGCAAAGAGTATGACGCTCCCGCCAACGGGGGTTTCAAACGTTGGTATTCCACGTAGCTCACGTGAGGTTGTCGGTTATAGAAAACTCCCATGTCCATAAGATTAGGTTTCTTAAATTATCGAGTCACTCCGAGATTTGAGTCAAAGAGTTGAGATGTTTATGATGTTTTATGGTCATTTATGATGATTTATAATTACCTATGATGATTTTTGACGATATGATAATTTATAATGATTTAGGATGATTTATCATAATTTATGATTTATAATGATTTACGTGGATTACGAGATTTTATCATATGAACTATTTATTATGAAATTACGAAAAGTATGATTTGATATAACTCAAGCCAAGTGAGTCATCATTGTCCATATGCATGTTTTCATGAAATTGATTATACTATTTATATTATTGCATGCACCCCCACATACTCAGTACATTTCAAAGTGCTGACCCACATATTTTGATGGGCTACATTCTTACCAAAATGTAGGTACAAGCTGTAGCGAAAATATCATGTTCAGCTGGGTTGCAGCTCTCGATCCGCAGGTGATTAGTCATTTTGATTCAGGGACTTGAGTTGTTCAGATTTGAGGTGTATTGTATTTTCTGTATTCAGTCGTATTGAGTAGGGGTAGTTGGGAGTCATGACCCGGCTATCTTTGGTCAATGCTAGTAGAGGCTTCATAGACAGTCACTAGTAGTCAGTGTATTCAGTTTCAGATTTGTATATATATGAGCAGAATTGTGATCGTGTAAATTTACTTTCATGTTGGTCAGACTAAGTTATGGGTTGTTTCCGTATTATTCCTTCTATTTTGTATATTTTATTCAGTTGCTTTGGGTTATGCCAGATGAATGATTAGCTTGGGGTCACTTGTGACCTTAAGCACCGTGTGACGTCTCGAGATCCGATTTCGGGGCGTTACAATATGTCTATAACACGGGATTTAACTCACATAACACCAAAACAAGTTTACTTTCACCAAAATTCACCAAGAACAACCTTTAGGGTTTCAACATAAAAAACCCAATAGCTAGAGATTCAACCATGGGAATTGTATAATTTTTACATATTCGGAATCCCCGTTACGAAGGCTACGAGGGACACCCAAAAGTTTGTGAATAGAATTACATCATTCGGAAAGTCATTCAAAGCTTCAAGTTTGAGGTATGTGGGGTTTTCAACAAGAAGATCCTTTCATTCTTGTGCCCAAAAATTTGTATTATTTTACGAAGATACATGATTTTACTTGTTTAATTATGAATTTGAGATGAAAACTATTATCCTATATTCTTGTTCAAGAAACTATGATATTTTTGTGACGTATTAAAGATAAATTCCTTGAGTTTTGATATTAATATCATGTTTCAAGTTGAATTTCCAGATTCTCATATGAGTTATACTTATTTGCTATACAAGGTATGAATCTTGAAATGTTTTGCTCAAGTGTTGATATATGGGATTTAAACCCTCTTTAAGATTATGATCTTGGGTGAGGTAATGTGTTATACACACCTTGATATTTGAATGATTTGACCTTTTGGTCTTGAAAGAGTTATTTTTGAACTCGAATGAGAAAAGAAATCCACATGTTGATTTATTATGAAAAGGGGTAGCATGATGGCTCCCGATATGAATTGTTGAATTGTGTAGTTGTGAATTTTCTTTTGAAATAATCTGAGCTAAGTCCGGGAGTAGTCTTTAGCACTGAGTGAGAGGTATAGCTGTGATTGGTACTTCCTTAGAACTACGTGCCCCCGTAGGATGTGATCCTAAGGCTGTTTGATATAGTGATCACTAGTGAACAAAAGATTAAGGTCCTACTCCGATGGCAAGGATAGGACAGATCTCCCCAATGTGGGTTGGACGTTAGACTCCATGTAGCTCACATGGTTTATGTCGGTTGTAAGAGACTCCCAGTGTGTGTGTGTATTTTTCTATCTAAGATGAAAATATTTTCGCTTGAAAGTCTGATTTTGAGAAAGTTGTTGTTTTCAAAAGATTGAAAGGATATATATTTTCTAAAGTGAATTGTTACGAGATTTGATTGCTTTGATGAATTGAAATCGAGACGAAAGTTAATTGAGAACTTATTGTAATGACTCACTTGTTTTACTGTACATGTATTATTCATCCATGATTTCAATTATTTAATTTAAGCTAAGTGAGTCATTTATATCAGCATGTATAATTTTATAAACTGTGATGATATTAAGATATTATTTTATATATGCATTGCACCCCCATATGCTCGGTACGTTTCCATGGTGCTGACCCATATATTCGTATGTGGGCTACATTTTCTCGGAATGTAGGTACAAGGTATAGTGTACATCTTCAGATCCAGTCAGTTCGCGACATACAGTCAGCAGGTGATGAGTCCTTTTTGTTCAAGGGCTTGAGCTAGTTATATAGTTCGAGAAGTGTTGTATTTTCTTTATTCAGTCGTGTTGAGTTGGGATAGTCGAGAGTCATGACCTGGCTACCTACAGTCAGTACTAGTAGAGGCTTCATAGACAGTCAGTAGAAGTTGATGTATTCTGTTTCAGTTTTGGTTGTAAAGGCAGAATTGTAATCTTATAAATTCGGTTTTGTATTGATCAGATTCAGAAAAGAGTTATTTTCTGCAGATTTGTATAGATTTATACTTTTTGTTCAGTTGCTTATGAGTTATGCCAGTAGAAGGGTTAGCTTTGGGTCACTTGTGATCCTAAGCACCGTGTGACATCTCGGGACCCGATTTCGGGGCATTACATACATATATATTGAATGGTACTTATATATCTGACCATCTATCATCGTATATTACTATTAATACTTTTGTTCCTAGATTTTTTTCTAGCTAATCCCTTTATTCCTATAACTATTAATCCCATATGCATTAATATCATCTTATTATTCCTGATTTGTTTTAAGGATTCAGGATTTACTAAATTTAAGGTTGTATAGTTTTCTCCTATGGCAGATATTTGTTCTTCTCTATAATGTCTGTAAAGTTGATTATCTGCTAAAAAACAATTAGCATTGTATAATGTCTTAGGATTTAGTAATTTTAATTGGTGTTGTTGGAAAATTTGTAAATCTCTGTCTACGTCTATTATTTAATTTAGTTCCTGATTTTGTTCTATGTTTGAGTGATATTCTGGAAATAAGATTATTTCCAATTCTATTGTCGTAAAACTTACTCTTTGCCTTTCTTCTTCGATGGTTCTTCTTGGTCTAGCTGAAACAAAGTCCTTTTTTGTGATTTTCTTATGATATTTTTTCTTTCTTGTCTAGGAGTTAGTTCAGTCTATATATATACGTGTCATTATACCAACAAGTTTGTGATTTTCTTATTATATTTTTGTCAAGTCTATATATCTTCTATAAACGTATTTATTTAACTTATCCATGTGTATATGTTTTATAAATTAGTATATAACTATATATATATAGTGTGTATATATTGTAGTAT
Organism: Capsicum pubescens; assembly: GCA_030864215.1. Lineage (NCBI taxonomy): Eukaryota > Viridiplantae > Streptophyta > Magnoliopsida > Solanales > Solanaceae > Capsicum > Capsicum pubescens. Next base: position 105,856,488 of record CM061538.1, read on the forward strand.
ATATCTATTGTAGTATATTTTGTTTAAAGTAGTACATATATATTGAATGATACGTATATATGTGTATATATTTTCTATAGACGTATATATTTAACGTATATATGTGTATATGTTTTATAAATTAGTGTATAACTATACATATAGTGTGTGTATATATTGTAGTATATATATATTGTAGTATATTTTATTTAAAATAGTACATATATATTGAATGGTACGTATATATGTGTATATATCTTCTATAGACGTATATATTTAACGTATACATGTGCATATGTTTTATAAATTAGTATATAACTATATATATACTGTGTGTATATATTGTAGTATATTTTATTTAAAGTGGTACGTATATATTGAATGGTGCGTATATATGTGTATATATCTTCTAAAGTAGTATATATATTTAACGTATATATGTGTATATGTTTTAGAAATTAGTATATAACTATATATTTAACGTATATATGCAGATAGATTAGATAGATTATGAATTAGAAAGTGAAGATAGTATATATGAAATTTCGGAGAATGAAACAGATAATGAAATAGATAGTGAATTAGATAAATCAAATAACTGAAGAAGATATAAAAATGAACCAAATAACTGAAGAAGATGTAAAAATAATAACAAAGGAAGAATATTTAAATGAAGAAGGAACAGATCAAAAAATAATATTTAATAATAATATATTTGATGAAATAAAAGGAAAAGAGTTAGACTTAAGTGTAGAAAAAATATTTAAAATACCAACAATAAAAAATATATTTAGTAGAAAAAAGAAAGACTACTACATAGTAAGCCAAGAAGAACATTTAATAGACTGTAGATATGCAAAAGAAAAAGTTAGTATACCATTAGTAACAAAGAGACTGATTAATAAAGAAATAAACGATATAAAAAGTAAAGACCCAATAAAATATGTACACCTTGGAGGTACAAAGCATGTTTTAGAGAAGGAATAGATACACCAATAGAATTATATTTAGCAGATGATAGAATTATAAAACCTATAGAAAAAAGTATAATAACTGCCATAAAAGGAAATTTAATAGACAAAAAATTTAAATTTATAATAAGTGTGCATTATTCAGTAGCAATAACAGATAAAAATATAGATAAATCATTAGTATTATATTAGAAAATATCAGGAATAGAACTAACCCCAGGAAGTAAAATATTTACAGCAAGATGTAAAAATCTATATGTATTAACAACTAAACATAAAATAACAGAAAAAAATAAAATTAATAAAATACAAATAGAAAGTCCTTTTGAACAATTTGTAAAAACAATTGATAATAATGATTATAGTTACAAAAATATAGACATAGAAGAAGATTTAGAAATAATAAATGATAGAATAAGTACAACAAAAAGAATAGCTCATGAAAAATCAGAATTGTCGAGCTCATAAAAAAGAACAAGTTATGAAACAACTTCAACAATTAATTTAAACCAATATTACATAACGGGAACAACAAATGAAAAAGAATATTTAATACTCTTAAACACAGGACAAGAAAAAAATTATATAGCAAAATATCTAGTAAAAAGTGAAGAAATAAAATCTAATAGTAATATATGCCCAGATCTACCAAGGAGTCTAATAAACATTAAGGATACGGCAGAAAAAGAAATAATAATAGGAGTTAGAAAAATAAAAATAGAATTTTAAATAAAAGAAGAAATGCAAAAAACAGATATAATACTAGGAATAAAATGGTTAGAACAAGTAAAACCATACAATATAGAACATACACAATTATCTATAACATATAATAAAGAAAGATTATTCATAAAAAGAACTTTGACATGACATGAAAATATATGTACTTGTAAAAATAATAGTAGAAGGATATTATAATAGGTATTATACACCTATGATAGATACAGGAGCAGAAGCAAACTTATGTAGATACAACTGTTTATCAGAAAATAAATGAGATAAATTAAAAACACCAATAGTAGTCAAAGGATTTAATAATGAAGGAAGTTTAATTACATATAAAGCTAAGAATGTAAAAATACAGATATGGGATAAAATAATAACAATAGAAGAAATCTATAATTATGAACTAACATCAAAAGATATGCTTTTTGGAATGTCATTTTTAGATAAATTATACCCACATATAATAACTAAAACAGATTGGTGGTTTACAACACCATGTACACAAAAAGTAAGAGCAAAAAGAGTTATTAATAAAATAAGAAAGAAAACAGATTGGATAAAAGGAAGCGAAAAATTACACAAAAGTTAGAAAATATAAAAAATACAGAAGACACAGTAGAACTAGTTGTATTTTAGATAAATAAAAAAGAAATAACTATGTTTTCAATAGATAAGCTAGAAATAATAAAGAAAAGATTAAGACAATTATATAGTGAAGAACCATTAAAAGGATGAGAAAAACATAAAACTACTATAAAAATTGAATTAAAAGACAAAAATAGCATAATAACTCAAAAACCATTAACATATAATTTTGACAATTTAAAAGAATTTAAAATGCATATTGCTGAATTATTAGAAACACAATATATACAAAGAAGCAATAGTAAACATAATAGTCCAGCGTTTATAGTAAATAAACATAGTGAACAAAACAGAGGAAAAAGTAGAATGGTGATTGACTATATAAATTTAAATGCAAAAACTATGACATACAATTATACAATACCAAATAAGATATTAAAAATAAGACAAATACAAGGATATAACTACTTTAGTAAATTTGACTGTAAATCAGGATTTTACCACTTAAAGTTAGATGAAGATTCTAAGGAATTAACCGCATTTACGGTACCACAAGGATTTTATGAATGGAACGTATTACCATTTGGATATAAAAATGCACCAGGTAGATATCAACACTTTATGGATAGTTATTTTAAACAATTACCTAATTGTATAGTAGACATAGATGATATACTACTATACACAAAAGCTAAAGAGGAACATTTAAAATTATTAGAACAATTTACAGATATAATAAAAAAATCGGGAATAAGTTTAAGTGAAAAGAAAGCCGAAATAATAAAAAAATCAGATAGAGTTTTTAGGAATACAAATAGATAAAAGTGGAGTAAAAATGCAACAACATATAGTACAAAAAATAATAAATTCAAAAGAAGAATTAGATACAAAAAAGAAATTATAATCATTTTTAGGATTAGTAAACCAAGTAAGAGAATATATACCAAAATTAGCAGAAAACCTAAAGCCCTTACAGAAAAAATTAAAAAAGGATGTAGAATATAATTACAACGAAGAAGATAAAAAAAACAAGTTCAGAAAATAAAAATATTTTGTAAAGAATTACCAAAATTACAATTTCCAGATGAAAATAAAAAAATTACATACATAGTAGAAGCAGCCGCAAGTGAATATAGTTATGGAGGAGAACTTAAATATAGATATGAAGAAGAAAAATTAGAACACCATTGTAGATACTACTCAGGTACATTTAATGAAACAGAAATAAAATAGGAAATAAATAGAAAAGAATTATGTTAATTATATAAATGTTTATTAGCATTTGAACCATATATTATATATAACAAATTTATTGTGAAGACAAATAATACCCAGGTTTGATGGTGGTTAACAAGAAAGATACAAAACTCAGTTACAACGAAGGAAATTCGGAGATTAGTATTGAATATATTAAATTTTACATTTACGATTGAAGTAAACAGGACTGACAAGAATGTTATTGCAGATAACAAATCAAGACAAAGTTACTCAAACTGATTTACCAATGGAAGAAGCTGATGTCAAAGATACCCAAACAGACTTAATATTACAAGTGTTTGAACAAATGAAATTAATACAAGAACAAGTTATCACATTAACTACTAAAGTTACAGATGTAAAAGTGCAAGTTGAGCACTATAAAAAATAAGAAAAAACTATTAACAAAGATACTGTGCAGGAAGAGCACATTAAAAAACTAGACCTAGAAGGTGATGATGAGAAACACTTAAAAACTCAAATTACTAACGAAATTACAGTTACAGCTGCAGGCGCAGGTGATGTATCCAAGGGAAAGAATATAGTCACTCAAAATAAACCTGAACCACCAAAGAAAAAGAATTATAACCTCAACTAGATATTCTCAAAACCATATACACCAAATATACAAAAATCAAAGTCATCCATACCTCCCCAGATACACACATATTCCGAATCACTCAATCAACAAAAGCAGACTTATAACCACATCACTCGTACATATATTGATAATATTTATACTTTACACAAATTGTTAAATACAAACCTATCCAGAGTAAAGATTTAGCAAAACAACACCAAGGATATATTACACAAAAATGTCAAAACTATAACAAACTTATTGCTTTGCCTGGCACCAGTGCAAACTTAATTGCTTCATGTTACTATTATGGACTATTATCTATAGTTTACACAATTACTGGAGAAGAGTTAATTCCAGATATTCACAAAAGATTTATGGATTATAAAAGGATTACGAAGGGACAGTTATTCTATGTCCATTTCTACTCAGCACCAGCAAAAATATTATTTGATGAAATAAAACAGACAATTACTGTTGTTAAGATATGAATGACACGAGATTATATTATCTCTGAATAACTATGCGAACAAGAAGAGATAACCAAAAATCAGATACCGAACTTCTACCGAAACAAGAGAGTTATTGGACTTAGCAGTATATTGACTGAGTTAGCAAATAATTATATAAATCAAAACCCAGTTTGGATTTACTATAACAGAAATCAATTATTAGTTTACTCTACTTGTAAAAATATTATAGAAAATGACAGAGAAGAGATAAGAAAATGGGTCATAACGATCCTAAAACCAGAAGAATTACCAGTCACAAGATCTACTACGAAAGGAGTTATTTCAGAAGAAGCTATGGATCAATTCTGTAAACAGGTTGGCCAAAGATACGATGACCACATATGCAGCAGATGTAGTAGAAGACACAACTTTATTCCAGATGTGATGCTACAATAGTAAGAAGATAAAAAAAACAGCAGATACGATAAGAAGAAAATAACAACGGATTAATAATAGAGAAATAAAAGACAAAGGAGACAAGTTAATAAAAGTTAGAAAGTGACATATGGAAGAATAGTTAGTTTTTCTTAACTTATTTTTACATAAAATGTATAACATTATTAGAGTGTCATTATTACTCTTGACTTTTTGGCACCTATCATTACTAGTCTTAATAGCCTTTAAGACTTTTTGATTTCTACTTTTTGTAAAGTAGTTTTTGTAGAATTATATTAGGACGGGTGTAAAGTAAAATAGTATACGCGTTTTCATTTTTTAGGTTATAAATAGACAAGCATCCGCTCAGATAAAGGGCAAGTCTTCATGAGTTGAAGCAAAACCCTCTCTTGTATGCAAAAAACTTTTGAATTATTTAATAAAAACAGGTATATTTTCAAGGAAAAGCTATGAATCATCAAACAACTATGGACAATCTAGAATTATCAGATTTACCAGAACAGGTATTTATATTTGTGATTATGAATAGCTAAATTCATAAATTCCTGACAATCATGATATGATAAAATAAGTTCATGTTAATTACTTTATAGTAGAATTATTCGAAAAATAGCATGTTAAGAAGTTTATTAGCAAAGTGAAAAAGAAGAAAAATCCCTAAGAACTATGTCATCCTAAAGGTGAAATCGGTGAGGCAAGAAAGTCGTGATAGGGGAGTAGCCAGAGTAGAGGCGTTGTTTAAGGGAAAAGTATCCAGATTACCATGCTAATAGTGACCAAAGAACATGTTATTTAAGAATAATCTAGTATATAGTAATCTAAAATGATCATATTTTGTTATGTGTATGATTGAAGGGAATATTTTGAAAAAAGCATCATATGAAAAATGAATACTTATTTATCTGACGAAATAGTAGATAAATTTAAAAGACTTGTTTTATATATACTTAAGGATATAGAAATTGTAGATATAAGAAAAATCATATTGGAAAAAATATTTGATAAATATTTTATGACTAGAATAAATTACATACCTCACCTACCTACTTATTCTTACAGATACTTACATACCAAACCTACACATCAACCATGATAAATTATGTATATTTAGAATATTGGAAAATGGATATGAAAATATATACAATTAATAGAAAAACTAATGAAAACAAATCTAGAAAAATATATGAGAACTAAAGATATAAAATATATAGAATTCCTTAATGAAAATATACAAGAATTATTAAGATTAAAACAAACAACTAATAAATACTATGATAAAACATTTAATTACTAGAATCCAATTCCAAGTTATCCAAGTTATTTGTAGAAACCTTAGCATAATATGAATAATATGAGAAGATATATATCTGATGAAACTAAGATACTTGTTTTATATATCATAAAAGACTTAGAATTAGAAGACATAAAGAAAATAATATGGGAAAAAATATTTGATTTTGAAGATGAGTTATTAAGTACCAATTGGATAGAAGATGAATTAGAAAATATAGATTTCTATGGTAGAAATTATTATTCAGATAGTTATTATTTAGATGGATATTATACAGATTTAAAATGTTAGAATATATTCAAAGAGTTAGAGAAAAATAAAGTTGGCTATACGAATAAATTAATTATAGAAACCAGCTTAGAAAAGGAAGGGAATAATTGAAAGAAAGATTAATTTGGATAAATAAAACCATAAAACAACTAGAATTAAAAGACAGTTTAGAATATGATTTAGACATAGAATTATTCATAGAAGAAAAAGACAGGATAATTAACGACTAGATAACCTAGAATTTAATATCAGATATAGTACAATTAGAATAAATTATTACAAAGAAATTTGCAGTATTACAACTACTTTAGGATAAAATGATAGACTATGAGTATTTAAAATATTGGAGACAAGATATGGAAGAAATAAGATTAACAGAAATACTTAAGAAAGAAAATTTAATTGAATATTTTTTAACAAAAGATATAGAATATATAGAATACCTTCAAAATAATATACAAGAATTGCAAAGACTAAGAGAAAAAACTAAAGAATATTACAGTAAAGCATTTAATCAAATATCATCCAATCCACCCCAAGATATGAACATTAATAAAATTAAAATAAATAAACTAAAAATAAAAATATTTAGAGAAGTTAAGAAATATCCACGCACAAACAAAAATAGATCCATTAGAGCTATAATAGTTCTATTTAATTTTTCCAAGTTATCCGCACCCCCCTACAATTGGTATCAAAGCTAAATATTTTTATTTGTAGTTTATTTATTTTAATTTTATTAATGTCCATATCTTGGGGGTTGATTGGATGGTATTTGATTAAATGTTTTACTGTAATATTCTTTAGTTTTTTCTCTTAGTCTTTGTAATTTTTGTATATTATTTTGAAGGTATTCTAAATATTCTATATCTTTTGTTCTGAAATATTCAATTAAATTTTCTTTCAAAAGTATTTCTGTTAATCTTATTTCTTTCATATCTTGTCTCCAATATTTTCAATACTCATACTCTATCATTTTATCCTAAAGTAGTTGTAATACTGGAAATTTCTTTGTAATAATTTATTCTAATTGTACTATATATGATATTAAATTCTACGTTATCTATTTCGTTAATTATCCTGTTTTTTTCTTCTATGAATAATTTTATGTCTAAATCATATTCTAAACTGTCTTTTAATTCTAGTTGTTTTATGGTTTTATTTATCCAAATTAATCTTTCTTTTAATTGTTCTCTTCTTCTTCTAAGCTGGTTTCTATAATTAATTTCTTCGTATAGCCGACTTTGTTTTTCTCTAACTCTTTGAATATATTCTAACATTTTTAATCTGTATAATATCCATCTGAATAATAACTATCTGAATAATAATTTTCACCATAGAATTCTATATTTTCTAATTCATCTCCAATCCAATTAGTACTTAGTAACTCATCTTCAAAATCAAATATTTTTTCCCATATTATTTTCTTTGTCTTCTAATTCTAAGTCTTTTATGATATATAAAACAAGTATCTTAGTTTCATCAGATATATATCTTCTCATATTATTCATATTATGCTAAGGTTTCTACAAATAACTTGGATAACTTGGAATTGGATTCTAGTAATTAAATGCTTTATCATAGTATTTATTAGTTGTTTGTTTTAATCTTAATAATTCTTATATATTTTTATTAAGGAATTCTATATATTTTATATCTTTAGTTCTCATATATTTTTCTAGATTTGTTTTCATTAGTTTTTTTATTAATTGTATATTTTTCATATCCATTTTTCAATATTCTAAATATACAAAATTTATCATGATTGATGTGTAGGTTTGGTATGTAAGTATCTATAAGAATAAGTAGGTAGGTCAGGTATGTAATTGTAACGCCCCAATTTTCTGAACCGGAACGCTACACGGTACTCATGACCCCGAAGGACCACAAGCTAACCCATGACTGATATCTTTACTTGTAACTGCATAATATACATATAAAATGCGGAAACATGAACAAAGAGGGCGTAAGGTTCAATCTTGAATAATAAAATATCTGAAATAAGGTGGTATCACAGTACCAAAACAAAACTAAAAATACTAAAGTCTAAATCTGAAAACTCTATAATCGTCTGAAAGTCTCTAAACTGTCTGAATAAGGAGTTGAAGGAACATGTCTCCAACTAACTCCCTAGACTGAAATACTGGAATAATAAATGTAACGATCATGTCCTCAAAAGATGAGGACTCACTGCTACTGTTGATCTGGAATCTACACCTCAGAACCTATGGTGTAACATAAAAAGAAAGCACCATAGCGCAAATGCGTCAGTACAACTAAAGTACTGAGTATACGTGGGGGTAGGATAAAGGCATGGGGTTTATATGCATGAACATGCTGACTAATATGAACGTGAGAATACATACATACATACATACATACATACATAACTGCTACTGGACTCGTGGAGATACTGACTACTTGAGTTTGAACTCTGACAACATAAGTTTCGTGATACTGAGATACTGAATGACTGATAACATGGATGACTGTATCTAACAGTCCTAATTCTGGGGAAAACTATCTGAGTTCTAAATTGTATCTGAACATCTAAGTCTAAGATCAGTCCTAGCTAACGAGTGATCTCTGAAACTGATAATGAGAATACTCGACTGAATCTGAGATTGAGATCAAGCAGGTCTACCGGATGACCTCTAGATCTAATAATAAGCATCTAAATATGGGACCATCTGACGGGATGGTCCAGGAATCAATGGAACTATCTGAGTTTCTCACTAAGATCGATGACTGTATCTGACAGTCCTGATTCCTAATTTCTACTCTAAAGGCTGATACTGAAACTGTAAGTGTAAGTGTAACTGTAACTGTAACTGTAACTGTAACTGTAACTGTAACTGTAACTGTAACTGTAACTGTAACTGTAACTGTAACTGTAACTGTAACTGTAACTGTAACTGTAACTGTAATTGTAACTGTAACTTTAACTATAATTGTAACTGTAACAATAACTGTAACTGTAACTGTGGGAGGTAGTAATCTAATCAACATGCTCTGATACTGTATTGGTGGGGTCCAATCTTTGCCCTGATTGGAAGGGTGTCAATACCGTGCCACGGGTAGAGACCTCTACTATGGTCAAGCCTCTCTGACGGGTGACCCTGAATAGGAAATCAAGCCTAAGGCAATATAATAGTCAAGTATAGCCTTAAACTGATGGGTGACTCCTGTTCTGCGCTGGCTACGCAGTTCTGGAGTACAGGGATTGCTGCTAACGACTCTGCCTTTATAACAGGAAAACTGCCATCCCTGCACTCGCTCGGTGTTAGTCCCTACTCCCAACTGAAAGACTCTGAAAAGATTAACTGCGCTGAACTGACTAACTAAACTGAACTGATTTATAAACTGATTAACTGAGTTGATAATATTTTCTAAGCTAAATTCACTGAGTTCGTTGACTGACGGAAAAACTACTTGAGATCTGAGGTCTGACTGAGAGTACTAAAACTACTGGGACTACTGAGATTTCTGAGTTTCTCTGAGTCATGTGTCTAACTGAAATCTATGGAGCATAACTTGACTGAGGATGTCTTGAAACATGACACTAGCTCTAGGCACACAACTATAGTTTTCGGGTACAAGTACCCCCAGGACTCGATGGAAGGAAAATGACACACATGACTGACTTGATCATAAGAGTAGAGTCCACAATTCACAATATCATAAGTAAGGATTTCATAATAAGAATGATTCTCAATAAACTGTCACATGATCGGGAATGCACACAACATGTATATACTTGCATGACTTCAATAACATGGTCATTCCATATCACAAAAATATCATGAGTATCTCATACAACATCTTCAATTCAAGACAATAGCATGGGGATCACGTTGAACATAAACTTAGAACATGGAATAGTCATTTAGGACTTATTATGTCATAAAAGCATGATTTATATTCCCTTAGGTATTTTCACAAACACCTTACATGCACATCTTAGGCATAGGTGGATTCATCAAGATTATAAATATTCAACCACCAATTTCACATATTTATACATTAAATACCACCATATCCTCACACAAAACATACAAAGATCCCATCTTAGGCATCATCAAACTCCAACCACATGAACATCAACCACCAACAACATAAACATCATAATACATAATTTAGAAGATGGTTCTTGAGCTTCATGGACAAAAGGAGTCCATGAATTAACTCACGCATACCTTAGAAGGAAGATTCTTGATGATTGACGGAGGAATTTTCTTGAAATTGGATCTTTAAGCTTAATTATGCAACCCTAGTTGTTTTTCTCGTTTAGTGCTCTTGGATGATGAGCTTTGAGATGTTAATAGGGTTGTAATGTGTTTAGAAGCTATAAATTTCGTATGGTTAAGTTTAGGGACGTGTAAGGAGTGTTAAAAGACTTAATTACCCTCAAAATAACTCAAAAACTAAGTGTTTTCATGGCTCAAATCATACATAGGCGCCGCATATGATATCGCCTATGTTTACATAGGCGCCGCATATGCTATCGTCTATGTTTACATAGGCGCCACATATGCTTTCCAGTGGCCATGTGCGATTGGTTAGTGTAACGCCCCGAAATCGGGTCCTGAGATGTCACACGGTGCTTAGGGTCACTGTGACCCCAAGCTAACCCTTCTACTGGCATAACTCATAAGCAACTGAATAAAAATACAAATCCATACAAATCAGCAGAAATTAACTCCTTTCTGAATCTGATCGATACAAAAATGGAATTTTACAGGATTACAATTCTGCCTTTACAACTAAAATTGAAAAAAAATACAGCAACTTCTACTGACTGTCTATGAAACCTCTACTAGTACTGACTGTCTATGAAACCTCTACTAGTACTGACTGTAGGTAGTCAGGTCATGACTCCCGACTACCCCAACTCAATACGACTGAATAAAGAAAATACAACACTAAAACTCTGCATAACTAACCCAAGCCCTTGAATCAAAAGGACTCATCACCTGCTGACTGGATACCACGAACTGACTGGATCTGAAGGTGCAACTATACTTTGTACCTACATTCCGAGAAAATGTAGCCCACATCCGAAGATGTGGGTCAGTACCATGGAAAGGAACCGAGTATATGGGGGTGTATGCAGTTGTATAAACATCATCATCATAAATATTTATAAGAAATATGCAGGATGTATGAAAGAATCACATAGCCCGAAGAAAATCATCATAATCATGAGAGGATGAAATAAGTATAATAACACATGTGAGTCATCATATAATTTGTCAATCACTTTCAGTTCATCAAGAATATCAATTCTCATAATGTAAATATCATTTAAATCTTTCGAAAGAATAACTTTCACAATTCCACTTTCAAATCACTTCATCATTCACCATAGACACAAGGAAACACACTGGGAGATCCTATAACCGACATAAATCATGTGAGCTACATGGAGTCCAACGTACAACCCACGTTGGGGAGAGCCATCCTATCCTTGCCATCGGAGTAGGACTTCCAGTATCAATTCAAAAACACTAGTGCCTCAACAAAATGATAACAAACAGCTACACTCAATTATCAATATGTCCGATGATATGCCTCAATGAAATCATAACCAAAAACTTTTCACTCAATCAACTATACACTAAACTTGTTCGATTATATGCGCCAACAAAGTCTTACCAACAAGCTATACACTTCATGTGTTCGTCTATAGCCTCACCAAAATCCTCACACTAACCTTTATCCCCAGAAATGACTTTTCCAGCTGGCAGCTAGGTATGAGACGACACCAAAAACCCACAATCATTGTTCCAGCACAGTGGTTATTTTTTTTTTAAACCCACATAAAATTTACTACAATTAGAGAGAAATTACTACAATTACAGGTTACAATAATTACATATGCAGGAATTAATAAGGGGATTTTAATACCTTTTTTTACAATCCGCGAAAAGATTGTAGAGGTTGTTTCTTGGTCGGGAGATATTGCGAGAGGAAGAACTGCAATTTTGGGAAAGTGAAGTAAAATTAGAGAGAGTAAAAAGATTTAGTGTGTGGCTAAAAATGATAACAGGTGCAAGTGGGAAGAGTCAGTGAATTCTATTACAATTACATAACTACCCTTCGATATAATTACGTAATTGTCCTTCGTAGTCACTTCAACAGCCTTTCATATGAGACAAAATAGTAGTACACCTTTCTTCATTTATATAAAGGAGTAAAGTAATGTTTCCTCCATTTCGGAATAAGTGAATTGTTGGAATATTTATTGATGTTTTAAAATAAGTGAATCAATGATTTTTTCCAAATTTGCCTGAATGATTTGACAATCAATTAACTTTTGAAAAGGTATTACAAGATCATTTTTTTTTTGGGTTTTAAATGAAAAATTATGTTAAATTTATGTTTGTAATATTTTTTTCTTAATATGTATGTCAAAATTCAACAATCCAGTTATTATGAAACGGACGAAGTAATATAGATTATCCGTACTAGTATTATTTAATAGAGGATATTTTCACTAGGTGTATTATCACCAATCCAAGAAAATCTTACCTAAATCGGTCTATACAAAGGGTCGTCGAGGCTCATCATCTCCGTCCCTGGCCTCATTTCTACCAACCACTTCTCTCTCTCTCTCTTGTTTTTCTCTGCTGCTAACTCTCCGTACCGAAGAACCGCAACTATGGCAGCTACATTTTCTACTGTAGTAAGTTTCCTTTAGCCTCTCATAAAACTCTCTACTCTTCTTCAATAATTTCGCAGCACCGCTTTCAACTATTTTGAACTTCGTTTTTCACTTTACCTTCTAAAATTGTTATTTGTCTTGTTAACACAAATTATTGAGCGATTTTTTGTTGTCATTTTAGCTGAGTTGAATTTCTTCTTTTACAGTCGAATTTAGGTTCACTTTCAGCTCCCCGAGTTGCGAACCCTACATATGCTGTTTCTCCCAAGCTGGTGAAATCTTCATTCTCATCATCATGCTTCTTTTCTGGATCCTTGCGTCTCACAACTTCATCGAACCGTTCGGTTTACAGAAAAACCGGCGGTTCATCTGGTTCCATTCAAGCTTCTGCGCAGGTCTGTGCTCGCTGGCTGAGTTAATTCGTTATTTATTGTTATTTTCATCGAAATTTGAAGATTTCAGTTAATATGCTAACTGTTAAGTTAGGAAATGTGTTTTCTAGGGTTCGTGTGATAAATGCATTGGTTGCAGATGGCATGTGGTGCTGTGTGTTAGTCCGTCGTCTCGTTTTATGTGACAATACTTGACTGGTTTCTGATTTTAAGATGTTAAATTAGATTTATATATTGTTGTATTAGTGATACTAGAAGAAAATGCACCCAAGGGTGTGACCTGGTGTTCAATATGGGTTGAGCATCATGAGGTCTCAGGTTTAATTTCCAACATAGACAAAATCACTCGGTGATTTCTTATATCTGTTTCTAGCTTTGGTGGTTAGAGTTACTTGATACTTGTTTCCACCGCCGGTGGGAGGTAGTAGGTATCCCGGGGAATTGGTCGAGGCTTGTGCAAGTTGGCCTGAGAAAAAGTTTTTGTTAAAGATAATGAAAAAAGTAACTGTAGTTTTTGTAATAACGTCTTAACATATCCCAAAATGAAAAAGTATTGTCATGTAATAACATTGTTTTCTTTTGTTAAGTAGCAAAGTGAATTCTGGAAGTTGATTAAGAGCCTGTTTGGATTGGTATATTGTTGGTGCTTTTAAGACAGTATAGCTTTTAAGCACTTTTGTATATTTTAGGTAAGATAAATAAGTGTTTTTGAGCACTTATTTTTAAGCCAAATAAACAAAAATAAGCCAAAAACCATAACTCATTGGCCCATCCAAACAGGTTCAAGACTTGGAACACGTTTAAAGTGGTTGTGGTTCAGTTTTTAGAAAACGTGGTGTTATGTTTCCTTTTATGTGGGACTAATGTTCCATAGTTTGTTCATTACGTAGTTGACGTTTTTAATTAGTCTGAATGTATTTCTGAAATCCAGGTGACAGACTTGCAATCCAAAGTGACACACAAAGTTTATTTTGATATCAGCATTGGGAATCCTGTCGGAAAGCTTGCTGGGCGAATTGTAATTGGATTGTATGGTGATGATGTGCCCCAGACAGCAGAAAATTTCCGTGCACTCTGCACAGGTTCTTTAGTGTATTTTATGTTTTACTCTAATTATTATCATTGTCGTTTATGTTCTTATTACTAATGCTTCTTTCGCTGCTGCCTTTATTGTAGTTTTTGTTCTCGTTACCATTATTGCCATCAACTTTTGCCTTATTGCTTGAGCTTACTTTCTATCATTTATGTTTTGATTATAATTTGGATTAATTTCTTCCAATCAGGTGAAAAGGGCTTTGGCTACAAGGATTCTGCATTTCATCGTGTTATTAAAGATTTCATGATTCAAGGGGGTGATTTCGATAAGGGAAATGTAGGTGTCTCAATACTTGGTTTGCGCTTTTTCTATTTGTTCCTCTAGTTGGCATACTTCTTGACACACACAGACATCCTTCACCGAGTTCATTTTATTTTCTGTAGTACAATAGATGAAGTGTGTTTTGGGATGCTTATTTTTTAGCTTTTTGTTTTTCTTGTTTCTCCTTGAACGAAATTTTATATAAGAGAAATGCAAAATTTGGGATTGGTTTCTTTGCCTCGTGTTTTCTCATTTTCTGCTTGGTGGTTTATCCTTTTGTCTTTTGGATCTGAAATGGCTCCAATTTCTACCATGGAAAATCAAAGACAAAAAGGTTGTTTTTCAGTTTGTTTCAGTTCTGTATTTGTGAGATTTCCCTACCCCACTTTGTGAGAATACACTGGGTATGTTGTTATTTGTAAGATTTCCCTGTTACTTATAGCAACATAAGATCTCCGTATTCTAAAATCATCAACTTTCATTTGATATAAAATCCTTTTTTAACTAAGTATGTTCAGTGGAATATTGCTTCTAGCATATTTGATGGTTCTCTTCAAGTGGAATTTGTATTTCATACGTGGCAGTTTTGTTTAAGTATGCATAGATTGATTGAGGAGTTCCAGTGTTTGCAGTTCATAATTTGGAAAAATTTTCCTCTCTACTTCATTTGAGGTAGTGGTATGGACTGCGTACACTTTACCCTTCCCAGACCCCATTGTGGGAATACACTGGGTATGTTGTTGAATTTGGAAAATTTTGCTTGCCATGTCTGCACATTGTAATCGTTTCCCCATGCATGGGATTTTTTGTTTGCAGGGAACTGGTGGTAAAAGCATATATGGTCGTACATTTAAGGATGAAAACTTCAAGTGTAAGTTGGGTTTTCTTCTTAAAAATTAGCTTCAAGCTCCTTATGGTTAGGGCAATAGTGTACAGTGTTTTTTTGATGAAATCCTCGTGTTATTACAGTGGTTCATACTGGACCTGGGGTTGTTAGCATGGCTAATGCAGGCCCTAATACCAATGGAAGCCAATTCTTCATTTGCACTGTAAAGGTATGTGGATTGGGAATCTCAATCAGCAGAATATTTTCTTAATATTGGATGTGAAGTCATGATTAAGATAATATTCCTCTCATGCTAAAATGGCCATATGAAATGAAAGAGAACTACATATATAATCATGTTTAATAATTTGACCATTGAGAAATCATTTTAGCTGCTCTTAATTCCTATAAACAAATAACCGCTTGTTTACTTTGTTATTCACATGCTCCTTTTTTCTTTCTTTCTTTCTGAATGTTCTCAGCTATCAGCAAATTCATGTCGTTGAGCTTCTCAATATTTAGTTTTAAATAACACTATTTGTCGAATCAAGATTCTTATCCATTGCCTTTCATGTGTTGTGATAAAGATGTATCTGTCAATTATCATGCTTCATCATAGCTGGACTTTGAATTCATACCAGCTTAAACAAGAATACCATCAAATAATTTCTACTTGACGTTTAAAACTAAACACATACAAGGAAACAGATTAGCAAATTTCACCTGCTTGTGTCAGCAAAATGTATTTCTTTCTCATTCTTACCTTTCCAAAAGAAAGATGTACGTGGAAGTAAATAAATTTGGGTATTTTCAGGACTATTCCATAGCAAGCACATTTTAACTAGTATTATAGTTGGGTCACTTGAGGTACTTATTGTCTGACAACAAAGTATCCTTCTTTAGAGCAGGGCCTATTTGATTCCTAGCATGTTTTAGATACCATATTGTAGAAAGCGGAACTGCTTTTAGTCAATTTTTGACTTGACGTGATATTGGATGCATTTATATTTTGGTGCATTGCAGACCCCATGGCTGGATCAGAGGCATGTTGTATTCGGGCAAGTATTAGAAGGCATGGACATTGTGAAATTGATTGAGTCCCAGGAGACTGATAGGGGTGACCGTCCAAGGAAGAGGGTTGTCATCAGTGACTGTGGTGAGCTACCTTTGGTATGAGGCAGGAATACAAATATCTAGCACTTTATATTTTCACACAATGGGTATATGACCGTTGTGAGATATAGAGGATATTCAGTAGTGAGTTTTCATCCAAACCCAAGGCTTTTTTCCTGTTCTTTTTCTGGGCCTCTGTAGGATTCCGAATTACAGGTCAAAAATTCTTACTACCAGTGAGTACGTTGTTTTCCTGCTGGTTTGCAATTTCAGTTAACATTGAATGTTTATAGATGGTAACAGACTACTGTTGCTTCTCTACGACCATGGATTTGGATTACATTTGTCTTGATTAATGTTGAAGTCGGTCAGGTTGTGTTTCACAAAAACAATGCAAGTGTATCGTCATATTTCCTGAATAATGAGCCAATGATGACAAGAACAGTGGTAGGACATTTTGGTCCTTGTTATGCAGCATAGTTTTGACTGAACAATCAGAACTAATCCACAAGACTGCACCGAGCGCATACTAGATAGCTCCATGTTATTCAAGAAATGTGGCAAATCAAGTTGTGCCTGCTGCTTCTGAGGTTGAGGTGTATTCCAGGCAGAGGGGAAAGTAGTAGTAGATTACTTTCATTATTTACCCTAACACCAAAACTTATACTGTATATATGATGATACAGATTTTGAAATCTTTACAATTAGAGAACTTGCAGAATTGCATAACGCTCGCTGAGTTCACAAACTTGATAAGCACTGGGGAATATTTCCATGAGCAATAGAGTATTTCTATAATTAAGTGCCAAAAGCTAGAGTTGTTTTGTATCATACCCACCATTAGGGATTTGATTTACCTGCGAGAATGCAACTTATGTCTAGTGGTGAGAGCATTTTGTGCTGTGTGTGTTAGGCCTAGATAGGAAGGTGTGCAGGTCGCGGATGAGGGTAGAAGGCTAGCGGGAGGGTGTGGGTTGTAGCAAGCCACCAGGAGAGATCTTGTGTAGCCGGGTTAGTATCCTTAGGTCTGTGTCTATAGGTGTCTATGGCGGCGAGTATGTGTTACTTATACGTGGGTGTTCCTTTCATATTTTCTCAGTTGCTATTTGCTCATTTTGTGTTGACGTATCTCTCGTATTTTCGTAATGCTCTAATTTACTTTTTATTATTTCTTACGCCTTTTTTGTTATGTAATCCATCTCCTTGTCGCCTATTCTTTATCTTGAGCCGGGAGTCTATCGGAAACAACCCCTCTACTTCTTCGGAGATAGCGGTATGGACTGCGTACATCTTATCCTTCCCAGACCCTACTTTGTGGGAACAATCTGGGTTTGTTGTTGTTGTGTTAGGCCTAGGTTCAAATCTTGTCGTAGGTAAAAGTTTGATACTTGAGGGGAGGTCGAGGGACTGCAGGCTCATTTTGGGGGTGACACTCCCAACAGAATTTTCTCCATACCCAAGGTTCGAATTTGAGACCGTTGATTAAAAATAGAGTAGTCCCACCACTAATGTAGATAATGGAGCGTGCTCATTGTTTATCCAAGTGGAGATAGAAGGATGTGCTCATTAGTCATTATTTATTGAATTTCGAATTGTACACTACTCACTCTCCATTAAAAGAAAAATAAAACCTTCAATCATTCCACAAACGAGTAGACTCAATCGCCTGTCTGTGGAATTTAAAAATCAAAATCCTTTTAATCAAGGTGTACAAAAATTGAATTGATAAAAATGTTATTGATTTATTGTTATTGGGTTAACGAGTTTTTAAAAGTTTTATAAAAAAAATTATTAGGTCATTGATTCGATTTTGATTTTTTTTATTGGGTTATTGGGTAAATCGATAACCAAATAAAACTACACTAAAATATTGTTTTATATATATATATATATATATAGATATAATTTTTCTTTAATTTCTACAAACTTGTTCAATTTCTTGAAAATCTATAACTCTGTTTTCAACATAGTTTAACTCATGGAAAATACATTTCAACCACAAACAAAAATACAAAGAAACAATAATTTTATTGATCAAGAATATGAATCTGTTTCTCCCTTGATTTTTCTTTCTTGATTTTCTCTGTAATTCGAGGGTCATTAGTGGCGTATTTCTCGAACGCAGACATATTTGGAATTAATATGAATTTCTCCGTAAATCGAGGGCCGTTAGTGGTGTATTTCTCGAATGGATTTCTCCGTAATTCGAGGGTCGTTAGTGGCGTATTTCTCGAACGCAGGAATATTTGGACTTGATAGGGATTTCTCCGTAATTCGAGTGCCGCTAATGGCGTATTTCTCGAATGAAGGAATACTTGGAGGGCTAAATGAGGGTTATAGATCTTCTTGATGTATTTGATTATCAAGAAGAGAAGGTTTTGATCTATTTATGAATATCCCATGAATTTATTGGGACTTTGAAGATGCCCCTTTAAGTGATATTTGCCCCTTTATATAGGCACAATTTAGTGTTTGGAGTAGAGTAGCCACCCTACAAGAACTCTAACAAAAATTGAACTCTTCTTGTAGAGTCTACAAAATTTCAGTGTCTACAAATGTCAAGAACTCTAACAGAATTTGAATTCTTCTTGTAGAGTTCAACAAGATTTCGATGTCTACAAATGCCCCTACTTCAAGGCTTGTCAAAATGTAGACTTGATGACGAGTATTGAAGTACTCATAGAGCTTCCATCTTTATGCCGGTTACAAATTTACAAATCTGATTTATGATAGAAGAGATGAAGGGAAGATTTGGTTCTACTGGACGTGCCAATTTGTTTCCAACAAATTTTTACAATTATAGAAATAAATTGCAATCACAAATAAAATATGAGGAAACAAGAATTTTATTGATAAGCGATGTGGGTATAAATCTATTCCTCCCTTGATTCTTCTCTCTTGATTTTCTCTGTAATTCGAGGGTCGTTAGTAGCGTATTTCTCGAATGCAGGTATATTTGAACTTGATATGAATTTCTCCGTAATTTGAGGGCCGTTAACGGCGTATTTCTCGAACGCATGAATATTTGAATTTGATATGAATTTCTCCGTAATTCGAGAGCCGTTAGTGGCGTATTTCTCGAATGTAGGAATATTTGGATTTAATCTCCATGAAAGGAGGGTTATAGATCTTCTTGATGTATTTGATTATAAGAAAAGAGAGTTTTGATCTCTTTATGAATATCCCAAGAATTTATTGGAACTTTGAAGATGCCCTTTTTAGTGATATTTACCCCTTTATATAGGCACAATTTAGGGTTTAGAGTAGAGTAGCCACCAAACTAGATTTAGGGTAAAGCAGCCCCTAACAAAAATTGAACTCTTCTTGTAGAGTCTACAAAATTTCAGTGTCTACAAATGTCAAAAACTCTAATAGAACTTGAATTCTTCTTGTAGAGTTCTACAAGATTTCGATGTCTACAAACTCACTAAAGTTAAACCTTTTCAATTTCCTCTCTAGTAAATCGACAGCGACGACGACAACTGCATAGTTTATGATAGGGTGGTGGACTTCTTATTTTTCTGAAATTTCGCACTACTATAAGGCATATGTAATATTAGTTGCTACTATTTTTAACTTGTGAGCATTCTTATCGATGTCGTGTTAATTGCTACTGTTACACAATAATGAAAATCATTGCGCCAAATTGATATTTATCTTATGAGTATTTTCTTATCGGTTAAATCGAAAATTGAATCGTTAAGGATAAAAAATTGATAAATCGAAAATTGATAAAAATATCTTATTGATTAGTTATTGATTTAGCACATTTAAGAATTAAAAATTGATAAACTAAATTGATAATACATAAAATCAAATTGAATCAACCGATGCACACCTCGACTTTTAACCATTGATAGCCATCTAGGGTCCGGACAAAATCATGTAAAATTTTCTATGAGCTACTAAGAGCACCAAATAATTCTTTGCAGAACAAATTATACGTTCATTTTTGTACCTTCAAGTGGTGAGTGAAATAAAATTTTCTTAAATTATTCTCATTTTGCAAGTTTCATTTTTGAATTATTGGGTATTTCAATTTTCCTCGTACTATAACTTTCTTTAGATAACCCCGCGCCCCCGCCCCGCCCCCGCCCCCGCCCCCCTCTTCTCAAAGAAAGTGGCAAGATGTATGGGATTACTTGCTAAGAGCGCATGAAAAAGGAAAAATAATCTCCAAAGTTAGCCTGGATCAATGAGTTAGTGATAGTGCGCCTGGATCAATGAGTTAGTGATAGTGCAAGAGATTTTGCCAACACATGAAAGTTTAAATAGGAAACTCGCATTACAGTGAGAATTTAGGGGGAGTTTTAATCTACTAACTCAAATTTTTTTTGCGTGAACTATCAATTTGATATGATATTGATGTATATCAGTTATAGTGAATGTCTATCAAAATCTAGTTGATGTTTATCGAGATTTGATATATTTGTCTTTTAGTGTAAAAATAGGAGCAAAATTTTCCTATAAACAGAAGGGCTTGCTTCATTGTAAATAAATAAGAATTACTATCTATTCTCTCTTTACTCTTCTTCTTTATTCTTAGTTATTTCATAACACGTTATCAGCACGAGACTCTACCATCTCAAATTTGAAGGCTAAGGTATTTTTTTTTTCCTTTTTTCATATGGCTAACAATCTTACGAAGTGTGAGTTCGTTGCCCTTCAAAGTTCGGGCAAGAACTATATTTCATGGGTGTTGGATGCTAAAATACACTTAGATGTTATGGGTCTTGTAGACGCCATAAAGAAAGAAAATACAATATCTAGTCAAAATTGTGCTTGGGCTATGATTTTCTTGCGTCATCATCTTGACGAAATTCTGAAAATTGAATACCTTACTACTAAGGATCCACTCATATTGTGGAATAGCCTACAAGAAATGTTTGGCCCCTTAAAGATGGTCATCCTCCCGAAAGCACGATATGAATAGATGCATCTGAGGTTTCAAAACTATAAGTCTGTTCATGAGTATAATTCTGTCATGTTTAGAATTTCTTCTCAATTGAAACTATGTGGAGAGATGATCAATGATGACGATATGATGGAAAAAACGCTCTCCATTTTTCATGCCTGGAATGTGCTTTTACAACAACAATACAGAGAGAAAAGTTTCAAGAAGTATACTAAACCGAGTTCTCATCTTCTTGTGGCTGAACAAAATAATGATTTGTTGATGAAAAATCACGAGAATCGGCCTACTGGATTTGCACCATTACCCGAGGTGAATGATGCGCATGCTCACCATGCTAGGCGTGGAAAAGGTCGCGGCCCTGGACGTGGTCGTGGTCGTGATGACCAACAAAGAAATCCTGTTCCGGGTGTTAATCATTCATCGAACAAAAAGAGAAAAGATGAGAAACGTGAAGCAATTACTTATTTTTGATGCGGTGGAAAAGGATACTATTCACGTGACTGTCGTGCTCTCAAGCACTTGATTGATCTTTATCAAACATCACTAAAGAAGAAAGTGAGAAATCCCAAGGCTAACTTTCTCTCTGAAAATAATGTTGGCATCACATGCTTGGGTGCAGCAGATTTTTTTGAGCACCTTGAAGGAAAGATTGATCACTTGATTGATGATGGTTCTGTAAACATGAAAGAATGAATGATTTTTAATTTTTTTATTGTTGATAAGAGTTAGTGAATAAAAATAATGTAAAAGTACTGGTTTGCATGAGTATTAGTTTTTGATTAGTATTAATTAATTTAATTATATTATTATTATTTATTATTGAATTGAATTTCAATTTTGTCATTATTTATTGAAAAAGAAAAAAGAATAAAGAACGATACATTAATGAAAACAAATGGTAGGCGTTGCAAAAGATTGATTGTTGGCTTAATGTACCAAGCTGCTTCCATTCTTTTTAGTTATTATTATTATTATACTTTTTAGAAAAAATAAACGTTACTACTGAATTATTAAACTACTGCATTCCTTATGAAACTTAATATAATAATATTATATTATTTACATGTTCTGACCAAAAGATACTATAAATACGTGTTTTTTATTTTTTTAATTATTGAAAATAAAATGCTAAGCTAAGCTTAGCACGTACTAATTGGACTTTTTTTTTAAATTTTTTAGAAAAGTGTGATTAACATTTCCTTATAGTATAAGCTTTCACTTTATACAAAGATTTAATATATATTTTATTTGATGCATGTCATTTTATTTGAAGATATGGATAATTTTCAAAGTAATCTGTCCAATTTTGAAGATATTTATTTGATTGATTTTGGCACTACACATATGATATTCAAAGATGAGAAATATTTCTCCCATCTAAACATGGGCAAGATTAATGTTACTACAATTTTTGGTAGTGCTAATTTGATTAAAGGCTTAGGAAAAGCCATTATAATCTTTCCCCAAGAGAACTAAACTCATCATAAATAATGTTATGTTCTCTCCTAAGTCTCGGAGAAACTTGATGAGTTTTAAAGATATCCAGGAAAATGGTTATCATATCAAGATAATTGATGAGATGAATCTTGAATATCTTGGTATCACCAAGAATGTCTCTGGGTTGACATGTGTTATAGAAAAGTTCTCTGTTTTATCTTTTGGCTTGTATTGGACAAAGATTTGTGCAATTGAGGCACATTCTATAGTAAACAAGAAGTTTACTAATTCCAATACTTTCGTACTTTGGCATGATCGTCTGGGACATCCTGAATCTATAATGATGAGACGAACATAGAAAATTCAAATGGGCATCCATTAAAGAACTTAAAGGTTCTTTCGAATGGTGAATTTTCATATAATGCTTGTTATCAAGGAAAGCTATTTGTGAGGTCATCTCCAATAAAAGTTGGCATTGAGTCCCCCGCATTCTTGAAACGCATACATGGGGATATTTGTGGACCCATTCACCCATCTAGTGGATTGTTTAGATACTTTATGGTCCTAATAGATGCTTCCTCTAGATGATCTCATGTGTGCCTATTGTCATCTCGCAACTTGACATTTGCAAAATTGTTGGCACAAATAATACGATTACGGGCATAGTTTCCTGATAATAAGATTAAGTTATTCGCCTTGATAATGCTGCATAATTTTCATCCCAAGCATTTAATGACTATTGCTTATCGATTGGGATAAGAGTGGAATATCCTGTACCCCATGTTCACACTCAAAATGGCCTTATCGAGTCATTAATTAAACTTCTGCAGTTGATAGCAAGACCATTACTTATGAAAACTAAGTTACCCACTTCTGTTTGGGGTCATGCAATTTTTCATGCTGCAACACTTGTTTATCTTAGATCGATAAATTATCATAAATTTTTTCCATTGCAATTGGTTTTGGGTCAAGAGCCTAATATATCTCATTTAAGAATTTTGGGGTGCAGTGTATATGTGCCTATAGCACCACCAAATCGCACTAAGATGGACCCCCAAAGAAAGTTAGGAATTTATATTGGATTTGAATCACCCTCCACTATTCGCTATCTTAAACCATTAACGGGAGATATGTTCACTGCTCGATGCAGATTGTCAGTTTGATGAGATAGTTTTCCCAAAATTAGGTGGAAGAAGATAGTGACATCAAAAGAGAAATTTTATGAAAAAATTCATCACTATCTCATCTTGATCCATGTGCTTCTATTTGTGAACAAGAAGTACAAAAGATTATTTATCTGCAGAAAATTACAAATCAAATGTCAGATGCATTTACGGATTTGAAAAGGATCACTAAATCACATATTCCTGTAGAGAATGTCCCAATTCGAATTGATGTCCCTAAAGGACCATTCACTAGTGTCATAGCTAATGAATCTAAAGCACGCTTGAAGTGTGGTAGACCATTAGGTTCTAAGGATCGAAATTCTAGAAAAAAAAAAGAAATGGTCAAGATGACACTACGAAAGGTCCTCCTATGAAAGCTCAAGATTTGAGCAATGTTGATATCCCTGAAAGGATCAATGAGTCTGAGACTCAAGAAAATGAGGAACTATCCATAAATTCTAGTGATGTTGGAACTAATTTGAATAGATATGAAATAGTAGTGGATTATGTATTTGCATATAATATTGCAACAAAAATCATGCAAGATAGTGAGGATCTTGAACCTCGATCTGTCACAGAATGTGGACAAAGAAATGACTGGCCAAAATGGCAAGAAACAATTCAATCTGAATTGAATTCACTTGTCAAACGTGAGGTTTTTAGACCTATATCTCAAACACCTAATGGTGTTAAGCCTATTGTCTATAAATGGGTCTTTGTGCTCAAAAAATAAAAAAAATGAAATACAAAGGTATAAGGCATGCCTTGTTGCACAAGAATTTTCACAACGTCTTGGTGTCGATTATGACGAGACATATTCACCAGTTATGAATGTAATAACATTTCATTATCTTATTAGTTTCACTGTCTATGAGAGACTTGAAGTGCATTTGATGAATGTGGTAACAACCTATCTATATGGATCACTTAATAATGTGATATACATAAAAAAATTTGAAGGATTTAAGATGGCGAAAACATATAGTTCAAAGCCTCGGGAAATGTATTCTATTAGATTGCAAAGATCATTGTATGGTTTGAAGTAATCTGGATGCATGTGGTATAACCGTCTTAGTGAATATTTATCTAAGGAAGGTTATACGAATGATGAAATTTTCCCATGTATTTTTATAAAAAAACGCCGGAGTTTGTTATACTTACTGTCTATGTCGATAACATAAACCTTATTGGAACTCCAATAGAGCTTCAAAAGGCAACTGATTACCTAAATAAAGAATTTGAGATGAAAGATTTCGGAAAGATAAAATTATGCCTTGGTTTGCAAATTGAGCATTTGACAAATGATATCTTTGTCCATCAATATGACTATACAGAAAAGGTGTTGAAAAGATTTTATATGGATGGAGCACATCCATTAAGCACTCAGATGGTCGTTCAATCACTTGATGTGAATAGGGAACCATTCCGACCTCAAGAAAAGAATGAGGAACTCCTTGGTCCTGAAAGACCATATCTTAGTGTAATTGGTGCACTAATGTATCTTGCAAATACTACAAGGCCTGATATAGCCTTTTCAATTAATTTGTTAGAAAGGTATAGTTCTTCTCCTACTAGGAGACATTGGAATGGGATCAAACACATATTACGGTATCTAAGGAACTATCAATATGAGCTTATTTTATTCTAAAAATTACAGGCCCGATCTTGTTGGTTATGCTGATGCTGGGTACTTATCTGACCTGCATAAAGTTTGGTCTCAAATAGGCTACGTATTTATATGTGGGGGTACTGTCATATCTTGGAGATCTAAAATGCAGTCTATCGTTGCCACTTCATCAAACCATGCTGAGATTATAGCTATTCATGAAACAAGTTGAGAGTGTGTGTGGTTGAGGTCCACATTACATCTCATTCGAGAAAAATGTGGTTTGAAATGTGACAAAGTACCCACAATTTTATATGAAGATAATGCATCATGCATAGCACAACTTAAGGGAGGATTTACAAAAGGAGATAGAATGAAACACATTTCGCCAAAGCTCTTCTATGCACACGAGCTCCAAAAAAAATAGTGATATTTATGTACAACAGATTTGTTTAAGTGACAATATAGATGATTTATTCACCAAATCTCTTCCAACTGCAGCTTTCAAGAAGATGGTGTACAAGATTGGAATGCAGAGGTTCAAGGATGTTCTTATTAGGGAGAGCTAATACGTGTTGTACTCTTTTTCCCGTACGAGGTTTTGTCCCACTGGGTTTTTCTTGTAAGATTTTTAATGAGGCAACCTATATGCGTATTATTACACATTTAAGGAGGAGTGCTATGATATTAATGTATATCAGTTGTAGTGAATGTCTATCAAGATCTAGTTGATATCTATTAGGATTTGATGTATTTGTCTTTTAGTGTGAAACTAGGAGAAATTTTTTTTCTATAAATAGAAGGGCTTCCTTCATTGTAAATCATCCCTCAAAAGAAATTAGAATTACTATCTATTCTCTCTCTACTCTTCTTCTTTATTCTTAGTTATTTCATAACACTATTGCTATTCTTTGAAAGAGTTTTTACAGCGTGATAGTTACATAACATGTCATATTCCTTCTGAGATGTTTTAATATTAATGCATGGCTGTATAAAAGAGTTTAGTAAAAATATAAATAGTTTAAATAACTATATAATATATTAAAAGTGTGAAGCCCCTTAGAAAAGTGATTTGAACTTTTTGTCCTTCATTAAAAGATTTTCTTTTAGACAAAACTGTCTTTTTACTATTTTATTCAATTTATTATATTAACTGGACTCCTAAAGTATATGGGATTCCTAAAATATATGGAAAGAGAATCGATTAATATTTTTCTTTGTACTGATCAATTAAAAAATACTCCTAAAATAGGATTATATTAAGAAAATACTTCTATAAACATTGAGATTCACGTTACAATAGAGAAGAAATCAATTTACCTATTGGGAGAATATGATTGATGCTATCTAACTTGATTCGATTGCATGTCTAGATTGGTGGATGCTTAATTTTCTATCCCTCAACTTCTTTACTGTTTTTGTCAACATAATAGAATCAACATGTGTGTGTGTGTGTATATATATATATATATATATTCTTTATTTTGGTTCAAGTCCTTTAGAGTCAAATTTTTTGCTTAGACAAGAATTATTTTCATCAAAATTGAAGCTTTGTGATCATTATTGTATTATTTTATTGTAGTTTATAGGTCATATATGAATATTGGTTGATTTTGAGGAATTTCTTATATAAATGTTAAGTTTAATTATATTTTTTTGATTTCTTTATTATCTAATTGTTCTATTTTAATTTATAGGTGGTAGATGAATGTCGGTCAGCTTTGAGGAATTTTTTCTTAGGTAAAGATTAGATTTAATTGTATTTTCTTAATATCTCCATTAGTTTATTATTTTGTTGCAGTTTATAGAAGGTAGATGAATGTCGAGCGGCTTTGAGAATTTTTTTTGATAAAGCTTAGGTTTAATTAAATAAATTCTCCATCTCTACATATTCAAAAGATGTTGAATTTAATTATTGTATTCAGCTTTATTATATTTAAATAAATTTTCTATTTAGTGTAACGTTTAAACTCATTAAAGTGAGGTATACGCACGAGGCGCGTACACCTAAACTAGTTAAATTTAAAAGTCGCAAGCCGATCCAATAGATATCGAATATCTATTAACTTTTCAAGTTTCGATTGATAAAAGTTCTTTCTAACAAAGACCATGTGCAAAGGGTGGACATGATCCAATAGATATCGAATATCATATAGGTCAAACTTTTTAATGCCACGATTTTGAAATTATGATATTTGATATACATTTTAAAATATTTTGATATTTGATATTTATAAATATTGAATATCATCCCGAAGTATATAACTACTTATAAAATTCATTTGTATTATTACAATATAAACAAATATATAAAATAGTATTAGCATAAAATTAATTATTTAAAAATATCAAAACTTTGACTACTCTATATAGTTTTGAAATATTTTTTTTTTCATAATTAATTTAAGAAGGAAATTGGTTGTACTTTTATTTAATATTTCTACTTGTGTAAAGTATTAGGTTGTATTTGTTTTTATTAATATTAAGACATCTGAATTTGAATACACATCTGAATGATTAAGATGTTGTTTCTAGATCTGAAATTGGATGTTTAAGAGTGTTTGTTTTTCAACATCTAAATGTGTGTAACTTATTTATTTGTAGACATAATAAATATTGAAAAGAGGCAAATATATCCCGAACTATGATAAATAGTACGTATACACCCTGCGTCATACTTTGGGTACACATATGCTCCTACCATTAATGATATGGTATGCATATGCTCATCACACTAACGGTAGGGGCATATGTGTACCCAAAGTATGACGAATGGTATATGCGTACCGTTTATCATAGTTCAAGGGTATATTTGTCTCTTCCTAGTTTAAATTTTTTATCCCAAATAATCAATCCAAAGCCACTATCTGACTCAATAAACCCATCTCCATTTCAAATCAACTCGATCCGACCTCTATTTTTTATTTCAAACCCTATACTCCCTCTATTTTTCTCTTAAATGTGAACCCCAATTAAATTACAGTGATTGACCACTACTTCTAGTTGGTGTTTATTGGCCGGTTGGAGGGAGTGGAGATTAGGTCGGAGGTGGAGCTAGAGGTGCGACGATGGTTCACCGGTGTGGCATTTCCAATTCGATGGAGATGGTGACTATGTGATTTTGATCCATGATGGGTAGCGTTTTTTTGGCGAAATTTTGATGAAATTGAAATTTGAGGAATTCAATTTATTTGGTATTTTTTTTAAATAGGTAGTAGTGGATGTTACTGTATTATGTGTGAATATCGTTATAGGGGTAAAAATAAATACATCTGTTAGATAGGCGTCTCTTGAATTTTAATTGGGATCGGGTCGGGTAGTGGGTGAGTTATTATTTAAGATAAAAAATTAAAATAAAAAAGGAACAAATATACCCCCGAACTATGATATATGGTACGTATATACCCCCGTCATACTTTGGGTACACATATGCCTCTATCATTATGTGAGGGACATATATACATACCATTTCATTAGCGATAGGGGCATATGTGTACCTAAAGTATGTCACAGGGTATATATGTATCATTCATCATAGTTTGAGGTTATATTCATTCCTTTTCCATAATAAATATATTAAATAATTAATTAAATCTTAAAAAATATTTTAATTTATTAAAATGAAATCATTATTTGATTAAACAAATGAAATATTATTTATATTTGTTAGTAATGATGGAAATGATTTGTAATGATGGTAGTGGCGATGATTGTTATGATGGTAGTCGTGGTTGGTGTTGCAGTGAATGTCATGTGTTGGGTTCATAGTATATGAAAGAAGTGTGAATGAAAAAATGGAGAGTAAAAAAGTGGAGGGAAGGAGACACTAAAATGGAAAGTGTACTCCCAAATTAGAAAGTTTACTCTTTCTCCCACATTGGTGGAAGAAGAGAACTTGGAAGTGTTTATAATCAAGAACACTTACTCCACATGGTAAGTGATGTGGTAAGTGATGCAAGAAATAAGAGATGCCTCGCGCTGTCATTGTTGTCGCTTGCTCGGCTTCGGATTTGAATTTGGATTTGGATTTGGATTTGGCAAATGAGATCTATCTTTTTAGACAAAATTTATTTGAGATCCGAACATACCAAAGGAAAAAATGCAGGAAATTATTTCCTGATACTCCATTTATATAATAGGCATGCAGTAACAGTTGCAATGTTTTGAATAGAACTGATGCTTCAGTTGCACTGTTTCAAGTGAACTGATGCATGCTTCAGAAGAATGCAATCCTTCAATGAAGTAACACACTGTTTCACGAAATGAGATGACTATTCAAGAAAAGATGCACTCTTTGATGAACAGATATGAATTTTCAGAAAGAGGTGCAACCTTTAAAGTGAACCATTGCCTCTTTTTGGAAGAGGCATGTTGTGGCTATATAAACTTGCTTTTATTCACATGTTTAGATACAAAAATTACAGAATAAAAACACTCTTCTTACCTTAAAAATATTCTGTGTGATCACTCAAATCGTTCAGTGAGTTCGAAGATATTCCAGTTGTTTGAGGTACCGTTACAGTTGGTTTGTTTGGCCATTTTATCCTGGGAGGAAAATTTCACAACCTCGGGTACAGTGAGGGGAATTATTTTCTAAAGGAAAGTTCGTAAATTCGGGCGACTTGCCCATTTCTGTTTCATCTTTATTTTTCAAAATTAAATACACCTCTTATAAAGATCACTTTGATCTTGGGTTGAGGGTATTTTCTGTACTTCATTGTGTTCTTGTTCTTAAACTTGAACTAGTTGAAGTGGTTGTTTCTAGTAAACAGATTATTATACCCGTAGAAGAAAGAATAACAATCTTAAGAAAATAATTTTAGAATATGTATTACTTATTTTTGGAGATTAAAGTTTAAGCTATCTACTCCGTTTGAGTTTAACTAGTGATTAGAAGACATAAAATCTTCATCACAAGTTTAAAATTCAATCAGTTGACAATTGAAAGTCATAAAAACTTCGTTGTTAACTAGAAACAAGAAGAAAAGTTTAAAATTTTATTTAACTTTATAATTAGTATTCTAAAAAATACTAAATTTTTATGTCTTGTGGTGACAGAAAAATGACAATAGAAAGTCAAATGCATAATGATGCTACGACTGTGGCAGCGACTTGCATTGCTACGACAAGCCGCGCAAATGCTCCACAACATATGGCACCTGCGGAAAAGCCCAAAAAGTTTGCGGGCATCGACTTTAAGAGATGACAGCAAAATATGTTCTTTTACCTCACCACTTTGTGTCTGCAACGGTTCACTAGCGAAGATGCTCCTGAGGTGCCCGAGGAAACCTCGGACAAAGAGCGTTTCATAATTGTAGAAGCTTGGAAACATTCAGACTTCCTTTGCAGGAATTATATTCTGAGTGGTCTCCAAGACGACCTCTACAATATTTACAGTGGAACTAAGACATCGAAGGAATTGTGGGGGGCACTTGAATGAAAATATAAAACAGAGAATGCGGGAATTAAGAAATTCCTTGTTTCACGGTTCCTGGACTTTAAAATGATAGATAGCAAATTGGTTGTCTCTCAAGTGCAGGAGTTGCAAGTCATCATACATGATCTCCTAGCAGAAGGTATATCTTTGAACAATGCCTTAGTTGAACAAATTAAAAATGTTCTTAATACTCACATAAACTGTTTTGTAGGTTTGATTGTGCATGATGCATTTCAAGTAGCAGCGATAGTTGAGAAGCTACCACCTTTGTGGAAAGACTTCAAAAACTACTTGAAGAATAAACACAAGGAGATGACTGTTGAAGATCTTATTGTCCGATTGCGTATTGAAGAGGATAATAAGGCTGCCGAGAGAAGGTCAAAAGAAAATTCTACAATTAATGGAGCACATATTGTAGAAGATGACCAAAACAATTCTAAGAAAAGGAAGAAAGCTAAATAAGGAAGTTATCAACCCAAGAAGAAATTCAAGGAAAAATGCTTCAATTGTGGCAAGATTGGCCACAAGTTCACGGATTGTTGTGCCCCAAAGAAAGGCAAGAAAAAGGATCAAACAAATATGATTGAATCCAACAAAGAATGTGATAATCTGTGTGTTATGTTATCAGAATGCATCTTGGTGGGGAATCCTCGTGAATGATGGATTGATTTTGGTGCCACCTTCCTTGTATGTGCCAACAAAAAGTTATTTTCGTCATTCTCTCCGGCTCAAGTAGAAGAAATGATCTACATGGCTAACTCCGCTACTTCTAAGGTAGAAGGAACAGGAAAAGTATGCTTGAAAATGACTTCAGGAAAGGTCTTTACACTTAACAATGTCTTGTATGTTCTGGAGTTACGTAGGAATTTAATTTATGTTTCACTTCTAGATAAGAACGGATTCAAATGTGTAACCATTTCTGAAAAAATTATAATTAGCAAAGGAGAAATGTATGTAGGAAAAGGCTATCTTACCGAGGGCCTTTATAAGATGAATGTAATGAATATTGAAATAAATAAAAGTTCAAATTCTTCTTATTTTATTTGAGTCTTATGATTTATGGCATGAACGTTTAGGCCATGTTAATTACAAAATGTTAGGAAAACTGATTAACTTAGAAGTTTTGTCAAACTTTGAGTGCAATAAATCAAAGTGTCAAACGTGTGTAGAATCAAAGTATGCCAAGCATCCTTATAAGTTAGTTGAAAGGAATTCCAATCCCTTAGACTTAATACATACTGATATTTGTGATATGAAGTCAACACTATCACGTGGTGGGAAAATTATTTCATAACTTTTATTGACGATTATGTCTACTTGATAAATAGTAAGGATGAAGCAATAGATGCGTTTAGGCAATATAAAACTGAAGTTGAAAATCAGTTAGATAAAAAGATCAAAATGATAAGAAGTGATAGGGGCGGAGTATATGAATCTCCCTTTGCGCAAATATGTGTAGAGAATGGAATCATCCATCAAAATACAGACCTATATTCACCTCAATCTAATTGAATTGCGGAAAGAAAAAGACCAAACTTTGAAGGAAATAATAATTTCCTTACTTATAGGTTCTAGTTTACAGCAAAACTTGTGGGGGGAGGCTATCCTTACGGACAACCATATACTCAGTAGAGTTCCCCATAGTAAGACACAATTAATTCCTTATAAAAAGTGGAAAGGAAGAAAACCCAACTTGAAATATTTCAAAGTGTGGGGGTGTCTAGCAAAGGTCCAAGTTCCTGTGACTAAAAGGGTTAAGATAGGACCTAAGATGGTGGACTGTGTGTTCATAGGATATGCTAAAAGTAGTAAAGCATGTTGGGTTTTGGTTCATAAATCCGAACATTCGGATATAAATGAAAATACGGTAATTGAGTCAGATAATGCTGAATTCTTTGAAAATATTTACCTGTATAAACATAGACATGAATAGTCTAGTGGAGGATCTAAACGACCTCGAGATAAACCAAGTGAGAATGTACATAATGAAGAAAATCCAAGACGTAGTACATGTCAAAAAATGTCAACTTCATTTGGATCAGATTTTGTAACATTTCTCTTAGAAATAAGCCTCAAACGTTTAAAGAAGTGATATCGTCGTCAGACTCATCCTTTTGAAAAAAGGCAGTCAATAGTGAGATTGATTCAATCTTAAGAGACCATACATGGGAATTGGTTGATCTTCCTCCCGAAAATAAACCTTTAGGTTCTAAATGGATCTTCAAAAGAAAAATGAAAGCAGATGGCACTATTGACAAATACAACATAATACTTGTAGTAAAAGGCTTCAAACAAAAATAAATCCTTGATTACTTTGATACATACTCGCCAGTAACAAGGATAACATCAATTCGAATGTTAATTGCCTTGGCTGCGGTATATGGTCTTGAAATTCATCAAATGGATATGAAAACCACTTTCCTAAATGGAGAATTGGAGGAAGAAATTTACATGGAAAAGTCTGAGGTTTTTGTTGTTCCAGGAAAAGAGAATAAGGTGTGTATACTTATTAAGTCATTGTATGGACTAAAGCAAGCACCTAAACAATGGCATGCGAAGTTTGACCAAACCATGTTGGCAAACGGGTTCAAGATAAATGAATGTGATAAATGTGTTTATATTAAAGACACTCAAAATCACCAAGTAATTGTTTGTTTATATGTGGATGATATGTTGATCATCAGCAGAGACATTTCTGACATAAATGCAACCAAACGAATGCTCGAGAGTAAGTTTGGTATGAAAAATCTTGGAGTTGCAGATGTGATCTTAGGTATAAGAATCCATCGAACTCCACAGGGGTTAGCATTTTCACAGTCTCATTATATCAAAAATGTACTTGATAAGTTCAAGTATATCGAATTCGGTATTGCCAAGACTCCATTAGATGTGAGCTTTGCACTTCGATAGAATGAAGGTGAAAGTGAATCACAATTGGAGTACGCAAGAGTATTGGGATGTTAATGTATATAATGAATTGTACACAACCAGACATAGCATGCGTTATTAGTAAATTAAGTCGGTCCACGAGTAATCCCAACAAAACTCATTGGATGGCAATGAAAAGAGTTTTCGGGTATCTTAAATACACTCAAGACTATGCCTTGCATTATAATAAATATCCTACAGTACTTGAAGGATATAGTGATGCAAATTGGATCACCGTATCGAACGAAGTAAAATCCACAAGTGGATATGTATTTACTATTGGTGGAGGAGAAGTCTCTTGGAAATCATCCAAACAGACTTATATTGCTCACTCTACAATGGAATCTGAATTTATCGCATTAGATAAAGCCGGTGAAGAAACAGAATGACTTCGGAATTTCTTGGAAGATATTTAGTATTAGACCAAGCCAGTGGCAACAGTATGTATACACTGTGATAGCCAAACGGCAATAGGTAGGGCAGAGAGCATGATGTACAATGGTAAATCTCGTCACATACGACAAAAACATAATACTGTTAGGGAACTTCTCTCTAGTGGAATTATCACTGTTGACTACATAAAGTCAAAGTATAATATGTCGGATCTACTTACAAAGGGCCTATCTAGAGAAGGAGTGGAAAGGATATCCAAAGGAATGGGTTTAAGGCCTAGGACAAGTCAGCATGAAAGAACTCTACCTAGAAAACTGGGGATCACAAGAGCTAGGTTCAAGGAGATCAAACAAAGTTCTGTCTGGCAGGTTCAACATTGTCAATTACCCAACCCATTCTCATGATGTAGATAATGTATATTAAACTAGGATAAAACTTAAGGTGAAAAGTCTTTTAATGATTATCTAAATTTGAAAGATTTGACCAAATAGTTTAATCTATAGGATTGAACGTTTAGAAATCACCTATGTGAGGGCGAAGTGGAAGCCACTTCAAGGAGAATGTTAGTAATGGCCTATTCTCTAAGCTCTCACAAAACCGGGACGTATTCATGGATGAAAAGAACAAAACCGTGAGAACCATAAATGTTAAAAGGTTGGTTGTGTGACATGTATTATCTAGGTGTACATTAAAGTTTGACGGTTGAAAGATATCAAATCTACCGATTGACCGAGTGCATCCGATGCATGTTCACTACGGAAAGTTCAAAGGAAAACCCACTTATCCAGATGCAATCAGTCTTTGCTTGGTGATCACATATTTGTTCGCAAAACTTTTACAAAAAATAGTTATTTCCCATTCATGTGGGGGATTGTTGGGTTCATAGTCTATGAAATAAGTGCGAATGAAAAAATGGAGAGTAAAATAGTGGAGGGAAGGAGGCACTAAAATAGAAAGTGTACTCCCAAATTGGAAAGTTTACTCTTTCTCCCACATTGGTGGAAGAAGGGAACTTGGAAGTGTTTATAATCAAGAACACTTACTTCACATGGTAAGTGAGGAAAGAAATAAGAGATGCCTCGCACTGTCATCGTCGTCGCTCGCTCGGCTCAGGTTCAAATTTGGATTTGGATTTGACAAATGATCGATCGATGAGATCTATCTTTTAGGACAAAATTTATTTGAGATCCGAACATACCAAAGGAAAAAATACAGGATAATTTTTCTCATACTCCATTTATATAATAGGCATGCAGTAACAGTTGCAATGTTTCCAACAGAATTGATGCTTCAGTTGCACTGTTTCAAGTGAACTGATGCACTACTTTATGAACTGATGCATGCTTCAGAAGGATGTAATCCTTCAACGAAGTAACACACTGTTTCATAAAATAAGATGACTGTTCAGGAAAAGATGCACTCTTTGATGAACAGATATGAATTTTTAGAAAGAAGTGCAACCTTTAAAGTGAACCATTGTCTCTTTTTAGAAGAGGCATATTGTGGCTATATAAACCTACTTTTATTCACAGGTTTAGATACAAAAATTACAGAATAAAAACACTCTTCTTGCCTTAAAAATATTCTGTGTGATCACTCAAAATATTCAGTGAGTTCGGAGATATTCCAGCTGTTTGAGGTACCACTACAGTTGGTTTTGTTAAGGCATGAAGGAGTTTTGAAGATAGACATGAGAATGAAAAATTTGAAGAAGTTGGTCCATTCAAGTGAAATACTCTTGCTGGCGCAGGAGTCTGAATGATATGATTCTGCGTGCAAGACAAGCATAGCTAACATAAATCACATCAGAAGCTGAGTCAAACAAGGAGTCTTGAAGAAGTCAAGTTGATCAATTAGTCCAGCAAGGAGAGGATTTGAAGAAAAAGAGTCCTATCAAATCTAGGACAAGTGAGGTGGCAACAAAAAGAAAAGAGTTAACTGATAGAGTTCTACTGGAGAACAAATTGTATACGAAAAAGAACTCTATCACAGGTTGGCTTAAATACAACAAATGTGACACAAAGCCTGATACTCACTCAAGCACTAAAAAGTCAATCAACAATCAGCACATCAGTTCATATACTTGAAGAAGAACCTAGTCTCTTACTTAGCAGGTCATAACCTGTGTAGTCATTAGGTTCTTGTATTGTAATAGGTTATTGATTCTAGTCTCAGTAATCTATAAACTGAGTTAGGAGTTGTTGTCTTCAAGTTTGGGAACTCGAAGACTTGGGAACACTTATCTTTGGAAGATTAGTGTTTTTGTAGTGATAGGAGTTAGAAGTTTTAATTCCTAGGTTACAAGAAGTCTTGTAATTTTGTTGATTGTTGAGGCTCAAGTAATTTAGTGAAGTTGTAGGTTAAATCCTGTAGAGGTACAGGTCGTGGTTTTTTACAGCTTTCTTAAGCCGGGTGTTTTCCACGTAAAAACACTGTATTCAATTTTACTTTTGTGAACCACGTTTACTTACCTGTTCCACATATTGGCAATTACTAGGACGCATACTCTAACAAGTGGTATCAGAGAAAGGTTGTCTTAAATAAGGCTATCATCTAATAAAAATATCAACATGATGAATTCCGCACCTCCTACTGGTCACAGTGAAGGTCAGTCAACCACTAGACCTCTACTTTTTGATGGTTCTCATTTTATTTGGTGGAAATCAAGGATGGAGATGTTCATTCAAGATGAAGACTATGAATTATGGGACGGGATTACTGATGGTCCCACTATTCCAATGAAGACTGTTGATGGAGAACAAGTCAAGAAAGTAAGGAGATAATTTACTCCTGATGACCTGCTGGCCTTGAAGAAAAATGCAAAGGCCAAAAACATCTTGGTTTGTGGTCTAGGACCTGCTGAATATAACAGGGTATCCACCTGCACTACTGCTAAGCAAATTTGGGATACACTGGTAAATGCTCATGAAGGTACTTCCCAAGTAAGAAAATTCAGAATTGCTCTCCCGTTCACTGAATATGAGGCATTCAAAATGAAGAAAAATGAAACACTTCATGAGATGATAACAAGGCTTACCACTTTAACAAATGAGCTGACTTCGTTAGGAAAAGTCATTTCTGAGGAAGAACAAGTTGAAAAGGTACTGAGGGCGTTACCTAAATCAAAATGGAATGTTAAGGTGAATGCTATTAGGGAGGCAAATAAAGAACTTGAAGGCTTAACTCTGGATGAACTTGTAGGGAACTGAAGGACTTATGAAATAGAAATTGAAGGAATCAAAGAAAAAGTAGCCCCTGAGAAGATCTTAGCCTTAAAAGTTTCTGATAGTGATGATGAATTTGAACTTGATAAGGAGCAAGTTGCCTTCATAACCAAGAATTTCAGCAAGTTCTTTAGGAAGAAGAAGGGAGCAGGTACCAAGAAATGTTCCAATGATAATCCAAATGGATGCTACAAGTATGGAAACATTGATCATCAGATCAAAGAATATCCTCTCTGGGAAATAGAGTGGAGAAATGAAAGGGTTGAAAAGGAACAAAAAGAAAGGGCCAAGAGAAAGGAAAAAAAAGAACATGCCATGATAGATGCATGGGGATCTGACTCTGATGATGATGATGAAGTTGATGAGACAACATTTATGGATTTTGGAGATTCAGACATTGAGGAAGAAGATGATGTTTCTAAGGTAAGTTTACTTGAACTCAAAGAAAAATTGCATCTATTTTCTAAAACTAGACTTGTTTCCTTGATGAGTGATTCAATTGACAATCTCCAAGAATTAACTTCTGATAGGGATGAACTGTTCAACAGCCTTGCAAGCTTAAAATTTGACTTCATTGATCTGAAAGTTTGCAAACATTCTGTTGAAAAAGAAAATTTCTCTCTCAAGAACCAATTCACATTGCTTGAGTCTTGAAATAATGATCTTAAGTCTGAAGTTATTAAATTGACTCTCGCTGATAATGGAAAAATGGCCATGAGTAAAGAACAAGAAAAGGATGAACTTGAGTTAACTAAGTACAAACAAGAATGTCATGATTTGACTGAAAAAATGAATAAGCTAAGTCAAGAAGTTGCTAAGTTAAAGCTGGATTTGGAAAGAGCAAACAGATAGACAAATTCTTCAAGAATTGTTCATCAGTTGGGTGAAAGAAATCATAATGAAAAAGCAGGTTTAGGTTTTTTTAAAAAGGTTGATAATCTACAAGATCTATGTTATATCTGTGGCAATCTTGGACATCCTACTACTGAATATCCTGTGGCTGCCAACAACAGAATTAGAAGTCAAAATCTGGCAACAAACTTTTCTCACACTAAAAATACAAGAACTAAAATTGGTCAGAGAAATAGGTCAAGTTATGTGTTTCCTGCATGGACTAGAAGAAATTTAATTCATCCTTTTACTAACAAAACAGGGCCCAAGATTGTATGGATTCCTAAATCTAACCATTGATTTCTCTTGTAAATGATGGTGAAGGGAACCAAAAAACACTGGTACTTAGATAGTGCATGCTCAAGACATATGACTAGCGACAAGAAAAAGTTCCTTTCACTCTCCAAAATCGATGGAGGAGAAGTTTCTTTTGGAAATGGAAAAAAGGGAATCATTACTGGAGTTGGGAAAATTGGCCCATCAAATTTAAAAGTTGTGGAGGATGTGTATCTAGTGCAAGGATTAAAGCATAACCTGCTGAGCATCTCACAATTGTGTGACAAAGGTAATAAAGTAATTTTTACTGCTGCAGGGGTTAAAGTCAAAATGATGGATACCAAAGAGATTGTGCTTACTGCAAGAAGATATAGAAACGTATATAAAGCAGATTTAATGGAAATACCAGGACCTGAGTTGACCTGTCTAAGTGCAATGGAAACTGATTCCCTCCTTTGGCACAAAAGACTTGGACATGCAAGTCTAAAATAACTGAACATACTTTCATCCAAAGACATGGTGTTAGGATTACCTAAAACCAAGTTTAAGGAAGAAAAGTTATGTAGTGCATGTGTAAGAGGGAAGCAGGTAAGATCTTTATTTAAGTCAAAGAACCATGTTAGTACTACCAAGTACCTTGAACTGGTCCATATGGACTTGTGTGGACCAATGAGACAACAGAGCAGAGGTGGGAAAATGTATGTTTTTGTAATTGTTGATGATTATTCCAGGTTCACCTGGACTTTGTTTCGAGCCTCTAAAGAAGATGCCTTTGATGTCTTTGAAATTTTTCTCAAGAAAATGAAAAAGAATTGGGCACTTCATTAGTTTCCATAAGGTCTGACCATGGGATAGAATTTGAGAATGCAAAATTCTTAGATTTCTGTTCATCACAAGGAATAGACCATAACTTCTAAGCTCCTAGAACACCACAAAAAAATGGAGTGGTCGAAAGGAAAAATATAACTTTGAAAGATATGGCTAGAACAATGATGCTTGCAGCAAATGTTGCCAAAAACCTATGGGCTGAGGTAATGAGTATTTTAGCATATATTATAAATAGGTGCATGATCAGACCAATGTTAGACAAGACTCCCTATGAGTTACTAAAAGGTAGAAAGCCTAACATTTCTCACTTTAGAACTTTTGGCTGCAAATGTTTCATACACAATAATGGTAAGGATAATCTTGGAAAATTTGATGCTAAAAGTGACGAGGGAATCTTCTTAGGTTATTCACTTCATAGTAAGAACTATAGGGTTTTGAATAACAGATCTAACTGCGTTGAAGAAAGCATCCATGTGATTTTTGATGAATCCTGTGATAAGACTAACCTGCAGGAAGAAGCGATACTGAGGAACAGGTTTCACAACATATTCTATCGACTAAAATAGTCAAATCTGGAGGTATCTTGATAGGGGGAACTGAAGCTGAAGTAATAGTGATAGGGGGAACTGAGTCATCAACTAACTCACATCAGAACAATAGAAGTGATCCTAGCAGTTCACTTGGCTTGATCCCAAAAGGATACAAATATCAAGAATCACACCCCATAGAGAATGTACTTACTGATCTCAATTCTGGTATCACCACAAGATCTGGACTAAGAAGTATGTGTGCATTCAAGGCATTTCTGTTAGAAATAAAGCCAAATAAAGTAACTGAGGCATTGCTTGATGTTGATTGGATATTAGCTATGTAGGATGAATTGAACCAATTTGAGAGAAGCAAAGTATGGCACTTAGTTCCTCTTCCAAGAGATAGATCAATCATAGGGACTAAGTGGGTGTACAGAAATAAAGTTGATAAGCATGGAACAGTTACAAAAAACAAGGCAAGACTGGTGGTTCAAGGATATTAAGAATAAGGAATTGACTTTGATGAAACTTTTGCTCTAGTAGCCAGACTTAAAGCTATAAGACTACTTTTTGCCTTTGCTTCTTACATGGAGTTTATTTTATATCAGATGGATGTGAAGAGTGAATTTCTGAATGGCATTCTCAAGGAAGAAGTGTAAGTTAAACAACCCCCAGGATTTGAGAGCAAAGAGTTTCCAGACTATGTCTACAAGCTGGACAAAGCTTTGTATGGGTTGAAACAAGCTCCAAGAGCTTGGTATGAAAGACTGTCAAAGTTTCTATTGGAGCATGGACATACCAGAGGTAAAATTGACTATACCCTTTTCTTGAAAACTAATGGGAAGGATTTGTTAGTTGTGCAGGTGTATGTGGATGATATTATTTTTGGCTTAACAAATATGCTTATGACTCATGAGTTTGCCAAAATCATGAGTTGTGAATTGAGATGAGTATGATGGGAGAGCTGAATTTCTTTTTGGGATTACAAATAAAGCAGTCAGCTTCAGGAACAATGATTCACCAATAGAAATATGTCAAAGAGCTTCTTAAAAGATTCTCCATGGAAGAGGAAAAAGAGATAAGTACTCCTATTGCTACTGCCACTAAACTGGACTTGGATGAAACAGGTTCAGATGTAGATCAAAAGATGTATAGAGGTATGATAGGATCATTATTGTACCTCACAGCAAGCAGGCCTGATATTGTGTTCAGTGTAGGTCTATGTGCTAGGTTTCAAGCTAAACCCAAAGAATCACATCTAAAATCTGTAAAGAGAATCTTCAGATACTTGAAAGGAACCAGTGATATTGGTTTATGGTACCCCAAAGGTAGTAACTTTAATTTGGTGGGTTACTCAGATGCTGATTATGCAGGATATCTGGTGGACAGGAAAAACACTACTGGAATGGCTCACTTTCTTGGATCATGTTTGATTACCTGGTCCACTAAGAAGCAAAACTTTGTTGCCTTATCTACTGCTGAAGCTGAATACGTTGTTGCAGGTTCCTGTTGTGCTCAACTGCTATGGATTAAGCAACAACTCATGGATTTTGATATGGATGTTGGTTGTGTTCCTATTTTTTATGATAATACGAGTGCTATTAACATAGCTAAAAATCCTGTTCAACACAAGAGAACCAAACATATTGATATTAGGCATCACTTTCTTAGAGATAATGTTGAAAAAGGGCATATATCCATTATGTTTTGCTCTACTGAGGAACAAATTGCTGACATTTTCACTAAGGCATTGAGTAGAGAACACTTTGAAAAAATTAGGTTAGCCTTGTGGATGATTAAAATTGCGTAAGTCTCCCTCAATGCTTGACTAGAATAAGTTGATTTTACATGTGATTGTTGGTTAATTCAGTCTCACACATTAAGTTGTGTATCCTAAGTCCAAGATTTTAGAATATGTTGACTCATGTATGTGTTGATTTTGCAGGAAGTTTGGATTACAAAAGTAATTTTGTCTATTTTGTCATTCAGGTACGATTACTATTACTTTAAAGTACTCTAAGGAGAAACAAGTTGTTTTCCTGGTTCCTCTTGCTCCATTTCAACCGCCAAAATACAAAGAGTCCCTCCCTTTTCAAAAAGTTGCCACTCTCTTTCCCATCATAACTGAAACACCTATCATTATCCTTCTATCACATACAGTTCCTCACCTTTTTACCTTTCTCATCTTAAATACGCCTTCCTTTGTTTTGCTTCTACACTAAAACTTCTCTTCAACCCTCTCACACTCAAGAACACATTCCTGTTTCAATAATGGCATCCAACCTTTCATCTTCATCCCCTTCCTCTTCCTCTACTGCCTCTATTCAAAATCCCCTTACCACACTCATCCTTCACCTAAATATCACATTACATCCCTTAATTCCTTATTCAATCTCTCAGAAATTCACAGATTTTTCTGCCTTCATAAATTTCCAAAATCCTTTTACCCAAATTCCCTCAACTACTTCACCCTTCTCGAGGCCTCTTCTTCCTCCTCCAATATCGCTCCAAATTATTCATGAGGATGATATTCTAGATGATAGAGACGATCTTCCTATTACAGACCTAATCCCCAGAAGGTTTAGATCTCAGGTTAAGAAGAAACCCTCTGTCCCAACTAAAGACACTTCTTCCTCACAGCCCCCTCCAATTACCTCTACTCCTCGAACCCCACATACTCGAGGAAAGAAACAACGTGAAAATGCTAAATTGGCTAAAGCTCTTCAAGCCAACAAGAGGAAACGGGTTGTGATTTTTGATCCCACTCCTCCTCCGGTCTCTTCTCCTATTTCTTCTCCTAATCTTCTTCTTCGATCAGTCAAGAAAACTACAACTATCAGAGCAAAAACTTTTATATCCTCTGTGAAAACTTCCTCTACACCTCCTTCAAAGGCTTCCTCCACTTCAAAACCCTCCTCCACTGTCACAGCTTTTTCATCCAGAGTTTCTCGCAGATCTTCTAGTCGTTCAAAGAAATAAGTCAGTAAACCTGTTATCTCTGATTCCTCTGACTCTGACTTCAATCTGTACACAAACGCTGAGATATACCCTAATTTTGAGGTTTCTGTACCTTCCTTTCATCAAAATACTCCTGAGGATTCTCGCCTTCACTTTCAAAATCATAAATTAGCTAGAGGAAGAGTAGTTCGTGGATTTTGGGATGTCACTATGCAGACTTTATTGAAAAAATTAGAGTTTCAAGGATGGTCTCATCTCTTTCTACAGGGAGACCTTCAGAGAAAATTTGCTCGACCTGAAGTGTATGAGTTTTATACGAATGGGGTGGGCATTGGCGAGTTGTTCTCTACTACTATTAGAAAGGTTACTCTAAACATTTACATTGCGACATTGGTAGAATTCCGCATATTCCTTCTGGGGGGTGGGGTCACTATGTCAAAGGAAGTTGGCCACCTCTTGATAATCTGGCTTCAGCCCTTGACATATGTAGAAAGTTCTCAAGGAACCCCACATTGGTCAGACATAGAAAAGTGTTTAAAAAGGAGATGTCTCCTCTTTACCAACTGTACTTTGATGTTTTGCATAAGATGATTCTCCCAAGAAAGGAAAGGAGGACTATAGCTAGCTTTCTTGATCTCACTCTCATGGAATTGTTGGACACTGAAGTGCGAATTGATCTGCCTTGCCTCATACTAAAGCATATGCAGAGGGTTTTACTCAAGGAAGTCAGTGGACATGCTCTACCTTATTAATTCTGGCTTACACTCATATTTGAGGACTTTGGTGTTTCTGTTCAAGTATGGACCTCACAGACCACAAAGGATATCATAGGGCATGTGAACCACATGATGCTACCTGTTTCCATGAGGAGTGCTGATAATCCAATGCAGAGATTGAGAAATTCTCTGGCTGAAAAATAGGCTGAGGTGGACACTGCACAGGTAGCCTTGGAAGCTACACAGGCTGCTCATAAAGAAAAAAATGGATCCTCCATGCTCAAATTGCTTTCCTTAATTCCTTGTTGAAAAAAGAGAGAGATGAAAATGGAGATGCTATTAGGAAACTCACCTCTCTCATACCCTCCTCTTCTTCTACTTAGCTTCATGACTGATCTCCTCAGGCTATCTCCTTTTATTTATCACCCTAACAGCTTGTTCTCTCTCAGTTTACTTTTTGGTATATGTAGTCTTTTCTGCAAATAAATGAAATGGGCTTAGTTGTTATCCTGTTTCCTTCTCCTATTTTATCATATTGCATTCATGTGATCTTATTCTGAATTTTAATTGTCTTA
This sequence comes from Capsicum pubescens, assembly GCA_030864215.1. NCBI lineage: Eukaryota > Viridiplantae > Streptophyta > Magnoliopsida > Solanales > Solanaceae > Capsicum > Capsicum pubescens. Next base: position 105,901,287 of record CM061538.1, read on the forward strand.
GTGATAGCCTCAATGGCCATGGATTATTAAACTATTTTCACTTGTTGTTCTAACTTTTTGATAATGTCAAAAGGGGGAAGATAGTAGACTATGCAATGCTTATAACCCAAGGACTAACCTATTTCATTCTGTGGTTAAGTCTTTATTTATATTCCTTATTGAGTATGTCAGGAGTATGTGATGCTGTTGCTTCTATGTTTGTCATCATCAAAAAGGGAGAATTTGTTAAGGCATGAAGGAGTTTTGATGATAGACATGAGAATGAAACAATTTGAAGAAGTTGGTCCATTCAAGTGAAATACTCTTGTTGGCGCAGTAGTCTGAATGATATGATTATGCATACAAGACAAGCATAGCTAACATAAATCACATCAGAAGCTGAGTCAAACAAGGAGTCTTGAAAAAGTCAAGTTGATCAAGTAGTCCAGCAAGGAGAGGATTTGAAGAAAAAGAGTCCTATCAAATTTAGGACAAGTAAGGCGGCAACAAAAGAAAAAGAGTTAACTGATAGAGTTCTACTGGATAACAAATTATATACGAAAAAAGACTATCACAGGTTGTCTTAAATACAACAAACGTTACACAAAGCCTGATACTCACTCAAGCACTAAAAAGTCAATCAACAATCAGCACATCAGTTCATATACTTGAAGAAGAACCTAGTCTCTTACTTAGCAGGTCATAACCAGTGTAGTCATTAGGTTCTTGTATTGTAATGAGTTATTGATTCTAGTCTCAGTAATCTATAAACTGAGTTAGGAGTTGTTGCCTTCAAGTTTGGGAACTCGAAGACTTGGGAACACTTATCTTGGGAAGATTAGTGTTTTTGTAGTGATAGGAGTTAGAAGTTTTAATTCCTAGGTTACAAGAAGTCTTGTAATTTTGTTGATTGTTGAGGCTCAAGTAATTTAGTGAAGTTGTGGGTTAAATCCTGTAGAGGTACAGGTCGTGGTTTCTTACAGCTTTCTTGAGCCGGGTGTTTTCTATGTAAAAACATTGTGTTCAGTTTTACTTTTGTGAACCACATTTACTTACCTGTTCCATATATAGGAAATTAGTAGGACGCGTACTCTAACAGGTTTGTTTGGCCATTTTATCCTGGGAGGAAAATTCCGCAACCTCGGGTACAGTGAGGGGAATTATTTCCTTAAGGAAAGTCCGTGAATTCGGGCGACTTGGCCATTTCTGTTTCATCTTTATTTCTAAAAATAAAATACACCTCTTATAAAGATCACTTTGATCTTGGGTTGAGGGTATTTTCTGTACTTCATTGTGTGCTTGTTCTTAAACTTGAACTAGTTGAAGTGGTTGTTTCTAGTAGATAGATTCTTGTACCCGTAGAAGGAAGAATAACATCATGATGGTGAAAATTGCTACTTTTGTTGTTAGTAATTGGAGGTGTTGATCGTGGTGACTGGAAAAATATTTTTATGATGATTTACGATGTATTGGAAAAAATGAATTCAGAATTTAAAAGTTTCGGATGCCATAACGCGTTGAAGAATATTGTACAGTGGATTCTTCATGCCTAATCTATATCAATGTTTAAACAAGAGGAGTGTATTTTAACATCCATTATAAGTGAATGGAAGAGCTTGGCTTATTGATTTTTGTCTTTATGAGTTTTATTGGAGGTCCAGGGTTCAAAACCTGGTTGCAAACCATTTGTTTAACTATATATCGAAACAATTAGTTTAAAAAAACCAACACAGTAAGGTACAAACCCGCATCCACAAACATAAAAACTTGATTTTCTATCTGTGGCCTCATTGATTGTCTGGGTGCCAAGGCTTCCTTTTTTATATCCCTCCTAAAATACACACACACAACATATATATATATAAAGTTTCAATCGAGACTTTCGTGTGTCGTGTCACCCTCACTCATATACATAGATCCGTCTCTCTGTGTTGGTGGTAGTTGGAGACGGTGTTAGTTGTGATGGCGGAGATTGTTGGAACCTTGAAGTTTTGATGAATGACAATATGAATGAAACAAGTTGAATTTGATTCAAACACTTGATGATAAGGGAAAGCAAGTTGAGTTGAAAAAAGAGTCCTACATAAAGAAGGAGTTCACTTCTGAGTATATCTTGAAGAGTCCTATGTGTGGGAGGAGAAAGATTCTGATAAATTAATATGTGCTGATTTAAAGAATTAGAATTTGACTACAACACCAAGGAGACAAGAGTTGGAATTGAAGAAAGAGTCTCACTTAAAGTAAAACTCTATTCAATGATAGTTTTGATTAGAGGAGGAGTTTGAAATAAAGAATGACTCTTTGGAGAGATGTGCTTAAATAGAAGATGTAGCAGTCAGAATAATTTACGCTCTTAAAAAAACAGTAAAGCTCAATCGACAAATTGACTTCACGAAGTGCTACTCAATCACTGAAGAAATACGTTGAAAAACCGTGTCCTCAGTACATAATCCAGCTAAGATTTTTAGCGTTGATTTTTAGAGTTGTTCATTGTGTTTGAGCTATTCATGAAATATTAGTTTCAGTATGTTATAAACTGAGTTAGGAGCTAGTCTTCGAGTTGGGAAAAAATCAGAGACTTTGGGAACACATACCTTGGGAGGTGTGTGTAGTTAGGAATTAGAGTTTATAATTCCTAGTTGTTGAGTTATAGGGATTAGAGTTTATAATTCCTAGTTGTTGAGTTATAGGGATTAGAGTTTATAATTCCTAGTTGTTGAGTTATAGGAATTAGAGTTTATAATTCCTATTTGTTGGTTACAAGAGTTTTGTAATCAGTCGTATTGAGGCTCAGAGTTTTTTAGTGAAGTTGGGGTTAAATCCTGTAGAGGTGCAGGTCGTGGTTTTTTACACATTTTGAGTCGGGTGTTTTCCACGTAAAAAATCATTGTGTTCTTTACTTTCTGTTTACTGCTTCCATGAAACACGTCAGTGGAACACGTCAGGCAACACGTTCCATCGATAAGCAAAAGTTAGGAGAAAATAAGAAAATCAGTAGGGAACGAATTCTTAACAAGTGGTATCAGAGCAAGGTTGTCTTAAAAAGGGCTAGCACCTAAGACAAAGATCAATATGATGAATTCCGCACCACCTACTAGTCACAGTGAAGGTCAATCCACTATTAGATCTCCACTCTTTGATGGTTCTCACTTTATTTGGTGGAAAGCCAGGATGGAAACATTCATTCAAGGGGAAGACTACGAGTTATGGGATAGGATCACTGATGGTCCTACTATTCCAATAAAGTTAGAAGATGGGAAACAGGTCAAGAAAGTAAGAAGTAAATTCACTCCTCATGACTTATTGGCATTAAAGAAAAATGCTAAGGCCAAAAATATTTTGGTCTGTGGATTAGGACCTGCTGAATACAACAGGGTATCAACATGCACCACTGCTAAGCAAATTTGGGATGCTCTAGTAAATGCTCATGAAGGCACATCTCAAGTAAGAAAATTCAGAATTTCTCTTCTCTTCACTGAGTATGAGGCATTTAAGATGAAGGAGAATGAAGCCTTGCATAAGATGATAACAAGGCTTACTGCCTTAACAAATGAGCTGACCTCCTTAGGAAAATCTATATCTGAAGAAGAACAAGTCGAGAAGGTACTGAGGGTATTACCAAAATTAAAGTGGAATGTTAAGGTGACTACGATCAGGGAAGCAAATAAGGATCTTGCAGGCATGACCCTGGATGAATTAGTGGGGAATTTAAGAACTTATGAAATGGAAATTAATGGAACTAAAGTGCTAGAAGACCCAGAGGATACCTTAGCTCTGAAGGCATCTTACAGTGATGAAGAAATTGAACTTGATAAAGAACAAGTTGCCTTTATAGCTAAGAACTTCAGCAAATTCTTCAAAAAGAAGAAGGGAACAGGTAGTAAGAAATGGTCAAATGACAATCTAAATGGATGCTACAAGTGTGGTAAGACTGATCATCATATCAAGAATTGTCCTGTCTGGGAAATAGAATGGAGAAAGGAAAGGGCTGAAAAGAAATTGAAAGAAAAAATCAAAAAGAGGGAAGAATATGCAATGGTAGCAGCTTAGGTATTTGACTCAGATGATGATGAAGTTGATGAAGCAGCACTCATGGCTCTTGGAGATTCAAACTTGGAGAAAGAAGATGATTCTTCTGAGGTAAGTATACTTGAACTTAAAGAAAAGTTGCATTTGTTTTCTGAAAAAAAGACTTATTTCATTGATGAGAGCACTAATTGATGACTTCCAAGAATCAACTTCTAATAGGGATGAGCTGTTCAACAGTCTTGCAAGCATCAAATTTGATTTTATTGATTTAGAAGCTTGCAAGAACATTGTCGAACAGGAAAACTGCACTCTCAAGAAACAGGTTGTGCAACTTGATTCTTCAAACAATGATCTTAAGTTTGAAGTTCTAAAATTGACACTCTCTGAAAAGGGAAAAAAGGCCATGAGTAAAGATCAAGAAAATGCTGAACTTGAGCTAGTTAGATACAAACAAGAATGTCATGATCTAACTGAAAAAAATGAATAAGTTGAGTCAAGAAGTTTCTAAACTAAAACTTGATCTTGAAAGGGAAAATAGGTGGACAAACTCCTCAAGAATTGTTCACAAATTGGGGGAAAGAAATTACAGTGAAAAGACAGGATTAGGATTCCACAAAAATTTTGATGCTCCTAAAGATTTATGTTATATTTGTGGTAACCTTGGACATCCAACCACTGAATGTTCAGTTGCTGCCAAAAGCAGATCTAGCAGTCTAAATCTGGCAAATAAACTATCTCAGACCAAGAAAATGATAAGTAAACCTGGTCAGAGAAACAGGTCACGTAACTTGTTGCCTGCATGGGCTAGAAGAAATCTGATTCATCTATTTACTCATAAGAAAGGACCTAAGCTTGTCTGGGTGCCTAAATTTAACCCCTAATTTGTTTTGCAGGTGAGAGTGAAAGGAGGCAAGCAAAATTTGTACATAGATAAGGCTTGCTCAAGGCATAAGACTAGAAGAAAATAAAGTTTCTTTCACTCACCACATTTAAAGGGGGAATGGATCATTTGAAAGATGGCCAGATTTGTAGTGCTCGTGTAAGGGGGAAGCAATGGAGGTTTAAAAAAAAAGGATGATTGTGAAACTGATGAGCATGCATAGGAATATGTTGTACCACCTGGTTCAACTGTTGTACAGACTGAGGGCATATTGACAGGGGGAACAATAAATAAAGAAATGGATGCATCAATAAAACCAACACAAGTTGCTGGTAATTTTGTTAGTAGTTCATAAAAATTGGTGTTGTCAAAAAAATCTTGAGATATCTCATGGGAATCAATGGTTTGAGACTATGATATCCAAAGGAAAGCAATTTCACTCTTGGGGGCTATAAAAATATTGACTATGTGGGTTACTTAATTGACTGAAGAAGCACCAAAGGCACTAAGTAGAGAGCATTTTGAAAGGAATAGGTTAGACTTGGGGATAATTAAAATTGCATGAACTTCCCTCAATGATTGACTAGAATAATCATTTTTCTTTTTAATCTTATTAGCTAAAAAGTTATTCTATTCAGTCTTGCACATTTAGTTGTGTGTCCCCATTTCAGATTTTTGACTTTTTTAACCTAATTTTGTATAAGATTGTGCAGAAAAATAGGTACAAGCAAGCAATTGTGACCACAAAGTTCTTCTTATCAGGTATGTTCTACACTGACATAAGCATAGGCTGTCTAAGTTGAAACAGTTGAGCACACCTGTTCAATTCCACACACTTCATCCTCTCATTGTCTAATAAAGCTAATGAATTGTTGGTCAAACTTTCTTTGATTCTCTCCAAATGGGTGTGCACAGGTGTGTTAATCCTATACCAGAAATTCCTTCTTCTTTCTCAACCAAAATATCAGTTGTGTACCATGAATTTGCCAGGCTTGATCATCAATCACATGCAATATATGTTTCTAAAGAATGAAAAGGGTCATGCTTTCCCTTTTAGTTCCTAATTGGTAATTTTTTTGGGGCTTCTCAGTCCTAAATAAGGTTTGACTTATAAAAAAAAGATGTTGTTGAACAGATGAATCATGTTGCTCTACTCATTTCAATAAGGAGGGCTAAGACTCATTTGAGAAAAAAAAATCTGAACTAGAAGCTGCATAAGACAGTCATGAAGTTGAATAAGAGGTCTTTAAGGCTAGGATCATGACTTTGAAGTTTGACCTTGATTGATAGAGGGATGAAAATGTTGAAGTCATTCATCAATTGACATAGTTGATATCACCTGTTCCACCATCCTCACCAGCTCCTGACTATTTGTATCCTTAGCCATGTCCCATTTTTATACCGTATTCTTTTTTGATTAATGCTCAATTATTTTTCTTTGTTCAGTACTAGCTTAGGTTAATGTGGAACATGCTCTGTCAGTTAAATGGAATGGTTATCTTTGCTAAATTGACTCATATTTTTGCTCTCTTTAATACATTACTAGGTTGGCTAAAGTCTTTGTCTGATTATTTTGGTGATAGCCCCAATAGCCATGAATAGCATAACAAATCACTTTGGCTAGTATATTATTGCATTGAAATGGTTTTTTGATGATGCCAAAAGAGAGAAAATAAGAGGGTTGTGTAATGTTTATAACCCATTGACTAACTTGTTTCATTCTAGTGTTTTAAACTTTAGTGCCAACAGGTGAAAATGTTTGAATGCACAAAGACAAAAGGTTTGTCATCATCAAAAAGGGGGAATTTGTTGGAACCTTGAAGTTTTGATGAATGATAATATGAATGAAACAAGTTGAATTTGATTCAAACACTTGATGATAAGGGAAAGCAAGTTGAGTTGAAAAAGGAGTCTTACGTAAAGAAGGAGTTTCACTTCTGAGTATATCTTGAAGAGTCCTATGTGTGGGAGGAGAAAGATTCTGATAAATTAATATCTGTTGATTTAAAGAATTGGAATTTGACTACAACACCAAGGAGACAAGAGTTGGAATTGAAGAAGGAGTCTCACTTGAAGTAAAACTCTATGCAATGAGAGTTTTGATTAGAGGAAGAGTTTGAAATAAAGAATGACTCTTTGGAGAGTTGTGCTTAAATAGAAGATGCAGCAGTCAGAATAATTTACGCACTTAAAAAAACAAAAAAGCTCAATCGACAGATTGACTTCACGAAGTGCTACTCAATCACTGAAGAAACACGTTGAAGAACCTGGTCCTCAGTACAGAATCCAGCTAAGAGTTTTAGCGTTGATTTTTAGAGTTGTTCATTGTGTTTAAGCTATTCATGTAATATTAGTTTCAGTGTGTTATAAACTGAATTAGGAGCTAGTCTTCGAGTTGGAAAAAACTCAGAGACTTTGGGAACACATACCTTGGGAGGTGTATGTAGTGAGGAATTAGAGTTTATAATTCCTAGTTGTTGAGTTATAGGGATTAGATTTTATAATTCCTAGTTATTGAGTTATAGGAATTGGAGTTTATAATTCCTATTTGTTGGTTACAAGAGTTTTGTAATCAGTCGTTGTTGAGGCTCAGAGTTTTTTAGTGAAGTTGGGGTTAAATCCTGTAGAGACGCAGGTCGTGTTTTTTTACACCTTTTGAGCCGGGTGTTTTCCACGTAAAAATCATTGTGTTCTTTACTTTCTGTTTACTGCTTCCTTGAAACACGTCAGGCAACACGTTCCATCGATAAGCAAAAGTTAGGCGAAAATAAGAAAATCAGTAGGGAACGAATTCTTAACAGAGATGATTGTCAGTAGGAATAGACTATAGCAATGGTAGTGTGACTGATAGTAGTGGTGGAGGTGGCGGTGTCGAGGACAAAGACAGGGGTGGTGACCGACAAATGTGTGGAGTTTGACGTCTTGACGATGTGTTACTAGTTGTTAGCAAGGGTACTAGTTGTGATAGTGGAGTTGGTTGGTAGTAGAAGTCGACCGATAGTGATTGATAGTGATGGTGGTGGCGGTGGTGGTGGTGGATATAATTGAAGTAATAATGAAGATGATAGATGTGGTAGCGGCTAGCAGTCTAGTGGTTGATAGGGATGTTAGTTGTCAATGATGGTTGTGATGGTAGAGGTGATTGGTGGCGATTGATGACTATAATAGTGGTAATGACAAAGAGATGGTTAATGGTGAAAATTGTTGATGATTGTGGATAAAATGACGGTGAATATCGTATCATACTGTAACATGTTGACTGCCCCACTCCCACCATTGTACTTTATAAAAGGTTTCTAGAGGAGTGAAATTACACAGAACTACAAAGAACTTCAAAGAGTATGGTGATGATTGTTGATGAAGGATCACATGTGCTGTTCTTCCAATATTTTTGAACCCTAATAGGCAAAAAGGATGAAGGAATAGTTGTGCGCATAAATAACAGTGAGACGGACTCTCCTAGCTTAAATATTACGGATAATAGTGAAGCTAATTTAAATCTTTTAGGGTTGTTTGATATGATATATAAGAGTAATGCATAATATGGTTTATTAGTAATACTTTCATTATTAATGTTGGTATTAGTTGTGCTTGCACTAGTTATGTTGAGAGTTTTCTTATTTAGTGTTTGATTTGATTTATTAAAATTATCATGCATTGCACAATCTAAAATATTTTGTTTTTAGGAAAAATTACCCTCCACGTGGGTAAAGGATGTGGAAAGGGTATTGAAGAGCAATATATCTCTAATCATGCTAATACATGCATTAGAATCCATTGCATTACTAATACCATAAATTTTTTATGTAGTAGTTATACTTGCTAATTAGAGTTATACAAAATTAAAAAAAATATACCAAACAAGGTACTAGTAATATACAAAATTAATGCATACATTATTTTTTATAATACACTCTATAAAATGACTCATTAAAATTTTCAGTCTGCCCTAGATTAATTATATTTAGAGGAGGAATGCATCCTTTTCAAAGTAACCATAAATCAGCTCAAAGGCATGAGTGTTTAGGTTGCAATGGCAAAAGTCACTATCAATGTGTTTCAAATGTACTCTTTGAAACAACTTGGGAGAAATAGAATTCTACTTTTCTTTAATTTACGTAATAGTTTTCTCTGTTTAATTAGTCTAAACAAATGACGTTTTCAATGTTTTAGGAATAATTTTATTTTAAATTTATAATTTTTAGCACGTGTTTATCATATTGATAAATATATATCAGGCTTCGTCTTATTTTTTTGGGAAGTCAATCACACAATTCTACTTTAGCAAATGATGAAAAGCGAAGCTTTTTTTTCTCCGATGATGATAATATTCACTTCTGGTTTAGTTTTCTTAATTTGTAGTTAAACAAATACCTATAAATTGTTTGAATTATAAATTTTTAAAATCTTTATTTCATTCTTAAATTCCGCATCTGAATAAATACAATCAAGTAAATTGAGTCATAAAGACTATGTACTCCATTATGCATTGTGTGCGCAGAACAGAAGGCTAATTGGAGGTGGTCCATGTGTTCACACAACTTGATGATTATGATGGATTGAATGAGAGGATCTAATTGAGGGCAAGACTATATCCTTTCAAATGCTAACATTGATTATGATGGATTGAATGAGAGGATCTAATTATGGCCCAAGACTATATCCTTTCAAATAACATTGATTATGATGGATTGAATGAGAGGATCTTGATTGAATGATTATTCATTGCATATTATTATCCTTTTTAAGGTTTTGGTCAGAGTTTTCCTGCTACTTCCTTGCTCTTGTTTCTATGTGGATTGCCATAATCTTCAGACGTGTGACTCTGTGGTGAGAAAAAATTAGATAATGCACTCATCCAAATTGGTCCCCTTCTAAAGGCAAATAGGAGTCAGATTTTACACTTGCAGCCCAAAAGATAAGACCAGCCACACAGTGAACAATAATTTCACGTTCTATATTGTATAAAATAATTTACATTTAATTTTAATAAATTGACAGTTAATTAAATTTGAAAACAACAACATATCCAGTGTAATTCCACAAAATGGGTTCTCGAAGGTGGAGTGTACGCATACCTTATCTTTATCTCAGAGGTAGGTAAAGTTATTTTTAAATAGATCCTTGGCTCAAGATAAAATAGAAAGGACAGTTCCTTAAATTTGTCAAGTGAATTTATTTTGAAACTTAAATTAAGATATATTTTAATTCAATTACATGAACTTTGGCTCCATTTTAAAAAAATTCTCTGAATGCCCAAAAAGTTTGGGGCACATTTAAGCGAACACCCAAAAGGGTGGGACTTATGCCCCATAATACTTGCGCTCCATTAGTATATACCTCGATGCATTTTTAGTGTGCCTTGTCTCTGAACTCGCCTAGAAAACATCTTTTTAAAAGGTTGCCGGTGACTACTGTCGCCAAGGGATCAATTTTCGTGAATATCGTACTAATAAAGGAAGCAGGCAACATTTTCATGCAATCAAATCACACAGAGTAGGGTTCAATATTTGCAAGCTAAAAGCTCTAACAAAGTAAGCCTTTCATGTCCTTGTCATCCCACAATCAGTGCTCATGCTGCATTTTACAACAGGCTACAGTTCTCACATGTTGGCCTGTTGGATATATTGACCACCCCTTAAACTTGCAAGTAAATTCCATTCGAACACTCTTTAACTGTGATATGTTCCTATCGAGTATTGAGCATATGAACACGAATGTTCCTATTAGAAACCTCCGGCTCATTGAAAAAAAAATGTTGCATGTGTTCTCATGCGCTTATTATGTAGATAAGTTAACGACATAAAATATGTTGCCTCCTTTAATCATATATACATTAACCTCAATTGGAACATGTCTGAGGTCTTTAAAGTTAATGTGGGTTTTGACTTGGACTAGTAGTTACTTACAATACAAACAAAGAGGATCACATAAGCATAGCTGTTAAAGGGAGAAATTGTATGCATCTACTATGCCACCTGAAAAGGAAGGTGAAAGCATATTTGTACATTTGTTTTGCATTGCAAGAAACTTTACTAGTTTGAAATAGAAGATAAAAGTTTTGACCTATGACTAAGAACCTAAGTTGTGAAGACTCTTCACTTTCAATGCCGCACCCGTGTCGGATTCTCCAAAAATCCAATGCTTTTGGAGAATCGGACACGCATCTGCTGACATTTTTAAGGAGTTCGAGCAACATAGCTAAGAAGATCTATCCTAAGCATAAACAGAAACTGGCACAGGCCCCTGCCTATCTATGAACTACTTATGAATATGACCTTGTCAATCCTGACCTTGTCAATCCTGACCTTGACAATCCCAAGTTGAAGAGAAATTTCTCTGATCTTGATCTAAATAAGTTACCTAAAGAGAACTTAGCAGTTCGCTGTGGTGGTGAATTAGAGTAGAGATCGTCCTTGACGTGAAGAATGGTCAGACCTATTTCTTTGCGGACAGCCTCGATGATTTCAGTTTTAACTGGATCGCCTGATACATCAGTCACGTAAAAGACGTTAACAGCTTGTGAGCCCCTTGTCATGACCTCAGCCCGGGAAACAGAAAGACCGTGCTCCCTAAATATGCGAGTTACATCAGATAGAAGTCCAATTCTGTCATCTCCACATAATTCCAGTCTTATTCCCTACATATTACAGACAAAAGAGAGAATTTAAGTTTAAGAGAACGGAGTTTGAGCACTTAATTTGCATTCGGATGAGTTTGTACCGTTGACGTTCTCCTCTTGATAGCTGCCTCCAAGCAGTGTATTACACGTTGCTTCTCCGCATCTGAACTAATAGGGTAGCCATCCACATGCCTAATGTAATATTCCTAACCGAAAACAAAAGTAAGCAACATGAATCCAGTTTAGCAAAGATAAAAAACAAGAGCTCTTTCATAGTCATAGACTACTAATGGCCCAAGACAGTTGATTTTGACATTCCTTAGCCACTAGCTTCTTCGCTAAAATTTCCAATAATGAACTTTAAAATTGCTGTTTTAGCAAATAAAAGTTTTCACCACGTTCATCCCGCAGTTTTTGCAAGGAGCAGTTTTTGCAAGGAAAAGTCTCATGTACTATAAAGCGGGAAAAATGATTTCGGAAATTTTCAAGCATTTAAAAGACTACCTGATATGCATCAGGTCCTTCAGCAACGATGGTAGCATGATACACTACATACTGCATATCCGTTAACGTGCACACTGCATCGAAGAGCAGCTTAGGACGGTCTGGACATCTCAAAGTCACAACTGTATACCCTTTATCTGCACAACTTTCTACAGTTACCAGGGGCTTCCTCTGGTCAACCGGTACACAACCTGTGTCATCTTTATCATAATCACGATCAGCATACATCAGTTGATGTAGCCTCCTTCCGGTATGAGTAGAACCTACGGAAACTGCTGTATTGGCACCCCACCTATCTCTGTCTCCTTTTAAAACAAAAAACAACAGTTTCCTGATTAAGGCAAGCCTATCAGGATCAGTTATTGCCAATCTGCTTTCTTCTTCGGTTATGTAAACAACTGATGCCATTCTTGAATTATGAGTCCATACTTCTGCTGCTACAACATTACATTTATGGTCAGCGAGAACAGCAAAGATCTCAGAAATCAATCCTGGTCTGTCTCGCCCCGTCAGTTCAATGGTTGTGTGCTTTGCTGCAGATTGAACACCCACGGATCTTTCCAAAGACCGGGAGCTGCGGCCCCTCGGTCCCAGTGACTGCAACACAAGAAAATATCTGTGCTTTAATGTTTACTCAATTTCACACTATAGTATCTGTATTAAGTAAAGAATTTATTGTTTCATCTTCTTTAATTCAGTGATATCCATTTCCTATTCAGTCTCCTGTGAGGCTGACAACTGACGAAATTACTTATTTCAGAGAGCATACTGACCATGGGCAAAGCCAGGGGGGCGCAAGATCCAAACCCTTTCATTGGAAAATTACATTGTATATAAAGGTCAAATTTAGTATGCATATAAATTGGATGTTGAATTTCTTCGTGTGTTTACTTGTTTATATTTTGAAGCTCCCTTCAAAATTATTATGCATATAAATTGGATGTTGAATTTCTCTGTGTGTTTAGTTGTTTATATTTAGAAGCTCCCTTAGTGAAAATCCCGGCTCCATTACTGATATTGACCCTAAAGAGCTATTAGTTTAAACAGACTGATAATGGAAAAGAATAACTGAAAGAAAATCAATTAGTTATAGGTATCTGTTAACTGAAAGAAAATCAATTAGTTATAGGTATCTGTTGTATAATACTTTGTTTTAACAATTGAAAAACTTCTAAAAAGGGGCAAACAGTCACTGCCCCAGTAATTAATTAATCAATCAAGTCTCAATCTAGAATTAGATTACCTGCTGAATGCGTTCAGCGACATTATCTTCAGAGAGCTTTTTTCCATATTGATCAGTAACATGAAATACTGAAACAAGGGAAAGAGCAATTAGTAAGAACAAACACTACTAAGTAAACAGGAATAAGCGACGATCAAATTCTGTTGCTAAACAACAAAATCTGTCGTTCATCCTATTTAGCGACGGATTATCCCAAAAAAAAATATGCCAGCTACGAACAACTTTTTCGGAAATAGCCTTTCTACACGACAAGGTAGAGGTAAGGTTTGTGTACACTCAGACCTCCCCATACCCCAATTGTGGGACAATTCTAGGTATGTCATTGTTATTGCTAGCTACGAGCAATTTAGCGACAAGGTTCGTAACTAATTCAACCTTCTTCTTTTTTGTAGTGATATAAAGGGTATACTTCTAAACAAATTGAGGAACTCACCATCCATAAACCATTCCCCATCAGAAGATATATAAGCTCTTTTGACTATAAGGTTGAAATCACTAAGAACCTGAACCACTTGTAACAAGCTTCCTCTTTTATTTGCACTATCAACCTGCAAAGTTCCAACCATTTTATAGGGCAAATTCTTTAAATTAAGGGTAAAAAAGTAAAACCGATTCAATCCATTTCAAAAAATAAATAAAAAAATCATCTTTGACAAATACAAAACACATCCATACCTTAATCAATGTTTTCTTGTTAGATGTATTATCAACAGTAACCCTATAAATACCACACCAACAAAATTGAAATCAAATCAGCACAAAAATCCATAATATTTTCAATTTGCAAATAATCTTCCTTAAAAAGTAGCAATCTTGATGACAAATAGAATGATAGGGGAGGAGAGAGACATGTCCGGTCGAACCAGAAACTTTAAAAATTAAAATTGAGAGCTCATAAACTTCAAATTCTGACAATCTAGATTACAGAAGTAGCAATCTTGATGACAAATGGACACATTGTCATCGAATCCAATAATTTTGGGTTCAGAATCTCTTTATTTACCTTAAAAATAAATTAAAATATTACAAATTATTAATTAGAATCCAATAACTTTAGAAGATTAGAATTCAGAACTGGTAAACTTCAAATTCTGACTCGGCCTATGATTATGGACACACCATCTGAATCAGCACAAAAATGCATAATTTTCAATTAACAAATAATCTTGATTACAAAAGTAACATTCTTGATCACAAACGGACATAGGGGTGGAGGGTGAGTGTTGGCTACAGGTTCGATGAATTCCCTAACTTTGATCAAACTCTATGTATCTTATCTTAAAAATTATTAATTTAGAATTTAATAACTTAAAATGATTAGAATTCAGAATACTTAACGAAAGAAATACCTTGGGGGATTCATTCGAAGGACAAGTTTCTTGAATTCATCATCAACACTGAAAGAATGTGACCAGTAATCCATTTGGATGGATAACAAGTTCTCTGTGCTGTTTCTTGATTATTATTTTTCTGTAGCTCTCAATTTTATTTTATTTTTTTGTGTCACTTGTGTGAATTTGAGTCAGTAAGACACAAAGGATCTGAGCTGTTGCTGGCGTTGGATATATAGTAAATAAAAAGAGTGATTGGATTAGATTGGATTGAATGGCTCTTGACCTTTGGCAAGAGTTCTTTAATTAATCATAAATATTGTTGGGATATTACATTACATTAGAATTTTACAGAAAGAAAAAAGGTATGATATGGTCACTGGTCACTGGTCACTTAGTCAGGGTTCATATGGGACCCTCTATTTACAAAAACAGCCGCCCCCCTTTTGCATTTGTCTACTGTGTGATTAAATTTATTTTTATAATAAAAAGTATTTATTTTCTTAAAAAAATTATAGTGTTTGGTCAAACTAAGTCCTTTTGGGGAAGTAAAGCAGTTTTTTATAAGTTTTAAAAAAAGCTTTTCTCCAAAGCACGTTTTAAAAATACACTTAAAATATTTTTAAAAATTTGATCACGCACTAATTATTATTTAAAAGTATTTCTTAAATTATTAGTCAAATATGAACTGTTTCTCACCAATTTTTTTTTAAAAAAAAGTACTTTTGAAACAAAAAAAAAATTCTAAAAATAAGATAATATTATAAGTTTATCCAAATAGACTATATATTTAAAAAAAAATAAACTTAAGATTTGTGTATTCTTTTCATCGCAAACCTCACTTGTAGAATTTTACCGTATATATCATTATTTTTGATGAGTTGTTTGATACAAGGATAGATAGTCGTCGTGAGATTAGGTTAATACAACATTATTTTTTATTTGGTTACTAATCCTCGGAGAAGTTATACTAAAATTAGTAATTAGTATCAAAACAAATTATTTCGGATAGACAGTAGAATAATAGTACTAAGATTAGGTATTTCTGAATCCATGAGATTCCTCAAACCTTTTCTTTATAAAATAAAGTAGAGGGTGTTGATTAACGTAATTGAAAATAACCAGATAGATTTATGACTAAACCTAAAAATTAATCCCTATATCGACTTTGATTTCTACTTTCTATAAATGAGAACGAGTTTTTTCAAATTATTCAGTAAACTGCTTCTAGAGATTATGTTATGTATGTTACTTTTAATATAATAAATCAAATAATAAAAAAAAAAATACCAGATTAGCTAATTTTGACATAACTTGCTTTAAACCAAACGACCCCTTAGAGTTTATGCAATGACAAATTTAGTATTAGTTGTGGGTTTACGTAAATTCATAAATTTTTGTCTAAATTTTATATTTATATTTAAAAAGTCATTAAACGTATAATAACATTTAACTTGGAACAGTTGATTTATCCAACTATTTCTTTATGTTAACTTGGGGTCATTCCAAAAATCTAAAAAATTTAAATCTTAAATCTCCCGTTGAATTCTTGTTAGAATTCAATTATAAACAATGGGAGTGTAATTTTCAAAAAATAACGTTTTTAAATGATATTTATCTATTGTAACTTCCATCCTAGCTTGGTTTTATAATTGTAAATTCATAATTAAGAAAATTTATTGCAGATATCCTTGAAATGATGAAAGAATCACATAATTAAATCATATTGATCTGTTGTAACTAATAATCTATTTTTTTTTTCATAATTGTAAATTCATAGTTAAAAAAATTTATTATAGATGTCCTTGATAGTATATCAAATTTAAAAGTTAAATTACTTTGTTAAAGAAGGAGCAAATATTTTTCATCTCTTCTTGATCGCTATTTCTCGATTAAATCTTCACAAGTCTTTAGTATTAATTATGATTTTCTTTAACAAAAAAAAATTATGATTTTCTTTGTTCGTTTTTATTTGTTCACTTTACATTTTGCATGTTCATTAAAAAGTAGTTAAAAATAATGATTGACATATGTATTTTATTATAATACCATATTAGTTGATGTTTAATAGTATTTTTAAAAAATAATTTGAAGAATAAATAAAAAATATCGACTTCTATTTTAATGAGAATGATTTTTTTTTATTCAATAAAATGCTTCTAGAGATTATGTTATGTATGTTACTTTTAATATAATAAATCAAACAACCAATAAAAAATAATACCAGATGAACTAATCTCAACATAACTTGCTTTAAATCAAATGACCCCTTGGAGTTTATGCAATAACAAATTTACCGTATTAGTAGTGGGTTTACATAAATTCGTAATTTTTTGTCTAAATTTTATATTAGTATTGTAAAAAACATTAAACGTATAAGAACATCTAACTTGAAATCGTTGATTTATCCGACTATTACTTTATGTTAACTTGAGATCATTTCAAAAATCTAAAAAAATTTAAATCTTAAATAATCTCCCATTGAATTCTTGTTAGAATAAAATTATAAACAATGTGAATGTAATTTTTAAGAAATTATATTATTAAATCATATTTATCTATTGTAACTGACACCCTATTTTGTTTTTATAATAGTAAGTTCAAAATTTATTGCAGATATTCTTGAAATGATGAAAGAATCACATTATTAAATCAGATTTATGTGTTGTAACTAATAATCTATCTTGTTTTTTATAGTTATAAATTCATGGTTAAGAAAATTTATTGTAGATGTTCTTGAAATGATGATGGTATATGAAATTTAGAAGTTATATTACTTTGTTAAAGAAGGAACAAGTATTTTTCATCTCTTCTTGATTAAATCTTCACAAGTCCTTAGTATTAATTATTGTTTTCTCTGTTCATTTTTATTTGTTCACTTTACATTTTGCATGTTCATTAAAAAGTAATTAAAAAATAATGTTTGACATATATGTTTTATTATAATATCATATTAGTTGATATTTAATATTAATTTTGAAAATTAATTTCAAGAATAAATAAAAAATATTTACTTCTACTTTTTATAAATGAGAACGAGTTTTTCCGTGTTATTCAATAAACTGCTTCTAGAGATTATGCTATGTATGTTACGTCTAATATAATAAATCAAACAGTTAATAAAAAATAACACTAGATAAACTAATCTAAACATAACTTGCTTTAAACTAAATGATCCCTTAGAGTTTGTGCAATGAAAAATGTACTGTATTAGTTGTGGATTTACATAAATTCGTAATTTTTTGTTTAAATTTTTTATTTTTTTATTTAAGAAAATCATTAAACACATACAAATATTTAACTTCGAATTGTTGATTTATTCGACTATTACTTTATGTTAACTTAAAATCATTACAAAAATCTAAAAATTTTAAATTTTAAATCTCGCATTGAATTCATGTTAGAATTAAATTATAAACAATGTGAATCTAATTTTTTAAAAAATACATTATTAAATCATATTTATCTATTGTAAGTAGCAACCTATCTTGTTTTTATAATTGTAAATTTATAGTTAAAGAAATTTATTTTAGATATCATTGAAATGATGAAAAAATCACATTATTAAATCATATTGATTTGTTATAACTGATAATCTATCCTGTTTTTATAATTGTAAATTCATGGTTAAGAAAATTTATTGTAGGTGTCCTTGAAATGATGACAGTGTATCAAATTTAAAAGTTAAATTACTTTGTTAAAGAAGGAACAAGTATTTTTCATCTCTTTTTGATCATTATTTCTCTATTAAATCTTCACGAGTTCTTAGTAGTAATTATTATTTTCACTGTTTATTTTTATTTGTTTACTTTACATTTTGTATGTTCATTAAAAAAATAATGATTGACATGTGTATTTTATTATAATATCATATTGGTTGATGTTTAATATTAATTTGAAAAATAATTTGAACAGTAACTAATAAATATTAAGGATAAAATCTGGTTTAAGAGTGAGGCTAGCAAAATATTTGCTTTAGGCTCTAAAATTTTGAGGTCGTGTAGCAATAAATTTTATGACCTTAATTACACTTTAAATAATATTAAATTATTATTTTTTCTAAAAGCATACACCATTTATATTATAGCAAAAAGCGGAAAGAAAGATTATCTTTTTTTTAATCAAAATAATATTAGAACTTTAAATTAAATAACCCAAATCTTCATTAATAAGTACAATTTTGATAACAACATCCAAAGTAATGTACAACAAATAAATAACCACATCTTATGATTAGCTGGAATTAATCCTTTTTTTATAAATAATAATAATATTAAGTGAAGTTAAAACACATGTCTTTTAATAATAGGTCATTAAAAACAAGTCGTATATAAGAATTAAAAAAAACAGCTTTAATAATGATTAACTTTTCTGTTATGTTCTCCTATTAAAATTTGATTTTAAATCATTAATTTTATTAAAACATCATTAGATAAAATATATAAAAAAAGAAATAAGTAAAAGAAAAATCTACATTAAATATTGGACAAAAGTTAAAAGAGTATTTAAAGGGTGCGTAATTCAAGCACGTTTAAAATAGAAGTGTTAAGTGATTAATTAGTAAACAAATCTTAGTGTTTGATTTGATAATTAATTATTTAAGGCCCATTATGTCACGATCCAAAAATAAGGGTCATGATGACACTTATCGCGGCGTATTTTGACAAGTAAGTCTATCACTCAAACTGATACAAAAAGAAGAAAAAAAAAAAGACAGAAATACCCAAGGTAAGGCTTCTAGAACGAAACCGAACCATATAAGTAATCATAACAATGTGGAAAGAATTTATCCAAAATACCAATCATGCCCAAAATCAGGTGTCAATAGTGTAAGAACTACTAATAAATCTAAAAGTCAAATACATCAAAAAATAACCACAAAGGAATAATATTTGTCTCCGAATACTAATAAAGACATAACTACTACAGAAAGATAGAGGTGCACTTCAGATGCATGAATGTCCAACCGCTACCTTGGAAGCTCCAACAATCGCCCGAGTCAAGTAAGTTGAGGTGCGCTTGAGCTAGGACCTGAACCGAAAGAGCACAGTAGGCATGAGTAGGGTTCACTTGTACTCAGTAGGTATCGTAGGCCGACCAAGCAAAGTAGTAAATAAAACATACAAAATATACATTAAGGGCACGCCACCTGCTATCAGAAAATGTCCTACAACGGTAGCCCACACCGCTTGCAGTAACAGTTCTAATATATCACATATATTACAACATCACAACAAGATAGAACACAAATATGCATTATATCACATATAAGTAGAACAAGAGGGAACATTCATATACAAGATCATCAAATATAAGTAAAAGAATATAAGACAATACATAAATGGCAAGTTAATATGGCAATACAACACAATATTGTTGGAAAAAAATACTATAATATTGATATGAAACTGAAATTAATAATAGTAAGATAATATTCACAAAAATTGTGTCATGGCAAGCCACAATCTTGAAAGCGATTTCGGCCCGACTCCGGTGCAAATTCTTCTAGTTGGTCGCTCCCCAAGGTTCCACAGCTACTTCCAAACACGTGCACTCGTGGCTGGAAGTTTGGAGGTTGCCCAAATCAATTGCACAAAATAATTCAAGAGGAAGAGAAAATGAGGAAGATGGTTTCTTTCTTTGTTGTGGTGCGTTTATCTTCTCCAAAGACAACCTTTATATAGGATTAGAAAGTGGAGTTTATTAATGAAACTTAATTGTATTAAAGAATCATTAACTTAAAGTATAATAAATTAAATGTTACCGATACTTATTTTTTTCATTTGGAACGGATATGTAGAATCATTAAATCCATGCTTTAAGAAGTATTAATCTCCACAATCCCCCACTAATGCAAAGATAAAGAATATGAATAAATTTTGGGCAAAAGAAAGGAACATGTACTTAAGTGTCAATATCTTTTTATTTGAATTGACACGTAGTGATATGAGGCAACAACAAATATCCAAAAAGTGAAGTACTCTTGAACTAGATGGACATAAGTTGAGACCCCCACAACATATACCATATCCTTGATTTTAAGCAACCTCCATGATACTACAAAGTGCTTTTATGGTCATGCACACAAACCTTGGGTCTCATGAGTGCTCTAGAAAGATAACCCAAGTCTTTCATAAAAAGGTGATCAACCTTTTACACTCACGTAGGTGATCCATTAAGTCCATCTCATAGACCACCTTAAGGCTATAGATCATTAAGAGCAAAAATAAGCTCAACCTTATAAATATACTATCTCACGCCATAAGGATAGATATATAGTATTTATTGAAGGTATATATGGTTTTGTTTGACCATAAATAGGTATCCACAGTATTACCTCAAATCCATAGGCTTTAGCCTCATCCCTCTCGACGATTCAAGGATCATTTTTCTTGTCAAACCCTTGGTCATAGAATTCGCTAAATTTCTTTTGGACCTTACACATTTCAAGAAAATAACACCATATTTCCACAACTGTTTAACTGCACCATGTCTGATGCGAATATGTCTCTTTTTACCATTGTATACACTATTTTTAGCAATCTCAATTGTTGCCTGTGAGTCACAATGTAAAGAGACTAATGACACTTGTCTTCCTTATAAAAACACATCTGCCAAAAGGTTTCTCAGCCACTCAGCTTCTTGCCTTGTCAACTCGAAAATAATAAATTCAGATTTCATGGTAGAACGTGCTATACAAGTCTACTTTGAAGACTTTCATAAAATAACACCTGCACCCAAAGTAAACACATAGCCACTGGTAGAGCTAACTTCATCATTGTCGGTCACCCAGTTTGCATCACAAAAACCTTCTAAAACGGCAGGAACTTTATTAAAATGCAAACACCAATTCATAGTACCTCTCAGATACCTTAACAAGCGATGAAGAGCATTTCAGTATTCACTACTGGGATTATGAGTATATCTACTCAATCTACTGACGGCATAAACTATATCAGGCCGAGTATAGTTCATGAGAAACATTACACTCTTAATTATTTTAGCATATTCAATTTGAGAAACACTAGAATCTCTATTCTTTTTCAAGTGTATGCTAGGATCATAAGGAGTTCTCACTGAAACTACATCAAAACAACCAAACCTTTTCAATATCTTTTCAATATAATGAGACTTACACACAGAAAAATAATTAACAGTTTTGATTTTTATCCCTAAAATCACATCAGCTTCTCTAAGGTCTTTCATTTCAAATTTAGAAAATAAAAATTTCTTAGTCTCATTTACAACATTCATATTACGGCCAAAGATTAACATGTCATCCACATATAAACATATAATCACGCAATCCGATCCTATCATTTTAGAATAAACACAGGTATCAGATGAATTAACAACAAAGATATTATCTATTAATGTGAAATTAATTTTTTCATACCACTTCTTAGGTGCCTGCTAAAGTCCATTTAAGGACTTTCTCAATTTGCATACTTTATCCTCTTGTTCTGGGACCACAAAACCCTCAGGTTAAGTCATATAGATTTCTTCCTCTAAATTACCATTTAAAAATGCAGTTTTGAAATTCATTTGGTGTACCACTAAATTATGAACAACGACTAGATCAATAAGAGTCCTAATGGTCTCTATTTTAATCACAGGAGAATAAGTATCAAAATAATCAATACCTTTCTTTTGGTTAAAGCCCCTAATCACAAGTCTAGCCTTATATTTATCAATTGTATCATCATGCCTCAATTCTTCTTAAATATCCACTTGCTATTTTGATCATAACCAATAAAGACAGTATCAAAAGTCTTAGATCCTATATTTATCAGTCTAAAATCAGGTAGACCAACCTTAGCCAAACACTCCCACACTTTCAAAAATTTTAAGTTAGGGACAAACCCTTTTCATAACTCATATGAGGTCTTGTCTAACTTTTTAACAGGGTCTCTATTAAGAATATAACATGCAAACAAGGTAACTTCCCTCCTACATATAGTCAGGATGATTCGAGCTTAAAAGCATAAAATTCATCATTTTATCAGCTTCAAAAATAAATTCAAGGCCTACTTTATTTAGAAGTGCTCTAGAAACTAAGTTTCTACGGAGAGAGGGAACATATAAAATATTTTTCAATACTAATATTTTACCAGAAGTTAATTTAAGAGAATTTTTTCCTTTACCCATAACTCCAGCAGTAGTGGAGTTACCCATGTAAACACATTTGTCATCAATGGACTCGACAAAGTCATAGAGCAACTCTTAATTGGAGCAGAAATGTCTTGAAGCCCCTGTGTTTAATATCCACTCAGTCTTGTTAGACACCAGGTTCGTCTCGACGACGACTGTCGCAATCACTTCATCAACCTCATCAAGATGAACTTGAACATCATTTTGTCCTCTCTTTTTTGAGTTTTGCAAACTATTTCATATTTCTTTAGTAGATTTGTAAGTAACAAATAAATCAAATAAAGTATTAGTCATATGACTCAATAAATGTCGCCTAGCATTTATGTTATCCCTTTTAACCCTTCTTTTAGCAAATTCATTAAAAATAATAATAGTGTTAGAACTAGTAATAATGTTAGAACCATCATTAAATAAAATATAATCAACTTCTAATTATTCTAAGAAAATCAAAAGTTTTTGTGACCAATGTTTTAAACTTTTTTCGTCCAATGGCTCAAGTTTTGACAAATCAGAAAAAAATTTATTCAAAAAAATTGCTATTTATCAATATTGTATGTAAGAAAATCGCTTTCAAATTGTTGAAAAAAATGCTACAATATTGATATAAAACTGGAATTAATAATAGTAAGATAATAGTCACAAAAATCGTATCGTGGCAAGCCACTGCCTTGATAGCGATTTCGACCCGACTTCGGTGCAAATCCTTCTAGATGGTCACTCCCCAAGGTTCCACAACTACTTCTAAACACGTGCACTCATGGATGAAATTTTGGAGGTTTCCTAAACCAATTGCCCAAAATAATTCAAGAGGAAGAAAAAAGGAGGAAAATGATTTCTTTGTTTATTGTGGTGTGTTTATCTTCTCCAAAGACAACCTTTATATAGGATTAGAAAGTGGAGTTTATTAATGAAACTTAATTGTATTAAAGAACCATTAACTTAAAATATAATAAAATCAAATGTTATCGATACTTATTTTTTTCAGTTGGAACGGCTATGTAGGTTCATTTTGTTTGAAACATATTTCTTTATTCATTGCATTACACTAAAATGCTTTAAGAACCATTAACTCCATGCTTTAAGAAACATTAATCTCCACAAATATAAATACAATAAAGTAAGTGAAATTTATATGATGATGATGATGATGATGATGATGATGATGATGCACGAGGTCGTCGCATAATCTCCGGAATCATCGCACAATCCCTGTATACATCTACGGAGGCAAGCCTCCCAACGCAGGATTCATGGGGGGTTCGTCAACCCGTATACAATCCACATATCTCATATCTGTTTTTTGGCACATCCTTCGAAAAGAATTTTTATAAGGTATTACAATATCTCCTCCCTGACACATCCCTCGTAGAGGGTTTTTAAAAAGGTGTTGCCAGTGTTACTCAGGTATTGTCACGGTAGTACCAATATTTCATGCATGAGTATGATATGATATGAGATGTAATGCTTACAACCAATTACAATGAGTATTTCCACAATTAACCACATGATATATTTTCACAACCAACCACAATGATACATTTTTACAACCAACCAGAATGATACATTTTCACAATCATATCAGCCAATATCCACTCATTATTTTCGTTTCATCTATGAATTTCCATATGTCTCATATACCAACAAGTAGGAATATATCACAATACATCAATGGTTCCACATTAAATATTTCAACAACACAATATAATTATTCACATGTATTTAAGGCTATCAACATCATATAGGACCCCACATAATCACACACATCACATAATATCTCAATTTTGGCAATTACATCACATATAGGCCCCCACACGGACAAAACTCATAGCATAACTATTTTTTATGATTAATTCCCACTCTTAACATGCATTTTGTACCATCATTTACTACCCATCCCAGTCTGAAAGAGTTAAGCAATAACCTACCTTAAAAGCTGAAATCGATCCGCTACACTTTGAACCCACGATCTTACTTTTAACTAACAATTCCAAACTCCACTAAAAACATCAAAGATGGAATCTATGCATCAAAACAAAACCAACGATATCCATATTGACTACTTTTGGCTTAGGGTCAAAACGGATCCCCGAAATGAATTTTCGAAAAAGAAGGAAAAAACTAAAACTTTACTTCAAAAATATGTTTTCCATATTTTTAGGAATCTACAGCTGAGAATTCAAGTCAAATTAAGTCAAAAATGAGGTTCAAATTGAAGAAAAGTTATTTTTAAGCTTTATCGGGTAAAATCTTTGAAATCAGGGTTAAAATCAAGAATTAGAGTTGTTTGAAGGTTAAATTGATGAAAACTAGTAATTATAAGATAAAAATATTATTCAAGTGAAAAGAAGTGAAATTGGGGTTTAAAATGAAGCCCTAAGATTTTTGGGGTTTTGAGAAATTAATCAAGAAATTACTAAGAAAAGTGTGAATTCTTACCTTAAATCCATATAAAATTAAGAAATGGATGTTAATTTAGCTTCCCAAGCTCCCACAAACTTTACTTTTAAGATCCCACACTATTTTAGGGTTTAAGCAAGATGAAAAATGAGCAAAAATGGACAGACAACTGCTATAAATATTGCAGAAAATCTAAACTAAAAAAGCTGTTTTTTTAAAGTCTAATCCGGACATCGATGGGGTATACAGGATGCGCTCAAAATTCGATATACACAAACGAACTATGCAACCATACTAAATTCAATGTTTCAGATGTGTTGGCGAAGTCAGAGTTTCAAAAAAATATCGTTTTCAAAAAGTTGACCCCTGAAATTCGAAATTGAAAATTTTCAAATCGAGGGTCGAAATGAGATTTAAAAGTCATAAAATTACACCAAATATGCTACCATCCTTAAATCAATATTTTAAATCTACTAAGAAAGTCGGATTTTTCATCCGAGTTTGTTTTGACCAAATGTGGATTCCACACTCATATTTTAATTTTTCAACCTTTCGATCAATAGGTCAAAATGAGTTTGGGTGCACCGGGACCCGAACCAAAGGTCTATCTAGTCTAAAATTAATATTTTAGAACTTCTGGCGCAGTCCGTTCAGCCATTCGTCGCACGGATCAAAAGATATCTTCATAAGTCTAAAATAAGGCTCTCGAAGCCATCAAAAATCACAATATCACATAAATGGTACCAAAATACATTGGAAACCATGCCAATCACCCCCACACCCCAAAAATACCATAATACAACTACGGGGAGGGATAGAACATTCAAATCACATAAAATCATAAATTTCACATATTTCATCAAATTTTTAGGTCGTTACCCACTATTGGGTCAAAATCATGGAAAATTTTTGCAAAATCACAACTTAAGATATTTAAGTTACTAAAAATTCCTTCACTTAATAAAATTATAAATATTCTTTTTTTCTCTTTTTAAATCTTCAAATACATAACTTCTACCCTAAAAGTTAAGATATATTTTATTTCCCCCTTAAAAATTTATTTTAATATCTTCTCTTCACCAATTTAATACCATTAATATCTAACCTCCTCCTCTTTAGAAAACTTCTCCTCCTTCTACTCCCACCCTGTCTCTCTCCCCTTATCATTCCACCCTCTCTCTCCCCCTTTCTCCGTAGTTTACACTTCTTTCTTGTCTTAATATTTTTGGTAATTCTTTCATTAGTTTTTCTTGTATAAATGTATATGCATTTCATTATTTTTTCTTTTATTTCAATCTCAAACAATGTCAAGAATTTTATTATTTTTTCTTCTATTTTAATCCAGACAAGTGAAGCTTTGCACATGAAAAAGAATGTTAGAGTTGGTCTTGTATAGTGATCAGTCTGTAATCAAACAACTTTATGGATGTTGTTTTGTGTTGAATTAAAGTTGAAGCCTTTTGTTAGAATATTCTACTCTTTTTAAGAAGTATTTCAATTGCAGTACATATTAATTATTGATTATAAGTATTCCAATTGAATATTTCAAGTGTTCTGTTAAGAAGTATTACAAGTGTTTTACATCTTGATTGTCTATAAGAAGTAATATTCTAGTTGAAGTGTTGTACAAAAATTTGGTTATATCTATCAGATACAAATTGATTGCAAATATACACATGTGTCAAATACATCAGATACATTTTATCATCTTGTATCTCTGTGTATATTACACATCTACTTTATGTATTTCTCGTTAGATAATTTTAGTATAATAGGTATAATAGTCATACATATTAGTACAGTAAGAGATACATATAAGATTGTTATAATGTAGTATGTATCTCTTATAGACTTTAAAACATGTATCTCTTGTTATAAGATTGTTAGATGCCAAGTCTAAAGATATCAAATACATCTTCAAATATATTTGATATGTTTTGTCATCTTGTATCTCTGTGTACATTACACATCTACTTTATGTATCAAACAACCAACTTAGACTAACTTGCTATTTCGGCGCGTTTTATGTAGTATTTTCAATATTCTTTGATTGAAAAAGATGATGTATTTGAAGGTGTTGTTGGTTGAGCAAGTAGCTAATGTTTACCATGAAAATAGGCAGCAACAACATATTCCTTGTTTGACACCTCTGTAAATTCTTAATTTTAAGGTTTAACGACTATTGACAACTAATTAATAGAGAGAAAGAGAATTGGACAGGGATGGTGGTGAGAATAGTGGGGTGGGGGTGAGGGATATTGAAGAAGAAAGGGTGCCTTTATATATATATATATATATATATATATATATGTATATATAAAAGAAAAAAAGTGTATTTTTTTATTTAAAAACTGAGATGGTCCCACTTTTATTATTATTATTATATAATATTATTATTATTATTATTATTATTATTAATAATAATAATAAAAGTGGGACCATCTCAGTTTTTAAATAAAAAAATACACTTTTTTTTTCTTTAAAAAAATTCCACGTCAACTTGAGCGGTGAAATTAATATACTTTAAAGATGTTAAGAGGGTAAATAAACGAAAGTTTAGTTTAAGTGCTAAAATAAGTTGAGCAGACAAGTTCAGAGGGGAAATAATGTCTTTTCTCTTTATGTTAATATAAAGAAAATCTTTACTAACAAATAAGAAAAAATAAAAAGATGAGCAGGTCCAGTTCATAATATTTGAAATTAATGTTATGGATCAACAATGAAGATGAATTTTCTTCAATAATATATCGGGCTTCAACAATATAGCTTCCACCTCATATCATTACATGTTCTCCGATTACAATGCCTATTTATCGAGAATTGTTGAAAAAAAAGAAGAATGCAAAAAAAGGGAACAACAGAGAAGATGATTCTGTAAGTTGAATGGGGAAAATGATATTTTAAAAATATATATAATAACTAATTACGATTTTTTTGAGAGTTTTGACTCTTAATTTAAAGATATGAAGGGTGATTTACTCCTTAATTAAGTTAATTGTCGTTATTTTCTTTAATTAGCGCACATTAATTGGTTCACTGAATGTATCACTACAAATATGTCTCTTGTAATTGGATGTATCGAAAAAACAAAAAAAAAATAACATTTAATAAAATTTTAATAAAAATTGAGATAATGTATAATTATGGTAAACTAATAGAAATTTATATAAGTTTTACCAGAATCATTTATCTGCAACTAACTTCAATATTCATATGTACATTGGATATGAATGAAACTCTAGCACATTAGGCAGTGCTCATTACCTTCCCACGTTAGGAAGAATATTATAAAATAAATTAATTTAACTTATCATAATTAAATAATTCAATGAGATGAAAATATATATTGGCTAACTACAATTAAGTGATTCTTCCTCTGTTTTAAATTAGTTGTTCATTTTTCTTTTTATACGTAAGTTAAAAAATTATAAATAGAAAGGTAATTTTACTAATTCATCCTTTAAAAAATTTTTTGAAAATTTTGCAAATAAGTGCGGACACTTTAAAAAAGAATTAATTGCAAGGTAATATAGAAAAAATTTAACTAATGCTTTCTTGATTTAATAAGGTGTCCAACTAATATGTAACAATTATTTTTACTAAGATGACCAACTAATATGTGACAGAGAAAGTAATTGTGTATTAAAATACATGTCATATATTTAATAATGTAATGTAAACATTTAATCCGGAAAAATTTAATATTACTACCATTGTTATGACATCTATTACTCCCTTTATAGCGGTTATTTAATGTTTTCATTTTGTTCCTAAAAAAGAATTTTCGATAATCATGAAGACATTAGTGATGTTCTTTAAATTTTACAATTTACAAAATCAAGAAACTATTAAAAAGTTACATCTTTTCAAGGGATTGATCAAGGAGAAATATTTCTAGAATGAGTAGTTCTTAATGGTTGTGCTCAAACTAAAACAACCATTTATTTAGGAATGAAAACATTAATATAATGTAAACATTTGATGCGAATAAATCTAATGTTATTATGGTTGACTGATTTTGATGACATCTATGTAAACATTTGATAAGCATAAATTTAGTATTACTATGGTTGTTATGACATTTATTAAGATGATATAAATATTTGATGCGGATAAATTTCATGTAATTACAGTTGTTATGACATTTATTAATGTAATGTAAATATTTGATGCAAATAAATTTAATGATATACACTATAATTTCTATGACATTTATTAATGTAACGTAAACATTTGTTGTGGATGAATTTAACATTACTGTGATCGCTTGTAGACCAAAACTAATTTTATTTTCTATGATCCAATATTTCTTTGTGAGTTTGCTTAAGAAATTAATGATAGTTTCGTATTTAAAAATAATTTATTTTTAAATTTCTTATTCTATTATAAATTTTAGGAAAAAGACATCAAATACACTCCGAACTTGTATTCAAAAGTCAATTTTAGACTTAAACTAATTTGTCGATTTATCACACACATATTATTATTAAAAGTGATTTTAATATCCCCCTCATAAGTACAAAGCTAGTCGTACAATCCCGCGTTATCCACACACGCCTGCTAGATCAATCCAAGCCTACACGTGTAATTTTTATACTTTTTTCATCTATTTTTGCCTCTTATCTTCACCATTTTTTCACCTAAAATAACTCCATTTTCATTCCAAGAAGAACAAGAACCACCATTCTTCTTCCTCCATTAGTGATATAAAATCAACACAATCATGCGATAACTTCATCTAATTTAATCTACTTTGTTATTCACCTTTAAAATTATCATCAAAATTTGCAACACCACCACCATCTAATCGCGTCATCTATCATTCAATACACACCATCGTTGTCACCAAAAATCAACATATTTAATTATAAATTTCTCCACCCAACACCAAACATGCAGTAAACGAATGACTTTTGTACAAAACCCATAAAATTTTTATGGAGAAAAAAAAAGGAGTTGAAAATTTTCTTGTTTCATCATCGCTCACAAAACAAAAAGAAAGATAGACGATTGAATAATTGGTAAAGAAGATTGAATAAATTACTCAATTTGATGGATTTGATGGTGGAAGCAATAAGAGTTAGTCAATTTTAGAATTTTCACCAAAAAAATTTCGATCGGTGAACCCCAAACTTAATTAGACAACTTCATCGAATCTTTGATGTGAATTCCACTCCTCAATCTTATTTTCTGTGTTTTCTATTAGGAAGAGATAATTTTTAAATTAGTCAATGATTGTAATTAAGAAAATGAAGGAGGAGAAGAGGATGATGCAGAAGATTGTGTGTGTGGGTGTCGGAGATGGGGAGATGAAGGGGTGGTGGAAGGAGAGGTTAAAAAGTATGTTTTGATTTTTATTTTTGCAATTTTTTTACTTTATTTTTAGTCAAGAGCGCCTCTTTTTCATTTTTATTTAATTGTATTTTTACATCAGTGTTGAGGTGCTATTAAATTCACTTTCAACAAGATAGGTGTGTAATATGTCTCCAGATTAGTTTAAGTGTGAAATTGACTTTTGGGTACAAGTTCGGGATGTATTTAATATATTGTTACTGAAGCTTATGCATGGTATTTAAATAACAAATTTCAGATATTTTTCTTTCTTTAACTCTCGATTAGTCAAATACCGTTGCAAGATTATATTGTGGATATCAAAATTAGTCTAAATTCACATGACATATTATTTAATTAATTTGTCCAAATTTTACTGCTTACTAAGTGACATAATTAACTCAATGAGTTAATCCTAAATCCTAATATACTACTTGAGATTAAAACAATTACTATTCAGAAGACAAATTGATTAAAGAAAATAACTTGACGTACGAAATATATTGTATTTACATAGGGCTTGATGAAATATTGTACCCTAAAGAAGTAAAATACATGTATGAAAATATTTAAAATCGAATCGTAATCGACAACTCAATCATAAAATTAGATTATTGATGTTGAGTAATCTGATTAATAATCGGTGAATAGATGAAATTTTATACTTAACAATTTATCGATACCACTGAAACTTAAAGATAAGTTTTATAGAATGGTGGTTAGACTGACATTGTCATGTGGAGTGGAGTATTGACCAATCAAACATTCTCATGTTCATAAGATACATGTCACAAAAGTGAGGATGTTCAGATGGATGTGTGGGCATACTATGTGTAATAGAATCAAGAATGAGACCATTTGAGATAAGGTGTGAGTGGCCTCAGTGATAGACAAGATGCGGAAAGCGAGATTGAGATGGTTAAAACATATGATGAGGCGTGATTCAGATGTACTAGTAAGGAGGTGGGAGATATTGGATAGAGTAGGTCCGAAGAGGGGCAGAGGTAGGACAAAAAAGTATCAGAGAGGTAATTAAATAGGGCATGGCACTTATTTAAGTTACTGATGTCATTACCTTAATTAGATAAGGAATGTGGAGGATGCACATTAGAGTAGAAGGTTAGTCGGATAGAAGTATTGTCGTGCACTAGTCATAGTGTAGGAGTGTAGGATTTAGCAGTAGATATCTGTCTTTGTTGTCGTTTATTGTGTTTTGATTATCGCACTACCTTGTGGTTGATTATTGTTTTTATGGTAGATTCTGCACTATCTCATGTTACCATATTATTTGAATTATGTTCTTTTTCTTTGTACCTACATTTGCTATACTTGATCAAAGAGTCTATAAAAAAATAGTCTATATACCTCCACGAGGTAGTGATAAGAATTGCGTATACTTTACCCTCCTCAAACCTCACTTGTGAAATTTTACTGATTATCGTGTTGTTGTTATTGAAACAACTTATTGATGTAGGGAACGGTTACTCAATTTTTTTATTGGGTAAACAATTAACCCTTTAAGAATTATCACATTTATATTTTTACTATGAGATATATGAAGTATTTAGTAAAAACCCTACTTTATTTGGATGGTTGTTAGTATTGTTTCAAAATGTATCATATTGTATTGTGTTGTATTATATCGTACTGTACTATTTAATTAATACAACGTTTATAGATGGTATCGTTTTCCATCATTATATAATCTCATACATCAATAATTTAAAAGATAAACCTACTAGAAGTAGGATACGATGTAGGACTACTATAAAAAGGTAGGATAACTGATTAAATATGATCATCAAATAATAAGTAAACGTAAAATGAGAAAAGAACATAAGGTAACAACATGGTACCCCCAGATCCGTGGTTACATAAATAGGACTTTTCGTGGTTACCTAACCATGGAATCAAACCATATCATACCATACCATACCATACCATATATTTTAAGTATCAATAAAAACAAACATAGTACTCTTGGGAACGATACAATACTATACTATAATGATATGATTTGTGAAATTTTAATTTTTATGTGTTTTGATCATTTTACCCTTCCCCTTAGTTTCTACAAGTAAATTTTGGGGCGTGGAGATTGTTGGCACAGATCCTAATGCCTTAGGGAGGATTTTGGGAGAGTTTGACATTTTTAGAAGTTTTAAAAGTCCTATAGTTAACTTTAGTCAACATTTGACTTTCTGAGTGCCAGATGAAGAATTGGACAATTCAATTAGATTTGGAATATCGAATTGGGTTAGTAACGTGGTTGATTTGGATTTAAAACCTTTAGTTTGCATTTCGATCCTTTGTTTGGAAACTAATTTAAATAATATTTTAGGGGTCGCGAGGGTCAATTTATTGAAAATAATCCTTTTTCAAAAATTCAATGTCATTAAGTTTGAAATATTAAAAATAGACAGTGGCATAGTTTGTTTGCATTCACAGAATTTCAAATGAATCCCGAGGGTCGATCAACAACTTTCCAACTAAGCAAAGTTTCTGATGCAACTAAAATCTGGTGCAACCACTTAAGCGTCCAAGGGACCGCGTAAGCAATTGCTGCTTTAGTGACTTGCAATCTCTTTAGCGGCTCTGGACCGCTTAAGCAAAAAGATCTGCCATATGGGGATTGACTGCTTTAGCGACCCTCAACCGCTTCAGTGGTGGCCTCTTAACCGATCAATTAGTTGCT
Organism: Capsicum pubescens; assembly: GCA_030864215.1. Lineage (NCBI taxonomy): Eukaryota > Viridiplantae > Streptophyta > Magnoliopsida > Solanales > Solanaceae > Capsicum > Capsicum pubescens. The sequence continues at coordinate 105,934,449 of CM061538.1, forward strand.
TAAGCGACCATCATTGTATATATACTCCTTTTGTAAATTTTTACTATTTTTGGACCTTTGAACTTCACGTTTGGACGATTATTAGAGTTTTCATCACCATTTGAGCTTTGGCAAGCTCAAAAACCTTATTTTCATTACTTCACATTGATTATATCATAAAAAACACTACTTAATCTTGATTTCAAAATGGAATTGTGCGGATTCTGCCGGTAAAGCTTAAAAATAAATTTTCTTCAATTTGAACCTCTTTTTTAACTTATTTTCGCATGAATTTTCAACTGTAAACTCTTATAAACTTGGAAAATATCTTTATGGAATAGAAATTTGATTTTATCCCTTTTGTTTTCGAACTTAATTTTCAAATTCGTTTTGGACCCAACTTAAAAATGACCAATATGGCTATCATTAGCTTTCTTTAAATGTGTAGATGATGTATTTGTATATTTTAGTTGATTTCGATATCATTCAAAAGAGAAAGGCTCCACGTTGAAGGATTTTAGGCTTGTATTTTGACGCTTTAAAGTAGGTTATGGATTAACTTTCTTCAAACTAGGTCGGATAATTAATAAATAAGAAACTGAAGGATTTCGGGCTTGTATTTGTCGCTTCAAAGTAGGTTATGACTTAACTTTCTTCAAACTTGACTGAATAGTTAATAAATAATAAACTTTCTTCAGATTGAGCTAGGTAGTTAATAAATAAGTAAATCATGCTATGGATTTTGGAGAATAACTATAGAAATTATTTCTTGAGCAATTATATTTTTTGTGATGCTGTAGACACTTAATTTTGTCCATCCCAAAGCCCAATTTATCCACTTTTCACCTCACGTTATCATACACCCTCACCCATGTGATTATACCCCACGAAAATACAAAATAACAAAATCCCAATAAATTTCTAACAAATTAAATCTCTAATATTCTCTTATCCTAACAAACTTTATCACAACCAACTCACACCCCTCACCCATAGCTCACCCCAACCCCCACATCACCAACCTACCCTACCCCTACCTACCACGTGTTTTCTACCCCTCACATTCTCATAATTTATATATACACTCAATACAACAGAAAAGGGGAGGAATCATAACAGAATACATGCACACCCATATAACAAATAGAGAGGGGCCCACACGCAAAAGACAGACACACACACCTCACCAAAGAATCTCTCATTCATCTTCTACAGAGGTAATCCATACGATACACACACAGAGCTACACCATTGACATCTTCATTCTTCTTCTCCATAATCCATACACAACAACACTCACATATGCAAGAATTACACACACTCACGCACACAGTAAAGGAGAGAAGAGAGAATTGGGAGTTTGCAAGCAAGTTGAAATTAAGAGAGGGAGAGTGAATTGAGAGAGAGAGAGAGAGAGAGAGATCGTAGAAGGAGAAACTGAGATGCGAGAGAGAGAGAATGATGAAGTTCAGCTTTTCCGGCGAAATTGTCACCGGAATTAACCGTCTCACATTGTTTCAGCCGCCGCAGATCCGAATCCCCAAAAATTCCCTCCGTTCTCTGATTTTCCCGGCAAAATCTCATCGGGAAACATTATTTTGTGACTGCATGGTCAGTCGGAGCTCTGGTGAGCTGCAAACGGTAGCCCAGCTACTGTTCCAACGGGATTCGATTGCACTTAGTTCGAAATCCGAGATTTGGAGGTTTGTATTAAGGTTTTCCCGCTGATTCTGAATCTATTCGGGTTGTTATTTGTCAACAACTGGTTGATTTTGTTCGTTGTCGAGGTCGGGTCAAGGTATTCCGGTCGGAGCTCTAAAGAAATATTTTGACGGATTAAAATAAAAATTAGGGTCCAATTCTCTCATCTCTTCCTTTTTAATTTCTATTTGATTGTGGATGTGATTTGCTTGGGTGATTTTGTTGATGTTGTTTGCTTTTGAATAATTGATCTCCGGGGTAAATGTGATGACAATATGTGTTTGGGATTGTAAAAAATGGAATTGGGTGGAAATTAAATTGATAAAATTGAATGTCGGATTGATTTAGATTCATTGATGTTGGTATAATTCGATTTAAACATGGATGTTGTTGAACCGGATAGTGTCATGTTTTAGACCAAAGTCGCTAGGCAAATTTTAGGTTTTGGGTAGGCAAATTCGTAGGATTCTATAGCAATGAATGTGTGAATATCTGTGTTGAATGATTTATCCACTTTAATTATATTCATCAAATGTATTTATTCATCGGGGAATGCCCCGAAGTATCATGTACGCAAAGGAGGCTCGTGATCAAGTCTCAAGGCATCGGGTAAAGCATTGGAGCGTAGTTTAGGATTAGTGTAGGTTTATTTTTTAGTATCTTTTTATTTTGGGCCTGTAATAATTGGATTGAACTCTATATTTTTGGACTTATTTGTTTTGTTTGTTTGATCGATTGATTTGTGTGTTTTTGTGTGATTTATACATTCATAGTTTCAAATTAGCCGATATGCTCCACCAAGTGACCGTGGTCGAACCACAGGATCGAGGAGTCTCTGTTCGCAAACCAGTTTTAAAGAGTCAAATCATTTTGAAAAGGATTTTCCAAAGGTGACTTGACACACTGGATTATGCCAAGTGGCGACTCTGAATTTAATTGAAAAAATGAATCCTTTTTCGAAATAATTTTTCATCTTTTGTCACTTTAATAATAAAAATCCTTTAAAACTTAAAAATTAATCTTTTCGGGTTAAAAAAGGGGTGTGATAGCTTTGACGACTCTGCTGGGGAATAATCAGAATTCGAGCTTATTTTGGAGTTATATCGGCTTAGTTTGGCACTATATGTGTATAGACATTTTTTTTGTATTGTTTTGTGCTATTGTTTATCATTGTTGAGTGCCTACGTTCTCTTTGTTTATAGTTTTTATCTTACGTGTTACCGCTTTATATCTGACATCATGTGCATAACCCGAGTCATTCTTTCTGCAACAAGTCCGTAGTATACGTGTTGTACACGACTCTAGTTGAGTCACTCTTATTTTAGAAGGGGGAGCCGTCGGTTGTATAGAATAGGTGGAAAGCAAAGCAACCACTATCGACCATATGTTCCCCGAACAACCTTGTTAGTGAACCCCAACGTAGGTTAGCCTTTATAGGTTATGCTTATGTGCATCATATTGAGACCTAGCGGAGTCCACTTGGACCTTTGTAGGAGATTCACCTCTAAAGCATCCTTATATGCTAAATGTTGCATCTCTGAGGGTAACAAGGTCATTTGACGGACTGATGTGGGGGAAAACATGTCGTAGAAGTAAAGTGTGTAGGCAATAAAAAATAAAAAAAAAAGGGAAAAAAAGAAAAGGCTAGTCAAAAAAGAGTTTCGTAGTTTATGTTTAGAGTTCTTTATGACTTTTGTTCTTCATAATCCAAAAATTCAATTTTTTTTTTTTACCTTTTGCATTTATTTTCTCAAACTAACAAAAATTCAAAAAGATTTTGTTTACCTTTTGTACTCATTTGTCAAAAAATAAAAAAAACATCAAAAAGATTTTTCTTTTGTTTCTTTAGTAAGCATTCACAATTCGAAAACCCCAAAAAGATTGTTTTTACAATAGGAGGTTTTTATAAAAGAAATTGCAAAAAAGATGGTAGAAGTTTTGTACATTTCATATAACAAAAATACCAAAAGAATTTTTTTTTCTTTCATAGTTGTTGGTGTCATTTTTATGTGAAATGTCAATCTGAAAACTCAAAATAAAGATTTTATTGACGTTTTTTTCATCGTCTATCTTTGGTCGTGTCTTTCAAGTCAAAGTTTAGTTGTCATTTAATCCTTAATTGTCCAATCTGGACGAACTACACATCCCTGATTCTCCTTTCTCGGGAGTGAGATACATAGGCAGCCTTTCGGGTTCGGGGATCTTATTTAAAAATTCAAAAAGGTTTTTTTCGTTCTTCATTTAGAGTAGGTGTTCATATACATCTTTAAAAGAAAACCACAAAAAGATTTTTCTTTAATAGGTTCAAGTTTCATTTTCGTATGAAATTCAAAATTGAAAACCCAAAAAAAGATTTTTCTTTGGTAATCATAGGTTTTATTTTGTATAGAGAGTTTAAACCTGAAAAATGCAAAAATATTTTTGTCAATTCTTTTGACAATTTGTTGTTTTCTTTTCTTTTTTAAAGTTTCAAGAAAAAAAAGAAAGGAAAAAGAGTTTAATTGTCCATTTGGCAAGACTTCACGAACTACGCACACCTGATTCTCCTCTCTCAGGGGTGAGATATGTAGGTGCCCTTCTTGGGTTCGATGATTTTTTTCAAAGAAAAGAAAAAAAGAAGAAAATTAAAGGTTTTGAGAAAGTGTTGAACTCTAACGCCTTTGCTATCTTTTGTTCAGTTAGTTAAAGGTGGTTGGTTTATGACATTTTGGCTGGTCCTTCATATTGCACCAAGTTGAAGAGAAAGTTATGGCCAACATGGATAACGAGGTTGTCGTCACTAATCAGATAGAGAGTTCGGGAAATGAGAATTTAAGAGCTAATGAAGAGATTCATAAATTAAGGCAACAAATGATAGAAATGCATTGAGCTTGGGCTAATGGGTTGCCACCTCCTTTTTTTTCCACTGATAATCTGGAATATCTTTCTAGCTTGCCTCTAGTATCACATGCACAATTTCCTATTGTTGTCGACATGCTACAACGTGCATCAGGGTCTACTCTAGGGAAACACTATCCAAACACTTCCAATATTCATTTCCTCAATCCTCAACACAAAACTACCACATGATCGACTCCACCTGCTATTCATACTTTTGCAGCACCACTCCCACCTGAAGCTCCTACTTTTGATGTTCAGCCGCAGATTGCGATTCCTCACTCTGCAAGTGAGCCTGTGTTGAATATTTCTAGTGATCAGCATTATGCTCCCGAGCCTCTATTGCGGAGGCTAAGACAACAACTTTTGAAAATTTGTATAAGGGGTTAGAGGAGAAAGGAGGGGAGAAGAGGTTGTTTAGGCTTGCCAAGGTTAGGGAGCGGAAGGGTCAGGATCTGGATCAGGTGAAGTGCATTAAGGGTGAGGATGACAGACTTTTAGTGGATGACGCCCTCATTAAGGATAGATGACAGTCTTATTTCCATAGGCTCTTGAATAATGAGGGGGACAGAGGTGTTGTGTTAGGAGAGTTAGAGCACTCTGGGGAGTGTCGCGATTTTGGCTTTTGTCGGCGTTTTAGGGTAGAGGAGGTTAGTGAGGCTATTCGCAAGATGCGAAGGGGTAGGGCGACGGGGCCCGACGTGATTCTGATGGATTTTTGGAAGTTCTATGGCGAGTCAGGGTTGCGGTGGCTGACCAACTTGTTTAACAATATTTTTAAGTTAGCAAAGATGCCCGAGGTGTGGAGATGAAGCACGATGATTCCTCTATATAAGAACAAGGGTGACGTTCAGAGTTGCAACAACTACCGGGGTATGAAGTTGTTGAGTCACATGATGAAGATTTGGGAGAGGGTGGTGGAGCGGAGGTTGAGGAAAATTATTTCTATTTTAGAGAACCAATTTGATTTTATGCCTGGTCGCTCCACGACGGAGGCAATTCACCTTGTGCCGAGACTGGTGAAGCAGTATAGAGAGAGGAAGAGGGATCTTCATATGGTGTTTATAGACTTGGAAAAAGTGTATGACAAGGTCCCTAGAGAGGTTCTTTGGAGTTGCTTGGAGGTGAGGGGGGTTTCGGTGGCGTATATCAGAGCGACTAAGGACATGTATGAGGGAGCGAAGACTCGGGTAAGGATAGTGGTAAGAGATTCTGAGCATTTCCCAGTCTTGATAGGGTTAGGGTTGCACCAGGGATCAACTCTTAGTCCGTTTTTATTCGCTTTGGTGATGGATGTGCTGACGCGGAATATACAAGGCGAGGTACCTTGGTGTATGCTTTTCGCGGATGATATAGTTCTGATTGATGAATCGCGACAAGGGGTTAATGATAAGCTGGAGATTTGGAGAAAGACCCTGGAGTCTAAAGGTTTTCGGTTGAGTAGGACTAAGACGGAGTACTTGGAGTGCAAGTTCAGTGACTCGAGGCAAGAGGAGGAGGTGGTAGTGAAGTTGGATTCTCAGGTGGTTTGCAAGAGGGATAGTTTTAAGTATCTCAGGTCTACGATTTAGGGGAATGGATAGATAGATGAGGATGTATCTCACCACATGGGGGTAGGTTGGATAAAATGGAGGCTCGCTTCGAGAATTTTATGCGATAAGAAGGTGCCCCTCAAACTGAAAGGCAAATTCTATAGAGTTGCAGTCCGGCCTTTTATGTTGTATGTAGCAGAGTGTAAGCCGGTTAAGAGTTCTCATATCCAAAAGTTGAAGGTGGCAGAAATGAGAATGTTATGCTGGATGTGTGGATTCACTAGGGCTGATTGGGTTAGGAATGAAATTATTCGAGAGAAGGTGGGAGTGGTGTCGGTGGAGGATAAAATTTGGGAAGTGAGGTTGAGATGGTTTGGGCATGTGATGAGGAGGGGCACAGATGCCCCATTTCGTAGGTGTGAGAGGTTGGCCTTGGGAGGTTTCAAGCGGGGTGGGGTAGACCGAAAAAACACTGGAGAGAAGTGATTAAACGTGATATGGAGTAGTTATAGCTGACCGAGGACATGACCCTGGATAGAAAGTTATGGAGGAAAAGCATAAGAGTAGAGGGCTAAGGGTGGAGGAGTGGTAGTCAGTAAGTAGGTGGACTTGCTATCATTTGTTGGCAAATTTATGTATTTAACTATTTATTTATGGCTTTAGTTATTGATTTACGTATGTATTTCTTTTTTCTTCTCTCTAATTGCGAGTGTCGTACCTATTTTATTTGTATCATGTTCTACGATTTTGATGTTTCTATTTAATGTCTTTTGTCTTGAGCCGGGGGTCTATCGAAAATAGCCTCTTTACTTCCCTAGAGTTAGTGGTATGGACTACGTACATTCTATCCTCTCCGGACCCCACTATATGGGAATATACTGGATTTGTTATTGTTGTTGTTGTTGTTGGTCCTTATGGCTACACTCAACCGTCTGAATTTCCTCTTAACACTGAGAAGTCTGTTATGACAAAAGAACAAGAGGAAATAGCCAAAAAATTGAGAAGTTTGGAACTGACTATGCAAAAATTCCAAGGACTTGGGGGGTACAAAAGTGTCTCATATAAAGATCTGTGCATGTTTCCAGGTGTTCATATCCCTCTTGGTTTTAAAATGCCAAAGTTTGAGAAGTATGATAGACATGGCGATCCTATAGCACATTTGAGACGTTATTGCAACCAACTAAGAGACGCTGGAGGGAAGGAAGAATTACTCATGGATATTTCGGTGAGAATCTTTCGGTTTTAGCCTTAGAGTGGTTTGTTGATCAGGATATCGACAGGTGGATTAGTTGGGATGAACTAGCTAATGAATTTGTGCAACAATTTCAATATAATATGGAATTAATCCCTGGAGAAAAATCCCTAGCCAGTATGAAGAAGAAGAATACTGAGAGTTTTAGGGAGTATGCGATTAGGTGGCGTGAACAAGCTGCTAGGGTGAAATCGCCAATGAAAGTAAGTAAGATAGTGGAGGTGTTTATTCAAGCGAAGGACGAAACATATTATTAACACTTGTTATCTGCATTAGGCAAGCCGTTTATTGAGGTCCTTAAAATGGGGGAGATGATAGAAGATAGAATTAAGACCGGTTGCATTATGAGTTTTGTAACATTGAAAACTCAAGTAATTCAAAAGGGTTCAGGAAGTGTTGGGGGGAAGAAGAATGAGGAAGATGCATCTGCTATTGTAGTTGGATAATGGGCAAGATCAACAAGCCAAAGTTCATGCCCAACCTTCACATAATCACTCCCAAAATCGACTATACTCCATTCCCCCACCTCCATATCCAGTGTATAATGCATAACCACATGTTCAACCACCATATTACCCATAGTGGAACACACCAACTCCTCAGAGTCATCCTCTAACTCCACAAACATACCAAAGCCCTTCTAGGACCGATTTTTAATCCAAGCCAAACAATGAAATGAGACAGAAGTTGAGAGATAGCTTCACACCAATTGAAGAGTTGTATGCCAGTTTATTTCAGAGATTGGTATAGTGAGGCATTATATCCAGTGTATAATGCACAACCACATGTTCAACCCCCATATTACCCATAGTGGAACACACCAACTCCTCAGAGTCATCCTCTAACTCCACAAACATACCAAAGCCCTTCTAGGACCGATTTTTAATCCAAGCCAAACAATGAAATGAGACAGAAGTTGAGAGATAGCTCCACACCAATTGAAGAGTTGTATTCCAGTTTATTTCAGAGATTGGTATAGTGGGGCATGATCGCTCCTCTCCTTGGGTACACTTTTAATAATTGTTCAGGAAATTTTGATCCTAATTAATGATGTGCGTATCATTCTGATGCTCAGGGTCATAGTATCTAAGATTGTTGAGATTTGAAAAGAGAAATTGAAAAGATGATTCAAGATGGATCAATTATGGTGCAGAACATTGTCAGTGAGGAAAGTTCTAGTCATGTTGATATGCAAATCAGTGGCTAAGATGTCATGCTCAGCAATTAAGAAGTCACTTCTCTCCCTACTAGGATGGATGTTTGGTAGTCTGTTTTGTTTTCTTCCTGTTATCCAAATTATTTCAGGTTAGTAGTTTGAGATCTATCTTGTTTTGTCCCTCTGTCATTTATTTTCAAACCCTTCTATCTTTTATTTTAATTAAATGCGGTGTCTCTTTCCCTTTGTTTTTCAAATATATGTTGTTTGTTTATTTTTACACTACATTTTATGTTGATTCTAGTGATATGACATGCCTACGGAATTTTCAGCCAGATCTTAAAATCCAATTTAATCATGAAACATTGAATTAGAGGGCTAAAGTTAGAAAAAACATCTGAAAAAATATGTAGAGTGCTAAGACATTTGGTGACAACTTGAAGCCTTCTTTGAAAATTGAGACAATTGTTTTGAGAATCACAAGAATAACTTGGTCATTAATTGAAAGACATGTCTCAATTAGGTCAAATAGTGTATGTGTGATCCTACATCAAAAGGAACAGAAAAATCAGCTCCACAAAAGCATGAGAAATATACAACAAAGGTGGAGTTTGCAAAAGAAGAAGCGACACGCAGGCTCAGTTGAAGTTAGTGCTGTAAAAAATGTCACAAATGATCTTCATCTTTCACTATCATATTGCATGATATGTACTTGTATTTTCAAGAATTGATATGATGAAGGCATTTTATTCTGCTATCCGAACATTGTGTCATCCTTTGTTTGCCCCATTTGAGCTTTAGTTCTATTTTTTTCATACCCTCTTTTGAAATCAAGATACAGTCAACAAAGCTCAAAAGATAAGTGTCGAGCAAAAGAATAGAGCCAGAAAAGTTTCAAAAAAAAAGAAAAAAAAATGTGTCAAAAAGAAAGAAAAGAAAAAGTGTCAAGTAAAATAGAGTCAGAAAGTTCCAAAAAAAAGTCAATAAAAGAGAAAAAAAAGAAAAAAAGAAATCAAATCCAAGAAAAAATGAGTTGTCGGAACTACGTGAGACTTGATTCTCCTCTCTCGGGGGTGAGATATGTAGGCTGCCCTACTCTAGGCTCGGTCCAACCAAATAAACAATTTAGAGTCACCCAGTCAAAAAAAACTGGGGCATGGGTTAATCCTCATTGTTTGAGTCGATTCTAAAAGTTGTAAGTCCTACCCCACTTCAAGTGTTGTTTGGGCCTCATGCCATACTTTCTTTCTAACCTTATCCAAAAGTCGAGTTACAACCAAAGAAAGACCTTCAGATCAATCTTTGAGGATGTTAATGCTAAGCATGCAATGGATATGATGATGCATTTGGGAACTACCCATCTCCCTCAACATAAGAAATCAGGAGAGAAATAAAAATGAGAGAGTTTTATTGGTGAAAACCCTCATGGGCACCATAAGGCGATGGTAAGTTCAGAGAGATAAAAAAGAGAGAGTTTTATGGTGGAAACTCTCACGGACACTGTAAGACAACTGTGAGATGAGAAAAATAAAATGACAGAGGCTTGTTGGCATAAACCCTTCAAAGTGCCACTAGCCGAATGAGGTCTCCGAATGCAATTGACCCAAGGAAGTAACTCAGTTTTAGGGCCATTAACTTAAGAAAAATTGGTAGAAAGTTTGGATGCAAAGATCAGACAGCTTAATCCAAAATGCATGGCATAATCATTAGAGTTGACTGTCATATTTTGATAAAATTTTCTGTTCTTTGTTTCAAATGGAAATATTCATTGTCTTTTCGTTCTTCTTTATACTTTTATTTTATTTTCTTGAGTCAATTATCCAAATAAAAATCATTGTCATTTTTTTCTTGTCTTTGAGTCAAGTCCATGTCAAAATAAGTGAGAAAAGATTTCAAAACTGGCTACCAGCTTCTTCAATTGCACAAAGCAAGACAAAAGCCAACATATAAAAGAGACATGATTGTGAGCCAAAATGAGGCATGCAAAAATTTTTGTAAATAAACAAGTCTGGAAACTCATGAAATACCAAGGTTCAAAGGGTTTTATCTGAGAAACATGGCAAAACATAGATACTGTGTTTGTTTCGGAGTCACCCTTAATAATCTGAGTTTGGGTGAATGAAGCAACAAGTCAATGACATATGCTAATGGTCGAAAGCAAGGTTAAATGTAACAAGGGCAAGAGCGATCGCTGTGAAAGATAAATCCATAAACCAACCACCATGTTTTAAACTCACAGGTTTTCTTTGATGAAACAGGAATCATGTTACCTTCAAATCAAGGACTTCAGAGCATAAATATCAAGGGATGCAATGCCTCACTCCTATAAATGCAGGAAGCAATGTTGCTGCACAGGTTTGATAATCAAATCATGGTAAAAATTAATCATTCTATATCCCTTGGAGGCACACTTTCTTGTCCAGGGATTTCAGTTTTCATTTGCTAGGTGAGACAATTCTTAAATTGAACCTTCACTCCTAGAAGACGTACCTTCTAGTCGAGTAATTCCTCTTGACTCTTAGAAGACGTACCTTCTGGTCAAGTAATTCCTTCACTCCTATAAGACATACCTTTTAGTTAAGTCATTCCCCTTGATTCCAATAAGACGTACCTTTTAGTCGAGTCATTCCCCTTGATTCCTATAAGACGTACCTTTTAGTCGAGTCATTCCAATTGATTCCTATAAGACGTACCTTTTAGTCGAGTCATTCCCCTTAATTCCTATAAGACATATCTTTTAGTCGATTCAATCCCCTTGATTCCTATAAGACGTACCTTTTAGTCAAGTTATTCCCCTTGATTCCTATAAGATGTACTTCCCAGTCGAGTTATTCCCCTTGATTCCTAGAAGATGTACTTCCTAGTCGAGTCATTCCCCTTGATTCCTAAAATATGTACTTTCTGGTCAAGTCATTCCTCTTGATTCCTATAAGACGTAACTTTTAGTCGAGTCATTCCCCTTGATTCCGATAAGACATAATTTTTAGTTGAGTCATTTCCCTTGATTCCTATAAGACGTACCTTTTATTCGAGTCATTCCCATTGATTCCTATAAGACGTACCTTTTAGTCGAGTCAATCCCCTTGATTCCTATAAGACGTACCTTTTAGTCAAGTCATTCCCCTTGATTCCTATAAGATGCACTTCCTAGTCGAGTTATTCCCCTTGATTCCTATAAGATATACTTCCTAGTCGAGTCATTCCCCTTGATTCCTAGAAGATGTACTTCCTAGTCGAGTCATTCCCCTTGATTCCTGGAAGATGTACTTCCTAGTCGAGTCATTCCCCTTTTGACTCCTAGAAAATGCATTTTCTATTAGAATCATTCAAATTAACCCATAGAAAATGCATTTCTTTGTTCGGGTTTTTCAAGTAGTTATGATGTGACTGCCACAAAAGTTCTCTGATGTTAAACTGGGGCAAAAAAATTTTTTAATTCCTTTTTTTGGAACTTTACTTTTCTGGCAAATGAAATCTCTTTATAATAATCTTTGTTTGGGATAATTTTCTTTTTAGTTTTGATGTGATTTCAGGAGCTTGCCTGAAGAACAGGGCGGATAAATCGAAAATCAAGCAATAAGGTGAAGAAGTTGAAAGTCTAGCAACAAGGTGATGAAATGGAAAGTCAGGAGCCATCCTGAAGAACAGGGTGATGAAATAACAAGTCAAGAGCCCGCCTGAAGAACAGGGTGATGGAATCGCAAGTCTAGAGCCCACCTGGAGAACAGGGTGAAGAAATTGCAAGTCAGGAGCCCGCCTAAATGATAGGGTGATGAAATAGCAAGTCAAGAGTCATGGAAAGCTGCATAGATAGGACTTTTGTAATTTTATTTATGTTTTAACTTATAATTTTTATTTTTGATGTAATGACAGAGCCGCGGACTGGAACCTCGATAGAACCTCACTCGACTTTCCAACTAGGTTGTCCTTCTTCCTTCTTTTTCTTTCTTTGAATAATGGTCGGGTTAAAATTTGGTCTCGTTGTCTACTTTTTTGGTTGAAAATACTTTGTGCTTACACCCAAAAAGTGGCATGATGTAGACACCTAATTTTGTCCCTCCCAAAGCTCAATTCATCCACTTTTCACCTCACGTTATCATACACCCTGATAACGCTCAATCTACAGCTCTCGTAGGAGTGTAAAGCGGTCGTTAGCAAATATAGAACCCAACTGGGTTGGGTATCGATCCCACAGGGAATAGCTTGGTCAACAAGTAAGTAAAGATTACTAGACTTTTAGTGCAAGTCTCGTAAAAAGGGGGGATTCTTTTCTTGCAAGTAATGTGAACAAAATAAGATCTAAAAACGGCAATAGCAAAGTAAAAAGAGAAAGAATGTTACGTTGGTTGTAAACAATGAGAATTGAAGCGTTGGGGTTATGTCCACCTTCTGAGGTATACGTCTCTATTGGCTATGAGTGTGTAGAATTCTGACATGCAATTGCTTATAGAGGATTGTAGTCGATGGTAAATCCAAGCGTCTCTCGACCTAAACAAGGACTATTTCACTTTAACTCTCTCGAGCTTAAAGTGTGTCTAACGGTACGAATTCTCCAAGAGGTTAGTCCAGTTACGACACTAGTTTTTTAATAGGAAAGGGTGTCCTACTACCTTGACATTATCTCTTTTCCAGACAAATAACTTTTCTCTCGAACAAGTTAAATGTTAGACTGGCGTATTCTTGCGTTTGCAACCGTAAAGAATGTAGATTAAGATGAAGAGAATAATGATATAAGCAATATACGTGCCTCGAACTCACAAACTCACAGCAATAGATAGTATCTCATACGGCTTCCATAACCCCAACAGAGAAGTTTAGTTACCCATGAATGCGAAGGAAATCACGATTGACATTGTTATTATATCACGATATTGAGTAATGGCGTGTAGATCAAGTGATAGGCGTGAGGCGTGATTCCTTAGCAAGTAACGATTCTCTTGTTGTGGAATTTAAGAATGGAGGAGTAGAAGAAGAAAAATAGAATTGGATTGTAAGATGAGAAGTTAAGAAGATGTAAAAAGATGAGAGGGATGGAAGGAAGTATTGTGTTCTCCCTCCTTCCTCCCTCCTTCTTCAAAATCTCTAGCATGATAGGGTATTTATAATACCCATATCCTACTCCTACTAGATAAATAAAATATCTAACCAAATCCTACTAGGCTAATGTAATACTTAACCCAATTGTACTAGGTTAATGTAACATTATCATAATTCAAATAAAATAATGAAATACATAACCTAATTGTACTAGGTTAATGTATCATTGTCAAAATCCAGCTTTGTGTCTGTAAGTCCCCAAAGTCTTCAGAATTGCTGTTTTAGCCCGGGACAGATTTTCCATGCAGCAGGTTTGGTCCCCCAAAGTCTTCAGAAATGCTGTTTTAGCCCGGGACAGATTTTCCATGCAGCAGTTTTGGACCTTAGGCGTGTAAACTCCATTCCCTTCCTTCGTGAGCTTTCTTTAGCGTCAAATAAGCCATAAAATGCTGAATTATGCATCATTTATACCTGAAACTTTACTAATCATGTTCGTTAGCTCATTTACAGGAAAAAAAGACTAAAAGTGCATGAAATATATAATTTGTTCTCAAAACTAGGCTAAAATATGGGCAAAATATATTGATATAGGTGCGTAAATTCGCCTATCATCACACCCTCATCCATGTGATTATACCCCACAAAAATACAAAATAACAAAATTCTAATAAATCTCTAACAAATTAAATCCCTAATATTCCCTTATCCTAACAAACTTTATCTCAACCAACTCACACCTCTCACCCCTATCTTACCCCCACCCCCACATCACCTACCCTACCCTACCCCTACCTATCATGTGTTCCCCACCTCTCACATTCTCATAATTTATATATGCACGCAATACAACAGAAAAAGAAGAGAAATCATAACATAATACATACACACCCATATAAAAAATAGGGGGCACACACAAAAGGTAGACACACACACCTCACCAAAGAATCTCTCATTCATCTTCTACAGAGGTAATCCTCACGATACACACACAGAGCTACACCATTGGCATTTTTATTCTTCTTCTCCATAATCCATACACAACAACACTCACAGATGCAAGTATTACACACACTCATGCACACAGTAAAGGAGAGAAGAGAGAATTGGGAGTTTAAGAGCAAGTTGAAATCGAGAGAAGGAGAGTGAATTAAGAGAGAAAGAGAGACCAGATAAGGAGAAACTGAGACGCGTGAGAGAGAGAACGATGAACTGAGATTAAAAATAAAAAAAATGGGTATGGTTCAGCTTTTCTGGCGAAATAGTCGCCGGAATCAACCGTCTCACACTGTTTCAGCCGCCTCAGATCTGAATCCCCAAAAATTCTCTCCATTTTCTGATTTTCCTGGTGAAATCTCATCGGGAAATAATATTTCGTGACTGCGTGGTCGGTCGGAGATCTGGTGAGCTGCAAACGGTGGCCCAACTACTGTTCCAACGGGATTCGATTGCGGTTAGTTTGAAATCTGAGATTTGGGGGTTCATATTAAGGTTTTTACACTGGTTCTGAATCTGTTCGGGTTGTTATTTTTCCACAGTGGGTTGATTTTGTTCGTTGTCAAGGTCGGGTCAAGGTATTCCGATTGGAGCTCTAAATAAATATTTTGACAGATTAAAATAAAAATCGAGGTCCAATTCTCTCATCCCTCCTTTTTTAATTTCTTTTTTATTATGGATGTGATTCGTATCATTGTTTTATTTGCTTGGGTGATTTTGTTGATGTTGTTTGCTTTTGAATAATTGATCTCCGGGATAAATGTGATGACTATATGCGTTTGGGATTGTAAAAAATGGAATTGGGTGGAAATTAAATTGATAAAATTGAATGTCGAATTGATTTAGATTCGTTGATGTTGGTGTAATTCGATTTAAACATGGATGTTGTTGAACCCGATAGTGTCATGTTTTAGGCCGAAGTTGATAGGCAAATTTTAGATTTTGGATAGGAAAATTCATAGGATTCTATAGCATTGAATGTGTGAATGCCTGTGTTGAATGATTTATCCACTTTTATTACATCTTATCAAATGTATTTATTCATCGGGGAATGCCCCGAAGTATCATGTACGCAAATGAGGCTTGTGATCAAGGACCGAGGCATCGGGTAAAACACTGGAGTGTAGTTTAAGATTAGTGTAGGTTTATTTTTCAATATCTTTTTATTTTGGGCCTGTAATAATTGGACTGAACTCTATATTTTGTACTTATTTGTTTTGTTTGTTTGATCGATTGATTTGTGTGTTTTTGTGTGGTTTATACATTCATAGTTTCAAATTAACCGATATGCTCCACCAAGCGATCGTGGTCGAACCACGGGATCGAGGGGTGCCTAACACCTTTCTCTCGATCAACAGAATTTCTTAACTGGAATCTCTATTCGGAAACCAGTTTTAAAAAGTCAAATCGTTTTGAAAAGGATTTTCCAAAGGTGACTTGGCACACCGAATTCTGCCAGGTGGCGACTCTGAATTTAATTGAAAAAAATGAATCCTTTTTCGAAACAAATTTTCATCTTTTCTCACTTTAATAATAAAAATTCTTTCAAACTTAAATCAATCTTTTTGGGTTAAAAAAAGGGTGTGACAAATACTAGTGTGGGGTCTTATATTCTTGTTTATATTGACTTGTGATATTAAGTATTATGTGTCATTTGTGTGGAGGCTTTATTTGACATCATTGGTCTTATTTGTACATTTAAATGCCTTTATTTTTAATGTGATGTCGGTGCATGGGCTTGAATAGAGATTATAGGCCTTATTGAGCATTATTTGCCTTTATCATAAAAGAAATGCCTGAGTTATGGGTTAATATAATATTAATAATGTCTTACATGTATATTTATTCTAATGGTGCTAAATTAGAACTTATATCATGAAATGGTGATATATTGCATTGATTTCTGGGCTTACTTATACATCTATTGAATGGATTTATTATCATCAAACTAATTTGATTGTGAGCATTACCTCCTCAATTCATACATACACATTTACCAGATATCAGTGCCATTTAGGAGCACTAATTTTGAAAGAAAATAAGACACTTTAAAAATACCCAGACCAAAGAATGTTTCGGTCGGGTGGATTGAGATATGAAATTGAGATTGGTGGAAACTTTGAGTAGTGTATGGGTTGAGAATCCACCATGTTTCCTATTTTGAGAGAATTGAGGCTCGATATACATATGCATATTCTATATCTCCTTTATGTGTTTTCTAGACGTGAAATAAATTTCTATGTACTTTTCTGAATGCTTATTTCTATTTGATTTTTTTTTATATATTAGAACTGTTAGTGGAGATAGTGTGAGCTATTCTGTAGGAACTTTTCTACTTGTAGGTGACGTGCTCATAGTATTTTCCTTACTTGTATTATTTTCTTCTTACTCAGTCGACCTATGAAACCTACTGAGTACAGGTGGATCGTATTCACCCCCATCGTATCCTTTTAGTGTAGATTCTAGCTCGATTACTATTCACGGTAGTTGTTTTCTGACACGATCCGAACCAGGGCCTAGTCATGTTGGGTGTCTCAAGTCCAACTAGGACCGTAGACCACCCCCGCCATACCCAAACCATTAACCACCATACACCCCCTGTCGGATGAATTCTGAATATATAAACAAATAATACAATAATAATCTAAAGACAATAAAGTAAGTCTATAACCATAACCAAACAGTCACAACCAAATATCCAACCAATACCAATACCAATGTCAATACCAATACCAATGCTAACACTAATACCGACACTGCTCATCCCCATAGTAGTCCAACAAAGCCTCTAACCAGAATCAAAGAATATTCGATCTGGACATGCCCCCGACCATAGTCAAAACCAAAACTAAAGATATAACAACAATGAAAAGAAGTCCATAGCATGAAATGGAGTCTTTAGGAGTATGGAAGCTTACCACTTCAATCTGACTCAAAGCTATCCCCGAATCCAAGTCACTAAGCAAGAGGAATGGTAGTATGGTTAGTTCCTGCATTGCTTGGGGATACAACGTCCGAATACGATTAGCAGAGTGAATTATAGCATGTAAATCAGGGATAAATATAAAATAAAGCAATCATTCAAAATCAAATAAAATAACCATATGCAATCACATACACACATACACACACACATATATATATATATATCGTGATAGGGTAGGGAAAAAGGTTTAGCATGCATTTAAATCTTAACCTAGATTGTGTAGCTTTACCGTCATAATCCACCCACGGGCTATATGAGTCCAGTGTTACTCCCTGAATGGGCCTCAGTCCGTGTAGCCGCAAAAATTAGAGATATCATAGGGACCGGGAATTCCTATGTACCCTTCACCCTCCACGATACATATACACAAGTATAGACTTGGGGAATCCCCATGTACCCCACAAGTACAAGGTCATCAAGACCAACTCTCATGTCGGCAAACATGAGTTTTCAGTGTCCGTCCATCAAACTCACACCTTCACGACTAGCTATCGCAATCCCCGTTATTGCTCAATTAAAATAGTTAGCACATAACCAAACCACCAATTATAAGAGTCAATTATTAAGGCATTATAAAGTGGTATCTCTATATCTACTATATCTTGCAAGCAATGTCATTATCCAACAATTAGGGGATTCCCATGTACCCCGAGGACTCCATTATTAAAATCACTTGGGGGATTCTAATGTAACCCACAAGGTTTTTAACTCAATCCAATTTATAGACATAAAAGCCTTTATAAAGTCTTTCATCAATTATTTTCATGGTTATGACAAAGCCTTAGTTCAAAAACACAATTCAACTTGTAACAATATGATTCTCATTGACAATTTCACAAACAGGTTGAGGGCATGCCATTATCAGAGCCAAACTCATCAAATTTTGGGGTTCAACCAAGCCCCCTCAAATAAATCACTATTCTCATGCACCCACATGTGCAAAACCATAATAAAAATATGAATAATCACAATTTAAACCATAGAAAATAATATTCAATGATATGCATTCAAACCCCTCAAACTTGATTTCAAAACCACCATTAATGATTCATGAACAATGCTTTAAACATATGTTTTTGGTAAACTAATAATGAGGGAAGAGTCACATGCCTGAATTACAAAGATTCACAAAGAGTAATTGATCCTTAAGCCCTTAATGACCACTTTGGAGAAACCCTAGCAAATTTTGCTAAGAGGATCTTGAGAGAGTAAAAAAGATGTTTAATCATGTAAAGTGTGGAATGAATGACGAAAAAATGTTACAAAAACGTGGGTTCTTAAGTTAGAAATGTACAAAGTTCCCCCAACTAAAAACTATAAAAATCCATCCTTGGTTACGAGTCGACCTATTGACTCGTCACCACATCATACGACTCGTAGCCTTGAATCATACCCTAGACAATGAGTTGGACATCCATACATTGTCCTCCTTATGACTCTATAATACCCAACCATGACCTTACCATATGACTCATATGGTCTAGTCGTATCCAAGACAAAACCCATGAGGTTAGACACTGGACAATATACGACTAAACCCTACCACTCGTAATCTATCCTCATGGCTCTTAGTGAGCCATTCATACTTAGAGAAGAATCAAGTCACTAAGTTACTGATTTGATTAGGGATCGTCCTAACAACTCGTTACCACCCCTAATAACTTGTACACCAAGTCGTTACCATAAAAGAACCCGAACCACCATTCACTGGATACCTTACGACTAAGGTCACCTGACCCATAGCCATGCCATACGACTCGTATGATGAGTCGTTACTAGGACACTGAGCTCAAAGCTCAAGAATTTTCCAAGGGCTAAAACCCAGGGTGATTCAATTCTCCCTCACTTGGATCATTCATCCTCGAATGATGGAACAAAGCATTTACTAGCACGATCAAACCCCAAACATCTCCACTCTTACCTTTAACTAAGTTAGAAATCAAAGATACTAAGGAAATAAATTTTTTCTTGAACAAAGTCAGAAAAAAAAGATGGTAAGATCAACAGATACCTTAAGCACGATTTTCCAAAATGGGGAACAGAAATGGATACTTGGACTTCATATCCTCTTCAGCTTCCCAAGTAGCCTCTTCAACCTTGTGGTTCCTCCATAGAACCTTTAACGATGCTACGTTCTTGGTCCATAACCAATAAAATTATCGATCTAAGATTTTAATAGGGACTTCCTCAAAAGACAAGGAATCCAAAATACTAATAGCCTTGTTAGGCACAATCTGCGATAGATCACCTACATACTTCCTTAACATCGACACATGGAACATCGGGTGAATGAATCTCAAACTAGAAGGCAACTATAATACATATGCAACATTACTAGCCCTTCTCAAAACAAAGTACAGACCAACATATCAGTGACTGAGCTTTCCCTTTTTCCCAAACCACATCACTCCCTTCATGGGTGATACTTTTAAGAACACCCTATCCCCAACCTCAAACTCTAACTTCCTAGGCCTCACATCTGGATAGGACTTTTGGCTACTTTGGGAGGGTTTAAGCCCATCTCAAATCACCTTCACCTTCTTTATGGCTTGGTGGACCAAATCTAGACCAAACATCTCCGCCTCACCAACCTCGAACCACCCAATAGGAGACCTACACCCTACCATACAAAGCCTCAAACAGAGCCATCCCAATGCTAGAGTGGCAGTTGTTATTGTATGCAAACTCTATAAGAGGTAAATGCTAAAGCCAACTACCACCATAGTCAATCACGCAAGCTCGAAACATATATTCCAATATATGAATAGTTCTTTCTGCTTGCCCATCCGACTGTGGGTGGAAAGCCATACTAAGACTCACTTTAGTCCCCAAACCATTCTAAAACGACCACCAAAAGTGCGATGAAAACTGTGTACCATGATCTGAGATAATAGAAACAGGCACCCCATGCAACTTCAAATCTTTTGAAGGTACAAACTCGCATAATCCTTTGCCAAAAAATTTAGCCTCACTGGTGTTGACCTCTAATTTTGACCGCCCGATACTCCTTTTAGGATCTTATTTTATCAAAATTATTAATTTCAAATATTAATATTTTTACACATCATTCTTGTATCAAATAGATATTGATATGTCACATTCATGATTTAAAAAATATACAAATTATTTTATTACTTTTAATATCATTTTTACAATTTATCAATTTAAATATTATATTTTTTTTACATAATTTTGTTAATATTTATTAAATCATTTTGTAAATATGCACTCCCATAATTTACAAACACATTGTCTATTAATTATTATTGTTATTATTATTATTTCCAATTTAATTACCGGCAATTTTTTACAATAATGTTTACGTAACATTAATTTTACATGCGTAGTTGATTCTTAATATCGATGTCTTATTATTTTTCTCGTTATTATTATTACGTCGTTATTATTATTAAAATAACAACCACTTTTATTAATTTCCCTATGCCTTTAATTCTTAGCTACCTTTGTATCAAATTATATCAATTTCAGCCTAAATTGACCTCATATTAATAATCCTAAATTTCAGATATAATCCATGATATGATCTATGCTGAATCTAAATCTCAATCGTTGATCTAATATGATCAACGGTTGAGATCAAAGCCTCTTTTTCTTCCCTTTTAATTAAAACAAACCCTAAAACCATCCCATCTTTTACCAAATCAGTCGCACCCTCTCACCCTTTCTCTCTTCTCTCTCCTCTCTCCTCTCTCCTTTCCTGCTGCCTCACTCTTTTCTAGAAAACCCATGCCAACAACTATTTCTCCTTATGGTGGAGCTACCTGCCGACTAAATCCATCTCCACTAGTGAAACAACAAACTAAACATCCCTCCAACCACTGCCGCCGGTGGAAATGTCGCTCTAGCCACCGCCAAACATCAACTAAACCAGCGCCGACCACTGCTCCAGATCGAATCGATCACTGGTCTCTCCTCGTTTCTCTACCAAAAAAATAAGTGCAGCCACCACCAACTCTGGCTGGTGAGTGTAGCAACCCCCACCGATAAAAACTCCTTTTCGGCGCCTCCTTCTCCTCTCACTTTTCATGCCCTCGTCGGAATTGATGACCGAAGAGGATTTCGATGGACTTTCCTGCGATTGATATTCTGATTTGATATTCTAATACCTTAAATTGCATGTTTTGTTTGCTTTGTTAACAAAATCAGATTCTTCGATTAAAATTTTGTGATGTTTGACTTAGAATTTTGATTCAATTCCTTTATTTACATGCTCATGTTCATATATGCAAAATGCACCAATTTTCCCACAAAATTGTACCTAGGTTGCTAATTATGTTAAATTTCTGAAATTGTTGTTCTTTGATTTGGTTAATATCGGTGAAATTTGACTTGTACAACTAGGACAAACTTGGCATTTATGTTTGATTTCGTATTGTATTCTTAAATTATATTGTGAGACTGATTTTGTGTATAATTGGATGATTTGAATTGGATTTGTTAAAGAATATTTGATTGTGTATGGTATTGATTTTGTGTATAATTGGATGATTTGAATTGGATTTGCTAAATAATATTTGATTGTGTATGGTATTGATTTGGTGCATAATTGGATGATTTGAATTGGACTAGGTGAATAATCAAGTTGTCGTAATTAAGGATTATTTTACCAGATTAATTGCCTTATGGCATGCCAGTGTCATCCCTTTTGTATAACATACTATTATTGTTTTTTATGTGCCTATTATGGTAAATTGAACAAAATTTTTTCATTCTTAATTTGATTATTAATTGATTATGAAATATTTTTTTACTTCTATTTTTCCTCAATTAATTGAAGAAATATTCTCATTCCTTTACTGTCTAGACCCCTTTTTATATATAAGCACCCTCCTCTATACCCTTTTTTCTCATGCTTTCATCTACTACTACGGCACACATTAAACTTATAGCTATTTATTCTACATACAAAAGTAAATTACTTCTCAAGCTTTTGGCACTTTTGAATTTTGATGAAGCATTCGGTTTTGGCATTGCTTCAACTACTTTACTTAAAAGTATAAATGAATGATTTGAATTGGATTTGGTAAAGAATATTTGATTGTGTATGGTATTGATTTTGTGTATAATTAGATGATTTGAGTTGGATTAGGTGAATAATCAAGTTGTCATAATTAGGGATTATTTTACCGTATTAATTGCCTTATGGATGGCAAGTGTCATCCCTTTTGTATAACTTATTATTATTATTTTTATATGACTATTTATGGTAAATTGAACAAAATTTTCTCATTCTTAATTTGATTATTGATTGACTATGAAATATTTTTTTCCTTCTATTTTTCCTCAATTAATTGAAGAAATATTCTCATCCCTTGACTGCCTAGACCCTTAATTCTATATAAGAACCCTCCTCTATACCTTTTTTTCTCATTCTTTCATCTACTACTATGACACACATTAAAATTCTACCTATTTATTGTACATACAAAAGTAAATTACTTCTCAAGCTTTTGGCTCTTTTGAATTTTGAAGAAGCATTCGGTTCTGGCATTACTTCAACTACTTTACTTAAAGTCTTATTATTATTGATTTGTGGCCTACCTGGTAAGTCTCTATCAACGTAAATTCCTTTTATGACTCTATGATATTATGGAACGAGCTTGATTGCTATATATGTGTTTTGTTGTGTTTGTGTTAAAAAATATATTGTAGTATGCTTGTCTGCCTTTTGTTCTTGCTTTGCTTTTTTTGTTCATGTCTAACAGGTGTAGCTAGTTGTTCTTTGAAATTTGAAGAGTCTCCGGGCCTTTTGTGGAAAAAGGGGACTACTTATGTGGTTACTAGTTTAGGCTTGTCTTACATTCAATGTACTGCAACAAATCTTGTAAACCTATGATGTAATAAGAATTATTGGGACTGCTCGGGGCCGGGATTTACGTGTTCTATGTGCTACGTGGATCGCTTAGGCAAGCCTTAACGTAGGAGCAACAATTATTGTATTTTTTCGTCTAGAAATCATGCTTTTAGGAGCTTTTAACCTTCGCCTATTAAATTAAGTTTGGATATGTCAACTTAATTTACAAATGCTTATTTACTCTTGGCATGTTTAACAAAGTTGTGACATATCATAAATGACATTTTCAACGTTTTATATAACATTCCCAACAATTAAATTTTAATTTTAGGATTCAAATGACATTTTCAGCACTTTAAATAATATTTTCAGCATATTAAAATTAATTTTCAGCACATTAACTAAAATTCCAGCATTTAAAAAGTAATATCCAGCATGTTAAATCACTTTTCAGCATACAAAATTATTTTTCTAACACTCTAAAATTAATTTCTAGCATTTTTGCTAATTTACAACATGTTTAACTATCTTTTACATTATAAATTAACGGTTATCATTCCCTCACATTTACTTAACTTTGACATGACATTTAGCAAAATTATAACATCTTGTTTCGAAGTGTATACCAATTCTCTTTCGCCATATTAAACAACTGTTCCACATTTAGTAGCATGCCTATGGTTTTAAATTTTCCAAAAAAAAGGACAAGTGTTCGTCTCAGCATGCTAATCACTTTAATTAATTGTTATTTAATCAAGAGGCTTAATTGAGACTGTTAACGTGTTTACGCATTTTGAGTCTAACAAGAAAACCTAGTTTTATTTGTCTAGACCCCAAATCCAAAATAGAAATATGTCCAATGCCTCTTGGACGATTGGTTGGGACGATAGACATTTTTAGCGGTGTTAGTTTTATCCTTTCTTTTAGAACGCTTTTAGGTTTGACAACCAGCCTAGGTGGGGAGAGGTAGACATTCGGAAGTGATGATACCCAAACACATATTGACTATACGACGTATGACATTGTCACTTGTCTTGAATCGGGTTGCTGGCTAATGGGTCGGATAAGGACTAACAAGTTGGGTACTGATCCGAATAAAATCAAAACAATTCTTTGTTTGACTTTTCAAATTTGTTCTTTTATTTACTTTATATGCTTATTTATTTGGATAAATTACACAAATCTCATACTTAAGAGACTATATTACCTAATGTCCCTTACTTTTTTAACATTTACATAAAATCTCATTTTTCAACTTTACTCATGATACATATCAAGAAAACCCTACATCCTATTTTTACTCCTCCATTAACTCATTCAAGATTTTCTTTCCTAAAATATCTCCCTAATTATCAACAATTAAATCATCTTCCTTCTTGATTTTTTCTCTTCCATTAATGCTTAAATCATCTTCCTTCCTGATTTTTTCTCCTCCATTAATGCATGCAACTTTTTTTTCCTCTCCTAAAATCTCTCCCATTTTTTTTAAAAAAATTTATTGATGCATATATAAATTTATTTAGTTATTCATACATGTTTATTTTTTTAAAGGTGATTCATATGAATGATAAATATGATATCATTATATGGGCATTATGGTGATTCATACGATAGATATATTTTGTACGATTTTAACGGGTGATACATATGATATTAATGGGTGATACGTATTGTATTATGGTGATTCATATGGTAGATAAAATTATTTATTTCAATTATTGGGTGATTCATATGATATTAATGGGCGATATATATGGTATTATGATGATTCATATGGTAGATACAATTATTTATTTCAATTATTGGGTGATTTATATGTTATTAATGAAAGGTAATGGTGTAGTCAGTGTAGGAAACAAAAGTAATAATATTTTAAAAAAATAACTAAAATCAGAATTGAAACATAATTAAAATTGAATCTAAAAAAAGCAGACTAAAATTAAAGACGAAATTAAAGAAGAAAAAAGAGAAAAAAGATAAAAAAAAAATATATCTTTCATAATTAAAGACGAAAAAGAAAAAACATAATTAAAACACCTAAATTAAATCTAAAAAAAAAAGAGAAAAATTAGATATCTTTCCTTAAATAAAAGAATACAATGAATTAAAGAGAATCTATTATTTACTTAAATAAATATCTTGTTAGTTTCAAATGTATCACTTTTTTATATGTATCACCATATAACATATGTATGTATCACCATTTCAAAAAAAAAATGATATAAAATGTAATTAACAAAATAATCGAGATTTTATGTAATATCACTTAAAGATTCAGAGATTTATGTAAGTTACCCTATTTATTTGGGGTAGTTAGTTTATTATATAAGCAGACCTTTTTCTCTATAACTTATATTGTCTCTATCTTCTCGCTTGTCTTCTTCTTTCATTATGTCTTGTGTTGTTCATCACTTAGATAAGTAACAACTAGGAGTAACCTTACAACATGATTGTTCACTCGTTATTTTACCACTTAGTATTACTAAGTTAATTAAATTAGTGACTTTTGCTTATCACATAGAATTCCCACATAAAATATGAATTCGGTCGGGAACCACCTTTGTGAACCTTGAAAGGTACCTAACACCTTTCTTTCGTGGTAATTTGAACCCTTACATGAAGTTTTGGATAACTAAGACTAAATAATAAAAAATAGGTTTGTAGTTAGCCTATAATGGTGCCCTAACACACCTTAATTCGTTAGGTGGCAGCTCTTCACACTCCTTAATCAATCCCAAAAAGAGTAGTCACATCGAATCCCGCTTTTCGCAAAAAAAAAAATGGGGCGCGACAACAAGCAAAAACTGAGCATACTTCGTCATCCTATCCTCGATGACCCAAACCAAATCAAACTGATTCCGAGATTGAGGAAGACCGGTAATGAAATCCATATTGATCACCTCCCACTTCCACCTAGACAACTCAATTTCTTGATACAATTCTCATGGCCTCATGTGCTCAACTTTCACTTGTTGTCACACCATGCACTTAGCCACAAAGCTAGCAACATCCCGCTTCATATTGTTCCACCAATACATTTTCTTAAGGTCATGATACATTTTTGTCGAACCAGGATGAATAGCGTAGCGTGTGTTGACAACCAATTTTGGCTCTCCATACTTAAAATTAACGAATTTAGGCTTCTTGATCGTTAAATGGTACAAAATATATTTTTTCACTCATTTTTTGCAATTGTTAATAAATTAACGGTAATCTTTTTTTTTTTTTAGAATTTTTTACCAATTTTTTGTCATATTATAACTTTGCATAGTTTATTGATAATTATCCTTAATTTCATAAATTTTAAGATTTTTATCAGTTTATTATCATTTTTATATTTTTGCACTATCATCTGTATACGTACACAACATAGAACTGCAAATTTCTTTTACCACACACTTTAATTTTAATTGTTTATAATATAATATATTTTTTAAGATAATTTTTATTATATTTGTTGTTTGCATTTTTTTGTAATTATACATCAGCATTCATATTTTTATACATTATTTAATACGATCTGCAAATGTAAGTCGATTTAATTATTTTAATACACAGAAGAATAAATCAGTCAAACCAAGATCTCATCACTTTTTAAAAGGTTACACTTGAAATGACGGATTGGGGTTTTCATTCATTGGATAAAAAGTCTTTATTTATCGGTTAAAAAGATACAAAAATCTTTGTTAATAACCTTTGAACTAAATAAATTTTTAAGGGGACAAAAGCAGGAGACGTTTTATTTTTTGGGTAAATAAAGAGGTTATTTATTTAATTATAAATAAAGGAGAGGGGGCTGAATTTATTTTCTTAAAAGCAATAGACATCTATAATATATTAAAAGTGTGAAGACCCTTAGAAAAGTGATTTGAACTTTTTGTCCTTCATTAAAAGACCCTCCTTTAGACAAAATTATCTTTTCACTATTTTCTTCAATTTATTATTTAATTATATTAACTAGACTCCTAAAATATAGGGAAGGAGAATCAATTAATATTTTTCCTAGTACTAATCAATTAGAAAAATACTCCTAAAATAGGACTCTGTTAAGGAAATACTTCTATAAATATTGAGTTGCACGTTAAACTAGAGAAGAAATCATTTTACTTATTGGGAAAATATGATTGATGCTCATCTAACTTAATTTGGTTGCATGTCTAGATTGGTGGATGCTTCATTTTCTAACTCTCTGCTTCTTCACTGTTTTAGTCGACATAATAGAATTCAACGTGTGTATATATATATATCTTCTTTATTTTCATTCAAGCCATTCTTTAGGGTCAAAATTTTTGCTTAGACAAGGATTATTTTAATCAAAACCGAAGCTTTGTGATCGCTATTCTATTATTTTGTTGTAGTTTACAGGTCGTAGATGAATTTACAGGTGGTAGATGAATTTACAGGTGGTAGATGAATGTCGGTCAGCTTTGATGAATTTTTTTAGGTAAAGGTTAGGTTTAATTGTATTTTTTAATATCTCTATTTTGAGAATTTTTTTTGTGTAAAAGTTAAGTTTAGTTGTATTATTTGGATATATCTATTATCGTATTATTTTGTTATAGTTTACAGATGGTAGATGAGTGTCAGACGACTTTGAAATTTTTTTCGTGTAAAAATTAGATTTAATTATATTGTTTTGATGTCTCTAACATCGTATTATTTTGTTGCAGTTTACAAGTGATAGATGAATGTTGATCGTCTTTGATAATTTTTTTTTTGTAAAGATTAGGTTTAATTAAATAAATTTTCTTAAAGATATTGAATTTAATTATTGTATTCATCTTTGTTATTTAGACAAATATACTATTTAGTATAATGTTTGAACTTAATAAAGTGAGGTACCCACGCGAAGCGCGTACACCTAAACTAATACACAGATAACTCCACACACAAAAATCTAATCCCTCTCTCTCTCTCTCTCTAATCTCCCGTTTCTCTCCCTTTCCCTTTTCACCGCCGTTGCTTCGCCGGAGGTGGTGACCGGCGAAGCTTCAACGCGAACCACCACCATACCTCACTTCTCCCTCTCGATCTCTCTTTCCCATAAATGCTTCAAATTCGGAAGCTCACTGCCGCCGCCATCACTCGATAGTGCGAATTCCAGCGAGCCCGCCAGTCTCGCCGTCCCTTTTTTTTCCCCTCTTTCCCGCCGTTGGTGAACTACCATGACACCATGACCCCGCTACTGCTTTCCCCTTTTTTCTCTTTCTCTTTTACCTAGTTTTGGTCATGCCTCGCCGGAGTTGGTCACCAGCGGGCGGGCCTTCGGTCAATCCATCCGCCACCGCCTCCTCTTTTTTCATTATTACCGGTAGATCTAGCCGGAAGATGATTCACTCTGGTGGTATATTTTTCTCTATTTATATTATTGATATAATTTGTCTTTTATCTATTGCTATTATTATTGCTCTGTATCGTTTCTTTCGGATCTGATTGACAATACTTTAACAAAGCAAGATATCAATTTGTAATTTCATACTATTCTATTCCTTTGTTGAATGGTTGTTAACTCTCTTTGCTGAGTTGCTCATGTATTTTATTTCGTGTTTTAAATTGATATTTTGATTTTTCTGATGATTGATATTATTTTTCATGTGAATAATTCTCGTTTCTTATTGTTTTGCTTAGTTTTGGGCTGTTGACTTTATGAAGTTATTTTTTCTTTATTCGTGTTGATACTTATTAAAATTTGCGTTAATAGCTTTTTGTTATTCTTACTTTAGTTTATCTTAATTATTATATTGCTAAGTTTCTCTTTTTCTTAAATTTTATTTGCAGGCATTAATTTTGATTATTTTTATTGAGTTGTGCAGTATCAATTGTTATTTTTCTTAATTTATCCTTTAAAATATGTTGTTATTATTGGTATTAATTTTATGTGGCCGATGAAGAAATTTTCGATCGATTTTTGAGGCCTCCACAAATAAAAATACAGATATTACGTATATAATTACGCAATAATAACAAATATTTTGGGCAATGATGAAATTTTTATATATATTTTTTAAAATTTTATCTGATCCCGCTTTTTAACAGAAATTATATTTTTAAATACATATATGCATACATGTCTTTTTATAATTATTTATTTGTTACTAATATTTTTATTACAAGTGTTTATACATGTTATTGGGAAAATTCATCGGGAATGATATTCAAAGAAGACTTTAAATTTTGTGTTGTGTTTTTATATTCTTATACTTGTATAAATATTATCATAGTGAAAATTTTATTTTTGGGGTGTTGGGCGGGATATTCTTTATTTATATAATCTTCATCGCGCGTTTAGGTAAATTTAGACTGTTAGTATTTATATTAAAAAATTAAATTAATTTACATATTTGATCAATTAATTCATACTTATACATTGGAAGATATTGCATAGTCTTTTTCGTTAATAAAATCTTTTATTTTCATACATATGCTTAAATAATTTCATCTGCACATATTTTTATATATTTTTATTATATATAATACACATTGTATATTTGCATTTACAAATTATTAATTTTTCTTTACTCTTTTTAATAAATCTTAGTCTGGCCGGGAATCACATTTGTGAATTCTGAAGGGTGCCTAATCCCTTTCCTTTGGAATAATTAGAACCTTTACCTGAAATCTAAAATGGTTTCGTAGATTAAATAAAGTCATATTTGTTAAACAAATAAATAGATTTCCTATTTTTCTTTAAAATTAGGTGGTGACTCTGTATAAAATTAATTCTTTTAGAGTCCATAACGTCGTGCTCATTTTGACCTTAGGTAAAAATAGGGTATGACAATGTGACTTATACGTCTCAACCAAGATCCGCTTTCGCAATCCATCTATTTCGGGAATACATAACCTCCCTTGATATCGCAAGGTACCATCACCAAAAATCTCGATGGTCATCACCTTCTGCCCACCTACATCACCCTTGATCCTCATTAAGATAAGATCCAACACTTGCTTCTCCTCTATTTTCACACCAAGAGACGACTATGCCACCTATTACACAAACATACCACCATCCTCAGAGTCCAAGGGATGAACTTCAATGTTAGCCAAATGGTGAATATCTTTCACCAACTCTCACTTCCCTCCATCCATATGAGCTAGACTTCCCATGGATAACCTGCTAAGAGCTTTAGCAACCACGTTAGCTTTACTTGGATGGTAGTGAAGACTCATGTCATAATCCTTAAGAAACTCAAGTCATCTCCTTTGCCTGAGGTTCTGCTCTTTCTGAGTAAACACATATTGCAGGCTCATATGATTGGAAAAGATATCCACATGCACTCCATACAAATAGTTATGCCAATTTTTCATCACGAATACCACTGTCAACAATTCCAAATCATGAGTCGGATAATTCTTCTCATGCACCTTCAACTGTCTGGTGGCACAAGCTATCACTTTGCTATGCTGCATCAAGACGTAACCAATCCCCACACAAAACACATCACAATATACCACAAATCCATCAGTGCCTTCAGGCAAAGTCAAGAGATGAGCCGAAGTCATCTTATCCTTCATCTTCTCAAAACTATCCTCACAAGCATCAGACCATAAGAACTTTACCTTCTTCTGGGTCAGCCTAGTCAATAGGGCAGCTATATAGAAGAGAAAATTTCCACAAACCTTCTATAATAATCGGCAAAACCCAAGAAGCTTCAAATATCGGTTGGAGTCGTGGGTCTGGGTCACCTCTGAACCAATGCAACTTTCTGCGGATCCACCATAATCCCTTCACTAGAAATGACATGACCCAGAAAAGTGACAATGTTTAACCAGAATTCATATTTCAAAAATTTAGCATACAACTACTAATCTTTCAGGGTCTGCAACATAACACGGAGGTGATCGACATGATCCACCTCGCTCTTAGAGCATACCAGAATATCGTCTATGAATATAATAACTGATAACGCTTAACTCACTCCTATAATTGAGGGGTGAGACGATCGTTGTCAAGTAACCCAATGTAAATCGGGGTTGAATCTCGAGGAGTGAATGTTATAGACTTTAGACCTATGGGTATTCCAATTACTATAAGATCATCCGGAATGCTAAAGAAAAAAACACCTATAATTAAACGAGGGGATTTGTTTGGGAACCCTTTATTACTAGGACCTTTAGCGAATAATCAGTAAATGATATCTTTGATTAGAAATCAAGGTTTGGAATAATCTTGGGATCATGTATCCTTAGAGGTGAAACATGTGGGATCGTGTTGGTTTAGTCTGGGATTTAGTTGTTAATTAATGGATAGGCTAAGTTGAAGGTCGTTGAGGTCAATCTTTCAATAAAACCCAAAGGATTTCACTCATTGGCTCTTTCGAGAACCTAATAAGTGTAGAGTTTATATAACCACCCAAAACGTCAACCAAACATTCTTATTTCTAGGATGATGCTCTTGACATGAATCACCATCCCTAAACATTTATTTCTAAGATTGCAAAGGGTAGTAACCCATAGGCTTAGTTGTTCACCATTGTCTTATCCCCCGATAACCCTCTTTCGAGGATGTTATGTGTTACCTAATATTCACCTAAGTCCCTCTTTCGAGGATGACAAAGGGTTTTTAGAGGTTGGAGCTTTTGCCCATTTGACCTATTTTGGAATTTGGAGTTTTCACCCGTCAAATCCCAACTCATAAGTTCAAGCAATGGTGAAATCCATACCCAACAACTAAAATCCATGAAAACACAATAATACCCACACACAATCACACACTAATTCAACATATTCCCAAGACTAAATTATTTATCTACTCATGAAGAAAGTAAAGAGAAATATACCATATGGGTCATTCAAGGCATCTATTCTTCAACAAGAAACTAAGGAATTTGAGTCTCCAAAGTTGATTACACACTATCCCAAGATTAGGGTTTCAAGTCTTGAATTCCAAGATATCTTATGAGCTAAGTTTTTCTAAAGAGAAAGAGGTTTTTTCTTAAATATGGCTTGGGATGCGTCTAAGTTCATTTATAGATCTACCCCTGGGCACATTCCTGCTTAACCACAATCGCGCACGGCTCCCCGCGACCACGGCCATGCGACCACGGTTGTGTTCTGCAACCACATTGTTTTGACCGTCTTGACTGACCGCGATCATGGATAGAGGACTGCGGTCACGGTAACCGAGGCTGATTTATTCCAAGTCTTCAGCTTCACTCTTCTTTGTTCCCTTTTTATCACTTTTCAGCTCCCGTCCACATCTTTTGATCTCCTTAACTTTATTCCTGCAAAGAGTGGATATTAGTGTATCTATCCATAGATTTTGTCTTATTTATTCATTCAAAACAAGGTAATGTGCATGAATAATGAGTGTGAATGAGTAGTAAACTCACCACTCATCAACACCCCCAACTTAAGACCTTTCTTGTCCTCAAGCAACTCTACCTCTTACTATGAGACTATTTCATATGTGTGCCCTCATTCTATCACCCAATGATCATGATGACTCAAACTAGATTGTTATCATAAAAAGCTTTTTACACATGGGCATATAGGATTTTAACAACTCTCCTCATCATAAAGTGGAATAGTGAAGAATACAATAAACTTCGAGAATCAACCATGTAACAACTACTAACGCTCTAGAAATGACTCACATGCTAACTTCAAACATGCAATACTTTCAATTATCTCATTGTGTGGTAGATGACAAAATTACCTACCTCAACTAGTTCACATTCCTCCTCACAAGAAAGGAGAAATTCACACACCTAGCTACCAGTCCTGGAACAAGGAATTTTAAGTGCAATCACTCTCTCTCTCAAGAAATTCTCCATGTTAACAAGTACTATGCCATAGGCTTGCCCCTATCTTAAGTCACCACTACAATGAATATACTTGGTTGGGAATCATAAAAGGGCTTGTTGATCTTGTAATATAGGTTTCGAGTAGGGTAGGAGATTAACTTAGGAACACAAGGCTACACCCTCCTTGAACTTCTATATCGTACTCTTTTCATGCTTCACTTATTGCCACTTCTTTTCACTTTACTATTTTACCTACCTTTGTTTTTTCTTAGTTTTCCCACTTTTCTCTTTTTCTCTTCTTCTATAGTTTTTTGCACATAGATAAAGCCTTTCTTTCCTTTATGGGATCTTTTCTTTATTTAAATCCAAAAAGCTTCACTTTCTCAAGATTATAGGAACCTTCTTAAGACTTCGTGGCCCAACTATACTTCTTTCTATTTCCACCACCCCCAACTTAGGCTTTTAGCCTCAATTTGTATTCATAAGCTCAAGGAGGATAGGGTTTAAGGGCAGAAGAATAAAAGGGTCACGACTTATAATGTGGTTGCAAAGAAAAGTCCAAAGGCTCGGAAAGGGTGACTAGGGGTAACTCTTATGTATTGGTAGGCTCTTTAGGCTAAAGTGGACTTCAAAAATCACAATATGGACTATGATTATTTTACAAACTAAGCACAAATAAACATTAGATTTGAAAGACTAAGGGGGCAAGTTCTAGATAGTAAAAGTACACATGAAGTGGAGACAATTAACCTCACACACATGGCATGCGAATGTCATCAATGGGATTCAATTATTCTACCCACTTGAGACCAAGATGGAGTATTCATTGTTATTTCGAAGTCAACTTTCAGAGTTATCAAAAGAGGGAAAAATTTCATCACAAAGTTGCTCATGACCATGCCTTCGAATGTTTTGAAATTTTCAGACGGAGGGGGTTGTTTGCTTTTGCATCCGCACCACATATAATTGGCTAATCATGGCAACCATCCAAGTTATCGTATCACATTGAAGTTCATAGTATGGGTGACCCACCATATGGTTACTCAGACTTTTTTTGCATTCTATGGTCTTGATGCCACGGGTACTCAGACTTCCCCTTCACCTATGGTTGGAAACCCAATTACGAAGCCAAAGCTTGTCTAATGAAATTTAGGCTAGAATAGCCAACTTAGAACAAAATAGCTAATCCATGTGAATGTGAAACACTATCAGAGTGCCCGAATATTACAACCCAAATAAGGATCATGATAAAAATTGTCCAAAATAACAAAAAAGTGCACAATAATATAAATAATACAAGCCCAAATGAGATTAATAAAGGAACCACCCCAACTAAAAAGGTTTCAGTATCCCTACTGCAGGGATAACCAAAGCTAACAAAGAGACAAGGGTGCTCCCTGAAACTCCATCAAAGGCCGCTATTCTTTTCATATTCTGCACCATCACTAATTATCTTGAGATTAGATGATTCCTGCATACAAGAACTTGAGTTAGAGTGTAAGAAAATTAGGGAGGTTGTTGATGAATCAACTAGTTTCTATTCCCGTGATCGCAGTTGACTAACCGCGATCGCGGATAGGTGGGTAGCCACGATCGTGCCTGGGGACCGCGATTACGATAATTGAGGGCATGTCTGCTCCCCTACTTTTCCCTTGTTCAACTTTTCTGCTCACTTAAAATGCACATTTTTTTCATTCTAAGCTTATGCAAAGATCTCCATAGTGTCACACATGCATGAGTTATTCATATACAAAAACTAATTATCAAAACTATAAGAATAAAATAAAAAGGATATGATCCATCCTCGTGGCATTTATGGGTTGCCTCCCATACAACACCTTAGTTATTGTCATGGTATGACATTGGCACGTATCAATTTATCAATAAGGGTCCACAGGACCCTACTTATCCAACTCTCCCTCTTCAATTAACTGACCAACAATGCTTTCCACCTTTTTTTCTCTTTGTCGATTAGACTTTGGGACAACCTTTCTTTTGATCGGGTGTTGGCCAATTTCCCGCCTAAGTTCTCCGTCATGTTCTCTTCCTTTATATTTTTAACCTTTGCACGCATCGCCAAGATTTGATCATCATTTTGGAGGTTGGCGATTGTACCAGTAGAGGATTTCTCCTTAGGTTTAATGTCTAGATACGTGATGATTAGACCATTTGATTTTCTAATTGTTTAATAGAAACCGAATGGGAGCCACTATTCTAGAGAGTGAAATGAAGTCCTCTTTTAATTCATGGACTATTTTGTTCGTTCCCTCAACTTTGTTCAAAATTTTTGCAAGGAGATCCTCTGTTCTACCTCTGTCGGCGTCAATGGAGCTTGACTCTTTGTTAGAATACCGATCATGATGCGGTGCGAAATAACAATCCTCATGCTCCCGTTCTCTTTAAACTCGACTACCAACCCAATTTATCCAACCTTGATTCCCACCTTGCCTACGGTAGGTTGGGTGGGAACCCTCCGAGGGGTTTGCTAAATACCGAATTTCTTCATCATCCTTGCTATGGGCTTTTGGTGAAGCACCCATGACATACTTGGATAAGAGATCAAGTTGAGTCAATATATTTTCCAAATTTTCCTCTTGCTCTTCACCCCGCTTTTGTTGTTCCTTTCTAACTATGGGCTTGAGTGAAGAGCTAGTGGAGATGTTGTAATCTCGAGTACGCCATTCCTAATTTTGATTAGTTAGCTTTCTCAATATTTTTGTAGCCGCATTGAAATATAAGTTTAAGAAAGACCCTTCCATCACATTGTTTACCACCATTTAGTTCAATGGCTCAAGTGCCCGATAGAATATTTGAAGAAGTGTCTTCCCCGGAATCTCATGGTTTGGGCATTGGGCTAACTTCCTATGAAATCTCTCCCACACTTCATGAAGTGGTTCCTCGCTCCTTTGTCTAAAATTCACAATTTCATCTCTTGGTTGATAGACCTTGGAGGTATGGGAGTATTGGTCTAAGAAAATCCTTGTGAGTTTACTCCATGAAGTGATTGAGTTCATAGGGAGTGAGCGAAACCATAACAATGTTTCACCCATTAATAAGAACGGGAATAGACGAAGCCGAAAGATCTCTGGAGTGGTGCAAGGAATGTTAAAGAGTGAGCACACCTCGAAAAAGTTCCTTAAGTGAACATATGGGTCCTCATGTGCTTGACCTCCATATAGCCCTTTTATTTGCAACACATGAAGCATGGTACTAGTCACATGAAAAGTCCCACCACCATGATGTGGTGGGATACGACTTTAACTCGCATGGCCCCTATCATTTAAGTGGCTCTCTCCCCAAGTATCATCGGTTGGTTCCATATGATTAGGGACTTCACTCGTAGTTCTATTGATGCTAGAATTACCTACAAAAGATTCAAAAAATGTTGCGACTCAAACGCACACGCAAGTGCATGTGATCATTCAAGTAATATAGTGATTTAGACAATCAGATATCATTCCCACGAGGACTAAGCAACTAGAAATTTAGCCAACTTTTCGTTTTAGACAATGAATATTAAGTGTTGTAAGGTATCAAGATGATTTTGAATTTAAGAATAAAAATGTAAATTTATTAAATAAGAAATAAAAGTGAATAACTAGAGAAAAGCAAGAAACGGTTGTAAATAATAATGATATGAATTCCAGGGTTGAGGCTTCTTGAACAATCATACAAATCTCTATTCTTATAGTAGTCTAATTGGTTATCGGATTGTTTGTTCGCAAGGTTTAGGCAACGATCTTGGTCTCCCAACGTAAAATCTTTTATCTATTGAATATTGCAGCAATAACTCCCGCTGAGAAACAACAATTCTTCTAGATTCATAAAGTTATCTTCTTGCAGTTGAACCAAACAAGGCTTCTAGGTATATCCCTATCCTAGATGCTAATTCAAACCCCCTATTTTGTAAAAAGGTAAGAACCTTGCTCCTTAATTTCCTCGTTCTAAGCTACGATTCTCCTCCTAGATTCACATAGAAATATAATTTTATTTTAATGGCGGCCAAGCATTAAAATAGTAAGCTCAAGAAATTAAGAACAACCCAGATAATAATCCAAAAATAAACTACTATAAAAAATATAAAAGAGTAATCATATTCTTGGCCTCATCCCCAGAATTAGGGTATTTAGCCACTCATGTTTGAATTTAACATCCAAAATAAGCAATTAATCATACCAAGAATAAATCTTGAAATAAAAAAGTTGAAAAGAATGTCTAAGAACCTTAAAAGAGAGAACTTTATGCTTTTCCTCCGCTCCTATGCTTCCAAAAAGTCACCTAAATTATCCTTGATTTTTCCTTTTATAGCAAGGACAAAATACTAAAAATCTTCTCGATTTTGCCAGACGGCGCATCGCGCCATGCCATCCAATGCCATTTTCAATCAAAATCTGGGCAATCG
Organism: Capsicum pubescens; assembly: GCA_030864215.1. NCBI lineage: Eukaryota > Viridiplantae > Streptophyta > Magnoliopsida > Solanales > Solanaceae > Capsicum > Capsicum pubescens. The sequence goes on from CM061538.1 coordinate 105,971,925, forward strand.
TGAAATTCAATTATTCAGAGAAATTATGAAATAAACACTCACTGCATTGTGCCACTATCGCGGTGAGCCACTGAATTTAGACAATTGTGAAATATCCTTCCTCCGCGACGCGCTAAACTTCCAAGTCGCACAAATTGACAATTGGGACTACACAGTGACGCAATAAAATCGTGAACCTACACTGGAAAGTGAAAACTGTGACTTCCTTCTTCTCCATGATGCACCATAATCACGAACCAACACTGGATTTTGCCAAATGGAAATTTTAGCTTCTCCGCATCGCGCCATAATCGCGATCCTCCACTGAAATTTGACCAACGCCATTTTGTTGGTCTGCATGACGTGGAGACTCTGCAAATGGAAATTTCTGACTTCCAACTTGCCTTTTTAAGCTATATTTCAATACCTTATATTCCTTCAATCATTCCATATCATCACAGTATCCAATTGCGTCCAATTCTTCACGATTTTAGCTTGAAAGTACTAATCAAATCCATTAGGCACGAAACAGAATTAAAGCTAAAATATACTCAAGAATTTATATAAAAGTTCTCGAAATAAGTCCAAATCTGGGTGCATATTGGTGCTTTGAACATATTAATATGCCCAAGATCACCACCCCACACTTAAAACCTTGTTCGTCCTCGAACAATTTAATTCAGAAGCACAATCACATTCTTTTTACACCACAGTCTTAAAGTTATGTTGCAATGGGCACTTACACTTTGCAATACTGTATTATCACACAAACATGTCATAACATTTTTAGCACATGGGACAAGTTAGTTCAATTTTTTTTCTATCTCAACAATGAATTTCCAATGTGTCAGCGAACTCAATTTAAGTACTCAATATGGAAACTCAATAAGTACCCCAAATTTTATCCCTATGCATCCTCTCACACAAAATGATGCCCCATACTTAACTCACAATAATATCAATGCATAAATAAGGGGAATATCAGAATCAATTCGCTCTCTCTCACAAAGAATTCATACATGCTAGTAAATGAACCATTAGCTTGCCCTTAGTGTACTACTCCACTAATAGTTGGGTGTTGGGATGGAGGATCAACTAGGTTTTTTCAGGTTGTAATGAAGGCTCCTGATCGTACTTAAAAGCCAAGCTTATCAGCAACAGACTTAGTGGTGAGTCCTCATAGTTCGAGGACAAAGTTGTTATTTCAGTATTTCAGTATAGTTTCAGTAGTCGGAGTTAGTTGGGGGCTTGTCCCATCAACTCCACCTTCAGACAGTTAGAGGCTTTCGGACTAGATTATTTCAGACAGATGCTCAGTTTTTAGTGTCTATTTACCAGTATTTGATTTCAATTATAAACCTTATGGCAGTTTCAGCCTAATTTCTGCATTATTACAGTATTATTCCTCAGTTATTGCAACAGGACCAGTCATGGGTTAGCTTGTGGTCCTTCAGGATTATGAGCACCCTCTGACATATGGGGTGCAGACTCAAGGTGTTACAACTAGTCACTGCAAGTCATACCCTGTCGTAATGACTCTTAGTCACCCTCTATTTCCACTGGCAAAACTTGTAACTCTTTAGGACTTTTTTCTAGATTTATCAAAAAGAATTATAACGACTCACACCATAACTCATTGTCACTCCTAATGAGTCATTGTCAACCTCAACTTCACTCTTGGAATCAACAACCTTCACTATTGTCTCCATAACTTGGGCTATGAGTCTTATAGTCATATAATAACTTGTGGCCCAGTCAGTAAATTTGATTTATTCAATGATTTTTCTTCAATTTTTGTTCCACCCCTATTTCTCCTTTATTTTTCTTTTATTACAGTCTCAGTTTGGGTATTGTTTCTTTGATTCTTTCTTTTTCATTTTTCTTCTTCTTTTCTTTTTCTTTCTTCTTTTCTTTTTCCATTTTTTCATTATTTTTATGCCACACTCGTCCTGACTTTCTTTTCCCCTATTTACACCTTTCTTCTTACCCACTTCTAATCATGCACCCCTTTAATAGATACCCATAATAACTAAAATGGGAAGGTAAAAGGTTAAAATAAGAAAAATAGTCTATTTGGCTCAAAAATTGGGATTAAGGGATACTTATTCACATTTGGTAGGTCATTTTGCTAAGATTGGACTGATTTCAAGAATGACATATGATCCTTTCCTAACCAACTACCCTACAACTGAGGCAAGACTAAACATGCAAGTCTAACCAGGCAATTCTATACACAAAGGGAACACATACATATGGCATAGTGTGGCATCAAAATCTACTACCTATCCGGATCATGTAAATGTTAGCTATGAATATTATGTCCCTAATCCTAATTCCATAACAAGATTCATAATGGTCACATATATGTACAAATCACATAGTTCAAAAACATATTTTTCAGAGGGGTATTATTTTTCTAAAACATTTACTTAAGCACAAACAAATAAAACACATTAAATCCCTTAGGCACTTATTTTTCTCCTATCTAACAAACCACAAACAAAAACACAAAAAATTATAAATTAAAACACAATATGATTTATTTTCCTATATATGTTGGTTCTAAAATCATATCGTGGCCGATTGGAAAATAATACCACAACAAAAAACTATGCTGGCTATGGAACACCCCCGCCCCAAACATAATTCTTATGACCTGTCCCCACTATATCTAACCAAATAAAAACACGGATCAAAGACATACTTGGGTGCATTTGGCACCGGATCAAGAAGTCTTAGTATGGGGGGCTTAGAATGGTCCTCACTTAAATTATGGGGCCTTAAAATGGTCCCCACTCTCATCAGGAGTTGTTACAATAGTGAACGAGACTCTCACATCATCAAGTCGCACCGACGATGGTCAATGTGCTAAATGGTACCTCTGGAGGTGGGGTGGTACTCCTACTCAAATTTGTTCTATTTATAGCTGTCACATCAACTACTCGGGAGTTACCTTCTACCGCTGCCATCTCATGGACCCTCGTCTAGTGGTCCTGTGTAGAATGAACACCGGCCGCCTTGGCTATCTTCACCTCTATTCTTCTCTTTCTCTTCTTCCTCGTCCTCGCACCACCTTCACCCGTAGAAACTAGTTCTATTCCCTTTGTGCCCAAAATATTTGACACTTCCTCCTCTAGGATCTTCTTAATAATATGGTAAGTAGGTAACGACCATGCATGCATATCCTCAATCTTATCTTGGAGAATAGCCAACTTCTCAAATTTGCCGACAAGGTCTAGGTACTGAATACCCATCAACTTCTAGTTGATCCACCTCTCAAACATATCAAACTAGGTATGTATGTCTTGAACCTCACTCTGGATCTCTCTCTTAACCCACGATTGTATCCCCAACTTAATATTTTTCAATCGTCGCTCTACAGTGACCAAACTCTTTTGTATGTTCATCAAAGAGGCCTATGGGACTAGAGCATAGCCAACATGGGCTGGTCTGGAGGTAAATGGCCTTACAGCAAGAGGTGGGCACGGAGTCCTAGAAGTACCAGTTGCATTTGTCAAGGCTTGAGGCTCAGATTAGGTAGTCTCATTGAGGGTATCACCAATATCAGTAAATCGTAGAGTATCAACCCCATGCCCTCTGGCCTGGAATGCCTCCCAGAGTAAAGTTACTCCCACATTTTCCTTCTATATGGGGATATAAAATATCGAATCAGACCCTATTAAGTAGTCCTCTAACCCTGAAATAACTGATCAATACCCGATATCTCTCTCACACCCTAGTCCAAAAACAAATGCGCCAATAAGCATGGGAAAGATAGGGATGTGTCTGTGCTCATCACTCGATCATGGATTTCATGTTCTATGATCTTATCTACATAAATGTCGTAGCCTTCCATAATGCCTGTGACCAATACAACTCATTTTGGACTCAGTACATTTTCCCCATTTGTGGGACTCAAATGATGTCGTACTAATGCCCACTAAGCCTTTGCTGCAAAATTCAAACTACCCTTTGTGTCCACATCGAAGGGAAAACCACCCAAGGTATCTCCTCCTACATTTTAGCAATAATATTGTCCATCTAAAAAAATGAGTATATTTATCCTCCATACCAATTTGTTTCATCTTCACCTTCTGTATTTCATCCAAACAATGATCAATTTCAATAGTGTTGGTCAGTAGAAAAAAATCCAGCCTATACAGAAACCTGGGAGATGGTCTGGTTGAGATGTTAACCCGAACACCTCTGATTACAATGAAAATTAAGGAATACCCACCTTTACACAACATACCCTATGGATGAACCCTCTTCTGATCCATCTTATATGCAGCATAAAACTCATTCACCAATACTGGTATATACTTTCCTAGAGCCCTATTCATCCACTCGAAGTGATTCTATCGAAAATGGTCCTCGAATTCAGGCATCTAAGACATGCCTATAGTAATTATCTTAGGCTCTAAGTAGAACCCTCTCTTTAGTCTTTGAGTGGATGGGGTGAGGCACTGACTCTCTCATATAACTCTTACATCTAGAAATACCCTCACCGGTTAATGATAGGTACCAGGAAGGCTCAATATCAGTGGCTACATAGGTGGTGGATGAGGTGGTATGTCTATCGATCTATCACTCAACTCTTTATCCTCCTCCTCCTCATTCTTCAATCCCTCATCCTCAGACCTACTATTCTTAACATCTTCTTTGCCATTCTCTTCTTTGGGGCCAGACATATATCCTGACTCATCATCCTCTTCATACTAGGACTATAAATTTAGTCGTGATTTGCTAGGGTTCCCACAATCCTGGCTAAGGGAATTAGCCACTCATAGTTGTGATACAATCCATGGTGTTCAATATAGAAAACATCTATATAATCTCAAAAATAATTAATGAAGAAAAGCCATAGTCTTGAATTAATTAATCAATCAAAAACAAAGAACAAGAAGATTCCAAGATCAAATGTCAATCTTGAAGTCAATATATGTTTGTAAGAGTATAAATTGTGTAACCTAATACAAGAGTATCTCAAGGGTATTATAGTCTAATAACAAATAAAACCACCAAAAGTAGGAAAATTAAGTTGGCAGTGGTCACGCTTCAGGCAATCAGTCATCTGGACTAACGATGACTCATTGTTAGCTTTGTTGCCTCTATTCGTCAGTTAGTAATGAAGGACTCACCGTCAGACCCTATAAGTCGTTGGCTGGATTCATAGTCACTCCAGTAGATTTTTCACCTTTCCATACTTTTTCTACATGATTAGAATGACTAGTCACTATGAGTCATACCCTGCCATAACGACTCATAGTCATCATCCATTTCCACTGGGCACAACTTATTTATCTTTAGGATTTTTTTCCAGATTGCTCAAAATAACTAAGAACCACTCACAGCACAACACGTTGTCACTCCTAAAAAGTCTTGGTTATCCTTAACTTCACTCCTAGAATTAGCAGACTTAACTGTTATCTAAAAAACTTGGGCTACGAGTCGTATAGTGACATAACGTCTCATGGCCCAATCACTCACTTTTATTTACTTAGAGCTTTTTCTTCAATTTTTCTTCCATGCCACTTCCAACATAATTATCCTGGAAAACACAAAAACACACATCATGTCTAATAAAATGGCCTAAGATTTTGCATAATTTCATGGATTTAAGCATGAAAAGTTCCATGAACCCATGACATGTCAACACACTCAACTTATTATTTTGTATGTCCTCAGGCAACAAAAAAAACATAAAATGGACACACGATGCTTAACAGGAAAAACATAAGATACATATGGCAGTCAATCTCAAATGCAATTCAAAACATTACCCCCTCCTATTTTAACTTTTCAAACCCAACTATGTTAATCAATACATTACAACAATGTGACACAAAGAAATCAAGCTATGAAATTATATTAGCAACAAGCAATAATGTGTATGTACAAAGTCTACTACTCGAACAAATTAGAAGCTAGTGACATTACCCAAGTTCCCTCATAACAAGAAAGTCCCACAAACATAGATAAATCATGCATATTAATATGGGATGGTCATAAGACACTCGAACTCACAAAGAAGATCCAACAATATGATCAGAATACCATAGGCGTGCCCTTATTTTCTGTTTCTTAGTATTCAGATAGTCGGGTTAGGATCATTATAGGCTATTACTCGGCCAGTAATTAGGCAAGGGGGTGAATATAATATATTTGGGAATTTTAGTGACTAAGACTCCTTGGTACAAGAATTATGTGAGGGGTCCACTTATCAACCAATTTTCTTTTGTTCCACCATTATTTCTCCCTTTTTATTCTTTTATTACTTATTTAGGTTGGATGTGGTTTATTTTATTCTTTCTTTTTCATTTTTTTTTCTTCTTTTCATTTTCTTTTTGATTTTCTTTTTCCATTTTTTCATTAATTTTATACCACACCAAGCCTTACTTACTTTTCTCCTATTTATACCTTTCTTCTTACCCACTTCTAATTATGCACCCCTATGATAGCCACCCTCAACTTTAGTGATTTGTTTGAGTTGAGGTGCAGAATGTCCAAGGAGTAACATGACCAAAACAGGTACATTGTAACTAAAATGGGAAGGTGAAAAGTGAAAACAAGAAAAATAGTCTATCAGGCTCAAAAACCGGGATCAAGGGATACTTATTCACATTTTGTAGGTCATTTGGCTAAAAGTGGACTGATTTTAAGAATGGCCTATGATACTCTCCTAACTAACTACCCTACGATCTAGGAAAGACTAATCGGGAAAGTTTTGGATTACATACACAAAGGGAACTAAGTAGTATATTACACACACATGGCATAGTATTGCATCATAAGCTACTACCTATCCAGTTCATGTAAATGTTATCTATGATTATTATGTCCCTAATCCTAATGCCATAAATATATTCACAATGGTCACATATAAGTACAAATTACACAGTTCAAAAATATATTTTTTAGAGGGGTATCATTTTTCTAACACATTTATTTAAGCACAAATAAATAAAACATATTTACTCTCTTAGGCACTTATTATTCTTCTATAAAAAAAACCACAAAAAAAAACACAAAATAGCACAATCCAAAACACAATACGGTTTATTTTCCTAGACATTTTGGTTCTATAAGGATACCACAATCGATGGGAAAAAGGTACAAAAACAAAAACTTTTGGCATCTGTGGTACACCTCCACCCCTAAATTAATGCTTATGAAATATCCCTATTTTATTTAAATAAATAAAAATAGGGAGAAAAGACATACCTGGGCGCAATAGATCTCAGTTCAGGAAGTCTTAGTATGGGGGCCTCAAAATAGGCACCACTCTCATTAGGAGGATCCTAGTGGTGACCGAAATTCTTATAATATCATTATAACTGAGGGTGGTCGATTCATTCAATGGTTCCTCTGGAGGTGTAGTGGTACTCTTGCTCAAATCTGTTATAGTTATCACATCAACTACTTGGGAGCTAATGGCTCCTGCCTCTATCTCATGAACTCTCATCTGGTGGTCCTATGTATACTAAACATTGGTTGTCTTGGTCACCTCCCACTCTTTTTTTCTCTTTCTTTCTTCCTCATCCTCTCACCAGCTTCACCTACAATAGCTATTTTTTTCCCTTTGTGCAACAAATATACAACACCACCTACAGTGGGATCTACTCAATAATAAGGTAAGTAGGGAACATCTATGTATGCATATCATCTATCATATCTTGGAGCGCATCCAACTCCTCATGTATTTCTTTCAGGTATAGATACCGAATACCCATCAACTACTGGTTTATCCACTTCTCAAACCGATCAAACTGACTTAGCATGTCTTGAACCTCACTCTTTGATCTCCCTCTTAACCCATGATTGTATCCCCTACTCAATATTTTTCAATCGTCTCTCTACAATCCCCAACCTCTTCTATATATTCTTTAAAAAATCCTATGCGACTAGAGCATAGCTAACGTGGGCTACTCTGGAGATAAATGGCCTCGCAACAATAGTTGGGGTCGGAGTCCTAAAAGTACCTGTTGCATCTATCTAGGCCTGAGGCTCGGTCTGGGTAGTCTCAGTGAGGGTATCACTAATATCAGTAAATCGTGGACTATCAACACCATGCCCTTCTACCTGGAATGCCTCCCAGAGTAAAGTAGCCTCCACCTTCGCCTTCGATGTGGGATTAGAAAAATATTGGATTAGACCTAATTTAGTGGTCCTTCGAACCTAAAATAACTGATCCATACGTAAGATCTCTTTCACTCCCTAGTCCAAACATAAATGTATCGACAGGCATAGGAAAGCTAGGACTGAGTCTGTGCTTACCGCTCGACCACAGATCTCACGTGCAATAATCTTAGCTACATCAATCTCGTATCCTTCCATGATTCCTGTGACCAATGCATCTTGGTCTGGACTCAGTACATTATCCCCATTTGTGGGACTCCAACGATGTCTTACCAACTCCCACTAAGGCTTTGCCTCAAAATTCAAACTACTCTTTATGATCTATATCAAAGGGCCAACCACCCAAGCCAACCTCTCCTACATCGTACTAATAATATTAAACATTCATTAGAAATGAGCATACTTATCACCTTTTTCATTTCATCCATGCAGTGATCAATCTCAGCAGTGTTGGCTAGTAGCTGAAAATCTAGCCCATGTAGAAACCTGGAGATGGTCTGGGATGAGATCTTCACCTGAAAAACTCTGATCACAATGAACATCAAAGGTTCCCCACCTTTTTAGAGCATCCCCTGCGGATGAAGTCTCTTTATCTTCATATGATATGCATTACGAAACTCCTTCACCAATACTGGGCTACACTTTCCAGGAGCCCTAGTCATTAATTCGAAGTGATATTATCTTAAATGAACCTTGAACTCAGGTATCTAAGACATTCCTATAGTACTCATCTTGGGATATAATTCGAACCCTCTCTTTGGTCTTTGAGTGGGCGGTGTTATGGCATTGTCTCACTCATATAACTCCTACATCTAGGGGTACCCTTACCGGTTAATGATATGCACCAAGAAGGGTTAACCTCAATGTCTAAGCAGGTGGTACAGAAGGTGATACCTCTTCCGGGATATCACACAACTCTCTCGCCTCTTCCTCCTCATTCTTCGACCCTTTATCCTCGGACCCACTGTTTTCAGCATCTTTTTTCTTATTCTCCTCTTTGAGGCCAGACTCATTTTATGACTCACCATCCTCTTCAGACTAGGACTGTGAGTATGGTTGTGATTTTCTTGGATTCTTCATCCTAGGTCTTTACTATAGAGGTGAGTTGATTGTTGTATTACCTTTAGATCAATAAGGTAGGCTCTTTCTTGGTTCCATCACCCCCTCAAGTAGATATTCTTCTATGGATCAACTTGACTTATGTTAGTGTCTTCGTCCCTGAGATGACTAGTAGGGGTGACCTTATTTTTTTGGAGTTTGCATCTTGGTGTAATTATTCTTCGGTACTATTTGTACATGTTGAAGCACACATATTAGATAATCCAAGGAAAAGGAAAAAAATAAGAAAAATCACAAGTATGTTTGTAATAGCCCGTAAAAGTCCTAATCTAATTCAGCCCTATATAGCATGAAAAGAGGTCCAAGACTTAGAAAAATTCAGCCAAGTATTGACACTTAGTTTTTTTTATCTTTGCTCAATATTTCAATGACTTTATTTTCGATCTTTCCAGCCTTGGATTGATGATTTTTAAATTCATTCATTATTAAGGATGTTAATAGTTTATATCGAGTGAGTTTCATAATTTTTAGACTAGCATAAGGGTGAGTTTAGATGTCCAAACTAGTAAGGTCTCATGATAGGACCGCGACGCAAGATCCATTCCCCTTTTCTAGGAGTCATATCGTGAGGTACATTCCATGTTTCTAGGAGTCACGTCGCGAGGTCCATTCCTTATTTCTGGGGATCGCGCCTCAAGGGTAATTTACACGGGAAAAAAGGCCTACAGGCAGTTTAGTCCTTTTTCCCTCACCCAATTTAGGTATAACACGAAATTTAACACCCAATAAGGCAAATTACATTCATTATTTACTCAATCTTCTCAAGAACAAGCTCTAGTGTCACCAAGCTCAAGAATCAATCCTCAAGAATTCACCACAATCTTCATAAAATTAATAATCAAGGTATGTTAGGTGTTCATCCTTGGGTTTTCTTCAATCCTTGGAGTTCAAGAACCCTTTATAAAACTATGAGTTTATTGATTCATGAATTTACATATGCAAGTTTGGGTTGTATCCATGTTTGTGTTGTTGTATGGGTTTCAATTCAAGATTTTGTTATGAGTTTCATGAACCTAAGATAGAATGTATGTTGATTGATGTAATTCCCATGTTACAATCCTTGAAATTTAAAGTTGAAATTGTAGTCATGATGCTTATGTATTGTTTATTATTAAGTTTAACAATCATTCTCCCCAAGTGTTTGATAGAATGTCCATGTGAATTGAATAATGTAATCATAGCATGTTAGTATGTGTTCTACATTATGTATAAGTCCATGTCCTTCAAGTGTTTGGAAAATTTCCCCAGTGATTGAATAGTGAACAATTGACTATTGTTATGCTTCAAGAAGTACTATGTTTTACCTTTATGCTATCGAGTCCTGGGGTATTTATTACCCAAATTCTAGCTGTTTACTTAGTCGCAGTAGAAATAAAATAGACCCAATAAAAAGGTCAAGGACAGTAGTACTCAGTCAGTAACAGAAACTAGTTAATTTAGTCGAGTTCAGTCTATCAACACAAACAGTGTCAGTTTAGTCAAGCTTAGAGAAATCTAGTGATTAGTGTCTATTCATTTGAGAGTAGGATTCATCATCGAGTGAACTCAGGGATGGGGGCATTCCTTCAAGCAGAGGGTTTTACCCTTAGTACAAGTCCCTGTGTTACTGAACTACGTAGCCAGTGCAGGGTAAGACGTCTTTCTGTAAGACTAGGGTTGACGCATCCGTATAGATGATTCATGATTCTTCCTACCAGATTAAGGTTGACCCAATATTGTTAGTATCCCTTTGCAAGGTTCTAACACCCTTCCAACTGGGGTCACAAGTTGGACCCTAACTCAGTTTATAATCGGAGTATGTCGGTTCGATAAACACTCCTAGAGCTACAGTTTCAGTTTTAGACTTAGTGTAGAACTCAATTCTGTTCTACAAAGTCAGGACTGTCAGAAACAGTCACCCAATTATCAAAAATACAGTTATCAGTAAACAAAGATATGAGTTACTCAATTATCAGAACTCAGTATTTAGTTTCAATATGATCTCCATTACAGTATACGTATATATGCACAGTCTTGCATAATCAGTATATACAACAGTTTCAGTTACCCATGTACTCTCATTTAGTTATATATATATCATTTAGTACATTATTTTTCATGCATCTAAACCCATGTATATCAGCCTACCTCACTTAGCATACTAGTATATTCGAAGTACTGACTTATACTTTTTTTATTGTGCTATGATGTCTTATATCATAGGTTCAGATGCGCGGGCTCCTGACCGTACCTAGCAGGTTAGGTTATCAGTAGCAGATATAGTGGTAAGTCCTAATATTTCTAGTACAGAGTTATTTATATTAGTATTTTATCTAGTTTAGTAGTTAGAGTTAGTTAGGGACTTGTCCCATCAACTCCACATTCAGACAGTTCAGTAAGAGGCTTTTCAGACTAGACTATTTCAGATAGATATTCAGTTTTTAGTATTGCTATTAGTATTCAGTATTTATTTTAGTACTCAGAATATGAACCTTATGGCATTTCAGCCTAACTTCTGAATTATTTCTATATTATTATTTAATGCTCACAGCAGGTACTAGTCATGGATTAGTTTGTGGTCCTTTGGGATTATAAGGATCGTGTGACACCCAGGGTGTAGACTTGAGGCGTTACAAACTTGGTATTAGAGCCTAAGGTTCTAAAGAGTCCTAAGGCGTCTGATATTTATGTCATGTAGAGTCGTGGCATTGTTTTATAGAGCGCCATACTGATGTGCAAGAGGCTATGAGGCATTTTAGGAAAATTTTCCCTTCTTTAAGTATTAATGTTGTGCAAGTGAGTGATCTCAAGTGAAATTCTCTACCTAATTCAAGTTCCTCTTCTATTTACAGAATATGCCTCCCAAAAAGACTAACGGAATAAGAACTGGAAACCTACCAGCACCTCCACCTATTCAGGCAGATCCCCTGGATGAGCATGTTTCTCATACAGAATTCACAGAAACTTTTACCACTTTAGCCTATTTTGTAGCAGTCCAGAATGAACGCCCTGTTGCTATTAAGGCCAACCCAGTGGCTAATACTAGTGCAGCTAGAATTCAAGACTTCTTTCGAATGAACCCTCCATTATTTACAGGGTCTAAGTATAAAAATGACCCACAAGAATTCCTTGACATGGTGCAGAAGGTCAAAAATATTACAGGGGTAACCACTTGTGAGAGTGTTGATTTAGCTGCATATCATTTGCAGTATGTAGCATATATATGGTTTAAGCAGTAGAAGGCAGATAGGGTCGTAGATGCAGGGCCTATAGAATAGGAGGAGTTTGTTACTACCTTTGTAGATAGGTTCTTCCCATTGGAGTTAAGGGAAGATAATGTGTTAGATTTTATTAACTTAAAGAAGGGAAGCATGACAGTGGAGGAGTATTCTCTCCAGTTTAATCAGTTAGCTAGATATGCTCCTCATGTGATAGCTGATAGCAGATCTAAGATAAGGAAGTTTGTGTCTGGGGTATCCGACAGTGTTGTCAATGAGTGTAGGATCGCAATGCTAATTAAGGATATTTACTTGGCTAGATTGATGGTCCATTCTCAATAGATAGAGGAACAGAAGGCTAAGGAGAAAGAGAGGGAGAGCAAAAAAGCTAGAATAGGTAGCTTCAACTTCATTCAACCTAAGTCATAGGGTTGTAATCATTTTTAGTTCTGTCCAAAACCTTCAGTTTCATCTCCGTACGCATCAGTGCTCCAGTGCCTAAATTTAGAAATGGTAATAAGGATAGGGCTTCAGGCTCTAAATCTCAGGGTAGTGTTAGCAATGCCTAAACAAATCTTCTTTGCTAGAAGTGTGGCAGAAAAAATCAGAGCATCTGCAGAGGATATATTTTTTTGATGTGGCAAGCCAGGCTATAGAGTCAGAGAGTGTCCTTAGGTGGGTTTGCAGAGTCATCATAATCGCCCCTTAGCTCAGTCAAGTCGCCTATCTCAGTAGGGTGCCGCTTCCAGTGCCACCAGTAGGCCGCACACAAATAGACTTTATGCACTTCAACCCCGACAAGATTAGGAAAATTCCCCTGATGTGGTTACTTGTACATTACAAGTTTATCATTTATATGTTTATGTTTTGCTAGATCCAGGAGCCTCTTTGTCTTTTGTAACTCTATATATAGTTGTTGGCTTTAGAGTCAGTCCTGAAATCCTGGTAAAGCCCTTCTCAATCTCTACCCCAGTGGGTAAGTCTATCGTAGCCCGGCGGGTATACATGAACTATCAGATTATGGTATCTATGAAAGTTACTTCAGCAGACCTAATAGAGTTAGAGATGACTGATTTACGTGTCATTCTCAGCATGGATTGGATTCATTCATGCTATGCGTTAGTTGATTGTAGAAACAGAGTTGTCCATTTTTAGTTCCCGAATGAACCTGTCCTACAATGGAGATGTATTACTTCGGCACTTAGGGGTCAGCTTGTTTTATACCTTAGAATGAGAAAAATGATATCCAAGGGGTGTATCTATCATCCCATTTGAGTTAAAGACTCTAGTTTTGAGACTCCTAATCTTGAGTCAGTTTCAATAGCATGTGAATTTTCAGATGTATTTCGTAAAGATCATCCCAGAGTTCCTCCCGAGAAAGAAATTGACTTTGGAATAGAACTTCTTCTAGATACTCATCCCATTTCCATTCTACCATAAAGAATGGCTCTATCCAAACTCAAAGAGTTAAAGTGGAAGTTGAAGGACCTCAAAGATAAGGGATTCATCAGGCGTAGTGTTTATCTGTGGGGTGCACTTGTTCTATTCGTGCGAAAGAAATACGGTTCTCATAGAATGTATATAGACTACCTTCAGTTGAAAAAAGTCATAGTCAAGAACAAGTATCCTCTTCCCTGAATCGATGACTTATTTGACAAACTACAGGATGTCAGTTACTTTTCTAAGATAGACCTCCGATTAGTCTATCATCAGCTCAAAGATAGAGAATGTGACATTCCCAAAATAGCTTTCAAAACTTCGTATGGTCACTTTAAATTCCAATTCATGTCATTTGTTCTTACCAATACCCCAACAACTTTCATAGACTTAATGAACCACGTTTCAAGCAGTACTTGGACATGTTCATCATAGTCTTCATTGATGACATTCTAGTCTACTCCCGCAGTGAAAATGATTTTGCAGACCATTTTAGAATAGTATTATAGACTCTCAAGCTGTAACACGTCAATTTTTTTGAACTGGAATGCTAAACGGTGGTTATGACCCCGAAGGACCACAAGCTAACCCATGACTGATATCTGTACCTGTACACTACAATATATATCATAATAATGTGGAAAACATAAACATGTAGGCCATAAGGTTCAACTGAATAAAGAATCTAGTAAAATAACATCCATATGGGTGAAAGATACCCAAAATAACTAAAAACTGAATCAAATCTGAACTAAATCTGAAAGCCTCTAAACACTGTCAATAAAGAGTTGAAGGAACATGTCTCCAGCTAACTCCAGAAATTGATAACTAACTGAAATAATAAATGAATAAATCAAATCATATCGTCCTCGAATTAAGAGGACTCACTGCAACTCTGTATACTGGAATGGGACTGGTACTGCTGGTCTGGAACACATGTCTCTAAACCTATGATGTAACATAAAGAGAAAGCACCATAGCGCGAATGCGTCAGTACAACTGGAGTACAGAGTATACTAGTGAGGTAGGATGAACATAAATAGGATTACATGCATAAACAATGCTAACTAGTTGACTGATATGAACGTGAGAGTGCAAACATGCATACATAGAAACTGAGATCGCGAATGGATGATAGCTAAATCTTTACACAAATACATAGTTTACTAATAACTGATCATGACTGATTTTGTAGTTCTGAATACATGGGTGACTGTGTCTCACAATCCTGCATATGATGAAACTATCTGAGTTCCGTACTATAACTGAATTTGACTGTATCTAACAGTCCTGGTGTACTGGTATCTGAAGAAATTCCTGAGTTCTTTTACTGAGACTGAGTCTGAAACTGTGGGAGATAGTTGTTTATATGACATGCACCAATAATGCATATAGCAAAGTTGGGGTCCATTCTCTGCCCCGACTGGAAGGGTGTAAATACCGCTCCACTGGTAAGGAAAGTTAGGAGTGAACCTTATCTAGCAGGTACTCAAATGAGAACGGTGGGAACCCTAAACTGACAGGTTAAGACACCTCATCAACTCTAGTCTGACAGGTTAAGATGTCTCAGCCTACGCTAGCTACGTAGTTATGGAAGACAAGGATGAATGCTAAGAATCACACCCTAAACTGGCAGGTGAGTTCCCATCCTTGGGTTCACTCGGTGATAACTTCTACTCCCATATGAAGAGACTAAACATGATTTAGTTGACTGTACATTGACTGAATAACTGACGTCCATTGACTGATGGACTAGCAATACTCTTTGAGAATTTACTGAGATCATAAGATTTCTGAGGTTTCCTGAGTCACATGACTGACTGAGTTCTATAGATTATGGCTTGACTGAGATGTTCATGACGACATGACATGGCTCTAGTCACACAGCTATGTTTTTTGGGTACTAATACCCCCAGGACTCGATGGAAGGAAATTGACACACATGGCATGACTTGATCACGAGATTTGAGTCCAAAATTCTAAATATCGTACATAAAGGATTTCATACTAAGCATGGTTATCAACAATGTATTGCATGGAAAGGATTTCATGTAATATGGAAGTACTTGCACAACCTTAATATCATGTTCATTGCATAATCATACTAGCAACATATATCAATAGCATGGAAGTTCATGTGGAATCATCTTAAGAGTTGACATACCTTGTCATTTAAATACTATGGGGTCATGGGAACATGATTTTTAGCATTCTAGGTATTTTAACAAACACCTTGCATGCACACTTTGGGGGATAGGTTTTCTCAATAATTTTAATCATCTTGAACCACCCAAATTCATGGGTTTTAACTACAAGCATGTATACATTGTGGAAGTAGACTTAAATTAATATATTGAAGGTTAGACAGTTATCATTAACATGAAAAACATCACATACCAACAAGGAAATCAAAGTTTCTCATTTAAAAGCCTGGTTCTTGAACTCTATGAACGAAAGGGATCCATAGATGAACACTATGCATACCTGACTCAGGGTTCTTAATGTTTTTGAACTTGTAGGGTTTGAAATACTTTCATTCTTGAAGAGGATTGGTTCTTGATCTTGGAGATTAAATTTAGAGAGAAACCCTAGTTTTTATTTGTGAAATAATTATGAGTATAATGGCAGAATTCGGACTTATCTGGGTATATGTAGGCGAGTGATAAGTGACCAAAATTTCCCTGTTAAAATGACCTGAAAATAAACTGAACGCGGCATGTGATGGTCTGACTGACGGTCCGTTAGACACTTGAAGGTCCGTCACTTAGCCCGTCAGACGTGGACCAGAAATGGGGTTCACTGGATAAGAGTTAACGGCCTGGATGATGGTCCGTCACCACTCTGATGGTCCGTCAACTCATTCGTCAGTCCTTATCCAGTACATGGTTCAACTTCCTTGGAGGTGATGGTCAAACTGGAGGTCCATCACTTATGTGGTGGTCCGTCAACTTGGCCGTCATACCTGGGCATTTTTGACAATTCCAAGTAAAACGTCCATAACTTCCTCCTCTGATGTCGGATTTGGACAAAATTGGTACCGTTGGAAAGCTAACTCAATTTTCCACGTGATGGAAAGTGAAAATCTCAAATATAACACATGTACAAAGATAGGTTTGAATTTCAAAGTAAGTCCTAGCATCTTTGAGATGATTTCTAGCTAGGAAAAAGGCACGGGTATTACAATATCTCCCCCTTGAGAACATTCATCCTCGAATGGAACTGACTGAGAGGGGAAAAAATAATATGAACATGAATATATGGAACATGATATTATGACTAACAAACTAAATGTGTTATACTGAACATGCATATCTGATGCACGTGTAACTGATTCATGAATGCATGACTGAGGTTCTCGCAATGAGAATGCATATCTGTTGCATGATTATTTACTGGACTGATACATGTATGAATAAATAAATATGAAGTGGTACTTGATACCAAATTTGTGATGGAACATGAACATGAAATGAAATATCAAGTTGTATTGAAGGCTGAACGTGAAACTGAATAAGTTTAAGGAGGACTGTTACCTTGAGCTTGAACTGGGTTAGCGGACAAAAGGTGAGGGTACTTGGTATTCATATCTACTTTTGCTTCCCAAGTAGCTCCCTCAACGAACTGATTTTGGCAAAGAAGTTTGACTAGAGGGACTTCTTTGTTCCTCAGCCTACGAATCTGATAGTATAAAATTTTGGCTGGAATCTCTTCATAAGAGAGGCTATCCTGAACATCAATGTTCTGAATAGGGACTACAACTGTTGGGTCGCCTATGTACTTCTTGAGCAAGGAGACATGGAAGACCGGATGAACTGAGGCTGGATCTGAAGGCAATTCTAGCTCATAAGCTACCTTACCAAAGCAACTGAGAATCCTGAAGAGACCGACATAGTGGGGACTAAGTTTCCCTTTCTTGCCGAACCTTCTCACTCCCTTCATCGGAGAGATCTTGAGATAGACATAGTCATTGACCTCAAACTTGAGATCCTTTCTATGAACATCTGCATAAGACTTTTGTCGGCTCTGAGTAGCCCAAAGTCTCTCTCTGATCAACTAAACTTTCTCTAAGGCGTCGAATACCAAGTCAGGACCGATGACTGAGGCCTCACTAACTTTGAACCAACCGACTGGAGATCTATACCTCCTACAATAGAGAGCTTCGAATGGATCCATCTGAATACTGGAATGATAGCTATTATTGTATGCAAACTCAATCAAGGGCAAGTGGTCGTCCCAACTTCCCTTGAAATCAATTGCACACACCCTTAGTATATATTCAAGAGTATGAATGGTCCTCTCTGCTTGACCATCTGTCTGAGGATAAAAGGCGGTACTGAGATGAACTTGGGTACCAAGACCCTTTTCAAATGCTTTCCAAAAGTAAGAGGTGAACTGTGTACCTCTGTCTGAGATGATAGATAATGGAACACCATGTAATTTGACCAACTCCCTAATATAGAGTTTGGCATAGTCCTCGGCTGAATAAGAGGTATGAACTGGAAGGAAATGAGCTGACTTGGTCATTCTGTCTATAATAACCCAAACTGAATCATGCTGATGATGAGTTTGAGGCAAACCAGTCACGGAATCCATGTTCACTTCTTCCCACTTCCAAGTCGGAATGGTAAACTCCTGCATGGACCCACTAAATTTTTGATGCTCTATCTTAACCTGCTGACATGTAGAGCACTTAGCCACAAACTCTGCAACATCTCTTTTCATTCCACTCCACCAATAGCTCTTTCGCAAGTCACAGTACATCTTAGTGGCCCCTAGATGAATAGAGTATCGCGCACAATGCGCTTCTGTAAGAATTCTTTGCCTCAAGTCATCTACACCTAGAATACACAGATGACCCTAACAAGGAAGAACACCATCTCCCCCTTGGGAGAAAGCCTCTACTTTGTGATTCTGAACTGACTCTTTTAGCTTGACAAGGATGGGATCCCTATCTTGCTTTTCTTTCACCTCGAAAAGTAGAGATGACTCTGAACTACTCTGAACAGATACACCACCCTCTGAAGAGTCGACTAAGCGAACGCCTACTCTGGCAAGCTGATGGATTTCCTGGGCTATCTTTTTCTTACTATACTCAATATGAGAAACACTACCCATGGGTAGTCTACTAAGATCATCGGCCACAACTTTGTCCTTGCCCGGGTGATAAAGGACACTCATGTCATAATTTTTCAAGATCTCTAACCACCTTCTCTGACGAAGATTGAAATCCTTCTGAGAAAAGACATATTGGAGACTCTTATGATCCTTGAAGATATCTACATGAAATCTATATAAATAATGACTCCAAATCTTTAGGGCAAACACTACGGCTGTTAACTCAAGATCATGAGTAGGATAATTCTTCTCATGAGGCTTTAGCTATCTAGAGGCGTAGGTTATGAACTTACCATGCTGCATAAGGACACAACCTAAACCCACTATGGACGCATCACAATAAACTATAAAACCGTCTGAACCATCTGGAAGAGTTAGAACTGGGGCTGAGGTGAGTCGAGTCTTCAACTCTTGAAAAGTCTTCTCGCAAGAATCTGACCACTAAAACTTAGACTTTTTTTGAGTCAATCTGGACATAGGAGATGCAATAGAAGAAAATCCCTCGACAAAACATCTGTAATAGCTAGCCAAACTCAAGAAATAACTGATATCTGATGGAGAGATAGGGCGAGGCCAGTTTCTTACCACTTCAGTTTTCTGAGGATCTACTCTAATTCCATCATCGGAAATAATATGACCAAGGAATGCTACTGATCTTAGCCAAAATTTGCACTTACTGAACCTGGCAAACAACTGATGGTCTCTGAGAGCCTGAAGAGCAATCCTGAGATGGTCTGAATGATCACACTCCATGTGATAATAGACCTGAATATAATCTATGAAGACTATGACGAATATGTCCAAGTACTTCTTGAACACCCGATTCATCAAGTCCATGAAGGCTGCAAGGGCATTGGTAAGACCAAAGGACATAACTAGAAATTCAAAGTGACCATACCAAGTACGAAAAACTATCTTCGGGGTGTCACATCCTCTAACTTTGAGATGATGATAGCCTGATCTGAGGTCTGTCTTAGAGAAATAATTGGCACCCTGAAGTTGGTTAAACAAGTCATCTACCCTGGGAAGAGGATACTTGTTCTTTACCGTAACTTTGTTGAGCTGACGGTAATCGATACACATCCTGAGAGAACCGTCTTTCTTGGGCACGAATAAGACCGGTGCTCCCCATGTGGATACACTAGGCCTGATAAATCCCTTATCTAAGAGATCCTTCAACTGATCTTTCAGTTCCTTGAGTTCTGCTGGTGCCATTCTGTATGGCAGAATACAAATAGGCTAAGTATCTAGGAGAAGGTCTATGCCAAAGTCTACTTCCCTTTCGGGAGGAATGCCTGGAAGATCTTCGGGAAACACGTCTGAATATTCATTAACCACTGGGACTAATTCAAAAGTAGGAGATTTGGAACTGGAATCTTTAATATGCACGAGATGATACACGCACCCCTTAGAAATCATTTTCCTTACTCGAAGGTAGGAAACAAGATGACCCCTGAAAGATGAAGTACTAACCTTTCATTCTAGGATAGGCTCATTCGGGAACTAAAACTGAACTATCCTATTTTTGCAGTCGACTGTGTCATAGCAAGAATTAAGCCAATCCATGCCGAGAATGACATCAAAATCAGTCATCTCTAACTCGACTAAATCTGCTGACATGGATTTTGTAAATATCATAATCGGCCAGTTCCTGTATAACCACCGAGCTATGATGTATTTACCCACTGGGGTAAATACTGAAAAGGGCTCTGCTAAAATTTTGGGACTGATTCTGAAATCGCCTGTTGTGTAAGGGGCAACAAAAGACAAGGATACACCTGGGTCTAGTAAAGCATAATCATGAACATGGAAAATCTGTAATGTACTAGTATTGACATTAGGAGAATTTTCCTGATCTTGTCGAGTCTGGAGAGCATAGAGTCTGTTTGGGCGCTGCCCACTAGTAGCACTGGAAGTGGTACCCTGCTGGTTTGGGAGACCGGACTGAGTTGTGGAACGATTTTACTGACACTGATAATTGGACTGAGGACGATCTCTGAGTTTGTGGCCTGGATTTCCACAACCGAAACAAACATCACTACCGGCTCTGCAAACACCCTGGTGGTTCTTAGTGTGACATAGGAGATTAGTTCGGGCATTGCTGACACTTCCCTGAGATTTAGATCCGGGTGGTCTATATCTGAACTTAGGAGCTAGAGCACTGGCTGAAGACTGAACTGGAGCTGATGACTTGGGACGAAACTGGGAACGATTTCCTCCCTCTGATTTGGGCTGAGCAAAACTGAAACTACCTGATCTTGCTCTCTTATTCTGCCTCTCCCTAGCCCTAACCTTTTTCTCCTCTATTTGCAGAGCATGGGTCATGAGCCTGGCTAAAGTTATATCACTATTCAGCATTGCAGATCTATATTCATTTACCATGCTAACATTTACTCCTGACACGAACTTTCTCATCTTAGCTCTGTTGTCTACAACCACATGAGGGACATATCTTGCTAGATGAGTAAATTTGATAGAATACTCCCTAACCATTATATTTCCCTGTGTGAGGTTGATAAACTCAAGAACTTTGGCCTCCCTCAGCTCTTAGGGAAAAATCTATCTAAGAAAGCCTTAAGCAATATCCTGTAACTAGTATGCGGGTAACTCGGTGCTCTGAACAGAAGTAACTCCCATGATGTCAATGAACTTCTGGACTTGGTTAATGAACTCCTGAGGGTCTTTATCAGACTTAGACCCGAAGAAAGATAGAGGGTTCATTCGAGTGAAGTACCGAATTCTAGCTGCTGCAGAATTGTCCACTGGATTAGTTGGAATAACTGGTGGATATTCATTCTGGGAAGCCACGGACTGAGCAAGTGTTCTGAATGCGGCTCTAAACTCTACATGAGAAACATGCTTGCCCAAAGGGTCTTCGGGCTGAGGAAATGGCTGGTTTTTTCACTTTGGAGGCATATTCTGAAATAAGAGAAGAACGAATTAGACTGAGAGTTTAACTTGAGATTATGCTAACAAGCACGACATGAATATTGAAAGAAGGGAAATTGTTCCTAAAACATCTTATAGCCTCTTGTACATAAATGTGGCGCACAACACACCTATGTACAAGACTTTACTAGATGTGGCTTTCAGACTTCCTAGGACACTATTGAACCTTAGGCTCTGATACCAAGTTTGTAACGGCCCAATTTTTCTGAACCAGAATGCTACACGGTACTTATGACCCCTAAGGACCACAAGCTAACCCATGACAGATATTTGTACATGTACACTACAATATATATCATAATAATGAAAAAAACATGAACATGTAGGCCATAAGGTTCAACTGAATAAAGAATCTGGTAAAATAACATCTATATAGGTGAAAGATACCAAAAACAACTAAAAACTGAATCAAATTTGAACTAAATCTGAAAGCCTCTAAACACTGTCTGAATAAGGAGTTGAAGGAACATGTCTCCAGCTAACTACAAAAACGGATAGCTAACTAAAATAATAAATAAATAAATCAAATCATATCGTCCTCGAATGAAGAGGACTCACTACAACTCTGTATACTAGAATGCGACTGCTACTGCTTTTCTGGAACTCATGTCTCTAAACCTATGGTGTAACATAAAGAGAAAGCACCATAGTGTGAATGCGTCAGTACAACTGGAGTACTGAGTATACTAGTGAGGTAGGCTGAACATAAATAGGGTTACATGCATGAACAATTCTAACTAACTAACTGATATAAACGTGAGAGTGCAAACATGCATACATAGAAACTGAGATCACGAATGCGTGATAGCTAAATCTGTACGTTAATACATAGTTTACTAATAACTGATCATGACTGATACTGTAGTTCTGAATACATGGGTGACTGTGTCTGACAGTCCAGCATCTGATGGAACTATCAGAGTTCCGTACTATAAATCAATTTGACTGTATCTAACAGTCCTGGTATACTGGTATCTGAAGAACGACCTGAGTTCTTTTACTGAGACTGAGTCTACAAATGTGGGAGATAGTTGTTTAACCGACATTCCCCAATAATGCATATAGCTAAGTTGGGGTCAAATCTCTGCCCCAACTGGAGGGGTGTCAATACCGTGCCACTGGTAAGGACATTTGTGAGTGACCCTCATCTGGAAGGTACTAAAATAAGAATAGTGGGAACCCTAAACTGACAGGTTAAGCCACCTTATCAACCCTAGTCTGATAGGTTGATATGTCTCAACCTACGCTGGCTACGTAGTTCTGGAACACAAGGATGACTGCTAAGAATCACACCCTAAACTAGCAGGTAAGTTCCCATCCTTGGGTTCACTCGGTGCTAAATTCTACTCCTACTTGAACAGAATAAATATGATTTAACTGACTGTACATGGACTGAATAACTGATGTCCGTTGACTGACAGAATAACACTACTCTCTGAGAATTTACTGAGATTATGAGATTTCTGAGGTTTCCTGAGTCACATGACTGACTGAGTTCTATAGATTGTGGCTTAACCAAGATGATCATGATGAGATGAGATGGATCTAGGCACACAGCTATGTTTTTTGGGTACCAATACCCCCAGGACTCGTTGGAAGGAAATTGACACACATGGCATGACTTGATCACGAGATTTGAGTCCAAAATTCAAAATATCGTACATAAGGGATTTCATACTAATCATGGTTATCAATAATGTATTGCATGGAAAGGATTTGATGTCACATGGAAGAACTTGTACAACCTTAATATCATGTTCATTGTATAATCATACTAGCAACACATATCAATAGCATAGAAGTTCTTGCGGAATCATCTTAAGAGTTGACATAGCTTGTCATTTAAATACTATGGGGTCATGGGCACTTGATTTTTAGCATTCTAGGAATTTTAAAAAACACCTTTTATGCACACTTTGGGGCATAGATTTTATCAACAATTTTAATCATCTTTAACAACCCAAATTCATAGGTTTTAACTACAAGCATGCATATATCATGGAAGTAGACTTAAATTAATATCTTCAAGGTTAGACAATGATCATTAACATGAATAACTTCACATAACAACAAAAAAATCAAATTTTCTCATTTAAAAGCATGGTTCTTGAACTGTATGAACAAAAGGGGTCCATAGATGAACACTACGCATACCTAACTCAGGGTTCTTGACATTTTTGAACTTGAAGGGCTTGAAATCCTTTGATACTTAAAGAGGATTTGGTCTTGTTCTTGGAGATTAAATTTAGAGAGAAACCCTAGTTTTTATTTGTGAAATAATAATGAGCATAATGGCTGAATTCGGACTTATCTGGGTATATGTAGGCGAGTGATAAGTGACCAAAATACCCCTGTTAAAATGACCCTGAAATAAGATAAACGTGGCGTGTGACGGTCTGACTGACTGTCCGTCAGACACTTGATGGTCCGTCACTTAGCCCGTCAGACATGGACCAGAAATGGGGTTCACTAGATAAGAGTTGGCGTCCTGGATGACGGTCCGTCACCACTCTGACGGTCCTTCAACTCATCTATCAGTCCTTATACAGTACGTGGATCAACTGCCTTAGCAGTAACAGTCAAAGTGGCGGTCCTCACTTATGTGGTGGTCTGTCAACTTGGCCGTCATACCTGGGCGTTTTCGATAGTTCCAAGTAAAACGTCCATAACTTCCTCGTCTGATGTCAGATTTGGACAAAATTGGTACCATTAGAAAGCTAACTCAATTTCCCCTGTGATAGAATATGAAAATCTCAAAAATACAATATGTACAAAAATAGGTTTGTATTTCAAAGTAAGTCCTAGCATCCTTGAGATGATTTCTAGCTAGGAAAAGAGCACGAGTATTACAATAGCTCATCAGTCGTTTGCCAAATTTAGTAATTGCAAATTTTGGCTAAGATCAGTAACTTTCCTTGGTCATATAGTTTCTGATGACTGTATTATAATGGATCCTCAAAATATCAAAGTAGTGAGAAAATAGTCCAGACCCATCTCTCTGTTAGATATCGGGAGTTTCTTGGGTTCGGCTAGATATTACCAATGGTTTGTTAAAGGTTTATCATCTATTGCATCCCCCATGTCCCAATTGACTCAGAGCAAATTCAAATTCCAGTGGTCATATTCATGAAAGAATAGTTTTCAGGAGTTGAAGACTCGGCTCACTAAACCCCTAGTTCTGACTTTTCCCAATGGTTCAGAGGGATTTCTTATGTATTGTTATTATTTCAGAGTTGGTTTGGGGTGTGTTTTGATGCAGAAGGGTAAAGTTGTGGCCTATGCCTCGAGACAGCTTAATCCCCATGAAAAGAATTATTCCACCCATGATATTGATTTAGCAGTTGCAGTTGCCTTAGAGATTTGGAGGCACTATTTATACGGGGTACATGTTGATGTGTTCATAGAGAATAAAAGTTTGCAGTATGTATTCTCTTAGAATGACTTGAACGTGCGTCAGATAAGGTGGTTAGAGTTGTTAAAAGACTATGACATGAGTGTTCTGTGTCATCCAGGCAAGGCCAATGTAGTGGTTGATGCTCTCAGTATATTTTCCATGGGTAGTGTAGCTCACTTTGAGGATGGTAAGAAAAGGTTAGTTCAGGAAGTTCATCATCTTGCCAGGTTGGATGTTCATTTGGTTGATTTAGTTGAGGGTAGTGTTTGGGTGCAGAATAGTTTGGAATTATCTCTGGTTTCCAAAGTAAAAGAAAAGCAAGATAGAGATCCCAGTTTAGTTAAGCTAAAACAGTCCGTTAGAGATAAAAAAGTAGAGGTTTTCTCCTAAGGGGGAGATGGTGTGTTGCATTCCCAGGGTAGACTATGTGTGCCATATGAGGATGGCGTGAGGCAGTTGATTCTTGCAGAAGCTGATGGTGCGCGTTACCCGATTCACCCAGGGGCAACTAAGATATACCATAATTTGTGGGAAGTCTATTAGTGGAGTGAGATGAAGAGGGACATTGCAGAGCTTATAGCTAAGTGCTCAACATATCAACAGGTTAAGATCAATCATCAGAAGACTAGTGGGTCTATGTAGGAGTTCAGTATTCCCACTTGGAAGTGGGGGGAAGTGAACATGGACTTTGTGCCGGGTTTGCCTCAAACTCGTTATCAGCATGATTTGATTTTGGTCATTGTGTATAGGATGACCAAATCAGCCCATTTCTTACCAGTTCATACTTCTTACTCAATCGAGGATTATACCAAGATCTATGTTAAGGAGTTGGTTAGATTTCACGGTGTCCCATTGTCCATTATTTTAGATAGAGGTACGCAGTTCACCTCTCACTTTTGGAAAGCCTTCCAAAAGGGTCTTGGTACCAAAGCTCACCTCAGTACGACCTTTCACCCTCAGACAGATGGTCTAGCAGAGAGGATCATTCAGACTTTAGAAGATATGTTGAGAGTGTGTGTCATCGACATTAATAGTAGTTGGGATAACCACTTACCTTTGATTGAGTTTTCATATAATAACAACTATCATTCCAATATCCAGATTCTCCATTTGAGACACTTTATAGGAAGAGATATAGATCTCCCATTGGCTGGTTTGAAGTAGGTGAGGCCACAGTAGTAAGGCCTGACCTAGTATTTGATGCCTTAAAGAAAGTTCAGTTTATTAGGGGAAGGCTAAAGATAGCTCAGAGCCGACAGAAACCATATACAGATATGAGGAGAAAGGATCTTGAATTTGATATTGGCGATTTTGTGTAGTTGAAAATATCTCCCATGAAGGGAGTGGAGAGATTCAATGAGAATGGAAAACTCAGTCTCCGATATGTCAGTCATTACAGAATTCTCATCTATTTCGAAAAGATAGCTTATGAGCTTAAGTTCCCTTAAGACTTAGCTTCAGTACACCCAATATTTCACGTCTCCTTGCTAAAGAAATTCATTGGTGACCCAGAAGTTATAGGCCCTATAGAGGGTATAGATGTTCAGAATGGTCTCTTTTATGAGGAAGTTCCAGTCAAAATCCTTGATCATCAGGTTCGCAGACTGAGGAACAAAGAAGTTTCTTTGGTCAAAGATATTTGGAGAAATTAGTCCATTGAGAGAGATACTTGGGAAGAAAAAGAAGATATGCGTACAAAGTATCCTCACCTCTTCTCCGAAAATTCAAACTCAGCTCAAGGTAACAGTCTTTCTTAGATTTACTCAGTTCTACGTTCAGATTACCTTCACAAACTTGGTATTAGTTAAGATGCATAACATTCTCATATCATGCATACCTTCATAGAATAGCTCAGTGATGTTTCATGTATTCATAATTTAGTCATGCTTCAATTATGCATGTTCAGCATGAAAACTCAGTTTATCAGTAGTTTAAGTCATGTAATCATGCTTCAGTTGTGCATGTTCAGTATGTAAGCTGAGTCAGGCAGTATTCTCGGCTTAGTAAACCTTATTCGAGGATGAATATTCCCAGGGGGAGATATTGTAAGACCCCATAAAAGTCCTAGGCTAATTAAGTCCTATATTTTATGAAAACAGGTTCCAAACTTAGGAAACTTGCGCTAAAAATTGACACTTTGTTTATTTTTGGGTTCAATATTTCAATGACTTTATTTTCAAACTTTTTGGCCTTGGATTGATGATTTTTAAATTGATTCATGATCAGAGATGTTAATAGGTCATATCGGGTGAGTTTCAAAATTTTTGGACTAGCGTAAGGGTGTTTTTGGATGTCCAAAATAGTAAGGTCTCGCGATAGGCTCGCATTGCGAGATCTATTCCCCATTTCTAGGAGTCACGTCGCGAGGTGTATTCCCCA
This sequence comes from Capsicum pubescens, assembly GCA_030864215.1. Taxonomy (NCBI): domain Eukaryota; kingdom Viridiplantae; phylum Streptophyta; class Magnoliopsida; order Solanales; family Solanaceae; genus Capsicum; species Capsicum pubescens. The sequence goes on from CM061538.1 coordinate 105,999,633, forward strand.
TTTGAGGGAATTGCATCGCGAGGTCCATTCCTCATTTCTGGGGATCGAGCCTCAAGGGCTTTTTACATGAGAAAAGAGGCCTAGGGGTAGTTTAGTCCTTTCACCCTCACCCAATTTATCTACAACACAAAATTTAACACCCAATAGTGAAAATTACATTCATTATTCACTCAATCCTCTCATGAAAAAGTCTTAGTAGCATAAAGATCAAGTATCAAGAATTTACCACAATCTTCACGAAATTAATAATCAAGGTATTTTAGGTGTTCATCATTGAGTTTCCTTCCACCCTTGGAGTTCAAAACCCCTTTTTAAAACTAAGATTTTATTGATTCATGAATTTACGTATGCAAGTTTTGGTTGTATTCATGTTTGTGTTGTTGTATTGGTTTCAATTAAAGATTTTGTTATGAGTTTCATGAACCTATGATAGCATGTACGCCGATTGATGTAATTCTTAGAGTTGGCCACCATTAATAAAGCAATTATACTGAAGAAGATTACAATACACATGTAAAAAATAATCTCGCAAAACCTTGCACTTTCTTAATTTGTTATTCTACTAGGATTTCCACAACCCTAGCTAAGCAAATTAGTTGCTCATAGTTATAAATAATCCATTGAGTTCAATAAGGAAAACATCTTGACAAAGAATCCCAAAGTCTTAAATTAATTAATCAACCAAAAACAAAGAATAAGAAGATTCCAAGATCAAAAGTCAATCTTGCAATCAATATATGTTTGTTTGTAAGAGTATAATGTTTGTAACCTAATACAATAGTATCTCAAGGGTATTCATAGTTTATCAAAATAACAAAGAAAACCCAACAAAAACAAAATAAGAAAATTAAGTCTGCAGTGGTCACACCTCAGGAAACTATTCATCTGGATTGACGATGACTAGTTGTCAGCTCTATTGCCTCCATTCTAAAGTTAGTGATAATGACTCGTGGTCAAACCCTACGAGTCATTGGCTGGACTCATCATCACTCAAGTAGATATTAACCTTTCAATAGTAGTAACTCATTGCAACTAGTCACTATGAGTCGTACCCTGTTATGATGACTCGTAGTCATCCTTCATTTCCATTGGGCTTCAACTTGGCTATCGTGAGGACTTTTTTCTATATTGTTTAGAATAACTCAAACCATGACTCATTTTCACTCCTAAAGAGTCGTGGCCAGTCTTAAATTCTCTCCTTGAATAAGCTTCCTTCACTGTTATCACCACGACTTGGTCTACGAGTCGTATAGTTACATAACAACTCGTGGCCCAGTCAGTCACTTTAATTTTTTTAGAGATTTTTCTTCTATTTTTTGTTCCACGCCTATTTTTACCTTATTATCCTTCAAAACACATAAAACACACATCATATCTTACACAATGGCCTAAGAATTAGCATATTTTCACGGTTTTAAGCATCAAAAGTGCCATGAACCCATGGCACATCAGTCTGAAATATTGAATTTGATAGGGTAGCATAGTTTGTATACATTCATAGAATTCCAGATTAATCATAAAGGGTCGATGGAGACTTGGAATTTTCTAAGTACCCAGCTAGTGCACTACTCAACTAGTGCATCTGCTAAAATGGAATTTGAGTCTCTTTAGTAGAGTCCGCTTAAGAGTACAGTTGGTTGCTTAAGAGACCAGGCTTGTCAACTAGTGGGCCGCTTAAAAGGAGCCCAGTCCACTTAATTGACTTCTGGTCCTATTAAGCATAAGGTGCAGGGTTGACAGGTATTGCTTATGTATTTGGCCATTTAAGCGGTCAAGCGGACACTTAAGCGGCACCTAGGCGACATTAAATCTTCCACTTACCTATTTTCTCCCCTTTTTTTCCACAAGATCAAGAGCTTGGAGCCTTAGAGAGTGTGGAAAATTGGTCGAGCATTTATTAGGAGATTTTGGGGTAATTGTGAACTCAAAGTTCTCATTTCTATATCAAAGTCTTCGTAAGTTTTAGTAAATTTCATAGTTAATTTTTGAATTTATTTTCAAAATTCCTAGATTTTTGTTGAGTATAGGAAGGCATAATTTGAGCTCAAAATTTATCAATTATCGAGGGAAAATATTCCTTGAGCATAGAGGGATGTGTTGATGATTTTGAAAGAGTGATTTCATAAGCGGGCCTAAAATGAGATTTTTACATTATTTTGGACCTGAAGCATAATAATGCAATATGAGTACCGTTATTCTTGTGTCAATGAGTAGATTATTATCTGGTAGCTTAGCATCATGTAGAAAATTATCAAAAGAGGAAATCAATGATTTAACAAATTTCACCCAGCTTTCTTTGGTGTTCAAGTAGGCTAGGTTTACCTTTCTCATAGATTGGGTTAAATTGTAGTATATTTATGATAATATGCTAGATATGTGTTGAAAATTAGGTCTTGGAAGTTTTTTTAGTATAATTTGGCTATTTTACCTGTTAAGAAATCCTAAATTAGGGATAATTGACTTGGTTACTATTTTTTAGGTAGAATTGCTATCTTATAACTAAAATATGGCTTATTTAATGTCTACTAGTGAAGTTAGATACCTTACACTAGTTTGTGGTAAAATTTTCATTGAAAAGGATTATAGGGATTATGAATGGGCCTCTTTGGCCCACCTTAGGCCAAGACTTCTATAAATTCCTGGTAGGATATATAGGTCTTGTGCATTAATTAAATTATGTTCATGAGCCCGAGAAGGCTAAGATTTATGATACTTTATTCTATATTGATACTTGGGAAATGATATTAGTTTGATTTAACTCTGGCAATTTATGATATTGAATTTTGGTTCAAGTCCAGCAAATGATGAAATTAGTTTTGGTTCATGTCCGACAGATGCTAATATGAGTTTTAAATCAAGCCTGACATTAAGGGGTTATTTATGATGGCTACAAAACCAGTTTGAGTGTGGTGTTTATAGTTTGAAAATAACCATGGTTATGATTTTAAGATATGACTTTTTAGTATAATTTTGGTTATTTCTTCTCTTTGATTCCACCTTTTGGGCTTATAAGGGCCCGGGTGAGGTTAATTACTTTATTGCATTTTTTGTATTACGGGGTCAGTTTGTAGTGATATCCATGTTTATTTTATTTTATTGTTTTAGTTATTTATTTATCTACAGTATTTAGAGCATATTTTCAGGTTTGTCCTCTTACCTTGACTTAGCTTATTTATCTTGCATTTTTATTATATTTATATTATGATTTAGCTTTGTCTGCCGATGATTCTTACTAAGTTCCCGTGGCTTTGGTACTTATACTACACTTCTGTACCTTTTTGGTATAGATCCAAGAACTAGTTGATGCTGCAATCTCATGAGTCATAGTTCGAAGATAGGGTGAGCTCTCGAGTAGGAGTTGACCTTATCTCCATCTTCTTTATTTTCCTTAGTCTTTTCATTTTCAAGAATGATGTATATTTGACAATTATGGTACTCGTATACTTTTGTATTATTGGCTCTTGTTTGGTGACTAGATCTAATCGATATTGTATGAGGCTCACAACTCTAAATATTCTATTCATCCTAGTATAGGTATAATATATAGAGATTTGTGGTAGCAATTTTGGTGGAGAAACATAAAGAATATATGTCAAATTTTGTAGCTCGTTTTCTATGTTGTCGATAAGTGATGGTTTAGCCCCAAACTAACATCCTGAGCTCAGCTGATTCTTGAAGTAGTAGCTCTGGATCTAGAGCTGGATGTAACCTAATTATGAAATAAAAAGGATAAAGAATTTTTTTATAGATGTTAAGGTGAGTAAGAGAGGTTTGCTGGCTTGTTGTCTAGCTCGTGCAATCAAGGAAAAATTTCTTTGTCTTCTTTTTTCCAAAATGAAAAAGTAATCTACCTTAGTAAGTTAGCTTTGGTTGCTATACAACACTACAAGAAAAAGCCTTATTTAAAACCAATAAATAGGGACGAGTTAATAAACTCATCTCTAAAAGAATATATATTTGGATGCGATATTAATCCTATCTCTAATTTTGTATTTTCCAGTGATGGTACTAAATATGGTCATAAAAAACTTACTAAATATGGTCGTAAAGAAATTACTATCTGGTCGCAAATGTTGCCAAATTTATTCTAAGGGCTTATAGAGGGAGAATATGCCACCAAGTTAATACTAAAACATTAAAACAAATCAATTTTTTTTATTTTAACAAAAATTTGGGCGGCAAAATAAAAGTGAAATTCTAAAAAAAAAATAAGAAAATCCTATTTCTCCAAACATGCTGATCGTAAACCAGCCCTAATCTATGCATTGAGGATCAGAGGTTCATCACAACTCTTGAATTTCAGCTCCTTGGTGTGTTTAGCTATGCTCTAACCTCCAATTTACATCTGCTAGAACTCGACTTTAGGTATTCCTCCTCTTTTGATCAATTTTTTTTCTTTTGTTTCTATGAAGTACTGAACTCGCACCATATTTTTTTCTCTATTTGATACATATTTACTTTACTTAGCCTCTTTTGGGTTTAGTTAATTTGAACATTCTTGCCCTTATCTTTTCATTTAAAACTATTTGAGGTTGTGTAAATGTTGTGACTTTTTTAGTTTTTCTATTCTTTTCTGGTGTTCAATATATTTCTTTCTTTCCCTTTGGGATGAAATAGTTACTAATTGAGTGCTATTTTACTTATTCTGTTTTTTAATTTTTGTTTTTGAGTGTTCAAATAACCCTATTCTAAGTTTAAAATTTGATTTCTAGTGCGTTGCAGATTTTTTTCTAGTGCGTTGCAGATTTTTTTCTCTTTTTTCTACTAATAATTTGAATATTGTGGTAGATTTTACTATTCTTATACTTTAAATAGTCCAATAAATCATTTTTTTCAACTCTCCATTCCACTTTGTACATACTGCTCAACAACAATAACAACATATATACCCCAGGAAACCCCTATCTCATGGAGGTAGAGAGAGTTTTTGAAGAATCCTTGAGATGGTTACAAACTTTGATATGGTATTCTTGATAACCACTAAGCAAAGACTTTTTTGTTATCAATGAAAAGTTTTACTTTATTGCAGGTAACTGCTTATATTGTTAGAAATGTAAAAGAGAGCAAGTAATCTGGAATAAGTGATTATCCGATATGGATAGTTGTTTATATTATTTGTTGTATAACTTAAATTTGGAAAAATCTATGATCACATGTGTTCGTTGAATTTAGAATATTGATACTCAAATATGATACTACGACTTGCTTATTAGTAGTATTCTTGATTCCGATTAAATTTGTTCCCTATTTTTTAATCTCAAAATTTTGAGTGATAATATTCTCAAGAAATCTAAAACTTGAAACAAGATGGCTGCAAGTTAATTATAGTAATCGATAGAAAGGTTAGAGGTAAATAAAAAATCCCTTTTGATTCAGTCATTTGTCTTCTCCACACGTATCAGGAGACGAACAAACGAGACTATGATATAACAAAGTCGGGTTTCTACTATGTCATCGTAAAAATGTATTTGTTGTACGGCTATACTTGAGTATGTATATTATTGTAAGGATCATGATGCAAAGGTGTCATATTTTCGACTAGACCAAACCAAGCACTAAGCAACCTAATCTACCAACCTCTAGTAAAACAATAATCAGGAATAACAATATATTGATGTAGCTTTTCTATCTCTCATTAAGCTGTAGAGCTAAGCCACTGATTCTAAAATAATAAGTTCACGATAAAAGGGTTTACAAAAATATAAAAAAATAAATAGAGAGGAAAGACTTACCTGAAAAATAATTGATGCTAAGATAAGTACGTAGTTCCCATAGAGGTGGTATCATTATACTGGATTCTCTCAAGAATTTTATAGAATGTGATCAACTTTTGCTTTCATTCAAGGCACAAATAGTTCTTTCTAACCTGGAAGATGGTTTAACTCAATATCATGATGTTGTGTGAACATACTAACTTAATGTTGTGCTACCATTATGCAAAAAATATGCTTGGAATTAGATAAAAGTACACTTCTACATTGTTGAAAAGCTATAGCTAAGTTAAAATAAAAAGTAACTGAAGTATTATTATTGTCAAGTGCATTCTGAAGTCATCTCTAATAGGAGGGGTTGCTCGGATGGAAAGTACCCTCAACCTCTAACCCTTAGGTGTGGTTTTAGTCATTAAGAGGGCAAAAAAGGTGAGATCTATTACTTTAATTAATAGTCATACTTGCAGATAGTCATCAACATCCTCGTGAGTGAAGAAACTCAGTTAGCCTTGATACATCTATTGGTTTTCAACAAATAAAGGAGGTAGGACAATGGGTATGTGTTTCTCTTTAAGTTCCTTATTGCTGAAGTTAGTTTGATCTATAAGCAAAACTAGAGTACTTTGCTTTTCTTTGGAAAGATACCTTTTTTACCATAAAGGATCCAAAAAAAAATATATTCTAAATTCGGAACATTCACACTTGTAATACAACAAGAAATGTTTTACTGATAACTGATTAAAACAATAAAGGTTGGTGTCTTCTTAATTTGTAAGATTAAAAAGCAAACCCTTGGTGATATTAAAGATGCCTTGAACAGATAAATGTGTATATCTAGAGAAACAATTTGTGCCTTACTATCTAATGGTTTTTTTGTTCTTTGGGTTCTGTTCCATCTGATTTTTTACATCCAACAAATTTTCTTTGAGTCATGCTAAACTTTGAACATGTCTTGATTAAATTTTTTTTGTTGCTATCTAATTATGATGCTAAAGACACTCATCTATTGGAAATCATTTTCTTTTTTATATTTCTTGATAACTAGTAAATGAATTGGGAAATGCTCTTTGTTTTGGCAGCATGTTAGTTTTAAGAAGAAAACTATGTGCTTGCAAAGCAGTATGTAGCATGAAAATTGTGAGCAATTTGTAGGTGTCATAATAATATGCATAGAGTTTCACTTCTGACAATTTCTTTTTAGGCGCTCTGAAGTTCAGAATATTGTCGATAGTTAGTTTAAATGTTGCACTCAAGTTCAGAACGTTGCACTAAAGTAATAATCCTTGAGGTTAGCTTGCTTTGTATAGATTTCTTTGATGTTCATAACTAGGAAAACTGAGGCTTGAAGATCGGACTTTCCAAGAACATTGTACTGATCAATTACTTGGTAACTAATAAGATGTTAGTTAACACCAAAAAAATATTCTTAGTTCTTTTTAGGACACATTTTGCAACAGAAACTACTGCATCATCACTATTCTCTAGATCCTATTTGTTCGAGGAGGTCTGTAATGTCAGTTGTTCTTTGGTACTTCCCTTTACTAGTATTGAGTTTACTCCAGTATGATTACATGATAATGTTGTCAAATTTATAGCTTTCCACATATCTTGTTGAAGTGCTCCTCCTATACCAATGTCTGGTACCGCATTAGGTACAACAACTTCTCTTGTCGATTCCTTCAATACTTCTTTATTTTCCCCTATAATGCAATTCAATTACAATCCTATAAGTGGTTGGTATATGAGCTGTTAGGGAAGTGTTACTCACAGAATAGTGAGCTATTTTGGTTAGTGGTTTCTCCCTTTTTTGCACAGCCTCAATAGTTTTCTCCTGCATTCTAGACAATTTTATAGTAAGACTGGAGGCATTTTAACTTCGTACTTGACTTCTTCCGTCAGAGTTACTAACGCATGGTTTCTCATTATTATTTGAGCTTTGAGATACTTAAATTTTCCCAAGAATTCCTCCAGTTTGCGTCAACCTGTTAAAATTCTCTACTCTATCGTCCACTAGTGTGTCCCGAAACCTGATACACAACTCTTCTTTGATCTGATCCCAAGTCACAACCTCTCTGCTCAATACTAAGAAATTATACTATTTTACAACTATACCATTAAGATAGAGTGAAACAACCTCTACTTTTAAATTCTTCAGAGCTTCTATCAATTTTATACATATGAATCCTGCTCTGAGCAATTATCTCATATTTACTTCTATCAGTTTTATACGTATGAGTGATCTCTGGCACCTATGGGTCATCAGGATTAGGGTCTGTCAGAATAAAATAGATAGATAGCAATACCTACATGAAACATATCATTTAAGCCCCTAAAATACACAGAACTTAACTCAATATGATGAAAGGGAAAAATCAATTCCCAATCCTGACTGACCCTTCAGTGCTGGAGATTGTTCATGTGTGAGATTGAGAAAGATAATCTTCTAGAAAGATAATTAGAGATCTTATAATATTCTTGGAGTGTAGGGTTAGTGCTAAACAAATTAACAACTATACATGCTATGTTTGCTGCTAGTTGACAACTTTTTCATGTTTTACTCATAAAGAAAAATCTCATGTTGATTCTGAGTGGTATCACCCAGTACATTTTGTAGAGCTTGTGGAAATTTTGGTTTATTCATATTTTGATGGTGTTGTTGTTGAGTTTGTTTTTGCTGATAATTGGTCCTTTTTTCTTTTATTTTTGTGCATGCTATTGTTCTTTGCCTTGGTTTATATTGTTTGTATTTTCCTGATTCTTGTCCTTCATATTTTCTGCATTTTCTTTCTCATGGAGTGGTGGCTGATTTATATTTTCGTCATTGTTATTTAGTGTTTGGCTTGTTGATATGGAGTTTTTTCCTGAGATAGCTTTTTATTTTTGGTGTTGTCTTTGTTGTTTTGATGCTAAATTTCACTATTTGCTACAACCTCTTCTTGTTCTTTTGCTTTTTAAATGGGAGTTATCTAAGTTATAGATAGCGATTTCTAGGATTTCACTAGGGATGTTATTGTTATTGCAGTAGAGACTTTATCTGAGATGTTTAAATGTTGCTGGTCTGTGATGATTAAATGCTTATTTGGGTAGTAAGCCGATAGTTTCAAACAATGTCTGTAAATTTCATAAAATAATATAATTCTAATATGAAGAGGTCGTATTATGTTTAAAGTCGAAATACCTAATGTAGTATGATATAATCATATGATGGTAACACATTATGTGAATATAATTATTTTTCTTATCATTTATATTTTATGAATCTTACTTCTATGTATTCTCCAAGGTTATGGCACCTAGTAAGCAATAGATACAACTTTCTATTCACAATCAAACCGACAATATCTACTTAGACGGGGTTGAAAAGTTCTTGAATTATGCTTTGCGGGGAAAAGAAGAAAAATGTGAAATATGGTGTCGGTGTTACAAGTGTTGTAATAAAATATTAGGAACTCGTAAAATGATTGAGATACATTGGAAATTTTATGGAATAATTGAAAATTATACCTTTTGGTTTCACCATGGGGAATAGTTAGGTGAGCCACTATCACTCTCTGGAGATGAGGATGAAGATGAAGCAGAAGATTTTGATAGTGAAGATGAAGATGATGTATGATGTAGAAGAATTATTGAGAGATTTATATCCTAATGCTGAAACTGGAGGAGATACACACACTAGTTTTGATGATAAACTTGAGGAGGAACGAAATACTGAAGCTAAAAAGTTTTGTAGCCTTCTGAAAGATAGTGATAAGCTAGTCTATCAAAACTAAAAGGCTTCAAAGCATTCATCTTTGATTAAATTGCTTCACATCAAAATTATTGGTCATTTGAGAAATGAGTCATTTACCATGCTATTGAAAATGTTATAAGAGGAGTTGTTGCCTAATAGAGCTAATTCGGCAAAGTCATATTATGAGGCAACGAAGATAATTCGAAATCTTGGAATTTCTTACGACAAGATTGATGTGTGTACTAACGATTGCTTGTTATAGTAGAAGGAGGATAGCTTACTTGATTCTTGCAAAATTTGTGGTGCGTCCAGATGGAAATTAGATTCACAAAGTGGGGAGACAAAGAATAAAAAAGGTAAAAAAAATAGCCTCACAAAATTTACTCTATTTCCCCTTAAATCTTAGGCTTTAGAGGTTGTTTATGTCTATAAAGACAACTTCTCTAATGACATGGCATAAGGATGAAAGAACTAATGATGGAATAATAAGGCACCCAGCTGGTTAAATGGCATGAAATTCGTTTGATGAACTATATCCTTCATTTGCAGTTGAGCCTCGTAACATTCGACTTGGACTTACTAGTGATGGATTCCCACCAATCCGTAATTCCAAAACCTCATATAGAATTTGGCCCATGGTTCTTATTCCTTATAATTTACCACCTTAATTGTGTATGAAGCAGGAAAATATTATTTTATCAATGCTTATTCTTGGTTCAAGTAGTCCAGGAGATGCAATTGATACATATCTTCAACCTCTACTGGTGGAATAGAATGAGTTGTGGGAAGATGGTATTGAAACCTTTGATGCATCAACTAAACAAAATTTTAAGTTGCATGCTTCTTTATTATGGACGATCAATGATTTTTCAGCATATGAAAATTTATCTGGATGGAGTACAAAAGAAAAATGGGCATGTCCATCAATAAAGACAATTCTTCAATTTAATTGGCGAATTGTAATAATGAGTGCTTTATGGGTCATCGACGTTACCTTCCTTTGAGTCACAGATGGAGGAGTGAAAAGAAGTCATTTGATGGTACAATAGAGAAAAAGCACCCACCAAAAATGCATTTTGAAATTGAGATACTTAATCAAGTGCAAGATCTTGAAGGATAACCATTAACAAAGGATCTTAAGAAGAGGAGGAATATATCACATGAAAAGTGAAAAGATAATTGGAACAAGATGAGTATCTTTTTTAAACTACCTTATTATAAATATCTCTTGTTGCGACATAATTTGGATGTTATGCATATTGAAAAAAATTATATGTGATTGTTTTTGGGGACATTCATGAATGTCAAAGGAAAGACCAAAGATACAATTAAAACTCGGTTAGACTTTCAAGAAATGAACATTAGGACAGAAATACACCCTATCCAAAGAGAGAATAAAGTCAAAGTTCCAATTGTATGCTACACATTGTCTCCTGAAGAAAAGCACAAAATATGTACTTTATTGAAGAATTTAAAGGTCCCGGATGTATTTTTATCTAATATTTCTCAATGTGTGAACTTGAAAGAACATAAGATATCTGATTTGAAAAGTCATGATTTTCATATTCTTTTGCAGCATCTACTCCCTCTTGCACTTTGTGGTATGTTGTCGAAAGAATTGTGTGAACCTCTTCGGATCAAAGGAGTTGAGGATTTATAAGTTGAAACATATTGAAGAGAAAATTTCTATTACACTTTGCAAGTTAGAAAAAGGTCTTTCCTCTTTTTTTTTATCATGGTCCACTTGCCTATTCATTTAGCTAGTGAAGTTAGGATTGTTGGGCCTATTTATTATCAGTGGATGTATCCTATCGAACGATGGTTATTGTTTTTGAAATCTCTCATTGGTAATAGGGCATGTCCATAAGGTTCTATTGTAGAGGGATACCTTGCAAATGAATGTATGACCTTATGTTTAAGGTATCTACGTAGAATTGACACAAAATTCAATTGGCCTGAACAAAATTATGATGGCGGTTTAAAAAATTCAAATGGAGGATTATCTATATTTTGTCAACCTGGAAAAACACTGGGAGCTAAAGATCTTTGTGAGCTTGAAGCAGATGAACTAGAAAAAGCACATATATATATTCTGAAGAATTGTGATGAAGTCTTACCATATCTTGAGTACGGCGAGTTTTTTTGTATTATCTTGTTTTTCCAATTTCCTTTAAGGTAATATTGTTTCTATATGACATTTATGGTTAACCTCAATTTTGTAGAGAGTTTGCAAATATGGATATTGTTCAAGACTTGTCAGGTGCAGAATGAGATCGAGAATTTATTAAACGGTTTAAAGACAGGGTGAGTAATTTGAGCAACACATAAACATTAGATTCTACATATTAATGTTGTATTACTCATTCTAAAGTATTAAATGTAATCTTATTTTTAGGTCATACAATTGCATAAAGCAGATAATAGTCGGCTTATGGCAGATCATCTCTAACTTTTGCGTGGTCCTACAAAATATTCAACACATGGTAAGTGGATACAGATTTGATGCAGAAGTTTATGGTCAAACTTTAAGGACTCAAAATTGTGGTGCTGTTATTGCTAGCAAGAATGATGAAGATAGTGAGGCATTTGATTTTTATAGAATATTAATAGATGTGATTGAATTGCAATTTATCTCGGATAGAAGAGTTATTTTGTTTCGGTTTAATTGGTTTAATTTACATGATACTATAAAAGGAATATAAAGAGATGAGTATGACTATGTAAGTGTTAATCAGAGTAGATTTTTGAAAATAAATGAGCCTTTTGTTTAAGTGGATCAAGCATCTCAAGTGTTTTATGGTAATGATAATTCCAATAAAGGTTGGCCTGTAGCGAGGAAAACTAAACTTTGTGAGTCCTATGAGATTGTGAAACAAATCGATGATGCTATAGATGACTTAGACAGTCCTTAAGATGTAGTAGATGACTTTGGAATTCCTTCAAAAAATAAACGTAAAAGAACTGATAAGGTGAAGTATCTAATAAATTACTTACTGCTAAAAACTTCTATTTTTTGCATTAAAATTTTAACTTATAATACTTTTTGTATAGATTTTGCGATTTTGCGAAGCACAAAGACTACGTTGACTGTATTATTTAGTTCACTGGATAAGAAGTTTTCTTACTATTTTTTTTATTTTTGGCACTTTTCGCAGGTTCAATATGAAGACTGAAAATGAGAATGGATCAACTATGAAGAGTACTATCAGATATACTTTCTATGACCTGGTGTAATTGGAAAGTGATGGGGACGAGGGCTCAGATCTTTGACAACAAAAATAAAAACTCTAACGAAGAGTTCATTTTATCAACCTAATTATCTAGTTAAGAAATACATCCAAGAAGTTGAAACAAGGAAGGTTTTTCAAATTTACTAGAGTTTTAAATTGTATAGATAACATGAATTAAACAACATAAAAAATAACTTGTTCTTCTAACCTATTTTTGGTCTCCCTTCCTTGTGCTAAAGAATATAATTCGTCAAGTATTAGTAATAAGATTTTCTTTCTCCAGGTGCTATTGGAAAGGGACCAGAAAAAGGACTTAAAACTTTACCATGTCGTCTAGTCAACGAATGGGAGAATACATAAGAACTCTATGGTTCTTGACAAAGAGCATGTGATAGTTAATACTTCTACATACTAATCAGGTTAAGCAATACACAAAGCAAGTAGAAACAAACAAGTTATTCAAATCAAATTCCAACTGAGGATTGTCTACCTGTAAAAGATGTCATAGTTGTTGTAAAAGTTCCTTCCATATTCTGTGAAGGTTGGAATTGATACTTCTTGACATAATCTACTTCTTCTTATTTTTTGTTTGAGTAGTGTTAATAGTTATGTCACCTCTTGCTGCATCCTAAACCTAAAAAAATTAAAACCGTTATAGGTGGGTAGAGAATCAAGCACACTTTTTATCAAAGTGATCCTACCACATAGTGATAGGTATTGAGCCTTCCATTTTTTAACCTCTTTTTAGTTTTCTCTTTTATAGAATCCGAAATTCCAAAATCTTTGTGTCAGTTTCCCAGAGGCATATTGAGATACTTAGTAGGAAAGTTTTCAACTCTATGGCCAAAAATGCTAGCCTAAACCCACACAGGTTCTCAATTATGCATTTAGCTTTTAGATGTATGATTTATTTGTATTTCATGAGTCTAAAAAATACAATTTATTCATAATTTAGAAGTCACGCTCTATAAATTCTAACTTTTGACCATATTATGCACTGCCTTAGAGTTTTTTCCAGCAAACTAGGTTTTCAATTTGTCTTCTGTTTATGATGATGAACTTCATTCACTCAATTATGAAATTCTCTCTCTTGAAATTGAGTCTTAATCAACAGTAACTATTTTCTATTGCCGCTGAGCCCATTAAGGTACCTAACTTGCAGAGGACAATGTATGAAATAGAAAAATGAAGAGAATTCAGGTTTTTCTTTTCAAGGGAGTTTCTTAAAGTTTTGATTCAAACTTGTGTTAGCCGTTTCATACATTTCTTGTCATGTTTTTGATTCATTTCTAGTGACTTATTAAAACAAACATGGTAAAAATTACATGTGATTGATAAAATATACAGACTTTTAAGCGATTAAAGGGATTGAAAGTAGTAGGTACAAAGTACTAGATTAGAACTTGGACATAGCCACAAGCCTAATAATCCACTTATTATCTTCTAGATTGTTGAAGTGACTATCTAGAAACATGTGTAAATAAATCAACGATATCTATATATTACATTCATTGGAAAACCTATACACACCACGAGTATGGAGAGTATATAACACTCTCTGGAATGTCCTAACACAAGGAGTTAAGGAGCCAAGCAATGACCATGTCGTTGCACCTCTTCCACTACCCAAATAAAGGTGAAACTTTCAATTGAATTTTAGATTTTCCATTTATTAAGTCAAGTTTGTTTTTAGCTGAAAGATCAATACTCTTCTTTTCCAGTTTCCATAATTGGTTCCATTAATAGTGAGATTGTTGAGATTCATTCCCAGAGAATTTGATGCTGTCAAGTGATAAGGACGATTTGAATATACAACCTCTTGGTTGGAAGATCCAGGTTAAACAGTGGTAACAACCATTTTTTCAAAATCAAGGAAGAAGGTGTATCCCTCTAGTAATGCTATGATACCGTGAAAGAATATAAAAGAATACTGGATAGGATTATTGAGAAACTTTTCTGAATTGTATTTCTTCTTTGGTGTATTACAAATCTACTATACAATTATTATATAGAAACTAGCTAGGGACTAAAGTAGATTCACTGTTGAACACTCAAGAGTCAGATTCACCAGAAACAGCAACATAGATTACAACTACTAAGTGAAAAAAATGATCAGATTCATGAAAATTTCAAGTTGTCTTTGCAGCATTTTATTATAGTAGTACATTTTATGAATCTTGATCAACTCTCCATTTCAATACTTACACTTGGAAGTTGCAGAAATTGACAGAATAGTAAGATCAATGTGGGCAGAAATTTCATTCGAAGAATGATCTTCAGGAACATTTATTTTTGAAATGAACTAAAAAAGATAGTAAAACAATCAAATATAAATAGTGGAGTAACAAATAGCAATATTGAAAGCCATTGAGGATGGATAATCATTTATTTAAAGGGAGGGAGAGATCCTTTTTAGGAGTGAAACAATATGGTCTTGTTACACCTGTCATATTAACCTTAAAACGTTAAGCTCATACAATTGTAAAATTTTTTTAGAAGGTTCTATTGGGAAAAGGCAAGGAAAAGGACTTAGAAACTCTACCATATGTTCAACTCAAGTAATAGGAACAACGATATGTAAGAACTCTGTGGTTTGTGAGAACGAGTATATGCAAGTTGATACTCCATTCTCTCCATCGACTAATCAAGTTATGCAATTCACCAAAGAGGTTGAAACAAGTAAGTTTTTTTCAAGTTTGATGAGGTTTTGATTTCATATATAATTTAAGTATTAGTAATATGATTTTCTTTCTCTAGGTGCTATTGGGAAGGGACCAGAAGAAGACTTAAAAAATTATCATGTTTACTAGTTAAGGAATGGGAATGATACGTAAGAACTGCATGGTTTGTGTGAACGAGTATATGCAAGTTCATACTCCATTTTCTCCATTGACTAATCAAGTTAAGCAATGCATCAGAGAGGCTAAAACAATTAGTGTTTTTCTAAGTCTGTTGAGTTTTTGATTGCATATATAATTTAAGTATTAGTAATATAATTTGCAATCTCTAGGTGTTATTGGGAAGGGACCAGAAGGACTTAAAAACTTTACCATGTCTTATTTTCAAGGAATGGGAATAATATGTAAGAACTCCATGGTTCGTGCGAATGAGTATATGCAAGTTCATACTCCATTTTATTCATCGACTAATCAAGTTAAGGAACGCACCAAAGAGGCTGAAACAAGAAAGTTTTTTTTCAAGTTTATTTAGTTTTTGATTGCATATATAATTTAAGTATTAGTAATATGATTTTCTTTCTCTAGGTGCTATTGAGAAGGGACCAGAAGGACTTAAAAACTTTACTATTTCTTCTAGTCAAGGAATAAGAACTATACATAAGAACTTCATGGTTCGTGAGAACGAGTATATACATTTCATACTCCATTTTCTCCATCGACTAATCAAGTTAAGAAATGCACCAAAGAGGCTGAAACAAGTAAGTTTTTTTTCAAATTTGTTGAGTTTTTGATTGCATAAATAACTTAAGTATTAGTAATATGATTTTCTTTCTCTAGGTGCTATTGGGAAGGGACTAGAAGAAGGACATAAAAACATTACCATATCTTCTAGTCAAGGAATTAGAATGATACGTAAGAACTCCATGGCTCTTGAGAAAGCGTATATGCAAGTTCATACTCCATTTCCTACATCTACTAATCGAGTTAAGCAATGCACTAAAGATGTTGAAAAAGGTAAGTTTTTTCAAAACTATTGAGTATTTGTCCACATGCATCACATCATGCTCAGTGTAGGGGTTTCTAAAAGTTTTTCCAAATCTACACAGTATTTGTCCACTTTTATCATATCATAAAAATGCTTTCTACTTGTTAGGGGGTTCTATGAATAATGTGGGATCTACTACCTAGATCGTTTTGCTCTTTGTTAGGAGTTTTAAAGAATAATGTGTAATTTAATCAAGGAATGCGATTAATGGATAATAATCCTCTGATTCTTAGGAAAGATAACGTGAAAACCAATTTCTCATTGCCTCCATCTATTGATCAAGTTATGAAACCCTCCCAAACAACTGAAATAGGTATGATATTTGAGAATTCATGTATTATTAAATTTATAGAATTAAATTTTATTAGTATAGTTCTTACCAAATTATCCAGTTTTAGGATCATCTAATCCTAGAAAGGTAAAAAGAGTTCGAGGGAGCAAAAAGTTCAAGGAAGTTTCATTACTTAAAGTCAGTCAGAATCTGAAAGTAATCTTTTACAATAATTGAAAGGTTGGAAAAAATAGCAATCTATTTTCAAGATACTTGGAAAAAATAATTCATCACAATAACATTTGCCAATTGCTTGTATCATCATGGAGTGATATTAAGAAATAAAATTTGGATCATATGTAGGTAGCTATTGAGGTAACAAACTTAGTCGATAGTACGAATGTGCATTTGGACCTTTTTTGCTTCAGTCTATCTGATATTGTGTATTGATTATTGTAGGATAAATTTGAGAGTGATGACATGAATGATCATCGTGATCATATATTTTGATGGATGAATGACTTGTGGAACAAATGGAGAGGACACTTGCATAGTAAGAATGTGAAGAATAAGTCAATGGTACAGGCTCTAAAGATTAAACCAGAGAGAGTAGACAAGAAGGACTGGGAGTGGTTAGTTAAGGAATATTTTTTTCTGAAAGTTTTCAGGTATTCCTAGTGAAGAATATGAAACTTTTAATGTGAAAACTTGTATTCCATCTTTTGTATTTAAGCTTCCATTTCATAGCTCTATATTATTTTCTTTACAATTGTGTGTGGACTGGCTTCTTTTTTCTAAAAAATCCAATGGTTCTATTTATATTGCTCTGTATTACCTTTTAGTGCTTCCCTATAAATTTTATTTGTCGATGCAATTTTAGAATTTGCATTTCAATATATGCTAAGCTTATTATTTAAGAATAATATAGGCGAGAAGCAGAAGGAATGCAACAAACTGAGCTAATTTGGCAATGCTTTATCATATTAGTAGCAAACCTATTCGAGAGATAATGTATCAACAGGTAGTATCAGAAATTATTTCCTAAAGAAAATACTTATGAGGTTTTATTTGACATATTTTTCTTTGATGTAAAGGGAGGGAAAGATGGCAATCCTCTATATTTGGGGACTATTTTCTATGAGACTCATAAGAAACACAACAAGTTTGTTGAACCTAAAACAATTAAAAACATGTGCATTTGGTAAATTGAATATGTAAATTACTTAAAGTTATTATGGGTTTTGAATGAAAATGTCCTTTTATATATTGCGTAGGCTCAGATAGAAGAAATTGTTAAAGCAGAGCCATTTCTACCTATCATAGAGATTGTAAAAAAATGTTGCAGATCTCAAAATCATAGTCATGTAGTTTCTTTGGCGGTGGAGTAAATGTGAAATACATGAAAGGGGCACTTCTTCAAAGACTGAATTATCGTCCGCTCTATGTTCAACTCGAGAGGACAATAAGTTCTCTATGGAGGAAAACAAATCCTTGAATGAAGAAAAAAATCCTTGAATGATTGCTTGTCTACATTATAAGATGAGATGGAAAAATCCAATAATTATTTGTTTCCCGACATTCATATATCCCTCATACGACCTCACCTATTTAAACTGGATGACACACTTTCTTATTTTCCAGACCAAGTAAGTAATAATATACCTCAGTTTTTATATTTTTTATTATTTATAACATTAGACATTTCTTTTGCGGAATTTGTGTACTCTGTCTTCTTTGAAATATATTGTTGTAGTTACTATTATGCTTTATTTTGTCGTGTTGTCTGCAGATTGGGTCATGGCTTATCCACTTCCATTATTTTTCTTTTCCATGTTGTCTTTTGTATCTTTTCGTGGATTCTCAACCTCAATTATTTTTCTTTGTCATGTTGTCTTTAATATTTTGTTCTCGCTTCTCATTGTTATGCCTTTCCCCTGCCTAATTTGATATGATTTTTCTATGGCGGAGATATAGGTTTAGTAATAATAGTTGTAATAATAGTAGTTTAATGGTGGATTGGTGGTGACAATGTCGTGTGATGATTTAAATAGTGCATTTGATTGTGGATGGTGAAATCTATGATATTGGAGATGAGAGATTTTCGATGATGGTAGTGGTGGTTTAATGTAGGTTTGGTAGTGTATAGTGAAGAAGAAGCCATTGGGTGACATGAAATTTTTTTTTGAAGTTGAGTTTGGTTGCATCATGAATGTTTTCTTCTAATGTAAATTTGTGTTGGTCCTGTTGAATGTTTTCTTATGGTTGTACTCTCCTGGTGCTAGTTATTTCACTACAATAATACTTACATATTCAAACCAACAAATAAAAGAAAGAAGAAGAGAGGCAAAACTTTCCAGATTTCCATAGTTTCCAAATTTCCATATTAGTTCAAAATTTCCATAGCCTCTTTACTGAAACAACCATTCTAGATTTCCATAGTTTCCAAATTTCCATACCAGCAAGTCATTGTATGTGGAGGAACCGGGCCAACACCAAATCCGAATGATATTGAAGGTATTTCGTTGGTGGTTTTCCTCGCACCCCTTGTGCTCCGATGGTATTAGGGTCAATTTTAGATTAATTGACCAAAATAGCACATTTTATTCCTTTTTTATATGTCCTTCAATACCAAGAGGTTAGCCTGTATCTATGTTCGTGAGATAGGTTATCTATATATAGTGCCTATGTATATCATTTTAGACTGGAGTTTGGTATTCACTTTTATTTTCTGAAGAGAATTTTAGGAGGAGTTGGGTATCCATGCTGATCAAAGAATAACTTTTCACCCTCACACTAAGAGCCAGTCAGAGAGTACTATTCAAGTTTTTAAGGATATGATCTGAGCGTGTGTTATAGATTTTAGAGGTCAGTGGGAGAAGCATTTTACTTGGGTGGAGTTTTCATATAATAATAGCTACCATTAGAGTATTGATATGGCACCATTTGAGGCACTATATTGTATACGTTATCAAATCTTTGATTGGATAGTTTGAGACCTCTGATAATAGACACCATGGTACTAACTTACTTCAGGAGCCGTTGGATAGAGTCGAGGTTATTTAGGATATGTTGAGGCAAGCTCAAAGTAGACAGAAGGCTAATGTTATGCAGATCATAGACTTTGTTCCTTAAGATTTGGAGTTGGAGAATGGGTATTCGAGTATTACCCATAAAGAGTGTGATGAGGTTTGGGAGGAAAGGCAAGTTTAGGCCCAAGTATATTGGACCCTTTGAGATCCTTCGTGGAATTGGACAGGTTGTTTATGAATTGGCCTTTCCCCAAGATTTTGCTGTTGTTCAGCCAATTTTACATATTTCTATGCTGTAGTGGTACATTCCCAATGAGTCTCATGTGCTCTGGTGGAACTCAATTTAATTGGATGAGAAATTGACCTTCATGGAGGAGTTAGTGTTCATATTAGCCAACGATGTTAGGATATTGCGATCTATAGAGATTCTAGTAGTTAAGGTTCAGTAGAGACACCATTAAGTAGAGTAGGCTACTTGGGATATCTAGAGAGATACGTGGTCCCAATATCCTCACCTATTCGAGCCTTTAGGTATATCCTACCCCTTTACTATTGCAAATGAAAGTTCTTTAAGTAATGGATATTATAATGACCCTACGGGTCATGTTCTGTATTTCAACATATTTTTCTATTTATATAATTTTTATAGGTGCCCATGTCTTTTATGACTTGCTGGAGTAGACAGTTCAGTTACCAAATAGTTCATTTGGTTTTTAGGGCCAATTCTCTATTTTGAAATCTTTATAGGTAAAAATTAGCTATCGAGCGTAAACATTATATTAAAGACCTTGTATGCCAATTTTGATTATTCCATCGGCTCTAAAACATTGATTTTAGGCTAGAGGGACCTTTGGTTCAGGTCTCGAGGCTTTCGAACTCATTTTGGGTTATTGGTCAGAAATTGATAAAAATGGCCTATAAGTGTGAAGCCGACATTTTGTTGAAATGACCCAGAAAATTTTTTTGAGTGTGTTGTTGAGTGTGTTCTTAAGGTTTTGAATGAATATCGAGGGGTTAGTGGAGACTTGTAATTTTCTATGTCTCAGTTGGTGCATCTGCTAAAGCGACACTTAAGTCTCCTTAACCGAAGCCTCTTAAGTGACCAACTGGTTGCTTGAGAAACCAGGCTTGCCATTTGGTCTACTAAATCAGAACCCAGTATGCTAAAGTGGAGGCCACTTAAGTGGATTTTTTTTGCTTTATCAGAAGGGGCAGACACCAGCGGGTACTTCTTAAGCATTACTTTGCCGCTATAGTGGTGACGACTTTAGAGGTCAAGTGGCTGCTTAAGCGGTACCTAGGAGGCAATTAATTTCCCCTGTTACCCAATTTTATCTCATTTTTCTTGCAAGTCTCAAGATTTAAAACCCTATAGAGTGTGGGAAATTGGGAGAATAATTATAGAGGGATTGTAGGGTAATTGTGAGCTCGCATTACTCATTTCTTCAACAAAATCTTGGTAAGTTTCCGATAAATTCTTGTTTAGATCCTCAATTAATTCACAAAATCCATAGATTCTTTTTGGGTTTATTTTAGTTCCATTTGATCTCAGAATTTACCCATTATTGAGAGTAAATAATCCTTTAGCATAGAGGAATGCGTCGATAATTTTGAAAGTGCGATTACGCAAGCAAAACCCATATGGAATTTTTACGTGATTTTGGACATGAGGCATAAAAATACAATATGGGTTCTGTTGTTCTCGTATTGATGAGTATATTAATATTTTGATAGTATAGCATCGTGCAGAAGCTTCTCGAAATAGGAAAACATTAATTTAGCGGACTTTATCAGGCTTTCTTCGGCATGCAAGTTGGTTAGGTTAACCTTTGTCTTAGACTGGGTCTAATTATAGTATGGATATGATATTATTCTAGTTTGGAGATGGTATTTAGGTCTTTGAGGTATATTTAGTATAATTTGTATCTTTTAGCCGATTAAGGAACTGTAATTAGGAATAATTACCTTAACTACTCATTCTTGAGGTAGATTTACTATCTTAGTACTAAATTGTGGCTTATTTAATATCTAGTAGTGAAATTAGATACCTTAGCATAGTTCGAGGTATAATTTTCCTTAGAAAGGATTTAAAGGATTGAAGTGGGCCCCTCCAGCCCAACTTAGGCCAAGATTGCTATTAATTGTTTGTAGGATAAATAGGCCTTATGAATTATTTTAATTACATTATTGAGCCTACGGAGTTTTAGATTCATGATGCTTTATTATAGATTGGTACTTGGGAGAAGATATTAATTTCGGTTCGAGTCCGGTGATTTAAGATATTAAGATCAGTACGATTTCAGCATTATTCATTAAATGAGTTTCGGTTCAAGTTCAACAAATGATGATAGGAATTTCGGTTCAGGTCCAGAAAATGATGATATGAGTTCCAGTTCAAGTCCAAAATTGAGAGGTTATTTATGATCGTTATAGAACCAGTTCAAGTCTGGTGTTTACAGTATAGAAGGTCCCAAGGTTATGATTTTGAGATATGGCTAATTAATATAATTTTAGTTATTATTTTTCTTTGATTGCAACCTCTTGGCTTATGGGGGCTCGCAGTGGGTCATTTACTTTATTGCACTTTTTGTCTTATGGGGTCAGTATGTAGTGATAGCTATGTTTTCCTTATATGTTATTATTCCGGTTAATTATTTACAATATTTGAAGCGTTATTCTAGATTTTCCCTCTTACCTTGACTTAGCTTATTTATCTCACATTTTATTACATTTGAATTATGATTTCGCTCTATTGGCTGATAATGCCTACTAAGTACCCGTGACTTTGGTGATCATACTACACTTTTGTACCTTTTTGTGCAGATACAAATACTAGTTGTGGCCGTTGATGCTGAGATTTGTATTGTTCAGTGTTCGAAGAAAGGGTGACCTCTCATTGCCAGAATTGACCTTTTCTCCTTCTTTCATTTTTGCTAGACTTTCCATTCCCGAGACTATTGTATATTGAGTTAATAGAACTTGTATTATTTTGTATTAGCGGGTCTTGTACTGGAATTACTAGGTCATGGGATGTTGATATTTATCTTTATTTCTCTTCTATTATATTATTATCCTATGATTTGTGGCTTGTAATTCCTTGCACTTTTTCGGCATTTATGCCATTTTTCACCAATTAGTCCATTACTTATAGTTCATGGCTATGGTTTGGCGTACCTACTGGGGTAAAATTAGGTGCCTTCTGTTAGGATTTTTTTCCATGATTTTCTTACCAAATTTAAGTTTTACTTTTCTTAGAAGGAAAATAAAAGTAAAATCATAATTACTTTTACTTTTCCTAAAAGGAAAATATAAAACTTTTCATATTTGGCAAACCTCTTTCTTGGAGGAAAGGTTTTGTACACCTATAAATAGAAGACTCCTCTTCTTATACTACAACACAATAGAATCCACAATGTAGTCTTTAAAGAATATTTATTTAGGGGGAGATTTCTCCCAATATGTTTTAGGTTTTTCAATTTTATTTTTAATATGTAGGTCGCTTGACCAAATCCCATCAATAATATGTTTTTTCGTATACTTTTCTTTGTCATCTGAATTATCACCGAGATGATTTGTAACTAATAGTTTTCGCATGATGCCCTCTCGATTTCGAACCCAACAAGTGGTATCAGAACCCATGGTCCAATGGTTCAGATTGAGGACATGTTGAAATCAAAGTTGCAACCAATTTGATGATAATGAAGATCTTTGTAAAGCTACATGTGAAGATGATTTGTCAATCATATTTTCAATAATTTTGCTGTTACATATTTGAAAATAAAACTCACTTTTAACCCTACAAAGGGCTCTAATATATTTAACCCGAAAGGGCTGATATATTTTTTTAACCCAAAAGCTCTATTTTTAAGCATGCAAAACAGCAGTGTTACATGAAAGTTATGTGAAGACGAAGATTATGAATATAAAGAAGGCGAGTCAAGTTTTTTCAAGAAAATCAAGCCAAAACGGGGAGATTTGGTAGGGGTTTTTTCCTTGATTTTCTTACCAAATTTAAGTTTCACTTTTCTTAGAAGGAAAATAAAAGTAATACCATAATTACTTTTACTTTTCCTAAAAGGAAAATACAAAACTTTTTCATATTTGGCAAACCTCTTTCTTGGAGGAAAGGTTTTGTACACCTATAGATAGAAGACCCCCCCCTCTTTCTAATACAACAACACAACAGCATCCACAATGTAGTCTTTAAAGAATTTTTATTTAGGGGGAGATTTCTCCCAATATGTTTTAGGTTTTTCAATTTTATTTTCAATATGTAGGTCGCTTGACCAAATTCTATCAATAATATGTTTTTTAGTATACTTTTTTTTGTCGTCTAAATTATCACTGTGATGGTTTGCAACTAATAGCTTCCACATGATGCCCTCTCGATTTCGAACCCAACACCTTCATGACTTGAAAATTTGGTCGTGACTTAGCACCATAGCCAAAGTGTACGCAGTTTTCTCAAAAAATTTCTTTGCTTTAAAAATCTTCTTTACCGCCCATGAAGCCTGTTTAGTTTGTATTCCACACATCATTGCCTTTGGTATTGACTCAGGGGCGGCTCGAGTACTTTGGTGGCCTAAGGAGAAAATTGAACGAGGGCCTTAACTTTTTAAGAAAAAATAATATAATCTCTTATAAAGTCTATATTTTAGATATTTTGAAATGCAAAGTTGTTAATATTTTTTATAGTCGATTTCTTCTAAGAATTTTTGTTTTTCGTTAATATAACTAATGCATTTAATCTTTCTTGAGTCATAGTACTTTAAAGTTTAAATACATCAAATTTCTAATAATTCTTTACTTTTCTATAAGAAGTTTATTTTTTCTACGAATAGCACTTAATAATTTTTATTATAAAATGCCTATAATCTATTATTATGAAAAAAAAAAATGAGGCCCCTAAGGCGGTTGTCTATTTTTTAAGTATGTAGAGCAGGCCCTGGGTATAGTATGAATTGGCCAATCTAACCCTTAATGTGTTTGTGTTGATTCAAACGTTCCACAGCAACTTACAGAAAGCTGCTCTATTCCACAATACAATATTTATGAAAGTCAAGCTCCTTGTAGATATAGGTTGGCATAATTTTCTCCAAGCTACCAAGGCTTTCCTTGTAACATTAGTTTTACGATACCATAAAAATCATTTACAAATTTGTTCAATGATCTCAGTTATTTACTTGGAAAGAGTGAAATTTTATTACCGGTATATCTACATGGACAAGAATGCTGATTTGTTCAACTGATTCCTTCCAGCATAGAATAAGAATTTTGTTGCCCATGATGAAACATTCCCAAGCATTTTCTCCAAGGGAGCACATTGTGCAATAGAAATTCTTTTGGTACTCAAAGGCACTCCCAAGTACTTGAAAGGAAGCTGCCCTATGTAAAACCAGTGATATCTATAATTTTCCCCTATGTTACAGTATCTACTGCTTCAATGTAAATATAGATTTACTTGCATTAGTTGTCAACCCTGAGGCCTTTGAAAACTGTATGAACAGTTGATATAACTTTTGAACAGACATTGCATCACCTCTACTAAAAATTAGCAAATCACCAGCAAAACCCAAGGTTTTAAATATCTTTTCTAAAGCATCATCTTCTATTATATCAGTTTGTGTAGCTTTGTCTTGATATGTAGTCTGCAATAACATTTTTGTTAGTACTAATTACTTCAATTGTAAATGTAAAATTTAATATATTCAAGACTAGTCTCCGAATCTCTTTTGTTGTAACTTAATTTTGTATTTTCTTTGTTAACCACCAACGTACCTGTGTATTATCTGTTCGTACAATAAACTTGTTATATACAATATATGGCTCAAATGCTTATAAACATTTATATAATGAACATAATTCTTTCCTATTTATTTCCCATTTTATTTCTGTTTCATTGAACGTACCTGAATAGTATCTACAATGGTGTTCTAATTTTTCTGCTTTATATCTGTATTTAAGTGCTCCTCCATAACTACATTCACTAGCATCTGCTTCTACTATATATATAAATTTTCTATTTTCATCTGGAAATTGTAGTTTTGGTAATTCTTTACAAAGTAATTTTATTTTCTGAACTTGAACCAGTTTCAATCTGGCATATATTTTGGGTGATATTTGAGCTTTTTATCCTCCTGAACTGTTGCTAAGTACCTACTAAAATACTCCATGCACAAGACAAAGATAAAGGAGAAAGGGAGTCAACGTAACCCCGCCTTAACCCTTTCTTTGTATTACAAGAAGACACAATTTTGATGCAAGCCATGATGCAGTCTATAAATTTTTATGGGAAACTAAAATAATTCAAAATTTGTTCTACAAAGTCCATTCAATAGAATCATATGCCTTTTACATATCCACCTTTAGCACGTATTTAGGTGAAATACCCTTACTTCCATAACCTTTAACTAGCTCATGACTCAAGAGAATATTATCAATTATTAATCTTCTAGGCATAAATGTAGACTGACACTTATCTACCAATTTACCAATGACCTCTTGTAATATCTTAGTGATAATAAAGAGATTATTTTATACATTACAGTGCAACAAGATATAGGTCTAAAATCATTTATGGTGATGAGATGCTTGGTTTTTGGAATAGTGTGACAGATGCATAGTTAATGGCTTTGCATATAATACCTAAATTAAAAACTCCAGAACGGCCTATGAGATTTCCTGTATCATAATGTGCCATGTCTTCTTGCAAAAAAAGGCATTAAATCCATCATACCCTGGAGCCTTGTTGTCTTGAATATTCTGTAAAGCACACCTCGATTGCAAAATAACAACTAGTCTTCCTCGGCTAAGACATTTCCCTTCCCGATATTACGTGGTAACACAGCAGGGATCTGAGGTGTCGCGAACCAAGCCTAGGCCCTGACCGTGTTGGGCATCCGAGACCAATGAGGCCTGAGAGCACCCCTTAGCATATTATCATAAGCATAGTCATAACAATGTGCAGAATTTGGCCCACAAAGTATAAATTTCAATTAAAATAACATTTTAAAACCCATTTGTTGAAATACGATGTAAAAGCATTTATCAAACTCATTCTACTAAGCCTCTATCATTAAGAATGACTTCTAAGCCGAAACATGGCCCCGACTATACCATAAAAACAATAGAAAAATTAATGAAATAACTACATTGTTTTCTAAGGATGGAGGGCTCACCACTTGCTATCAGTTGTCAAGAGAGAGAGAGAAGAGTCCAAGCATTGTACAGAGCCACGATAAAATGCCTTTGAACCAACATTGTGAAATGATGTAGCATCCAGGGATGGATAGTACAAAGAGTACGGGCATGCAACCTAGGAAAAGGAAAAAGCATTTTTATAAAGAAAGTTATAAAACTCATTTCATCATTTATAATAGAAAAGTATGGGGAAAGGGAGGTAAAACATAAAAGGCATATCCATTGAAACAATAACTTTGAATGTTGTAGTTTGCACTGACAATTAATTAACCACGGGGTATATGGGTTTTATATTCGCCCAATCGGCGGGGCCCCAATCCTTGTTTGTCGCATGAACTGAGATCAAAATAATTTATCCATCATAGTATCATCGTAGAGGAAAACACCATAAGGGCGTCCCGTTAAGGAGAAAAACACCCCTACATCGGCAAAATATAGTTTTCGGGCGTCAGGTCACGAGGAATTATTCCTTCTCGATGTATTACACAATTCCCTTTAAGCTAGTTTTAAATATTTTCCCTCAATATTTATCCATAGAATATTTCGTTAAGACATTGATATTTTGGTATCGTCATACCAAGACTTGAAATTCATTCATATCATGCCAAAGCATAGTCATAAAAGATTTATTCACTCTTAATCCCGACTTTGAAAGCATTACATAATCAAAGTTAAGTTTCCCATAAACATTTCAAGATATTCTTCGAATATCATATGACCAATTATACAAAGTATAGGGAAAACATGTATATTTGTTATAAAACTCAAAGCTTTCAAGAGACTTAAAGATCATGGCTTAAATATTCATCCATTTAATATTCAAATCTCAAGACATAAAGATTCATCATTTTTGAATAGCCATTACAGTCTCAAAAGTCCAAAGTAAAGATTTAAAAATCCATTCATAAGGAAAGGATAAATTTATTCAAACTTTTCATAACACAATCCTCAACCCTAGTTTCAAACCTTCAATAGAATATTCATAAATAATAATTAAATTCACACTTTATAATAGTACTTGAAGTAGGGAGTGTTCAACATGCCTTTTTGACCAAAGAAGTTTGAGAAATGCTATAATCCTTAGCCTTGACGCATGAAACCTAGTTGAATTCTCTCTTTGTGTTTCGGGAAGAGTAGAATGTGGTTTGGGGGAATGAATTACGCAATTGGTGGTTTGGGTCATTTAGCATAGGTGGGGAATGGTATTTAATCATGTAAAAGACAAAAAGGCCCTTAAAATAATGAATGAAAAAAACTCATGTTAGGTCAGGGGGTTACATAATGTGTCGGCATAGAGGACACTATAGCAGTACGGCGCAGGCCCACCATAGAGCCGAAATAGTGGGCCCTCCTAGGTTGCAGCATAGTGTAGAGGCTAGGTCCTGAACTCCCTAGACGCAAAACCCAACCTCTTTTTGACGTATAAATTTTCCTTGATGTACTCAAACTCATCCCAGATGATTTCTACTCAATCTAAGGGTAAATATAGGCTCATTTTTACACTTTAATAAGGCATTCAAACATACAGGGCATTATATTATTCCCTTCTTGGGAGCATTCATCTCTAAATTATGATTATGTACACTTCTATCATGGTATAGAGATTCATATAAAACATTAAGGAATGCATATTAAAGATTAGGAGTAAGGTTAATATTAGTAACTTTCATAACTTCATCCAAAGAAACAATCAAAAAGGAATGTCTAGCCTTCATATCATCTTTCGATTCCCAAGTAGTTTTTCCTAAATTTTGATTCTTCCATAACACTTTAACCATAGTTATTTCCTTAGTTCTTAACTTCTGACTTTGCATCCAAGATCATTATATAAATTTTACCGTATGAAAAAGAATTTTTTACACCAAATTCTCTATCAGGACTATAAAAGAAGGGTCACCCATACATTTATAAAGTATAGACACATGAAATACGGGATGAACCAATGCCAAAATCGCAGGCAAGTCCAAATCATAGGCAACTTTCCCATACTTCCTCAAAATCTGATAAGGACCAATGAAATGAAGATTGAGCTTACATTTTTTCTCGAACCTCGTCATTCTTTTCATATGAGAAAATTTAAAAATAGCCAATCCTCAATTTCAAACTCCAACTCTCTTTGCCATACATCGGTATAGGACTTTTGATGACTGAACTGTTTTGAGCCTCTCTTTATTAACCTTAACTTTCTCTATTGCTTGATGCACAAGGTATGGCCCATACAATCTAGCTTTTCCTACTTCATACTACCCAATAGGTGATCTACACCTCCCACCATGAAGATACTAGAATAGTGTTATTTGGATGTTAAAAAGATAACTATTATTGTAGGTGAACTCTATAAGAGGTAATTGGTGTACCCAACTACCCTTAAATAAATAACATAGGATCTTAACATATTTTCTAAAGTATGGATAGTTAACTCTGCTTAATCACCCATTTGAGGATGAAAATTAGTGCTAAGATTCACTAACGTGCCTAGACCTTTCTAAAAAGACCGCTAATATTAAGAATAAAATTGCATACCTTTTTCGGATCTAATTGACACAAGGTCTCCATGGAATCTAACAATCTCCTAAATATACACCCTCGCATAATCTGTTCCTAAATAAGTCATCCTCACAAGCAAAAAGTGAGTATACTTTGTTATTCTATCAATGATGACCCAAATAGAAACCTACTGGTTGCGAGAACGCGAGAGGCTAATGATGAAATCCATATTTATCATCTATTATTTCCATATGGGAATAACTATGTCTTTGGATGTACCACCGGGACTTAAATGCTCAACCTACTTGTTGACAATTAGGATACCTTGAAACAAAGTTAGCAACATCTTTATTTATGTTGTTCCGAAAATATAGTTCTTTCAAATCATTGTGCATTTTCATAGACTTGGGATGAACAGTATACTTAGAGACAAGGGCTTCGGTCAATAACCTCTCATGTAAGTTATTAAGATTAGGAGCACGCAATCTCTCTTGGTACCATAAATTTCCATCTCCTCCAATCTCAATAGCCATCAACTTCAGTTGACTCACATCTTTACTAATTTTCATAAGTATGGGATTATTAGTGTGCTTCTCCTTATATTTAGCACCTAGAGACGACTTAGACTTTTTGTGAATAATCACTCCCCCATCGTTGGAATTCAAAAGTTGGACTCCTAAATTAGAAAACACGTAGATGTCCTTCACTGGATCTCTTTTTTCATCCTCAACATGAGAAAGAATCCTCAAGTACAACCTCCTAAGAGCATCAGCAACAACATTAGCTTTACTTGGATGATAGTGAAAGCTCATGTCGTAATCCTTCAATAATTTAAGCCACATCCTTTTTACTAAGTTCAGCTCCTTCTGGGTGAAAACATATTGTAGACTTTTGTGATCAGTGAAAATATCTACATGCACATTATATAAATAATGATACCAAATCTTGAGTGCAAAACCGCCGCTACCAATTTAAGATCATGAGTCGGGTAATTTCTTTCGTGTACTTTAAGTTGCCTGAAGCATAAGCCATGCCTTTCTCGTGTTGCATGAGTACACATCCAAGTCCCCCCCAAGGTGTATCATAATATACCACAAATCCTTCAGTACCCTCAGGGAGAGTCAACACATCATCAGAAGTCAATCTATCCTTCAACTTCTCAAAACTGCTCTCACTAGCAACAGGCCACAAGAACTTCACATTTTTCTGTGTCAGACTTATTAATGGAGTAGCTACAGAAGAAAAATTTCCACTAACCTCCTATAATAACTTAGTAGACCAAAGAAAATCCTAATATCTATCGGGGTTATGGGTCTAGCCCACTTTCTTACTACCTCAATCTTTTGGGGGTCCCTTTTTAATCTCTTCACTAGAAATAATATGACCAAAAAAAGTCACAACAATTAGCCAAATTCAAACTTAGAAATTTTGGAATACACATCTTGATCCGTAAGAGTCTGAAGGATAATCCAGAGGTGATTAGCATGCTCCTCCTCACTCGATAGTACACTAGGATATCATCAATAGACACTATAATGAACAAGTCCAAAAATTACTTAAACACCCTATTCATAAGATCCATGAAGGTTGTAGGGAATTAGTTAAACCAAAATACATAACTAAAAATTCATAATGTCCATACTAGGTTTGAAAAGACATCTTGGGAATATTAGCTATCGCAACCTTCAACTGATGATAACCTAGATTGAGATCTATTTTTGAAAAATATTTAGAACCCTGAAGATGGTAAAAAATATCATCAATCCTAGAAAGAGGGTACTTATATTTAATCATAACTTTATTTAACAGGTGATAATACGGAGAGACCCATCTTTTTACACATGAAAACTACTAGAGAGCCTCAAGGGGAAATACTAGGACAGATAAACAAATTATCAATGAGGTATTTTGACTGCTCTTTTAATTTTTTCAGCTCTGCAGGAGTCATTCTATATAGTGGGATAGAAATTGGATGAGCATCGGATATGAGATCAATCCCAAAATCTTTTTTTTTATTAGTAGAAATTTCTAAAAGGTTTAGGAAAAGACTTCAGGAAATTCATAAACTATTGGAACAGTCTGGAGTAAGGGAATTTGAGCACTAGAATCCTTAATCCAAACAATATGGCACAAACATCCTTTAGAAATCATTTTTGGAGCCCTAAGATAAGAGATGAACCTTCTCTTTAGTACTACAGGTCTATTTTTGCACTCAAGGATTGATTCATTTGGAAAATAAAAGGTGGGTTTTCTGGTTCTACAATCCAAGGTAGCATAATAGGAGTGGTGTCAATCTATTCCCAGAATAACATCAAAATCTACCATATCAAGCTCTACCAAATCCATCATAAAATCTCCATGAAAGATAGTCATAATACAATTTTTATAGACCATCACAACAATAATGGATTGTAATACCCCATACTTTTCCTAGCTCAGATTAACTCCTAGAATGTCAAGGGTCAACTTTAAAAGTGAATAAATCTTGATACAATTAGAATTTTCTAGCTCTAGACCCCTCAATCCGTAGATAATTAAACTATCTTTCCAACGATACCAATTTTGCCTCAATCCAATACTCGGTTAAGAAGTTAAGACGATTTTAGTGAAAGAAATAGATCACCGCAATAAGCACCGCATCGCGGTGAAGGACAAATTCTCAATTGTCCAATTTCCAGTGGAGCACCACGGTTAGCCCGCGTTAGATGAAGCTCTAATTATCGTTCGTCCCATTCCTGTAGCTCACCACGATTATCCTGTGTCGCGCCAAAATTCTTAATAGGATGGACATTGTGTCGCAGTAGAGTGCAAAATGACACTCGTCCTTTTTAGCGACACAATATGATTTCGCCGCATCATGCCAGAGGCCAAAATGGCAATTGTCCTATTTCCAGTAAGTCACCGCGATAGCGGCGCAACGCGGTGAGTGGCAAAATTGGGATTTTTCAGTTTTGAGTAAAATTTTGAAACGACAATTTAGTCTTTTCCCAAGCTCCCAAATCGTGTAAAACACAAAATTAATCCTAGTTTATCCATTATATGCATATTTTCATCAAAATTACTCTACAAGGAAACCTAGAACTCAAATCTTCATCTCCAAGAAATCTAATTCCACTAATCTTCATCTCCAAGAAATCTAATTTCTCCATTTTTTTCCAAGATAGCTCAAAATTAAAGATTTCCAATTCAAGAACTTCAAGAATCCATCTTCAAGAGCACAAATAGGAACTCAAAGTTCAAGTTTCTTTATCTAATCATCAATTAAGGTATGTGGGGTTTTCAACAAGGATAATCCTTTCATCCTTGTACCCAAAATTAGTTTTTGAAGATAATTTTACATGAGTTTACATGAGTTTTGAATTAGGGTTCATACCCAATATTTTTATTTGCAAGATTATGAGATTTTGAAAGATTTAGATGTTGAATTACATATCTACTTTCGTATTTTCATGCGTATTGCAATAATTTTCCGATTTAGAATTGAATTATAAATATTTTCATTATCAAGCATGAACTTTATGATGATTTGACATGAATTTGATGCATGGGTTATTAGCCCTAGTTTGAATGTTGATATTTCAAGAATGACTATGCTTTAAGCATCCCAGGACTAGCTATTTTTAGATTTTTAATAAAGATTTGATCTTTTGATCTCAGCTTAGACATAGAATCCACTTTACAGTTTTAGTTACAATTTAAATAAATAGATATATTGTTGGTTTTCATTATAAACCATTTATATTGGTTTTAAAGTGGATTTCCAACAGAATGAGCACACCGATTAAAGGGAGTAGTATTTAGAACCGAGTTGGGTATGTTCATATACCCCAAAACAACGTGCTAACGTAGGTTCAGATTATCAGATTATTCTCATTTCTATATGGATGCTAGATTCAAATGTGATCACTTAGATTAGGTTACACTCCTTGGCAAAAGTATGACACCTCTCCCCAATGTGAGGTTTTCCCATAAGAGAACTAGATGTTGGACACTATAATAACTCACATAGTGTATGTCGGTTAGAAGAATCTCCCTAACAGTAAAGACTTGCAGAATAGTTTTTAAAAGTATTTCCCTATAGCTTACAGAAAATAGTGAAAAATAACAGAAAAGCATTTAGAAACTACGTGTAAAGGCTCACAAATTTTACTCAGATATTGCTCTATATAAGGCATTAGTTACAAATTTCAGCTTTCAGATATAAAAGTTAATCCTTTTTACACCTAGACAACATGATTTAAAGATAGAATACAAGTACAATTTTAGAAACTAAATGTTATGACTCACTAGATCTATGCAACATATTTTTCTATTCATGATTATTATTTTCAGTTTTTAAATATTCCAGCTTATGTGAGTCATCTACATTTAACATGCATTCTTCTACAAATTTATAATAATATTGATATATTGATTTACTTATGCATTCACCCTCATTTACTCAGTACAATCCAAAAGTACTAATCCAAATATACGTCTATGTGTTATGTTGTCTCATAATGTAGGTTCAGGTGCTCAGTTTCAGCAGCGTGAGTGATTTCGAGAATCTACATCTACATCCTGACCGTTGGTGAGTCCTCATAGTTCGGGGACTTAGTCATTGAGTTTTTTATATTATTAGTATAGATGATTCAGTATTTTCAGACAGTTCGAGTTAGTGTGGGTTTGTCCTAGTGACTCTCTAGCATTAGTAGTAAAGACTTGTCAGACTGCTAGATATGATTCAGATTTTCAGTATTGATTGATCAAACTCTTGATTTTAGTATTTTCAGATATTATATTCAGAAAGTTTCAGCTTTGCTCATATAGATTTCCATATTTTAGATTGATTATATATCTATACTTCCCTATTTTGAGTTTTAGATTTAGTAGATGGCTTACAAGGTTAGCTTAAGGCTACTCGTAGTCTTGAGTACCGTGTGACATCTCGGGACCCATTTTTGGGGCGTTACAAACTTTGTATCAGAGCCTAAGGTTATAAGAGTCCAAGGGAGTCATAAAAATCGCGTTATGTAGAGTTTTAATCATGGGTGTGAAGCGCACCACATTTATGAGCAAGAGGCTATAGGACATTTTTAGGAAATCATCCTTTTCTTCTATGATCTACCGTTCTTATAGTATCTCTATTTTCTTTTAACTCGTGCTCTTGCGTGATAGTTGAATATGCCTCCTCGCGGAGCTAATGTGATGATAGGCGAATTTAGACGCCTATAGCACTATATTTTGCCCATATTTTAGCCTAGTTTTGAGAACAAATTATATATTTCATGCACTTTTAGTCCATTTTCCTGTAAGTGAGCTAACGAACATGATTAGCAAAGTTTCAGGTATAAATGATGCAGAATTCAGCATTTCATGGATAACTTGACGCCAAAGAAAGCTTCACGAAAGGAGAAAAGCCAATCTTGGATGCCAAGGACTAAATATGGCACATGGAAATTCTGTCCCGGGCTAAAACAACATTTCTGAAGACTTTGGGGACTAGCAGTAACTTATTAGGATTAGGATAATGATACATTAACCTAGTACAATTGGGTTAAGTATTACATTAGCTTGTTAGGATTAGGATAATGATACATTAACCTAGTACAATTGGGTTAAGTATTTCATTAGCTTAGTAGGATTTGGTTAAGCATTTCATTAGCTTAGTAGGAATAGGATATGGGTAATATAAATACCCTATCTTGCTAGAGATTTTAGAACATCTTCTTACATTCAATTCTATTACTCTACAACTCTTCTTCTAGTTCTTCCATTAATTCTATTTTTCTTCTTCTATTCATCTATTCTTAAATTCCACAACAAGAGAAACGTTACTTTGCTAAAGGATTCACGCCTAACGCCTACCACACCATTACAAACGTGAAATCTTTATTGTGGTATAACAACAATGTCAATTGTGATTTCCTTCGCACTCATGGGTAACTAAACTTCTCTGTTGGGGTTATGGAAGCCGAATGAGATACTATTTATTGCTGTGAGTTTGTGAGTTCGTGACACGTATGTTGCTTATATCATTATTCTCTTCATCTTAATCTAAATTCTTTGTGGTTGCAAACGCAAGAATACGGCAGTATAACATTTAACTTGTTCGAAAGAAAGGTTATCTGTCTGGAAAAGAGATAATGTCAAGGTAGTAGGGTCCCATCCCCTATTAAAAAGTTAGTGCCATAACTGGATTAACCTCTTGGAGAATTCGTACCGTTAGACACGCTTTAAGCTCGAAAGAGTTAAAGTGAAATAATCCTCGAATAGGTCGAAAGACGCCTGGATTTACCATCGAATACAATTCGCTATAAGCACATGCATGTCTGAATTCAACACACTCATAGTCAATAGAGACGTATAACTCAGAAGGTGGACATAACCCCAACTCCTCAATTCTCATTGTTTCACAACCTACTAAATATTCTTTCTTTTTACTTTGCTATTTTCAGTTTTTGCTTTAATAATTTGGTTACACATTACAAACCCCCCTTCTTACGAGACTTGCACTAAAAGTCTAGTAATCGTTGCTTACTTGTTGACCAAGCTATTCCCTGTGGGATCGATACCCAACCCAGTTGGGTTCTATATTTGACAAACGACCGCTTTACACTCCTACGAGAGCTGTAGATTGAGCGTTATCAAAAATTGGCGCCGCTGCCGGGGAATACAAGTGTCAATTAAGTTCGTGATAATTACTAGACCCTTTGGTCAAAGATTCTCGTACTTTTACTTTTAGTTTTTGTTTTTGTTTACTGCAGGTTTTTATTCAGTGCATGCCCCATACTCGAAGTTCTGGTCTACCGTTATTACCAATCAATCCTGAACCACAACGTATTCGCAGAATGGAGGCACAACACGCAAGTGAAAGGATGGCTGCTCAACAGGAATAGGCGAGACTAGCTGCGCTAGCCTCCGCTTAAGTGCATCAACAGAATATTGATAACCCTGGGCGAGCAACAAATCCTGACAATGAAGATCTAGGTAATGATGAGCTACTAAACCCTAGGCATGCCGCTGAGATCGCAACACCTGCCAACAGAAGAGATCGTCAAGCTAGGTTTAGGCCTGAACGCCAAGCTATGCAACCAACTTTTGACGATGATGATGATGATCTTGATGGAGCCGGAGCCACATGAGCCATTATTCCTCCACCATTGGCACCCGGAGCCAAGTTCAACATCACGAGCACCATGATTCAGTTATTGCAACTCAAGGGATTATTTGGTGGACTAGCAGGCGATGATCCGAATATGCATCTCATCAACTTTATTTCTACATGCAAGTCGTTTGACAATCCTGGAGTTGGTCAGAATGCAATTCGGTTACGCTTATTTCCATTGTCTCTGTCTGGGGAGGCAACTCTATGGTTGAATGGGTTGACTCCTGATTCTATTACAAATTGGAGGCAATTGATAGACGCTTTCCTAGAAAGATTCTTTCTGCCATCCAAAAGAGCACAATTGAGAGATAAAATCAGCAACTTTCGTCAGCTTCCCACTGAAGCTCTTCATGAAAGATGGGAGAGGTTCAAGACAAAGCTAGCGAGGTGCCCAAACCATCATATGCCTAATGTTCACCTAATGGAGATATTATATAGAGCCCTGAATTCAATAACTAAACCAGTGGTGGATAATGCGGCTGGAGGATCCTTTATGGATCTCACCTTTGGTCAAGCAAGCAATATGCTAGATCGTATGATGAAACAAAGTAGAGCTTGGCATACCAGGGATTCTGAGGTAGCAAGCCCCACTTTATCTATTGGCATGACTGCAGACCAAAGAAGAAGACAAGAAGAACATGATCAAGATATGGCGCACATGAAAACACAAGTGGATCTTCTTACAAAGCATTTATTATCAGGGAAGACCGAAAAAGTCAAAGCTGTTGTGTCAAAAGGAAGAAACGAATCTGATTCGGAAGAAGAAGCCAACTACTTGAACAATCAGGGGGGTTTCCGAGGCAATGCCCAAGGAAACCAAGGTCGGAACTATCATGGTAAATCTGGAAACACGGACCAAGGTAGTTGGAAGAACAAGAATGACAGTAGTGGTTTGTATGTCCCCCCTGGAAGACGTGACGCCACCACATCTAGTTCTGGAAGTATAGAAGACATGATGGCTAAATTATTAAAAGGAGTGGAAGCAACTAGCGCGGGAGTAACGGAGGTAATAAATCATTTGTCTGCCATGAAGCATTTAGTTGATTCACATTCCACTTCAATCAAGCAAATAGAGCAGCAATTGAGCCAACTTTCAGCAGTACTCAATCAAAGAAAGGCTGGCACTTTACCTAGCGACACTGTGCAAAATCCAAGGGAAGAGGGATCATGCATGGCTATTACTACTCGAAGTGGTAAGGCGCTGGAAACTTCATCTAAGGGCAAACAAGTGATCGACGATGTAGCAGACATTGATGACAAGGCAAAAGGAGAAGCTGCCATAGAATCCACCCACGAAGTCCATGACGGTACAACGAGTATGTTGCAGCCTGAAAAGGCTGAAAAACGAAGGCAAGAGGAGAAGAAAGCTGTGGAGAGAACACTTCCCTATCCACCACCACCTTTTCCTTAAAGATTGAAGAAGCAGGCGGATGATACAAGGTTCAGTAAATTCATGGCAATGTTAAAACAACTGACCATTAATGTTCCGTTGGTGGAGGCACTAGAACAAATGCCCGGATACGCTAAATTCATGAAGGACCTTTTAACAAAGAAGCGGGCAGTAATCTATGAGCCGGCAGATAATATTCATTATTGCAGTGCAATTGCCACAAGGTCCTTAGTACAGAAGAAGGCAGACCCTGGTTCTTTCACTATTCCTTGCACGGTTGGATCTATGAATTTTGCCAAAGCATTGTGTGATTTGGGAGCTAGCATCAATTTGATGCCACTATCCGTCTACAGAAAGTTGGGGTTGGGCGACCTTACTACAACCAATATGCGGCTCGTGATGGCGGATAGGTCAGTAAAATGACCTGTGGGTATCTTGAGTGATGTGTTGGTGAAGGTATCTACCTTCATTTTTCCTGCAGACTTTGTGATTTTGGATTGTGAGGTGGATTCTGAAGTTCCCATAATCTTGGGACGTCCTTTCCTTGCAATAGGAAGTGTGCTTATTGACATGAGAGCTAATGAGCTTTTATTTCAGTTGAATGACGAAGTGGTCTGCTTTGATATATGCAAAGCAATGAAGCAGCCCAGCGATATGAATGTGTTCTATGTAGCTGATGTTCATCATGAGGATAAGAAAGCATTATCTGTAGAGAAACAGCTTACTGTTGAGCCATTGTATGCTGCGCCACTGAATGTTGAGCATGAGGACGATGAAGATTATGAAGAACTTATGGGTGCTCTAACAGAAATAGAGTCCTATTCCCATACTCCTAAGCAACCGGACCGTGATCTTAAGAATCAACCATCACCAACAGCGAAGACTTCCCTTGAAGAGCCACCAATGCTAGAATCGAAAGAGCTCCCCGATTATCTAAGGTATGTGTTTTTGGAAAGTATAAATATACTTCCGGTGAGTGCGGATGATTTAAGTAAACAGCACGTAGAGGCTCTCATCTCTGCTCTGAAGAGATACATGGGAGCTATGGGTTGGACTATTGATGATATAATTGGTATCCCTCCTGGGATAGGCATGCATAAGGGTCATCTCAAAGAATATTGCATGCCTACAAGTAAGCCTCATTATCGTCTGAATCCATTCAGAAAACGATCAACCATCTATCTCGATGAAGTCTAAGTAATCGAGATAGATATGTCGTGCCGCGACAATAAATCAAGCGCTAGATGGGAGGCAACCCATTGTTTATCGTTTTTCATTTTTTTGTCTTTCTCTCATTCTAGTACGTGTTTTATTTTTGATAAATAAAAATCCAAAAATAAGAGTCGTGCCACGACCAAAACTAAGGTGCTTGATGGGAGGCAACCCATCGTACTAATCATTTTCATTGGTTTTGAGCTAATGTAGGTGCGAGAGGTATAAAACGAGGAGATCGATTTCAGATGCGATTTGGACGTATGGCATGGTAAAGGTGGTAAGTTAGGAATTAAGATGCATAAGTCTATGGATTGAGCATTGCTCATGACAAAATAGGCATCGAGCAAGGCTAGGCCTAGGTAAAACTAGGCCACGAACAAGGCAAAGCCTATACTATAGCCCAAGGTCTCAGAATCTAGTGTACTATAGCATAGGCGCCGCCCATGCTCAAGTATGCCATAGCATAGGCGCCGCCTATTCCAAAGCATTTTGTCTCTGAATCTCATAGGCCATGCTAAAGGCGCCGCCTATGGTCACTAAAGGCATTGCACTAGGCGCCGCCTATGCTTACCATAGGCTTTGCATTAGGCGCCGCCTATGCCAAGCATAGGCAAAGCTAAATGCGCCACCTATGGTCACTTTTTGTCTCCAAAACTGATTTTAAATGGGTCAAAACCCGACCCATTCTTTTCCTATATAAAGGAGACTTAGTCTTGAGGCACAAACACATTGAAAACCTAACATAGGCACCACACATAGCATCCAAATCTTCTCAAAACTTTTGCTCTTCCACTTCACAAGAACATCTCCAAAGGCTTCAATCACGTAAGTACTCTTGTGTTCTTCATCTATTTTTCGTAAGTACTACGTTACTATGTCTATTATGAATTTCTAAATCTTGAAGAAGTATTGGAGATGTGAATGTGTTTGAATTGTTGATACACAACCAAGTGAGTGAACATATACGTTAGGATGATCTTAACTTGTTTCCGACTTCAATTCGATTTTGATGCATTGTCATACTACTTGCGGAATTGCTATAGTCATGAACATTGCATACTCTTGTCACTTGAATACTTACATGTCGGGATGTCTCGCTCATCGGAATAAGACTTATAGTTGCCTACCGACATAGGAGATTGTGATTATTGATAGAAACTATACCATGATGTAATCCCTATGTAGAAGTCTTGATATACCTAACATGAAAGTATTGCAAAGATTGCAAGAAGTGTTACATATCTGAATTTCTTGTTGGAATATAGCCCCTAAAACGTATGTCGATGAAGTCTGAGTAATCGACCACTTTCACTTCACTAGTCTGTACCAACAAACTAAGTGTGGGGTGGTGCCACTACTGCTTGTTTATAGATTGTATCCATCGAGATGATGCTAACATGAACATTGTTTTAAGTCTCAGGTACAATGGCACCCAAAGCAAGACAAAGCAAAGATAAGGCTACCACTTCACAAAAAGGCAAGAAAAGAGGCCGAAAAGAGCAAGGAGAACCCTCATCGCTGCAAATACCTTGACTCACTCTTGGAATTAAGTGGGATACATATGAGGAACTTCTGAGGATGACGACTCTGATGATGATTCCGATGCAAGGGGTATGACCCCAGACATAGAGGATGAGTCCGACTAACCAGGTTCTTCTTATTTATTTTCCACTGAGGACAGTGTGTCCCGTCTAAGTGTGGGGTGCTGGTATTTGCATGCTATACTTCTCCATCCACATTTGCATTTATTTATGTTTGTTTGTAGTTAATTGTTTTTTTTAGCTTAGCTTCGCATGGAATTATTCTAATAGGCAGCATGAGATTATGACAAGAGTTTGTGCTAAAATCATGACTATTGAGACATTTAGGCTCTAATTGTGACTCACTATGTGATATTGTTTGGTTTAATTCCTTCATCTGTTGGGTCAAGAGTCTATACTACTCCCAATAAAGTCGACCATGTGCCTTGTGTGTGTGAGATAATAGTATATTCTGTGCTTGTGGCTGATGCTAGAACTTGCCTGGTATGTATGTAAAGCGAAAATAAAGAGTGCAAGTCTAGGAGATGATTTAGGCATTTCTTTGGCAACCTAAGATTATTTACCTTCTTTTTACCTACCCATGGACATTATCCTAGTCAACCCCTTTTGAGTCTTTAGCCTATTTTCTTTGACAAACCTCGTATGTAAGCCTAATCCATTTTTTTCAAGACCATAATTTGATCCAAATTCGTAAGCGCTTTAAAGTGAAAAAGTCATGTGACAAAATAAGAGGAAATTGGGTGAGTATGATGCTTTAGAATGCATTGGTGCTTGAATGAGTTATGAAAAAGAAAGTTCTATCATAAGAGGTATGTTATCAAAAGAAAAAGGAAAGGAAAACTGAAAAGTTAGTTATGTTTAAAATTGAAAAACAAAAGAGGAGAAAAAGAGTGGTAGAATAAAAGAAAGTAGAAAGGTTGTTTGAAAGAAAAGTGTTAATAATACAATGTGATGTATTAAAGCGCTTAGGAACATAGTCACTATTTCTGGCCAAAATAGTCCTACCCGTCCCTTAGCCTACATTACAACCATCAAAAGACCTATTTGATTCTAAGCTTAGCATTCTGACATTTAGTGGAGCATTACACTAAGGGCAAGCCTATGGTCATCAGTTGCTTCATATGAATTCTTTGTGAGAGCGAGAGCAAGGATATTTTGATACCCATGTTTGAAAAATATGCTATACTTGTGAGTGATTATGGGTAATATATTGTGAGACACACATGGTTGATGAGTTTTGGGTAGTTGTGTATGATTCTTTGTACCTTAACTTTTGAATATGAGTTGACCACCATCACGAGTCTATGTTGGAGGCTAAATGGTCTCTACTAATGATCGGAAAACTACTCTTTGTTGATAATTGTTGTGCTTGTCTTGACAAATATTTTATGTTGTTGCTGTGAAACCCTAAGTTGATGTTTAGAGGGACATGATATTTTGTTCGAGGACGAACAAAGCTTTAAGTGTGGGGTGTTGATGATAGGCGAATTTACATGCCTATAGCACTATATTTTGCCCATATTTTAGCCTAGTTTTGAGAACAAATTATATATTTCATGCACTTTTAGTCCATTTTCCTGTAAGTGAGCTAACGAACATGGTTAGCAAAGTTTCAGGTATAAATGATGCAGAATTCAGCATTTCATGGATAACTTGATGCCAAAGAAAGATTCACGAAAGGAGAAAAGCCAATCTTGGACGCCAAGGACTAAAGATGGCACATGGAAATTCTGTCCCGGGCTAAAACAATATTTCTGAAGACTTTGGGGAATAGCAGTAACTTATTAGGATTAGGATAATGATACATTAACCTAGTACAATTGGGTTAAGTATTACATTAGCTTGTTAGGATTACGATAATGATACATTAACCTAGTACAATTGGGTTAAGTATTTCATTAGCTTAGTAGAATTTGGTTAAGCATTTCATT
This sequence comes from Capsicum pubescens, assembly GCA_030864215.1. Classification (NCBI taxonomy): domain Eukaryota; kingdom Viridiplantae; phylum Streptophyta; class Magnoliopsida; order Solanales; family Solanaceae; genus Capsicum; species Capsicum pubescens. The sequence continues at coordinate 106,042,238 of CM061538.1, forward strand.
AGCTTAGTAGGAATAGGATATGGGTATTATAAATACCCTATCTTGCTAGAGATTTTAGAACATCTTCTTACATTCAATTCTATTACTCTACAACTCTTCTTCTAATTCTTCCATTAATTCTATTTTTCTTCTTCTATTCATCTATTCTTAAATTCCACAACAAGAGAAACGTTACTTTGCTAAGGGATTCATGCCTAACGCCTACCACACCATTACAAACGTGAAATCTTTATTGTGGTATAACAACAATGTCAATTGTGATTTCCTTCGCACTCATGGGTAACTAAACTTCTCTGTTGGGGTTATGGAAGCCGAATGAGATACTATTTATTGCTGTGAGTTTGTGAGTTCGTGACACGTATGTTGCTTATATCATTATTCTCTTCATCTTAATCTAAATTCTTTGTGGTTGCAAACGCAAGAATACGGCAGTATAACATTTAACTTGTTCAAAAGAAAGGTTATTTGTCTGGAAAAGAGATAATGTCAAGGTAGTAGGGTCCCATCCCCTATTAAAAAGTTAGTGCCATAACTGGATTAACCTCTTGGAGAATTCGTACCGTTAGACACGCTTTAAGCTTGAAAGAGTTAAAGTGAAATAATCCTCGAATAGGTTGAAAGACGCCTGGATTTACCATCGAATACAATTATCTATAAGCACATGCATGTCTGAGTTCAACAAACTCATAGTCAATAGAGACGTATAACTCAGAAGGTGGACATAACCCCAACTCCTCAATTCTCATTGTTTCACAACCTATTAAACATTCTTTCTTTTTACTTTGCTATTTTCAGTTTTTGCTTTAATAATTTGGTTACACATTACAAACCCCCCTTCTTACGAGACTTGCACTAAAAGTCTAGTAATCGTTGCTTATTTGTTGACCAAGCTATTCCCTGTGGGATCGATATCCAACCCAGTTGGGTTCTATATTTGACAAACGACCGCTTTACACTCCTACGAGAGCTGTAGATTGAGCGTTATCATAATGCCCAAAAAAAAATAACTATCCACCTTAGCCTGCTGACCCTCTAAATGAGAATGTATCCCATGCTGAATTTTAGGCTGTCTTTTAGGCGTTAGCCCTAGCTGTTGATAACGCCCAAACTACTGCTCTCGTAAGAGTGTAAGCGGTCGCTGTCAAATATAGAACCCAACTGGGTTGGGTGTCGAATCCCACAGGGAATACTTGGTCACTAAGTATTGCAATTGTTAGCAGACTGTTGGTCGAAAGTTCTACAGAAAGGGGGGATGGTTTAGGCGTGAATTAAAAGTATCAAAATAGCAAAGTAAAAGTGGAATGCTTTGTTGAGTAAGATTTAATCGATGAGAATTATAAGTTAGGGTTATGTCCACCTTATGAGTTCTACGTATCTATTAACTATGAGTAATGCGGAATTCAGACATGCATGCACTTATAGAGATTCATATTATAATGGTAAATCCTAGTGTCTCTCGACCATCAAGGATTATCTCACTTTAACTCTCTCGAGCTTAAAGCGTATAACTAATGGTACGAACTCTCCAAGAGGTTAATCCAGTTACGACACTAACGTGTAAATAGGGGTTGGTAGCCCTATTTCCTTGTCACACTCTCTTTTCCAAGCATGTAACTTTTCTCTCGAACAAGTTAATGCTATAATGGCTTATTCTATATGTTTGGAACCACAAGAATTTAATTAAGATGAAGAGAGTAATGATATAAGTAGCATACGTATCAAGAATTCAAAAACTCATAGTAATAGATAGTATATCAAAAGGCTTCCATAATCCTAATAGAGAAGTTTAGCTACTCATGATTACAACGAAGATCACAATGGACATCATCATCATACCAAAGCTCGAATAATCTCACGGTGGGGATGAGATTGGCGTCAAAAGGGATTGACGATTTTGCTCCCCTCGTTGCTCACGTGTTTGCCGTTTTTCCCTCTCTTAAAACTTACAGATTCTGTAACGTGAATTCTGAATAAAACATAACATGCTGAAAAATTCAGCAATTGGGTTTTTATAAGGTCTTTGTCTACTAAATTACTGCTGCATCCCTAAGTATTTAAAAATACTGATTTTGCCCGGGACAAGTTTTCCATGCGTCACATTCAGTCCATAAGCTTCCAAAAGTGTCTTCCCTTTTATGCGAAGTTTTCCTTTGCTGCCCAAAGGTCCACAAACTGCTGAAATCTTCATCATTAATACCTAAAAACATGCTAATCACGTTGGTTAGCTCACTTACAGGAAAATGGACTAAAAATGCAGGAATTATATATTTTGTCCTTAAAACTTAGCTAAAATATGGGTAAATTATGGTGCTTTAGGCGTGTAAATACGCCTATCATCAGCTGTGATTGCCAATGTTCAGAGAAACTATCAGGCGGTAGTCCCACTTCAGCAAAATGGGGATTTAGTAGCAGCCAGAATTCGTTACTTTATGAGAATGAATCTACCTGAGTTCTTCGGGTCAAAAAAAGGTGAGGACCCACAACTTTATTTAGATGAGGTGAAAAAAATACCTAGATTATTCATATTTATGAAGAGGAGAGTGTAGAGTTAGTATCCTATAGATTGAAGAATGTAGAGTATGATTGGGTATTTAAATGGAAGAATAGTAGATGTGAGAATGCAACTCCTATGAGTTGGCAAGTATTTCAGGATATGTTTCTAGACAGGTTCTTTCCGCATGAAATGAGAAAATCTAAGGTAGAAGAGGTTATGAACCCAAGGCAAGGCTCGATGACAGTGAAGAAGTACTGCCTTAAGTTCAACCAATTGTCTAATTATGCCACTGATAAGATGGATAACCCTAGGGCGAGTATGAGTAGGTTTGTTACTGGAGTATCTGGTTTGGTAGTCAAGGAGTGTAGAACTATCATGCTTATTGGAGAAATGGATATTTCTAGGATGATGATTCATGCTCAACAGATTGAGGCAGAAAAATTAAAGGGAAAAGAGAGGGGAAATAAGAATGCTAGAACCAGGTATTTTGAGTATGGCTAGACAAAGTATGGAGGGGGAAATCGTTTGCAGTTTCAGAATTGTCCATGTATGCCAGTTCCATATTCAGCCAGTGCTTCCACCCCCAGAGCTAGATAAGAGCAGTGAGGTAAGACTTCTATGTCCAGATCTCAGAATAGTATGAGTGGAAAAGCCATTTATCCTCCATGTGCTAAATGTGGTAAGAATCATCATCATTAGTGCTTGTTGGGACAGAAAGGTTGTTATGGTTGTGATAAGTTGGGACATGAAATCAAAGAGTGTTCGCATGCTAAGCAGGGAAATAAGGATGTTCATCCCCAGACTTTGGCTACTAGCGCACCAGCCCCTCTAGGTCGCCCAGTCCCTCCCCAGGGCATATCATCTAGTACCGGTGGTGCTCAGCGCCATGGAATGCATTGTGTCTTTCATCTTTATGGTTATGTGTTGTTAGACCCTAGGTCAAATTTCTCCTATGTGACCCCGCTAGTTTCAGTAAATTTTGAAATAGGTCCTGAAAAGATCCCTAAGTTATTGTTGGTTTCTTCCCTAGTGGGTGAGTCAGTTATTGCCAAAAATATTTACAAAAAGTGTCCTATCATTGTCCTTCATAAAATCATATTAGCAGATTTAATAGAGTTAGATATGGTCAAATTTGACCTTATTCTTGGTATAGATTAGCTCCATTCTTGCTATGCATCTATAGATTTTCACACTCGAGTGGTAAATTTTCGATTTCCAGATGCGCCAGTCTTTAAGTGGGAAGGTAATTTAGTGTCTCCCAAGAGTCATTTCATATCCTATATTAACGCCAGAAAGTTGATCTCAAAAGGGCATATCTATCATTTAGTTTGAGTTAAAGACATTAAGTCTGAGACTCCAACAGTTCAGTCAGTCCGTGTAGTCAATAAATTTCCTGATATTTTTCCAAAAGATTTGCCAAAGGTACCTCTCAATAGGGAAATAGAATTCGGTAAAGACCTTCTTCGAGATACTCAATCCATCTATATTCCTCCTTATCGTATGGCTCTAACCGAGCTTAAAGAGTTAAAAAAAGCAGCTTAAAGGCCTCTTAGATAAAGGTTTCATAAGGCCCAGTGTCTCTCCATGGGGCGCTCTTATCCTATTTATTTAAAAGAAAGATGGTTCTTTGCAAATGTCCATTGACTATCATCAGCTAAATAAAGTCACAGTAAAAAAAAATATCCTCTTCCTAGGATTGATGACTTATTCAACCTACTCCAAGGTGCAAGTTATTTGTCCAAGATAGACCTTAGATCCGGCTATCATCAGCTTAGAGTAAGGGAATGTGATATTCCTAAGACAGCTTTCAGAACCCGTTATGGTCATTTTGAGTTTCTAGTCATGTCATTTAGTCTGACCAATGCCCCAGCATCCTTCATGGACTTGATGAACAGAGTGTTCAAACTGAATTTGGACATGTTTGTAATAGTCTGTATAGATGATAGTCTTGTCTATTCTCATAGTGAGGATGATCATGCAGACCACCTTAGAATTGTGTTGCAAACTCTTACAGATCATCAGTTGTTCACCAAATTTAGCAAGTGTGAATTTTGGCTAAGATCAGTAACTTTCTCCGATAATATTATTTCCAGTGATGGCATTAGAGTTGATACCCAAAAGACAGAAGCAGTATGAAACTGGCCTAGACTCATTTCTCTATCAGACATCAGAAGCTTCTCGGGTTTAGCTAGCTATTACAAATATTTTATTGAGGGTTTTTCTTCTATTGCATCCCCTATGTCTAGATTAACTTTAAAGAAAGTTAAGTTCCAGTGGTCAGATTCCTGTGAGAAGGTTTTTTAAGATTTGAAAACTCGACTCACTTTAACCCTAGTTTTAGCACTACATGATGGTACAAATGGGTTCATTGTATATTATGATACTTCTAAAATTGGCTTGGGTTGTGTTTTGATACAGAGAGGTAAGGTTATAGCCTATGCCTCTAGACAACTTAAGACTCATGAAAATAACTACCCTACCCATGATCTTGAGTTAGCTGCTATTGTGTTTTTCTTAAATATCTAGAGGCACGATCTTTATGGGGTGCATGTTGATATGTTTATAAATCACAAAAGTTTACAGTATGTGTTTACTCAGAGGGAGTTAAATATTCGTTAGAGAAGGTGGTTAGAATTTTTGAAGGATTACGATATGAGCATGTTGTATCATCCGGGCAAGGCCGATGTAGTGGCATATGCCTTTAGTAGACTGTCTATGGGCAATGTTGCTCATATGGAGAATGATAAGAGAGAACTAGTTTGAGAATTTCATTGGTTATCTAGATTGGGTGTGATGTTGGTTGACTTAACTGAAGGTAACGTTTGGGTTCAAAATAGTTCAGAATCTTCTCAAGTGTCTGAAGTGAAAGAGAAACAGGATAAGAATTTTAGTTTGATCAAACTGAAGGGTTCAGTTAAAGACCAAAAGTTAAAGGTTTTCTCCTAATAGGGAGATGGTGTGTTGAGATACCAGAGTAGATTATCTGTGCCATGTGTTGATGATTTGAGGCAACAATTTATGGCAGAAGCACATGGTGCACGTCACTCCATTCATCCAGGATCCACCAAGATATACCACGATCTGCGGGAAGTCTATTGGTGGAGTGGTATGAAAAAAGATATAGCAAAAATTATGGTCAAATGTGTAACTTATCAATTGGTTAAGGTAGAGCACCAAAGATCTGGTGACACGTTGTAGGAGTTTAGTACTCCTACTTAGAAGTAGGAAGAGGTGAACATGGACTTTATGATAGGATTACCCCATTCGCGTTGGTAGCATGATTCGATATAGGTTATTGTAGACAGATTGACCAAGTCAGCCCATTTCTTACCAGTTCATATGTCCTACACAACTGAAGATTATGCTAAGCTTTATATCAGAGAGTTGATTAGATTTCATGGAGTTCCCTTGTCCATAATCTCATAGGGGTTCTTAATTTTTGAAAGCCTTTTAGAAGGGTCTTGGTACCCAAGTTGATCTCAGTTTATCATTTTATCCACAGACAGATGGTATGGCAGAGAGGACCATTCAGACCTTAGATGATATGTTGAGGGCATGTGTTCTTGATTTCAAAGGAAGTTGGGATGACCACTTGTCGTTGATCAAGTTTGCCTACAATAATAGTTACCATTCTAATATTCAGATGGCCTCGTTTGAGGCTCTTTATGGGCGGAGACGCAAATCACTCGTCGGTTGGTTCGAAGTGGGTGAGGCTTCTTTGATGGTGTTTGAAGCCATGGAGAAAGTTTAGTTGAATCGAGAGAGATTGAAAGAATCTCATAGTTGTCAAAAATCTTATGCAGACGTAAGAAGGAGAGATCTAGAGTTTGGAGTAGATAATCTTGTGTATTTAAAGGTTTCACCCATGAAGAGGGTGAAGAGATTTGGAAAAAAAGGGAAGCTCAGTCCACGATATGTAGGCCCCTACCAGATTTTGAGTCGTGTTGGGAAGGTAGCATATGAGCTTAAGCTACTCGCAGACTTGTCATCAGTTCATCCAGTGTTCCATGTATCCTCATTGAAGAAGTGCATGGATGATTCAACTATTCTAGTCCCTTTAGAAAGTATAGATATTTAGAATATCCTTTCATACGAAGAACTTTCAGTTGAGATTCTTGATTTTTTGATTCATATACTAAGGAACAAAGAAGTTCCCTTGATCAAAGTTCTGTGGAAAAATCAGTCTGTTGAGGGTGCTACTTGGGAAGCAGAAGCAGACATGCGAGCCAAGTATCCTCATCTCTTCTCCACGAACTCAGATTCAACCGAAGGTAACCGTTTTCCTTAATTAAGTTCTTTTCCAGGTTCAAATTCAGCCATATAGATACCCTCTTGTAGATTTATGCATTCGCAGATTAGTTCAGTCGCACAGTACGTTTTAGATTTAGTCATACAGTTTTTTTCAGTCTTACATGCCAGTATATAGTCTCATTTCCTTAGTATCTTCAGTTTAACTAGTCTCATTCGAGGATGAATATTCCCAAGAGGGAGAAAGTGTAATACCCCGTACTTTTCCTAGCTCAGTTTAACTCCTAAAATGTCAAAAGTGAACTTTAAAGTCAATAACTCTTTATATGAGTAGAATTTTCTAGCTCTAGACCCTTCAATGTGTAGATAATCGAACTATCATCCCAACGATACCAATTTTACCTCAATCCGACACTCCGTTAAAAAGTTATGGCGATTTTAGTGAAAGTAGTAGATCACCGTGATAACCACCGCGTTGCGGTGAAGGAAAAATTCGCAATTGTCGGATTTTCAGTGGAGCACAACGATTAGCCCGCATCATGGTAAAGCTCCAGTTCCCATTAGTCCTATTCTTGTAGCTCACCGCGATTATCCTGTGTCGCGCTAAAATTCTCAATTGGACAGACACTGTGTCATGGTAGATTGTAAAATGGCATTCGTCCTTTTCCAGTAACGCAATGCGATTTCACCGCGTCGCGCCAGAGGCCAAAATGGTAATTTTTCTTTTTCCAGTAAGCCACCACGATAGCGGCGCATCGCGGTGGGTGGTAAAATCGGGATTTTCCAGTTCCGAGTAGAGTTGTAAAAGGGCAATTTAGTCTTTTCCCAAGCCCCCAAATCGGGTAAAACATAGAATTAATCCTATTCTAACCATTAAATGCATATCTTCATCAAAATTACTCTCCAAGGAAACCCTAGAACTCAAATCTTCATCTCCAAGAAATCCAATTCCACCATTCTTTTTCCAAGATAGCTCAAAATTAAAGATTCTCAATTCAAGAACTTCAAGAATCCATCTTAAAGACCACAAATAGGAACTCAAAGTTCAAGTTTCCTCATCTAATCATCAATTAAGGAATGTGGGGTTTGCAACAAGGATAATCCTTTCATCCTTGGGCCCAAAATTAGTTTTTGAAGATAATTTTACATGAGTTTACATGAGTTTTGAATTAGGGTTCATACCTAATATTGTTATTTGCAAGATTATTAGATTTTGAGAGATTTAGAAGTAAAATTGCATGTCAACTTTCGTATTTTCATGCGTATTGCAGTAATTTCCAGATTTAAATTAAATTATCAATATTTTCATAATCAAGCATGAACTTTATGATGATTTGACATGAATTTGATGCATGGGTTATTAGCCCTAGTTTGAATGTTGATATTTCAAGAATGACTATGCTTTAAGCACCCATGACTTGTTATTTTCAGATTTTTAATAAAGATTTGATCATTTGATATCAGCTTAGATATGGAATCCACTTTATAGTTTTAGTTACAGTTTAAATAAATAGATATACAGTTTATTTTCATTATAAACCATTTATACTAGTTTTAAAGTGAATTTCCAACAGAATGAGCATACAGATTAAAGAGAGTAGTATTTAGCACCGAGTTGGGTATGTTCACATGCCCTAGAACTACAAGCCAACGTAGCTTCAGATTACTAGATTATTTCTATTTTTATGTGGATGACAAATATAAATGTGATCACTTAGATTAGGTTATACTCCTTGGCAAGAGTATGAAACCTCTCTCCAATGTGAAGTTTTCCCATAACGGAACTAGATGTTGGACACTATGATAGCTCACATAGTGTATGTCGATTAGAAGAACCTCCCTAACAGTAAAGACTTGCAGAATAGTTTTTAAAAGTATTTCCCTATAGCTTATAGAAAAGAGTAAAAAATAACATCAAAGCTTTTAGAAACTAAATGTAAAGGCTCACAAATTTTTCTTAGTTATTTCTCTATATAAGGTATTAGTTACATATGTCAGCTTTCAGCTTTCAGATATAAAAGTGAGTCTTTTCTACACTTAAACAACATAATTTAAAGATAGAATACAAGTACAGTTTTAGAAACTAAATGTTATGACTCACTAGATCTATGCAACATGTTTTGCTATTCATGATTATGATTTTCTGTTTTCAGATATTCCAACTTATGTGCGTCATCTGCATTTAGCATGCATTCTTCTACAAATTTATAATAATGTTGAGATATTGATTTACTTATGCATTTACCCCCATATACTCAGTACAATCCAGAAGTATTGTTCCATATATATGTTTATGTGCTACATTGTCTCATAATGTAGGTTCAGGTGCTCAGTTTCAGCAGCGTGAGTGATTTCGAGCATCTCCATCTACATCCCGATATTTGGTGAGTGCTCATAGTTCGGGGACTTAGTCATTGAGTTTTTCATCTTATTAGTATAGATAATTCAGTATTTTCACACAGTTCGAGTCAGTGTGGGTTTTTTTCCCACTGACTCTCGAGCATTAGTAGAAAAGGCTTGTCAGACTGCTAGATATGATTCAGATTTTCAGTATTGATTGATCAAACTCTTGAGTTTAGTATTTTCAGCTATTATATTCAGATAGTTTCAGCTTAGCTCATACAGAATTCCATATTTTAGCTTGATTATATATCTATACTTCCTTATTATGAGTTTCAGATTTAGTAGATGGCTTACAGGGTTAGCTTGAGGCTACTCGTAGTCTTGAGCACTGTGTGACATCTTGGGTCCCCATTTTGGGGGCGTTACCAGACTCACCAACATAAGGGTAGAAATTGAGAAGTTTCATGGATATTTTAGAATTAAAATAAAAATTTAGAGCCATATAAGGGGTCACATAAAATAGAGTGTAACCGCGATCAAATAGCACATAAGCATCTCAAGTGAAAACCATAACAAACCCATGACAACATATAGTGAGGTCTCTATATCCTGATGAGTATATAGGGCCTACAGATGGTTACAACCCCTACTATTCCCTAAAGTAATACCCTTTGCAACTATGGATGAAGAAATAGTAGTTGGGGCTTTATTTCCCCAGGCCTTCCCCTTGCCAAAAGGCATTTCGAATAAAAATGACCAATCCATCTAGATAGATAACATAAACCCTTACCCATTTGATGAACTCCATGATGCAACTTCTCACAAGTGTGGCAATGAGGGTAGGACAAAGATGACTACGCCACACTGGACTGAGACTGTGTACCCTATACCCTAGGGCTACTGTTAGGCTGGACTAGCTGATCATCCAAAAGTTTAGGGGCTGATGCACTAGATGAAGAATATGCATTGCCCTAAAACTTTTTTATGGACCATTGCTTGCTTTATTTACCACTTTGTTGCTGGCTCACATTTTACTGTGCAGGCCTAGCTCTTTTATTTTTTTCCTCCTCGAACTTAGCTTGCTTTTTCTTTTTATTTTCAACCTGTTGCATGTAGACCACCAACCTGGATAAATCAATATCATTGTTCAGTATCACCCATTTACACTCTAGTACCAAATCAATAGAGAGACCAAAAGTAAATTTCCTTATCTGAGCCCTCATACTAGACACCACTCCAAAGCATAACGAGACAATTGAGTAAACTTTAGAGCATACACCTTAACACCCATCTTTCCATGTTTCAAATTCACAAACTTCTCAGCCTAACTTCCCTCAATTCCTGAGGAAAATAATGGTCAAGAAAGGCTTTAATAAACTTCTCTTAAATAGCAGGCTCAACATTTTCATCCCTACTTTCCTCCCACTTATCATGCCATTAATAGGTGATCCCTTTCAGTTGGTAGGCAGGAAACTCTGCCCCTCAGTATCACTAGCATGCATAACCCCAAAATTTTTCTCTATTTCATCAACAAACTCTTGAGGATCCTCAACTTTTGGTCCTGTAAAGATGGTGGGTTTAGCTACATAAACTGACCAACTCGAGTAATCTAAGGAACCTATGAAAGAACTCATATCATCTGATTAATGAGACTAAGACATCATAATATGGTCAAGCATCAGAATGATCTATCTGAACTCAGCATTGAAAACCTTACTCTATGGGGATTGAGTATAAGTAGAACTAATTTTGAGAGACCGAGAAGGAGTAGTTGGGGACGATAGAACCCTAGTAGGAGCTGTTGGACCCGAAGTGCAAACTCCATTATGAGTTTGCATCTCCTAAGTAGAATGAACCTCTTCATCATTTGAACCAATGGGGACAGAGGTTTCAATTGAAGTTCTTTGGTCATTAGTCCTTCTTGGAGGCATGATCTGAAATGTGGGAAAAATCAAGAGTCGGGAGAATTTTTTTATAACTAAACATTCTAGCAAGAACTTGGAACATGGAAAAAGGGAAACATTACTAAATTCCTTGTAGCCTCCCCTTTATAAGTATGGAAAACTACATACCCATAAAAAGTACTCTACTCAACATGGCTTTGTAAATACCCTAGGACATTGAACTATGCTCTAATACAAAGTTTGTCATGGCCCAAGCCTAGGCCTTGACTGTGATACGCATCCCAGGCCAAAAAAGGCCTGAGAAGACCCCTTAGCATATGATCATAAGCATAGTCATAATAAAGTGTGGAATTTGACCCATAAAATTTGAAGTTAAACTAAATAATAATTCAAAATCCAAGTCTTGACATATGACCTAAAAGAATTTATCAAACTCTGCCTACGAAGCCTCAAATATGAAGAATTAAAACTCCTAAGCTAGAATATTTCCCTGACTATACCATAAAAATAAGAGAAAAATTAAAATATGGATAAAAAGACTAAATGCCTTTCGTAGGACGGAGGACTCGCCACTTGTTGTTAGTTGTCCTAATAGAGAGAGAGAGATAAAGAGCGTCCTAGTGCTACATAGAACCCAATAAAATGCCTCCAAACCTATATCATTAAATGATGTAGAATCCAAGGACGGTCAGTAAGACAAGTACTGGCATGCAACCCAAGGAAAGGGACAAAACACTTTTATAAAGAAATTCATAAAACACATTTCATCATTTGTAATAGAAAAGTATGGAGCAACGGATGTAAAACATAAAGCCACAACTATTTGAAATATTAATTATGAACAGTGTAGTTTGCACTAATATTTAGTAACAAATAGGTTATATGTATTTGATATTCACCCAATAGGCGAATAACCCAATCCATATTTGTTGTGTGAATTGAGATCAACATAATTTGGCCATTATAGTATCCTCGTAGAAAAAAACATCAAAAAGTCCTCCCATTTAGGAGCAAACCACCCCTACGTCGACAAAACATAGGTTACAGTCATCGGGTCACCGAGACTTGCGCCTTCTCGTTGAATTACATGATTCCCTTTAAGACTAATTTAAAACATTTTTCATCAATATTTATCCATAGAATCTTTCATTAAGGCATTTACATTTTTGTATCGATATACTAAGACTTGCAAGTCATCCATATCTTTATTATCATAAATATTTATTGACTCTTAATCCCGACTTTGAAAACATAACATAATCATAGTTAAGTTTTCCACAAACATTTTGAGACATTCTTGTAACACCGTACGACTAATAATACAAAGAACAAAAAAAACATTTATATTTCTTATGAATCTTAAACCTTTCAAGACACTTAAATATTATAGATTAAATATTCATACATTTAAAAATCAAATTTTAAGACATAAAGATTCATCATGTTCAAATAGCCATTACAGTCTCAAAAACCCCAAGTAAAGATTTAAAATCCATTCGTAATAAAAGAGAAAATTTATATCAAGCTTTTCTTAACACAATCCTCAACCCTAGCTCCAAACCTTCAATAGAGTATCCATAAATAATAATCAAATTCATACTTTGTAATAGTAACTGAAGTAGGGAGTGTTCTACATACCTTTTTGACAGAAGGAAATTGAGAAAAGCTTTAATCCATAGTCTTGAAGCTTAAACCCTAGTTGAATTCTCTCTTTGTATTATAGAGAAGAATAGTATGTGTTTTTGGAGAATAAATTATGTAATTAGGGGTTTAGGGTTGTTTAGAATATGTGGGGTATAGATTTTAATAATGAAAAAGATCAAAAGGCCCTTAAAATAATGAAAGAAAACAAATCCCATTAGGTTCGAGGGGTTGCATAGTAAATCCTGTTAGTTTTTAATCCCATCAAGTTCAAGGAGCTATATGGTGTGCCCTCCATAGCATACCTTGCATCCAAGTGGTGTGGGCACCACTGTATATAAAAAATAGTGTCCCTTCCTAAGTTGTGGTGCAGTGCGGGGGCTAGGTCCCGACCTCTCCCTATATGGTTCACGTCCTTTTTTTAACATACAAACATCCCTTGACATACTCAAACTTATTACAAATGATTTCTTCATGACCTAAGGGTCATATAGGCTCTTTTTTATTCTCCAATAAGGAATTCAAACCTATGGAGAATTACATAAGGAGAACCCAATAACTGTGTCTTGAACTTGAACATTCTATCTACCCTTACCATCATGGATATCTGATTATTATCCAGATATTTAATGCTCCTACTATAGTTTTGTGTTTCTCTATTCTTCATACAAGCAAAGACGTAGGTAGAACAGTTATCCCCCTCTCTTAACCAAGATACTCTTGATTTCTATTTAACCAAACTTTCTTAAATTTTACTCCACTTTTCAAGTACAAATTTAGTTCTTTTTCCTTTTTTAAATTGATCAATATATGTTGTTTGTGCATCTCTCATTTGATATATTAAGTACTTCCACTGTGTCTTGATATCTACAATTTGCTCTATTATATCACTTAATTCTGTATTCTTGAGTTCCCTTAAGGGAGACTTTAATAGTTTAATTTTATGCCCTAACTTCTTCATAGAGTTTGCTCCCCTAGTGCCATTCCATTTTCTCTCAATAATCTCCATGAACCTCTGGTCTTCCACCATAGAGTCGTAGAACCTAAAAAGTCTTGATCTTGCTGATGTAATTACATTAAACTCTAAGGCTAAGGGATTGTGATCATAAAAACCAAGATCCATGAATAAGAATTCATAATGAGTACATTGGTTTAGCCATAAATCATTTACCAGAGTTATATCAATTCAACTAAAAGTATGTTCATTTATCCAAGTGAAATTCCTACCTATAGTTTTTAATTCAATGATGGTAGAATCCTATAAAAATTGTTTAACATTCTTCATTTCAAAAACTTGTACTTGAGAAATAGGTCTATCACCCGGATCAAACACAATTTTAAAAATCGCCCATTAAGAGCCAAGGTTGTGTGCATGAGTCAACCATATTCTTCAGTTTTGTCCACAACTCCTTCCAATTAGAAATAATGGGTAGACCATAAATCATACTAAGATGGAATTGCATATCTAACTGTCTTATTTCAACATTTCCATGGATAGCTTGTCTTTGAGTATTTTCAACTTGAAAATCCACCTTTGTTGGATTCCATATTACCCAAATTTTTCCGTCACATTATTTGCATAGTTATGACACCAAGACTAAGTCCCTGCAATATTCTTTATTAGTTAATCTGCATTTTTTTGCTGTACTCTAGTTTCTGTAATAGCAATTAAACCTACTGTATTCTTTTGTATAAACACCACCAACTTATTTTTTTATACTCCTTATTCATACCCCTCACATTCCATGCTCAATCTTCATCAACTAGTAGTAGGACGTTTGTGAGAATCTAAATAACTCCCACGAGAACACCTGCCTTTCCCATACTAAGCACCTCCAACTACTCCTCCAATGGTTTGAAATCATAAGTAGTTTCAAGTGGACTATCCTTGGATGTTGAGAGAATGTCATTGCAAATTTACCTCTTGCTACTATCCATCTTTTCTCTATTATTTATATTGGATTTTGACCTGTATTCTCCTGATTACTGCTAGCCTTCCCGTACTTTATTTCCAGGCTTGTACCAATTCTAGAATCTTGCTTTATGTCTCTGTACTCCTGCCTCCTGTTGTTATGGTCTATTTCCCTTCTTGGCCTTTTTTTGTGGCTTTTCAGTCTGCTTTGGAGGCTCAGATTTTGTGGAAGTTTTCCTTTATCATTAGTCTCCTCTACATATTTGTGACCAACAATACAATAAGTAGGACAATATAAAGGAGCCAAAAAATAGTTGAGACTAATCAATCACCTCCCCCTTCGGACTATACACCTCCATATTCTAAGGGAAATGTTTTGTAAATCTATTTCAACAAGAATCCCAGCATAAGATATTCTTCCAAAAGTGGATGTACATTTATCAACATAGAGTGTTTTCCCTAAAGTACTTCCTATCTTACTCAAAGCTTATGGCCCTCAATAATTCAATCGAATGTTGGGTAATTAAATCTATAATGGTATAGTTTGTAACACCTCTTTTTTAAAGTTAAAACCGTTGAACCAAGATTTCACAGTAGAAGATAGAAAAACTTTATTGTCATCCAAATTATTCATTTTAACTACAAAGAAGCCTTCATTGTGATAGAACACCTTAGGTTTAGCTATGAAGTTTCATTAAGTTGCAATATATCTCATCACTACTCCAATTGATGTTGTGTGACCTAGAACGTACAAAGCAATAGCATGTTTCCAGATCTCTTTCTTAATTTTGACATCAGCCTCCTGTAATTTCACTATAGGTTTCCCCTCTTTTCTAATAGGTGGTATATATGATAGTTTTGTTTCTCTACCTCCCATTTTGCTACCTTCAAATAGTCCCAACTATGGGTTTTCTTTGGGTTATTCCAATTGATTTCCCCTTTCTCCATAACTAAAACTACTCCACACATCAATTTTCTCCCCTCCCCATTAGTTATAAAAACACTATAGGTTATTGTATAGGTTTTCAGTCCAGGATGTGTCATCAAGGTATTCCTCGGGGTTACTAGTCCATCAGTTCTCGTAAGTAGTGGAACAGTCCCCAACAAACCAGTAGGTGGAGATATAGTAGTTTTACCTCATTCATGTTTTTTACGTCCTTCTGATGTTCTATTATCCTCCCTTGCAATAAATTCTGCGAGTGGTAGAATTTTTGATTCCTTCCTAGGTCGTTCCCATTTCCCCATTTTTAAATTGGCGTAGTTTAGCAATCACGTGAAAGTGCGCTGAGAGAGCATGAGGCTAACAAATATTTCTTTTTTCTTATGGTAGTGTAAAGCATATTAAGTAAAGACAAACTAAAATATAATCTAGAAAACATGGGCGAAAATAAACCAATCAATATGAAACCAAGGACTGAGTCTACTTAAATTAATTATAGAATAAAACAAAACAGGTGAAAAATATCTAATTTATAGCTTGTTATCTAAAATTGTTGGAATATCTTGTAGCTTATTAATTTCTAGTGGAATGTCCAGATGCTAGAAATAATTTAGTTTTGTTCATCTTAGTATAATAAGTTTAAATATTAGGACTTAGAATGTTAATTATGTTTGACACTTTCTATCACCCCGAATCCAAAGCAAAATTCTAATAGTTTATTATTTTTAAACTTATTATTTAAAACATATGTACATATTTATTATTTGGAACGGTTTAGCATTTTTTGATCAATTTTTATAAATAAAAACCGACCCCTTGTGATTATAAATTTAAATAAAAACTATTTCTTTTATTAAAAGAAACCTAAATATCGGTTTGGTTTGATAAATGGTTTTCGAAAAATCAATGACACTGTTACCCAATTGTCATCCCTAAATACTCCATCCATCGAATAATACTTCTCCACTATTAAATAGGCACACGGGTTTAAGAAACAATAAATAATAAGGATAATTTTACTATATCATCCTTTGATTAATAAATTTAATGCTCTAGAAACCATATTGAGTAATGAATACTGCTTCGTTCCTAACCGTTGTCACCATTTGTTTTGCACTTCCCTTAAGGAAAACATTAACTACATGCTAAATTGATTAAATTACCCTTACTTATTACTCTTCACTACTTAATATTTCTTTTTGTTTTCACTATATTGATATCTCTCGATATTTATGACTAAGGTAAAGGTGGAAAAACTAAATAATTATTTTTTCATTTTGTGAAATGAAGGTATTAAGGAAGATTTATTTTTAGCAAGGATGACAACTATTAGGAACATAGGGAATAGTATTTAATAGCAAGGATAAAATAGATAAAATATCCATTAATTTCCAAACATGTAAGATTAGAGATCTATATTTAGTAACATCGACAAGTATTGTTGGCGAAGGTTTCTTAATCTTAAACTCGTATGAGTTTATTTTCCAGACATCGACAACATTACAAGAAATTTCTCACACACTCCCGTTGTTCTTTTACTCTCTCTCCTTTCTCTTCTTCTTTGACTTCTCTAAACCTAGATGACTCAATAGTACAAAAATGACCCCCCAGCAACCGTAAGCTCTCTCCAAACAATGTCCGTTTCTTTGATTTAATTTGTTCATATATCCACCATATAAGGGGCACAAGTGTTCGTACGAAGAACATGGAGAGTTCTAGAATGCCCTATATGGCATTCAAACATGTTCATTCCCTCAATTTCTGAAAATTTCCTAGTATGTGGTCTTTCATGATTGACTTTATGATTATTAGTCATGTCTAAAATGTTGAAGTAAGATTTTGAAACATTTATCTGCCTCTTTTATGTAATACCCTAAAACTAGATGAAAATATTTCAAGTTTGAATGTTTTGCCAGCTATGATGAAGAGAAAATAAGTTCCAAGTTCATATATATTGTTAGTGTTGGGTTGTATGAAGTTTTTATGATCGACAAAATGAATGAAATATGTTGATTTATCTAGTTCACATATGCACAGTTGCAAGTAGTTAAGCACATAGAGGACAAATTTGCTTGATTGAAGGAATAGATAGGCGGTTACATCTGATAAACTCAAAACAATTACCATGTGTTGATTAAAGAGTTGGAGTTTGGATACAACACTTGAAGAAGCATGAGTTTTAATTGAAGAAGGAGTCTCACGTGAATTAGAAATCTAGGAAATGAGATTTAATATGGAAGTAGGAGTTTAATTCGAAGAATAAGTCTGTGGAGAGTTGTGTTTAAATAGAATAAGGTCATTCAGAAGTCCATATGCACGTACAAAGAAAAAAGGTTATTGGTAAATTGACTTGGCAGTGTGTTACTTCAAGTATAAAAACACACACATTGTTGAACCTGATTTAGTACTAAGTAAGATAAGCGATCTCAGTCTTTATGTACTAGGAGTTGGTTACAGTTTTATAATATTGATGTAACCTTAGTTTCAGTACTATAAACTAAGTTAGGTTTATTGTTTTCAAGTTATAGGAAACTCAAAAACTTGAGGAATAATAACCTGTAAGATCCTAGCTCAATTCAGCTCTCAGTTGCATGTTCAAAGGGGTCCAAGACTTGAAAATTTCTCCAAGTGTTGAGGACTTAGTCATGTTCAAGAACCCTAGACTTCGATGATTTTTATTTTGGTCTTCCCGACCTTGAGGCGTCGATTTTTTATTTGATTCATGATTTGGGTTGTTCAAAGTGTGTCTCGGGTGAGTTTCAGAATTTTCAGACAAGCGTAGGGGTGTGTTTCGTAAACCAAAATAAAAGCACCACTAGGATAGGCAGGTGCCGCCCTCTTTGGACCGCCGAGGTAAGGCGGGTGCCGCTCAGGTTAGTCCCCTACTTTAAAGCGAGCACCGCTCGGGGTAGTCCACCACTCTAAGGCCCGCGTCGCCCCTACCTATTCCACTCAGTTTATGTTTCTTAACTTTTAAGGGTATTAAGGTCAATTTCCTTTACCTAATTCATCCATAACACGGATTTGGGACTCCCAAGGAGCATTTTTTTAACCTTCTTACTCGCAAATCCTCTTAAGAAAAATCCTCTTTCTTCCTAAGAACAAACCCTAACTCTTTCACAAGAAATCAAGGAGCTGAAGATTCAATTTCAAGAATTTCTCAAGTGTTCCCACTGTTCTCGCTAGATTTACCTATCATATGAGGGTTACTGACATGTTGTCCTCACCAGTGGCGTGGTATTGACACCCTTCTAATCAGGTGAATGATTGGACCCCAGTTCAGCTATTAGAGCACTTTTGGGGTATGTCAGTTAGATACTACTTCCCACAGTTTCATGTTATAGAATTAGGACTGTCAGATACTGTCAATCAGTCTCAGTAACAGAACTTAGATAGTTCTTCAGATTTTAGGGCTGTCAGATACAGTCAACTCAGTTATAGTACGGAACTCAGATATTTCCATCAGATTCAGGACTGTCAGCTACAGTCACCCATGTTATCAGTTATACTCAGATACAGTCATTCATGTTATCAGTCATGTCATGTTATCAGTATTCAGATTCAGTAATCATGATATCACATTGTCAGTTACAGTTATATAATTATGTATGCATTCTCACATTCATATTAGACAGTCAGTTAACATTAGCATGCATGAAATCCTTGTATTTAGCATACCTCACATGTATACTTAGTACATATGTACTGACGCATTCGCGCTATAGTGCTTTCTTTTTATGTTACACCATAGGTTCAGAGAAACGAGTTCCATACCAGCAGTAGATTTTAGATTCAGCAGTCAGACTAGAAGTGAGTCCTCATCCTTCAAGGACATAATGATTTTCTAGTATCTCATTGATTAGCTTATTAGTTGGAGTTAGTTGGGGACATATCCCATCAACTCCTTATTCAGATTCTTCAAGCAGTAGAGGCTTTCAGACTAGATCCAGACTAGATTTAGACTATATGCAGACTAGATACAGACTATCATATTTTAGACTTCAGTATTTTTTGGGTATTATATTACCCCACACAGATATTACGTTATTCAGTTATGTTCATGATCAAACCTTACGGCCTTTTAGTACATGTTTTCATATTATTATGTTATTTTATGCAGTATACAGGTACAAATATCAGTCATGGGTTAGATTGTGGTCCTTTGGGGTCATGAGCATCGTGTAGCATTCCAGTTCAAAAGATCGTGTCATTACAAACGTGGTATCAAAGACTAAGGTTCAATAGAGTCCTAGGAAGTCTGAAAGCCACATCTAGTAGAGTCTTGTGCATGGGTGTGTTGCGCTTCACATTTATGTGCAAGAGGCTATGAGATATTTAAGAATAGTTTCCCTTATTTTAGTATTCATGTCGTGCTAGCGAGCATAATCATAAGTCAGTCTCTCGGTCTAATACATTTCTTCCTTTCTTATATAGAACATGTCTCATAAAAGAAAAATCAGAAATCAGTCATCCCCTCAACCGAAAGAAACTTTGGGCGATCATGTTTCTCATGCGGAGTTCAGGACCGCATTTACCACTCTTGCTCAATCAGTCACTACTCATAATGAATGGCCAATAGTTGTTTCAGCCAACCCAGTGGCCAACTCAGCTGCAGCTTGGATTCAAGACTTCACCCGAATGAATCCTCCAACCTTCCTCAGGTCTAAGGTAGAAGAAGACCCTCAGGAATTCTTAGCTTAAGTTTAGAAAATGACATACGCCATGGGGGTGACTATTGTTGAGAGTGCTGAGATATCTACATACCAGTTGCAGGATGTGTCTCATGCTTGGTTCAAATAGTGGAAGTTCGAAAGATCATATGTTGCAAGTCCTATAGAGTGGGAAGAGTTTGTCACTGCTTTCTTAGACAGATTCTTTCCCCAAGATCTTAGAGAAGCCAATGTGCTAGAGTTCACCAACCTCAGGCAGGGCAATATGACAGTGAAAGAGTATTCTTTTAAGTTTACTTAATTAGCCAGGTATTCCCCTTATGTGGTTGCAAACAGTAGATCTAAGATTAGTAAGTTCGCTTCAAGGGTGAACGACAACATGGTTAATGAGTACAGATCTCCTATGCTGAACAGTGACCTGACCTTAGCTAGACTTATGACCCATGCTCTGCAGATAGAAGAGCAAAAAATTAAGTATAGGGAAAAGCAAAATAAGAGAGCAAAGACAGTTAGTTTCAACTTCTCTCAGCCTAAATCAGAAAGAGGAAATCATTCTCGGTTTCATCTTAAGTCATCAGTTCCAGCTCCCTCTATATCCAGTGCTCTAGTTCCTAAGTTCAGAGAAGGTAACAAAGATAGGTCGCCAGGCTCTAAGACCCAGGGAAGTATTAGTAGTGCCCGCACCTATCCTCTTTATCAGACTTGTGGTAAGCACCATCAGGGTATTTGTAGAGCGGGTAGTGACATTTGTTTTGGTTGTGGAAAACCAGGACATAGAGTTAGAGACTGTCCACAACTAGGTCCTTAGGGTCAACAAAATTTCTCTTTAGCTCAGTCTGGTCGTCCAAATCAGCAGGGTGCCACTTCCTGTACTACTAGCGGGTAACGCCCAAATCGTCTCTATGCTCTTCAGACTCAACACAATCAGGAAAGTTCTCCTGATGTAGTTACTGGTATGTTACAGATCTTTCATGTGCATGTTTATGCTTTGCTAGATGTAGGAGTTTCCTTGTCTTTTGTTACTCCTAATATAGCAGTTGATTTCAGAATCAGTCCCAAAATTCTAGCAGAGACCTTCTCAGTCTCTATCCCAGTAGGTAAAACCATCATAGCTCGGCGGGTATACAAGAACTGTCCGATTATGATATTTTAGAAAGTCACTTCAATAAACTTAGTTGAAACAGAGATGACTGATTTTGATGTCATTCTCAACTTGGATTGGCTTCATTCCTGCTATACCACAGTTGGCTATAGAAACAGAATTGTTTAGTTTCAGTTCTTGAATGAACCCGTCTTAGAGTGGAAGGGTAGTGTATCCATTTTCAGAGGTCAACTTGGTTCCTACCTTCGGGCAAGGAAATTGATATCTAAGGGATGTGTTTATCATCTAGTTCATGATAGAGATTCTAGTTCCAAGACTCCTAGTCTCGAATTAGTCCAAGTAGTGAATGAATATTCAGATGTCTTTCCCGAAGATCTTCCAGGAATTCCTCCCGAAAGGGAAATAAACTTCGGTATTGATCTTCTTTCAGACACTCAGCCTATCTCTTTTCCTCCATATGGAATAGCACCAGTAGAACTCAGAGAACTGAAAGAACAGTTGAAGGATCTCTAAGATAAGGGATTCATCAGACCCAGCATTTCCCCGTGGGGCGTACCAGTCATATTCGTGTGCAAGAAAGACGGTTGACTCAGAATGTGTATAGATTACCATCAACTAAATAAGGTTACGGTCAAGAACAAGTATCCTCTTCCCAAAATCGATGACTTGTTTGACCAACTTAAGGGTACCATTATTTCTCTAAGATAGACCTCAGATCTGGCTATCATCAGCTCATAGTTAGAGAATGTGACATCGCGAAAATAGCTTTCCGTACTCGGTATGGTCACTTTGAATTTTTAGTTATGTCCTTTGGTCTTACCAATGCCCCAACAACTTTCATGGATTTGATGAACCGCCTGTTCAAGAAGTACTTTGACATGTTCGTCATAGTTTTCATAGATGATTTCTGGTCTATTCCCGCACTGAGCGAGATCATGCAGACCATCTCAGAATAGCCCTCCAGTCTCTTAAAAATCATCAGTTATTCACCAAATTCTATAAGTGATAATTTTGGCTAAGGTCATTAGCATTCCTTGGTCATATTATTTTTTATGATGGCATTAGGGTAGATCTTCAAAAGACCGAAGCAGTAAGAAACTGGCCTCGCCCTATTTCTCCATAAGATATCAGGAGTTGCTTGGGTTTGGCTGGCTATTACAGACGGTTTGTTGAGGGATTTTATTCTATTGTATTTCCTATGTCTAGATTGACTTAGAAGAAAGTCAAGTTCCAGTGGTTAGATCCTTGCAAGAAGTGTTTTCAGGAATTGAAGACTTGACTCAACTCAGCTCCAGTCTTAGCTCTTCCAGATGGTTCAGACGGTTTCTTAGTATATTTTGATGCATCTAGAGTAGGTTTGGGTTGTGTCCTCATGCAACATGGTAAGGTCATAGCCTACGCCTCCAGACAGCTTAAACTCCATGAGAGGAATTATCCTACATATGATCTTGAGTTAGCAGCTGTAGACTTTGCCTTAAAGATTTGGAGGAATTATCTCTACGGAGTTTATGTAGATGTCTTCACAGATCATAAAAGCCTTCAGTAAGTCTTTTCTGAAAAAATTCTTAATCTTTGTCAGAGAAGGTGGTTAGAGCTCTTACAAGATTATAACATGAGTATCCTCTATTATCCGGGAAAAGCCAACGTAGTGGACGACACTCTCAGTAGACTATCTATGGGTACTATTTCTTATATTGATGATAGTAAGAAGATGTTAGCCCAGGAAGTCCACCAACTTGCTAGACTAGGCGTTTTCTTAGTCGACTCTTCAGAGGGCAGTGTATGTATTCAGAGTAGTTTAGAATCATCTCTAGTTTCTGAGATGAAAGAAATGCAAGATAAGGATCCTAGCCTCATAAAGCTAAAAGAGTCAGTTCAGAATCAGAAAATAAAGGTTTTCTCCTAAGGGGGAGATAGTGTTCTTCGTTGTCAGGATCGTCTCTATTTTTAAAACATAGATGACATAAGGCAGCGAATTCTTGCAGAAGCACATGGTGCACGTTACTCTATTCATCTAGGGGACACTAAGATGTACCGCAATTTGCGGGAAATCTATTGGTGAAGTGGGATGAAAAGAGATGTTGCAAAGTTTATGGCTAAACGATCTGCATGACACCAAGTTAAGATAGAGCATCAGAAGCCTATTGGACCTATGCAAGAGTTCAGTATTCCTACTTGGAAGTGGGAAGTTGTGAACATTGACTTCGTGATGGGTTTGCCTTGAAATCGTCGTCAACTTGATTCAGTCTGGGTCATTGTAGACAAAATGACCAAATAAGCTCTTTTTATTCTAGTTCATACCTCTTATTCAGGTGAGGATTATGCCAATATCTACATCAAAGAGCTGGTCAGATTACACGGTATTCCATTGTCCATTATCTCAAACAAAAGTACCCAGTTCACCTCTCATTTTTGGAAAGCATTCAAAAAGGGTCGTGGTACCCAAATTCATCTCAGTACAACCTTTTATCCTCAGATAGATGGTCAACAAGAAAGGACTATTCAGACTCTAAAAGATGTGCTAAGGGCGTGTGTAATTGATTTCAAGGGTAGTTAGGATGACCACTTGCCTTTGATTGATCTTGCATACCACAATAGCTATCTTTCCAGTATTCAGATGGCTCCATTTGAAGCTCTCTATGGTAGGAGATGTAGATCTCAAATCGGTTGGTTCGAAGTTAGTGAGGCCTCAGTCATAGGTCCTGACTTAGTATTCGACGCCTTCGAGAAAGTTTAGTTAATTAGAGAAAGACTCTGGGCTGCTCAGAGCCGACAAAAGTCTTATGAAAATGTTCATATAAAGTATCTCGAGTTTGAGATTGGTGATAATATCTACCTTAATATCTCTCCCATGAAGGGAGTTAAGAGATTTGGTAAGAAGGGAAAGTTCAGTCCCCGATATATCGGTCCCTTCAAGCTTCTCAGTCGTTTTGGCAAGGTAGCTTATGAGATCGAATTGCCTTCAGATCTAGCCTCAGTTCATCCAGTCTTTCATGTATCTTTGATCAAGAAGCGTATAGGTTACCCATCAGTCATAGTCCCTATTCAAAGCATAGATGTTCAGAACAACCTCTCTTATGAAGAGATTCGAGCTGAAATCTTAGACTATCAGACTCGTAGATTGAGGAACAAAGAAGTCCCTCTAGTTAAAGTTCTTTGGAAAAATCAGTCCATAGAGAGAGCTACTTGGGAAGAAAAATTAGATATGTGTACCAAGTACCCTCACCTCTTCCCCGCCAAATCAGATCAAGCTCAAGGTAACAGTTGTCCTTAATCTTACTCAGTTTCATGATTCGTGTACATCACTAACTTAGTATTCAATATCATGTTTATGTTCCCATTATAAACTTGGTATCAAGTACCACTGCATATTCAGTCATGCATTCATGTATCAGATTAGTTATATAGTTAAGCATCAGACATGCATTCTCGTTGTGAGAAAACTTAGTTCTTCAAGACTTTCAGTTATGCATTTATGAATCAATTTCACATGCATCTTATATGAATGTTCAGTATGTTTGACAAGCTTATCAGTCACGTCCTTCATGAGATCATGTTATAGTTATTCATGTTCATCTCATTGTTTTCCCTTTCAGTCAGTCTCATTCGAGGACGAATGTTCTCATGGAGGAGATATTGTATTACCCGTGCTTTTTTTTGGCTCGAAAATCATCTTAAGAATGTTAAAACTTGATTTGAAATAAGAATTCATTCTTATACACGTAGAATTTCCATAATTTTCACTTCTTATCACGTGGGAAATTAAATAAGCTTTTCATCGATATATAATTCGCCCAAATACGACACCCGGGAGAAGAGTTAGATTCTTTTTAGTGAG
Source organism: Capsicum pubescens (assembly GCA_030864215.1). Taxonomy (NCBI): domain Eukaryota; kingdom Viridiplantae; phylum Streptophyta; class Magnoliopsida; order Solanales; family Solanaceae; genus Capsicum; species Capsicum pubescens. The sequence goes on from CM061538.1 coordinate 106,067,330, forward strand.
ACAGTGTTTGACCTGAGCCTTCAGCGCGTCGCGGAGATAGCTTGAATGAAAATTGTCAATTTCCAGTGTTGCTCCATGATACAGGCATGTCGCGCCAAACTTCCAGGTCATAGAAAAGGTGGCAACGTGATATCTCCACGTTGCGCAACCATGCAATTTCCAAATTGTCAATTGCCAATGACACGGCGCGATAATGCTGCGTCGCACCAAGGGCCCAATTCGGGAAATTTTACTAAAAATTTAATTACGTGTCTAGGGTTAAAAGGGTTAATTTCCCCCCTCTATATAAGCTTCCAAACACGGGATTTAACCCTTATTCATCCAAAATATTGATGTTTTTCTCAAATACTCTCAAGAACTCAAGCTAGGGTTTTCATAGAACGTCCAATTTCAAGAAGGTTTCACCATCAATCTTCACGAAATCATGAACTAAGGTATGCATAGTGTTCATTCATGGACTCCTTTCGTCGATGAAGTCTAAGAATCCCTTTTCAACTAAAAGTTATAGATTTTCTATATGTTTTCATGTTTTGGCTGCTCATGTTCATGTTTGATAAATGTGAAATTGGATTCTACTCCATGATTGTTGATAGTTTCTATGTAGGTTTAATTACTATAGCCATAGATTCATGCAACCCTAAGATTTAAACCCTTGAATGATGAAATTAGAATTGAATAATGATGTTTACATGTACTATGCCTGTCATATGTTTGATTAAATGCCTAGATGAAGGAATATTGTCTAACTAGCATGATATCATGAAATCCCCATGTATGTACAAGTTCATGCGTATTACATATTTGATGAAACGCTCCTATGAATATAGTATGTATTATGATGTTAGTCAAGTCTTCAAGTAAATCATGTTATGTCAGTTTCTTTCTATCGAGTCCTGGGGGTACTTGTACCCAAAATATTAGCTGTATGCCTAAAGCCATGTCATGTTTTCATTATACTCTAAGTCAAGCTAAGGACTCTTAGACTTCAGATAGTCATACGAATTAGGAAAAATCTCCATGATCTCATGACTCAGTCAGTTGTCAGATATCAGTAGTATTCCGTCAGCCATGGAAATTCAGTAACTCAGTCCATGCTCAGTTCAGTTCAGTAATTCATATTCAGTTTCCATTCAGATGGGAGTAGGAATTAGCACCGAGTGAACCCAAGGATGGGGACTTACCTGTTATACGAGGGTGTGATTCCTAGAAGCAATCATCCCAGAACTATGTAGCCAACATAGGTTGAGACATCGTAGCCTACTATATGAGGGTAGATAAGATGGCTTAACCTGTTATGTGAGGGTTCCCACCGTTCTCACTAGAATTACCTATTATATGAGGGTTACTCACATGTTGTCCTTACCAGTGGCGCGGTATTGACACCTTTTTCAATCAGGGCATATATTGGACCCCAGTTCAGTTATTATAGCCTTTTTGGGGCATGTCGGTTAGATACTATAGAATCAGGACTGTTAGATAGAGTCAAACAGTCTCAATAATAGAACTCCGATAGTTCTTCAAATTTTAGGGCTATCAGATACAGTCAACTCAGTTACAGTATGGAACTTAGATAGTTCCATCAGATTCAGGACTGTCAGCTACAGTCACCTATGTTATCAGTTATACTCCGATACTGTCATTCATGTTATCAGTCATGTCATTTTATCAGTATTAAGATTCAGTAATCACGATATCATGTTGTCAGTTATAATTACGTAATTATGTATGCAGTCTCACGTTCATGTTAGACAGTTAGTTTGCATTAGCATGTATGTGAACTCTTTTATTCAGCATACCTCACACGTATACTCAGTACATATGTACTGACGCATTCGCGCTATAGTTCTTTCTTTTTATGTTACACCATAGGTTCAGAAACATGAGTTCTAGATCAGCAGTAGATTCTAAATTCAGCTGTCAGACTAGAAGTGAGTCCTCATACTTCAAGGAAATAATGATTTTCTAGTATCTCATTTATTAGCTTATTAGTTGGAGTTAGTTGGGGACATATCCCATCAACTCCTTATTCAGATTCTTCAGACAGTAGAGGCTTTCAGACTAGGTGCAGACTAGATTCAGACTATATGCAGACTAGATACAGACTATCATGTTTTAGACTTTAGTTTTATTTTGGGTATTGTATTACCCCACACAGATGTTACGTTATTCAGTTATGTTTATGATTGAACCTTATGGCCTTTCAGTGCATGTTTACACATTATTATGTTATCTTATGCAGTATACAGGTACAGATATCAGTCATGGGTTAGCATGTGGTCCTTCGGGGTTATGACCACCGTGTAGCATTCCGGTTTGGTAAACTGGGTTGTTACTAACTTGGTATCAGAGCCTAAGGTTCAATAAAGTCCTAGGATGTTTGAAAGTCGCATCTAGTAGAGTCTTGTGCATGGGTGTGTTGTGTGCCCCATTTATGTGCAAGAGGCTATGAGATATTTAAGAACAGTTTCCCTTTTTTCAATATTCATGTCGTGCCAGTGAGCATAATCACAAGTCTGTCTCTCGGTCTAATCTGTTTATCCTTTTCTTCTACAGAACAGGCCTCCTAAAAGAAGCAATGAAAATCAGTCAGCCCCTCAACCCGAAGAACCTTTGGGCGATCATGATTCTCATGGGGAGTTAAGGACCGCATTTACCACTCTTGCTCAATCATTCCCTACTTATAATGAACGACCAACAGTTGTTTCAGCCAAGCCAGTGGCCAACTCAGTAGCAGCGAGGATTCAGGACTTCACATGAATGAATCCTCTATCCTTCCTCGGGTCTAAGGTAGATGAAGACCCTAAGAAATTCTTAGATCAAGTTCAGAAAGTGACAGACGCCATGGGGGTGACTTCTGTTGAGAATGATGAGCTAGCTGTATACCAGTTATAGGATGTGGCTCATGCTTGGTTCAAATAATGGATTTCTGAAATATCTAATCATATAGGTCCTATAGAGTGGGAGAAGTTTGTCACTACTTTCTTAGACAGATTCTTTCCCCAAGAGCTTAGAGAAGACAAGGTGCTAGAGTCCATCAACCCCAGGCAGGGCAATATGACAGTGAAAGAGTATTCTTTTAAGTTTACTCAATTAGCCAGGTATGCCCCTCATGTTGTTGCAGACAGTAGATGTAAGATGAGTAAGTTCACCTTAGGGGTGAACGACAGCGTGGTTAATGAGTGCATATCCACCATGTTGAACAGTGGCCTGACCTTAGCTAGACTTATGACCCATGCTTAGTAGATAGAATAGAAGAAAATTAAGCAGAGGGAAAGGTAGAATAAGAGAGTGAAGATAGGTAGTTTTAACTTCGCTCAACCTTAATCAGAAGGAGGAAACTGTTCTTAGTTTTCTCCTAAGTCATCAATTCCATCTCCCTCTACAGCCAGTGCTCCAGTTCCTAAGTTCAGAGAGGGTAACATAGCTAGAGCGCCAGGCTCTAAGACCTGGCCAGTGTTAGTAGTGCCCGCACCTATCCTCTGCCAGACTTACGATAAGCACCATCAGTGTATTTGTAGAGTGGGTAGTGGCATTTGTTTCAATTATGGCAAACCAGGCCACAGAGTTAGAGACTATCCATATCCAAGTCCTAAAGGTCAATAGAATCTCTCTTCAGCTCAGTCTGGTTGCAAAATTAGCAGGGTGCCACTTCCAGTGCTACTAGCAAGCAATGCCCAAATAGTCTCTATGCTCTTCAAACTGGACATCATCATAAAATTCTCCTGATGTAGTTACTGGTATGTTACAGATCTTTCATGTGTATGTTTATGTTTTTCTAGATCCAGGAGCTTGCTTGTCTTTTGTTACTCCTTATATAGCAGTTGATTTCAAAATCAGTCCCGAAATTATAGCAGAGCCCTTCTCAGTTTCTACCCCATTGGGTAAAACCATCATAGCCCGGCAGGTATACAGGACTTGCCCGGTTATGATATTTTATAAAGTCACTTTAGAAGACTTAGTTGAAGAATCTCTTAGATAAGGGATTCATCAGACCCAGTATTCCCCATGGGGTGCACCGGTCTTATTTATGCACAAGAAAGATGGTTCACTCCGAATGTGTATAGATTACCGTCAACTCAATAAGGTTACGGTCAAGAACAAGTATCCTCTTCCCAGAATAGAAGACTTGTTTGACCAACTTCAGGGTGCCAGTTATTTGACTAAGATAGACCTCAGATTCAGCTATCATCAGCTCAGAGTTCGAGAATTTAACATCCCAAAAATAGTTTTCCGTACACGCTAGGGTCACTTTGAATTTTTAGTTATGTCCTTTGGTCTTACAAATGCCCCAACAGATTTCATGGACTTGATGAACCGCGTGTTTAAGAAGTACTTAGACATGTTCATCATAGTCTTCATAGATAATATTCTGGTCTAATCCCGCTCTGAGCGAGATCATGCAGACCATCTCAGAATAGCACTCCAGAATTTCAGAAATCATCAGTTATTCGCCAAATTCAGTAAGTGCAAATTTTGGCTAAGTTCAATAGAATTCCTTGGTCATATCATTTCTGGTGATGGCATTAGGGTAGATCCCCAAACGACCGAAGTAGTAAGAAACTGGCCTCACCCTATTTCTCCATAAGATATCAGGAGTTTCTTGGGTTTGGATGGCTATTACAGACGGTTTGTTGAGGGATTTTCTTTTGTTGCATTTCCTATGTCTAGATTGACTCAGAATAAAGTCTAGTTCCAGTGGTTAGATCCTTGCGAAAAGAGTTTTCAGGAATTGAAGACTTGACTCAACTCAGCTCCAGTCTTAGCTCTTCCAGATGGTTCAGATGGTTTCTTAGTATATTGTGATGCATCTAGAGTAGGTTTGGGTTGTGTGCTCATGTAACATGGTAAGGTCATAGCCTACGCCTCCAGATAGCTTAAACCCCATGAGAGAAATTATCCTACACATGATCTTGAGTTAGCAGCCGTAGTCTTTGCCTTAAAGATTTGGAGGCATTATCTCTACAGAGTTTATGTAGACGTCTTCACAGATCATAAGAGCCTTCAGTATGTCTTTTCTCAAAAAGATCTCAATCTTTATTAGAGAAAGTGGTTGGAGTTCTTGAAAGATTATGACATGAGTGTCCTCTATCATCCGGGCAAGTCCAACTTAGTGGACGACGCTCTCAGTAGACTTACCATGTGTAGTATTTCTCATGTTGATGATAGTAAGAAGAAGTTAGACCAGGAAGTCCACCAGCTTGCTAGACTAGGCGTTCGCATAGTCGACTCTTCAGAGGGCGGTGTATGTGTTCAGAGTAGTACAGAATCATCTTTAGTTTTGAGATAAAAGAAAAGCAAGATAAGGATCCTACCCTTGTCAAGCTAAAAGAGTCAGTTTAGAATCAGAAAATAGAGGTTTTCTTCCAAGGAGGAGATGGTTTTCTTCATTTTCAGGGTCGTCTTTGTGTTTCATACATAGATGACATAAGGCAGCGAATTCTTGCAAAAGTACATGGTGCGCGTTACTCTATTCATCCTGTGGCCACTCAGATGTACCACGATTTGCGGGAAATCTATTGGTAGAGTAGGATGAAAAGAGACAATTCAGAGTTTGTGGCTAAGTGCTCGACATGTCACCAAGTTAAGATAGAGCATCATAAGCCTAGTTTCCCTATGCAGGAGTTCCGTATTCCTACTTTGAAGTGGGAAGTTGTGAACATAGACTTCGTGATGGTTTTTCCTCGAACTCGTCGACAGCATGATTCAGTCTGGGTCATTGGAGACAAAATGAACAAATTAGATCTTTTCCTTCCATTTCATACCTCTTATTTAGCCGAGGATTACTCCAAGCTCTACATCAAGGAGCTGGTCAGATTACACGGTGTTTCGTTGTCCATTATCTCAAACAGAGGTACCAAGTTCACCTCTTATTTTTGGAAAGCATTCAAAAAGGGTCTTGGTGCCCAAATTCATCTCAATACAACCTTTCATCCTCAGACAGATGGTCAAGTAAAAAGGACCATTTAGACTCTAGAAGATATACTAATGGCGTGTGTAATTGATTTCAAGGGTAGTTGGGATGACCACATGCCTTTGATTGAGTTTGCATACCACAATAGTTATCATTACAGAATTAAAATGGCTCTATTCGAAGCTCTCTATGTCAAGAGATATAGATCTCCAATCGATTGATTCGAAGTTAGTGAGGCCTCAGTCATAGGTCTTGACTTAGTATTCGACGCCTTAGTGAAATTTCAGTTAATTAGAGAAAGACTCTGGGCTGCTCAGAGCCGACAGAAGTCTTATGCAGATGTTCGTAGAAAGGATCTCAAGTTTGAGATTGGAGATCATATCTACCTTAATATCTCTCCCATAAGGGGAGTGAAGAAATTCGGCAAGAAAGGAAAGCTCAGTCCCCAATATATTGATCCCTCTAAGATTCTCAATCGTTTCGGCAAGGTAGCTTATTAGCTTGAATTGCCTTCAGATCTAACCTCAGTTCATCCAGTCTTTCATGTCTCTTTGCTTAAGAAGTGTATAGGTGACCCATCAGTCGTAGTCCCTATTCAGAGCATAGATGTTCAGAATAGCCTCTCTTATGAAGAGATTCCAGTTGAAATCTTACACTGTACTGAGATCGTAATAACACTGAATACTGGATTACTGGTAAATGAATAGTTGTATCTTATAGTCATGATTTTGTAGAACAATACTGAGTCTCCGTACTAAGCTAAGTGACTGTGTCTGACTTTAATACCCGTGTTGTTTCTTAGCTCGAAAATCATCTCAATAATGTTAGAACTTTTTTGAAATAAGAATTAATTATTATACATATGGTATTTCCATTATTTTTACTTCTTATCACGTGGGAAATTAAATAAGCTTCTCATCGATATATAATTTGCCCAAATCCGACACCCGGGCGAAGAGTTAGGTCCTGTTTAGTGAGACAGTGTTTGACCTGAGCCTTCAGCACGTCGCGGAGATAGCTCGAATGGAAATTGTCAATTTCCAGTGTTTCTCCATGACATTGGAGTGTCACACCAAACTTCCATGTCATAGAAAATGTGGCAACGCGATAGCTCCGCATCGCGCAACCATGCAATTTCCCAATTGTCAATTTCAAGTGACACGGCGCGATAACGCTGTGTTGCGCCAAGGGCCCAATTCGAGAAATTTAACTGAAAATATAATTATGTGTCCAGGGTTAAAAGTATTAATTTCCCCCCTCTATATAAGCTTCCAAACACGGGATTTATCCCTTATTCATAAAAAATATTGATGTTTTTCTCAAATAATCTCAAGAACTCAAGCTAGGGTTTTCATACAACGTCCAATTTCAAGAAGGTTTCATCATCAATCTTCACGAAATAATGAACTAAGGTATGCATAGTGTTCATTCAAGGACTCCTTTCATCCATGAAGTCCAAGAATCCATTTTCAACTACAAGTTATGGATTTTCTATATGTTTTCATGTTTTGGCTGCTTATGTTCATGTTTGATAAATGTAATATTGGATTCTACTCCATGATTATTGATAGTTTCTATGTAGGTTTAATTACTATAGCTATAGATTCATACAACCCTAAGATTTAAACCTTTGAATGATGAAATTAGATTTGAACAATGATGTTTACATGTACCATGCCTGTCATATGTTTGACTAAATGCCTAGATAAAGGAATATTGTCTAACTAGCACGATATCATGAAATTCCCATGTATGTACAAGTTCATGCCTATTACATGTTTGATGAAACACTCCTATGAATGTAGTATGTATTATGATGTTAGTCAAGTCATCAGGTAAATCATGCTATGTCAGTTTTCTTCTATCGAGTTCTGGGGGTACTTGTACCCAAAATATTAGCTGTATGCCTAGAGCCATGTCATGTTTTCATAATACTCTCAGTCAAGCTAAGGACTCTTAGACTTCAGATAGTCTTATGACTCTGGAAAAATCTCCATGATCTCATGACTCAGTCAGTTGTCAGATATCAGTAGTATATCATCAGCCACAGAAATTCAGTAACTCAGTCCATGTACAGTTCAGTTCAGTAATGAATATTCAGTGTCTATTCAATGGGAGTAGGAATTTACACCAAGTGAACCCAAGGATGGGGACTCACCTGTTATACGAGGGTGTGATTCCTAGAAGTAATCCTTGCGTTCCAAAACTATGTAGCCAACATAGGTTAAGACATCGTAGCCTGCTATATGAGGGTAGATAAAGTGGTTTAACCTATTATGTGAGGGTTCCCAACGTTCTCGCTTGAGTTACTTGTTATATAAGGGTTACTCACATGTTGTCCTTACCAATGGCTCGGTATTGACACCCTTTCAATCAGGGCATAGATTGGACCCCAGTTCATCTATTATAGCATTTTTGGGGCATGTCGGTTAGATACTACTTCCCACAGTTTCATGTTATAAAATCAGGACTGTCAGATAGAGTCAATGAGTCTCAGTAACAGAACTCAGATAGTTCTTCAGATTTCAGGGCTTTCAAATATAGTAAACTTAGTTACAGTACAAAACTTAAATAGTTCCATCAGATGCAGGACTGTCAGCTACTGTCACCCATGTTATCAGTTATACTCAGATACAGTCATTCATGTTATCAGTCATGTCATGTTATCAGTATTTAGATTCAAAAATTATGATATCACGTTGTTAGTTACAGTTATGTAATTATGTATGAATTCTCACATTCTTGTAAGACAGTCAATTAGCATTAGCACGCATATGAACCCTTGCATTTAGCCTACATCACATGTATACTCAGTACATATGTACTGACGTATTCATGCTATGGTTCTTTCTTTTTATGTTACACCATAGGTTCAGAGACACGAGTTCCAGATAAGCACTAGATTCTAGGTTCAGTAGTCAGACTAGAAGTGAGTCCTCATCCTTCACGGACATAATGATTTTCTAGTATCTCATTGATTAGCTTAGTAGTTGGAGTTAGTTGGGGACATGTCCCATCAACTCCTTATTCAAATTCTTCAGACGGTAGAGGATTTCAGACTAGATGCAGACTAAATTCAGACTAGATACAGACTAGATAAGACTATCATGTTTTAGACTTCAGTTTTGATTAGGGTATTCTATTACCCCACCCGGATGTTATGTTATTCAGTTATGTTCATGATCGAACCTTATAGCCTTTCAGTGCATATTTCCATATTATTATGTTATCTTATGCAGTGTATAGGTACAGATATCAGTCATAGGTTAGCTTGTGGTTCTTCGGGGTCATGAGCATCGTGCAGCATTTTGGTTTTGCAAATCGGATCATTACACTGAAAGTCCTAAATCTGCAAAACTGTATTGAGTTCTCTACTAAGACTGAATCTGAAACTTAGACTGTGCGAAGTAATCATCTAACTGACATGCCCCTTCTCTATCTGATTTGGCGTCCAACCTGTAACCCCAGTGGGAAGGGTATCAATACCGTTCCACGGGTAAGGACATGTGCTTAGTCACCCTCATTTTACAGGTACTCTGAATGAGAATGGTGGTACCCTCAACTGGCAGGTAGATCACCTTATCAACCCTAAACTGGCAGGTTTATATCTCACCCTATGCTGGCTATGTAGTTCTGGTACACAAGGATTGCTTCTTAGGATTTCAACCTCTACTGGCAGGTGAGTCCCCATCCTTGGTTTCACTTGGTGCTGAATCCTACTCTCAACTGAATAGACACTAAACTGATTTTAAATTGTACTAGGCTAGACTAAACTGTTACTGATTGTACTATATAACTGAACTGAACTGATTTTACTGAACTAAGTTGGACTGATTCTGAGTTCACTGAGTTTTCCTATGTTCTGTAACTAACCGAATTATACTGATCAATACATGACTGATTCTACTCTATGACTGACCATGGCTCTAGACCAGCAGCTAAATTATCAGGTATTAAATACCACCAGGACTCGATAGCATAAACTTAAAAGGCATGGCATAATCTTGAGACATGGTAATTAACTACTTAGTCATCATCCATCATTTAGGCATTTAAGCAAACACTTGCATGACATGAACTTGCATACATGCAAACATGATATAATTTCACTATTTAACTCACATGGATAATTCATCAAACACTTGTGCGGGACATTATATGCAACTAATACTAACACAGCATATAGGCATTATGATGTAATTCCAATTACACAATTCCAAGCATTTCAACATGGATTCACATAATAAAGCACACACATCAATTAACTCTAAATGAATCTTGTAATAAATCATGAATACACTTTAACTCAAATCATGGAAATCATGAAATCACTCTACATGAACTTTAAAAGAGTTTCTTGGACTCCAAGGGTGGAAGGAACCCTTGGATGAACACTTCACATACCTTAGTTGGCAAATTCTAGAAAATTAACGGTGGAATCTTGAGATTTGAGTTTGAATTTAATTCACCTACGGATTTTGTTCTTGAGAAATTTTTGAATGAATAATTATATTTTGATAAAAGAGGGATAAATTTCGTGTTATGGGGGTTGAAGGGCGTGGGAAAAAGACTTAATTAGACCTGAGGACGCGGCCTTTTAAATGACTGTAAACTGAACCATCGATGCACCGGCTGAGTCTCCTTGTTGTTGGCATCGACGCAATAGCCAACGCGCTGCATCTAGTCTACGTTAATTCACTGGAAATTGTACTGAGTAGAACAAAAAATTATTTATCGATGCGATGGACGATGCGACGCATCAAGATCTCATCAACTGACTATTTTGGTCATTCGAACATGATCTAAACGAGGTCCAAAAAATTTGAAACTTGTCCAGAAACACCTAATGATATTTATGATCATGAATTAACTCAAATATCAACATTTAATGGACGTAAAGGTCGCGAAATAAGATTTCCTACTTTCAAAGGCTAAAATAACGCTAAGTCTATATACTTATCTAGAGTTTTCTAAGTCTGGGACCCCTTAGCAAGCTTAAAGAACTAAATTAAGTTAAGAATTTTGTGAGGTCTTAGAATATCTCTCCCTTGGGAACATTTTTCCTCGAATGAGACTAACTAAGCTGAGAGGACTCATAGAATGAACTTACTTAATAAACATGAAAAGCTGACTGGCATTACTGACTTACTAAATTTCATACTGAACATGCATATCTAATGCATGAATACATGACTGATCTGACTCATGAACATATGACTGAATATGCAATGTTAACTGATACCTAGTTCATAATGGAAAATCTGAGCATGCAACTAAATAAGCTTAAGGAAAACTGTTACCTTGAGCTGAATCTGGGTTTACGGAGAAGAGGTAAGGATACTTGGTCCGCATATCTGCTTCTACATCCCAAGTAGATCCCTAAATGGACTGATTCTGCCAAAGAACTTTGACTAGAGGGACTTGTCTATTCCTCAGTCTGCGAATCTAATAATCAAGGATTTTGACTGAAATATCTTCATAAGAGAGGTTGTTCTGAACATCTATGCCCTCTATGGGGACTATAGCTAAAGGGTCACCTATTCATTTCTGTAGCGACGAGACATGAAATTTTGGATGGACTGAAGATTGATTTGGAGGAAACTCAAGCTTATAAGCTACATTTCCAAAATGGCTGAGAATTCGGTAAGGACCGACATATCGGGGACTCAGCTTCCCCTTCTTGCCAAAATGCTTCACTCCTTATATAGAAAAGATTTTCAAGTACATAAAGTTTCCAATCTCGAACTTGAGATCCTTTCTGCGCACATCTGTATACGATTTTTTTCGGCTTCGAGCTGTCTTAAGCCTTTCCCTGATCATCTGAACTTTCTCTAAAGTATCAAATACCAAGTCAGACCCCATGACTACGGCCTCACCTACTTCAAACCAACCAATGAGAGATCTACACCTCCTTCCATAAAGCACCTCAAATGGAGCCATCTGAATAATAGAATAATTACTATTGTTGTATGCGAATTCAATCAAAGATAAGTGGTCATCTCAACTACCTTTAAAATCTATCGCACATGCTCACAACGTATCCTCTAAAGTCTAAATGGTCCTTTCTACTTAACCATCTGTATGAGGATGAAAGGCTGTACTGAGGTGAACTCGGAACCAAGACCCTTTTGGAGTGCTTTCCAAAAATAAGAGGTGAACTGGGTATCTCTATCTGAGATGATGGGCAATGGAACACTATGCAATCTGACCAACTCCCTAATATAGAGTTTGGTGTAATCCTCGATTGAATAACAGGTATGGACTGATAGGAAATGAGCTGATTTGGTCATCCTGTCTATAATGATCCAAACCGAATCATGTTGACGACGAGTACGAGGTAAACTCGTAACAAAGTCCATGTTCACTTCTTCCCATTTCCAAGTGAGACTACTGAAATCCTGCATGGACCCACTAGGCTTTAGATGCTCAATTATAACCTGCTGGCATGTTGATCACTTAGCCATAAACTCTGCAATATCCTTCTTCATCCCACTCCACCAATATATCTCCCGCAAATTATGGTATATCTTAGTGTCCCCTGGATGAATAGAGTAGCGCGCACCATGAGCTTCTGCAATAATTCACTGCCTCAAGTCATCTACGCCTGGCACACATAGTCGACCTTGACAACTCAAAACACTATCTCACCCTTGGGAGAAAATCTAAACCTTCTAATCTCTAACTTATTATTTCAACTTGACCAGACTAGGATCCTATCCTTCTTCTCCTTCTCTTCAAAAACTAGGGATGATTCTGAACTACTCTGCACCCATACACTACCTTCTGCTAAATCGACTAAGCGAACAACTAGTCAGGATAGGTGATGAACTTCCTGAGCTAACTTCTTATTACTATCCTCGATATTAGTAATACTACCCATAGATATTTTACTAAGAGTATCGGCCACTTCATTGGCCTTTCCCGGATAATACAAAATATTCATGTTGTAGTCTTTCAACAACTCCAACCACCTTCTCTGATGGAGGTTTAGGTATTTCTAAGAGAATACATACTACAGACTCTTATGATCTATAAACACATCTACGTGCACACTATACAAATAGTGCTTCCAAATCTTTAAGGAAAACACTACTGCTACTAGCTCAAGATCATGAGTAGGATAGTTCTTTTCATGGGGTTTAAGCTGCCTAGAGGCATAGGCTATGACCTTACCTATCTGCATCAAAACAAACCCTAAGCCAACTTTGGAGGTATCACAATACACCATAAAGCCATCTGAACCATCTGGTAAGGTCAAAACTGGAGTTGTAGTGAGTCGAGTCTTCAACTCATTCTTTTCATAAGAATATGACCACTGGAATTTGACTTTCTTATGAGTCAATCTGGATATAAGGGATGCAATAAATGAAAATACCTTAATGAACCATCTGGTTCTAGCCAGCCAAACCCAAAAAACTCCTGATATCGGATGGAGAGATGGGCTTGGGCCAGTTTCTCACTGCTTTGATCTCTTGGGGATCAACTCTAATGTTATCACCAAAAATTATATGGCCGATGAAAGCTACTGACCTTAGCCAAAATTTGCACTTACTAAATTTGGTGAATAACTGATGATTTTTTAGAGTCTATAATACTATTCTAAGATGGTCTGCATGATCATGTTCACTGCGGGAGTAGACGAGAATGTCATCAATGAAGACTATGACAAACATGTCCAAGTATTGCTTGAACACATGTATCATCAAGTCTATGAAGGATGCTGGAGTATTGGTAAGACCAAAGGAAATGACTAAGAATACAAAGTGACCATACCGAGTGCTTAAACTCAAGCCTTGAATCTTATACATCTTTCATATAACTTGTAATCCAATGTCATGCTTAAAACTCAATTGGAAATCTTAAATCAATTTTTTAAATTAAACTCATGATACTCAACTCATAATAGATAATCTTCAAGTCGAAACATGAATTTGTAAGAACATGTATGCATGTTAATACTTGCATCACATGATAATTTCATAAACTCAAGACAAGATAATTTGGGTATGAACCCTAATTGCAAATCATATAACTTTAACTTTAAAATAAGTTTTGGGCACAAGGATGGAAGAATGTCCTTGTTCACAAACCCCACATACCTCGATTGGATAAATTCTTGAAGGAAGCTTGAATTCTTGAACTTTTAAGGAAGAAATCTTGAATTTTATTCTTGGGAAGAGGAAGGGTTTTTAGTGGGTAATTTTGAGGTTATTGGGCAAATAATACCCCTATGGATGTTATAAATCATGTTTTGGAAGACAGGGGTTGAGGGGAAAGGACAAAATTACCCCTTTGACCCTTTAAGATGTTGGAATAGCCTTCGTGGCGCGACCCCTATTCTGAGGGAGTATCCCTCGCGATGCGGCCCCAATTCCGGGGGAATAGCCCTTGCGGCATGGGGCTATAGCGGACCCTTACTGTTTCTCACAAAAATAGTAATAACTTTTTGCTTGGATATCAGATTAAGGCAAAATTGTTATAATTGGAAAGATAATTCAATTATATATAATTTGGTGGGTCTTGATTTGCAAAATTCCACATATTTCAAAAGTTATACCCATTTAAAGTTGACCCTTATAGAATCAAATATCAAAATTTGGCCAAATCAAAGGCTTTTACTCAACTTTGCTCTAAGTGATTCCTATGAACATTTTTTTACCAAATAAGCACTTCACATACTAGGATAAGGATCATGATACATGTAATAAAATATAAATTGTGGGATTAGTGTTTACACTCATAGGAACAATAGTTCAATATCTAGCCCGAAAAGGTGGGGTGTTACATATACCTCTTTAAAAATATAAAGTGGTCGCTGTCAAAATATAGTAACCCAACAAGGTTAAGGTCAATCCCATAGGAAATACGTAATAAATCTTTCTCAAACTTGTTGAAATCACCTGGCAATGCAGAAAAGTAAAAGGGGGATATGTAGTAACTAGTAGGAAGTAAAAAGATTTGTAAATTTTTGGTTGTAAACAATCTAAGACGAACACTAAGCTTATGTTCCCCTTGCGTTTTAACTCCGTAGATTTAAGATGCACTGTCGAACTATTCCAATACCTTGCATGTAGAATCTGACAAGCTATATATCACCAATAGCCTCTCGACACCCTTTGGTGAATTTCATTCATCTCCTCTCAGTATAAAAGTGATGCCTTACTAATCCTTGACTTAGAAACCAGTTTCAACTATTTTCTCTCGGTCTCAAGTTGATTATATAAAAGTTAATCGTCTTAAGTAGATGGTTATGATTAGCTATTTCGTCAATTAGCCTTAAATCACTATTGTGATCTCTTTTTCTCAATCTCTACCTCTCTCTCGAGTTTGTAGATAATAAAGAAGGGATCCTAATGTGTGCACCCATTAAGAAAGAAATCGAAGAAAAGAAAACCACAATACATGCAAGAATCTTTGTCTAGAACAACTTGGCACTTCCTTTACTTCGTTAATCTGCCAGGGTTCCCACAACCCTAGCTAAGAGAATTATCCTCTCATAGTTGTGAGAAAATTCATGCAATTCATAGACAAAATCATAAAATCAATCTCAAAATAATGAAAGAAGAAAACCCAAAGTCTCAGTTAATTAACCAACAAAAAATCAAGAACAATAAGATCCCAAGATCAAAATCCAATCTTGAAATCAAAAGATGTTTGTAAACTTATCCTTAAAAGGCCTATCTATCATATCCTCACTAAAAAATATCAATAGGGTATTTTACATGAAAACCCTAGAAATTAAACCCTAAATAAAAGAGAAAAACTTGAGTCGGTTTCCACCTACGGAGCCACTTACGGGCTGTAGGTGGCACCTGTGGTCCGTAGGTGGTCCCCCTTAGGCAGCAGACCATTTCTGGGGCTTCAAACTCTCTTGAACTCTATTTTGTGTCACCTACACGCTCACCTACGGACAATAGGTGGTACCTAAAGCCCGTAGGTGCCTAGGTAGGTGGTCACGTTTCATCTTTTCATTTTGTTTTCTTCCGACTAGCTTCCGTTACCTCATTTCTTGCAAAATCACTCCAAAACACATCAAATCCAACTAAATAGCCTTAAGTAAATGCATATTCTTCAAGTTTAAGCATCTTAAGTTCCATAAAACCATGGAAATTCACTATAGCATCAATAAACATGAATCAGTTCACATAACACAAAAAGATTCATTGAGATGCACGAGAACAAAGCATAGCTCAAGCTAGTGCAACTAATTTCCTCGTCTAATCTCTATTTGATCTTTTGACTATTATCTTGTTTCAATTGAACCTTAAACACTCTAAACATGTTACTCCACACATAAATACTCAATTAAACCATTAATAACTCATTAAGATCACCAAGAATCCCTTGAAACTAAGCTAAACATGCATAGATAATGAAATTTAGGAGTATAAATATGCCTAAATCATTGGGGCATAACTATTTTTTCTAGTTAGTGTTGGTGTTTTTCATGATTATTGGTCTACGAGAATGATATTATTACTCCAAAATGGTCATCCTTTAAGCCGTCTACCCAAATTAATCTCACTACTACATCGTTGAGCGAGGATGTATGTCTTTAACTTGGATGCATTAAGATATTTTCCCATTTCATTGGCCCAAATCACTCTTTAAAACTTAGATTCTAATGGTTAAGGATGTGATCCAATCTCTTTATGTTCTTCATCCCGTCCATCAACTCCAATAGTCAATTCATTTTGGGATTATAATTTATCCTCGGGTTCATGATGCTTTAGAGTAGTAAAACAAGAACATAATAAAAATAACATAATTCATAAACATATAAACCAATTATAAACCATAGTTACGCAATCATATTAGTAGCATCAACCCTGGAATGAGGGTATTTATCCACTCATAGTCTTACAATGAATCACAAGATAAGAATTCATGCGTAAAAATGAAAAGCAA
Source organism: Capsicum pubescens (assembly GCA_030864215.1). Lineage (NCBI taxonomy): Eukaryota > Viridiplantae > Streptophyta > Magnoliopsida > Solanales > Solanaceae > Capsicum > Capsicum pubescens. The sequence continues at coordinate 106,084,149 of CM061538.1, forward strand.
ACTAAAGTAAAAAATAAGAACCCTAATTAAAGCCTCATCATGTGTTTTACCAATCCCCAAAGTCATCCAAGATTATTAGGATAGGAGCCAAGTGTCCTATTTACAGTGTAGAAGAAATTGGTCATTTTTTATACTTGGGCGTGGCATGCCCCTAATTGCAGATATCCAAGGGCATGACACACCCTTAATACAGATGCGCATTGAAATTTTACATTTACTTTGTGTCTCAGGTAATCTCATGCCCTTATCTCAGATCTCCGAGGGCATGGCACGCCCATGTCCTCCAAACACAAGCTTTTCTTTGTAATTTACTTCTTCCACTTTTTTTCAAGTTCCGCACTTTGTGGATAACTTCATTTCAGCTTGAATTGTTTTGCGAAATTTTTTAAAACTCATTCAATGATCTCCTATCACCTCAGATAACAACCATTAATACACACAACACCATAGAATTCATCCAAGTGCCCTATAACCAAGCATAGCTCAATCTAGCACTACTAGTTTCCTTGTCTAAATTTTATGTGGTCTATTTGATTATTAACTTGTTTTAAATACAACGTATAAACTATAAATATACCTCTCAACACATAGATGTTCAAGCCAACCATTAATAACTAATTACACATACAAAAAGTCCTCAAAACTAGGCTAAACGTGCATAAATAATGATATTTGGGTGCATAAATACAATTAAGATCACCACCCCACACTTAAAGCCTTGTTCTTCCTTGAACAACTCTTTACATTAAGCAAAATCCAAGGGAGACTCCAACATTACTACTACAAATAAGACATTCAAGCTATAACTACAACGACTACATGAATAGCAAATTCCACACCAATTACGTCATATTACAATTGAAAACTCATGAACAATACTTCAAAACATCCTAATATCATGAATTGACTCTACCAACTTGGAAAACTCATGCATATTACTCAATCAATGAGATCATAAAAATATCTTAATCATCATCAAACATGTGCACTCACTATAAGAGAGTCACACATATTCACTCTTAAAATATGCAATTTATCACGAGAATTGGTGTATGAATCAAAATTTGCTCAAACTTACAAAGGATTTACATGCCACATAAGATAAACCATAAGATTTCCCATTGTGTAGTACTCCACTAATATCAGAACACGAAGGCTCAAGATCAAGTAGGACTTTAAGGGTACTAATATAGGATAAGGGATGGGTAGGAACCATTCTAGCCAGTAATAACAACTATCTCCCCTAAGCACTGTAATACATCACACATAACATTGAACACTTATATAACGAATCAAATTTTCATCACTCTTCTCTCCCTACATCTATTTTATTTGACCCCATCTCTTTAAGCTAGTTCACACATATAAAGTAGGGAATATTTCTTGTCAACACATGAGTCACTTCTGATCAATTTACTTTCTTTTCATGACGTTCCTCCCAACCACAACCCATAAATTTTTTTCCAAACACCACTACATATTATTTTGGGGGTTTCACTAGTTTTCCCTTCTTTAACTCTGCACTCCTTAACATCTTATTTTTTCACTAAACTGCTTAGAAGCTTTGGATCAAATTACGGTCAATCAAAAGAACGAGTAAACTAAATATGAGGCTACCACGAAATAGGCTAAAGGCTCAACAAAGGTAACTAAGATCATACACCAAGGGTAGCCAAAGAGGGTATAAAACATAGTTGTCAAAGAAATGCCTATATTACCTCCTATACCCACATTCTTTATTTTACTTTGCACACACACTAGTCCAGTTCTACACATCATTATGCAATAAGGAATATAACAAAAGACCTCACACACACATGGAACATGTTTAAATTAAGTAGGATCTCTATAGTCTCTAAACCAAGGTATATCAAGAATTCAAAATTAAGCCAACATCACACAAGAGTCATATAAATGAGTCTAGGTATCTCAAAAATAGTCATTCAACTCAATTTAACATGCTTTTACGAAAAAAAAACTATTTTATCATTTAATCATACATAGAACTAAGCAAGAACAACTCATTTATTTCTAATACACAAAAAAATTAAAATTTATTCCTAAAAATGAAAAAGGCTAACCGGGTTTAAAGGGCATCCCCTCGGAAAAGAACCAAAAATAAAAACCTAGGAGTGGGTTAAGAGTTCCTACTAGACTATCACCAACCGCAACTAAAAACAAAAAAAGAAAAAAAATGAAACATTTTTGTAATTTTTTAAAATTTAGTCAAAAACTAGAAATTAATTAAAAATGGAAATCCTATAGCAACACTTCACCCTAAACAATTTAAAAATTCCCCACCACACACATAAAATCAAACTTTGAGCCCAAAGTATAAATTCAAAGTAAGGATAGAAATACTACCTAAGGCCTCTAGGCATACCTAGTAGCATCTTAATTATCAACGAGGTTCATTGGACGCTACACCCAGTCTTTTTTATTCTCCTTAGATTAGATCATCGGCACTCAGACTTCCCATCAACTTGTGACTCGAACAAAAATAACAACCATAGTGACATTAAAAGAAAAAGAGGAAAAATAAAACGCCTACATTAACTTGGATTGCCTCCCAAGCAGATACTAATTTATTATCGTGGAACAACACACATCACTACTATTTGACCGTATCTCTTCATCCTTCTTCTTCTACTCGGAGCCCACCTTGTTACTCTTTTTTGACCTCTTGAGTGTCCACTCTCAAGGTTTATAGCTCTCTCATACTAGCCTTTTTAGGATCCTTCTCATGTTTCTGAACATCGAGCTTAATTTTTTATTTAGAAAACTTTATTAGATAGTCCAAAGAGGTCTTAGATACTTTCAATCCATTACCTCACATTCATCCACTTCCATTACTATGATCATACATAAATTCTCATAGAGTGAGGTTTCATTAAGTGTTTTATATACCTTGAAAACCATGTCTTCATCATTCAATCTCATTGTTAGAGTGCTCTCTCTAACATCGATAAGCCTACCTCCAGTTGCCAAGAATGGATGCCCCAGTATGATGAGTAACCTATTATCTGTATCATAATCAAGAATAATAAAGTGAAAAGGAATAATGATCTTTCCAACCTTAATGAGGACATCCTCAATGATTCTTTTGGGAAACACTCTTATTCTATCTGCCATTTGGAGCACCACCGAATATAGCCTCAACTTCCCCAAACTAAGAGTATTGAAAGTAGATAGGGACATCAAACCTATGCTTTCCCCCAAGTAACTCAAAGCATATACCATATCACTTTCACTAATTTGTATAGGGAGGGTAAAACTCCGTGGGTCCTTAAGCTTTTTCAGCATCTTACTCATTACCTGTTTGACCTGAGGCTACCCCCTAGTCATAACACAGTGCTTAAGGCCACAAGTTACCCCAAGCTAACCCATAATCTAGAACCTACTTTGATAAATAAATAATATAATAATAAAACATCATGTTGGGAAGCTAAACTGACTAAGGTCTGATAAGATATAAAACTAAAGCAAATACCAACATGTCTGAATTATGAAATAAATCGTAAACAAGTCTAAAGAATTAAATAACTTAATAACTGAATATCTAACATCTAGTCTGAAAGCCTTTATTTCATGGCGAGTTGATGGGACAAACCCCCAACTAACTCCAATTAACTAAAATGAAAAATAACTATGATAACAAATTTTGTCCTCGATTGATAAGGACACCACTACTGCTGCTGAGAGGTACTGGGCTGTCTAAGGATGATTAAGGAACTGAGCATCCAAACATATGTTATAAGAAAACATAGTGCAAACGAAGAGTATTCAATCAATACTTTGAATATACTAGTACGTGAAATAGGGACTGGCTGTAATACATATGAGCACTGAACATAAATACATGAACATATAAAAAGAATGAAAGACTAAGTAAAATATGTATTGACATAATCTGTAAAAACTGAATCACTAAGTAATTGATAAACTAAATAACTGAATAACTGATGTATGTATACTTGGTTATGTAAACCTGGCTGACATACTCTAAATACTGAACTGATACTATCAGAGATATCATGTAATCGACAAGCCTTAATCTGTCTAATTGGGGTCCAACCTATAACCCCAGTTAGAAGGGTGTACGTACATTTCCATGGGTACTGACACTGGCTATGTGGATCCACTAATCTAAATATCTGAGGTCCCAAAGGACTAGGGTGTCACCCTCTACTAGAAAGTGTCCCTAAAAGAGTGTCAACCCTAAACTAGTAGGAAGACCTCTAAAAACAAAAACCTGCATTGTCTTTGTAGTTTTGGAAATCAAGGACTGCTACTAAAGGTCACACCCACAACTGGCAGGTGAGCCCCCATCTTTGGGTTCACTCGGTGCTAAATACTACTCCCATCTGAAATGAAACTAAAACTAGTTTTGAGTTAACTGAACTCGTGACTGATAATTGCTCAACATAACTATGATCATTTGAATATACTGATAAAATCATAACCTGACTGACTAGAACTTATCAAACTGAAACATATATAGTCATATAATTATCGGGAGTTCATAACCCACCAGCACTGAATGACATTTTAAATACAACGATTTCATTTACAAATACTGTGAGCGAGTTCATGATTTTAAGACCCAAAATATAGTATGGATCACTATCTGATGAAACCACAATTATAAGTATAGGAAGATGTTAAACTCGTAAAGACAACATGCTTACAAACTTAAATACAGAATTGAATAATTTTATATGGGGTCAGCTGAACATGGCATGAGGGACTAAATTTAAAGCATATAAGAACATAATTAGCATGGGTAAATATAATGGCATGGATTGAAGTTAAACTACTTTAAGAACATTGAGTAAATTTATATTTTAACATAGCATTTTCAAGAAAACAGAGAAAAAAGTTTCAACTTGAAAACAAGGATTTTTCGGAATCAATGGATAGAAGGAATCCTTTGATAAATTCCCACATACCTCAAATGCTTGAATCGTTGAAGAAGAAGTAGAAACAGAAGCTTAAAATTTTGACCTTGAATACTTGAATCCTTGGGAAGGAAACTTGAATTTACATTCTTGGCAATGGGGAAAGGTTTTTACGTATGATAAATGATGGGGAATAGTAAAAATAATGCCCCTTTTGGGGTTTTAATTCATCATTTGGGTGTATGGGGTGAGGGAAAAAGGACCAAAATGCCCCTCAATATTTAAAAAATAATGCCAAAAACACAGCCTTTATGACATAAAGGTTATCATGGAGACTAACCTCCATGCCATGGTGTGTATCACTGAAGCTAACCTCCATGACACGCCATATATAGCGGAGATCCAGCCTCTATGACACGTCCAAATTGTGGAGGCATTCTATCTATGTGGTCCAAAAACACCCTAAACCCGTTCCAAAAATTCTGAAATACTCCCAGATGACCCTTCTAACACCCCTAGACATAATTCAACTTATAAATTAACGTTTATAATTTGGGAGGGAAAAAAATAAAATCCACAAGTTCTTGGGGTCTTAAAATGTCTAAGTCTTTTGTACTTAGTGTAAACTAATGACTTTGGACCCCTTTAAACATGAGACTAATTGCTGAAAATTGTCTAGGATCATTTGGGGTATTATAATATCTCCCCCTTGGAATCATCCATCCTCGAATGAAAATACTTAAGCTGGGATACTAAGAAAACTGAGATCATGTACTGAATACTTGTGAGCTAAATCATGATTAAATAACTGAATATGAAACATGATACATGGACTGTACTGAATTCATGAATGCATGCAATGACATAAGATTGACTATATATCTGAGATAGAAAGAGAAAGGATTACTCAAGGAAAACCATTACCTCACGTTAGATCTAGATTCATAGGGAAAATATGGGGATACTTGGCTCTCATATTTGTTTCTTCTTCCCAAGTAGCTCCCTCAATGGACTGATTTCTCCTAAAAACTTACCCAAAGGGACTTATTTATTTCTCAACTAATGAATCTAATGATCAAGGACATTAATTAGGACTTTCTCATAAGAAAGGTTGTTTTTCACATCCATACTCTTTAAAAGGACAATAGAAGTTGAGACACCAATACACAATAAGGAATATAAAAAAATACCGCACTCACACATGGAACATGCTCAAATTAAGTAGGGTCTCTATAAACTCTAAAACAAACAATAGAAAGAATTCAGAATCAAGACAACATTGCACAAGAGTCATATAAATGAGTCTAGGTATCTCAAAAATAGTCATTCAAACTCAATTTAACATGTTTTTACCAAAAAACATTTGTATCATGTAATCATACATATCACTAAGCAAGAACATCTCATTTTTTAATACACAAAAAAATAAAAATTTAATCCAAAAAATGAAAAGGGCTTACTGGGTTTAAGAGTGCCTACTAGGTTGTCACCAACCACAATTGAAAACAAAATAAAAAAGAAAATTTAATATGGGATCATGTACTGAATACTTGTGAGCTGAATCATGATTAAATAACTAAATCTGAAACATGATACATAGACTGGACTAATTCATGAATGCATGCAATGATATGAGGATGATTATATAACTGAGATAGAAAGCGGAAGAATCACTTAAGGAAAACCATTACCTAAGGCTGGATCTGGACTCGTAGGGAAAAAATTGGGATACTTGGCTTGCATATCTGCTTCTGTTTCCCAAGTATCTCCTTCAATAGAATAATTTCTCCATAGAATCTTAACCAAAGGGACTTCTTCATTCCTTACCCTATGAATCTGATGATCAGGGACCTCAATTGAGACTTTCTCGTCGGAAAGGTTGTCTTTCACATCCACACTCACTAAAGGGATAATAGAAGATGAGTCACCAATACATTTCTTTAGCAAAGAAACATGAAACACCGGATGCAGTGATGCAAAATCTATAGGCAACTCTAAATAATAAGCTGCCTTCCCAAAATAGCTCAGAATCCTATTGGTGCCAACATAGAAGGGACTGAGCTTTCTTTTCTTTAAAATCTCTTCACCCTTTTCATAAGTAAAATTTTTGAATAAACCAAGTCACTAACGTTATACTTAAGATTTTTTGTCCTCACATCTGCATAGTACTTTTGACGACTTTGGTCTATCTTCAGCCTTTCTTAAATTAATTGAACTTTCTTCATCACCTCATACACAGAATCTGGCCCTATCACAGCAGTCTCACCTACTTCAAACCAACCAATAAGAGATATATATCTCCTTCCATAGAGAGACTCAAATAGAGCCATCTGAATACTGGAATAATAGCTTTTGTGGTAGGCTTACTCAATCAAAGGTAAGTGGTCATACCAACTATACTTGAAGTTGATAACAGAATCCCTCATCATGTTCTTTGAATTCTGAATAACCCATTTTATCTGACTATCTATCTGAGGATGGAATGTTGTACTAAGATGGACTTGGGTACAAAGACCTTTCTGAAAAGCCTTCTAAAAGTGAGAGGTAAATTAAGTAACTCTATCTGTAATGATGGTCAATGGAACCCTATCCAACTTTACCAACTCCCTGAGATAGAGCCTAGTATAATCCTCAACTGAATACTAAGTATAAACTAGCAAGAAATGGGCTGACTTGGTCATTCTATCTACAATAACCCAAACTGAATCATGCTGACAGCGCGTATAAGGCAACCCCATCACAAAATCCATGTTCACCAATTCCCACTTCCATGTGGGGTTGATGAACTCCTGAAGTGTACCACTAGGTCTTTGGTGCTGAACCTTAACCTGCTAACAATTTAAACACCTAGCCATAAACTCCACAATATCTTTTTTCATACCACTCCACCAAAATATTTCCCACAAATCTTGATACATCTTAGTGACTCCTGGGTGAATAAAGAACAACACACCATGCGTTTTTGCTAATATACGTTGCTTCAAATCATCCACACTCGAAACACATAACCTTTCTTAACAGCAAAGCACACCATCTCCCCCTTGGGAGAAAACCCCAACCTTTTGATCCCTAACTACCTCCTTCAACTTGACCAAAATGGGATCTCTATCTTACTTTTCTTTTACTTCAATAACCAATAAAGATTTCAAACTATTGTGATCCTATATACTACCTTCGACTGAATCAACCAACTTAAGACCAATCTAGTAAGTTGATGAACCTCACAAATTGACTCTATCTTAGCATCCTCAATATGCACAACACTTTCCATAGACAATCTACTAAGGGCATAATCCACTATATTGGCCTTACCCAGTTGATAAAACACACCCATATCATAGTCCTTCAATATTTCAAACAACCTTATTTGACAAAGATTTAGGTCTTTCTACATGAAAATATACTGTTAACTCTTATAAATCGTGAACACATCAACATGAACCCCATCAAGGTAATGCCTCCAAATATTTAAGGTAAAAACAATTGTTGCTAACTTAAGGTCATAGGTCGGGTAATTCTTTTCATGGGGTTTAAGATGTCTAGAGGCATAGGATATTATAACACCTCATGGTTGTAACACTTAAATAATGCATTTGAAATGACCTTTAGGACCCTCATTTTAATAGTAGACTGTGTTTAGATATTGTGGGTTGAGTCAGCAGTGCTTTTAGGCCTTAAAAATGAGTGTGTGTCATATGGTAGACCTTGTGGTATATCCATGCATCACATGGAAATCGTAAATGTCCACTGGATAAGGTGTGCTATCGGCGTGAATCGCACACCACCCAGGTGTGCTATTAGAATATGCCGCACATCCCCCAGGTATGCTATTGGCATGTGCCGTACAACCCCCAGGTGTACTATTGGTGTGCACCACATATCTATGGCATAGTGCAAAAAGTTACTCTATTTTGACTTAAACTAATGGTGTTGAAGTCTTTTCAGACACCTAAACCATTCCTAATCACTCCAAAATGAATTAAGAGAGTCTTAAGCACGTTAACTCTACTCTCTTACCCCTAAACAATTAGTATAAGAATTAAAAACCATTCCTTTTTTCCCATGAAAAAAATCCAAGCGTCATCTCTTACGAGTCCAGGAGTTAAGTTCCAAATTCAAAGTTCTCTCTAGGGATTCGTCCAATCAAGGTATGTGGGGTTTATGAACAAGGATACTTTTTTATCCTTGTGCCCAAAACTTGTTTTAAAGTTCAATTTACATAAATTTCTATTAGGGTTCATACCAACCTTCATATTCTTGAGTTATAATATTATCATGTGATTCAAAGATTGATTTGCACAAGCAATATCCCTTTTATGCATGTTTTGATTTACATTATTACTGCTATGAGATGATTCTAATATCTTGGATTGAAGTTTGTTAAATAGATAAAGTATTTCTATGTAAGGTTTTAAGCATGAAATTGTATTACAACTTATATGAAATAATGCATGAGATTTAAGGCTTAAGTTTAAGGACTAAGTTTACAAGAAGAGTTTGAATTTTTTAATTCAAATATAAGGCTTAAAATCCACAATCATTTATTATCCTCGTGGTTTAAATCAAAGATTGATAGTTTGATCTTAAGATAAGATATGGAATACACATTTGTTCATCCATATTATGATTTAAAGAAATAGAAGCATAACTAACTTTTATCCTGTAAACCCTTATGCTATTTAAAGGTGGATTTCCTAAAGTATAAGCATATACGTAATATGGGAGTAGTATTTAGCATCGAGTTGGGTATGAGTTAGACGTCACATGCCCTAGAACAACGTGCCTTTATAGGTTTAAGTCCCAATATGGGTTAAGTATAGTGATCACTTAAGTTAAGGTTCTATTTTAATGGAAAGGGTATAACAGCTCTTCCCAACATGGGTAAGATGTTGAACTCCTTGATAGCTCACATGGTTTAAGTTGTTTAGAAGAACCTCCCTAAGAAATAATAAAAGTAAAGATTTTAGAAATAAGTGTTATGGCTCACAAAGTTTATACATATGCCTCATTACTTATGTTTATGATTTTGCAGTCTTTGTTTTTATTCAAGCTCAAGGTGAGTCATTTACACTTAGCATACATTATTTGAAAGTCTATGTGCATATTAAGTTATTTTTTTACTTATGAATTCACCCCCACATACTCAATACATTCCAAAGGTACGGACCCACATATATGTCTATGTACTACATTGTCTCATAATATAGGGTCTGATTCTCAATTCCAGTAGCGTGATTGACTACAGGAATCACCACCTACATCCCAACTTTTGGTTAGTCCTTATAGTTCGAGGAACCATTTTATCAAACTTTGATATTGATGGAGTGTTTTAGTTATTAGATTTCTATTAAGTTCGGGTCAGCTGGGGTCTGTCCCAATGGCTCTCTAGTTAAAAGTAGAGGCTTGTCCGACTGTTTTCTATTTTAGATTCAAAAGTGTTTGCTTTTAAGACTTCCAAGTTAAAGACTTTCAGTTAAGATATTAATTTAGTTATCTTTCGATTTTATATATTAGTTTACTTTTCTCATGAGTTCCAAGTTAAGCAGGCCTAAAAAGGTTAGCACGGGACTATTTGTAGTATTCAGCACCGTGTGACATCTAGGGTGTAATTTCGGGGAATTACAACTATGACCTTACCTATCTACATCAACCAAAAACCAAGACCAACTCTATAAGTATCACAATAAACTAAAAACCTATCTTTTCTATCTGGCAAAGTCAATACTGGAGCGGACTTGAGTCAGGTCTTCAACTCCTGAAAACTCTTCTCACAGGAATCTGACAATTAAAATATAACTTTCTTCTGAGTCAACCTATACATGGGAGAATAAATTAAAGAAAATCCTTTAATACACCATCTGTAATATCCACCTAAACCCAAGAAACTCCTAATACCTGACGGAAAGATGGGTCTAGGCCAGTTTCTTACTACTTCGGTCTTTTGAGGATCAACTCAGATGACATCACCAAAAATTATAAGACCAATGAAAGATACTAATCTTTAATAGAATTCACACATACCAAACTTAATGAATAATGAGTGATCCTTAAGGGTATGCAATACAATCCTCAAATGGTTTGCATGATTACCTTCATTACGAGAATAGATGAGAATGTCATCAATGAAGACTATGATGAATATTTCCAAGTATTTCTTGAACACCCTATTCATTAAGTCCATAAAATATGCAGGTTATTCATTCCCTATTCATTAAGTCCATAAAAGCTATAGGGGCATTCGTTAGTCCAAAAAACATAACTAGGAATTTTAAGTGACTATATCAAGTTCTGAAAGTTGTCTTCAAAATGTCACATTCTCTTACTCTGAGCAGATGATAGTCAAATCTGAGGTTTATCTTAGAGAAATAGCTTGCACCTCGAAATTGGTTGAATAATTCATCAATCATGGGGAGAAGATACTTATTCTTAAATATGAATTTGTTCAACTGACGGTAGTCAATACACATTTTGATGGAACCATCTTTCTTGTGTAAGAAGAGAATTGGAGAGCCCCATGAAGAAACACTAGGATTGATGAAAACCTTATCTTAGAGACCTTCCAACTGCTCCTTAAATTCCTTAAGCTCAGCTAGATCCATTCTATATAGTGTAATTAGGATAGGTTGGGCATATGGAATGAAATTTATAACAAAGTCAATTTTCCTTTCAGAAGAAACTCTGGGAAGATCTTCAGGGAACACTTCTAGAAACTTATTCAGTACTATAACTGACTTAAGACTTGGAGTTTCAAAATTTAAGTCCTTGACCAAGACGAGATGGTATATACATCCCTTAGATATCATCTTTCTTGCCATAAGATAGGAAACAAACTGGCCCTAAGGCACTGAATTACTACCTCTCCATTCAATAATGGGCTCATTAGGAAATTGGAACTAGATAATTCTATTCCTATAATCAACTGAGTCATAGCATGAAGGGACCTAATCCTTGCCGAGAATGACATCAAAATCAGTCATATGTAACTTCACAAGGTCAACTGAAGTAACTTCCTGAGACACTATGATGGGGAAATTTCTGTATACTCATCTGGCTACAATAGAACTACCTACTGGGGTAGACACTGATAAGTGTTCTGTAATGATATCGAGACTATACCTAAGTCTACTTCTATAAAAGATGTCATAAAAGAAAGTGAGGCTTCGAGGTCTAACAATGCATAAACATAAAAATGAAAAACTTGCAATGTACCTATAACTACATCGGGAGAACTCTCTTGATCATGTCGAGTTTTAAAAGTATAAAATTAGTTCTGACATTTCCTGTTGGTAGAACTTTAGGTGGCACCCTATTAAGTCAGGCGACCTATTAGAGTTGATGAAAAGTTGGACTAACCTAGGTAACGAAAGTCTTTACCCTTCTGACCAACCATTGGATAATCCCTGATCCTATATCCTCGCTTGCCACATCCAAAACACATATCACTGGAGGCTCTACACTCACTCTGGTGATTCCTACTATAATTTCGGCAAAGTGGATTGTTATGACCACTGTGCACACTACCCTAGGATTTAGAGCCTAGAGCTCTATCTCGACAGACCTACCTGAAATTAGGCATAGGTGCACTGACTAAAGATGGGGCTAGAGCTAAAAAGTTTTGGTGGAACTGAGAATGATTTCCTACATCATACCTCTGCTATGAGAAGTTGAAGCTACCAATTCTACCCTTCTTATTCTTCCTTTTCTTTTCTTTAAGCTTCTTCTCCTTAATCTTCTAAGCATGGACCATCAATCTGGAAAGGTCCATCTTCTTAACCATCATAACCATTTTTCACTCCTTAACCACATCCTTCAACATACCCAACACAAACTTACTCATTCTGGCCCAGGAAACAGCCACCATAGTAGGAGTATACCTCACCAAATAAGTAAACTTGAGTGAATACTCCTTCATACTCAGGTTACCTTACTTCATATTTATGAACTCCAACATATTAATCACCCTCAATTCTAGTGGGAAGAACCTATTTAAAAAGGTCATGGAAAACTTCTCCCACTCTACAAGTCTTTTCTCAACACATCTGTCCTCCTTCCACTACTTGAACCAAGTATGAGCTACTCCTTACAATTGATAAATAGTTAAGTCTACAATCTCACTCAAGGTGACACCAAAAATATTGATCACATTCTGCATATTATCTAGAAACTCATGTGGATCCTCCTCAAATTTTGATCAGGAAAACAATAGGGGATTCATCTGAGTGAAGTCGTAGATCCTAGATATTTCCATATTCATCACTAAGTAGTTGGGGAAATAGCCTGCTAATTATTCAAAGCAGCCACATAATGGGCTAGAGTTGAGAAAACAACCCTGAACTCAGCGTGGGAAACATGTTCATTTAGGGATCTTCCTGAATAGGTGGTGTGGGCTGATCCCCATTTCTTATTTTGTTATTTCTTCTAGTAGATATTTTCTATAAATGGTGAAGGATGAGTTAGAAAAGGTAATTCAATAGAGCTCATGCTATTTTGCATAACGTAAAGACTGAAAGAAGGGAAACTTTCCTAAAATGTTTCATAGACTTTTGGTCATAAGTGTGGCGCGTTTCATACCCATGCAAAATGCATTACTCAATACAGCTTTCAAATATCCTAGGATACCATAAAACCTTAGGCTCTGATACTAAGTTTGGTCACAACCCGAGGTTACCCCTAGTCATAACATGATGCTTAAGGCCATACGTAACCCCAAGATAACCCATGATCTGGTACCTACTGTGAGCACTGAATAATATAATAATGAAACATCATCAGTGGAAGTTAAACTAACTAAGGTCTAACAAGATATAAAACTGAAGAAAATACAAATATGTTTGAATTATGAAATAAACCAAAAGCAAGTCTCAATAGCTGAATATCTAATTTGAATATCTGATATCTAACATCTAGTCTGAAAATCTCTAAGACATGGGAAGTTGATGGGACAAACCCTTAACTAACTCTGACTGACTAAAATAAAGGAAATGCTAAAATAACTACAATAACATAACTTGTCCTCAATGGATGAGGACTCATCACTACTATTTCTAAGAGGTATTAAGTTTTCTAAGGATGATCAAGGAACTGAGCATCCAAACCTATGTTATATGACAACATAGCACAAAAGAAGAGTATGCGATCATGTAATACCCCATACTATTATTAGTTAATTTCATCTCCTAGTTGCATGTATAATAGTCTTAAAGCTTGAAAATTTCACTATCTGTTGGGGACTTAGTCATTTTCTTAGGCCCCTTAACTTTGAGGATTTTTAAATTAGTCATCCCAACCCCGAGATGTTAGTTTTTGAGTTAATTCATGTATATGGGTGTAAAGAGCATGTCTCGAAGAAGTTTTGGATTTTTCTGATGGGGATTGGGCCATGCTTGGATCATGATTCCAGAAGCTTATCGCGATAGCATCACTTTGCAGTGGCTATAGCTATGGATCCCTCATCGTGTCGCGGTGACCATATAATCTGCATTCCAGTTATGAATTTAATTGTCTGAGGGGCAATAATTTCTTTTCCCCTCAACCCAATTCATAAATTCATGACTTAAATCTTCAGTTAGGGCATTATTTTCCCATCTTCTTCAGTTTTCTCTCAAAAACCAACCCTCTCCTCACCCAAGATCATCAAATTCCATTACTTCTCTCCACGAAATCCAAAAATTTAAGTTCCCCAATCCATTAACATTTAAGAAAGCATCAAGATTGGTGTTTCTCTTTTAAGCTTAAGGGTTTAAGGTATGTGTGATTTTCATCCATGGGACCTTTTCAGCCATGGAGTCTAAGAATCCCTTTTTAGGTTTTAAATTATGAATTTTACATAATTAAGTTGAATTGTTCTCATGAACATCTTGATAATTTGATTTCAAGTTATGATTACACGTGTTTTCGATGGAATAAGCCATTGCATGGTTTGAATATTGAACTCTTGTCATTTAAACATTTGATTTATGGTTTTAGTATTGTAACTATGTTATTATCACATGATTTACCCATTCCCATGCTTAATTTCATGACTCTCATGTGTTGATGAAATGCCTAAGTGTTGGATTTTGAACAATGATTACCTACTATGGTTTCAAAGCTTTTATATGTCCATATTGTTATTTTCATTAAATGCTGGAGGGTTATGAATGCCCGATACTTAGCTGTTTATATAATTTTAGAATCTTCAAAATAATTTCAGATATACCATAAACATTATCATTCAGTCAGTTATTATGATTAGTGATTTGTTCAGTTAAGCTTAGTTCAGTCCATTAAAAAGTGTCATTCAGTTGGGATTAGGATTCTGCACCCAGCAAACCCAGGGGTGTGGGCATTTCTGCCAGTTTTGGATTTTACCTTTACTAGCAATCCCTGAGTTACAGAACTACATAGTTAGCGTAGGTTTGAGATGTTTTCCTGCCAACTTAGGGTTGACACATATCTCATGAGTTTCCTACCAGTATAAGGTTACTCTTTAGTCCTTCGAGACACTAGTTTAGTGGATCAACATAGCCAGTATTAGTACCTGCGGTACGGTACTGACACCCTTCCAGCAGGGGTTACAGGTTGGACCCCAACTTGCTCAAATTGGGACATTTCGGTTATATGATACCTCCCATAGTCTTAGTTTAGTGTTCAGTACAGAATTCAGTTTAGGTTTCCTTGACAATAGCATGAAGACTTTTAGTTATCAAATTTTAGTAATTCAGTTTACAGATTATTTCAGAAACATTATATGCTTGGTCTTGCGTTCTCAGTATTTTAGCTTTCATGCATGCATACTCAGTTATTTCATGCTATTTAGTCAGTCATTACTTCATGCACAGTTAACCCATACATTTTATCCTAACCTCATCTCATATACTAGTACATTCAAATTACTGATCTCATACTTTTCTTTGCGCTATGATGTCTTATATCATAGGTTCGGACGCTCAATTTCCCAACCGCACTTAGGCAGTCTAGCACTTTAGTAGCAGCAACAGTAGTGGAGAGTCCTCATATATCGAGGACCTATAATGTTTATTCAGTTATTTCCACATTTCTTTTCGGTTGATCAGTTAGAGTTAGTTGGGGCCTGTCCCATCAACTTCATAGTCAATCAGTTAGAGGTTTTCAGATATTCAGTTAGTTTTTATCAGCTTTATTAGTCTTGATAGATGTTTTTAGACTTATGAATTTAGTTGTATTTTCAGCATTTTAAACCTTATGGCCTTATCAGTTATTTTTTGTACATGTCTAAGCCTATTGTCATTATATTGTTCAGTGCTCATTGTAGGTACCAGCTCATGGGTTAGCTTATAGTCACTTATGACCGTAAGCAGTGTTGTCGTGACTAGGGGCTAGCCTTGGGTCATGACTGATTAGTACTTTGAATGTACTGGTACATGAGATAGGGACTATTGTAATGCATATGAGTACTGAACATAAATGGATGAACACATAAAAATAATGCAAGACCAAGTAAAGTATGTACTGACATAATCTGTAAAAATTGAATAATTGAGTAATAGATAAACTGAACAACTGAGTAACTAAAATTTGTATACTTGGTCATGCAAACCTGAGCTGACACACTCCAAATACTAAATTGAGTCTGTATGAGCTATCATGTAACTGACATACCCCAATCTAATATAATTAGGGTCCAACCTGTAACCCCAGTTAGAAGGGTATCAGTACCTTACCATGGATACTGACACTGACTGTATGGATTCACTAATCTGAATATCTGAGGTCCCGAAGGAATAGGGTGTCACCCTCTACTAGAAAGTGTTCCTAAAAGAGTGTCAACCCTCAACTGGTGGAAGAACTGAAATAAAACTATATTGGATACGTAGTTTAAGAACTGAAGGATTGCTACTAAAGGTCACACCCTCAACCAGAAGGTGAGCTCCATCCTTGGGTCCACTCAATGATAAATTCTACTCCCAAATGAACTGACACTGAAACTGGTTTTAAGTTAACTGAACATGTGACTGATAATTGTTCAATATGAATATGATCTTCTGAATATAATGATAAAATCATGGCCTAACTGACTAGAACTTGCAAAAATTAAACATGTAAAGTCATATAGGTAGCTGGTGTTCATAAACCACCAGCACAGAATGACACTTAAATACAATGATATTATTTAAAAGCATTGTGATGGAGCATAATTCAGAGACCCAAAACATAGTTTTGATCACTATCTAATGAAACCACAATTATAAGTATAGGAATATGTTAAACTCATAAAGACGACATGCTTACATGGTTAAATTCATAATCTGATAATTTAAAATAGGGTCAACTGAACATGACCTGAGGGACTGAAGTTTAAAATGTAAAAGAACATAATTCTCATGGGTAAACATATTGGCATGGCTTGAATTCAAACTACTACAAGAACATTGAGTAAATTCCTACATTAACATAGCATTTTCATGAAAAGAGGTAAAAGAGTTTCTACTTGAAAACAATGGGTTTAAGGAGTCAATGGATAGAAGGAATCCATTGATGAATATCCCACATACCTCAATTGCTTGAATCCTTGAAGAATAAGAAGCCTGAAATTTTGACCTTGAATGCTGGAATCCTTGGGAAAAACTTAAATTGATGTTCATGGGAATGTGAAAGGGTTTTTATGTATGATAACTGATGCGGAATGAGGAAATTAATGCTCTTTTGGGTTTTAATTTGGAATTTGGGTGTTTGGGGTGAGGGAGAAAGAACCAAAATGCCCCCCTCAACTTTTAAAAATAATGTTAAAAATACAGCCTCCGTGACACGGAGGTTATCACAGAGAATAACCTTCGTGATATGGTGTGTATCAAGGAGTCTAACCTCCATGAAACACCATTAATCATGGATGTCAGGCCTCCGTGACACGTTCAAATATAGATGGCATTCTACCTCCGTGGTCCAAAAACACCCCAAATCCCTAAAAAATTTCAAACCTCTCTCGGATGACCCTTCTAACACCTTTAGACATAATTGAAATTATAAATCAATGTTTTACACTTGGATAGACCAAAAATAAAATCTTCAAATTATTTGGGTCTTAAAATGGCTAAGTCTTTTGTTCTTAGTGTAAAATAATGTCTTTAAACCCCTTTAAATATGAGACTAATAGCTTAAACTTTTCTAGGATCATGTAGGGTATTACATTACCATAAAACTACATTCCTCTATCAGTTCTATCATCTCAATGTCTCCCATCTTTGTCTTATTGGTCACCACATCCTTGAAGTAATTTGCATACTTAGGCATTCCCTACGAAACATTGAATAAAGCAAGGTCAATGTGAAGTTCTCTGAATGTATCAAAGAACTTCTTAAAATATTTATTCTTTTTAAGCTTCTAATATAACGGTGGTGGTATCTCTTATGTATGCTCAACTTCCCTTGCTTTTGGGTACTCAAACTTCCCCAAATTTTTTAGCTTCATTGGTTGCTAGTTGCTTCTCTTCTGACTGATGTGGGACAAACTCTGCTTGTACTTCCTAATTTTCTTTGGCAGTCTACCAATAAAGTCTCTACTACTCCTCAAGATGATTTATATTACTTACTTTGGAGTCTCTGTATCACTAGACAAAGCCCCTTAAGGTATGGAATTTTGTGCTTGAGCTAGCTGCCCCAACTGTGTCTCCAAATTCTTCTGAGCAAGTTGCTGGTTTTTTATCTTCACAACCATTTGTTCTTGATTAGCCAAGATATTTTTCAATGTTTCTTTAATATTAATCTCTTGAGAGTTATTCTGCACACTTCACTACTGCTAAAACTACTGAGCATGAGCCTAATTATGGACCCATGAGTAATTGGGATGACTCTTCTAATTTTGATAATAGGCACTACAATAGTTTATATTTCCTTCTATTCATTGCCTATAAAGTTAACTGACTCAGTATTTTCTCCACATAAGTATGTAGAGTGACAACTCAGCTTGCTAAATTATATTACTTGGGTAGGACGTTGATTCACACTCAGCATACTGAATTGTGTCATTATTTGATTCTAAGATGAGCCCAACTAAGTAGCCAAATATGTGACGCTATCAACCTCAATCGTCCCTACAGACTTCTTCATTGAAATTTTAGACATATCACCCTGCTATCCAGGATTACCTTATACAATTCAATTCAGGAGAGTATATAGCTAATCATAATTTTTCTTTAAAGCTTTACCAACTACAGGTAAATCTAGAAAAATTCTTATGGTATGGTTAAGAGCTTCAACAAAAGTATGAGATAATACCTCATTGGTCAATTTATGGTGTGGACAATCTAGGAGAAGAGACTTGAATCTCTCTCATGCGTGATATAGGTTCTCATCTGGATTCTTCTTAAAACTCAGGATCTCACTCCATAACTTTGTAAGTTTTTTAGACAGAAAGAATTGGATGATGAACTTCTTCACCAATTTATCCCAAGTAGTGATGGAGTTTGAAGGTTTTGTCGTCAACTATTTCATTGCTTCCTCTAATAGTGAGAAAGGATAAAGTGTAAGCTTCACGTAGTTTTAGAGACTCAAGTGGGGATAAAAGTATCACTGATCTCCAAGAAGTTTTGAAGATGAACTTGTGGATCCTCATGTGACAGGCTTGTGAACTACCCACTACCGTGCAATAAATACAACATATTCTACTTGAGCTCAAATCTACCTCCAGGTTTAGGTCTGTACGTTAGTTATGAGTGGGATTTCCACTTTGCGTATTGTACCACAAACTAGTTGTTCTTTAACCATATTGGTAGGAATAGCTTTCTCCTTTTGAAGTTGGAAGATGCTATAGAGAATTACTGCTTCTCTCCGTAATAAATGTAAGCATCCCTCGGTTTCAGGACATGGTCCAACCAAGTCCCCTTCCCTACCTATCTTACCTGAGACATAGACATGTACCTACAAGTTCATAGGCTAAGATAAAGTTATTAGCACTTATAAAACAAAGTAGCAAAACTAAAAATAAGAGAGTTGCCAATTTTCAAGTCCCTAGTAGTGGCGCCAAAAACTTATTGTGATCCTACTGTACACACAAGTGTATGTGGCTGTACAAGTAATAAAGTAGCCCTCTTTATCCAAGTATCAATCCTATAGGGACTTGGTTATACACGACTATCTAATTCAAGCATTACTAATTAGATTAAATAAGTGTAAGTGTGTAACTAATTAAGAATTTGAGTTCTAAGGTTATGAATTAAATACAAAAAGAACACAGGTACGAACATTGGATTGCGAACAATATTAGGAGAGCTTCTAGGGTTGGGGCATTTACTTCACATTAATGCATAACTATGGTGTTGGTATTTATCATGATTATTGATCTGTGGGGTTGATATTATAACTCGTTAACGGTCATCTTCTAAGTCATCTATCCAAATTAACGTCACAACTACATCATTGATCAAGGATGTGATTCTTTAACTTATATGCATTAAAATATCTTCTTGTTTTATTGACCAAGTTGGGAATTTAAGTATATCTCTATCCTAAACAAAAAACACACTTTAATGATTAGATTCTAATGATTAAATATGTGGTACACACTCCTTACGTTCTTCATTCTGTTCCTCAACTATTATGGTCAATTCGTTTTGGGAGTATAATTTATCTGTAAGTTATGATACTTTAGAATAGTAAAATAAGAACATAAGAAAAATAACGTACTTCATAAACATATAAACCAACTATAAACCATAATTACACAATCATGTTAGTATCCTCAACCTTACAATAAGGGTGTTTAGCCACTCATAGCCTTACAATGAACCACAATATAGGAAATCATGCATAAAAATTGAAAGTAAACTAAAGTAAAGAAATAAGAACCCTAATCGAAGCTTCCTCATATGTTTTCTCAAGATCCAAAGTCGTCCAAGATGATTAGGATAAGGATCAAGTGTCATATTTATAGTGCATAAGAAATTAGCTGCAATTTACCCTTGGGTGTGGCACTCCCCTAGTTGCAGATATCCAAGGGCATGACACCCTTATCTCAAATCTTTGATGGAGTGGTACGCCATAGTGCTCCAAATGAAAGCTTTTCTTGGTAGTTTACTTCTTCCACTTGCCTTTAAGTTCTGCACTTTGTGGATGTCTTTCTAGCTTTATTTCAGCTGGTATTTCTTCCCTTTATTTCTCCCAACTCATAAAATAATCTCATTTCACATCAAATAATAAGAATTAGTGAACACAACACCATAGAATTCATCCAAGTACATTAGAACAAAGCATACTCAAGCTAGCACTACAAGTTTCCTCATCTAAGTTCTACGTGATCCATTTGATTCTTAACTTTTTTTAAATAAAACCTTAAACACTATAAACATGTCACTCAATATATAGATGTTGAAGTACACCATTAACAACTTATTACACACACAAGAAGTCCTCAAAACTAGTCTAAACGAGCATATATATTGACATTTAGGTGAATAAATACACCTAAAATCAACATCTCTCAACCTTGTGACAAAGAAAAAAAGGTAACTTTTACTTCTGGAGTATGCAAGGCAAAGAAGATAAATATGAAAGAGATTGTTCTGTCTACCAAAAGACACAGAAATATGCATAAGGTTGATATAATGCGGATGCCTGGTACAAATGTGACATGCTTAGTGCAATTGATTTTGGCACAAATTACATGGGCACTCCAGTCTGAAATAGCTAAACAAACTTGCCACAAAGGACATAATTGTAGGCTTTCCTAAAAAAATGTTCAAAGAGGAAAATAATATAGTGCCTATGTAAGGGAGAAGAAAGTAAAATCATCATTCAAGAAAAAGAACTATGTCAACACAACCAAATGCCTCAATCAAGTCCATATGTACCTTTATAGACCAATGTGGGTAAGAAGACAAGAGGCAAGAGGTATGGTTATGTGATTGTAGATACTTATTTTAGGTTTTCCTGGACACTAATTTTAGCTTCCAAGGAATATGCCTTTGATGTCTTTTCTATTTTTGTCAAGAAAATAAAAAAGAAACTAAGTACCTCTCTAATTTTCATAAGATCTGACCATGGAACTAAAATTGAAAATACAATTCTTCGAATTATGTTCAATAAATGGAATAGATCATAATTTCTTTGCTCCTAAAACACACAGCAAAATGGAGTAGTAGAAAGAAAAATAGGACTTTGGAAGATATGACTAGAACAATGATGTTTGCAATAAATTTTGCAAAATATCTTTAGGCTGAGGCCATTAGCATTGCCTGTTTCATAATGAGTAGATGCATTACTAGTCCCTTGCTAGAGAAGACTCCCTATGAGTTACTCAAAGGTAGAAAACCTAATATTTCTCATTTTAGGACCTTTTGTTGTTTGGAAAATTTGATATAAGGAGTAAGGAGGGAATAATCTTAGGTTATTATCAATAGAGTGAATCTTATAGGATTTTGAATGAAAGAACAAACTGTGTTGAACAAAGTGTGCATGTTGTTTTTTTATAAATATCGTACTGTGTTTGAAACTAACATGCAGGGTTAAAGTGAAATAGAAGAGTAGTCTCTGGAATATGTTGGACCACCTGGTCCAACTGATGAACAGACTAGAAGCACATCGATAGGGGGAACGAAAAATTAAGAAATTGATCCACCACAACACTGCTCAAACTACTAATAGATTTCCTGGTAGTTCACAAGATGTAGTGTTGAAAAGTTACAAGTTTCAAGGATCATATCTAATTTAAAATATTCTTATAGACCTCACTTCTAGGATCACCACTAGAGTAGGATTGGAAAAATTATGTGCTTTCAAATCCTTTTTATCACTATTTGAACCCAAAATGGTGAAGGAAGTACTTTTTGATGAAGATTGGATAACTGCCATGCAAGAATAACTCAACAAGTATGAAAGGATCAAGGTATGGCACTTAGTCCTCCACCACATGACAGAACTATGATTGAAACTAAGTGTGTGTCCAAAAATAAAATAGATGAGATTAGAACAGTTACAAGGAACAAGGCAAGACTGGTGGTCTAGAGATACAATCAAGAAGAAGGTATATAGTATGATGATACATTTGCAATGGTGTAAATACTAAAATCAATTAGGCTACCTGTAGCCTTAGTTGTATTTAAATAATTTACTATTTATCAAATGGATATAAAGAGTGCATTCTTAATGGAAAACTAAATAAGAAGTCTATGAGTAGCAACTACTTAGATTTGAAAGCATTGAGTTTCCTGATTATGTCTACAAGATATATAAAGCTTTGTATGGATTGAAACAATCCGCAAGGGCTTAGTATGAAAGATTTTCAAAATTTCTCCTAAAACATGGGCACATAAGGGGTAAAATTAACAATATGATCTTTTTAAAAAGTAATGCCAAGAATTTGTTGATTATACAAATATATATGGATGATATCATCTTTGGTTCTAATGATGTCAACATGACTCATGAATTTGCTAAGTTAATGAGTAGTGAATTTGAGATAATCAAGTTGGGAGAACTAAACTTCTTCCTAGGGTTGCAAATTAACCAAACTCCTACTAGAACCTTGATTCATCAGAAAAAGTATGTGAAGGAGCTACTCAAAATATTCTCTATAGAGGAGGCCAAGGAGATAAGCACTCTTATTGCCATAGCCACAAAGTTGGACCTTGATGAAACAGGTCTATATGTGGAACAAAATTTGTATAGATGAATGATATCGGTCTCTCTTGTATCTCACTGCAAGTAAATATGATATTATCTTTAGTGTTGTACTATATGCAAGGTTTCAAGAAAATCCCAGTAAGTCCTATCTTAAGCCTGTCAAGAGGATACTCAGATACCTTAAGGGAACTAATAACTTAGGTTTGTGGTAACCTATAGGAAATAATTTCAAGTTAGTAGGCTATGCAGATACTGATTGTGCAGGTTATCTTATAGACAGAAAGAGTAACATTGGTATGGCATAGTTCCATGGATAATGTTTATCTCCTAGTCCATCAAGAAGCAAAACTATGTTGCCTTGTCCACTGTTGAGGTCGATTATATTGTTTATGGATCATGTTGTGCATAATTGTTATGGATTAAGAAATAATTGAAATATTTTGGTATGGATGTTGACAATACTAGTACTATTAATATAGCTAAAAATTCAATGCAACAGACGAGAAAAAAATGTATTTACAAAGTACACCATTTTCTTAGAGATAATGTTGAAAATGGTCATATATCAGTTATGTTTTGTTCTACTAAAGAACATATTGTTGATATTTTTACCAAGGCACTAACTATAGAATATTTTGAAAAGAATAGGTTAGGCTTGGGGATGACTAAGATTGCATGAAACCCCTCCAATACGTGTCTAGCTTAAATTAGCTCCTGGTAAAAATGGTTTTGTCTAAGCTATTGTTCAATTTAATCTTGCACATATATTTGTGTGTCCTAATTAAAGAATTTTTACTAATTAGATTAAATTATGTATTAATTTGTGCAAAGAAATAAGTATAACAAGGTGATTATATCCACAAGTTAACTCTTCAAGTATGATTCTACTCTAACTTATCTCTGAAGTTGTAAAGGTTGAAACAATTTAGCACATTTGGTTCAAAGTATTGACTGTTCAAATACTTTCATCCTTCAAATATAACTGCATAAACACCAAGAGTCCCTCCTTTTTCAAAAAGTAGCCACAATTTTTCCATAACCATTCAAATCACCTTTCCTATTGGATATTTTTCTAACTCCATTAAATCTAAAATTTTCACACTTCATCTTCTCTATTTAATCTATAAAATCATAAATCCACCAAGGGTTTTCTCACACTTTTCTCTCATCAATTTTATTCTCCTCCATTGTCACATTTTTTTCTTATGATTCTTTATCTTTCTCACCAAAAAAAGTTGATTCCCCTTCATCTTCTAAAATGCCAAATTCACCAGCAGTTTCCAAGTCTAAATCCTCTCATATGGTGGTTCATGCAAGTTCTAATCTTGAACCAGAAATTCCACATCATATTCCAATTAAATTATTTGATTTCTTAGCATAGAACAACTTTAAGAACCAGTTCTCTACATTCTCTGATGGTTTTTGCTTTCTCATGATTCCATTTTTTGTTGTTAGCAATGTTGTTTCTCATCAAGTTATGGATACTAACAATATTTCAATAGTAAATCTATTTCTCGAGAGGGCTAGATCTTAATTGAGAAAGAAGTCCATAGCTCCAATTCTTGTTGACGAGGATATACCCTATGTTGAAACACGTCCACCTTCTGCTTCACCAAGGACTTTTCATACTCAAAATAAAAACCAACAAGAGGAGGATACCATGGTTAAATCCTTATGTAAAGTAAAATGAAAAGCCCCTCTTTTGTTGCTTCCTCTCTTTCTGAACCTACTTCTTTAGATATTATTTGTTTCTTCGTGTAGTACATCAACGTAAGATGGTTAAGCACTCTGTTCCTGGGCCCTCCCCCCTTTGTCCATCTCTCCCTCCTTATTCCTCTAAATTCATTCTAAAAAATAGACTCACTGTCTCTACAAAGTCATTCTCTAAGTCTAAGTATGTTACTCCATATTGTTCCTTGAAATAGGTTCCTCAAACTATTCCATCTGATGACTCTTTCTTTAAGTCTACTAAGTCTGATACTCCATAACAAGTTGAGTCCTTTGATGTTTTTAATCAAAAGTTGACATAACCCGAAACTAGGCCTTGTGGTATGGTCATATTAAACCCAACAAAGACCAGATATTGCCCCATTAACCCAACCTAACCATCACATCTAACCACAAATATAGGATGAATTCCGACCGTAAAATAAGATAGCGGAAACAAGACTACAATATTAGATTAAGAATCATCTAATCAATACATTACTGTTAACAAATTAACCACCATGCCCAATTCCACAGTCATTCATAAAGCCTCTACAAATCTTATGTTTAAACATGTCCGGACATGCCCCCTGCAATAGCCGAAAACTGAATTCTATGGCATTAGGTAAAGAGACTAAGAAATATATGTCTTCTAAAGTATGGAAGATCACCATTTTATGTCAACACATGAACCACTTGAACACCTGGTCACTGTGCAAAAATAGAAGAAGAAGCTCCAACCCCTATGTCGTGTGGGGACACAACATCTGGAGATGGTTAGCGGTTGGAGTGCTAGCATGTAACTCAAGGATAAGGATAAAATAGTGCCAACAGTTCAAAACTAATCAACTAATGGAAATAACCAATGCAATCCATATATATATATATACATATATACCTATATATAAGTACACTATGCTGGAGTAGGAAATAATATTAGCATGACCTTGAAATCTTTAACCTAGGCTGTGTAGCATTGTCGTCATAGGACAAGGCACCTACAGACTATAAAAGCCTATCTCTCCTCTAGATGGAGGGGCCCTAGTGCGTGTAGATGCACAAGCCAGAGAATATCCATAACCGCATATGCCTTTATGGGGGATTCGAACCTCCTGGTATCATCAAGGTGACTTATGAACCAATAGTTGTAGTAAGGGGGACTCGAACCTCCCTTTCATAAGTTTCATTTGGGGGACTTAATCCTCCCAGTCACATGTTCATTCGGAGGAATCATACCTCCCGATCATATGGCACCCGCACTGGCTAACGCGGTTTTCAATTTTAGTCCTTCAGACTCCACTTTCACGGCCTTGCCACACATCCCACTTTAAAGCCCAGTTTAAAACCATCACATATAAAATAACTTAGTCAATTACTTACCAAAGACACTTCATTGGTATCGGCATACCATCAATACTTTCAAGCATACACTATGTTGTTGCCATTATCCATAAACCAATTCATTCATATGACTTTGGGACTCAAACCCATCGTCTAATAAATACACAAACCAATGTAGTTTCTAGGGACTCAAACCCATTGTCAAACAAAACATCAATCAATTTAATGTTTAGGGACTCAAACCCATATTCTAATTGAGGCATAAACCATCTTATGTTTTGGGACTCAAACCCTTCGTCTATGCATTGAAATCCATTCTATTCGACACATTGCGACTCTAGACCATTTATAAGTAACCATGGCTACAATTCAACACCATATATGACCACAAGATCTTTATGAAACCATTTATCAATCAATTAGTTAAATAGGCCAATGCCTTGGTTCATATCACAATGAAAATCCATTTATGGTCATCAAGACCTTTACAATCCATTCATTCTTCATTTACATTCTTACACTAAGATTTACTCAAAACACAATTCAATTTCATGCTTAGGGACGCTAACTCTTTTAGTTGTTATACCACCAAAGTCACCAAATTAACTCGTTACATGGACATCAAGGCTTCCACATAGCCATATACCAAGCATTCATATTCATTTGGTCAGTGTCTTAATTCATTCATATTCATTAGACCAATGTCATAGTTCAAAACACCCTTAACATGTGACTAGTTAATTCTCTTAGACATTTTCACAAAACCTTGAGGGAGTACCTTTAACAAGACCTAAACCAAAGTAGAAACCATCAAAATTAGGGTTACTCATGACCCATTTGTTAAACCACAATCAAAAAGAACCCGCACATGCAAACCATCACCAAAAATATACATATAAACACAAGTTAAGAACCAGTAAATAATACCCAACACTCTGTATCAAACCCTCCATATTTGATTTTAAAACCACCATTTATAAGTCAACATCATTGTTTAAAACACGTGATGTTTTGAACTAATGATGAAAGAAGAGTCACATGGCTTATACAAGATGATTCATGCAAGTAACTTGACCCCTCTTAGCTTCTAGATGAATACTTGAGAAACCCTAGCCTCCAATCTTCAAGAGTGAGTTAGAGAGTATTTTTGGTGAGTCTTGATCTTCCAAAATATGTTATGAGAGGCCTAAACATGTTATGTAGTGAGGGTACCTAAGGTTTTTGGGGTGGGAAATGTCCATAAAATCCTCAGCTTAAAAGCTTAAGATTTGATCCCAGGAGGGTACGACTTTCATAACTAAATCTCACCCGGGGGTAAGAGTGGTACCCTAACTCATAACCTAGGATTCACCATGAACCTGTAAACTGTCCAAGATACAACTACACATGCATAACTCATACCCTAAGGTACGAATAGTACCATACAAATCGTACCCATGGCAGTGTCTCTAGATCAAGCTTAACATATCATACGACTAGGTAACACATGACCCGTACCCTAATATACAACTTGGGTGAGGCTAAACCGTACCTTGGATAGAATGTAACCCTCACTACACTACCTAACATATGAGTGAGAGAACACCAAACCATATTATAGGGTATGAATGGTAGCCATGAGTCGTACCTTTCCCAGAATGTTCAAAACTCAAGAAATTTTGGAAGGGCCAAGGTTTAAGGTATTTCATTCTCCCCCACTTAGGATCATTCATCCTCGAATAATAGGTAAGGCAAGAACAAGCATGAGTTAATAGATTATAACACATCAAACTAACTTTAAACCATATTAGAAAATTATAACGCACCAACTTAGAAAGGAGTCCCACATCAGCAAAACACAGGAGGGATGTTGGGTGTATAAGTAAGAAAGACTTACTCCCTAGTGATGTATTTTAAAGCCATGTGGTCCTGGGCCTAGAGAAGACAATA
Organism: Capsicum pubescens; assembly: GCA_030864215.1. Taxonomy (NCBI): domain Eukaryota; kingdom Viridiplantae; phylum Streptophyta; class Magnoliopsida; order Solanales; family Solanaceae; genus Capsicum; species Capsicum pubescens. The sequence goes on from CM061538.1 coordinate 106,112,596, forward strand.
TCACTGGTGGGTTGGGAAGAGATAGGGGTCTCTTGGGCCTTGATGGTCCAAGATGCCTATCGCGGCCAAGGCCCCTGCTTGGGTCATGACAAAATAGTATCAGAGCCAGCTTTTATCATGACCCTAGCTGAGGCCCAGGCGACGATGGGCATCCCAAACCATGAAGGCATGACAGACACCTGTCTCTGCCCAACCCACTAGTAATATTGTCAACTTTGGTCCCAGGCTCGTACGGATTTAAAATGCGTCACTAGAGAGTAAGGCCTGCTTACTTATATACCCAGCATCTCTCCTGTGTTTTGTCGATGTGGGACTCATTCTCCTAAGTTGGGGTGTTACATACCCCCTTATGTACTCAGCGTCCTCACTGAGGTTTGCCCTACCCAATGGGATATGCCTACACTCAGGACTCATTCGCCTACCCTCAGTTTGAACTCTGGCCCATATCGACAGGGCTAACACAAGAGCGGCTTGGTGAAAATCCTAGCTTTTTCTTAAGAGAAACTTAAGAGAAATAATATATTTTGGGAGAAATAATATATTTTGGGTGAAATATAGCTGAATCACGTGTTATTGGGTTTATAAAGGGTTGAGAAATTGACCCTTTTAACCCTTGGACACATATTTTATTTCTGAGATAATTTCCTTATTTGGCAGGCTGGTGCGACGCGGTGCTATCGCATCGTTTCACTGTAAATTACCAATTGGGAACTGGGCTGACGGCGCGACGCGATGAAATTGCGTTGCAATACTGGATGGGACTTGGAAGTTCACCGCGATGTGGTGGTATCGCACTGAGACACTGGAAAAAAGACGATTCTAAATTTGAGCCCTAGTGTGACACGGCATAATTACGGAGGCTCACTGGATTTTGACAATTGCCATTTTGACCTGCTCCGCGACATGCTGATGGCTCAGGTGGGACACTGTCTTCCTAAAATAGCTCTAACTCTTTGCCCAGGTGTCGAATTTAGGAAGATTCGGTATTGATGGAAAGCTTATTGACTTTCCACATGACAAAAACTAAAAATCTTGAAAATACCATATGTATAAAATTGGATTCATCTTTGAAAAAAGTCTTTGATATTTTTGGGATGAATTTAAGCTAGGTAGAAGTAAGGGGTGTTACAATATCTCCCCCTTGGGAACAATTGTCCTCGAATAAGACTGACTGAGATGGGAGAAACGATAAGCTAAAGTACATTCTGAACATGAACAACTGAAATATGCCTACTTGACTGACATTACTGAGATCATACTGAGCATGCATATCTGATGCATGATTTTATGACTGAGCTGATGTATGACTGGATGACTGAGAGTACTAATAAGCTAATCACGTATATCTAATGCGTGAATATATAACTAAACCGACTCATGAACATGCGACTTAACATGTAAGGGTAAAGATACTAGGTTTGAAATAAAAACTGAGCATGGAACTGAATACCACATTTGTAACTGAAAACTGAACATGAAATTGGATAATCTTAAGAAAATCTATTACCTTGGGCTAAGTCTGAGCTTAATTACTAAATATGCATGAGCGGAAACATGAGAATGTAACTGGGTTTGGAACGTGATACATGAGCTAAATGTCGTGATCTAAATTGAGTACCTTGAACACATGGCATACGACTGAGATTAGAGCTAGAGGGTCAACCTATGGGTACCCACTACTCCAAGCTAGATTTGTTACATAAAGAAAGAATGGGATGTTTTTGTCATGAACCTTTGGGGTTTCATAGTGTATCTCCCTCTTGGGATGCTATGTCCCTAGAAGAATACTGACTTGGCTGCGGTACTGACGAAAACTGGGATGATGCACAGGTCACCTACGAACTAAATCATGACTGAATATCTGGGATCTGAAACTAAGGCATAATACATGAACTGAACTGATCTCGCAACTACTGGGACTTTCTATCTCGAAATAGTTACATTCCTGAGATTTCTGATAGTTAGACTAGGTGGAAAAATGGGAAACCACACCATACATACTTGATGCCTGATTTCCAAAATAGATTACTGGATGATCGATTTAACTCATACTGATAACTTATACATAATTGAAGCACTTCTTCTTTACCTGAGACTACTAAAAATATTCACATAAGCGCTGAGCACAAATGCCTGAACATACTAACTTATCAGATAAAATGAATGTCTAATAGCTGAATACTGGGTCTGCAAGACTGGTCTGCACTTAGTTTGAATAGTTGAACCGAAATGGTAGAGTATCATGCATGAAAGGTAATGACTGGCAGGAAAACATGAGGCAACTAAGCATGAATGAGTAAAAACTAAATTACCTAAAGAATGCTAGGTTAGGCGTATAATATGATTGGGAATATTCTGTAAACTGAGGTATTGATAATTGTAACATTGTCAATCTATCCTGAAACTGGATTGAACTTTAAATCTAATTACTGGACAAGAACTGGGACTGAGATCATAGCTAAGACTGTAATTGAGACTAAACGTTGATTTCTGATAACTGAGTTTTAGACTGGTGCTAAAGTATTTGATTTTGGGACTGAATGTTGATTCCTAAAATTGAACGCTGAAACTGTAATTGATTTTTTTCTAACGCCCAGAATCTAGTACTCGAAATGCTACACGGTGCTCATGACCCTGAAGAACCACAAGCTAACCCATGACTGATATCTGTACGTGTACACTGTATAATATACTGTATATATATATACACTATAAAAAATATGGAATAGAAGTTGTAAGGACATAAGGTTCAAACTAAATAGCTGATAAAACACAACATAAGTGTGGAGTATCAAATACCCAAAATAACTGAAATACTGTCTGAACATACTGTAGTCTGAAAGCCTCTAAACTGTCTGAAACTTTGGAGTTGATGGGACATATCCCCAACTAACTCTGATTACTAAAATAACTAAGTACTAAAATAATGAAATAACAAATCATATCATCCTCGAAGGATCAGGACTCACAGCTGACTGACTGCTGATATCTGGAATCTATTGATGCTTTGGAGCCCGTGTCTATAAACCTATGATATAATACACCATAGAGAAAATGCGTCAGTACTTTCAATGTACTGGTATGCAAGTGAGGTAGGATGAATATAAAAGGGTTCATATGCATGGACAACACTAACTGACTGAATGATACGAATGTGAGAATACATGCATGAATATGTAACTGTAACTGAGATCGTGATAGGAATGAATACTAAGTTCTAACTACTGAGTCTGCTACTGACATGGATTTATAGACATCTGATTTTAATGATGCTGGGATACTAAATACTAAGGGACTGATACTACATTACGGATACATGAATAACTATTTTTCGATTGTTCTGATTATGAAAAACTAGTTTGGTTGACTGTATATGAAAGTCCTGAAGCTGAATACTGATAACATAAGTTTCATATAACTAGTATACTGATATTGAGAGACTGTATATGACAGTCTAAATTCTAATGGAACTAGCTGAGTTTTGTAATGTACTGAGTGACTGTATCTGACAGTCCTGAAACCTGTAGAACTATCTGAGTTCTGTTATTGAGACTGAGACTGAGACTAAAACTGAGATGGTGAGAGATAATCATCTAACCGACATGCCCCAAAACTAAACTGGTGGGGTTCAACCTATAACCCCAGTTGGAAGGGTGTCAATACCGTGCTACGGGTAAAGACAAGTTGTAAGGTAACCCTCTCTGATAGAAAGATTTTCCATGAACCCTCTTATAAGAATAAACCCAAACAAGATTTATTAGTACCCCTACGCATAGGGGTACATCTCAACCTACGATGGCTATGCAGTTCTGAAACACAAGGATTGCTTCTAAGAATCACACCCTCCATTGAATAACAGGTGATTCCCCATCCTTGGGTTTACTCGGTGCTGAATCCTACTCCCAGCTGAATAGACACTAAACTAATTAAATGAACTGAACTGATACTAATCGTATTATTTAGTGGAGATAAACTGATTTCAATGAGTTTCATTGACTGACGGAATGCTACTAAGACATAATGACTGACTAAGATCACTAAGATCTTTTAGATTACTGAGATGACTGAATGGGACTGGACTGATACTGAATTTACTGAATTTTCCTGAGTCACATGACTGACTGAATTCTACTGATCATGGCTTGACTGAGAGAATCATGAAAACATGACATGGCTCTAGGCACACAACTAAATTGTCAGGTATAAGTACCCCCAGAACTCGATAAAATGAAAATGACAAGGCTTGATACTTTTGGTCACATGACCATATCAACAATTCATAATTTCATAGTTGGGAATTTCATGAAGCATATGATCATCATAATGTTGTACATGGATAGTAATGCATATAAACATGGCATAATCTCATGCTTCAAATCTTATGAACATCCCATCAAGCAATCACAATGCATAGGTTTAGGATGGGAATCATCTTAATTAAATAGGTATAGCATAAATTAAGAGGCATGACATGACCTTGGGACATGGAAACTAAGTACTTGATCATCATTCATTCATTAGGGCATATTATCAAACACCTTGCATGCACACTAAGGGCATAGGTATGATCATCAATTTAATACAACATGGTTCCATAATTTAACTCAATTGCATGAATTTCAACCCTATACTAACATAGTTTCATGAAAACATGATAAAGATGCAATCTTAGCAATCATACAGCATTAACAATATGAACATAATCAATTCAAAATAAGAACATCATGACATATAGTTTAAAATAGGGTTCTTGATCTTTATGGATGAAAGGAGTCCATGAATCAACATTGTGCATACCTTAGTTCTTGATTCTATAAAGATTGACGGAGATATACTTCAATTTGATTCTTGGATTTGAATTCCCAATTGAAAACCCTAGCTTGTTCTTGAGAGAAACTTAAGAGAAACAATATATTTTGGGGGAAATATTGTTGAATCACGTGTTATTGGGTTTATATAGGGGTTGAAAATTGACCCTTTTAACCCTTGGATGCATATTTAAATTCTGTGAAAATTTCCCAATTTGCACCAATGGCGCAACGCGTAGCTATCGCGTTGTGTCTCTTAAAAATGACAAATGGGAAATTGCATGTTGGCACGACGCTGAGCTATCGCATTGACACTTTGTTTGTGATCTGTAAGCTGGGCATGATGCTCCACTATTGCGGAGCAACACTAGAAATTGACAATTGTCATTTAAGCTGGCTTCGTGACGTGCTAATGGCTGAAGTGATAAACTGTCTCACTAAAAAGGCTCTAACTCTTCGCCCGGGTGTTGGATTTGGGCAAATTTGGTATCGATGGAAATCTTATTGAATTTCCCACATGAAAAAAAAGTGAAAATCTTGTAAATACCACATGTATAAAAGTGTATTCATCTTTGAAATAAGTTTTTAACATTTTTGGGATGATTTTAAGCTAGGTAGAAGTATGGGGTATTACAATATCTCCTCCTTGGGAATATTAATCCTCAAATGAGACTGATCTAGATGGGAGAAACTATAAGATTAAGTACATATTGAACAGTAATAGCTGAAACATGATTACCCGACTGACATTATTGAGATTTATACTAAGAATGCATATCTGATGCATGATTTTATGACTGAGCTGATACATGAATGCATGACTGAGAGTACTGATAATCTGATCACGCATATCTAATACGTGTATACATGACTAAACCGACTCATGAACATGCGACTGAACATGAAGGGTAACGATACCAAGTTTGAAACAAAAACTGAGTATGGAATTAAATACTATATTTGTAACTGAAACCTGAACATAAAACTGGATAAGCTTAAGAAATGTTATTCCCTTGGGCTGAGTCTAAGCTTAATTACTAAATATGCATGAGTAGAAACATGAGAACATAACTAGGTTTGGAACGTGATACATGAGTTAAATATTGTGATCTGAACTGAGTACCTTGAGTACATGGCATACGACCACGATTGGAGATAAAGGGTCAACTTATTGGTACTCACTACACCAAACTGGATTCGTTACGAGAAGAGAGCAGTATGTTTATGTCCTAAAAGTTTCAAGGAATTATAGTATATCGTCCCCTTGGGACACTAGGTCCCTAGAAGAATAGTGACTTGACTGTGATACTAAGGAAAACTGGGATGATGCACAGGGCACCAATGAACTGAATCATGACTGAATATCTGGGATATGAAACTAAGGCATGATACATATACCAAGTTGAACACACAACTACCTAGTTGGTCCATCTTAGAATGATCACATTCATGAGATTCCGAATAGTGCCATTAGGTGGAAAGATGGGTAAACCATACCATCAGAACTTGTCCGTTCTGACTACTAAACTGAAGTACTGGCTTTGCGGACTAACTCATGCTAAAATATTATACTTGATTGGAGCATTTCTATGACACTCTTTCTATAGAGTTCTAATGACTGTAGAGAGAAAGCGAATCTTGGCCTGGTTTTAGTAGGATATTTGAATAGGAGATTGCTACATGGATGGGGTTCTTGTATTAGGAGGAAAGGACTATGAAACATCATCTAAGATAAAGTGACCAAACCATATGCACTACAACTGAGACTGCTGAAAAGGTTCACATGATGTTGACCACGAATGCATAAATATACTAATTTATCTGATTAACTGAATGACTTATAAATGAGCGCTGGCATATAATATTAAACTATACTTAGTCTGAACGATGAGCCTTCGGTTGTAGAGTATTATGCATAGGAGGTAAGGACTGACTGAGTGACATAAGGTGACTAGGCATGGATTTATGAAAACTATATTAGTTGAAATTGTGAGACCAAGCGTATGACATGATTCAGAAACATTTTGTAACTGAGGTACTAAAATACTAATGACTGAGTAACTGATAGCTATATGCTATGGTCGGGTAATCCTGAAAGTGAACTAAGTTTATGATCTGGCTGAACTAGGACTGAGACAAAGATTGTAGCTAAGATGGTAATTGAGAATATAACCATAACTAAGACTGTAGTTGGGACTGAATACTGGTTTTTGATAACTAAGGTTTAGATTGGTATGGGAGCACTGAATTCTGATGGCTAAATAACTAATAGCTGAAAGCCATGGTTATGTAGGACTATCTGAGTCCTTTACTGGATACTGACTACGGAATGACACTGTAACTGAGGCCTGCGGAATGGAACATTAACACTATGGATTCACTAATGTATTTAAATTGAGAGAATATGTGACATAATCTGAGTTTGACTGAACCCTAAGAGTGAATTCATAAATCATGTGGGCTAAGAATACTATAAATAATGACATGAGTGCATGAGTCATGAGCTGCATGACTTGAGTTTGGAGTTTTTGGCATTCGTGGGACATGATTTGTATTACTGAGGGGAATAGAACTGAACTTCTTATGCTGGGAAACTGGAATCGTACATGATTCTATGGAAAGCGTGTAAATATAAGTTGTGTTCTATGGAAAGTATGTGAATATAAGATATGTTCATGGAACTGAGATATGAAGCATGTGTAGGCATCATGCCGGCTGAAGTATCAAAATTTACACTGAGATAAGGATGGGTCGGGAATTATCTTTCCTTACTGCTTTTCTATACGTACTGGTACTACTAATGGAATCTGAGGGCCTAACTTGGTGACTTGGTCTATTATCGCCCCCTTAGATTTAAGCCATCATCATAAGTCTGTGAACACTTTACTAAACTCTGAACTAAACTAGAATCATCATTACATACTTCTACTCTATTTGACACATGCTTACCTTACTAAACACATTATCTGCTTCTGTTTCTTCATAGACTACTAATACCACATCACCTATTCACATATACACCTTCATAATTAGTATCTAATTAATAAACTTAAGTGCTAGCTTGCATTTTTCAAGCCTACTGATTTACTCTGGTATAACTATCCCCATGAATACATAATCTGTTCAACCTGGATAATGTTATCTCGACTCTACTACTGCTAAACTCCTGAGTTCATGCTTCTAACTCTAGGTCATATGCTATCACAAGATTCTGAGAAGGGATATGATGACATATGAGTTATCATGATCATGAATTAAATTTGTACAACTTTAGAATATAGCGGAACTAATGAGATACTTTTGAGCCTGTAGGCAATCCCATAACTCTCCGCGGGGAATGTCTCAGAAAAACCCTATCTCAATGACTTTAATCTTATGCTCACTGGAATGACATGAATACTGAAAGAAGGGAAATTATTCCTAAAATAGCTCATAGCCTCCTGCACATAAGTGTGGTTCACAACACACCCATGCATAAGACTCTACTAGATATGGATTTTCGTACTTCTTAGGACACTGTTGAACCTTAGGCTCTGATACCAAGTTTGTAATGCCCCGAATCTGGAACCCAGAATGCTACACGGTTCTTATGACTCAAAAGGACCACAATCTAACCCATGACTGATATCTATACCTATAAATATATAATATAATGTATATATGTATATATATACACTGTAAAAAAATGCGGAATAGAAGTTGTAATGTCGTAAGGTTCAAACTGAATAGCTGATAAAACACAACATAAGTGTGGAGTATCGAATAACCAAAATAACTGAAATACTATCTTAATATACTGTAGTCTGAAAGCCTCTAAACTACCTGAAAACTGTGGAGTTGATGGGACATGTCCCAACCTAACTCCAACTACTGAAATAACTAAGTACTAAAATAATGAAATAACAAATCATATCGTCCTCGAAGGATGAGGATTGACTGCTGACTGATTGCTGATATCTAGAATATACTGATGCTATGGAGCTCGTGTCTCTGAACCTATGGTATAAGACACCATAGCACAAATGCGTAAGTACTTTGAATATACTGGTATGCAAGTAAGGTAGGCTGAATGCAAAAGGGTTCATATGTGTAGACAACACTAACTGACTGAATAATATAAATATAAAAATACATGCATGAATATGTAACTATAACTGAGATCGTGATAGGACTGAATACTAAGTTCTAACTACTGAGTTTACTGATAACATAGATTTACAAACATCTGAGTTTGTTGATGCTGGGATACTGAATACTAAGGGACTGATACTACATTACAGATACATGAATAACTATTTTTTGACAGTTCTAATTATGAAGAACTGGTCAGGATGACTATATATGACAGTCCTGAAGCTAAATTCTAATAACATGAGTTTCGTATAACTTGTATACTGATACTGAGCGACTATATTTGACAGTCTAAGTTCTGATGGAACTAGCTAAGTTCCATACTATACTGAGTGACTGTATCTGATAGTCCTAAAATCTGTAGAACTATCTGAGTTTTATTACTGAGACTGAGAGAGACTGAAACTGAGACGATGGGAGGTAATCATCTAACTAACATACCCCAGAACTGAACTGGTGGGATCCAACCTATAACCTCAGCTGGAAGGGTGTCGTTACTGTTCCACGGGTAAAGAGAATCTGTGAGGTAACCCTCTCCGATAGAAAACTCTTCCATCAACCCTCCTATAGGAATAACCCCAAATGAGATTTATTAGTAGCCCTACGCATAAGGGTGCATCTCAACCTATGCTGGCTACGCAGTTTAGGAATGCAAGGATTGATTCTAAGGATCACACCCTCCACTGAATAATAGGTGAGTCCCTATCCTTGGGTTCACTCGGTATTGAATCCTACTCCAAACTGAATAGACACTAAACTGATTAACTGAACTGGATTGATACTAATGGTATTATTTAGTGGAGCTAAACTGAGTTCACTGAGTTCCGTTGACTGACAGAATGCTACTGAGACATGATGACTGACTAAGATCACTGAGATTTTTAAGATTACTGAGATTACTGAATGGGACTGGACTGATACTGAGCTTACTGAGTTTTCCTGAGTCACATGACTGACTGAATTCTACTGATCATGGCTTGACTAAGAGAATTATGAAAACATGACATGGCTCTAGGCACACAACTAAATTGTCTGGTACAAATACCCCCAGGACTCGATAGAATGAAAATGACAAGGCTTGACACTTTTGGTCACATATCCAATATCAACAATTCATAATTTCATAGTTGGGAATTTCATGAAGCACATGATCATCATAATGTTGTACATGGATAGTAATGTGTATAAACATGGTATAATTTCATGCTTCTAATCTTATGAACATCCCATCAAGCAATCACAATGCATAGGTTTAGCATGGGAATCATCTTAATCAAATATGTATAGCATAAGTTAGGAAGCATGACATGTTCTTGGCACATGGAAACTAAGTACTTGATCATCATTCATTCATTGGGGCATATTATCAAACACTTTGCATGCACACATAGGGTATAGGTATGATCATCAATTTAATACAACATGGTTCCACAATTTAACTCAATTGCATGAATTTCAGCCCTATACTAGCATAGTTTCATGAATACATGATAAAGATGCAGCCTTGGCTATCATACAACAATAATAACATAAACATAATCAATTCAAAACAAGAATATCATGACATATAGTTTAAAATAGTGTTCTTGAGCTTCATGGACGAAAGGAGTTCATGAATCAACACTTTTCATACCTTAGTTCTTCATTCTATTGATGGAGAGATTCTTGAATTTGAGTCTTGGATTTGAATTTCGAATTGAAAATCCTAGCTTGTTCTTGAGAGAAACTTGAGAGAAACAATATATTTTGGGTGAAATATGGCTGAATCACGTGTTATTGGGTTTATATAGGGGTGAAAAATTGACCCTTTTAACCCTTGGATGTGTCTTTAAATTCTGTGAAAATTTCCTAATTTGGACCCATGGCGTGACATGGTGCTATCGCGCCGTGTCTATGGAAAGTGACAAATGGGAAATTGCATGGTGGCACGACGCGGAGCTATCGCGTTGCCACTTTGTTTGCAACCTGAAATTTTGGCGTGATACGCCACTATCGCAGAGCAACACTGAAAATTGACAATTTTCATTTAAGCTAGCTCCGCGACGCGCTGATGGCTCAAGTGATATATTGTCTCACTAAAAAGGCTCGAACTCTTCGCCCGGGTGTCGGATTTGGGAGAATTTGGTTTCGATGGAAAGCTTATTGAATTTTCCAAATGAAAAAATTGAAAATCTTGAAAATACCATGTATATAAAAGTGGAATCATCTTTGAAACAAGTCTTTAACATTTCTAGGATGATTTTAAGCTAGGTATAATTACTGGATATTACAAAGACAAAGGCATACAACAAGGATGAGACACATGCCCTGATCATCATCAATCGACCACTCTTTCAATTGTCTTTGGGACTCAAACCTATTGTCTACCATAGGCAATTGTTCAATTCAAAGTTTAGGGGCTTGTACCCATTGCCCAACAAGGACATAAATCAAGTTAAGAACATCCACACACCCCACAAGCACGAGTTTCCAAAATGGAAAACAAATGTGGATACTTGGACTTCATGTCCTCTTCTTTCTCTCAAGTAGCTTCTTCAGAATTTTGGTTCATCCATAGAACCTTTAACCAAGACATCTCTATCATTCACAACTAGCAAATTTACCAACCTAAGATCCTTACCGTGATCTCCTCATAGGAGAAAGAGTCCAAAATACCAACATCTTCTAAGGGAACAACCAACGAAGGATCACCTATACACTTTCTCAACATAGAGACATAGAAGATCGAATGAATGGGAATCATGATAGAGGGAAAATCCAATTCAACTCATACATTCCTATTGACACATCACTGCATGGGTTTGAATTTAGCCATATACTGCTTCCACATTCAATCCTATCTAAAGAAAGAAGGAGTTAACTTAAGCCATGGGGCTCTATTTCTTACACCTATCCATGAACATTATTTTAAAAATCACCCCATATAAAATATACATATAGTTGGTCCACCCCACAAGGAGGACACCCTAAATTCCCTATTTTCCCACCGATGACCTATTCTTTCCCAGGGAAAACCATCTTTCTTATGCATGTAGGAACGAAAACACTCCACCCAAACCATTTTAGAATAAAAGAATAGAAATTGGACCAGTTTCCAAGACATAACCAAACCACAACTCTATCTCTCCATTGGGAAACTAGGAAGGTTGTCAAGAAAGACCTCAGGACATTCACTTACCACTAGAACCAAATACAAAAAAGGACCTTTTGAGTTAGAATCTTTAACCCTGATCAAATAATAGAGACACCATTTAGAGATCAATATCCAAGATCTAAGATATAATATGAACCCCCTTCCCATATAATGACTAACTTATTAGGGTATTTAAATGTGACCATACGGGTCTGATGATCTAAGAAAGTATAGAACAAATGCTCCAATTCCATCCCAAGAATAACATCGAGATCAACCATATCCAACCCTATCAAATCAACTAGAGTTTATTTACTACCAATAAATATCACACATCCCATATATGATGTTCTGATAATCATAGATTCCTACAAAAGTAGAAACAGAAAAGGAGCTGACAGACACTCAGGACCAAAACCGAAATGCACATCCATAAATAGGGTCATATAAGATAGAGTAGACCTGGTATCAAGTTAATAATACACATCACGAGAGAAAAGTTTCAACATACCCATAACAACATTCGGAGATGCCTCATCCTCTTGGCTAGTTGCAAGTTCATACAAGAGATTAAATGTAGTGTTGATACTAGAAACAGAAGTAGAAACAACACCTTTTGGTGCAGGAGTAGATAAAGTAGAAATACAGGCCTTTTTATCCCAAGAATCCACTATAAAGGGGCACTCTCGATGTATGTGCCAAATCTGACCACAACTAAAACATCGGTTCCTCCTCTTCTCACACTGACCACAATGATCGTGACCACAAAATCTACATAGAGGATAGGTCAGTGTTGATTAGGTCCTACTGGACTAAGACTAGGTATACTAGGCTATAGAAGAAATACCACTCTAAGAATGTTTATCTCCTAATGGCTCCAGGTAGGAAGCTCTAGCCGCAGAATTGGAGTTAGGACCCACCCAATTTTTCCTCTTAGACCACTTACAACCAAAATGAGTCAACAAAGTAATAAAGAGATGGTACTTAGCATTAGTAACATCCCCTTGAGGTTACAGAGGAGGAGTGTCACTCCCAAATGAAGGGCTAGTGGGGGCAGGTAGAACCCCATGAGGATAGTTAAATATCGCAGCCCTTGATCGGGTTTGGACTCTAGTAGTTGGAAGAGATTCACCCATATATCCCTCAATCGAGACAAAAGAGTTTTCCTGAACATCAGATCTCCTTGGAGGCATGATCCAAAAGATGATCAAGCAAAAATTGAAGGAATCCAATACCTTAGACTATATAGCTCAAGATAGAATCACAAGAAAGGGAAACATTCCTACATATCTCATAGCCCCTCTTTTACAAGTGTGGCATGCTACACATCTATAAAAGATACTCTACTTAACACGACTTTATGGACACCCAACTAACCATGAACCTAGGCTCTGATACCAACTTGACACGAACAAAAAATGATCCTTGTCGTACGGGTATCTCAATTCCAACAAGGACAAGGGATTTCCACATTAACCTAACCTAACCATCACATCAAACCACAAGTGTCAGATGAATTTCAACCATAAAATAAGATAACAGAAACAAGACTATAATCATAGCTTAAGAATTATCTAATCAATTAATTACTATCAACAAACTAACCAACATTCCTAAGTACATAGTCATTCACAAAGATTGTAATACCCGTTCTTTTTCTTGGCTTAAAAATCCTCTCAAGGATGTTAGAACTTTCTTTGAAATAAGAATTCATTCTTATACACGTTGTATTTCCATAATTTTCACTTCCTATCATGTGGTAAATTGAATAAGATTTCCATCGATATATAATTCTCCCAAATCCGACACTCGAACGAAGAGTTAGAGCCTTTTTAGTGAGACAATGTTTGACCTGAGCCTTCAGCGCGTCGCGGAGATAGCTCAAATGGAAATTGTCAAATTCCAATGTTGCTCCGAGATACTGGCATGTCGCACCAAACTTCCAGGTCGTAGACAAGGTGGCAACGCAATAGCTCTGCATCGCGCCACCATGCAATTTCCTATTTTTTTAATTTCCAGTGACACAGCGCGATAACGCCGCATCGCGCTAAGGGCCCAACTTGGAAAATTTTACTAAAAATTTAATGACATGTCCAGGGTTAAAAGGATCAAATTCCTACCCCTATATAATCCCTTTAACACATGATTCATCCACTTTTCACCCAAAACATATTAGTTTCTCTCAAGTTTATCTCAAGAACTAACTAGGGTTTCTATTGGGGATTCAAATTCAGGAAGGTTTCACCATCAATCTTTACGAAATCATGATCTAAGGTATGCATAGTGTTCATTCATGGACTCCTTTAGTCCATGAAGTTCAAGAATCCTTTTTAACTACAAGTTATGGATTTTCTTTATGTTTTCATGCTTTGTATGTTCTCTTTCATATTGGTAAATGAGGAATTGATTTCTATTCCATGATTTGATGATAAATTCCATGTGGGTTGATTAGTATAGATAAATATTTATGAAATCTCATGACTAAAACCTTGTATGATGGAATTGGAATTGAAGCATGATGTATAATTGTTGTATGATGTGCTTTACATGTACTATGACTACAATATGTTTGATTAAATGCCTAGATGAAGGAAAATTGTCAAACTAGCATGATATCATGAAATCCCCATGTATGTACAAGATCATGCCTATTACATGTTTGATGAAATACTCCTATGAAGGTAGTATGTATTATGATGATAGTCAAGTCTTCAAGTAAATCATGCTATGTCAGTTCCCTTCTATCGAGTCTTGTAGGTACTTGTACCCGAAATATTAACTGTGTGCCTAGATCCATGTCATGTTTTCACGATACTCACAGTAAATCCATTAACTCTTAGACTACAGATAGTCTTATGACTTAGGAAAAATCTCTATGATCTCATGACTCAGTCAGTTGTCAGATATCAGTAGTATTCTGTTAGCTACAAAAATTCAATAACTCAGTCCATGTTCAGTTCAGTTCAGTAAATCATGTTCAGTGTCCATTCATATGGGAGTAGGAATTATCATCGAGTGAACCCAAGGATGGGGACTCACCTGTTATAAAAGGGTGTGATTTTTAGAAGCAATCCTTGTGTTCCAAAACTATGTAGCCAGCATAGATTGAGACATCGTAGCCTGCTATATGAGGGTAGATGAGGTGGCTTAACCTGTTATGTGAGGGTTCCCACCATTCTCTCTAGAGTTACCTATTATATGAGGGTTACTTATATGTTGTCCTTACCAGTGATGTAGTATTGACACCCTTCCAATCAGGCATAGATTGGACCCCAGCTCAGCTATCATAGCACCTTTGGGTCATGTCGGTTAGATACTACTTCCCACAGTTTCATGTTACAGCATCAGGACTGTCAGATACAGTCAATCAGTCTCAGTAATGGAACTTAGATAGTTCTTCAGATTTCAGGACTATCAGATACAGTCAACTCAGATATAGTACGAAACTCAGATAGTTCCATCAGATTTAGGACTGTCAGCTACAGTCACCCACGTTATCAGTTATACTCAGATACAGTCACCCATGCTATCAACATTATTCAGATATAGTCCTTCATATTATCAGTCATATCAGTTACTAGCATGTGACTTATCACTATGCAGACTCAAAAATTACAAAATCACATTGTCAGTTACAGTTACGTATTTATGCATGTATTCTCACATTCATGTTAGACAGTCAGTTAGCATTATTCATGCATGCAAACCCTTGCATATAGCCTACCTCACATGTATACTCGGTACATACGCACTGATTCATTCACTCTATGGTGCTTTCTTTTTATGTTAGACCATAGGTTCAGAGACACGTGTTCCAGATCAGCATTAGATTCCAATTTCAACTGTCAGAGTAGAAGTGAGTCCTCATCCTTTGAGGATAAAATGATTTTCTAGTATCTCATTGATTAGCTTATTAGTTGGAGTTAGTTGGGGACATGTCCTATCAATTCCTTATTCAGATTCTTCAGAAAGTAGAGGCTTTCAGACTAGATGCAGACTAGATGCAGACTAGATACATACTATCATTTTCAGACTTCAGTATTTTCAGTTTTGTTTTGGGTATTTTATTAACTCACACAAATGTTACGTTATTCAGTTATGTTCATGATCGAACCTTATGGCCTTTCAGTGCAAGTTTTCATATAATTATGTTATCTTATGCAGTATACAGGTACAAATATTAGTCATGGGTTAGCTTGTGGTCTTTCGGGATCATGAGCACCGTGTAGCGTTCTGATTCAGCAAATTAGGTAGTTACAAAGACTCTACAAATTCAATGTTAAATATGTCGGGATATGCCCTCGGCAATAGCCAAAAACCCAAGTCTAACTAAGTCTATGACATAAGGTAAAGAGACTAAGAAATGTATGCCTCACAAAGTATGGAAACTCACCACTTCAATGTCAACACACGAACTACTCAAACACCTGGTCACTGTGAAAGAAGAGAAGAAGAAGCTCTGTCCCCTTTGCCGCATGGGGACACAACATCTGAAGATGGTTAGTGGTGGGACAGATACTATGTAACTAAAGGATTGAGATAAAATAGTGCCTACAGTTCAAAACCAATCAACCAATGCACATAACCAATGCAATCCATATATATATATATATACATATATATAAGTATACCATGTCAAGGTAGGGAGGGATATTAGCATGAACTTGAAATCCTTAACCTAGGGTGTGTAGCATTGTCATCATAGGACAAGGCATTCACGGGCTAAAAGGGCCTAGCTCACCCCTAGCTTGAAGGGCCCCAGTGCGTGTAGCCGCATGAACCAGAGAATATCCATAATCGTATATTCCTTTATAGGGTACATGAATCTCCGGATATCATCAAGGTGACTTATTCACTAACACTTGTAGTAAAGGGGACTAGAACCTTCCTTTCACAGGTTTCATTTGGGGGACTCGAACCTCCCAGTCAAATATTTATTCGGGGGACTCGAACCTCTCGGCCACATGACACCCACACTGGATAGCATGGTTTCCAATGTTATTTTTTCGAACTCTAGTTTAAAGTCCTTGCTACATATCCTTCTTTAAAGCCTAATTTAAAACCATCATTTCACAAATACAATGACTTAGTCAATTACTTACCAAAGGCACTTCATTGGTATCATCATGCCAACGAAACTTACAAGCGTACACCATGTCATTACCATAATCAATCAACTAATTCATTCATACGACTTTGGGACTCAAACTCGTTGTCTAACAAAAGACACAAACCAATGTAGTTTTTAGGGACTCAAATCCATTGTCAAACAAGACATCAACAAATTCAATGTTTAGGGACTCAAACCTATATTTTAATTGAGGAGTAAACCATTTAATGTTTTGGGACTCAAACCCTTCTTCTATGCAATGAAATCAATTCCATTCAATATATAGGAACTCTAACCCATTTAGCCATTTCAAGCCACCATGGCTACAATTCAACACCATATATGACCACAAGATCTTTATAAAACCATTTATCAATCAATCACATAAATAGGCCAATGCCTTGGTTCATATCACAATGCAAATCCATTTATGGTCATCAAGACCTTTACAATCCATTCATTCTTCATTATCATTCTTACACCAAGCTTTAGTCAAAACATAATTCAATTTTATCCTTTGGGACTCCAACCTTTTTAGTTATTATGCCACCAAAGTCACCAAATTAACATATTACGTGGACATCAAGGCCTCCACATAGCCATTTACCAAGCATTCATATTCATTAGGTCAATGTCATAATTCATTCATATTCATAAGACCAATGTCATAGTTCAAAACACTCTTAACATGTGACTAGTTAATTCTCTTAGACATTTTCACAAACACCTTGAGGGCATACTTTAATAAGCACCCACATGTGCAAACCATCACTAAAAACATTTATATAAACACAATTTAAGCAAGAGTAAACAATACCCAATACTATGCATGTAATACCCCGTAATTGTCTTAGCTCAATTTATCCCATAGTACATGTACAAGAGGCTTAGAACCTGAAAAATTGGCTACGTTATGGAGACTTAAATTCATTTTTTTCCACTTAACTTCATTGATTTTTTAAAGTGGCCTTTCCGACCCTAAGACGTAAGTTAGTGAGTTGATTCATGTCAGGGGTGTAAGGGCATGTCTCGGGTAAGTTTCAGATTTTTTTGACAAGGTTTGGACCATATTTTGATTTCAAAAACAGCAGCTCACCGTGATTATGGTGCTTTGTGGTGGTTATAACGGTGGTCACCTTACCGCGTTGCGGTGAAGTTCAAAATGACAATTGTCAAATTCTAGAAAGTCATCACAATTGCACCGCATTGCGGTGGAATCGCGATAACAGCCTTAGCACGTTGTGGTGAAAGCCCAATCGGTATTCCAATTACAAATTTTAATTTCTCAAGGGTAGTCTTGTCATTTTACTTAACCCAAATCCATCCAAAACACGGAATTAAAACCTAAAACGGGCATTATATGCCCCATTATTCATAATTTCTCTCCAAGAAAGTAATTCACTCTCAAGAAAAAACCCTAGCTCCTTCAAGATTCAAGATCAAGTTTTAAGAAAACCACCAAGAACCTTCATGAATTCTTCAAATAAGGTATGTTAAATGTTCATCCAGGGGTCCTTTTCACCCATGGAGTCCAAGAACCCAATTTTAAGTTTTAAAGCTATGGTTTTTACATGTTATCATTAATTTTATCCATGAATTTCCATGAATCTCAATTTTATATCATGTTTACATGCCATTATTGTTGTTATTAAACCCTAAATGTTTTGAATGGTGCTTGTTCGCTGATTTAAGCCTTAATTGGTGATTTTAGTATTAAAACCAAGATATTTTTACATGTTAAAACTATCCCCATGTTTAAACCATGAAATGCAAGTGCTTGATGAAATGACCAAAGGAATGAGTTTTGAATAATGACTATTTATCATGTCCTAAAGTTTAAGCACAATCTTGTTGTTATTTCTATAGAGTCCTGTGGGTTATGAATACTCAAAAACTTAGTTGTTTACTTAGTTTTAGTATTTTTAGAATAGTCTCAGATATATTAGAGTATTACAGTCCAGTCAGTATATTATGTTAATAAGTTCTGCTCACTCCAGTAATTAGAGTCAGTTTAGTTAGGAGTAGGATTTAGCATTGAGCGAACCCAGGGATGGGGGCTCACCTGCCAGTTGAGGGTGTGACCTTTAGTATCAGTCCCTATATTTCAGAACTACATAGTCATCGTAGGTTATAGATGTTAACCTTCTAGTTGAGGATTGACATAAATCTTACTAGAGCACCTGCCAGAAGAGAGTGACTCATTAGTCCTTTGGGACTTTATTTCAATGGATCCACGCATCCATACATTAGTACCCGTGGAACAGTACTGAGACCCTTCCAACTAGGGTTATAGGTTGGACCCCAATTAGCTCATATTAGGGCATGTCGGTTAGATGATAGCTCCCACAATCTCAGTCCAGTAATCCGTTCGTAGTTCAGTTTCCAGGCTTGCTATACTAGGGCATATAGTTATTAGTCATTTAGTATCAGTAGTTCAGTATTTTAGGTTATTGACTACCCTAGTATCATGTCATATGCTTGGTCATGCATTCTCAGATTTTACAGTTTTTTTGCATACTATACATCAGTTATCTTATCCTATTTATTTAGTCAGTTATTATTCCTACATATGAGCCATGCATACCAGCCTAACCTCATTTAGCACACTAGTA
Source organism: Capsicum pubescens (assembly GCA_030864215.1). Lineage (NCBI taxonomy): Eukaryota > Viridiplantae > Streptophyta > Magnoliopsida > Solanales > Solanaceae > Capsicum > Capsicum pubescens. Next base: position 106,132,390 of record CM061538.1, read on the forward strand.
CATTCAAAGTAATGATTGCATACTCTTTTCTTGCACTATGATGTCTGATATCATAGGTTCGAATGCTTAGGATCCTAACCGTACCTGGACTTTCCAGTCCATCAGAAGCAGCAGCAGTGGTGAGTCCTTATCCTTTGAGGACAAGTTTCTTATATTTAGTTATATCAGAAATCCAGTTATTTAGTTAGTCAGAGATAGTTGGGGGTTTGTCCCATCAACTCCACATTCAGTCAGTTTAAAGGCTTTCAGACTAGTACAGACAGATAGTCAGTTTTCAGTCATTATTATCAGTTGTTTTATCAGTATTAACAGTATATTTCATACATTTTAAACTATGAACCAGTATTGATTTTCATTAACTAACACCTTATAGAATTTCTAGTAGAATTTTGCATATGTTCTTTATTATTTTATTTAGTACTCACAATAGGTACCAATATGGGTTAGCTTATGGTCCTTCGGGGATGTAAGCACTGTGTGACGTCTAGGGTGTACTCTCAGGGAATTACAAACTTGGTATCAAGACTATGGTTTAAAGTGTCCTAGGGAGTCTGAAAGCCATGTTTAGTAAAGTCTTATGCATGTGTGTGAACCGCGCCAAGCTTATGGATAAGAGGCTATAAGACGTCTTAGGAAAGGTTTCCCTTCTTTCAGTATTCATGTCATGCGAGTAAGTATGATCTCAACTTAAAATCTCTTTATAATTTAATCTTATTTTTGTTAACAACACATACCTCCCAGAAAGAATAATAGAAGAAGAAACGGGAATCAGCCCGTACCTTCACCTATTCAAGAAGATCCCCTGAATGAGCATGTCTCCTATGCTGAATTCATAGCTATATTCACTACTTTATCTCACTCAGTAGCATCCCAGAATAATTAATCGTTTGTTATCTCATCCGATTTGGTAGCTAATACTACCGCAACTAGGATTTGGGACTTCATCCGAATGAACCCTTATCTATTTTCGAGATCTAAGTTTGATGAGGATCCGTAGGAGTTCCTTGATATGGTTCAGAAGGTAACTAATTTATGGGTGTAACTTAAAGTGAGAGTGTATTTTTGGGTGCTTACTAATTATAGGATATTGCTCACACCTAGTACAAGCAGTGGAAGGGAGATAGAGGGGCAGGTGCAGGGCCTGTTGAATGGGAAGAGTGTGAAATGGTATTTTTAGATAGGTTTTTTCCCTTGGAGTTAAGGAAAGATAAGTTTTTGGAGTTTATTAATTTGAGGCAGGGAAACATAAGTGTAAAGAAGTATTCTCTTAAGTTTACTCGACTAGCTAGGTATGCTCCTAATATGGTATCTGATGACAGGTATAGGATCAGTAAGTTTGTCTCTGGTATAGCTGATACTGTGGTTAAGAAGTATAGGAAGATGATGTTAATTAAGGAAATAGAATTATCTAGTTTTATGGCCATGCTCAACAAATTAAGGAGCAGAAGTTTAAGGAAAGAGAAAGGAAAAATAAGAGAGCCATAATGGGTAGCTTCAGTTTTGTTCAGCCAAAGTTGGGGGGTGGTAACCATCCTAAATTCTATCAAAAATCTTCATCCCCATATCCATATTCAGTTAGTGCACTAGCACTGAAGTTCAAAAATAATAATCGGGATAGGGCACCAGGCCCTAAGCCCTAGGAAAGTATGAACAGTGGGCGTACAAATCCATTTTACCAGAAATATGGTAGAAACCATCAGGTTATGTGTAGATCTAGAAATGATGTATGCTTTGGGTATGTCACACAAGCCACAATGTCAAGAATTGCCCACAGGGTGGTCACCAAGGTCAGTCCAGTCGTCCCCCAGTTCTATCCGGTCGCCCGACTCAGCAGGGCGCCGCTTCCAGTTCCACTAGTGGTCAGTGCCTAAATAGATTATACACACTTCAGTACCAACAGGATCAAGAAAGTTCTCATGATGAGGTTACTAGTACATTACAGGTCTTTTATTTACATATTTATGCTTTATTAGATCCCGGATCTTTTCTTTCTTTTGTAACTCCCTACATAGCTATTAATTTTTGGTGTCAGTCGAGATACTTTAGCAGAACCCTCCTTAGTGTATACCCCAGTAGGTGTCTCTATTGTAGCCAAGTAGGTATACAGGAACTGTCCGATCATAATATCTCAGAAAGTCACCTCAGTTGATCTTGTGGAGTTAGAAATGACTGATTTTGATGTCATTCTTAGCATGGATTGGATCCACTCATGCTATGCCTCAATTGATTGTAGAAATAGAGTTGTTTATTTTTATTTTCTAAATAATTTAGTTCTTGCCGGGGGTCTATCGGAAACAGCCTCTCTACTTCTTCAGATGTAGTGGTATGGACTACATACATTCTACCCTCCCCAAAGCCCACTATGTGGTAATATACTAGTTTTTTTGTTGTTTTTGTTGTTTTTGTAAATGATTTAGTCCTTGAATGGAGGGGTAGTACTTCAGCACTTACAGGTCAGTTTGTTTCGTATCTTTGAGCGAGAAAAATGATATCCAAGTAGTGTGTGTACCATCTTGTTCTGGTTAAAGAGTCCAATTTTGAGACTCCTAGCCTTGACTCAGTTTCAGTAGTGAGTGAATTCCTAGATATGTTCCTTGAAGATCTTATCGGAGTCCCTCCCGAAAGGGAAATTGACTTCGGATAGACCTTCTTCCAGATACCCAACCTATCTCTATTCTGCCTTATAGAATGGATCCAGCAGAGCTTAAGGTGTTAAAGGAATAGATGGAAGATCTCTTTGATAAGGGATTCATCAGTCCTAGTGTTTCCCCATGGTGCGCTCCAGTCCTCTTCATGCGTAAGAAAGATGATTCCCTATGAATATGCATTGATTATTGTCAGTTGAACAAAGTCACTATCAAGAATATGTAACCACTCCCCATAATCAATGACTTATTTGACCAACTTTAGGAAGCTAGTTATTTTTTTAAGATCCGACTATCATCAGCTCAGAGTCAGAGAATGTGACATTCCGAAAATAGCTTTCAAAACTTGGTATGGTTACTTCGAGTTCCTAGTCATATCCTTTAGTCTAACAAATGCCCCAGTAGTTTTCATGGACTTGATGAACTAAGTGTTCAAGCAGTGCTTGGACATGTTCGTCATAGCCTTCATAAATGATATTCTTGTTTATTCTTGTAATAAAAATGATCATGCAGACCACCTTAGAATAGTATTGCAGACTCTTAGATCCCATTACTTCTTCTCCAAATTTAGTAAGTGCAAATTTTGGCTAAGATTAGTAGATTTCCTTGGTCATATTATTTTTGGTGATGGAATTAGAGTGGACCTTCAAAAGACCAAAGCAGTGAGAAACTGGCCCAGACCCATGTCTCCATTAGATATCAAGAGTTTCTTAGGATTGGATGGCTATTACAGACGGTTTGCTGAATGGTTTTCATCTACTGTGTTCCCTATTCCATATTGATTCAGAAGAAAAGAAAATTTCAATGGTCAAATTCTTGTGAGAATAGTTTTCAGGAGTTGAAGACTCGACTCACCTCAGCATCAGTTTTAACATTGCTCGATGGTTAAGAAGGGGTTGTTGTTTACTTTGATGCTTCTAGAGTTGATTTGGTTTGTTTGTTGAAGCGGAGAGGTAAGGTCATAGCCTACGCCTCTAGACAGCTTAAGCTCCATGAAAAGAATTATCCTACCCATGATCTTGAGTTAGCAGCTATTATTTTTTCCTTAAATATTTGGAGGCATTATCTATATGGGTGCATGTTGATATGTTCATATATCACAAAAGTTTGCAGTATGTGTTTACACACAGAGAGTTAAACCTCCATTGGAGAAGGTGGTTAGAATTATTGAAAGATTATGATATGAGTATTTTGTATCATCTGGGCTAGGCCAATGTAGTAGAAAATCCCCTTAGTAGATTTTCTATGGGTAGTATTGCTCATGTCGAGAGAGATAAGAAGAAGTTAGTTCTGGAGGTTCATCAGTTAGCTAGATTAGGCGTTCGTTTGGTTGACTCGACTGAGGGTAATGTATGGGTTCCGAATAGTTCAAAATCTTTATTGGTTGCTGAAGTGAGAGAAAATTAAGATAAAGATCCTAGGTTGGTCAAGTTGAAGGAGTCGGTCAGAGATAAAAAAGTAGAGATTTTCTCCCAAGGGGGAGATACTATGTTGCATTACCAGGGTAGACTGTGTGTGCCATGTGTAGACGATTTGAGACAGCGGATTCTTGCAGAAGCATAGACCCCATTACTCTATTCACCCAGGTGATACTAAGATGTACCATGATTTGTAGGAAATCTACTGGTGGAGCGGTATGAAAAGGGATATTACAGAGTTTGTAACTAAGTGTATTAATTGTTAGCAGGTTAAGGTTGAGCATCAATGGACTCGTTAAACTATGAAAGAGTTCATTATTCCCACTTGGAAGTGGGAAGAGGTGAACATAGACTTTGTGACAGGTTTATCTTGTACTCGTCGTCAGCATGATTCGATTTGGGTCATTGTGGACAGGATGACCAAATCAGCCCATTTCTTGCCAGTCAATACTTCTAATTCAGATCTATATTTGAGAGTTGGTTAGATTGTATGGAGTCCCGTTGTCCATCATTTCATATAGAAGTACTTAGTTTACCTCTTATTTTTGGAAGACTTTTCAGAAGGGTCTTGGTACCTAAGTTCGTCTCGGTACAGCCTTTCACCCTCAGATAGATGGTCAGGTAGAGAGGACTATTTAAACCTTAGAGGACATGTTGAGAGCTTGTGTTATCGACTTTAAGGGTACTTGGGATGATCACTTGCCATTGATTGAGTTTGCTTACAACAACAGCTAGCATTCCAGTATTTAGATGGCTCTATTTGAGGTTCAATATAGGAGGATATGTAGATCCCTTATTAGTTGGTTTGAGGAAGGTGAGACTACATTGATAGGGCCAGATTGAGAGTTTGATACTTTGGAGAAAGTTCAATTGATCAGGGAGAGGGTTAAGATATCCCAGAGCTGACAAAAATCTTATGCAGATGTTAGGAGAAAGGACCTAGAATTTAAGATTGGTGATTTTGTATATTTGAAGATATCTCCCATGAAAAGAGTGAAGAGATTTGGAAAAAAGGAGAAGATCAGTCCTCGATATGTAGGCCCTTTCAGGATCTTGAGTCGTTTTGGGAAGGTAGCGTATGTGTTTGAGTTGTCTGCAGATTTGACATTAGTGCAGCCAGTGTTCCATGTTTTCTTATTAAAGAAGTATATTAGTGACCCAGTTGTCATTGTTCCTTTAGAGATCTTAGATATTCAGATCGGCCTTTCTTACGAAGAATTCCCAATTGAAATCTTATATCGCAAGATTCGCATACTAAGAAAAAAATAAGTTCCCTTGGTCAAAGTTCTTTGGAGGAATAAGTCCATTGAGGGAGATATTTGGGAAGCAGAAGCAGACATACGTACCAAGTACCCTCACCTTTTCTCCGTAAACTTAGACTCAGCTCAAGGTAACATTTTTCCCTAGAGTTTCTCTTTTTTATTCTCAGTTCCTGCCATATAATCATATTTAAGTCATTGCATGCATTCACAAATCAGTTCAGTCAGTCACCATGTTTCAGACTCAGTCATGTAATCATGTTTTTAGTTATGCATAATCAGCGTGTAATCTCAGTACCTCCGTATTCTCAGCTTAATCAGTCTCACACGAGGTCTAATATTCCCAAGGTGGAGATATTCTAATACCCCATAATTGTCTTAGCTAAACTCAGCCCATAGTATATGTACAAGAAGTTTAGAACCTGAAAATTTTGCTAAGTGTTGCAAACTTAGTTTCATGTTTGGCCTTTTAACTTTGTTGATTTTTAAAGTGGACTTCCCAACCCTGAGACTTAAGTTTGTTAGTTAATTCAAGTTCAGGGGTGTCAGGGGCATGTCACGGGTAAGAATTGGATTTTTCTGATAAGGTTTGGACCACATTTGGATTTACAAAACAGAAGCTCACAGCGATTGTGGCGCGTCACGATGTCTATATTGGTGGTCACCTCACCGCATTGCGGTGAAGTTCAAAATGACAATTTTCACATTCTAGAAAGTCACCGGGATTACACTGTGTTGCGGTGGAATCGTGATGACAACCTTGGCGCATCGCGGTGAAGTCCCAATCGGCATTCCAGTTATGAATTTTAATTTCCCAAGGGTAGTGTTGAAATTTTTCCTCACCTAAATCCATTCAAAACACAAAATTAAAACCCCAAAGGGGCATTATATGCCCCATTATTCATAATTTCTCTCCAAGAAAGTCATTCTCTCTCTAGAACAAACCCTAGCCCCTTCAAGATTCAAGCTAGATTTTTATTGAAACCACCAAGAACCTTCACGAATTCTTCAATTAAGTTATGTTAAATGTTCATCCATAGGTCCTTTTCACCCATGGAGTCTAAGAACCCAATTTTAAGTTTTAAAGTTATTCTTTTAACATGTTACCATGAATTTTATCCATGAATTTCCATGAATCTCGATTTTATATCATGTGTACATGCAATTGTTGTTGTTATTAAACCCTACACGTTTTGAATGGTGCTTGTTCTCTGATTTAAGCCTTAATTGGTTATTTTAGTATTGAAACCATGCTATCTTTACATTTTAAGACTATACCCATGTTTAAACCATGAATTGCAAGTGTTTGATGAAATGCCCAAATGAATGAGTTTTGAATAATGACTACTTATCGTGTCCTTAAGGTTTTAGCATGGTCTTTTTTTATTGCTATAGAGTCTCGGGGGTTATGAATACCCAAAAATTTAGTTGTTTACTTAGTTTCAGTATTTTTAGAATAGTCTCGGATATATTAGAGTGTTATCAGTCCAGTCAATTTATCATGTTAGTATGTTCTGCTTAGTCTAGTAATTAGAGTCAATTCAGTTGGGAGTGGGATTTAGCACCGAGCAAACCCAGGGATGTGGGATCACCTGCCAGTTAAGGGTGTGACCTTTAGTAGTAATCCCTGCATTCCAGAACTACATAACTAATGCAGGTTAGAGATGTTAACCTACCAGATGAGGGTTGACATGTATCTCACTAGATAACCTACCAGTAGAGGGTGACTCATTAGTCTTTTGGAACTTCATTTCAGTTGATCCACACAGCCATATGTTTGTATTCATGGCACGGTACTAAAATTCTTCCAACTGGGGTTACATATTGGACCCCAATTAGCTCATATTAGGTTATATCGGTTAAATGATAGATCCTAGAGTCTCAGTCCAGTATTCAGTTTAGAGTTCAGTTTCCAAGCTTGCTTGATCAGGGAATACAGTTATTAGTTGTTCAGTATTAGTAGTTCAGTTTTTCAGGTTACAGACTACCCCAGTATCATGTCATATGCTTGGTCATGCATTCTCAAATTTTACAGTTTTCTCGTATACTATATATCAATTATCTCATTCTATTTATTCAGACTGTTATTTTTCTTGCATATAAGCCATGCATACCAACCTAACCTCATTTAGCGTACCAGTACATTAAAAGTACTGACCATATACTCATTTCTGGCACTATAATGTCTCATATCATAGGTTCGGATACTCAAGCTCCTAACTATACCTAGACTTTCCAGTCTATCAACAGCAGTAGCAGTGATGAGTCCTCATCTTTCAAGGAAAAATTATACTATATGCATTTATGTCATCAGTCTAGTTATTTAGTTAGTTAGAGTAAGTTGGGGGTTTATCCCATCAACTTTACATTTAGTCAATTTAAAGGCTTTCAAACTAGTATAGACAGATAGTCAGTTTTTAGTCGTTATTATCAGTTGTTTTATCAGTATTGACAATCTGTTTCATACATTTTAAACTATGATCCAGTGTTGATTCTTTAATTTCTAAAACCTTATGGAGTTTCCAGTTGAATTTCGCACATGTTCTTTGTTATTTTATTCAGTGCTCATAGCAGGCACCAGCATAGGTTTGCTTGTGGTCATTCGGGGATGTACACACTGTGTGGCATCTAGGGTGTACTCTCGGGGTGTTACAATGCATTAAAACCCTCAAATTGGATTTCAAAACCATAATTTACAATTAAAAATGATTTCATAAAACACATGATAATTTGAACTAACAATGAGGGAAGAGCCGCATGCATTATACTAGATGATTCACAGAAGCAACTTGACCCCTCTTAACTTCTGAATGAACACTTTAGAAACCCTAGCCTCCAATCTTCAAGGGTGAGTTAGAGAGTGTTTTTGGTGAGTCTTGATATTTCAAAATATGTTATGAGAGGCCTAAACATGTTGTATAGTGAGGGGACTTAAGGGTTTTGGGGTGGGAAATATCTATAAAGTCCTCAACTTAAAAGCTGAAAATTTGATCCCAGGAGGGTACGACTTTCATAACTAAACCATACCCTAACGCGTACCCTAACGCATACCCTAGTCTTCACCATGGACCTCTAAACTATGCAAGATACGACTACACATGCATAACTCATACCCTAAGGTACTAGTGGTACCATACAAATCATACCCAGGATAGTGTCCACTAGATCAAGCTTAACACATTATACGACTAGGTAACATACGACCCGTACCCTTGCATATAACTTCGGAGAGTCTAAATCGTACCTTGGATAGAATGTAACCCCTGCTACACTGCCTAATATATGAGTGAGAGGACACCAAATGTATTCTACGGTACGACTGGTACCCACGAGTCATACCTTGCCCAGAATATTCAAAACTTAAGAAATTTTGTAAGGGCAGAGGCTTAGGGTGTTTCAAAAGATCCCACACCTTTTACACTTTTATAAGAGAAAGTTTTTTATGGACGATTGGTTACTCTATTCTTGTTCAAGTTTGTTCTCTTTAGACCACTAAGTATGTAATTGGCATTGTGAACCATATCGTAGTACCTACTTCAATGAGGCATGCTAACAATCCTAGATGAAAATTGAGAAATATCCTTGATGAGAAGACTACTGAATTAGAAGCTAAATGCTTATGAGGCTGAGAAACTAACTCTTCAGGCCAAAATTGATGCACTTCAAGATGACCTTTCTCGTGAAATATCTGAAAATATTGAGACCATTCGTCGCTTGAACCAACTTCTCCCATCTATTCCTCCTATCTCATTCATCTCTTAGATCCGTAGGATTTTTTTGTGCTTAATATATTTTGCTAATCCAGTTTTAGTCTTAAGTATTATGCAGGTCATATTTTTAAATTTTAATGAAATAGCTATCTTTTGTTATGATTGTCTCCTGATCTTTCACCTTTTAAAGCATTCTTTTCTTGATTTATTTCTTGTTCAAATTGTTTTAGAGATGCCTCAATGTTCATAAAAGGTTCAACATTATTATTTTGCTATATTTTATCTTGATTAAGCTTTTCTATGAAGTCAAAAAAGGGAAGATAAGGGTTGTGCAATTTTATAACCCATAGTAAATTTTATTTTAGTGTTTCACAATTAGTGTCTACAGGTAAAGGTGGTGACAGTAAAAGGGTAAAATGTTTATCATCATCAAAAATAAGGAATTCTTGTGTTCTATTAAGTTTTGATGATCAATAAAGTGAATGAAACATGTTGGTTAGCTGGTTCACATATGCACATAGCTAAGCTCATAGGAAAATCATCGATAAGATAGGACAAAGTTGCTCGATTCAAGGAATGGATAGGTGGTTACATGTAATAAACTCAAAATAATTACCATGTGCTAAATTAAAGAATTGGAGTTTGACTACAACACTTGAAAAAGCATGAGTTTGAATTAAAGAATGAGTCTCGCTTAAAGAAGAACTCTAGGAAATGATAAATCTGATGGAAGTAAGACCTTGATTCAAAGAAGAATACTTTGGCTAGTTGTGATTAAATAGAAAAAGGGTCATTCAAAAGTCCTTACACACATATAAAGCAAAAAAGGCAATTGGCAAATTGACTTCCAAGTGTGCTACATGAAGACTGAAGGAACAAATTATTGAACCTAATCCTAGTACTAATTAAGATAAGAGGTCTTAGTCTTTGTGTATTAGGAGTTGGTTACAGTGTTGTAATTTTGATGTAATCTTAGTTTTGATGAACTATAAACTGAGTCGGGTTTATTGTCTTCAAGTTAGGAAACTCGAAGACTTAAGGTCATACACCTTGGGAGGTTTGTGAATTAAGCAAAGTTAGGAGTAAGAATTTATAATTCCTAGGTAACAAGAGTCTTGTAATTTATTGTTGTTGACGCTCAAGTTGTTTTAGTGAATTTTTGTGTTAAATCCTATAGAGGTGCAGGTCGTGGTTTCTTACACCATTTGGGTCGGATGTTTTCCACGTGAAAAATATTGTTTCATTTACTTACAATTTTACTGATTCATTAAAACATGTTAGGCAATTTGTTTCATGCATAAGCAACACTTAACTAATAGTAAGATAATATATAGGTCGTGTAGAACATTAGTTAGGTATATATATGTTCCAAAGTCCTCCTAAGTTGTCATTCTAGCACTAGTTAGGCCTCCTTAATATCATGTTTACTTATACAACTTACCATACATGTTACTGTGCTATAGTTTTTACATCAATACTATCCATGATCATTTGTGTAATGCAAAGAATAACAAAATCATATGTTTCAAAGGAGTTGAACACTTTTACATTAAAAAGAAAGTGAACATACCTCTTTCAGAACGTAAATTCAACAACATTATAGTAATGACTTTTAATGCCATTAACGCTCACCGTAAATAACTCAAAGTTCACCCGTAGTTGTCAATTTCAAATCCCATATAAAGGTTGTCTTTGGAGAAGATAAATACACTACAAAAAGAAAGAAAACATCTTCCTCCTTTCCTCTTCCTCTTGAATTATTTTGGGAAATTGGTTTGGGCCATCCTGAAACTTCAAGACACGAGTGCATGTATTTAGAAGTAGTTGTGGAACCTTGGGGAGCGACCAGCTAGAAGGATTTGCACCGGAGTCAAGCCGAAATTACATTCAAGAAAGTGTCTTGCCACGACACGGTATTTGTGTCTATTCTTTTACTATTATTAATTTCAGTTTTATATCAATATTGTAGTAATTTTTTCCAATAATTTGAAAGCGATTTTCTTACATACAATATTGATAAATGGTTATTTCGTTGAACAAAACATTTTTAGATTTGTCAAAACTTGAGCCATTGGACGAAAATAATTTTAAACGTTGGTCACAAAAACTTATGATTTTCTTAGAACAATTAGAAGTTGATTATATTTTGTTTAATGATGATTCTAACATTATTATTGATTCTAGCACTGTTATGATGGTTGATGAATTTACTAAAAACAAGATTAAAAAGGATAGCAAAAATGCTAGAGGACATTTATTGAGTCATATGACTAATACTTTATTTGATTTATTTGTTACTTACAAATCTGCTAAAGAAATATGGGATAGTTTGTAAAAATCAAAACAGGGAGGACAAAATGATGTCCAACTTTATCTTGTTGAGGGTGATGAAGTAATTGTTGTAGTAGTCATCGAGATGAACCTAGTGACTAAAAAGACTGACTGGGTGTTGGACACAAGGACTTCAAGGCATTTATGCACCCATAAAGAATTGTTCCATAACTTTGTTGAGTCCATTGTTGGAGAGTGTGTCTATATGGGTAACTCCACTACTGCTGGAGTTATGGCTAAAGGAAAAAAATTCTCTTAAATTAACTTCTGGTAAAACATTAGTATTAAATAATGTTCTATATGTTCCCTCTCTCCGTAGAAACTTAGTTTCTGGAGCACTTCTAAGTAAAGTTGGCCTTAAACTTATTATTGAGGCTGATAAAATAATTATTTCTCATGAAAGAGACTTTGTTGGAAAAGGATACCTAAGTATGGGTTTATTTATATTGAACACTGTTCAAGAGACCGTCAATAATGCAAGTATTTTCAATTCTACTTATATTGTTGAGTCTATTAATTTATGGCACAGTAGACTAGGTCATATTAATATTGCTTCTATTAAAATACTTAGAAAAATGAATTTAATTCCTACAGTAAATTTTGACAACATTTTTAAATGTCCTGTGTCTGTAGAAGCAAAGCATGCCAAGAAACCTTTTTAAATTGTTACTTGTAGAAAGACCGAAATGCTTGAACTAGTACACTCAGACTTAGCAGATTTTAAGAATACTATTAGCAAAGGTGGAAAAAAGTACTACATTACTTTTGTTGATGACTTTTTTAGGTACACTAAGGTGTAACACCTTCAGTCTAAACATGAGGTTGAAAGCATGTTTTTAAAATTCAAAGAAGAAGTAGAAAATCAATTAGATAGGAAAATCAAGAGATTTTGATCTGATAGGGACGGTGAATGTAGTACTAAAATTCTAGAAGATTTTTATGGGAAAAATGATATTATCTATGAGTTTAGTGCTCCCTATACTCCCCAACAGAATAGTGTATCCGAACGAAAAATAGAACCCTTTAGGAAATGGTGAATTCTATGCTTTTAAGCTCGGATCTACCTGACTATATGTGGGGAAGCCGCCTTACCTGTATGTGATATTCTTAATAGAGTCCCTCATAAAATGTTATACAAGACCTCATATGAGTTATGGAATGTATTTTCTCCTAACTTGAAATTCTTAAAAGTGTCATGGTGTTTGGCTAAGGTTGGTCTACCAGATTTTAAATGAGTAAATATAGGCTTTAAGACCTTTAAAACTATCTTTATTGGTTCTGCTCAAAATAGTGTTGCATATAGCTTTATGTCATTAAATGATTATTCTATTTGTGAATCTAGAGGTGCAAAATTTTTTGGGCATGTTTTTCCTTTGAAAAATAATGTTTCTAATGATGTACAAAATAATACTTCTATATCTATGTATATTAACTCTCAAGTAATGCCTTCATTTGATGTTATTTCTAATGAACATGAAAATGAACTTAGAATGAGCAAAAGACGTAAAATTGAGACTAATTTTGGTCCTAATTTTATTACCATCTTCTTAACTGAGGATTTTTATATTGATACATTAAATGATGAATTAGAATCTATCTAATTAATAGAAGAAGACCCTGAAATTTATGATGAATCAATGAGCTCAATAAATGTAATGTTTTGGAAAAAGGCTATTAAAAGTGAATTCGACTCTATTGTCTCTAATCACACCTAGGACTTCTATGATTTGCCTAAAGGTTGTAAAACCAAAAGTAACAAGTGGATATTTAAGAAGAAATTGAGGCCTAATGGTACAATTGATAAATATAGGCTAGACTTGTTATTAGGGGTTTTAACCAAAAGAAAGGTGTTGATTATTTTGATACTTATTCTCCTGTGACTAAAAAGTGACCATTAGAACTCTTATTTATCTAGCCACTATTCATAGTTTAGTGGTACACCAAATGGATGTCAAAACCGCATTTTTAAATAGTGATTTAAAGAAAGAGATCTATATGACTCAACTTGAGGGTTTTGTGATCCTACGACAAGAGGATAAAGTATGCAAATTAAGAAAATCCTTATATGGACTTAAGCAGGAACCTAAGCAGTGGTATAAAAAAATTAATTTCACATTAATGGATAATGGCTTTGTTGTTAATTAATCTGATACCTATCTTTCTTCTAAAATGATAGGATCAGATTGTGTGATTATATGTTTATATGTGGATGACATGTTAATCTTTGGCCCTAATGTGAACGTTGTAAATGAGATTAAGAAATTTTTATTTTTTAAATTTGAAATAAAAGACCTTGGAGAAGCTGATGTGATTTTAGGGATTAAAATCAAAAGAACTGTGAATGGATTTTCTTTGTGTCAATCTCATTATATTGAAAAGATGTTGAAAAAATTTGATTGTTTTGATGTAGTTTCAGTGAGAACTCATTATGATCCTAGCATACACTTGAAAAGGAATAAATATTTCAGTGTTTCTCAAACTAAATATGCTAAAATAATTGATAGTGTAATATTTCTCATGAACTATACTCGGCTTGATATAGCTTATGTTGTTAGTAGATTGAATAGATATACTCATAATCCCAGTAGTGAACGCTGAAATGCTCTTTATCGCTTGTTAAGGTTTTTGAGAAATACTATAGACTGGTGTTTGTATTTTAATAAATTCCCTACTATTTTAGAAGGTTTTTAGGATGAAAACTGGGTAACTAACAATGATGAAGTTAGCTCTACCAGAGGCTATGTGTTTACCTTTGGTGCAGGTGCTATTTTATGGAAGTCTTCAAAGAAAACTTGTATAGCACGTTCCACCATGGAATCTGAATTCATTGCTCTCAAGTTGGTAGGGCAAGAAGCTGAGAGGCTGAGAAATCTTTTGGCAGATATGCCTTTATGGGAAAATAGGTGTTACCAATCTTTTTACATTGTGACTCACACACAGAAATTAGGATTTCTAAAAATAGTGTATACAATGGTAAAAAGAGACATATTCGTATCATACATGGTGTTGTTAAACAATTGTTAAAACATGGTGTTATTTTCTTGGAATATGTAAGATCCGAAAGAAATTTGGTGAATCCTATGACCAAGGATTTGACAAGGAAAATAGTCCTTGAATCATCGAGGAGGGTGAAGCTAAAGCCCATGGATTGAGGTAATAACGTGGATACCCATTTGTGGTCAAATAAAGCCATATAGGCCTTCAATAAACACTATATATCATATCCCTATGGCGAGAGAAAGTGTATTATAAGGTTGAGCTTATTTTTGCTCTTAGTGATCCATATCCTTAAGGTGGTCTATGAGATTGACTTTATAGATCATTTAGGTGAGTGTAAAATGTTGGTCATCCTTATATGAAAGACTTGTATTGTCTTTCTAGAGCACTCATGAGACCCAAGGTTTCTATGCATGACCATAAAAGAACTTTCTAGTATCACGGAGGATGCTTAAAATAAAGGATATGGTATGTGTTGTGGGAGTCTCAACTTATGTCTATCAAGTTCAAGAGTACTTCACTTTTTGGATATTTGTTGTTGCCTCATATCACTACGTGTCAATTCAAATCGAAAGATATTGACACTTAAGTACATGTTCCTTCCTTTTGCCCAGAATTTATTCTTATTTTTTATTTTTGCATTAGTGGGGGATTGTAACATCAATACTATCCATAATTATTTGTATAATGCAAAGAATTAAAAAGAAAAAAAATAAAACATATGTTTCAGCGGAGTTGAACACTTCTACGTTAAAAAGAAAGTGAACATACCTCCTTCAGAACGTAAATTCAACAACATTGTAGTAGTGGCTTTTAATGCCATTAATTCTCACCATCAATAACTCAAAGTTCACTCGTCTTTGTCAATTTCAAATCCTATATAAAGATTTTCTTTGGAGAAGATAAATACACCACAAAAAGAAAGAAAACATCTTTCTCCTTTCCTTTTCCTCTTGAATTATTTGGGGCAATTGGTTTGGGCAACTCCCAAGATTTCGGCCATGAGTGCATGTGTTTGGAAAGAGCTGTGGAACCTTGGGGAGCGACCGGCTAGAAAGATTTGCACCGGAGTCAGGACGAAATATTTTCAAGGCAGTGGCTTTCCACGAAACAGTATTTGTGACTATTCTTTTACTATTATTAATTCCAGTTTTATATCAATATTCTAGTGATTTTTTCCAACAATAGTGACCCTATTTTCCTTTGGATTAGCATTTTTTAGAGTGTTCAATTTTGTGTCAATGTTATAGAAAGGCGTGACCTTAACTAATAGTTTAGTTGAAAAAATATTCCGCTTTACACTGTTTTAAGAAAAAATGTAGCCCGTTGAACTGGAATTATATGATATAGTACTCTCTATATCTCAATTTATATGATACTTTTCACTTTTTATGATTCGAACTTTTAAATTTTGATCATACAATGGACGATATTGAAGCTTTTTGTTTTTCTCTTAGTAAAATTTACATATATTAAAAAAATCACAGTATAAGTATGATAATTAATAATTTAAAATATTTAATAAATATAAATTTTTAAAAAAAATTTAACTCGTTTGATTCTAAAAATCCAAACATCATAAAATAAATTGAGCTAATAATACTGTTAGTAGAACTTTTGGTTTAGGGGAGAAAAAATGGGAATAGCATAAAACAACAAGACCAAAGATAAAAGGAGTGGAGAGAGAAAAAAAACTAAATAATTAAGCAAATTATTTTAAGAAAATAATATGGTAATTAACTATTACCTATTTAACTTACTGGGGGATTTAAGCTAAAAGTGACAAAAGAGTTTGAAAATGAGGTGTAGGTGACTCAAGTCTTAATAATTGAGTGGAGATGACAATTATTTTATTATGGATTAAGAAAGTTGGGAAAATTTGAAAATAACCCACAAGTTTTTAAATTTACACTTTGATCCAAATGTTAGTTAATATAACGAAAAACAGAGGGAAAAAAAACGGATTTCTCTCTCTTCTCGTCTGTTGTTGTTTTCTCTCTCTTCGTAATTTTTGTTGTTCATTGTTGCTTCTACTTTATTCATCATCTTTTACTTCATTATCATCTTCATCTTCTTTTTGTCGACCATTGTTGTTGTTATTACCGCTACTGCTGCTACTTGACCAATTTTTTAGGCGAAATTTTTTTTTGTACATCACTTTCCACTTTGTCATTACTTCATAGGTGACTTTGGAAAGTAAAATTATAATTTTTAGTTGAATTTGTCATCAAGATACACTTCTACTATTGTTTTTTCAATAATGGATAGAACCCGTTCATAAATATGACATAAGAGCCCACAATTTAAATAGATCACTCAGTCTATTGCAACAGATAAATATTTTATTGCAACAGAACACACATATGTTGTATTCATATTTATGGTCCTATAATGTCCGTAAAATGAATCGAATAGATGGGTAATCTGTTGCAACAGATGAGTTATCTGTGGCAACAGACTAGTTATCTGTTGCAATATATTACTCATCTGTTGCAACAGATAACTTGTCTGTTGCAACAGAATTTTATCTATTGCAACAGACTATTTATCTATTGCAACAGATAATTATTCTATTGCAACAGATGAGTAATCTGTTTGGAACAACACAATACTTCTCCTACCACAAACCCAACAGATAACCAATATGTTTCAACTCTTGCTATTGCTACTGGATTCAAATTATTCCTTAATCGTTGAATTTTTTGTTGAGAAGAAGAAAGACATAATGAAAATTAAATAAGAATTAAAACGTCAAACCCGATCAACCATAAATTTTTTTATTAAACAAAAACAAATAAAGATGCATAGGCTAAAAGCGAAAAAATAATCTAATTATTATTATTATCATCATCATCATTATTATTATTATCATAGCCAGCCGGCCAATCTTCAACCACCACCAGCAGGGCCCTCATCAGACTGCAGATATCCCGGAGCATCCTTGCTCTTACGGCGCCCAACGCCCGGTATAGGTCATGAACCTGCCTCTGATGTTTTCGCACGGCGTCTTGCATAAAAGCAATGTCCCACACTGTATCAGTCATATCTAGAATACACATGAATTGACAAAAAAATGTAAAATTAAAAGTAAAAAAGAATCCAAATGTAATACAACATATACTACCAATTGGGTATATTTACACAAAAAAGAAAGAAACTTACCTGTGCCAGGGAAGAGAAAATGGTTGGAGGTGTAATATGAAATACAAGATGCAAGAAATAAATAAAGTTTAGTAGAATGAATGAGTGAGTAAGGAGGGACCTATTTATAGAGGATTGAATTTGAATGAGTTAGGAAAAAAGGCGCGACTGTTTACTTCCATTTATTAATTACATACAAACTGGTGGCTTTAATTATTGTGAAAAGTTATGACTTAATTAAATTAAGTTGTTGACTGACTTTTTGATTATTGTGATAAATCATGACTTTTCAGCTCATTAATATTAATTAGTTCTTTCCAATAACCATTTTTATTGAGTTGTGACAACAGATTCTATATCTGTTGCATTAGATAACCCATCTGTGACAACAGATATACCATCTGTTGCAATAAATTGAAAACCTGTTGCATCAGATAATCTATCTATTGCAACATACAATCTATTTTTTTATAATCATCATATCATTAATTCAAATTTAGTGACTTTTTTATTATATAAATTAAAAAATAGATTTAAAAATAAAAATTACGAAAAGTCACTACTTGTCGCCTATTTAATATTAACATCAATTATTCAAATTAAATAACTATTTTTTTACGGTTATAAATTGTGTTTATCATTTATTTCCTTATTGTTTTCTGTGAAAAGTAATGACTTAATTAAATCAAGTTGGTGAGTTTTTTATTATTGTGACAAGTCATGACTTTTTAGCTTATTATTATTAATTAGTCCTTAAATTTAAATAACCTTTTTCTCAATTAAAAAATCAAAGACTTCTCACATTTTCAATAACCGTTTCTTTAATAAAATAATAACCATTTTTATTGAGTTGTGGCAACAGATTGTATATTTGTTGCATCATATAACTCATCTGTTGCAGCAGATATACTATCTGTTGCAACAAATCGACCATCTATTTTAGGAGCTTTTTTTATTTCTTCTAACAGTTGATTCATCAGTCGCAACAGATGGGGAATTTGATGCATTAGCTGTTTTGAATGTGTTAGACAAAAAGTCATGACTGTCCACTTTTTTTTTAACAATCATCATATACCTTAATTAATCAAATGTTGTGACATTTTTATTATATAATAAACAAATAATTTTAAAAAATATATTTAAAAACAAAAATGGTGAAAAGTCACGGTCAGTTATTAAAATTAAATAACTGTTCTTTTACAGTTATAAATTATGTTTGTCATTTATTTCCTTATTATTTATTTATGAACTGTTTTTCATATTAAATAATCAAAAAGTCGTGACTTTTAAACCTCTCAATAAAAATAATCCTTTTTATTAATAACTGTCGATTGCAAGATATGATCCATCTATTGCAATAGATTAACCATTTGTTGCAACATATGGTTCATCCATTGCCACAAACACTCAATCCATACCTACAACCATCGACATGTTGAGAATAAGGAATAGACAGAATGAAATTTAGATATTAAATAAGAATTAAAAATTCAAAGTCGACCAAACATAGATTTTTTAATCCATACACTAGGTCTTCCCTTAGGTAAATCCGATATATTAAAAGAAAATACATACTCTTAAAGAAAAAACATAAACTTATTATTATTATTATTATTATTATTATCATTATTATTATTATTATTATTATTATTATTGTCAACAGGTCAATCGTCATTCGACAGCAGCAGGGCCCTCCTCAGCCTTTCTCTCATGTCTCCCAACTCCCACCGGAGTTCATGAATTTCCCTTTCAAGTTTCCATAAGGAGTTGCGTAAAATCACCTTGTCCAAATCCGGATCATCCATAACTAGAAGTGTGAGTTATGTATAATTACATCCTTAATTATATAAAACTGGTGACTTTTTGAATATGTAAATTAAAAAAAAGATCTAAATACATTATTTTATCTTTTATTGTATTTCGGAAAAAAAAAGAAAATTGCTTTAAAATAAATCTAACAGATGGGTAATCTATTGCAAAATATAGTCTATTTGTTTGATAATTTACAACATATCAACAAACTGCTACATCAGATGCATATATCTTTTTAATTATTTTCAACAGATAAGCCATATGTTGCAAAGATTGATCATCTGTCGTAACAGATGTCTATAATTATTTGTTAATTTTAACAAATATATCATCTGTTACAATAGGTTAGTCATCTGTTTATTCAAATTAAGCCATAGATGGGCTAGAAAGAATAAGGTGTGTGCAGATAGATGGATCCACTTTCATGTGTGGGAGTTATGTATTACTAATAAGGTTATCGAGACTACGCACATACTGTAAAATATTTTTATGAATGTAGTTTTTAACCGATTAGGCATTGATCATTCAAACATGATCCTGCATTGTACAGTTAAGTTTGATAGGTCCAAATGGATAAGGCCGAGGGGCCCATGAAGATGGTGTTGATATCCTATTATGAATTATTGACGGTTGTTGCTCATGTTTATGTGTGTCAAGTTTTAAGAAGGGATCAATATTTGGTGTCATTGCACATATCCAATAGCGATTGTACTTAACTTTTAGGGTGAATTAGACTCTGAAAAGGCCTTCGAAGCCTCACACTGCATCAAATAAGAATGAAAAAACAATAGAAATTCCTTTGGCCCAAATTTATATGGAAGGATTGTTCGAGAAGATAATTATACGCCAGAAGGAGCCGTAGGAGAATACCTACGAGAAAAAGGGGAGTTGATGAAATACTATATCAATTGAGAGCTAATTGAAGAGGAAACATAGGGTAGAAAGGAACTTCTAGCGAATCTAGCCAATAAAACTGAATTAAAACATGAGAAATCTGAATCAAGTGCAAATATGAAAGTGTATCCAGTAATGAAAATTCTTCTGTTGTCTTGCTCAAAGAAAAATAATACATATGGACACATTTCTAGGGAACTGTGACTAGGTAGCGTGGTCAGGATGATCACCTACATAGAAAATAACAAAACACCAAGAAAGCACTTTTGGAGGCACTGAGAGTTGTAATGATGTACAGTAAGTTAAGAAAACTTATGCCAAGAACAGCTGAAGTTAAAATAAGGAATCTAAGTGAAGGTGGAAATTTTAAAATTTTAAATTACACCCATGCCTTCTTGTTTGTGGTTTCGATTAGGTCTACTACTATTGACCTGGTCGGAACCACAAACAAGATTAAAAGGCAGATTGAGTATCATTACTTCCTTTGAAATATGGATATAATTAATTGTGTTTTCTTGCCTTTGCATCCTTTCAACATATCTAGGAGAAAATCAGATGCTTCTTGTAGTGTGTGAATCCCGATAATTTTCAAGCTATCCTCCAGCTTGCTGATTTGGTATTCAATCTTGCCGTCGCCGTCTTTGAGGTTAGTATAGAGTTCTTGGTCTTTTGTGAACTCGTCAATGAGGAACACGTCCATCAAAGTTGTGTCATTGTAAAAGGCCTTCAGAAGGCTTCTAGACCACTTTATTCAGAAGGCTTAAATAATACATGGAGGATCGTTGTGTTAGTTTTAGGTCAACTTGTTTATGCACACTCAAGTAGTTGTCCCAATAGTTGAACATCTCACTTTTTTTAGCATTGTTCAATGCATTTTGTCCAACCAACCTTCAAATGATTTAATAGGATAATTAGCCTAGAATTAGTGGAATCAGTTTAGATCAAACATTCTAGAATTATGTAACATTTGATCTAAATCAATTCCACTAATTTCGGGCTCATTATCCTATCAAATCCTTTGGAGTTTGGTTGCACAAGCAGCATTGAACAACGCTCGAGTAAGTGAGTTATTCAACCGTTGGGACCATTGCTTGAGTGTTCATCAACGGGTTGACCTAAAACAAAAATAGCTACCTATCATGTATTATTTAAGCCTTCTGAATAAAGTGTTCCAAAATCCTTCTGAAGTCCTTTACAATGCCACAACTTCAAATGACGTGTTCCTCATTGATGAACTCATAAAAGACTAAGAAATCTACTAACCTCAACGACAGCAACTACAATCTTGAATACCAAATAAACAAGCTGGAGGCAAGCTTGAAAGTTATCATGATTCACATACTACAAAAAGTATCTGATTTTCTCTAAGATATGTTGAAAGCATGATAAGACAAGAAAACACAATGAATTATATCCATATTGCTAAAGAAGTAGTGATACTCAATCTGCCATTCAATCTTGTTTATGGTTCCAATCAGGTC
Source organism: Capsicum pubescens (assembly GCA_030864215.1). Classification (NCBI taxonomy): domain Eukaryota; kingdom Viridiplantae; phylum Streptophyta; class Magnoliopsida; order Solanales; family Solanaceae; genus Capsicum; species Capsicum pubescens. The sequence goes on from CM061538.1 coordinate 106,154,078, forward strand.
AATAGTAGTGGACCTAATCGGAACCACAAACAAGAAGGCACGGGATGCAATTTAAAATTCAGAAATTTCCGCCTTTTCTTAGATTCCTTATTTAAACTTCAGTTGTTCTTGCGTAAGTTTTCTCGAATTACTGTACATTATTTCAACCCTTGGTGCCTGCAAAGATGCTTTCTTAGTGTTCTGCTATTTTTTATGTAGGTGATTATTTCAACCATGCTACCTAGTCGCAGCTTCCTACCAAAGTGCCCAACTGTACTATTTTTCCTTGAGATAGACAACAGACAGATTTTTCATTAATGGATACACTTTCATATTTGCACTTGATTCAGATTTCTCATGTTCAAAGTCACTTTCATCGGCAAGATTTTCTATGACCTCCCCTCATATTCTATGTTTCCTCTTAAATTATCTCTTAGATGATATAGTCTTTCATCAACTCCCTCTTTCCCTCACACGTATTCTCCTACCGCACCTTCTGGTGTATAATCATCACCCTGAGCAACCCAACCATATAAATTTAGGCTAAGGCAATAACTATATTGATTTTCGTTCTTAGTTGAAGTAGTGGTAGGCTTCAAAGTCCCTGTCAGAGTCTAATGCACCCTAAAAGTTAGTCCAATCACTATTGAATCTTTTTACAATGCCACCAAAACTTAATCCCTTCACAATGCTTAATACATAAACATGAGCAACAACCGTCATTAAATCTTAACAGGCTATCAGAACCATATTCATGGTCCCTTATCCTTATCAGTTCATACCTATTAAACTTAACTATAAAATTGTAGATATCTTATTTGAATGATCAATGAATAATACGTAAAAACAGCATTCACAAAATTAGTGTACTCTATGTGTTTTCAAAATAACATTATCAGTAATTGATAACGCTCAAACTACAGATCTCGTAAGAGTGTAAGCGGTCGTTGTCAAATATATAACCCAACTGGGTTGGGTATCGATCCCACAGAGAATACTTGGTCACTAAGTAAGCAAAGATTATTAGACTTTTGGTGCAAGTCTCGTAAAAGGGGGGATTTTGTAGCGTGCAATAATGTAAACAAAATAATAGAGTAAAAACAGAAAATAGCAAAGTAAAAAGAAAGAATGTTTAGTAAGATGTTTAACCAATGAGAATTGAGAGTTGGGGTTATGTCCACCTTATGAGTTATACGTCTCTATTGGCTATGAGTTATGCGGAATTCAGACATGCATGTGCTTATAGAGAGTTGTATTCTATGGTAAATCCAGGCGTCTTTCGACCATCAAGGATTATTTCACTTTAACTCTTCCGAGCTTAAAGCGTGTCTAACGGTACGAACTCTCCAAGAGGTTAATCCAGTTACGGCACTAACTTTTTAACAGGGGTTGGTGCCCTATTACCTTGACATTATCTCTTTTCCAGACATATAACTTTTCTTTCGAACAAGTTAATGCTATACTGGCGTATTCTATGCGTTTGCAACCACAATAATTTGCATTAAGATGAAGAGAATAATGATATAAGCAGCATACGTGTCACGAATTCACAAACTCATAGCAATAGATAGTATCTCATAAGGCTTCCATAACCCCAATAGACAAGTTTAGCTACTCATGATTGCAACAGAGATCACAATAAACATCATCATGATCTCACGTTGGTCACAAGGGTCGCGCTTTCTCTGCCAGAAAGTAACGTGAATAGTACTAAATGTCGAAGAAAATAGAATTGAATAGAAAATAGGATGAATGAGTTGAATTGTAAGGGTTGAATGAATTAATCAGTGAATGAATAAAAAGTTCAGCACAATAGGGTATTTATAACACCCATATCCTATTCCTACTAGGCTACTGTGTACTTATCCTAATCCTACTAGGATACTGTGTACTTATCCTAATCCGAATAAGTTACTGTTGATCCCCAAAGTCTTTGGAAATGCTGTTTTTGCCCGGGACAGATATTCCATGCATCACTTTTGGTCCTTGGCGTCCAAGCTTTCCCTTCCTTCTTTCGTGAAGCTTCCTTGGGCGTCAAGTTATCCATAATATGCTGAAATCTGCATCATTTATACCTGAAAACTTGCTAATCATGTTTGTTAGCTGACTTACAGGAAAAAGGACTAAAAGTGCATGAATTATATATTTTGTCCTTAAAACTTAGCTAAAATATGGGTAAATTATAGTACTTTAGGCGTGTAAATACGCCTATCATCAACACCCCACACTTAAAGATTTGTTCGTCCTCGAACAATATATCATGTCCATATAAATATCTACTTAGGGTTTCACAGTAACAACACAAAATATTCATCAAGACAGGCACAACAATTATTAACAAAGAGTAGTTTTCTGATCACTACTAGAAACAATTCAACCTCTAATATAGACTCGTGATGATGGTTAATTCGTATTCAAAAGTCAAGGCACAAAGAATCATACAAGACTACCCAAAACTCATCAACCATGTGTGTCTCACATAAGATATTACCCATAATCACTCTCAAATATTGCATTTTTCAGAACATGGGTATAAGATTATCCTTGCTCTCACTCTCACAAAGAATTCATATGTTGCAACTGATGACCATAGGCTTGCCCTTAGTGTAATGCTCTACTAATATCAGAATGTTAAGCTTAGGATCAAATATGTCTTTACAGGTTGTAATGTAGGCTAAGGGACGGGTAGGACTATTTTGGCCAGAAATAGTGACTATGTTCCTAAGCACTTTAATACATCACATTATGCCATTTACACTTTCTTTCAAACAACCTTTCTACTTTCTTTTAATCTACCACCCCTTCTCACCTATTTTTCCATTCAAGCATAACTATCTTTTTATTTAATCATAAACACAATTTATCTTTTTGTTTTTCTATTTCTTTTTTTTTTTTTTTTTATAACACACCTCTATGATAGCCACTCTCTTTTTTTTTTCATAAAAAATTCAAGTACCAATTCACTTTAAGGCATCACTCTCACCCAATTTCCTCTTATTTTGTCACATGACTTCACAACTTAAAGCACTTAGGAATTTGGATCAAATTATGGTCTTGAAAAAAAATGGATTCGGCTTACATATGAGGCTCTCAAAGAAAATGGCTAAAGGCTCAAAGGGGTTGACTAGGATAATGTCCACGGGTAGGTAAAACGAAGGTAAACAAGTATCGGTTGCCAAAGAAATGCCTAAATCATCTCCTAGACTCACACTCTTTATTTCGCTTTACACACACACCAGGCAAGTTCTAGCATCAGCCACAAACACAGAATATACTATCACCTCACACACACAAGGCACATGGTCGACTTTATTGGGAGCAGTACAGACTCTTAACCCAACAGATGATGGAATTAAACCACACACTTATCACATAATGAGTCACATTTAGAGCCTAAGTGTCTCAATAGTAATGATTCTAGCACAAACTCTTGTCATAACACCATGCCACTTATCAGAATAATTTCATGCATCAAAATCTACGACAAACAAAAAAATATGAGCATAAATGTAGGCAAAGAAGTACAGAATACGAATACCAGCACCCCACACTTAGATGGGACACACTGCCCTCAGTGGAAAATAAATACGGAAAACCTGATTAGTCGGACTCCTCTTCTATGTCTGGGGTCATTCCCCCTGCATCGGAATCATCATCAGAGTCGTCATCCTCAGAGTTTCCTCAAATTGTACCTACTTGATCCAAAATTACGTTGAGGTATTTGTAGTGAGGAGGATTCATCTTACTCTTTTCTTCCCCTTTTCTGGCCTTTCTGTGAGGTGGTTGCTTTGTCTTTTCTTTGGCGTGCTTTTGGTGCCATTGTACCTGAGATTAAAATGATAGTCATGTTAGCTTCATCACGGTAGATACAGTCGACAAACAAACAGTAGTGGCACCACCCCATACTTAATTTGTTGGCACAAACTAATTAAGTGAACATTGTCGATTACTCAGACTTCATCGATATACGTTTAGGCGTTATGTTCCAACAATATGTTCAGCACAGTCATACTTTCATGTCGTCTTAACTATCCTTTCCAACTCTATTTCATGTAATCTTATTCATACTTTCATGTTTGGATTAATGCACTTTTTGAACAAGACTACTTCATAGAGATCGTATCAAGTTATGGCATAGAAATAATCACAACATCTCATGCTTGTATTCAATCATGATCTTTATCTCGATGAACGAGTCATTCAAACATTCAAGCATTCAATTTTGAAGATTATGCAATTAACTTCACCATGTCGACTCCGCAAAAGTATGACAGTGTATAACAATTAAATACAAGTCGGAACAAAATCAAGAACACCCACACGTATTCTTTTACTCAACGAGATGTATCACAACAAATCAACCACATTCAAATCACCAATACTACTTCAAGATTTAACAATTCATTATAGGCGTAGTAGTGTAGTACTTACGGAATATAAAAGAAGAACAAAGAAGTACTTACTTGGTTGATGGCCTCGGAAGATGTTCTTGCAAAGTAAAAGAGAAAAAGGAAAATTTTTGAGTGATTTTGGAGAGGTAGGTTGCACCTAGGTTGAAGTTGCAATGTATTTTTGTTCTAAGACTAAGGTTCTATTTATAGGACAAGCTTGGGTCGGGTTTTGACCCATTTGGAATCGGATTTGGAGACCAAAAGTGACCATAGGCGGTGCCTAATGCTTTTTCTATGCTTGGCATAGGCGGCGCCTATGCTATGGCATTGTTGATCATAGGCGGCGCCTATGTTATGGCACACTTAGGCATGGGCGGCGCCTATGCTATGGCACACTAGATTTCGAGAGCTTAGGCCATAGTATAGGCCTTGCCTTGTTCGTGGCCTAGATTTACATAGGCCTTGCCTTGTTCGTGGCCTAGATTTACATAGGCCTTGCCTTGTTCTGTGCCTATATTTTCATAGGCAATGCCGAACCCATAGCCTTTTTATTCTTCAATCCTAACTTACCACCTTGAACATGCAATTCTTCCAAATCAAGATTTGAACTCAATCTCCTCCTTTACACCTCTTGCACCTACATTTACTCAAAAACAACAAAAACGATTAGAACGATGGGTTGCCTCCTATGAAGCGCCTTAGTTTTGGTCGTGGCTCGACAAAATCTTAAGAAAATAAAACAATTAAAAATGATGGGTTGCCTCCCACCAAGCGCTTGATTTATTATCGCGGCACGACATAGCTATCTCGATTACTTAGACTTCATCGAGATAGATGGGGCATCATTTTTTGTATGGATTCAGACGACGCTGATGCTTACTTGTAGGCATGCAATCTTCTTCGATATGACTCTTGTGCATACATATCCCAGGAGGGATACCAATTATATCATCAATAGTCTAACCCATAGCTCTCTTGTATCTCTTCAGAGCAGAGATGAGAGCCTCTACGTGCTGTTCACTTAAATCATCCGTCACACTCACTGGAAGTGTATTTCTACTTCCCAAGCATGCATACCTTAGATAATTGGGGAGCTCTTTCTATTCTAGCACTGGGGGCTCTTCAATGGAAGTCTTCGCTATTGGTGACGGTTGATTCTTAAGATCAAGGTCCGGCTGCTTAGGAGTATGAAAATAGGACCCTATTTCTGTTAGAGCACACATAGTTTCTTTATAATCTTCATCGTCTTCATGCTCAACATTCAGCAGCGCAGCAGACAATGGCTCAACAGTAAGATGTTTCTCTACAGATAATGCTTTCTTATCCTCATAATGAACATCAGCTACGGAGAACACATTCATATCGTTGGGCTGCTTCATTGCTTTGCATATATCAAAGCGGACCACTTCGTCATTCAACCGAAATAAAAGATCATTAGCTCTCATGTCAATAAGCACACTTCCTGTTGCAAGAAAAGGACGTCCCAAGATTATGGGAACTTCAGAATCCACCTCGCAATCCAAAATCACAAAATCTGCAGGAAAGATGAAGGTGGAAACCTTCACCAACACATCATTCAAGATACCCACAGGTCATTTTACCGACCTATCTGCCATCACGAGCCGCATATTGGTTGGTGTAGGGTCGCCCAACCCCAACTTTTTGTAGACGGATAGTGGCATCAAATTGATACTAGCTCCCAAATCGCACAATGCCTTAGCAAAATTCATAGATCCAACCGTGCAAGGAATAGTGAAAGCACCAGGGTCTGCCTTCTTCTGTACTAAGGACCTTGTGGCAATTGCACTGCAATGATGAATATTATCTGTCGGCTCATAGCTTACTGCCCGCTTCTTTGTTAAAAGGTCCTTCATGAATTTAGCGTATCCGGGCATCTGCTCTAGCGCTTCCACCAAAGGAACATTAATAGTCAGCTGCTTCAACATAGTCATGAATTTACTGAACCTGGTATCATCAGCTTTCTTCTTCAATCTCTGAGGAAAAGGTGGTGGTGGAAGCGGAATATTTTTCTCCACCACTTTCTTTTTACCTTGCTTCCAACTATCAATCTTTTCAGGCTGCAAACGTCTAGGGGTGACGTCATGAACACACTCTTCAGCTTCTTTGGCCTCTTCACATTCTGCATCAATAACATTATCCGCTATATCATCAACCACCTGCTTGTCCTTGGATGGATTTTCCAATACTTTACCACTTCGGGTAGTAATAGCCATGCATGATCCATCGTTCCTTGGGTTTTGCACCGTATCGCTGGGTAGTGTTCCAGCCTTTCTTTGGTTGAATGTCGTAGATAATTGACTCAATTGTTGCTCCAGCTATTTTATTGAAGTGGAATGCGAGTCAACCAATTGCTTCATTGAGGACAGGTCATTTATTACCTCAGTTACTCATGTGCTGGTTGCGTCTACTCCTTTCAGCAGCTTAGCCATCATATCTTCCATGGACATATTTCCAGAGCCAGATGCAACGGTGTCACGTCTTCCAGGAGGAACATACAAACCACTCCTGTCGGTATTGTTTTTCCAACTACCTTGATCGCGGTCCTTGTATCCAGATTTATCATAATAGATCCGACCTTGGTTTCCTAGGGAATTGCCTCGGAAACCCCCTGATTATTCAAGTAGTTGGCTTCTTCCTCTGAATCGGATTCATCTCTTCTTTTTGACGCAACTTCTTTGACTTTTTCGGTCTTCCCTGATAATAAATGCTTGGTAAGAAGATCCATCTGCGTTTTCATGTGCGCCATATCTTGATCGCATTCCTCTTGTCTACGCCTCTGCTCTGCAGTCATACCAATAGATATAGTAGAGCTTGCTACCTCAGAATCCCTGGTATGCCAAGCTCTACTCTGCTTTGTCATACGATCTAGCATATCACTTGCCTCAAGATAAGTAAGGTCCATGAATGACCCACCTGCAGCATTATCAACCACTGGCTTAGTCACCGAATTCAAAGACCTGTATAATATCTCCATCAAGTGGACATTGGTCATATGATGATTTGGGCACCGCATAAGCTTCTTATTGAACCTCTCCCATGTTTCATGGAGAGCTTCAGTTGGAAGCTGTCGAAAATTACTGATCTCATCCCGTAATTGGGCTCTTTTGGATGGCAGAAAGAATCTTTCTAGAAAAGCGTCTTTCAATTGCCTCCAATTGGTGATAGAATCAGGAGTCAGCCCATTCAACTATAGAGTTGCCTCCCCAGATAGAGACAATGGAAATAAGCGCAGCCGAATTGCATTCTGTCCAACTCCTGGATTGTCGAATGACTTGCATGTAGAGATGAAGTTGATCAGGTGCATATTCGGATCGTCGCCTGCGAGTCCACCAAATAAACCTTTGAGCTGCAATAGCTGAATCATGGTGCTAGTGATATTGAACTTTGCTCCAGGTGCCAAGGGCGGAGGAATAATAGCTCCTGTAGCACCATCTCTATCCAGATCGTTATCATCATCATCAAAAGGAGCCTGCACAGCTCAGCGGTCAGGTCTCATTCTTGCTTGACGATATCTCCTATGCATAGGTGCCGCCACCTCATCAGTACGCCTAGGATTTAGTAGCTCCTCATCACCCAGGTCCTCATCATCAGGATTTTTTGCCCGACCTGGGTTATCAATATTATGTTGATGCACTTGAGCAGCTACCAGTGCAGCTAGTCTAGCCTGCTCCTGTTGAGCTGCCCTTCTTTCAATGTCACGTTGTGCATCCATCCTTCCAATAGAACCTGAATAGAACAAAAACAACAGCTAAAAGTAAAATCTGAGAACTTTTGACCAAAGGGTCTAGTAACTATCACAAACTTAGTTGACAACCGTATTCCCCGGCAACGGTGCCAATTTTTTATAACGCTCAAACTACAGCTCTCGTAAGAGTGTAAGCGGTCGTTGTCAAATATATAACCCAACTGTGTTGGGTATCGATCCCACAGAGAATACTTGGTCACTAAGTAAGCAAAGATTATTAGACTTTTGGTGCAAGTCTCGTAAAAGGGGGGATTTTGTAGCGTGCAATAATGTAAACAAAATAATAGAGTAAAAACAGAAAATAGCAAAGTAAAAAGAAAGAATGTTTAGTAAGATGTTTAACCAATGAGAATTGAGAGTTGGGGTTATGTCCACCTTATGAGTTATACGTCTCTATTGGCTATGAGTTATGCGGAATTCAGACATGCATGTGCTTATAGAGAGTTGTATTCTATGGTAAATCCAGGAGTCTTTCGACCATCAAGGATTATTTTACTTTAACTCTTTCGAGCTTAAAGCGTGTCTAACGGTACGAACTCTCCAAGAAGTTAATCCAGTTACGGCACTAACTTTTTAACAGGGGTTGGTGCCCTATTACCTTGACATTATCTCTTTTCCAGACATATAACTTTTCTTTCGAACAAGTAAAATGCTATACTGGCGTATTCTATGCGTTTGCAACCACAAGAATTTGCATTAAGATGAAGAGAATAATGATATAAGCAACATACGTGTCACGAATTCACAAACTCATAGCAATAGATAGTATCTCATAAGGCTTCCATAACCCCAACAAAGAAGTTTAGCTACTCATGATTGCAACAGAGATCACAATAAACATCATCATGATCTCACGTTGGTCACAAGGGTCGCGCTTTCTCTGCCAGAAAGTAACATGAATAGTACTACATGTCGAAGAAAATAGAATTGAATAGAAAATAGGATGAATGAGTTGAATTGTAAGGGTTGAATGAATTAATCAGTGAATGAATAAAAATTTCAGCACAATAGGGTATTTATAACACCCATATCCTATTCCTACTAGGCTACTATGTACTTATCCTAATCCTACTAGGATACTGCGTACTTATCCTAATCCAAATAAGTTACTGTTGATCCCCAAAGTCTTTGGAAATGTTGTTTTTGCCCGGGACAGATATTTCATGCGTCACTTTTGGTCCTTGGTGTCCAAGCTTTCCCTTCCTTCTTTTGTGAAGCTTCCTTGGGCGTCAAGTTATCCATAATATGCTAAAATCTGCATCATTTATACCTGAAAACTTGCTAATCACGTTTGTTAGCTCACTTACAGGAAAAAGGACTAAAAGTGCATGAATTATATATTTTGTCCTCAAAACTTAGCTAAAATATGGGTAAATTATAGTACTTTAGGCGTATAAATACGCCTATCATCAGTAATACATACCTATCATATATAAAGTGGTTCCATCTGCAAGCAGCTTATTCCTCCGAACCCATCTTTACTGTAGACTCTTGTGTTGGTCGGGCAAAAGTTGATCAGCTTTTATTTCCTTTATCTACAAAAAAAAAAGAAAAAAATTAATGTCAAATAAGAGAAGAACAGAAAGAAAATTATCCATCTATTGCAACAGATTATCCATCTGTTACAACACCTTTACATCTATTCACCGGATTCTCATTCTGTTGTAACAAATGTGGAGCCTGTTGCAACAGATGTGGAGTATGTTGCAATAGATGTGTAATCTATTTGAAAACATCAAACCAGCCTTGCTATGGTTTAATTTTTTCCAACAGCTGCTCCATCTGTTTCAACATCAATAACAACATCATTAACAAAGAAACAACATCAACAATAGTACCAATAACAAAAAAACAACATCATTTGTTACAACACCACCAATAACAGCATCAACAATAAAGAAGCAACATCATTTGTTCCAACACAATCAACCACACCACACCATAAGTTCCAACAACACCAACTCCACCAATAATATCAATAACAGCATCAAGAACAAAAACAAACAAAATACATAAAAAAAAATGATACTGACAATAAGGCTTTTAAACTTCTCCTAATATATGATTTTTTTTGCATATTTTAATAAAACCAATGGTTCGTTCATTCAAGACATAAAAGTAACTTTTTCTTTCAAATTTTTAAAATAAATATGATAAGGATAAAAGGTAATTTAATAAAAAAGTAGATGTAAATAACTAATTTAAATAACTTGTAAAGAAGAATACGAGAATAAAAGAGTAATAGTGAACCATACCTGCAATGTCAAAAGCAAGGGGATCAAAATAGCAATTTCAGTCAAGGAAAAATATAGATCGGTTTAGATCCAAAAGAATCCTTATGATATAGAGAAGATAAAAGAGAGAGAAAAATGGTTGTGATATCCCTAAAGAGGTGAGAAAGAAAAAAAGAAAGATGAATAAATTTAGGGTTGAGGGAGAGATAATTCTAAATATGGGTTTAAATATTCATTAATAATATAATTCTATATATGGGTTTAAATATTCATTAATAACTTGATAGGAACGAAAAAGACGGGTGACATTGAAAAGACAAGATAAGACTACTCAACGAGGAGAATTTTGAGTTATCCAAGAAATATTTTGTTCCGCCTTAGTAGTACTATTTTATGTTTCTTCTTTTGGACATAAGATTGCTTTAAAATTTAAAAAAAATTAAACAGATATGTCATCTGCTACAACAGATATCAATATCTATTTGAAAATTCCAATAGCTCAGTCATCTGTCACAACAGATGCAAATGTCTATTTGATAATTAAATCAGATATGTCATCTATTTCAATAGATATTAATATCTTTTTGAAAATTTCCACTAGCTCAGTCATCTATCATAACAGATGCAAATGTCTATTTGATAATTAAATCAGATATGTCATCTGTTGCAATAGATATCAATATTTTTTTGAAAATTTTCAACAGCTCAGTCGTCTGTTGTGACAGCGTACATGCAATTGTATATGGTCTTATCAAGTAGTAAAGTGTCTTCAAGAAAGCCCAAGTATCGATCTCTCAGGGACATACGTTCGCCGACTATCCTATTCTAGTTCAACAAGTAAGAAAAGTAAACAATAAAGTTTTAGAATTGTAAACTAAAAAGAAACTAAACTAATGCAGAAAAGTAATGACTTAGGACATTCAATGGATAGAAGCCCAGGGTTAAGGCTTACGACCAATCATACTACGTTATTGAACTTCATTCGTTAGATTTCTTATCTTATTTGTTGATTCGTAGGGTTAATTGCATGATTATGGATTCCCAACCTCTAATCCTTCACCTAAGTTGGACCTTACACCTACATCATTAAGCGGGGATGCAATAGTTCACTTAATTTATTTACAAATGCCATCCTACATATGAATCAAATAAGGCATCTAAGTGAATCCCTGTCCTAGATACTAATTTGAATTTCTTATTTCATAAAGAAACACAAACCATACTTTGCATATTCCCATGTTCTATCGCCCTATTCCCTCTCCCAAGTTCACAAGGTTGACAATTGATGTATTTTAAGGGTAGCTAATCCTTAAAATAGCTAATCCTTAAATTAACAAACTTAATTCAAAACAAAAGTAGTCATGATCTTGGCCTTAACCCAGGAAAGGGAGTTTACCCTCTAATGGAAATATTCATCATCCAATCCCTTGAATTGATAATACAAACCATGAAAGAATCTAAAGTAAAGAGATATAAACCCTAAAATAAGTGTTGACCATCCCTACAACTAGTCTAAGATGTCCAAAATTCATTAAAAACGTTTACAATGTTGTATTTATAGCAATAGGGTAAGCCCAAGCCGTGTTGGACAAGAAATCAATGTGCAGTCCAGGGTGAAATGGAGCTTGAGATGCACACTGTATTTCGTAGGAATGGAGCATGCAACGTATGCATATATCACGTACACACTATTTTGGGTCCCTTCCGAGTCTTTTAATGTGTAGCACACACCAAAACTCCTTCCCACGCGCCCTTACTCTCCCTGGATATTTTAGGTGTACAAATTTTCACGAAGTTGCATATTGTGCTTCCGTAGTACATTCCAAGCCTTTTTGAGTTGTTTCCACTTGATTTGAAGCTTGTATATCCTTCATATATCATCATAATACATTCACCAATCATCCTAAGTGTAAGACCCCACAAAATCCTAAGCTTAACTCAATCCGTTAAATCTTGAAAAGAGGTCCCAGACTTAGGAATTTCAGCTAAGTATTTGTACATAGAATTATTTTGGCCTTCATAAGTTGGAGATCCTATTCTATGACCCTTATGACCTTAAAATATTAATTTTAGGTTGATTCATGATTAGGAATGTCAGTAGGTCACTTCGAGTGAGTTTCAAATTTTTCAAACCTCGTTTGAACCATGTTTGGGTGACCAAAATAGTGGGTCGACGCGATCTCAACGTGTCGCATAGCACATCATTTTGACAGATAATTTTTCCCCAGCTTTTAGTGAAATTCCAGTGAACCAACGTTAACTCGACATAGTGTGTTGGTCATTGCATTGATGCCATTGATGTTGCACGTCGGTCTACGTGTCACTTGACATATTTTTAGTCATTAAAAGCCTGCGTCCAGAAGGGTAATTGGGTCTTTTCCCACCTTATTTTAGCACCCAAAACACGAGATTAAGTCACTTTAGAGGCAAAATACATTCTCTATTCTCAAAATTACTCAAGAACAAAACCCTAGGGCTTCCAATTCAAGATACAAGATTTAAGAAATTCTCCACAACTTTTAGAGAATTAACAATTAGGTATGTTAGGTGTTTATCCAAGGGTTTCCTTCCACCCTTGGAGTTCAAGAATCCTTTTTAAATTACAAGTTGATTTCTTCTATGAGTTTCATGTTGAATTGATTGTATTTATGATTAAAATGTTGTTTCTAATCCATGATTTAATTTAAGTTTCATGTAAATTAATTTACGCATGTAATGGTTTGTGGATTTATGTTAAAAACCCATGAATTTGTAAGTTGAGACTGGTAATCATGATGCCTATATGTTGTTCGTTATTATGTGCATAGATTATGATCCCCAAGTGTTTAATGAATTGTTCATGTGAGATGAGTAATGAAATCATATCATGTTAGCATGTATACAAGTTCATGCCATGCAAGTATTTGTTAAAATGCCTCAATGAATGAATGGTGGAAAAATAACTAGTTATCATGTTTTCAAGATTGTGCTATGTTTTACAATTTATGCTATCAGGTCCTGGGGGTATTTAATAGCCTATAATCTAGTTGTTTACCTAGATTTACAGTAGTTTCAGAATAGTCTCAGTAATGTCATGTCCTGTAGTACTCAGACAGTTATAAAACTCAGTGTATTCAGTCAGTTAATAGAATTCAGCGTACTCAGTCAGTCAATAAAACTCAGTAAACTCAGTTCAATTCAGTTAGACAGTGCGATCAATAACAGTTCAGTCAAGCCTAGTATAGTCTAGAAATTAGTTTTGTGTCTATTCAGTTAGGAGTAGGACTCAGCACCGAGCGAACCCAGGGATAGGGGTATTCCTGCCAATAAAGGGTTTGACCTTTAATAGCAATCCTTGTGTTACAAAACTACGTAGCCAGCATAGGTTGAGATGTCTTTCTGCCAGTCTAGGGTTGATATATCTCGTACGAGTTTTCCTGCCAATAAGGGTTGACAAAAGAGCTTTCTGTCAGAGAGAGTTAACTCATAGCCATTGTTAGTATTACTTGGCAAGGTACTAACACCCTTCCAACTGGAGTCACAGGTTGGACCCCAACTCAGTCATACTCGGGGTATGTCGGTAAGATGAACACTCCTACAATTTTAGTTTCAGACTCAGTATAAAATCTCAATTTAGTTTAAGAATTAGGACTGTCTGATATAGTCACCCAGCTCAATACAAAACTCAGTTCAATTCTACAGAATTAGGACTGTCAGAAACAATAACTCAGTATACAGTAATTCAATATCAATAAATTCAGATATCAGTTATTTAGTTATCAGAATTCAGTACCCAGTGTTAACATAATCTCAGTTACAGTCTGAGTAATTATGTGCTTAGCATTGCATAATCAAAATTTACTGTAGTTTTATATATACATGTACTCTCATTAAGTTATATTCATGCCACTCAGTTTTTGTTCGTGCATATGAACCCATGCATTTAGCCTTACCTCACTTAGCATACTAGTATATTCAAAGTACTGACTCAAACCTTTCTTTTATGCTATGATGTATTATATAATAGGTTCAGACGCACGAGCTCCTGACCGCACTTAGCAACCTAAATTATCAGTTGTAGATTTAATGGTGAGTCCTCATAGTTTGAGGATAGAGTTTTTATTTCATTATTTTCAGTTATTAGCACTTCAGTAGTTGGATTTAGTTGTGGACTTGTCCTATCAACTCCACCTTCAGACAGTTAGAGGCTTTTAGACTAGAGTATTTATAGGCAGATGTTTAGATTTCAGTATTTAGTATTTTGATTTTAGTTTTAAACCTTATGGCAATTTTTGGCTAATTTCCTCATTATTATAGAATTACTATTTAGTTATTTCAACAGGTACCAGTCATGGGTTAGCTTATGGTCCTTCAGGATTATGAGTACCGTGTAGCATTTGAGGTACAAACTCAAAGAATTACAAACTTGGTATAAGAGCCTAAGGTTCAACAGAGTCCTAGGAAGTCTGAAAGTCGTGTCTAGTAGAGTCTTGTTCATAAGTGTGTAGTGTGCCATATTTATGAACAAAGGGCTATGAGGCATTTTAGGAAAAGTTTCCCTTCTTGCAGTATTCATATCATATGAGTGAGCATGATCTCAAGTTACAAACTTAGTCTAATCCTTTCTTACTTTTATTTACAGAACATGCCTTCCAAAAAGAAAAACAGAAGGAGAACAAGAATTCAGCCAGCACCTCCGCTGGTCTAACCAGATCCCCTGGATGAGCATGTTTTCCACGCAGAATTAAGAGCCACTTTCACCACTATATCTCATTCTGTGGTAGCCCAAAATGAATGCTCAGCTACTGTTCTAGCCAAACCAGTAGCCAATACTGCTACAGGTAGGATTCAGGACTTTACTCGAATAAACCCTCCATCCTTTATCAGTTCTAAGTCAGATGAGGACCTATAGGAATTCCTTGATCAAGTGCAGAGAGTTATAGATATTATAGGGTTGATTACGAGTGAGAGCGCAGAGTTATCCACATATCATTTACAGGATGTGGCTCACTCATGGTTCAAGCAGTGAAAGGCAGAGAGGGTCGCTATTGTAAGGCCCATAGAATAGGATGATTTTTCCACTGCTTTTCTGGATAGGTTCTTTACACTGGAGTTGAGGGAAGCTAAGGTTTTGGAGTTTATTAATATAAAGTAGGGCAGCATGACAGTGAAAGAGTATTCCCTCAAGTTTACTCAGTTGGCCAGATATACTCCTCATGTGGTAGTAGATAGTAGATCTAAGATGAGTAAGTTTGTGTCTGGTATGTCTAATAGTATGGTCAAGGAGTGTAGGATAGCAATTATGATTAGGGAGATGTACATATCTAGGCTTATAGTCCATACTCAGCAGATAGAGAAGGATAAGAATAAGAAAAAGGAGGGGGAGAATACGAAAGCTAGAATAGGTAGCTTCAACTTTACTCAGCCTAAGTCAAAAGGTGGAAATCATTCTCAATTCTGCCCAAAATCATCCATTCCAGCTCCGTCCTCAGCCAGTGCTAGTAGTGCCCGAACAAATCCTCTTTTCCAAAAGTATGGAAGAAACCACCAGGGTGTCTGCAGGGCTGGTTGTGATGTATGTTTTAGCTATGGCAAGACAGGCCATAGGGTCAGAGAGTGTCCTCAGTTGAGTTCGCAGAGTTAGCATAATCGCCCTTCAGCTCAATTCGATCACCTGAATTAGCAGGGTACCATTTCCAATGCCACCAGTGGGCAAGACCCAAATAGGATTTATGCACTTTAGCCCCGAAAGGATCAGGAAAGTTCTCCTGATGTGGTCACTGGTACATTACAAGTTTATCATTTGCACGTTTATGTTTTACTATATCTAGGAGAATTTTTGTCCTTTGTAACTCCTTATATAGATGTTCATTTCAGAGTCAGTCCTAAAATCCTAGCAGAGCCCTTCTCAGTTTCTACCCCAGTAGGTAAATCTATCATAGCCTGATGGGTATGCAGGAACTATCCGGTTATGGTATCCCAGAAAGCCACTTCAGCAGACCTAGTAGAATTATAGATGAACAATTTTGATGTCATTTTCGGCATAGGTTGGCTTCATTCACGCTATGCTTCAGTTGACTACAGATATATAATTGTTTATTTCTATTTACGAATAAACATGTCCTTGAATGAAGGGGTAGTACTTCAACACTTAGGGGTCAGCTTGTTTCTCACCTTAGGGAGAGAAAAATAATATCTCAGGGATGTGTCTATCATCTCATTTAAGTTCAAAACTCTAGTTCAGAAACCCCTAATCTTGAGTCAGTATCAGTAGCATGTGAATTCCCAAATGTGTTTTCCAAAGATCTTCCTAGAGTCCCTATCGAGCGGGAAATTGACTTCGGAATAGACCTTCTCCCAGATACTCAGCCTATCTCTATTCTGCTATATAGAATGGCCCCAGTAGAACTCAAAGAGTTAAAAGAACAGTTGAATGATCTCCTAGATAACGGATTCATCAGACCCAGTGTAACCCCTTAGGGTGCACCAGTTCTATTCATGCATAAGAAAGACGGTTCTCTTAGAATGTGTATTGACTACCATTAGTATAATAAAGTCATGGATAAAAACAAGTATCCACTTCCCAAAATTGATGACTTAATTGACAAACTTCAGGGTATGAGCTGCTTTTCTAAGATAGACCTCAGACCAGGCTATCATCAGCTCATAGTCAGAGAATATAACATTCTGTAAATATCTTCCAGAACTCGGTATGGTCACTTTGAATTCCTAGTCATGTCATTTGATTTTACCATTACTCTAGCAACATTCATGTACTTGATGAATCGTATGTTCAAGCAGTACTTGGACATGTTCATCATAGTCTTCATTGATGACATTTTTTTCTACTCCCACAGTGAACATAATTATGCAGACTATCTCAGAATAGTGTTACAAACTCTCAAAACCTATCAGTTATTTGCCAAATTCAGTAAATATGAATTCTGGCTAAGGTCAGTAGCTTTTCTTAGCCATATAGTCTCCGGTGATGGCATTAGAGTTGATTCTCAAAAGACCGAAGCAGTGAGAAATTGGCCTAGACCCATTTCTCTATCAGAATCAGGAGTTTCTTGGGTTTGGATGACTATTAATTATGGTTTGTTGAGGGATTCTTGTCTAATGCATCCCTTATGTCTAGATTGACTTAAAAAAACTCAAGTTCTAGTGGTCAAATTCTTGTGAGAAGAGTTTTCAGGAGTTAAAGACTCGACTCACTACAGCCCCTGTTTTGACTTTACCTGATGGTTCAGATGGGTTTATGGTATATTTTGATGCTTCCATAGTTCGTTTGTGGTATGTTTTGTTGCAGAGAGGTAAGGTCATAGCCTATGTCTCTAGACAGCTTAAGCCCCATGAAAAGAATTATCTAACTCATAATCTTGAGTTAGCAGCTGTTGTATTTGCCTTAAATATTTAGAGGCATTATTTGTATGGGGTACATGTTGATGTGTTCACAGACCATAAGAGACTGCAGTATGTCTTTGCTCAGAAAGATCTGAACCTGCTCCAGAGAAGGTGGTTAGAGTTGTTGAAAGAATACAACATGGGTGTTCTGTATAATCTGGGCAAGGCCAATGTAGTGGTTGATGCTCTCAGTAGGATGTCTATGGGTAGTGTTACTCACATAGAGGATGGAAAGAAGAAGTTAGTTTAGGAAGTTCGTCAGCTTGCCCGACTAGGTGTCTGCTTAGTCGATTTAGCAGTGGGTAGTGTGTGGGCGCAAAATAATTTAGAATCATCTCTAGTTTCCAAAGTAAAGAAAAAGTAGTATAAAGATTCCATTCTAGTCAAGTTGATAGATTCAGTCAGAGATAAAAAAGTAGAGGTTTTCTCCCAAGGAAGAGTGGTGTGTTGCGTTGCTTGGGTCGGCTATGCATGCCAGGTGTAGATGACTTGAGGCAATAAATTCTTGCAGAAGCTCATGGTGCACGTTACTCTATTCATCCAAGGGATACTAAGATGTACTGCAATTTACGGGTGATCTATTGGTGGAGTGGGATATATTGCAAAGTTTGTAGCAAAGTGCTCTACATGTCAATAGGTCAAGATTGAGCACCAAAAACCTAGTGGTTCCATGCAGGAGTTCAGTATTCCCATGTGGAAGTGGGAGAAAATGAACATAGGCTTTGTGAATGGTTTGCCTCGTACTCATTGTCAGCACGATTCTATTTGTTTCATTGTAGACAGGATGACCAAATCATCTCACTTCTTACCAGTTTATACCTCTTATTTAGCCGAGAATTATGCCAAACTCTATGTCAGAGAGTTTTTCAGATTACATGGAGTCCCATTGTCCATTATCTCAGATAGAGGTACCTATTTTACCTTTCATTTATAGAAAGACTTCCAAAGGGTTCTTGGTACCCAAGTTCACCTCAGTACATCATTTCATCCTCAGACAGATAGTTAAGCAGAAAGGACTATCCAGACTCTAGAAGATATGTTAAGAGTGTGTGCCATTGACATTAAAGGTAGTTGGATGACCACTTACCTTTGATTGAGTTTGCATATAATAACAGTTATCATTCTAGCATTTAGATGGCTCCATTTAAGTCACTCTATGGGAGGAGATGTATATCTCCCATTGGTTGGTTTGAAGTGGGTGAGGCCGCTGTGGTAGGTCCTGACTTGGTATTCGATACCTTGGAAAAGTTCAGTTGATCAGGAAAAGGCTTAAGATAGCTCAGAGCCGACAGAAATCCTATGCAGATGTGCGAAGAAAGGATCTCGAGTTTGAAATAGGGGATTATGTGTTTTTGAAAATCTCTCTTATGAAAGGAGTGAAGAGTTTTGGCAAGAAAGGGAAGCACAGTCCCTGATATTTTGGTCATTACCAAATTCTCAGCCTTTTCAAAAAGGTAGCCTACGATCTTGAGTTGCCTTCAGACTTAGCTTAAATGCACCCAGCGTTTTATGTCTCCTTACTCAAGAAGTGCATAGGTGACCCAGCAGTGGTAGTCTCGATAGAGGGCATTGATGTCCAGAACAGCCTCTCTTATAAAGAGATCCCAGTCAAAATTCTCGATCATCAGGTTCATAGACTGAGGAACAAAGAAGTTCCTTTAGTCAAAGTTCTTTGGCATAATCAGTCCGTTGAGGGAGCTACTTGGGAAGTAGAAGCGGATATGCAGACCAAGTATCCTCACCTCTTCTCCGCAAACTCAGACTCAGCTCAAGGTAACAGTTTTCCTTGAATTCATTCAATTCCATTCTAAGATTACCTTTACAACTCTGTATCGGTTCACTTGCATAACATTCTCATATCATGTATACCTTCGTGAAATATCTCAGTCATATGCCATGTTTTCAAAACTCAATCATGCTACAATTATGCATGTCAGTATAATAACCCAGTATATAAGTACTTTTAGTCATGTAATCATGATTCAGTTGTGCATGTTCAGTATATATATAAATTTAGTATATCAGTATTCTCAGCTTAGTCAGTCTCATTCGGGGATGAATGTTCCCAAGGGAAAGATATTGTCAGACCCCATAAAATTCTAAGCTTAACTCAGTCCTTTAAAGCTTGAAAAGAGGTCCCAGACTTAGAAATTTCAGCTGTGTTTGTACTTAGAATTATTTTATCCTTCATAAGTTGGCGATCTTATTTTATGACCCTTATGACCTAAAATATCAATTTTTATGTTGATTCATGATTAGGACTGTTAGTAGGTCACTTCGGGTGAGTTTTGGGATTTTTGAACCTCGTTTGAACTATGTTTGGGTGACAAAAATAGTGGGGCAACACGATCTCGATGCGTCGCATCGACAGATAATATTTCCCCAACTTTAAGTGCAATTCTAGTGAACCAACGCGAACTTGGCGTGCTTCTTTGGTCATCTCGTTAATGCCATTGACGCAGTGCATCGGTCTGCGCATCACTGGACACGTTTTCAATCATTAGAAGCCCACGTCCACAGGGGTAATTGGGTATTTTCCCACCTTATTTTAGAGGCAAAATACATTCTCTTTTCTCAAAATTACTCAAGAACAAACCCTAGGGCTTCCAATTTAAGATTCAAGCTTTAAGAAATTCTCCACAACTTTCAGAGAATTAAAAATCAGCTATGTTAGGTGTTCATCCAAGGGTTTCCTTCCACCCTTGGAGTTCAAGAATCCTTTTTAAATTACAAGTTTATTTTTTCCATGAGTTTTATGTTGAATTGATTGTATTCATGATTATAATGTTCTTTGGGGTTTATAATCCATGATTTAATTCAAGTTTCATGTAAATTAATTTATGCATATAATGGTATGTGGATTTATGTTAAAAAACCCATGAATTTGTAAGTTGAGACTGGTAATCAAGATGCCTACAAGTTGTTCATCATAATGTGCATAGATTGTGCTCCCCAAGTATTTAATGAATTGTTCATGTGAGATGAGTAATGAAATCATATCATGTTAGCATGTATACAAGTTCATACCATGCAAGTGTTTGTTAAAATGCCTCAATGAATTAATGGTGGCAAAATAACTAGTTATTATGTTTTCAAGATTAGGCTATGTTTTACAATTTATGCTATCGAGTCCTAGGGGTATTTAATACCCGATAATCTAGTTGTTTACCTAGATTATAGTAGTTTCAAAATAGTCTCAGTAATGTCACATCCAATAGTACTCTGATAGTTATAGAACTCAGTGTATTCAGTCAGTTAACAGAATTCAACGTACTCAGTTAGTCAATAGAACTCAGTGAACTCAGTTCAGTTCAGTCAGACAGTACGATCAGTAACAGTTCAGTCAAGCCTAGTACAGTGTTTATTCATATGGGAGTAGGAATCAACACCGAGTAAATTCAGGGATGGGAGCATTCCTGTCAGTAAAGGGTTTGACCCTTAGTAGCAACCCCTGCGTTACATAACTACATAGCCAACATAGGTTGATTTGTCTTCCTGCCAGTCTGGGGTTGATACATTTCGTTTGAGTCTTCCTGCCAGTGAGGGTTGACGAAAAATCTTTTTATCAGAGAGGGTTAACTCATAGACATTGTTAGTATCCCTTGGCAAGGTGCTAACACTCTTCCAACTGGGGTAACAGGTTGGACCCCAACTCAGTCATACTCGGGGTATGTCGGTTAAATGAACACTCCCACAGTTTTAGTTTTGGACGCAGTATAAAATCTCAGTTCAATTTCAGAATCAGGACTGTCAAATACAGTCACACAGCTCAGTACAATACTCAGTTCAGTTCTACAGAATTAGAACTCACAAAAATAGTCACTCAGTATATAGAAATTCAGTATCAGTAAACTCAGATATCAGTCATTCAGTTATCAGAATTCAGTACCCAGTGTTAACATGATCTCAGTTACAGTCTGCGCAGTTATGTGCATATTATTACATAATCAGCATTTTTTGTAGTTTCAAATATACATGTACTCTCATTCAGTTATATTCATTCCACTCACTTAGTTATTGTTCATGCATATGAAGCCATGCATTCAGCCTTACCTCACTTAGTATACCAGTACATTCAAAGTACAGATGTATACCTTTCTTTTGCGCTATGATGTTTATATCATAGGTTCAGACTCACGGTCTCTTGACCTCACTTAGCAACACAAATTATAAGGAGCATATTTAGTGGTGAGTCCTCATAGTTTGAGGAAAGAGTTGTTATTTCATTATTTTCAGTAATCAGTTCTTCAGTAGTTGGAGTTAGTTGGGGACTTGTCCCATCAACTCCACCTTCAGACAGTTAGAGGATTTCAGACTAGAGAATTTACAGGAAGATGTTTAGATTTCAGTATTGATTTTCAGTATTCAGTATTTTGATTTCAGTTTTGAACCTTATGGCAATTTCTGCCTAAATTCAGCATTATTACAGTATTATTATTCAGTTATTTCAATAGGTACTAGTCATGGGTTAGTTTGTGGTTCTTCGAGATTCTGAGCACTATGTAGCGTCTAGGTTATAGACTCAACGATTTACACTATAGCATTAAACACAATAATTTAAAGCTCAGAATAACACAACATCCAATAGGACGAACTAGAAACATGAGCTATGCATAGGCTAAATTCACATTGAGCTTAAGTTATTGTTTTGACTCTTGTTTTGATCCAATTGACCCTTGAACATTATAATCAGGATTTTTTACATATAACTACAAATTAAGAATCTTAGGAACTTATTAAACATATTAGAACCCAACACGCTAGACTAGAAAAACACCTAGCTCAAGCTAGTTACACTAGTTTCCTCGGTTGAATTCTAAATGATTAATTTGAATTAAAACTCATGTGAAAACACCATTAAACATTTTAAACACATACATGGACACTTGAATTCAAATTTATATCATTATCAACACATTTAGCACATGAATCATCCTTAAAAAAGGGCTAAAAAGACTAGAATAGTGACACTAGAATGCATAAATACACCCAGCATCATGTCACAAAAGATTTATTTACAATTGATTTATCTAGAACTAGGGATAAGTACATAGGGTCAACTACAAATTCAATTGAGTCTTTGCAATTGCATGATGCTGGTATTGCATTTCTCCCGGCCTGAGTCATCGATCGATTACTCTGAGTTAAAATGATTCGTATTAACTTATTATTAAGCTAATACCTAAATTAATTTAGATAGAATTAGGTATAAGTACATAGGGTCAACTATAATTTTAATTGAGTAGTTGCAATTGCATGATTTTTGTATTGCGTTTCTCCCGACATGAGTCACCAATCAATCAATCTGAGTCAAAATATTTCGTATTAAATTATTATTATGCTAATACCTAAATTAATTTAGATAAAACTAGGGTTGCGTACATAGGGTAAACTATAACTTCAATTGAGTCTTTGCAATTGCGTGATATTGGTATTGCGTTCCTCTCGACCCGAGTTGTCGATCGATCACTCTGAGTTAAAATGATTCATATTAACTTATTTTTAAGATAATACCTAAATTTATGTATCTAAAACTAGGGATGAGTACATAGGGTTATCTACAACTTTAATTGAATCTTTGTAATCACATGATGTTGGTATTGCGTTTCTCCCGACCCGAGTCATTGAACTATCACTCTGAGTTAAAATGATTTGTATTAACTTATTGTGAATATAATACCTAAATTGATTTATCTATAACTAAGGATGAGTACATAGTGTTAACTACAACTTCAATTGAGTCATTGCAATTACATGATGTTGGTAATGTGTTCCTCCCAATCTGAGTCGTCGATCGATCACTCTAGGTAAAAATTTGTATTAACTTATAGTTGATCTAATACCTATATTGATTTATATATAACTAAGTATGAGTACAAATAGGGCCAACTACAACTTCAATTAAGTCTTTGCAATTGTATGATGTTGGTATTGCGTTCCTCCCTACTCGAGTCGTCGATCAATCACTCAGAGTTCAAATGATTCATATTAACTTATTGCTAAGATAATTCCTAAATTAATTTATCTAAAACTATGGATGAGTACATAGGGTCAACAACAACTTTAATTGAGTCTTTGCAATTGCATGATGTTGGTATTGCGTTTCTCCCGACCTGAGTCGTCGATCGATCACTCTTATTTAAAATGTTTGGTATTAAATTATTGTTGAGATAATACCTAAATTGATTTATATAGAACTAGATATGAATACATAGGGTCAACTATAACTTCAATTGATTCTTTGCAATTGCTTGATGTTGGTATTACATTCCGCCCAACACGATTCGTCAATCGATCACTCTGAGTTGAAACAATTCATATTTTTTAAAATTTAAAAAAATAATCAAGATAAATTAATACCAAATTAACAATTTCAAAACTTGTCATTCATTTCCAAAAATACAAATCAACCCATACAAATCATCCATTTGTAGAAAAAATATTTCATCATTTTAAATCTCGAGTTCTCACTCTTATCTTTATCTCTCAATAATTCAAACAACAACTTCTCAACATATTTCTCAACCCTTCAAAATAGATCGATTTCTTCCCATTTCTTACCATATAGTTGTTATTTTTTACTTTATTCTTGCTTATATCCATCATTTTCTCTGTCTTCACAGGTAACAGAGTTCGAGAAGAGTTCTATATTTTTTCTTTATTCTAAAAATTAGAGCTTTTAGTTAATGATAAAAAAAAGACTTTTACTTGTATTATCATCGAGAATGGATTAACAATTTTGAATTTTGATGCTAAAAATATAGGAAGAACCCGAGGAAACCCTAGTTTTATTGCAGTGTTTCATTGACTATCATGGTACTGTTGGATGGTTTTGGTGGTGTTGGTGGTGGTTGTTGGTAGTGGTGTCGGTTTTGGTGGTCTTGGTGTTAGTATTGGTGGCATTGGTGGTGATGTTGGCATTCTTGGTGGCCTTAGTGTGGGTATAGGTGTAATTAATGGTGGTATTGGTAATCTTGGTAGTGGTGTTGGTATTGGTATTGGTGGAATTAGTGGTGGAGTTGGTGGGGGAAGGGGGTATTGGTGGTCTTGGTGCTAGTATTAGTGGTCTTGGTGGTGGTATTGGTGGTCTTAGTGGCATTGGTAGTGGTATTGGTGGTGGCCTTGGTGGTCCATCTATTGCAATAGGTAGAACATCTATTGGGAGGTATTAAATAGGTCTTCAAACAGATTCCCCATCTGATCCAACTGATGGGTTATCCGTTGAAGCATTTATTTGTAATGTGGCGTATAATAATTTATTGAAATTTGTCTTACCTTTTTTAAAAAAATTATGCAGACATCAAATGTAATGTATTTTTTATTTTTCTATTATTTGTAGTTAAAAGATGTCTCCCAAAAGAAAAGAAATTGAAAGTGGATCAACTTCTGACCCCCCAACAAAAAAGCTAGAGTTCAGATGGATTCGAAGGAACTTCCTAAACAATCTCACTCGAGGGAAAATAAAGCTGAGGAGAGTTATGAAAAGGGAGATTGAGAAGGATATATAGAGACTGGTGAGGAAAATAAAAATGAGGAGAAGGAAGAAGATAAACAAGATAACAGGGCATGAATTAAGATTGAAATCCCAGCATGAGGTTGTCAAAACTATTAGTATTGACAGGTTTCAAGTTGCAATGTCAATAGATGACCCAACAGAACTAATTGGTGATATTGTACTTAAATGTCAGTTGGGAAAACCTTTTGATGACTTAAGGAATATTATGAAGAATGAAAACATAGACGGATATTTTAAGAAGAGCTATTTTGGATGCTTTCTTGAGCTGCCTGGGGAACACACTAACCATTTCCAAATGAGCATGGTATATGGTATTCTCAAGAGCAGGATCAAGTATGTGGGGGATGATAAAGATTTGACGGAAGGGGGCAAGAATATGGATGAAATATGGATCAACTACTGTGGCATGCCGGTTTGTTTCAGCTTGAAAGAGTTTGCCATAGTGACAGGCTTGAGATGCGATCATCCAAAAGAACCTCTCATCAAGAAAACACCCCATGAAAGGTCCAAGGCAAGTAGGACAGCCAAACCACCACCATCAAATAGACGGAAGGCATTGTCCAAGCAACCACCCACCAAAACCAAAAAATACAAGGAAAAATAAGATGGGTTATTAGACATTGCTAGACTTAGCTACAAAGCGGTGGATTTTATAAAAGATCTCAAGGATAAAACCATACCAAAGAAGTATAGGGAGCAATTGTGCTTAGTTTGGCTTGCCCATTCCGTTATATTGGCAAGAGACGTCAAGAAAGTCATAGAAAATAATTTTTTGGTGCTTGCTGAGGATTTTGAGAAATTTAACAACTATCCCTAGGGCTATGACAGCTATAACTTGACTGTCAAATATTTATTGGCAAATCTATCCCTAAAGACGATCTCATTATACGGCTTTTGTTGGCCTTTCATGGTAAATTTAATCACTATTTGTTTACTCATCCATTATTTTATATTGAATAATTATTATGACTTTTTTTTGCTTGATTCCTATTTACATATTTTAGTCTTGGGCTTTAAAGCCATTTCTCCCCTCTAAAAGCAGGTCAAAGATTACCCGAATGAGTTTTCCCATCCAAAGATCCTTGGCTGCAAAGAGAAGTATAAGAATTAAGGAGGCTGATCTGTTTAACCCTCTGGATGATGCAGTACGTCTTCTTTCACATAAAATAATTTGACTATAAGAAAGATATTGAAATAGATGTGCCATCTGTTGTGACAAATGGGTCATCTATTGCAACAGATTTTTCATCTACTGCAACTAGTGTGACACATGGGTAATCTGTTGTGACAGACGATCCATATTTTGCAATAGATTAACCATCTATTACTCTAGTTCTTTGAACTCGACTCAACAAATTACCCATCTACTATAAATTATGCAATAGATGGGTAATCTGTTAATCTATTGCGATATATAGATCAGCTATTATGATAGATTGATCATCTGTTGCATAAGGTTACTGTGTTAACATGTAACCCAACTAACTACAAATTATTATTATACGATTTAAATGTATCTATCTATTTTTATAGGTTGTGCAACCTTAGATTGTGCCTATTGAACAAAAGTTGGGGATGACTTCTTTTATTACTCTAGGTCTTGTTAATATAATAGCAGACCCAATAGTGGAGTTAATAAAGAAGGAATTGTCTTGAGCAGCAGCCGTAAGAAGAGCAGTTAGGCAAGGTCAGCCTAACGTTGAAGCTCTTCATGACCAACCTACTGCAACAAATCTAGGTGTTTCTTCTAGGGGTGTTGCTGGTGGAGTTGTTGATGTTGGTGGCAACCATCCTGATGCTGATGCCGATGTCAGTTGTGATAAAAAGCATGTTGATGCTTAAGAAAAATAAATACATTTGAAATCACCCATTACACAGGTCTCACTCACTCTTACACCGGTCCCTCTCACCCCTCTTCACCCTCATGTTCTCATTGCAAATTCAAAGTGTGTAAGGACAGTCGAGATAAACTCCTTGAATAACTAGATAATATCGTTGAAGCTACTGAGGAATTAAAATCCAAGAGGGGTTTCATACCATCCAAGAAGGTGAGCGAGACATACACTCCTACAGTGGCAGTTAGCAGGAAGAAAAGAAAAATTAGCCAAATACTCTCCAGTCTGAACACAAAAATAATTGCAACTCCTCCTTCTCCAAAAGTTGTTGAATTTCAAGGGCCACTGAAGAAGGTGGACATATACGTGGCACTTGGTGATGAAGACAGGAAAGAACTACTAGTGACCGCACATGCCAAGAAGAAGAAATCTGCACAAGAATAAACCATGCATATGTTTGACGCCCAAGACTTCCAGATAACGATAAATATACGTAAGTGGCACGTGTACAAGGTAATTTTACTTTTCCTAACCTAGCCTTCTAATCTACTCCATGAAGAAGAAGTTATGCAACAGATACATAATCTGGTGCAACTGGTGGTGGTTCTGTTGCAATAAATTTTTAATCTGTTGCATAAGTTGTGTTAGCTGGGTAATCTGTGAACAGATTCATAGAACCCTCTTCAATAGATGGACCATCTGTTGCATCTATCCACTATGTTTTTCTTCTTTACAATTACTAACCAATTTTAAAATTATCTTCTTATATCATAGTATGTTTATGAAATTCTCTGCCTCGTGAGAGGCAGGAAATTAGCATACCCAGATGCATATGATGATGTCGATATGATAATAGACCTCAACTTCTATAATAATTTCAAGAATAAATACAAAACTCCCGGTCACCGGGGATTTAGTAGGTTAGTTTCTACGTACGAATGGATGAAGGTATGATTAATTATGTTAGAGAGAAGAGGTCATATCCATACAGAAGGAGATGGACCAAGGCAAAGAGAATTCTTGCAGTCATGAATATGAAAGTCATACATTTTCTCATTGTTGAGGTACTTCTCGAGGAGGGAAAGATTAAGATTTATGACTGCAACTTACCTATTTTTTATGACTGTGATTTTTTTACCCACATACAGCCACTATTGGATTGCTCCCCAGCTTATTAAGGAAGAGTAAACTGATTGATTATTTGCCAGAGGAAGTATTAAAGAAGAAATCATTGGATTTTAAAGGTTGAAACAAGGACATAGACCTTCAAAAAAATAAAACCGATGTCGCGTGTGGACTGTACCCGTTGGCATACATCGAATGTTTTCTAACCGGCACATAAATGGCCGGTTTGTGCGATGCCATTGTGGAAAAGATGCAAGAGGTCTGGGCTTATGAGGTACTAACTAGATGCTTGGAGCCTGTGTATAAAGAAGATGTACAAATACAAACACCATAACAATTTTTTATTTCAAGCCACTTCACTTTACATATAGTGCAATTTTTTATGTTTAATGAAAGTTGAATTTTTTACAATGCAACAGATTGTTTATCTGTTGTAACAGATAGTATATTTGTAGTGACAGATTGATTATCTGTTGCATTATGTAAATGTTTCATAGTCTATCTATCATAACAGATATATAATATATTGCAACATATAGTCAATCTATTACAACTGGTAGGTCATCTATTTGAACAAATCAAAATGGTTGGAAGACCTGTTTGATAATTTCCAACAGATGACCTACATATCGCAACATAAGTCTAAATCTGTTTGATAATTTTCAATAGATATGTCGTTTGTTGCAACAGATGTATGATCTGTTGAGATAATTAAATCTAGTATTCCATTTCAATTTATAAGTTCAAAACTAAGGATTAAATTATATTCATAGACAACATAAAATAAATTGAAGCCTTTAGAAATTACATGAAATAACTCAACAAATAAATGAAATTTAAGAAAATTATTATGGGTACAAATAATCTACTCTACAAAATAATCAACAATTTAACCTTTGGTGCCAACAATTTCCAAGGAGAGGTTATTACTTTGACAGACTCAAGCTATAAAGATCTACTCAATATGGATAAGTTTTTCTTCATCCGGTGCTATGGAATTCGGCCTTAGTCGTTATAGATCTTTAATGTCGCTTGCATACGGCTTCTACACTTTTGCTTCTCAATGTTTCCATAAAAGAGCAGCATACCTTTTGCGGAGTAATCTGGTATCAAGTCCATCATTTGATACTTGTAATCCATCGCTCAAATACTCGGTGTAAGCGGCAATAAAAAGACCTCAATCCCTGCATTTTAAAAAAACAGATAATCCATATCTTGCAATTAATGTAAGTATTGAGAAATTTATGAAATAAAACTAAATCATGATACTTACAGGCTACCAATAGGTTGTTGAGCAATTCCTTCAATATATTCTACATCAAATGGATTATCCATTTTATCCCAGTATGCTTCAATCGTCGACTAATTAGTACGAACCTTTTGGTCTAAAAATCCACTTATATCAAAGTAAGTAGACAATATTTTGGCCAACTTTTGTATCTCAGACTCAGACAATGGCCCGGAATGTCTCCTCCTCGATATCGAGTCATAAACTCGGATGTTCCTCTCTTTTAGAATGACGAAAGCCAACACCCAATGGAATTCATCACCATAATTAATTGAGATGTACACTTCATCGACCAAATGTCAAGGTAAGCCAGCTGGAATGCTAAAACCTTTGATGATGTTGATTAAGCATTTCTCATTTCGAGAAACTTTCGGTTGTTGTTGACAAAACCTATCGTAGACATTATTAATGTAAACTTTGTACAAACAATTATTTGTCGTGTATCTGTATTGTTCTTGTGTTTTCAACTTGGCCTTCTTTTGGAGGTCGTAAAAAATGGCATCGATGTGCTGCACATATTATCAAACATTTCAGATTATGTGATAGTAAAATTAATACACAGATGCAATTAAATAAAGTATTAATTAATAGCAATATGTATGGAATTTAAACCTCATCATTCTAGCAATTTATTAATTTTATTAATAAAATTAATACACATATGCAATTAAATAAAGTATTAATTTTACATGTGCAATTTATTTTTAATGGCAACATCTTATTATATTTTTTTAATTTATTAAAATAGTAGCCACTTCCCTCCAATTTCCCTTATATTGTTTTTATATTTAGCCACTTTTATTCAATTGATATCAATTTTAGCCATCAATTTTGATCCCAAATTGACATATAAGTCTTAACCTATTTTGAAATAGATTTAATCTCAACCATTGATCAAAGATGATCCAAAGGTTGAGCTCGGTTCAACCTTATCTTTCCTTTTATACACAAAATACCAAACCCTAATCTCATTTTGTAAACAATAGTTGCACCTTGCTCTCCCTCTCTTCCATCTTTACTCTGTTGCCGCCTCACCCCTTTTTCGGTGAAACCACGTCAGCAAACACCCATTCCCCAAATTTCTTCTCCCTATATTTCTCTGTTCAACCACGTTTGGGGCTAACCATCCACCGGCGCCACTCTGCCATCAAAGCAGCGGCCAAAGACGGCACTGCCTATCTCTTCCACAACCAGCTCCGATTGATAAACGACGCCATCACCTCCGTTGTTGCTCCACCTCCCTTCGTTCATCCCTCAAACTATAACCTCTAGTGAAAATGCCGCTCCATCACCCATAATACACCTCAGACGCCACTGCTCCACCCTCCATCTCCCCACCAGTGGTGAAACCAAAAATAGCCGACGACCCACCGTCGCCATCACCGGTGATGCTCTGAAACCCTCATCTGCCACCAAAACTCCATGGAAACGCTACTTTCTTCATTCAAAACTCACCGGAAAAGTGTTTAAAGGGCATGGCGGATTCACACCTATGAATCTACCTTAACATTGTTTTTCTGTTCTAAATTTTCTTCCACCCATTCACTTCCTTATCCTGATTCTTAGATTCAAAGATGGTAATGTTTGATACTGAATTCTAATTTAATTAGTGTATTTGCATATTTTTTTAATTCTATTTTTAAATCCTAACAGTGTTTTACTTTCAAATTTAGATTAAGGTTAATAATCCTGACCTACTTATTATCAGTATTTCTGAATTCAAATTATGTATAATTATGTGGATGTGAACTATTTTGGTATGATTGATACTGATTGCTTGATTTATGTGAATTTTTGGTAAAAGGGAAATTTTTAGTCCTACGAGTTAGTTGTATGGCAACCCGTTGCTCTTATTCATGGGTAATTTGGGGTGAATTTTTTTGATTTTCCAATTACTTAAATGTGGACAAATTTCTTAATTTAGTTATGGTAAAGTGAATCCTACTTTAAAGAAAACATTTATACGATTGCCATAATATTTTATTTATCATTCCTGATATGCTTTATTTTTGTGGTTCTGAATATCTTTCCCATCCTATTATACTCTCTTGATTATCTCTCTTCATTAATTTCTTGTCTTTTTTCTAAAATTATTCATCTTTGTGTGTGAGTCTATGCAACGACCCGATTTGCTGAACCGAAATGCTACATGGTGCTCATGACCTCGAAGGACCACAAGCTAACCCATGACTGATATCTGTACATGTATACTACATAACATAACATAATAATGTGGAAACATGCTCTGAAAGGCCATAAGGTTCGATCATGAACATAACTGAATAACGTAACATCTGTGTGGGGTAATAGAATACCCAAAACAAAATTGAAGTCTAAAACATAATAGTGTGTATCTATTCTATATCTAGTCTGAAAGCCTCTAATATCTGAAGAATCTGAATAAGGAGTGGATGGGACTTGTCCCCAACTAACTCCAACTAATAAGCTAATCAATGAGATACTAGAAAATCATTATGTCCTCGAAGGATGAGGACTCATTTCTACTCTGACTGCTGAATCTGGATTCTACTGCTGATCTGGAACTCGTGTCTCTGAACCTATGGTGTAACATAAAAAGAAAGCACCATAGCGTGAATGCGTCAGTACATATGTACCGAGTATACATGTGAGGTAGGCTATATGCAATAGTTCACATACATGTATAATTCTAACTGACTGTCTATCATGAACGTGAGAATACAAGCATAAATACGTAACTGTAACTGACAACGTGATTTCGTAATTTCTGAGTCTGTATACTAACAAAGTGACATGCTAATAACTGATATGACTGATAACATGAAGGACTATATCTGAATAATACTGATAACATAGATGACTGTAGCTGACAGTCCTGAATCTGGGGGAAATATCTAGATTTCATACTGTATCTGAGTTGACTGTATCTGACAGTTCTAAAATCTGAAGAACTATCTGAGTTCTATTACTGAGACTGATTGACTGTATCTGACAGTCCTGAATCTATAACATGAAACTGTGGGAAGTAGTATCTAACCGACATGCCCCAAAATATGCTATAATAGCTGAGCTGGGGTCTAATCTATGCCCTGATTGGAAGGGTGTCAATACCGTTCCACTGGTAAGGACAACATGTGAGTAACCCTCATATAACAGGTAACTCTAGCGAGAACAGTAGACATAACAAGTTAAGCCACCTCATCTACCCTTATATAGCCGGCTACGATATCTCAACCTATGATGGCTACCTAGTTTTGGAAACAAGGATTGCTTCTAGGAATCACACCCTCGTATAACAGGTGAGTCCCCATCCTTGGGTTCACTCGGTGTTAATTCCTAATCCCATCTGAATGGACATTGAACATGATTTACTAAACTAAACTGAGCATGGACTGAGTTACTAAATTTTCGTGGCTGACGGAATACTTTTGATATCTTCAAACTGACTGAGTCATGAGATCATGGAAATTTTTCCTGAGTCATAAGACTATCTGAAGTCTAAGAGTTTATAGCTTGATTAAGAGTATTATGAAAACATAACATGGATCTAGGCACACAGCTAATATTTCGAGTACAAGTATCCCCAGGACTCGATAGAAGGAAACTGACATAGCATGATTTACTTGAAGACTTGACTATCATCATAATACATACTA
The DNA here is from genome assembly GCA_030864215.1 of Capsicum pubescens. Classification (NCBI taxonomy): domain Eukaryota; kingdom Viridiplantae; phylum Streptophyta; class Magnoliopsida; order Solanales; family Solanaceae; genus Capsicum; species Capsicum pubescens. The sequence goes on from CM061538.1 coordinate 106,187,230, forward strand.
CCTTCATAGGAGTATTTCATCAAACATGTAATAGGCATGATCTTGTACATACATGGGTATTTCAGGATATCATGCTAGTTAGACAATATTCCTTCATCTAGGCATTTAATCAAACATATGATAGGCATGGTACATGTAAACATCATTATTCAATTCTAATTTCATAATTCAAGGGTTTAAATCTTAGGGTTGCATGAATATATGGCTATAGTAATTAAACCCACTTAGAAACTATCAACAATCATGGAGAAGAATCCAATTTCACATCAATCAATCATAAACATGAGTAGCCAAAACATGAAAACATATAGATAATCCATAACTTGAGTTTTGAAAAGGGATTCTTGGACTTCATGGACGAAAGGAGTCCATGAATGAACACTAGGCATACCTTAGTTCATGATTTCGTGAAGATTGATGGTGAAACCTTCTTGAAATTGGACCTTCTATGAAAACCATAGCTTGAGTTCTTGAGAGTATTTGAGAAAAACATCAATATTTTGGATGAATAAGGGCTAAATCCCATGTTTGGAAGCTTATATGGGGGGGGGGGGGGGAATTGATCCTTTTAACCCTGAAAACATAATTTAATTTTCAGTAAAATTTCTCAAATTGGGCCCTTGTCACGACGCGGCATTATCGCGTCGTGTCACTGAAAATTAACAATTAGGAAACTGCACGGTGGCACGACGTAGAGCAATCGCGTTGCCACCTTGTCTACGACCTGGAATTTTGGTGCGATGCGCCAGTATCGCAGAGCAACACTAGAAATAGACAATTTCCATTTGATCTATCTTCGCGATGCGTTGAAGGCTCAGGTCAAACACTGTCTCAATAAAAAAGATCTAACTCTTAGGCCCAGGTGTCGGATTTGGGCGAATTATATATCGATGGTAAGCTTATTCAATTTTCCACATGATAGGTAGTGAAAATTATGGAAATATCTCATGTATAAGAATGAATTCTTATTTCAAAGCAAGTTCTAACATCCTTGAGATGATTTTTAAGCTAAGAAAAAGCACGGGTATTACAGTCTACTTTGGATAGTCACATATAATGCCTATTAATTTAAGGAAAATATATTTTTAAGTTGATTGACAAAATATTCTTTATTCCTTTTATTTCTTGACAAAATATTCTTTATTCTTTTTATTCCATACGGTCCATTTACTATAAAAAGGCACCTCTATTCTCTTATTTTGGGGAGAACATTAAGACTCTCTCATCTTTTTACACTCCCTATACTATCTATATTCTCTGTAGAAAAAAAACAAAAAACAAGAATTTTTAGCACATCTCTTTAAAATAAAACAAAACACTTCACTATTTTTGACTCGCACTTATTGTGGGAAATCGAGCGTAAGTTTCATGCACTAATCCTTGTGGCTTTCTTATTATTGTTTGCTATGCTGATTCTTATGGATTTTTTACTATTGTTTCATCAACTGTCATCTAGTAAGCCCTCTTATCAATGCAATTTTTATTTTTATATGATAGAATAACTTAGAGAATGTGCTTCTCTATGTTGGAATGATAATGATATGTCATGCTTGTGTGTTCTTGTCTGTGTTTACTACATATGTGTTGGTGTACGTGGATTCATTTTTCTCTCTTACTGATAGGTGTCTTTAAGAAGTTTTTCGGGGTCGAAAGAGTTGCTTTGAGAATTAAGGAGGGTGGCTTATTCTTTTAGTTTCTTTTAATTGTATTGTTATTATCCATATGGCCTGTAATAATCTTGTACAAATATTATTCTGATGTAATAATAAAATTTGGGACTGCTCGGGGGTGGAGATTTATGTGCTCTATGAACAGTATAGGTAAACACAACTTAGGTTTTCATTCATATTACGTGCTATGTGAATCATTTAGGAACACAAACCTAGGATTTATTAATACACAAATCGTTTAGACACTTAATCTACGATTTATTAATTAATTCGATTAGAAATCATATTTTTAGGATTTAACTAATGTCCGGCATACTAAAATGAATTCCAGCATGTTAATATGTCAAACATTAGCTTTAATCATGTCATTTTATTCTTTAGCATCTTAAACATAAAATATGTCAAACATTAACTTTAAGCATGTCATTTTATTCTTTAGCATATTAAAAATTAAATATGTCAATGCATTTCCAATATGCTCACTAAATTTAGGCATGTTAATGCATTCTCATCATGTTAACATTAATTTCTTGCACGTTAATGTATGTTCCAGCATGTTAAACATTAGGTTTAGGCAATTTTCAGCATGTTAAATACTAGATTAAGTACGGCATTGCATGTTTTAGCATGTTAACACAAATCTCAGCATGTTGATATTTTTAGAGCATGTTAGCATTAAATTCCTGCACATTAATATATTTTTCATCATGTTCAATGTTAGAGTTAAGCATTCTTCGTTTAACACTAGACTTCAACCTGTTACCATAAAAAATTCCAGAATATTTATCACTTTCAGCATGTAAACATTAAATCCCCAGCATAATATTACCTTTCAGCATGTTAATATTTTATCGTATGTTAATGTATGTTCAGCATGTTAACATGAAAAGTACGGCCTGTTATTTCACTTTATAACATTAAAATGCATATCCATCATGTTAATAAATGTCCCAATAGTAAAAGAATGTTGGTAATGATTTTAACGTGTAATTTTAATTTCCTACATTGTCGCTAGTTAACATGTCTTGCATAATAATTTACGGGTATCACTCCCCAACGTATTTACCTTACTTCGGCAATTCTAATCGATTTACAACATTGTTTGAAATAATTTGACAATTATTTCTCATCAATAAACAGTTTTTTCTCACTTAGATAACATACCTATAGGTTTTAATTATATCAAAATAATTGCTTGTCTTGCATGTTAATCACTTTAATCACTCTTTAATTAACCAAGAGTCTAACTTGAGACATTACATGCTACTTGACCTCCTGTGTGTTTTATGCACTTTGAGACTTAGAAAAATATAGCGTTATTTTGTCTAGGCCACAAAATCTAAAATAGCAAAGTCCAATGTCTCTTGGACGATAAGTGGGATGATAGGTATTCTAGAGGCGTTAGTTTTATCCTTTCTTTTTAGTGTGTCTTTAGGTTAACAACCAGCCTAGTTGGGGTGGGTCGGGTAGTCATTCGAAAATGATGATACCCAGAGACATTACATGACGTTTGACATTATTACTTATTTAAGAATTTGTCCAGTGGGTCGGATAATAATTAACAAGTTGGGGCGCTGATCTGAATGAAACCAAAACAATTCTTTTATTTGGCATTTTATTATTTACTTTATATATTTATTTATTTGGGGTAGTTAGTTTACTGTACAAGCAGTCCCTTTTGTTATAAATTATGTCACTTCTCTCTCTTTGCTTGTCTTATTTATCTGTTTTACTGACTTTTATCACTTCGATAATTAATAATTAGAAATGATAAAATAACATGTGTTTGTTTATTAATTACTTTATCACTTAGTTAACAATTAAGTTAGAAATAAGAGACCTTTATTTTATCACATAGAATCCTCTCGTAAAATATGAATTCGGTCGGGAACCGCCTTTGTGGACCTTGAAAGATGCCCAACACCTTCCTTTCGAGGTAATTTAAACTCTTACTTGAATTCTAGTGAACTACGACAAAATAACAAAATAGGTTCGTAGTTAGCCTAGACCAGTGCCCTAACGCACCTTAATTAGTTAGGTGGCGACTCTTCACACTCTTTCTCAAAATAATTCCAAAAGAGTAGTCACATTGAATCCCGTTTTTCGCGAGAAAAATAGGGCGCGACAGAATGGCAACTCTGCTGGGAATCTTAGGTTCTAACCATTACGAGTTTGTGTTTTATGTGGGATTCTTTTTATTTTAGTTGATTATGTTTTTTTTTGATATCTTGATTTATATTCTTTATGTTCTACATTTATTGTTTAATTACATCATGATTTATTAGTCCCTCCTCTCTTTCTATTTTTATGTGTTTTTCATATTTCTCTGTGTCTATCTCTTCCCCACTCCCCTTTTATTGGTTTTATATTTTGATGTTTATTTTTTATATTGCTAAAGTATGATATTGTATGTTTCTATGTGCTACGTGCTACTGCTTTATATTACTGGTATTCCGCTCATACTTTTCTCTACTTGGAACCTCTTTTATTTTATTTTTGAACGGTTGCGTGATTGCACGGATGTTCTTTCCTAAAACACCCTTCGGGAAATGCCCTGTGGATCGATCGATCAGCGGTGCATCGAAAGCCTCGAGCTTTCCCACTCTCAAGTTGTCCATTTGAGAGAACCTTATCAAAACCACTCTTATTCCTAAAGCCAAACCGATGATCCTTTTACTAAGGAATAAACATCCCAAAAGCCTAGGATGTCATGTTAGAATACCTGGCCCTAAGTTATAAGGGATTCCATGATCCCAAAAAGAATGCCTCACTATTTATGTGCATTTTGAGAGACAATTATGCCAAAATAATGTCATTTGCTCTTTGGGGGGTAGGGTCGACTAATACTTTATTTTGCATATTTAATGGCCATCCCAACTTCACACCCAAGGTTTGGCATGGTTTGGTGCATGCCACTTCACATGAATCATTGGTGGTCGGACTTGGATTACTATGGAAAAATCATGGTAGAGAAAGCATTAGGAAACTAGTCGTCCCTTTTGCAAGTCACCCCGTGTAGAGAGCTTATTGAGGCTGCCACTGCATTTTGAGAAGAAACAAGATCAGTGTTTAGATTTGGTGATGTAGAAATGACCCCATTCCTAGAGGAAAATAGAAGGTACATAGAAAAAAAAGTATGCCATCAACAATAAGGTGGCAAAGGGCTGAGGTTATCATCTCAAAAAGCGCCACCCTAGAAGAAGTCAGCAGCAAATTGGGTCTCCACGGCAGCAGAATGGAAGCATTTGTGATGAAGTCCAGTATTCTAGGCGACTACTTGTTTGATCGGTTTGGACACAAACAAGGGAAAGAAAAGTACAAAGCAGAGGGCTCTGACACCAATTTCTGAAAAGATAAATGAATCTTTGCTTTCATTATTTACTTTTTAGGAATGGTGGCCTTTCAATGTGGGGTGGAACAAGTAGTACATACTCTCCTAATCACTATAGCTGATACCTTATCCAGAGTAATAGAGAAGGGGTCTTGCACAATTATACCCATGATAGTGGCGGACAAAACATTTAGAGGGTTGCAACTTACTACTACAATTGTGGTTGATTGAGCATCATCAAAAGGTTCGTGGTGTGCAAAGCATGCATAGGTCGATTGGGACTAACAACATCACCGTACATAATATCCGAGTCACATTGGAAGTTAAAAATATCAAACGGCCAGACGAAGTAGAAAAGTGGGGACAAATGTGTGGCACTTTGACTGAAGACTCTGTCCAATGGATGTTCGAATGGTTCCCTAGCATAGATTTTGTGGTCTCCACCCAACAACAAAAACTTTTGATTTTGATGGAATTTCACGGCTTGCAACCATATGCTCCTACCAGAGTGATGAGGCCGGTGGGAAGGAAGCAAGTAATCCCAAGGGTTACAAACATGGATGTATACCAAGATAATAAGATCCCAAATATCAATAGTATTGCCAACACTTAGGGCAAAAAGATTCATTTAGATAAGGAGAGCATTACGGAGAACAGGTGCCATGCAGGCTACACGGTGGGCTACATTGATTGGTTGCATACCGATTTAGAAAACAGAGTAACCCCAGGAATTAAAAGGGGTAAACATGTCAATGACAAAGAAGTCGAGGCACAAGTTTCCTATCACAAGTTTAAAAAGAGGACTTTGGAATCTAAAGAACGCCACCGCCACATAATTATGGAGAATGCCAAGAAAATTGCCGATATGGGGAAAGAGTTGGAATCATAGAAGCACTGTTCTCTGACCGTGGAAAAAAGGGTGCAAGAACTCCATGATGAATTCGACAAACAAGGACAGGACTACCTCAATATAGGAAGCATGGGAGAAAAGTTAGCAATGTCTTATCTCATAACAACCTGCCACCATTTTGACAAAGCCTTGGAAGCACACAAGAAGGAGGAACAAGAGGAGGACATGTTTAGAATATAGATTAGCTTTTATTTTCAAGATTTCTTGTATTTTCGTTTCCTCAATTTATGAGACAATAAAATAAAGTTTAATTTTCTTTTGGGGTTTATTTTTTAGCAAATGGCATTATTCTATGGCATGATTATATCTCAAACAATGATAGGCCTACCTATGGCTCAAAAGAGGATCCCAAAATAGGAAACGTCAAATAATATGCTTGTTATGTGTTAATCTAATTCATTCTTTTATATCACTAACACACTAATTTCTCTACCGTTTTTTGTTTTTGTTTTGTTTTCCCCTTCCCATAGGTTGATTTGTGCATCCTGGCCTATCACACCAGTTCAAAAGGGGCTCCTCCCTCTCGTCATCATATTTCTCCAAGTCTCAAAGGCAAAGAAGTGATGGATAAAAAGGGTGCTAGTTCTTAAGGAGAGAGTGTTGTTGGGCAAAACAAAATAATACTAAAAATCGAGCAAAGGATTCTGGAGTTACAAGGGGAACTGGAACAAGTACGCAATCTGGTCAAACTATCTCTTAATCTGAATACTCTTGAATTAAAAGCCGATAACTATGCCATACCAAAGTCCCAAAGTGTTCCTAACCCTTCAATGCCTCCTCCTCAGCCTCAAATTCCCGCATATGTGCAAAGCCTCCCAAATCCCGTCCCAAACAACCAAAATATCCCAACTCCACCACATATACCTACCCACTATGTTCAAGATCCTAAGAACTCTACTTATCCCTCTCCGCAAAAGCCCCAGAATCCATATTTTTATCGCCATCACACATCTGGTAGCCATAACCTGAATCTCATCTATGTTGAAACCTTTCCACCTACTTGTCCTCAACTCACATTCGAGCCTCTAAATAATGACTATACGATGTAGGCCGTGTTTGAGAGGCTGAGACAGTTAGAGAAAAGTAAATAAATGAAAGGTCTTTGCTATGAGGATCTGTGCATTTATCCTAACGTTAAACTACAGGAGGGGTATAAGCCTCCTAAGTTTGAGTTGTACAATGGGACTGGGAATCCCAAAACTTAACTCTATGTGTATTGTGATAAATTGGCGGGAGTAGTGAAGAATGAGAAGATTAGAATGAAGCTATTCATAAGAAGTCACACAAGAGAGGCTCTCACATGGAATATTGAACAAGACGTAAAGAAGTGGGCAGGTTGTCTTGACATGGCTTCTAATTTCGTCGAGAGATTTGGATACAACACGGATAGCGCTCCCAGCTGTTTTTACATGCAAGCACTAAGAAAGAAACCTAATAAGTCTTTCCGAGAGTATGCTATGAGATAGAGGGCTGAATCTGCAAGGGCTCGGCCTCTAGTTAAAGAATATCAAATAAAAGAGTACTTCGTTAAGGCACAAAAGCCACAATACCTCGACAAACTGTTGACAGTTATGGATAAGAGTTTTTCTGAGATCATTCTGATAGGAGAAATGTTTGAAGATTTTCTCAAGAATGGTAGCATCATCAGCTTGAACGCTCAATCTAGAGGGGCTGTGGAGAACAAAAAGAAGAAAGAGGTAGGGGTTGTGATGCCGGCCCAACCCTTGGAGAGCCCTCTGATCTATCAAACCTTTTCTCTATCCCCTCCACCTTAACCACAAGCTCCAACACCATACTCAACATCCTCCTATCCACTACAAATACCATACCAAGCTCCACTATACCAAACGTCTACTCCTTACCAAATGCACCCACAATTCTCAAACCCTTCTTATCCCATAGACAACGCCTAACCAATCCAAGTCAAAATACCCCGACCTTCCCACATCCCCACTACTAAGCTTGCTACTCACAAACCCAATGGAAACTTTGAAAGAAAGCAATATAAGCCCTTAGCCGAACCTTTGGTTCAACTATATGAATGGATCAAAGAAGAAGGCCACATCACCCTCATTCCTTCCATTCAAGTCGATACTAAATCTCAGCGATATCAACATAATCAAACTTGTGCCTACTATTCTGGAATGAGAGTACATCCCAATGAGGCATGCTTTGCTTTGAAGAATAAGACTCAACAGTTGATTGACACAAAAGTCATTTATCTGAAGGACCCAAAACCAAATGTTACCAACAATCCTCTTCCAGACCATCACGTGAATATGCTCAATGTTGATGAACATGTGGACCGGGAACAATGACAATTCTGACCAAGGAAAGGTATTGCCATCATCAATGAGTAAAGAGGAGCCCCTAGGGAAAGCAATGGACTGAAGACTACTCCGTCCAGACCTCGCTAGGCACTTGGGTCGACTTGAGTATTCTTATGTTTTCATGATTTTTAAAATAAACACACTCGGTGTTCGAGTAAGCTCACAATTTCAGTTTTTCTTTATTACTTGAAACTATGTTTTGAGATATTCTATCATCATTAATAAGGGATTTTTGAATTATTGATATTTCCTATTTCTTTTTACAACAAAATTATTTTTAAAATTGTTGAATCTGAGTCTGTGACCATAACGAGATCATACAAAAATGAAGGATGATAAAATATCTGCAGAGTTTATTAGATTTGGAATATAATGTCAAGACACTTCACTCCTGGATAATTGATTTTGAAATAGAAGCCTGTACATGGTTCATTAAGTCTTGACAGGAGGATCACTCATACTTGCAGAAATAAATGGCGTAGTTTGGTCTAAGCCTATGAATTCAGATGTTGTCAAGAGATATTGTTGTTTAATCTTTCATGCCCTATTACATTGTAGTTGGAACTACGGTTGACCTAATTTCCGTTTAAGAGGGAAACGTAGGCGCTCCTGTGGAGTTCGGTCATATTATAACAAAAATCTTTTTTCCTCTCTCTATGAGTATTGTAACTGGGGCAAAATTTTTTAAAGGACCTCAAAAATTCTATATGGGCATGACATCGGCATATCTTATGAACTGGAGCAGAATTTTGAGCTGGCCTCAAAAATTCCTATGAGCAAACTTTGGGATTCCTGCAACAAGATAGCTTTATACTGGGGCAGAAATTTTTGAGTAATCCTCAAAAATTTCTTAACAAAGGAACAAGGACTTACAAGATGTTGTATTATCTCGAAACATGTCACAATCAATGATTCAACGATGTTTCACATTTTACAACAAACTTTACTTATCACCTTTAAATAACAACTATTTGCAAACATGATTTTCTTTTAGAAAATTATTTACTTTCTATCTATTCGAGTGAAGACCTGGACGAGGCTCATCAACCAGACGACCATATCAAGGAGAAGACACTTTAAGGCAGAGGCACAAATCAACCTCCCCTTTTACAAACTCATAATTTTTCTTTGAGTACAGGATCAACATGTACAGATAACAGGAATCACTCAATCACGAGAGGCCCAACAGCCGATCCAACATCACATCGAGAAGCCTAATAGCTGATCCAACAGCACAACAGATGCGCTCTCTTATCTCCCCTTAGCATTATGTTATTTTCACTACATTGTTTGATCTTCTATATATAGATCCATGCTAATCATTTTTATCTAGTTGAGCTAAAAATGGCAGGACTAATGGGTACAGACAATAGGAATTACTCCATTACAAGAGGACCAATGGCTAATCCAACGTCATATCGAGAAGCCCAACAGCTGATCTAACACTACACTAAGAGGCCCAACAACCAATCCAATGTCACATTGATAAGCCCAACAGTTGATCCAACGCTGCACCAAGAGGCCCAACAGTCAATCCAATGTCACATAGAGAAGCCCAATAGCTGATCCAATGTTATATCGAGAGGCCCAACAGCTGATCCAACTTCATATCGAGAAGCCCAACAGCTGATCCAACACTACATCGAGAGGCCCAATAACTAATCCATCGTCATGTCGAGAAGCCTGACAACTGATCCAATGTTGCATCGAGAAGTCCAACAACCGATCCAACATCATATTAAGAAGCCTAACAACCGATCTAATATTGCATCGAGAAGCCCAATAGTTGATCCAACATCATATCGAGAAGCCCAATAGCTGATCCAACAGTACAACAGATATGCTTTCTTTATTCTCGCATTCACTTTATATTTATTAATTGCTTATCGTTTACATGCTCTAACCTTTGTTATCTAGTATATTGTATTGTATGCAGGTGACAGAGAATGAGTAACAAGCAGAAACAATCTTCGTTCCTGTTTTCAGAATATCACCCTATTCATCCATCCATCACAAGAACTCAAGTCAAAACTCACCAACATTTCACTTTCACGCCCTTTCTCATGTCATTGTTGCAAATCATATTCATGCCCTTCTCACCGACCCACAACACCATTATTGACGCCCCTAGCCTTTATCAATAACATTCTTTAGGAATATTTTTCATTCTTAATCTAGAACTACACACAACCTGATTCTCGTAAAATCAGAGATATGTAGGCGACTTAAAACCAATGTTTTGGCCACACTATTATTTAAAAATACCCCTGTTACTTTCTTCCTGACAAACTGTCATCTCGGTCAGACAAAATTGACTACTACGTCAACTTTCATTGCTTGATAAATCTTTTATCATTCTCAAGCAACGAAGGGGCAACTGTTGACATCCAGACCGCCCGATACTTCTTTTAGGCTACTATTTTATTAAAATTGTTAATTTTTAATATTATTATTTTTCACATATTATTCTTGTATCAAACAAATATTGACATGTCACATTCATGATTTAAAAAATGCACAAACTATTTTATTACTTTTTAGTATCCATTTTACATTTTATTAATTCAAATATAACATTTTACATAATTTTATTAATATCGTACTAAATCATTTTCATAAATATGCACTCACAAGTTACAAATACATTCTGTATTATTATTGTTATTATTATTATTATTTATCGATAATTTAATATAATATTTTTTACGTAACATTAATTTTACATGTGCAATTTATTTTTAATGGCAATATCTTACTATATTTTTTTTATTTATTAAAATAGAAGTCATTTCCCTCCAATTTCCCTTATGGATTTTAGTTTTTAGCCACTTTTTATTCCATTGATATCAATTTTAGCCATCAATTTTGATGCCAAATTGACATCTAAATCTTGACCTATTTTTAAATTGATTTAATCTCAACCGTTGATCAAAGATGATCCAACGGTTGAGATCGGTTCAACCTTATCTTTTTTTTATACACAAAATACTAAACTCTAATCCTATTTCTCAAAACAACAGTAGCACCTTGTTATCCTTCTATTCCCTCTCTCTTCTTTTGCCACCTCACCCTTTTTCGGTGAAACCATGCCGGCGAACACCCCTTCCCCGAGCACCTCCTCCTCATATTTATCTCTACCACCACGGCTGGGGCTATCCATCCACCGGAGCCACTCTACCATCAAAGCAGCGTCCATAAACGGCGCAACCTATCTCCTCCGCCACCAGCTCTGATCGGTGAACACCGACATTACCTCCGTCGCTGCTCCGCCTTCCTCCGTTCTTCCCTCCAACCGCAGTCGCCAGTGGAAACTCCTCTCCATCCCCAGTCAGATGCCCCAGATATCGTTGCTCCGCCCTCCATCTCCCCACCAGTAGTGAAACTAACAATAGCCAGCGACCCACCGTCGTCATCACCGGCGATGCTTCGAAACCCTTATCCGTCGCTAAAACTCCATGCAGCCACAACTTGCTTTGGTCAAAACTCATTGGAAAAGTGTTTAAAGGGCATGGCGGATTCACAGCCGTGAATCCGCCTCAAGTTTATTTTTCTGTTCTAAATCTTCTTCTACCCTTTAATTTCCTTAGCCTGATTCTTAGATTCAAAGGTGGTAATGTTTGACACTGAATTTTAATTTAATTAGTATAATTACATATTTTTTAAATTTTGTTTTTAAATTCTAACTGTGTTTTACTTTCAAATTTAGATTAAGGTTAATAATTCTGACCTAGTTATTATCCGTATTTCTGAATTCAAATTGTTATAATTATGCGGATGTGAACTTTTTTGGTATGATTGATACTGATTGCTTAATTTATGTGAATTTTTCATAAAAGGGAGATTTTTATTCCTGCGAGTTAGTTGTATGGCAACCCGTTGCTCTTATTCATGGGTAATATGGGGTGAATTTTTTTTATTTTTTTATTACTTAAATGTGGACAAATTTCTTTATTTAGTTATGGTAAAGTGAATCCTTCTTTAAGGAAAACATATATACGGTTGCCATAATATTTTAGTTATCATTCCTGATATGCTTTATTTTTGTGGTTCTGAATATCTTTCCCTTCCTATTATACTCCCTTGATTATCTCTCTAAATTGATTTTTTGTCTTTTTTCTAAAATTATTTAGCTTTTTGTGTGAGTCTACTTTGGATAGTATCATATAATGCCTATTAATTTAAGAAAAAAATATTTTTAAGTTGATTGACAAAATATTCTTGATTACTTTTGTTTCATACAGTCCCTTTACTATAAAAAGGGACCTCAATTCTCTTATTTTGGGAAGAACATTCAGACTCTCTCCTTTCTTTTACACTCCCTATACTATCAATATTCTCCGCAGAAAAAGACAAAAAATAAGAATTTTTAGCACATTTTTTTAAAATAAAACAAAATACTTTACTATTTTTAACTCGCACGTATCATGGGAAATCGATCGTAAGTTTCATTGTGATGATCCTTGTGGCTTTCTTATTATTATTTGCTATGCTGATTCTTGTGTCTTTCTTATTATTGTTTCATTAACCGTCAACTGGTAAGTCCTCTTATCAATGCAATTTTCATATTTATATGATAGAATAACTTGGAGAATGTGCTTATCTATATTGGAATGAGAATGATACGGCATGCTTGTGTGTTCTTGTCTGTGTTTACTGCATGTGTGTTGGTGCGCGTGGATTCATTTTCCTCTCTTACTGACAGATGTCTTTAAGAAGTATTTTGGGATCGAAAGATTTGCCTTGAGAATTAAGGAGGGTTGCTTATTCTTTTAGTTTCTTTTAATTGCATTGTTATTATTCATACGACCTGTAATAATCTTGTACAAATATTATTCTGATGTAATAATAAAATTGGAGACTGCTCGGGGAGCGACAATTTATGTGCTCTATGAACAGTATAGGTAAACATAACTTAGGTTTTCATGCGTATTACGTGCTATGTGAATCATTTAGGCACACAAACCTAAAATTTATTAATACGCGAATCGTTTAGATACTTAATCTACGATTTATTAATTAATTCGATTAAAAATCATACTTTTAGGATTTAACCAATGTCCGACATACTAAAATGAATTTCAGTATGTTAATATGTCAAACATTAGCTTTTAGCATGTCATTTTATTCTTTAGCATATTAAACATTAAATATCAATGCATTTTCAATATGCTCACTAAATTTAGGCATGTTAATACATTCTCATCATGTTAACATTAATTTCTTGCATGTTAATGTATGTTCCAACATGTTAAACATTAGGTTTAAGCAATTTTCAGTATGTTAAATACTAGATTAAGTACGGCATTGCATGTTTTAGCATGTTAACACAAATTTCAGCATGTTGATATTTTTAGAGCATGTTAGCATTAAATTCCTGCACATTAATACATTTTTAATCATGTTAAATGTTAGAGTTAAGGATTCTTCATTAAACACTAGACTTCAACCTGTTACCATAAAAAATTTCAGTATGTTAACATTAAAATCCCAGTATGTTAATATTTTTCAGCATGATATTACCTTTTAGCATGTTAATATTTTCTCGCGTGTTAATGTATGTTCAGCATGTTAACATTAAAAGTCTGGCCTGTTATTTCACTTTCTAATATTAAAATGCATGTCCAGCATGTTAATAAATGTCCCAATAGTAAAAGAATGTCGGCAATAATTTTAACGTGTAATTTTAATTTTCTACATTGTCGCTAGTTAACATGTCTTACACAATAATTAACGGGTATCACTCCCCCAATGTATTTACCTTACTTCGATAGTTCTAATCGATTTACAACATTGTTTGAAATAATTTGACAGTTACTTCTCATCAATAAACAATTGCTTCTCACTTAGATAACATGTCTATAAGTTTTAATTATATCAAAATAATTGCTTGTCTTGCATGTTAATCACTTTAATCACTATTTAATTAACCAAGAGGCTAACTTGAGACATTACATGCTACTTGACGTCCTGTGTGTTTTGCGCGCTTTGAGTCTTAGGAAAACATAGCTTTATCTTTTCTAGGCCACAAATTCAAAATAGCAAAGTCCTATGCCTCTTGGACTATAAGTGGGACGATAGGTATTCTAGAGGTGTTAGTTTTATCCTTTCTTTTTAGTGTACCTTTAGGTTAACAACCAGCCTAGATGGGGTGGGAAGGGTAGCCATTCGAAAGTGATGATACCTAGAGACATTACACGACGTTTGACATTGTTACTTGTTTAAGAATTCGCCAGTGGGTCGGATAATGATTAATAAGTTGGGGCTCTAATCCGAATGAAACCAAAATAATTTCTTGATTTGGCGTTCTGTTATTTACTTTATATATTTTTTTATTTGGGGTAGTTAGTTTATTATATAAGCAGTCTCTTTTGTTATAAATTATGTCACTTCTCTCTCCTCGCTTGTCTTATTTACCTGTTTTACTAACTTTTATCACTTAGATAATTAATAATTAGAAATGATAAAATAACATGTGTTTGTTTATTAATTACTTTATCACTTAGTTAACAATTAAGTTAGAAATAAGAGACTTTTATTTGATCACATAGAATCCCCACGTAAAATATGAATTCGGTCGGGAACCACCTTTGTGGACCTCGAAAGGTGCCTAACACCTTTCTTTTGAGATAATTTGAACCCTTACTCGAATTTCTGGTGAACTAAGATAAAATAACAAAATAGGTTTGTATTTAGCCTAGACCGGTGCCCTAACATACCTTAATTCTTTAGGTGGCGACTCTTCACACTCTTCCTCAAAACAATTCCAAAAGAGTAGTCACGTCGAATCTCGCTTTTCGCGAGAATAATGGAGCGCGACAAGAAGGTTGTTGTATCCTAGAGGGGATAAGTCAAGAAGATTATTGTTGGATTGGTAAAAATATTTACTGCAGTTGGCTTGAATCTCCTTAAAGAAAGCGAGATATCTGTGCCTCAGCCGAAAAAGAAGAAGATAACTTTTAATTTTTCTTCACTTATAATTTTTCAATTGTAATATTTTTTGTAATTTCACCAACACAATCCTCAACCTTCCATGTGTTAAAGCCTAATATAAATGCATGTCAAATTTGTTCTCACTTCAAGATATGTTACTTAATTTCCTAATAGGTTCAACTTTTTTTTTTATTGCTAATGCACCACTTTGTTGGAACATTGGTTGTTTGCTTATCTTTTGACGATAATATAAGGATCTTCCTTCATAATAGTTTACCGTGTTCATATGGGTATTTAGTATTTATTTGATGTTAATGAATTCAAAATAGTAGTAATTGGTTTTATCAAACAGAAAATTTGCCTTTGTCTTGACTTAAAAACTACAAAGTTGTTTTGATAGGAAAATAAGCATTGGCAATTCTATTTATTTTGAATATGTCAAGGTTTAAAGTTCTTATCTGATCTCATAACTGTTTATTTGGTCATTAAGTATGAATCATTTATTTGCTTTGTTTGCTCCAGTTTTTTCAAAAACTTTCATCTAATTATTTATTAAAGTATTAATTCAGTGATTGATTTTCTTTAAGATCCTCGCTAGCTTCCTTTTAGTTTCAGGAAAAGTTACCTAATAGCAAAACTTAAGTTAACTAGTCTACTTCAAATACCTACCTTTTTCATTAATTACATAATCTCTGATTTTGAAAATATCCTTAGAAAATTTGGATACATCCTTAAATCCTTATTTACTTTCGCTCTCTTAAAACATCAAATAAATCACAGAAGGAGAAATTCACCACCTACTAGACCTACTTTTTTTTACTGAAGATCGGCCTCTCTTATTTATTTCTTCTTTCACCTTTAATTTCTCCATTACTATCATTTAAATTTTTTCATTAAAAAGTCTCTTTTGCTCTGCCACCACCCTGTTGCTTTCACATAATTTTGTTTGGCATTTGTTGTGTGAGATGTGAAGCAACTGAGTTTTGTTCTTGCATAGTTTTCCATCTTCTTCTCCACCAACTTTTCTTGATATAACTCAACACCCTTTTTGTTTTCTCCCATTTAAGCAAAGAAAAGAAAAAAACGGGGGAAAAAATAAGATTTTAGTTTTTTAAAAGTATCGAAATCGAATTCGATAATGGTCCCCCACGAAATGTATCTGGGATGTCCCCCACGAAATTATTACTTGAAAATTCAATGAAGGTAAAGAAGAGTAGTATGTTCATGAGGTATTTGCCATTAATTGTGGGATATAGTGCCTAAAAAGGCAAAACAAGGTTTTGTTGCTTTAAAAGATAAAGTTGGTGCTTCAAAAAGGTATTATATATATGTATCTGAATATAAAAACAGTGAGATATATAAATTGGTGTGGAAATACATTATTTATGCCAGATCTGTATATCCGATACATAACAATTATGTATCTCTCTTAAATTACTTTATGGAATAATGTATCTCGATCCAAATAGTTGTAAAGAGTAATATATCTCAGTCATTTTTATTCTACTATACACTCATCGTTCAATTGACGCATTTACTGATGAATAACTAAGTAGTAATCTAACTATCATATTTTAATGTATCTTAATGCAGGATATGCACTATGTATTCGTAATTGATATCAATCAATCAAAAATTGAAATACCGTAATAACATAGTAATATTTGTTATGAAACGTTCAAAAATAACAAAAAAAAAAATATACAACAATTAGAGAAGAGAGGAGAAGCTTGAATTTGCCAAAAGAATGAGGATTTTTTTTAATATCATTATTCAATGGATGTCTCGTGATTTGCTCCACAAATAAAAAGATTTTCGTTATTTTTTTATTTTAACGCACATTAATTTCTTGTTAGGACGTATCAATTGTCAAATTATGTATTCAAAAAATAAAATCAGTAATTTTATGTAATTTTATTAAAAAAAGAAATATGAATTAATTAGGGATAAACTTAAGTAGTTCTATGATGTATTTGACATTTTTGTGAGTCCAAATGAACTCCTCATCCACATATCCTCATTTGGGCCAACACTCAATTCTTTTCAGGAAATTGCATGTCATAGACCTAAATATAAGTGACTTTAGATATTTAACCCCAATAAGAAATGTCTTCAAAGAATAATCTTTCTTACTTTTTTAAGTATAGTACAAGTATCATTTTACCCTCTACACTTCAAATATATTTTTTAAACTTTTCATACATATTTGTCCCTCAAATTTTATTTTATATTATTTTTACTTTTTATTTTTTAAAATTTTATTATTCTATTTTTTATTATTTTCACCTTTTTATCCTTTTATTTAATTTTATTATCTTATTTTTATTATTTTTACTTTTTATTTTTTCCTTTAATTTTATTTTCATGTTTTAGTTCTTTTGTCTCAACCTTTATTTTTTTATCTTTTTTTTTCTCAAACATTATCTATTTTTTTTTGTCCTTTTTTAAATTAATTTATCTTTAACCTTTAGTTTTCTTTTATTTTTGGTTTTTATCAGTTCTCTTTTTTTTTCCTCATTTTTTTCAAACTTTATTTTTATTCTTTCCTCTCATTTTTTATTTTCTCAATTTTTTTAATTCTTCATTTTTTTCTTAATCTTTATTTTTTCTTGCCTTTTTTTTCTCTCTCTTTTTTTTTATTTCTCTATTTTGTTTTATCACTTTTTTCTTTTTCCAGTTCTCTTTTTTTCTCTCATTTTTATTTTTCACAATTTTTAAAATTCTTCGCTTTTTTCTTGATCTTTTTTTTTCTCAATCTTTTTTATTTTATTTTTCTATCTTGTTTGATCGTTTTTTTCTTTTTTCTCAACTTCTATTATATTTTGCTAATAAATAAAAAATTAAATAATCCACAAAGGGATCTTTTTTTTTGACATCAAAGCAAATTTAAGGGCATGGATTGTTGTTACGAAGTTCTTTAAAAATTCTTGAGATAAGTCGTGTCTCTAAGGCAGGAGTTGTAGAATATCTCATAAATAAAGACATAATTTGGTAGTGTCAACTCTTATTCGTGGGGCATAATTTATTATTTAAAAGTCCTTGAGCAAAGTGTTGCCTCTAAAGCAAGAATTGTAGAACATCCCATAAATGAAGACATAACGTAGTAGTATCAACTCTTGCCCATGGGGCATAATTTATTATTTGAAAGTCCTTGAGCTAAGTCTTGTCTCTAAGGAAATAGTTGTAGAACATCTCATAAATAAAAACGTAACGTGGTAGTGTCAACTCTTGTCCGTGGGATATAATTTGTAGTTTGGAAGTCTTTGAGAGGCAAGAGTTGTAGAACATCTCATAAATAAAGACATAACTTGGTAGTGTCAACTCTTGCCCGTGAGGCATAATTTTTAGTTTGAAAGTCCTTGAGCTAAGTCTTGCCTCTAAGGCAATAGTTATAGAATATCTCATAAATGAAAACTTAACGTGGTAGAGTCAACTCTTTCCCGTGGGGCATAATTTGTAGTTTGAAAGTCCTTGAGCTAATTAAGTCTTGCCTCTAAGGCAATAGTTGTAGAACATCTCATAAATAAAAACATAACGTGGTAAAGTCAACTCTTGCCCGTGGGGCATAATTTATAGTTTGAAAGTCCTTGAGCTAATTAAGTCTTGCCTCTAAGGCAATAGTTGTAGAACATCTCATAAATGAAAACATAACGTGGTAAAATCAACTCTTGCCCGTGGGGCATAATTTGTAGTTTGAAAGTCCTTGAGTCAAGTCTTGCCTCTAAGGCAATAGTCGTAGAACATCTCATAAATGTATATATAACGTAGTAGAGTTAACTCTTGCCCGTGGGGCATAATTTGCAGTTTGAAAGTCCCTGAGTCAAGTCTTACCTCTAAGGCAATAGTTGTAGAACATCTCATAAATGAAAACATAATATGGTAGAGTGAACTCTTGCCCGTGTGGCATAATTTGTTGTATGAAAATTGTTGAGCTAAGTCTTGCCTCTAAGGCAATAGTTGTAAAACATCTCATAAATAAAAATATAACGTAGTAAAGTTAACTCTTGCCCGTGGGGCATAATTTGTAGTTTGAAAGTCCTTGAGTCAAGTCCTGCCTCTAAGGCAATAGTTGTAGAACATATCATAAATAAAAACATAACGTGATAGAGTCAACTCTTGCCCATGGGTTATAATTTGTTGTTTGAAAGTCCCCGAGCTAAGTCTTTCCTCTAAGGCAAGAGTTATAAAACATCTCATAAATCAAAATACAATGTGGTAGTGTCAACTCTTGCCCATGAAATATAACTTGTTGTTTGAAAGTCATAAGGCATGCCTCTATAATGTAGTAGTGTCAATTCTTGCCCATAAACGTAGCTTATTGTTCGAAAGTCGTAAGTCTTACCTTTATAATGTGATAGTGTCAACGCTAGCTCATGAGATGTAACTTGAATAGAAGAAATCGAAGAAAAGAATTAAAATAATAAAAATTGCAGAAAAAAAAGAAAATGAAGAAAATTATTAAAAAAGTATAAATCAAAGAAAATATAGAAGTTGAGAGAGAATAGGGAAAAAATAAAGGTCGAGAAAAATTTAAAAAGAAAAGAAAAAATCAAAATTAAAGAAAAAAAATTTTATTTTATAAAAGTAGACGTTGAAAGGTGTAAAGAAAAAAGTAAGGATTGAGAAAAACTAAAAAGAACCAAAAAAAGGAAAGAAAAAAGAAAAAAGAAAAATAATATAAAAGAAAAAAAAAAGTTGAGAGGAAAAAAGAAAAAAAGTAAAGGTTGAGAAAATTAAAAATAAAAAGAGAAAAGAAAAATTAAAAATCAAAGTAAAATTAAAAAGAGAAAAAAAATAAAAGTTGAAAAATATAAATATGGAGTTATTATCCATTATGAAGATCATTTATGTAATTTACTCCATTGATTAGGGATAATTTTGTTCAAAAAAATATTAATTAATAGGTAAAGGCTATTTAAAAAAAATAATTATTTGGGGCTAAAATTTAAAAGTCACCTAATTTAGATTTATTTTTTAGATTCACCCAAAAGAAAAGGCCTGCTCCAAAAGTGAATAGACAGCCAAGAAGGCAAATGGTATATAGTCTAAGTGCCACATACAATGAACGAGAATCTAATATACAGGGTTGAAAATGGGGCAGCAAATAATGGGCTTAATTTCATCGCCTCATGTATGTTGTATATTTAGGAATGAACTTTTCTTTTGTAACTAGATGGTCCGTGCCCATGCTGAGCACGGACATTATCGCAACACTGTAGTGCAAAAGTGATCCAACTTATAGGTACTTCCACATTTGTTCTAATAATTGTTAAGATGGATCTATTTTTGTAAAAATAAGAAGGGGGGGGGGGGGGGGGGACAATATATCAAAAGTTAAATATTAATATAAAAAGTGTGTTGTATAATATGAAGAACAAAGCTACATTATTACATTATTAAGCTTGCTAGTAAGACAAAACAGTGTGAAACTGTTAACGCTACAAGCTGGCGGTACAAGTTGCATCTACATCTGGGTATTAACTGAAAAAAAAAAAAGATAGCATACAAAGTTAGATAAAGAATTGCAAGAATCAGCTATTGAGCTTCTTTGATCCGAACATAAATTTAATATCTTGGTTAGTAATTTTATTAATAATCATGACAGACTATAACTTTAAATCTATCAGTTCTCAAAAATAATTTTATATACGTCAATTAAGAATCAGAGTAGAATATATATCGATGTTATTGGTATATGCTTTATGTAATTATACTATTGGTAAAAGAAGTGTTAGTTTTAGTAGTGAAAAGGTGAAGAAAGTAATAAAATAGAAATGCTGCCTACAATTGACCTCTTCAAATACAAAAAAAAAATACATATTTCTTTGTCAAAGTATGTTGCTAATTAGAATTCAAACGACATTCACATTTGTATTATTTCATTCCAAAGGAAAAGTATGTTGCTAATTAGAATTCAAACGACATTCACATTTGTATTATTTCATTCCAAAGGAAAGAATAGAACAGAGAAAAATGGCATACCGTAAAAGAGTGATTGAATAAAAAGGCTGATGACTCCTTTTATTATTAATTTTATTTGTTATGTTTAAAAGATTAAAAAAATGGATCAGAAAAATCAGCTTGCACTGAATCCTTCTTGCAGTCTGGACACTGATTGATTAATAATAAAACAGCTCTTTAAACACCAAAAGTAAACAAAATTAGCACTAAGAAAGAATACATAAGGTTTTGATGTTGACCAAAATAAAATCAAAAGAATATGGTGGCAAATTCTAAGCTCATTAACATATTTTGCATCTTTAGTGTGCATGAATGACGATATAAACAAACTGATAGGTTAAAAAGACACGGCATGAGATAATACAAAAAAAATAATTCTTATTCAATTATCCACAATGTCAAATTGCTTCTGCAAGCAAAATTTTTTTATGCCCATCCGTACATCAGAGCTTTATGATAGTATTTAGACTCCACCATAACTACTATCAATGGGAAAGCTTTTCTGCAGCGGTCATCAATAGTAGCAAACTTCTTTAAAAATATCATTTTTTACTTTCAGTTAGGTGTCATGTCGCCTGCAAGCTTAGAGCTTCGCTTATTTAAAATCACAGGTCTTAAAGATCAATAAGAGAATTCAGAAATAATCCTATAATATTCCTGCATTAAAATGTTTCTTTTCATTCATCAAGCTGGCATGACTATAGGTACGCAAGACATGAATCTCGTCAATTTATAAGACGTATGCATATCCAACACATATATCATGATTTTCCAAAAAGTTTTATCCTTTATTTTAGAAAGCCACATGTCATGTGAGTTGATAAGGGGCCATTCATCTATTATGTCCTTCATATAATGTGTCTTTTAGGAAGAAAGGGTAGGCTTGATAGAAAAATCACAAGGATAAACTGATAGAGATATAATAAATTCACACTTTTTTCCGCCAGCATTTTTCAGTAAGATAAAGCTACGAAGTAAAATCTCAACTGAAACAAAATTAATAGACACGCATGCAGTCTTTAGCCTGATTACATAAATATGATGAGTTAACGGAACCTTGAATATCACAGACAAGCAAGCAACATGTTTAACTTGCATGATTTCAACTTAATAGGAACCTGATGTTTATTTCTACTCTAGTATGTACAAGGGTTATTCGTGATCAAAATTGTCACCTCTGCAATGATAAACATATTAAGATGTTAAATCATAACATGTATCAACAAATCTGTCTAACTTTGATATACATATTAAATATTTGTTTTCTTATGTTTGCTGACGATTTTCGACTCTGGGGAATGCACATATAAAACTTCGATATTAGTAGAATCATGAAATAATGAAATACCAAAAGTAACAGAGATCTTATTGTGCTTGTGCAACTAAGTCAATTTATACTTCTGGAGGTGCAAGTGCAGGTGATTCCACAAAGTGAAAATTACCTTTCCTACAAGTAGGACAAGAAATTAGGTTTAGTACATCAACAGTATTTATGGTGAGAGCAAACAGAAAATAAATTTATATATATAAGCATTACCCAACAAGTTTTCTACCAAGATATAGAAAAGGCTTCTCAAAGTAGTAATTACTCTTTGACGAGATCTCATAGTATAGCAAACTTTTCTTTCCGTGGAGATAACCAGCTTTGCCTTAACCTGTCCGTTCTTAACATCAACTTTGTTTTCACAGATAATTTATTTTTCACAAATCCTGAAAAAAGCAATGTTAGAGTCATTTCAAATTTGATAAGAACAAAATCTGGTTAGATGTAAAGTGACAAATCAATATAAATTTGTAAAAATAAATAGGAAAATATAATATACCTCGTAAGTTTTTGATAATTCAATACCGACGTTGCTATGGAAATCAATATGTTGCACATCTCTCAAAATATGGATCATACACAATAAAATTTTAGATTAATCTTACATGAATTGTCACTACTGATTATTCATTGTTATTCTAATTAACAAAATATTTGGCTTTTCGATACCATCTGATTCTTTACTTGTGGCATGTTAATAGTCCTCTTCTACGAGCATCAATTGGTAAAGCCTTCTATCAGTTAAGTGGCCCCGTGATATAGCAACTCATGGCATCTCTTAATATTTACCACTTCTAAGTATATTACATAAATGATGCTTGATCATAAACAACTTTTCTGATCCAACGATTACAATCCGATTTATCTCATTAGTGATTTGCAATATAGAATCTACTCAAATTTTAAAATTCTGCACATGAACATTCTTCAAATTACATCTAAAACTGAGAAGGGTGAAACTTACTACATATAGCACCCCTATGTGGCTCATTCTTGTAGTAAACCTAACTAATTTTCTCAGAGAAAAGACAAGAACAATAATCTAGAATAAGAGCTTGAATATAAAACCCACCCCAAAAATAGATCAGTCCTAATAGATAGAAATAAAAAAAATTATTAAATTATAGAGATATTATAGCTTATTTTCAAAATTTGAAACTCCCAAATTACAGGTGCATGTATGTGCATGATTTGTCAATATACCCAGCAAGATGAGAAAGAAAAATCAAATGCAACTCATCACAGAAAAAGCAAAATCGAGTCGGAATTGTTCTCGAGTTTGATGCACTTATCGAAGAAATCTTTAATTTCTCAGCTAACAATTAGTGGTGGAAAAAAAACGACCGATGTAGAAAAGTTTGTCAAATGAATAAAGCTTCACACTTGAAAGAGTGATGAACACCAAAACAGAAGCTTGCTATGACGGTACAATTCTATTTAATCTAGGTATAAGAAGTATAAGTGCACATGTATTGGTCTAAATAGTAGGACACATGTTCTAATATTTAAAAGAAAGGGAGGTGGTTTTGACAGTTTTATCTTTCGTAGTACGTCATCCTTCACTTATTAATTAGTAGAAAAATTCAACTAATTATCCTCGTTCTTAGTTTTTATGTTACTTAATTGAGTCAAATGTGAAATCACGAAAGATAATTAGGTAAAGAAAAATTAAAAGACGGCATTTGTCTCCATTCGCTGCTCACTCAATTAACATTACCATTGCGAGAGACGAAGTGAGCATACCATTTCATCAAAAAGTACACTATATTTAAGTTAAAATTATTTTATATATAGTAGAAGTTTGAATCCTTTCTTCATGTGTTTACCTCTTAAAATTTTGAACCTCCTTAATAAAAATTATGGTCCTCGACAGTAATGGGTACTGACATTCAATGGGATCAGGTTGCTAGACGAGCAATTAATTATGGAGTACCAAAAAAGTTATTCCTTCTTTAATTTCAATTTATTATATCAGATAAATCAACAAGCTAACCGATAATTGACGATAATCATTAAGTCGTAATCATTAAGTCGAACCAAATCAATAAATTTTTATTAATTCGATAGCAATTTAGCATAAATAAAATCAATCATCAATATATCAACCCGTTTTAAGAATAAAAATCGCAGAAAATTTGTCACTCATAAAGGGTACTTTAAGGCTCATTAGGGTAATTGAGTTAGTCCTAATAATGTGGTATAGGAATTGCTCCAATATATCGTGCCAATTGTCATTGACTGGCGATTCATCCTACTCTTCTGCTTCTGCTACGAAAACGAAATGAACTAATAGTAAATTCTCATTTATAATTTACCTATATTATTCGATTAACTTAGATTAATCGCAATATGTAAAGCTTCAAAAACTAAATCGAACCACTAAGTAGTAACTCCTAATTTTTTACCTTGCAAAAGAAATAAACTAGTAAAAGACAAAGTATCCAATACCAACCAAGCACCTAATTTTCACGGATTCCTCTTAATATGCTACAATAATTGTCGTAATGATTTGTCATTTACATGGGACATTTTAAAACTAACAATCGAGATTTTAATTTCTGCATTATGCATTGGACCCACGTAGAATCTATACTGCTATGGTTTTGTTTTACTTGATTTGTGGTGACTTAACATTCTTTTTAGCAAAATATTTATTAAGATTTATTTTATTAAATTAATTTTATTAATTATTCTTTAAAAATTTAAATTTAATAATAAATATTTTATTTAATCATTTAATGATATGGATAGTGTTTAAAAGAAAATGATAAACTTATCTTGATTTCATAATTTAGATAAATAAATTAAAACATCTATTCTTAATAGGAGGGCCAAATAAAATTAAACAAAGGGAGTAATAACATAATCAATTTGCAGTACCCAAAGTCATCATTTTTTAATTTAATTAGATATTTTTAAATTATTATATCACTTAAATGAGATTGTTATTAGAGTCTCTTAGTGAATCGAGGAATAAATCTCAACCAGACCAAAGTCTAAATGATTTTTTTTTTCAAAAATTCCAGAAAGGGAGGAGAGAAATTAAAAATTTCAAAAGCAAGGCATATGCTTGCTCACACCCTATCTAAAAGACTTAATGAGCATCAACTATAAAAAAAAGTAAGGCGTAAAGAAGGTCACACCTTATAATGCGAGAACTCTCCCACACCTTAAGATGGTCTGATTACTGGGAATAAATTTCATGCTGACAATGCGCAAGGATTCGCACGTCTTTATCACTTTTACAGTCACAAGGTCTCAGGGTAAGGTTGACACATATTAGGAAGCAAAGGGGAAACTATATTCTTTTTTTTCTTTAACTAGGAAAGTTTGGCTTAAATTTTTTTTCTCTCTTTGTAATGCCTATTTCAACTTTGCATGAAATGCCATGAATTACTGGTCCGTGAAGATCTTGTACCACTTACTTAATAAAGACACATATTAATTACCTTACCTTCTGACCTTGTGAAGACGTGCACTTAAGTACCTTGTGACTGTAAGTGCTAAGGCGTGCAAAGTCTTGAGCCTTTGTCAGTAAGGAATTTATTTCCCAGTCAGGCCAACTAGGCACTAAAGCGTGGGAGACCTCTCGCCTTACAAGTTGGGCCTCCTTCATGCCTTAATTTTTTTTATAACTGACGTTCGTTGAGTCTTTTAGGTAAGGCGTCAGTGCATACACCTTTGTTGGTTTTTGAAAATTTTTATTTCTTCCTTGCCTCTTTGAAATTTTTGAAAAAAAAGGTTGGTTCATTCGTTTTAGAGAAAATACTCAATTACCCTCCTGAACTATACTCAAAAAGGCTATGACACACCTCAACTTAAAGGGATTTTTATTACCCCTGAACTAATTAAAAGTGTAATTTTGATACCCTTAGTGTCTACGTGTACCTACGTGGATACTTCAGTGTGTTGTACCATATATGTGCCACATAGGCACTAAGAGTGTCAAAATTACACTTTTAATTAGTTCAGAGGTAATAGGACCTCCTTTAAGTTGAGGTGTGTCATGACCTTTTTGGGTATAATTCAAGGAGATAATTGGGTATTATCTCTTCGTTTTATTATATTTTGAAATTAATTGGTCTTTTGTTTTCTATTTATTGAAAAGCTACAAAATGTCATTGGTTTGAAGAATTAATTTAAATAGTCATCATTTAAATTAAAATAATTAGTGAAAATGTAATATATGTAGAAAAAGACATCATTTCCCCTTCGAACTTGTCGTCACAACTCACTTTAGACCTCTAACTTAACATACATTTATTTACCCCCTTAACATCTTTAAAGTGTATTAGTTTAACCCTTAAAGATGTAATACCACTCTCACAACGGAGAGTGCATTACACGCGCCCATACGTCAGCGCCACATCACTGCCACTTCAGAGCCACGTAAATAATTATATATATATATATATTTAAAAAAAATAAAAAACACCCCATTTGCTTTCTTCTTCAACCACCCCTGCCCCTCCTCTCCCTCCTCCTTGCCCCTTGCCCTGCTCTCCCTCCGCCTCCATCAAATCCGTCCAACCCCACCCCCTATCCTTGCAAACACCGCCCCTCTCCCACCCCCACACCACGACGTCGGTATTTCTTTCTACTCCCGTCAAATAAATTCGTTCATCCCCATCCCTTCAAACACTGCCTCCCCAGCCCCCTTTTTCTTTCTCTCCTCTGTAAATTTGCAAAGGTTTTCTAGCAAATTGGCACTACTTTTCAAACAAATTCATCACACACTATTGTTCAGAATTCTTTCCCGCAAATACAAAACGCAGATAAAATTGAAGCCACCACATTATTCTTGTAAATTCTCTACTACCAAATCTCCTTAAGATATGAAAAATCTTTCACTTTAACTATTTAAAAATTTTAGATTCACTTCAAATCAACTACAAGGTCTAGAAGCCAATGAGATTTTAAAGGTTATTTACTTTTTCCATTGCAAATTTAACATAAAATCACCTGCAAAATGTCGCCTACCCTGCCCCTTTCTTTCTTTCTCATACTCCATTAAAAAAATTCATCCACCCCACCACCCCTGCAAACACCTAAAAAAAAGTTAAAATAATATTCTTTCGAAAATTCAAAATGATTCAAACTCAATATAATCAAGTTAAAAATCGCAACATTTGGTTGAGACATTTCATCAAACATCTTGAAGTCATCTCTAAAAAGACCTCTTCGACTTCAAGGACTGATCTTTCTCAGGTTTTTCTTCAAATTATAAGTGAAATTTTTTATGGTAGACTAAAGTAATTGCTGCCAATTCATCCATATTTCATAAGTGAAAAGAGGACTGAGTTAGGGATGGCTAATGGATCAATAGGGAATGTGAATTACAAGTGAAGATTGTTTTTATTGTTGGTTTAGACTTGTTGAAAGAAAGGGGAGTGACGATCCAATTCTTGAAGAAGAAAATTGTGATTATATATATATATATATATATATATATATATATATATATATATATTTAAAAAGTGGGACCATTTTTATTTTTTAAAATAAATACGCACTTTGTTTTTCTTTTCTTTTTTAAAAAATTCTACGTCACCTTTAAGGGGATATTAATTCACTTTAAAGATGTTAAGGGGGGTAAATAAATGTGTGTTAAGTTAAAGGTCTAAAGTGAGTTGTACCGACAAGTTCAGGGAGAAAATGATGTCTTTTCTCATATATGTATGTACAACTGTATATAATTTATGTATATCAGTTAAGAAAAGTAAATAGTAAACACCAAGTTTGACTAGCTATCTATATAATGTTGTTAGTTTTTCATACAAGTGACCATATTCTATTTTAAAGAAGTATATATATATATATATATATATATATATATGGCCCGTGTTAGCACGGGCTCAACATGAAGAACATTTTTAGATTAACTATTGTGATTTATAATACTTTTACATAATTTTTAAATAATATATGTTATACCCTATGTCTCAATTTATGTGGTATAGATACAATTTTTTAGAGTTAACTAAATTTTTTACATATTTTTTAAATATTTTAAATTATTAATTATTGTGATTTATAATATTTTTTCTTCTGTCCCAATTTATGTGACAATAATAAAATTTAGAGAGCCAACAAATTTTTTTTACGTCTTTTTAATTATTTTAGGTTGTTAATTGTTATGATTTATAATACTTTTATGAAATTCTCAAATATTTAATAGATTAAAAAGGAAAGTAAAATAAAAAAATATATAAAAAAATATCTAAGCAGGCAACACAAACAAATATGTCGATCTGCTACATGTTTATCATCCTTTATAAGTGAGGTAATAAATCACAAATGTCAACTTAAGTGACGCAATGCTTAGATGACCATAATAACTAATTAGGGGCGATATAGTAAAATCACGATTGAATCAGCGAAGCGGACATGTCTTAAATGACTTACAACGATATTAGAAGTGATATAGAAAAATTACTATAAAATATACGGTAAGG
The DNA here is from genome assembly GCA_030864215.1 of Capsicum pubescens. NCBI lineage: Eukaryota > Viridiplantae > Streptophyta > Magnoliopsida > Solanales > Solanaceae > Capsicum > Capsicum pubescens. The sequence continues at coordinate 106,216,141 of CM061538.1, forward strand.
GCCAGAAATACCCTTCAAGTATTGAAATTGGTTCAAAAATACCGTCAGTTAACCTATTGGGCCAGAAATACCCTTCAAGTATTAAAATTGGTTCAAAAATACCCCTCTATCCACCTTTATGGCTCAAAAATATCTTTGCAACTAACGGTTTTTTAAAATCATAATTAAAAATTCAAAACAGGGTCAGAAATACCCTTCAAGTATTGAAACTGGTTCAAAAATACCCCTCCATCCACCTTTATGGTTCAAAATACCCTTGCAACTAATGATTTTTTAAATCATAATTAAAACTTTTATTAAATGTGTGGCAATTTTCTATTGGTTGAAATTAAATTAATTAAAATGTTAAGCCCAATTCGAACTCAACTAAAACTATCAGATCCAAATCCTACAAAATTAATCATAATTTTAATCGGTGAATGGTATGAAGTGTGTGGCGTGAAGTGGTGTCACACGGAAAATGCACTTGCCAGTGGTGACAACACAATTTGATGTATATAAATAAAAATAGTGACAACTATTTAGGAAAGAATGTAGTATTTTTTTATAGAAACTAAATGTGTCACGTAAAATGAAATGGAGGAAGTAACAAGATAATGTTGCCTAAGACGTGGGATAACCAACACATCTCAATTAGTTTTTCTAGCTAACACTGAGAAATATACATCACAAAGAAATAACAAATTAACATTATAATTAGGGGATAGAATTCTTCAGAACATTACATTAGACTGACATATTCTAGTCAACAAAGTTCCTGCATTTGATAGCAAAAATTACTCATACTACCGGGTAGTTTAAGTTGGGGAAAATTTACAATTTGGATTGGGTAGCTTGAGTTGGGTCTGAATTGGATTTAACATTTTAATTAATTTAGTTTCAACCAATAGAAAGTTGCGACATATTTAATGAAATTTTTAATTATGATTTAAAAACCTGTTAGTTGAAAAGGTATTTTTGAGCCATAAAGATGGATGGAGAGTATTTTTTTAACCAATTTCAATACTTGAAGGGTATTTCTGACCCTTTTTTGAATTTTTAATTATGAATTTAAAAAAATATTAGTTACAAGGGTATTTTTGAGTCATAAAGGCTGATGGAGGGATATTTTTGAACCAATTTCAATACTTGAAAGGTATTTCTGGTCCAATGAATTAACGGAGAATATTTTTTAACCAATTTCAATACTTTAAGGATATTTCTGTCCCTTTTTCGTAAAGAATATTTATGAAAAAAATTTAAGTAGGTTTCATATAAGACGTAAACTTAATTTAAAATATCAAGAATTAATTTATTATTTTATGTCTATTTTATATTTTTTATTAAATATTATTAATTTTTAAATACTTAGGTGACTCATAATAATTAATTAAGAGCGATATTTAGTAAAATTACAATTGAAGCAGTTGAAGCAAACATGATATAAATGATTATTTTTTTAATTAATTACTATTATTTTTTTAATACATAAATGACTTATAATAATTAATGAGGGGTGATATATTAAACACCCCGAATTTTGGTCCTTGAACCTTGACCTATGGGCTTACTGCCCAGATTACGACTCTCCCTACGATTCATAGCGTGTCGTTACGGGTCGTAGGACCCTAATCATAGCCAGACCAGTGTGGATTGGCCAAGTTTTTGTTACGATTATGATTGGCTCCTAACGAGTCGTAAAGACTCTATACGAATCGTATAGTCCCATTCGTAGCCAAACCAGTGTGATGCCTAAATATTCTGTCATGCCTACGATTTGACCAAACTAGTCGTAATATCTAAGTACGAGTCGTATGGTATGAATCATAGCCAGACCAGTGTAGGTGCCCGTGGATTCTTCCCTAACTACGACTGGAGGTCACGAGTCGTAAGGTGACCCTACAAGTCGTAAGGTCGCCCGTAGGACTGGATGATGATTTTTCAACATTTAATTAAGGGCACTTTGGACATTTACCCTTTTCCTCAATCGTGACCCACAACTTAAAACCCCTTTAGGGTATCATTATCACTCTAAAACAATTCAAAATAACTTCGCAACCTCTCTCAAATTTCAAAGGTCAAGAACACATAGGGTTTCTAAGAAGCTGGTCAATTAGGTATAACGCCCCGAGGGTACACCCTGGATGCCACACAGTGCTTACAGTCACAAGTGACCACAAGTTAACCCATGAGCTGGTACTTGTTGTAAGAACTGAATAAAACTGTTAATAACAGAAACACATATGCGGAATAACTAAATATTCCATAAGGTTTTATAATACTAAGACATTACAGAACTCTGAAATCTGAAACAACTGTTTGAAAGTAATAATGTAAAGACTGACAATCAACTAAAACTGGATAATTGTCTAAAAGTGTCTGAAAGCCTCTAACTGAAAGACTGTGGAGTTGATGGGACATGTCCCCAACTAACTCCGACTGACTACTGGAATGAAGTACTAAAATAAACATAATTGGACCTTTAAATATGAGGACTCACCACTGCTGTTGTTGCTGATGCGCTGGAATGTCTAAGTGCGGTCGGGAACCTGAGCGTCCGAACTTATGATATAATACATCATAGCATAAGAACCGAGTATGCGTTCAGTACTTTGAATGTACTAGAATACTACATGAGGTTAGGATAATATACATTGGCTCATGTGTATATATAACAACTAACTGAATGAATAGCATGAGATAGCTGGATATGCATGCGTGAATGCTGTAAAATTTAAGAGTGCATGACCAAGCATATAACATGATTCTGAAATAGTCTGTAAACTAAAATACTGATATTTGATAACTGAATAACTGATAAACTGTATGCTATGGTCAAGTAAAACTAAACTGAGTTCTAAAATGAATACTGAAATTGAAACTGTGAGGGGTATTATCTAACCGACATGCCCCAAACTAAATTGATCGGGGTCCAACCTGTGACCCTAGTTGGAAGAGTTCTAGTACCATGCCACAGGTACTAACAATGGCTATGGAGTCAGTCCTATTCTGGCGGGTGACCCCTAAGACAGTGCTAAACTGGCGGGTGATCCCTGAGAGTGTCAGTCCAAAACTGGCGGGTGAGATCTCATAACCTACACTGGTTATGTAGTTCTGGAACTTAGGGATTGCTTCTAAGGACCCATTCCTAACTGATGGGTGAGCCCCCATCCCTAGGTTCGCTCGTTGTTGAATCCTACTCCCAACTAAACTGACACTGATTACTGGATGGAACTAGCTTAACTGAACACACAACTAACCGTATTAACTAACTGAATGATATTGCTCATGGTATGACTGAAATCATTTTATAGATATTGAAAACTAGATAAACAGCTAAATTTCGGGTATTCATAACCCCCAGGACTCGATCACTATAACAATAGGGATATATGAAAGCTTCGAAACCATGGAAGGGAAATCATTGTTCACAATTATTCACTTAAGCATTTCATTAAACACATGGAAGACATGAATTTAAACATGGGAATACCTTTAAACACGATGAGATAGCACGATCACAAGAAAAGATCATAAACTGAGGATTTATTTTAAATTCTCATGAATATGATATGGAAAATATCATATTTTAAATATTTTATAATGTATTCCACTTGAAACAATTTATATTCTTAACTTGAAATTTAAATGGTAAGAAATTCATGTACTTAAGCATGGGAATGAGTGAAACATATTGGAATAGCATAATTGCAATACTAAAACCATACTTAGGGATTTAACAATGAAATTTCATGCTTCAAATGCGTAAGGGCTGCTTTCAACGAAAATAGATTGTAAACATCATGTATAATTAAAATTCATAAAAGCTTCATGAATATGAATCATTATAAACATGTAATTTCATAATATAAAACATAAAAGATGGATTCTTGGACTCCATGGGTGAAAAGGTCCCATGGATGAACATTTAACATACCTCTAAGGATTAAATCCTGAAGAATACCACAAGCTTGAATGTTCTTGGCTTGGAAACCACAATTCTTGATCTTTCTTGGATGGGGAGAAGGTTTAGCTTGATGAACAATTAGAAAGTTTAGGGTTTCTTGTTGAATGAAATTGGGGAATGTGGGCAAAATATGCCCTTTCAGCTGTTTAATCTCGTGTTTTCACGATTTGGGGGTGGTGGAAAAAGACTAAAACTTCTCCTGGAAATTAAATTTCAGAACTGGAACGTCGTTTGGTCTCTCACCGTGATGCGCTAAGGCTTTCACCGCTATAGCCACCAATACGCGGTGTAATAACGGTGAGCTGTTATTTTGGACATGAATCAACTCAAAATCTTATGTCTCGGGGTCAGGAAGGTCAATTGATAAATCATAGAAGTTAAGAGGATAAAAATAAAACTAAGTCTCCAACACTAAGCTAAATATTCAGGTTCTAAGCCTCTTATGCATGTACTAAAAGTTGAACTGAACTAAACAAAATACGGGGTATTACAATATCTCGCCCTTGGGAATATTCGTCCTCGAATAATACTAATTAAGCTGAGAGTACTGAAGGAACTGGGATTACATACTGAACATGCATAACTGTAAACATGATTACATGACTGAGTCTGAAACATGGTGACTGACTGAACTAATTCGTGAATGCATGCAATGACATGAAGGTGAGTATATGACTGAGATAAAAATAAGAGAGTCAACTTATGAGTAACCACTGCCTCAGGCTGAATCTGATTTCGTGAAAAAAAGTTGAGAGATTTAGTACATGAAAACTCGAGGGTGTTACAACATCTCTCCCTTGGGATAGTTCGTCCCTCGAATGATACTGGCTTAACTGAAATACTTAGGAAAGACAGAGATGATGCACAGGACTCTTACGAACTGAATCATGACTGAATATCTAGAATCTGAAACTAAGGCCTGAGGAATAGAGTATCAACGACATGAATTCATCAATAAATCAAATCTGAGGATATACATAACAAAAATCTAAATTTCTCTGATCATCAAGAGTGTATCCTGAGTACTGGAACTGAACATACTATAAAGCTTGAGAAATTAAGTCATGAGTTGTATGACCTAATTTTGGAGTTCGTAAATTTGTGGAACATGGTTCTTACTGCTGAGTAAACAGGAACTCCATATACTATGGAATGGAAGTGTACAAAAATTTTTGTGTTGTGCATGAATATGAACTATGATCATGAAGCTGGCATGTAAGGCATGAATAGATATCGTGATGACTGAAAACTTTGTACTGAGATAAGAATGGAGTGGAAATTTTCTTCTCAAGTGTTGTTCCAAAAAACGTTGGCATCACTACTAGAACCATAAAGACTGACTTGGTTACTTGTTCTATCATCTCCCATTTATCTTAAAGTCATCACTCTAAATCTGGGAACCACTTAATCAACATCTCTTAACTAAACTTCCACCGCTTTACTCTAGAATTTGGGGTATAATACTATGCATAACTGGTAAACTCACCCTAAATGACTATGCCCGATAATGTAAAACTTATTGCTGGTAATTTATTCTAAGATACAACTCCTAGCCCTCTATAGCCCCAATGATCATCATGTAACAACTTAAAATTGACTAACTTAGATTTTTCAACTCCTCTTTCTATTAACTCAACCTTCAAATATTCAAACTTAGATTTTAACACATAACATGGATATACCCAAATTTTTAATAACCATACTACTTCCATCATAGCCTACAAATATCGCATCCACCATATATGTTTCGAATCACCAAACATAAATTCTTACATATACTGTTTCAAGCCTACTGATTCACCTTTTTCATACAACTAGCTCCATGAATGCAAAATCAACTAAATTCAGATAACACTATCCCCACTCTACTACTGCTAAACTCCTGGGTTCATGTTTTTAACTATAGGTTATATTCTATCATAGGATTTCGAGAAGGGATATAAGGGCACATCTGAATTTGGATTAGAGCACGAGTTTTCATGATCATGAATAAAATCTTTATAACTTTGGAACATAATGGAACTAATGGGATACTTTTGAGCCAGCGGCAATCCCATAACTGTCTGCGGGAACTGTCTGAAAAAGCCCTATCTGTAGGACTTTGAGCTTCATTATTTCTATTACCTTAAAAGTAAGGTAGAGTTGGCATGAGTGGAGAAATATCAAAATATACTTAAGGTTCTTAGATAACCATTCTATAGAACGATCTGAGATATGTAAGAAGGGAAACTTTTCCTAAAATGTCTTGTAGCCTCTTGTCCATAAGTGTGGCGCACTTCAGACCCATGCACAAGACTCTACTCAACATGGCTTTCAGACTCCATAGGACACTTTAAAACCTTAGGCTCTGATACCAAGTTTGTAATGCCTCGAGGGTACACCCTGGATGCGGCACGGTGCTTACAGTCACAAGTGACTACAAGCTAACCTATGAGCTGGTACCTGCTGTGAGCACTGAACAAAACTATTAATAAAATAAAAACATATGCGGAATAACTGAATATGCCATAAGGTTTTATAATACTAAGACATTACTAAACTCTTAAATCTGAAATAACTGTCTAAAAGTAATAATGTAAAGACTGACAGTCAACTGAAAACTGGATAACTGTCTGAAAGTGTCTGAAAGCCTAAAACTGAATGACTGTGGAGTTAATGGGACATGTCCCTAACTAACTTCGAATGAATACTGGATTGAAGTACTAAAATAAAATTAATCGACCCTCGAAATATGAGGACTCACCCCTGCTGCTGTTGCTGATGTGTTGGAATGTCTAAGTGTGGTCGGGAACCTAAGTGTACGAACCTATGATATGATACATCATAGCGCAAGAAATGAGTATACGGTCAGTACTCTAAATGTACTGTTATTCTAGATGGGGTTAGGATGATATACATAGGCTCATGTATATAAATACAACTAACGGAATAAATAGCATGAGATAACTAGATATGCATGCGTTAATGTTGTAAAATCTGAGAATGTATGACCAAGCATATAACATAATTATGAAATAGTATGTAAACTGAAATACTGAAATCTGATAACTGAATAACCGATAAACTGTATGCTATGGTCAATCAAAACTGAACTGAGTTATGAACTGAATACTGAAACTGAAACTATGGGAGGTATCATCTAACTGACATGCCCCAAACTAAATTGATCAGGGTCCAACCAATGAACCCAGTTAGAAGAGTGCTAGTACCGTGCCATGGGTACTAAAAATAGTTGTAGAGTCAGTCTTAATCTGGCGGGTGATCCCTGAGAGTGTCAGTACTAAATTGGCGGGTTACATCTCATAACCTATGTTGGCTACGTAATTCTAGAACTTAAGTATTTATTCTAAGGACCCAGTCCTAACTAATAGGTGATACCCCATCCCTAGGTTCGCTCGATACTGAATCCTACTCCCAACTGAAATAACACTAATTATTGGACGAAACTAAGCTTAACTGAACCCACAACTGACCGTATTAACTAACTGAATTATATTGCTCATGGTATGACTTAAATCATTCTCTAGATACTAAAAACTAGATAAAAAATAAAATTTTAGGTATTCATAGCCCCCAGGACATGATCACTATAAGAATAGGGATATATGAAAGCTTCGAAACCATGGAAGGAAAATCATTGTTCACAGTTATTCATTTAAGCATTTCATCAAACACATGGGAGACATGAATTTAAATATGGGAATACATTTAAACATGATGAGATAGCACGATCACAGCACAATATCATAAACTGAGGATTTATTCTGAATTCTCATGAACATGATATGGAAATCACTATATTTAAAATATTCTATAATGCATTCCACTTGAAACAATTTATAATCTTAACTTGAAATTTAAATGGTAAGAAATTTATGAACTTAAGCATGGGAATGAGTGAAACATGTGGGAATAGCATTATTGCAATACTAAAACCATACTTAGGGATTTAACAATGAAATTTCATGTTTCAAATGTGCAAGGGCTACTTTTAATAAAAATAGATTGTAAACATCATGTATAATCGAAATTCATAAAAGCTTCATGGATATAAATTATTATAAACATGTAATTTCATAATTTAAAACATAAAAGATGGATTCTTGAACTCCATGGGTGAAAAAGGCCGATGGATGAACATCTAACATACCTCTAAGGATTAAATCCTGAAGAATATCACAAGTTTAAATGTTCTTGGCTTGGAAACCCCAATTCTTGATCTTTCTTGGATGGGGAGAAGGTTTATCTTGATGAAAAATTAGAGAGTTTAGAGTTTCTTGTTGAATGAAATTAAGGAATGTGGGCAAAATATGCCCTTTCAGCTGTTTAATCCCGTGTTTTCACGATTTGGGGTGGTTGAAAAAGACTAAACTGCCCCTAGCAATTAAAATTCGCAACTGGAATACCGTTTGGGATCTCACTACAATGCGCCAAGGCTTCCACCACCATAGCCACCTTGACATAATGTTATCGAAGTGAGCTACTATTTTAGAAATTCAAACGTGGTCCAAACCCCGTCCAAAAAATCTGAAACTCACCCGAGACATGATACTTACACCCTTGAACATGAATCAACTCAAAAATTACGTCTTGGGTTCGGGAAGGTCAATTTTAAAATCATCCAAGTTAAGAGGCAAAAAGTAAAACTAAGTCTCCAATACTTAGCTAAATTTTCAGGTTTTAAGCCTTTTGTGCATGTACTAAAAGCTGAACTGAACTAAGAAAATTAATGGGTATTACATTAGGTCTCTCAAGGGTGATTTGTCTCCATTGTTTTGATACTTTCAGGCATGTTACTCTTCCCCAAATATTATTTTGTGAAAAACACATATTTTAAATGGTTTAATTGTATAGATTTGAATGTGGGTTTTGACATAGGTTGAGGGTTTTGGAATGGATGATTCTTGAATTATTTTTCCATAACTTTCATGAGTTGGTCATGCATTGAATTAAATGTTTTTGAACTAATGGGGTGCATGGGTGTGGGAATAGGAATGGGGGTCGAGGTAATCCCCCTATTTGATGTTTTGAATTTGGAAATTGGTTTTGAACAATTGTATTCCCTCAACCCACTTGTGTAAGTAGATTGAATTATGGAATTGTCACTCAATGAACATGAATTTTTAAAGGCCTTGTTGGCTATGGTTTTATTTAATGAACAAAAGGGGTCGAGGCATTCCCCCAAGTTAATGGAATTGTAATAGCATGATTATGAGCTTGAAAGCTAAATGGTATGACGATACCGTGGTATGCCTGAATGTATGATTCATTAGTTAATGGATGGGTTATGTTAAACTTGTTTTAATTGGTCTTAATGGGGGTTATGTAGCTAAGCCATGAAGGTGTGGGTCTCGAATAACTTATACTAGAAACTCACGTTTGTCGATGTGAGGGTTGACTTTGATGACTGTGTGCATGGTTCACACTATTAATATATTTTGTTTCTAGGATTGACGTGGGATCAAGGCATTCCCTGGTCTTTCTTGATATCTCTGATTCGTGTGGCTACCACACACTGGGGCCCTTTCAGCAGAGGGCTGAACCCATATAGCCCGTGGGTGCCTATTTATAAAGGTTTAGTTATATACTCTAGGATAGTATTTTTCTATCATTCTAAACCTTGTTCCCTACCCCATTATCTATTATATACAAGTATGCATGTAGGTGAACATGTATAGTGAGTTTGAAATTGAACTTTTGACTGACATTGTTTTACCCTTATCCTTGAGTTACATGTTAGTGATTACCATACTACCATCTCCAGACGTTGTATCCCCACGTGATACGGGTTTTAAAGGCACTTCTACTTTTCCTGCATAATGATAGGTGATTGATAACACTTAACTCACTCCTATGTTCGAGGTGTGAGGTGGTCGTTGTCAATAACCCAACTAGAGTTGGGGTTAAATCCACAAAGAGAGAATTATAAATTTCAAGTCCAATGGGTGCTCTAATTACTATAAGGTTGCCCAGAATGATAACAAACACGACATATAAAATAAAATGGTGAAAATGGTTTGCAATGATTTTCAACTAACAATGCATGATTGTAATACTTTTGATTTAAAATCAAGATTTGAGGAGATCTTGGGATTATGTCTACCTAAAGGTAAAACATGTGGGTTGATGATGGTTTAGCATGAAACTTAGTTGTTAACTAAAGGATAGGATAGGTCAAAGGTCATTGTGGTCAATCTTTCAATAAAACCACAACGATTTCACCTATTGGATCTTTCGAGCACCTAATAAGTGTGCAATTCGTAATCACTCAAAACCTTAATCAAGCATCCCTATTTCCAGGATGGTGCTCTTAACATGATTTATACTCCAAATACACTTATTTCTAAGATTGTAAAAGGAAGTAAACTATAGGCTCAATTTCCCACCATTACCTTGTCCCCTTATAACCCTCTTTGAAGGATGTTATGGGTTACCTTAAGTTTACCTTCATCCCTCTTTCAAGGATGATGAAGGGTTTTTAGAGTTTAGGGTTTTCACCCATCAAACCCATTTGGAGATTTAGGGTTTTCACCCATAATTCCAACTCATAATTTCAAGCAATAGTGAAATCTATACTCAATAACTAAGAATCATTCAAACACTACAACACCCACACACAATTACACTTTAGTTCAACATAACCCCATGACTGATTTATTTAGCTACTCATGAAAAAGGTAAAGAGAGATATACCATAAGGATTATCCAAAGCATTCATTCTTCACAAAAATACTAAGAAATTAAGCCTCCACAATTAGTTACACACTTTACTAATTAGGGTTTCTTTATTTTAATTCAAAAATATATATGAGGTAAGCAATACCCAATGAAGAAAGGGTTTTTGCCTAAATATGGTTCGGGATTCGTCTATGTAATCTTACAAAACTACGCTGGGACATATTCCCGTTGAACCACAATCGAGCAGGTTTGACCGCGATCGCGGCAATGCGACTGCAGTTGTGATTTACAATCGCATTATGCTAAATATCTTGATTGATTGCGATCATGGACTGAGGACCACAATCACGATAACCGAGGCTGAACTGCTTCAAGTCTCTACTGCACTCGTTTTCCTTCTATTTATCCTTTTTTTGAGCTCCAATCCACATCATTTCACCTTCTCAACTAGATACCTGCAAAGTGTGGATATTCGTGCATTTAAACCATATTGATATCTCATTTTTATAATACAAAATATGGTAGTGTGTATAAATGTTTGGTGCAAATGAGTGGTAAAATCACCACTCATCAACACCCCCAACTTAAAACTTTGCTTGTCCTCAAGCAACACCACCCTTTTCTATGGGACAATTTCACATGTATGCCCTCATTCTATTGCCCAATGATTATGATGACTTAAACTTGATTGCTACCACAAAAATCTCTTTGCATATGGGAAAAATAGTTTCACTTACACCCCCTAATAAAATGGAATATTTGAAAGATGCATTATACTTTGGGGAGAAACCATGTAACAAATACTAAAAATATAGAAATGACTCACTTGTTGACCACAACCATGTTATACTTCTTTTTATCTCATTGTGAGAAAGATGACAAAATCACCCACCTCAACTTGCTCGCATGCTTCTTCACAAGAAAGAAGAATTCACTCACCTAGTTACTAATCATGCAACAAGGAATTTTAAGTGCAAACACTCTCTATCTTAAGAAATTATCCATGTTAAAAAGTATCATTCCACAGGCTTGCCGCTAATTTCAATCGCCACTACAGTGACCACACTTGGTTGGGAATCACAAAGGACTTTATGATCTTGTAATATAGGTTTCGGGCAGGGTAGGATATCAACTTAGGACAATAGGGCTAAATCAAATGAATAAGGAGACACCCCAACTAAAAAGGTAGCAGTGTCCCCACTGTATAAATAATCAAGGGGAAAAAAGATAAGGGTGCTTCTTAAAACCGCATCAAGGGCTGCTTTTACTCTTGGATTTTGCATTATTACCATTCTCCTCAAGATCAGTGCATTTGGCTGGGACCTCATCATCACTCTCCACCCAATAAGAAGTAAGTCTATCTCAAGGTTTTAGGAACTTCCATAGGCCCTTCACCCCTTTCCATATCTTGATAAAGAATTCATTCCTCTTCTTTTCTCTTATAACCAATTTTTCATGTGTAATTTGGAGGTCTCGGTGTGACTTCACCAAAGAGGAGTAGGCTTTCTCAATCTTATCAATGGTGGCTTCTTGCTTCTTTTAGTTCTCCCTGTACTTCTCATAATCGGCACGTGACACATATGAATGATGGGTAGTGAAAGGATTTCCCGATCCTTGGGGCAAACTAGACACAATCTCCCTGATGAATGCAATGTCAACTCTGATTTCCTCAAGAGATTCGGTAGTGGTTGGCCAATGAGAAACAGACTCAATACATGCTGACTTTTCCAAGTCGATCTTTCAATTATTTCCTTTTCTAGGTGTGCCCTCTTCTCTAATCCTCAAGGGGTAGATGGGAGCACCAGGACGCACCCATGTATCACTAGCATACTCGTCAACCCCTGCTCTTCTGCAAATCTCAGTAATCAAAGAGGGGAATAAGACATATTTAACACCTTGGTTCTTGAAGTGATCCAATTCATTTACCACAAGCTGACCAATATCCTAAGGGATGCCCTTTAGAATGCAAGCAACCATTCGAGCATGCATATCTGGGACTGTTGTCATATGGGTGCAAGGAGAGACTCGGCTACAAATAATGTGCAACCATATCCGAGCCTCGAAAGTGAATTCATTCATGGAGATGTTTCTTTTAGTCTTTGCCCAAGAGACTTTCTTTTCGAGGCATAGCCATTGTGCCAACCAACTCCCCAGTGTACACCCCTTTGCTTTGAATCCACCCATGGCTATATGTTGCAGCCCATAAACATCATTGATTTTCTTAACCCCAACTTTCACCGGTTTTCCACTAATCTTAATAGTCACATTGAATGGGTTTGATAAGGACACTTCACTAATGTTGGCATAAAATTCATGGATTCATTGTTCATTTACAACACAGTGATACAGGGCAAAGCACCACCACCCTGTGGCTTCAAGTTTATCATGAAATTTTTGTAGTTTCTCTGGCACATTCTCTAAGCAAATACCTTTTTCCGGGAGTAGCTTTGTTTATGAAAGATCACTGCAGTAGTGAGTGTGGCACTCGGGTGCCATGAATCGAATGTGATCATACTTGTCTATGAGGTTGTCAAGAAAATACTTGGCATAAATTATATCAATCAATGATATTTTATCATGTAAACTATACCTCATTGTTCACTAAAGATCATTGGAAAAGGTGCTTGATAAAACTAGGCTAAAAAATTAGGAGTGCTAGATTTTTTGCATGGCAGGAAACTACCCTCGGTTACTACGATCGCAGGACATGACCACAGTCGCGATACCTAAGGCAGGTTTCATGCCAGCTCCGCATGTTCAAATGTTTCCCAAGTTTTTAGGCTATTAGCATGCTCCACAACATGGATTCTCACTAAGATTAATATAATAATGCGAATAAGTGTTTGAATGTGCCCTTTCGAATACATATATCACTATTGAAAGTTCATTTGGAAAAGTATCAAACACTTGGTGTGCACATCTCATATGTTTACCTTTTTCGCACATTATTGGGTACTCAATATTTCCCACTTGTGTACATACTTTATTCAAGCAGCCAGCACCAAACCATATCCAAGTATGACAACATGGAAAACATAACAATCAAAACTTAGGACCTCTCTTAATCATGCATTTTAGGGACTATTTTAAAAAAAATATATCAATATAGATTCATGATACCTACCAGATTTGTGATACAAGAGGGATGCAAGGATTCTATTGGAGAGCTTACAAACTTAGCCAGAATCTAGCCCAAATTAGAGAGTACAATCATGAAAGGGAGTGTGAGGGAAATAAGAGAAATTAGGGATTAAGAAGTTGAAGTGACCGCACCACGATTAGGTGGCCGCGATCGCAAACACGTGGGTGACCGTGATCGCACTTGAAGACCGCAATCGCGGTAACTGAGAATTGTTCTGCTCCCCTATTTTTCCCCAATTCAGCTCTTTATTTAATTTGCATACTTACCCCTTTCCAAGCTCATCCAATTCATTCTATAGTGCCACAAATGCATGAGTTATTCATATGCAAATGCTAAAATCTATACTACAAATACATGACAAAAAGGATATGAGCCACTTTCGTGGCATTTACGAGTTGCCTCCCATATAGCATCTTTGTTATCATCATGGCACGACATCTTTCTTCTCCAATGCTCAAGGTGAGTCATCAAGTCCCTTCTTGTTAACCTTCCCACTTTGAACATCCACCATGGAGACCACTTGAACCTCCATGGTTTGCTTCTTTGTCTTGGAAATTTTGAAAGAGACCTCATCCTCTTGCACCCTAAACTTCATTTCCCCCATATCTAAATCAATAAGGGCTCTTACGGTAGCCAAGAAAGGATGACCAAGAATGATAGGTGGCTCTTGGTCCATTTCACAATCCAATACCACAAAGTCTTCCAAAAGTTTAAACTTTTTCACTTTAACAAGGACATCAAACAAAATTCCCACCGGGTTTTACCAGTCCGCCATGAAAAGGCACATAGAGTTTGATGTTGGGACATCCATTCCTAAATTCTTATAGACGATAAAAGGCATTAAGTTGATTCTTGCACCAAGGTCACATAGAGCTTTTGCAAACTCATGCATCCTAATTTTATAAGGAATAGTGAATACCCCTGGGTCATCTTTCTTTTCTGTAACCTTACAATACATGATAGCCCTACACCCATGAGTGACCTCAATGGTGTCACCTTCAACAAGCTTCTTTTTGGACATCAACTTTGTCATTAACTTAGCATATCCAGGATCTCTTGGATAGCTTCGAGCAATGAAATGTTTATTGATAGATTGCTAAGTTTTGCCATGAACTTCCTCAATTTTCACCTTCTTCTTTTTATGCAATTGTTGAGGCAATAGGGGAAGGACTTGGATTGTGGGTCTTGATTCACTTTGTTTCTTTTTAATCTCAAGCACTTCCTCGTCACTTTCATTGGTTTCCTTCCCATTATTTTCTTCTTGACTTTGAGGTAACACCTCCTTTGCTTTAGCTTTGGGCATTTTCTCACTTAAGCCTCCATTAGAGGGTTCATTAAGCATCTTTCCAATCTTTATGACAATTGCTAAAACTTGAGCATCATTCTTTGGATTAGCGACCGTTTCACTAAGGAGTCCACCTCTAGGCCCAACATTTAGTTGCATGGATATTTGCTCGACTTGGGTCTCCAATTATTTGATGGAGGCGGAGTGAGACACCACAGTTTAGGAAAGTTGGGAGAAATCACCCTTTAACTCACGAACTATTTTGTCCATACCTTCCACTCTATTCAAGATCTTTGTTAACACATCATCGGTCTTGAACTTTTTAGGGTAAATGACGCTAGATTCCTTGGCCTTAGCTTGATCATGAGGGGGGACATAACGGTCATAATCACGCTTATGATCTCTCCAATCTCTATCCTGCTCACAGTCCATCCAATCTTTATTACCCATTGCCTTTAATAGGCGATGCGAGAACCCCTTGAGTAGTTAGCCAAATATCATACTTCCTTATCCAACTTCTTTGCTTCTTCATCATCTTTATAAGATTTTAATGCTATGGCATTTACCTCTTTCGTGGGTGTACCTATAACATGATTTTTCAAGAGTTCAAGTTGGGTTATTATTTTTGCCATGTCTTCTTCCTTCTCTTTATTTCACTTTCATTGTTCATTGTCAACAATGGAAGCAGTGGAAGGGATCTTGGGAACTTTGGTATCCCAGGTATACCAACCCCAGTTTTTCTTTGACACTTCTCCTATAAATAGGAAGGCCGCTTAGTGGTGCATATTCACTATGGAGTATCTCACCATATTATCCACCACTATTTCATGTAAGGGATCGAGGGGACGGAAGAAAATCTCAAGAAGCATCTTCTCCGGGACTTCATGATTTGGGCATTGGGCCAATTTTCCATTAAATTGTTCCCAATCTTCAAACAATGATTCTCCATTTATTTGCTGAAAGTTTACAATCTCACCCTTATTTTGAAGCATTTTAGATGGTGGGAAGTATCTATCAAGAAACACCATAGTAAGCTCATCCCAAGATGTAATAGAGCCAGGTGGAAGTGAGCAGAGCAATAAAACCTCCTCTCTCATTAGTGAGAATAGAAAGAGGTGAAGTCGAATGGATTCTTGAGTAATGTGTGCTATATTGAATAGCGTACACACTTTAATGAAACTCTTCAAGTGGTAATTTGGGTCCTCAAAGGCTTGACCCCCGTACAATCCATTCATTTGCAACATGTAAACCATAACGCTAGTCACATAAAAGACTTTGTTCCCATTAGTTAGTGGGATATGGATTGCACTTGTTTATCCCGCTTCATTTAGTTGGCCTTCTTCATCTAGGGGACCATCAAATGGGCCAATGTTGCTTGCATTATCACTCATTATTCCATTAACACTTCGATCACCTAAAAACAAAATTAAAATAATAAATAAAGTAAATTATACCAACCCGGGTATTCCCAAGTAAAGATCACACCGCACAAGTGAAATCTATATTCCACTCCTCGACAACTGTGCCATTTTGATAACGCTTAACTCACTCCCATATTTGAGGGGTGAGGCAGTCGTTATCAATAACCCAACTAGAGTTGGAGTCGAATCTATAAAGAGAGAATTATAAATTTCAAGTCCTATGGGTTCTCTAATTACTACAAAGTTACCCAAAATGATAACAAACACGACATGTAAAATAAAATGGTGGGAATGGTTTGGAATGATTTTCAACTAACTATGCATGATTGTAATACTTTTGATTTAAAATCAAGATTTGAGGAGATCTTGGGATTATGTCTACCTAAAGGTAAAACATGTGGGTTCATGATGGTTTAGCATGAAACTTAGTTGTTAACTAAAGGATAGGCTAGGTATAACATCATTGTGGTCAATCTTTCAATAAAACCACAACGCTTTCACCCATTGACATTTTCGAGCACCTAACAAATGTGCAATTCGTAATCATCCAAAACCCTAATCAAGCATCTCTATTTCTAGGATGATGCTCTTGACATAATTTAAGCTCCAAATACACTTATTTCTAGGATTACCAGAGGTAGTAAACCATGGGCTCAATTGTCCACCATTACCTTGTCCTTCTATAACCCTCTTTGAAGGATGTTATTGGTTACCTCAAGTTCACCTTCATCCCTCTTTCAAGGATGATGAAGGGTTTTTAGAGTTTGGAGTTTTCACCCATCAAACCCATTTGGAGATTTAGGGTTTTCATCCATAAATTCCGGCTCATCATTGCAAGTAATGGTGAAATCTATACTCAATAATTTAGAATCATGCAAATAGAACAACACCTACACACAATTAAACTTTAGTTTAACATACCCCATGACTGATTTACTTAGCTACTCATGAATAAGGTAAAGAGAGATATACCATAAGGATTATCCAAAGCATTCATTCTTCACAAAAATACTAAAAAATTAAGCCTCCATAATAGTTACACACTTTCCTAATTAAGGTTTCTTGCTTTTAATTCAAAAATATCTAGGAGGTAAGAAATACCCAATAAAGAAAGGTTTTTTGCCTAAATATGATTTGGGATTCATTTATGTAATTTTACAAAATTGCCATGGGTCATATTCCTGTTGAATCACGATCATACAGGTTTGATCATGACTACGACAACATAATTATGGTTTTGATCTGGGATCGCATTATGCTGACCATCTTGACTAATCATGACCGTGACCTGAGGAACGCGGTCGCGGTAACTGAGGTTGAACTGCTTCAGGTCTCCAACTACACTCTATTTCCTTCTATTTTATCCCTTTTTGGATATCCAATCCATATTATTTTATCTTCTCAACTAGATACCTGCAAAATATGGATATTAGTGCATTGAAAATATATTGATGTCTCTTTTACTAATACAAAACATGGCAGTGTGCATAATTTTTTTATGCAAATAAGTGGTAAAAACACCACTAATTAGTGATCTCAGAGTCGATTGTTGGGGTAAAGTGGTGCGCTTTTATTCTCCGAAAGACTTGATCATTCCATCAGTTTTCCTTCCATAAAATAAAATTAAAGACTTCATATTTACATTGTCATTATCTTTATCAGGGTTAGAGGCATGTCCCGACATAGGTTATTTTTTTGTATAAAGGCTTTGTGAATATTATTGTGGATTGGGTATTGATGTTGACACTTTTAGATATCTTAGAACTTATTACTTTCTAGCTTTTTATATGTTCGAAATTCATCCATTGTCAGGTGTGTTAAGTTCTATTTGGCTAGGCAAAGGGACTGGTCTTTGGTTCTCAATGGACTTGAGATACTCGTCATGGCCAGGCCCTGATTTGGGTAATTACAAAGTTGGTATCAGAGCCTAGCTTTATAGTAAATTAGGTGTCCATAAAGTCATGCCAAGTAGAATTTCTTTCATGGGTGTATAGAATGCCACACTTATGAGGGAGAGGCTATGAGACCTTTAGGAATGTTTTTCTTTCTTGTGTTCTTCAGTTAGGCTATAGAATCTAAGGTCATGAAACTCCTCTTATATTTATTTGTTCGTGTTTCAGATCATGCCTCCCCAAAGATCTAATGCTTGTGGAACTTCTTCTATCCCACTTGAGGATAATATGGGTGGAACTCATCCTAATTATGGTGTTCAGACCCAGTCTAGGGCTCCAACTCCTGATTGTACTACCATATGTGGAGTTCCACCGGTCTCTACTAGTCCTTATAGAGCTCTTTGAGTTGATGATTATCATTCCCCATCATCCCAAGAAGACATTTCTAATATTGAGTTTCATCGATCTATTCATATGTTGGCCTAGTTGGTGACATCTTAGTCACGACAGTCGGGTACTGCTGGTACTATTTGTGAGTTTTTCTGAGGTTATTCGAATTGGGTAGCTTATGAGGCTTAATCCTCCTACCTTTATAGGCTCTAAATTTGAGGAGGATCATCAAGGATTTATAGATGAAATGAATAAGATCTTACGAGTTATGCATGCTTCTAAATCTGAGGGAATAAAATTTGCCACATATCAGTTGAAGGATATAGCATATCCGTGGTATGAGGAGTGGGACAAGTCTAGGGGTGATGATGCGGGGTTGGCACTATGGGATGAGTTTTTGGGTGCCTTCCTGGATCATTTATTTCCTCAGTAGTTGAAGGAGGCTAAATCTGAGGAGTTTATGAATCTGAAATAGGGTACGATGACTGTGAAAGAGTATGCCCTGAAATTTCATTAGTTGTCCCATTATGCTCCTGATCTAGTGTCAATCAAGAGGGATAAGATGAGGAATTTTGCTTTGGTCTTGTCTCAGAACTTGGTGCTAGAGTTCAAGACAATTTTGTTGAATAGTGATATCGAAATATCTAGGCTTATGGTGTATATGCAGAAGGTTGAAGATGAATAGAAGAAATAAGTTGAAATAAGGGAAAGGCAAAGTAAGAGGTCTAGAGTAATGTGGAGTCCATAAGAATAGTGGTAGAGATGCCAGACAATGGTCTACGAAGAAATGGGGAAATTCTAGTTCGTATTCCATGGCTAGTGCTCCATATCCTAAGTCATCCAGTGATCGCTGCTTTTAGAGCAATAGTGCGTTTAAGGTACAAGGTTCCCAATATTAGAACAGAGGGACCCAATCAGCTACATCATATCTTGTTTGTATATTTTGTGGTCATTTGAACCATGGTTTTTGTGATGAGGGGAGAAATAAGTGTTTCAGATGCGGTCGGTCATGCCACATTCAGAGGAACTATCTCTCCAATGATGTTGCTACCAGGGCTAATAAGGTCTCGATTACTGCTTCTTCAGCTCCTGCACCAAAAGGTGCTACTTCTAGCTCTGGCACTAGTCAGAATTCTTTATATGTTCTTTCCACCTATCACAACTCTAAAGTGTCTCTTGATGTTGTTACTGGTACGCTAAAACTTTTCTCACGTGATGTGTATTGTCTGCTAGATTTTGGGTCTATCCTTTCTTATTGGACCCCTTATATGGCTATTCATTTTGGTTTTGGTCCTGAGTGTATTTGACAGCGTCCAAGCACATACACAAGTGTACATGGTCTTATCAAGTAGTAAAGTGGCTTCAAGGAAGCCCAAGTATCGATCTCTCAGGGACTTGCATTCGCCGACTATCCAATTCTAGTTTAACAATTGAGAAAAAGTAAACAAAAAGAGAGTTTGTAATTATGTAAATTAAAAATAAAATAAAATAAATAATGCATAAAAATAAAAGTCTTGGGACAATCAATGGAGAAAAGCCCAGGGTTAAAGAACTCCGAACAATCATACTATCTTATTGAATTTCATTTGTTAACTTGCTTATCTTGGTTGTTGATTTGTAGGGTTAATTGCATGATCATGGTTTCCCAACCTCTAATCTTTTACCTAATTTGGACATTAAAACTACATCATTGAGCGGGAATGTAATAATCCAATTAAGTGAATTAATGCTATCATCCTACGTTTGAATCAAGTAAGGCATCTAAGTACTTCCCTATCCTAGACGCTAAGTTTAATTCTTTATTTTATAAAAGAAATAAGACCTAAACTTTGTTTATTCCAATGTTCTATCACCCTATTCCCTCTCCCAATATCAAAAGGTCAACAATAAATATATTCTAAGGATAGATAATCCTTAAAATAATTAAAACAAGAATAAACAAGCAACCAAATATGATAAGCAAAATTAATCGAAATTAATCCAAAACAATAGTAATCATGTTCTTGGCTTTAACCCCAAAAAGAGGATTTTTAGCCGATAATATTCATAATCATGAACCAAATAATTAAATACATGATATGAAAAATTAAAAGCTACATAAAATATTAAAACCTAATAAACCGTGTAGCAGCTCCACTTTAATTTTCTAATTTTTCTCGTGTGTTGTGTCCAGGTGTGACCAAAAAATATGATCCACCGAATTTTTGAATTCTAATTTTCCAAGATGGTGTCCAGATGTTTTTTCAACCAAAATTGCATTTATAATATAATATATATATATATATATATATATATATATTAATTGTTGTAGAATTAGGTCATTGGCACGTGGTCCAATTAATTTCCAATGCCTTTTGTAGTGTGTTTCCAATGAATTTTTGATCTTTAATTCATCCATTTATCATTTTATTTAGTTCACAAAGCCTCCTACAATATAATATACCACAAATTAAAGATCAAAACAGCACAATAACCTCAACGACAAATCAAAACAAGAGCTAAGATAAGGCAATTCGCAATGATCTTCCACTTATTATTTTGATTCTTGACTTAATCAAATTGAGTTTTTCACATTAAAAATAAGTTATTCCACTTATAATTACACCATTAAAATATTTGAAACAAATTAAACACATTAGAATCCACCGATACCAACTAGACACACACCTAGCTCAAGCTAGTAAAACTAGTTTTCCGAGTTGAACTCTAAATGACTCAATTAATTACAAACTTATTTGAAAAATACTTTGAGCATTGTAATCACATATTTGGATACTCAAATTCTTATTTATATCAATATGAACACATTAAAAACACTAATTGCTCTCAAAAGAAGGCAAAGTAAGCTAGAATAATGATACAAAAGTGTATAGAACTACCTCAGATCAGTATTCCTGATCCCTTTTTTGTATCTACCTCGGTGGGTTACTCTATTATGGCTAGTATATTCTATAGGGGTTGTATGGTATCTATCTGTGATAGAGAGACGTTGGTGGATTTGATATAGTTGGAGATGTTAGTTTTTGATGTTATTTTAGGAATAAATTATCTCCATTCATGCTATGTATCTCTTGATTGTAGGACCCAGAGGGTCAGTTTCCAATTCCTGGATGAACCGGTGATTGAGTGGGAAGGGAGTTCCCAAGTGCCTAAGAGAAGGTTCATCTCTTATCTAAGATCCTAGAAATTGATTTCCAAGGGGTGTCTGTGTCCCCAAGTTTGGGTTAAAGATTCTAATTTTAAGGTTCCTTCCTTGTCATCTATCTCTTTGGTTTGTGAGTTTCTCGAAGTGCTTGCTAATGATATTCCTTGTGTCCTCACGATAAGGAAATTGAATTTGGGATCGATATTCTTTCGGACACTCATCTTATCTCCATCCCTCCCTATAGAATGGCTCCAGCTGAGTTAAAAGAACTCAAGGAGCAGTTGAAATATCTTCTTCATAGAGGTTTTATCCGTCCTAGTATTTTTACGTAGGACATGTCGGTATTCTTTGTGCATAAAGAGGATGAATCTCTTTGAATGTGTATAGATTACCGCCAGTTGAATAAGGTGACTATGAAGAATAAGTATCCTCTTTCTAGGATTGATGACCTGTTTGACCAGTTACACGATGCAAAGAACTTTTCTAAACTTGACCTTCAATCAGGTTATCATTAGTTGAATATTAGGGAGGTGGATATCCCTAAGAGTGCTTTCCAAACCTGATATGGTCATTTTAAGTTTTTGGTAATGTCATTTAGATTGACTAATTCCCCGACGGATTATGGAACTTATGAACTGGGTTTTTCATTATTTTCTAGACTTATTTATCATTGTGTTTATTGATGACATCTTAGTTTATTCTAAGAGCGAGGTGGATTATACCGATCACCTCCGTATAGTGTTGCAGATCCTTAAGGATCAACATTTGTATGCTAAGTTTTTGACGTGTGAGTTCTGGTTGAATGTTGTTACTTTTTCTGGTCATGTTATTTCTAGTTAAGGGAACATAGTGGATCCACAAAAAGCTGTGGTGGTTAAGAAGTGTCCTAAACCTATGACTCCAATTGACATTTGGAGTTTCTTAGGCGTGATCGAATATTATAGGAGGTTTGTGGAAAGTTTCTCTTTAATTGCTGCTTTGTTGACTAGATTGACTCAAAAGAAGGTGAGGTTCCTGTAGTTCGACGATTGTGAGGGTAGTTTTGAGAAGTTGAAGGATAAGTAAAATTTTGCTCCTATTTTAACCCTACCCAAGGATATTGATTGCTTTATTATTTTTTGAGCATCTCGTGTGGGACTGGGTTGTGTGTTGATGCAGTAGGGCAAGGTTGTAGCATATTCTTCTAGGAAGTAGAAGGTGCATGAGAATAACTATCCAACTCATGACTATGAGTTATTAGAGATAGTCTTTGCTTTGAATATTTGGTTCCATTACTTGTATGGGGTTCATGTTGACATCTTATCAGACCATAAAAGTTTGTAGTATGTGTTCACCCAGAAGGAGTTGAATCTCAGGTTGATAAGATGGCTTGAGTTGCACAAGGACTATGTCATGAGTCTTTATTATCATCCAGGTAAAGCTAACATGGTTGCTGATGCTCTTAGTAGGTTATCTATAGGGAACTTGTCTTATGTTGATGAGGAAAAGTGAGGGCTGGTGAAGGATATTCACCGTTTGACTAATCTTGGAGTTCATCTTTTAAACTCTGAGGATGGTCATGTAATTGTTCAAAAGGTGGTTAAGTCTTCTCTTGGTGCTGAGGGAAAAGAGAAACAAGTTTCAAATCCTAATCTGATGAGAATCAAGGATGATGTGGGTCACCAGAAGCTAATGGATTTTGAGATTGGTGGTGACGACATCTTGAGATACAAAGGTAGATTGTATGTTTATGATGTTGATGGGTTGCGAGAGAGAAACTTGACTAAGGCTCATGAGTTAATGTACATTATTTATCTGGGTTCAACAAAGATATACCATGATCTGAAAGAGATCTATTGGTGGAATAATATGAAGCGGGATACGACAAATTTCGAGGCTAAGTGCATGGTATGTCAACAAGTTAAGGTTGAACCTTGAGGCCTGGCTGTTCATCTTAAGAGAGTGAATTTCCTGTGTGGAAGTAGGAAGTGATCAATATGGATTTCGTTATCAGTCTTTCGCAATATTAGAATAAGTTTGATTCTATTTGGGTCATTGTCGATAAGATGACTAAATCCTCTCACTTCTTGCCAGTAAAGACTACTTATTCTACAGAAGATTATGATAAGATTTTCATTAAGGAAATTATCAAGTTGCATGGTGTTCCTATCTCTATTATATCTGATCGTAGTGCATAATTCTTATCTAATTTTTGGCATTCATTTTAGAAAAATTTGGGGACTAAGGTGAATTGTAGCACCACTTTTCATTCTCAAATGGATTGTCAAGCGGAAAGAATGATTCAGGCTTTGGAATATATGTTAAGGTCTTGTGTGCTTAATTTGGTGATAGTTGGGTTAATCATTTGCCTCTCATAGAGTTTGCGTATAATAATAGTTTTCACTCTAGTATTGGGATTGCTCCTTTAGAGGCCCTTTATGGTAGTACGTGTAGGTATCTTATTGTGTGGTTTGAGGTTGGTGAGGATAGGTTATTTGGTCCAGATTTGGTTTACCAAACCGTGAAAAAGGTGAAGGTGATTCGGGATAAACTTAAGACCACCCAAAGTCGCCAAAAGTCCTATGCAAATGTGAGGCATAGGGAGTTGGGGTTTAATGTGGATGATTTGGTGTTCTTGAAGGTATCTCCCATGAAGGGTGTAATGTGGTTTGGAAAGAAAGGGAATCTCAGTCCCTGATATATTGGTCCCTTTCGTGTTTTGAGGTGAGTGGTCCATGTGGGTCATAAGTTAGAGTTGTCATCTAGGTTGGGTTCCATTCATCCTGTGTTTCATGTTTCAATGTTGAAAAAGTGCATGGGTGATTCTTCCCTAGTTGTTCCTTTGGAGAGTGTTGGCGTTTCAGATTTCTTGTCTTATGAGGAAATCCCAATTAAGATTTTGGATAAGCAAGTTCATCATCAAAGGACTAAGGATGTGGATACGGTGAAAGTTCTATGGAGGAATCATAAGGTCGAAGAATCTACTTGGGAAACCGATGAGGACATAAAGTCCAATTATCCATTCTTGTTTCCCGTTTTGGATAATCGTGCTTGAGATATGTGCATTTCCTAACATCTTTATTTTTTGTCTTTATTAAAGGTAAGTGTGATTGAACTCTGTGTTAAAATCGTACTAATGAATGCCTTGACCCATCATTTGAGGAAGAATAATCCTAAGGAGGGAGAATTAAACACCCCAGATTTTGGTCCTTGAAAATTTCTTAACCTATGGGTTTACTACCTAGATTACGACTCTCCCTACAAGTCGTATGATGTCATTACGGGTTGTAGGAACCTAATTATATCGAGATCATTGTAGATTGGCTAAATTTCTATTGTGATTAATATTGGCTCCTAACTATTCGTAAAGACTCTATACGAATCATATAGTCCCTTCCGCATCCAAACCAGTGTGATGCCCAAATATTCTGTCATACCTACAATTGAACAAAACTAGTTGTAATGTCCGAGTATAAGTCATATAGTATGACTCGTAGCCAGACCAGTATGGGTGCCTACGGATGTTTTTCAGACTATGACTGGAGGTCACAAGTCGTACGGCGACCCTACGAGTCGTAAGGTCGCCTGTAACGACTGGGCAATAATTTTTCAGTATTTCATTAAGGGCACTTTGTACATTTCCTCTTTTCTCCAATCGTGGCCTGAGATATAAAACCCTTTTAGGGTATCATTATCACTTTAAAACAAATCAAACTAACTTCTCAACCTCTCTCAAATCCCTAATATCAAGAATACGTAGGGTTTCCAAGAAGTTGGTCAATTAAGGCTATCATGGGTGATTTCTCTCCATAGTTATGATACTTTCAGGCATATTACTCATCTCCAAATATTATTTAGTGAAAAATATGTGTTTTAAATGGTTTGATTATATGGTTTTGACACGGGTTGAGGGTTTTGGAATTGATGATTCTTAAATTATTTTTCCATGATTTTTATGAGTTGTTCATGCTTTGAATTGAATATTTTTGAAATAATGGGGTGCATGGGTTTGGGCATTGGAATGGAGGTCAAAGTAATCCCCCTAATTGATGTTTTGAACTTGGAAATCGGTTTTGAACAATTGTATTCCTTCAACCCACCTGTGTAAATGGATTAAATTATGGAATTTTCACGTGGTTTGACTTACTCACTTATTGTATTGCATTGCATAAATGGTTAAATAATGAACATGTATTTTTAAAGGCCTTGTTATCTATGTTTTAATTTAATGAACAAAAGGAGTCGAGGCATTCCCCCAAGTTAATGGAATTGTAATAGCATGATTTTGAGCTTACAAGCTAAATGGTATGACGATACCATGGTATGCCTTAATGTATGATTCCTTAGTTGATGAATGGGTTATGTGAAACTTGTTTTAATTGGACTTAATAGGGGTTATGTAGCAAAGAGGTTGCGTGGGTCTCGAATGACTTATACTGGAAACTCACGTTTACCGATGTGAGGATTGACTTTGATGACTATGTGCATGGTTCACACTATTGATATATTTTGTATCTAGGATTGACGTAGGTTCGGTGCATTCCCTGGTATTTCTTTATACCTCTGGTTTGTACAGCTAACATACACTGGGGCCCTTTCAGCAGGGAGAGCTAAATCCATATAGCCCATGGGCCTGTTTATGACGATTGAGCTACATAGTCCAAGATAATGTTTTACTTTCATTCTCAACCTTTTTCCCTACCCCATTATCTATTATATATATGTATACATGTATGTAAACATGTACAGTGTGTTTGAAATTGAACTTTTGACTGACATTATTTTATCCTTATCCATGTGTTCCATTCTAGTGTTCACC
The DNA here is from genome assembly GCA_030864215.1 of Capsicum pubescens. NCBI lineage: Eukaryota > Viridiplantae > Streptophyta > Magnoliopsida > Solanales > Solanaceae > Capsicum > Capsicum pubescens. The sequence goes on from CM061538.1 coordinate 106,242,838, forward strand.
CCACTAACCATCTTCGGATGTTGTATCCTCACATGATGTAGTGTCCGAAAGCACTTCTACTTTTTCTCCGCATTAATAGGTGATCTCAATTCGGTCGTTGTGGTGAAGTGGTAAGCTTTCATTCTCCGAAAAACTTAATCATTCCATTATTTTTTTCTCTCTTTAAATTAGAATTTAAGACTTCACATTTAAATTGTCATTGTCAGGGTCGGGAGCATGTCCGGAAGTAGGTTGTTTTCTGGTATAGAAACTTTGTGGATGTTATTATGGATTGGGTATTGATGTTGACACTCTTAGATGTCTTTAAACTTATTATTTTCTATATTGTTATATGTTTGAAATTTATCCATTGTTAGGTGTGTTATGTTCTGTTTGGCTAGGTAAAGGGAGTGGTCTTCGGTCCTCGGTGGACTTGAGATATCCGTCACGGGAAGGCACTAATTCGGGGCGTGACAAAAATCACGAATGAAGTAGATGAAACTGAAATGTCATAAATGCCTATTTCTCTCTTTTTTAATTAAATATAATACATAATAGACTTATAATAATTAATTAGAGGTGATATAATAAAATCACGGAGCAGTTGGTCAACAAGCATACTGAAACTAATGTTTCTAATATAGAACTAGAGAGGCATGACTCGTTTCAGCACAGACCCAACATAATATCATTGTTCTATGCCGTTGTTGAAAGAATCATAAGCTAATAACAGGGAAAATGGATTTGACATATTATTAAATAATTATGTTGTGCCTATTTAAAAGTTACAATGGGAGGACTTTGAGTTATTTCAAATCGAAGACTTTCTCAATAGTAAAGTTAAAAGAGTTAAGTTCATCTCAGATATATAACACTTGAACTAGCTCGGTCACATTTGGTGAATAGATATCTGCAAAAATTTCAACGGGAAATCACAAAAATTTCTTCACCCAAATTAATATACAAATATTTTGAATAATTAAAATACCAAAGACATAAAAGAATAAAATATATGCAGGCTACATATTATATAGATAAGTAGAAAAGAAGCAGTCATGAATTTTAAGTGCATGTAAGTTTTTGGAATATGTTATATTTTATGATAAATTTTCTTGACTTTGAAAGTATTAATCAATGTAAGAAAAAGTTCACTTATCTTCCAACACAATCCAAATGAGCAGTTTTCATGCTATGTTTGTGGTTGTGTCTTGACTTTCTCTTCCCTCTAAGACAATAATTTCAATTTTGGATTATAACAAATACGATCAACTAAGGTTATATATGTCGTATCCGTGTCGAATTCTTCAAAAGTACAATGTTTTTGAAGAATTCAACATACAATTACTAACATTTTTGAAGAGTCTTAGCAATAAAGAATCAAATATAAAAAATATTATAATAAATACAAGATGATAGACATAGGGAGTCTACTTTACCTCCATTTACACAAAGTTCAAGATGGGGGAAATCTTAGGCGTTGTTCAACAATGTTTGTAGACTCTCAACTCGATTAGGAAATTTGAATCTAGACAAACAACATCCATACATTACAACCAAATCTCAAAGAAAAAGACTGAAGATCTCTTTTGTCAATTCCAGTATAACTTGTTTCCAATCAAAAAATTTTAGAATAACTTGTTCCCAATCAAATAATTCCTTGAGAGTTTTGTGTACCAACAACACTTTCTTTCTTGCATTTAAATCTACTATAAATTAAGGAACTTCATAGGCAATTAAAAGTAGCACAAAAATTATACGTACTCATTCGAGTTTTATATGTTAAATTTTACCTCAATGTGCATGATGTCTACATAGTAATTCATCTTGAGTGATACTTTTCTTGCATAAAATATTAAAATATTAAAATATTGACAAGTGTTTCAACAACAACACGAATAAAAATAATATCGACAAAAATCAAGTTGTATAAGATAAACCAATTTATTTTTCTGTTAAGCTAATATTAACCAAAGACACATGTAAATAAGAAAATTGAAGCAACCCAAGAAGAGATCCTTTGACAAACACAATAAATTCTTTATTTTTCTTGCAATTTCCTTCACTTTCCAAAGTGAAATTCACTCATTTTCCTTCCAAACAAATAGTGATCAGCACGATAAAAAAAATCCAAGAAAAAGATTAGCTCAGGATGAACGTTGGTGGCGTGCTTAACCCATGAAAGTCAGTCGGGAAATACAACTAAGGAAATTCAGAAAGGCAAATCACCTTCCTAAATTTTCATAATACATGCATATTTAAATATCACAAACACAGCAGCATCTAAGTTGCAAAATCATCAATCCTTTTTCTCTTATTTGTCTTCCAATATGTGTGTGCATGAAAAAAAAGTGAATTCTTGAACGTTAAATAGAGATTTTTGAGTAGTGTTGTGTACTATTTTTTGATATCCAAATAGATACAGAGTTAGTAAAAAATATGTTTTAAGAAGAATAAATCATAGTATGTCCTATTCTGCCCATAATTCTCGAGCAAATTCTTAAGAGTTGCAGGATCTTGTAAAGGAAATGAACTTGGCTGAGAAAAGTTGTATTGAAGAGGGACTGTTTGGTTCCATGAGAATGCATTTAGAAGTGAAATCTTGGAAAAATATCCATGGAATTTGAGAGGATATGAAAATTAAAAGAAGTTCTGAATGAATCAATCACGTTGTTTTTGTTGTCTTGGTTCCTTTGTTGAGCAATAAGAAAATTGGAGAAACAATTGACGTCATTCAGCGATGAATTCATTAATGGTGGTAAAAAGAAATTGTCAACTTTATTTTCATCAGAATTTCCTCTCATCATCCCTGAAATATGAATTTTCTTTCCACCGGTTGTCTTTTGAAATACTCTGTAGATCAGTCAATCATTCTACAGTAGTCAAAAGCAGAAATTAAAAATCTCTCAAAAACAACCTCTATACCTTTTCGAGGTAGAGGTAAGGTCTGCATACATATTTGTAACGCCCAGAGTTTGTACCCTGGACGTCACACGGTGCTCATAATCCCGAAGTACCACAAGCTAACCTATGACTGGTACCTGCTGCAATCACTGAATAATAATAACTCTATAATAATTCGAAATTAGGCTGAATCAGCCATAAGGTTCATAACTGAAATCAAATATTGAATACTGATAAGTAAATACTTAAAACTGATCAACTGTCTGAAACAATCTAGTCTAAAGAGCCTCTAACTGAATCGTCTGAATGTGGAGTTTATGGAACAACCCCCAACTAACTCCGACTACTAAAGTATTGATAAACTGAAATAATACTTTGTCCTTGAACTTTCAGTTAACTTAGTTCACTGAATACTACTGTACGTGGCATCACTAAGACAATCCTGGAACTACTGTAAATCTAGGTAAACAGCTAGATTGTCGGGTATTAGAAACCCCCAGGACTCGATTGCGTAAATTATAAAACATAACATAAACATGTTATGATTTCACTATTCAACTAACATGAACATTTTATCAAACACTTGGGGGAGCACAATCTATTCACATAGTAATGATCAACATGTAGGCATCATGATTACCAATCTCAACTTAAAAATTCTTGAGATTTTTTCCATGAATCCACATATTATTACATGCATTAATTAATTCACATAGAACTTGAAATAAATCATGGATTAGAAACCCAAATAACATCATAATCATGAGTAAAATCAAATTCAACATGAAATTCATGAAAACAATCAACTTGTAGTTTAAAAGAGGTTCTTGAACTCCAAGGGTGGAAGGGAACCCTTGGATGAACACTTAACATACCTTGGTAAGTAAATTTGTGAAGATTGATGGTGTGTTCTTGAAGCTTGAATTTGAAATTGAATTCCCCTAGGGTTTGTTCTTGAGAAACTTTGAGAAAGAATGAGGGATTTTGAATTTAGAGAGGCTTGATCTCATGTTTTGGGGGCTGATATAAGGTTGGAAAAAGACCCATTTACCCTTTTAGATGCGAAATTAAAAGGGCAAAAATCGTGTCTAGTGACGCACAGATCAACGCGCCACATCGATGGCATCAACGTGATGACCAATGCACCGTGTCGAGTTCATATTGGTTCATTGAAATTACACTGAAAGCTGGGGGGAATTATCTGTCGATGCGATGGGCGACGCGACACGTTGAGATCGCATCGACCCACTGTTTTGGCCACTTGAATATCATTCAAACGAGGTTCAAAAAATTTAAAACTCATCCGGAGTGACCTATTGACATACCTGATCATGATTCAATCCAAGGATTGACATTTATGGTCATATGGATCATGAAATAAGATCTCCAACTTATGAAGGCTAAAAATAATTCTAAGTGTAAACACTTCGCTGAAATTTCTAAGTCTAGGACCTCTTTTCAAGCTTTAACAGACTAAGTTAAGCTTTGGATTTTGCTTGATCTTACAATGTTACCTTTTGAAACTTTAGTTGTGGAATTACAGTTGTGGGATTGCACTAATATTTTGTTGTTGTTTTTGTAAGAAACTTAATGTAACAACCTAAAAATTTGATGAAATATGTGAAATTTGTGATTTTGTATGATTTGACTATTTTACAACTCTATGTAGTTGTATTATGATATTTTTGGGTTGTGGGAGTGATTGGCATGATTTTTGATGCATTTTGATATCATTTATGCAATATTGTTGTTTTTGATGGCTTCTAGAGCCTTATTTTGGACTTATGTGGATATCTTTTGATCAGTATGATGGATGGACGAATGAACTACGTCAATAGCTTTGGAATATTGATTTTAGGCTAGGTAGACTTTTAGTTTGGGTTTCGATGCACCCGAGCTCATTTCAACCTATTGGTCGGAAAATTAGAAAATTAGAAATATGGGTGTGGGACCCACATTTGATCGAAACTACCTCGGATGAAAAATAGGACTTTTTTAGAAGATCCAAAATATCAAATTTAGGGTGTTAGTATGTTTGGTATGATTTTACGTCTTTTAAATCTCATTTCGACCCTCGGTTTGAAAATTTGTAATTTCAGATTTCGGGAGTAAACTTTGTGAAAACGACATTTTTTTGAAAATCAGGTATTACCATCGCATCCAAAATATCAAATTTAGTATGGTTGCATAGTTCATTTGCATAAATCGGACTCCAAATGAATCCCGGGATGTAACACTATGCATACCTGAGAAAGAAAACCATGAAGGTTCTTGGAGTTCTTAGATGGATATCTTGAGATTGACCTTGATTCTCAAGGGATAGGGTTTTGTTTTCTTGAGAGAGAATGTTCTTGATATTGGGAAAAAGTGAATAATAAGTAGCTAAGGACGTTTTTAGGGCTTAAATCCCACATCTGGGTGGAACAAAATCATCGAAAAAGACCCATTTAACCCTAGACGCGTCTTTTAATTTTTCTGAAAATTTCCCTATTTAGACCCCTGGCACGACATGGAGCGTGACAACTGGAAAATTGTATGGTGGCGTGATATAGTTCAATCGCGTTGCCACCTTGGATGCGACCTGGAATCTCACCGCGATGCGGTGGTATTGCGTTGGAATATTGGAAGAGGACAATTATGAACTGGGACTTTGCCGCGACGTGCGACTGTTGTGGAGTAACACTGGAAATTGACAATTGCCATTTACGCTGGCTTCGTGATACGCTGATAGCTCAGGTGATATATTGTCTCACTAAAAAGGCTCTAACTTTTCGCCCGGGTGTCGGATTTGGGTGAATTTGGTATCGATGGAAAGCTTATTGAATTTCCACACAACAAAAAGTGAAAATCTTGAAAATTCCATATATATAAAATGTATTCACCTTTAAAGAATGTCTTTGACATCTTCGGGATGAATTTAAGCTAGGTAGAAGTATGGGGTATTACAATAACCCTTAAAACTTTGGACCTATGGGTTGTTCAACACCAGCTACAAGTTTGTGGCTAAGATCATTGTCCATAGTATAAAGCCTTACTTCCCCATGATCATTGGTCAAAGTCAATCCAACTTCTTTGAAACTAGGATAGTCTCTAATACCACCATCATTGTACAGGAATACATATCCCACTTTAGTAGAATGAAAGGTAAACAATCCAACATGATCCTAAAGATCAACTTAAAAAGGCCTTCAATAGGATTTTATGAAACTTTATCAGACATACTCTCTTTTTCTTTAACTTTCTCATAAATCTTGTCAATCTCATCATGCCACGTGTCTCCACTAACACCATTTATTCATGAGGGTAGGACTGAATTCTTCCATCCCTCTAAAGGAATTGGGCAAGGAGACCCCATGTCTCCTTACCCTTTTCATTCCCTGTATAGAGAGGCTCTCTAGGGATATTGACCTGTAAAAAGTCAACAGAGGTGTTTATTCCCTATCAAAACCACTAGTAGTGGGACCAAGCATTCTCATCTCCTCTTTTCTAATGATCTTACCCTACTCTCTAAAGCCAACCCTAACAATTGTCACACCATTATTAATGTTCTCTATTATTTTAGCAGCAGATCTAGCTAAAAAATTAATTTGGCTAAATCTAAAGTATTTTTCTCTAGGAATAACACCACTAAAGTATTCTTGGGATCACTGTTTCCACCAGTTTTTGGAAGTATCTTGACTTTCCCATCTTCCACCAAAAACCACTAAACGGTGATATTCAATTCATAATTGACAACATAAACAATAGATTGATTGGTTGGAAAACTAATTTCCTACATATGACTAAAAGGAATATCCTTGCAAAGTCTACTCTTGGTACCATCCTCTTCTACATTATGCAATACATCAAGCTATCTTTCAAAATAAATGCCACAAATAACATAATTTAAAGGAATTTTATAAAAAAAAAACTACTATTGATAAGAAGAAGATATGCACATGCTAAAGTTGGACACAATCCCCACCGAGAAAAAAGGGAGGGGATTGACCTCCGAAAAAGTTACATTATGAATAAAGCCCTTTACTCAAATCTTTCCTAGAGAGACTATGAGAATCCTAATAGATGGGCTAAAACCCTTATTAGTAAGTACTATAGGCCTAATAGAGAGAACCATCAATAAAAGAGTCATCTCCTAAGCCTGGCAGAACATACAAAATGGTTGGAAAGATAACATTGGATTCATAAAATGGAATATCGATACAGGGGATAGGGTCAATTTCTTCACAAATGACTGGATCCCTAATCTTAAGCCTATTAGAAACTTGACCCATGATTCCATAAATAAGAATGAAGAAACTCTAAAAATAAATACATCTACTGCAACAACACTTAGAACTTTGATGGAATTTTCTTTAATTCGGAAGACAATATCAAAACCATCCTTAATAGCTTCTCTCTCTGTAATGACCCTTTAAGTTATTTTTCATATTTATGCATATTTTGATTATTAGAGCATTCCTATAGCTTCCCCGAGTCATTTACAACTTTCTGGAATTGACAGTTTGATTACCGAGCAGTTCGTTTGGTTTTTAGAGCCAAATTACCTATTTTTAAAGTCTTTGCTAGTTCAAATTATCTACCGGATAAAAACATCAATCAAAATACCTCGTATGCCAATTATGACTATTTAAAAATAGCTAGAATGTCAATTTTATGCTAAGTGGACTCTTAGTTTGGGTCTCGAGGCACCCTAGATCATTTCGACCTATTGGTCAAAAAAATTAAAAAATGGCAAGTTGGGTGTAGGACCCACTTTTCATCAAAATAACCTCAGATGTAAATTTCAACTGTGTCATTTAGTTTGTAATATTGAATTTGATAGGGTAGCATAGTTTGTTTGTGTATATAGGGATTTCGAATGAATCCCGAGTAGTTGGCGGAGACTTGGAAAATTTTGAGTCTCAGCTATGCTGGTGCACTCGCTAATAATGAGCTATGGGATGCGATCGCGATACCCTTGTAAGGGAACCATATTCCACAATCTAGGTACATTATGTCACAAAAATAACTCGCCAGTAAGCCACCATATGTCGCGATCACGACAATCAGGTTGTGATAGCGACTCTCGAGCACCCGAGAAGGGTATAAATACTCCTTTTTAGCCCATTTTTCCCATTCTTCATCTAATTCTAAGAGATTTAAACCCTAAATATTGGATAAAACTTCAGATTAAAGTTGAGGGTGATTTTGGGAGCTTAGATAATGATTATTATGCGTTTTTTCTTTGAATTTATGGTAAGATTCCTTCGATTCTATGGTTTATTTCCCTTTTCTTCCCTAAAATCCTTGAACCTTTGTGGCTTGATTTTAGCACCAATGTAGCTCAGATTTCAGCTATTTTAGGGTAATTACTCCTTGAGCATAAGGGAATGTTGAGTTGGATTCGGAAATGACATTATCATAAATGGGACCTACATGGGATTTTTGAGTATTTTTATACCCAAAGCACAATGGTGTAATATGAGTATCATTTTTCTCGTGTTGATGAGTATATTGTGACTCTTATAGCTTGGTATCTTACAGAATCTTTTTGAAAGAAAATATTAGTGATTTAGAAGAGTCTTCAAGCTTTCTTCGGTGTCTAGGTAGGCTAGGTTTTACCATCTCATTAGATTGATCTAATTCATAGTATATTATGTTATATTTGGAATGGGTTTTAGGTGTTGGTATTATGAATTGCAGTACTTGGGTTAGTGGACCATTTAACCTATCTGAAAACCATAATTTAGGCATATTTGATCTAGTTGCCCATGTTTTTAGGTAAATTCCTATCGTAGGGTTAATTAAGGGTTGTTTGACATCTAAAAGTGGATTTAGATACCTTATTCTAGTTCGGGATAGAATATGCTTATAATGGATTTTAGGGATTAGAAGTGGGCTTTGACCCACCTTAGGCCAAGACTTGAACTAGTTTTAGTAAACCCTTATATGCTCATTATATGTCTTGAAATTCTTATTATTAGGATTGATGAAGCTAAGTACATAAAGGTAATGATGGTTTGGTATTGGGAGTTGATGTTAACTATGGAAGGATCCGGTGGTTATGATGTTGATTACTATTATGATATTGACTATGATATGGATGATATATACACATATACATATTCGAGTTCAGTTATTGATTATGATATAATGATATGTGATTATAGGTTTGAGTCAGTATATTGATGATACATATACTCGATTCGAGTCTCAAAGATTTTTATGATATTAATTATATAATTATCGATTCGAGTCTGGGAAATTTTTATGATATTAATTATGGTATTGAAGATATGACATTAATGATATTGATGCTTATGATATTGGTTATGTAAGAGTCAATTTGAGTCCGAATATGGAGTATGGTATTGATGTTATGGGCATCGATTCAAGTCCACGAATGGGAATTGTTGTAATGTGGCATGATAAGGATAGATTCTGGTTATACCTTGAGAGTTTGTGAATGATGGTGGATCGGGTTATACTATCTTTGAGTGTACCCTCCAAGATTAGAGGGGCATACATTAGGTTATTTACTTTTCCACACTTATTAGCCTATGAGGGATAATTTTATAGTTATAGATTCATGTGTTTTAAGGTATCATTTTGGTTTATTTAATTATTTGAGTACAATTGTAACACCCCGTATTTTTGGGCTAGACTTTGAAGCGTCATTCTTATGGGTGTTAACTCTAATCCCATGATTTACTTTTGAATACATTTGTCATGATCTTTATCCTAGTGTATGAAGTTCTTTTGAAGTGAAAAATATTCATAGGAATCACTTAGAACAAAGTTGAGCTAAGATCCTTTGATTCGTCCAAAGTTTGATATTCAATTCTACAAGGGTCTACTTTGAACGTGTATAACTTTTGAAACACGTAGAATTTTTCATCTAAAGACCCACCAAATTGTAGATAATTGAGTTAGCTTTTCAACTATTCTAATTTTACCTTAATTCGATACCCGAGTAAAAAGTTATGACCTTTTTCATGAGAGGAAGTAAGGTGTTGTGATAGCCCCGCGTCGCGATGGCTATTCAACCTGACCAGGGGTCACATCGCGATGGCTAGTCAACTCAACTAGGGGTTGCGCCAGGATGGTGATTTCCACGGGAAAAAGAGGCCAAGGGGAAGTTTAGTCCTTTCACCTCAACCCCATCAATCCAAACAAAATTTATAACTCAAAAAGGGGCATTATTTGCCCATCTTCCTCACAACAACTCACGTAAAAACCCTCCCCTTTCCAAAGAACAACAATCCAAGAGTTTCCTCTCAAGAACAGAAGGATTCAAGCTTTAATTTCAAAATTCCTTCACAAATTCATTCAATTAAGGTATGTGGGATATTTATCAATGGGTCCTTTCATCCATTAAGCCAAAAACCATCCTTTTTGAGTAAAGTATGAGTTTTCCTCTATTGTGAAGTTTATTATGTTCAATATGAGTTAAATTCATGATCTTCCTTAGTATTTTGAACTCAATTCATGTCCAAGTATGATTCAATGAAAAGTTAGGTTATCTTATGTTTCAAGTTTCAATCTCCCATGTCATATTCAAGTTAATTTCATATTATAATGTCAAGTTATGATTTTAGCCATGTAACCATGTTGATTTCCCATGTTTAATAGATTCCCATGTTCAAGTTCATGATTCCTATGTGTTTGATGAAATATCTATGCTTTTGGATTTTAAACCATAATTCCCATACTTTAGTTTTTAAGTGTTGAGATAGTGCTTTGTGGTCATTCAATACTGGCGGAATATGAACATACGATACCTATGTGTTTTTACATATTTTTATTTTCAAGTAACATGTCAGTCAGAATCATGATTTTATTTCGATATTCAGATTATCATTTTTATAACGAACTCACTAGTTTTACTTTATGTTACTTCAAATTATGCATGCACTGTCAGTTTTTAGAATACCATATTTGAGCATATCAGTTATTGATGCAAGTACTTGTTTATGATTCTAGTGTCAGATCAGTTGGGAGTAGAATTTAGCACTGAGCAAATGCAGGGATGGCAACTTCCCCGTCAGTTAGGCAGAGTCATTATTAGCAGTCCCTATATTCTAGAACTCCGTAGCCAACGTAGGATATGAAGGGTCACCCATCAATTTGACTTTCTCTAAGGGGTCACCCATTAGTTTAGGCTTGACACCCTGGTCCTTCGGGACATCAGTTTAATGGATCCACACAGCCAGTTTTATTACCCATGGCATGGTATCGACACCCTTCTAACTGAGGTTACAGGTTGGACCCCGATTAGCTCAGATTGAGGCATGTCGATTAGATAATACCTTTTATAGTCTCAGTGTAGTATTCAGTGTATTTTCAGTTCAAGTTTGCTTAACTAAGTGTACAAACTTTTAGATATTCAGTTTTACAGCTTTTGGTCTTTTATATTACATATTTATCTCAGTAACATAACAAATATACATTTAGTATTGCATTCTTAGATATTACAGTTTTTATTCATTCAGGCTCAGTTATCTTATGTGGTTCAGTTAGTCCTTAACTGATAGACACAGTACACCAAAGTTTCAACCCAGTTATTTTAGACTAAGTACAGTTTAGTATTACATGATCAGTGTCCAGTTATCAGCTATCCAGTGTTCAAATATTAGTAGTTCATATTCGTATATCTTCTACTCTATATATAGGCGCTAGTTATCCCTTTACTTAGATTTCAATCATTTCGTCACTCAGGCATTAGTTATTCAGTTAAGCAGGACAACTCAATACATGTATGTTTGGTTTCGTATGTTCATGTATTCATGTTTTACCGTATCCCAGCTTCAGTTCCACTTATTCTACAAAAGTAAAGATTTTAAGAAACTAAGTGTAGTGATTCACCATCTTATCAGATTTTGTTGGTTAATCATATTTTAAGATATATCAACTTTTAGTTTATTTCAGCCTCTTGGTGAGTCTACTAACACTTAGCATGCATGTTTTAAGATCATGTATGAACTCATTTTTACTTATTACATTTACCCTCCTGTACTCAGTACATTCCAGAAGTAATAATACACATATACGTCTGTGTGGCTACATTATTTCATAATGTAGGTACCAATTATAGACCACACATCATGATCACATAGTGGATTCTTCCAACCAGCAGGTGATGAGTTCTCCAATCTCAGGGACTCCAATTAGATTTTGTTCATGTACTTTATTTTTATTATTCATATGTATTGATTAGTGGTAGTTGGAGGCATGTCTCAGTTATCTATAGTCAGTATAGTAGAGGCTTCATAGATTGTTAGTTAGAGTCATGGAATGTAATTCATGTTCAACTTATTAGATTTTATTAGATTGTAAACTTTATCAGTTATATACTTATTCAGATTTTATTTTGATCATGTTTCTACTCATTAAAAATTTAGCTTTATACAATTTAATTCAGCTTCTTAAGTAGTATTCCAGTTCATGGGTTAGCTTAGGGTCACTTGTCGTTCCAAGCACCATGTTACGACTAGAGGGTAGTCTCGGGTTGGGATAAACTTGGTATCAGAGCCTAGAGTTCAAGTTTCCTAGGGTGTCTATGAAGCCGTGTCTAGTAGAGTCTTACAGAACGATATGGAGATGTCTGTGCTTTTCTTCGAGAGGCTATATGGTATTTAAGAAATGTTTCCCTTATTTCATGTCTTAGATCATGCAGTAGAAGTGTCCTATAAGAAATTTATACAGTTTCTTATCTTGCTCCATTCATGTCAACTCTGTCTTATTTTTTTAAGGTAACAGAAATAGTAAAGGTTAAGTCCTTACAGATAGATTTTTCTTAGACAGTCCCCATAGACAATCATGGGATTTCATGTTGTCTCAAAATGTATCCCATCAGTACCCATATTTTCTAAAGTTTGAAAGACTTCATTCATGTTCATGAAAATTGTGCACTGGGCCGAAGTCAGATATTCCCTCAGATCCATTCTCAGAATACTATGAAAGTATGTGATCTGGAGTTAGATGCATGAACCTACAAGATAAGCAATAGTAAAGTGGGTATAATGTTTATCTGGATTCAGTAGATTTTGTATCCATGGGGCTAGTTGTATCAAAAGGTGAATTAGTAGGGTTGAAACCGTGTATGCAAGAATTTAAGTTTGTTGATTTGAAATTAAGTATGATGGTGTGGATGTGAGTTAAAATATGTGCTATTAGTACTCTATGAAGGAAGAGAAACAAATTTTAGGTTTAGTGAGGCAAGTATGTATCGAGAATGGTGTAAGTATATACGAATGATTGCAAAAGCTAAAGAAAGTCAAGGGTAGTATATTCTACACGATTTTAGTATTTACTTGTATCGTTATACTTCGGTCTCTAGAATAAAGTGGTTGCAGTTTAGTTAGAGTTTATTAAGTGGTTCACAGACTTAGAATGATGGCTTAAAGTTAAGAGGGAGATAATAGAACCAGTAACCAACTCAGCCTCTTAGATTCTAGTAGTGATTCCAGTATGATGTAAAACATCAGTAAGGGAGGATGATGCTCACTCTCTTTCTTATCTCAGTGCAAAATTTTGTACTCCAGTTATCACGACATCCACTCATGCCTTACATGTCAGCTCCATGATCATAGTTAATGTTCATGCACATCATAGAGAATCATGTGCACTTCCAGATCCTTGTATGAGGAGTTTCAGTTCACTCAGCAGTAAGAATCATATTCCATGAAATTGTGAACTCCAAACTTTGGTCATACAACTCATGACTCATGCTTTATAGTATGCTCAGTTCCCGTAACTCATGCTACACTCTTCATGATTAGCGAAGTTTAGATTATGTCATGTATATCCTCCGTTTTGATCTCTTTAATGAACCCACGTCATTGATACTCTATTCCTCAGGCCCCAGTTAAGTGTCCAAGTTATGCATAGTATCCCTCCATGCTTTGGGATCTTATGTTCTAACCTTTCAGTGACCTCTCCTTAGGTCAAAATAGCGATGATAAGTAATTTGTGTAGTTTTAAGAGAGTAAATGTTCCATGTTAAGAAAATATTGTAGTATGCTTGTTTTATTTAAGGCTATAAGAGTAAAGGAAGGCTTGAATGTCATGTTTGTATATATGTGGATAAATGCATTGTGCGTTAGTCATTTCCTAGTAAGAGATGGAATATAGTTGTTGAAGTGGTAATAAAAATTATTCATGAGTTTAGAAGTGAAAACACATGAGATATTGAACTTATGGTTCAGACTAGCACTATGGTGTTATGTGCAGTACCTTATAGATTCGAGTAGGCTTGAACTTAGCGAGAGAATTCAGTTCAGCTCAGACTTCAGTAGATAGAGCTATCAGTGCCCATGTGAATATTTTAAGTAGCCTTAAGTGAAGTGCGGTATTGAAGTGGAATATATAGTTGAGAAAGTATTTGAGGAGTATGTCTAAGCTTGAGAGTAGGAGTTGCATTGTCTAAGGCATAGCAATTCTAGTTTATGTTTCATAGGCCTATAGTCCATAATTATAGAATTGTAGCCATGTTGCGATTCCATACTCAAATATTCCATTCAGATTATGCCCAAATTCTCTGCTCCCTGATGTTATTAGAACTTTTTTAAAAGAGTGTCGAAGAAATACTTTAGTTGAGTATAAGCTCTCAGTATGAGTTCAGTCCGTATAGCCTGCAATTCAGATTAGCAGTTAGACAGATAAGTTCTTATGGTTTTTCATTTTTCCATCTAGTCATACTATCTGAAGTATCTTGAATATGGCTATTCCATAAGGTAATTCATTCATGTCCATGCAAGTTGTAACTTCAGTTCAGTCCATGCATCATGTCTATGATTCAGATATCTAGTCATGACTCAGTACATAAGTGTTTAGCAAATGATATTAGTTTTCCAAGTATTCTAGTTCAGATAGTGTAATACCTGGAGTTTCCAAGATCTCGTATTTTCTTTATGAAACCAGTTCCAATTTGAAGTAATGATTACTCATAAGTTGACTTTCTTATTTCTATCTAAGCCTTATGACCATTCTCATGTTATTGCATGTATTTATAAAATTGGTTCAGTTCATGTATCATGCTCAGACTCAGTTAAGTAATTATGTTTCAAGTCATGCATGTTCATAATATGATCTCAGTTACCTTAGTATTCTCTGCCTAATAAATCTCTTTCAAGGATGAATGATTCCAAGGGAGAGATAATGTAACACCCATCATTTTTTGGGCTAGACTTTGAAGCATCATTCTTATGGGTGTTAACTCTAATCCCATGATTTACTTTTGAATACATTTGTCATGATTTTTATCCTAGTGTGTGAAGTGCTTTTGAAGTGAAAATGTTCATATAAATTACTTAGAACAAAGTTTAGCTAAGGGCCTTTGATTCGTCCAAAGTTTGGTATTCGATTCTACTAGGGTCTACTTTGAACGTGTATAACTTTTGAAATACATAGAATTTTTTAGCTCAAGACCCACCAAATTGTAGATAATTAAGTTATCTTTCCAACTTTACCAATTTTTCCTTAATTTGATACCTGAGTGAAAAGTTATAACCTTTTTTGTGAGAGGCAGTAAGGGGTCATGAAAGACCCACGCTGCGATAGCTATTCAACCTGACCAGGGTTCGCATCGCGATGGCTAGTTAGCTCAACTAAGGGTCACGCTAGGATGGTGATTTCCACGGGAAAAAGAGGCCAAGGGGTATTTTAGTCCTTTCCCCTCAACCCCATCCGTCCAAAAATGATTTATAACTCAAAAGAGGCATTATTTGCCCATCTTCCTCACAACAACTCACGTAAAAATCCTCCCCTTTCTTAAGAACAATAATACAAGCTTTTCATTTCAAGAACAAAAGGATTCAAGCTTCAATTTTAATATTCCTTCATGAATTCATTCAATTAAGGTATGTGAGGGTATTCATCAATGGGTTCTTTCACCCATTGAGCCCAAAACCCTGATTTTGAGTAAAGTATGAGTTTTTCTCTATTGTGAAGTTTATTATGTTCAAGATGAGTTAAATTCATGATCTTCCTCAGTATTTTGAACTCAATTAAAGTCCAAGTATGATTCCATTAAAAGTTAGGTTATCTCATGTTTCAAGTTTTAATCTCCCATGTCATATTCAAGTGAATTTCATATTATAATGTCAAGTTATGATTTTAGCCATGTAACCATGTTGATTTCCTATTTTTAACATATTCCCATGTTCAAGTTCATGATTCTAATATGTTTGATGAAATATCTATGCTTTTGGATTTTGAACCATGATTCTCATACTACAGTTTTTAGTATTGAGATCGTGCTTTATGGTCATTCAGTACTAGCGAGTTATGAACATCCGATACCTATGTGTTTTTACATATTTTTGTTTTCAAGTAACAAGTCAGTCATAATCATGATTATTCCTATATTCAGATTATCATTTTTATAACGAGCTCACCAGTTTTACTTTATGCTAAATACACCAGTTTACATGTTCATGGTTACTTCAGATTATGCATGAACTGTCAGTTATCAGAATACCATATTTGAGCATATTAGTTATCAGTGCATACACTAGTTTATGATTCTAGTGTCAGTTCAGTTGGGAGTAGAATTTAGCACTGAGCGAATGTGGGGATGGCAACTTTCTCATCAGTTAGGCAGAGTTGTTAGTAGCAGTCCCTGTATTCTAGAACTACGTAGCCAACATAATATATGAGGGGTCACCCATCAGGTTAGGCTCGACTTTATTTTAGGGGTCACCCATTAGTTTAGGGTTACAGTCCATCGAGATATCATTTTAGTGGATCCACACAACCAGTATTAGTACTTGTTGCATGGTACTGACACCCTTCCAACTGAGGTTACAGATTGGACTCTAATTATCTCAAATTAGGGCATGTCGGTTAGATTATACCTCCCACAATCTCAGTATAGTATTCAGTGTATTTTTAATTCATGTTTGCTTGTGTAAGTGTACAGACTTTTAGATATTCAATTTTACAGCTTTTAGTCTTTCAGATTACAGATTTATCTCAGTAACATAACAGATATACACTTAGTCTTGCATTTTCAGATATTAGAGTTTTCATACATTCATGATTAGTTGTCTCATGTGGTTCAGTTAGTTCTTATCTAATATTCACAGTACCCTACTATTTCATTCCAGTTATTTCAGACTAAGTGCAGTTCAGTATTACATGATCAGTATTCAATCATCAGCTATCTATTGTTTGGATATCAGTAGTCCGTATTCATATATCTTCTACTCTGTATACAGGCACTAGTTATCCCTTTACTTAGATTTCAATCATTCCGTCTCTCAAACATCAGTTATTCAGTTAATCAGGACAGCTCAGTACATGTATGTTTGGTTTCGTATGTTCATGTATTCATGTTTAACCTTTTCCCAGCTTCAGTTCTACTTATTCTAAAAATGTAAAGATTTTAAGAAACTAAGTATAGTGATTCACCAGTTTATTAGATTTTGTTGGTTAATCAGGTTTTAAGATATATCAGTTTTCAACTTATTTCACTCTCTTGGTGAGTCTTCTTACACTTAGCATGCATGTTTTAAGATCACTTATGTACTCAATTTTACTTATTTCATTCATTTCCACATACTCAATACATTCCAGAATTACTGATCTACATATACGTCTATGTGGCTACATTATTTCTTAATGTAAGTAATAGTTGTAGCCTACACATCATGATCAAACAGTCGCAGCTTCCAGCTAGCAGGTGATAAGTTCTCCTATCTCGGGGACTCCAGTCATATGTAGTTCATGTACTTTATTTTTATTATTCATATGTATTGATTAGTAGTAGTTTAAGGCATGTCCCAGCTATCTATAGTCAGTATAGTAGAGGCTTCATAGATAGTCAGTCAGAGTCATAGAATGTAATTCATGTTCAACTTATTAGATTTTATCAGATTGTAAACTTTATCAATTATATACTTATTCAGATCCTTATAATCATGTTTCCGCTCAATAAAAATTTTGTTTTATTCAATTTAATTATGTTGCTCAAGAAGTATGCTTGTTCATGGGTTAGCTTGGGGTCATTTGTAGTTCCAAGCACCATGTTATCACTAGGGGGTAGTCTCGGGTCGTGAAAACAAAGATGTTTGAGTTACTTCAAGATTGCTTCCTTACCTTGATTTAGTTATGTTATCTTGCATTTTATCATATTTATGTAATGATTTATCTCAGTCGGCCGATGATGCCTACTAAGTACTCGTGGTTTGGGTACTCATACTACATTCTATACCTTTTGGTGCAAATTTGAGTACTAGTTATCATCGTTGATTAGATGATCGTGCCGTGGTTGATTCCAGAGATAGGGTGAGCTCTTGGAGCTGGAGTTTCCCTCTTTCTTTCTATCTATCTATGTCTAGTCTTTAGTTTCGAGATAGGATTTTATAGACTTTTTAGAACTTAAGTTTTATTTATAGTAGCTTTTGTACTGGATCTACCAGGTTGTAGGATGGTTATCTGTATTGTTGATTTTCTTTTGGACTATTTCTATTGCCTTGCTTATTTATAAGTTGCAATTCTTTATTTTCGCCTTTATTGGGCAACTTCCACTAAGTTAGCCCATTACTAATAGCTTCGAGCTAAGTTTCAGCTTAGTACTGGCAGGATTTAGTAGGTACCATCATGACTCATAAATTAGGTCATGAAAAATTAGTGTCTGAGCCTAGGTTTCACTGGTATTATTGGTACAAGAGCAAATGTGTAGTAGAGTCCTTAGGATCAAAATAATAATATCCATTTCGTATCTTTGAGAGGCTATAGGATATTTTTAGGAGTTCTTCACTTATTTCACTCATTTTGTGCTAAGTATCTGAGTCAGTTGATAAAACATTCCATTGGTTTCACTCTTTTAAAGATGGCTAGGATGAATGCTACCACTACACAAGATGAGGGTCTCAATATCGATCCTAGGGATCCTCTTGCTACTTGTAGATGAGACAGAGGTCGTGGATATCCTTGAGATATGTCCCCAGCTAGGGGCTAGGATAGGGGGGCCTCCACTTGACCCTATTCTTGCTTCTGAGCTAAAGATTATTTCATCCTAGACAGTGATGGGCTAGGGACCAGCCTAGGCTCCATTAAGGTTTATTTCTTTTTCAGTGCTCAGGGATGATTTAGTTCATCTTTTGGGGTTGTTTGGTGGTGTACATCTAATGGTACATAGTTTAAAAATCAGAGTGGTACTGAGGCTCCCAAAGTTGAGGTCTCTTTTGCATCGATAATTTCTCAGCCAGTGGTTGTCCAGCCTGCTATGTCTGGTGAGAAGTAGAAGATGTTGGGTAGATTCTTGAGATTGGCTCTGCTTAGGTTTTTTGGTGTACCGAGCAAGGCTGCATATGAATTTCTGAGTGCTTGTGAGGATAGGCTCTATAATTTGGGCATTGTTGAGACTCATGTTATGGACTACACTATCTTTTAGTTAGACTTGGAAGCCCGACATTGGTGGAGAGATCATATTGATTCTTGGACAACTGGATCTTTTTCTTTGACATGGACTCAGTTCTTTGAGATTTTCTTGGAGAATTACATGCCTCGCAGCCTTTGGGATCATTTGAGGGATCAGTTTTTTCGATTGGATTAGGGCTCCATGACTGTTGTAGAGTATGAGGCTAATTTTTACGAGTTGGCTAGGAATACTACTTCCATTCTGAATACTGAGTATGAGAGAGTTTGTATTGTGACCCGAGACTACCCCTAGTTTCAACATGGTGATTAGAGTCACAAGAAACCCTAAGATAACCCATGGTCTGGCATAATCTATGAATACTGAAGGAAAGTAACAAATTACAGAGCAAAAGATAACTGCAATAAACTGATAATTAACAGCAACCAAGTCAATACTAATACTGTCTAAAATACTCAATAAAGTTGGAAACCTAACATCTGTCTAACTATCTAAAATCTTCTAAATCATGATGAGTTATAGGTACAGGTCCCCAACAAACTCTGAATAGATAAAATAAATGAAAATACTAAAAGTGAAAAAATTATAACTAGTCCATGACTGATGAGGACTCACTAAGGCTGCAACTTAGCGGAATAGGAATGTGCTAAGTATGGTACAGGTACTGAGCATCCAAACCTATATTATGAGACAATATAGCACAAAGAAGTATACGATCAGTACTTTGTATGCACTGAGTATGTGAGATAGAAAGCTCGTTGATGTACATAAACACTAAGGCTGCAACTTAGCGGAATAGGAATGTGCTAAGTATGGTACAGGTACTGAGCATCCAAACCTATATTATGAGACAATATAGCACAAAGAAGTATACGATCAGTACTTTGTATGCACTGAGTATGTGAGATAGAAAGCTCGTTGATGTACATAAACTAAATGTGAATACATGAACATATAAACTGAATGCAAAACCAAGTATAAATATGTGTGGTATAAAGTATATGACTGAATACTGAATACTTGGTCAAGCAAACCTAGACTGAACATAATCTAAAACTAAACTGAGCATTGTGGGAGTAAATAATAACCAACATACCCCAACCTGAGCAAATAAGGGTCCAACCTGTAACCCCAGTTGGAAGGGTGTTAATACCTTGCTAAGGGTACCAACACTGGCTAGCGTGGATCCACTAAACCGATGTCCCGAAGGACTAGGGTAACATTCCTCAACTTACAGGGGACCTCTTCTAACATATGGCGGAGCCGTATTTTTGGAACTTAAGGACTGCTACTAATTGGTCTCATGTCTAACTAATAGGAGAGCCGTCATCTTTGCGTTCACACAGTGCTAAGTTTTACTCCCTACTAAATAACACTAAAGTATGACTGAAATATGCACTGATAACTAATATGCTCTAGTCATGGTATTCTAAAAGTAACAATGCATGCATAATCTGAAGTAATCATGAACATGTAAACTGATGTATGTTTAAACTCCTAGGTATCAGGTATTCATAACCCATTAGCTCTGTCTAATGCAATTGGACATGATAACAATTTGGAGCATAAGAGTGGAATTTCACAATTTAAAGAAAATAAATTCAATAACTTGTCATGACAGGAAAATTCATGGTCTTGAACATGGGAGATCACTAATCTCAGGGAAATCATATATTCATGGTTTTTTTACACACAAAATTGATGAGAGTAGAGAATATCATACTTAATATAGAACCCAACTCAAGGAGAATAGTATAGTTTTTGGGACTCAATGGATGAAAGAGACCTATTAATAAAATCCCACATACCTTAAGTGAATTCCTTATGTAATTGTTTGGAACTTGTTCTTGAACTTGGAGAACCCTAGTCTTCTTTGGAGAAGAAGAGAATCACTTTTTTTTTGCTAAGTGTAAAGATTTTGGAGTTTATGAAATGTTAGGGTAATTTAATCACTTAATAACTAATATCAGAGTGCCCAAATGATGTGGGTTTGGGGTTAAAAGGATGGGAAAATACCAAAAAATCTCCTTTTAAAATCATGTAGGATTTATGGTTCCAATCATCACGACTTACCCAACAACTCATTACGACAGGCCACGAGTCATGACTTGAGGTTTTGATGTCTAGGACCTTTCTATTCTGATCATGACTCTCCCTCTTAACAACTCATTAGGTCTAATAACTAGTCATTGGGAGTAGTCGTGGTTTGAGATATAAATTGAATATCCCTCACTGGTATGGTAATGGGTCCACATGAAAACTTGTTATGTCTTATAACGAGTCATGTGTTTGACTCATTTCCACTGTTCTAAATTCTGGGGTTACTCAATTCCATGGTAACAAGTCTAGGTCACGACTCACTACATCTGGTAATGAGTCATTGCCTGAATCGTTACTACTACCAGCTTGACAGTGCCTTTAAACAAAATGCCATAACTTCTTGCCACGACATCGGATTAAGGCAAGACTTGTGGCATTGGAAAGATAATTTAGTGGCCTATACTTTGATGGGTATAGAACTTAATATATGCCCCATGGAATCATTCATAGTCAAATGAAACATACTAAGCTGAGAGGCTAGGGAAAATCTAGCATCTTGCACTAAATACTTAAGAACTAAATCATGAACCAATATCTGAACTTATGACTGCTGCATGAACTGAACTGAACCCATGAATGCATGTTATGACATAAATATGGCTAGATGACTAAGATTGAAATGAAATAATTAATTAATTTAAGGTATCTATTACCTCAAGTTAGACCTGAATTCAAAGAGAAAAGGTGGGGGTACTTGGTCACCATGTCAGCTTCTATTTTCCAAGTAGCTCCCTCGACTGACTGATTTCCCCATAGAACTCTTACTAAAGAAACCTATTTATTCCTCAGCCTATGAATCTGATGATCAAGGATTTCAACTGGACTTCTTTATAAGAGTGACTATCTCCCACGCCAGTCCTTTCTACAGTTATTACTAACGCTGGGTCACCAATGCACTTCTTCAACAAAGAGACATGGAACATTGGGTGCACTAATGCCAACTCTACATGTAATTCCAATTCATTCCCATACCTACTCAAATCTTATAGGGACCCAAATAGCAGGAACTGAGCTTCCCTTTCTTACCAAAACTCTTTACCCCTTTCATGAGTGAAATTTTTGAGTAAATAGAATCACCAACATCTAACTCAAGCTCCCTTCTCCTTATGTCTACAAAGGATTTCTGATGACTTTGAGTTATCTTCAGCCTTTCTGTAATAAGCTAAACTTTTTCCATCACCTTATGAATTGAATCTGTCCCTATTAAGGCAACCTCACCAACCTCAAATCAACCAATAGGAGATATACACCTCCCACTATAAAGCACTTTAAATTGATCCATCTAAATACTGGAGTGATAGCTATTATTGTAGGCAAACTCAATCAAAGGCAAATGATCATCCAACAACCCTTGAAATTGATTACACAGGATCTTACTATTTCCTCTTAAGTCTTAATAGTCCTCTCTACCTGAACATCATTTTGTGGGTGAAAGGTTGTACTGGGATGAATTTGGGTGCTAAGACCCTTCTGAAATGCCTTCAAAAAAATGAGGGGTAAACTGGGTGCCTCAGTATGAAATAGTGGTTAAAGGGACTCCATGAAATTTCACCAACTCCTTCAGATAGAGTCTAGCTTAATATTTAGTAGAGGTGAAGTATCAACTGGCAAGAAATAAGCTGAATTAGTTATTCGTTCCATAATAACCCAAATAGAATCATGTTGATGATAAGTACGAGGCAACCCTGTGATGAAGTCCATATTCACTACTTTCCACTTCCAAGTAGGGATGCTGAATTACTAAAGTATACCACTAGTCCTCTGTTACTCAAACTTAACCTACTGACAATTTGGATACTATTCCACGAGTTTCGCAATATCCTTCTTCTTACCATTCCACCAATAGATTTATCATAAATCGTGGTACATCTTAGCGGATCCTGGATGAATAGAATATCGTGAACCATGAGCCTCTACTAATATTCGCTGCCTCAAATCATCCCCAATCAGTACACATAACCTTTCCTAATAACGAAGCACACCATCTCCCCCTTAGGTAAAAACTCAACCTTCTAATCCTGAACTACCTCCTTCAACTAAAACAAAATAGGATCTCTATCTTTCGTTTCCTTTACCTCTGCTAACAAAGAAGATTCCAAACTATTTTGAACCCATACACTACCTTCAGTCGAATCAACCAACTGAACTCCTGACCTATCAAGCTTATGAACTCATAAACTAGATCCTTCTTTTCATTCTCAACGTAGGCAACACTTCCCATAGATAATCTGCTAAGGGCATCGACCATAATATTGACCTTACCTGGGTGATATAGCAGACACTCATATCATAATCTTTCAATAATTTTAGCTACTTTCACTAACAATGATTTAGGTCTTTCTAAGATAACACATACTATAAACTCTTATGATCAGTGAACACATTTATATGAACTCCATAAAGGTAATTCCTCTAAATTTTCATGGAAAATATGACTGCCGCCAACTAAAGATCATGACATAGGTAGTTATTCTTATGTGGTTTGAGTTATCTAGAGGTATATGCTATAATCTTTCCCCGTTGCATCAACACACAGCCAATACCAACTCTATAAGTATTAAAATACACCATATAACTATTTGAACCCTCTGGTAAAGTCAAAGTTGGAGTGAAAGTGAGTTGAGTCTTCAACTCTTAAAAACTCTTTGCATAAGAATTAGGCCATTGGAATTTGACTGTTTTTAGAGTCAGTCTGGAAATGGGAGAGGCAATAAAAGAAAATTCTTCAATAAATCGTCTGTAGTAACCAGCTAAACCCAAGAAACTCCTGATATCTGATAGAGAGATGGGTCTAGGCTAGTTCCTTACCGCTTCAGTCATTGAGGATCAACTCAAATGCCTTCACCAGAAATAATATGACCGAGGAAAGTTACTGATTTTAACCAGAATTCACACTTATTGAACTTAGTGAATAACTTATGATCTTTGAGAGTCTGTAAAACAATCCTTGAATGGTCTACATGCTCAATATTACTACGAGAATAGACAAAAATATCATCTATGAATACTATGATGAACATGCCCAAGTACTACTTGAGCACCCTATTCATTAGGTCCATAAAATCTACGTGAGCATTTATTAGTCCAAAAGACATAACTATAAATTTGAAGTGACCATACCAAATTCTGAAGGATGTCTTTGGAATGTCACATTATTTGACTCTGAGCTGATGATAGCTAGATCTGAGGTATATCTTAGAAAAACAATTAGCATCCTGAAATTTATCGAATAAGTTATCAATCCAGGGGATAGGATACTTTTTCTTTATTGTGACTTTGTTCAACTAACGATAGTCGATGCATATTTTGAGAGAACCATCCTCCTTGTGCATGAAGAGAACTAGAAAACCCCATGTAGAAATACTAGGACTGATGAAACCCTAATTTAGGAGATCTTTAAACTGTTCCTTCAATTCCTTAAGCTCATCTTGAGCCATTCTGTGAGGTGAAATTTAAATAGGCTTGGTATCTAGAAGGAAATCTATTCTAAAGTTGATTTTCCTCTTAGGAGGAACTTCAGGAAGATCTATGAGAAATACTTCTGGAAACTCATTCACTACAAGAATCAGCCTGAGACCCAGGATTATAGAACTTGAGTCTTTGACTCGGGCAAGATGATAGATGTACCTCTTGGAAATTATCATTCTTGCCTTAAGGAAAGAGACAAACCGTCCTATGGGCACTGAGGTATTACCCTTACATTCTAGGACTGGCTCATTTGGAAACTAAAACTGAACTACTCTATTATCACAATCAACTGACGCATAGCAGGAATGGAGCCAATCCATGCCAAGAATAACATCAAATTCAGTCATGTATAACTCAACAAGGTCAACTGAGGTGACTTTCTGGGATGCTGTGATTGGGAAAAATCTATATACCTGCATAGCTATAATGGAAATACCGACCGGAGTAGAAACTGAGAAGGGTTTTGCTAGAATTTTGGGACTGACACCAAAATCTACTACTATATAGGGAGTCACAAAAGAAAATGTGGCCTCGGGATCTAATAATACATACATATCAATATGAAAAACTTTTAATGTATAGGTAATAATATCAGGAGAATCCTTTTCCTCTTGTCGAGTCTGAAGGGCATAAAGTCAATTCTAAAGTTATCCACTGGTTGCACTAGAAGTGGAACCCTATTGAGTCAGATGACCCACTAGAACTGATGATGAGTTAATCTAGCTCTGCTGACGATCATTTCTACCCCTTCGCATGCCTACCAGTCAATCCCTTATTATGAGGCTTGACTTGCCACACCTAAAGCACGCATCACTGCCTGTCATGTACTCACCCTTTTTATTCTTACCATATCTCTTGTAGACCAGGTTGGTGTGACCACTATTTATGCTACCCTGGGACTTAGAGCGTAGTGCTATATCATGAGTATCCTATCAAAACTTAGGAATTGGAACAATAACGGAAAATGAGGTTAGGGCTGAAGATTTTTTAAAGAATTGAGAAGGATTCCTACCATCTGAACTCTACTGAGAAAAATTAAAACTATCGATCTTGACCCTCTTATTTTCCATTTCTTTGTCCTTGAGCTTCTCTTCCCCAATCTACTAAGCATAAACGATCAATCTAGAGAGGTCTATCTCCTTCAGCAACATAGCCATCCTACACTGTTTGACTACCTCTTCAGAAATACCAGATAAATACATACTCATCTTAACTCGATAATCAGCCACCACAGTCGAAGAATACCTTGCCAACTGAGAAAACTTGAGTGTATACTCATTCACACTTATGCTATCTAGCTTTAAGTTGATACAATCTTGAAATTTTTATTCCCTCTGCTTAAGTGGAAAGAACCTCTCCAAAAAATCACTGCCACACCCCTTCTTTTACAAAAAGATATATTTTAAGTTTTAAAGGGTTTTTATTATTAAGTGACAAAAAATAAAAATTTGTTTTAAAAAAGGATAGTTTATATTAAAAACTCAGAGTCTCCACTAGGAATAAATTGGGTGTGCCAAGTTACCCTTGAATTTCCCTTTTCAAAATGATTTTAACTCTTTAAAACTGATCCATGAACAGAGATTTTGGTTAAGAAATTCTGTTGACCGAGGGAAAGGTGCTAGGCACCCATCGATCCCGTGTTTCGACCACATTCTCTTCATGGAGTATATTGGCTAGTACGACAATATGAATGTATAAATCACATAAAACACACAACAATCAAACAAACAAACAAAAACAAAACAAGTCAAAAAATATAGTGTCTAAGTCCAATTATTACAGACCTAAAATAAAAAGATACTGAAAAGTAAACCTACACTAATCCTAAACTATGATCCAATGCTTTACCTGATGCCTCAGGCCTTGATTAAGCACCTCATTTGCATTCATGATACTTCGAGGTATTCCCCAACGAATAAATACAAATGACCTCGGGGCATTCCCCAGCTAAATGAATACACTTTTAATTTTTGAGATAAAGTAGAAAGAATCATTTCACACACACATCAACCCATAATCCCTAAATTTTCCTACCCAACCTACCATTTTCCTATCCATTTTGGCCTCAAACATGACACTATCCGGTTCAACAACAACCATGTTCTAATCAAAATACTCCAACATTAATGAATGATCAATCCCTCCCCAAAAATTACTCTTTAACATACATTTTTTAGTTAAAACTAGTTATTCAAACCCACGACAATATCAACTTCACACCATGAACAATTATGATGAATAAACATCATACAACAACAAGATCACCCAATCACAATCGTTAAACACATAGTGATAATAAAATATTAGAGTCGAGAATTGGACCTTAAAAGCTTTCGATTAACTTAAGAAGAGAAATAAGAGTCGTCCCGAGAACCTAAACGAACACCAAAATCTCAACTATGAACCAATTCTAGTATAAATATCCATCGAAATCCAATTTAAAAGGAGACTCGCGATAACCCAAAATAAAACCAGAATAGTGGCGCCTAAATCTGACAAATATTCAAACCAAAAATGAAATTACACGTCTATTTATGCAACTGATGGAATTTTCAGTAAGATGCAAACTGAAAACGAAGAGGGATCGACTTTTTGGTGTGAGTTTGGATCGGAGTGCAGTTGGTCGTGCCATTTTTTGGTGAGTCTTGCCTGAACGGTAACCAACAGTGACTCAGTGTTCACTTGGAGGCAATTCAACAGGTTTTTGGCAGACAATTTACTGGAAAATGAGTCTATCTAGATTTTTGCTCTCACCAAACCCCCAATCTCACTTTCTGTTCAACCATTTTCTCACTATTTCATTTTTGTATGTGTATTCCTTTCACGGTGGGGTATATTTCTATTTTGTGTATGTGTGCAGTGTATTTTCGATGGTGTATGAGTTTTTCTCCTTGTTGTGTGCTTAGTGTAGAAGATAATTTGTGCGTATATTATTGTGTATATATGAGAGAGATCTGTGAGAGTGAAGGTGAGTGAGTGTTCTGTGTATTGTATTATGATGGTAAGGATGAGTGTGTGTTGTGCTTTTTTTCCTTTTTCCTGTATGAAGTGAGGGTGCGTATGTATAAGTGTATTTCCAGTGAGGAAAAAGTAAAGAGGCCGGAGTATGTGGGGTAGGGGTGAGGTGGAATAGGGGGTGGGGTGGTGATGTGAGGTGTCAAAATTTTATTAAGGGGAGTGGTTAATTTTGTTATCAAAAGAATATTGAGGATTGGGTTTGTTATTTTGTCTTTTAGTGGGAAAATTATCATATGGTTGAGGGTACACGGTAGGATAAGGTATATAGGTGAAAAATAATTTTTGGAGGGACAAAATTACGTGTCTACATCATGCCCCCTTTGGATGTAAACACAAAGTGTTTTCAGACAAAGAAGTAGACAACGAGACAGAATTTTTTTCCGACCTTTATTCAAAAGAAAGAAACAAAAGGAAGAAGGGCAATTGAGTCTTGACTTTAGGCATTCTACTTGTCTCAAGTTATGTGAGAGTCAAGTCACAGGTATCTTAAAGGATTGGAATAAGAAGGACTATATCGAGTTGGAGAGTCGAGTGAGGCCTTGTTGAGGTTCTGGTACGCGACTCTGTTGTTATATTAAAAATATAAATTACAAGTTATAAAGATAAATGAAATTACAAAAGTCCTATCTATGCAACCTATTTTGGACTCTTGACTCAAGTTTCTGATGCTTTCAAAATTGACAAAAGATCTGATATTCCTTGGGTTGAACTTGAGAATAGATTCTTTCTCCATACAAAATCTTATGTTGTAGATAAACTCATAAGCTGACCATGTTCTGTTGGTGGTACTTCTGAACCTTGATCTTGAATTTGAAAATCTTCACCCTATTCTTCAGGCGGGCTTCTGACTTACAATCTGTTCTTCTTGTTGCTTGACTTTCAATTTCATCATCCTGTTCTCTAGGAGGTCTCCTAACTTGTTATTTTTTAATCTTTTGATTTTCAATTTCGTTACCCTGTTCTTCGGGCGGGCTCCCAACTTGTAATTTCCTCACTTTATTGACTTTCAATATCTTAGCCTTGTTACTTGACTTTCAATTTGTTTACCATGTTTCTTGAATTTTAATTTCTTCACCCTATTCTGAATGCGGGTTCCTAACTTGCTATTTTTTAAAAAACAATATTTTTAATTTCACCACCCTGTTCTTCGGACAGGCATCCAATTTGTAATTTCATCACCCTATTCTTCAGGTGGGCTCCTGACTTAAAATTTTATCACCCTGTTCTTCAGACGGGCTCCTAACTTGCAATTACCTCACTCTATTCTCTAGGTGATCTCCCAACTTGCAATTTCATCACCCTATTCTTCGAGCAGGCTCCTGAGTTTTAATTTCTTTGCTTTGTTCTTCGGTCAAGCTCCTAACTTACAATTTCATCACCCTGTTCTTCTGGCGGAATCCTAACTTGCAATATCATCACCCTATTCTTTGGGCGGGCTCTCGAATTATAATTTCTTCACTCTGTTCTCTGGGCAAGCTCCTAACTTGCAATTTTATCATCCTATTCTTCAGGCGGGGTACTAACTTACAATTTTCTCACTCTGTACTCCAAGCGAACTCTCAACTTTCAATTTTGTCACCCTATTTTTTAGGAAGGATTTTGAGTTGCAATTTCTTCATCCTATTCTTCAGGAGGGCTCTCGAGTTGCAATTTCTTCACCTTATTCTTTGGGAGGGCTCCCGGGTTGTAATTTCTTCAGTTTGTTCTCCGGGCGAGCTCCCAACTTTTAATTTCATCTCCTTTTTCTTCAGGCGGGCTCTTGACTTACAAATTTATCACCATGTTTTTCAGGCAGGATCCTGACTTGCTATTTCATCACCCGATTTTTAAGGAAGTCTCCTGATTTGCTATTTTATCACCCTGTTCTTCAAGCGAGCTCCTAACTTTTAATTTCATCACCCTGTTCTTCAGGCGGGCTCCTGACTTGCAATTTCATCACCCTGTTCTTCGGCGGTCTCCTGACTTTCAATTTCATCACCCTGTTTTTCGGCGGTCTCCTGACTTTCAATTTCATCACCCTGTTCTTCAGGCGAGCTCCTGAATTTCCATTTCATCACCCTGTTGTTCAGGAAAGCTCATGACTTTCAATTTTATCACCCTATTCTTTAGGCGGGCTCCTGACTTTTAATTTCATCACCCTATTCTTCAGGAGGGCTCCTCACTTTTAATTTAATCACCCTATTCTTCAGGAGGTTTCCTGACTTTCAATATCATTACCCTATTCTTCAGGTGGGCTCATGACTTTCCATTTCATCATCATATTCCTCAAGTGGTCTCTTAACTTTTAATTTTATCACTCTATTCTTCAGGTGGGCCCTTGACTTTCAATTTCATCACCATGTTCTTCAGGCAGGCTCCTGACTTGTAATTTTATCACCCTGTTCTTCAGGCTGGCTCCTAACTTGTAATTCATTACCCTGTTCTTCAGGCGGGCTCCTGTTCATCAAAATCAAAGTTAGAACAAAAATTATCCCATACAATGATTATAATAAACAAAGATTCCATATTTCAAAAAAAAATGTCTCACTTTCTAGGAGGCTCCTAAAGTGAAGTTCCATATAACATGAATTAGTTTTAAAAAAAATTTCCCCAGTTTTTATCAAAATCTTTTGTGGGTGTCAAACTCAATCACAACTACTTGAAATAGTGCATAATGCAAAGCTGAATCAAGATCCTGATCAACAAGTTCCCCTTTAGAGGGTAAAATTGAATGACTTAGACCAACAAGTCGCTCTCTTAAGAATGAAAGTGAAAGGTTCTTGCTAAAAATGTATCTTTTAGAATTAACGATTCAAATTAGGAAGTGCACCTCCTAGCCGTGAGACATGAAAGACCCAAATTAGAGAATGTGTCTCTTAGGGGTACAAGATGATGAGTTATACCATAATTGTGATTACCAAACCTATACAGTAACACTGCTGTTGCATTTGCAGAAATGAGGAATTGTACCTTTGTATATTTGCACTTTGAAGCCTTTGATTTGAAGGTAGCAATTGTTCCTGTTTCATTCAAAGAAAACTTATGAGTTTAAAATAGGGTGGTTGGCTTGCGACCTTGGCCTTTAAGGCGATTTCTCTTGCACTTGTCACATTTAAATCTTGCTTCCAGTCATTAACATTTGTCATTGCCTTGTTGCACCATTGATCCAAACTCAAAATATTAAGAGTGACTCTGAAAAAAACACAATATATCTTCTTTGCTATGTTTATCAGATAATCCCCTTTAAACCTTGGTATTTCCATGAATTTTCAGACTTATCTATTGACAAAACTTTATTCATGCCTTATTTTGGCTCATAATCATGTCTCTTTCATGTGTTGGCCCTTTTGTCTTGCTTTGTGTAATTGAAGAAGTTGGTAACCAATTTTGAAATATTTTCTCACTTGTTTTGACATGGACTTGACTCAAAGACAAGAATAAAAATGACAATGATTTTTTATTTGGATAACTGACTCAAGAAAAATAAAGAGAAAAAAAAAGACAATGAATGTTCCCATTAGAAACAAAGAAATGAAAAATTTATCTAAAAATAACAGTTAACTCTAATGATTAAGCCATGCATTTTGGATTAAGCTGCTTGATCTTTCCATCTAAACTTTCTACCAATTCTTATTGAGTTAATGTCCCTGAAACTAAGTTACTTCCTTGGGCCAATTGCATTCGGAGACCTCATTCGGCTAGTGGCACCTTGAAGTATTTTCTCCAACAAGCCTCTCTCATTTTTTTTTCTCAGCTCACCTTTGCCTTATGGTGTTCGTGAGGGTGTTCACTAATGAGACTCTTTTATTATCATCTCTCTCAACTTACAGTCGTCTTATAGTGCCCGTAAGGGTTTTAACTGATAAGACTCTCTTATTTTTATCTCTCTCAACTTACCATCGTCTTACGGTGCCCGTGAGGGTTTTTACCAATAAGACTCTCTCATTTTTATTTCTCTCTTGGTTCCTTATGCTGAGGAAGACAAGTAGTACCCAAATGCATCATCACATCCATTTCATTCTTAGCCTTAACATTCTTAAAGATTGATCTGAAGGTCTTTATTTAGTTGTAACTTGACTTTTGGATAAGGTTAGAAGAAAGGGTAGTATGAGGAACAAGCGACACTTGAAGTGGGGTGGGACTTACAACTTTGGAATCGACTCAAACAATGAAGATTAACTCATGCCCAAGTTTTCTTTGGTTGCGCGACTCTAAATTATTTATTTGGTTAGACCGAGGCCAGAGTAGGGCATCCTACGTATCTCACCCTCGAGACAGGAAAATTAGGTCTCACATAGTTCCAACAACTCGTTGTTATGCTTGATTTTGACTTCTTTTTATCTTTTTTTCTCTTTTTGACTCTTTTCTCTTTGGGACTTTTTTTGAATCTCTTTTTCTTGATACATTTCTCTTTTCTTACTTTCTGGACATATTTTTCTTTTTCTTCCTTTTTTGGAAATTTTTTTGATTCTATTGTTTTGCTTGACACTTTTCTATTGAACTTTGTTGACTCTTATCTTGATTCCAAAAGAGGGGTATGAAATAAAAAAAAACTGAAGCTCAAATGGGGTTCACAAAGGATGACACAATGTTTGGATAGCATAATGAAATGCCTCCATAAAATCAATCGTTGAAAATGCAAGTACGTATCATGCAATGTGAAACTGAAAGATGGAGAATATTTGTGACATTTTTACAGCACTAACTTTAACCAAATTTGTGCATCACTACTCCTGCACTTTATTCAACATACCACTCCACTTTTGTTGTACATTCCTTATGCTGAAAGACTCATGACTTCGTGGAGCTTATTTTTCTTCTGTTCCTTTTGACATAGGATCGCATATTCACTATTTGACCTAATTGAGATATATCTTTCAATTGATGACCAATTTATTCTTATGATTGTCAAAATAAATGCCTTGATTTTTAAAGAAGGCTTCAACTTGATCACCAAATGCCTCAACACTTTACCTATTTTCTCCGATGCTTTTTTTTTCTAACTTTAGCCCTCTGATTCAATGTTTCATGATTAAACTGAATTTTAAGATCAGGCTGAAAATTTGCAAGCATTTCATATCACTAGAACCAACATAAAATGTATTGTGTAAAGAGAACAAACAAAACAACTTAAAATAAGACAAAACAATAAGGGACACCACATTTCATTGAAAGGAAAGATAAAAGGGTTTAAACGAAGACGACAAAGAAACAAAACAAGATAGATTTCGAACTACAACCCTGAAATAAATCAAAAACAGAATGGAAAACAAAACAAACTACCAACAATTCTTCCTATTAAGGAGAGGAGTGACTTCCTAATAGTTGAGTTTGACATCTTAGACACTGAGTTGCATATCATCATGACTAGAGCTTTCACCACTGTCAATGTTCTGCACCACAATCAATTTATCTTGGATCATCTTTTCTAATTCTCTTTTAAAAGTACGACAATCTTCAATACTGTGACCCTAAACATCAGAATCATATGCAAATTGTACATGAGGATCAAAATTTCTTGAATGTGGGTCAGGAGTATACCCAAGGAGAGGAGTAATTATGCCTCATTATAGTAATCCCTGAAACAGACTAGCATATGATTCTCCAATTGGCATGAAACTATCCCTAGGCTTCTGCCTCTTTTCATTGTTTGACTTGGATCAAACATCGGGCCTAGAAGGGATTTGATATGTTTGTGGAGTTAGAGGATGACTTCGTAGAGTTTATGCGCACCATTGTTAGTAAGAAATGAGTTGAACATATGGTTGTGCACAATATACTAGATATGGAAGTGGGAAAATAAAGTATAACGGATTTTGGGAGTGATTATATAGATCTTGTGGATGAACTTAGGCTTGAGACTAAAGGTAACGAAGACGTGGTCTTCTTGGACGTGCTCATTGTCCAACTACAATAGCATCTGCATCTTAATCATTCTTCTTCCCTCTAGCATTTCCTAAACCTTTTAAAATTGATTGAGCAGTTGCTTTCAATGTTGCAAAAAATAGATTGCCTAATGCAGGTGGTGTTGATAATATTTTCATCCTACGCTTGAATAAATACTTCCACTATCTTACTTTCTTTCATTGGAAGTTTCACCCTAGCAGTTTGTTCATGGCATCTGATCACATACTCCCTGAAACTCTCAGTATTCTTCTTTATACTGGTTAAGGATTTTTCGTCAGGGATCAATTTCACATTATATTGGAATTGTTGCAAAAATTAATTAGCCAAATCATCCCAATTATTCCACTTGCCAATATCCTGATCAACAAACCACTCTGAGACTAGACCTGAAAGACTCTCACCGAAATAAGCCATTAAAAATTCTTCCTTACTATAGTGCCCCTTAATTGGTTACAATAACGCCTCAAATATGCCACTGGGTCACCGTGCCCGTCATATTTCTTAAACTTTAGAATTTTAAAGACAAAAGGGAGATTAATTCCTGGGAACATGCACAGATCTTTATACGAAACACTTTTGTAACCCACGAATCCTTAGAAGTTCTTCATAGCCAGTTTCAAACTTCTTAAATTTTTGGTTATTTCCTCTTGTTCTTCTGTCATGACAAGCTTCTTAGTGTTAAGATGAAATACAGGTGAGTGAGTGTAACCATTAGGACCAGTCAACTTATATGTGGGCCCGAGAGCATAATACTGATCATAAAAAATATTCAATACAGGATTTCTTATAGTGTGAGGAAGCACAACCATTGGATGGACCTCAAATGTAGGAGCTTCATGTGGGGCAGGGCTGTAAAAATGGGAATTACAGGTTGAGACGAGTATGTGGTAGTTTTGTATTGGGGAACTTGGAGAAGAATATTGGAAGTGTTAGGATAGTGTTACCCCGAAGTAAATCCTGATTCATGTTGTGGTGTGTCAACAAAAATAGGTAATTGTGCATATGACATTAGAGGAAAGCTAGAAAGATATTCTAGATTATCAGTGGGAAATAGAGTAGGCGGCAAGACATTAGCCCAAGCTTGATGCATTTCTATCATTTGTTGCCTTAATTTTTGAATCTCTTCATCAGCTTCTAAATTCTCATTCGTTGAACTCCCTATCTGATTAGTGACAACAACCTCGGTATCCTTGTTGGCCATAACTTCCTCCTTGACTTGGTGCAATATGGAGGACCATACAAAATACCACAAACTAACCACCTTAAACTAACTGAACAAGAGATAACAAATGCGTTAGAGTTCAACATTTCCTCAAAAAAATTTCTCTACTTTTTTTTTTGAAAAGATCACCGAACCCAAGAAGGGTATATACGTATCTCACTCTCGAGAGAGGAGAATCAGGTGTGCATAGTTCATGAAATTTTGGCACAACATGCCGATAAAACTCTCTTTCTTTTTTTTCTTTTTCTTGAAACTTTAAGAAGAAGAAAAATGACAAATTGTCAAAAGAAACGAAAAATATTTTTTCAAATTTTTTTAGATTTAAAATCTCTATACAAAATGAAACTTATGATTACCAAAGAAAAAATCTTTTTGAATTTTTGATTTTGAATTTCACACGAAAATGAAACTTGTATCTATTAAAGGAAAATCTTTTTGTAGTTTTGTTTTAAACATGTATATGAAACACCTATTCTAAATGAAGAGTGAAGAAAATCCTTTTGGATTTTGTTTTATAAATAAGATCACCGAACCCTAGAAGGGCTGCCTACATATCTTACTCCCGAAAGAGGAGAATCAGGTGTGCGTAGTTCATCCAGATTGGACAATTAAGGACTAAATAACAAATTGAACTTTGACTTGACAGACACGACCAAAGATAGACGATAAAAACATCAATAAAATCTTTTTTGAGTTTTCAATTTGACACTTCACAAAAAAATGACACCAATAACTATGAAGGAATTTTTTTTTGGTATTTCGCTATATGAAATGCATAAAACTTCTACCATTTTTTTTATAAAAAGCTCCTATTAAGAAAAATCATTTTTAAAAATTTTTGAATTATGAATGCTTACTAAAGAAATAAAAGGAAAATCTTTTAGATGTTTTTGTTTTTGACAAATGAGTGCAAAAGGTAAAAAACCTTTTTAAATTTTGGATTTTGGACGACAAAATCCATAAAGAACTCTAAAATCTACGAAACTCTTTTTTTCTAACTTTTCCTAAACACACACTTGCCCTTAATTTTAGCACATGCTTCTCCCAAATCGGTATGTTCAATGACCATGTTACCCTCAAAGATACAACAATTAGCACGCAGGGATGCTTTAGGAGTGAGTCTCCTACACAGGATCAAATGGGTCCCGCTAGGTCTCAATATGATGCAGATAAGAATGACCTAAAGGTTGGCCTAGGCTAGGGTCCACTAATAAGATTGTTCGGAAGCGCATATGGTCGATAGTGGCTGCAATTTCTTTCCACCTACTCCATACATCCGACGGCTCCCCCTCCTAAAATAACGGTGACTCAACTAGAGTTCGTGTACACGACGTGTACTCCGGGACTTGTTACAGAAAAAATTAACTCGGGGTAATGCATATGATGTCAGATATAAAATGGTAACACATAAAAGAAAACTGTAAACACGTAGCACATACGCACCCAACAATGATAAAACAATAACACAAACAAATATCTATACACCTATAGTGTCAAACTAAACCGATACAACTTAAAAAAATAAGCTTGAATTCTGAAAAATCCCCAGCAGAGTCACTAGAGATGTCACACCCCTTCTTTTACCAAAAAGATATATTTTAAGTTTGAAAGAGTTTTTATTATTAAGTGACAAAAATTGAAAAATTGTTTTGCAAAAGAATTGTTTATATTCAAAACTCAGAGTCTCCATGTGGCATAAATTGGATGTACCAAGTCACCTTTGAATTTTCTTTTTCAAAATGGTTTTAACTCTATAAAACTGATCCACGAACGGAGATTTTGATTAAGAAATTCTGTTGATCGAAGGGAAGGTGTTAGGCACCCATCGATATCGTAGTTCGACCACGGTCTCTTCATGGATTATATCGGCTAGTGCGACACTATGAATGCATAAATCACATAAAACACACAACAATCAATCAAACAAATAAAAATAAAACAAGTCCAAAAATATGTCCAAGTCCAATTATTACAGACCCAAAATAAAAAGATACAGAAAATTAAACCTATACTAATACTAAACTATGCTCTAATGCTTTACCCGATAACTCGGGCCTTGATCAAGAACCTCCTTTGCGTCCATGATACTTTGGGGCGTTCCCCGATGAATGAATACAAATGACCTCGGGGCATTCCCCAGCTAAATGAATACACTTTTAATTTTTGTGATAAATTAGAAAGAATCATTCACACACACATCAATCTATAATCCCTAAATTTACCGAGCCAACCTACCATTTGCCTATCCGTTTCGGCCTCAAACATGACACTATCGGGTTCAACAACAACCATGTTTAAATTGAAATACACCAACATCAATGAATCTAAATTAATTTGTATTCTCTTTTATCAAGATCAATCCCTCCCCCAAAATTCCTCTTAAACATACATTTTCTAGATGAAACTAGTTATTCAAACCTACGACAATATCAACTTTGCACCATGATCAATTATGACGAATACACATCATACAACAACAAGATTACCCAATCAAACTCGTCAAATACATAATGATAATAAAAGATTAGAGTTGAGAATTGGACCTTAAAACTTTTGATTGACTTAAGAAGAGAAATAAGAGTCCTCTCGAGATCCTAAACGAACACTGAAATCTCAACTATAAACCAATTCTAGCACAAAAATCTCTTGAAATCCAATTTGAAAGGAGACTCGCGATAACCCGAAAAGAAAACCAGAATAGTGGAGCCTGAATCTGACAAATATTTAAACCAGAAATGAAATTATGTGTCTATTTGTGCAACTGATGGAATTTTCAGTGAGATGCAAACTGAAAATAGAGCGGGATCGGCTTTTTGGTGTGAGTTTGGATTGAAGTGCAGCTGGTCGTGCCATTTTCCAATGAGTCTTGGAGGAACGATAACCAATAGTGACTCAATATTGACTTAGCAGTGATTCCAACAGATTTTCAGCTAATAATTCACTGAAAAATTATGTCTATCTTGATTTTTGCTCTCAACGAACCCCCAATCTCACTTTTCATTCAACTATTTTCTCACTATTCTATTTTTGTGTGTCTATTCCTATCACTGTGGTTTATATTTCTATTTTGTATGTGTGCAGTGTGTTTCTGATGGTGTATGAGAATTTATGAGTATGTTACTGTGTGTATATGAGAGAGATCTATGAAATTAAAGGTGAGTGAGTGTTCCATGTATTGTATTATGATTGTGAGGATGAATGTGTGTTGTGCTTTTTTTCCTTTTTCCAGTATGAAGTGAAGGTGTGTATGTATAGGTGTATTTCTAGTGAGGAAAAAGTAAAAGGGTTGGATTATGTGGGGTAGGGGTAAGGTGGAATAGAGGGTGGGGTGGTGATGTGAGGTGTCAAAATTTTATAGAAGGGAGTGGTTAATTTTGTTATCAAAAGAATATTGAGGATTGGGTTTGTTATTTTATCTTCTAGTGAGAAAATTATCATATGGTTAAGGGTACACGGTAAGATAAGGTATATAGGTGAAAATAATTTTTGGAGGGATAAAATTACCTATCTACATCATGCCCCCTTTGAATATAAACACAAAGTATTTACTGATAAAGAAGTAGACAACGAGACAGAATTTTTTCTCGAGCATTATTCAAAAGAAATAAACAAAAGGAAGAAGGGCAATCGAGTCTTGATTTTGGAAATTCTACTTTTATCAAGTTGTATGTGAGTCAAGTCACAGGAATCTCAAAGGATTGGAATGAGAAGGACTGTACCGAGTTGGAGATTCGAGTGAGGCCCTGTCGAGGTTCTGGTCTGCGGCTCTGTTATTACATCAAAATTAAAAATTGCAAGTTAAAAAGATAAATGAAATTACAAAAGTCCGAACTATGCAACTTCTTTTGGACTCTTGACTTGAGTTTCTGATGCTTTCAAAATTGACAAAAAATCTGATCTTCCGTGGGTTGAACTTAAGAATAGATTCTTTCTCCATACAAAATCTGATGTTGGAGATGAACTCACAAACTAACCATTTTCTATTGGTGGTACTTCTGAACCTTGATCCTAAATTTGAAAATCTTCACCCTATTCTTCAGGCGGGCTCTTGACTTACAATTTCTTCTTCTTGTTCCTTGACTTTCAATTTCATCATTCTATTCTCCAGGCGGGCTCCTGACTTGCTATTTTTTAATCTTTTGATTTTCAATTTCATTACCTTGTTCTTCGGGCGGGCTCCCAACTTGTAATTTCCTCACTTTATTGACTTTCAATTGCTTCACCCTTTTGCTTGACTTTTAATCTCTTAGCCTTGTTGCTTGACTTTTAATTTCTTCACCTTGTTGCTTCACTTTCAATTTCTTCACCCTGTTTTTCAGGAGGATTCTTGACTTGCTATTTTTTAATTTTTTTAATTTTTAATTTCACCACCCTGTTCTTCGGACGGGCACCCGGCTTTTAATTTTATCACCCTATTCTTTAGGCGGGCTCCTGACTTGTAATTTTATCACCCGGTTCTTTAGGCGGACTCCTGACTTTCAATTACCTTACTCCGTTCTCCGAGTGAGCTCCCAACTTGTAATTTAATTATCCTATTTTTCGGGCGGGCTCTCGAGTTTTAATTTCTTCACTCTGTTCTCGGGGCGAGCTCCCAACTTGAAAATTCATCACCCTGTTCTTAAGGCGGGCTCCTGACTTGAAATTTTATACCCTATTGTTCGGGCATTCTCCCGAGTTGTAATTTCTTCACTCTATTCTACGGGCAATCTCCTGACTTACAATTTCATCACCCTATTCTTTAGGCGGGTTTCTGACTTGCAATTTTCTCACTCTATTCTTTGGGCGGGCTCTCGACTTTTAATTTTATCACTCTATTCTTTGGGTAGGCTTTCGAGTTGCAATTTCTTCAACCTATTCTTTGGGCAGGCTCTCGAGTTGTAATTTCTTCACCTTATTCTTTGGGAGGGCTCTCAAGTTGCAATTTCTTCACTCTGTTCTCCAGGTGAGCTTCTGACTTTTACTTTTATCTTTCTTTTCTTCAGGTAGGCTCTTGACTTTCAATTTCATCACCCTGTTCTTCAGGTAGACTCCTGACTTGGTATTTCATCACCCTATTTTTAAGGAAGTCTCCTAACTTTCTATTTCATCACCCTGTTCTTCAGGCAAGCTCCTGACATTCAATTTCATTACCCTATTCTTCAGGCTGGCTCCTGACTTGCAATTTCATCACCCTGTTCTTTAGGCGGTCTCCTGACTTTTAATTTCATCACCCTGTTCTTCAAGCGGGCTCCTGACTTTCAATTTCATCACCCTGTTATTCAGGCGGGCTCCTGACTTTTAATTTCATCACCCTATTCTTCAGGAGAGCTCCTGACTTTTAATTTCATCACCCTGTTCTTCAGGAGGGCTCCTGACTTTTAATTTCATCACCCTATACTTCAAGCGGTCTCCTGACTTTCAATTTCATCACCCTATTCTTCAGGTGGGAACCTGCCTTTTCATTTTTATCATCCTGTTCTTCAGAAGGTCTTCAGACTTTCAATTTCATCACTCTATTCTTCAGGTGGGCTCTTGACTTTCAATTTCATCACCTTGTTCTTCAGGCAGTCTCCTGACTTGTAATTTCATCACCCTGTTCTTTAGGCGGGCACCTGACTTGCAATTCATCACCCTGTTCTTCAGGCGGTCTTCTGTTCATCAAAATCAAAGTTAGAACAAAAATTATCCCATACAAAGATTATGCTAAACAAAGATTCCATATTTCAGAAAAAATAAAGTCTCACTTTGTAGGAGGGTCTTAAAGTGAAGTTCCATATAACATGAATTACTTTTTATTTTTTTTGCCCCAGTTTTCATCAAAAGCTTTTGCAGGTGTCAAACCCAATCACAACTACTTGCAACAGTGCACAATGCAAAGATGAATCAAGATCCTAATTAGCAAATGCCCCGCTTGAGGGTAAAATTGAATGATTGAGACCAACCAGTCCCTCTCTTATGAATGAAAGTGAAAGGTTCATGCTAAAAATGCATATTTTAGAACTAACGGTTCAAATTAGGAAGTGCACCTCCTAGCCTTGAGACATGAAAGACCCTAATTAGTAAATGTGTCTCTTAGGGGTACAAGATGATGAGTTTTACCATAATTGCAATTACCAGACATGTACAGCAACATTGTTGTTGCATTTGCAGAAACGAGGAAATGCACCTTTGTATATTTGCACTTTTAAGCCTTTGATTTGAAGGTAGCAACTATTCATGTTTCATACAAAGAAAACTTATAAGTTTAAAATAGGGTGGTTGGCTTGCGACCTTGGCTTTTAAAGTGATTTCTCTTGAACTTGTCACATTTAAATCTTTTTTCCAATTATTAACATTTGTCATTGCCTTGTTGCACCATTGATCAAAACTCAGAATATTAAGAGTAACTCTGAAATAAATACAGTATCTCTTCTTTGCTATGTTTCTTAGATAATCCCCTTTAAACCTTGGTATTTACACGAATTCCCAGAGTTGTCTGTTGACAAAACTTTCTACATGCCTTATTTCGGCTCATAATCATGTCTCTTTCATGTGTGGGATCTTTTGTCTTGCTTTGTGAAATTGAAGAAGTTGGTAGCCATTTTTGAAATATTTTCTCACTTTTTTTGACATGGACTTAACTCAAAGACAAGAAAAAAGTGACAATGATTTTTTATTTGGATAACTGACTCAAGAAAAATAAAACAAAAATAAAGAGAAGAAAAAAAATACAATGAATGTTCCCATTTGAAATAAAGAAATGAAAAATTTATCTAAAAATGACAGTCAACTCTAATGATTAAGCCATACATTTTGGATTAAGCTGCCTGATCTTTCCATCTAAACTTTCTACCAATTGTTCTTGAGTTAATGGCCCTGAAACTGAATTACTTCCTTCGGCCAATTGCATTCGGAGACCTCATTCGGCTAGTGGCGCCTTTAAGTATTTTCTCCAACAAGTTTCTCTCAATTTTTTTTCTCAGATCTCCATTGCCTTATGGTGTTCGTGATGGTGATCACCGATGAGACTCTCTTATTATCATTTCTCTCATCTTACAGTCGTCTTACAGTGCCCATGGGGGTTTTCATTGATAAGACTCTCTCATTTTTATCTCTCTTACCATCGTCTTACGGTGCCCGTGAGGGTTTTCACCAATAAAACTCTCTCATTTTTATTTCTCTCTTGGTTCCTTATACCGAGGAAGACAAGTAGTACCCAAATGAATCATCACATCCATTGCATGCTTAGCCTTAACATTCTTAAAGATTGATCTCAAGGTTTTTCTTTAGTTGTAACTTGACTTTTGGATAAGGTTAGAAGAAAGGATAGTATGAGGCCCAAATAACACTTGAAGTGGGGTAGGACTTACAACTTTGGAATCGACTCAAACAATGAAGATTAACTCATACCCCAGTTTTCTTTGGCTAGGCATCACTAAATTGTTTATTTGGTTGGACCGAGGCCAGAGTAGGGAAACCTACATATCTCACCCCCGAGGGATGAGAATCAGGTCTAACTTAGTTCTGACAACTCGTTGTTTTACTTGATTCTGACTTCTTTTTCTCTTCTTTTTTTCTCTAATTGATTGTTTTCTCTTTGGGACTTTTTCTGACTCTATTTTTCTTAACACTTTTTTTTTTCTTACTTTCTGGAGATATTTTTCTTTTTCTTCTTTTTTTTATAATTTTTCTGATTCTATTATTTTGCTCGACACTTTTCTATTAAACTTTGATGACTCTTATCTTGATTCAAAAGAGGGGTATGAAAGAAAATAGAACTAAATCTCAAATGGGGTTCACAAAGGATGACACAATGTTTCGATAGCAGAATAAAATGCCTCTGTAAAATCAATCCTTAAAAATACAAGTACGTATCATGCAATGTGAAAGTGAAAGATGGAGATTATTCATGACATTTTTACAGCACTAACTTTAATTGAATTTGTGCATCACTACTCTTGCACTTTGTTCAACATACCACTCCACTTTTGTTGTACATTCCTCATGCTGAAGGACTCATGACTTTGTGGAGCTGATTTTTCTTCTGTTCCTTTTGACATAGGATCGCACATTCACTATTTGACTTAATTGAGATATATCTTTCAATTGATGACCAAGTTATTCTTATGATTCTCAAAATAATTGCCTTAATTTTTAAAGAAGCCTTCAACTTGATCACCAAATGCCTCAACACTTTATTTATTTTCTCCGATGCTTTCTTTTTCTAACTTTAGCACTCTGATTCAATGTTTCATGATTAAACTAGATTTTAAGATCTGGCTGAAAATTTGCAAGCATGTCATATCACTAGAACCAACATAAAATGTATTGTGTAAAGAGAACAAACAAAACAACTTAAAATAAGACAAAACAACAAGGGGCATCGTATTTCATTGAAAAGAAAGATAGAAGGGTTTAAACAAAGACGACAGAGAAAAAAAACAAGATAGATTTCTAACTACAACCCTGAAATAATTCAAAAATAGAAAGGAAAATAAAACAAACTACCAACAATCCTTCCTAGTAAGGAGAGGAGTGACTTCCCAATTTTTGAATTTGATATCTTAGACACTGAGTTGCATATCATCATGACTAGAGCTTTCACTAGTGTCAATGTTCTACACGATAACTAATTTATCTTGAATCATCTTTTCTATTTCTCTTTTCAAAGTACGACAATCTTCAATACTGTAACCCTAAAAATCATAATGATATGTCAATCGTACATGAGGATCAAAATTTCCTGAATGCAGGTTAGGAGTATACCCAAGGAGAGCAGTGATTATTCCCCACTATAGTAATCTCTGAAACAAACTAGCATATGATTCTCCAATTGGCGTGAAACTATCCTTAGGCTTGTACCTCTTTTCATTGTTAGACTTGAATCAAACAGCGGGCCTAGAAAGGCTTTGATATGTTTGTGGAGTTGAAGGATGACTCCGTGGAGTTGATGTGTGCCATTGTCAGTAAGAAGGGAGTTGAACATATGGTTGTGCATAATAGACTAGATATGGAGGTGGGAAATTGAAGTATAACAGATTTTGGGAGTGATTATATAGAGCTTGGGTATAAACTTAGGCTTAAGAATAAAGGTAACAACTATGTGGTCTTCATGGATGTGCTCATTGTCCAACAACAATAGCAGTTGCATCATCCTCATTCTTCTCCCCTCTAGCATTTCCTGAACCTTTTTGAATTGATTGAGTAGTTGCTTTCAATGCTGCAAAATTCATAATGCGACCGGTCTTGATTTCGTCCTCTATTATCTCCCTCATTTTAAAGAGCTCAACAAATGGCTTGCCTAATACTAGTAACAGGTGTTGATAATATGTTTCATCATGTGCTTGAATAAGTACTTCTACTATCTTACGTTCTTTCATTAGTAGTTTTACCCTAGCAGCTTGTTCACTCCATCTGATCGTATACTCCCTGAAACTCTTAGTATTCTTCTTCTTAATACTGTTTATGGATTTTTCGTCAAGGACCAATTCCACATTATATTGGAATTGTTGAACAAATTCATTAGCTAAATCATCCCAATTATTCTAGATGTCAATATCCTGATCAACAAACTACTCTAAGACTAGACCTGAAAGACTCTCAATGAAATAAGCCATGAGTAATTCTTCCTTCCCTCCAGCACCCCTTAATTGGTTATAATAATGCCTCAAATGTTCCACTGGGTCACGTGCCCGTCATATTTCTCAAACTTTGGCATTTTAATGACAAAAGGGAGATTAATTCCTGGGAACATACACAGATCTTTATACGAGACACTTTTGTAACCCCCGAGTCCTTAGAAGTTCTACATAGCTTGTTCCAAACTTCTTAATTTTTTGGTCATTTACTCTTTTTCTTATATCATGACAAGCTTCTCAGTGTTAAGAGAAAAATTAGGTGGGTGATTGTAGCCATTAGGACCAGTTAATTTAAATGTGGGATCGGGAGCATAATGTTGATCATTAGAAATATTCAATACAAGCTCGCTAACAGAGTGA
Source organism: Capsicum pubescens (assembly GCA_030864215.1). Classification (NCBI taxonomy): domain Eukaryota; kingdom Viridiplantae; phylum Streptophyta; class Magnoliopsida; order Solanales; family Solanaceae; genus Capsicum; species Capsicum pubescens. The sequence goes on from CM061538.1 coordinate 106,287,731, forward strand.
GGAAGAATAACCATTGGATAACCCTCAAAAGTAGGAGTTTCATGTGGGGGTGGGGATATAAAAATGGGAATTACAGGTGAAGCCGAGTATGTGGTAGTTTTGTATTGAGGAGCTTGGAGAGGAATATTGGAAGTATTAGGATAGTGTTGCCCCGAAGTAAATCCTGATGCATATTGTGGCATGTCAACAAAAATAGGGCATTATGCATGTGACATTAGAGGAAAGTTAGATAAATATTACAGATTATCAGCAGGAAATGGAGGATGCGGAAACCCATTAGCCCAAGCTCGATGTATTTCTATTATTTTCTGCCTTAATTTTTGAATCTCTTCATCAGCTCCTAAATTCTCATTCCCCAAAATTCATATCTGATTAGTGATAAAAACCTCAGTATCCTTGTTGGCCATAACTTTCTCTTTGACTTGGTGCAACATGGAGGATCATACAAAATGCCACAAACCAACCACCTTAAACTAACTGAACAAGATATAACAAAATGCGTTAGAGTTCAACATTTCCTCAAAACTTCTTCTCTTCTTTTTTTTAAAAGAACACCAAACCCAAGAAGGGTGCATACGTATCTCACTCTCGAGAGAGGAGAATCAGGTGTGCATAGTTCATGAAGTCTTGGCACAACATTTCCGATCAAACTCTCTTTCTTTTCTTTTTCTTTTTCTTGGAACTTTTAGAAGAAAATGACAAATTGTAAAAAAGAAACGAAAAATCTTTTTTTGAAATTTTTAAGATTTAAAATCTCTATACTTAATGAAACTTATGATTACCAAAGAAAAAATATTTTTGGATTTTCGATTTTAAATTTCACATGAAAATGAAATTTGTATCTATTAAAGGAAAATCTTTTTGTAATATTCTTTCAAAGATGTATATGAAACACCTACTCTAAATGAATAGTGAAGAAAATCCTTTTGCATTTTTTTTATAATTAAGATCACCAAACCCTTAAAGGCTGCCTACATATCTTACTCCCGAAAGAGTAGAATCAGGTGTGCCTAGTTCATCCAGATTGGACAATTAAGGACTAAATAACAAACTGAACTTTGACTTGAGAGACACGGCCAAAGACAGACAATAAAAACATCAATAAAATCTTTTTTGAATTTTTAATTTGGCACTTCACATAAAAAGGACACCAATAACTATGAAGATTTTTTTTTTTTGGCATTTCGCTTTATGAAATGTATAAAACTTCTACCCTTTTTTTTATAAAAAGCTCCTACTAAGAAAGTTTTATTTTATTTTTGAAATTTTTGAATTATGAATGATTACTAAAGAAACAAAAGGAAATTTTTTTTGATGTTTTTGTTTTTGACAAATGAGTGCAAAAGGTAAAAAAATCTTTTGAAATTTTGGATATTGGACGACAAAATCCATAAAGAACTCTAAAATCTATGAATTAGCACGTAGGGATTCTTTAGGGGTGAGTCTCCTACACAGGATCAAGTGGGTCCCGCTAGATCTCAATATAATGCAGATAAGTATGACCTAAAGGTTGACCTAGGTTGGGATCCACTAATAAGGCTATTCGGGGGCGCATATGGTCGATAGTGGCTGCAATTGCTTTTCACCTACTCCATACATCTGATGGCTCCCCCTCCAAAAATAAGGGTGACTCAACTTGAGTTCGTGTACACGACGTGTACTCTGAGACTTATTGCAGAAAAATTAACTCGGGGTAATGCATATGATATCAGATATAAAGCAGTAACACATAAAAGAAAACTGTAAACACGTAGCACATACGCATCCAACAATGATAAAACAATAACACAAACAAATGTCTATACACCTATAGAGTCAAACTAAACCGATACAACTCAAAAAAATAAGCTTAAATTTTGAAAAATCCTCAGTAGAGTCGTCGGAGCTGTCACACTCCTTTTTTTACCGAAAAGATATATTTTAAGTTTGAAAGGGTTTTTACTATTAAGTGACAAAAAATAAAAATTTATTTCAGAAAAGGATTATTTATATTCAAAACTCAGAGTCGTCATGTGGCATAAATTGGGCGTGCCAAGTCACCCTTGAATTTTCTTTTTCAAAACGATTATGAATTTTTAAAACTGAACCACGAACGAAGATTTCAATTAAGAAATTCTGTTGATCGAGGGAAAAGTATTAGGCTCCTATCGAACCCGTGGTTCGACCACGATTGCTTCGTGGAGTATATCATCTAGTATGACACTATGAATATATAAATCACATAAAACACACATCACTCAATCAAACAAACAAAAATAAAATAAGTCCAAAAATATAGTGTCCAAGTCCAATTATTACACACCCAAAATAAAAAGATACTGAAAAGTGAACCTACACTAATCCTAAAATACACTCCAATGCTTTACCCGATTCCTCGGGCCTTGATCACGAACCTTCTTTGCGTACATGATACTTTGGGGCATTCCCCGATGAATGAATACAAATGACCTTGGGACATTCCCCGTCCAAATGAATACACTTTCAATTTTTGCGATAAAGTAAAAAGAATTATTCACACCCACATCAATCCATAATCCCTAAATTTGCCCACCCAACCTACCATTTGCCTATCCGTTTCGGCCTAAAACATGACACTATCGGGTTCAACAACAACCATGTTCAAATCAAAATACACCAACATCAATGAATCTAAATTAATTTGTATTCACTTTTATCAAGATCAATCCTTCCCCCAAAATTACTCTTTAACAAACATTTTCTAGAAGAAACTAGTTATTCAAACTCGCGATAATATCAACTTTGCACCATGATCAATTACGATCACTGAATCACAATTGTCAAGCACATAATGATAATAAAAGATTAGAGTTGAGAATTGGACCTTAAAAGCTTTTGATTAATTAAAGAAGAAAAATAAGATTCATCCCGAGAACCTCAACGAACTTCGAAATCACAACTATGAAACAATTCTAGCACAAAAATCCCTCAAAATCCAATTTGAAATGAAACTTGTGATAACCCAAATAGAAAACTAGAATAGTGGCACCTAAATCTGAGCAAAATTCAAACCACAAAGAAAATTACGCGTCCGTTTGCACAGCTAATGGAATTTTTAGTGAGATGTAAACTGAAAATGGAGTGGATCAACTTTTTGGTGTGAATTTGGATCGGAGTGCAGCTGGTCATTCCGTTTTCCACTAAGTCTTTCCAGAATGATAACTAACAGTGAATCAGTGTTGACTTGGCGGCTATTCCAATAGGTTTCCAGCGAATAATTCGTCGGAAAAATGCATCTATCTTGATTTTTGCTCTCACTGAAATCCCAATCTCACTTTTTGTTCAAATATTTTCTCACTATTCCATTTTTATGTGTGTATTCCTATCACGGTGGTGTATTTTTCTATTTTGTATGTGTGTGAAGTGTGTTTTCGATAGTGTATGAGTTTTGCTCCATGTTGTGTGCTTAGTGTAGAAGAGAATTTGTATGTATGTTACTGTGTGCGTATATGAGTGGGATCTGTGAGAGTGAAGGTGAGTGAGTGTTCCATGTATTGTATTATAATGGTGAGGATGAGTGTGTGATGTGCGTTTTTATTTTTTTCCATATGAACTAAGGGTGCATATGTATAGGTGTATTTCCAGTAAGGAAAACGTGAAGGGGGCAGAGTATGTGGGGTAGGGGTGAGGTTTCATAGAGGGGTGAGGTGGTGATGTGAGGTGTCAAAATTTTATTGAGGGGAGTGGTTAATTTTATTATCAAAAGAATATTGAGGATTGGGTTTGTTAGGGGTTTATTTTGTCTTCTAGTAGAAAAATTATCACATGGTTGAGGGTACACGGTAGGATAAGGTAAATAGGTGAAAAATAATTTTTAGAGGGACAAAATTATGTGCCTACAATCAGTAACAAATTTATCCCACGATACAGGCCCTGCATTATCACCTTTATTCTCCTTCCACTGCTTAACCCAAGTGTGAGCCACTCCTTGCTATTAGTAAGTAGCTAAGTCAGCTCTTTCACTCTATGTGACATCTATGTTCTCAATCACCTTTTACACGTTATCCAAAAAATCCTAGGGATCCTCCTCAGGCTTGGACCTAGAGAATATCGGGGGATTTATCCGAGTGAAGTTCGGGATCCTAGTTATTGCCATATTGATTGCTGGGTTGGTTGGCTAAACAAATTGTTGGTTACTCTAAGAAACCATATATTAGGCCAATGCTATGAAAGCAACCCCGAATTCATTATTAGAGACTTGATCATTTAGAGGGTCTTATGATATAAGCAATGGCACTGGCTGGCCCCTATCTCTTCTTCTGTTGGACCTTCTAAGAGGAATTTTCTATAAATGGGTAGAGGATGAGTTAGAAGAAGAATTTTAACCAAGCTTATGATCCATCACATGACATGAATGATAAAAGAAGTGAGACTTTCCTAAAATACTTCATTGCCTCTCATCCATAAGTATGGCGCGCTTCTCACCCATGAACAAGACTCTACTCAACGTAACTTTTAGACACCCTGGGACACTTTAAACCTTGTGCTCTGATACCAAGTTTGTCATGACCAAACACTATCCCCTAGTCGCAACACGATGCTTAAAGTCATAAGTGACTCCAAGCTAATTCATGGCCTGGCATAAGCTATGAATACTGAAGGAAAGTAACTAAATACTGAGTGGAAGATAAATGCAAAAAACTGATAATGAACAACAACGAAGTCAATACTAATATTGTCTAAAATACTCGATGAAGCTGAAAACCCAACATCTGACTAACTGTCAAAAGCCTCTAAATTATGATGAACTATTGGGACAGATCCCCAATAAACTCTGATTGGGTGAAATAAATGAAAATACTGAATGCAAGTAAATGACAACTATTCCTCGACTAATGAGGACTCACCAAGGCTGTAACTGAGTAGAACACGAATGTTCTAAGTGCAGTCTGGGTGCTAAGCATTCAAACCTATATTATGAGACAATATAGTGCAAAAAAGTTTGCAATCAGTAATTTAAATATAATGGGTATGTGAGACGAAAAGATAACTGATATATATTAACTGAATGTGAATGCATGAACATGTAAACATAATACAAGACAAAGTATAAACACGTGTGGGATAAACTGAATGATTGAATATTGAACACTTGGTTAAGCAAACCTGCACTGAATATTAATTAAAACTAAATAGAGGACTATCAAAGCTAATAATAACCGACATACCCCAACCTGATCAAATCAAGTTCCAACCTATAAACCCAGTTGGAAGAGTGTTAGTACCCCTCCAAGGGTACCAACACTGGATGGCATGGATCTACTAAACTGATGTCCTAAAGGACTAGGGTATCATACCTCAGTTGATGGGGGACCCCTTATAACCTATGATGGCACCATAGTTTTGGAACTTAGGGACTGCTACTAATGATCTCATGCCTAACTGATGTGGGAGACATCATCCCTACATTCACTCGGTACTAAGTATTAATCCTAACTGATACTAAAGTATAACTAAAACATTAATTGATAATTGATATGCTTAAGTCATGGTATTCTAAAAGTAACAATGGATGCATAATCTGAAAAAATCATGAACATGTAAACCGATGTATGTTTAAAGTCCTAGGTATCGGTAGTTCATAACCCACCAACACTCTCTAATGTAATTGGACATGATAATAATTTCAGAGCATGATAATGGAATTTCACAATTTAAAGTGAACAAATTCATCATCTTGTCATGATGGGGAAAATTCATGGTCTTGAACATAGGGGATCACAAATCTTAGGGAAATTATATTTTCATGGTTTTTGTTACACACAAAAACGTATGAGAGTAGAGAATCTCATCTTTGACCTAGAACCTAATTCAAGGGAAAAGTATTTGGCTTGAAAATTTAAAGAGTTTTTTGGACTCAATAGGTTAAAGGGACCCATTGATGAAATCCCATGTTACCTGAAGTAAATTCCTTAGGAAATTGCTTGGAACTTGTGCTTGAACTTGGAGAACCCTAGTTTTCTTTGGAGAAGAAGAGAATCTCTTTATTTTCTAAGTGTAAGGATTCTGGAGTTTATGAAGTGTTTGGGTAATTTAATCCCTCAATAACTGATATTGGAGAGCCCAAACGACATGCGTCTGGGGTTAAAAGGATGGGAAAATTCCAAAAATCCCTTTTTAAAATTATACAAGATTTTTGTTTCCAGTCGTCATGACTCACCCAATGACTCATTACGACAGGTCACGAGTCATGGCCTGAGTCGTGAACTAAGGTTTTAAGGTCTGGTCCCTTTCTATTTTAATCACGACTCCCCCTCCTAAAGATTCATTAGGTCTGATCACGAGTCATTGGGAGTAGTCATTGTCTGAGACTCAATTTCTAGACCCCTCACTAATGTGTGGTAATGGGTCCACATGATGAGTCACTATGTCTGATAATGAGTCGTGTGCTAGACTCATTATGTAATACCCCGAGAATTTCAACTAATAGTAGAACCATGCTTCAAGATCTTTAGAAATAAAGATAGTGATTTGGTAGTTACATGATCTAGTTTGATGAGTATTAAGGTATCGTTATACAATTATCTTTCCAACAATACTAATTTTTCCTAAATTCAATACCGGAGCAAAAAGTTATGCACATTTTACTCCAACATGTCAACCTAGAAAACTGAGTGACGAAATTTGTGATAACTTATCACAAGTGTGATGACTTATCACGATTGTCGTCAGCCTAAGGCAGAATCCAGCCCCCAGTGATGACATTTTTGATAAGTTATCACAAGTATTATGACTTATCACGAATGTGTCAGCCATAGACAAAATCCAGCCCCCAGTGACGAAATTTCTGATAAGTTATCACAAGTGTGATGACTTATCACGAATGTCGTCAGCATTAGACATAATCCATCCCCCAGTGATGATATTTTTTATAAGCTATCACAAGTGTGATGACTTATCACGAATGTCGTCAGCCTTAGGCAGAATCCATGCCTCAGTGACGATATTTCTGATAAGTTATCACAAGTGTGACGACTTATCACGAATGTCGTCAGCCTTAGGCAGAAATCCATCAATTCCAGCCCCTCAGTGACGACATTTGTGATGACTTATCACAAGTCTAACGGCCTATCACAAATGTCATCAGCCTTAGATTTTCAGCAACTAAGAAGCGGTTTAGAAAGGGTATTTTGGTCTTTTTCCTTCACTTTCCACGACTTATAACCCTCAAGGAGTGTATTATCTTCCATTATATTTAGTTAAACATCTCAAAATTCTCTGTACACCTTCAACCACAAGGTTAGGTTTCAATATAAAAACCCAATTATCTAGAGATTCAACCGTGAGAATTCAATAATTCTTCCATAATTGAATTCCTCGTTAAGAGGGATATGAGGGACACCCAATAGTTTTTGAATAACCTTCCAGAATTTTTGAAGTCATCCAAAAGCTCCAAGTTTAAGGTATGTGGTTTTGAACAAGAACACCCTTTTGTTCTTGTGCCCAAAAGTTACATATTTTCGTAAATTATTTCGTAAATTCATGGAGAATTCCTATCATGTTATTATATTGTGAGTTTTTTTATGAAACTATGTCTTACCCAAGTTTGAGTTGTAATATTATTATGTATATTAATGGTTTAAATTGTTAATTTATGGTTTAAGTTGCATAATTCAACGTCTATATCATGTTTTGAGAATTTCAAGTCCTATTGTTATGTATTGAACCTTATGGTTAAAGCATGAGTTTGAGAATGAGATGTTAGTGATTTTTAAAGAATATCAAGAAGTGAGTTTTAATTGTAAGTTAAGACAGAAATCCACATTCTTGAGTTTGAAGTAAAGGGGATGCATTTTGGCTCCCATTATATATATATATATATATATATATATATATTGTTGAATTGATTTAAGGTGAATTTTTTAAAGTTATGAGCTAAGTAAAGGAGTAGTATTTAGCACCGAGTTGGGCTTAATTTTGAGGACTCATGCCCCAGAACTACGTGCCCCTATAGGTTCTTGATATACCCCAAGTGGGTTAAGATAGTGATCAATAAAGTTAAGGTTTTATCTGATGGCAAGGATAGAATAGCTCTCCCCAATGTCGGTAAGACGTTGGAATCCATGTAGCTCACATAGTTTATGTCGGTTAAGAGAAACTCCCTAACTTTATAAAGTTCTCTAAGTTCTAAAGTCTTCCAAGTTTCAAAAAGTTTTACTCTTAAAGTTACAAAGTTTTGAAAGTATAAGTTTTTTGAAATCTATGGTCCTAATAATTTCAGGTGTCATGATAATTTGAGGTTTTAAGTAAAAGAATGATGATCTATGAGTCTTGTGGCATATATTTATTTCAAGCTATGTGAGTATGTTTTACACTATACAGGTTTTCTAAAAAAGCTTATGATATTTATTATTTTAATTGCACACTCCCCTTTATGCTCAGTACATTCCCAAAGTACTGACCCACATATTTTGTCTGTGTGCCATATATTCTCATAATGTAGGTTTAGGTGCTCAGTCTCAGCCTCACCAGTGATCCTTTCGAGAACTTCTATCTGCATATCAGCCGTGGTGAGTCCTCATATTTCAGGGACCGATTATTCTCAGACTTCCAGTTTTATTTAGTAGTTGTTTAATTTTTGTCAGTTGAGTATGAGTTAGTTGGGGACCTGTCCCAATGGCTCTCTAATTTGGAGTAGTAGAGTTTTGTCAGACTAGTCATCAGATTATCAACACTTCGAGATTTTCTTTGAGTTGTAGTTTGTTCAGACCAAGTATTTCATTTATATTTCTCATTTTATGATGTCACAGTATTGAGTTCATACATTTTATCTCTAATTAAGCTAATATATGATATAGAAGTCTCAAAGGGTTAGCTTAGGTCTACTTGTAGCCCTAAGCACCTTGTGACATTCTGGGTCCCGGTTGTGGGGCATTACAAACTTGGTATCATATCCTAAGGTTTAGAGAGTCCTAGGGAGTCTGACAAGCGCGTTAAGTAGAGTCTTGATCATCGGTGTGTAGCACTCCATATCTATGAGCAAGAGGCTACGAAATGTTTTAGGAACAAGTCATTTCTTTCTCTCAAGTCCATCGTGCTCAAAGTTGTCTCTCTCAGCTATTCATTCATGCTCTCTTATTTCAGAATATGCCTCCCCACCGAGCTCAAAGAAATAACAACGATTAGTAACCTCAGCCCGCTGATTCTCTAAATGAAAATGTGTCTCATGCCGAATTCAGGGCAGCCTTCCAGGCACTGGCCCAAGCTAACACTATCCAGGACAATCAGGCCGCAGCTCCTCAGCACCAGGGAGGTGACTTAGCTACTGTCAGAATTCGTGACTTTATGCGGATGAGTCCGCTAGAGTTTTATGGGTCAAAGGCAGGGGAAGACCCGCAGTTATATCATGAGGTGATAAGGAAGATCACACAAGTAATGCGTGTGTTTGAAGAAGAGTATATGGAGTTAGCATCTTACAGGTTGAAGGACATTATGTATGAATGGGTGGTTTCTTAAAGGAAGGGTAGAGGGGAGGATGTGCTCCCATTACCTGGCAGATGTTTCAAGATGCATCTTGGATAGGTTCTTTCCTTTGGAGTTAAGGGAGGCGAAGATTGAAGAGTTTATAAACTGAGGCAGGCTCCATGACTGTTAAGGAGTACTTCTTAAAGTTCAATCATCTAGCAAAATATGCGCCTGACTTGATCTCCGATGCCCGAACTGGTATGAGAAAGTTTGTGACAAGTGTGTCAGGCTTAGTACTGAAAGAATGCCACACTGCTAGGTTAAACAAGAAGATGGATTTGTCAAGGCTGATGATTTATACACAGTAAATAGAAGAGGATAAGATAAGGGAAAGAGATAGAGCGAGAGGTAACAAGAGAGCCAGGTCTGACAGAATGAGTACGGTCAGGCTAGATCCATGAGAGGGAACCTCCCTCAGTTCCAGAGTCGTTCTTCTATGCCAGCACCCTCATCCGCTAGTTCCCTAGCACCTAGAGGTAGGCAAGAGCAGGGAACTAGGTTTTTTATGTCTAGACATCAGCGGAGTGTGAGCAACAAGCCCAACTTCCATCTTTATGCCAAGTGTGGTAGGACCCATTCAGGTGAGTGTTTGGTTGAACAGAGTGGTTGTTTCAGGTGAGGAAAGATAGGCCACAGGCTTAGAGAGTGCCCACATGCCAGGCAGGGAAGCAGAGATACCTGACCCCAGACCCAAGCTGCTAGTGCACTAGCTCCCGCAGCCCGTCCAGCTCCTCTCCAGGGCACTTCTTCTAGTACTGCTGGTGGTCAGTGCCAAAATAGGTTCTATGCCCTACCTTCACATCATAAGTAGGAAGACTCTCCCGATGTTGTTACTGGTATGCTTCATGTATTTCACTTTGATGTTTATGAGCTATTGACCCCGGGTCAAATTTTTCTTATGTGACCCCACTGGTTGCTGTGAATTTTGAGAAGAGTCCTGAAAGTATTTCTGAGCTGATTCTAGTTTCTACTCCAGTAGGGGGGTCTATTGTTGCTAAGTAAGTATATAAGAATTATCCTGTTACAGTCCTTCATAGAGTCATACTTACTAATTTGATAAAGTTAGAGATGGTTGATTTCGATGTTATCTTAGGTATGGACTAGCTTCACTCCTTCTATATGTCTATAGATTATCGTACTCGCGTAGTCAAATTTTAGTTTCCTGATGAACCAGTTTTTGAGTGGTCAGGGAGTTCAGTACCTCCCAAGAGTTATTTTATTTCTTATCTCAAAGCAGGAAACTTATATCTAAGGGTTGCTTTTATCACTTGGTTAGAGTTAAGGACACTAAGTCTGAAACCCTAAGTATCCATTCAGTCAACATTGTCAATGAGTTTCCTTATGTCTTTCTGGAAGATCTCCCAAGGGTACCTCCCAATAGAGATATAGAATTCGAGATCGATCTTCTTCCAGACACTCAGCCTATTTCCATTCCTCCCTACCGTATGGCACCTACAGAGCTTAAGGAGTTGAAAGAACAACTCAAATATCATTTAGACAAAGGTTTTATAAGGCCCAGTGTATCTCATTGGGGCGCACCTGTCCTTTTCATGCAAAAGAAAGATGGTTCTTTACATATGGGCATTGACTATTGTCAGCTTAATAATGTCACAGTCAAGAACAAGTACCCTCTTCCTTGAATAGATGATTTGTTTGATCAGTTGCAAGGTGTGAGTTATTTCTCTAAGATAGACCATATATCCGACTATCACCAACTTAAAGTAAGGGAGTGTGATATCCCAAAGACAGCATTTCAAACCCACTATGGTCATTTTGAGTTTTTGTCATGTCTTTTGGGCTAACTAACGCCCCAGCAACTTTTATGGACCTTATGAATCGAGTGTTCAAGACATATCTTGATATGTTTGTCATTGTATTTATCGATGACATCCTTGTGTATTCTCGAAGTAAGGGTGATCACGCAGACCATCTTAGAATCATCTTGCAAACTCTTAGAGATCATAAGTTGTTCGCCAAATTCAGTAAGTGTGAGTTTTAGCTAAGGTCTGTAGCATTTCTGGTTCATATTATTTCAGTCGAAATATTAGAGTTGATCCTCAAAAGACAGAGGCAGTAATAAATTAGCCTAGGCCTATCTTTCCATTTGATAGTCGAAGTTTCTTGGGTCTAGCTGGTTATTACCACCGTTTCGTTGAAGGGTTCTCTTCCATTGTGTCTCCCATGACTCGGTTGACCTAAAAAAAAGTTAATTTCCTCTGGTCAGATTCCTGTGAGAAGAGTTTTAAGGAGTTGAAGACTCGACTCACTTCCGCCCCTGTGTTGACTTTGCCTGATGGTGTAGATTGTTTTGTGGTATACTATGATGCTTTGAGAGTTGGTTTCGGTTGTGTGTTGATGCAGAGGAGTAAAGTTATAGCCTATGCTTCTAGATAGTGGAAATCTCATGAGAAAAATTACCTAACCCATGACTTAGAGTTGGCCTCTATAGTGTTTGCTCTGAAAATCTAGATACATTATTTATATAGTGTGCATGTTGATGTTTTTACTGATCACAAAAACCTACAGTATGTGTTGACTCAGAAGGAGTTGAATCTTAGGCAGCGGAGGTGGTTAGAATTGTTAAAAGACTATGATATAAGAATTTTATATCATCCGGGCAAGGCCAATATTATGGCAGATGCCCTTAGCAGGATGTCTATAGGTAGTGTTTCACATGTAGAGAAAGGTAAGAAAGAGTTGGCTCATGATGTACTTCATCTGGATAGACTGGGTGTTAAGTTGCTTGATTCTGCTGAGGGAAATATGTTAGTGCAGAGTAGTTCTGAATCCTTTTTGGTTTAGGAAGTGAAGGAGAAGCAAGACTTAGATGCTAGCTTGGTCAGACTGAAGGAGTCAGTCAAGGACCAAACGGTAGAGGTTTTCTCTCAAGGGGGAGATGGTGTGTTGAGATTGCAGGGTAGATTATGTGTTCCTAATGTTGGTGATCTGAGGCAGAGAATTATGGCTGAAGCGCATGGTGTGCAGTATTCTATTCATCCCGGCACTACCAAGATGTACCGCGACTTGCGGGAAATCTATTGGTGGTGTGGTATGAAGAAGGATACAGCTAATTTTGTGGAGAAGTGTGCAACATATCAATAGGTTAAGGATGAGCACCAAAAACCTGGTGGTGTGATGCAAGAGTTTGGTATCCCAACTTGGAAATGGGAAGAGATAAATATGGATTTTGTGACTGGCTTACCTTTTTCCCGACGCCATTATGATTCCATCTGGGATGTTATTGACAGGCTGACTAAGTCAGTGTATTTTTTGCCTGTGCACACATCTTATACAGCTGAGGACTATGCTAGATTGTATATTAAGGAGTTGGTCAGGTTGCATAGAGTTCCCTTGTATATCATTTCGGATAGGGGTACTCAATTCACTTCCCAGTTCTGGAGAACGTTTCAGAAGGGTCTTGGTACCCAAGTTCATATGAGTTCCACTTTTCATCCGCAGATAGATGGTCAGGATGAAAGGACTATCCAAAATTTGGAGGACATGTTGAGAGCGTGTGCCCTTGATTTCAAAGGTAGTTGGGATGAGCATTTGTTGTTGATAGAGTTTGCTTACAATAATAGTTACCATGCTAGTATCAAGATGGCACCATTTGAGGCTTTATATGGTAGGATATGTAGGTCACCTATAGGTTGGTTTGAAGTGGGTGAAGCTACTTTGGTTGGACTATTTGAGGCGATGGAGAAGGTGAAGTTGATTAGAGAAAGGTTAAATACAACTCAAAGTCATCAAAAGTCATATACAGATGTAAGACGAAAAGACCTTCAGTTCGAAGTTAATGATTTGGTGTATCTGAAAATTTCTCCCATGAAAGGGGTGAAAAGGTTTGGAAAGAAGGGGAAACTTAGTCTCCGTCACGTTGGCCCTTACAGAATTCTCAGCCGTGTTGGGAAAGTACCTATGAACTTGAGTTGCCTGCAGAGTTTTCAGTTGTCCATCCTATTTTCCATATTTCCATGCGTAAGAAGAATATTGGTGATTCTATCATTGTTGATTCTTCATATAGCTTAGATGTTCAGAATAACCTTTCATTTGATGATTCCAGTTGAGATCCTAGATTACCAAGTCCGTAGACTAAGGAATAAAGAAGTTCCAAGGATCAAAGTTTTATGGCGGAACCAATCAGTTGAGGGTTCTAGTTGGGAAGCTGAAGCAGATATGCGATCCAAGTACCCACACCTCTTCTTCACAAGTTCATAGCAAGCCGAAGGTATTACTTTTTCATAATTTAGCCCCTATCTAACCAAAGATTCAGCTATATAGCTATTTTGTTGCAAATTTGTGCACTCTCAGAAATACTCAAAAGTTTAGAATGACATAGATTCAATTTAGAGAACTATTCCAATTGTGCATCCTTAGTTTCTTTGCATTCCTAGCTTAACTAGTGACATTCGAGGACGAATGTTTCCAAGGGGGAGATATTGTAATACCCCGAGAATTTCAACTAATAGTAGAACCCTGCTTCAAGATCTTTAGAAATAACGTTAGTGATTTGGTAGTTACATGATCTAGTTTGATGAGTATTAAGTCCTCAAAAGTGTCCTAGCTATTAGACGAATCAAAACATTCCTTGCCGATTGAATTCTTGAGAAAGATATTGGTATATTCAACTTCAAATGAGCATATCTCTTGTTATACTATGAATTTCTGAGCTCATAACCTACCAACAGATAGATAATTGAATTATTTTTCCAACAATACCAATTTCGCCTAAATCCGATACTGGAGCAAAAAGTTATGCCCTCATCCTGGAAAACTGAGTAACGACATTCATGATAACTTATCACAAGTGTGACAACTTATCACAAATGTCGTCAGCCTTAGGCAGAATCCATCCCCCAGTGACAACATTTCTGATAAGTTATCACAAGTGTGATGACTTATCACGAATGTCGTCAGCCTTAGGCAGAATCCATGCCCCAGTGACGACATTTATGATAAGTTATCATAAGTGTGACGACTTATCACAAATGTCGTCAGCCTTAGGCAGAAATCCATCAATTCCAGCCCCCCAGTGACGACATTTTTGATGACTTATCACAAGTCTGACGGCCTATCACAAATGTCGTCAGCCTTAGATTTTCAGCAACTGGGAAGCGGTTTTGTAAGGGTATTTTGGTATTTTTTTCTTCACTTCCCACGACTTATAACCCTTAAGGAGCTTATTATCTTCCATTCTCTTTAGTTAAACATCTCAAAATTCTCTGCACACCTTCAACCACAAGGTTAGGGTTTTAACATAAAAACCCAATTATCTAGAGATTCAACTGTGAGAATTTGATAATTCTTGCATATTTGAATTCCCCGTTAAGAGGGCTAAGAGGGACACCAAATGGTTCATAAATAACCTTCCAGAATTTTTAAAGTCATCCAAAAGCTCCAAGTTTAAGGTATGTGGTTTTGAACAAGAACACCCTTTTGTTCTTGTGCCCAAAAGTTACATATTTTCATAAAGTATTTCACAAATTCATGAAGAATTCCTATCATGTTATTATATTGTGAGTTTTTTTATTAAACTATATCTTACCCAAGCTTTGAGTTGTAATATTATTATGCATATTAATGGTTTAAATTGTCAATTTATGGTTTAAGTTGCATAATTCAACGTCTATATCATGTTTTGAGAATTTCAAGTCCTATTGTTGTGAATTGAACCTTATGGTGAAAGCATGAGTTTGAGAATGAGATGTTAGTGATTTTTAAAGAATATCAAGAAGTGAGTTTTAATTGTAAGTTAAGATAGAAATCCACATTCTTGAGTTTGAAGTAAAGGGGATGCATTTTGACTCCCATTATATATATATATATATATATATATATATATATTGTTGAATTGTTTCAAAGTGAATTTTCTAAAGTTCTGAGCTAAGTAAGGGAGTAGTATTTAGCACTGAGTTGTGATTGATTCCGAGGTTTCATTCCCCAGAACTATATGCCCTCATAGGTTCTTGATATACCCCAAGTGTGTTAAGATAGTGATCACTAAAGTTAAGGTTTTATCCGATGGAAAGGATAAAATAGCTCTCCCAAACATGGGTAAGACGTTGGACTCCATGTAGCTCACATGGTTTATGTCGGTTAAGAGAAACTCACTAAGTTCTAAAGTCTTCCAAGTTTCAAAGAGTTTTAGTCTTAAAGTTACAAATTTTTGAAAGTATAAGTGTTTTGAAAGCTATGGTCCTAATAATTTTAGGTGTCATGATAAGCTGAGGTTTTAAGTAAAAGCATGACGATTTATGAGTTTTGTGGCATATATTTATTTCAAGCTATGTGAGTATGTTTTACACTATACAGGTTTTCTAAAAAAGCTTATGATATTTATTATTTTAATTGCACACTCCCCTTTATGCTCAGTACATTCCCAAAGTACTGACCCACATATTTTGTCTGTGTGCCATATATTCTCATAATGTAGGTTTAGGTGCTCAGTCTCAGCCTCACCAGTGATCCTTTCGAGAACTTCTATCTACATATCAGTCGTGGTGAGTCCTCATGTTTCAGGGACCGGTTATTCTCAGACTTCTAGTTTTATTTAGTAGCTATTTAATTCTTATCAGTTGAGTATGAGTCAGTTAGGGACGTGTCCCAATGGCTCTCTAGTTTGGAGTAGTAAAGGTTTGTCAGAATAGTCATCAGATTATCAGCACTTCGAGATTTTCTTTGAGTTGTAGTTTGTTCAGACCAAGAATTTCATTCATATTTCTCATTTTATGATGTCACAGTGTTGAGTTCATGCATTTTATCTCTAAGTAAGCTAATATATGAAGTAGAAGGCTCAAAGGGTTAGCTTGGGGCTACTTGTAGCCTTAAGCACTGTGTGACGGTCCGGGGCCCGATTGCAAGGCGTTACACATTATCATTGAGTTGAATTCTTGGGTCACTCACCGTCATGGTAATAAGTGATGATAGGCGAATTTACACGCCTATAGCACTATATTTTGCCCATATTTTAGCCTAGTTTTGAGAACAAATTATATATTTTATGCACTTTTAGTCCTTTTTCCAGTAAGTGATCTAACGAACATGATTAGCAAAGTTTCAGGTATAAATGATGCAGAATTCAGCATTTTATGGATAACTTGACGCCAAAGAAAGCTTCACGAAAGGAGAAAAGCCAATCTTGGACGCCAAGGACTAAAAATGGCGCATAGAAAATCTGTCCCGGGCTAAAACAGTATTTCTGAAGACTTTGGGGACTAGCAGTGATTTAGTAGGATTAGGATAATGATACATTAACCTAGTACAATTGGGTTAAGTATTTCATTAGCTTATTAGGATTAGGATAATGATACATTAACCTAGTACAATTGGGTTAAGTATTTCATTAGCTTAGTAGAATTAGGATATGGGTATTATAAATACCCTATCTTGCTAGAGATTTTTATGAAGAGGAAGAGAGGGTGAATGAATTCTATTACTCTACAACTCTTCTTCTAATTCTCCCATTAATTCTATTTTTCTTCTTCTACTCATCTATTCAATTCTTAAATTCCGCAACAAGAGAAACGTTACCTTGCTAAGGAATTCACGCCTAAACGTCTACCACACCATTATAAACGTGAAATCTTAATTGTGGTATAACAACAATGTCAATTATGATTTCCTTTGCACTCATGGGTAACTAAACTTCTCTGTTGGGGTTATGGAAGCCGAATGAGATACTATCTATTGCTGTGAGTTTGTGAGTTCGTGACACGTATGCTGCTTATATCATTATTCTCTTCATCTTAATCTAAATTCTTTGTGGTTGCAAACGCAAGAATACGCCAGTATAACATTTAACTTGTTCGAAAGAAAGGTTATCTGTCTGGAAAAGAGATAATGTTAAGGTAGTAGGGTCCCATCCCCTATTAAAAAGTTAGTGTCGTAACTGGATTAACCTCTTGGAGAATTCATACCGTTAGACACGCTTTAAGCTCGAAAGAGTTAAAGTGAAATAATCCTCGAATAGGTCGAAAGACGCCTGGATTTACCATCGAATACAATTCTCTGTAAGCACATGCATGTCTGAATTCCGCACACTCATAGCCAATAGAGACGTATAACTCAGAAGGTGGACATAACCCCAACTCCTCAATTCTCATTGTTTACATATTACAAAACATTCGTTCTTTTACTTTGCTATTTTCTTCTTTACTCTCTTATTTTGGTTACATTACTTTCACAATACAATTCCCCCCTTTTTACGAGACTTGCACTAAAAGTCTAGTAATCGTTGCTTACTTGTTGACCAAGCTATTCCCTGAGGGATCGATAACCAACCCAGGTTGGGTTCTATATTTGACAACCGACCGCTTTACACTCCTACGAGAGCTGTAGATTGAGCGTTATCAAAAATTGGCGCCGTTGCCGGGGAATACAAGTGTCAATTATGTTCGTAATAATTACTAGACCCTTTGGTCAAAGATTCTCGTACTTTTACTTTTAGTTTTTGTTTTTATTTACTGCAGGTTTTTATTCAGTGCATGCCCCATACCCGAAGTTCTGGTCAACCGTTATTACATATCAATCCTGAACCACAGCGTATTCGCAGAATAGAGGCACAACACGCAATTGAAAGGATGGCTGCTCAACAGGAACAGGCAAGACTAGCTGCGCTAGCCGCCGCTCAAGTGCATCAATAGAATATTGATAACCCTGGGCGAGCAACAAATCCTGACGATGAAGATCTAGGTGATGACGAGCTACTAAACCCTAGGCATGCCGCTGAGATCGCAACACCTGCCAACAGAAGAGATCGTCAAGCTAGGTTTAGGCCTGAACGCCAAGCTATGCAACCAGCTTTTACCGATGATGATGATGATCTTGATGGAGTCGGAGCCACAGGAGCCATTATTCCTCCACCATTGGCACCTGGAGCCAAGTTCAACATCACAAGCACCATGATTCAGTTATTGCAACTCAAGGGATTATTTGGTGGACTAGCAGGCGATGATCCGAATATGCATCTCATCAACTTTATTTCTACATGCAAGTCGTTTGACAATCCTGGCATTGGTTAGAATGCAATTCGATTACGTCTATTTCCATTGTCTCTGTCTGGGGAGGCAACTCTATGCTTGAATGGGCTGACTCCTGATTCTATTACAAATTGGAGATAATTGAGAGACGTTTTCCTAGAAAGATTCTTTCCGCCATCCAAAAGAGCATAAATGAGAGATGAAATCAGCAACTTTCGTCAGCTTCCAGCTGAAGCCCTTCATGAAACATGGGAGAGGTTCAAGACGAAGCTAATGAGGTGCCCAAACCATCACATGACTAATGTTCACCTAATGGAGATACTTTACAGAGCCTTGAATTCAATAACTAAACCAGTTGTGAATAATGCGGCTGGAGGATCATTTATGGATCTCACCTTTGGTCAGGCAAGCAATATGCTAGATCGTATGACGAAGCAAAGTAGAGCTTGGCATACCAGGGATTCTGAGGTAGCAAGCCCCACTTTATCTATAGGCATGACTGCAGACCAAAGGAGAAGAGAAGAAGAACGTGATCAAGATATGGCGCACATGAAGACACAAGTGGATCTTCTTACAAAGCATCTATTATTAGGGAAGACCAAAAAAGTCAAAGCCATTGCATCAAAAGGAAGAGACGAATCTGATTCGGAAGAAGAAGCCAACTACTTAAACAATCAGGGGGGTTTCCGAGGTAATACCCAAGGAAACCAAGGTCGGAACTATTATGATAAATATGGAAACAAGGACCAAGGTAGTTGGAAGAACAAGAATGACAAAAGTGGTTTGTATGTTCCCCCTGGAAGACGTGACGCCACCACATCTAGTTCTGGAAGTATGGAAGACATGATGGCTAAACTACTTAAAGGAGTGGAAGCAACTAGCGCGGGAGTAACGAAGGTAATAAATGATTTGTCCTCTATGAAGCAAATAGTTGATTCACATTCCACTTCAATCAAGCAAATAGAGCAGCAGTTGAGCCAACTTTCAGCAGCACTCAATCAAAGAAAGGCTGGCACTTTACCTAGCGACACTGTGCAAAATCCAAGGAATGAGGGATCATGCATGGCTATTACTACTCGAAGTGGTAAGGCGCTGGAAACTTCATCTAAGGGAAAACAAGTGGTCGACGATGTATCATACATTGATGACAAGGCAAAAGGAGAAGCTGCCGTAGAATCCACCAACGACGTCCATGACGGTACACCGAGTATGTTGCAGCCTAAAAAGGCTGAAAAATAAAGGCAAGAGGAGAAGAAAGCCGTGGAGAGAACAATTCCATACCCACCACCACCTTTTCCTCAACGATTGAAGAAGGTGGCGGACGATAAAAAGTTCAGCAAATTCATGACTATGTTAAAGCAGCTGACCATTAATGTTCCATTGGTGGAGGCACTTGAACAAATGCCTGGGTATGCGAAATTTATGAAAGATCTTTTGACGAAAAAGTGGGCAGCATGCTATGAGTTGAAAGATAATGTTCATCACTGCAGCGCCATCGCTACCCGATCACTAGTTCAGAAGAAGGATGACCCCGGAGCTTTCACTATTCTTTGCACTGTTGGATCTTTGAATTTTGCCAAGGAATTATGTGATTTAGGAGCCAGCATCAATTTGATGCCATTATCTATCTATAAAAAGTTGGGGTTAGGTGATCCTACTCCAACTAATATGAGGCTCGTAATGGCGGATAGTCGGTAAAACGACCTGTTGGGATTCTATGTGACGTATTGGTAAAGGTTTCTTCATTCATCTTTCCGGCAGACTTTGTTATTTTGGATTATAAAGCAAACTCAGAAGTTCCCATAATCTTGGGGTGCCCTTTCCTTGCTACAGGAAGCGTGCTTATTGATTTGAGAGCTAATGAGCTTTCATTCCGAATAAATGACGAAGTAGTTCGCTTTGATGTGTGCAAATCAATGAAGCAACCCAAAGAGCTGAACGTATTCTCGGTGGCTGATGTTTACTTTGATGATGAGAAAGAACTCCTTGAAGAAGAGCAAATTATTGATGACCCAGTGGCGGTTGTGCTCTTGAATGAAGAGAGTAAGTATGCTGAAAATTGTGAAGAAGCTATTTGTGCTCTATCAGGATTAGGGACATATCGCCATACTCCCAAGAAGCTGGACCTCGATCTCAACAATCGACCCACACCACCAGCCAAGTCATCTATTGAAGAGCCACCAATGCTAGAATCGAAAGAGCTCCCCGATTATCTAAGGTATGTGTTCTTGGGAAGTAGAGATACACTTCCGGTGAGGGTTGCGGATGATTCGAGTGAACAACACGTAGAGGCTCTCATCTCTGCTCTGAAGAGGTACAAGAGAGCCATTGGGTGGTTCATTGATGATATCATTGGGATCCTTCTTGGGTTATGTACGCACAAGATTCATCCCGAAGGAGATTGCATGCCCACAAGTAAGCCTCATTGTCGTCCGAATCCATTCAGAAAATGATCCACCATCTATCTCGACGAAGTCTAAGTACTCGAGTTAACTATGTCGTGCCGCGACAATAAATCAAGCGCTAGATGGGAGGCAACCCATCGTTTATCATTTTTTGTTTTTCTTTCATTCTATTACGTATTTGATTTTGATAAATAAAAAAATCCAAAAATAAAAGTCGTGCCACGACCAAAACTAAGGTGCTTGGTGGGAGGCAACCCATCGTACTAATCGTTTTTATTGGTTTTGAGTAAATGTAGGTGCAAGAGGTATTCAACGAGGAGATCGGTTTCAAATTTTGATTTGGACGTATTGCATGGTAAAGGTGGTAAGTTAGGCATGAAGATGCAAAAGGCTATGGATTGAGCATTGCTCATGAAAATATAGGCATCGAGCAAGGCTAGGACTAGGTAAAACTAGGCCACGAACAAGGCAAGGCCTATACTATGGCCCAAGGTCTCGGAATCTAGTGTGACATAGCATAGGCGCCGCCCATGCTTAAGTATGCCATAGCATAGGCGCCGCCTATGCTAAAGCATTTTGTCTCTGAATCTCAAATGCAAAGTAAAAGGCGCCGCCTATGCTCACCAAATGCTATGGCATAGGCGCCGCCTATGCTAGACAATGCTTTGCAAAAGGCGCCGCCTATGCCAAGCATAGGCAAAGCTAAAGGCGCCGCCTATGGTCACTTTATGTCTCCAAATCCGATTTTAAATTGGTCAAAACCCAACCCAATCTTTTTCTATAAATAAAAGACTTAGTCTTGAGGCACAAACACATTGAAAACCTAACATAGGCGCCGCACATAGCATCCAAATCTTCTCAAAACTTTTCTTTTTGCTCTTCCACTTCACAAGAACATCTCCAAAGGCTTCAATCATGTAAGTACTCTTGTGTTCTTCATCTATTTTTCGTAAGTACTACGTTACTATGTCTATTATGAATTGCTAAATCTTTAAGAAGTATTGAAGATGTGAATATGTTTGAATTACAACCAAGTGAGTGAACATATACGTTAGGACGATCTTAACTTGTTTCCGACTTCAATTCGATTTTGATGCATACTACTTGCGGAATTGCTATAGTCATGAACATTGCATACTCTTGTCACTTGAATACTTACATGTTGGGATGTCTCGTTCATCGGAATAAGACTTATAGTTGCCTACCGACATAGGAGATTGTGATTATTGATAGAAACTATACCATGATGTAATCCCTATGTAGAAGTCTTGATATACCTAACATGAAAGTATTGCAAAGATTGCAAGAAGTGTTACATCTCTGAATTTTCTGTTGGAATATAGCCCCTAAAATGTATGTCGATGAAGCCTAAGTAATCGACCACTTTCACTTCACTAATTTGTGCCAACAAACTAAGTGTGGGGTGGTACCCCTACTGCTTGTGTATAGATTGTATCCATTGAGCTGATGCTAACATGAACATTGTTCAAAGTCGCAGGTACAATGGCACCCAAAGCAAGACAAGGCAAAGATAAGGCTACCACTTCCCAAAAGAGCAAGAAAAGAAGTCGCAAGGAGCAAGGAGAATCATCCTCAATGCAATTACCACGCCGCACGTTTGGAATAAAATGGGTTCTTGAGGAGGAAGCGAAGGAATGGTATAGGAACAACAAAGAAAGAAAATATGTTCATGTGGACCTGATCAACAAGGAAAGCCTAGCGAAGAAGGAGCCGCGCATGTTGGCAAAGATCATGACATTACCTTTGGATTTCATCTTCCGAGACATGGGAGAATTAAATCTTGATTTGACAAGGGAATTTTATGCCAACTGGTCGCCGAAAACCACAGGCAGCGAAGTCAAGATTCGGGGCCAAGTTTTGCAACTCAATGCGGATTTCATCAACTCCTTTCTTGTCTTGCCTTCAGTCAATCCAAGACCATTCAAAGAGCTGTACAGTAGACCTCCATATAGAGAAATTCGACACACACTTTGTGGAAGTAGATCCATGGCAAGGTGGAGCATACATAAAGACACCGGGCGACACAACACCTTCCCCTATGCTCCTTTGAATAGGGAAATAAGGATATGGTTGCGTATTGTCAACTCTTGCCTCATACCAGGGACTCAGTACACCAAGATAACAAGAGATACAGTGTGCTTGGTATACGCATTGATGACGAATGTCCCTATCAACGTCGGGGCAATTATTCGTTCCACAATGCAGAAAGCTAGGCTACACAAGAGGTCCCACTTCAGTTTTGGCAACCTGTTGACTGCAATACTAAGGAAAGAAGACATCGAAGAGGAACCGACTGATCACAAACTCCCACACAACACAAAGAAGGTTGACCTCACGAAGGTTAAAGATGCTGAAACCACTCATGGAGTCAACCTTACCACTTCAGAAAGGCATGCTCGCGATGAAAGCTTCTCCCGCCATTTATATAGCATGATGAAGTTTACCATGATGAGCGGGGGTCATGTTCCAACTGCTGCAGAGCTCCAATAGTTGGATTATGACTACCCAATGAATGAGCATGCGAGGGCGATGTGTGGAGAAGGTGTATATTTTGAGGAACCTCTTGATGACGACATGCCAACCGATGATGATCGATGAATGCCAGACTCCGACGTAGAAGAGAACTCTGATGACGACGACTCTGATGACGATTTCGATGCAGGGGGTATGACCCCAGACATAGAGAATGAGTCCGACTAATCAGGTTCTTCTTATTTATTTTTCACTGAGGGCAGTGTGTCCCGTCTAAGTGTGGGGTGCTGGTATTTGCATGCTATACTTCTCTATCCACATTTGCATTTATTTATGTTTGTTTGTTTTTTTAGTAGTTTTTTTAGTAGTAAAATCTTTTTAGCTTCGCATGAAATTATTCTAACAGGCAGTATGAGATTATAACAAGAGTATGTGCTACAATTATGACTATTGAGACGTTTAGGCTCTAATTGTGACTCACTATGTGATATTGTGTGGTTCAATTCCTTCATCTGTTGGGGCAAGAGTCTATACTACTCCCAATAAAGTCGACCATGTGCCTTGTGTGTGTGAGATTAATAGTATATTCTATGTTTGCGGCTGATGCTAGAACTTGCCTGGTATGTATGCAAAGCGAAAATAAAGAGTGTAAGTTTAGGAGATGATTTAGGCATTTCTTTGGCAACCTATACTTGTTTACCTTCGTTTACCTACCCATGGACATCATCCTAGTTAACGCCTTTTGAGCCTTTAGTCTATTTTCTTTGACAAACCTCATATGTAAGCCTAATCCATTTTTTCAAGACCATAATTTGATCCAAATTCCTAAGTGCTTTAAAGTGAAAAAAAAATCATGTGACAAAATAAGAGGAAATTGGGTGAGTATGATGCTTTAAAATGCATTGGTGCTTGAATGAGTTATGAAAAAGAAAGTGCTATCATAAGAGGTATGTTATCAAAAGAAAAAGGAAAGGAAAACTGAAAAGTTAGTTATGTTTAAAATTGAAAAACAAAAGAGGAGAAAAAGGGTGGTAGATTAAAAGAAAGTAGAGAGGTTGTTTGAAAGAAAAGTGTTAATGATATAATGTGATGTATTAAAGCGCTTAGGAACATAGTCACTATTTCTGGCCAAAATAGTCCTACCCGTCCCATAGCCTACATTACAACCAGCAAAAGACCTATTTGATCCTAAGCTTAGCATTCTGACATTTAGTGGAGCATTACACTAAGGGCAAGCCTATGGTCATCAGTTACAACATATGAATTCTTTGTGAGAGTGAGAGCAAAGATATTTTTATACACATGTTTGAAAAATATGTTATACTTGTGAGTGATTATGGGTAATACATTGTGAGACACACATGGTTGATGAGTTTTAGGTGGTCGTGTATGATTCTTTGTGCCTTGACTTTTGAATATGAGTTGACCAGCATCACGAGTCTATGTTGGAGGCTGAATTTTTTCTACTAATGATCAGAAAACTACTCTTTGTTGATAATTGTTATGCTTGTCTTGACGAATATTTTGTGTTGTTGCTGTGAAACCCTAAGTTGATGTTTAGGGGGACATGATATTTTGTTCGAGGACGAACAAAGCCTCAAGTGTGGGGTGTTGATGATAGGCGAATTTACACGCCTATAGCACTATATTTTGCCCATATTTTAGCCTAGTTTTGAGAACAAATTATATATTTTATGCACTTTTAGTCCTTTTTCCTGTAAGTGATCTAACGAACATGATTAGCAAAGTTTCAGGTATAAATGATGCAGAATTCAGCATTTTATGGATAACTTGACGCCAAAGAAAGCTTCACGAAAGGAGAAAAGCCAATCTTGGACGCCAAGGACTAAAAATGGCGAATGGAAAATTTGTCCCGGGCTAAAACAGCATTTCAGAAGACTTTGGGGACTAGCAGTGATTTAGTAGGATTAGGATAATGATACATTAACCTAGTACAATTGGGTTAAGTATTTCATTAGCTTATTAGGATTAGGATAATGATACATTAACCTAGTACAATTGGGTTAAGTATTTCATTAGCTTAGTAGAATTAGGATATGGGTATTATAAATACCCTATCTTGCTAGAGATTTTTATGAAGAGGAAGAGAGGGTGAATGAATTCTATTACTCTACAACTCTTCTTCTAATTCTCCCATTAATTCTATTTTTCTTCTTCTACTCATCTATTCAATTCTTAAATTCCGCAACAAGAGAAATGTTACCTTGCTAAGGAATTCACGCCTAAACGTCTACCATACCATTATAAACGTGAAATCTTAATTGTGGTATAACAACAATGTCAATTGTGATTTCCTTTGCACTCATGGGTAACTAAACTTCTCTGTTGGGGTTATGGAAGCCGAATGAGATACTATCTATTGCTGTGAGTTTGTGAGTTCGTGACACGTATGCTGCTTATATCATTATTCTCTTCATCTTAATCTAAATTCTTTGTGGTTGCAAACGCAAGAATACGCCAGTATAACATTTAACTTGTTCGAAAGAAAGGTTATCTGTCTGGAAAAGAGATAATGTCAAGGTAGTAGGGTCCCATCCCCTATTAAAAAGTTAGTGCCGTAACTGGATTAACCTCTTGGAGAATTCATACCGTTAGACACGTTTTAAGCTCGAAAGAGTTAAAGTGAAATAATCCTCGAATAGGTCGAAAGACGCCTGGATTTACCATCGAATACAATTCTCTATAAGCACATGCATGTCTGAATTCCGCACAGTCATAGCCAATAGAGACGTATAACTCAGAAGGTGGACATAACCCCAACTCCTCAATTCTCATTGTTTACATATTACAAAACATTCATTCTTTTACTTTGTTATTTTCTTCTTTACTCTCTTATTTTGGTTACATTACTTTCACAATACAATTCCCCCCTTTTTATGAGACTTGCACTAAAAGTCTAGTAATCGTTGCTTACTTGTTGACCAAGTTATTCCCTGAGGGATCGATACCCAACCCAGGTTGGGTTCTATATTTGACAACCGACCGCTTTACACTCCTACGAGAGCTGTAGATTGAGCGTTATCAATAAGTCCAGGTCATAACCTATTATATTTGGTAGTGAGTCATTGCCTGAACCGGTACCACTGGAAGCTTGACAACACCTTTAAACAAAATACCATAACTTTTTCAACGACATCAAATTAAGGCAAGATGTGTGGAATTAGGAACCTAATTTAATGGCTTATTCTTTAATAGGTATAGAGATTGAAAACTTGGTGTATTACAGTTTGTTTCTTTGTTCGAGGATTAGGACCTCTTCTTCATATGTCTGCTTAGAATTTTATTATTATAGGTAGGTTTTTTGTTGAGGTTTCTGATTATGCTTAGGTGATGGAAGAGATGCATCATGACACCTAAGGGGGAAGCAATAAAAGGCCTATATATTAGGGTAGTTTTAGTGGGAGTCATAGTAGCTCTCAATTTAGAGGCAGTAGTTCTCAGGGTTGGTACCCCCAGCGTCAGTCGTATCAGCCTAAGACTCATCCTAGTAGACCCATTCAAATAGCGCTCTAGATTACTGACAGAGGTTAGTCTTGTGTTAGTAATCTCCCTGGTCAATATAGTGGTCATTCTTTGAGGGGTTCATCCTCTGGTTATTCTAGTAGTGGTGGTTACTCATGGTCAACTGGATCATCTGGTTTTGGTTAAGCTCATGTGACATATTACAGTTGTAGAGATTTTGGTTATTATTCACGTTATTTCCTTAGTCGTAAGGTGATTATTTCTTCATCTTAGAGTGTTCTCCTTATTAGAAAAGTTTATCTCCTAGCTAGAGGTGGTTTGCATGGTTGTAGGGGTGGTTCTAGGGTACTCATAAAGGTTCTCAGATAGGTAGAACAGGAAATCAGTTAGGATCCCAGTCAGGTGGCAGGCATTGTCAATTGTATACAGTACCTGCTAGACCCGAGGCTGAGTCTTCAGATACTTTTATTACAACTATAATTTTGGTGTGATGTCATTGGCCTTTATTTAATTTTATCCAAGATCCACTTATTCTTATGTTTCTTCTTATTATACTCTACAGTTGGAGTTATATTGTGATTTATTATCTATGTCATTGTGTGTATCTACTCCTGTGGGTATTTTTTAGTTGTAGATTAGGTTTCTAAGTCATGTGTTATGACTTTTAGAGATGTTGATACTTATGCTGATCTTATTATATTATACTTGGTGGATTTTGATGTGATTCTAGGAATGGAATGGTCATCCCACTATCATGCAGTCATGCAATGTTTTGCCAAGATCATTACCTTAGCCATGCCTAATGTACTCCCGATCATATGGAAGAAACTGTTAGCGTGAGCCAATGGTGATTATTTCTTATATGTGTGCTAGGAGGCTTATTTTCAAGGGTTGCGAGTCTTATCTCACTTATATTCGTGATGTTATGGAGAGTCCATCCCTTGACTCTGTTCCTATAGTCTGTGAGTTTCCTGATGTTTTCCCTACTGATCTACCTAGCATACCACCTTCTCATGAGATTGTGTTTGTTATTGATCTTGATTTTGACACCCAACCTATTTCTAAGACACCATACTATATGGCTCCTACTGAGCTTAAGGAGTAGAATTTTCAGCTTCAAGATCTTCTTGGTAAAGGTTTCATTAGATCGAGTGTGTCTTATTGGAGAGATCCTGTGTTGTTTGTGAAGAAAAAAAATGGCTCTCTATGTATGTGTATTGATTATAGGCTGCTTAATAAGGTGATGATGAAGAACCATTATCCTATGCCTTGCATTGATGACTTGGTCGACCAATTTCAAGGTGCGGTGATGTTTTCTAAGATTGATTTGAGGTTTGGTTACTATCAGGTAAGGACACGGGCTGAGGATATCCGGAAGATAACCTTTAAGACCAGTTATAGTTATTATGAGTTTCTAGTAATGCCTTTTGGGTTGACTAATGCCCATGTTTTGATCAGAGATTTGATGAACCACATGTCTGGGCCTTATTTAGATTTCTACATGATTGTGTTCATCGATGACATCCTTGTGTATTCGAGGAGTAGATAGGAGCACATACAAAATTTGTGGATTGTGTTCCAGACTTTGAGAGATCATTTGTTTTTCACCAAGTTCTCTAAGTGTGAGTTTTGTCTGGAGTCGGTGACATTTCTTGGGCATGTGGTGTCTAAGAATAGGATTATGGTAGAACCGACAAAGATTGAGGCTATTCGTGATTGGGATAGACCTACATCTCCGATTGAGGTTGGTAGTTTTATTAGTTTGGCCAGTTATTATAGATGATTCATTGAGGGTTATGCTACTGTTTCAATGCCTATGACCAGATTGACTCAGAAGGAGATTCCTTTCTGATGGTTCGAGGAGTGTGAGTTGAGCTTTGGTAAGCTCAAGGAGTTTCTTACATCAACTCTTATTTTGGATCTTCCTATTGAGGGAGAGGGATTCACTATGTATTATAATGCTTCTGATATTGGTTTGGGTTATGTATTGATACAGCGGAGTTGTGTTATTGCTTATGCTTCGAGACAGCTTAAGGTGCATGAGACCAACTACCCCACTTTTGATTTGGAGTTGGCGGCGGTAGTTTTTGCTCTTAAAATTTAGATGCATTATCATTATAGTGTGAATTATGAGATTTTCACTGATAATCGTAATCTTCAGCATCTTATGACCTAGAGAGAGCTTAATTCTAGGCAGCATATATGGGTTGCTTAAGAATTATGATATCTCCACTTCGTATCATTCGTGCAAGGCTAATTTAGTAGTTGACGCCTTAAGCTTAAAGGTAGTAAGTATGGGTAGCTTGGCTTGTATTTCACTTTCTCAGAGGTTGTTGGCATGGGACATTCAGTCCTTATCCAACTTGATGGTTTACCTTGATATTTTATACCCTTGGAGGATTATTGCTAATATTGAGGTAAGGTCTTCGCTATTTGAGCAAATTTGGAATTGCCAGTTTAAGGATAGTAGACATTGCATTCTTTGTCATTAGATGTTGAGTAGTGAGTCTAAGAAGGTTACCATAGATTCTAAGAATGGATTGAGATTTGATAGCAACATTTGTGTTTTGAGGATTTTTGACTTGATTTAATTGATTTTGCATGAGGCTCACAGTTCTAGCTATTCTATTCATCTGGGTACAACCAAGATGTATAGAGATTTGAAACAACATTATTAGTGAAGTAGCATGAAGAGAGATATGTCTGACTTTATAGCTCATTGCATATGTTGTCATCAGGTGAAGGTCGAGCATTAGCGACCAAATGATTTGATTCAGAGGTTGCATATTCTCGAGTTGAAGTGGGAGTGGATCACTATAGACTTTGTTAGTGGTTTTCCATGTACTTTTTATGGTTCTGATGGTATTTGGGTCATTGTAGATCGATTAACCAAATCAAGCCATTTTATTCCTTTTCAAATATCCTTCAGTGCCGAGAGGTTAGCCCGCATCTATATGCGTAATATAGTATAATTGCATGGTGTGCCCATATCCATCATTTCAGACTGGGGTTTAGTGTTCACTTCAAGCTTTTACAGAGCTTTTCAGGATGAGTTGGGTACTTAGATTGCCCTTAGCACAACCTGTCATCCACAGACCGATGGCCAGTTGGAGCGGGCAATTTAGGTTCTCAAGGATATGCTCTGAGCCTATGTTATAGATTTTGGAGGTTAGTGGGAGCAACACTTATCCTTGGTAGAGTTCTCATATCAAAAGAATTATTATTTAAGTATTGAGATGGTGCCTTTTGAGGCCTCGTATGGTAAGAGATGTCGTTCCCCAATTAGGTGGTTTGATACTTCCGAGATTAGACCCCGTGGTACTAACTTGACTCAGGAGTCTTTGGATAGATTCAAGGTGATTGAGGATATATTGAGAGTAACTTAAAGTAGGCAGAAGGCTTATATAGATCATAGGCTTCATGCCTTGAGATTTAGAGCTGGTGATCGGGTATTCATCTATGTATCGCCCATGAAAGGTGTGATTAAATTCGAGAGAAAGGTCAAGTTCAGCCCCAGATATATTGGACCTTGTAAGATTCTTTGCATAGTTAGTGACGTGGCTTATGAGTTAGCCCTACCCCTAGATTTTACTATTGTCCATCCAGTTTTCCATGTTGCGGTGATACATTCCTAATTCATCTCATGTGCTTAGGTAGGATTCAATCTTGTTGGATGAGCGGTTGACTTTCGCGGAAGAGTTTGTGCTCATTTTGGCTAGTGAAGTCAGGCAGTTGTGCACTAGGGAAATTCATGCAGTTAAGTTTCAATAGAGGCACCACCCAGTAGAGGATGATACTTGGGAGATCGAGAACAAGATGAGAACCCAGTATCCTCACATGTTCAAGGATTTAGGTATATCCTGATCCTTAACTTTTGCGGATGAAAGTTCTTTTAGTAGTGGATATTGTAATGACCTTTCAGGTTATTTTCCATATTTCCATTTTTTTCATCATTAGAGATTTTCTATGCCACAAGTCATTTATGACTTGTTGGAACTAAAAGTTCAGTTATCGAATAGTTTATTTGATTTTTAGATTCAACTCCCTATTTTGAAGTCTTTGGTAGTTCAAATTAGCTACCAGGCAAAAACTTCAGTCAAACAACCTCGTATGTCAATTCTGACTCTTCAAACAGCTCCAGAATGTTAATTTTAGTCTAGGTTGACTCTTGGTTTGGGTTCGGGGCACCCGAGCACATTTTGACCTATTGGTTGGAAAGTTAAAAAATGGCAAGTTGGGTGTGGGACCCACCATATGTCACGATTGCGACAGCGACTCCCGAGAACCTGAGAAGGGTACAAATACCCCCTTTTTAGCCCCTTTTTCCGTTCTTCATACATTTTAGAGACTTAAACCCTAGATATTGGGAAAACTTCATATTAGACCTGGTGGGAGATTTGGGAAGCTTGAATAACGATTATTATGCAATTTTCCTTTCAATATGTGGTAGGATTCCTTCGATTCTATTCTATGGTTGATTTTCCCTTTTCTTCCTTAAAATCTCTAAATCTTGGTAACTTGATTTTAGCACCAATATAGCTTGGATTTCACCCATTTTTTAGGGTAATTACTCCTTGAGCATAAAGGAATGTTGGGTTGACTTCAAAAATGTGATTTCCATAAATGAGACCCACATGAAATTTTTGAGTATTTTTGGATCCAAAGCACAATGATGCAATGGGGGTATTGTTGTTCTTGTATTGATAAGTAGATTGTGATTGTGATAGCTTGGCATCTTGCGGAAGCTTCTCCAAAGGGAAAATCTATGATTTAGCGAATTCTTCGAGCGTTCTTCGGCGTACAGGTAGGATAGGTTTTACTCTCTCTTTAGATTGAGTTAATTCATAGTATGTTTATGATATTATGTATTTGGGATGGGTTTTAGGTGTTGATGTGATGAATTACAACACTTAGGTTAGTGGACCATTTAAGCTATCTAGAAATCATAGTTATAACGACCTACAAATTTGATGAAATATATGTGTTTTACCTCTCCCAATAGCCGCATTATTTTATCTCTGGGGTATGGGAATGATTGGCATGGTTCCTAATGCATTTTGATGCCTTGTGTGTGATATTGTAGTTTTTGATGACTTCGAGAGCCTTATTATGGACTTATGTTGTTATCTTGTGATTCATGTGACGGATGACTGAACGAACTGTGCCAACATATTAGGAACATCGATTTTAGGGTTGTAACATATTTGGTCTAGTTTTACGGCTTTTAAATCTCATTTTGACCTCGATTTGGAATTTATGATTTTGGAATTTTGGGTAACAACATTCTGAAAACAATGTCTTTTTGGAAATCTGACTTTGCCAACTCGTCCAGAACGCCGGATTTAGTAGGGTTACATAGCTCATTTGTATAAATCAGATTCTAAATGAATCCCGGGGCCTTAGCAGAAACTTAGAAAATTTTCCAAGTTTTAGCTAATATCAGGTGCCGGAGAGAATAGTGCAATCGCACAAGGGGTGATTACGATTGCAATATATTCTCCTGAGGTCATATAGTGCGATTGCACACCTGGGAGTGCGATAACACTACCCGGATACCTGAAAGGGCTATAAATAAGCCCCTTAGGTCGCATTTTTGCCCATTTTTCACCTTGCCACTTGAGAGATAAACCCTAAAATAGTGTGAGAGCTTAAAAGTAAAGCTTGTGGGTGCTTGGAAATCTAGATTAATCTATTTCTTGATTCTTTTACGGATTTAAGGTGAGATTTCATCCTTTTCTTACTCTAATTCTTGATTTATTGTTCAAACCCCCAAAAACCTTATTACTTGATTTATCCCTAAATTTCAATCCTTTTCACTTGAATAATATTTGTAATCCTACAATTACTAGATTTTTCTCAGTTTAACCTTCGAAACAACTTTGACTCTTGGATTTAAAACGGATTTCAAAGGTTTTACCCGGTAAAGGTTAAAAATAGTTTTTCTTTGATTTGAACCTTATTTTTAACTTGATTTGACTGGGGTTTTAAACTATTGATTTCTAAAGGTATGGGAAACTCATTTTTGAAGTAAAGTTCCAATTTTACCCTTCCTTTCTGAAAATCCATTTTGGGGGTCCATTTTGACCCCAAACCAAAAGTAGGCAATATGGATATCATTGACTTTATTTTGATGTGTAGATTCTATATTTCTTGGTTTCTAACAATTTCAAGATCATACATGAGAAGTATAGCTTTATGGTTGAAGTGTTTCAGACCCTTTTTGGCTTTTGAGGTAGGTTATTACTTAACTCTTCAGACTGGGTTGGGTAGTTAATTTGTATACCAAAATACATGTTAAGGGTGGGAACTAATCACGAAATATGTATATCTATATGTTGTGCCCGTATGGGGGCCTGAATATGATGTAATTGTTGAATCTGAGATATCATGTGATATGTGTGACCGTTCAGGGTCTTATGTGATGTTGATAGCCTGGAATACATATGAATAATTGTATTGTGTTGATTAGAAATGCATATTGTGTTGCCTTTGGCGTATTGTGATATATTCTTACTTTATGGGCATATGAATTATATGGAGAATTCATAGGTAGTGAAAGTAATGAGTAGATATTGACTCATGTGGTTGTGAAATTATAATATTATGGTTGGTTGTGGAAATATATCATGTGTATTGGTTGTGGAAATAGTCACTTTGAATGGTTATGAACATTTCATCATTATTCTCATATCATCATACATATTATTCATTTTTTTTGTTTTATTGCTTTATACATATTTGTTGTCATGTATGTGCACTTGATTTGTGTCTTATGTTATGTATGTTCTTGGGAAACACTAGAAATACTGGAAACTCTGGATATTGGTATTGGATATTGGATATTATGGACCTTCTCTAAAGGATTATATTGGAGAAGAGTCATGGATATTGGTGGTATATGGGTTGACGAATCCTACACGGCTCCCAGTTTAGAGGTTTGCCTTCATGGGTGTATACAGAGATTGTGTCTCAACATCGAGGTTATGTGCCAACCCCGTACATCATCATCACTATCAACATCAGCATTTTATACATTGCATTTGCTTTATTGTGTTGAGGTTGTGATTAAATTTCCATATTAAATTGTTATATGTCTACTTGCTCTATATCCTGTTATTTATACTTGACCATCCTCTATATATTGTTCTTCTCTATTTATACTTGCATATGATATAATGTATACGTTTGTTATAATTGTTATGTTGTTGTTGTATTTGTGATATATTAGAACTGTTAGTGCAACCGGTGTGGGCTACCATTGTGGGATACTTTTTTATTATATGTGAAGTGCCTTTAGTGTGTATTTGTGTACTTTATTTTCTACTTTTCTCGATTGGACTATGATGCCTACTGAGTACAAGTGGACCATACTCACTCCTAGTGTACCCTTTCGGTGCAGATTTAGATTCGGATGTGCCCCACATGGCGATTGTTGGAGCATTCAAGGTACTTGATGATTTTCAAGCGTCAAGATGTCTTCTACTACCTTTCTATATAGACTATGTCTTTACTTTCAGTTTAGAGACAAAGCTTCTCTTGTATTTGGATAACTTATGTATTTCTTTAGGATTCGAGTTGTTCTAGTCTGTTTTTATACTATTGACACACAGTTTTGGGTGTTATGGCTGCATTGTTATATTTCTTTCAGCATTTATTATAGTTGTATGGTTTGCCTTTGTTCTAGAAGCCTTACCTTGGGGTTATTATTGTTTTTTCCTCTTTTTGTATTGGTTAGGGTGATAGGCTTAATTATCAAGGTTCGTCGTGACAAGTGTCATCATGACCCTTTGGATTTTAGGTCGTGATAGTAATTTAGGCATATTTGATCTAGTTGCCTATGTTTTTAGGTAAATTCCTAACTAAGGATTAATTAAGGCTTTTTAACATCTAAAAGTGGATTTAGATACCTTAGTCTAGTCCGGAGTAGAATATGCTTTATAATGAATTCCGGGGATTAGAAGTGGGCTTTGACCCACTTTAGGACAAGACTTGAACTAGTTTTGGTAGACTCTTATACGCTCATCATATGTCTTGAAATGCTTATTATGAGGCTTGATGAAGATAATTACTTAATGGTCATGACGGTTGGGTATTGGGAGTTAATGCTAAATACGAAAGGATTTAGTGGTTATGATGTTGATTACTATTATGATATTGACTATGAATTGATGATATATACACATATACCAGTTCAATTTTGGCTATTGATTATAATAAGATGATATATGATTATCGGTTCGAATCCAAATATTGAATGATGATATGGATAATACATATATCCAGTTTGAGTTTGGAAAATTATTATGATATTGATTATGTAATGACCATTTCGAGTCTGGGAAATTGCATTAGCAGCAAGTGAGAACCTCCACTTGGATAATCTTCAATCTTAAAAATGTTAGAAGCTTCATTTTTAAGATTGAAAGTGGTGATTATAACATTAGCAGCGGGTGGAA
The DNA here is from genome assembly GCA_030864215.1 of Capsicum pubescens. Classification (NCBI taxonomy): domain Eukaryota; kingdom Viridiplantae; phylum Streptophyta; class Magnoliopsida; order Solanales; family Solanaceae; genus Capsicum; species Capsicum pubescens. Next base: position 106,323,029 of record CM061538.1, read on the forward strand.
ACCTCCATCCATAAGCACTTATTAGATTAATGTGGATGGTTTTGTTAAAAATAACCATGGACCTGGTGGTATGAGAGGCATCATTTGAGACTGTACAGGCAAATAGATTATGGGATTCATGGAGAAACCCCCCATATTAAGCCTGGTTTAGCAGAGTTGCCTGCTCTGAGAAGAGGACTCTTTATTGCTAATGAACATAACCTAACTTCATTGTTATTAACACTGACTCACTAGATGTTATTTACTTGCTTAGAAACGATCATATGCTCTACACTAACATCATTACTGACTACATGTTCTTAATGCAGGAATTAAGAATCTCAACATTGACTCATGTGTTCAAGGAGCAGAAAAAATTGTTGATGCCTTAGCAAATAAGAAGCAGGGGTCCCCACTGTTTTATTAGTTCCTCTAGCATTTGTGGAAAGACTGTTAGAGCAGATGCTAGGGGAACTTATTTTGTTAGAACATTGCTAGCTCAGACAATACTTTTTAGGGCCATAATATGGTCCAAACTATTTTTATTTTTGATAATACTAGGCCTACTATACATGGACAAAGTTTAGACGTGAACAATAACTAGTTATCTAGTTAATATATCTGATTTACCAAAAAAAACTACAAGATTTTGTTGTGCATTTCATTGCGAATTTATTTTCATCTTTCCTAAAATAGAGAAGAAAAAGAAAAAAAAGTCAAGTCCAAATCAATAATTTAATCATAAAAAATCTTCTTAACAAAAGAATACACAAAAGGAAAGATGTTTGACAATGACAGATTTAAAAAGAGACATTAATGACAAAACACATTGTAAAACAACCGTTCACAAGGTACACGCCTTGAAATTCTTTTACGTTAACCATATTAATAGATTAATATTTTCTCTAAATATTTTATTCACATAATATTTAAGTCTTTTCTGATTAATACTTATTTTATTATTGTCATATTAAAAGAAATTATAAAATTAAATTCAAATAACAGTAATAGCACACTTCATGTATTTTTACAAAGTGTGGTCTGGAGAGGTTAGAGAGTACACAGTGTTGTCCCTCTACCTTATAGAGAGGATATTTTTGAAAGATCCTCGGATCAAGATAAAAAATGGTGAAAAAGATGTAATAAAGGTATAAAAAATTAATTGGTGGTAACAAATAATAAATAGGAACAGAAGAATACTCAATTTTAAAATAGATGTAAGAAAATAGACTAATAATTAATATTCGCGTTCAAACATCTTACTCATAACAAAGGCATTTTAAATCAGACTAAAGTAGAGTAATAATATGCTTTTGGACTAGAGAAACTCCCCCTTCTCTCTAGAAATTACCACATACTCCCAGTAACCAGTGGCTTCCATGGAGGTTAATCGATACCATCCTAAACCACCGGACAAGGATAACAATCCCATAACCAATGATTACCTAAGAAACACCCCCACCCCTAACTACTAATCAACTACAACCAAACCAATGTTTATGAATTTTAAGAACACACTAATAACTCTATTCCTGACTTCCACTACGCACATTGAACAAAAGAATCAGGATGTACGCATGGAAATGGATGATCCTAGTGAGCAAAATGAGAACATTCACCCGAAATCCATAACAATATATCAGGAGGATAGAATATGGATCTATAAATCATAGGCATGTTCAGTCATAATCAACTAATAGGGAAAAAGATGAGCCACCAATACCTAAAGAAACGTCTATCCCTTCTTTGGAAACCATCTGAGGAACTTACCCTAATAGACTTAGGCTTTGACTACTTTATAGTAAAATTTCTCAAAGAAGAGAACATAAAAAATGCCTTGCAAAATGGACCCTGGTTTATTAATGGATTTTTTTTCATAGTTAAGAAATGACAGCCAAATTTTATGGTATCACAGGCTAAAGAAACCTCCACAATAGATTTGATTACTAGAACTTCGAACGAAATACTACAACCATACTATTCTAGAAAAAGTGTGGAAAAAGATAGGCAGACTACTAAAAATAGATATATGAGCATCTACAATACTTAGGGGAAGATATGATTGTATCTGTGTTGAGGTATCAATGGATATACCAGTTAAGAAATAGGTATTTATAGGCCACCGTTGTCAAATATAATTTATTAGGGAGCTGATATACTATGTATAAAGTGTGGACATTTAGGACACACTTCCCGGTACTGTAAAAATAAGTAGGACCCAAGATTATTAGACAGAAAAAACTTTCAATGCCCACATGAGGACCCAAAATGGAAATCCTCACCAACTCAACAAATAATCAACAATAGGAGTGAAAAAATATTTAATTTTTCATGAAGGACAAAACAAGGGAAGAAAAGAGTAGAAGAGAAGATAGACTCAAATCCCCACACTCAAGGTATAAGCGTTAATATTTTTAACGCAACGACAGATAAGAACCTAGACTCTAAAATACTCAATTACAAAGCAAAGAAAAACTCTAAGCCACAAATTAATAACTCTTACAATTATAATTATTTGAATAAAGTAACCAACAACACTGAAAATAACCCAAAAGAGGGTAATTCGCACAACTCAACTGAGGATATCTGTAAGTTGCGTCATATCCAACATCAAATAATACGCAAGATTATTCAAAAATTGACAATTCAAAGAAAAATTTATAAGTCGTATCGATATGAAAGTTGCGCAAGACTTTCCTGAGGTTACATACGAAGGATCATTCTCAATAGCCGGAGAAGTTATCATTCCACATAAAACAAGCATTATAGGTGATCAAAATGGTTGTTGCATCAGCATAAGATTACACGGTTGTAGGGACTGTTCTACATAACGTGTCGTTGGTATCCAAGAGGGCCACCCCACTTTGAAGACATATTCAATCAACAAAAGAGCTATTTTATTCAACAACCAAGAGGGTTGTTGTGTTTGTTATTACAAGTTATTGCCCTTTAAATAGGTACATGAAGGGACGACTTCACTTTTTGAATAACAACTCACGTACAGATATGGTGCGGATGACTCCAAAAAGGACGCAGCATAATGTGAAACTTTTTTCGTACAGGCATAACGGGACATAGTCTAGAGAAGGACGTCAAACTCTTTGGACGCTAGCTAAAGGATGGTTGCCACCACAATCAAACCACATATCTATTAGAAGACATATGGGTATTTTGGGATATTCTAATTTTCTTTTCACTTTTGGAATATTTCTAAACACATACAGAGGGTCACTCATCCCCAGCAAAATATCATCTAAAATAAAAGACTATCTTTTCTATCGATCGAGTCAAACTCAAGCAGTCTGATTCTCTGAGTATCGGGGATATGTAGGTTGGTCTCTATTTTGAAAACTCGACTGCATTCCAACCTCCCCCCAATCCTCTTGCTCTTCAACTTTTTGATTTCACGAAAATTTAAAAACTGGGATAGCTTGTGAATTCTCTTAAAGTCGTGCTTAAAATCAAGCTTTATGAACTACAAGTGGCCTGAATTCTCATGAGACCTATGATATGTAAGAAACCTGATATCCAGGTCCAGTTATAACTCCATGAAACTCATGCAAAAATTAATATTTTTTTAAGAGAAAATGGTCTATTACCCCCCCAACCTTTAGTCGAAATCCCAACTACACACTCAACCTTTAAAAGTGACCTATTACCCCGCTAAACTTATTTTTACCGAATTTATTACCCCCCCCCAGTTGTTGACCTATCACTGAACGTGACTACACTCGCTCATGGGTGCGTCAGTTGACCCCATTTCACTTTAAATTCTTTATTTTCTGATTGCCACATCATTATTTTTAATAACATAATAAATATTTTAATTATTACTTTTTCTTAATGAATTTTAATTGTCACGTCATGTCTTCTTCTTCTCTTTTTCAAAACAAAAATTTAAGAACTCATTAATGGAGTTTCCCATCTTCCTCATTAATGGATTTCTCCGAAACCAAAACCAAGAAACACTTGAACTAAGGAAACAATAAGATTTCTCCGATTAATGAATTCTTGAATAAAGAAGTTGGGGAACTTCGATTCAAAAAACTTGAAAAAATTCAACAACTTTGATTTCCTCTCTTTTTGCTCAAGATCGCCATTAATGGCGAGCTTAAAGCTTCGAATTTTCACAATGCCATATATAATTTCCAACATAACCCATGTATAATTTTTAACTCATTTTTTCAATTTTCTCTATTTTTGCTCAAGATCCGCCATTAATGGCGAGCTCAAAGCTTTGAATTTCCACAAAGGGGAAGAATTCGTCATTAATGGTGATCTTGAGCAAAAAGAGATGAAATTGGGTTCAAGAACTTCATTAAAACGTCATTCAAGAACTTCATTAACCCGCCATTCAAGAACTTCATTAATCCGCCATTTTTTTTTTCCAAGAATTCTATATTTGACCTAAGAAGATGAAATTGGTTGAAGAAGAAAATAGAGCAAAATGGAAAATGGGGAAGAAAAAATAAAATAATAAAGTTAAATAATTAATTTTTTTAGAGTAAAAAAAATGGTGTGGCAATAACGCGGCATGACGTAGTAGCGTGTGCATCACACCACATTCCAAATGACTGGTTGTCAGTTTTCAGGGGGTAATAACTTCACTTTAAAATAGTTTAGGGGGATAATAATTCTACTTTAAAATAGTTCAGGGGGGTAATAGGTCACCTTTAAAGGTTGAGTGTGTAGTTGAGATTTGGGGTAAAGGTTGGGAGGGCTTTTGACCATTTTCTCTTTTTTTAAAGCAAATTTGTCTTCGGACAAAAATTTGGAACGTCAAGCTCCCTTTTTCCAGGGTTACTTGAATCCATCCTACCCAAAGAGAGGAAGAAGTTGCTGACACCTAATTTTTACCTCCACGACTAAGTTTAAGTTCAAGTTTCTTCGATATTAAATTAAATTATAAATTTATTTTATCTGAATAAAAATTCTTCCAAGCATTTATCTAGGTAATTTTCTCATTTTAAGTCGCGATTATATATTTTCGTATTCATGTATACAAGATCTTATAATTTCGTTACTTAACTAATCTTTTTGCAGAAAATAAGATTTTTATCGAGAGTTATCTTAAAAATTAATTCAAATAGATAAAATCTTGATTTGAATATAACTTGTTCTCAAAAATGATTAATTTGGAGAAATATTTATTTGTTTTTTATTAAATCAAAAAGCTCGAAATTAAACGAAGTATTAATTCATATCAAATTTTAATTTAATTTAGCCAATCTATTAAATTTAGCCATAATTGAAATCATATTCGCCACAATTACAACGTAATTGGCTAAATAATTTTTCAGTCTGACCAAAAATTAAATGAATTTAGCTAACTCCCAATCTAATTAGGGTTATTTTTTAAATAACCCCTAAAGTAACCTAATCCACCCATTCCCTTCCCTTTTAACCTGATAACGCTCAAACGACAGCTCTCGTAAGAGTGTAAGCGGTCGTCGTCAAATATAGAACCCAACTGGGTTGGGTGTCGTATCCCACAGGGAATACTCGGTCACTAAGTATGCAACGATTAGTAGACTTTTGGTGAAAGTTCTGCTGATAAAGGGGGGATTTTATGCGTGAAGTAAAATTATCAAAATAGCAAAGTAAAAACGGAATGTTTAGTAAGATTTTAATCAATGAGAATTGTAAGTTAGGGTTATGTCCACCTTATGAGTTTTACGTATCTATTGGCTATGAGTTATGCGGAATTCATACATGCATGCGCTTATAGAGATTCGTATTCTATGGTAAATCCTAGTGTCTTTCGACCATCAAGGATTATATCACTTTAACTCTTTCGAGCTTAAAGCATATACTAATGGTACGAATTCTCCAAAAGGTTAATCCAGTTACGGCACTAACTTTTAAACAGGGGTTGGTAGCCCTATTTCCTTGTCATTCTCTCTTTTCCAGACATGTAACTTTTCTTTCGAACAAGTTAATGCTATACTGGCGTATTCTATATGTTTGCAACCACAAGAATTCAATTAAGATGAAGAGAGTAATGATATAAGCAGCATACGTATCAAGAATTCACAAACTCATAGCAATAGATAGTATCTCATAAGTCTTCCATAACCCTAACAGAGAAGTTTAGCTACTCATAATTGTGAAGGAAAACCACGAGGATATCATCATACCAAAGCAATAATAATATCACGATAAGGAAGTATTGGCGTCACTTGTGGCGTGAATTCCTTGCTAGTAGCGTTTCTCTTGTCGTGAAAATTAAAAGTCGAATAGATGAAGAATAATGTCAACAACGAATTTAAGAATAAAAGAGAGTAAGAATGAATGTGAGAATAATAAAAAGCTTGCTGAAAAATTCAGCAAATAGGGTTTTTATAACATCCTTGTTCTAGTCCTACTGAAATAGGGTTTTTATCCTTGTCCTAGTTCTACTGGGTTACTGCATACTTGTCCTAATCCTACTAAGTTACTGCTGATCCCCCAAGTCTTTAGAAATGTTGCTTTTGCCCGGAACAAGTTCTCCATGCATCACTTTCAGTCCACAAGCTTCCAGAAGCTGCCTTCCTTCTTACGTGAAGTTTCCTTTGGCGTCCAACAGTCCATAAAATGCTGAAATCGTCATCATTTATTCCTGAAAACTTGCTAATCACGTTGGTTAGCTCACTTACAGGAAAAAGGACTAAAAGTGCAGGAATTATATACTTTGTCCTTTAAAACTTAGCTAAAATATGGGTAAATTAAGGTGCTTTAGGCGTGTAAATACGCCTAACATCAACACCCCACACTTAAAGCTTTGTTCGTCCTCGGACAATATATCATGTCCATATAAACACCTACTTAGGGTTTCACAGTAACAGCACAAAATATTCATCAAGACAGGCACAACAATTATTAACAAAGAGTAGTTTTCTAATCACTTCTAGAAACAATTCAACCTCCAACATAGACTCGTGATGATGGTTAATTCGTATTCAAAAGTTAAGGCACAAAGAATCATACAAGACTACCCAAAACTCATCAACCATGTGTGTCTCACAATATATCACCCATAATTACTCACAAGTATTTCATTTTTCAAAACATGGGTATAAGATTATCCTTGCTCTCACTCTCACAAAGAATTCATATGTTGCAACTGATGACCATAGGCTTGCCCTTAGTGTAATGCTCTACTAATATTAGAATGTTAAGCTTAGGATCAAATAGGTCTTTACAGGTTGTAATGTAGGCTAAGGGACGGGTAGGACTATTTTGGCCAGAAATAGTGACTAAGTTCCCTAAGCGCTTTAATACATCACATTATGCCATTTACACTTTCTTTCAAACGACCTATCTACTTTCTTTTAATCTACCACCCCTTCTCACCTCTTTTGTTATTCAATTTTAAATAGAATCAACTTTGCATTTTTATTTTTCATTTTTCATTTTTTTTTATAACACACCTCTATAATAGCCATTCTTTTTCATAACAAATTCAAGTACCAATTCACTTTAAGGCATCACTCTCACCCAATTTCCTTTTATTTTGTCACATGACTTTACAATTTAAAGCGCTTAGGAATTTGGATCAAATTATGGTCTTAAAAAAATGGATTAGGCTACATATGAGGCTGTCAAAGAAAATGGCTTAAAGGCTCAAAAGGGTTGACTAGGATAATGTCCACGGGTAGGTAAAAAGAAGGTAAACAATCACAGGCTGCCAAAGAAATGCCTAAATAATCTCCTAAACTCACACTCTTTATTTCGCTTTACACACACACCAGGCAAGTTCTAGTATCAGTCACAACACAGAATATACTATAACCTCACACACACAAGGCACATGGTCAACTTTATTGGGAGCATTATAGACTCTTGACCCAACAGATGAATGAATTAAACCACAAAAATATCACACAGTGAGTCACACTTGGAGCCTAAACGTCTCAATAGCAATGATTTTAGCACAAACTCTTGTCATAATACCATGCCGCCTATCAGAACAATTTCATGCAAAATCTAAAAAAATCTAAAAATCTAAAAATTTAACTACAAACGAGAATAAATGCAGGCAAAGAAGTATGCTACAGCATACAAATACCCTCACCCCACACTTAGACGGGACACACTGCCCTCAGTGGAAATAAGTAAGGAAAACTTGATTAGTCGGACTCCTTTTTTATGTTTGGGGTCAAACCCCCTGTGTCGGAATCATCATTAGAGTCGTTATTACCAGAGTTGTCCTTCACATCGTCATTCGAGGTATTTGCAGAGAGGACGATTCATCTTACTCTTTTCTTCCCTTTTTCTGACCTTTTTGTGAAGTGGTTGTTTTTTTCTTTTCCTTGTCTTGCTTTTGGTGCCATTATACCTGAGATTAAAATAATAGTAATGTTACCTTCATCTCGGTGGATACAATCAATAAACAAGCAGTAGAGGCACCACCCCTCACTTAATTTGTTGGCACAAACTAGTGAAGTGAACGATGTCGATCACTCAGACTTCATCGATATACATTTAGGTGTTATGTTCCAACAATATAATCAGTGCAGTCATACTTTTCATGTCATCTTAACTATCCTTTTTGATTCTATTTCATGAAATCTTGGCAATAATTTCATGTTTGGATTGATGTACCTTTTGAGCAAGACTACTACATAGAGATTGAATCAAGTTATGGCATTAGAAATAATCACAACATCGTATGTTTGTAGTCAACCATGATTTTCATCTCGATGAACAAGTCATTCCAACATGTAAGCTTTCTAGTTACAAGATTATGCAATTTTCTTGACCATGTCAATTCCGCAAAAGTATGACAGTGTATCAAAATCAAATACAAGTTGGAAACAAGTCAAGAGCATCCTTACGTATTCTTTCACTCACTTAGTTGTATCACAACAAATCAACCATATTCAAATCACCAACACTACTTCAAGATTTAACAATTTATTATAGGCGTAGTAGTGTAGTACTTTACGGAATATAAAAGAAGAGCAAAGAAGTACTTACTTGGTTGATGGCCTCGAAAGATGTTCTTGCAAAGTTAAAAGAGAAAAAGGAAAATTTTTGAGAGATTTTGGAGAGGTAGGCGGCGCTTAGGTTGAATTTGCAATGTATTTTTGTTCTAAGACTAAGGTTCTATTTATAGGACAAGCTTGGGTCGGGTTTTGACCCGTTTGGAATTAGATTAGGAGACCAAAAAGTGAGCATAGGCGGCGCCTATGCTATGGCATTGTTAGGCATAGGCGGCGCCTATGCCATGGCATTCTAGATTCAGAGACAAAAGGTTTTTGCATAGGCGGCGCCTATGCTATGGCATTGTTAGGCATAGGCGGTGCCTATGCTATGGCATTCTAGATTCAGAGAGCTTAGGCCATAGCATAGGCCTTGCCTTGTTCGTTGCCTAGATTTTCATAGGCAATGCCTAACTCATAGCCTTTTACTTCTTCATTCCCAACTTACCACCTTCAACATGCAATACTTCCAAATCAAAATTTGAAACCAATCTCCTCTTTTACACCTCTTGCACCTACACTTATTCAAAAACAACAAAAACGATTAGAAAGATGGGTTGCCTCCCATCAAGCGCCTTAGTTTTGGTCGTGGCTCGATAAAATCCTAGGAAAACAAAAATAACAAAAACAATTAAAAATGATGGGTTGCCTCCCACCAAGCGCTTGATTTATTATCGCGGCACGACATAGTTATCTCGATTACTTAGACTTCATCGAGATATTTGGTGTATCATTTTCTGAATGGATTCAGACGACGCTGATGCTTAATTGTGGGCATGCAATCTTCTTTGAGATGCATCTTGTGCATACATATCCCAGGTGGGATACCAATTATATCATCAATAGACCAACCAATGGCTCTCTTGTACCTCTTCAGAGAAGAGATGAGAGCCTCTACCTGTTCACCTAAATCAGCCGCAATACTCACCGAAAGTGTATTTCCACTTCCCAAAAATGCATACCTTAGGTGACTGGGGAGCTCTTTCGATTCTAGCACTGGTGGCTCTTCAATGGAAGTCTTCGCTGTTGGTGACGGTCGATTCTTAAGATCAAGGTCCAGCTTCTTAGGAGCATGAGAATAGGACCTTATTCCTGTTAGAGCACAAACGGTTTCTTCATATTCTTCAACCTCCTCATGCTCAAAATTCAACAGCACAGCAGACCATGGCTCAACAGTAAGCTGTTTCTCTACAGATAATCCTTTCTCATCCTCATAATAAACATCAGCTACAGAGAACACATCCATATCTCTAGGCTTCTTCATCGATTTGCATACATCAAAATGGACTACTTCGTCATTCAGCCAAAATAAAAGCTCATTAGCTCTTAAATCAATCAGCACACTTCCAGTTGTGAGGAAAGGATGCCCCAAGATTATGGGAACTTCAGAATCCACCTCGCAATCCAAAATAACAAAGTCTACAGAAAAGATGAAGGTGGGAACCTTCACCAACACGTCATATAAGATACCAACAGGCCATTTTACTGACCTATCTGCCATCACAAGCCGCATATTGGTTGGTGTAGGATCACCCAACCCCAACTTTCTGTAAACAGATAACGGCATCAAATTGATGCTAGCTCCCAAATCGCACAACGCCTTAGCAAAATCCAATGATCCAATCGTGCAAAGAATAGTGAAAGCACCAGGATCTGCCTTCTTCTGTACTAGCAACCTTGTAGCGATTGCACTGCAATGATGAACATTATCTGCCAGTTCATAGCTTACTGCCCGCTTCTTTGTCAACAGGTCCTTCATGAATTTAGCATACCCAGGCATCTGTTCCAGCACCTCTACCAATGGAAAATTAATAGTCAGCTGCTTCAACATGGTCATGAATTTACTGAACCTGGTGTCCTCAGCTTTCTTCTTCAGTCTCTGCGGAAAAGGTGGTGGTGGAAGAGGAATCTTTTTCTCCACCACTTTCTCTTTATCTTGCTTCCAATTATCAACCTTTTCAGGAGTGTCATTAGCCTTCTGCTTCAGTCTCTGAGGAAAAGGTGGTGGTGGAAGAGGAATCGTTTTCTCCACCACTTTCTTTTTATCTTGCTTCCGATTATCACTCTTTTCAGGCTGGTGACGTCTAGGTGTAACATCATGAGCACTCACTTCAGCTTCTACGGCATCTTCAAACTCAGTTTCATCAACATTCTCTGCTATATCATCAACCACCTGCTTTTCTTTGGATGGATTTTCCAACACTTTACCACTCCTGGTAGTAATAGCCATGCATGATCCATCATTCCTTGGGTTTTGCACAGTGTCGCTAGGTAACGTTCCAGCCTTTTTTTGATTGAATGTCGCTAATAGTTGACTCAATTATTGTTCCAGCTGTTTTATTGCAGTAGAATGTGAGTCAACCAATTGGTTTATTGAAGACAAATCATTCTTCACCTCGGTTACACCCATGTTGGTTGCCTCCACTTCTTTCAACAGCTTAGCCATCATATCTTCCATGGACATCTTTCCAGAGCCAGACGCCACAGCCTCACGATTTCTAGGAGGAACGTACAAACCACTCCTATCGGTCTTATTCTTCCAACTACCTTGATCACGGTCCTTATATCCTGATTTATCATAATAGTTCCGACCTTGGTTTCCTTGGGCATTGCCTCGGAAACCCCCTGATTATTCAAGTAGTTTGCTTCTTCCTCAGAGTCTGATTCATCTCTTCCCTGTGATACAATGGCTTTAACCTTTTCGGTCTTCCCTGATAATAAATGTTTGGTAAGAAGATCCATCTGCGTTTTCATGTGAGCCATATCTTGGTCACGTTTCTCTTGTCTTCGCCTTTGTTCTGCAGTCATGCCAAAAGATATGGTACATCTTGCTACCACAGAATCCCTGGTATGCCAAGATCTACTCTGCTTTGTCATATGATCTAGCATATCACTTGCTTCGAGAAAAGTAAGGTCCATGAATGACCCACCTGCAGCATTATCAACCACTGGCTTAGTCACTGAGTTCAAAGCCCTATATAATATTTCCATCAAGTGGATATTCGTCATCTGATGGTTTGGGCACCGCATAAGCTTCTTCTTGAACCTCTCCCATATTTCGTGGAGAGCTTCAGTTGGAAGCTGTCGAAAATTGCTGATCTCATCTCTCAACTGTGCTCTCTTAGATGGCGGAAAGAATCTTTCTAGAAAAGCGTCTTTCAGTTGCCTCCAATTAGTAATAGAATCAGGAGTTAGCCCATTCAACCATAGAGTTGCCTCCCCAAATAGAGACAATGGAAATAAGCGCAGCCGAATTGCATTCTGCCCAACTCCTGGATTGTCAAACGACTTGCATTTGAAATAAAGTTGATCAGATGCATATTCGGATCATCGCCTGCGAGTCCACCAAATAACCCCTTGAGCTGCAATAACTGAATCATGGTGCTAGTGATATTGAACTTAGCTCCGGGTGCCAAGGGTGGAGGAATAATAGCCCTTGTGGCACCAGCTCCATCCAGATCGTTATCATCATCATTAAAAGAAGCCTGCACAGCTCGGCGGTTAGGTCTCATTCAAGCTTGACGATCTCTCCTGTGCATAGGTGCTGCCACCTCATCTGCACGCCGTGGATTAAGTAACTCATCATCACCCAGGTCCTCATCATCAGGATTTGTTTCCCGACCTGGGTTATCAATATTCTGTTGATGCACTTGAGCAGCTGCCAGTGCAGCTAATCTAGCCTGCTCCTGTTGAGCCGCCCTTTTGTCAATGTCACGCTGTGCATCCATTCTGCCAATAAGTTGAGGTTCAGGATTTATGGGTAATAACGGTTGACCTGAACTTCGAGTGTTTGGCATGCACTTCAAACAAACCTGAATAAAACAAAAACAACAACTAAAAGTAAAATCTGAAAAAAAAATTACCAAAGGGTCTAGTAACTATCACAAACTTAGTTGACAACCGTATTCCCCGGCAACGGCACCAAAATTTAATAACGCTCAAACTACAGCTCTCGTAAGAGTGTAAGCGGTCGTCGTCAAATATAGAACCCAACTGGGTTGGGTGTCGAATCCCACAGGGAATACTCGGTCACTAAGTATGCAACGATTAGTAAACTTTTGGTGAAAGTTCTGCTGATAAAGGGGGGATTTTATGCGTGAAGTAAAATTATCAAAATAGCAAAGTAAAAATGGAATGTTTAGTAAGATTTTAATCAATGAGAATTGTAAGTTAGGGTTAGGTCCACCTTATGAGTTTTACGTATCTATTGGCTATGAGTTATGCAAAATTCAGACATGCATGCGCTTATAAAGATTCGTATTCTATGGTAAATCCTAGTGTCTTTCGACCATCAAGGATTATATCACTTTAACTCTTTCGAGATTAAAGCGTATACTAATGGTACAAATTCTCCAAGAGGTTAATCCAGTTACGGCACTAACTTTTAAACAGGGGTTGGTAGCCCTATTTCCTTGTCATTCTCTCTAAACCAGACATGTAACTTTTCTTTCGAACAAGTTAATGCTATACTGGCGTATTCTATATGTTTGCAACCACAAGAATTCAATTAAGATGAAGAGAGTAATGATATAAGCAGCATACGTATCAAGAATTCACAAACTCATAGCAATAGATAGTATCTCATAAGGCTTCCATAACCCTAACAGAGAAGTTTAGCTAATCATAATTGTGAAGGAAAACTACGAGGATATCATCATACCAAAGCAATAACAATATCACGATAAGGAAGTATTGGCGTCACTTGTGGCGTGAATTCCTTGCTAGTAGCGTTTCTCTTGTCGTGAAAATTAAAAGTCGAATAGATGAAGAATAATGTCAACAACGAATTTAAGAATAAAAGAGAGTAAGAATGAATTGAAAGAGAATGAGTGAGAATAATATAAAGCTTGCTGGAAAATTCAGCAAATAGGATTTTTATACCATCCTTGTCCTAGTCCTACTGAAATAGGGTTTTTATCCTTGTCCTAGTCCTACTGGGTTACTGCATACTTGTCCTAATTCTACTAAGTTACTGCTGATCCCCCAAGTCTTTAGAAATACTGTTTTTGCCCGGAACAAGTTCTTCATGCATCACTTTCAGTCCACAAGCTTCCAGAAGCTGCCTTCCTTCTTACGTGAAGTTTCCTTTGGCGTCCAACAGTCCATAAAATGCTGAAATCTTCATCATTTATTCCTGAAAACTTGCTAATCACGTTGGTTAGCTCACTTACAGGAAAAAGGACTAAAAGTGCAGGAATTATATACTTTGTCCTTTAAAACTTAGCTAAAATATGGGTAAATTAAGGTGCTTTAGGCGTGTAAATACGCCTAACATCATAACCTAATAACAATATTAAAACACCTAGGCCGAACTCCAATATACAACCAAACCTGGCCCAATCACTTTCTTCCCCCTTAACCCAATTCTAGTGAAGCAAAACACGAGCAGTACGCGTAAAAACAACAAATAACAGCTCCCACAAAACACCAGTATATAACAACCCGATGAATAACAATGTTCAACAATAATTTCAACCAAACGACAGCAATAATATGCAATACAGTCAGCGAAAATTGACAAAACAACGACAAAACCCAACTGTGTCTATCTTCAACCAGACGTTGCTCTCAATCCGTTTGAACTTTTCAAATTTAAAATTCAAATTCGTATGGAAAAGTATGATTCCAGCTCAGCCTATCCTTAACCCTATCCTCTTTTCAAAAATCCCCAAAATGCCCTTAGGAGTTTCTATCCCATATCACTAAATTGTCCAAAACTCAATCCTGAACCCCTTCTATAAAAATCTCTCTATGGAGAAAATTTAAGCAAAGTCTTAGAGATAAAAATCTTTGAGCAAAAAGTCTTGAAATACCTTTTTAAATTTTGTTGAGAAAAGTTTCTTTAGTCGAATAAAATTTCAATCAGAATTCTTATAAGACTCTTTAGAGATTAGAATTCCCATTAGTAGCAAAATTCTTCGGTGGTGGTAGATTTCGACGAAGCTCGAGTCCTATTTTGCTTCCCCAAATAAGGTAAACACACCTTTCCTTTCTAGTTTGTTATCATTTTCTTCTTTATCCCTTTCTTCGTAGTTTTGTAATCGTAATTGTAGTTGGTGGGATTGTTTGTTATAGACGGCCTTGAAGTCCATAGGTTTATGTGATGAAGATTATGGATTTTAATGTATTGACGTGCTGATGTGTTAGCTTTATGTTACTGGTTTCATATCTTTTTCTGAAACTCATTGTTCTAATTTTTTAGTGATAATCCATAGCTTTCTTTTAAGTTTGATTATTGTCATTGAAAAGTCATTTCTAGATTAGTAATTCAATATGGTGTTTTGATATCACAGTCTCTAGCCTACTCTTTAGTCTGAGTATGTATTTGTCGAGTTCAGTATTATCTTGATTTCTTAAATGGGGACTGCCTCTTGAGTTTCTTTAGCCCTCAATGTTAAAAGAGATGATAGAAACCAGTACCTGGCAAGGTCACCAGTTCTATAACTCCTCAAAACTATTTTGATTCTTGTAAATCCATGCCGAGAGTGTCAAAGAGGACGAGGACTAATTGGCATGATCTTACACCTTCCTTCTCTAGGTAATTATATAATATATGAAAGATGTTTGAATTATGCCTATGTTTGCTTTATTTTTTTTCATTCAAACAGAAGTTGGAAATAGATGATAGGGTGTGTGCATGAGTTTTTCAAATGTTGTTGGGTATGAAGCATTGTGATTGAGATGTAATCAAATCAAAATTGTCATTTTGAGATGTTGAAGTTTAGTTCCTTTGGTTTTATGAACGTCTACGATTTTATGTGCATTGTCTTAAATGTGAAGAACTTGTGATATATAGTGCATAGTTGTTAGTTGATTTTAATTGGATATGAACAAAATTTTGGAATGTTGAACTACTAATAAAGCTAGGATTTTTATTTCTCTTAAATTTTGAATGAGACTCAGGGTGGAGTTAATAATAAGTTGGAGATTTGGAGACAGACGCTTGAGTCGAAAGGATTTCAGTTAAGTAGAACCAAGACGGAGTTCTTGGAGTGTAAGTTCAGTGATGTGTCACAGGAGGCTGGAGTGGTTGTGAAGCTGGACTCTCAAGACATTCAGAAGAGAAAGAGTTTCAAGTATTTGGAGTCTATGATTCAGGGCAATGGTGAGATTGACGAGGATGCCACGCATCGTATTGGGGAAGGGTGGTTGAAATAAAGGCTCGCTTCGGGAGTTCTATGTAATAAGAAGGTTCCCCCGGAGCTTAAAGGTAAGTTCTACAGAGTGGTAGCCCGGCCGACTATATTGTATGGAGCGAAGTGTTAGCCAGTTAGGAACTCCCACATCCAAAAGTTGAAAGTGGCAAAGATGAGAATGTTATGTTGGATATGTGGACATACCAGGAAATATAGGGTGAGGAATGAGATTATTCGGGAGAAGGTGGGAATTGCCTCTGTGGAGGACAAGATGCGAGAAGTGAGGTTACGTTGGTTCGAGCATGTGATGAGGAGGGGCTCTGATGCTCTAGTGCGGAGGTGTGAGACACTATCTATGGATGGTTTTAGTAAGGGTAGAGACAGACTGAAGAAATATTGAAGGGAGGTAATTAGGCGTAATATGGAGCAGTTACAGCTTACGAAGGATATGACCCTTGATAGGAAGGTGTGGAGGATGCATATTAGGGTAGAGAGTTAGGGGGTAAGAGTGCGTCGGTAATAGTCGGGGAGCGCTCCTCTGTGTCTAGAGTTTCTTGTTCATGGCTAGCAGTGGTAGATTGTTTTGCATACCGTACTAGTTTATATGCACTTATCTTTTGTGTTAGTTATACTATTATCGATCCTAAGCCGGGGGTCTATCGGAAACAGCCTCTCTACTTCTCCTGAGGTAGTGGTATAGACTGTGTATACTCTACCCTCCCCAAACCCCACTAGGTGGGAATACACTGGGTATGTTGTTGTTGTTTCTGTTTTACGTTACAATCATCGCTCTTTATCCTTCTAGATTCTTCCTCCCCAGCTTGTTGGAAATACTTATAAAACTATGAAATATTACAAATAAGCATTGTGAATAAATAAGGGACCATTTTGAGTGGTTACTTTCTATTTAGGTAAAGTGTAAGATTATTGAAAATGTTGGATACTTGTTCTCCTTTGGTTGAATCTTGTTCTATGAATTTCCTTTCATCAGCTTGTCGATTATGTTTGGAAATTATAGTTATTCTTATACCTTTCCTCTATGTAACGTTAAATCCAAGTCACCTTTGCATTTATATACTTATGGGTTTAGATGCTTGCTAGTGTTGTTCCCATTTCTTTAAAAACTAAAGTTCCCTGAAGTATGCTATTGAATATGAAGGTATATTTATACCTATTGGGCAAAAATGTGAAATGGTGCAAAAATATCCTCCGTCTTTCTATTGGGCCTAAAATGCCCTTCATGTCTACCTAGTGGGCCTAAAATGCTCTTTCCGTCTACCTATTAGGGTTATTTTGCCCTTTTTTAGGTTAATTACATGGAAAGACATTTTTATATATTATATCAAAATTTTATGTTTTTCATTTTTATTGTCTGCTTTCACCTCCATAAAAATATATGGTATATTTATACAATAAAAATTTATGATAAATTTATATATTATACAAATTATATTCATAGCATAAAATACATGGTATTTTATACCATACAAATTATATTTAAATCATATAAATTATATTTATAGCATAAACATACATGGTATATTTTAGATATAAAAAGTTTATGCCATGTAATACTGGAAATATATATTTATATTTAATAAATAATTTTTTAACAAGAAAAATACTTCCGACATAATGAGATATATCATGAATATTTATCCCAGAAATTATATCAAAAATATAATAATAATCTGACTTTGACATAAATTATATTTATACAACAAAAATACATGGTATATATGTACTTCCAACATAATGATTTTTATTCCATAAATATTTATCCATAAAAAATTAAGGTTAATCCATTACATTAGAATTAAAAATACACGATAATGAAATAATACTAGATGATTAACATACATGAAAACAAAACGCAACATACACGAGCAAATAATGGAATACTTAGTTTATTTTAAAATATTTGAATTTTGAATATAAGAGAGAAAGATTTGAAAACAGAGATTATCTTTTCCACTTTTAATTTGAATATCTCTTAAATTGAGGTTAATTGATAATTAGTTATAGCATTAAATTAGGATTATAATTATTTTTTTAAATGGCTATATATATAAAAAAAAAATTACTTTTGTAATATTGAAAAAGTACTATTATTTATGTAATTAATTTTTAAGGATGGTCTTTCCATGTAATTTGCCTAAATAAAAGGTCAAAATAAGCCCAATAGGTAGACGAGAAGGGCATTTTAGGTCCAATAAGTATGTGAGAAGGGCATTTTTGGCCCAATCGATAGACAGAAAGGGTATTTTAGGCCCAATAGGTAGACGGGAGGCATTTGTGCACCATTTTATATAGTTGAAGGGCATTTTAGGCCCTTTTTCATATTATCTATTATTAAGTAAGTTGCATGATATTTTAGCATTCTTTTTGAATACTAACGTTAGGATATAAATTAATTTCCTTTACTTTTCTTTTTGCACATGGATATGTTCGAGTCCTATATAGACTTTTCTCTCTTTGCATGTCCATTACGGGCCATTGAGGCCCATTTAGTACTAAGTCGGTTCCAAAAGAAAGTCCAAAAAATTAGTTACATGGCGTATGGGTGCAAGAAGATGGAAGAAGAAGAAATGGGTCGAAACCTCATTGTTGAAGTGGCTAAGAGACTTGAAAAGTTTTGATTTTTATTATTGGTTTATTTTTATTTATTCATTCATTCATTTAGGCCTCGAAGCCAAAGTTGTAATTTGATATAGGTGAAGCAGATTTTGGGTCTCAAAGATTCAAAAATTAGTTTAGGATAGGTTTTGGTCCTTAAAAGCCCAAATGATTAGATTAGGACAGGTGCAGGTGGGTCAAAAGCCCAAATTAGTTTAGGACAGGGTTTATGGATTTGGACCTAATGGTTTAAGTTTTTTAGTTTCTCCTATCCCCTTTATATGCTAGTTGTTATTAATTTCCTTAGACTTAGTTAAAAAATTTGTTTCCTTAGAATTAGTTAAAATTTCTGCTAAGTCGTCAAAACTTGCTTTGCGCAAATCTTGAAACAACTTTTTTCCTTAGTCGATTTCTTTTCAAAAACCAATTTTTCTTTTTTAAGTTCGTCAAAAAGTTATTTTCAAATAGTCCGGATAACTGCAAGTTAGCGGATACTCTTGGTTCCATAACCACCTTCCAAGAGTATTAATATGAACCACTTACTCGAAATTTTCAAACTTAAAGGATTTTTCTGTTTTGAATCATTTAAGTGATTTTTAAAGGTTTTCTTGATTTTCCTAAATAAATTAAGTGGCGACTCTTTCAAAAAAACGAGTTTGAAAACTTGCTTGAAAGTATTTGAATTCATAAAATTCGCAATAATTATCTTTTCTCTGCAAAACACCAATCTATTTGGCTTGGGTAGTCACGAAAATAATGAGAGCAACAATAGAAAACTACTACAACCACCTATGGTTGTCCACCACCCTCCGGGATCCAATAGGCTATGAAATGCCTCAACTATCCTTTTACTACCCAACGGGGTGGGAGATGCCACTGGTAAATCCACTTGGACCCTAACTTCCATTCCCTACGTTCCTAATCACACCAATGCAGTTGGAGGTATTGATGAACCAGTGGAACCCACAGTACCAACTGATGGAGCCATTACCTTTTCAGTCGGCGGGGTGGTATTCTCAGTATGGAGAAATCTCAAACAAACTAGCTCCTTTCAATTTTATGACCCCAAACCAGGTACAACCAATACTAAAAATGAATTCCCCTCCTCCAACAGTCCTAAATCCTTAAGAAAATCTAAATCTTCAAGAAGTAGAGGATGCCCTGGAGTTGATGAGAGAAAGAGAATGGAGATTCACGTCTTAAAAGAAATAAGAGTGCTAGTGTTCAAGGAACGATACGTAAAGAAATTCATACTTATTTTTCCACCGTTTCTACAGAAAAACTTCTTGGATATCAGGATTCCAGCGACCCCAGAGATAGAAAACTTTGTAGTAGTATTGAACCCAACTCTGATGGAGATAGAAACATCTCCGCAAAGGGTGAGTTCCAGTATAATGCCACCATCCACGAACAAATCCATGAATATCGTAATATGGAACTATAGGGGTTGCAATGGCTCGGAGTTCAGAAGGAACTTCAGAGAATTAATGGATTGGCATACCCCCCCCACCCCACCCTATCCCCAGTGGCTCTCCTCGAAAAAAACTATAGAATCATCAAAAACTCTTAAACTCCTTTTCCTTGAACAAAATAATTAAAGTTCCTACTTTGGGTAACTCTGGTGGCATTGTAGTCCTCTGGGATGATAACTTTCTGGAGTTGGATAACATTGCTACTAATGAACAAGAAGTACATGCAATGGTCAAGGTATGCTCTAACTTTATATCATGGTTACTTTCTTGTATATATGTCAGTATTTATAGAAAAGATCATAATATTTTATGGCAAAACCTAAAGACTATTAAGGATTCTTACCATGGTAAATGGCTAGCAGGAGGAGACTTTAACGAAATTATGAGTACTGTGGACAAAAAAGAAGATAGGCCCATAAGTCAACCTTGTACCTCTGAATTTTGGGGAACTTTCAATTATTGTGAATTGGATGACCTAGGTTTTAGGGCTACTAAATACACGTCTCAACAAATGCTTTAAAAATAAAAACAACCTCATCCTGGAAAGATTGGACCATTTCTTCGCTAACCAAAAATAGATCGTGGCATACACTAACTCCCAAGTAATTCATTAACCCATAACACACTTGGATCGCTACCCTTTACTCCTTAACCTAGACACTAAAATTAGGTCAACTAAAAATAAAATTTTAAGATTTGAAATCATGTGGACTTCTCATCCTGACTTAACAAAAATTATTGCTTCCACTTGGCAGACTAATGCCACTCATGAAAACATAATTTCCTCCTTCGAAAAAACCATCACAAAGTGGAACAAGAAAACTTTTAGAAACATCTTTAAGATGAAAAGAACTCTACTCAATAGATTAAATGGTATCCACCAGTTCCCAATTATCCCCACTCTAGTTTGTTCCACAATCTTGAAAAGAATCTATCTAAACAATAAAATGATATCCTAAAACAAAAGGAGGACTTCTGGGAACTCAAATCATGTAAAAACTGGTTAACTGAAGGAGACGCAAACACAAATTTTTTTCACACATCCACCCTGAATCGAAAAAGAAAGAATAGAATTTTATCCCTAAAGAATTATAAAGGGGAATAGATCTCAAACCATAACCAAATCTTAGAATACCACAAGCTACTATAGGAGTCTTTTCAGTACAACTCTAGCTTGTTCCCCTATCAAAAAAAAAATAAACAAAATGGATTTAGATCTTCAAGATCTTGATAAGGAGATTACAATAGATGAAATTGTTAACTCTATAAAATCCTTTTCACCCTACAAATCTCCAGGACCAGATGGATTATATCCTTTCTTCTACCAAAAATATTGGGATACTGTTGGGGACTCTATTAGCAATTTTTGCATGCAAACTTTTGAATTGCCTCCTTATCACAGGAGATAAACCGCACCTATATATGCCTAATACCAAAAACAAAAAAA
Source organism: Capsicum pubescens (assembly GCA_030864215.1). NCBI lineage: Eukaryota > Viridiplantae > Streptophyta > Magnoliopsida > Solanales > Solanaceae > Capsicum > Capsicum pubescens. Next base: position 106,344,642 of record CM061538.1, read on the forward strand.
TACTTTTTCTCTGAATAACTTTAGACCCATAAGCCTTTGTAATTCAAACTACAAAATCCTTACAAAAATAGTTGCCAATAGATTAAGACCTTACATTGATAGGCTAATTAGTCCTTTTCAAAGTAGCTTCTTAAAAAATAAGCAAGTTTTTAATAATGTAATTATCATCCAAGAAGCCATCTCTCACTTTCAGAAAATGAAAGGTAAGAATGCTAATATGTTAATTAAAATAGATCTTGAAAAAGCTTTCGATAAATTAGAATGGTCCTTCATATATAAAACCCTTAAACACTTTAATATACTTTCAAATTTATCTAGGATGATCATGAACTGTATCTCCACAAGTGAAACTGCCATATTGGTGAATGGTAATCGTACAGAGTTCTTCAAACCAAGTAGAGGTATAAAATAGGGAGATCCTTTGTCCCCTTACATTTTTATTCTCTATATGTAAATTCTCTCCCAAAATATAGAATGGAAAGTAAGATGCAGTAATTGGACCCCTATAAACACAACATCAAAAGGTACCTAACCCTAATGGCCCAAGTCACTCAAAGCACCGGTGATACAATTTACAGAATATTAAACCAATTTTGTATTGAATCGGGTCAAACCATTAACACCACTAAATCAAAGATAATTTTCTCAAAGAATTGCCCTGCTGACCAAATTAGCATGGCTATTAGGAACATTAAATATAAATAGAAGGAAGTACATTGGTAAATACCTGGGAGTACCTATTTTTTACCCAAAAAAACAACCAATAATGACTACTAGTTTATACTAGATAACCTTCAAACAAATCTAGCGGGGTGCAAGACGAATTTCCTTAACTTAGCGGGGAGAACTACCCTTACAAAAGCCACTCTCAGCAATATCCCAAGCCATGTAATGCAAACAATTCTCCTTCCAGAATTCATTACCCAAAAAATCATTAAAATTCAAAGACAATTTATTTGGGGATCGTCGACCATAAAAAAGAAGATTCACCTCTTGAACTGGTCTATTGCAACTTATAATAAAGACATCGAGGGGCTTAGCCTCCAAAACGCAAAAGTCAAAAATAAAGCTTTGATTACTAAATTAGCTTGGAGATGTTATAGCAACCAACAAAAGATATGGGCCTCCATGCTTATTAACAAGTACACTAAGGATAAAACCTTCCCTAGTAGGAACCTTACTAAGTCATGTAGCAGAAATTGGAAATACTTACTACAAGGATGGGAAATTTTCTCACAAAACCTATTTTGGGATATAGGAAATTGAAAAAAAATTCATTATGGAACGACCACTGGATTCCATCAACCTGACCTTTGAGGTCACTTATATATGAACCCTTGCCAAAGGATGAGGAATGGAAAACTGTAAAGGATATATTACACTAACTTGACTGGAAATTAGATCAAATCCCTTTTAACCTCCCTTCTAAAATTACCAATACCATTAGAGGTGTCTATGTCTCCCACAACTCAAATGCAGTAGATAGACTTTCATGGAAACACACTAGTTCGGGTTTTTTCTCCACTGGATCGGCCTATTGGCTTATTAGGAATAGCAAAACTCGCAATATGAAAATAGGGAAAACCTTTAAATGGATATGGAAACTCCATTGCCCAAACAAACTTAAATTCTTTTTATAGTTGTGCAACCATAATAGATTTCCTACAAATACCTTCCTATGCTCAATATGAATAAATATCAGCCCCAACTGTTAAAGTTGTAGAAAACCTGAAACCATGGAGCATATTTTCGTGTATTGTAGAAAACTTACTTCTTTTTGGGAAAAAATTGGTATGAGCAACCACATTGAACACATTAAATACACTAGTGACAATTGGCTATAACAACTCAGGAAATTAGGTCCAAATCTGCAAGGAAAAATCATAAAATGGGATAATCTTTTTCCTTTTTATCTTTGGAGCATATGGCTTACTCGAAATAAAAATATTCACCGACAACAAAACAAACCTATCCCTACGGATATACCTACTCTAAGAGCGCAACACTAGCAGGTAAAACCAAGTCAAACTTATCCCCCATAATCCAACATGTAAAATGGAACCCACCCAAATCAGGCTATAAACTAAACATGGATGGGTCCTCCCTTGGTAACCCAGATCGCGGAGGAATGTGAGATCTAATAAGAGACCAATCTGGAAATTGGGTTATAGGATTTATGGGAAGCTTTCAACTCAAAAACAACACACGAGCAGAATTATTAGCACTATTACATGGTCTGCATATTGCATGCAAGTACTCACTTACTCCTCTTACTATAAATTTGTACTCAGAGGAAACCATTTCCTCCATTAAAAATGGCCACCCAGTGTATACTAATATAATTAATGATTGCAGGGAGTTAATGCATAGGCTAGGAGATTCACCCATTCAACATAGTTATCGGGAAGCTAATCTAGCAACAAACGTCCTAGCTAAGGAAGGAGCGGTATCTACTGATTATAATCTTATTAAGGAATGGGCAGTTTTGTGTTTATGGAACAAGTCTTAGACGTAGACAAAAAAAAGGAACTACTTTTGTTAGGCTAAAACGGCCAATCCATTTAGGCTCTAGTATGAACCCCCTATTAACAATGTTTCGTCTACTGGTGCTGATGTTACCAAATATGAATTTTGTGATGCTGCTACTTCTGGCTCTTCAAGCCTTACTACTGTTTCTAGTTCTAGTTTGCTCCTGGGCATTGCTGCTCTTTTGCCATGTAATGAATATTATTAGTATCTACTCCCTCCGTCCCAAATTTCCTAATTTGATTTTCTATTTTACTTATTTTTTTTCATAAATCAAGACAAGACAAAAAAAAAATTTCATGTTTTACCCTTTGCATTAATTACTTTTTCTTCAAATTAAAATATAAATATCATTTAATAGGGGTACTATGGTAAACTAAACATGTTATTAATTATTTTTCTTAATCAATATGACATCTCAATTTGGGATGGATAATTTGGGACGGAGGTGGAGGTAGTAATAAAATTTCTCTGTTTACCAAAAAATGCTTTTGGACATGAATTTAGGACTATTTGAAAATATAGTATTTGTAGTTGAGTTAATAAAGAATACTCTTTTCACTTAATTTATTTCCTGGGTTTTGATTTGACATGAATTTTTAATTTTTTTAAAAATATTGAATCTTATGATCTTAAATTAAAAATATGTTGAATGTACCAATGTCATTTAATTTTATGATTTTAAACATGTTTAAAAATTAAAATTAAAGAATTGTCAGAAAAGAAATATTCTGTTTGAAACAGACTAAAAAGAAAGTATGACAAACAAATTAAAATGAAAAAAGTATTTAAAATTTGAAATAGTATTTGAATATATATTTCACTTGAGAAAAATATTAAATTGTAGATACTTTTTTAATTTATATTTGTAGAATGGTTAGAATAAGTTTTCCAAACTTGAAAAATCAAACCTCTAGTTATACTGGAAATTTAACTCTAATGTATAACTAAAAAATGAACCCCCCCCCCCCTTCCCCCGCCCCAAAAAAAAATATTTTGAAGTCCAAGCGGATTCTAAAATTCTTTTGATAAAATATTGGAAAGTATTTTTACTACTATCATATAATAATAAAATACTAAGATAATAATTAGGTGTTTGAAAATGTGATTTCATCTCGTGATCTGAAATCAGGAGATGAAATCAATATTTGGACATGCGGTTTTATCTCATGATTTGAAATCATGAGATGAAATTTTAAATTTTTCAAAACGTTTGCTTTGAGAATTTCATATCATGGTTTTACTTTTTTCAAATATAAGAATTGACACACTAGTTTATATTTTATAAAAAAAAAAAAAAAAAGACCTCATCATTTTAAATTTTGCACAAGGACTCATGCTTGACGTGAAGAGATTGTATGTATCATGTGAAATAATCATAGTAAAGAATAACTAGTTACTAGACTATTATTGTTGACTAGTGGATCTTTAAGAAATTATATATTCTTAAAAGTTTGTAATTGCAAAAATTTATATATAAAAGAAAATAGAGATATATAATTTATTAATGCAATATCTTAGCATATTATGATATCCTATTTATGAACTTCAGATTGCTCATTTGATAATATTATTTAAGAATTAGAAAAAATTGAATAGTTTTTACAATTGTGGAATTTTATGTTTTTTGAAAAGCATACAACTTTAAAAGTCCAAAATTGCATGTCCAGATAAAATTGTAATTCATCTCAAATGATTTCATATTGCCATGTCAACGGCCCTAAAAATGTTGGTTTTTTCTAACTGATGGAGCATAAAAAAAGGTTGAAAATGTTCTCAATGAGTGAAAGTGCTTTTCAATATTCTTCTTAACCATAAGAGAATGTTAAATAGCCAACTTACAATGAAAAATTAACATAATTTTAAATTTAAAGTACCTAAATATCTCAACTAAACAAACATTTAAAATTTAAAATTCAAATTCATCTTAGATCTAAACAACTTATTAACTAAAGTAATTTTCAACATAGAGATACAATTAAAGAATTGAAGATATATTGATGTACAAATGAACTAAACTGATTTTCTATTTATATAAAAAAAAAAAAAAAAAAAAGCTGCAGAAGAGCTACTTATTTTTTGAGCTACTCTTAAGCTACATGCTTGATATACTCGCAAGCTATTTGCTTGATTGCAAGTCTGAAAAAATTATTGGCAGGTTATTTGTTTACACTACCTACAAGTTGTATATGCATCTATATATACCATATATTTAGTAGGCGTTTGACCATAAAAATAAAAAAGTTCACTTTATTAGGAACTAAAATATTTATCCGCGCTTTGCGAGGTTAAAAGTGCCAATTAAAAATAGTTGAATATCAACTTTAATAATAGAGAATTAAATTTAAAAATCAGACATCTTTCATAATTCTTTCATCTTTTTTATTAGTTTAATATCATATATAATTTCTTCAACGGGTAAAATATGAGAGATGTATTTTGAATTAAACATGACAATCTATTCAAATTATGTGAAATTAAATACTGAAAAATAAAATAATGGCATTACAAAAATCTTGGGCAAAAAAACTCAATACAATCACCCCCTTTCGTTATTTTATTTCTTAATATGAACTATTCGCACTTATATATGATAACAGTAAAATTAAAATTAAAATTTGATTGGGTTTGATTTTTCTGTTTAATCCGAATAATTCATACCCTTTTTTTTAATTTCTTATGTGTAAAAATAAAGATCTCATATATGTAAAGATCAAAATCTCTTGCAAAAAGGAGATAACTACTTTAAAAAATAATGTAAAAAGCTAGAAAATTGTTTCTCTTGTTTGGAGAAACTACATCTACCTCTAAAATAGGATAAGATCTGAATATATTATCCCTCTCCAGAGCTTATTTCACTAGATTCCATTGAAACTAATGTTGGACTTGCAATTTTTCAAAAGAGATAGGAAACAGAAAGGAAGACAGAGAAATAGAAAAAAATTAATTAAATATATCATGTCATTGATAGGATCAAATTCCATACTTAGTTTTCTAAATAGGAAATAAAAGGATGGAAGTAAGGAGAAATGAAAATTTAACAAAGGTTAAAATTAAATTATCGTATGTGTTGTAATACCAAAGTCTCCATTGAAATATGGACCGCGATCAAGCTTCATTACAAATGGTTCAAGAGGTCACAATCTTTAACTTAATGGAATTTTGATTGATTAACTGTCGTTTTAAATATAGAAAATCTATTAATAAATGTTTGTGTCATTTTGTGAAATTACATTGAATATGTTATTGTATGCCATAGATAAATATTACGCAATTACTATTTTTTTCATGATCAACTATGATTTCTTGATTTAAGCATGATAAAAAAAATGAAAGGAAATGAGACGAAAAAAATTGGTTAGTCAGTGTCTCCAAGAGTATTAACAAAACAAATTGTAAAGCTAGATTGATGCACTCTTTTTGAGGATGTACTTGTTCACACATCTTGTCGATAGAAGAATAATGCATTTTCGTATAAATGAGAAGACAGAGACCTAATTGATTGATGGACATGATCTTGCTATAAGATGCAGTCTTGAGCTATAAAACCTTTTTTCATGCATAACTCGTCCTACCATAAGATATCAATACAAGAAAAAAATTATAGAAAAAGAAGAATAAAAAATTATGTATATTTTAATTAGGAAAATGAGGGATAACTCACTAAATATTTAAATAACATACCTCAATTTTTCAATCTCCTATTTTTCAAAGATTTTCATTTAGAAATTGGTGCATCTTACACACACAAACAAAAATATATCCTGTAAATACGAAAAGAAATAAGATCAAACAATATAAAAGGGGAGAGATAAAAGTAAACAATATAATACAAAAATGTTCTCATAATTTTTTAGGAAATATTATCCATGAATGCTATAAATTGATCTTTAGAACAATTGTGTTTCATTCTTTCTCTCTTTCTTTGCTATTAACAAATAACTTTTTTTCTTTTTTTTATAGTTTAATTTATTTACTTTCTTCATGCCTACGTTTTCATTTATGTGTAGTTTTGTGGTTTAAATATATATATTGATTAGTTTAATCGAATTAAAAAAAATTTGATCTTTAGTACAACTAGCCAACAACACTAATAATAATCACTATTATTTTGATAAGAGTGGTGGACACTGAATTTCTTAGTTCCATTGTATTTAACAAAATGAGGACTTTTGAGATTTATATAGAAGAAAACAAAATAGAATTAGATTATTGGGCTTCTATAGTTATTGCAAAATATAACGTGAGATATCAAAAAATTTTATCCTCTTAATTTACATGGAACATGTAACAACAGTTGAAAATAATTGAAATCTTTGATTTCTATGCTAAATGAGTGTTTTTTGAGTTTTTGATACACAAAATACAAATGGAAAAAATGTCAAAAAAATGGAAAAAAGAAAAAATAGAAATAAAGGTTATAAAGAGGTGTCACATTACCTCTTTACATTCTCCTTTATTATTATATATTGACCGATTGATTTACGGAATGATTCAATCATACGAATTAGGTAAATATGTGAGCCGAAGAGACATGTAATTTAAGTAGCGAATGTAAATATGTTGAGATTTTCTTGTAACTCATTATATATAATTATTGTAATAAATATGATAGTTTTTTAATTAATAAATAAATTAATTAATAAAAAAAATGAAAGGAAAAAGTTCACAAAAAGGAGAAAAAACAGTGTGTGTGCGCGTATATATATATATTGAATTTTATAGCTGAAAATAGAGTTGGAGTTGTGATTGGCCATAGAATTTTTCGGGAGTTAATATTGAGAATTCAAATGTATTTTTTTGAAAAAACAATAAAAAGCAAAAATAATTTTTTTAAAAATTAGAATTGTATTAAAATGAGTTATTTTATGAAAATAAAAAATTTAATTTTTTAAAATAAATTAAACAATACAAAAAGTGATACTCGCTCCGTTTAAAAAAGAATGACCTAGTTTAACTTGACAGGAAATTTAAAAAAATAAAGAAAACTTTTAAATTTGTGATCTTAAATTTAAAATATGGCAAATGTACCAAAATATCCTTTAATCTTATGGTCTTAAACATGTCATTAAGAAAGTTAAAGTTAAAAAGGTGCTAAAAAGAAAAAAGATCATTTTTTTAAAACGAACTAAAAAGAAAAATAGGTTATTTTTTTTTAAACGGAAGGAATATAAAAAATAGCGAAAATAATTCTTGAATATTTTTTAAATTTCGAAATAAAATAAAAAACATATTCCAAAATAGAGTGAATACTATATTTAGTCAAACGGGTCCTTAACATTGGATAGTTACAAGAAAATTGTGTACAAAGGATTTTTCCCTTAACATTTACCTTAAATCCTTGATGAAGTCAGGTTTGAATATACTCCAATTAGTAATTACTTGCCCAACCTTGGACGAATGTGTTCACTGAATTTGACGTATTAAGAAAGCAACTATTTGGCATCGTTTAGTCGGGAATAAGTTATCCCGAAATAATTAATTCTGAAATTAATTATTTTGAGATTAGTTATCCCATTATATGTATGAGAGAATTTATCGCATTACATATAAATAATTCTTTGACTAACTAATAATCCAATCAAATACTTCCTCTGTTTAAAAAAGAATGACCTACTTTGACTTGACACAAAATTTTAAAAAATAAAAAACATTTTTAAATCTTATGACCTTAAATTAAAATTATGTCAAATGTATCAAAATACTCTTTAATCTTATAATCCTCCGTATGAAAAATTAAAATTAAGATATTACCAAAAAAAAAATATATATATATATAAAATAAAACAATCCTACACTTTTAACTCAAAAAAATTACTATAACTTATACCCCACGCGAAACACACCTTTCAGTTTTCCAAGGTCCAATGACTACAATGACTACTAGACAATACTACTGTCACGGTAGTACTGAAAAAACACACGTTCCCCTCCTACATTTCATATTAAAATTCTCCTCTTTATTTGTGTCGTTTTCAGTGTTGCGGTTAAGAGCACTGGTAGGATATCTAAAGACTCCATTTCCATTAAGTTGCCTTTTTCATTGTGTTCTTTCAATATTGGCTGAAATTCTCACGCTTTCCTTCATGGAGGTTCGATGGGATATTTTGACAATTGTATTCGCTTCTTTGGTCCTTTGTTAAAGTCGATTTTCGTTTGAAAGCACAAATTCTTTGTTATCCATAAAGAAATCCTGCATTTCTTTTTGCGACTTTGGGTACCAGGAGTTAATGCTTTTTGGTGATTTGGGTATCTTTCTCTTTCCTCATTGGTTGCTTGTGTTGTTATAAATTTGCATATTCTGCTTACTGTCTGAACCAACATATTTTTTTGAGTGATTTTGGAGAAAGATTGAATCTTGGTTTTGTTTTTTTAACTTGGATAGTTGAGTGTAATTGCTGTAAGTATTGTGGATGCAAATTGTAGAGTAAGAGGAAACAATTTTTACTGCACCTTAGGGGATCTTGATTTGAAAAACATCAATTATAGAGCAAGTATTAGAGTTCTTGGACTGCTGAGATTTAGATAGTATATAGTGAATGGTTTAATTTTAGTTAGTTTTTGGTGGTTGCTTATTTCACACGGTGTTTGAAATTTGTAGCTGAGTTCTGCTTTGGACATAAAGCCAAAATCTTGAGTACTGTGAAACAAAATGCTTTTGAGTGATTTTGGAGAAAGGTCGGATCTTGTTATTGTTTTCAAAAGCTTTGGTTTTTAATTGTGATAGTGGAGTGTTATTGCTGTAAGTACTGTGGAAGTGAATTGTTGTGGATGCAAATTCTACTGCACCTTAGGGGATCTTGATTTGGAAAAATCATCATAGAGCAAGTAGTAGAGTTCTTGGATTGCTGAGACATCAATGGTGTATGTAGATTTTGATACTATATAGTGAATGGTGTAAAATTTTAGTTAGTTATTGGTGGTGGTGAGAATTGAGATGTCAATTATTTCACCCCCTCCAAGTTCTTCTACACAATTTGCAGCTCCACCAACTGCTTTGAATTCTCCAGCACCTATATCTCAACCCAATGAAAACTCATCTTCTATTGCATCTCCACAATCTGCTCCTCCTGTAAAATCACCACCGCTGCCACAATCCCTTCCTCCTACAGCCTCATCTCCTCAGCCACAACCACCAGTTTCTACTCCAACACCTCCTGCAGAATCTGCTCCTCCAATTAGCCCTCCTCCGACACCGTCCGGTCCGCCTGCTAGCTTAATACCACCTCCATCTTCTAGTCCTTTTGCTAGTTCACCAGCACCTCCATCATCAAGCATACCAAGCAGTCCACCACCACGGCCATCACCTCGACCAGAACCAACTCGTCCTGCAAGTTCACTTCCACCACCATCGACACGTCCCCCTGCATTGTCACCTCCCCATTCATCAACGATTCCCCCTGCATTGTCACCTCCATCACCTGTGCGAAATCTGAAACCTCCTCCAGTACCACGATCACCAGGGAATGCGTCTCCTGAACCTCCTAAAAGGTCATCACCTTCACCACCATCATCCAAGCCACCTGCGAATGCACCTCCATCTAAGCCACCACGAAGTACTCCAGATTCGCCAGCCTTAGTCCCTCCGAAAAATTCAACCCCTTCGCCAGCTGCAGTACCTCCTAGTAATTCAACATCTTCTAGTTCCCCGCCTACAGACTCATCATTACCAGCACCTACTGCACAATCATCACCTCCTCAATCGCCCAATGGTGTACAACCTTCTATTTATCCTCCTTCACCATCATTTCCTTCAGGTGACTCTACTACGTCCAGTAACAGTTCAGCAGACAGATCAAAGGATGCAGGGGATGGAGGCATTGGTACTGGAGGGTCCATTGCAATTGGCATCATACTTGTGTTTCTTTTGCTTGGTATTATTGGAGCAGCAGGATGGTGCATATGGAAGCGAAAGAAAAAAGGCTCAGGCCGGAGTGGTGGTTATATCTTGCCAGCAACTCTGGTCTCCTCTCCAGAATCAGGTACTGTTTGGATAGCGTGAAATCGTTGTTGTAGTGTGTTAATCCATGTTTTAGATGCCGCAAGCACCATTTATGTAATCTTTAAGCCATCCAGATCTTTTCAAATGCAATCTGAGTAGATGTGCAAATACAATTCAGGTTCTGTCTCATTAAAGGTTCAAGAATCAACACCTGAGATTGGAAATGGAGATGGCTCCAATATTGCGGATGTTCCAGGAAACAGTGGTGGATTAGGGCATTCAAAGCCATGGTTTACTTATCAAGAACTACTTGAAGCTACTAATGAATTTTCGGAGCATAATTTATTGGGCGAGGGTGGATTTGGTTCCGTGTACAAGGGATGCCTAGCAGATGGGAGAGATGTAGCAGTAAAGAAGCTTAATATTGATGGGAGCCAGGGGGAGCGTGAGTTCAGAGCTGAAGTTGAAATCATTAGTCGGATACATCACCGACACTTGGTTTCACTTGTAGGTTATTGCATTTATGAGAACAGAAGGCTCCTTGTCTATGACTATGTCCCTAACAACACCCTGTACTTCCATCTCCATGGTAAGTGTGGCACTTTTCAGATTTCAACATTCAATTGTGGCATTTGGTAACTAAAGTTTGCTGTTAACACTTGCAATTTACAAAATTACAGCACAGGGGAGGCCTGTTATGGATTGGGCAACACGTGTTAAGATTGCTGTTGGTGCAGCCCGTGGAATAGCATATCTGCATGAAGATTGTAATTACTGTTCTCTTCCTTACCTTATGAGCTATCCTTTTTCTCCATTTCATTTCTTCTCAGGATGAACAAGATAAAATGCTTACCAAACAACTGAGACAATCTAGGCATCACCAATCTGTGTTTGGTTACTAAAATATCCTTAACAATGTTCAGCAGCAATTATGCAAGCACGAACAATGAAATTTTTTCTCCTTATGACATAGTTGGATTGCCAGTCACTAATGAATTCTATCCTATAAAAAACATATTGAACATACTTGGAAAGGTGACCATTATGGTGTGGTATCTGTTCAGTCACAAATGAATTCAATCTTATAAGAAATATAATATATTGAACAAACTTGGAAAAGTTACCATAATGGTGTGATATATGATTACATATTCTCTTTTTCTTGGTGTTTGACCTATTGTTGGCCTTCAGCTGACTAAGTATTGCTGAAAGATGACATGAAATTTTCCCAAAATTCAGTCTTTGAAGCGAAATTATTCTTTTTATCACTCTTTTAAAGCATAGATTTCTAATATGACATTTAGTTCTTGCTTCTTTTGATTTATGCATTCTATTTGGGGTGATGGCAGGCTGTCCTCGCGTCATCCACAGAGATATTAAGTCATCTAACATTCTTTTGGATAACAACTTTGATGCTCGGGTATGTCTGGTTCCTTAATCTCCTTTATTTTACATTATTTTTCTTGTAGACTGCGTTTTACAATTGATTCACTTTTGATAGGTTGCTGATTTTGGATTAGCTAAATTAGCTCAGGATGCAAAAAGTCATGTTACGACACGTGTTATGGGTACGTTTGGGTAGGTTTCTCTTCCAACATTGACATCAAATAGAGCATAAGAAAACTTACTGTCGTCTTTTTAGTTGCCTATGTTTACTATAATTTCTTGGTTTGTCTTTAGATACATGGCCCCTGAATATGCATCCAGTGGGAAGCTGACTGAAAAATCCGATGTATATTCCTTTGGAGTTGTGCTTCTGGAGCTAATTACTGGACGGAAGCCTGTGGATGCATCTCAGCCTTTGGGGGAGGAAAGTCTAGTTGAGTGGGTATGTTTGTAACCGACCTATCTCTCTTTTCCTCTCAAGTCCATAGTGATGAGAACTCTTTCATTAGCATTTCTGCACCTTCTATGAGAAATTGAATCAGAATTTTGTAGTTCCTCTAGACTTTTTCCTCACTTCATGAATTTGATAGCTGGTGTTTGGAAAAACCACCATAATTACTCTACAGTAGGCCTCTAGTTGCAGCTCTAAGATAGTTGCATTTCTTGGTTTGACCACGGCAATGTCTTGAATATGAGATTGATGTGCTACAAGTTCTGAAAAATTGAGACCTATACATAAAGAATTTGTTTATTGATTAACACAGACAAAATCAGGTATCGTGGAATGAGATAAATCAGGTGAATTGTAGTCTCTTAAGGTCAAAAGTTAAAGCAGGTACCAAATGCAAGTTCCCTTGTTGAGATAAAGGATAGCAAGGAAATGTGGAAGTTTGGTTGAAGTTTTTACGTATCTGTTGCTGGAACTTATCCCGATGGAGCTACATGACTCAATGGGAGAGAGAACATTTGCTTAGTTGTTTGGGCACTAATAAAACTAGACTGAGAGGTGCTTTCATGTTTTAGAAAAAATTCCATAACTTTTAAGGATTTGTTAAACTCCAAATACATAATTGTTATTTTGCACACTTTGGAAATATGTTTTGAATGTCAAGCTTATCCTTGCATTTTGCACATTTTTATTGAATCTGTTTTTAATCCTTTTGATTTTGGTTTTAATTCTGAAATACTTTTAATTGATGTATTTCAGTCGTGTATGATCAACCTTCTAACTAAGCGTAAAGGTGTGAATGTTCAAGTCTTAGGTCAGGAGAATGTTAAATCCAAACATATTTATTTGTGACCTCAGCTTCATTAATTGTACTAACTTAACTTTGTGTTGGTGCGTGCATCTGTAGATAAAGTAGATGTGACATAACTGCTGCTGAATAAATTCATTTAATTATTTTCCCAACCAACTATATGGTGAGGTTTAGGAACTGTGTAATTTGTGCGTCTCCTGATATGATAAGTTTGATGACTGATCAAATTATTGTCTTAAAGTAGTGAGATAAATGGCAGGCATGCTGTGAATTAATCTCATAACTGGAATTCTCGAGTGATAACAATTGTTTTTTCGCTATATTGAGGATTTGCCTATGGCCTATGACACCAAAATAGCATGTAATACAAAAATTCTTTATAACTCTCTATCTACTAGAGCAATCAAATAGTATGTCCATTTTCTAATTATGTGGAGTAATTTTCAAGACTAAAGAGTGGATGAGCTAGGCTCTGTGAGGTTCATCCAAACTTTAAATATTACGATCTTAACATGGACAGTTGTAGTCCATATCCTGTTATACATGATCTACTAATGCTTCAAGCTTTATTTCTCTGTTCATTACAAGGGAAAGACCCATTTACATTTTCTTCTATGGCCTTTCAGCTATTCTTTTATGTTCGGAGTGAGTAATGCTGCTTTCTTTTGTCTCATGGAATTGAGACTAAATATATTTGAAGGATAACTCTCTTCTCTTATGCCTCGAGTCTCTATATTAAACATCTCGGTTGCACTTAGCAGCATAGCTGAATCTGTCAGAAAAACAGAAGTTAACTGAACCTGATATTTTAGTGCTGAGGGCATCAAATCAATTTGTTATTTAAATATTTCCATTGCACTGGATGTCCTTCTCACTGAGATCTGATGAGGCAGTCATTTTACTTTAATTTCTCCGATGGAGGATTCCATCTTCATTTCTTATACTCTATTTTGTGATTTGGTCGTACAATGTTCTTATTTGGTTTCAGATAGTACTGAGAATTATGTAGTCAGTCCTGTAATATCGATCTTTTAGTGCCTGAAACATTAAGGTCTGGTTTCTTTTTCGCAACAACCAAGGCAACACCACAAAAGTTGTCTGCTTAAATTTCGTTTCAACTTTCTCATGTTACCAAAACAATAGATCATAAGACAGTCCTAAATTTGAAACTCAACAACCATATTAATTGATCAGTACAGAACCAAAAACCAATAACAATAGCAGCAAAGATCTTATATCGCTTCTCACTTTATCTAGCAGGAGACTTCCACTAACTGCGAGTTAATTTGATTGCTTCCAGGCTCGACCTTTGCTTGGCCATGCACTCGAAAAAGAGGAATTTGATCAGTTGGCAGATCCTCGCCTTGAAAAGAACTACGATGACAGTGAGATGTTTCGAATGATTGAGGTTTCTGCAGCTTGTGTGCGTCACTCAGCTGCAAAGAGACCAGGAATGGGACAGGTATATTCTTTTACTTGAAACTACTTCAAGGACAATGACCTCTCTTTTCTAATAGAAGAGAAATTACATTCACATCATGCTTATGCTTTCGCAGATCATGAGAGCTTTTGATAGCATGCTTATGTCTGATTTGACAAACGGTATGAAGGTTGGTGATAGTGCAATATATAACTCTGCTGAGCAATCTGCACAAATAAGATTGTTTCGGAAGATGGCATTTCCTAGTCAAGATCTTAATTCAGATATTTCCAGTACTCAAGACACCAATTATAGTAGAGAGTTGGCTGAACATTTTTAGATGATATACCATGGAGCAAGATGGCTAGCTGGAACAAGTGTATGAATCTGTTAATATAATCAAAGGCTGCTTAGCTGAGAGGTATCTTTATTAAGTTTTGCAAGTAGGTCCTTTGGCTGTAGTCCACAAATCTTGAGCAATTTTTTCTGTAACTAACTGGAAACTTTTATTGTCATCTCCAGCTAAACTGTTTGTTCTTTCAAGAGTTCATTCATTTCCTTTGACATTCAAAAAGGTCACAATGCAAGTCTTGATGAAATGTACAGGCCCTCCAGTTCCTTCGGGGGCATTTGATAAAATTAGAATGATGTAGAGAGATTAGTATGGATATTGGATAAAATTGAAATGATATAAGGGGCTAATTTTGTAATTCAAAATCTTGATAATGAATCAGTAGGAAGAAGAAGATGTAGAGAATCAAGAGATTAGAATAACCTAATTTCATTTAAGAATCTAAAAATGATTAATTGTGTTGGTACACAGTACATTACTCATGTATCGATAGTAGTACTCCTAATCATAATGAATTAGAAGGCTAACTAACTACTTGACACAGTATTAACTAACTTCGAAGAGAACTGTTAGTTACCGTCTTTAATTAACTCAGATAACTTAACAGTTTTTCCCTAATTGTGTTAACTAATTACACTGTGAAGTCTTATACTTTAACACTCCCCCTCAAGCTAGGTGGGGTGAAAGATGTTTAATACACCTAGCTTGGACTTTAAATAATGTTGAACTTTGGCAAGTCCTTTAGTAAAGATGTTTGCTGGCTGGTCTGAGGTTATGATGTAGTGAGTAATGGCCAATCCTTGTTGGATCTTCGTCCTTATAAAATGACAATCAATCTCTATATGTTTGATTCTTTTATGATAAATTGAATTTGGAGCTATCTGCAGTGCTGATTTACTGCTGGTTGTGTAACTTCTGCTCCTCTCTCTTTTATCAAGCCTAGTAATCAGGTCAGTTCTGCAATAGTGGAAGCCATGCTTCTATACTCTGATTCTGCAGAGCTTCTTGATACCACAACCTGTTTCTTTGCTTTCCAGGATACAAGTGAATCTCCAAACTTAATCATGACGTCAATCTGCATAACAGAATGCAGTGACTCATTCTTATAGTTGTCTGATAGCAATAGACCTTGTCGAGGCTGCTTCTTAATAAAACTTATAATTCTTAGAGTAGCCTCCATATGGGACACCTTAGGTGATTGCAAAACCGACTTAGTGTTTGTACATTGAAGGATATGTTAGGTTTAGTTACTGGTAGATACAACAACTTTCCCATTAGCCTTTGATAGGCAATTTGATCAACTGGTGATCTCTTTCTAGATTGTACTTGTCTTTAGTAACTTCAACATATTGCCTTGAAGTCAATTTGTTGTTTGTATCCACCGGTGTAGCTTTTGGCTTTGCACCTGCTACTCTTCTTTCTGAGATCAATTCCAAAACATATTTCTCTAGTGCATTGTAATTCCTAGGCTTGATCTTGCCAACTCAATTCCCAGAAAGTACTTGAGTTCCCTAAGTCTTTCATTTTGAAAGCATTCTATAGTGCAGTCTTGGTTTCTTGAATTAATTCTAGGCTATCTCCAGTGATAAGCATGTCATCTACACTAGAATTAGGATGATTCTTTAATCTGATTTCTTGACAAACAGAGAGTGATCATACCGACTTTGAACAAATTCAAAATTAGAAAAAGCTTCAGTCAACTTAGCGTTCCATTTCTTGGTGCCTGCTTCAAGCCATACAAGGATTTCATTAGCCTACATACCATGTTCTCCCCTTGGCTATTGAAACCTTGTGGTAGTTGCAAGTATATCTCATCATTTAGATCATCTTGTAGGAAGACATTATACACATCTATTTGGTGTAAATGCCACTTTTTTGCTGCAGATAAGGACAAAACTGTTTTGACAGTTACCATTTTACCACTGGTGAAAAAGTCTCTGGGACGTCAATTCCTTCCTTTTGACTGTATCCTTTGGCGAGAAACATAGCTTTGAATCTTTCCATTTCACCACTTGGTTTGTACATTACTTTGTACACCCATTTACATTACATGGTAGACTTTCCTACAGTAGTGGAATAATCTCTCATGTATGGTTGTTTTCTAGTGCTGTGATCTCTTCTTTTAGTGGCTTCATGGTAAGTAGTAGGTTCTGTAACAAAAGAGAATGCAGTAATGTAATATTGGTAGGTATTAGAAAGACATGCATAAGAGATATACTTTCAAGCCCATATAAAGAATCTTTGAGTATGTTAAGACATACAAAATCCTTCAACCAAATAGATGGTTGTTTTTCCTATATGACTTCCTAAATTGTGTTACAGTAGTTGGTAGTGGCACTTCAACAGCTGGCTGCTGCACTATAGGATTGGTTGTTGCACTATGGGTATTACAGGTGCTTATTGATCTATTGGCACTGGAATATCTTAAGATATTAGTTCTGTCTGAGACCCATTGAAGTACTAGGATACCAGTAAGGGATTATGCTTGCTGCGATCTTGATAGAAGGGAATGAGTAATTGATTTGACCAATCTTCTCAACAGTTAGTATCCCTTATGAAAACAGGATTGTTAGTAGATGTGTGTGTATAATATATCTTCTTTGAATATCACACCCCTGTTAAGAAAGAAAGAATTAGTATTCAGATCTATAGAATACACTCTTTTTGAACCTTTTGAGTCTCTTATATGTACAATAATCTTGGATCTAGACATTAGCTTGTCAGACCGAGTCATGTCTTAGCAAAGTATAAACATCCTATTATCATTTATCCTTACATGACTTATATTAGGTTTCTTATTAAAGAATACTTCATAAGGAGACTTATTATTCAACGCAACACGTAGTCTATTGATCAAACACCCTGCAGCCAGAACGTGTCCCTAAAACCTAATGGGAACATGAGCCTGCATTCCGATTGCCCTGGTGATATCTAGACTGTGTCTATGCTTACTCTCATCAACACCATTTTGCTGAGGGGTGTAAGCACAAGTTCTTTGATGGAACACGGCTAATTGCTTGAATAGATTCTGACATATGGTATTTGTAAATTCTGTCCCATTACTTGACCCTATTATCTTTACTACTTTACTGAATTGATTCTTTATGTATGCAAAAGACTTGTTGTAAGATAATATATACATCAGATTTTTGTTTAAGAATAAATAACCAAGGCGGTCTTGAGAAGTCATCAACCAAAGTAAGGAAATATCTATTGTCATCAAAAGTAGGGGTTTGTAAGGCCCCGGTAGATCTACATGTATCATATCCAATGTAACCTGAGTTTTAATACTTCTAGAAGGAAATGAAATCCCAATCTGTTTAGCACAAGGGCATACAGTGCAGTTATGAATAGACTCATTTATTAGTTGTAGCCGATTAGGAAACAGTTTTTTGTAGGACTATAGATGAGCTATGTCCAAATCTTCTACACCATAGAGTAAAATCCATGTTGACAATTTCTGAATTTGGAGAAGCAAAGCTACTGATTTGTCCATCTATCTTTTCTTTATTCTCAGCCTGGTTCATAAGCATATACAATCCATCATCTAACTTACCAATCTCTTTCACCTTTCCGGTGAAGAGATTTTGAAAAATACAAAAATTAGGAAAGAAGGAAGCAACGCACTCTAGTTCTTTGGTTAGTTTTGAGACAGACAACAAATTATATTTAAATTGAGCACACAGAACGCATTTGATATTGTACTTCTAGCAGTTATAGAATTATCTACAAAGTGTGTGACAAGTGAAATATCACAATTAGGCAAATGCACCTTTTTAGGTTTTTCAATTTCTTTGACAGTAATGTTTTTATTTAATAGATCAAGATCAGAAGTCATATGATTTCTGACTCCTGTTCTATGATCCATTTTAGTGCATTTGGTGCTAGTGGTGATATAATCTTTTCTATACCTAGCATTACCATCATTTCCAAACACTCAGGATGTAGAGCGAATGTTGTTCTGGTTAAGCATTTGTACTTTCTGTTCATACTGACTTTTTGCAAAAAGAATAGAATAACCCTCATTCTGAATAAGTTGTTGTCCATTGTAGTGATCCTGTCCAGTCACCTCATTGATGACTTGATCTTGAACTTGATGCCTTATACCACCTGTATTCTGATCATAGACACAGTTTGAGTGACTTCCAAGCTGGTTGTATCCCTCATTGTTTAACTCCGTAGATGCATTTATGCAGACAACAATTAGCTACTGCAACTTTCTTTTTGGACTTTAAATCATTCGATACCTTACCAATTTGTAGCCCACCTCTCTGGTATGTCCCTTGTACTTGCAATAGTCACGGACAAGATTAAAGTTCTTCTATTTCTGATAACTAGTAATAGCAGTGTTATTGGCATTACCACCATCCCCATGAAAGTTAGACTCCACTACTACTACCATGATTGTAAGATCTACGTCCTCCCAAGTTTTTGGGATGTAAATCTATGTCAAAGCTGCCCTCATTTTTTGACTTTTATCACCAAGAATCATAGCATAAGCTTTGTTCACTTTGGGTAATGGACACATCATAAGAATTTGACTCCTAGCATGTCCAAAATTATCATTTAGCCCCATCAAAAACTAAAACTTCTGTTTTTGTGAGTGCAGCACAAAGTCCTTGGTGCCTCAAACTCTTCTCAAAGATCATTCAATCTTGAAAAGTGCAGAGACTCAGACAGGGATCCCTGCACCAATGTAGCAGTTTCTTTAAGGATATTGTAGATTCTTGATCCATCCAATTTGGTAAACCTTTCAAGGTCTTGTCAAATAGCCCGAGCAATGGATGCATGCACAATACCGTTAAGAAGATTCTTTGAAACAACCCAAGATAAAACTATTGCATTAACCCTTTCCGGGTGATTCCACATGATCTCATGAAACTTTTCTTTAACACAAGAACCATCAATCAACCCCAATTTATGTCTACCTAAGAGAGCAATTCACATAAATCTAGCCCAAATTAAATAATTCTCTATGCCAGTGAGTTGAAATGATATGATTTGTATTCCACTAACATCAGAAGAATGTAAAAATAAAGAGTGATTTTAATGTTGGAACTCCAGTGGAGTTTTGCACCCCATCCATATTCACAGTTGAAGAAAACTAGGTTGGCACTGAACCATTTGTATGCTCCATGTCTCTTCGATTCGATGTTTTTGCTTGACAAAGTAGTGAAAGCAAGAACAGAGAAAAACATGAAAAGAACCACTGCTTACTATCAAGCATTCTTCAGAATTTTTGAATTCCAAAAACGAATTCCTAATAAGAGATCTAGGGCTCTAATACCATGTGTAATTCAAAATATTTTTAATGAATCAGTAGGAAGAAGATGTAGAGTAGCGGTGGCAAAGGACAGGTCGAGTCGGATATGAGGGATCAAAAATGGGTAAGGCGAAAGCAGAATAAAATATTCGACCTAATCCATATTTGTTACGGATAAAAATGGGTAAACCTAATGGATACTCATATTATTCAGCTTCTTATTATGTAAAGGATAAAGTAGTTTGAGATTACAAATATTTTCTTTTTCTCCTTTTAGGATGGTGTTTGATATGAAAGAAAATATTTTCGTATTTTTCTAGAAATATTTGTCTGGGAAATAAGTGGTCCTGAGTTGGGGTCAGGAGTCGAATCTCGAATCGAGGTCAAAATTTGAATCTCTAGTCAAGTCAGAAGTCTGATTTGATTCTGGGTCGAGATTTAGATCTCGAGTCTTAGGTTAATATCGAGATTTGGGTCTCAAATCAACTTTGGTAATTAGGTCTCGTGAAGGGTTTGGGAGTTTGGTCTCAGATCAAGAGTCAGGATTCTGCGTTTAGGTTATAGTCGTGTCTCAGGTTGGGGTCATAGTCAAGAGTCGGGTCTTCGGTCGGGGTTATATTCGGCTCTTGGGTTGGGATTGGATATTGCATTCTTGCTCTCGAGTTGAAAGTCGAGTCCCTGATCAAGATTCGTTTTTGGGTCTTGAGATGAAAATCAAAAATTAAAAAATCAAAAAATTAAAAATGGAAAAAAGAATTCAAAATAATTTTCAAGTTTTTGTACTTGTTTTCAAAAATATTTTCTTTTTCATCCCAAATGTACCCTTAATAAGTATACTCTAGAGGTTATAACTTCACATACTTTAAGGATAGTGTAATTGATGAATACTCATGAGTTAATCCATATTTTATGATGGGTTGGATCGGCCGGATAACCACATATGGTCACCCTAACACAAAGGAATCAAGGGAGTAAAATAAGGGGAAAAGCTATCACATGATCATTTTAAAAACAAATAGCCCAAGTTTAATATTTTGTGAAGAAATAGCCGGTCGACTATTTTATTTTCACATTATAGTCATTTTCTAATTTGGATCATTTTGGTCCATGTAGTTCAGATACAGTTTATATATCATATTAATACAGTCCATATACAATATTGATACAGTTTCCAACTTGGATCATTCAACCCTTTTCTAAAAATATTTTATTTTTTTTTGCTATAAATTTTTTAACTGAAAAATATTCTGTTTTTTATTTGGTTGTTTAAAAATAATAATTAAATAGAGTTGTATAAAAGCGGTATACTTATTATATAGAATATATATCTATATAAGATATATGTATAGAAATTGTATAGTTCTATCAAATATGTATATGTATAAAATATATATATATATATAAAGTGTATAAAAATTATATAATTATTGTATAAAATGTGTAAAAAGAAATGTACAATTATTGTATAAATTGTGTATCGAAACTTTATAATTTTCGTATAGAATGTTTATATGTATAAGATATGTATAGAAACTATGTAGAATATGTATAGAAATAGTATAGAACAAGGTAACAAATTGAAATGGCTAGAAAATGAAATTTAAATTTCATGATCATTTTCGTGGAATTAATTTTGACCGAATGGCTATATGTGTCCTCTTCCCGTAAAATAATCTGGTTTCACTCTATGAATCTAAAAATGATTAATCATATTGGTGCACAATACACTAATGCATTTAGGGGTCGTTTGGTAGAGTGTATTGGAGAATTAATGCATGCATTAGTTTAATGTGTATTAGTAGTAGCTTATTTGGTATATCTTTTTACCAATATTAGTTATACACTCTATTATGTATTGAGGTGTGTATATTTAGCATGCATTAACATGGTTAAAGACACTATTATCCCTCAAAAAAAATTCCGCATCCTCTCTAACATATATATTGAGAGTATTATGTAAAAAAATAAATTAGAAATTATGTAATCCATGCTATTTTTAATATATCGAACCAAATATTGCACAAGAAAAATACAAGCATAATTAATGCAAGCATAGCTAACACAAGCATTGCTAATACAAGCATTACTACTACACCATATTTTACATTATTCTTATACACTCTACCAAACGACCCCTTATAGACTCGTAAGTCCTAATCATAATGGATTAGAAGGTTAACTAACTAGCTACACAGTACTAACTTCTAAGAAATCTGTTAGTTGCAATCTGCTTAGCGAATTTAACAACTTTTTCTCTATTAGTGTGTCACGATCCAAAAAGGGTTAATTATGATGACACTTGTCGCGACTTAGCCTTGATAAGTAAGTTAATTATTCAAACTGATAAAGGAAAATCGAAAACAACAACAGTATAATTCAAGGCGAGACTTCTAAAACGAAGTCAGATCCATACAAATATGATAATAGCGGAAGTTTGAAAGAAATAACATAAATCACCCACAACCTGATCTCATAGTGTAAAAGCAATCCAGTATAATATTCCAAAAATAAAAAATACATGTCTCTGAAAATTAAAATAAAGATAAATAGGAATAGATGAGGTTCGAATTAGCCCCGAATGCTGGAGTGAATAGTACCTCAAAGTCTGGAATCTCCACATAAATTCAACCGTTATGTGAGGTGCTCGTACTGGAATCTACACCGAAAAAGCACAGTAGGGTGGGTATAGTTCACTTGTACTCAATAGGTATCATAAGTCGACTGAGCAAAACAAAAAATAAGATAAGTAAAATATACTATGAGCACGTCACCTGCAAACAAAAAGTCCCAAATGGTAGCTCACACCGTCTCGACTAACAGTTCTCTCTATATATACTAAATCAGAAACAACATAGATATACACGAAAATACACTGAAACTAGCACAAATCACGAAAACTAAAGAAAACATGAAAAATGTAGGTGCAAGTGCAATGCAATAAATGCAATGTGGATGAGATGAATGTTGAAAGTCATCGCATGAATTTCTGCAATATAACTGCTGGCAACTCCCAGGTAGGACTCACGGAGTGTAACAACCTGAAAATTTAATGAAATATGTGAAATTTGTGATTTTGTGTGATTTGACTATTTTATCCCTCCCCGTAGTTGCATTATGGTATTTCTGGGGTGTGGGAGTAGTTGACATGATTTTTGATGCATTTTGGTACCATTTATGCAATATTGTGATTTTTGATGGCTTCGAGAACCTTATTTTGGACTAATGTAGATATATTTTGATCCGTGAGACGGATGGTCGAACAGACTGCGCCAGCAACTCCGGAATATTGATTTTAGGCTAGGTAGACCTTTGGTTCGGGTCCCGGTGCACCCGAGCTCATTTTGATCTATTGGTTGGAAGTTGGAAAATTGAAAATATGGGTGTGAGACCCACATGTGATCGAAGCGACCTCTGATGGAAAATTCGACTTCGCCAGCAGATCCGAAATATCAATTTTAGGATGTTAGCATGTTTGGTATGATTTTACGGCTTTTAAATCTCATTTCGACCCTCGGTTTGGAAAATTGTAATTTCGGGTTTCGGGGGTCAATTTTATAAAAATGATGTTTTTTGAAAATCTGATATCTCCATCGCGTCCGGAACGTCGAATTTAGTATGATTGCATAGTTCGTTTGTGTATTTCAGACTCCGAACGAATCTCGGGCACCTCGTCGAAATCCGTTTGATTTAAGAAGAAAAAAATCAGCAGTTATATTGCAGATTTTCTGCAATATAAATAGTTTTTTCACCCTTTTGGGCCTATTTTGTTCATTTTTCATCTTGCCTCTTGAGAGTTAAATTCTAAATGGTTTGAGAGCTTAAAATTGAAGCTTGTGGGAGTTTGGGAAGCTAGATTAACATCTATTTCTTGATTTTATTATGGATTTAAGGTAAGAATACCCCCATTTTCTTAATAATTTCTTGATAAATTCCTCAAAACTCCAAAAATCTTAGGACATGATTTTAAACTCAAATTTCACCCTTTTCACTTGAATAATTACTAGTTTTTCATCAATTTAATCTTCAAAACAACTACAATTCTGGATTTTAACCCGGATTTCAAAAAATTTACTTAGTAAAGCTCAAAAATATTTTTTCTTCGATTTGAACCCCGTTTTTAACACGATTTAACTTGAGTTTTCAGCTGTAGGTTCCTAAAAATATGGAGAACATGTTTTTGAAGTAAAGTTTTGATTTTGCCCTTCTTTTTTGGAAACCCATTTTGGGGGTCCGTTTTGATCCCGAACCAAAAGTAGTCAATATGAGCGTCGTTGGTTTTATTTTGATGCGTAGATTTCATATTTGATGTTTTTAGTAGAGTTCGGGATTGTTCGAGAAAAGTAAGGTCGCGAGTTCAAGTGTAGCGGACCGATTTCGACTTTCGAGATAGGTTATGGCTTAACTCTTCAGACTGGACTGCGTGGTAAATGATGGTACAAAATGCATGTTAAGGGTGGGAACTAATCATGAAAAATGACTATCTATATGTTGTGCCCGTGTGGGGGCTTATATGTGATGTAATTATTGAAATTGAGATATTATGTGATATGTGTGACCGTGTGGGGTCCTATGTGATATTGATAGGCTTGAATACATATGAATAATTGTATGGCACATCAGGTTGCTTGATCGGGCGATTGTTGGAGCTTCCAAGGTAGCGGTTGGACATTCATGCGTCCGAAGTTCACCTCTATCTTTCTACAGTAGTTATGTCTTTATTAGTATTCAGAGACAGGTATTATTCATTTGTGGTTATTTTTCCGATGCATTTGACTCTTGGATTGTATTAGTAGTTCTTACTTTATTGACACCTAGTTTCGGGCATGATTGGTATTTTGGATAAGTTCTTTCCGCATTGTTATGATTACTTATATGGTTCGGCTTCATTCTAGAAGCCTTACCGTGTGATATTTTTGTTTTTTCTTCTTTTCGTATCAGTTTGGGTGATAGGCTTACTTGTCAAGGTACGCCGCGACAAGTGTCATCATGACCCTGATTTTTGGGTCGTGACATGGAGGATTCACAACCCATATACTATTTCTCATATCTCAATTTCAACTCACCTCTTCGACTCATGTTAACGGAGAGAATTTTTATAAAAGTGTCTTATTTTCTTTCAAAAACAGTGTTTTTCAATGGTACCAATATCTCATGAATGTATATGTATGGAATAATGATGTAATGCTCACAATCAACTCAATATAATGATATCCATCCAACTCGTATATATATAAGTGAACCCAAAAGTCAACTCAATATGTCCACCATTCATGATTATCAACTCTAATTAGGCACCATCAGAATAAATATGCATGTAGGATATTAATTATATTATATCAACCCTAACTCGGGTATTTCTACCATAATAGAGCAACCAATGATCAAATAAGGACTATATTAGCAAAATGAGCCACCACACGGACATTATATCTAGAATGAAGGCATTTAAATGAACATGTTAGACTAATGATGTCAAATAAAGCACCCACACAGACAACACACAATATCAGATATCACAAGTCAATGACAATAGAGTATAAGCCCCCACACGAGGACACAATAATAATAAAATTCTCAAAATGTAAACTCCATAGTTATTTTTTCCCAACCCATAACATACTTTACTTATATATTAACTATCCAACTCAATCTGAAAGAAGATAAGTCATAATCTACCTCGAAATGATGAAATTCCAGCCTAAATGCCTCAACATGGAGCCTTTCCCTTACGAACAACCTTAGAGTCAACTACAATATTCAAATCTAACATCTACACATTAAAAGAAAGTCAATGATATCCATTTTGCTCATATTTGAGCCAGATGCAAAATGTGTTTGAAATATGAGTTCAAAAATAAAAGGGGTAAAATTGAAATTTGTTTTTAAGACACATTTTCTAAGGTTATAGGAGCTACCAGATAAAACCCACGCGAAAACAGGTTTAAAATGAGGTTCGAATCGAAGAAAAATCCTTTTTAAGCTTTACCGATAAAGACCTCAAATTTTCATTTTTGAAATCAAGATTAAAATGTGTTTTTAATAATATAATCAATGAAAAATGATAGGAATAAGGTTTTAGAGCTTACCCAAGCTCAAATGGTGAAAAAACACCTCAAGAATCGCCCAAATTCAAAGCTCAAAGATCCAAAAATAGAGGACAAACATGAAAATGGGCTATATATACAACCCAACACTGGCCACTTAAGCGATGGGTGATCGCTAAAGCAGTCTGGCCTACGTAGCTAGGCCCGCTAAAGCGACATCCACTAAAGCGATCAAGTGGCCGCTTTAGCAGTAGATAACTGGTCAGGTTGTTCGCTAAAGCGGCTACAGCTAAAGCGGTACTTTAGCTAATAAAGTGGTTGCACCAGCAACTTAGCTAAGCTACAAAGTTGTCGATCGATCCCTTAAAATATGTTCAAAATCTTGTGAATGCAAACAAACTATGCTATTATGCAAATTTTGATGTTTTAGACTCAATGATGACGTCAGTTTTTTGAAAAAAAGATTATTTTCACTAAATTGACCTCCGGGATCCCTTTTCACTATTTTCCAAATGAAGGGTCAAATGAGATATAAAGGTTTCAAAATTAAATCAACCCCACTACTAACCCAAAATCGACATTCTAGATCTGTTGACACAGTCCAAGTTGACATCCGACACTCAGAACAACGAATGTTGTTTGAAGTCATCTGGTTTTCTCAAGTCTCTACAAACCACAAACTCACATAGATCATTCTTCGCATTGTAAATCATGCCAACCATTTTCAAATTCGAAAATCCACATGTAGAAACTACGGGAAAGGACAAAATAGTCAAAAACACCTAAAAATGAAAATTGACAAATTCAAGTCATTACAACATCTACCACTAAAATTCTAATTCGTCCTTGCATTAATAGGCAAGGAAATACCTAAATCGATAAAATACTGACTGTAACTATTATGCATGTCGGACTCGACCTCCCAAAGTAGCCTCCTCAATAAGACGGTGTCTCCTCAATTGGACGATGTCTCCTCAATAGGACGGTGTCTCCACTGAACCTTAACCACAGGAATAACGCAACCGCCTAAGTCCTCTGACTAAAATGGACATTGGCTCCTCTACAAAGGTCAACCTCTCATCTAACTGAACCGAATCCCAACAAAGCATGTGAGACTCATATGGAATATAGTGCTGACATATAGATACATGAAAAACTAGCTGAACGACAAAAAATTCTGGAGGTAAGGCCAACTCATAAGCAACCTCCCCGAGTGTCCGAAGAATCTCAAATGGTCTAATGTACCTCGGGCTAAACTTTCCCCTCTTCCCAAACCTCATCACGCTCTTCATAGGTAACACAAAGAGAAACTCGATCATCAATCCAAAACTTCAAGGAACGAAGCCTACAATCAACATAAATCTTTTGCCTCCCCTGAGCTATCCGAAGCCTATCCTGAGTTACCTGAACCTTGTCCAAAGACTCATGAAGCAAGTCGATGCCACGGGGTCTAACCTCTGAAAGCCCAAACCAACCAATAGGAGATCGACAATGCCTACCATACAATGCCTCAAAAGGTTCCATCTCAATACTTGAATGATAGCTATTATTATAAGAAAAAATTGCTAAGGCTAAGTCCTGCTCCCACTGACCTTCAAAGTCCATAATACATTCGCGGAGTATATCATTCAAAATCTGAATAGTTCGCTCCGACTGATCGTTGATCTGTAGGCGAAAAGACGTGCTAAGATCAACTTGAGTATCCAACTCCTTCTAAAATATCCCCAAAAGCTAGAAGTGAACACTAAGCCTCTGTTTGAAATAATAGACATGGGTACCCCATAAAGATGAACTATCTCACGAACATAGATAGGGGCTAACTTCTCGGCACTGAAGAAAATTTGAATAGGGATGAAATAAGCTGATTTGATCTACTGATCCAGTCTACTGATCCACGATGACTCAAATACTATCAGAACCACAAGAATTACGAGGCAACCCACTCACGAAGTCCATAGTGATCCACTCCCACTTCCACTCAGGAATGAATAATCTTTGAAGCAAACTACCCAGTCTTTGATGCTTGGTGTTTACCTGCTGACAACACAAGCAATAAGCTACAAAGTCTGCCACATCCTTCTTGACGCCACCCAACTAGTAAAACTGTTTCAAATCATGATAATCTTAGCTCTGGATGGATAAACTACCTGGAACAATGTGCATCCTCCAAAATCAATCTCAATCATCCATCAATCTCGGCACACAAACTCAACCCCTAATCTCACCCATCCATTAACTCTCGGCGCACAAACTCAACCCCCAATCCTTAAAACATAGTTAACATCAAGAGATGTCGCCCTAGCCTTACCACTCACCACTTTATCTTGAATCACCCTCAAACCATCATCATCAAATTTGTGAGCTCGAATCTGCTTCATCAAGGAAGATTTAGCATCAACAAAGGATAAAACACGCTTGGATATTGAAATATCAAGCCTAACTATCTAGTTAGCTAAAGACTGAACCTCTACAGCTAAGGGTCACTTCTGGGTCAATAGATAAGCTAAAATCCCCATACTAGTCAACTTCTGGCTCAAGACATCTGCAACCATATTAGCCTTTCCTGGATGATACAGAATAGTGAAGTCATAATCCTCAGGCAACTCAAGCCAACGCCACTGCCTCATATTAAGACCTTGCAGATTTAAGAAGTACTGTAGGCTATGATGGTTTGAGAAAATCTCATAAGGAACCCATACAAGTAATGATGTCTTAACTTCAACACAAACACCATGACTGCCAACTCCAATCACGAGTAGGATAGTTTTTCTCATAAAGATTTAACTGAAGCGAAGCATAAGCAATCACCTTACCCTCTTGCATCAATACCACACCTAAACCAATAACAGAAGCATCACAAAACATGGTGCAATCGATACCTTTTTTGCGCAAAGTCAAGATAGGAACCGAAGTCAACAACTTTTTAAGCTTTTGAAATCTTTTCTCACACGCATCCGACCATTGAAAAACCATATTTTTTTAGTCAACTTGGTCAAAGAAGCAGTAATAGACGAGAAATACTCAAAATATCAATAATAACCTGCCAACCTAACGCAACTCTGAATCTCAATTGGATAAGTAGATCTATCCCAATCACGTTGCTGTTGTCTTGGCTAAATCAACCCTAATACTATCCTTGGTCACCATATGATAACTACATTTAAAGTGCCTAGACTTAAGTAAATTCAAAACGCAAGTTCACATTCTCAAATAACTACACATAATCATTTTCAAAACACAAGTTCACATTTTAAAGTCACTACACTTAACCATTTTCAAGTCACAAGTTCACAATTTCAAGTAACTACACTTAACCATTTTCAAGTCACAAGTTTGCAATTTCAAGTAACTACACTTAACCATTTTCATGTCACTACACTCAACCATTTTAAAGTCACTAGGATACATTTCAAGTCACTACACTTGACCATTTTAAAGTCACTAGTATACATTTTAATTAACTAGCTTAAATCACAGAGAAAAACTAAGGAAAAAAGTAAAAGGATAACGAAGATTGATTATTGAATTTCCCACTTCCACGTAAAATTGGCAAACTGTTGAAACTAACAAAAATACTGAAATCTTTAATTTTTGCTCTTGTGGAGAAAGTAACGATTACCCACAAGAATTTATACCATAGTATTCTTGAAACTAACAGAAACACTCAAATTGCAATACCCTTTTCCACATCTCACACAAATTAATAAATAAAAGAACATACCTTAGAGAAGGAAGAGGAAGGGGTAGCTACCTTATAGAAATCTTCCACTATCTTTGGATGATTACATTCTGTTCCAAAACAAGAAAGAAAAAAAAGGATTAGAGAAAAGCCACAAAACTAGAAAGGAAAAAAAAAGAAGGAAATGGAAGTCATTTGTAATCGATATACCAGGTCTACAGAACCAAGCATCATCATCAATATGAGCATCAGGGGCAAAGAAATCAATCCACTGAGGAGCTAAGCTGCTATTTGTAAGCGAGATTTATCATTGTCTCTTCTTTAAAACAGTGATATCATCGGCGGCTTGATGTTGTTGGTGGTTGATTGATGGCCCATCGGACAGAAAATGGTGGAACAACGACGATTTAGGGTGAAGAGAGAGGGTGAGGTAGAGTTCCCTGGTCCACTGGTGGCGAAACGACGATTGTGAAGAAGAGGGAAGGGGAAGGGTGGCAGGGCACAGTGGTCCACCGACCATAGGCAGACGGTGGTGGTGATGTCGTTTAAAGAGAGAGAGTAAGGAGGCTGATATTATTGGGAATGAAACATTAGTGTTTTGATTTTGTATATAATTAAAAAAGAAGTAAAAATTGATCTAATATTGATGGTTTATCAAATATGATGAACAGCTGAGATTAAATTGAGAAGATGGGTTAAATTGGATTAAAAAGGATTGAATTTAGCATTTAATTGAGTCAAATTAAACTCAATTGACACAAATTAAGTATAAAATGGCTAGAAATTAAATAAATTAGGAAAATTGAATTGAATTAGGTTGATATTTAATAAATATAGTAACTATATAAAATTAATATTAAAAAATAAATAAAATTATTATTCTCAAATTAATTATAAATAAATTATGTAAATAAAATTAATGATGTCAATCGCATAATAATGTCAATGCATTTCATATACTACAAATAATTTTTGGTTAATTAATTTTTGAATACGATATTATATATTATATATATATATATATATGTATGTATATCTAGTAATACAACGTATTAATCTGATGAATTATCGGTTAATTAGCTTAATTATTGTAACTTTAATTGTGTATTATTACCTCGATCGTATGATGTTAACGTATTATTCAAAATACTTAGATATATAGATTCGGTTAGCTAGCTTTTGACTGCTATGTACATCACTACACGAGAGATACGTATATATACATACACACATATATATATATTTGATTGACTATCAACTTCGAAATATGTACTATATGTATAACATACACGAGTATATTACCTCGTAATACAACGTATTTCATATATACTCTGATGAAGTATCGTTTAATTTAGTTTACATTATTATATTATAACTTCAACATCATATTATTACCTTGATCAATCAATAGTATGATATCAATATATTCAATATATAATTGAATACATTTAGTTAGCTTTTGGATGCGCACATAACTATATGAGATATACATACACACACATATATACTAGTTTAGTGTACGTGTTTTGCACGTGTATATCACGTTTAACAATAAATATATATATATATATATATATATATGAAAAATAAATTGTTACGCTACATTATTAAATCTGAAACTTTAAATAAGTAATTAATACACTACTAAATCTACATGTTAATAGTAACAAAAAGTAAACATCAAATAATTACTATAATTACCATTTGAAAAATATGTGTAGTCGGCTAACTTACGGAAATTATGATTCAATAGTATGCCATTAATCTCAAGATAATTTTTTAATATAATCTCATATGTGGAGCCATGGTAGAGAGACTATTTTCAATAGACCCTCGATTAACTTTAAAAAATTATGATTGAATATTATGTCTTCAATCTTAAGAGAATTCTTAATAAAATCTCATGTGTAATGCGGAGGATAGAATACATACCTTATCACTACCTTAGTAGGGGAGAGAAATTATTTTTGATAAATCGAACATTCATGCACCATCTGTATTAAGCAAAACAGTTTCTAACAACAGACACAATAGTAATAAACATCATATAATAAATTGTACATCAATATTATGGGTCAATAAATAATAATAATGTGTTATATAAACATGAAAATAATATATTCGAGAATAATTAAACCTACAACGATTGTATATAGATGAATCGTACAGTAATATAATTGTAACAATCAGAAAAAAGACAAGAAAACACCTGTTATTAAGATATGTACCTAATTATCGAAAAATTTGACATGTCAATGCCTGCAATTTGTATGTTTAACAACATTAGAAAAATCAATGAATATAATCCTACCATGAAAATATAGAACTCAAAAATACTATCAAAATCCATAAAAAAAACATATTATGATTTTCATATTTATATTAGGAGTCTTATCATATATTATTTTGAAATTTCTTAATTTTTTAGGAGAACTTTTCTCATGAAAGGTCTCTTCTCATAATGAAAACGTCTTTATGAACCAAAAAATTGTGTTATAAAAAGATTTCATTACTTTTTATATAGAATTACCTATAGACCTTTTTCGTTTGATTAAAATAATAATTTTAATAATTTACTTTGGATAAAAATTTCACTCCGCAATTAAACTTAAGGAATAAATTCTATGAAAAATGCTAATCCTATTCCCAATAGGACCTGTGGTCGTGCAGGCCTCTTATGGACTTTCCATAATTGAAAACTTATTTTCATATATGCTAGGAGTCTTACCATGTATTATCTTCTTGCCATAAATTTTAGGATTTCTTAATTTTTTAGGTTTAAAGGTCATAGTTCACTATTATAAACATAATTAAAAAATAATTGGAGAAAATTAGTGAAAAGACGATTTTGTTTATTGCAAAGAATTTTAATGAAAGGCAAAAAATTAAAATCATATTTCTAAGGGTCTTCACACTTTTAATATATTATAGATTATAGATACACACACAAAATCTAAACAGTTCATATTGATCGGACAATGTCGTTTTCATAAAGTTAATTTTTATTTATTTTTAACAAAAGCAACATTGTCCGTCGCTTTTAATAAAAATACAAAAAATTAAAAATAATTAAAAATTACGACGGATAGCTTCGCTTTTCTAAAATTAATATTTTAAAAGTAAAAAATTATAGCAACGTTGTCCGTCGTTTTTAATAAAAATAAAAATTAAATTAAAAAATCAACGGACGACGCCGCTTTTTAAAAATTATTTATTATTATTTTTAAATAAATAACGATACTATCCATTGCATTTATTAAAAAAATTATAAAGTATTTGTTAATTAGTTGGAGCAATAATCTGCCAAAAAAAAAAAAGTGACGGATATTAAGACGTTGACCGTCAGTTTAAATAAAAAATAAATAAAAAGTAAAAGTAAATTAAAAAAGCAACAGACAGTGTCACTTTTTAAAAGTGACGTTGTTCGTCGCTTTTTTATGAGTCATTTTTTGGCCTTTTTTTCGTCGTGATATATATATATATATATATGTATGTATATATCAACTCTTGAATAAGCACTATATACATCACATTCACAAGTATATTACCTCATAATACAGGACATTCATTATATTCTAATGAATTATCAATTATATATGTACGTTACATTATTATAACTCCAATGGCATACTATTATTACCTCAACTGTATGATATAGACATATTTATTATACAAAGATTATGTTTAACGTAATTTAGCGTATATACAATGAAAAATATATTTATTTTATATATTGAAACATAAGTAAAAGATAAAGATTATGGTTAACGTAATTTATTTATTTTATTTAATATATTTCTTAGTTTATTTATTAGTATAATTTTTTAACAAAATTTAAGTTTAATTGATTTTATTATTATTATATAGGTTATCGACTACGTATGATTGGTGTAATTAAAAAGATAATATATTTTAGAAAAATATTTGATTTTACATATAATAATTAAAATATATTTTTTAATAAAAAAATGACCACTTGTGACCTCTTTTATATGGATATTTTAGTTTAATTTTTAAAGAAAAGAGACCACAAGTGGTCTCACTTTTTTAAAAAATCTTTTTAATCATAAAGCAACCACAATTGGTCGATTTTTAAAATAATTTTCATTATTAATTTTTTCTTAATCCAAAAGCGACCACAAGTAGTGGTCGCTTTTTTAAAATTGTTTTTAATTTAAATTTTTAAATAAAAGAGACCACAAGTGGTCGCTTTTTAAATATTATTTTAATTTAATTTTTTAAATAAAAGCGACCACAAGTGGTCATTTTTTATAAATAATTTTCTTTATCAATTTTTAAATAAAAAAGCAACCAGTGGTCTCTTTTTCAAAAATATATATTTTTTTTTTAATGAAAAGCGACCACAAGTGGTCAGTTTTTGTGAATAATTTTATTTTTTAATTTGTTAACTCAAAAAGCGACCATAAGTGGTCGCTTTTGCAAAAATAATTTTAATTTATTTTTGCGACCACGAGTCAAGCTAAGACTGATGATTTTCTCAAATATATCTTTGATATCATATTCGATCAGCTGCTTGATCAACTCGTGTGGGCTTTATAAGTATTTTTAATTTTACTAAATTATCCCTAATTAATTATTATAAGTTATCTAAGCGTTAAAAAATTGATATCTTATATTGAATAGCAAGGATAAAAAAGACACAAAATGTTAAAAATTTTAATTTTTTAGACTAGACAAATAAATTTGAATAATTATTTTTAATATATTGGATAAGTGAAAATGGACTAAATCCTCCAATATTTTCCCAAGTAATAATTTTTGTAGGTAAATTTTCAAGACTAAATCCCCAACTAAATTCGCAGCAAATAATCCCTAACTAATTTTCCAGGCAATAAAAATTTCCATCTAAATTTCTCTATGTAAATCTGTAGGATAAATTATTTGAGAATTTTTCTATGAATTAAAATATATATATATATATATGTTCCTACGTATTTACCTAGAGATAAAATATCCGCCGATATATTTCTCTAGGTAATGTCACAAGGACGAAATTTGCACAATATAGCGCCAAATAAACTTGCGAAATTTATTAGGAAAATATAGTTTGCAGGTAACATATTCTAATGTTGAGGAGTTTAAAATTTTCGTAGGTAAATCCGCATGTATTTCTTGCGATACTTTTCCCTAGGTAAGATCCCCATGTAATTGACAGTTTTTTAGTAGTGTGTGTAGTAACTGCAATGTCTGAGTAGTGAATACAATATCCTTAACAGAAAAAGAATTATGAGTTTGCTTACTAAGTTGACATGCATAACATATGTGTGTATTCTTGTAATCTAATTTAGGAAGACCCGTAACAAGTTCATATCATTCTACTTTTTCAATCAATATGTAGCTTTTTGAGTCAAATTCATAGATCTTCTGATATGGAGGCAAGACAGATGTGTTCTTTTGTCCTTTAGATAGAGTCTAAGACATAGAAATTCATGTGTCTATTTTTAGAAAGAAGCGGCTTTTCGAGCTTGTCAATTATACATTCATCCTTTTTGAATCTTACATCTAGACATGCATCGCATAACTGACTTATACTCGGCAAATTGTACTTCAGTCTTTTAACCCGGTAAATATTAGTAATATCACCTGATTCATTAAAAAAATAGTACCAATACCTATTACTTTATCTTTGGAGTTATCTCCAAAGCTTATATCTCCTTCATCAAAGTCTGCAATAGATTTAAATAATTTTTTATTCTCTGTTGTGTGATTTAAACACGCACTATCAAGATACCATTTCCCTTTAGTCTTTGAGTGATTTTCCAGTGAAACAAGGATATCACTTATTTTTTGATACCTAGATATTCTTAGGTCCCTTGAGGTTAGTGCTTCGATTGGTAGACTCGGTTTTGATCTCCAGATCCATTTGATAGGATTTATAGAATGAAATCTGTAATTGAAGTATTTATGAAAGGTGAAATAATTTTTCAGTGGTTGAGCAGCTATGATGTAACACCCCGCATTTTCGGCCTAAAAAATTGAACCGTTATTTCTACGTGTATAAACTCGAATCCAATTATTTATATATAAATATAGAAATCATGATCATTATCCTAGTGTGACTAGTGTTTTTGAGGGGAAGAATGCTCGTAGTAAACACTTAGAGTGAAGTGCAGTTAAGAACTTTCATTATCGATCAAATTTTGGAATTCGATTCTACTAGGGTTCACTTTGAACGTGTATAACTTTTGGAATATATGGAATTTTGGGTATCAAGACCCACAAAATTATATGTAAATGTGTTCACTTTCCAACGCATCTAATTTTGTCATAATCCGATACCCGAGTGAAACTTTTGAGCATTTTCGTGAGGAGGCAGTAAGGGTTCACGATAGCAGTATGACGCAGGGCTTATCGCGGATATTACCCTCTGTGATGCGCCGATGCTTTAAATTTGGTAATTTATGATTTTGTTGACTTAGGAGGAGGGGTATTGAAGTCCTTTCACTTATAAATGACCCCTAAACACTATATTAACTTATTTTCATAAGTTTTCGTGACATAACAATGATTATTTCACTCTTAAAAATCCTCTCTCTCAAATCCCTCTTTTCAAGTCAAGGCTAGGATTTAGGAAGGTGGTCATCTAAGGTCCCAAGGGTGTTGTCTTCTTCAAGTTTCTTGGTAATTAAGGCATGTAGCTATTTTCCTTGAATTTATATTTTTATAATGGCATTGATTGATTATAAATGCATGGTTTTGATGTGGGTTTTGACATTATTGAGGGATTTTAACTTGGTTGGTTACTTGATTGATTTTTTTCATGGTTATTTATGCAACATTCATGTCTTACTTATGATTTTGAACTGTGTGGGATGTATGGGAATGGTATTAAACTGAGAGGTCATGGTTGGTGCCCAATTTGATGATTTTGACTTGATTTATGGCTTTGGAAATTATGTGCCCTCAACCTGTTTGTGAAATTGTTAATGAATATAATTTTTTCACTTGTTTTGACTTACCAACCTATGTATTTGCATGGCTTAAAGAGGCTAAACAATGAACATGGATTTTAAAGGCTTTGTTGGCTATGTTTTGATTTAATGAACAAGAAGGGGGTCGAGACATTCTCCTAAACTTGATTTAATGAACTAAGGCATTCACCCAAGTTAAACATGATTGGTATGGCATAGAGATAAACTTACAAGTGTAAGGGTATGACGATACCCATGTGTGTTCCTTAACGGTTGGTTCATTGATTAATAAATGGGTTATGTGAAACTTGTTAATTTGGGCTTAATGGGGGTTATGTAGCAAAGTCATGAAGGTTTGGGTCTTGGATGACATGTTCAGGAAACTTGTGTTTTTTTATATGAGGTTTGGTCTTGATGACCTGTGTGCATGGTTCACACTATTGATATACATATATTGTATCTTGAATTGACGTGGGGTCGGGGCCTTCCCTGGTCTTCCTTAATACCTCTAGTTCATGCAGCTAACACGCACCGAAGCCCTTTTAGAAGGAGGATCTGAACCCATATAGCCCGTGGGTGGATGTTTATGACGGTTGAACTACATAGTCTAGGATAAAGTTGTACAACATGCTAAGACTTGTTATCTTTTCCGGCATGTGATATATATATATATGTATATATATATACATATATATATATACATATATATATACGTATATATATATTATACATATATATGTATATACATGTATATATATATATACGTATGTATTTGCATTTGATGGTATGCATGGGATTTGACTAGTTTTGAATTATGATCCATGACATTATTTGTTCCTTATCCCTGAGTTACATGATAGCGCTCCAACCGCTAACCGTCTTTAGACGTTGTATCTCCATTGATGTAGGAACTGACCATACTTCTACTCCTCTCACATAGTCACTAGGTGATCGTGGGATAGCTCGTGAGTCAGGATGAAGTGGTGAGATTCTATACTTAGGAAGACCCCATTTCATGATTTGGTTTTCGTATGTCATGCATTTTTCTTTGGTCTAGTTTTGGCTATTATTGGGGGAATGTCCCGAAACTTTGTTGGTATTCAATTTTTGTTAGAGGCTTTGTGGATATTGTGGGCTTGGGTATTGTGTACGTTTCAGATGTTGATACTTTACATAACCTTCATTGATATCTTATTACATTGGTCTTATATTGGTGTTCATCGCTGCTAGGTGATTTTAGTTATATTGGAATAGGCTCAGGGGCCTGTCTCCGATCTTCGGTGGACTTGGGATGCCTATCACGGCCAAGCCCTAGTTTGGATCATGACATATGATTAGTATAAGACTGTGTTTGGTTGTTCACTACAAAAAAGTTGGTAAATTATGGCAGATTTTTTGTCAATTTGTGACAATTTTTGACCTCAACAAAAAGAATTGTGGCAGTTTCGAAAAGTGCCACAATAAGCCTTGCCATGAGCAATATTGTGGCGGTTTTCCAAAACCTCCCTGACGTCCCCCACAAAATAAATTTTGAATTTGTGGGATTTTAAAGTTAATAAGTGACAGTTTAAAACCCTCGCAATATAATATTAATGTTTCGAAAAAAAATACTGCAGGAGTTTATAACCCCCCGCAATATGATCACAATGTCACAAAAAAAATATTGTGGTGTTCTATAAATCCCATAATAAAATACTAATTATTTTCTTAGAAAATTATGTAGGAGTTTTCAACCACTACAATATGAAATTAGTACTTCAAAAATAATAATTGGTGGCAGTTTAACTCCGCCACAATATTTTTGTTGCTTCCATCATCTTCTCCATCGTTATGTATGTATCTCCTCGATCTATTATTAGACTAGTAATCAAGACAAAGAGCGTGGAGTACATGTTATTTTTCCTGTCATTTGCCGTTGTCGTGTCCTGCTGGTTTATCTATGCTCTGCTAGGAATGGACCAATTTATTGGCACTGTAACAGGTGTTGGCTTGGGTTTAGTAGTAGTGCAACTGATCTTGTACTTCATATACTGTTTAAACAAGATTACATTTGCTGCTGATTAGTCAATACAGATGGGAAAATAGCACAACAATAACGTTAAGTCATACCATGATGGGAAGCAATCAAATTTTCATGAACATAATCAGCACTCCAACCAGCCTGAGCTTGTCGCCGTTTCCAATTTAACCAAAAAAAATGATAAAAGCTAGTCAGTCAAAGTCAAAGTAAAACTGATAGGTTGCACAAGAAATAAGTCATTTCCCCATTCTGAAGTATTTCATATAGAACTAGAATAAGGACCAAAAGAAAGCATCCATTAGATTTCAATATTACACATATATGAAGTATTACCAACTATAATGCGAAGGAATCAATAACTGTGCCACCAAGGTGGCCAAACAACATAACATTCCAAACCAAAGTGTAGACAAGTTATAGAGGATCAAGTTCGTGGCATCTTGACCCCTGTTGCCAAGAGGCCAACCCTACATCTTCAAATTATCTATTTCGTTACAACGGTCATTAAATTGATAGTAGTTTTCTTTTCTTTTAGATAGAATAGAATAAAAGGTCCAAAGCACAACATTAGGACAATTAACGTCAAATTGATATGCAAAGATTCAGAGAAATAAACCAAAGAGAAGATTTATCATCTTAATTTTTGTTTTCACTTTATTACCTGATTGACAAG
This sequence comes from Capsicum pubescens, assembly GCA_030864215.1. Lineage (NCBI taxonomy): Eukaryota > Viridiplantae > Streptophyta > Magnoliopsida > Solanales > Solanaceae > Capsicum > Capsicum pubescens. Next base: position 106,384,138 of record CM061538.1, read on the forward strand.
TTGGTTTTTGAATTTATCAGGGTTTATTTTTCTCTCCGAGTGAAATGCATGTGAACAGGGTATTTTATCCAAGTCAAAAACTCTACACGTATAAGATCTTATTTGAAGATTGACCATGGCAACATCACCATGACTGTCGATACTGAACTTGTAATCTGCTATTAGATGAGCAAATAACCTATTCCCCAAACTAATATTCGTTGATATTTGTTTTCCGCTTCTAGAACAAATATGGTTCCTACATTCGCGAACTGCATACGATTTTCGTAAAATAATTTATCATACTTCTTGTTTATTTCATCAAATAGTGTCACGATGGGAAATTCTCTTTCTACACCAAATAATGAATTCACTGATTCAACTATGTTTGACGTCATAATATTATACCTATACAAAAGAATCAGTTAGTACGGCATCATACTAAACATGTAACTCAAACAAGACAATAAATTCATAAGAATGTACCTATTTGCCAGACAGAATTTCCAGCTCCATCTCTCGAAATCGAAACATACGAGATATTCCACTTCCTTGGGATGCATATCCATTATTTGATTGAAATGGTCAAAAAACTCATCTCTATTATCTGCTTTAGTTGCTTTATAAAAAAGGGTCACGACCCTTTTATTATGGAAGTTATTTCGAATATTATCTCCAAGATGCCTCATGCAATAACCAAAGTGAGCTGAAGTGTAGAAAATTGAACCCATCTTTGGGATACTTGGATGCCTATCCAAAATAAAACACAACTCTTTAGTATCTTCAATGCAGTTTTGCATTTGTTCAAAAAATATCCATACGAGGCATCACATTCCTTGTCTGCTATACAAAAAGCAACACAAAAAATGCGACTCTCCGCATCCTATGCCATCGCCGCTAGCAAAACTCAATTGTACTTGCTCCTTAAGAAGGTCCCATCGATGGCTATGAATTTTCTCAAATATTGAAAACCAAGAAGCCAAGCACCATAGGATACAAAAAAGTACTTGAACATTCCATTTTCATCAACATGCAACACCGTTTTACTTTCAAGATTTATGGACTCAGGCATGTAACGGTAGGCATCGAGTACTGCATACCCGTGCTCGTGTGTCCCCCTAACCAAGTCCTTGTAAATCCCCATGGCCATATATATCTTCCAATAACTGACTGTAACACCTAATTCTGTAAGGAGTTGATTGACATATCACTTGTAGAAAGGCCTTTGCCATTGGGGAATCTATTATGAAAATATTGACCGAGGACCTTTGTCGTGGTGTGAGGATTTTGGCTCGTAATATGCTTCAAATCACATGTGTGATACTTTTCGTAAACATTAATGATGAATCTTTCAGAGCTTAAGGCCTCATTTGTTTGCACTTAATGGAGATCTGAATCTCAATGGTTCAGACTTCAGTCTATTAAGTGCATTTCTTTTTTATAAACTGCCTCTTAATGTATCTGAAAGCCTCTGAATTAGTCAGATATGAAAAAGAGTATGAATGATGTTCAGACACTTTTTAAAACATAATTTATTCCCTCAAAACTCTCTTTAAATATTTTAATTATCTTTAAATATTTTAATTATTACTTAAATAATATTCAAACTCTTTTTAAAACGTAATTTATTCACTCAAAACTCTCTTTAAATATTTTAATTATCTTTAAATATTTTAACTATCACTCAAATAATAATTTTGATGTTTAAGTTTTATCTAATATTTTTTCATATAATATAATATTTATTACTTTTAAAATTTGAATTACATATTTATTACGAATTAATATATTATGTACATTCAGATGTTAAAAAACAAGCATTCTTAATTATTCAGCATTCAGATCTAGAAACAACATCTTAATCATTTAGATACTCATTCAGATTAAGACGTCTTAATCTTAAAAAAACAAATGCACCCTAAGTATTTCACAGCCCTCAATCACCACTTGTAGGTCGGATTAGCACATCTGAAGGAAAAGACTTTACTCGGATTAATCACCTTCTTTACTCTAAAATCTTTTTTCAAACAAGCAATAAACCAAGAAGTAGACAGTTCTTTCTTATCCTTGAATGACATTCCCTTGTAAAAGCCAGTCTCGTCATCTTGACGATTGGCCAACTATGTTGATTGAGAAGAACTTTCCACCGTATTGCTTACAACAACAGGTGTAGGTGTTTGATCATCATCTGGAATATTCATGTCCAGATCATCCAGCTTATTATCAAAGATGTCCTGTTGTTGTTCTTCTTCTATATTTTGGTTCTCATTCTCTCTCGATTTTTCAATCACGTACACCTTTAACACCGGCCTAGCTGAATCACTAAGATAAGCACGTAATCAAACCTGATTGATTATCTTAAAAAGTAGTACTCTCTGATTTTTAAAGGAGTTGTGCATGTAGCTGATGGTGAGTTCTTTCTGTTGACGATTTAGTCCACAATAGCTGATGATTAAGTTCACAAAATCATCATACAAAATATTACTTTGGATTGTCATAGCTATCGTCTCTAGCATTCACCCTTCTTTCAACGCCATACATATCGATTGCTCTTCTCGATCCATTCACCATGATAATCCACCTCTATTGTTATTGATCTCTCCATTAATGGTACCTAAATAAAGACATTTGTTAAAAAAGTTAATAATAACATCATAATAAAATTAATAGTGATTTTATAGTGCCATAACATAAACATCAACAGATGAGTAATCTATTGTAACAGATGACTTAACCTGTTAATAATTTATGTTACAGAACTATAGAACCTAAAGTTGATTCCAACGGATAAGTCATCTGTTGGAACAGGTGACTCAAATATTGCAGTAAATTATATATCTATTGCAACAGATAACTCACATGTTGGGACGTACTACAGAACCTTTGAAGTTGATTCCAACAGATGAGTCACCTGTTGCAAAAGATCACTAACATGTTGCAACAGATTGCTCACCTATTGTAATAGATGACACATCTGTTGAAATCAACTTCGGGTTATATTGTAATAGGTGAGTAATTCGTGTCAACAGATGAATCCTCTGTTGCAATAGATAACTCGTCTATTGCAACAGATGACCCATCTGTTCGTTCATGTTACAACACTATAGAACCATAAACATGAATCCAATATATAAGTTTTCATTTTCAACAGATGACTATCTGTTGCAACAGATGAGTCATCTGTTGAAACAGATGATTTTTTTGTTGGGTTCATGTTCGGGTTCTATCTATTGTTTTAAAAACAACAGTAGTAGTGTACCCAGATGAGAAATTCAACTAAAAATCATAATTTTACTTACCAACATCGCCTATGGAGTAATGCCAAAGTGATGTACAAAACTAAATTTGACCTAAAAATTTTGTCAAGTAGCAGCAGTAGTGGTAACAACAACAACAATGGTAAACAAGAAGATGATGATGATGATAATGAAGAAGATGATGATGATGATAATGAAGCACAAGATGATGAATAAAGCAGTAGTAACAATGAACAACAATAATGAGACGAGAGAGAAAATGCGCGTTTTTTCCCTCCGTTTCTAGTTATATTAGGTTTTACTTGGATCAAAGTGTAAATTAAAAAACTTGTGAGATATTCTCAAACTTTTTCAACTTTCTTAATCACTAATAAAATAATTGCCACCTATACTTAAATTTTAAAACTTGAGTTCCTACACCTCATTTCAAAGCTCTTTTGTCACTTTTAGCTAAATTGTCCAGGTAACAACAACATTCATAATTAAATTTTGAAAACACGAATATATAGTGTAGAAAGATTTAGAGGTATTAACTCTATAAAGTAATATCTATAATTTTAGCCTCGTGACATTATGAATTTCTTGCTCCTCTAATTTGTGAAAATACCACAAAGAAACCATTCTTTCAAAGAGAAATGATAAAAAGCCATAATGCTCCAATCATTTTTAAAATATATATATATATATATATATATATATATATATTTCTAGACAGATAATACTCCAATTATAAAAAGTAAAAGTAATCGAATTATTCCACAACAATTAAAATAAACTAATCGTTTTTTTATGCTAAACTCATTTTTAATAATTGCCAACACCAAAAGTGACAAGCCGCCGCGATCACTCGGACAATTTAACTAAGAAGATTTTCTACTAGTTAGTCAAAGTGGATGGCTTCACTTACTAAGAAAAGAAAAAGATAATGTGCCTTGATGATCTTGTCCTTAACAGTTGGAATTTTTCTAATCGGAAATAATGATGTCCTTAATATTTTTAGTCTTCATCAAATAATAATTTATGTTTGTTAAATTTGATGAAAACAATTAAAAAAAATAGATTTAATTATAAACATAAAAAAGATCCTTAAATCCTAAAATACGCAACACAAAAACTACACTAAACACAATAAAGACATAATAAAAAAGAAAAAGTTACATCTCAAAAACTACATCGAATCTAGAAATAAATCAAAAATAACTGAAACTATTAAAATTGTGCCTACAAAAATGAGTTTCCGCTTTTTTTTTTCTTTCCGTTGTTTCCATCAAATCTAACGAATATAAATTATTAAATATTTAACAAAAAAAACTGTTAAACTTTCGGTATATTAAATGACCAAAACTATTCGGTGCATATTTATAGAACCATATTGAAACATAATCTCAAATACAAAGGAGGAATTGACATATAAGTACAACTCTCTTGAGTTATTGGCATATTAGTAGACAAAAAAGGATTAGCAACAAAGAGGCCTAAATCAATTGGCATTAAATAGCCAACTTAAAAAGAATGGCTTCTTTTTAAGGAACAAATATTCTTTTATTCTTAAATTTAAGTAATAAATCACGTTTTCTCTCTTTTCTTTTTCTCCTCTCTTTACTCCCCATTTTAAAAGATGACTAATTTCTAGGGGTCTATTCCTAAATTTACTCTCTCTCTCTTCTTTTATATGAATTAATCCAATATGAAAATAAATATACCAATTTATCAATGTATACATGAATCAAATATTTAAAATATATTTTTTATATTGTACTAAATTCATTAATTTATACTTGGATCGTATATGTAACAAACTTACTCTATATTAATTTAACAAACTTCGTTGACATTAATCCAAATATATACATATACTTATCGCATACATCAATATTATTTTTGAATATTGAATATAATATAATATAATATAATATAATATTTAATAATACACACATATATATATACTAGTTCAGGTATACGCGCCTCGCGTGTGTACCTCACTTTAATAATCAAAATAATACAATTGAACCTAACTTTTACACAAAAAAAATTCTCAAAATGGAAATATCAAAACAATAAAATTGAATCTAACTTTTACCTTAAAAAATTACTCAGACTTTTGTTACCACATGTAAAACACAACAACACAATACAATAAAAGTGATATCAAAATAATAGAATTAAATCTAACATTTACACATAAAAATTCCTCAAAGCTGATCGACATTCATCTACGGTCTATAAACTACCACAAAATAGTACGCTAATAGAGATATTAAAATAATACAATTAAACTTAATTAACTTTTACTTAACAAAATTACTCAAAGATTCAAAACAATTCAATTAAATTTAACCTTTAAACAAAGCATTTCTTAAAGCCAACCGACATTCATCTATGACCTGTAAACAATAAAAATATAATACGATAATAATCACAAAACTCCGATCTTCGATGAAAATAATTCTTGTCTGAGCGAAAATCTTGACAGTTTAAGCCGACTTTGATGAAAACAAAATAATAAAATATAGTAGGAATAGAAGAATATATATATATATACACATAAATTCCTCAAAGATTCAAAACAATACAATTAAATCTAACCTTTAAACAAAGAATTTTTAAAGTCAACCGACATTCATTTATGACCTGTAAACAATAAAAATATAATACGATAATGATCACTCCGATCTTCGATGAAAATAATTCTTGTCTAAGCAAAAATTTTGACACTAAAAGACGACTTTGATGAACACAAAATAATAAAATATAGTAGAAGTAGAAGAGTGTGTGTATATATATACATATATGTTGAATTCTAATTTTAAACAAATTGACAAATTTCTAGACGTTTTATTTTTCCAAAAATAAAGCAATTTTTCAAAAAGTAGGACATATTTTTATTGTTCTGATATATATGTTGATTCTATTTCAAACAAGCTAAGTTGTACAATCCTAGTCTTAGATTAATAAAGTTAATTTTTTTTACTTCTACTGTCGTATTTATGTGCCAAAAATATGTAATATTATATGGTTAGGACTCTTATTTGCCAAAAATAAGGCAGAATAGTTAGGACTTTTTAAATAATGATGGTTCATTATTTTTCTAAAAATATAGTATTTATGTATAATTATAATTTGAAAAAAATAGTAAAAAGATGATTTTGTCTAAAGGAGAGCGTTTTAATGAAGGGTAAAAAGTTCAAATCACTTTTCTAAGGCCTTCACGCTTTTAATATATTATAGATATAGATATAGATTATAGATATAGATATAGATAGATAATTACAACAATATTATACTTGCAACTACATAACATATACAAAAAAAAATATAATATGCTCCATGTATAAATAAAATATTATCCATAAAAATTGACATGCGGATTTAGTTAATGAATATGATATTATAGTATGTCTACAACAACAATGATAGTTGCAACTACATAATATAAATATTTTTTACAAAAATGATCAAAAATGCAAACAATATTTAAAGAAAAAAAAAAGATTTGGTATGATTTGAGTTTCTTATTGTGAAGATCTATTGTAATTGATCTCTAATAAAGATATTTTAGGAAAAAGGATAGAAATTCAAAATTTTGAAAAAGAGAGAAGAAAGAAGAGAAGTTGAAAATTACAGTAAAATTTTAATAAATCGTCATTCAACTTTTCAACTTTATGCTAATTTAAAGGAGAAATTTAGTTGGAAGTTAGAAGAGAGAAAGTACTATGACTATTTTAAAGGAGAATGATTTATAGGTATATAGTACTAATTATTTGATCCGATGACCATTTCATGCCATTTTTTTTAGAAGTTGGCTAATATTTGACAACTATATGTATAAGTTGATGCATTATACCATTTTTTCAATACAAAGTACCTATTTTGTTATTTTTCATGTTTAACTCTTCCAATTAAGGTTCATCATTATTCTTCACAAGATCGTCTCAATAAAACTAGGTAACTTACATAAATATAAGAGTTTTAGACCATAATTATAGAAAGTCATCTATATATCATAAATTAGATAATTTGTCTTAAGATTCTTTCAGAAACATCGGCTTATATTTTTTTGACTGACAGTTATTTAAAAATGTTGAAATCAAGCGAATAACACAATGAAAGAGAAAAATATATATACCACAAAATAAATGAAGATCATTTAGATTTCGCTCGAATGTTCAAAACGTTTTCTTCAATTTCATGCCAGCGTATCTCAAATATTTTAAATAATGTGTATCTACTGGCTACAAAAGTTTAATACTCGTTTATCTCAAAAAATTTAAATAGTATATTTGAAAAAATTAAAAGCCTGTGTATATGAAGTATTTTAATGCGTGTGTATCTCAAGTTTCAAAGGCTTGTGTATCTAAAATGTTTAAGCTATGCGATATAGAAAAGGTTTGCCTATTTTGAATTTATGATTTGTGTATCTGAAATATATTTGCTCGTCTCTTAAATATTTTAAGGAACGTGTATCTAAAATTTTATGTGTATTCAAAGTAAGTTGCTATTTTGTACATGGATTTATAGTTAGAGGAAAAAGACAAGAAGCAAATCTTGAATTACCACCATAACAGTCGTCAGGGGCGGATCTATTAAGGCCCGTGGTGATGGCACGCCACCCGCAAACTTCGACGGAAACTCTATATATATAGTTGTATATATATATATATGGATATAGTTAAGTATTAAATATGGCACCCGTAATAACAGAGCACTGCCTAGTGCAGGTGATAAAGTGTTGCTTTTGTATCCCCAAGGTCGTGTGTTCGATCTTGACTAACAACAGTTGTTTTTAAAATTCATTTTTGTTAATAACTTTTCATTAAAACAAGGCAACAACCAGACCTGGCAACAACCAACAGCGTATAAGTTTAATTAAATCAGGGAACAAACAGATTAGTTTATTACCAGTTGACTTTTTTTATAAAATTAATCTTATGTTTTGACTTTTTTTTTATTTAATTGTTTAAAAGATATAATCAAATCTCTCTCATTAAAATTAAGACAAAAACCTATTTCCAAAGGACCAAATCAAAACATCGACTATCTAACTCTTGTTCTTGAAGTTTGTTGTTGTTGTTGCTTGCTCTCTCTCTCTCTCTCTGCTTGTTGCTTGCTCTCTTTGTAAGTTATTTTGAAAAATTATTTTGTTTCTCTTTCTTGAGCCTAGAAATCCAAATTTGAAATTATCTTGATTTAGGTGAAAGTGTTTTAATTTTGTGAATTGAGATGGAGAATTTTTTCAAAAAGGTTAATTATTCTCAATCTAGTTCTAGTAATGTCAATATCAATCGTTCTTGTCTTATAACTGACCTCGATTTGGGTTCACTTAAAGTCGATCCGGGAGAAAGAAGACCTATTTCTGATTATAATCCTCGAATACGAGATGAAGTGAGAAAATATTATATTGAAAAAGGGTCTTGTCAACCTGTCTTGAAACCATATCCTTTAAGTGAAATAGGAGGTAGAATGTGTCAATTTGCTTCAAGTTGGTTTAAAGGTTCACATTCGACTTGGTTGGAGTATAGTGTGGAGAAAGATGTCGCATATTGTCTTTGTTGTTATTTGTTCAAAAATGAATTTGTTCATGACACTACGGGTGATTTTTATGCATCAAAGGGTTTTAGGGGTTGGAATAAGGCTCTTGAAAGATTTCGTTTACATGTCGGTAAAGTTAATAGTGTTCACCACAAATGTTACAATAAGATGCTAGATTTGTCAAATCATCGTCAATCAATTCAAGTTGTTCTTGACAAACATTCTCAAAAGGCAAAAAGTGAGTAACAAATTCATTTGGAAGCCTCAATTGATGTGGCAAGACTTCTTTTGTATCATGGATTGCCTTTTCGAGGTCATGACGAAAGTGAAGCTTCAACTAATCAAGGCTATTTTTTAGGATTTTTGCGGTGGCATGAAGACAAACATCCGGATGTGGGAAAAGTGATATTAGAGAAAGCTCCACAAAATGATACTTTGACTTGTCCTATGATTCAAAAGGATATTGTCAATTCTTGTGCGAAATAAACATTGAAAGTTATAATTGAGGACTTGAATGGAGATTACTTCGGATATTAGTTGATGAATCCAAAGACATCTCACACAAAGAACAAATGGCTCTTGTTTTGAGGTATGTTGATAGGAATGGTGAAGTTGTAGAACGATTTATCTGCCTTGTCCGTGTTAGTGATACATCGGCATGCTCATTGAAGAAAGAAATTTATTCTTTACTTTCCGATCACTCACTAAGTCCATCCAAAATACGTGGACAAGATTATGATGGAGGTAGTAATATGAAATGAGAGATAAATGATCTCAAAACTTTAATTATGAAAGATAGTCCTTCGGCATATTATATTCATTGTCTTGCACATCAATTGTAACTAACACTTGTTGCTATTGCTAAAAAATATTTGAAAGTTGAAAACTTTTTTGATCATGTTACTAATGGGTTGAATGTTGTTGGAGGATCTTTTAAGCGTAGAGATTTACTTCGTCATCACCAAGCCGAAAATTTAAAGCAATTACTTGAGTCCGGTGAAGCTCATACCGGACAAGGATTACATCAAGAACGTGGACTTCAAAGACCGAGTGATACTCGTTGGGGATCACATTTCAAAACATTAGATAACTTTCTTGTTATTTTCTCATCTATTGTTCATGTGATTGAAGTGATTGAAATTGAAGGTTCTACCTCAAGTGATAGAAATCAAGCGGAATATCTTTTGACAAAGGTCAAAACATTCAAATTTGTTTTTATGCTTCACTTGATGTTGAAAGTGTTGGCCATGTCAAATGAGTTGAGCAAGATTTTACAAAAAAAAAGGATCAAGATATTGTTAATGCCGTGGAGTTTCTTAGCATCTCAAAGAAAAGATTGCAAGATATGAGAAAAAGTGGGTGGAAATCTTTGTTGGATGATGTTTCTTCATTTTGTGATTCACATGGTATCTTAATTCCCAAATTAGATGAGCCTTACTTTCCTGGAAAGTCAAAGAGTAAGTGTTTGGATGTTTGTTATTCGCACCATTTGCATGTTGAAATCTTTTGTGTTGTCATTGATGTGCAACTTCAAGAGCTTAATGATCGTTTTGATGTAGTAAGTAGTGATTTGCTTCTTGGGATGGGTAGCTTGAATCCTGTCAATTCTTTCTCTAACTTTGACAAAGATAGAAACATAACTTTAGCGAAGTGTTATCCAAATGAGTTTGATGATGGAAAGCTTCAAGATTTGAGTTACCAACTTGATACTTTCATAATTCATATGAGAGGTGGTAATTCCAAATTCTCCAACTTGCAAGGAATTCGTGACTTGGCAAAGACATTAGTTGAGGCAAATCTTGTGGAGACTTATTTACTTGTTTATTTACTTGTGAAGTTGGCTCTAATTTTACCCGTTGCTACGGCAACTGTGGAAAGAGCATTCTCTTTCATGAAGCACATAAAAAATGAAGTGCGAAGTAGTATTGGTGATCAATATTTAAATGATTGTTTAGTATGTTACATAGAGCGTGATGTATTTGCAAATGTAAGTAATGATGTCATCGTTGATCGTTTTCAGAATATGAAAACTCGTCGTGAACAATTGTAATGAATTATGATATTAGTAATATTATTGAAAGATTAAGTTTTGTCATTTTATTATTGTTTTTTTTTATTAATTGGTTGGTTAATTGTTCTATAGATTGAAAAATGAATAATCTGATTAATTTAATCGATAAGTTTGCTTGACACCCAGAGAGTCCGGATCCTGGATCCGCCTCTGACAGTCTCCCGTATATCCCCGTTATCTCCACTACTCAAGGCTCAAGCAAGGAGATGAACTGAAACAATCGACCGCAACCCCGCTATAACACTAACTCCGACCGGTATTCATATCTGGTCATAAAACCTCCAAATTGAAAAGTGTAAAGAATGAAGATAAACTTGAATGCGGAAAGAGAAACAAATCATGAAATAACCCCAACCCCCACCTATTAAATTTGAGAGATAAATTACGGACGGAAAACTACAATAGCTTGATTTTTGGCTACAAAGGGGATAATGGAACGGCTAAGGTTAGGCAAGATTCTGTTATTATTTTAAAGCTAGGTGATTAGTATAGAACTAATGTTTGTCTAATTATGTTACTTTTCCATAAAATTAATGGGCTAAAGTTAAATTTTAATTTATAATAATAATAATAATAATCTATATTTATATCTATATCTATATCTATACTATATTTTTTGCCCTTTATTAAAAGTTTTTGTTTTAGATAAAATCGTCTTTTCACTATTTTCCAAATAATAATAATAATAATAATAATAATAATAATAATAATAATAATAATCTCTCTCTCTCTCTCTCTATATATATATATATATTATTTTAAAAGTGTGAAGAGTCTTAGAAATACTATTTGAACTTTTTATCCTTTTATTAAAAGTCTTTGCTTTAGATAAAATCATTTTTTCGCTATTTTCCTAATATTTAAGAGTTAAAAATTAATTAAATATTTATAGTAAACATTTCTTTATTAGAAGCCATAGAATTAATGACAATTATACCTTTTTCATTAATTTAAAAATTTTAAATTAACTAAAGTTGATTTTAAGAAGATTTGAAAAATCTAAAAATAAATATGAAAGCGTTAGCATAAGAAAAATATTAAAAGTATCAAATTTTTAAAAGTTTTAAGTAAGTAATCAAAGATTTTCTAAAGATTTAACTTTAAAAATAAGGAAAGATTTTAAATATAGAAAAAATTAAAAAAAAATTAATTATACTATAAATATGATTCAAATCGATGCATCTCTATTAGTCTCTAGCGGCAAGAAAAAGAGGTATTGCACGACAAACGTAAAAGTAACGATCCATTAACCACTTGAAATTTCTAGTGGTAAAATATATGTAATGTGTTTACATAAAATATATGTTATGTTTATATTATTATATTAAAGTATAAATAATTAAAAATTACATATGTGAGACACGTGTAGTTAAACTAGTAATAACAATGTTCTTAGTGGAGTATTCTTATAATACATAAAACCTTAAACTTTAATTAATAATATTATTATTTATAAAAGTGCAATATTCTTATACTACATAAAACCTTAAACTTTAATTAATAATATTATTATTTATAAAAGTAAGATCAATTCTAGTTAATAAGATATTAGATATTTGTTTGTAATACATTCAGTTTGGATGTTGTTGTAAAGGGATTATTTATAATGTGAAGATTTGAGTTGTTTAATTCAAATTTCTAAAATATTTTAGCAAAAAGTAAATAGTGTTATGAAATATAAAGAATAAATAGAGAGAGAAGAGAGGAGACTTCTTTATTTTTTTTTTAGGGATGAGAGATCATCAGGGATTGAGGATACATTGAACAAAAATCCTCTATTTATAGGAAAAAATACTCGTAGTTTCTCTCTAAAAGATAGATATTTCATACCCTAGCAGATATGAACTAGATCTTGATAGATCTTATCTATATTCTTGATAGATATTCACTACAATGTAAATACATTTATAACACTCCCCCTTGAATGTCTAATTGATAGATAATGTGCCTCGTTAAAACTTTACTAGAAAAAACCCAGTGGAAAAAAATTTAGTGAAGAAAAAAGAGTACACATCTCTAACAATACGCATATAGGTTGCCTCATTAAAAATCTTAAAAGAAAAACCCAATGGGACAAAATCTGGTAAGGAAAAAAGAGTACAACGCGTATTAACTCCCCCTAATAAGAACATCCTTGAGGCTTTGCATCCAGATCTTGTGCACCATCTTCTTAAAAGTTACAATTGGAAGAGACTTGGTGAATAAATCAGCCACATTATCACTTGAACAAATCTGTTGCACGTTAATATCACCATTCTTTTGTATCTCATGCGTAAAAAAAACTTTGATGAAGTGTGCTTCGTTTTTTCTCTTTTTATGAATCCTCATTTAAGATATGCTATGCATGTTGTATTATCTCTATATAAAAATGTGGCTGCATTGTCATATTTCAAACTATATTTTTCTCGAATGATATGTATCATGGACCTCACCCATACACATTCTCGACTTGTTTCATGAATAACTATTATCTCAACATGGTTCGATGAAGCGGCTAGATAGACTACTTTGTATATCTTCAAGATATGGCAGTACCACCACATATGAACACAGCCTGTTTGAGATCGAGCTTTATACAGGTTAGAATGTTAGATAAGTACCCAACATCAGCATGACCAATAACATCAGGCCTGCAATCTTGCTAACAAATTAACCGAAAAGGCTGTAGGCCTTGTAGTATTTGCAAGATACATCAGTGCACCAATTGCACTAAGATGTTGTACTTTATAACCAATCCAAATTGTTATATTTCTCATTTCAGCAAATAATCTATTTCTTTTAAAAACTCTCCAAGATTTTCAATAATATTCAAACTATCAATTTATCCCTTATAAAGATAATAAACAAGTTTCCCAGAAACTTTATATGCTTCAAGCATTTTGAATCCTTTAGGGATTTTTCATATAGATTTTTGTCAAGTGACAATAGCCAATATTGTGTGTGACATTTTCTAGTGTTTGGACTGCAAATCAAATAAGTTTTATGCTTACCGAAATGCATTCTTTCATGTCACTTGATAAATGTTTCTACATCAACATACTTAAATAAACGTAGAATTTAGATCCTTGTATCTCTTACAATATTGCGCCAATATTGTATCAAAGATATCATTGACGGTTTCTCATTTTGTATCGATTCACAATGCGACATAACATGTTAAGATCTCATCACTTCATTATTTTCAGATACCTGAACCTCTCATAAGGTTTCATGAAGTGTTATGTCGTAGGCTCTTCAAGAGCACATTGCTTTCTTTTTATGATTATTTGCTCTTTATTCATTTCAAGGATTATTTCATTTTGAATCGATTGGTCTACCACACTTTACGTATGTGTAGACTTTGTCCTTTTAGGACACAAAATAGGAGCACTTGCAGCTTAATATGAGATGCTTTCGTCATTTGACTTGAATTATCTTTTGAATAAGGATCTGATGATAATTCCTAACATATTTCATAGTTGCTTATAATCTCCCCCTCATGTTAGAAAAACTAACATACATACTCCATCTTCTTTGAGAAATCCATCTTTATGCAGTATGGTATATTCATTAATCATATATCACACATCAACCATTAAATGGAATAGTTGGTTCCTAACTTTTAACCAATTGAGAGGGAAGAAATAATCATAATTTATTGGTTTAATGCATACAAGTGTTATTGTATGCAACATATCATATTTTAGACCAACACATGAAGCTTTGTTCTTACTAGCAATGGTTTAGCTATTTATCGAAGGCATTCAATGCTAAATCATCATCATCAAGATGAATTATCTTGATTACATAATTTGAAAATTATGCTCTTAACTCAATTTTCTTGAGCAAGCAACTTTATGAATGTCAAACTACATGTTGACAATAAACTCGCATGCGACCATCTTATATCGATGCATCTTAATATATCACATGACAGGTGAACGGACCCATATTTACCTTTTATACTTTTCAGATTTTGAGGGATCAAATGTCAACATTAGTTAGTCCAACCAACTTATCATGAGTGTTGACACCCAATTTTGACCTCCTGATTCTCTCATAGCCTTCTATTTTATCAAAAGTATTTAAATTTTTATATTAATATTTTTCACACATTATTTTGCTATCAAATAATTTTCGACAAGTCACATTCATGATTTAAAAAATTTACAAATTATTTTATTACTTTTTAATATTATTTTACCATTTATTAATTCAAATATGACATTTTACATAATTTCATTAATATTCATTAAATATTTTTTTCGTAAATTTGCACACTCATAATTTACAAATGCATTGTCTTTTATTATTATTAATAATTTAATATATTGTCTCTACGTAACATAAATTTTACATGTATTGTTATTTTAATAGCGATATCTAATTATTTTCATTATTACAGTTATTAAAATAGCAGTCCTAAGTCAATTCAATTATCTTCTCAATTTTATTTAAATTCTAGTCATTGTTTGAAACCGATCTATGACAATTTTAGCCTAAATTTTGCCCACTTGAGTTTAATTTCAACTCTTTAATTCAATTGTGGCCTAATTTTAAATATCTTATTACTTTAATCTCAGTCATGGATCAAATTGATCCAAGGGCTGAGGTTAATTCTTCAACTCTTTCCTTTTAAAAATACCAAAAATCAACCCTAATCTTCATTCTCTCAAAATCAGCCGCCTCTTTCTCCTCCCCTTCTGTATTCTTTCTCTCTCTAAAACCAGACTCCCTCGTTGTTCCGCCCCTGCAGGATCTAACCACTGGACGAATGGCCTTTCCAATACCACCAGTGCTGCTGCCGCCCCCCTCCATCCATTCGTTGTCCCTCTCTAGCCACAGTAGTCGCTACAAGCAACTATGCAGCCGGCGAGCCAACCAACGAAATAGCCTTACCCCTTCCTCTTCTCTCTTTTATCTCCTTTTCTTACCTCGCTTCACCAGCCCCGCCTTCACAACCATCTCTGGTCATCACCTAGATCTGTCAGCCGTTGCCGCCTCATCATCTTCTCCATCTCAAGTCGCGACCAGCAACAGTATTACACTACCACTCCCTGATGCCCTCTCTCTCTTCCATTATCTTCTCCACTAATAAAATCCCTTAAAACAACGACACTAACGGCCATAGCCCACTCCAGCCACGGCCACCACCACTATTATCGGTGAAATATCATCAAAAATTCTTAAATGCATGACAAATTTATGGAATACGTCCCAGGTTTGCCTTTTTCGATTAAGTTGTTGTCTTATTATCCTCATTTGCTTCTATTTTTTTCTTAAACAGATTCTTAATTAATAATGTTGACTTTGAATTTTGATTGCATGCTTGTTTACCTATCTTGAGTGATATATATGAAAGTGCCCAATGAACACCCGTTTAGTCCTATTTATCGGTTGGATATTGATTATTACAACATATCTCTTTTGTTTGAGATTGATCAATGTGACATCTATTTTGGGAAAATTTAATTTGAATCTTGTTCTTCAAAGTCCTGTCACTTTAGCATTCATCGAAAATTTGAATTCGTCTATATCTATTTTGAAGTTCAGGCATGCTGGGTGATTCAATTGTGAGAAAATTTGGCATGTTTCTTCTTTGTCACTATGCCAATAATTTTAACGGAATTAGCTCTAATTGATTCTAGTCCTTCTTGTTTTGTTTTATTTACCATTAAAATAAGTAGTCGTTTGGCCATGAAAATTAAAATTTTCCAGAGTTGGAGTTGGAGTTAGAGTTGGAGTTGGAGTTAGAGTTTAGAGTTGGAGGTTGGAGGTTGGAGGTTGGAGGTTGGAGTTTGGAGGTTGGAATTGTAGTTGGAGTTGGAGTTAGAGTTGGCGTTAGGGTTGGGGTTGGGGTTAGGATTGGGGTTGAAGTTGGGGTTGGAGTTGGGGTTAGGGTTGGAGGTTGGGTTGGGGTTGGGGTTGGGGTTAGGGTTGGAGGTTGGAGGTTGGAGGTTGGAGGTTGGAGGTTGGAGTTGGAATTGGAGTTGGGGTTAGAGTTGGGGTTGGGGTTGAGATTGGAGTTGGAGTTAGAGTTGGAGGTTGAGTTTGAGTTGGAGTTGGGGTTGTAGGTTGTAGGTTGTAGGTTGTACGTTGGAGGTTGGAGTTGGAGTTGGAGTTGGAGTTGGAGTTGGAGTTGGAGTTGGAGTTGGAGTTGGAGTTGGAGTTGGAGTTGGAGTTGGAGTTGGAGTTGGAGTTGGAGTTGAGGTTGAGGTTGAGGGTGAGGGTGAGGCTGAGGCTGAGGTTGAGGTTAAGATTGGAGTTAGAGTTGGAGGTTTGAGGTTGGAAGTTGAGTTTGAGTTGGAGTTGGAGTTGGAGTTGGAGTTGGGGTTGGGGTTGGAGGTTGGAGGTTGGAGGTTGGAGGTTGGAGGTTGGAGTTGGAGTTGGAGTTGGAATTGGGGTTGGGGGTGGGGTTGGGGTTGAGGTTGAGGTTGAGGTTGAGGTTGGAGTTGGAGGTTGGAGATTGGAGGTTGAGATGGAGTTGGAGTTGGAGGTTGAGGTTGAGGTGGAGTTGGAGTTGGAGTTGGATACTTTTGAAAAACTTTTTTAAATATGATTTTATGCCCTAACTTTTACAAACTATCAAAATCACCCAACTAAAATTTACCTACAAATGGAAAAAGAACACTATTAACCACTATTATAAAAATAATTACATATACATGGCCATATTTAATGAATTTCAATCATGACATATATAATATTTACATTAATAGCCGTTTTCTCATATTTGAAAATTTTAAATATGGATGTTATATTAACAGATCACTGTTTCCTGTTTTTTAGGTAACAAAATATTATCTTTCAAACAAATTTATTTTTTTAGGAATTTATTTAATTTATTTCCTTCATTTTCCGTTTCTAAAAAATAGGAAATGATGAGTTGTTATTAAATTTTAGGGTGCCGCTAATTTATTTCTTTAATTTTTTTATACATGAAAGATTTTACTGTGTGTGAATAAATTATTTCTATGTAAAACATGCTTTGCATATTTATGGTATATTATATCATATACCATAAATATATAAATATGGTTAGTACGTTTCTTTATACTTTGTATTTTTATATATGTGTGTATATGGTATATACATGGTATAAACTTCATGTATAACATACTTTGTATATTTATATTATAAATATGCTTAGTATGTTTCTTAATACTTTGTATATTTATATATGTGTGTATATGGTATATACATGGTATAAATTTTATATATAACATACTTTGTATATTTCTATTATAAATATAATACTTTATATATTTATGGGTATAAACATAATACTTTATATATTTATGAGTATAAATATAAATTAGCAGTAAAATAATGTCTTAAATAAGGCAGAAAATTAAATAAGAGATAAAAATAATGATGAGAGAGAAAAAGAGATATATTAATTAGGATAACATTAAGTTTGAAATTATAATTAACTTATTCTTTAAAACTGTTATATACGTAATATTGAAAAAGTAATGTTATAAGGAGAGTTTTATGTAAAAATTTAAAAGATTGAGGTTATATGTAATAATAATAAAAGTTGGAATTGGAGTTGAAAAATTGTGAAAACAACAAAACCTGTTTTTCCTTTTCAGAAAAATTTTCCGAAATTATTTTTCGAATTTTCATGACCAAACACCATAATTTTCAACTCCGGAAAATTTTTTCGAAAAAAAGGGAAAAAATTTCATTTACTTTTTCCTAAATTTTCTAGGGTTTCTTCTATCCATATTAATTTTTCTTTTAGATTCTCCATTATTTTTCTAATTCGGTTTCTATAATTAATTTCTTCATTTAGATTATCTTGATTTTCTCTAGTTTTTCTAATATATTCTAACATCTCTTAATCTGAATAATATTCATCTGGGTAATTATCCAGGTATAACTGTGCTAGCCAATTTATAGTTTCAATTTTATAGTCTAATACTTTTTCTAATATTATTCTCTTAATATCTATAATTTCTATATCTCTAAGTATATATAAGATTAAGACTTTAAGATTATCTATCATTTAAAATAGGCTAAATATTTTATTATAATATTTTTTAGTTGTTTGTTTTAATCTCATTAACTCTTCTATATTTTCACTAAGAAATTGTATATATTTTATATCTATTTTCCAAAATTCTAAATATACATAATTTATCATAGTTAGTGTGTGGGTTTGGTATGTAAATATTTATAAGAGTAGTTCGGTAGATGTGGTATATAATTAATTCTAGTCATAAAATATCTATCAAATATTTTTTTCAATATGATTTTTCTTATATCTACTATTTCTATATTCTTAAGTACATATAAAACGAGTATTTTAAATTTATCTACCATTTTATCAGATAAATAATTATCCATTTTTCATAAAATTGTTATTTTGAAAATATTCCCTTCAATCATGCACATAACAAAATATGATCACTTTAGATTGCTATATACTAGATTATTCTTAAATAACATATTCTTCGGTCACTATTAGCATGGTAATCTGGATACTTTTCCCTTAAACAACGCCTCTACTTTGGTTACTCCCCTATCACGGCTTTCTTGCCTCACCGGTTTCACCTTTAGGATGGCATAGTTCTTAGGGATTTTTCTCCTTTTCCACTTTGCTAATAAACTTCTTAACATGCTATTTTTCGAATAATTCTACTATAAAGCAACTAACATGAACTTATTTTATTATATCATGATTGTTAGGAATTTATGAATTTAGCTATTCATAATAGTAAATGAATATACCTGTTCTGGTAGTTTTGATAATTCTATGCTTTGTTCCTCCATAGATTTTTCCATTAAAATATACCTGTTTTTAATAAATAAGCAAAATATCTGTTGTGGACAAGAGAGATTTTGTGCTTCAACGCATGAAGGCTTGCCTTCATCTGAGCAAGTGCTCGTTTATTTATATTATGAAAATGCGTACACTGTTTTTCTTTACATCTGTCAGCTACTTTAAAAAAACATTTCTACAAAGTCCTAAAGCTAATGTCTAATCTAATAATGGCACTACTTTTCAAAAATCTAATAATGACACTACTTGCCAAAAATCTAATAATGGCACTACTTGCAAAAAAAGACTAAGAAAAGTCAAAAAGCCTAAGTCTAGTTACATGATATTTACGTAAAGCTATCTAGCTATTTTAAATCTTCCATATTTCTTTTTCTCCTTAAATTACTTTCTTTGTCTTCTTTCTTTATCCGTAGTTATCTTCTTTTTATTGCTCTATATCTCCATTATTGCTTCATATCTTGCATCTTCCAGCTGTCGCTTTTATCTTCTTCTATTCCAGTTGAACTTCTGGGACAATATTATCTTCTCCATTACATTTTGAACATTGATGGTCTGGATATTTATGTCCAATTAACTTGCAATATCTGGTTAATAATTCTTCCGAAATAAATTTTTCTCTAATGGCTCTGGCGATAGGTTTTTTCTCTGAATTGAGTAAAGTCAAGATCCATTGCCTAACGTCTTCCATATCTGCTTCTCGTAGTTCCTTTGAATTTGAGTATACTATTACATTACCTCTTGAATAATAACTCCATATGGGATTTCTGTTGCGATAAGTATTTGCTAACTCTTGAAGAATTATGGATAGTCCGATAATTCTCTTATTTGCATAAAAATTTGGTATCTCAATTCTAGGTATTTCTGGTTGTGGAATAATATCTTCTGGTATAATCATATCGTCATTCCTATTTTTACAACTTGTATAGGTGATTTAACTTCATCATACAATATCTTTGCTGGTGCCGTGTAAAATTTTATAAAAAATAGATTACCTTTGGTTATTCTTTTAAAAATGTTAAATGAATCATATATTTCTGGTATATTGGATATTTCATTTCCGTCTTGGGTATATATGGTACTAAGTAGTCCATATTCGTAACAGGTTTTAACTAGACTTGGTTTGGTTTTGGGTAAAGCAATTAGCTTATTGTATCCGGTTAGCTTCTGGGTTATGTAATTCGTATGTGGTTCTTGGATGTTTATAGCTCTGGGGTTGGTATTTAAGAAGGTTTGTATTTTGTAAATATTTTCTATGTATGTTCGGGCTGCATAGTTGTAGGTCTTTTTGTCTTGGTTTAAACTATCTCGGTATGTGGTAATTTGTGGGGGTATGAACATAGGATCTTTTGGTGTATTTGGAATAAATGGTTTATCAGAAAGCCTGTTTAGGTTCATATTTATGTTTTTCCTAACTCATTTGCTTGTACCTGCAGAAGTAGATTGATAAACGTTATGGGTTTTATGGAGTATCCCAACGTCTCCTTCTAGCTCTGGAATTTTAATGTCTTTCGATCGACATAGCTCTGCATACTGCTGAGTTAGCTGATTTGTAGCTTCAGACTTCAGTTTAACTTCATTAGTCTTTAGCTTTTCTATTTCATTACCCATACTATCCACTTTCATTGAAAACGTAGTTAGGGTGTTGAATATCTTTTCTAGAGTATCCTCTTCTATTATATCAGTCTGTGTAGCTTTGTCTTAATATGTAATCTGCAATAACATTTTTGTTAGTACTAATTACTTCAATTGTAAATGTAAAATTTAATATATTCAATACTAGTCTCCGAATTTCTTTTGTTGTAACTGAATTTTGTATTTTCTTTGTTAGCCACCAACGTACCTGTGTATTATCTGTTCGTACAATAAACTTGTTATATACAATATATGGCTCAAATGTTAATAAACATTTATATAATGAACATAATTCTTTTCTATTTATTTCCCATTTTATTTATGTTTCATTAAACGTTTCTGAATAATATCTACAATGATGTTCTATTTTTTTATTTTCATATTTATATTTAAGTACTCCTCTATAACTACATTCACTAGCATCTGTTTCTACTATATATATAAATTTTCTATTTTCGTCTGCAATTGTAATTTTGGTAATTCTTTACAAAGTGTTTTTATTTTCTGGACTTGTTTTTTATCTTCTTCGTTATAATTATATTCTGCATCCTTTTTTAATTTTTTTTGTAAAGGCTTTAGATTTTCTGCTAATTTTGGTATATATTCCCTTACTTGGTTTACTAATCCCAAAAATGATTGTAATTTCTTTTTTGTATCTAATTCTTCTTTTGAATTTATTATTTTTTGTACTATATGTTGTTGCATTTTTACTCCACTTTTATATATTTGTATTCCTAAAAATTATATCTGATTTTTCATAATTTCAGCTTTCTTTTCACTTAAACTTATTCTCGATTTTTCTATTATATCCGTAAATTGTTCTAATAATTTTAAATGTTCTTCTTTGGTCTTTGTATATAATAGTATATCATCTATATATACTATACAATTAGGCAATTGTTTGAAATAACTATCCATAAAATGTTGATATCTACCTGATGCATTTGTATATCCAAATGGTAGTACATTCCATTCATAAAATCCTTGTGGTACCGTAAATGCGGTTAATTCCTTAGATTCTTCTTCTAACTTTAAATGGTAAAATCCTGATTAACAATCAAATTTACTAAAGTAATTATATTTTTGTCTTATTTTTAATATCTTATTTGATATTGGGTAATTATATGTCATTGTTTTTGCATTTAAATTTCTATAATCAATAACCATTCTACTTTTTCCTCTTTTTTGTTCACTATGTTTATTTACTATAAATGCTGGGCTATTATGTTTACTATTACTTTTTTTATATGTATTGTTTTTCTAATAATTCTTCTATGTGCATTTTAAATTCTTTTAAATCGTCAAAATTATATGTTAATGGTTTTTGAGTTATTATGCTATTTTTATCTATTAATTCAGTTTTTATAGTGGTTTTATGTTTTTTCCATCCTTTTAATGGGTCTTCACTATATAATTGTTCTAATTTTTTCTTAATTATTTCTATCTTACTTATTGAAAATATATTTATTTCCTTTTTATTTATTGAAAATACGACCAATTCTATTGTATCTTCAGTATTTTTTTATTTTCTAATTTTTGTGTAAATTTTTCACTTCCTTTTATCCAATCAGTTTTCTTTCTTATTTTATTAGTAACTCTTTTTGCTCTTACTTTCTGTTTACATGGTGTTGTAAACCAACAATCCGTTCTAGTTATTATATGTGGGTATAATTTATCTAAAAACGACATTCCTAAAAGTATATCTTTTGATGTTAGCTCATAATTATAGACTTCTTCTCTTGTTAATATTTTATCCCAAACTTGTGTTTTTACATTCTTAGCTTTGTAAGTAATTAGGCTTCCTTCGTTATTAAATCCTTTAACTACTATTGGTGTCTTTAATTGATCTCATTTACTTTTTGGTAAACAATTATATCTACATAAATTAGTTTTTGTTCCTGTATCTATCATAGGCGTATAATAACTACTGTAATACCCTTCTACTACTATCTTCATTAATACATATTTTTTCATATCACGTTAAAGTTCTTCTTAAGAATAATTTCTCTCTAGTATATGTTATAGATAATTGTGTATGCTCTATATTATATGGTTTTACTTGTTCTAGCCATTTTATTCCTAATATTATATCTGTCTTTTGCATTTCTTCTTTTATTTCAAATTCTATTTTTATTTTTCTAACTCCTATTGTTATTTCTTTTTTCTGCTATATTTTTAGTGTTTATTAAGCTTATTGATAGCTCTGGGCATATATTATTGTCAGATTTTATTTCCTCATTTTTTATTAGATATCTTGCTATATAATTTTCTTCTTGTCCTGTATTTAAGAGTATTAATTATTCTTTTTCATTTATTGTTCCTGTTATGTAATATTGGTTTAAATTAGTTGTTGAACTTGTTTCATAACTTGTTCTTTTTTATGAACTTGATGATTCTGGATTTTCATAAGCTATTCTTTTTGTTGTACTTATTCTATCATTTATTATTTCTAAATTTTCTTCTATATCTATGTCTCTATAACTATAATCATTATTATCAATTATTTTTACAAATTGTTCGAAAGGACTTTCTATTTGTATTTTATTAATTTTATTTTTTCCCGTTATTTTATGTTTTGTTGTTAATACATATAGATTTTTATATCTTGCTGTAAATATTTAATTTCTGGGGTTAGTTCTATTCCTGATATTTTCCAATATAATACTAATAATTTTTCTATATTTTTATCTGTTATTGCTACTGAATAATTCACACTTATTATAAATTTAAATTTTTGGTATATTAAATTTCCTTTTATGGCAGTTATTATACCTTTTTCTATAGGTTTTATAATCCTATCATCTGCTAGGTATAATTCTATTGGTGTATATATTTCTTCTCTGAAACATGCTTTTATTAATATCTTTGTACCTCCAAGATGTACATATTTTATTGGGTCTCTACTTTTTATATCGTTTCTTTCTTTATTAATTATCCTTTTTGTTACTAGTGGTATACTAGCTTTACTCTTTGCATATCTACAGTCTATTATATGTTTTTTTTTGGCTTACTACGTAGTATTCTTCTTTTCTTCTACTAAATATGTTTTTTATTGTTGGTATTTTAAATATTTTTTCTACACTTAAATCTAATTCTTTTCCTTTTATTTCATCAAATATATGACTATCAAATATTATTTTTTGATCTATTCCTTCTTAATTTAAATATTCTTTTTTTGTTATTATTTTTATATCTTCTTCAGTTATTTGGTTTATTCTTATATCTTCTTCGGTCATTTAATTCATCTAATTCACTATCTATTTCATTACCTGTTTAATTCTCTGAAATTTCATATATACTATCTTCACTTTCTAATTCATAATCTATATAATCTATCGTTGTGGAAAAGTGGAAAAGGAGAAAAATCTTTATTAGCAAAGTGGAAAAGGAGAAAAATCCCTAAGAACTATGTCATCCTAAAGGTGAAACCGGTGAGGCAAGAAAGTCGTGATAGGGGAGTAACCAAAGTAGAGGCGTTGTTTAAGGGAAAAGTATCCAGATTACCATGCTAATAGTGACCGAAGAATATGTTATTTAAGAATAATCTAGTATATAGCAATCTAAAGTGATCATATTTTGTTATGTGCATGATTGAAGGGAATATTTTAAAAATAACAATTTTATGAAAAATGGATAATTATTTATCTGATAAAATGGTAGATAAATTTAAAATACTCGTTTTATATGTACTTAAGGGTATAGAAATAGTAGATATAAGAAAAATCATATTGGAAAAAATATTTGATAGATATTTTATGACTAGAATTAATTATATACCACATCTACCGAACTACTCTTATAAATACTTACATACCAAACCCGCACACTAACTATGATAAATTATGTATATTTAGAATTTTGAAAAATAGATATAAAATATATACAATTTCTTAGTGAAAATATAGAAGAGTTAATGAGATTAAAACAAACAACAATTAGTATCAGAGTCTATGCTGTTTAAAATTATGGAAGTGGTATATATGAGTAGTATATATTTGGATTTATTAATTTATTATTTGATTAATTTATTAATTATGACTGACTTATAATATAAAACTAAATTTAGATATTCCCCAAAATATTATTTAGATGGATAACGTACAAAAATTATCAAAATATAAATAATTAAAGCAAATAATATCTGAAAAACGTAGAGAATTAAAAATAAGGATAGAAAGACTACAATATAACATAATTGCCGGAGTTAGTAAAAACTCAATAAATGCACAAAAAGAAGAAATATCAAATTTAGAATCAACAATAGATAGTCTAGAATATACATACCAACATGATCTATTAACAATTAAATAAAAATGAACAAAGAAGAATTTATAATAGATGAAAAAATATATGAAAACCATGAAGGATTAAAAATAAAAATATTACTTTCTAATCTAGGAAGAAGGTATAATAAAATAGGTGAACATTTATATTTAATGTTAGAAAAAGAAGAATTAAAATTAGAAGATAAATTGACAACTATGGTAAGAATAGAAAAAAAATGAAGAAATAGATAGAAAAAAGGAAATAGAAAAAATAAAACAACAAACTACAAAAATACGAAAAATAGAAGAAACTAAAAATAGTAGGATTGTTGAATTAGAAAAAGAACTACAAATGCTAAAAGATTTGTATGAAAAGGGACAGAAAGAAAAAGATATAGAACAAAAATTATTAAACGAAATAAATCAATTTAAAGAAAAATTAGAAATAAATACAATAGATATTGAAGAAACAGATAATTATGATTCAGAAGATAGTGAAACATATACAGAAATCTTAACAAATACAAAAAATTTAGAAATCAATGAAAAACAAGAAGTAATTAATGAAGAAAACTTAAAAAATAGAAACACAGAAATAAATACTCTTGATAAAAAAGAAGATGAAAATATAATACCTAGAACATCAGAAATAAGAACACCTACATATTATAAAAATAAGTTTAAAAGATATAATCTAAAAGATGAATATGACAACTGGACACCAAAACAAATAGTTAATAAAAATTATAACTTCTTAGACTAAGATTGTGTAATAGATACAGAAAAAAATATAATTATGGATATGATATATGACAAAACAATTATTAGATAATAATATAAACATAACAGATGCACCTGAATATATAGAAAGAACACTAATAGGAACAGTGAAATTATGGTTTTCCAATTTAACTGAAAATAGCAAGAAGGTATTAAGAACTGATAAACCTACAGAAGGAACATCATCAACAACTACAACTAAATTAACACCTATAGAATTATTAAAAAAATATGAAATAGCTATAAAAGACGAATTTAATAGCATGACAACAACATAAGAAGAACAAAATGAAGAGAAAGATACAAATAGGAATTTAATGTTAAAATTAGCAATATGTAATGTGTGTTATATAGATGAGTATACTTGCGTATTTAAAGAATATTATTATAAAGGAACATATAATACAGAAGAAAGTAAAGAAATAAGAAAATTATATTTTAATAAATTACCTGAACCATTTAGTTCAAAAATAATAAAAAGTTGGGATGAAGCAAAAATAGTAGATACTTTAGGAGCAAGAATAAATTTTTTACAACAATGGTATAGAAACCTATGTGAAAAATATAGACAAGAAATAAAAATGAAAAAAACATTAATAAGAAATTTAGTATGTTGCAAAGATAAAATAACACCTCAATTTGGATGCGAAGAAAGATATTATAAGAAAAGAAAAAGACATAAGAAATATAAGAAATACAAAAAATCAAAATATAAATACAAGAAACCAAGAAAAAGATATTATGTAAAAAATTATAAACATAAAAGACCATATAGGAAAAAGAAATCTATAAAAGAATGTACTTGTTATAATTGCGGAAAATTAAGACATATAGCTAGAGATTGTAAATTACCTAAAAACCTAAAAAATAAACAAATATCAGAAATAAAAATAGAAAATATAGAATATATGCAGATAGATTATATAGATTACGAATTAGAAAGTGAAGATAGTATATATGAAATTTCAGAGAATGAAACAGATAATGAAATAGATAGTGAATTAGATGAATTAAATGACTGAAGAATATATAAGAATAAACCAAATAACTAAAGAAGATATAAAAATAATAACAAAAGAAGAATATTTAAATAAAGAAGAAACAAATCAAAAAATAATATTTGATAGTCATATATTTGATGAAATAAAAGGAAAAGAATTAGATTTAAGTGTAGAAAAAATATTTAAAATACCAACAATAAAAAACATATTTAGTAGAAGAAAAGAAGAATACTACGTAGTAAGCCAAAAAAACATATAATAGACTGTAGATATGCAAAGGGTAAAGTTAGTATACCACTAGTAACAAAAAGGATAATTAATAAAGAAAGAAACGATATAAAAAGTAGAGACCCAATAAAATATGTACATCTTGGAGGTACAAAGATATTAATAAAAGCATGTTTCAGAGAAGAAATATATACACCAATAAAATTATACCTAGCAGGTGATAGGATTATAAAACCTATAGAAAAAAGTATAATAACTGCCATAAAAGAAAATTTAATATACCAAAAATTTTAATTTATAATAAGTGTGAATTATTCAGTAGCAATAACAGATAAAGATATAGATAAATCATTAGTATTATATTGGAAAATATCAGGAATAGAACTAACCCCAGGAAGTAAAATATTTACAGCAAGATATAAAAATCTATATGTATTAACAACAAAACATAAAATAACGGGAAAAAATAAAATTAATAAAATACAAATAGAAAGTCCTTTCGAACAATTTGTAAAAACAATTGATAATAATGATTATAGTTATAGAGACATAGATATAGAAGAAAATTTAGAAATAATAAATGATAGAATAAGTACAACAAAAAGAATAGCTTATGAAAAACCAGAATCATCAAGTTCATCAAAAAGAACAAGTTATGAAACAAGTTCAACAACTAATTTAAACCAATATTACATAACAGGAACAATAAATGAAAAAGAATATTTAATACTCTTACATACAGGACAAGAAGAAAATTATATAGCAAAATATCTAATAAAAAATGAGGAAATAAAATCTGACAATAATATATGCTCAGATCTACCAAGAAGCTTAATAAACACTAAAAATATAGCAGAAAAAAAAAATAACAATAGGAGTTAGAAAAATAAAAATAGAATTTGAAATAAAGGAAGAAATGCAAAAGGTAGATATAATATTAAGAATAAAATGGCTAGAACAAGTAAAACCATATAATATAGAGCATACACAATTATCTATAACATATAATAGAGAGAAATTATTCTTAAGAAGAGCTTTAACGTGATATGAAAATATATGTATTAATGAAGATAGTAGTACAAGAGTATTACAGTAGATATTATACGCCTATGATAGATACAGGAATAGAAACTAATTTATGTAGATATAATTATTTATCAAAAAGTAAATGAGATCAATTAAAGACACCAATAATAGTTAAAGGATTTAATAACGAAGGAAGCCTAATTACTTACAAAGCTAAGAATGTAAAAACACAAGTATGGGATAAAATATTAACAATAGAAGAAATCTATAATTATGAGCTAACATCAAAAGATATACTTTTAGGAATGTCGTTTTTAGATAAATTATACCCACATATAATAACTAGAATGGATTGGTGGTTTACAACACCATGTAAACAGAAAATAAGAGCAAAAAGAGTTACTAATAAAATAAGAAAGAAAACTGATTGGATAAAAGGAAGTGAAAAAATTACACAAAAATTAGAAAATAAAAAAATACTGAAGATAAAATAGAATTGGTTGGATTTTCAATAAATAAAAAGGAAATAACTATATTTTCAATAAGTAAGATAGAAATAATTAAGAAAAAATTAGAACAATTATATAGTGAAGACCCATTAAAAGGATGGGAAAAACATAAAACCACTATAAAAATTGAATTAATAGATAAAAATAGCATAATAACTCAAAAACCATTAACATATAATTTTGACGATTTAAAAGAATTTAAAATGCACATAGAAGAATTATTAGAAAAACAATACATATAAAAAAGTAATAGTAAACATAATAGCCCAGCATTTATAGTAAATAAATATAGTGAACAAAAAAGAGGAAAAAGTAGAATGGTTATTGATTATAGAAATTTAAATACAAAAACTATGACATATAATTACCCAATACCAAATAAGATATTAAAAATAAGACAAAAATATAATTACTTTAGTAAATTTGATTGTAAATCAGGATTTTACCATTTAAAGTTAAAAGAAGAATCTAAGGAATTAACCGCATTTATGGTACCCCAAGGATTTTATGAATGGAATGTACTACCATTTGGATATAAAAATGCACCAGGTAGATATCAACATTTTATGGATAGTTATTTTAAACAATTGCCTAATTGTATAGTATATATAGATGATATACTATTATATACAAAGACCAAAGAAGAACATTTAAAATTATTAGAACAATTTACGGATATAATAGAAAAATCGAGAATAAATTTAAGTGAAAAGAAAGCTGAAATTATGAAAAATCAGATAGAATTTTTAGGAATACAAATAGATAAAAGTTGAGTAAAAATGCAACAACATATAATACAAAAAATAATAAATTCAAAAGAAGAATTAGATACAAAAAAAAAATTACAATCATTTTTGGGATTAGTAAACCTAGTAAGGGAATATATACCAAAATTAGCAGAAAATCTAAAGCCTTTACAAAAAAAGTTAAAAAAAGGATGTAGAATATAATTATAATGAAGAAGATAAAAAACAAATCCAGAAAATAAAAACACTTTGTAAAGAATTACCAAAATTACAATTCCAGACAAAAATAGAAAATTTATATATATAGTAGAAGCAGATGCTAGTGAATGTAGTAGTTATAGAGGAGTACTTAAATATAAATATGAAAATAAAAAAATAGAACATCATTGTAGATATTATTCAGAAACGTTTAATGAAACAGAAATAAAATGGGAAATAAATAGAAAAGAATTATGTTCATTATATAAATGTTTATTAGCATTTGAGCCATATATTGTATATAACAAGTTTATTGTACAAACAGATAATACACAGGTACGTTGGTGGCTAACAAAGAAAATACAAAATTCAGTTACAACAAAAGAAATTCAGAGACTAGTATTGAATATATTAAATTTTACATTTACAATTGAAGTAATTAGTACTAACAAAAATGTTATTGCAGATTACATATCAAGACAAAGCTACACAGACTGATATAATAGAAGAGGATACTCTAGAAAAAATATTCAACACCCTAACTACGCTTTCAGTGAAAGTGGACAGTATGAGTAATGAAATAGAAAAGTTAAAGACTAATGAAGTTAAACTGAAGTCTGAAGCTACAAATCAGCTAACTCAGCAGTGTGCAGAGCTATGTCGATCGAAAGACATTAAAATTCCAGAGCTAAAAGGAGACGTTGGGATACTCCATAAAATCCATAACGTTTATCAATCTGCTTCTGCAGGTACAAGCAAAGGAGTTAGGAAAAACATAAATATGAACCTAAACAGGCTATTTGATAAACCATTTATTCCAAATACACTAAAAGATCCTATGTTCATACCCCCACAAATTACCACATACCGAGATAGTTTAAACCAAGACAAAAAGACCTACAACTATACAGCCCGAACATACATAGAAAATATTTATAAAATACAAACCTTCTTAAATACCAACCCCAGAGCTATAAACATCCAAGAACCACATACGAATTACATAACCCAGAAGCTAACCGGATACAATAAGCTAATTACTTTGCCCAAAACCAAACCAAGTCTAGTTAAAACCTGTTACGAATATGGACTACTTAGTACCATATATACCCAAGACGGAAATGAAATATCTAATATACCAGAAATATATGATTCATTTAATATTTTTAAAAGAATAACCGAAGGTAACCTATTTTTTATAAAATTTTACACGCCACCAGCAGAGATATTGTATGATGAAGTTAAATCACCTATACAAGTTGTAAAAATAGGAATGACCCGAGATATGATTATACCAGAAGATATTATTCCACAATCAGAAATACCTAGAATTGAGATACCAAATTTTTATGCAAATAAGAGAATTATCGGACTATCCACAATTCTTCAAGAGTTAGCAAATACTTATCGCAACAGAAATCCCATATGGAGTTATTATTCAAGAGGTAATGTAATAGTATACTCAAATTCAAAGGAACTACGAGAAGCAGATATGAAAGACGTTAGGCAATGGATCTTGACTTTACTCAATTCAGAGAAAAAACCTATCGCCAGAACCATTAGAGAAAAATTTATTTCGGAAGAATTATTAACCAGATATTGCAAGTTAATTGGACTTAAATATCCAGACCATCAATGTTCAAAATGTAATGGAGAAGATAATATTGTCCCAGAAGTTCAACTGGAATAGAAGAAGATAAAAACGACAGCTGGAAGATGCAAGATATGAAGCAATAATGGAGATACAGAGCAATAAAAAGAAGATAACTATGGATAAAGAAAGAAGACAAAGAAAGTAATTCAAGGAGAAAAAGAAATATGGAAGATTTAAAATATCTAGATAGCTTTACGTAAATATCATGTAACTAGCCTTAGGCTTTTTGACTTTTCTTAGTCTTTTTTGGCAAGTAGTGTCATTATTAGATTTTTGGCAAGTAGTGCCATTATTAGATTAGACATTAGCTTTAGGACTTTGTAGAAACGTTTTTTTAAAGTAGCTGACAGATGTAAAGAAAAACAGTGTACGCATTTTCATAATATAAATATACGAGCACTTGCTCAGATGAAGGCAAGCCTTCTTGCGTTGAAGCACAAAATCTCTCTTGTCCACAACAAATATTTTGCTTATTTATTAAAAAATAGGTATATTTTAATGGAAAAATCTATGGAGGAACAAAGCTTAGAATTATCAAAACTACCAGAACAGGTATATTCATTTACTATTATGAATAGCTAAATTCATAAATTCCTAACAATCATGATATGATAAAATAAGTTCATGTTAGTTGCTTTATAGTAGAATTATTCGAAAAATAGCATGTTAAAAAGTTTATTAGCAAAGTGGAAAAGGAGAAAAATTCCTAAGAACTATGCCATCCTAAAGGTGAAACCGGTGAGGCAAGAAAGTCGTGATAGGCGAGTAACCAAAGTAGAGGCGTTGTTTAAGGGAAAAGTATCCAGATTACCATGCTAATAGTGACCGAAGAATATGTTATTTAAGAATAATCTAGTATATAACAATCTAAAGTGATCATATTTTGTTATGTGCATGATTGAAGGGAATATTTTGAAAATAACAATTTTATGAAAAATGGATAATTATTTATCTGATAAAATGGTAGATAAATTTAAAATACTCGTTTTATATGTACTTAAGGATATAGAAATAGTAGATATAAGAAAAATCATATTGGAAAAAATATTTGATAGATATTTTATGACTAAAATTAATTATATACCACATCTACCGAACTACTCTTATAAATACTTACATACCAAACCCACACACTAACTATGATAAATTATGTATATTTAGAATTTTGGAAAATAGATATAAAATATATACAATTTCTTAGTGAAAATATAGAAGATTTAATGAGATTAAAACAAACAACTAAAAAATATTCTAATAAAATATTTAGCCAATTTTAAATGATAGATAATCTTAAAGTCTTAATCTCATATATACTTAGAGATATAGAAATTATAGATATTAAGAGAATAATATTAGAAAAAGTATTAGACTATGAAATTGAAACTATAAATTGGATAGCACAGTTATACCTGGATAATTACCCAGATGGATATTATTCAGATTAAGAGATGTTAGAATATATTAGAAAAATTAGAGAAAATCAAGATAATCTAAATGAAGAAATTAATTATAGAAACCGAATTAGAAAAATAATGAAGAATCTAAAAGAAAAATTAATATGGATAGAAGAAACCCTAGAAAATTTAGGAAAAAGTACATGTGATAGTTTATATAATTTAAAAAACTCGCTACGAGAAGAAAAACACAAGATAATAAATAGCATTGAAAATTTAGAATGAGATATACATTACAGTACAATTAGGATAAATTATTATACAGAAATCTGTAACTCTGCAATTACTACACGATAAAATGATAGACTATGAATATTTAAAATATTGAAGACAAAATATGGATGAAATACTATTATTAGAAAAAATTATGAAAGATAATCTAATTGTATATTTTGAAACAAAAGATATAGAATATTTAGAATACCTTCAAAATAATATAGAAGAATTACAGAAACTAAGGGAAAAAAATAAAGAATACTATAGTAAAACATTTAACCAATTACCATATATCACCCCCCAAGATATGAATATCGATAAAACTAACATAAATAGACTTAAAATAAAAATATTTAGAGAAGTTAAGAAATATCCACGCACAAATAAAAATAGATCCATTAAACATATAATAGATCTATTTATTACACAAGTTATCCGCACCCCACAACAATTGTATTTATTACACAAGTTATCCGCACCCCACAACAATTGTATAATGGATCTATTTATTACACAAGTTATCCGCACTCCACAACAATTGTCTAAATTTCAATATATATGATTACTGTGAGCTTTGGACGGTAAGATTTGATTCGTATATTCTCCTTTTTCAATTGTGATCCTTTAGAATCCAATTGTATATGGTAATGTTAGATAAATAGTGTGTGATTTTATTTGCTCCTCTTTTATTTCAACACATATATATATACTAGAGGAGCATGACCCGTGTCAGCACGGGTCCAACATTAAGATATTTATTTATCTTTTAATCTTTATATATTTAAATAAATTTTTTAATAAAAAGATTGCATATGTTTTCTAGGATTCATCCGAAATCTAGCGTGAGTTCAACATATGTTATTTTAATATGTATTTAGATAATTTAAGTTGTTAACTATTATAATTTATGATATTTTTTATGTAATTTTTAAATTAATATACGTTACTTTTCTTGTCCAAATTTTTGTGGCATTGATAGTCAATTATATTTTAAAAATAATTTACGTTTTTAATTATTGTGATTTATAATACTTTTCTTCTATTTCAATTTTAGTGACACTAATATAATTTTAAGAGTCGACCAAATATTTTATATCTTTTAAATTTTTTAAGTTGTTAATTTTTGTGATTTTTAGTATTTTCATTTAATTTTTTTGAAATATATAACATATTAAATTATTTTTAGATATTTTAAATTGTTAACTATTGTAATTTATAATACTTTTTATGTAATTTTTGAATAATATATGCTACTCTCCTTGTCCAGAGTTTTGTGTCGACGATAGCCAATTATATTTTTTTAAATAATTTAAATTTTTTATCATTGTGATTTATAATATTTTTTCTATTTCAACTTATTTGGCACAATGCTTAAATGATCACAATAATTAATTATGGGTGATATAGTAAAATGTAATTATTATTATTTATTATTTTTATTATGTGTGTGTTGATTGAAGAAGAATTTGGAAACATTTAGAAATGTGTTGAATGTTACAGATGTTAATAATCCATTTGATGCTTCTTGATTTCTCTACATTTATCTCTTGTGTGTTTTTACTCTTTTGCCCTTTGAGTACATGTAGTAATTTTTTTTTTTTTTAAAATATCATGAAATTTTTTATTCATAGTATATATATATATATATATATATATATATATTATATAGTAAAATCGTGAATTCAATATTATTAATTTTTCAATACATAAGTGACTTATAATAATTAATTGTGGGTGATACATTAAAATCATGATTGAAGCAGCAGAAATCAGTCAATTTTTTAAATTTTTTTTTGTTAATTATTGTTATTTACAGTACTTTTTATTTCATTTTCAAATAATATATGTTGTTTTATATCTTATTCTGTCCTGTCCCAATTTATGTGACACTAATATAATTTTGATAGTCAATCAAATATTTTATGTTGATATATCATTTTGTTATTCTTATTTTTCTAATACATAAATGACTTAT
This sequence comes from Capsicum pubescens, assembly GCA_030864215.1. NCBI lineage: Eukaryota > Viridiplantae > Streptophyta > Magnoliopsida > Solanales > Solanaceae > Capsicum > Capsicum pubescens. Next base: position 106,419,425 of record CM061538.1, read on the forward strand.
AATAAGGAGTGATATAGTAAAATCATCATTTGAAAAACGGAAATTTAATTTAAAACATTAAGAGTTAATTTCGTATTTTATGTCTATTTTATTTTTTATTAAATATTATTTATTTTCTTAGTACCTAGATGACTCATAATAATTAATTAAGAGCGATTGATTATGTTATTACTATAAAAATTAATATAATTTTATCATATCCAATAGTAATCATCGATAATTCACCGAAATAGTATATTAATTAAATACGGGATGCTATATTTGCATATGCAAAATATGATATTATTAAACATTATTGGATAGTACATTATATTTATCTTTCACAATAATAAAATTTTACTATATATTTTTCTTTATTTCTTTTTAACTTGATACATATTGACCCAACACAAATTCTAAGAAAATATTCATTAGAAATTTATTTTATTAAATTAAATTTATTAAGTTTGTACTTTAAAAATTTAAAGTTAAGTTTAAATATTAGTATTTCTATATAAGAAAAAATAATTTAAAATTTAAATTTACTAAATTAAATAAATAAATAAAAATATTAATTTTCTATAAAAAAAGTCAATTAAAATAATAAAATTGATTTACTTTAAATATTTAGTTGCAATTAATTAAGATAATTTTTTATTTTGTCATGATTTATGGTGCACCGATAAAATTTTGAGAGTTGAATAGAACTTTTATCTATTTTTAAATAAAGTATTTTAACTTGTTAATTATTGTGATTCATAATAATTTTTACGTAATTATCAAATAATATATTTACTCTTTGGGTCCCAATTTATGTGGCTTCGATACAATTTTGAGAATCAACTAAAATTTTTATATATCTTTTAAACATTTTAAGTTGTTAATTATTATGATTTGCAATACTTTTTCTTTTATCTCAATTTATGTGGCATTGCTAAAATAATGAGAATCAATAAAATTTCTCTATGTCTTTTAAATATTTTAAGTTGTTAATTATTGTGATTCGTGCTAACAAATTAGTTTTGAACATGATAGCCAATTAAATAAATAATTTTTTTTTACTTCCAATATGTAGTTATAGTTAATTAATATAAATTAATAGAATATATTAAATATTTAAACCATTATAACGAAACAATGAAATTATTATATATTGGGACATGGTATGTAATTAAATGAGAGTGAAGGGGTGTTTTGGTAATTGCACAAGAGGTGGTCGAAACCACCTCTTCTATATATATATATATGCATATAAATTTACTTATTTATGGTAAATTTAACTTTTTATTTTCAAATTGATTCCCTTATCTTCTTAAGGAAAATATGTATATTGATTGACACTTGTGAATATATTTTTCTTTTTGAGTTCCCCTGATTGATCACTTTCATGATTTTCTTCTCAACCCTTTGCCTATATAAAGACAACTCTTTTTCATTCTAAGTGACAGAGACTCAATACATTCCCATTGCAGAAAGATAATTTTTTTACCCTCCTTACATAAACAAAGTACTTTTAAGTTTTGCTCTTCTCGCTTGGTGAAGGAGCTCTTGGTCTGTGTTCTAGTTGTTATACATTGCTGCCTGCGTGACTCAAAACACTCCTTCTCGCTCTTTTCTTTATCCACTTATTACTACAAAATCGGTTAGTTTCTTGAATGTCATCTTTAATTATTACATGTTAGTTTAAATACATCGATGTTGCTTTTGAATGAGATTGTTAGTGAAGTCAACGCCTAGTCATATGCTCCTTTAGTTTAAGTGTTGCATATCTGTTGGTTTGTTGTGCCTTTGGGGATATGTTGTTTGTACTACAGATACTACGGGCATTCGAGATAGATGAAGAGTCGCCGGAAGTTTGTGAGAGCTGCTCCTTTTCTTTCTTTGTTCATTGATCATTGTATTGTAATAGCTTTGTATAATCCTGATGTAATAGTAATTAGGGGACTTCTTAGGGGCGGGAATTTATGTGTTTTTCGTGCTCTATAAATCACATAGGCAAATATAACTTAGGCTTATGTGTATTGCGTGATATGTAAATCACCCAGGCAAACCTTAACATAGGTTCAACGATAAACTTATTTTAATCACTTAGAAATCACGCTCTTAAGAATTTTAATTAACTTTCGCCTTATTGAATTAAGTTTGAACATGTTAACTTAATTTACAACATGTTTATTTATTTTCGTCATAGTTTTGGCATATTATAAATGGCATTTTTAGTATTTTAAATAACATTCTCAATAATTGAATTTTAATTTTCAACATCCAACTGATGTTTTCAGCACTTTAAATAATATATTCAGCATATTAAATCATTTTCCAACAATAAAATTGGCTATGTCAAAATTAGCTTCTAGCTAATTTTTTTAACATATTAAGACTACCGATCTTGTATGTGGGGTTAGAGGAGAAGGGAGGGGAAAAAAGGCTGTTTAGGCTTGCTAAGGCTAGGGAAAGGAATGGTCGTGACCTCGACCATGTGAAGTGCATTAAGGGGGAGGATGGTAGAGTGTTGGTGCAGGACGGGCACATTAAGAAAAGATGACAGTCGTACTTTCATAGGCTCTTGAATGATGAAGGGGATAGAGTTATTATGTTAGGGGAGCTAGAGCACTCAGAGGAGTGTCGTGATTTTAGTTATTATAGACGTTTTCAGGTGGGGGAGGTCAAGAGGTTGTTTGCAGGATGCGTAGATGAAGGGCGACGGGGCCTGATGAGATTCCTGTGGATTTTTGGAAATTTTCTGGTGAGGCTGGCTTAAGGTGATTGACTAAATTATTTAACGACACTTTCAAGTCGGTGAAAATGCCCGAGGATTAGAGGTGGAGTACTATGATCCCTCTTTATGAGAACAATGGGGACATTCAGAGTTGCAACAACTTAGGGGTATTAAGTTATTGAGCCATACTATGAAGATTTGAGAGAGAGTGGTCGAGTTGAGGTTGAGGAGGATATTGTCTATCTCGGAGAATCAATTTGGATTTATGCCCAGGCACTCGACGACGAAGGCAATTCACCTGGTGCGGAGGCTGGTGGAATAGTATAGGGAAAGAACAAAGGATCCGCACATGGTGTTTATTGACTTGGAGAAGGTGTACGACAAAGTCCCTAGGGAGGTTCTTTGGAGATGCTTAGAGGTGAGTGGGGTCCCGGTGGCATATATCAGAGAAATCAAGGACATATATGATGGAGCTAAGACCCAGGTGAAGACAGCGGGAGGAGATTCAGTGCATTTTCCTGTCTTGTCAGGGTTGCATCAGGGATCTACTCTTAGCCCATTTTTGTTTGCTTTGGTGATGGATGTGTTGATGTGGCGTATTCAAGGAGAGGTGCCTTGGTGTATACTTTTTGCAGATGATGTAGTTTTGATTGATTAGACGCGGGAGGAGGTGTGTGTGAATGATAAGTTAGAGGTGTGGAGACAAACCCTTGAGTCTAAAGGATTCAGGTTGAGTAGGAGCAAGACAGAATATTTGGAATGCAAGTTTAATGACTTGAGGCAGGAGAACGAGGTGGTAGTTAGGTTAGATTCCTAGGTAGTGTGTCATAGGGATAGTTTCAAGTATCTCGGGTCTATGATTCAGGGGAACAACAAGATTGACGAGGATATTTCCCACCGTATTGAGGTAGAATGGATGAAGTGGAAGCTCGCCTCGGGGGTGTTGTGTGATAAGAAGGTGCCGCCCAAGATTAAAAGCAAATTCTACAAGGTGGACGTTCGTCCGACCATATTGAAGGTGGCGGAAATGCGGATATTGCGTTGGATGTGTGGGCTATCTAGGGGTGATAGAGTTCGAAACGAGACTATTCAGGAAAAGTTTAGAGTGGCTTCGGTGGAGGACAAGATGTGGGAAGTGCGATTGAGATGGTTCAAACACGTGATGAGGAGGGGCACGGATGCCTCGGTTCGTAGGTATGAGAGGCTAGCGTTGGATGGTTTCAGGCGGGGTAGGGATAGGTCGAAGAAATACTGGAGAGAGGTGATTAAGTGGGACATGGAGCAGTTATAGCTTACTGAAGACATGACCTTAGATAGGATGATCTGGAGGACGCGAATTAGGATAGAAGGCTAGTGCCAGCTTGGGTCGTTGGGGTAGGGCATTACTTGGTCGGTGTATTATTCTTGTTTTGTCACCTTGTTGAATGCTTATTATGAATGTGTTGACTATTCTTTATTTATTATTCCTTGTGGGTGGCGTATTTATGTCTTGTCATCTTGTTACATGCTTTATTACAGATTTGATTATTATTCTTTGTCTTGAGCCCGGGGTCTATCAGAAACAACCTTTCTACTTCTCCGGAGGTAGTGGTATGGATTGCGTACATCTTACCCCCCATACCCCACTATGTGGGAATACACTGGGTTTGTTGTTGTTGTTGTTGTTTCAGCATAAAAAAATATTTGCTAGCATGTTAATTTTATTTTTCAGTATCTAATATTAATTTTCAGTAATGAAAAAATAATATCTAGCATTCTGTTATGCCCCAACGTATTTACTTTGACATGTTTTTTTCACAATTTTACAATATTGTTCTAAATGTTTCGACAATTGCCTTTTCGTCAATAAACAGTTATGTGACACTTAGATATCATGACTATAGGTTAACTACATCAAAATAAATAAGTGTTTGTCTTGCAAGTTAATCACATTAATCACTCTTTAATTAACCAAGAGGCTAACTTGGGACCATTATGTGCTACATGACGTCCTATTTATTTCGTGCTTTGAGCCCTACTAGGAAACACAACTTTGTTTATCTAGACCACAAATCCAAATTAGCAAAGCCCAATGCCTCTTGGGCGATAAATGGGACGACAAGCATTCTAGAGGTATTAGTTTTATCCTTTCTTTTTAGAACGCTTTTAGGTTTGAAAACCAGCCTAGATGGGGAGGACGAGTAGTCATTTGGAAGTGATGATATCCAACATATATTACACGATGTATGACATTGTCACTTGTCTAAGAATCCGACTGCCAGCTAGTGGGTCGGATAATGATTAATAAGTTGGGGTTCTGATCCGAATGAAACCAAAACCATTTCCTTGGTTTGACTTTTTTATTTTATTCTTTTATTTTATCTATTTATCTATTTGGGGTAGTTAGTTTATTTAAGCAGTCCCCTTTGCTATAATTTATCTCATTCTCGCTTTTATTGTTCTTTTATTAATTCTTGTGTTGTTTACCACTCAGGTAATTATCAAATAGGAATAAACAACTAACATGTTTGTTTATTAATTATTTTATCACTTAGTTAACATTAAGTTAATAATAAATCAGTGACCTTTCTTTTATCACATAGAATTCCTACGTAAAATACGAATTCGGCCGGTAACCACTTTTGTGGACCTCAAAAGGTTCCTAACACCTTCCTTTCGAGGTAATTTGAACCCTTACCCAAATTTCTGGTGAACTAAGACACAGAAATAAAATAAATTCGTAGTTAGCCTATACCGGTGCCTTAAAGTACCTTAATATGTTAGGTGGCGACTCTTCATATTTTCCTCAAATAATCTCAAGAAGAGTAGTCACGTCGAATTCCGCTTTTCGTGAGAAAAATGAGGCGTGATAGAATGGCGACTCTGCTAGGGATCTTAGGTCCTAACCATTACGAGTTTGTGTTTTATGTGGGATTCTTTCACTTTGTTTGTTTATTTTTAGTAATTAATTTCTTCTTTTCCTTTTATTGTTTATATCATGATTAATTTATACATGTTAGTCTCAACTCTTTTTCCCCTTTATGTGTTATTCATGTTTCTCCATGTTTATTCCTTCTCTATTTTCCCTTTTATTGGTTATGTGTTTTGACGTTTATTTTTTATATTACTAAAGCATGCTATTGTATGTTGCTATGTGCTACGTGTTACTGCTTTATATAACTAGCATTCCGCTCATACTTTCCTTCACTTGGAACCTCCTTTATTTTCTTTTTACAAATAATTACGTGATTGCACAGACGTTCTTTCCTAAAACATCCTTCGAGAAATGCCTTATGGATCGATCGATCAGCGGTGCGTCGACAGTCACAAGCTCTCCCACTCTCGATTTGTTCACTCGAGAGAACTACGTCATAAACCCACTCTTATCCTTTAGATCCTGGCTACATATTTTTTTTACTAAAGGAATATGCGTCCTATTCAACCTAGGATGCCTTGGCACCCTTGATGCATTAAATGTTAGTCTCATTCAAAGTCCAAAGGGGTTCACAACCCCGAAAGGACGCATAATACTATTTGTTATGTGTTACATTTCTATATGTGTATTGACATCTTGCTTATCTTGTTGTTTTCGTTCTTGTCTTAGTCACTCCTTACTTTTAGTGTTCCTTACTTTAGAACTCGTTACTCTTAAAATTCTTTTCATGTTAGGACTCTACAATACATTCTTACGGCCTATTCAAAACTTCCCTTCAATTCATCCCCCTGACTCATCTGTTAGTATGTTAATCCCCCTAGGTCCAACTCTTGCTTTGATAAAAAGCTTCAGTCTCATTCACAATCTCTTAGTGCAACATCATTTTAGGATATCCTCTTCCTAATGCTTCCAACATTTACATAATTTTGTCTCGCCATGATCCTTTTAATGCGTTCATACTCATGTCGTACTCTAACTTTCACAACCTTTAAGTTACATAGAGCTCTCATAACGTCTATTCACTCTGAATGAGCATAACTCATTATTTTCAAATAAGTAGAACATTTATTCTAAACTCCCGTGCGTACTCTTTGCTCCTAATTATAAGTCCTTTCTTCTAAGGTTGACTAAAGCTGAACATAATAAATGGACAGTCAAGCAAAGTTTACCAATCTTTTCATTAGCAAAGCTGAGCATGGGGGTTTGGGGACGCATCAAAACAAAGTTATTTCGAGCATCATACGGAAGGAAGAATAAATAGAATTAGGGGAATAATGACCTATCTCCGAGGTTCAGTTGAGATGCCACCAGATTTTCCAGATCCATTATCTGAAACTGACTTTATTGCTCCCATCTACACTACGTCGTCTTCTATATCGACGACCTCATCTACACCTGATTGTGGGGCACACGTGTCTTCAAGTTGGTATTTAGTTGCATTGCTGAAAGCACTCAATGGGTTGATAACAATGGGCAAGGAGAAGGAAACAGAAGGACAAATTCCTAACTATAAGGCAGGGTTATCTCAATAGCCTGAGATGAATAAGTCTTCCAAAGCTAAGGAAGAAGACAAGGATAAAATTGAGGACTTGGACTTTCCATTATATGATGGGTCTAGAAACCCTCATTCCTATTTGAAGGAGTACCTTTAAAAGCTATCGGTTATAGGGCAAAGTGATAGCCTTAAGATGAGACTCTTTGTTAATTCACTTAAAGGTCCAACAATGATATGGTACGCCAAAAATGATACTAGCAAGTGGATCTCTTGGGACCATTTGGCAACTGACTTTCTTAGGCGGTTCGACAATAAGCTAAAGAGGAAGCTCACGATCGAAACCAATTTGAATAGGGGAAAGACGATCGTCGATGAGACATCAAAACCTCCAAATCCTGAAGTAGGCATACCCTAACCTCGACTAATATGGTACACAACTCCAGAAATCATTCCAACATCCAATTATGTCCATGCCTATTATCCCTAATCCTTCACAAAATCTCCTCCACATACTGTTTGGTACCCAGCTTCATTTGTTGCTCCAAAATCAAGCTACCTTCCAATGTCTTACCAAAATTCACCAAGAAGTCAACGATCCAGTCAATCCACAAAACCTCAACATAAGCTTCAAAAAAATCCACCAAAATAGTAAACTCCTTTAGGTGAACCCATAGAATAGGTGTATCAATGACTCAAAGAGACGGGCTACATCACGCCCATTGTTGTTGTACCTACTGATATTAAGTCTAGGTGATATTTCCATGACCAAATTTGTGCCCATCATTCTGGGATGAAAGGGCATCCTACTAGAGCATGTTTTTCCTTGAAAAACATGATTCAGAAGTTGATTGATACCAAGGTGATAAATGTGACGGGGTCAAATTCTGATGTTGATTGATTTCCTAAGCTTGACTGTCACTTGTTGGCGAGGACATCATGTTGATTCCCCGCTCCAGACTCTCAAACATTTAAAATTCCTTTAAGTTCTATAGTTTGTAGTTTCTTTTATGTTTTCCTGCTTATGTAATGTGAACTACGGTCGACCTGATTTCTCTATATGAGGGATACGTAGGCGCTCATTTAATGAGCTCGATCTCATCAAAATAAAATTTTATTTTTCCCTATTTCTTTATTTTTCTATACGGAGTTGGATGAATCAACAATTTGATGTACGAATCAACAAATCTAATATTCAACAAAATTCAACCTTGTTCATCCCCTATCTTCCCATCTTCTTTACAATTGCAATTTCAAATTCAACATCATGTTCTATTACTATATTATTTCATGCGTTAGGAGCTCAAATCTTTATGCCTAGGCCAATTATTAAGCCCTAGCCTTCATCTTAGAATGTCTTTGTTTTACATTTATTATGTTATGAACTTATATAAGCTATGTAGTAATTTTTGTTTAGGCTTGTTCATTTTGTTTAAATGTTTTCTAGCATTTGAACCTGATCTCAATTAAATCTGCAATATGACAAATATGCTCAATATCCGAAAAGACTCCAACCCTCTTTCTCCTTGCCCAAGACAAAACACCCTGCCTTCTTATCCTAGTCTTATGCATACACCTTCTCAATAATTTCCTTCTGCCCATAAGAGAGTTGATTTAGATGCACGTCGTGAAAGGCTTCATGACCTAGAGAAAATGTTAGATGAGAAACTGCGTTCTAACGACATTTATGACTTGATGTATGAGAAACTGTGTCTACACCCAAAAGTTGGTTTACCTCCAGTATACAAAATTCCAAAGTTTAACATGTTTGATGGGCGTGGAGATCCAATCACACATCTAAAAGACTACTGTGGAAGACTAGTGGGCATAGGACATAATAAGTCTCTTCTTATGAGATTATTTGTTCAAAGCCTATCAGAAATGGTGCTCACCTGGTTCACCTAACAAGATTTTGACAAATGGCATAATTGGGAAGAATTGGCTCAAGGTTTTGTAAGGCAATATAAGTTTAACATCAATACCGGTCTAACAATATGGGATTTGCTTGAGGTAAAAAGAATGGACCATGAATCTTTTGAGAAGTATGCAAACAGTGGCGGTTAAAAGCTTCTAATATACGTCCTTCTGTACCTGAAGAGGAGTTGGTCCAAACTTTCCTTAGATCACTAGATGGAATATACTTTCAAAAAATGTTTTTCCTAATCAGTCATAGTTTTGAGAGTCTAATTTTGATTGGAAAGAAATTAGAATACGATATTTGAGAGAGGGGAATTATTGATGTTTCTGCAAAGTTGGCCACTTTTCAAAAACCAAAGAGTCCATCTGAGGAAGGGAAAGAAGATTCAGTGCCCTCCATACCTCAGACACAAGGCTATCAGAATAATGAAAGGGTTAATGTTGTTTTTGGTTCTTGTGGGGTACATATTAAACCTTATGACTCACAAGATTGTCAAAACAAGGCTTGTGAGATCCAACCCTACTCTGTCCAGCAAGGTTCATGAGACTTCTCGAACACAACCCAACTTTCAACAAGGGCCTTATCCAGTACACAATGTTTTCCATCAAGCGGAGAGAGTGAGATCTCGAGATTTTACTTCCTTGACTAAGCCCTTGGAGTACATATTTGAAAGATTAAGGGCCCAAGGTATCGTGGAACCGAGGAGAGGATGGATCCCTGAACATCCACCCCCTCATTTTAATCCATCTAAAAACTGTGCTTACCACTCGAATATTCAAGGTCATGATATTGAAGAATGCTCGGGACTAAGGTACAAGATTCAGAACCTGATTGAAAAGAAAAGGATAAAAGTGCAACGAGAACCAATAAGAAATGATCTTGTTACTACGGGTGAAATCTTTGTTCAAGGTGATCCGACAAAAGTATTTTTATGACTTTCACAAAAGAAGTGTAAAGCACATCAAATGAATTGACATGCAAATATTTTTTATTTCTCATCCTCCTCCTTTGATCCGTCTTATGGCCAATAAAATTTTCTTATTTTATTTACCTTCCTTTGTACTCATGAACTACGTTCGATCTGACTTCCATTTGGATACGTAGGTAGCCCACTCTGGGTTCGGTCTTGATCTAATAAAAGTTGTCCTTTCTTTCCAATTCTTACACATCCAAAGTTTTAGGCTAATAGGCCAAACTCTTGAGCATATAAAGGCAGATTATAATTGAGGTCACGATGTTCAAGTGTGGGACACCCATTTCGCTTAAACTAATATTCTCTTTGAGTGGTTCATGAATATAAGACTCCAAAGACAAAATTGGGGCAGAATATTTGAGGATTCAAGGAAACCTCAAAAAAATCACAAGTAAATAATTTATCAATTCACAATGACGTGCAAAAGGTGTTTTTCATTCTAAATTTGGGCAGAAATTTTTGAGAATCTCTCAAAAAATTTGCCATGATGTAGTACGAGTCCCAACGGTCCATGAAGTAGAAACAACGATCAAGGAGCCAAATTGAGCAAGGTATGAATCAATATTTCCTTTTCGATTGACGATTTTCTTTGAGTGTAGACAACAGGTACTAAATGTTGCAACGATCTTGTAATATCATCAAAGAAGCCAGGATTACATCCCCAATAAGGGAAAAGAGCTAAGTTGTTCTATCTTTTAACTTTGACGATATTGAAATTGATATTATATTATTAAACAATATTGGGTTCCTATAGAACCTTAATAAATAATGTGGGTTCCTTTAGGACCTTATTTGAATAATATTGGGTTCCTGTAGAATCTTAAATGAATAAATCTGACAACATGGGTTCCTGTAGGACCTTATTTGAACAGTATTGGGTTCCTATAGAACCTTAATCAACAATATTGGGCTCCTGTAGAACCATAATCGACAATATTGGGTTCCTGTAGAATATTAATCGTCAATATCGGGTTCCTGTACAACCTTAATCGACAATATCAAGTTCCTGTAGAATCTTAATCGACAATATCGAGTTTCTGTAGAACCTTAATCGACAATATCGGGTTCCTGTAGAACTTTAATAGATAGTATTGGGTTTCCATAAGAACTTAATTGAACAATATTGAGTTCTTGAAACGTTACATTTTTCATGTCCTAAATCGTATTCACATCCCACGTTTTGAAATCACTCTAATCTTGTGCTTCAAATTCTACCTTTCGCGCTTATAACTCTCAGATTATCGTTGTTTCAAATTCTCTTCACTTCAATCACACCAACCCACGATATCATTGTTGACGCCCCTATCCCTTATCATTCACATTCTTTAGGAACATCGGTCGTTCCTAAATTTAGAACTACACACGGCCTGATTCTCGTAAAATCAGAGATATGCCGGCAACTTAAAACCAAAGTCTCGGCCGCATTATTTTTAAACCCATCTCATGTTGCTTCAATTCCAACAAACCGTTCTCTCGATCAGACAAAATTGACTACAATGTTAATTTTAGTTGCTCGATAATTCTTTCATCATTCTCAAGCAACGAAGGGGCAGCTGTTGACACCCAATTTTGACCTCCCAATTCTCTCCTAGGCTGCTATTTTATCAAAATTATTTAATTTTTAATATTAATACTTTTCACGCATTATTTTGCTATCGAATAACTTCGACAAGTCACATTCATGATTTAAAAAATGTACAAATTATTTTATTACTTTTTAGTATCATTTTTACCATTTATTAATTTAAATACAACATTTTACATAATTTCATTAATATTTATTAAATTATTTTTTTCATAAATTTACACACTCACAATTTACAAATACATTGTCTTTTATTATTATCGATAATTTTATACATTGTCTTTACGAAACATAAATTTTACATGAGTAGTTATTTTAATAGCGACGTATAATTATTTTCATTATTTCAATTATTAAAATAGCAGTCCTAAGTCAATTCAATTATCTTCTCAATTTTTTTAAATTCTAGTCATTATTTGAACCCGATCTATAATAATTTTAACCTAAATTTTGCCAAATTAAATTTAATTTCAACTCTTTAATTCAATTATGGCTATCTTATTACTTCAAATCTCAGCCATGGATCAATTAATTCTTCAACTCTTTCCTTTTTAAAATACCAAAAATCAACCCTTATCCTCATTCTCTCAGCCGCCTCCTTCTTCTCCCCCTTCTCTCTTCTTTCTCTCTCTAAAACCAGACCCCCTCACTGTTCTGCCGCCGCCGCAGCTAACCACTGGACGGACGGCCTTCCCAAGACCACCAGCGCTGCTTCCAACCTTCTTCATCCCTCCGTCGTCCCTCTCCAGCCACAACCGCCGCTGCAAGCAACCATGCAGCCGGCAAGCCAACCAATGAAATAGCCTCACCCCCTCCTCTTCTCTCTCTTCTCTCCTTTCCTTCCCTCGCTTCACTAGTACCAGCGCTGCCTTCACAGCCATCTCTAGCTGTCGCCCAGATACGCCAGCCATCGCTGCCTCATCATCTTCTCCATCTCAAGTCGCGACCAGCAACAGTACCGCACTGCCATTCCCCAACGCCCTGTCTCTCTTCCATTATCTTCTCCACTGACAAAATCCCTCAAAACAGCGACACTAACGGACATAGCCCGCTCCAGCCGCGGCCACCACCGCTATTGTCGGTGAAATATCGTCGGAAATTCTTAAATACATGACAGGTTTACGAAATACGTCCCAGGTTTTCCTTTTTCGATTAAGTTATTGTCTTAATATCCTCATTTCCTTCTATTATTTTTTCTTAAACAGATTCTTAATTAATAATGTTGACTTTGAATTTTGATTACATCCTTGTTTACGTATCTTGAGTGATATATATGAAAGTGCCCAATGAACACCCGTTTAGTCCTATTTATCGGTTGGATATTGATTATTACCACATATCTCTTTTGTTTGAGATTGATCAACGTGACGTCCCTTTTGGGAAAATTTGATTTGAATCTTGTTCTTCAAAGTCCTGTCACTTTAGCATTCATTAAAAATTTGAATTCGTCCAAATCTACTTTGAAGTTCAAGCATGTTGGGTGATACGACTGTGAGAAAATCTGTCATGTTTCTTATTTGTCACTGTACCGTTAATTTTGACGGAATTAGCTCTAATTGATTCTTTTCCTTCTTGTTTTGTTTTATTAACTTTTAAAATAAATTTCAATATATATGATTACTGTGTGTTAAGCTTTGATCCGTATATTCTTCTCCTTTGATTATGATCCTTTAGTATCCAATTGTATATGGTAATGTTAGATAAATAGTGTTTTTTTTTATTTGCTCCTCTTTTACCTCATCATATATACATATATATATATATATATGTATAAATATACTATTTCATGTGTACAAGCTTTGCGCGTGTACTTACTTTGATGAGTTCAAACATTACCCTAAATATAATATTTGTTTAAATAATAAAGATGAATATAATAATTAAATTTAATATCTTTTGAGTATCTGTAAAGATAAGAATTTTTTCATTAAACCTAACCTTTATAAAAAATATTTTTAAAGTCGACATTCATCTACCATTTGTAAATTGCAACAAAATAATACAATGATAGAAACATCAAAATAATACAATTAAATCTAATTTTTACAAACAAAAATTTTCTCAAAGTCGTCCGACACTCATCTACCACCTGTAAACAATAACAAAATAATACGATAATAGAGATATCAAAATAATACAACTAAACCTAATCTTTACATAAAAAAAATTCTTCAAAGCCGACCAACATTTATCTATCAACTGTAAACTGCAAAAAAAAATAATACGATAAAAGTAATATCAAAACAATACAATTAAAATTAAATTTTACACAAAAAATTTTCAAAGCCGATCGAGATTCATCTACGAACTGTAAACTACCACAAAATAATAAACTAATAGAGATATTATGATAATACAATTAAACCTAATCTTTACCTATAAAAAAATTCAAAGTCGACCCACATTCATCTAGCATTTGTAAATTAAAATAAAACAATAAGATAATAAAGATATCAAAACAATACAATTAAATCTAATCTTTGCACAAGAAATTCTTCAAAGTCAACCGACATTCATCTATGACCTGTAAACTATAAAAAACAATATAATAATGACCACAAAGCTTCGATTTTGATTCAACTAATTCTTGTCTGAGCGAAAATTTTGACCCTAAAGAATGATTTTGAATGAAAACAAAGAAAATATATATATACACACATGTTGAATTCTATTATGTTGACAAAAACAGTGAAGAAGTTGAGAGTTTGAAAATCAAACATCCACCAATCTAAACATGCAATTGAATCAAGTTAGATGATCAATCATAATCATATTCTCCCAATAGGCAAATCGGTTTTTTCTCTAGTTTAACATACATCTCAATATTTATAGAAATATTTCCTTAATAGAGTCCTATTTTAGGAATATTTTTCTAATTGAACAGTAGAAAGGAAAATATTAATTAATTCTCCTATCATATATTTTAGGAATCCCATATAATTTAGGAAGTCTAGTGAAAATAAAAATATTAATTAATTCTCCTACCATATATTTTAGGAGTCCAATATATTTTAGGAAGTCTAGTTAATAAAAAATAAATTAAATAATAAATTAAAAATAGTGAAAAGACAGTTTTGTCTAAAGAAAAGCCTTTTAATGAAGGGCAAAAAGTTCAAATCACTTTTCTATGGTTTTCGCACTTTTAATATATTATAGATATAGATGCATATAGATTTACTTATTTATGATAAATTTAACTTTTTATTTTCAAATTGATTCCCTTATCTCCTTAAGGAAAATGTGTATATTGATCGACTCTTGTGAATATATTTTCCTTTTTGAGTTCCCCTGATTGATCACATGCAAGATTTTCTTCTCAACCCTTTGCCTATATAAAGACAACTTTTTTTCATTCTAAGAGACAGAAACTCAATATATTCCCATTGCAGAAGGATAATTTTTTTACTCTCCTTGCATAAACAAAGTACTTTTAAGTTTTGCTCTTCTCGCTTGGTGAAGGAGCTCTTGGTCTGTGTTCTAGTTGTTATACATTGCTGCCTGCGTGACTCAAAACGCTCCTTGTCGCTCTTTTCTTTATCCACTTATTACTACGAAACCAATTAGTTTCTTGAACGACATCTTTAATTATTACATGTTAGTTTTATTACATGTTAGTTTAAATGCATCGATGTTGTTTTTGAATGAGATTGTTAGTGAAATCAACGCCTAGTTGTATGCTTTTGTGATTTAAGTGTTGCATATCTGTTGATTTGTTGTGCCTTTGGGGATATGTTGTTTGTACTGCAGATACTACTGGGCATTTGATATAGATGAAGAGCCGCCGGAAGTTTGTGGGAGTTGCTCCTTTTCTTTCGTTGTTCATTAATTCATTGTGTTGTAATAACTTTGTATAAGCCTGATGTAATAGTAATTAGGGGACTGCTTGGGGGGCGGGAATTTATGTGTTTTACGTGCTCTATAAATTACGTAGGCAAACATAACTTAGGCTTATGTGTATTATGTGATATGTGAATCACCTAGGCCAACCTTAACATAGGTTCAACGTAAGCTTATTTTAATCACTTAGAAATCATGCTCTTAAGAGTTTTAATTAACTTTTGCCTTATTGAATTAAGTTTGAACATGTTAACTTAATTTACAACATATTTATTTATTCTTGTCATAGTTTTGGCATATTATAAATGGCATTTTTAGTATTTTAAATAACATTCTCAATAATTGAATTTTAATTTTCAACATCCAAATGATGGTTTCCGCACTTTAAATAATATATTCAGCATATTAAATTATTTTTCGGCAATAAAATTGGCTCTGTCAAAATTAGCTTCTAGCTTATTTTTTTTAACATATTAAGACTATCCTCCAGCATAAAAAATATTTTCTAGCATGTTAATTTTATTTTTCAGTATCTAAAATTAATTTTCAGTAATGAAAAAATAATTTCCAGCATTCTATCACTCAACATATTTACTTTGATATGTTTTTTTCACAATTTTACAACATTGTTCTAATTTTTTTGATAATCTTTTCGTCAATAAACAATTATGTAACGCATAGATATCATGATTATAGGTTAACTACATCAAAATAAATGAGTACTTATCTTGCATGCTAATCACATTAATCACTCTTTAATTTATTAAGAGGCTTACTTGGGATCATTATGTGCTACATGATGTCCTATTTGTTTCGAGCTTTGAGTCCTACTAGAAAACACAACTTTATTTGTCTAGACCAGAAATTCATATTAGCGAACCCCAATGCCTCTTGAGCGATAAGTGGGACGACAGGCATTCTAGAGGCGTTAGTTTTATCTTTTTTTTTTAGAAATCTTTTAGGTTTGACAACTAGCCTAGTTGAGGGGTGGGGGAAGGGGATGAGTAGTCATTCGGAAGTAATGATATCCAACATATATTACACGACGTATGATATTGTCACTTGTCTAAGAATTCGATTGTCGGCTAGTGGGTCGGATAATGATTAACAAGTTGGGGTTTTGATCCGAATGAAACCAAAATATTTCCTTGGTTCAACTTTTTAATGTTCTTTTATTTTATCTGCTTATCTATTTGGGGCAGTTAGTTTATTTAAGCAGTCCCTTCTGCTATAATTTGTCTAATTCTCGTGTTTATTGTTCTTTTATGAATTCTTGTGTTGTTTACCACTTAGGTAATTATAAATAGAAATAACCAAATAACATGTTTGTTTATTAATTATTTTATCACTTTGTTTAACATTAAGTTAATAATAAATCAGTGATCTTTCTTTTATTACATAGAATCCCCACGTAAAATACGAATTCGGTTAGGAACCACCTTTGTGAACCTCGAAAGGTGGCTAACACCTTCCTTTCGAGGTAATCTGAACTCTTACCCGAATTTCTGGTGAACTAAGACAAGACAACAAAATAGGTTCGTAGTTAGCCTAGATTGGTGCCCTAAAGCACCTTCATACGTTAAGTGTCGGCTCTTCACATTTTCCTCAAACAATTTAAAAAAGAGTAGTCACGTCGAATCTCGCTTTTCACGAGAAAAATGGGGCGCGACAACGAGAACAAGCAACATAAACAATTCTTGAAGAATCTTTTAGTTTTTCAATATATGTTTAATACTCACTATGCACATCTTTGAGATGTCACAATAGTTCATGTAAATTTATGAACTTTTATACCAGTACACTCTATGTTTACCATGATATGTGCTTTTTGTTTTAGTAAATTTCAAATTTATTATGACATGAATAGATTTTAGATTTACTTTCGAAAGTAAATTTCAAAACAACTCTTCTCAATTTTCTGCCTCTTTCGGAGGTGAGTTGTGAAACCACCACGACTAAGCGCACGATAAGTTTTCCTAAATATTATCGCATTCACCTTAGGGAATGGATATGTACTTAAAATAATCAAAATTCTCATTCCCAAGGAATGAAATATAATCGTGCCTTGAGTCTATCAAATTTTGATAGCTTATAACCTCTTTCATGATATTGCTACTTCAGGAGCACATCGAGGCATACTCATCTTTTAGAGTATATCATATATTGCTACCACATTCACTTCAAGAATGGAGCAAATTGTCATCTTTCAGACTTATGATATATTCTACCACATTTACTTCATGGAATGGAGCATATCACATACTTTTCACCAAATACACATAATTTTACCTTAGCCATCATAATATCATTAATATGATGCATTGAGATTCAAACTCAATGTTTTATCCACATAAAGTGTCTTAGGCATAAATCGATGGAACTTGAACCCAATATCTTATCATCATGATATGATTGGATACTCACGTATACGATATTGTGAGTATATGCTAAAATTTGTTATACTATAGAAATAATGCAAGTACCAAAATAACTACACTCTACAAAGAAAAACTAAATTGAAATATTTTCTTACAATTGATGAAGATATAATTATTTTGCCTTTCTACTTCTTTAGAGGTAGAAGTATGGATTGCGTACATCTTACCCTCCTCAGACCTCACTATGTGGGAATACACTGGGTTTGTTGATGTTGTTGTTGAAGAAGATATAATTAAAATTATTAACAATAATTTAAGAATATATACAACTTCAAGAAGCCTTGGATTCATTTGGCATTGGCGGTATATACGAAATCTCTCCAACGTTATATTCATAAAACTAAAATCGATCAGTCGCATCACAATACAACAACCTTTTTTTTTTCAAACTCAAACCTTGTGTAGAATGTTCATTACCACATGAACAAATCATGAATTTAAAAGAAAGCAAACATTCGTCAATTACTTTCACAATTTGAAAGTGAACCATTTAAACTGCAAAACTAAATAAAACAGGTATGATAGCAAATTTTCTTACCAAAAGTAATAAAGTTGAGAGCATGTGACGTACCAATGAGCAAACTATATGGTTAGTCACCATAGCTGCGTTATTAAATTTGCAGACGATATGATAATTGGTTAGAGTCGTATTGATAACGTGCTATGAAATATAAAGAATAACAAGAATAAATAGAGAGAAAAGAGGCTTCTTTATTTCTCTTTAGGATGATCATCAAATATTGAGGATATATTGAACAAAACTCCTCTATTTATACGGAAAATACTTAGTTTTTCTCTAAAAGATAGGTATTTCATATAGTAGGTATGGACAGATCTTGATAGATCTTATCTATATTTTTTGATACACATTCACTACAATGTAAATACATTTATAACAAATAACTTATTTTTTTAATATTAATTTATAACATTTTTCAATCAACCTTCAAAATTGTTTTAAGTAAAACCAAACTGACATTAAAACCAAAAAAATAAGAGAGTGTTCGGCCATAATTAACCGATTAAACTGACTTACAAACAGTATTCTTTAGCTTATTACTGGACTGACGTGGCGTTGAACCATAAACAATGAACAAAGCAGAACTATCACAGAAACATATTTACAGACAATTAACATGGATTTAAACCTCAAAATACTGCTTCATCTATTAATCAACTTTTAGAAAACCACATCTAAAAGCTCGGAAGAAGCAATGTAGGTTTGGTGATGCAGAGGGGATTGAATGTACATGGGACAAGGACTAGATTCTGCATCTTTCAAGAATACGACCTAACCAAACCGAAATTACAAAAGGATCTTGACTTGAATAGACCACCAAAAAGGAACCTAGTTGGAGATTCTTGCGGAACTGGATTTAACCCTTCAATGTTGCCTTTCACTCTAAGTATCGTCTGTCCGATGGTCTGACGAACAGATTCTATGATCTTGGCATCAATACGATACCCTGATGAATCACGAACGTAGAATATATTTACAGCTTTGCCTGCTCTAGTTGTCACTTCTGCTCTGGTGACCGTAAGGCCATTCTCGCGGAAGATCCTAGTAACGTCGGACAGTAGTCCTACTCTGTCCGTGGTACATAATTCTAGCTTCAATCCCTGGACAAACACAAGCCAAAAAAATGATATTCAATCAAAACAGAATTCAAAGACAAGACAAGAAAATGACATTATACAACTCCAATATTTTTGTCCAGGAGAGTAATACAAAACTTATCTGACATAACTGAGGAAATAAATTAAAATTGTAAGAAAAGACAATGGGGATAAGGCATCATCAGACAACTAACAGACACATCGATTGCCAGAATCAAGCACCAGACAAAGCTAAGAGAGACGCCTTTAACCTAACAAATAAAATATACTTCAAGGGTTGTCTTTTGCCCCCACATTGGATTACAAACTTCAAAATGTATCACCATTTTGAAGATAAAATAGAAAGAAAAGAACCTATTTTGCATCGTTCAAAATCGTGCTCACTAAGTCTCTTAATTCTCAATCAACGAATTAGGCTAAAATATAAGAATTTGATTGACACAGACACGGTAAAAGATTTAAGTTGACACCAGTGAATTCAAGCACCAATTACAACTACCAGTTTCGCCTTGTTATACACGAAATAAGCTAGCTAGAGCTGAATATATGTCAAGTAGTGGACCTAAAAGGATTTCAGAAAGTAAATCACTAGTGCTAACCTCAGATACCCTTCTTTCTATTGCTGCTTCAAGACACTGAATCACTCGTTGCCGTTCTGCATCTGATTTCGTCGGGGATCCATCTATATGTCTTATGCAGTACTCCTAAATCAATGAGAACACAGTTTATATGTTAGTTCACAATTTTTCAGAAAAATAAACCATGGAAGATTGAGAAAAGAATAGGAACTGTAGTACATGTTGGGCTACTGGTCCTTCAGCATCAACATTGCCATGGAAAACCACATACTGCATATCTGTTAATGTACAAATTGTATCAAAGAGAAGCTTTGGTCTATCCTTACATCGGATTGTCACAACGGAGTAGTCCTTATCTTTCCAATTAATGACACTCACATTAGGCCTCTCTTTTTCGTTCAATTCTTCACCAGTAGTACGTTCGTAGTCTCGGTCGGCGAACATTAGCTGGTGAAGCCTTCTCTCAGTATGAGAGGCCCCATCAGATACAATTGTCTTAGCATCCCTAAATTTATTGCTACATCTAAGTACATTGCACAAGAGTTGCTTCATCGTAGACAACTTTTCCGGATCATCAATTATACCTCCGTTTTCCTCATCGCTAACTTGCATTATAGCTGCTGCTCGGGTGTTATGTGTCCACACCTCAGCATTTATCACATTGCATTTAAGATTCGTTAGGACAGCGCTGACTTCAGACAATAGCCCTGGTCTATCACTTCCGATTAACTCAATTGAGGTGTAGTCGATTCCTGTAGTAACCCCAACTGATCTTCTCATGGATGACGCGAAAGAAGAATCTGGACCAAGAGACTGAAAATGAAAAGCACAAAAAGAATTCAGTTGTTTTCCACATCAATACAAAAGAATAAGTGCCAAACTTTGCACACAGAATATAGCCAGCTCACCTTCATGATATAATCCAACATTGCTTCATCAGTAATCTTTTTCCCTTCTTGATTAGTTACATTGAAAACTGCCAAAAGAGTATCAACTTACAACTTACCCCTTAAAAGGTGTGGTAAATTCCTTTTCAAAGTGAAAGGAACAAATGCTAGATGTCACTTGGACTCTCCAAAAAGGTTAAAAGGGAAGCCGGTGTACTAAAAGCTCCCGCTATAAGCGTCAAGGGAAGGGCCAAACTACAAGGGTTTATTTTACACAGCCTTACCTTGCATTTTTGCAAAAGGCTGTGTCCATAGTTTGAACCCGTGATCTCCTTATCACATGGCAGCAACTTTACAAAAAATGTTGTACCCCCAAAAATGCACTACTTTGGAAGGACCCATTGACACATTTTTGATGAGTCAAACATAGGATGGAATGAAAAAGGAAAGGTAAAGATGAGATTACCATCCATGAGCCATCCACCATCTGAGGTAATATAAGCCTTGGTGATAACAAGATTAAGATCAGTTAGAACTTGTACCACCTCTAGAAGTATTCCATGTTTGTTAGCACTATCCACCTACATCGGAGTGAAAAAAAGGATTCAGAAAATTAAGAACATCCCCTTTTTATTAGAAATGATAAAAAGAACCTACACTTAGACAAACCTGTATAATAGTAGCACTTTTGCAAGACTCATTATCAATTACCACTCTGACAGAAAGACAGTGAAACATGGAGTAAATGCAATGTCTTAGTGATAATAATGCATTAAACTTAAAGTAATAATAGAAATTGTACCTTGGTGGATTCATTCTTCTAATAAATTTTTCATATTCATCATCCATGATGTTCTGAGAATAGCTAACTGTAGCTTTTGAGACAAAAGGGAGGAAAAAAAAACCCAGAGAGAATCAGCATTACCAATCAGAGAGAAGACATGGAAATCAAGAATGTAAAACAAGTATAAGAATAAAGATGACAATTTGAGGGGTGTGGAAATTAGTTGACCAATCATGTAAGACTAGAAAGAGTAAGAATAACCAGATACCAAAGAAGGCCAATTAAGAAGCCTAAAAGGTGCTTGTACACTGTACCTATATTTGGGAGGTGGGATTTGTTTGGTGGGGCTATATGTGTTTGTGTGTGTGTGGAAACCATAGCCATCAAAGCTTTTACAGCAACAGTCAATAAATGTTATAACAACAATATATTCCGTGTAATGCCACAAGTGGAGTCTAGGTAGATCTTATCCCTGCGCGGCTACAGTCAGGAAGATTTTTTATTGAGGGGTTAAAAATATGAAAAGTTAGCACAAGAAGAAGCCGAAGAGAATTCAACATATATACATGAAAAATAACGTTAACTATGTAGAAATAATATAATTTCCTGTCGAAAGGTATTCAAACGAATCCCTTGACCCTACTTGGTTCCGCCCTGATCCGCTCAAGAAAAAAACAGAACAAAGCAATGGAGGAAAAGAAATGCCAGAAGTGAAGAAGCCACAAAAGTCAATAAATGTTAACAGCTCAAAAATACACAATGAGAGAGTGTTACAGCAAAAAGACCATCCAAAAAATCAGTGGTTGAACGCACCAAACGTTCAATTATGTAAAAAAGAAACATAGCCCACACAACAGACAACTGACAAATCTACCAAATCCCGCAACCATAAAACTCAGCTAGAAAAAATTAAAAACCAAAAAATCATGACTAAAAATTCAACAAAAAATTAATATAATATTAAACCACACATTAACAAACTCAAGGTGACAATTTCTATCACCCCCACCCATGCCATCCAGAAAACAAGGAGGAGGAGCAAAAATGGCAAGTACCCATTACAATTCTTGAAGATTCTGGAATTGGGTCACCAAGATTTTCTTGATTCTCTTAATATATACACACAGAAAGACAATAGGCGTGTGGCCTTATGACAGGATCTTCCCCAACTATATGGTAACTGAATCTTGACCAGCCCCACTATATATAAAATACTAAAATAGTAGTACTGTAGTATTAAAATTTATATATTTACCAAAAAAATTGTTTATTTACCAAAAACAATTATGTATTATCAAAATTTTTTTTATACAAGCGGACCTTTCTCCTACTATTTTCCGTCTAAGTGGGCGTTTTCCCTTTATTTAAGGTTTTTAAAATTAGAATTGTGTTTGATTATATATTCTTAAAAAATATTAAAAGTTTAATTATATTTTTTCTAAATATTAATTTACATGATATATATAATTGAAGTTGTCTAAAAGAGTAGTATCTCAAAATAGATACTTACATAATATTATATCTATAATCTATATCTATAATAAAAGTGTGAAATGTCTTATATAAATGTTGTTTGAACTTTTTGCAGACAAAATCATCTTTTCACTATTTTTTTCTAATATTTAAGAGTTAAAAATTAATTAAATATAGTTACGGTAAAAACTTTTCTTTATTAGAAGTCATCAGAATTAATTACAACTAATATTTTTCATTAGTTTAAGAATTCTAAATTAACTAAATTTGATTTTTAAGAAAATTTCAAAAATCTAGAAATAAATATAAAAGCGGTAGAATAAGAAAAATTTAAGAAGTATCAAATTTTTAAAAGTTTTAAGTACCTAATAAGAATGTAATCAATGATTTGGTAAAGATTTGACTTTAAAAATGAGGAAAGATTTTAAATATAGAAAAGAAGAAAAATAATCGTACCACAAATATGATTTAAATTGATTCATATCTCTTAGCCTCTAGCAGCAAGAAAGAAGTTCTGCATGACAAATACAAAAGTAATGATATTGCTAGATGACAAACGCAAAAGTGATGATGTAAAATATATATATCTACTTACACTAAAATATATGTTTATGATTATATTATTATATTATAGTTCGAAGAATCTTTGAAAAGTGATTTAAACTTTTACACTTCATTAAAATCTCCGCAAATAAAATCATCTAATTTTAAATAATCAAACAGCGAGGCACGTGCGATTAAACTAGTATTATATCCATATGCGAGTTACTATACACTATTACAATTTTTTTTTTTTATTTATTTGAAATTCTTAAAGTAGAATTTGCATTTGATTATAGTTTTTGCAAAAAATATTAATTATATGAATATAATTTTTCCTAAAAGATATGAAATATAATTTAAATGAAGTCATTTTTATAAAAATAAAATGTTTAAGACAAAACTTTTAAACTTTAAAAATATATAGAATAAAAGTGAAAAAAATAAAAATAAAAATAAAAATAAAAATAAAAATAAAAATAAAAATAAAAATAAAAATAAAAATAAAATATTGAATGTTTTTTAAATTTCAGATGAAACTTTAAGAAATATTGATTTATAAATAAAGTAAAAAAGAAGTACAAAAAAAAATCATGATCAGACGAGTTCTAATATTATGGTTAGAGCTGATAAAATGAGCTTGGTCCGTGAGGTCGGCCTAATCCAACCCTTTAATTAAGTGGAGTTGGGCTAAATTTTTTCAGCCCATTTAGAAACGAGCTTTATAAGCCCAGCCTCACTTGGTCCGTCGACCTCAGAGGCCTAACCCGTTAGCCTCAGAGGCCAATCTATGGACTGGTACATTAAAATTAATTATTAAATATTTTTAAGTTGGTAATTTATTTATTACGAATTAGAATTTTGTTAGTCTTTTCTAAGTAGCGACATATTTTTATTCATTCGTTGGTTGATACTAATTTTTTGAAAGTTCTTAGTGTGTGTTTGAAATGGCTGGTAAGCTGCTTTTAGTTGTGAACTTCAAAAAATTGCTTTTACTCGTGATGGTTTAGTAGTTTTTGTCTTTGCTTAATGCAATATTTTGTTTTTAAATGTAGGATCTCTTTTGTTATGATCTTGCTGCGTTTATGTAGATACTTTGTCTATATCTATTTTTATTATCTTAACCATATTAGAATTTTTTTATGAAATTTATCGCTAATCATCATTTCTTTGCTTATTACAGTAAATGCCATGAGCTAATTACAACTAAGGGATCGTTTGGGGTGAGGTATAAGGGATAAATAGTCCGAGATAAAATGAACTATTTTATCTCATATTTGGTGTGAGGTATTAGTTTGTATCAACATTATTTATCGCATCATTTACACAATAGTGATGAGATAAATTATCCATATACATGGTAGAATAACTAATCCCGAGATTAATTATTCCGAGATAACTCTTTCCCAACCTAAAGACTCTTAAAGGTATTAGTAAGATGTCTATAACATGCTAAAACTAGTAGGAGGCATATTAAAGTGAAATCATAAAAGTTGGTGATAGTCTAGTACTGACAATATTTTTGTTTATCATATTTCGGGTTACTTTTATTTTTTTTGAAGGGTCAATCCGTCCTAACCCGCGGCTTGCTTAGGGCTGGGTTGGGCCGCTATTTTAAAGACCCTTTAGTTAAAAGGGTTAGCTTATCCTAACCCATTTAATTCTCCAGCCCGCTAGGGTTGGGTTGGGTTGGGCTAGCTCATTTTGACAACTCTAATTATGGTTGTCTTTCTTCCTCGCCCCTCAACCCGGCCCCCACACTCCATATGGGTACAAACTTGCATGCATTCGGTGTATATATTAAATTAATATTTCTTATCATAATTAAGTGATTAAATTAAGTAAATTATTTTTTAATTAATTATGATTGAGTAACATGAACTCTAAATTCAAATACATATCATGCATATATTGACTTGATATAAACATCAAGTGCTTGTAATTTTTAACCCTCCATATTTTAGATGTTGTATATAAGCGGCAATCAAACCACTTTATAACTGCCTCTCTTTATAAGAACATTTTATTATAATGTTTTGATTTTTTTAAAATTAATTTTTCATATTATATTTTACTTCTATATAACAATATTTATCTATAACAACAATGACATTTATTGTATTAGCATACTCTTTGAAAAATTATCCTTATATAACAGTTATACTCAAATAATGAACTATTTTATAAAAAAATATATTATGTGTAAAATAAAATATTAAAATATTTATAATAATAATTATTAATGTCATGTACATAATAAATTTTATGTACGAATATCTAGTTTAAAGTAAGAAAATATATTTAAATGGTGTATATTGTTATTTCATAACTTCTCGAGAAAAGACCACTGATATTTGCCTTTTTGATACTCTTTCTAATTTTCTAAACTTTTATTTATTACAACTAAATAAAATCAAAACGTCAAATATTGATATGCATATGTAACAATACCTTTGTATAACACTCAGAAATTTTCATACAAACATTACCATCATAAAGAGATTTAACTATACAAAAATAAAATTAAATTAGTTTGGTAGTAAGTGATTTGTCCATGCACGTTTTTTACTTTAATCATAAGTCACGATAATGTTTAACTGTATGTTGATTTGATTTTTTGAAATCTTCTTAAAGATGAGTTTTACAATTATTTTTTTTTCAAAATAAAATTTGACCAGGGAGCCTTGGAGCATTAATAAGGTGATTTCTGTGTGGTATATAAGTTATGAGTTCGTACCGTGAAATCAACCAATTAAATTATCTACAGTTTGTAACACACGTTTTGTATCGAGCTTCTCTTCCGCATCCTGTTAATACAGATATTTGGTGCATCGATTGTCGTCTTTCTTTTTCTTTTTTTTTTTCCTAATAATATTTCAACTTTTCTTTTAAAAATAACTTAATTTAATTTATAAATTATTTTTTTCAATTTAAAAAAACTATAAAGTTTATGGCCAAACGTTGTCGATTGTCTTAGTGGATATGGCGCCACCCGCGTATTTTAGCAGTTGGTTGGGGGAGTTCGGTGAGTTGGCGAATAAGAAAGGCACTGGCTGGCAGTGATATTGTACTCTTTCACTGAATTTGCTTTATTTGATAGGACAAAAAATATTAAGAAATAAATTTAACATATGTATAGAATAAAAGTACTTTTACGCTGTGCTGCACAAAAATATTTCAATCACTGATAAAGCATCTTACTAAAATAAAAATTACTATAGAGTAAATAGTTAAAGTTTTTATGTAATATAATCTTTTGAAATAAGAAAAAGAGGCTTCAAGTATATATAAAAAGAGACCAAAGAGTAAATCACCTAAGAGTGTGTTAAAATGGTAATACTTTTTTTATTTTTAGAGTGAGTTTGGTAGGGAGAAAAAAAATATATTTTACGGACATTCATGATTTGATTAAAAATCATCTAAATTGATCAAATTAATCAACATTTATTTAGAATTGATTTGGTTTTATATATTTAAAAAGTAGATAGTATTTAATTTGTTTTGACTTTATCAAACATGAAGAAAAAACAAAATCAAACTATTAATTTATATACATAGTTTTTATAATATATATATATATATATATATATATATATATAAACTGATAATTTATATACATAGTTTTTATAATTTTTTTTTATATATATAACTTTAAATATTTTATATACTTTTTCATTAAAATTCTATTATCTCTAACAGGCTAATCAAATTTACACCTTAAACCCATTCTTTAAATACAAGTCATGAATCAAAATTATTTATTTTGAGAAATAATAACGACCCAAATTGTCGTTATGCTAAAATAGACAGTAGAACCTTCGCTCAATTTTTTCTTAGACTATTCTTTTTTTTCAAAATTCAAGGTTGGCCTAGTCTTGAACGTATTTTATGAGTGTGGTAGTCCAAGAAAATCTGATAGTAATTTGAGGGTTGGGGAGTTTGTTTGATGTGATTTCGTGTTAAAAGACGAGTTTAGGAAGTCGTAGCAACTTTCAGCACGTGAAAGAGACTAATAGAACTATGGTTATAGAGATTACCGTGGATGGATTAGTTTGTGATGTTGGAATTAGAGAAGTGTATTGTAAAATAGCCTGAACTGGGATAAGGTTCAGTTACTGCCTCGTAACTGCTTCAATGAGAAAGTACTGCTACAACGTTAAAAGTATCACCACAATGGTGACTTTAATTATACTGAGGGTTGCTGTAACGGGAGATTCACCGCTGCAGCGATATCGACAGTACTGTTGTAACAGTAAATATGCCACTACAACAGTAACACATGCAATATTAGTTTTAAAAATTAAAAATATTTTTTTTTCCTCTGAAAAAGCGTTCATGACTTTGATGGAGGCGATATTTAACAAATTTTGAAAGTTTTCATCTTTGGAGGTAAGATTTTTTTACGTTATAAACTTGAATTACTCCATTACATCCTTAGAAGTCACTAGTAACTTATTAATGACGGAATTTGGGGTTTAGCAGTAGTTTATGAATTGAAGGGACTTCATAGAAATTTAATTAAAATCAGTTGATAATGATCCTAGGGTATTAGAAAATACTTGATTGAGTAGAATTACCATTGTTTATACTAAAATACGTAAAATTCATGAGGTTTAAAGGGTAGAAAATTCTAAATTGATGAACTAGGGCACATTCATAGTTTAAATCGATAATTGTAGGTTTCTAATTATTGCGAAAGGTAAATTATTGAAATGGGTGTTGTATAATTATTGTTTATAAATCAAGAATAAATTAAAAACGAGAGGAAAAACAAGCTTGTGTCCTTAAAATGATTCGAGTATAAAATCGAGGTATGTTATGATTTATTTACAACAGAAAGCCTTGCTTTACTCTGTGTTTATACGTAACTTAAGTGTTTGTAATTGTCTTCAGGCACTATTTGTTGTTATTGACTGTATTTGCATTTTCATTGATGCTGATGATGAATATTATGATGTTGTGAAGATGAGTTGATGATATTGATGATGAAATCGAGATCATCATGATGACGATGTTGAGAATAATACACAATAATGATGAGATGATAAATAATGAATATATCGAGATGAGAAGAGGTGATACATATATCTTGCATACATATATTCATCATATGCATTTGAATGTACACTTATATATGTGGCGATGAACCTTATTGATGAATTTGACTAAGTATGAAATATAATTGTGAGCTTGTTGATGTAGTCCAAATTACACCTCCTAGAAAGTATAAAGCGATCGCTGAATCAAACATAGAACTCATCAAGATTGGGATCGAACCCATAAGGAATAGAACGAAATCCAATCGCGTGTTTGTCTGTAGTT
Organism: Capsicum pubescens; assembly: GCA_030864215.1. Classification (NCBI taxonomy): domain Eukaryota; kingdom Viridiplantae; phylum Streptophyta; class Magnoliopsida; order Solanales; family Solanaceae; genus Capsicum; species Capsicum pubescens. Next base: position 106,448,481 of record CM061538.1, read on the forward strand.
GGCAATTAATTATAAGGGGGAATTTTTGTAAAACAAAATAGTAACAACGACAATTATTGGTTTTTGAATTGTGATCAATATGAGACGAGTACTAAGATTGTGATTCCCAAGATTTTGTAAATCCACAGGTTGCTTATGCCAACAAACTATCTTGATGCGTTGCATGCAAAATCTAAAATGATAGGTTCATCTAAAAATCTTCTGACTTTAATTAGACAAATTTCACTCATCTCCTTCCAGACTCAGAGTGCCGCATTACTAACCCTTGCTCTGTGATTTCAGATTACTATCCTTATCATGACTCAAGTTATTAGATGAGGGTTGATAGCTTCAAATCTCAATTGTTATTTCCTTTACCTAATCTATACCTCCCTCCCGAAAAAATTTAGAATACAAGCGAGTTCCTAATGTATGCATCAATTATAAAAACAATCATAATAAAGAAAATATTAATACATTCAAGCACACGGGTTTAGATTTTCCTTACACTTAATCTATTTTATTAATTCATCATGGTTTTCACGACCCTAGTTGTGGGGTTTAGCTACTCATAGTTGTAAAAACACAAGAAGAATTAATAGATGAAAGAATCGTCATGAGCTTACAACGAGAATTAAACTCCAAAATCTCAACCTTAATTAAAGCCATAGAAACGGTGTTCGTAAAATTCCAAAAATATGCCTTAGAACCTTACAGTATAATGTTATGAATATAAAAAGTGTGTAATCCCACACAAATAACCCTATAGAATATTAATATACAAAACAAATCCTATCCTAAATAAAATAGGAGAATAGTGTCGGCTGCCTCGAACGAGAAAAAGTAACGATCGTGGTTAGAACCCATGACCTTCCTTTGACTTTCATAGTTTGTACTTATACTTGTCAACTTTCATGTCTTTAATGGTATGGTGCTTAGTACAGATCTATGGTATCAACATACGATTGTGGAATGCTGTCGTATGATTGTTCATGTACTGAAATTCTTGCAACTTCATGAATGGAGACTATACCCACGACACCATTGTACGATTATGCATTCAAAGCACGACAATGAGAAGCTATCGTCTGATCCTTTTGTCCCTTGACTCCTGCAAATTGTATTTTCCACTTACTTCTCGCAATCACATAGTATGATTATGCCATCAACTCAGGATTGTGGTTTCTTCCGTCTGAGAAACCTCTGATTGTAGTATCTTTGATGTAAGGTATGAAAGCCTAGGCATGACCATGGTTAGATATCAAGACCATTGTAAGGCTCATCTGATGCCCTTTTTGTCCATTCTTTAGAAATTTTCTTCTCTAAGTCCATAAGGCCCGCAAATACTAGAAAACACAACAAATCTACAAGAACATGCCTTTGTACTTACAAATATTCCTCATTTTAAACGTCTTAAGTTTCGTAAGTTCACAATACATCAACATCCGCAAATTAGAACGCTTGTATATCAACAGTAAAAAAAAATACTAAATTCACTAGGACACTTAACTTAGAGTAAAATCATGATCGCTATGACGATCAACTTTACAAAATTAATTTTCCACACATTCAAACCATATAAGTATATTCAACACCCTCAATTCTTAACACAAACAATCAATGCAGTTATATGTGATACAAGTTCTTCTAACACAATGGGATCAGGAAATGACATTACATTATGAATAGTTAACCCAATACATTGACAAATACACTATCTAAATAAGCAATAACTAGACTACAACCCCTCTATCCTCACATCAAAGAAGTCCCCAGTCACTCAATACATGCAATGAAATCTATTATTGAAACTAGATCAAATCTCTTACTCTCACAAAGAAGTCAGGTTGTGTGCGTTTGATTCCATAGGCTTGCCATTATTTTCTATGCTCCAGTTTTCGGACAGATAAGTGAGGATCACTATAGGTGTTTTCTAGGCTTGTAATGTAGGCTTGGGGATATGTATTGTATATTTGGGAACAATGACTTATTCTTCATTGGCACTGCACTAATTTGGTTCCACTTTTTTATTTTTCTAAATTTGATTTCTCTTTCTTATTTTTCTTTCATTATCTCGCTTGTATCCATTTTATTACCTTTTGGACCTCAGGTGCGGTTTTATTTTCACATCGACTTTATATTTTTTCTTTTTTTCTTTACTTTTGCTCATACTACACCCAGTTCTTTTTTTCATTACTAATTCTTTATACCCCATTTTATGAACTCCTACAAAATAGCCACTCTTAACTTAGGTGATTTGCCTGAGTTGAGGTACACAATGTCCAAGGAGGGACTAAGGCCAAAAAAGGCTCATTGTAAAAATTAGAACGGTGAATTGGGTAGTTGATAGAAAAGGTCTATTAAGGCTCAAAGTTTGGGTTCAATGGATACATGATTCTTTGGTAGGTCATTTAGGCTAAACTGGACTAATTCAAAATACGACTTATGATCCTTTTCTAACCTTCTATCTTTCAATTTTTAGCGAAACTAACCGGGCAAGTTCTAGATCGCACACATACACCAACTAGGTATACACCTCACTCACTCATAGCTCAGGGCTTTCATCTAAGGTACTACCTATTTAGTTCATGCAAGGATGAATGAGTCATCCTATCGACAATCCTAATGCCATATCTAGATCCTAACATTGGTTAAACGCAATACATGCGAACACTACATCATAATTTTTATTTGTGGGATATCATTTTAAACACATTGAAAAATAGATTCACATACTTTCTTAAATTGACTACACCCAGATTTCTAAAATTACTCTAAGTTACACAAAAAACACAAAACAAAGCAACAATAAAATAGTAAAATACCTGAACATGCTGGTTCTAACTATGCTAGCGTAGTCGAGGGAAAACAAATACAATAACAAAGACCCTCGATTGTGGTACACCTCTACCCCTGTCATGAATCAGACCAGGGCCTAGTCGTGATGGGTATCTAAGTCCAACAAGTACCGGAGACCACCCCATGCACCTAACCAAATAGAACACAATACCCCCAATAACAGATGAATTCCAAACATATAAAAAGATAGCACAAGTTTAGCTCAAAGAATTTAAGACATGTCTATAATCGATAACCAGCAACCGAAAAAAAATAATCAACCAAAAACCACCACCTAAATCCACAGTATTCCACAAAACCTTCTAATAAAACCATAATCAATAAAGTATCAGGACATTCCCCCAATTCTGACATTGACAATGACAATGATAATGTTAAAATGAACTCTTAAATTCTAATCTATGAAAGGAAACTGATGAAATGACCAAGTATTTCAGAGAATGTAAACTCACCACTTCACCACCAACGACCGACGAACCGAGCTGATCCGCTTATATTGCACAAAAAAAGTAAAAGTATCTCTGATGCCTGCATCACATGGGGATACATCATTTGGATATGGTTAGTGAGTTGAGAACTAACACGTAACTCAGGGGTAGGGGCTAAAAAATATCATGATCAACATCTTCAAACTTATTCAAGCTAATGCACATAATCATATATACATATAAACACGTTATTCCGGGAAAGGGAACAAGACTTAGCATGAAGTAAAACTTTATGCTAGACCATATAGCTCAACCATCATGTACAGGCACCCATAGGCTATATGGGTTCAGCTTCCCCTGTTGAAAGGGCCGCGGTGTGCGTTAGTCGCACGAACTGGAGGTATTAAGGAAGACCAGGGAATTCCCCAACCCCACGTCAATCCAAGATACAAATATATCAATAGTGTGAACTATGCACACAGGTCATCAAGACCAAACCTCATGTTGGCAAACATGAGTTTCCAGTACAAGTCATCCAAGTCCCACACCTTCACAACTTCTTTATATGCCCCCATTAAGTCCAATTTAAAGCAAGTTTCACATAACCCATTTATTCACCAATGAGCAAGCTTGTCTCTATTCCATAACAATCACATTAACTTAGGGGAATGTCTTGACCCCCTTTGTGAATTAAATCAAATCATAAACAACAAGGCTTTCAAAATCCATGTACATTGTTTAATCATTAATACAATACCATAACATATGCAGTGAGTCAAACTAAGTGACAATTTTACAATTTAAAGCCAATTACACAAGTGGGTTGAGGAAACATAATTATTCAAAACCAATTCCAATTTCAAAACACCAATTTGGAAAAAACCATGACCCCTTTTGTTTATTCACCACACCAATGCACCCCAATAGTTCAAAACCATCAAAAAATGCATAAAATACAAAATAAATCATGGGAAAACAATTTAGGAATCAACCATGTCAAAACCCTCAACCACATCAAAACCCATATTCAAAACCATCCTATTAAACCATTTAAATACATACTTTTCATAAAGTAATAATTGAGGAAGAGTAACATGCTTGAAATACCAAAATTTATGAAGAGAAATCGACCCCTGAGAGCTCTCTTGCTTGAGGGAATTAAAGAGTTTGAGAGTACTTTTGATTGTGTTTTGGATAAGAAATAATGACCTTGAGTGGTTTATGGTCATGGGGTCTGAGTTAGGAAAAAGGGGAATTGACCAGAATGCCCTTAATAAAAAGACTGAAAACTGACCTCCCAGTTACTACGGGTGACCTTGCCACTCGTAGGGTCACCTTTTGACTCGTAAGGTTCCACTTGTAGTCTGGACAGTTTCCTGGACCACCAACACTGACTTGGTTATGATTCGTACCTTATGACTCGTACTCAGTCATTACGACTCACATAGTCCAATCATCTTCATAGTAGAAACAATTGGGCATCACACTGGTTAAGCTATAGAAGGCACCATATGACTCGTTAGGAGACTCTATGACTCATAGGGTCTAAGTCGTAGTCAGGACAGAAACTCTAGGCCAAGCTACAATTGGGTCCATAAGACCCGTCAAGACTCCCTACGACTCGTAAGGGGAGTCGTAGTCTGGGAAGTGAGGATAAAATTTCAGAAAGTTTCAAGGACCAAAAATCTTGGGTGTTACATTCTTCCCCCCTTAGGATCGTTGATCCACGAGTGATGAGATAAGGTATCCCTTAGGGCGATTTAACACAACAATACACCTACTCTTACCTTTAATAAAGTTAGAAAATAAAGATGCTAAGGAATACACATACCTCTTTCACGATTTTTTAGAGCGGGAAAGAAGAATGGGTATTTAGACTCTACATTCTTTTCGACTTCCAAAGTAGTTTTTTCACGCTTTTGGTTCCTCCATAAAACCTTTACTGAAGCCACGTCCTTCACACGCAACCGGCAAACTTGCCGATCCAAGATCTCAATTGGGACTTCCTTATAGGATAAAGAATTCGAGACTCCCACACTATCCAAAGGAACAACCAAGGAAGGATCACTCATGCACTTTCTTAACATTGAGACATAAAAGATCGAGTCGATGGAACCCAAGCTCTAAGGCAGTTCCAACTCATAAGCCATATTTCCCACTCATCTCAAAATATGATATGGACAAACATAATGAGGATTGACCTTTCCTTTCTTTCCAAACCACATCTATTCCTTCACGGGAGACACATTCAAGAATAACAAATCACACACATCAAACTCCAAGTCCCTTCGCCTTACGTCCATATAGGATTTTTGGTAACTTAGGGCAGTCTTAGGCCTATCCCGAATCACCTTTACCTTCTCCATATCTTGTGAACCAAGTTGGGACCATACAACTTATTCTCACTAACCTCAAATCACCCAATAGGGGACCTACACCTCCTACATACAAAGCCTCAAATAGAGCCATCCCAATACTCAAGCGATAACTATTATTATAAGCAAACTTGACGTGAGGCAAATAGTCAACCCAACTACCACCAAAATCGATCACACAGGACCTTAGCATATTTTTCAAAGTCTGTATCATCCTTTCCATTTATCCATCCATCTGTGGATGGAAGGCAATGCTGAGGTTCACCTTAGTCCCCAAACCTCTCGAAAGGAACACCAAAAGTGAGATGAGAACTGAGTACCTCCATCAGATATGATGGAGACTGGAGCACCATGCAACTTCATGATCTCCTCAAAGAAGAGCTTAGCATAATATTCCTCCGAATAATTAGTCTTCACTGGAAAGAAGTGAGCAAACTTAGTCATCCTAACCATGATGAACCAAATGGAATCAAACTTATGGTGAGTCTACGGAGGACCAACAACAAAATCCATATTAATCACTTCCCATTTCCATACGGGCAACTCAATCTCTTGAGACAAACCACCAGGTCTCAAGTGCTCCACCTTCACTTGTTGACACACCATGCACTTAACTACAAAATTTTCCACATCCTTCTTTAGGTTATTCCACTAATAAATTTCTTTTGAATCATGGTAAATCTTCATCGAACTTAGATAAATATTGTACCTTGATTCATGAGCCTCAGTGAAGATTCTCTCTAGCAGCCCATCCACACCGGGAACATACAACCTCCCTCGATATCTCAAGATTCCATCACCACCAATCTCAAAATACACCACCTTTTGCTTACCCACATCATCCTTAATTTGTACCAAGATATGATCCAACACCTGTTTCTCTTTTACCTCAACATCAAGAGATAATTTCACTATCTCTTGCATAAATACACCACTACCCTTAGAGTCCAAACTATGAATATCCTTCACCAAGCCTTGCTTCTTCTCATCAACATGAGATAAGATTCCCATAAATAACCTGCTAAGACCATCAACAACCACGTTAGCTTTACCAGGATGATAGTAATGACTCATATCATATTCCTTGAGAAACTCAAGCCATCTCCTCTGTCTGAGATTCAACTCCTTCTGGATGAACACATATTGCTAGCTCTTATGGTCTGAGAAGATGTCAATATTAACCCTATACAAATAATGGTGCCAAATCTTCAAAGCAATGACTACAACCAATAACTCTTAGTCATGAGTTAGATAGTTCTTCTCATACACCTTCAAATGCTTAGAAGCATAAGAAACCACCTTACCATGCTGCATTAACACATAGCCCAGTATCACCTAGGACATATCACAATAAACAACAAAACTATCGGTACCCTCGGGCAAGGTCAAGATTTGAGCCGAAGTTAACATATCTTTTAACTTCTCAAAACTACCTTCAAAACCATTGACCATATGAATTTTACCTTCATCTGAGTCAACCTAGTTAATGGAACAACAATAGAAGAGAAACTTTCCACAAACTTCCCATAGTAACTGGCTAAACCTAAGAAGCTCTGAATATCAATTGGAGTCGTGGGTCTAGGCCAGTTCTTAACCACCATAACTTTCTGTAGATCCACCATGATCCCTTCAATAGAACTAACATGACCTAGATAGGTTACAATATTTAACCAGAACTCACATGTAGGGAACTTTGCATACAACCGCTACTCTTTTAAGGTTTGTAACACAAGGCGAAAGCGATCGACATGATCTGCCTCACCTTTGGAATACACCAAAATATCATCAATATACATAATTACAAACAAATCTAAGAAATGACGGAATACCTAGTTCATAAGATCCATGAATGTCGTCGGGGCATTAGTCAAAACCAAAAGACATCACCAAAAACTCAAAATGACCATATTGGGTTCAAAAAATAGTCTTAGGGATTTCTACTTCCCTAATATTCAATTGATGGTAGATTGATCAAAGATTAATCTTAGGAAAGTATTTAGATCCCTAAAGATGGTCAAACAAATCTTCAATCCTAGAAAGAGGGTTCTTATTGTTCACAATCACCTTATTCAATTAGCGATAATCTATACATATTTAAAGGGACCCATCCTTTTTACACACGAAAAAAATTAGAGCACCCCACAAAGAAATATTAGGGAGGATAAAACCCTTCTATAGAAGATCCTTTAACTGCTCCATAAGTTCTTTCAACTCAACCGAAGCCATTCTATAGGGAGGAATAGAAATAGGACGAGTGTTCATAAGAAGATCAATCCCAAAATCAATTTCCCTAATAGAAGAAACACTAGGAAGATCATCAAGAAACACCTAGAGAAACTCATAGACCACAGAAATAGATTGTAAAGAAGGACCTTTGAATTAGAATCCTTAACCCAAAAAAAAATAATAAAGACACCTCTTAGAAATCAACTTCTGGGATCTAAGATAAGAAATAAACCTTTCCTTAGGCACTAAGGAACAACCTTCCTACTCAACCACCGGCTCATTTAGGAATTAAAAACTGACCCTTTGAGTCCGAAAGTCAAGAGACGCATAGCACGAGTGCAACCAATCCATACCTAAAATCACATCAAAGTCTTACATGTCTAATTCAATCAGGTCCACTAAGGTCTCCCTACCATGAACGGATACCACACAACCCCTATAGACTCTTTTAGCCACAATAGAGTCACCCACCGAGATAGACATAGAACATGGATCAAGAATACATTCAGGATCAAAACCAAAATGAGTAGCCATATAAAGGGTCACCTAAGAGAGAGTAGACCTGAGATAAAGTAGACAATATACATCACGCAAGAAGATTTTTAGCATACCAGTAGCAACATCAGGAGATAGCTCAGAATCCTGATGAGTGGCAAGGGTGTATAGATGATTTCAACCAGTGTCGGATCCAGAAATAGCACCTTTTAGTAAATGAGCAGAAAAAGAAGCAACTGAAACCTTATTAGCCCCAGTAAAAACATCTCCTGAAGGATAGTTCCTTTGAATATGTCTAGTCTGACCATATCTGAAACACTTATTCCTTCCCTCATCACAAAAACCACGATGCACCTGACCACAAAAACAACAAGGGGGATAAGATAGAGCTGACTGAGCCCCACTAGCCTGAGATTGGGAACCTTATGCCTTAAATGCACTGTGTCTCTGAAAACAACGATCACCAGACAACTTAGGATAATGAGCACTAGCCATAGAATATGAACCAGAATTCCCTCATTTATTCTTAAACCATTTCCCACCATCTCAATAGCTATGCTGCTGACCTCTACCCTAATCCAAATAATGAAACTTCTTACCCTGCCTTTCACTCACGTTTGCATACTTCTTCTTTTCATCCTCCACTTGTTGCATATACACCATAAGCCTAGAGATATCCATATCACTATTCAACAAAGCAACTTTACATTCCAATACCAAGTCTTGAGACAAACCCAAAGCAAATTTCCTCATCTTATCCCTTATGATAGATACTAGCTCAGGAGCATGATGTTGCCCAAAACTAATAACCAAAAGAGGTATGCTGCGGTCGATGCCAAATATAGTAACCCAACTAGGCTGGAGTCGAACCCACAAGGAAAATATTAAATAGTTGGTTTACTTGATGTAATTCACGAGCAATACAGAAAGTAAATGGGGGGATTTGGAATTATCATTAACTAGTAACCAAATCTTGAATGCTTTTGAGTTGTAAACAATAGAAGACAAACACTAGGATTGTGTTCGCCCTGGATTCTCAACTCCATAAATTTCTTGTGTTCAATCCACCTACTTTGTTGTTCTACATATAAATTCAACAAGATATGTATTATCATCCATCTTGTAAACGTGTTGATAAATCTTACCCTTTACCTTGTGAGTCTCATGGCGTTGCCTTATTTCTCCTTGTTTATGACTTCAGTTCACTTTCAACTTTCGAGTCTCAAGTGATTAGATGAGATGATGAAATAGTGTGATGGATGTGAATGTCAAATTACTATCTTAATCCTCTTTTCCTAATCATAAACTCTCTTGTAAGGACGTTTGCAAATATAGGCTATACCCAAGCTTCTGCAGTAGCTCTGAGGTTAATTATTGTGAAGAAGATTAAGATACATGAATAAACCTTAGAATAAATGAATTCACCACTTTCTTTATGAAGCTAATTTGCCAGGGTTCCCACAACCCTAGTCAGGGAGATTAGACGCTCATGTTTATGCAAGAATCTAGGATTATTAGTAAGAAAGACATGTAATTAATTGCACAATAATAATATGAATAAAATCCCAAGTCTTCAATTAAAGAAAAACCCAAAATCTTAAGAATAATTGTAAAGTATATAAAAGTATTATCAAAGTACGTAACTATTGTAAGAATGCGTAACTTAATAAAAGATAAACCCTAGGGTATTTTTAGTATCTCAAAAATACTTAGAAATCCTAATAAAAATAGAAAAGGTAAAGTTATGTCAGCATAAGGTACAACTCGCTCTTCAACTCGTACCATCATCATACAAGTCATACTGTGCCTCTCATATCCACTCCAGTGTCTGGTCTTCCAGGCTTTAACTTTCTATTCTGCTTACTAATTATGCTCACAAGTATACGACTCATGGGTTTCACTCGTATCCACCTTGTAGATCTTCTTTCCTTCTTTTGAATACTAGTCAACTTACGTTGGATCATACGAGTCATACACAGACTTTCGACCCATATTCTTCTGACACTTTAACTCTGAATTTCTTCAGTGGATTATTCTGTGTATGGTTTCTACATATGGTTCATATCCTTGCTTATGACTCAGATGCTCCAGTCATATCTTCTCAACACATTATCTTTTCTTCCTGGTCTTGGTTTTTGTTGTGCTTATGAGTCAACCTTTGAGTCGTATGATGTGTTGGGGACTCGTGAGGAGACTCGTACCTTGCTATAACTTGGTCTTTTCAAGTCTTTTTGTTCCAGTTTCTTTCCAACACTATACTAGACCTATTTTACCTATAATTACCATAAAATCACATCATATATACTAAAATGAATTAAGTTCAAGCATAATTTCTTGGTTTTAAGCACCAAAAGTGCTATTTTTCCACAACATATCAACACCCTCAACTTAGAAGTTTGTGTGTCCTCAAGTAAAAACAAAAACTAAAACTATCACAAAATAATGATGCTTTAACAGGAAGATCCTATGATACCTATGACAGCGACATTTTAGATCTGTTTCAATATTTTTATTTCCCCTTCTAATTTCAAATTTGCAAAATCAAACTATGTATGTGACATGGTACATGGAATGACAAAGAAGGAATCTGATAATGGAATTATATTAGTAACAGACAGCCGGGCACATACAAGTCATATTCCCTGAATAGTCTAGTAACCTAACAATATGCCCCAAGTGTGCTCACAATCAAAGAAATCCCCAATTTCACTAGTATGAACCAATAATTTTTTTAGGGATATATCAAACAATGCGCTCGCTCTCAAAGAAGTATCAACCGATGTACACAGAATACCATATGCTTGCCTATATGCCCTCTTCCTAAGTTCTTAGACATTCGAGGTTGGATCACTAAAGAACATTATTTGTCTTATAACGTAGGTTGGAGGATGGTATGGTGATGTGTGAGCATATGCTAACACATTAGAGGCTTTTATCTCTAAATAATTGTAAGTTCTTGAGCAACTTTAGTTATTTTTGATTAGTTTATATTTGATTTTGCAGTTTAAGCTGAGATGATAGAGAACCAATAATAATGGAAGCAAAAAGGTTGAAATTTGAAGAAATTTGAAGACAAGTGTGGCTGACGACATTTGTGATAAGTCGTCAGCCCTATGATAAGCTATCAGGTTGGTCGTCATCAATAGACAGAGAATTGGCCTAAAGTGGAAGTTGTGATGATATTTTATGATAAGCCATCAAAGGTCTGATAAGTTATCAAGAATGTTGTCAGCCTTAAACTGGGAATGAGTTCCAGCGGGTAGAATCAACGACATTTTGTGATAGTTCGTCATAATGGTGATAAGTCGTTAGGAATGCCGTTAGACTTAGGGAGGATATGAGAATTGGAGCAAAAGTGTGATGACATTTTTGATAAGTCATCACAGTCCTGATAAGCCGTCAGAAGTTGCCGTCAACCTAAGACAGGACTAGTGCAGATTTGAAGAAGACCCGACGATATTCTTGATAAGTCATCAGGATCTTGATAAGGCGTCACCAATGGTCGTCGTCTATTCTGAGAAAAAGCTGTAACCTTGATTTTATTTCCTTATTTAGGGTAAACTATTTAAAGATTTGTTTTAAGGTTTTATAGACATGAATTAACATTATTATTATCATTATTCCGAACAAGGTCGACACCTTGAGTTTTGGACAATATATTTTGATATTTTCTTTCTTTACTTCTCGACTTGAACAACATAACTATTTTGGAGAGATTGTTATCAGTATTTTGGGATTTTTCCTTTGTGATCTAATCTGCGATTCACTAGTTATTATTCATCTCTGTAAGTTTATCTTTCAAATCATGAATTCAATTATGTGTTTCGTTCGTTACATCATGAGTGGCTAAACTCCATTAACCTGAGTTATGGGATCTAGGGTTAGGTTTTGATGAGGTGCTAAGTATTCAAGATTCAAAAGGTGGTAGGATTTCTTGATAATTCTGAAGTTTTAATTAACGTCTGCTGGTTGCAAACAGTAGACACACCTGATTTGATTTGCTTGAGAAAGAAATCAAATATAGTAGGAAGTGAATTATCAACAGGGACTCAAAAATACTTCATTTAATAATCAACGCTGTAACAAGGTTGGTTAACCTGAGGTAAAATCTGGGCAGTTAATAGAAATTCCCTAAGTTCGAGAGGATTAGGGAATTAAATGCTTAAGTAGGTCGAGAGATATTTAAGCATAACATCGATAAAGATAGATTGTTATCCTACCCACCGTGAGAATCTTGAATCACTTTTAACATTTGTCATGTACCGAAAGCCCTAGTGAACATAATTCTTGTTATTTCATAAACTCTTGATTTACAAACACCGAAAGTAAAGTGACAAATAACAACTTGTTAAACGTAAACCCCCCATTTCAGGAAACATTAAACTATCAGTAGATTAAATCGCAAATAACTTGAGTTCACACCATATTCCCTGTGGGATTCGACCCCAACCTATTTGGGTTTTATATTGACAACGATTGCTTACACCCATTCAAGAGTGAAATTTAAGCATTATAAAAAATGGCACCGTTGTCGGGGAATACAGTTGTAAGCTAAAGTTTGTATGCGCTAATTGACTGTTAGTTAAGTTTCCTAGATTTACGTTTATTTGTTGTTTTTATTTATTTGCAGGATTTTATAGTGTATGCCAAGCACCAGAAGTTTTGGAGAAACATTATTACCTCTAAATCCGAAACCACAATGAATAAGAAGAATGGCAGAACAACAAGAGGCTGATAGATTGGCAGCCTTCGCTAGAGCTCAGGTGAATGTGCAAAATGTCGGGAAACATGCACGATATCTAAACCCTGAGGACAAATATTTAGGGGATGAGGAGTTATTGAACCTTGGTAACCCAAGGCGTGCAGAGCAGATAGCTGCACAAGTGCCACGTAATGTTAACCGGAACCGTTCATTCTAAATAAGACAAGATTACCAGCTGGTTTAGTATGATCTGAATGCTGATGATGATGGCATGGATGGGACAGGTGCAATGGGTGCAATTATTCCTCCACCGTTAGTACCTGGAGCCAAGTTCAACATTACGAGTACTATGTCCAACTCATCAATCTAAAGGGGTTGTTTGGTGGCCTTCTTGGGGATGATCCGAACCTGCATCTGGTGAATTTTGTCACCATTTACAAATCTTTTGATAACCTAGGAGTGGGCCAAAATGATATTCGGTTAAGGTTGTTCCCGTTGTCTCTGTCTGGGGAGGCAACATTATGGCTGAATGAGCTTACGCCTGATTCCATCACCCACAAGAGGCAATTGAAAGAAACATTCCTAGAACGGTTTTTCCACTATATAGGAGAGTACAGTTGAGGGAAAAATCAACAATTTTAGACAGCTTCCTAATGAAGCTTTGCATGAGACATGGGAGAGATTCAAGAAGAAGCTAACACAGTGTCCGAACCAAAATATGATGAAACTACACTTGATGGAGACTTTATATAGGGCCCTCAATTCTGTAACAAAGCTGATTGTAGATAATTCTGGTGGTGGTTCGTTTGTTGATCTGTCTTTTCAAGATGCCTCAGATATGCTAAATAGGATGACCAAACAGAGTCGGGCTTGGCATACCAGGGATTCTGTGGTAGCAAGCCCCACTATTTCTGTTGGTATATCTGCTAAACAATGCAAGACAGATGAGGAGTGGGATCAAGACATGGACCGTCTAAAAACTCAGATGGATTTAATCACAAAGCACTTATTGTCAGGGAAGACTGAGAAAGTGAAAGCTGTAACGTGTCAAGATCGAGTGGATCTGGAGCCTAAAGAAGAGGCAAATTATGTTAATAATTAGGGGGTTTCTGAGGCAATAGCCAAGGCAATCAAGGTTAGAACGTTTATGAAAAGCCTGGTTACAAAAATAGGGAGCAAGGAAACTGGAGAAACAATAATGACATGAGTGGTTTATATATTTCTCTTGGAAATCGGGAAGCTGCTGTAACTAGTTCTAGAAAGATGTCCATGGAAGACATGATGGAGAAATTGTTGAAGGGAGTTGAGGCCACCAACTCTGGTGTAACCACCATGAAGAACAATCTAACATCCATCAGTCAGTTGGTGCACTCACACTCTACTGCCATCAAACAGTTGGAGTAGAAGATGAGCTAATATTTTGCTATATTTAACCAGAGAAAGAGTGAAATATTACCAAGTGATACAATTAAGAATCCACAGAATATTGGCTCATATATGGGGATTACCACTAGGAGTGGTAAGATATTACCTGGCCCTTCTGTGGGCGAATCTGTAGATGGTGAGGTAGTTGTTGATGAATCCGAAGAAAGCAATCCAGTGGAGTCTGAGAAGATGGATAGTTATATTAATGCTTTGAAGAAGGAAAGAGAGAAGGAATAGGAAGTGGTGTTGAAAACTATCCCAAGGCCACCACCTCCCTTTCCTCAACGATTGAAGAAGAAGGCTGATGATGCAAAATATAGAAAATTAATGGCAATGCTCAAGCAATTGAAAATAAATGTACCTTTGGTTAAGGCACTTGAGAAAATGCCAGGATACGCAAAATTCATGAAGGACCCTGTGACTAAAAAAAAAAGCTGTGAGCTACGAATTGGAGGAAAATCTCCACCATTGTAGTGCTATTTCTACAAGGACCTTGGTGCAGAAGAAGCCAGACCCGAGCGCATTTATTATTTCCTGTACAATTAGGACTATGGAATTCACCAAGGCATTATGTGATCTGGGAGAAAGCATTAATTTGATTCCACTAACTATTTATAGAAATTTGGGTCTGGGAAATCCCACATTCACCAACATGCAACTCGTGATAGAGGATAGGTCAGTAAAGCAAACTGTCGGCATTCTGTATGATGTGTTGGTGAAGGTGTCCAACTTTATATTCCCTGTAGACTTCGTCATTCTGGATTGCGAGGTGGACTTTGAGGTGCCCATAATTTTGGGTCGAACTTTCCTCGTAACTGGAAGTATGTTGATTGATTTGAGAGCGAATGAGCTCTTATTCAGGATGAATGATGAAGTAGTCCATTTTGATGTGGGTAAGTAAATGAAGCAACATGAAGAAATGAGTATGTTCTCAGTAGTTGATGTGTATTATGAGGACGAACATGAAGTGTCCATAGCTGAGCAACTTGTTATCAAACCTTTGGCCGCAATTATTATGAATTATGATAGTGAAGGAATCGGGGAGTATGAAGAGATCGTTTCTTCTTTGACAGGAATGGGTTCATATCCTTATGCTCCTAAAAATCTAGACCTTGACCTTGCTAATCGTCCATCACCACCATCCAAGCCATCTATTGAGGAGCCTCCGATGTTGGAATTAAAAGAACTGCCTGGACACTTATGGTACGTGTTTCTGGGCAACGGGAAAATGCTACTTGTTATTATTGCGGCTGATTTGGATGATAAACAGGTAAACGTACTTATTTCAGTACTTTAGAGGCATAAGAGAGCTATAGGATAGACCATTGTAGATATTATTGGCATTCCCCTGGGCATCTGCACGCATAAAATTCAACTTGGGGAAGATTGTATTCCAACCATAGAGCATCAGCACCGTCTTAACCCACCAATGCAAGAGGTGGTTAAAAAGGAGATTATTAAGTGATTGGATACAGGAGTAGCTTACCCTATTTCTGACAGTAAGTGGGTGAGCCCAGTTCAATGCGTACCCAAAAAAAGGGGCATGATGGTGGTTGCTAATGAAATGAATGAGTTGATTCCACTCAGGCCTATAACTGGGTGGAGAGTTTGCATGGACTATCATAAACTGAATTCTTGGTCTCTGAAAGACCACTTCCTGATGCCTTTTATGGACCAAATGCTTGATTGATTGGCTGGAAGGGGGTGGTATTGCTTCTTGGAAGGTTATTTTGGATACAACCAAATCTGCATTGCTTCTGAAGATCAGGAGAAGATGACATTCACAAGCCCATATGGCACCTTTGCATTTAAGAGGATGCTATTTGGGCTATGCAATGCGCCTGCCACTTTTCATCGGTGTATGATGTCTATATTTTCAGACTTGGTGGAGGACACCATAGAGGTATTCATGGATGATTTATCTGTGGTGGGTGATTCATTCGAGATGTGTTTGGCAAATTTGAATCTAGCCTTGCAGAGATGTGTTGAATTTAATTTGGTGCTTAACTGGGAAAAATGCCTTTTTATGGTAAAGGAGGGCATCGTTCTCGACCACAAAATTTCTGAAAAAGGGATAGAAGTTGATTGAGCAAAAGTGGAAGTTATTGAGAAACTACCACCTCCCATTTCAGTGAAGGGAGTGCATCGTTTTCTTGGACATGCTGGCTTTTATCGGAGATTTATAAAAGACCTCTCAAAGGTTGAAAATCCACTTTGCAAACTTTTGGAGAAAGAAGTGAAGTTTTCCTTCGATGATGAGTACTTAAAGGCATTTGAATGCCTTAAAAAGAAGCTGGTTGAGGCCCCTATTATTGTTGCACCTGACTGGTCAAAACCATTTGAGATCATGTGTGATGCCAGCGGTATTTACCTTGGAGCTATGTTTAGACAAAAGAGGGACAAACTATTTCATCCGATATATTCTGCCAGCAAAGCACTGAATGGTATGCAAAAGAATTACACCGTTACTGAAAAAGAACTTCTGGCCATAGTGTATGCTTTTGAGAAGTTCAGAGCTTATCTGCTTAGGACCAAAGTAGTGGTCCACACCGACCATGCTGCCTTGAAGTATTTGATGGATAAGAAGGATGCAAAACCAAAGCTGATTAGATGGGTATTGCTTCTGCAATAATTTGACTTTGAGGTCAAAAATAGGCAAGGTTGTGAAAACTAGGTTGCAGATCATCTGTCTAGAATGGAAGGTGAACAGGAAATTAGTGATGAAACAAAGATAAATGATGCATTCCTTGATGAGGAGATCCTAGCTACCGCTGTGGAAAAATTACCTTGGTATGCGGATTATGCAAATTATATTGTGAGTGAGGTCATCCCAGAAAACCTTTCTGTCCATCAAAGGAAGAAATTCTTGCATGATGTGACTCATTACTTCTGGGATGAACCGTCTCTTTTTCAGTGATGTGCGAACAATATTATAAGGAGATGCATACCGTAAGTGGATGTATTGTGCATATTGGAAGCCTGTCATGCTTCCCAAGTTGGGGGTCACCATGCAGGCGACCGAATGGCTAGGAAGGTGTTGCAGAGTGGCTAGTATATCCAGCATTGTTCAAGGATTCCCACGAGTTTGTGCTGAAATATGACCAATGTCAGAGGTAGGGGTCAATCTCCAAAACACACGAGATGCCCTTGACTAAGATGCTTAAAGTGGAATTGTTTGATGTCTGGGGCATTGATTTCATGGGTCCTTTTGTAAGCTCATATAGGATGAAGTATATTTTAGTTGCTGTTGACTACGTCTCGAAGTGGGTTAAAGCTGTAGCATTGTCTAATAATGAAGGGAAGAGGGTTGTTGCTTTTCTCAAGAAGAACATCTTCTCTCGCTTTGGAGTACCACGTACTATTATAAGCGGTGAAGGATCCATTTTTGTAACAAACTGTTTCGAGCATCTTTAGCAAAATATGAGGTGAAGCATCACTGAGTGGATACTCCATACCACCCACAAATCAGTGGGCAAGTGGAGGTGTCAAATCGAGAGATTAAAGCCATCCTAGCCAAAACGGTGAATGCTAGCTGGAAAGATTGGTCTCGAAAGCTTGATGATGCCCTGTGGGCATATTGTATTGCATTTAAGACACCTATTGTCATGTCACCATTTCAAATGGTCTATGGAAAAGATTACCACCTACCAATAGATCTGGAGCACAAAGCCTTATGGGCACTCAAAAGCCTGAATTTGAATTGGAAGGAGGCAACAGAGCTAAGACTGGGGAAACTTAATGAGATGGATGATTTCCGTCTCAAGGCATATGAACGAGTAGATATGTATAAAGAAAAGATGAAAAAATACCATGATTGGAGGATAGAGAAATGAGACTTCCAAAAAGGTGACATAGTGCTTCTATTCAATTCCAGACTCAAACTGTTCCCAGGTAAGCTGAAATCTAAGTGGTCAGGACCTTTTACAGTTAGCCAAGTCTACTCATCTGGAGTAGTAGAACTTGAAAATGATGACGGTAGTACCTTCAAGGTAAATGGGCAACGTGTCAAGCTTTACATTGGTCCGAAAGAATCAATGAAAAGTATCACCATTATCTGTCTCGATGAAGTCTGAAGT
Organism: Capsicum pubescens; assembly: GCA_030864215.1. Classification (NCBI taxonomy): domain Eukaryota; kingdom Viridiplantae; phylum Streptophyta; class Magnoliopsida; order Solanales; family Solanaceae; genus Capsicum; species Capsicum pubescens. The sequence goes on from CM061538.1 coordinate 106,467,046, forward strand.
AATTGAAATACTTGAGTCGTGCCGCGACATTAAATCAGGTGCTGCATGGGAGGCAACCCATGAACCTCGGGATTGATCCATTCCAGGTATACTCTAACCCTTAGTTTAGCTTTATTTTCAATTTTAAGTTGAGGGTGTAGGGTAGGATGTTGTACAAATCAAATAGAACATAATACCCCCAATAACAGATGAATTCCAAACATATAAAAAGATAGCATAAGTTTATATCAAAGAATTTAAGACATATCTATAATCGATAACCAGTAACCAATAGAAAACTATCAACCCAAAACCACCACCTAAGTCCACAGTATTCCACAAAACCTTCTAATAAAACCCAAATCAATAAAGTATTGGGACATTTCCCCAATTCTGACATTGACAATGACAATGATAATGTTAAAATGAACTCTTAAATTCTAATCTATGAAAGGAAACTGATGAAATGACCAAGTATTTCAGAGAATGTAAGCTCACCACTTCACCACCAACGACCGACGAACTGAGCTGATCCGCTTAACACTGCATGAAAAATGTAAAAGTATCTCTGATGCCTGCATCACATGGGGATACATCATCCAGATATGGTTAGTAAGTTAAGCACTAGCATGTAACTCAGGGGTAGGGGCTAAAAACTATCATGATCAACATCTTCAAACTCATTCAAGATAATGCACATAATCATATATACATATAAACACGTCATTCCGGGAAAGGGAACAAGACTTAGCATGAAGTAAAACTCTATGTTAGACCATATATCTCAACCATCATGAACTGGCACCCACAAGCTATATGGGTTCAGCTTCCCCTACTCAAAGGGCTGCGGTGTGCGTTAGTCGCACAAACTGGAGGTATTAAGAAAGACCAGGGAATTCCTCGACCCTACGTCAATCCAAGATACAAATATATCAATAGTGTGAACTATGCACATAGGTCATCAAGACCAAACCTCATGTTGGCAAACATGAGTTTCCAGTACAAGTCATCCAAGACCCACACCTTCACAACTTCTTTATATGCCCCCATTAAGTCCAATTTAAAGAAAGTTTCACTTAACCCATTTATTCACCAATGAGAAAGCTTGTCTCTATGCCATAACAATCACATTAACTTAGGGGAATGTCTTGACCCCCTTTGTAAATTAAATCAAATCATAGACAAAAAGGCTTTCAAAATCCATGTACATTGTTTAATCATTAATACAATACCATAACATATGCGAGTGAGTCAAACTAAGTGACAATTTTATAATTTAAAGCCAATTACACAAGTGGGTTGAGGGAACATAATTATTCAAAACCAATTCCAATTTCAAAACACCAATTTGTGGAAAACCATGACCCCTTTTGTTTATTCACCACACCAATGCACCCCAATAGTTCAAAACCATCAACAATGCATAAAACACAAAATAAATCATGGGAAAACAATTTAGGAATCAACCATGTCAAAACCCTCAACCACATCAAAACCCATATTTAAAACCATCCTATTAAACCATTTGAATACATACTTTTCATAAAGTAATAATTGAGGAAGAGTAACATACTTGAAATACCAAAATTTATGAAGAGAAATCGACCCCTGAGAGTTCTCTTTCTTGAGGCAATTAAAGAGTTTGAGAGTGATTTTGATTGTGTTTTGGATGAGAAATAACGCCCTTGAGTGCTTTATGGTCGTGGGATCTGAGTTAGGAAAAAGGGAAATTAACCAGAATGCCCTTAATGAAAAGACTGAAAACTGACCTCCCAGTTACTACGAGTGACCTTGTCACTCGTAGGGTCACCTTATGACTCGTAAGGTTCCACTTGTAGTCTGGACAGTTTCCTGGACCACCAACACTGACTTAGTTATGATTCATACCTTATGACTCGTATTCAGTCATTACGACTCACAAAGTCCAATCATCATCATAGTAGAAACAATTGGGCATCACACTGGTTAAGCTATAGAAGGCACCATACGAGTCGTTATGAGACTCTATGACTCATAAGGTCTAAGTCGTAGTCAGGACAGAAACTTCAGGCCAAGCTACAATTGGGTCCATAAGACCCGTCAAGAATCCCTACGACTCGTAAGGGGAGTCGTAGTCTGGGCAGTGAGGATAAAATTTTAGAAATTTTCAAGCACCAAAAATCTAGGGTGTTACATTCTTCCCCCCTTAGGATCATTGATCCACGAATAATGAGACAAGGTATCCCTTAGGGCGATTTAACACAAAAATACACCTACTCTTACCTTTAATAAAGTTAGAAAATAAAGATGCTAAGGAATACACATACCTCTTTCATGATTTTTTGGAGTGAGAAATAAGAATGGGTATTTAGACTTTACATCCTCTTCGACTTCCAAAGTAGCATTTTCATGCTTTTGGTTCCTCCATAGAACCTTTACTGAAGCCACGTCCTTCACACATAACCGACAAACTTGCCGATCCAAGATATCAATTAGGACTTCCTTATAGGATAAAGAATTCGAGATGCCCACACTATCCAAAGGAAAAACCAAGGAAGGATCACCCATTATGAAAATTATGTTGTGAGTGAGGTCATCCCAGAAAACCATTCTTTCCATCAAAGGAAGAAATTCTTGCATGATGTGACTCATTACTTCTGGGATGAATCGTATCTTTTTCGGCGATGTGCGGATAATATTATAAGGAGATGCGTACCAGAAGTGGATGTATTATGCATATTAGAAGCATGTCATGCTTCCCCAGTTGGGGGTCACCATGAAGGCGATCGAATAGCTGGAAAGGTGTTGTAGAGTGGCTACTACTGTCCAACATTATTCAAGGATGCCCATGAGTTTGTGCTGAAATGTGACCAATGTCAGAGGTAGGGGTCAATCTCCAAAAGACACGAGATGCCCTTGACTAAGATGCTTGAAGTGGAATTGTTTGATGTTTGGGGCATTGATTTCATGGGTCCTTTTGTAAGCTTATATGGGATAAAGTATATTTTAGTTGCTGTTGACTATGTCTCGAAGTGGGTTAAAGCTGTAGCATTGTTTGATAATGAAGGGAAGAGGGTTGTTGCTTTTCTCAAGAAGAACATCTTCTCTCGCTTTGGAGTACTAAGTACTATTATAAGCGATGAAAGATCTCATTTTTGCAAAAAACTATTTAGAGTAGCTTTAGCAAAATATGGGGTGAAGCAGCACTGAGTGGCTACTCCATACCACCCACAAACCAGTGGGCAAGTGGAGGTATCAAATCGAGATATTAAAACCATCCTAGCCAATTGACTGACCTTGGAGGTGGTGAAATTCTTCTGAACTAATATGAGTAGTTAGCTAACAAATTGTACTTTGTATTCTCTTAGTTATGTTTTGGTTGCTTGAGGACAAACAATTATTTTAAGTTGAGGGTGTTGATGTGTGAGCATATGCTAACACATTGAGGCTTTTAACTCTAAATAATTGTAAGGTCTTGAGCAACTTTAGCTTTTTTTGATTAGTTTATGTTTGATTTTGCAGTTTCAGCTGAGATGATAGAGAACCAACAATAATGGAAGCAAAAAGGTTGAAATTTGAAGAAATCTGAAGATAAGTATGGCTGACGACATTTGTGATAAGTCGTCATCCCTGTGAAAAGCTATCAGGTTGGTCGTCATTACTAGACAGAGAATTGGCCTAAAGTAGAAGTTGTGACGACATTTTGTGATAAGCCGTCAAGGGTCTGATAAGTTATCAAGAATATCGTCAGCCTTAAATAGGAAATGAGTTCTAGCTGGTAGAATCGACGATATTTTGTGATAGGCTGTCATAATGGAGATAAGTCGTCAGGAATGCCATCAGACTTAGGCAGGACATGAGAATTGGAGCAAAAGTGTGATGACATTTCTGATAAGTCGTCACAGTCCTGATAAACCGTCAGAAGTTACCGTCAACCTAAGACAGGACCAGTGCAGATTTGAAGAAGACCTGACAACATTCTTGATAAGTCGTCAGGATCCTGATAAGGCATCACCAATCATCGTCGTCTATTATGAGAAAAAGCTGTAACCTTGATTTTGTTTCCTTATTTAGGGTAAACTATTTAAAGCTTTGTTTTAAGGTTTTATAGACATGAATTAACATTATTATTATCATTATTCCACACAAGGTCAACACCTTGAGTTTTGGACAACATATTTTGATATTTTCTCTCTTTACTTCTTGACTTGAACAACACAACTATTTTGGAGAGATTGTTATCAGTATTTTGGGATTTTTCCTTTGTGATCTAATCTGTGATTCACTAGTTATTATTCATCTCTGTTAGTTTATCTTTCAAATCATGAATTCAATTATGTATTTCGTTCGTTACATCATGAGTGGCTAAACTCCATTAACCTGAGTTGTGGGATCTAGGGTTAGGTTTTGATGAGGTGCTGAGTATTCAAGATTCAAAAGGTGGTAGGATTTCTTGATAATTCTAAAGTTTTAATTAACGTCTGTTGGTTGCAAACAGTAGACACACCTGCTTTGATTTGCTTGAGAAAGAAATCAAATATAGTAGGAAGTGAATTATCAATAGAGACTCGGAAATACTTCATTTAATAATCAACGCTGTAACAAGGTTGGTTAACCTGAGGTAAAATCTAAGTAGTAAATAGAAATTCCCTAAGTTCGAGAGGATTAGGGAATTAAATGCTAAGGTAGGTCGAGAGACATTTAAGCATAACATCGATAAAGATAGCTTGTTATCCTACCCACCGTGAGAATCTTGAATCACTTTTAGCATCTGTCATGTACCGGAAGCCCTAGTGAACATAATTTTCATTATTTCATAAACTCTTGATTTACAAACACCGAATTAAAGTGACAAACCACAACTTGTTAAACCTAAAACCCCCATTTCAGGAAATATTAAACTATCAGTGGATTAAATCGCAAACTACTTGAGTTTACACCATATTCCCTGTGGGATTCGACCCCAACCTAGTTGGGTTTTATATTGACAACGATCACTTACACCCATTCAAGAGTGTAATTTGAGCATTATCATATGGTAATATTTTTTAGATTTTATTCAGTTACTAAGCCTCCTATACACTACACATTTTTCGGTGTCCTCTTATTTTTCGCTTTTTCTTTTATTTTCGCCCTTATGTCTCCTTTTTTATTTTAAGCACAATCCATGGACCAGGTGCAGTTTTCTTTTCTAACTTCTTTTTTTTCTTTTCTTGAAACTTTTTCTTCTTTTTATTTTTGCTTTCTTTTATTGCAACCTTTTTTTCTCTTATTTTCTTTATTCTTACCGTACATGTCCATTTTCATTTTTCATGCACACTTCTTTCTTCACACTCATTTTTCCTGCGCACCCATATAATAGCCACCCTCAACTTAGGCAATTAGCCTAAGTTTAGTTGCACAATATCTAAGAAGGACCAGGTCCAGTACAGGTTCATTGTAGAATGAGTAGGTGAAATCGGTGTGAACAAGAAAATTGGTCGATTAAGTCTCAAATATTTGGATCAAGGGATTAATTCATTTTGTTGGGAATTTAGGATTAAGTGGACTTATAAAAAAATATCCTATGATCATCCACTATTTGACTATCCTAGACCTAGGTAAAAGCAACCGAGCAAGTTTGAAATTCTGATACACCGGGAACTCAGTAGCACCTCATATACACTCACACTGGGTTATATTGCTAGGCACTACCTATCCAGCTATGCAAAATTTTTCCCTAGTTGTTCTATCCCTAATCCTAATGCCATTATCCGATTCACAACTGTCTCACACAGTTACACAAAAACTTTTAGGAGGGGCATTAATTTTCAGCACAAAATTTTCAAATCAACCCCCTTTTTAGCATAATCAATCTAACAAGGTCTACTGCCACATGTACTAATTCTCCTCTTATTTCAGCTATTCCTAGCACATACAAAACAAAAACAAAAAAAATCAACATATGCCAATTCTTTCAAATTTTCAGAATATGGCTTTGAGCTTTGAAACGTGACAAGTATAGTCCAAAGCGACTTAGTAATCCCCCCACCAACTTAAAGCATGTGCACTATCCCAGTGTACGTAAAATGAAGTACAAGGGAATAGTATCATACCTGGGCGTTCAAGGCGCCAACTCAAACAACATCATCACATGGGCCCTCAGATCAGGTCCTACTATCATCAGCATGTGTTCCATCATCTAAGAGGACTGGATCAACAATAGTGGCACTAGGAGGATTTGCCATACTGCCTCCCTCAATATCAACAACCGGCGATCTTGATCCACTAGCTCCAGGAACCATCTGACGAACCCTTATCTCTCGGTCCTGCTCATCTTGTAGGCTATTTTTCTTAGCCTTCTTTATAGCCTCTTTATCCTCATGCTTTCTCTTCTTTCTTCTCGAGTTTCCTCAGCTTTTGGTTCTAGTATGGCCCAAATGTTAAGAACATAAATATCATAAACAACCATCCTGACCTCAGTATCTTTGATAATTGGTTTAGCATACAACTCATCTACCATTCTTCTAATATCAGCTACCTCGGCCTTTGACTCTGTAATTTCTGGGTTTGTCCACTGGTCAACTGCTGAGTCATCCTCAACTTAAATATATCGAGTCACAGATGCACCCATCTATCATGGCTTGTTATCTGCATGTCAATCTAGGGATTTATGCCCCCTTCCATATGTCGAAGCTTGGACTCCAATATGCTAAGCCTAGTAATAGCCTTATTCCTTGCTGCCTGTGGAATCATCATAAAACTGGAAGGTATATCTCTCGGGTGTGGTGTTACTAAATGTACCAGAGAAGGGGAACTAAATGTACCCTCTACAGTTGAAGTCTGTGTGGTCTTATTCTATATACCTGCCTCAGCAGTATCGGCAGCCTCAGTCTGGCTCCTGTACATATCGGCAAATATATTTGCTCCCTACCTTGCCTTCCTGGCCATAGGGTTGGCTGCGTCTCTAATCAAGCCCAAGTATGATATGTTCGTGGCCTATATCATCTCTTCAATACCGAGGAGTTCCCATACTCCCACAGCCAAGAAAAACTATCTAATCATTCACGAATACACCATCAATGACTTTTTACCCCTACAGCCCGGTCTCTTATCTCTTAAGCCAGGAACTCTCCAATATCAAACCCATAACCGGCTATAAATTTGCTATTATCGATCTCGCGCTAGACTCAATACATTACGGGCCAACGTCCACCATGCCTTACCCTTGAAGTTAAGGGTATGCTTCTCTATCTTTTGTGAGGTTACACACAAGACACCAACTACCCATACCTCATTCTCACTGTTAGATGCTATCTAAGTAGAAATACACCTAAATAAACCCATCTTCTCCTCTAAACCCATCTTTTTCTGAGTAATTTTTCTTTTCTCCCCCAGATGTTAGTCCATTTCCCCAGTATTGACTGGGGGTTGATAATCCGACCCGTAAAAAATCTGCTAATAGTGCATGCAAAGACATTGACCCTAACACCTCAAATGATTATTGAGGTAATGGGGTCTCCACCCTTCCATAGTTGACCCTGTAGATACTGACTTTGCAACTCTCCCTTATATGCTGCATAAAACTCCCGCACTAATATGGGCCTGTACCTTCCAGACGCTCAGTTCATCCAATCAAAATCATATTTCTTGAATTACTCCTAGAACCTTGGCAACTCTGCCCTCCCAGTAGTAATCAAATGCCACTCGAGGTATAAGTTTTTTTTGTTTTTCCTTTCCTGAGCCTGCTCAAGTCGTCATTAATATTCCATGTATTTTGGGGTACCCCACTATTCAATAGTAGGTACCGAGGCAGGTGCAAGAGAAAGTGAAGGGTATTGCATATCAATCGAAGGAATGTCAACTTCCTCTGCAACATTCTCTATAATCTCTACCTCAGAACTAAATTTAACAACTTCTTCTACCTCTGAAGGTTGAGGTGAGTGCAGGGAAGGGGGTACTTAGATTCTTTATTCATATTCCCTATGAAGGTGTGTCCTCCAGGGTTGCTGCCTTATTTCTCCAAGCCTTACTATGATCTCTTTGCTGTACTTCTTCTTTCATTGGGATTTACACTAAGTCACCACTACTACTCGAGGACTCAGTGGCTCCAAACTCAAAGAAAGTGCCTTTTTACTACCCCTTTTAGGACTTTTCTTGAAAAAAAACACTTTTTAGAGGCATTGTACCTGTAAGAACACATTAATTTGTAATTAAATACAAAAAATAAAGAAAAAATAAGAAAATAAACTTTATTGTGCATATTTTATTCAGGGTACGAGTGAGGGGTACTAGTCGTATTGACTGGGTACGACTGGTATGACCGAGTCATATGCTACTCAGTGTATGCATGGATGTTCACTGGCTTGCTTATGTGTCCTCGTAATAAGTTGTAAGCTAAGGTACAACTTGTTACCAGCATCGTAAGTAGGTCAGAAACATAAGTCTAAAATATAATTTCTCCCAAGTCAGTACGACTTTAGTGTATGAGTCGTATGGGTTGGGTACAACTCATTTAGGCAAGTCCTACCCATACCAAAATTTAAAACTTAGTTATACTTCTATGTTGTCAGTGGCTATAAGTCTTGTTACGACCTCGTAACCAGTAGGTACGAGTTGTAAGGAGTTTCGTATCCATTACAACATTGAAGTTCAACCTTAAAGTTGCCTCCAATTCAAAATTCCCAAACTACTCATTACTTTATGCAGCAATATCACCCAATTTTTGGCAAAATAACACACGATATCAACACCCAACATAATTTTAACCCCCAATTTCCATTTTCAACCTAAGCCTAAGAACCAAGGTTCCAAATTGTAACATTTACATAAATGTAACTCAAACCAAGTTCAAGATATCTCACATTTACAATTCCAACTTGAAATATAATATATTTTAAGCTCAAAACTTACTTGAATGAGTGAGAGATTAGGTTGCTCGAGTTTTCATGTGTTCTTCCTCAAATTCGTGCTTAAATTCATGCAAAGTGAAGAATCTGAGCAAAATGGTATCTAGTTTGAAGTGTTTGTGATGGAATTCATGTGTTGGTAGAACAAAATTCATATAACAATAGAGGTGGGTTTGATTTCGGGTATCAGGCACCTGTCTTTGGGTGCCCTATTTGTTTTAATTAAGTAATTTGGGTTGGGTTGACCCATGACCCTGACCTGATAAGCTTGGGTATGAGTCATGTGTACAACTCGTACCTAGGATTACGGGTCTTTTCCTCTACTTATAAATACCCAGAACCTTACCTCGGTTCTGGAGTCGATACAATTCAATGTGACGAGTCGTACCTTGTGGGTATGACATGTTCTAAGAGTTGTATCTACTCTAGAAACTTCACCTGGAACTGCTTTTTCTCCCAGGTCCTTCGACTCTTCCTCATGAGTCATACCTTATGATACGACTCGTGAAGTGTCCGTATGACCTAAATTCTTGAACTTTTCTTGATATTTTTTGCAATGTTTAGTCCAGCACACTGAACAAACACATTGCCATATAAATAAATAAGTATAAATCATGGATTTCCTCCTATGCCGTGCTTAATTTAACATCGCAGCATGATATGGCTATGTTGGGTACTCAAATTTCACCAACTAGCCTTATAGGTTGTGTAGCGCCCCAAATATAGTACCCGAAATGCCACACGGTGCTCATGACCTCGAAGGACCATAAGCTAACTCATGACTGATATATGTAACTGAGCACTACATAACATACTATATAAATGCAGAATAAAAGTCTAAAAGACCACAAGGTTCAAAATATGATAAAACATAACATCTGGAGATACGACATATCAATACCAAAACAACTGAAATAACTGTCTGAACATGCTAGTTTGAAAGCCTCTAAACTTTCTGAATAAGGAGTTGATGGGACATGTCTCCAACTAACTCCAACTGCTGAAATAAACTAAGTACTGAAAGAATGAAATAGTCAAATAATAACATCCTCGAATGATGAGGACTCACTGCTAGTCTGTCTGCTGAACGACTGATCTACTAAGAATGCTTTGGAGCTCGTGCTTATGAACCTATGGTATAAAACACCATAGAACAAACGTGTTAGTATGATTGAATGTACTTGTAATGCCCCAAATCTGGTAGCCAGAATACTACATGGTGCCCATGACCCCAAAGGACCACGAGCTAACCCATGACTGATATCTGTACCTAAGCATTGCATGATATACTGTATAAATGCAGAATATAAGTTGTAAGGCCCTAAGGTTCAAAATTGTAACATGTCTGATAAAACAATATCTGAATGGGGTATAGGAATACCCAAAACTGAAATAAACTATCTGTAAACATCTAGTCTGAAAGCCTCTAACTGACTGAACTATCTGAATAAGGAGTTGATGGGACATGTCCCCAACTAACTCCAACTACTAAAATAACTAAGTACTAAAGATATGAAATAATCAAATCATAATATCCTTAAATGATGAGGACTCACTGCTGACTCTGAATGCTGAAACTAAAATGCTACTAATGCTCTGGAGCTCGTGCTTCTGAACCTATGGTATAAAAATACCATAGCACAAATACGTCAGTACAATTGAATGTACTAGTATGCAATTGAGGTAGGCTGAATACAAATGGTTCATATGCGTGAACAATGCTAACTGGCTGTATAACATGATCATGAGAATACATACATGAATGTGTAACTATAACTAGATTCGTGAGTAATACTGACTACTGAGTCTGAATACTGATAACATGAGTTATTGATAACTGATATAACTGATACTGGGTGACTGTGTCTGACAGTCTAAGTTCTGATAGAACTAGTTGAGTTCCTTACTGAGCTGAGTGACTGTATCTGACAGTTCTGATTCTGTAACTGAAACTGTGGGAGAATTTATCTAACCAATATGCCCTTTTTTCTAAAAAGATTTGTGGTCTAACCTGTAACCTCAATTGAAAGGGTGTCAATACCGTTCCACTGGTAAGGACAAGCTATGAGAAATCCCTCATCTAACAGGTACTCTAAGGAGAATAGTGGGTGCCTCATATAATAGGTTAAGACACCTCATCTACCCTCAACTAGAAAGTTTGATATCTCAACCTACGCTGGCCACATAGTTCTGGAGCGCAAGGATTGCTTCTAAGAATCACACCCTCTACTAACAGGTAAGTTCCCATCCTTGGGCTCACTCGGTGCTGAATCCTACTCCCATCTGAATAGACACTGAACATGATTAACTAAACTAAATTGGACTGAGTTCATTAAGTTCCATTAACTGACGGAATACTATTGAGATCTGATAACTGACTGAGATTACTGAGATTTCCTGAGTCATGTAACTGACTGAATTCTACTGAGTTCTGAAACTGACTGAGAATACTACTAATCATGGCGTGACTGAGATTTATCATGATACTGACGCTGGCTCTAGGCACATAACTAAGTTGTCGGGTACAAGTACCCAAAGACTCGATATCATGAAACTGATAAGACATGACACTTCTTGAACACATAACGATTGTCAATAATTCATAGTGCTATCATTGAGGATTTTCATGAAATATTTGCATACCACAAGCTTTCACATGAATAAGAATGCATATAAACATATCATAATTCCCTAAACCTAATCTCATGAGCATTTCATCAATATATTACAAGGCATAACAATAGCATGGGAGTCATTTTGAACATAATGGTAACATGAATTCATTATTTAGGTTCTGTTGAGTCATAATGCACAAGTATTATTCTCTTAGGCATTTTATCAAAAACCTAGTATGCATAACTTAGGGCTTAGGCATGATATCAAATTAATAGCATATGATTCCCTAATTCAACTCAATTTCAAAAATTTCAACCCACATATTAGCGTAGTTTCATGAACAACACATAAAGATTTTAACTTGGGAATCCTACAATAATAACTATATGAACATAATCAATCCACAACATAAACATCATAATTTATAATTTAAAATTGGATTCTTGGGCTTCATGAATGAAAGGAATCCATGAATGAACACTTGACATACCTTAGTTCTTGATTTCTCAAAGATTGACGATGGAATTTTCTTCAATTTGGATCCCCAATTGAAAACTCTAACTTGTTCTTAAGAGGATTTTGAGAGAAGTGACTATCTTTTGGTTGAATAGGGGCTTAATCCGGTGTTTTAGACTTTAATAGAGGGTTGGAAATGGACCCTTTTGCCCTAAAAAATCTGTACATTTAATAACTGAAACTGGGCATCGATGCGTTAAGTGACGCGACGCATTGACTGCATCAATACGATGGTCAACGCTTTGCACCATGATCGCATAAACTCTTAGTAGTTTTGGCTATGAAAGCCTACAACTATGCTAACCAACGCGATTGGCGATGCGGCGCGCCAAGATCACATTGGTCCACTATTTTGGGACTCCGAATGTGGTCTAAACAAGTTCTGAAAAATCAAAAACTTGTCCGGAAACACCTCTTGACCTTTTTGATCATGAATCAACAAAAATATAGACCATTTAAGGATTTTCAGGTCATGAAATGAGATTTTCAACTTTCGAAGGCTAAAATAAACCAAGTCTAGAAGCTTAGTTAGGATTTTCTAAGCATGGGACCCCCTTGACAAGCTTAAAGGATTTAAGCTAAGAAATTTTGTGGGGTCTTATAGTACTGGTATGCAAGTGAGGTAGGCTGAATGCAAGGGTTCATATGCATGAACAATACTAACTGACTGAGTAACATGAATGAGGGAATACATGCATGAATACATAACTATAAATGAGATCATGAAAACACTGATTACTGAGTCTGAATACTGATAACATGGATCTCTGATAACTGATAAAACTGATACTGAGCGACTGTGTTTGACAGGCTAGGTTATGATAAAACTAGCTGAGTTCCATACTGAGCTGAGTGACTGTATCTGACAGTCCTGAATTCTGTAGAACTATCTAATTTCTTTTACTGAGACCTAAGACTAAGACTGTGGGAAGTAGTCATTTAAATTACATACCCCTAATAAACTATTATAGCTGAGTTGGGGTCCAATCTGTAATCCCAATTGGAAGGGTGTCAATATCGTGCCACTGGTAAGGACAAGCTGTGAGTGACCCACATCTGGCAGTGTCTCCAAAGAAGAACAGTGGGACCTTGATCTGGCAGTGTTGATCCACCTCATCAACCCTCATCTAGAAGGTTTGATGTCTCAACCTACGCTGGATACGTAGTTCTGGAGCGCAAAAATTTCTTCTAAGAATCATACCCTCTACTAATAGGTGAGTTGCCATCATTGGGCTCACTTGGTGCTGAATCTTACTCCCATATGAATAGACACTGAACTGAATATACTGGACTAAGTTCACTGAATTCCATGAACTGACAGAATGTTACTGAATTCTGTTAACTGACGGAGTTTATGAGATTATTGAGTTTTCTTGAGTCATGTAACTAACTGAATTCTACTGATCATGGTGTGATAGAGATTATCATGAAAATGACACTGGCTCTAGGCACACAGCTAAATTGTCGGGTATAAATACCCCCAGGATTCGATAGCATAAAAGTAATTCATGGCACAAGTTCGAAAGCACAACAATGGCTACAAATATATCCATAATTATTTGACTAAGACATTTCATCAACGACTTGACATACATTAACTTGTACATGAATGGGGATTTCATGCTATCATGCTATAATGAAACTTTTTCCTTTACATAGGCATTTAATCAAACACATGGAGAACATACTTTGGTTATGCCATCATCAATTCATCTAATTATCATGGTTACATAAATAAATTTATAATTTGAAGAGTTTATCCATAATATTATGCAAATCATCACACACTAGGATCAATCATTGGAACATGTAATTTAAAACATGAATGAAAACCCCACAACAACATGGACATGAATTCCAATTCAACTAAATCATGAACATTCATAAATACACAAATATTGGTTTTTTTATAAGAGATTCTTGAGCTTCATGGGTAAAAGGGACCCATGAATCAACACTTTACATACCTTGATTATGATTTTCTTGAATTTCTTGTACTTGAAGAACTTGAATCTCTTAGTTTCTTGAAGAAGGGTTGAGATCTTATTCTTGGGGATTGATCTTTGAGAGAAACCCTAATTTGGTGTTGTAGATGAATAATGAAGTTATGAGCCTAGTCTGGTATAATTAGGTGTTAAAAAGGGTGAAAAAGACCTAAATACCCTTATAGAAATGGCTTTAAATTGCTGAACGGGATTGGCGATGGCTTGGGCGATGGTCCACCGCTGGCTCGATGGCCTGTCGACCTTTTCGTTGTACTAGGCCAGAATATGATATTTCTACCTTGGTTGAGATGGTTTGGACGATGGTCCATCGCTAGCTCGATGGTCCATCGGCCATTCAATCGCGCCTTGCCAAAAGGTCGACTCACTGCCTCTGCTGTGATAGTTTGGGCGATGGCCTGTCGCTAGATCGACGGTCCGTCGACCCTTTTCGTTGAACCTGGGCAGTTCAGACTACTTTTTGTATTTTGTCCATAACTTTCTACCTCGATACCGTATTTAGGAGAATTTGGTATAGATGGAAAGCTTATTCAATTTCCTACATAAGCATGTCTTTAATATTTTTGGGATGATTTTAAGCTAGGTAGAAGTATGGGGTGTTACAATATCTCCCTCTTGGGAACATTCATCCTCGAATAAGACTGATTTAGATGGGAGAATAGATAATCTAAAGTACATACCAAACATGAACAACTAAAACAAGACTACATGACTGACATTACTATGATTCATGATGATCATGCATATCTGATGTATGGTTTTATGACTACGCTGATACATAGATGTCTGACTGAGAGTAATGATAAGCTGATCACGCATATCTGATGCATGAATACATGACTGAACTGACTCATGTACATACAAATGAACATGTAAGGGTAAAGATACCAAGTTTGAAACGAAAATTGAGCATAGTTTGTAACTGAAATTAGAACAATAAGCTGAATGAACTTAAGGAAAGCTATTACCTTGGGCTGAGTCTGATTTGCAGAGAAGAGGTGAGGATACTTAGTACACATATCTGCTTCTGCTTCCCAAGTATCCCCCTCAACAAACTGGTTTTGCCAAAGAATTTTGACTAGAGGGACTTCTTTGTTCTTTAGTCTGCGAATCTGATAGTCAAGGATTTCGGCTGGGATTTCCTCATAAGAGAGACTGTTCTAAATGTCTACACCCTCAACAGGGACTACGAATTCTGGGCAACCTATGCACTTCTTAAGCAAGGAGACATAATAGACTGGATGCACTGAAGCTAGATCTGAAGGCAACTTGAGCTCATAAGCTACTTTGCTGAAGCGATTGAGAATTTTGAAGGGACTGACATATTGGGGACTTAGCTTTACCTTCTTCCTGAACCTCTTCACTCCCTTCATGGGAGAGATATTTAGATAAACATAGTCACCAATCTAAAACTCAAGATCTTTTTTGTGTACATCTACATAAGACTTCTGTCGGCTCTGAGCAGCCCAAAGTCTTTCTCTAATCAACTGGACTTTTTCTAAGGCATCAATTACTAAGTCATGCCCTATAACTGAGGCCTCACTAACTTCGAACCAACCGATTGGAGATCTGTATCTCCTATGATAGAGAGCTTCAAATGGAGCCATTCGAATACTGGAATGATAGCTGTTGATGCATGCAAACTCAATCAAAGGCAAATAGTCATCAAACTTCCCTTAAAATCAATTGCACGCACTCTCAATATATCTTTTATATTCTGGATGGTCCTTTCTTCTTGACCATATATCTGAGGATGAAAGGCTGTACTAAGGTAAACTCGGGTACCAAGACTCTTTAGGAATGTTTTCTAGAAATAAGAGGTGAGCTGGGTACCTCTATCTGAGATAATGGACAATAGAATACCGTGTAATCTGAAAAACTCCTTGATATAAAGTTTGGTGTAATCCTCGATAGAATATAAGGTATGGACTGGAAAGAAATAAGCTGATTTGGCCATCCTGTTTACGATAACCCAAACTAAATCATGCTGATGACGAGTATGAGGCAAACCCATCACAAAGTCCATGTTCACTTCTTCCCACTTCCAAGTGAGAATATTGAACTTCTACATGGACCCACTAGACTTCTAATGCTCAACCTTAACCAGTTGACATGTAGAGTACTTATCCATAAACTCTTCAATATCTCTCTTCATCCCACTCTACTAATAGATCTCCTGCAAGTCATGGTACGTCTTAGTGGCCCCTGGATGAATAGTGTAGTGCGCACTATGCGCTTCTACAAGAATTCATTGCCTCAAGTCATCTACACCTGGCAAACACAGATGACCCTGAGAACGCAAAACACTATCTCCTCCTTGGGAGAAAACCTCTACTTTCTGATATTTGACTGACTCTTTCAACTTAACAAGACTGGGATCTCTATCCTATTTTTGTTTCACCTTGGAAGCTAGAAATAATTCTGAGCTGTTCTGAATCCATGTACTACCTTCTGCTGAATCAAATAAGCGGACACCTAGTCTTGCAAGCTGATGGAATTCCTGAGCTAACTTCTTCTTACTTTCCTCAACATGACCAACACTACCCATAGACAGTCTACTGAGAGCGTCGTCCACTACATTGTCTTGCCCAAATGATAAAGAACACTCTTGTCATAATCTTTCAAGATCTCTAACCACCTTCTGTCACGACCCGAGCCTAGGCCCTAGCCGTGACGAGCATCCCAAACCATGAAGGCCCGGTGTCTCTATCTGGTTATCATGCACAACATTCATAATCATAATAAAATGCGGAATTGAAACTGAGTACGGAAAACATGGTCAAGTTCTGCAACATTTCTGAATAATACTATCTGACATCAGTCTGCAAAATCTCTACTAAGAACATAAACATCTGTCTGAAAAGAAACTGGGACAAGGCCCCCAGTAAACCAAAAACATAATAAATAAGATAATGTCTGACATAATTAGGCCTTCCGAATAATAGAAGGCTCACCACTATGAGATCAAGTCTGTAAATCCGAGAATGTCTACTGAGTAGCTGGACCCCTAGACTGTGCCTCAGAACCTGGAAGGAGGGGGGGTCAGCACAAAAGTACTGGCACGCGAAGCAATCCAAAAAAATAGTATAATGGAACATACATATATATATATATACATATTAAGTGAAAGCAATTTTTCATTAAGACATCATGTATAAAACTGTTTTTGAAAAATACATGGGCACTTTCTGAAAACATGTAACCTGTCTGTTCATTTCAAATCATGATCTGTGTTTTACTTCTGAGTTAGGTGGTATTCCCCTACAAGTCTGATATTTCACGGGCTGTATGGAATCCGCCATTGACTCGGCGGGGAATCCCCCAACCCAAGTGTGCCGCAAGGGTTGGAGTGTCTGAGTCTGATACGCCACATGACATTTAAGTCAGCGCATAATAGTATACTCAGGTCGGAAAACCACGATTTTAGGAAATGAGTCGCTTGAACTCAAGCCCTCTTCGGGGAACCATCTAACATCTCTGTATGCCCATTTTTAACCTTTTCTGTACATGCAACATTCTGAATGTCTAAAATCATGAAAGTCTGAAATGTCTGTTAGTCTGAGTCTGATATGACATTAGTCTGAGTTGGTATCGTCATACCAAGACTTGCAAGTCATGATTTTTCTGAGCCATAATGTATTAAGCAAGAGCTTTCATTCAAAACATAGTTTAGACCACCAAAACATGTAACTGATGTAAAGGATTTCATATTCCAAAACATAAAGTTCAATTCATGCAGAAATTTCATCAAACACCTAGTGGTCAAATATCTTTAGCAAGTTCATGTATTCAAAATTGAAACACATTCATTCATATATGTATATAAATTGTCAAATCGCTTTGGAGATGGTCAAAAGACCAAAACAATGATGTTAAAACATCTTATACATAAATATATATATATAATTTAAAACCCCATTCTAAAACATGATTTTTCTATGCCCATAAGAATTTAGGAAAATCCCGCGTACCTTGTTCTCCATGAATTTTGGGTGTCTATCGAAGCCTACGTCAAGAGGATTCCAAATCTGTAATTTGTTTCACGAACCCGCGGTTGAATCTTGAGTTACTTGGGTTTTAATGTTGAAACCCTAGGGAGAGTTCTTGAGCAATTTTGAGAAAAGTATGTGTATTATGGTGTTTGAGGGATTAAATCCCGTGTTGGTGGTATATATAGGGGTGGAGGATTACCAAAATACCCCTAAGGAACAATTAAGGTCAAATCTGTCCCTCAGTTGACAGTTTGGTAGACTGGAGTAAATCGATTATAACTTTTTACTCATATACTCAAATTGGATGAAACCAACTGCAATTGAAAGAGAACTCGAAGAGCTTTTGTTTGATGTATTATAGATCACACATTTCATTATATACAGGGAGTTATGATCGTTTGAAATTGACCCTGAAATGCTGAAAACTGGGCAATAGTCTATGCGTTTTGCTACTGTTTTAAAATCCAAACGCAGCCTTATGCGTTTCGAAAAATTCCGAAACTTATCCGAGATGTACTATGATATTTCCCGATCATAATGCAACTTGAAAATCTAAAAGCGGATGTCGGGAAGGTTGAAAAGTTGTATCCCGAAGATTGCCAGCTAAAATGACTCTAAGTCCTCATTACACTTAGAAAAATTTTCAAGTTTTTTAGTCTAAGGGCACTCTATTAAAGGCTAATCCATGCACGACTTTTACAGGGTGTTACACCTTCTCTAACAAAGATTTAGATATTTCTGAGAGAATACGTACTGAAGGTTTTTATGATCTGTGAGCACACTGTCTACATAAAAACCGTACAAGTAATGCCTCCTAATCTTCAAGGCAAAAACTACGACTGCTAACTCAAGATCATGAGTAGGATAATTCTTCTCATGGGGCTTAAGTTGTCTACATTTGTAGGCTATGAATTTACCATGCTGCATGAGGACACAACCCAAACCTACTCTGAATGCATCACAGTACACCACAAACCCATCTGAACCAACGGGAAGAGCTAAGATTGGAGTTGAGGTAAGTCAGTCTTAAACTCCTGAAAAATCTTCTCGCATGGATCTAACCACTGGAACTTGACTTTCTTCTGAGTCAACATGGACATAAGGGATGCAATAGACAAAAATTACTCAATAAATCATCGGTAATATCAAACCAAACCCAAGAAACTCCTAATATTTGATGGAGAGACAGGGAGAGGCCAGTTTCTTACTGCTTTGGTCTTTTGAGGATCAACCCTAATGCCATCACCAGAAATGATATGACCAAGGAATGATACTGACCTTAGCCAAAATTTGCACTTACTTAATTTGGCGAACAACTGATGATTTCTGAGAGTCTGCAATACTATTCTGAGATGGTCTGCATGATCATGCCCACTGCAGGAATAGACAAGAATATCATCTATAAAGACTATGATGAACATATCCAAGTACTTCTTGAACACATAATTTATCAAGTCTATGAAAGCGGCTGGGGAATTGGTAAGACCAAAGGACATCACTAAGAATTTGAAGTAACCATACCGAGTTCGGAAAGCTATTTTTAGAATGTCACATTCCTTGAACATTACTTTATTGAGTTGACGGTAGTCAATACACATTCTGAGGAAACTGTCTTTCTTCTGCACAAATAAAACTGGTGCACCCCACGGGGACATACTGGCTCTGATGAATCTTTTGTCTAGGAGATCCTTTAACTATTCTTTTAGTTCTTAGAGTTCTGCTGGTGCCATTCTGTATGGCGGGATAGATATAGGCTGAGTATCTGGAAGGAGATCAATGTCGAAGTCTATTTCCATTTTGGGAGGAATTCCTAAAAGATCTTCGGGAAAGACATCTGAGTATTCGTTCACTACTGGGACTGGTTTGAGATTGGGAGTTTCAGAACTAGTGTCCTTAACTCGAACAAAATGATAGACACATCCCCTAGATATCATTTTTTATGCCCGAAGGTAGGAAATAAGCTGACCTCTGAATGCTGAAGTACTACCCCTTCACTCTAGGATAGGTTCATTCAGAAACTGAAACTGGACCACTTTATTTCTGCAGTCGACTGTTCCATAGCAGGAATGAAGCCAATCCATGCTGAGAATGATGTCAAAATCAATCATCTCTAATTCTACTAAGTCTACTGATCTGACTTTCAGAAATATCATAATCGGACAGTTCCTGTATACCTATCGGGCTATGATGGTTTTACCCACTGGGGTAGAGACTGAGAAGGGCTCTGCTAGAATTTTGGGACTGACTCCGAAATCAACTTCCATAAAAGAGTAACAAAAGACAAAGAAGCTCCTAGATCTAGCAAAGTGTAAACATGTAAGTAAAATATCTGTAATGTACTAGTGACCACATATGGAGAATTTTCTTGATCCTTTCAGGACTGAAGAGAGTAGAGTCTGTTTGGACATCACCCACTGGTTGCGTTGGAAGTGGCACCCTGTTGATTTGGGTGACCGGACTGAACTGAGGAATGGTTATGCTGTCCCTGAAAAGTTGTTCGAAAGAAAAGTTACATGTCTGGAAAAGAGAGAATGACAAGGAAATAGGGCTACCAACCCCTGTTTAAAAGTTAGTGCCGTAACTGGATTAACCTCTTGGAGAATTCGTACCATTAGTATACGCTTTAAGCTCGAAAGAGTTAAAGTGATATAATCCTTGATGGTCGAAAGACACTAGGGTTTACCATAGAATACGAATCTCTATAAGCGCATGCATGTCTGAATTCCGCATAACTCATAGCCAATAGCTACGTAAAACTCATAAGGTGGACATAACCCTACCTTACAATTCTCATTGATTAAAACCTACTAAACATTCCATTTTTACTTTGCTATTTTGATAATTTTACTTCACGCATAAAATCCCCCCTTTATCCGCAGAACTTTCACCAAAAGTCTACTAATCGTTGCATACTTAGTGACCGAGTATTCCCTGTGGGATTCGACACCCAACCCAGTTGGGTTCTATATTTGACAACGACCGCTTACACTCTTACGAGAGCTGTAGTTTGAGCGTTATCAAATTTTGGCGCCGTTGCCGGGGAATACAATTGTCAACTAAGTTTGTGATAGTTACTAGACCCTTTGGTAAATTTTTTTCAGATTTTACTTTTAGTTGTTGTTTTTGTTTTATTCAGGTTTGTTTGAAGTGCATGCCAAACACTCGAAGTTCAGGTCAACCGTAATTACCCATAAATCCTAAACCTCAACTTATTAGCAAAATAGATGCACAGCGTAACATTGACAGAAGGGCGGCTCAATAGGAGCATGCTAGATTAGCTGCACTGGCAGCTGCTCAAGTGCATCAACAGAATATTGATAACCCAGGTCGGGCAACAAATCCTGATGATGAGGACCTGGGTGATGATGAGTTACTTAATCCACGGCGTGCAGATGAGGTGGCGACACCTATGCACAGGAGAGATCGTCAAGCTAGAATGAGACCTGACCGCCGAGCTATGCAGGCTCTTTTTGATGATGATGATGATGATCTGGATGGAGCTGGTGCCACAAGGGCTATTATTCCTCCACCGTTGGTACCCGGAGCTAAGTTCAATATCACTAGCACCATGATTCAGTTATTGCAGCTCAAGGGGTTATTTGGTGGACTCGCAGGCGATGATCCGAATATGCATCTGATCAACTTTATTTCAACATGGAAGTCGTTTGACAATCCAGGAGTTGGGCAGAATGCAATTCGGCTGTGCTTATTTCCATTGTCTCTGTCTGGGGAGGCAACTCTATGGTTGAACGGGCTAACTCCTGATTCTATTACTAATTAGAGGCAACTGAAAGACGCTTTCCTAGAAAGATTCTTTCTGCCATCCAAGAGAGCCCAATTACGGGATGAGATCAACAATTTTCGATAGCTTCCAATTGAAGCTCTCCATGAAACATAGGAGAGGTTCAAGAAGAAGCTTATGCGGTGCCCAAACCATCAGATGATGAATATCTACTTGATGGAAATATTATATAGGGCTTTGAACTCGGTGACAAAGCCAGTGGTTGATAATGCTGCAGGTGGGTCATTCATGGACCTTACTTTTCTTGAGGCAAGTGATATGCTAGATCGTATGACAAAGCAGAGTAGAGCTTGGCATACCAGGGATTCTGAAGTAGCAAGCTCTACCGTATCTATTGGCTTGACTGCAGAGCAGAGGCGTAGATAGGAGGAACGTGACCAAGATATGGCTCATATGAAAACGCAGATGGATCTTCTTACCAAGCACTTATTATCAGGGAAGACCGAAAAGGTTAAGGCCGTTGTATCACAGGGAAGAGATGAATCTGACTCTGAGGAAGAAGCGAACTACTTGAATAATCAGGGGGTTTTTGAGGCAATGCCCAAGGAAACCAAGGTCGGAACTATTATGATAAATCTGGATACAAGGACCGTGATCAAGGTGGTTGGAAGAATAAGACTGACAAGAGTGGTTTTTATGTTCCTCCCGGAAACCGTGAGGCTGTGGCGTCTGGCTCTGGGAAGATATCGATGGAAGATATGATGGCAAAGCTGTTGAAGGGAGTAGAGGCAACTAATACGGGAGTGAATAAGGTGAAGAACGATTTGTCTTCAATAAATCAATTGGTTGACTCGTATTCTACTGCAATAAAGCAACTAGAGCAGCAGTTGAGTCAACTTTCAGCGATATTAAATCAAAGAAAAGCTGGAACACTACCTAGCGACACAGTGCAAAATCCAAGGAATGATGGATCGTGTATGGCTATCACCATCCGAAGTGGTAAAGTGTTGGAAAATCCATCCAAAGGCAAGCAGGTGGTTGATGATATAGAAGATAATGAGATCATTGCAGAACCAAAAGATGCCAAAGCAGATGATGAGGTTGTTCGTGACGTCACCTCTCAACGTCCACAGCCTGAAAAGATCGCCGAACTGAAGCAAGATGAAAAGGAAGCGGTGGAGAAAACTATTCCCCTTCCACCACCACCTTTTCCTCAGATATTAAAGAAGAAAGCTGATGATACCAGGTTCAGTAAATTCATGACTATGTTGAAGCAACTGACTATTAATGTTCCTTTGGTGGAAGCGCTAGAGCAGATGCCCGGATACGCTAAATTCATGAAGGACCTTTTGACAAAGAAGCGGGCAGTAAGCTATGAGCTAGCAGATAATGTTCATCATTGTAGTGCAATCGCTACAAGATCGCTAGTTCAGAAAAAGGTAGATCCTTGTGCTTTCACTATTCCTTGCACGATTGGATCGTTGGATTTTGCTAAGGCGTTGTGCGATTTGGGAGCTAGCATCAATTTGATGCCGCTATCCGTGTACAGAAAGTTGGGTTTGGGTGACCCTACACCAACCAATATGCGGCTCATGATGGCAGATAGGTCGGTAAAACGACCTGTGGGTATCTTGAATGATGTGTTGGTGAAGGTTTTCACCTTTATTTTTCTACAGACTTTGTTATTTTGGATTGCGAGGTGGATTCTGAAGTTCCCATAATCTTGGGACGCCCTTTCCTCGCAACTGGAAGTGTGCTTATCGAATTAAGAGCTAATGAGCTTTTATTTCGGATGAATGATGAAGTGGTCCATTTTGATGTATGTAAAGCAATGAAGCAACCCAAAGATCTGAACGTGTTCTCGGTAGCTGATGTTTATTTTGATGATGAGAAAGAATTATCCATAGAGGAGCAGCTTATTGCTGACCCATTGGCGGCTGTGCTTATGAATATTGAGCGTGAGGATGCTGAAAATTATGAAGAAACTATTTGTGCTCTAACAAGAATAGGGTCACATCCTTATGCTCCCAAGAAGCTGGACCTCGATCTAAAAAATCGGCCTACACCACCAGCTAAACCATCCATTGAAGAGCCACGAATGTTAGAATTGAAGGAGCTACCCAGTCATCTAAAGTATGCATTCTTGGGAAGTGGAAACACCCTCCCGGTTATTGTGGCGGCTGACTTAGGTGAGAAGCAAGTTGCAGCTCTCATCGCTGTTCTAAGGAAATACATGAGAGCCATCGGTTGGACCATCACTGATATTATTGGTATTCCGCCTGGGATATGTATGCACAAGATTCAGCTTAAAGAAAATTGCATACCCACTATCGAGCATCAAAGACGTTTGAATCCACCTATGCAAAAGATGGTTAAGAATGAAATTATTAAGTGATTAGATGCAGGGGTAGTGTATCCAATATCTGACAGTAAATGAGTGAGTCCGGTACAATGTGTGCCCAAGAAAGGGGGCATGACGGTAGTTGCAAACGAAAGGAATGAGCTAATTCCACTCAGACCTGTCACAGGGTGGAGAGTATGCATGGACTACCGGAAGCTGAATTCATGGACGCTTAAGGATCACTTCCCAATGCCATTCATGGACCAAATGCTTGATCGATTGGCAGGGAAAGGATGGTTTTGCTTCTTAGATGGTTATTCCGGCTATAATCAGATCTGTATTGCTCCCGAAGACCAAGAGAAGAAAACATTTACATGCCCATATGGTACGTTTGCCTTCAAACGTATGCCATTTGGGCTATGTAACGCACCCGCCACTTTTCAGCGTTGTATGATGTCCATTTTTTCTGATATGGTTGAAGACACCTTGGAGGTATTCATGGACGATTTTTTAGTTGTGGGTGAGTCGTTTGAATCGTGCTTGGCGAATCTAAGTATGGCGTTACAGAGATGTGTTGAATTAAACTTGGTGCTAAACTGGGAGAACTGCCACTTTATGGTTAAAGAAGGTATTGTTCTTGGGCATAAAATTTCCGAAAGAGGAATTGAGGTGGATCGAGCTAAAATTGAAGTCATCGAGAAAATACCACCTCCAATCTCTGTAAAGGGAGTTCGTAGTTTCCTCGGGCATGCAGGATTTTATCAAAGGTTCATTAAAGATTTTTCCAAGATTGCTAGTCCGTTATGAAAGCTTTTGGAGAAGTATGCAAAGTTCGACTTCGGTGAAGATTGCTTGAAGGCATTCGAATGCCTCAAAGGGAAGCTAATTGAAGCTCCTATCATTGTAGCACCTGATTGGTCCCTGCCATTTGAAGTAATGTGTGATGAAAACAGAGTAGCTTTGGGTGCTGTACTTGGCCAGAGAAGAGAAAAGTTATTTCATCCAATCTACTACGCGAGCAAGGTCTTGAACGGAGCCCAGAAAAACTATATTGTCACGGAACAAGAGCTTCTAGCGGTTGTTTATGCTTTTGAAAAGTTCCGTGCTTACTTGTTAGGAACCAAGGTGGTAGTTCATATAGACCACGCAGCTCTGAGATATTTAATAGCAAAGAAGGACGCCAAACCAAGGCTAATTCGATGGGTATTATTGCTGCAAGAATTTGATTTCGAGGTGAAAGATAGAAAAGGTTGTGAAAACCAAGTAGCTGATCATCTATCTAGACTTGAGAACGAGCATATAGCGCAGCCTGATCTTGAGATTGATGATGCATTCCCCGATGAAGAGATCCTAGCCACGATGATGGAAGAGTTACCATGGTATGCAGACTTTGCGAACTTCGTGGTAAGTAATGTGATGCCTGCGAATCTATCTTTTCATCAAAAGAGGAAGTTCATGCATGATGCAAGACACTACTTCTGGGATGAACCATATCTGTTTCGACGATGTGCGGATGGTATTATTAGGCGATGCATATCTCATGTGGAAGTGCCGAGTATCTTGGAAGCAAGTCATGCTTCCCAAGTTGGGGGACACCATGCAGGTAGTCGAACAATAAGGAAGGTATTGCAAAGCGGATATTATTGGCCTTAGATATTTAGAGATGGCTACGAATTTATGAGAAAATGTGACCAATGTCAGAGACAAGGCACGATTTTGAAGCACCATGAGATGCCCATGTCAAAAATTCTTGAAGTAGAGCTGTTTGATGTGTGGGGTATTGATTTTATGGGCCCATTCGTAAATTCATTTGGGATGAAATATATCCTAGTTACTGTCGACTATGTATCCAAATGGGTCGAAGCAGTAGCGCTGGCCGATAATGAAGGAAAACGTGTTGTAGCATTCTTGAAGAGAAATATCTTCTCTCGTTTTAGGGTACCACATACCATCATAAGCGATGGAGGATCACACTTTTGCAACAAGCTGTTCAAATCTGTGTTGGTGAAATATGGGGTCAAGCAACATAAGGTAGCCACACCTTATCACCCACAAACTAGTGGACAGGTAGAGGTTTCTAATTGAGAGATCAAGCAGATCCTTTCTAAGACTGTAAACGCTAATAGGAAGGATTGGTCTCGGAAGCTGGACGATGCACTATGGGCTTATAGGACTGCATTCAAAATGCCAATTGGCATGTCCCCGTACCAACTAGTTTATGGGAAGGCTTGTCACTTGCCCATTGAGCTCGAGCATAAAGCATTATGGGCGTTGAAGCGACTGAATTTGAATTGGGATGATGCCATGAATATGAGATTGGAGCAGCTTAACGAGATGGATGAATTCCGTCTACATGCGTATGAAAGATCAGACTTCTACAAGGAGCGGATGAAAAAGTATCATGATCAATGGATTGTTCAACGAAACTTTCAAAAGGGTGATATAGTACTTCTTTTCAATTCCAGACTGAAGATATTCCCAGGGAAGTTAAGGTCCAAATGGTCTGGTCCGTACAAAATTAGCCAAGTCTACTCTTCTGGAGTAGTTGAGCTAGAAGACAATAATGGTGTTATCTTTAAGGTGAATGGCCAATGAGTAAAACCATATATCGGTCCTCTTGACTCGATAAAATGCATGGACACCATCTATCTCAACGAAATCTAAGTACTCGAGGTAACTATGTCGTGCCGCGATAGTAAATCAAGCGCTAGATGGGAGGCAACCCATCGTTTTTCATTCTTTATTGTTTTACTAAGAGTTTGTTTTTGTTAAATAAATAAAAAAAAATCCAAAAAGAAGAGTCGAGCCACGACCAAAACTAAGGCGCTAGATGGGAGGCAACCCATCGTTCTAATCGTTTTTGTTGTTTTTGAATAAGTGTAGGTGCAAGAGGTGTAAAGGAGGAGATTGGTTTCAATTTTTGATTTGGAAGTATTGCATGTTGAAGGTGGTAAGTTGGGAATGAAGAAGTAAAAGGCTATGAGTTAGGCATTGCCTATGAAAATCTAGGCAACGAACAAGGCAAGGCCTATGCTATGGCCTAAGCTTTTTGAATCTAGAGTGCCATGGCATAGGCGCCGCCTATGCCTAACAATGACATAGCATAGGCGCCGCCTGTGCAAAAGCCTTTTGTGTCTGAATCTAGAGTGCCATGGCATAGGCGCCGCCTATGCCTAACAATGCCATAGCATAGGCGCCGCCTATGCTCAACTAGGCTTTGCAAAAGGCACCGCCTATGCCAAGCATAGGCAAAGCATTAGGCGCCGCCTATGCTCACTTTTTGGTCTCCTAATCCGATTCCAAATGGGTCAAAACCCGACCCAAGCTTGCCCTATAAATAGAACCTTAGTCTTAGAACAAAAATGCATTACAAATTCAACCTAAGCGCCGCCTACCTCTCCAAAATCTCTCAAAAATTTTCTTTTTGCTCTTTTAACTTTGCAAGAACATCTTTCGAGGCCATCAACCAAGTAAGTACTTCTTTGCTCTTCTTTTATATTCCGTAAAGTACTACACCACTACGCCTATAATAAATTGTTAAATCTTGAAGTAGTGTGGGTGATTTGAATGTGGTTGATTTGTTGTGATACAACTAAGTGAGTGAAAGAATATGTATGGGTGTTCTAGGCTTGGTTCCGGCCTGAATTTGATTTTGATACACTGTCACACTTTTGCGGAATCGACATGGTTAAGATAATTGCATAATCTTGTAACTCGAAAGCTTGTATGTTTGAATGACTTGTCCATCGAGATGAAAATCATGGTTAACTACAAACATGAGATGTTGTGATTATTTCTAAGCCATAAATTGATATGATATCTATGCAGTAGTTTTGTTCAAAGAGATGCATTAGTCCAAACATGAAAACATAGTTAAGAATACATGAAAAAGAATTGAAAAGGATAGTGAAGATGACAAGAAAAGTATGACTGCGCTGAATATTTGTTGGAACATAACACCTAAATGTAGGGCGATAAAGTCTGAGTAATCGACATCTTTCACTTAATTAAGTTTGTCCCAACAAATTAAGTGTGGGGTAGTGCCACTACTGTTGGTTTATCGATTGTATCTACCGAGATGAAGCTAACATGACTATTATTTTAATCTCAGGTACAATGGCACCAAAAAGTCGACCCGGAAAAGAAAAAGCATCTACCTCACAGAAAGGCCAGAAAAGGGGAAGAAAAGAGCAAGCTGAATCCTCCTTGCTGCAAATACCTCGACGCATGTATGGGATAAAATGGGTCCTAGAGGAGGAAGGAAAGGAGTGGTACAAGAACAATAAAGTAAAAAAAATATGTTCATGTGGAGTTGATACAAAAAGAGAGCCTAGCAAAGAAAGATCCCCGCATTTTGGCTAAATTCATGGCGCTACATCTTGATTTCATTTTCTAAGATATGGGAGAATGAAATCTTGATCTAACACGAGAATTCTATGCCAATTGGTCCCCAAAGACTACCGAAAGCGAAGTGAAGATTCGGGGCCAAGTCTTGTAACTGAATGCGGAGTTCTTTAACTTTTTTCTGGGTCTTCCATCTATGGATCCATCACCGCTCAAGGAGCTTTATCGCAGACCTCCATACAGGGCAATCAGACACACACTATGCGGAACAAGATCAATGGAACATTGGAGTCATCACAAGGATACCGGTTGGCACAATACCTTCCCGTATGCCTCCTTGAACAGAGAAGCTCGGATATGGTTGCGGATAGTCAATTATTGCCTGATTCCAGGGTCACAGTATACAAAGATCACACGTGATAGAGTGTGCTTGGTGTACGCTTTAATGACGAACATCCCTATCAACATTGGGGCGATTATTCGATCTTCAATGCGTAAGGCCAGGCTGCTCAAGAGGTCCCACTTCAACTTTGGCAATCTGTTGACTGCGATATTGAGGAAGGAGGACATTGAAGAGGAACCTGCAGATCATAAGTTTCCACACAACCCGAAGAAGGTTGACCTCACAAAGGTTAAAGATGCTGAATCCATGCATGGCGTCAACCTAACCACTGCATAAAAACATGCTCACGATGAAAGCTTCTCCCGCCATTTATATGGCATGATGAGGTTTACCATGATGAGCGGGGGTCGTGTTCCAACTGCTGCAGAGCTCCAACAGTTGTATTATGACTAGCTAATGAATAAGTATGCGAGGGCGATGTGTGGAGTAGGTGTATATTTTGAGGAACCTCTTGATGACGACATGCCAACCGATGATGATCGACGAATGCCAGACTCCGACGTGGAGGAGAACTCTGATGACGACGACTCTGATGATAATTCCGATGCAGGGGGTATGACCCCAGACATAGAGGATGAGTCCGACTAATCAGGTTCTTCTTATTTATTTTCCACCGAGGGCAGTGTGTCTCGTCTAAGTGTGGGGTGCTGGTATTTGTATGCTATACTTCTTTGTCTGCATTTGCATCTATTCTAGTTCTTATTTGTTTTAATTAGTCGTAATTAGTTAGTTTAATTTTAAATTTTTTAGATTTTGCATGAAATTGTTCTGATAGACGGCATGGTAGTAGAACAAGAGTTTGTGCTAAATCATTACTATTGAGACATTTAGGCTCTACATGTGACTCACTGTGTGATAATTATGTGGTTTAATTCATTCATTTGTTAGGTCAAGAGTCTATACTGCTCCCAATAAAGTTGACCATGTGCCTTGTATGTGTGAGGATATAGTATATTCTGTGTTGTGACTGATGCTAGAACTTTCCTGGTGTGTGTGTAAAGCAAAATAAAGAGTGTGAGTTTAGGAGATGATTTAGGCATTTTTTTGGAAGCCTGTGATTGTTTACCTTCTGTTTACCTACCCGTGGACATTATCCTAGTCAACCCTTTTGAGCCTTTAAGCCATTTTCTTTGACAGCCTCATATGTAAGCCTAATCCATTTTTTTTCAAGACCATAATTTGATCCAAATTCTTAAGTGCTTTAAATTGTGAAGTCATGTGACAAAATAAGAGAAAATTGGGTGAGAGTGATGCCTTAAAGAGAATTGGTACTTGAATTTGTTATGAAAAAAAAAGAGTGGCTATCATAGAGGTGTGTTATAAAAAAAAGAAAAGAAAAGAAAAGAAAAAGAAATAGAAAAACAAAAAGATAAATTGTGTTTATGATTAAATAAAAAGATAGTTATGCTTGAATGGCAAAATAGGTGAAAAAGGTTGATAGATGAAAGAAAGGTAGCAGGGTTGATTAAAAGAGAGTGTTAATGGCATAATGTGATGTATTAAAGCGCTTAGGAACATAGTCACTATTTCTGGCCAAAATAGTTCTACCCGTCCCTTAGCCTACATTACAACCTGTAAAAGACCTAATTGATCCTAAGCTTAACATTCTGATATTAGTAGAGCATTACACTAAGGGCAAGCCTATGGTCATCAGTTGCAACATATGAATTCTTTGTGAGAGTGAGAGCAAGGATAATCTTATACCCATGTTTTGAAAAATGAAATACTGGTGAGTAATTATGGGTGATATATTGTGAGACACACATGGTTGATGAGTTTTGGGTAGTATTGTATGATTCTTTGTGCCTTAACATGTGGATACGAATTAACCATCATCACGAGTCTATGTTGGAGGTTGAATTGTTTCTAGTAGTGATCAGAAAACTACTCTTTGCTGATAATTATCATGCCTGTCTTGATGAATATTTTGTGTTACTGCTGTGATTTCTAGTTAGATGATTGCATGGACGTAATATTTTGTTCGAGGACAAACAAAGCTTTAATTGTGGGGTGTTGATGTTAGGCGTATTTACACGCCTAAAGCACCTTAATGTACCCATATTTTAGCTAAGTTTTGAGGACAACATATATAATTCCTACACTTTTAGTCCTTTTTCCTGTAAGTGAGCTAACCAACGTGATTAGCAAGATTTCAGGTATTTATGATAATGATTTCAGCATTTTATGGACTGTTGGACGCCAAAGGAAACTTCACGTAAGAAGGAAGGCAGCTTCTGGAAACTTGTTGACTGAAAGTGATGCATGGAGAACTTGTCCTGGGCAAAAATAGCATTTCTAAAGACTTGGGGGATCAACAGTAACTTAGTAGGATTAGGACAAGTATGCAGTAACCCAGTAGGACTAGGACAAGGATAAAAAGCCCTATTTCAGTAGGACTAGGAGAAGGATGTTATAAAAAACCCTATAATGCTGAATTTTTCAGGATTCACTTATTCATTAATTCGAAGCTTTTTACTTATTCACGGATTCATTAATTCAAGTCTTTTTCATTCGACTTTTGCTCCTAATTCACGTTACAATATTCTGTAAGTCTAACACAGAGAACTCGGCTCTCTTGAGAAGAACGGCTAGGGCAAAACGTTTGAGAGCTTTTGACGCCATATCACTTCCATCGCCAAGATTATTCTAGGTTGTGGTATGATGATTATATCTATTGTAATTACCGTTGCGCTCATGAGTAGCTAAACTTCTCTGTTAGGGTTATGGAAGCCTTATGAGATACTATCTATTGCTATGAGTTTGTGAATTCTTGATACGTATGCTGCTTATATCATTACTCTCTTCATCTTAATTGAATTCTTATGGTTGCAAACATATAGAATACGCCAGTATAGCATTAACTTGTTCGAAAGAAAAGTTACATGTCTGGAAAAGAGAGAATGACAAGGAAATAGGGCTACCAACCCCTGTTTAAAAGTTAGTACCGTAACTGGATTAACCTCTTGGAGAATTCGTACCATTAGTATACGCTTTAAGCTCGAAAGAGTTAAAGTGATATAATCCTTGATGGTCGAAAGACACTAGGGTTTACCATAGAATACGAATCTCTATAAGCGCATGCATGTCTGAATTCCGCATAACTCATAGCCAATAGCTACGTAAAACTCATAAGGTGGACATAACCCTAACTTACAATTCTCATTGATTAAAACCTTCTAAACATTACATTTTTACTTTGCTATTTTGATAATTTTACTTCACGCATAAAATCCCCCCTTTATCCGCAGAACTTTCACCAAAAGTCTACTAATCATTGCATACTTAGTGACCGAGTATTCCCTGTGGGATTCGACACCCAACCCAGTTGGGTTCTATATTTGACAACGACCGCTTACACTCTTACGAGAGCTGTAGTTTGAGCATTTTTAGCTCTAGGCACTTAGCTAAATTGTTGGGTATAAATATCCCCAGGACTTGATAGCATAAAAGTAATTCATGGCACAAGTTCGAAAGCAAAACAATGGCTAAACATATCTCCATAATTCATTGACTAAGATATTTCATCAAACACTTGACATGCATTAACTTGTACATGAATGGGGATTTCATACTATCATGCTATAATGACACTTTTTTCTCCACATAGGCATTTAATCAAACACATGGAGAGCATACTTTGGTTATATCATCATAAATGCATCTAATTATCATGGTTGCATAAATAAATTTGTAATTTGAAGGGTTTATCCTTAATATTATGCAAATCATCACACACTAGGATCAATCATTGGAATATGTAATTTAAAACATGAATCAAAACCCCACAACAACATGAACATGAATGTCAATTCAACTAAATCATGAACATTCATAAATACACAAATCTTGGATTTTTAAATGAGATTCTTGAGCTTCATGGGTGAAAGGGACCCATGAATCAACACTTGACATACCTTGATTGTGATTTTCTTAAAATTCTTAGACTTAAAGAACTTGAATCTCTTAGTTTCTCGAAGAAGGGTTGGGAACTTGTTCTTGGGGATTGATCTTTGAGAGAAACCCTAATTTGGTGTTGTAGATGAATAATGAAGTTATGAGCCCTGGTTTGATATAATTAGGTGTTAAAAAGGGTAGAAAAGTCCCAAACACCCTTATAAAATTGGCTTTAAATTACTGAAAGGGATTGACGACGGCTTGGGCGATGGTCCGCCGCTTGCTCGATGGCCCGTCGACCTTCTCATCCTACTAGGCTAGAATGTGATCTTTCTTCCTTGGTTGCAACGATTTGGGTGACGGTCCATCGCTAGTTCGATGGTCCATCGGCCATTCTGTCGCACCTGGCCAGAATGTTGACTCACTGCCTCCACTGCGATGGTTTGGGAGATGGCCCGTCGCTAGATCGATGGTCCGTCGGCCCTTTTCATCGCACCTGCGTGGTTCAGACTGCTTTCTGTATTTTGGCCATAACTTTCTACCCCTATACCGTATTTAGGCAAATTTGGTATCAATAGAAAGCTTATTCAATTTCCCACACAACAAAAAGTCAAAATCTTGAAAATTCCATGTGAATAAAAGTGGATTCATCCTTTAAAGCAAGTATTTAACATTTTTTGGATGATTTTTATGCTAGGTAAATCATGGGGTATTACAAGTTGCCTCCCATGCAGTGCTTGATTTAATATTACGGCATAATGTAATGACCTTGGTTACTCAGACTTTACTAAGGTCCATCTCAAAAATCACATTTACTTCCTTAGTTTTACCCATATAGTTCTTTACTCTTTTCCCATTCACCTTGAACGGGGGTTCACCATCCCTCTTAAATTCTAAAGCACCATATGGGAACACCCTTAGTACAGTAAATGGACCATACCATCTAGTGTTAAACGTACCTGGAAACAAGCGAAGCCTTGAGTTATAGAGCAATACCTGGTCACCTTTTTCAAAGATTATTTTCTCAATTTTGCAATCATGATGAAACTTTGTCTTTTCCTTGTAAAGTGCAGAGCTTTCATAAGCCCGGAATCAGAATTCATCCAACTCATTCATCTTGTTCAATCTTGACTTAGCTGCATATTGCTACTCAAAATTCAACTTCTTCAAGGACCACAATTCTTTATGTTCAAGCTCAATAGGAAAGTGACAAACCTTGCTATACACTAGATGATAAGGTAAAGTACCAATTGGAGTCTTGAATGCTGTTCGGTAAGCCCATAATACATCATCTAATTTTTGAGACCAATCAGTCCTATTAGAATTCACTGTCTTTGCCAAGATGGAGTTGATTTCTCTATTTGACAGTTCAACTTGTCCACTAGTCTATGGATAATAAGGTGTTTCCACCTTCTGTTTCACTTCATACTTCTCAAGCAGACCTTTGAATAGATAATTACAAAAATGTGACCAAGCGTTACTAATGATAGCACGTGGGGTGCCAAATCAAGAAAAGATGTGCTTTTTTAGGAATACAGTGACACTACGCGCTTCATTGTTGGGGAGCACAACTGCTTCTACCCATTTGGATACATAATCCATATTCACAAGTATATACTTCATGCCAAAATAACTCATAAAAGGTCCCATAAAATCTATACACCATACATAAAACAATTCCAATTCTAAAATAGGAGTCATAAGAAGTTCATGGTGTCTGGAGATATCATCTTGGCATTGACATTGATCACAAGCAGAGGTAAAATCATGTGTATCTTTATAGATTGTTGGCCAATAATACCCACAATTTAAGATTTTGTAGGCTGTGCAGGTTCCTCCATGATGATCCCCAACTAACAAAGAATGACAAGCCTCAAGTATGCTTATCATCTCTACCTTAGGTATATATCTACGACTAATCCCATCGGCACAAATTCTGAACAAATAAGGCTTATACTCGAAAAATTTCCTTACCTCATGCATAAATTTCTCTCTTTATTAGATAGAAAGATCTTCTTGGACTAGATCACTGGCTAGATAATTTGCATAATCTGCAAACCATTGAATTAGATCTTGGGAAGCTACCAATCTATATCTAACCCATCTTCTGCTTTTTGTATAACTTCCTCCTCTAGTTTAGATAAGTGATCCGCAACTTGGTTCTCTGTGCCTTTTCTGTCCTTGACTTCAAAATCAAAATCTTACAACAATAGCACCCACCTAATTAGTCTAGGTTTTGCATATTTCTTTGCCATCAAGTACCGTAATGCTGCACTGTCTGTGTGCACAACTTCCTTCTTCCCAATCAAGTAAGATCTAAACTTCTCAAAGGCAAAAACCATTGCCAATAACTCTTGTTCAGTTACTGTGTAGTTCTTTTGAGCAGGGTTAATGCCTTGATAACATAATTGATGGGATGAAGAATATTTTCTTTCCTTTGGCCTTGGAAAATACCTAAAGCCACTCCAATTGCGTCACACATAACCTCAAAAGTTAAGGACCAATCGGGAGACACAATGATTGGAGCCGATGCCAACTTCTCTTTTAGGTTTTCAAAAGCCTTCATACATGCATCATCAAAAATCAATTTTACCTCCTTCTCAAGAAGTTTTCAAAGAGGATTGCAATCTTTAAGAAATCCTTGATAAAATACCCATAAAAACTTACATGCCCTAAAAAGCTCTGAATTCCCTTCATAGAAATTCATGGAGGTAATTTCTAAACCACCTCTATTTTGGCTCTATCAACTTCTATTCCTCTTTTTGAAATTATGTGCCCAAGAATAATACATTTTTAAACCATAAAATGGCACTTCTCCCAGTTTAAGTACCAAGTTACATTCTTCACACCTTCTAAAGGCATTTTCCAAGTGCACTAGACAATCATCAAAAGAATCACCAACTATTGAAAAATCATCCATCAATACTTTGATGGTGTCTTCGACCATGTCAGAGAAGATGGATATCATACATCTCTAAAATATGGCTGGAGAATTACATAGCCCAAATGGCATACATCTGAATGTAAAAGTCCTATAAGAAAATGTGAAGGTTGTCTTGTCTAGGTCTTCTAACGGTATTGTGATTTGGTTGTAACCTATATACCCATCAATAAAATAGTACCATCCTATGCCCGCTAACCTGTCCAACATCTGGTCCAAGAAGGGCATGGGAAAATGGTCCTTCTGAGTCCATGTATTCAATTTCCTGTTATCCATGCATACTCTCCATCCTGTGACTGGCCTCATCAACACCAACCCATTTTTCTCATTAGGCACAATAGTAATCCCACCTTTTTTTGGAACATATTAGATTGGAATGACCCACTTGCTATTAGCAATGGGATATACTACACCAATACTCAACCACTTAATTATCTCTTTTTAACCACTTCCTACATAGAAGGATTGAGTCAACACTGTTGTTTTATACTTGGAATACACTTCGGTACAAGCTAAATTTTATGAGTACACAAACCAAGCAAGATACCCATAATATCTGAAATGGACCAACCAATGGCCCTCTTAAATCTCTATAAAACTGATAACAATGCTTCTACTTTTGTATCAATCAAATCGGCTGCAATAATCGCCAACAAAGTGTTGTTGGCCCCCAAAATACTTATCACAAATAATAAGGGAGTGCCTTCAACTCTAAGACTAGTGGATATTCAATGGATGGGCGAGCAAGTGGAGTTGTTCTATTCCTCAAATCCAAATCAAGCTTCTTTGGTGCATAAGTATGCGAACTACTCCCAGAAAGTGCACATACCATCTCATCATACTCATTTATGCCATTACTATCAAAGTTCATGATAACTACTGCTAGAGCTTCAATACCCAACCTCTCTTTAATAGGAACAACAATATTAGAACCATCATCCCAAAGAGTAACTGAATCAATATCATAGAATGAATCCGCTTCATTATCAGACACATTAATCACGGATATCACTCTCAACTTATCAGGCAACCTCATAGATTTGCAAAAATTGAATATAACATGTTCATCATTGAGTCTCAACATCAAATTTCCTAGCTCTAAATTAATTAATGTACTTACCATATCCAAGAATGGTCTTCCCAATATAATTGGGACTTGGAAGTCCATTTCGCAGTCCAATATCACAAAATTTGCAGGAAAGATAAAAGAAGCCACCTTCACCAATACATCATATAAGATACCAACTGACTTTTTCACAGTCCTGTCTACCATCACTAATCTCATGGTGGTTGGTTTTGGAGCTCCCAACCCCAACTATTTAAATATTACAAATGGCATAAGGTTTATGCTAGCACCCAAATTACATAATGCACGAGCGAAGTTGGAAGATCCAATGGTGTAAGGTATAGTGAAAGCACCAGGATCCTCCTTCTTCTCCATCAATGATCTTGTATCTACAACACTGCAATGGTGAATATTGCCGACTAACTCATAATTGACTAACCTATTTTTGGTGATCAGATCTTTCATAAATTTTGCATGTCCTGGAATATGCTCCAATGCCTCTATAAGTGGTATGTTGACTGATATTTTTTTTACCATTGATAAAAATTCTAATACTTACCATTTTCTTGTTTCTTTTTTTAGCCTCTTAGGATAAGGAGGACGAGGTTTTAGAATGGTCTTCAACAAAAGCTCCTCAACCTTCTCTTGTCCTTTATCTTGCTTTCTACTGTTTTCCACATCAATAGGATCATCATCATTATTTTACTCATCGACAACTGGTATAGGTGGGTCTATGGTAGATTTACCACTTTGAGTGGTAATGGAATGTCAGCGACCATCAACCTTTGGATTAGCCACCATGTTACTCGGGAGAGTGCCAGGTTGTCTTTGATTTACTGTGGCTGATATTTGACCAAATTGTTGCACCAACTACTTGATTGCTATATAATATGACTAAAAATTCTATTTTAGCCCTGATAGGTATGCCTTGATATCCTTAAGACATCTATCTTGTCTTTTTTGCCCTCTGACTAATTTTGATAAAAGTGCCTCCATTCTGGATTCTGAATCACGATTACCTGGTGGAACATACTTGTTAGTTCTGTCAATCACCATCTCTCTCTACTTTCGTCTCTATATCTATTATTGTAATAGTTTCAACCTTAATTCCCTTACCCTTGGGCTCAAAAATCTGCAAAACTATGATTAAGATACTTTTCTTCCTCACCAGATTGAATCTCAGAAGTTCTAGAAGTAGACCCCTGTGCCGCAACTGTATTCATTTTATTAGAACTCATTATTGCAAACTATTTTGTAAGCAACTTAATATTTTTACGAAGATGTCCAACCTCTTGTTCTACCATATCATGACCAGATCCATAATTACTGGCCGCTCTAATAGCATATGTACCTACGCCATGTTCTGCATCTCTAGTATGCCAACCTTTATTAGTTACAGAAATCTTATCCAGCATATCCAGTGTAGTATCCTATCGAAGACGCATATATGCACTTTTTGATATTGTATTTGCCATTTCTCTTGATATGACATTCAATGATCTATAGAAAATTTCCAACAAGTTGAACCCTCTGGTTCTGTGATTTGGTACCATGCTTAGCTTCTTCTTGAATCTAAACCATGCGTCATACAAGGATTCTACCGGTAACCATCTAAAATTATAAATCTCATCTTTCAATTACAACATCCTTGCAGGAGGGAAAACCTATTCAGGAATTATTTCCGTAACTCATACCAAGTAGTAATTGAACCTCTTGGAAGTTCTCCTAACCAAAGTGATACTTCACCTGTCAATGAAAATAGGAACAACCACAACCTCAAAGCTTCTTGATCCACCCCCAGTATAGTATATGACGTGTAGATCCTAATAAAATTAGCAAGTTTCATATTCGTATCATCAGTAGATGATCTCGAAAATACACTCTTCAAGTTCAACAATTGGATCATGGAGCATATAATATCAAAATTCATATTAGGGGGAAAAGCGGGAGGAATGGTGGCTCCTATATCAGTAGGTTCAATATAACCCATATCCTCTTCATCATCGTATGGGTGTAAGTGTTGATATTCAGGAACCAATGGAACTCTACCTCTCTAAACTCTGGCTCATTACTCAGCTCCCTGTCTAGGACTAGCTAGTCCTCCTTGCTGAGCTAACCCAACATCTTCAGCTAATTGAGCTTCTTCAGCTGGTCTTCTCTCTTTCTCATCAGTAGCTATTAGTTGTTGCGTCTGTAAATCTGTAACATTTTGTGGATCAATTGGAGCACGCGGGAGTGCCACATTAGGATCCACAGGTATAGGAGCTTGAACCCCATCGTTAACTTGTCTTGACATTCTTCTGGGTGTTTGAAGAATTCTCCCTAGGTCTAGATCAAAAGGGAGTAAGGGAGTGCCTTTTCTCCTAGTGTTTGACATACACCAATGTAAGCCAAATCAAAAATAGGAAATAAAACCAGTGATTTTCACCAATTTAATTAACTACTCAAATCATCTTCTCTAGCAATAGTGCCAAAATTTGATGTCTCCCAAAACTAACCTCCAAAAAAGGTATGCTGCGATCGATGCCAAATATAGTAACCCATCTAGGTTGGGGTCGAACCTATAGGGAAAACGTTGAACAATTGCTTAACTTGATATAATTCACGAGTAGTGCGGAAAGTAAATGGGGGGATTTAGAATTATTAGTAACTAGTAATCAAATCTTGAATGCTTTTGAGTTGTAAACAATAGAAGACTAACCCTAGGCTTGTGTTCCCCCTGGATTCTTAACTCCATAAATTTACCGTGTTTAATCTAACTACTCTTCTATTCTAGATGTAAAATCAATCATTGTGAGTCTTTTGTACGTGTTGATAAATCTCACCCTTTACCTCGTGAGTCTCAGGGCGTCTTTTTATTGCTCTTTGTTTATGACTTCAGTTCACTTTCATCCTTTTAGTCTAAAGTGATTAGATGAGATGATGGAATAGTGTGATGGATGTGAATCTAAAATTACTATCTTAATCCTCTTTTCCTAGTCACAAACTCCATTGTAAGGACGTTTACAAATACAGGCTATCCACAAGCTTCTGCAGTAGCTCTGAGGCTAATTATTGTGAAAAAGATTAATATACATGCATAAACCCTATAATAGATGAATCAACCAATTCCTTTATGTGGATAATCCGCCAGGGTTCCCACAATCCTAGTCAGGGAGATTAGCTGCTCATGTTTATATGGTAATCCATGATTATCATGAAGAAGACATGTAATTAATTGCACAATAATAAGATGAATAAAATCCCCAATCTTAAATTAAATAAAAGTCCAAAATTTTAATAATAATTGTAAGGTATGAAAAAGTATTTTTGAAGTACGTAACTATTGTAAGAATGCGTAATTAATCAAAGATAAAATCTAGGGTATTTATAGTATCTTAAAAATACTTTGAAATCCTAATAAAAATGAAAAAGGTAAAGTTATATCAGCACAAGGTAAGACTCGATCTTCAACTCATACAATCATCATACGAGTTATGTTGTGCCTCTCGTATCCACTTAAGTGTCTGGTCTTCCAGGCTTCAATTTTTTATTCTACTTATGACTTATGCTCACGATTCGTACCTTGATCATACGACTCGTGGATTTCACTCGTATCTACTTGTGAGTTCTTCTTTCTTTTTTTTTGAACACTGGTCTGCTTACAGTTTGATCATATGAGTCGTACTTAGACTTTCGACTTGTATTCTTCTGATACCTCAACTCTGAATTTCTTCCTTGGACTCTACTCTATGTATGATTTCTTCATATGGCTCGTATCATTACTTACAACTCGGATTATCCAGTAGTATCTTCTTAACACTTAGCTTTTCTTCTTGGTCTTGTTTTATTTGTTCTTACGAGTCAGCCTCCGATTCGTATGATGTGTTGACAACTTGTGATGAGACTCGTACCTTTCTGTAACTTGGTCTTTTTAGGTCCTTTTTTTCTAGTTTCTTTCCAACACTATACTAACCCTGTTTTACCTGCAATTACTATAAAAGCACATCATATCTACTAAAACGACCTAAGTTCAAGAATAACTTCATGGTTTTAAGCATCAGAAGTGTCGTGTTACCATGACTCATTAGAACATAATGGGACAACTGATGAAACTTCAAGGAATACTCCTTCACAGACATCTTGCCTTACTTTAAATTCACAAACTCCTCAACCTTTGCCTCACTCAAATCCTAAGGAAATAGGAAATCAAGAAAAGCACCTGAGAAATCCTCCCACAATACCAACTCCGCATCATCTCCCCTAGACTGATCCCATTCCTCAAACCACTGATATACCACATCCTTCAGTTGGTATGTAGAAAATTCTATACCTTCAGAGTCAAAAGCATGTATCACATGGAGAATTTTCTCTATCTCATCTATGAACCCTTGAGGATATTCGTCAATTCTAGAACCAGTAAAGGTCAGAGGATTTAGCCTCATAAACTGGCCTACTCTAGTGGCCTCAGAAGAACTCACAGCAACTCCAGTAGGACCCAACTAACGTGATTGAGATGTCACCAATTGGGTCAATATATGAATAGAGTGAAGGAACTCAGGATTTGTAATATCTATTGGAGGTGACCGAGCAGGAGAGTTACCAATAGGATAAGGATCAATGGGAACTAGTGAAACTCCCCCAGGTTAATCAAAAGCGGAAATCCTAGATCGGGTCTGAAATCCTTGAGTAGGATGAGCCCCATCTATATTGTACTTAAGTGGGGAAGAGGAGTTTCCACGAACATCAGATCTTCTATAAGGCATGATCTAAAAAGTGAACAAATAAGAATTAATGGATATTTCAATACCTTAGACTCTGTAGTTGATAATATATTACAAAAAAGGGAAATATTCCTAAATTCCTCATAGCCTCTCCTTTATAAGTGTGGCACAATACACACCCATAAAAGAGACTATACTTGACACATTATTATGGACACCCAATGGCACCAAACCTAGGCTCTAATACCAAATTTGTCACAACTGGGACCAGGGTCTGTCCATGACGGGTATCTCAAGTCCAATAAGGACCGGAGACCACCGCTGCACCTAGCTAAATAGAACATAATACCCCCAACAGCAGATGAATTTCGAATGTCTAACAAGATAACATAAAATAAGCTCAAAGAATTTAAGACATGTCTATAACCAATAATTAGTAACCGACCAAAAACAACCAACCAAAAACCATCACCCAATACACAGTAATCCAGAAAGCCTTCTAACAAAACCAAAATCAATAAAGTTTTGGGGCATGCTCCCAACTCTGAAAATGACAATGACAATGGTAAAGTTAATATAAACTCTTTAATCTAACTATGAAAAGAAACTGATGAAATGGTCAAGTATTCCAGAGAATGTAAGCACACTACTTCACCACTAATGACTGACGAATCGAGTCGATCTTCCTAACACTGCGCAGGAAAAGTAGAAGTATCTTTGGTTAGTTGGTTGAGCACTAGAATGTAACTCAGGGGAAAGAGATAAAATAATATCATGATCCACATCTTCAAACTCTTCAAAGATAATGCACATAATCATATCTACATATAAATATGTCATGTCGGAAAAGGAACAAGTCTTAGCATAAAATAAAACCTTATCTTAGACTGTCTCTTAACCGTCATGAACAGGCACCCATGAGCTATATGGGTTTGTCCCCCCTACTAAAAGAGCTCAGTGCGTGTTAGCCGCATAAATTGAAGGTATCAAAGAAGACCAGAGAATACCCCGACCCCACGTCAATCCAAGATTCAAATATATCAATAGTATGAAGTATGCACACTGGTCATCAAAACCAAACCTCTTGTCGGCAAATATGAGTTTCCAGTATAAGTTATCCAAGACCCACACCTTCACAGCTTTGCTACATAGGCCCCATTAAGACCAAATTAAAGAAAGTTTCACATAACCCATTTATTTACCAATTAACTAACCT
Organism: Capsicum pubescens; assembly: GCA_030864215.1. Lineage (NCBI taxonomy): Eukaryota > Viridiplantae > Streptophyta > Magnoliopsida > Solanales > Solanaceae > Capsicum > Capsicum pubescens. Next base: position 106,509,669 of record CM061538.1, read on the forward strand.
TTAATGCACACCATGGGTATCGTCATACCCTTACACTTGCAAAATTTTCTCTATGCCATAACAATCACATTAAATTAGGGGAATATCTAGACCTTCTTTGTTCATTAAATCAAATCATAGCCAACAAGGATTTCAAAATCCATTTTTATTGTTTAATAATTAATGCAATACCATAACATAGGTGATTGAGTTAAACCAAGTGACATTTTCACAATTTAATGCCAATTACACAAGTTGGTTGAGGGAACACAATTATTCAAAACCAATTCCAATTTCAAAACACTAATGGGAAAACCATGACCCTTTTTGTTTATTCACCTTACCTATGCACCACACTAGTTCAAAACCACCAATATAGCATAAATAATGCAAAATAAATCATGGGAAAATTTTTTAGGAATAAACCATGTCAAAACCCTCAACCATATCAAAACCCACATTCTAATCCATAAAATTTAAACTATGTAAAACACATGATTTTCATAAATTAGGAATTGGGGAAGAGTATTATGCCTGAAATATCTAAGTTTGTGGAGAGAAATCAACCCTTTGTGCTCTAATTGATGAACTTCTTGATAACCCTAAGTATCTTGCTTGAGGGTATTTAAAGAGTTTGAGAGTGGTTTTGATTGTGTTATGGATGAGAAATAATCCCCTTGAATTCTTTATGATCATGGGGTATGAGTACGGGGAAAGGGGAATTGACCAGAATACCTTTAATAAAAAGACTAAAAATTCACCCCCAATCACTGTGGGTGACCTTGCGACTCGTAGGGTCACCTTAAGACTCGTAAGATCTAACTCATAGTCTGGACAATGTATAGGACCACCAATACTGACTTGGTTATAATCGTACCTTATGACTCATACTCAGTCATTACAACTTGCATAGTCCAGTCGTCGTCAAAGCAGAAATAATTGGGCATCACACTGGTTAAGCTACGGAATACACCATATGACTTGTTATGAAACCCTACTACTCCCAGGGTCTAAGTTGTAGTCAAGATAGAAACTTTAGGCCAACATACTGGCAAGGCTACAATTGGGTCCATAAGACCCATCAAGACTCCCTGTGACTCGTAGTCTACATAGTAAGGATAAAATTTCCGAAAGTATCAAGGACCAAAAATCTGGGGTGTTATAACCCCCAACTTGGAAATTATGTACTGACCCTCTTTCATAAAATCATAGAAATGTAACACTAGGTTAAGGGATATACCTGTGTCACCCTAGGTGCCTATTAAACTTTGATTTTATAGAGATACATCTGGGTCCCCAATCTGCTCCTTAGCTCTAGGGGCCTTATCTGTGGCTGTGGAACTCAAGTCGAGTTGGCACCGGTGGTGGACGTTGCACTCAAAGTATAGAGGGCCACCTCAATATCTCTTCTAAATAACACACCCATCTCCATGGTAGGTGGTACCTTATTACTCTCTGGAATAACTTCCTCAGAGTTCTACTCTGCAACTTTCTCCTTTCTTTTTCTTTTCTTTTCTTGTCAGATCTTCTCCTTCCTTCTTTCTTATCCTTATTACCTCCATTCTCTTTGAGGCCCTAAATTACCTTCCACCCCCTTAATATTTATCTCATCAAGGTTAGGAGCAAAAATGTAAAAATTCAGAACCAACAATTCCATATCTACTATATGAGCTGCTAATATAGGCATGGGTAGTGGTGGATGAGGTACAACATCAACTTTCTCAGACAGTATCCCAACCACTTCTTTAAGCTAAGTCAGGATCTAATATCCGCCAAGTCAGGTGCTTAGATGCATCCATCCTAGCCGTTATCCGATACTCAAATCTTTTTTTCCGTGTCTGGAAAGTCCTAATGGAACCTCATATCTCATCACTAACATAGGGATTTACCCTATCCTTAAAATTTTTAATCCAGGCATTATGTACAATAGGCTCTACATGATATTTTCCAACCATGAAGTCAAAATCAGTATATAACTAGCTAGAACTAATGGTTGACTATGGGCGGATGCTGGTGGTGCTAGCAATGAAGAGGAATCACCATCAGATGTCGATATTCACTAGATAAGGCACCCCAACTACATTAGGAATCTCCATGCCTTTTGTTGGGGCAGTCGGGGTGGCACATATCCTTTATTAGTGACATGTCGACAACCTTTATCAGCTTAATCACTTGTTCTACTGCAGAAATAGTTTGGACATGTGCACTCTACATTAACTGAGTCACAAGACAATAGAAAGGCAATGTGGTGCTGAGTTGAAGAACCCTATCTCAGATCTCCTCCATGATGATCTGTGGGATGTTTAACCCCTCTCTAGAAATAAGGGCCACTATCAAGAAGGCATTGGTTATACCCAATGTGTATTCATTGGTTGTGGGTGTGATCAGATGCCTTAAGTAGACCACCATGCCTTTGAGGCAAGCTTTTTCTGTATTTATAAATAGTAGCTCTGTTGACCCATGAGGAATTCTCTCCAACTTCAGTAATATGGCCCATCAACCACCTTTAGTGCATGCTCTTATCATCAATACTTAAATTTTCACTCTTTTCAGGTCATTTATCAAAAAATCATATTCTGGGATTTTTGCAATTGGTACAAATTCTTCTCCGAATAAGGCTCTTGGCATGACCTAAATAGAGATATCAACTGCTATATCTCTAAATTAAATGGTGTCTAGTTTTTCATATCTTTCTCCTTTCCTATATAAGTCATGTTTTTTAGCATTGCTGTGTAGTTTGCGTAAAATTCCTACACCAACTCTGGAGTATAACTCCAAAGGGGTCTAGTCATCTACCCCAACCCGTACCTTTCGAACCCTTTCACTAACTCCAGAATCTTTTGGTGTGACTCAATCAGTACCTTGGCTCCTCCTAAATGCTACTCTTCTTATTACTCTGATCAGTCAATGAAATACCATAAACTTAGTAATCTTGTGCATTAGGGACCACCCACCTTCTTTGATCCACCCCTCTTGGGGCTGGTGTAATAGTGTTGGAATAATCCTCCCCAATGAACTTAAACTCTCCTCAACTTCTTTTCTACATTATTGGGTTATCTCTTTAGCCTAGAGAATATTGATAGGGGTAGCTACCTCGACCAGGGCATTCTATGTCATTTACTTATTCCTTTTTCTTTGACTGTTTTTTTGTGGTTCGAGGTGAGTGCGGTACGTTGGATAAACTACCTCGATCTCACTTGAGGAGTCATACTCACTCTTTGAGGTCGGAGGTATGTCTTTGGATGCTCGCTTCTTGGATATGCTCTTGGACAGCTTCTATTGATCCTTTGATGCCATTGTACCTATATAGAAAAGAGTTAGAACCAATTTTTAAAAATCTGAACAAGTGCAGAAAATAGATCAGACTACCCTTTCTACGATTATGCAATAAAGGTATGGTCATACCTTCTTATTGTAGGAAGGGTCCCTTAAGACAATATAAATATTTTTACACCAGAAGACCCTTTCTATGATCGTGAAATAAAGGTATGATCGTACCTTCAATGATATAAAGGGTTCTTGAGACTTGGAGATTTTATCACATTAGACAAGCACATACCACGATCTTATGTTGATCTCACGATCATGGGATATATTCGTTTGATGAACTCCTGACACTTTATAAATGACATCCCATAACAATCTAACCTACTATCGTAGGTAGAATCCATGATCATAGGTTATTTTGTGGAATTTCTCAATACTTAACAAGTTATGTTTCAAGATATTGTACCCTAAGTTTACCAAATTCCAACCCACATTGAATACCACTCTACCAATGTTGTGTACTCAAGACTTCCCATGACAAAAATCAACTCAAAAGACCTATTTCTAAGTATAAGTTGATCAAAGTTAAAAAAATGGTTAATTACTTATGATTTGTTGGTATGTATGGTGATAACACGGAGGTTTTATTTTTTGATAAAAAGTAATGTACATAAGTTAGCAGCCTTTGGGACCAAGTAGGATAGGGATTTTTTCTAAAACTTCTTTAAAAAGAAGGGGAAATCGGGTGAAGTGTTTGAGGGTTTTATATGTTTAAAACCTAGGTAGGTCGGGTCGAGTCATAGGTTCATTAAATAGATAGCTCAATCAGATGACTTAATAGTATGATCATGGTAAGATACCACGATCATAACTTCCTCTCATAACAAGTGTATTAATGAGAAAATTTCTTGGGCTATGGTTTGGATTTCTGATTGGTGCATTAAAGTAGGTGCCATCACAACTTGATAAATTTAATGTAGGACTTTGTAAACATGATGCCTAAAAATGTCTATTATATTCCTGCAAAGAAAAGAGTAACATATTAAATAAGACCCTAATTTATGATGCCAAGTTTAAACCAAGTGAAGAGACAACCCAAGCAATGGCTAGGATTTTCTTTTAATCTCTTGCCCACCTTTTTGTAAAGAAATCTCTATTTTTATTTGCTGCTACTACAAGAAAGCCTATCCACCTAGATATAGCCATAATAAATAAGATATGTTCTAGTTGTGCAAGGGTTAAGGTCAAAGTGGAATTGGATGAGAATTAGCAGAATATGTAGAGATTGAAGCATTGAAAGCAAGACCAATGAAGCAAGAGTTCAAAAGTAAAGCTACAATATGATTTGTCATCTAAATACTATCATACTTGGAAAATACAAGGACATGAGGAAGCTGAATGCAGAAGATTACATCCTGAACTAAAAAAGGCATTTGAGGAAGAATGGAATGAAGAGGAAAAAGACAAAATGAGAAGTAAACAATAGTCCTTATATAAGGAGAGTAATAAATGGCAAGATGGTTGCTACAAGACGGAATCCCACCAATCAAAGGTTTAAACTAGACAAAAGGCACCTCTAAATTGATAGTGGAGTAACATGGGAAGGCTATGATGAATAACAAATGGAGTATCACAACCAACTCTTTTAATGCTTAATAGGATGATGAGACAGAGGATGAAGTATATGACAGGGTGATGATTATAGATAATAAGAAGGAGTTGAGCAAGTCTGAAGAAGAGTTATAGAAGAAGTAGTGTGACAATCAAATGGTAGAGAAATAGAGAGATATATACCAACAAAAATCACAACATGATACTATAAAAAATGATGCACAATTACATGTAAAACAGAATAACTATAGCAGTAGTAGTAATGGTCACACATATGAAAGCAAAAATATTATTGTAGATGTAACAAAGCAATAATGAAAACAAATGTTTACATTCCTATAAAGATGAGGAACTTGCAGTCACCAATCAAGTCACCAAGAGTCATGGAACAAACATAAAATTAGAAATACAACAACAAATATAACAAAGAGCAATAATAAAAATAAGTATTCATGCTCCTCTAGATGAGAAACTTATATACACTAATCATGTCGTGAGGATTCTTTAGGAGTAGACTTATGCAGTATAAAAGCAAGCTAAAAATGCTTGTATTACCCATAATCAACAATATAAAAGTCATGAAAATTAGTCGAGGAGAGGTGGGCATAAAGAGGGAGTTAAAATATGCCATTTACCATAAACCCTTATAGATGGACCATTCAAATACTTTTTATATAGTAGGGGGGTTGATAGGGTCATATTCATATACTGAGTGCGGTAATTTGTTTTTGGATCACCCTTCAAATAAGGGAGAAGGTATGCCTCATAAGTTAGTATCAGCCAACGCAAAATCTAAACTAGTTAGAGCTTACATAAATTAGTATCAAATCAAATAGAGGATAAAATTATGCAATCACAGGTTTCACAGTAGGGAGAACTTAGAGAAGATAAGGAGGAGGAAAATAGTTAGAAGAAGTAACTGAAAGTGTTGAATAATGTTGATATTTCACTATAATAAGTGTCAAAAACAATCAAAGGAGAGATAAAGGCAAAGAATAAGTCTACAAGGGTTAATCCTAAGAGGAGTGAGAAATTAGATTTTAAATGATGATGGAAGCATTATTTTGATATGTGAGGTCTGTAAGGACCTAAAGTTCATTCCATAGAATTCAAATACTACATATACCGTAAATTCTCCAGTATTGCCTTAATGAGCCTTTTCAAAATGATAACCAAATTTTAAAATAAAAAATAAGGTTGGGGATAAATTATTCAAACTACAATCTGAATTGAAAGATATGGATCTTTATTTAGGATCACATACACGTGGAGGTCATTTCAGATTCAGATCAATAGTTTTCCTTGCAGTTGAAGTTTTAGGATTTTGGTCAATATTTAATTATCACTATGGTATATGCTAAGTGGACACCCGAGAGAGATTATCCTTATGGAAAGAGATTTAATCTATAATTATGGATAGTAGATTACCTTAGTTAGTTGGGGGTGACTTTAATGTCATCTTGCGTGATGAAGATAAGATAGAAGGATATATCCTCGAGAATATGAAGATTTTTCCTTTGGTGTTAATTCTTATGATTTACTAGATCTTAATTACAAAGGCAACCTATTTACTTAGTTAATGTAAAATCAAATAGTGAATATATTTTAAAAAGATCGGATAGACTATTGGTCAATCAAGTTTGTTTGGGTATGTATGGGCAGGTAGAAGTAGAACATTTAGCCAGGAATGGATTGCATCACGCTTCTCTGTTGCTCTCATGTGGAAGTTAGTTTGATAATGTGAGAAAAACTTTTAGATTTCTCAAATTCTAGTCTAAAGATACAAATTTTTAGCAAGTGATGAGGTTTAATTAGGTTTCCAATGAATCTGATAAATTCAAGATTAAGATGCTAAAAAAACCCTAAGACGCCGCATGCAAACCTTTACACATCGAGATAATTCCGACCATTATGGCATCTACTTTCTGTGGGATTAAACTATCGGAGGAACTAGTGATTCATAAGGAAGTTGATAATTAGAAAGAAAAGTGAAAGAGAAATCATATGCAGATTTATTCAAACAAAAAAAGTACGTACATGAGAATATTAATGTGTTGTCAAAATCAGTCATCATTCTGCATGGGGAACCAAGCATTACGTGTAAATCCTCCAAGGTGAAAAACATGATACTATAAGAGAAGCTACAATATGCAATCATTGGTAAGTTCTCTTATAGAAAACATGTTATTAATGAGTTGAGAAAGACTATACCAGTGCAATGTGGTATAAAAAGAGAATGCACAATTGGTGTGTTAGATACAAGATATATTCTCATTCAATTGAATAGATTAGAGGATTATGAACTGAAGCTTTTTATATTAAGGCAAAGGATATGTATTAGCAGATGAGGACTCTTAAATGGGATCCTTGGTTTAAACCGGACATTGAAACTACTCTAGGAGTAGCATGAATCTTAATGCTGGATTTACCACCTAACTTTCATTTAAAAGAGGTGATATTTTCTATAGCTTCTATAGTTGGAAAGCCTCTAACTATAGATATAGCGACAAAGACTCAAACCAGACCTAGCTGTGCAAGGGTAAAGGTTAAAGTTGATTTGATAGGTAAATTACCTCAGAGAGAGAGAATTAATAAAGAGAATAGAGTCACAGGTGAAATAAAGTCAAAATAGATCAGTACCCAATATGACTACATGCCTAAGTACTGCGAAGAGTGCTCTTTGCAAGGTCATGATGAAGCAAGATACTAGAATAGTCATACGAAGCTACATGATAAGGTGAAGAAAAAGAAGGAAGATATGAATACAGAAAGAAGGCAAGGGTAGATAGTAGACAAAGGGAATCTGAAAGAGTAGATGCAGAGAATATGAATAAACAACAATGGTTACAAAGAAGAAGTAAATGCAAAAGACATAAGTATGGCCACATAGTAGGTGAGGTTGAACAAGAAATTCAGAAGGAAGTGCCTACTGCCAATACTTTTGAAGATTTGAATATAGTAGAGAAAAATAAAGATAATGATAAGAGTGAAGACAATACCATGGAATCAACAAAGGGATGGGTTAACAAAAGCTTTGGAAAGACTGGGGAATTAAAGGAGAATGCAGAGATGGCCAGTCTAATATCTAAGAAAGATAAGGTAAATTAGGAGGATTTAAGTACATGCCAAAGTCTAATTGATAAAAGCAAAGAAGATATGAGTGTACAACAACAAGAAGAAAACAACAACAAAGAGAACAATGTACTTTGCAAAGAGAGCATTCATAGGATCAATGATGTGTGAGTAAATGCTAACACATTTGAGGCTTTTAACTAAGAATAATTATGAAGTCTTAAGAAAATTTTGTCATTTTTGATTGCTTTATGTTTGATTTTGCAGTAGAAGGTAAGATGCTAGAGAACCAACAAGAATGCAAGCAAATGAGATGAAATCTGAAGTAAATAAAGGCGAAGTGTGGCTGATGACATTTGTGATAAGTCGTTAGCCCTGTGATAAGCTATCAGATTCATCATCAACAGTAGACAGAGAATTGGCCTAAGTTGAAAGCTGTGATGACATTTTGTGATAGGACATCAAGGAGCTGATAAGTCGTCAAGATTGCCGTCAGCCTAAGGCAGAATATGAGAGTTGAGGAAAAGCCTTGACGACATTTGTGATAGGTCATTAAAGAGATGATAGGGCATCACTGTTTATCATCAGTATTAGGCAACGAGTACCAAAAGAACAAAGGAGATGACATTTGTGATAAGTCGTCAGCCTCCTGATAGGCTATCACAAATGACATCACCTAATCCAAGGAATTTTTGAATTTCATTATTTTGTTTCCATAATTAGGGTGAACTATTTAAAGCCTTGTTTAGGATATTCTTAAGAGTTCGGAACCTTGAGTTTTGAGAGACGATACTTTGATATTTTTCTCCCGCTTCTTTTGTCTTGAGAAAGTAATTACTTTAAAGAGACTATCATCATTATTTTGGGATTTTCTCTTGTGATTTAATCAGAGAATCTCTAGTTTCTATTAATCTTTTGGTAACTTCATCTTTCAAAGCATGAATTCATATAGTTGGTTCAATTATTACGTCATGAGCAGTTAAATTCCTTTAACTTGAATTATGGGATCTAGGGGTAGGTCGTGATAAGGTGATGAGTGTTCAAGATTCGAAAGGTGGTAGGACTCCTTGATAATTTTGATGTTTTAATTATTGTCTGTTGGTTAGATAACACCTGCTTTGATTTTCTTAACAAAGAAATCAAATATAGTGGGAAGTGAATTATCAATAGGGACTTGGAAACAATATAATTCTATTTTTTCATAAACTCTTGATTACAAACATTTAAACTAAAGTGACCAACAATTACTTGTTAACTAAAACCCCTTTTTTTCTGGAAACAACTAACTATCAGTTGATTAAATCGCAAACGACTTATGTTCACACCATATTCCCTATGGGATTTGAACCCAACCTAGTTGGGTTTTATATTGACAATGATCGCTTACATTCTCGTTGAGCGGTGTAGTTTGAGCGTTATAAAAAATGATGCCATTACCGGGGAATACGGTTGAAAATTGAAGTTTGTATGTGCTAATTGACTGTTAGTCAAGTTTCCTAGTTTTACATTTATTTATTATTTCTGTTTATTTGCAGGATCTTTATAGTGTATGCCAAGAACCAAAAGTTCTAGAGAACCATTATTACCACCTAATCCAAAACTGCAACGAATTAGAAGAATGTCAGAACAGCAAGAGGCTGGCAGATTGGCAGCCTTAGCTAGAGCTCAGGTAAATATGCAAAATGTCGTGCAACAAGCACAACATACAAATCCTGAGGATGAAGATTTTGGAGATGAGGAATTGCTGAATCCTGGTAAACCAAGGCGTGCAGAGAAAATAGCTGCACCAGTACGGCGTAATGTTAACAGGAACTGTCTTTTCCGAGAAAGAAAAGAGTACTAGTCGGTCCAATATGATCTCAATGATGATGATGATGGAATGGACGAAGCAGGTGAAACGGGTGCAATTATTCCTCCACCATTGGTACCTGGGGCAAAATTCAACATTGTGAGTACTATGATTCAACTCCTAAATCTGAAGGGGTTGTTTGGTGGCCTTACTGGGGATGACCCAAACTTGTATCTGGTGAATTTTGTCACCATCTACAAATCTTTTGATAACCTAGGAGTGGGCCAGAATTCTATCCGATTGGGATTGTTTTCGTTGTCTCTGTCTGGGGAGGCAACATTGTGGCTAAATAAGCTGACACCCAATTCTATAACAAACTGGAGGTAGTTGAAAGGAGATTTCCTAGAAAGTTTCTTTCCGCCTTCTAGGAGGGTACAGTTGAGGGACGAGATCAACTTTAGTCAACTCTCGAATGAATCCTTGCATGAAACCTGGGAAAGATTTAAGAAGAAGCTGACACAGTGTAAAGATGCTACTAGCTAATCTTAAAGGCCTCAAGGAGTATTTCTATCACTAATTTTAAAAGTATACTTTGGGGAAAAGTAGATTTTTAAGTGTGGGGTGGGGAAATTCCCAATTTTAGGGGTATTTTTTTATATTAGGAATAAGTAATATGTTCTTGTTGGTGCTATATTTGACTGCATGATACAAGTGGGTTTTGATTGTAAAAAGCATGTTGATTGTGTGAATTACTACTTTTGAGACTCCTAGGCTCATGTTCATGACTCTTGTATTGATTGGCTTAAATTTGAATTCGTGCAATTGTTTGGGTGAGTTTCTATGATGATCTTACGTGAGTTGAGCATGTGCCACATGTGTGAGAGGTTGTTTGTATGTTTTTTTTTGCATGTGATGACTAGAACTTGCCTGGTGTATATGCAAAGCAAAATAAAGATTGCGAGTTTGGGAGATGATATAGGCATTTCTTTTATAGCCTTGTTTCATACCTTGTTTTGACCTACCCTTGGAGCAAAATCCTAGTTAACCCCATTGAGCCTTTAGCTTTTTCTTTTGCAGCCTAATATGTAGCCTAATCCCTTCTTTGATAGACTTGAATTTGATTCAAAAGCTCCTAAGCTCTTAGTGAAAATTTAATTGAGTTAAGGAGTTCGAAAAATAAAAGGAGAAAATGTAAAAGTGAAGCCCCTAAGTGATAGCTAATGGTGTTCAAAACTTTTATATGTGTTGTGGTTGGCAGTTGAGTAGTGAAAAGAATAAAAGTTTGTTCATATTGAATAGGTTGTTCATAGAATACTCCCACCATGGTGTTTATGAATGAGCTTAATGAGATAGGATGAAAAATAAAAGGAATGGGGTACACAAAAGTGGTGTAACTTAGTTGTTAAAGGTGAATTTATTGTAAAAATGTGATATATTAAAACGCTTAGGGAAGATAGTCACTATTATACCAAAATAGATCCTACCCGTTCTTTAGCCAACATTACAATCATTAAAGACCTATTTGATCCTAAGCTTCATCATTTTGATATTAGTGGAGTACTACACTAAGGGAAAGCATATGGTTCATTATGTGTAACTTGTGAATTTTTATGAGAGTGAGTGTAACTTTATTCTTGTACCCATTGTCTTATAAATTGCATTTATATGAGTGATTATGGGTAACTCTCTTGTGTTGAGGGCACATATTTGATGAATGCGGGTGATTTGTATGATGTCCTTGATTAAACAATGTGCATGGGTTTGCCAACTTGGTGAGTTAATTCTTGAGGCAAGGATGTTTTTAAGTAGTGTTCTTGAACTTTCAATTGTGTACATAATATGCTTAGTGTGGAAACTTGCATTTCGTGTAGTCATTGTAGTACTAGCTTGAGTATCAATATGTATTAGAAGTTTAGAGTCACCTCAGCTTATAATTCTTAAATTAAAGAGTTATTTGAGGACGAACAAATCTTTAAGTGTGGGGTGTGATGTTGGATGTATTTATGCACCTTAGTGTGGCTATCTTAGCTTATTTAGCCTTGTTTTTAGGGTAATTCTTGTGATTTATATGTTGATGATGATATAAATAAGAAAATAAGTGTTCAAGTGTGTGTTTACAAGGTGAAAAGGTGTTTTCAAACAAGTTTGGGTTTAAATTGATCATCTAGAGTCTAGACGAGAAAACTAGTTTTACTAGCTTGAGCTAGGTGTTGTGCTAGTTGATTTCAATGGATTCTAGTGGGTTTATTGAGTTCCTAAAGTTATTATTGTGTAATTAATTATATGCATAAATTTTTTTTTGTAATGTGAAAAGTTCAATTGGATCAAGTCAAGAGTTGGAACAATAAGTTGAAGATCAATGCAGAAAAGCCTAGTCTTAGCTCGTGTATTTAGTTCATCGTTGTGAATGTTGTGTTTTTTTGAGCCCTAATATTTGGAGTTTGGTCATTTAGAATGCTTGTTCAGTTGATTATGGTGATATATTGATGAAGTATAAGCTGGAAACCAAAGGAAAAACAACAACAAAAGGCAAGGGATAGAAGGAGAAACACTTAGAAGAATATAGGCGTCAAGAGGCAAGTTCCAGTGAGCCAACGCATTTGGTCTGTGACACGCCACTCCCCCCATGCGATTTCCAATGCCCTGCACTACTCTCTCAATGATATATCCAAGGCGTCATGTGGCTTATCCCATATGCATCCACCAATGCAATGCGAACCATTTCTCACACATGGCTAAATTGGTCTACTATAAATAGAACTCATTGCACTTTTTCAAGGGATTTTTGGACTTCTTTGGAATGGAGAGGAGGTTTCTAAACACATTTTTTGGGTTTATATTCTTTTAATTTAGATATTTAAAAGATTTGATTATGCATTCATGGGTTTTGATCATAGTTATGTCGATTAGTGTCTAAATGCCCCCTTTCCGGGGTTAAGGCCAAGAACATGTTTGCTATCGTTATGAATTGAATTCTTTTGGATTGATTATCATATTTGGTTGTTTGTTCATTCTTTTTTTATTTATTTTAAGGATTGTTCACCCTTAGAATACATATATTGTCGAACTTTTGATCTCGAGAGGGAGAATAGGAAGATAGAATGTGGGGATGAATAAAGTAAGGTTCATATTCTTTTATGAAATAAGGAATGTGAATTAGCATCTAGGACAGGGATGTACCTAGAAGCCTTTTTTGGTTCACATGTAGGATGATAGATTTAAGAACTTAATTGGATTATTACATCCCTGCTCAATGATGTAGTTGTAATTAGGGATGTGCATCGGTCGGGTCGGTTTTATATATTATTGATTTTCAGTTTTTAAATATGCTAAACCAATAAGATATTTTTTATCGATTTTTGGTTTATCAATTTTTAGTCCTTAACAATTTAATTTTTGGTTTAACCGATAAGAAAATACTCATAAAATAGAAATAGTAGTAACTAACATGAAAAAAAATTGAATCTTAGTTGAAACCAAAAATCCTATATGATGTGTTTTAATTTACAAGAATCTTCAAGTTTGGACTAAATGTTGTCAGGAGAAATTAAGAGTTTGTATAATTGAAATAATACGTTTGTTAATTTGTAGAAATTAAGAGAAATATATAATAAGTCATAATATATATATATATATATATATATATTCTTATTGGTTTATCGGTTTACCCAATAACCCAATAATAAAAAATTGAACCGAACCAATAACCCAATATTTTTTTTTAATAAAACCATTTAAAAATAGTTAACCCAATAACAATAAACCAATAACATTTTTATTGGTTTGGTCTTTCCACACCTCTAGTTGTAATGTCCGAGTTGGGTAGAAGATTAGAGGTCGGGAGACAATGATAATGTGATAAACCATACGAATAAACAACCAAGATAAGCAATCTAACGAATGAAGTTCAATAGTATTGTATAACTATTCGTTGTGCTTTAACCCTGGGCATTCCTCATTGATTGTCTCAAGTCTTTATTTTATGTACTGTTTACTTTAATTTTAGTCTACAAATCACAAACTCTTTTGGTTACTTTGCACTAATTTAATCTTAATAGTTAAACTGAAATTTGATAGTTGCTTAACACTAGTCCCAGTGGGATTGATATTTAGCTTCCTTTAAGGCCACTATATTACTTGGTAGACCAAGTACAATTGCGTGTGTGCTTGGGCGCTGTCAATCTTCAAGAAACTTATCATTAGAGAGGATATTATTAGACTCAAGGAAGACCTTTTAGAGAAAAATCATACTATTGTGAATAGAATGGTGCTACAAAGGGCTCAAGCTAAATTAAAAATAGTATATTCATTATGAGAAATAGTGACGGAGGCAAAAATCAGGGATAAAATGATTTTTTGAATGGACATAAACACCAAATTCTTTATTAGTTTAGTCAATGAATAAAGGGAGAGGCTGTCTATTTCTAAAATTCTCAAGAAAGATGGTTCATGGGTTGAGGGTGATGAATGGGTGGTAAAGAAGACATTATCCCTTTTTCAAGATCAATTTTAGACTTCTGGAGATATGGGGATTTCCCTATTGAAGCACATTCCTTCATTAGTCACTGATGGTTTTAATAATGTCATTAATGTTTTTCCCATACTAGAGGAGGTAAAGAAGGCGATATTTGAATTAAACAGAGAAAGTGCTAGTTGCCCTGATGGGTTTACTAGTCATTTTTTCCAAAACTATTGGGGCATAGTTGGTGAGGACATTTTTAGAGTGGTAAATGCATTCTATGAGGGTAGTACTCTTCCTAAATCCATCAATCATATTAATTTGGTCATCTTTCTTGAAATAGATATTGTTCAATCCTTTTCTATCACGAGTCCAATTAGTTTGAGTAATTTCTTAAATAAAGAAATATCAAGAGTAGTTCATGGCAGTATGAATGATTTTCTGCCTATTCTAATTTTAAAGAACCAGTCATGGTTTGTGAAAGGGAGGAATATCACTAAAAATATGTTGTTGACACAAGAGATTATTTCTGATAGTAGAATGAGGGAAAAATCAACTAATATGATGCTCAAACTGAATATGACAATGTCTTATGACAAGCTAGTTGACATTTTTGGTTTAAATGCAAGAAAAATTAGGTTTTTTTATTATTTCGTGGTGGATAAAATAGAGAAACTTTTTACAAACAACTGATACTATATTCTCATTATTGGTCAAGCCCATGGCTTTTTTTATTTTGTAGGGGGAGTATAGGAAGGGGATCTTTTTTTTCTAGATTTTTTTATATTATCAGCAGAGGTTTTATCTAGAGCTTTAAACTCATTATTTTAGGAAGTATAATTTAAGAATTATGGTATGCCTAAGTAGAGTGAGAACACTAACCACTTAGTATGTCATGACCCAAACTAAGGCCTATCCATGACGGGTATCTCAAGTCCCATGTGGACCAGAGATCACCCCCTTAACCTATCCTAATCAATAAAACAACCTCAAGTGCCGAATGAATTCCGACCATATAAAAATATAGTGGAAAATAGAACTAATATTAAGTCAGGAAATGTCTAAACCAATTATCGGTAATCAAACAACCGTCCATCACCTGAACAATCCACCAAACCAACACATCCAAGTCCATAGTAATCCAATAAAGCCACTACAAATCTGAAGTCATAGAATGTCAGAACATGCTCCCAACAATAGCCAAAATCAAAGTCTAAACAAAGTCTAAGACATAGAATATAAAGATAATGAAATGAGTCCTTCTGAAGTATGGAATCTCACCACTTCAATGTCAACTCACGAACCACTTAAACACCTAATCACTACATAGGAAAAGAAGAAGAAGTTCCAGTCCCTGCATCACATGGGAATACAACATCCGAAGAGGGTTAGCAGTTGGAGCGCTAGCATGTAAATAAGAGGTAAGGAAAAAATAATTCCAACATTCAAAACCAAGTCAAATCATCATATGCAATCACATATATATGTAGATATATTTATATATATTATGTCGGGATAAGGAAAAAGGCTTAGCATGAACTTTGAAAATCTTAACCTGGACTGTGTAGTATAAAAGTTATATAAAAAATAACCTATGAGCTATATAGTCTCAACTCTCCCTTAGCTAGAAGGACCCCAGTATGTGTAACCGAATAAATCAGAGAATATACATATCTGTATATGCCTTTATGGGGGACTCGAACCTCCATCCATAATAAAGGTGACTTAAGAACCAATGTATCAAACATGGGGGACTTGAACCTCCCATTCATATATTTATTTAGGGGACTCGAACTCCTGGTCATATAAACACCCATACCGGCTAATGCGGTTTCCATTGTTAGTCCTTCGGATGCTGCGATGGGTTCTTTTACTTAATGTTATAGTTGGTGTATGGGCACCAACATGGTATTTAAGTAGTTGTGATTGTAATAGTGTTTATTTATGCTTTTAGATCATTTAATTCCTACATATGATGGAATTAGCATGTGTTAATGCGATAGGTAATATTGTTGTTCTAGTTTAATTACTTATTATATACAGTAATAATGAAGACAATTTAAGTTCAATTATATACCTTGAATTAGATGTATTATCTTGATTTATATCATTTTTATAATATGATTTAGCTTAGTCGGTCGATGATGCCTACTGAGTACCTATTGTTTTTGTACTCATACTATACTTCTGTACCTTTTTGGTGCATATCCGAGTACTAGTTGATGTCATTAAGTTGAGCTCATATGGTGATGGTCTTTTGGAGATAGGGTGAGCTCTTGGAGTTTTGAGTTACCCATTTCTCTCTATCTTTAGTTCAGTCTTTTGTGTTCAAGATGGATGTATTGACTATTTTAGATTTTTGGGTTGTATTTCCTACTATTATGCGTATATGCTCTTGTACTAATATTACCAGGTCATGGGGTTTGGAATCCTTGTTTGACTATTACCTTTATGTTGGAACATTGTTTGATTATGACTGGTGTTTATATTTTGGCCTAGTTGGGCATTTCTACCAAAGTTACTCATTGTGTTAGCTCTGGGTTATGGTCTTGGCTTACATACTGGTAGGATTTGGTAGGTTCCATCATGACTTATAAATTGAGTTGTGAAAAATTAGTATTAGATACTAAGTTTCACGGGTATTGTTGGTACAAGAGCAAATGTCTAATATAGTCCTACAAATCAGAACGTTGACATTCATTTCCTATCTTTAGGAGGCTATGGGACATTCTTAGGAGTCCTTTACTTCTTTTATTTGTATCATGCTAAGAGTCTGAGTTAGTTCGTAAAATGTTAAATTGTCTTAACTTCTTCACAGATGCCCATTACACGTGCTACCTCTGTGCTAGATGAGGGTCGCGAGACATGGCCCAAGAATTCTACTCTTATTCATGGATGATGTAGAGATCAAGGATAGCCTCATGATGTATCCCCAGCTAGGGGGTAAGGTAGGTCACCTTCTCTAGACTCTATTCCTACTCCTGAGCCAAAGATTCCTCTGCCAAAGCCAGCGGTGGACCAGGGACTAGCCTAGGATCCACTAGGTTTTAAACCTTCTTTATTGCTCAAAGATGCCATAGTTCAACTATTGGCTATTTTCCATGTAATGGTGCACAAACTACTAATCTGAGTGCCACTAAGGTAGGAGTATAGCCTGTAGCTCTAGCTCCTAGTGTTAAGGTTCCTCCTATGCCGGCAGTTGTTCAGGCGGTGGACGCTTAGCTAGTTGTGACCCAGCCTGCTATGTCTGCTGAGGAAAAGAAGATGTTGGGTAAATTTTTGAGGTTGGCTCCACCTAGGTTTGCTAGTGCTCCTGGAGAGGATATATTTAAGTTTTTTTATTTCTTGTGAGGATAGGCTTCATGGTTTAGGCCTTATTGAGCCTAACGATATGGATTACACTATATTTCAGTTAGATTTGTCTACTCATCATTAGTGGAGAGGTTTTATGAGTTCTAGGAGATCTACATATTCTCCCTTCTTATGGACTTATTTCTCCGTAATATTCTTAGAGAAGTATATGCCATATTGCCGTAGAGATTAATTGAGGGATCAGTTCACTAGATTAGAGTATGGATCCATGACAGTTGTCGATTTTGAGGTCCATTTCCATGAGTTGGTCAGTCATCTGACTACTATTTTAGATACTGAGTATGAGAGAGTTTGCTTATTTGTGAGAGGACTGAGACTCCCTATTCAGATGACTACTCAGAGTTTAGTTACTGTGGGTCAGACTTTTGTTGAGGTTTCAGATCATGCTAGATTGATGGAGGAGATGCATCGTGAGGGTCATGATAATTGGCCTAATTTCCAGGGCATATTTGGTGAGAATCGTAGTAGTTTCCAATTCAAGAGTGGTAGTTCTCATATAGGGTATCTTTAAGGTCCATCTTTTTATCTTCAGGGTTAGAATAGTCGACCAGTTTAGAAAGCTCTTTAGACTACTGACGGAGGTTAATTTGGTACTAGTGGTCATCCTGGTAAGGGCGATGATCAATCTTTGAGAGGTTCATCTGTAGGTCATTCTAGATGTGGTGGTTATTCTGAGTTAGTTGGATCTATTGGTTCTATTTTTGCTTGGGATTCTTGCTATACTTGTGGGTTTCCTGGTCTCTATTTGCGAGAGTCCCCTAGTCATAGAGCGATAGTTGTATCAGCTCAGGGTGTTTCCCCTATTATGGTAATTCATCTCTCAGGTAGAGATTATTTGTATAGTCATAGGGGTGGTTATCAGGGTACTCAATATGGTACTCTGGTAGATAGGATATGAGGTAGGTTAGGTGCCCAGTCAGGTGGCAGACGTGGTCAGTTATATGCAGTACCTTCTAGACCCGAGGCTGAGACTTTAGATGTTGTATTTACAAGCATGATTTTGGTGTGCCGCGAGTTGGCTATTTATTTATTTGATCTGAGATCCAATTCTTATATATCTATTTATTTTGCACCATGGTTGGGCTTTACTAGTGATTTATTATCTATGCCATTACAAGTTGCTACTCCTGATACAAGTCAAATTGCCTCCGGACATTTGGATGAGATACGTATGATGCTCGAGGTGCTTGATGACTCCTTAGTTCTTTTATAAGATACCACATGGAGGGATATTACCTTTAAGGAGGGTCAAAGGACTTTGGCGAGGTCGAAAGAGTGCAAAATGGGGCAAGAAAGCCCCTTGGAAGGGTCATGTTCCCAAGGAGCTTTGGATCTGCTTTTGATCCACTCTATCATTTCAAGAGCGGGTCAAACCAACCCCTAGTGGGTCTTTTCTTACATTTGGGTCACTTTTGGGCCCTAATTATGTAATATTTATCCAAACTATAAATGCTTGGTAGCTAGGCTTATTTCCTTATTTTTTTGATGATAATCGTTACATGATGTATTCATGAGACTCCATGGGAGTGTTTGAGTGCTTGGAAAAGTATTTATTGAACCTTGTTTAGAAAAGTTGGTTGTAAGTCGATCTAATCCCCTTTACGTTCATCGTCAGAGTTAGGTGCCTATTGATAGTCATTAAGAGAGGTTTTAGGATTTTATACATCCTTCGATTGCCCTTACGGTATCAATTTCATGTCTATCTGCCTATCTTGGTTATTCTATCCTTCTATCTTTATTTTTTGTGTCTTAGATTCGAGTCCTCATGGATTGATTTGTATCATTTGGTATCAGAGCCAAGCTTAGGATCATTTCCACGATTCTAGTCTTGGGTTTGTTATCTTGAAAATCAACAAAAAAGAAGTGTCAAAAATTGAAAATCCCAAAAAAAAATCACTATTCAAGTTTTAGGTCTTAGATCATATTTTGAGTTTTTTTATTTTTGTGTTTTCTTGTGTTTCTAGTGTTATATTTGCATCCCCTAACACTATACGTGTCTATAAACCAAATTTGAGTCAAATTAGAGCTTATTTGAGAGTTCTATCCTTGTTGGAATCTTAGGTTGAAGACGTTTGAAGTGAATTGAAAATCTAAAGATTTTGGATAATAATTTGGAGAATTGATGTTTGGAATGAGTTTAGAAGGCTAAAAAGTCCCTACGTTCAAAATTTCAACTCATTCCAAGCTCCGGAGAAAAAGTTAGAAAGATTGATGTTCTTAGTGTTCTTTGTGTGTTCTTGAGAAGATTGTTATATTCATATTGAAATTCATCCAATAGAAGGTGTTTGATACAAAAATAAGGAATAAAAAGATTTAAAGGGTGTTTGTGTTTGAGCATCTAAAAAGATATCAAGAATATTCCAAGAGAAAATTACACAAAGGGCATCAAGAAGGGCAATTTTGGCCAAACACAAAGGGAGGGGCGGGTCACTTTCTCCCCATCTGTGCCCAGGCTGTGGCCACACCCCAAACACACCTCAAGGTAGTAAGGGAGTTCTAAGATGTGTACAAGGTGCCTTGTACCTATGTCCCAACTGCTGGAGTAGGCTTCCCCAACGCAGACTACCAAAACCCATCGCAAATCACCTCCTTTTGGCGTGAATCAACTCCAACAACCCCAATCCAAGTTTATCAACACTTTCCAGCATTAATTAAACTTCTAAAACACATCTCAACACTCTAAAAACTCCATTTCTTAAAGTTTTATTCCTAAGTTCTTTGTTATTGATTCCTAAACTCTTCTTTTGATTCCCAAATTACTCATTGACTAGTAATTCACCTAATAAGTTGATTGGTTAGTTCTTCAGTCCTATTTTTTCC
Source organism: Capsicum pubescens (assembly GCA_030864215.1). Taxonomy (NCBI): domain Eukaryota; kingdom Viridiplantae; phylum Streptophyta; class Magnoliopsida; order Solanales; family Solanaceae; genus Capsicum; species Capsicum pubescens. The sequence continues at coordinate 106,530,038 of CM061538.1, forward strand.
ATCATCCAATTTAATTCAAGCCTTTCTCTTTTTCAATTCTTTGTGATTTCTTGATTCAATTCCTTAAGTAGTTTTATTTATTTGAGTCATTCAAATAAGAATCTACTCCGACTGCTAAGTAGATATTGACGCCTTATTGTCTATCGGAGTATAAGCATCTTTCAACATTCGTTGCCCCAATTGTGAGGATCACAAAGGTAAGTTCATACAAGTGTTGGTGAGGAGCTTTACTACTAATATTGTTTGTTCATTTTGTAGGTACAAGAGACATAAGGGGAACATGTCTTTGATAACCTCGTATGATTTTGACTACGACATAGAAAACTATGATTGTGGTGAAGAATGTTATGGCTATGAAGAAGATGGGGATTATGGGGTCTATGAATATATCCATGAGAAAATGTGTGGAAGAAGGAACAAATGTATGAATGGAGGGTATAGTAGGAGTCAGTGTTTTCCTACTATATCTATTTTCAACGGAGAACGGGATCCCAAAGTTTACCTTGATTGGGAATGGCAATGTGAAAGAGTCTTCAAGGATTATACTATGAGTGAAGCTGAACAAGCTGCATATGCCCTTAAGTACATTAAAGGTCCGACCTTTGAATGGTGCAATCTTATAAGGAAACCCACTCAAACTTGGGGTACCTTGAAAGAGTTTTTGAGACCAATCTATGTGCCGAAGGGTTATACAAAGCTTTATAATAGTGATCCAAGAAGAAAACCATGTTCAAGATAGGTAGATATTTGTGGAGTTCTGAGATGTGTTCTTATACTTGATGATTGGTCTCACACAAGCTACATAACTCCTCTTATGGTTGATTATCTAGGGATACCTCAAGTGTCCAAGCATTTCCCATATGCCTTGGAAGGCTATAGAGTCTCCGAGAGCGTAAACATTTCCTTCACTCGAGATGGGTATTTTGAGGAGGTGTGGTGTGACATAATCCCCTTGGAATGTGGTCACTTATTCTTGTGTGCTGATTGGTTTGCACAACATAAGATTCCAAATATGCGAAATTGGCCTCAAATTGTATTAGACCAATGGGTAAACCATCTCTTCCCACCTACCTTTCCTAAATATCAAGGCAATATGGTCACTTACTCCAAGTCAAAAGAAATTGAGAGATAAAACATTAAGAGGAGTAAGGGAGTGCAAGGTGGCAACCTAAGAGAGAAAAAATGAGAGGTTGTGAGGAGTGAAGTGAGGGGGTTTCCACCAACTGGATCTACTATTATTTGTCCTTCTTTTAATAAGGATATGTGTGTAGGTACCAACATGGAAAGTGGAAGAGAACAAGTTCTAAAAGATAAGATTCCTTTTGAAGACTTGACGAGGGAAATCTTAATTGAATCCAAAGCTTGTGGAGGACCTTCACACCAAGGTAAAGAAGAATGTGCTTAATAAATTCAAGGTAAAATATCTTACTCTTACACTCTTGTGCATGAAAATGATAATTGTGTGGATAGTAGCCCATTGAGTGTGATAAGTAGCTTAACTACATATGAGTTTAATGATTCTTTACCTCTTGATGATGATGTACATAATATAAGTGTAGATACACTAATTTATCCTATTGATGACCGAATTGACTCTACTTGTAAGATCAATTTGTGTCTACCTAGTGTTGAAGCCATTGTTTTGGATGATAGTACATCACCTTGTGAAAATTGTCTTGATCAACTTGTGTGCAAAACTAGTCCATCACTTGGGAATGTGTGTAATATGATTAGAGAACCTCAAGTGAGCGATGAAATTAAGAATGTTGGTCATGAAAATGGGAGTTACCCTTTTAGCTTGTCTTTTAGTAAAGATCCTAATGCTTGCTTGGCTCATAAGGATTACCATGTTCTTGAAACATCTTTGACATTTGATAATGGTCTTTTAGAGAATGGACATGCATGTTCTACATCCTCTTCATGGATAGATCCTTCTCTCTTTAAGAACAATATCTTGTTTGAAGATGATAAGCTCACTCCTAGTGAATTACCTAGTGATGTGGATAACATTATTGATATAGCTCATCTTGAGGGCTATATTGCATATGACAACCCACTATGGTGTGACAATATTCCTCCTAAAGATGTAAATATCTTCTTGAAAGATGAGAGTACTCTTAAGGGAAATGAATGTGAAGTCTTGGAAATGAATAATCAATTGGGTGATGATAACTTTTATTTGCTTGAATCTTTAAAAAACCCAATAAGTGATTGTTCCTAAGGAAATGATTGTGGATGTGATCCTTTATATGATCCACCACCCCTGTTTGATATTTATAAGGATGAATTGCTTACTTCTTATGAAGACCTATGTAATAATCCCTTTGATATTTATGGTGGTATGTGTCCACTTGAGGATTCCTCCATTGAAAGCGGAAGTATTAATTGTTAGGAAATTGCTTCCTCTTCTACTTTGTGTGACCTTATTGTTGAGAATACTCATGGTGATAATTTTAAATCTAATAGTGAGTACGTGCATAAGGGCACCTTAGTTGAAGTTGACTTGAGTGATACCTTTCTCTACTCTCCATTATCTTTTGATGATGTTTATGCTAATAAGGAGAGTATATTTTTTAGCTTAGGTAAAGCTAGTGGGGGAAAAGTATTGTCTAGAACCATGTCTATGGCCACTTTTTCCATTTGACCCTGGTGCCAAATTTGGATATGGTGATTGTGGCACACCCAACTTATTGCTTGGTCCACATGACAAGCAAATTTTGAATGAGGGTGTTGGTATCCTTCCCTGTGATGAGAAGTATTTCTCGGGGATCCACAATCCACTTGAGGGACCAACACTGTGTAAGGGAAAGAACTCTAACATAGATGAAGGGTATTTAAAAAAGGGGAGCCATGAAAATCTCCAGGAGAGTTCACCATTGTGTGTTTACCTTTTTGACCAAGGTTTCACCTCTTGTAGGTCAAGGAGAGAGTCTTCCACTGAAACTACTTTGGATGAACTTCATTCGTGTGATACCCTTTCATATTATGTGAGTTAAGATTAAGACCTCCTTCTCAAAGGTGGTATCATTCTTAAGAACCTAAGGGTAAATGTGTCATTCTCTTCTTTGGGTGTTTATTATAAATTTGTATCTTTGTTTGACACACTTGTTCTTAAGTTGCAGAAATCCAAACTTGTGGATGCCAAGGTGATGATTTACTTGGAAGAAAGAAGTCATATGTGCTTAAATGTCTTGATTACCTCCTTGTATGCCCTATGTGCTATGTCTTTTGATCCAAATGGCCTTGTTATAGATAATAGAACTGTGGATGTTTCTTTTATAATTGATTCCTTCCTATACTACCTCTTTACTTATGATGATTTCCATGCTATTCTTTGATTTGTTTTATGTAAAGGTAGAAAACTTATTAGTTGGTCCACTTGTTTGAATGATAATGCTATTGGGTGTTGTGGACTTTAAAACCAATTGAGGCACCACTCTTAATGTGGTCTCTTAAAGAGGTAAAGAAACAATTGTGTCTTATGGACCCTAAGGTAAAGGTAGTTTTACCCTTTGAACTATTTGATGCCATTATGACTTTTGTGATTTCCTTATCTCTTGATGAAACCCATAGCCAAACCCTTTGTGCATTCTTCGATAAGTTTCTAATATTCAAAACAAGGGATCCTTGGTTATATCTTAAGTGTATACAACCTTGGCATGATGCTATGATTATTTGTGCTAACCCTAAACCTTATGTCATGAGGATGCTGTATTTATTTATCCTTTCTTTGGTTTGCAAGGTTTGGATTTGAGGTCAAATCCTTTTTAAGCAGGGGAGGATGATACAAGTCAAATTGCCTTCGAACTTTTAGATGAGATACATATGATGCTCGAGGTGCTTGATAACTCCTTAGTTCTTTTAAAAGATGCCACATGGAGGAAGATTACCATTAAGGAGGGCCAAAGAACTTTGGCGAGGTCGAAGGAGTGCAAAATAGGTCTCGAAAGCCCCTTGGAAGGGTCAAGGCACTTTGGATCTACTTTTGATCTACTCTACCATTTCAAGAGTGGGTCAAAACAGCCCCTAATGGGTCTTTTCTTACATTTTGGTCACTTTTAGGCCCTAATTATGTAATATGTATCCAAACTATAAATGCTTGGTAGATAGTCTTATTTCCTTAGTTTTTTTATGATAATTTTTACATGATGTATTCATGAGACTTCATGGGAGTGTTTGAGTGCTTGGAAAAGCATTGATTGAATCTTGTTTAGAAATATTGGTTGTAAGGTGATCTAATCCCCTTTGCGATCACCGTACGAGTTAGGTGCCTATTGATAGTCATTAAGGGAGGTTTTAGGATTTGATACATCCTTCGATTACCCTTTCGGTATCAATTTCGTGTCTATTTTCCGATCTTGGTTATTCTATCCTTCTATCTTTATTTTTCGTATCTTAGATTTAAGTCCTCATGGATCAATTCGTATCAACTCCCGTGGGTGATTCTTTAGTAGTGGATCGAGTATTTCAATCCTGTGTTATGACAGTTAGTGATGTTGACTCTTATGCTGATCTTATTATTCTTGATATGCTATATTTCGATGTGATTCTGGGCATGAACTGGTTATCCCACTATCATGCGGTCATGGATTGTTTTGCCAAGACCGTTACCATGGCCATGCTCGGTGTGCCCCCAATCGTGTGGTAGGGAGTTGTTAGCCACGAGGCGATGTGGATTATTTCTTATGTTTGTGCTAAGAGACTTATATCAAGGGGTTGTGAGTCGTATCTCACTTATATATGTGATTCTCACGTAGAGAGTCCATTGCTTGACTTTGTCCTTATTGTTTGTGGGTTTTCTGATTTGTTCCTTACCGACCAGCCTGGTTTTCCCCTTGACCGTGAGATCGAATTTTCTATTGACCTTGATTTTGTCACCCAAATTATTTCTATGAAACCTTATCGTATAGCTTATGCAGAGCTTGAGAAGGTGAACTCTTAGCTTCAGGATATTCTTGGTAAGGGTTTCACTAGACTAAGTATGTCCCTATGGGGAGCTCCTTTTCTATTTGTGAAAGAGAAAGACAGTTCTATGAGTATATGTATTGATTATAGGTATCTTAACAAGGGGATGGTGAAGAACCATTATCCTATGCCTCGCATTGATGATTTATTCGACCAACTTCAGGGTTCATCTATGTTCTCTAGGATTGATTAGAGGCCTGGTTACCATCAGTTGAGGGTAGAAGCTGTCTAGTGACAAACAAAAAGTATACCTATGATCACTAAGTCTGGCACTTTTTTCTCTGGTCTACTAGGAAAGGCATATAATTGTCCACGACCAGTGCCGATTGAGAACCTCACCAACCACCTATCTTACCTAGTTTTTTCATCAATGAGGACTTTGAGAACCACCCTACTGCTATAGAAACCAGCTTAGATAGTGGTGCCATTCTCTAAGGGGATGAGCTATTTGTGTTTAAGTCCCAACCATTCCATGCTTGGACACTCTCTAGAAAAGTGATCAATAACCCCATAATCAAAACATGCTCTGGGTGCTTGCACCTAATGAAGGGTCTTGTTAGAATTCCCATCAAGGCTTGAAGCCCTAACTGAAAACCCTACAATGACTAACTAATCCCTGACCACTAAAATCACAATAACCAAGGTGATCCATATCTAAATTATGAAACATAGTGTTTACAAGCCTATTGTATGGGCCATACTACTGATATAGTTGCTGCTGACACTATTGATTATGTTTTCCCTAGAAACCCCTACCTCAAAACTATAAATTACTATTACTACCATTATAGCTACCCTGATGGCGGGGTCTCTTATTGTTGCTCCCACAAACCTTGCTATGCATATCCTCCACAGTAAAAGCATGATCTTCAATATCTATAAAAGTTTTTCATGAAGATATTAGGATCTGGATAGCCATATAGATCTTTAATATCAACCCTATGAGGAAACATCACACACTCTCATGCTCAGTAGGTAGAGTCATAGCCGCATGCCTAGCTAACTCGTGAAATCTCACCTCGTATTCAGATTCTATCATGGAGTTCTATATTAACCTCGAGAACTCATTCCTTAAATACTTATGCATGCTTTGGGGAATATACTTCTCTAGTAAAGCCTTAAAGAATTACACATAAGTAATAAAAGGGGACCCAACTGACCAAGAATCAATATACCCCCTCAACTATTACATCCCTTCACTATCAAAGTAGAAGGTGGTGTAATTCACACCGTGAGATTCTATTAAGCTAAGATTATGAAACCTTTGATCACAACTGGTAAGGAACTCAAGTGTATCCTCTTGTGAGCTCTTGAAAACCTCACTGGATCCAATCTAAGAAATTAACCCAGTATATTCTGCTCCAAAGAAGTCATGGCTAGGCGAGCTTCCACTGACTACATAATTGAAGATGCTAGTGGAACCTCTACTAAGGGAGCCACAGCTGCAGACTATGATTTTGTATCTGGCTCACACTATGATGTCCCCTGAGTGAATGTCTAAGCCCAATCCATTAGTTAAACTCTAGTTATACCTAATAACTGGACAACAGAATCACAAAGAATAGGCATAGCTATAGACTCGAGTGGATCCTGGGATGGTCCTAGTCCCACTTACTGTTGTGTAGTTATTCTGGTGCTATGCCTGACTTTGATCAATAATTGGATCTGGTGAAATCTCACTGGCCTAGTCTCGAGCCGATGCTACATCTCTAGACTAACCTTGATCTCAGGGTTGAACTCTACCTCTACCCCTAATTAAAGCTCTAGCTTCTAGCTTACAGGCCTCGCCCTAGGCCGTCATGGCCCTTGTCCTAGCCATTTATGAAAGAGTGAAACATATGAGAATCTAGAAACCAATATCAACACAACATACAATAATGAATCAAAAAGGTGAGATTTTCCTTAAAATATCATGTATACTCCTAAAGATAGGATTTGAATGTAACCGTACCAATCTGCAAAACTATGCTAAACACTTGTTCTTGAACCACTTGTTCTTGAACCAACGACAATGGTGAACTAAGGCTCTAATACTAAGCTGTCATGACCCAAAAACTCATTGCATGATGACTCTTAATATAACCCAAAAGGTAAGTGTACTCCAAAGAATAGCTCGGGATGGTGTGTAACGGGATATTTGGGGTTAAATATACATAGTGTACAAAAAATATAAGGGGAAAGGATAAAATATACAAAATAAGTCTCCTAAGACATGGAAAAGTCGGTATAAGAGCCTCTATACACAAGGAATACTAGACAGGTGTAATATATATATATATATATAGAGAGAGAGAGAATTGTCTTTGAAAATAAAAAATAAGTATAAACCCAAAAAAATAGAAGGAGATAGATCAACTCTGTATGCTAAAATCTCACCTTAATATTTGATCAATAGCTTCACTCGAGGGCAACATCAATGGTGATAACTCGTACTAGGATCTACATTAAGAAAAAATATGTAGAAGTTAAGTATGAGTATCAAAACACGTGGTACTCAGTAGGCATCATAGTCCAATAGATCTCAAATAAAGTAAAAGCATAATAAAAAGTGAATATGAGCTAAGTGGAATAGAGGAGGGGTCAGAATGAAAAATAATAGGATAAATCTAGGAAAACACGAGAATCATTAGTAAGTTACACAAAAAATATAACTAAGCAAATACATAACCTAACTGAACCCCCATAATCCTAGAAGGTATACTTAGTAAAAGAAACCAATCAAACCCCCACAAGAATGATAGATGCAAGAAATGAGTAATACTAATAGAAAACAAGTATAATAGTAAGGAATGTAAAAGTAAGTCATGATGCTTAGTGAACGTTCATAATAATCCTCCTCCAACATTATCCATATATCTAATGTCACCCAAATAATACCTCTGAATAATGTATTAAGCGGTTGCTGATCAAATATAGAAAAAAACTAGGTTGGGGTCGATCCCATGAGGACTAGACCAAAATTTCTATTAATGTGTCTATCTAAGCAATCAAGAAGTAATTTCCTGTAATGGGGTTTTGGATTTCTGACTTTGAATAGTAATATTATTGATTTAATTTGGTTTACAATAAATATGAAGAGATACTAGGACTGTGTTCCCCTTAACTTCATACCTCCATAGGTTATTTGTACTAGTGATCTCGTACAGTGCTTGGCATATGGAATCGATAGGTTATGTTCACATAAAGATCTTTCTTCACTTGTTTTAGATGACTATACTCAAGTATGTTGTATCTTCTCCTGAGTTTTGCACTACTAACCCTTATCTTGGATCCTAGCTTATTGACTCAAGCAATTGATTGAAGGTTGATAGCTACAAGTCCTTGTTGTTCATTCCCTTTCCCATCCGTTACTAGTCCTTTTGTCCAAATTAAACAAAAGGCGAGTTCTAACATTACACACTGCTGGAAATCAATCAAATCAAAGAGAACAACAATAAACACACAAACACCCTTTGAGAATCATATCATACTATGAACACTACTTTATTAATCCGTCATGGTTCCCACAACCCTAGTTGTGGTGTTTCACTACTCATGCTTATAAGAATACAATAATAATTCTAAATAAAAAGTAAAATCACACACTTTCAATGAATAAGATGAAAAATCACAAATTTCACTTTGAAGTAAAACCCTAAAAAGTTGAAGTTTGTACTTGCCAGAATAATATTATTTCTTAAAAGTATCAATAGAAAATAAACTCATATGATAAACCTATTATAAATATATTTAGCTATAAAGGATATCTATCGGAAACACAATGAGATTTGCAGAGTCGGTGCCTCGAACAAAGCATAGGATGATCGTTGGTAGATACCACAGTTGTGCCTCATGCTCATTATTAGATAGATTACTCCTTGCACACCTATAGATGTTTGTTTGGATGATACTCAAGATGAGATCATCTTTTCTTCTGACGATCATTACATCCTCTCTTTCTTTCCACTTTTGATTTTCACTTTGTAGGATAATCTTTCCATGATGTTTATGATGAGTTCACTGGTTCAACCAAAAATCATGGGAAACATCTTATATTCTTCTTCATATTTTTCTCTCTCAATTTCAACCAATGATTATAAGGGATGACTGATGTTAGATCCGATAATTGTTTAATAGTCCGTCTGATGCCCTTGAATCCTATTTTCTGCATTTTGTTTCTTTGGACTTGTTTAATTTTCAAATATCATGAAAGCATAACATACCCATAAGAATAAGCCATTAAACTAGAAATTTCCCTTGTTTAAGCATCCAGAGTGTCGTAAGTCCACGATGTACAATACCCTTAACTTAGAATTTGTATGTCTTTAGGTGAACAAAACAAACAAACAAAACAACAAACTACATGATGATTAACCTAGAGTAATTTAAGAGTCATTTTATAGTCATATTGACAAAAATCAAATAGACTATGCATGAATCAAAACATATTTTAATCCCTCCAACACCATCAAAAACAACATTGTTGTATGTATAAAAACTATTTATCATGATACAATGGGATTAAGCAGTGACATTATATTATCAACAGACAACCTAGTTGTTGCGCTAAGCGCACACGCAAATATACGTGGTCCCACCAAGTAGAAAAGTGACCATACGAAAGCCAAGTATTGATACCTCAGAGACTTGTGTTAGAAACTATCCAAGACTAATTAAACTATTAATATTAACTAAACGCTAGTGCAACCAAAAGTGATTGTAATTTAAAACTATGATTAACTAAACAATGAGATAAAGTAAAGGGTTGAACAATCAATTAGGAGAAGTCTGGGGTTAAGGCTCAACAAACAATCATACTACATTATGAAACTTCATTGGTTAGGTTAATTATCTTAGTTGTTGGTTCACTGGATCAATGGTATGACTATGGCCTTCCAAACCTCTAATCGATTATTTAACTAAGCCCCACAAGTACATCATTGAGCGGGAATGCGAGAACTAAGTCAAATACTTTTGTATTCATCCTATACTTGAACCAAATTGGGAACTTTGGTATATTCCTATCCTATATGCAAATTATAGAATCAATTAATGAAGATTAAAATCATATTCTATTCATCGCACGTTCTATTCTATCATTCATCCTTTTGGGTTCATAGTTATAGCATGTATTCTAAGGGTAAAAAAATCCTTAAATAGTAATAAAAAGATTAAAAAAACAACCAAATATTATTATTAACCACAAGAAAATCAATTTCAAACAATAATACTCATATTCTTGGCGTGAACCCTGAAAAGGGTATTTAGCCGATTATAGACATATAAGAGTCGCAAGAGTGTAATCCATGTTAAAATACATAGACAAACTAAAGTGAGGAGATAAAAACCCTAATAAAAGTGTTCTCCATCCTCCATTAAAGTCCCAAGGGCGTCCAATGTGTGCCGCATAGTAATGAAGTGTCCTATTTATAATAGGACACAAGCTGCCGATTTCAACCTATAGCATTCCACGCCAATATCACACCATGTAGGCAGCATGGCACGCCACAAACGTACCAAGCTACTTGAATTTTACATTAAGGAAGTTTAAAAGGGAGTGACACCACCATATCATGGTACCTAGGCAGAGCAGCACACTAAGCACTCGAAAACTCCCCACTTTGATCAAGCCTTGTCCATTGCTTTTGTCCTTTAAGTCCATGCATTATTGTGGTGTTGTTTCCACTTGTTTTCCAGATTATTTAGAATCCCTTTATAATCATAATTAATTAACAAGCTTCCTAAAACATCAAGAACCAAATTAGAGCACACAACCACTTACGATTCAAGATTTAAAACTAGTAAAGGCTATAGCTCAAGCTAAGAGTACTGGCTTTAGTCCCTTGATTCTTAACTTGGGGTTTTGACTCTAATTTCACTATGAACACACTATGTACATCACCTTTACATTACATAACACTTATATGCTTGTTCATACAAAGAATTACTAATTAAGCCCAAGAGAAATCCTCAAAACAAGACTAATTAAGCTAGGATAGCAACACTGAGGTGCATAAATCCACCTCAGATAATCACCCCACACTTACCTTGTTTGTCCTTAAACATCTCTTTACTCTAAGAATCATAATCAGGGAAGGCTCCACACTTCTACAACAAGTAAGACATTCAATTTACCACTACAATGACTACACAAAATGTAAGTTTTTACACTAAGCATGTTATACATGCAATATAAACTCATGAATACTACTCCAAAACACCCTAGCCTCAAGAATTGACTCACCAAGTTGGCAAACTCGTGCATACTACTTAATCAAAGAGATCATACAAATCACCCAACTATTATAAAACATGTGCTTTCATAATAAAAGAGTTGCCCATAATCACTCATGCAGATGTAATTTATCACAAAATGGGTACAAGAATCAAGTTATGCTCACTCAAGAATTCACAAGTTACATAAGATGAACCATAGGCTTACCCTTCGTGCAGTACTCTACTAATATCAGAATGTTGAATCTTAGGATCAAGTAGGACTTACAGGTTGTAATGTAGGCTAAGGGAAAGGTAGTAACTATTTGGATAAGACCAGTGACTATTTTCTCTAAGCGCTTTAATATAGATCACTCTACTAACAACCAACTTCTAACACTCATCTGTACACTTTTTTTATTTTTCCCCATCTTATTAAGCTAATTCACATGCAATGTAGTGTGAGTATTCTCTATTCATAATTCTTCAATTTTGAACAATGTTCATTCTTTTCAATACACAACTCCCAACCACAACACATATTAATTTTCAACACCAATATCTACTTTTGGGGTCTCACTTTAATCTTTTCTCCTCTTATTTTTCAAACTCCTTAACTTCATTAAGTATCCATTAAAGTATTTAGGAGCTTAGGATCAAATTAAGGTTAAACGAAAGAAAGGGAACAAGCTATATATGAGGCTGCCAAGAAAAAGCTAAAGGCTCAACATGGCTAACTAAGATTATGCACAAGGGTAGGACAAAGAAGGTTAAGAACATGGCTACCAAAGAAATGCCTATATCATCTACTAAACCCACACTATTTATTTCGCTTTGCACACACACCCGACAAGTTCTAGACATCACACGTAACAAAGAATACACAACCTCCCCACACATATATGGAACATGCTTAACTCAAGTATAGACTCTAACCCCAACAATTACATGAATTCAACATTAAGCCAACAACGTTCAAGAGTTATAATCAAGAGCCTAAGAGTCTTAAAATTAGTAATTTACATAATCCACAAGCTTTTAAACATAAAAAAACTTGCATTATGTAATCACACATATCATCAACCAGAACATCTCACTTACCTAATCGTAAAAAATTTAAATTTACCCATAAAAATAAAAAAAATACTGGGTTCGAAGGGCGCCCCATGAAAAATAACCAAAAAAATAACCACGGGGAGGGTTGTAAGACTCCATAAAAGTTTTAGTCTAATTCAGTCCTATATTGCATGAAAAGAGGTCCCAGACTTCAAAAATTTTAGCCAAGTATTGACACTTAGTCTCATATTTGGCCTCGATATTTCAATGACTTTATTTTTAACCCTTATGGCCTTAAAATGTTGATTCTTAGATTGATTTATGATCAGGAATGTCAATATGTGTTCTCGGATGAGTTTTGGATTTTTCAGACATCATTTGAGGCACATTTGGGTGTCCAAACAGTGGATCAATGCAATCTCAATGCATCGCGTCATCCATCACATTGACAGTTTTCTCACCAGCTCAAATAGGTAAATTCCAGTGAGCCGATACGATCTCGATGCATCGCGTCAGCCATCGCATCGATCCCATCGACGTGGCACATCAGCCTGCACGTCCCTGGGCACAATTTTTGCTCTTTTAATTCCGCATCCATAGGGGTAATTAAGTCAACTTTTCACATTTATTCAACCGATAAATGTGAGATTAAGCCATCCTAAGGACAAAAAATTCATTCTTTATTCTCAATTTCTCCCAAGAACAAAGCTCTAGGTTATTCAATTTCAAGTCCAAGCTTCAAGAACACACCAACGATCTTAACGAATTTGATTACCAAGGTATGTTAGGTGTTAATCCTTGGGATTCCTTCCACCCTTGTAGTTTAAGAACCCTTTTAAAACTACAAGTTTATGATTTCATGATTTACATGTTGGAATTTCATTGTGTTCGTGTATGTATTGATGTTTGGGGTTTCAATCCACGTTTAATTTCAAGTTTTCATGAAAATCAAGATAGTATGTGGGTTGAATTATGTGATCCTCATGTTAAACCTTCTAATTGCAAGTTGATTATTGTAATCATGATGCTTATGTAATGACCATTATCATGTGCATTAGTTATGCTCCTCAAATATTTGATAGAATGCCTATGTGAATTAAATAATGATATCATGACAAGTTAGCTTGTGTTCCCATTCATGTACAAGTTCATGTCTCTCAAGTGTTTGATAAAATGTCTATGTGAATGCATTGTTAACAAGCAAGTATTGTTATGCTTTTAAGATTATGCCATACTTTACTATTGATGCTATCGAGTCCTGGGGGTATTCAATACCTAACAATCTAGCTGTTTACCTAGAATTACAGTAGCTACATAATAGTCTCAGTAACATCACAAATAGTAAAACTCAGTCAGTTATAGAACTCAGTGAACTCAGTCCAAATCAGTCAGTCAATATGATCAGTAATAGTTCAGTCAAGCCTAGTACAGTCTAGTGATCAGTTCAGTGTCCATTCTATAGGGAGTAGGATTCAAAACCGAGCGAACCCAAGGATGGAGGCATTCCTTCCAGCAGAGGGTTTAACCCTTAGTAGTAGTCCTTGCATTACAGAACTATGTAGCCAACATAGGGCAAGACGTTCTCCTGCCAGACTAGGGTTGACACAACCATATATATATATATAATTCATGAGTCTTCCTGCCATACTAGGGTTGACCCAGCATTATTAGTACCCCTTGGCAAGGTGTTAACACACTTCCAACTGGGGTCACAAGGTGAACCCTAACTCATTTTATAATTGGGGTATGTCGGTTAGATAAACACTTCTATAGTTACAGTTTTAGATTCATACTCATTATAGAACTCAGTTCAGTTCTATAGAATCAGGACTGTCAGAAACAATCACTTAGATATTAGCAATATAGCAATCAGTGATCTCAGATATCAGTTACTCAGTTATCAGAACTCAGTATTCATTTCTAGTATGATTTAAGATATAGTATATTTATATATATATATATGTATATGTATATGTATATGCACAGTATCATATAACTAGCATTTACAGCTGTTTCAGTTATCCATGTACTCACATTTAGTTATAATTATATCATTCAGTCAGTTACCATCTTATGTATATGAACCCACGTATATAAGCCTACCTCGTTTAGCATACCAGTACATTCAAAGTACTGGTGCATACTCTTTCTTTATGCTATGATGTATCATATCATAGGTTTGGACGCTCAGGTTCCTAACCGCATTAAGCCAGATTCAGTTAGCAGCAGCAGATTCAGTAGTGAGTCCTTATCCATCGAGGATAATATTTATTTTAGTATTATAATAGATCTAGTATTTTATTAGTCGGAGTTATTTGGGGGCTTGTCCCATCAAATCCAGACAGTTCAGTAGAGGGTTTTTGGACTAGACTTATTCAGTCAGTATTCAATTTTCAGAGATTATTATCTGTTGCTATATTTATCAGTATTCAGATTATGAACCTTATGGAATTTAAGAATAACTTATGCATTATTTTAGTATTATTATTTAGCTTTCACAACAAGTACCAATTATGGGTATCTTGTGGTCCTTCAAGGTCGTAAGCACCGTGTGACGTCCGGGGTGCAGACTTGGGGCATTATAGATTTGGTATCAGAGCCTAAGGTTCAACAGAGTCCTAGGGAGTCTTAAATCCATATGAAGTAGAGTTTTGTGCATGGGTGTGTAGCGCGCCACACTTATGGGCAAGAGGCTATGAGGCATTTTAAGGAAAATATTTCTCTTCTTTCAGTGTTCATATCGTGCGTGTGTGCATGAGCTCAAGGTAAATTCTCTATCTAATCCAAGTTTCCCTTCCGTTTACATAATATTCCTCCTAAAAAGACTAACAAAAAAAGAATTAGAAACCAGCCAGCACCTCAGTCCGTTCAGGAAGAACCCCTGGATGATCATGTCTCTCACATAGAATTCAGAGCAGTTTTCACCCTCTAGATCACTCAGTATCAGCCCAGAATGAATTTCCAACTATTGTTTAGGCCAACCCAATGGCCAATTGTAACGCCCCATATTTTGAACTAGAACAAAAATCAGTCATTCATATGCGTAGATATTACAAAAGCCTCAACTCCTATGTAACTTTAGTGTGTTAATCAATTATGTAGTGTGGGAATCTATTTTAACATGAATTTAGATCATAGATAGCACCTAACTCAAGGAAAAGTTGAAAGCTTTCCTATCGTTCAAATTTTAGCGAGCATCAAAACTTGTGGCAACTTAAATTGACCATAACTCCTTGTGTATATTTAATTAGAGGACCTACTATATATCAAATGAAATATATTTGAATTATATTTCCAAAGATACCAATTTTGTCCAAATCTGATATCGGATCAAAGAGTTATGCCTATTTTAATCCAGCATGTCAGCCTGAAAAACTTAGTGACGACATTTTGTGATAAGTTATCACAAGTGTGACGACTTATCATAAATCTCATCAACCTTAGGAAGAAATACACCCCCGGTGATGACATTTTGTGATAAGTTATAACAAGTGTGATGACTTATCACAAATTTCGTCAGCCTTAGGCAGAAATCCATCAATTCCAGCCCCCCAGTAATGACATTTGTGACGAATTATCACAAGTCTAACGGCTTATCACAAATGTCGCCAGCCTTAGATTTCAGCAATTAGGAAGCAGTTTAGTAAGGGTATTTTCGTCTTTTTCCTCCACTTCCAACCACAAGATTAGGGTTTTTATTAAAATCATCTCCCAAAATCAAGATTCAAGCCCTTTACCTAGATAATTAAGAATTAAGTTTCCCAATCTAAGAACTCTCTAACAACTCATCAAAGTTTACTTTCTAAGGTATGCGTAGTGTTCATCCATTGATCTCTTTCATCCATGGATCTCAAGAATCATGTTTTAAATTATAAATTGTGATTTCCTTATTGTGTTATGACTATATTCATGTTGATGATTGTTGTTTGGATTCAAGGTTGTATCTTGATGTGTTTTTCATGAAGAATGTGAGTAGGATAGTTGAAACCCATGAATTTTGGATAGATTAACATTGTCGAATTGATAAGTACATCTATGCAAAAAGTTATCCCTGTAAGGTATTTTATAAAATGCCAAGAATGATAGAATCCATGTATTTATGACTTAATAGTTCTTCAATGACAAGTCCATGTTCTATTCCTTATGTTTCCACCTGAATTCCATGTTATTGATATGTGTTGTTGTGATGAGTTATTGCTGTGATATGGTTTGTCCATGATATTAAGGTATGACAGTATACCCATGTTATATGTATTACCTTTCATGTATAAGGTGTTGTGAACCATGTGTAGTATGAAATCCCCTACTTATGGTATTATGAATTGTGGATGTTATTCCTATGATCAAGAAGTATCATGTGTGTCAGTTTCCTTCCATCGAGTCCTGGGGGTACTTGTACCCAAAAAATATGACTCCATGACTAGAGCCGAGTCAGTCTAAAGATAATTTCAATCGCCCTATAATCAGTAGAACTCAGTCAGTTACAGAATTCAGAACTCTCAGACAGTTATAGAACTTAAGAAATCTCAGTAATCTAAGTATCGTTATCATTTCAGTATCAGTTCAGTACTCAGCTCAGATCTCAGTAGCATTCAAGAAATCAATTCAAAACTTAGTATCATTCGGTCAGATAATAAATTCAGTAGTATTTCATCAGATAACGGAACCAAGTGAACTCAGTCAGCTCAGTCAAGTAAGAAACTCAGTAACAACTTCAGTTCAGTTCAAGTACAAGTTCTAAGAATCATTTCAGAGACTTTCAGTTGGGAGTAGGAGCTAGCACCGAGCGAGTGCAGGGATGGCAGATCCCCGTCAGAGAGGCAGAGTCGTTAGGAGCAATCCCTAAACTTTAGAACTGTGTAGCCAGCGCAGGATGTAGGAGTCACCCGTCAGAAAAAGGTTTGTCATCCATCAGAGAGGCTTGACTGTTATACTTTCTTAGGCTTGACTTTTTATGAGGTTCACCCGTCAGATAGGCTTGACCAGAGAGTTCTTTACCCTTGGCACGATATTGACACCCTTCCAGATGGGGTTACAGGTTGGACCCCACTAGTTTAGACTCGAGGCATGTAGGTTAAGTGACAACTCCCACAGTAACAGTTTTAGTATTAGTCTTGAGAGTAGAACTCAAAAATCAGGACTATCAGATACAATCATCAATCTCAGTAAGGAACTCAGATAGTTCCACAGATTTATAGACGACCCGCTAGATAGGCTTGGTCTAGCATAAAGTTATTTAGTATCAGTACTTATAGAGGTCACCCATCAGATAGGCTTAATCTCAGTCTCAGATTCAGTTGAGTATTCTCAATATCAGTTCCAGAGATTACCCGTTAGTTAGGCCTGTTCTCAAGCTTAGTCACTCTTAATCATTATTAGAAGATTTAGACTGTCAGATACAGTCGTGCAGTATCAGTTACATCAGTTAGGCCGATCATCACAGTTATATCAGTTAGATCAGTCATCATAGCTTACATTATCAGTATTCAATTCAGGACTGTTAGACACAGTCAATCAGACCAGTTCTTCATAATTTGAACTGTCAGGCATAGTTGTTTATCTATTCAGTATCTCAATATCAGTAAACTCATATTGTTAGTATTCAGACTCAGTAGTTAGTATCACCACGAGCTCAATTTTAGTTACTTACGAATATATGTATTCTCACGTTCATATTAGTCTGCATTGTTCATGCATATAAACCCCTTTACATTTAGCCTACCTCACTCTTATACTCAGTACATTCAGATGTACTGACGTATTTGTGCTATGGTGCCTTCTCTTATGTTACACCATAGGTTTAGAGGCACGAGTTCCAGAGAAGTAGTAGCATTACAGCTTTTAGCAGTTAGAGTTAGAAGTGAGTCCTCATTCTCCGAGGACATGATTACTACTTTATTACTTCAGTATTTTAGTTTGTCTTTCATTAGTTGGGAGTTAGTTGGAGACATGTTCCTTCCACTCCCTACTTCAGACAGTTAGAGGCTTTCAGACTAGATTACAGACTAGATTCAGACTTCAGTTTTTCAGTTTTGTTTTGGTATTGTGATACCACTTCATTCAGACATTGTTATTATTCAAATTATGTTCAGTATTGAACCTTATGGCCTTTAAGTTTATATTTCTGCATTTATATTCATATATTATACAGTGTACAGGTACAGATATCAGTCATGAGTTAGCTTATGGTCCCTCGAGGTTATGAGCACCGTGTAGTATTCCGGTTCAGATAATTGGGGTGTTAAAACTTGGTATTAGAGCCTAAGGTTCAATAATGTCCTAGGAAGTCAGAAAGCCGCATCTAGTAGAGTCTTGTACATGGGTGTGTTGCGCGCCATATTTATGTGTAAGAGGCTATAAGATGTTTTAGGAATAGTTTCCCTTCCTTCATATCTCAGATCGTGCTATAGAATGGTTCTCTAAGAAACTTATGTGGATTCTCATCATGTTCTATTCATGTCAGTTTTACCTTACTCTTAAGGTAGCAGAAGTAGTGAAGCCCAAAGTCCTATAGATAGAACTTTTTCATATAGTCTCCGCAGATAATTTTGGGATAGTATTAGCAGTGAGCTTTATACTTTCAGGTGTAGTCTTTCAGGATGAGTTATCATTTAGGTACATTATTGTACCGCAGACCCTAGAGTAGAATGATTGTAGTTCAGTTCAGAGTTTAGTAAAGTGTTCCCAGACTTATGATGATGACTTGAGGTTAAGGTGGAAGGTTTAGGTGAAAGAATGCAGAAGCAGTGCTTTAGTTAAGTTTAAGTTCTCAGCATGAGTTAGTCAGTAAAGCCAGCAGTTCAGTTTAGCAATCAGACAATCAGATTCGTATAGTTTGTTTTCACATCTTTCTATCTAGTCATACTATTAGAAATCTCAGTAAGGTAACTATTCCTAGACAGAGTACCTTAGTAGTTGCGAGTATAACTCAGTTCATTCATCATGTATTAGTTTCAGCTATCTAATGTTTACTTATGATCTAGTTCGTAGATGCCCTGTGCATCGCCCCAGTGTATCAGTAAAGTAATCCTTCTTAGAGGGACATAGAGTCCCAAGGGGGAGATACCCATAATTTCTTCATGCTTTCGTGTCTTTCAACCCATTCAATTGCATGTTCAAATGTTTCTCACAAAACTAGTATTAGTTATCAATATATTTTCATTCAAGCATTTAAGAGTCAGTTTAGTCAAGTATTCATGCATTAGATATGCATGCTCAGTAGTAGAAGCTCAGCTCAGCAGTGTATCCAGTTATGCATTTAAAAGAACTGATCAGTCATGTATTTTATGCATCAGGTATGCATACTCAGTATAAGAATTCTATCAAATAGTCATGCATTAGATATGCATGTCCGTCATGAGGATTCATCTTATCAATAGTCTCATCCGGGAATTCTATGCATCAACTATGCATGCATACTCTAGTGGAAAATTCAGTGTGTCAGTAATTCTATCCATATAGTCATGTTTCAAAAATTCACTTCCTTTAAGAAAGTTTAGTCTATCAGTATTCTCAGTCTATGAAGTTTCATTCGGGGATGAATGATTCCAAGGGGGAGAAATGTAACACCCCATATTTCGGACTAGAATGAAAATTCATCATTCATATGCGTAGATGTTCCAAAAGCCTCAATTCCTACATAACTTTAGTGCGTTAATCAATTATGTAGTGTGGGATTATATTTGATCATGAATTTAGATCATAGAGGTCCCCTAACTCAAGGACAATTTGAAAGCTTTCCTATCGTTCAAGTTTTACTGAGCGTTAAAACTTGGATCAACTTCAATCGACCATAAATCCTTGTGTATATCGAATTAGAGGACCTACTATATATCAAATGAAAGATCTTTGAATTAATTTCCAATGATATCAATTTTTCCCAAATTGGATATTGGAGCAAAGAGTTATGCCTATTTTCATCCTGGAAAACTGACTGACGACATTTTATGATAAGTTATCACAAGTGTGACGACTTATTACAAATGTCATTAGCCTTAGGCAGAAATCCACCCCCAGTGATGATATTTTGTGATAAGATATCACAAGTGTGATGACTTATCACAAATGTCGTCAGCCTTAGGCAGAAATCCATCAATTCCAGCCCCCTAGTGACGATATTTGTGATGACTTATCACAAGTCTGACGGCTTATCACAAATGTCGTCAGCCTTAGATTTTCAGCAATTGGGAAGCGGTTTAGTAAGGGTATTTTCGTCTTTTTCCTCCACTTCCCACGACTTATAAACCTCAAGGGATGTAACTTTCTCCTATTTTTCTTTAGTTAAACATCTCAAAAACCCTTTCTTACACTTTCAACCACAAGATTAGGGTTTTTATTAAAATCATCTCCCAAAAGCAAGATTCAAGCCCTTTTTCCAAGATAATGAAGAATTAAGTTTCCCAATCCAAGAACTTTCCAGCAACTCATCAAAGTTTTCTTTCTAAGGTATGCGTAGTGTTTATCCATGGATCCTTTTCATCCATGGAGCTCAAGAATCATGTTTTAAATTATAAATTATGATTTCCTTCTTGTGTTATGACTATATTCATGTTGATGATTGTTGTTTGGATTCAAGGTTGTATTTTGATGTGTTTTTCATGAAGAAAGTAAGTAGGTTAGTTGAAACCCATGAATTTTGGATAGATTAAGATTGTCGAATTTATAAGTACACCTATGCCCAAAGTTGTGCATGTAAGGTGTTTGATAAAATGCCAAGAATGATAGAATCCATGTTTTTATGACTTAATAGTTCTTAAATGATAAGTTCATGTTCTATTCCTTATTTTATTCACATGAATTCCATGTTATTGATATGTGTTGTTGTTATGAGTTGTTGTTGTGATATGGTATGTCCATGATATTGAGATATGCAACTATACCCATATTATATGTATGTCCTTTCAAGTATAAGATGTTGAGAACTATGTGTAGTATGAAATCCCCTACTTATGGTATTATGAATTGTGGATGTTATTCCTATAATCAAGAAGTATCATGTGTGTCAGTTTCCTTCCATCAAGTGCTGGGGGTACTTGTACCCAAAAAATATAACTGTGTGTCTAGAGCTGAGTCAGTCTAAAGAGAATCTCAGTCGTGCTATGATCAGTAGAACTCAGTCAGTTACAGAATTCAGAACTCTCAGATAGTTATAGAACTTAAGAAATATCAGTAATCTAAGTATCATTATCATTTCAGCTTCAGTTTAGTACTCAGCTCAGATCTCAGTAGCATTCAAGAAATCAATTTAGAACTTAGTATCATTCAGTCAGATAATAGATTCAGTAGTATTTCATCAGATAACGGAACCAAGTAAACTCAGTCAGCTCAATCAAGTAAGAAACTCAGTAACAACTTCAGTTCAATTAAAGTACAAGTTCTAAGAATAAGTTCAGAGACTTTCAGTTGGGAGTAGGAGCTAGCACCGAGTGAGTGCAGGGATGGCAGATCCCCGTCAGAGAGGCAGAGTCGTTAGGAGCAATCCCTAAACTCCAGAACTGCATAGCCAGTGTAGGATATAGGAATTACCCATCATAAAAAGGCTTTTCATCCGTCAGAGAGGCTTGACGATTATACTACCTTAGGCTTAACTTCCTACGAGGGTCACCCATTATATAGGCTTGACCAGAGAGGTCTTTACCCGTGGTACAGTACTGACACCCTTCCAGCTAGGGTTACAGGTTGGACCCCACTAGTTCAGACTTGGGGAATATCGGTTAAGTAAGAACTCCCACAGTTATAGTTTCAGTATCAGTCTTCAGACTAGAACTTAAAAATCAGGACTGTCAGATACAATCATCAATCTCAGTAAGGAACTCAAATAGTTCCACAGATTCATAGACCACTCACTAGATAGGCTTGGTCTAACATAAAGTTATTCAGTATAAGTACTTACAGAGGTCACCCATCAGATAGGCCTAATCTTAGTCTCAGATTCAGTTGAGTATTCTCAATATTAGTTCCAAAGATCACCCGTTAGTTAGGCCTGATCTCAAGCTTAGTCACTCTTAATCATTATTAGAAGATTTAGAATGTCAGATACAGTCGCTCAGTATCAGTTACATCGATTAGGCCAATCATCACAATTATAACAGTTAGATCAGTCGCCATAGCTTACGTTATCAGTATTCAGTTTAGGACTGTTAGACACAGTCAATCAGACCAGTTCTTCATAATTTGAACTGTCAAGCATTGTCGTTTATCTATTCAATATCTCAGTATCAGTAAACTCATATTGTTAGTATTTAGACTCAGTATTTAGTATCACCACGAGCTCAGTTTTAGTTACTTACACATATATGTATTCTCACGTTTATATTAGTCTGCATTATTCATGCATATAAACCCCTTTGCATTTAGCCTACCTCACTCGTATACTTAGTATATTTAAACGTACTGACGTATTTATGCTATGGTGCTTTCTCCTATATTACACCATAAGTTCAGAGGCACGAGTTCCAGAGCAGTAGTAGAATTGCAGATTTCAGCAGTCAGAGTTAGCAGTGACTCGTCATTCTCTGAGGACATGATTACTGCTTTATTACTTCAGTATTTAAGTTTGTCTTTCATTAGTTCGGAGTTAGTTGGAGACATGTTCCTTCCACTCCCTACTTCAGATAGTTAGAAACTTTCAAACTAAATTATAGACTAGATTCAGACTTCAGTATTTCATTTTTGTTTTGGTATTGTGATACCACTTTATTCAGACATTGTTATTATTCAGATTATGTTCATTATTGAACCTTATGGCCTTTCAGTTCATGTTTTCACATTTATATTCATATATCATACAGTGTACAGGTACAGATATCAGTCATGGGTTTGGTTGTGGTCCCTCGGAGTTATGAGCACCGTGTAGCATTTTGGTTCAGATAATCGTGGTGTTACACCAATACTATTGCAGCCAAAATTTAGGACTTCACCCGAATGGACCCTCCATCATTTACAGGGTCTACGTCTGAAGAGGACCCTCAGAAATTCCTTGACATAGTGCAGAAGGTCAAGAATATTAAGAGGGTAACTGTTAGTGAGAGTGCTGAGTTAGCTACATATCAATTGTAGGATATATATCATACTTGGTTTATATAGTAGAAGGCAGATAGGGCCACAAATGTAGGACGTATAAAATAAGAGGAGTTTGTTACTTCCTTTTTGGATAGGTTTTTCCTATTGGAGTTGAGGGAATCTAAGGTGTTACAATTCATTAACTTAAAGAAGGGCAGTATGACAGTGAAGGAGTATTCCCTAAAGTTTACTTAGTTAGCTAGGTATGCTCCTCATGTAGTAGCTAATAGAAAATCTAAGATGAGTAAATTTGTGTCTGGGGTATCCGACAGTATGGTCAAGGAGTGTAGGACCACGGTGCTAATTAAGGAGATAGACTTGTCTAGGTTGATTTTCCATGCTCAAAAAATAAAGGAGCGAAAAACTAAGGAGAAGGAGAGGGAGAAGAGGAGGGCAAGAATAAGTAACTTCAACTTCACTTAGCCTAAGTCAGAGGGTGGTAATCATCCTCAGTTCCACCCAAAATCTTTAGTTGTAACTCTATCCTCAGCCAATGCTCTAGTGCTAAAATTTATAAATGGTAATAAGGATAGGGCTCCAGGATCTAAATATCAGGGTAGTGTTAGCAGTGCCCGAATAAATCCTCTTTATCATAAGTGTGGCAGAAACCATCAGGGTGTCTGCAGGGCTGGCAGCGTATGTTTTGGGTATAGTAAGCCAGGCCATAGAATCAGGGAGTATCCTCAGGTGGGTTCCCAGAGTCAGTATATTCATCCCACAGCTTAGTCAGGTCGTCTATCTCAGTAGGGTGCCGCTTCCAATGCGAATAGTGGGCAGCGCCCAAATAGACTCTATGTACTCCAGTCCTAACAGGATTAGGAAAGTTCTCCTAATGTGGTCACTGGTAAATTATAAGTTTATCATTTACATGTTTATGCTTTGCTAGATCCAAGAGCTTTATTATCCTCTGTAACTCCTTATATAGTTGTTGTCTTCGGAGTCAGTCCCAAAATTCTTAGTCTCTACCCCAGTAGGTAAATCTATCTTGCTCAGTGGGTATACAAGAACTGTCTAGTTATGGTATCACAGAAAGTTACATCAGCAGACTTAATAGAGTTAGAGATGAAAGATTTTGACGTCATTCTCGGCATGGATT
The DNA here is from genome assembly GCA_030864215.1 of Capsicum pubescens. Taxonomy (NCBI): domain Eukaryota; kingdom Viridiplantae; phylum Streptophyta; class Magnoliopsida; order Solanales; family Solanaceae; genus Capsicum; species Capsicum pubescens. The sequence goes on from CM061538.1 coordinate 106,554,408, forward strand.
GGCTTTATTCATGCTATGCTTCAATTGACTGTAGAAATATAGTTGTCTATTTTTAGTTCTCGAATGAACCTATCCTAGAATAAAGAGGTAGTTCTTCAGCACTTAGGGGTCAGCTTGTTTCCTACCTTAGAGCAAAAAAGATGATATCTAAGGGGTGTGTCTATCATCTTGTTTGAGTTAAAGACTCTAATTCTGAGACCCCTAGCCTTGAGTCAGTTTCAATAGTATGTGAATTCCTAGATGTGTTTCCTGAAGATCTTCCCGGTGTTTGGAAGAAGGTTTATTCCGAAGTCAGTATCTGAGTATCTAGAAGAAGGTAAATTGACTTCGGAATAAACCTTCTTCCAGATACTCAGCCCATCTCTATTCCGCCATACAAAATGGCCCCGGCAGAACTTAAAAAATTAAAAGAGCAATTGAAGGACCTTCTAGATAAGGGATTCATCAGACCTAGTATTTTCCCGTAAGGCGCACTAGTTCTATTCATGCGTAAGAAAGATAGTTCTTTCAAAATGTGTATTGACTACCGTTAGTTGAACAAAGTCACCGTAAAAAATAAGTATCCACTTCTTAGAATTGATGACTTATTTGACCAACTTCGGGGTGACATTTAATTTCTAAGATAGACCTCAGATTAGGCTATCATCAGCTCAGAGTCAGAGAATGTGACATTCTGAAAATAGCTTTCAGAACTCAGTATGGTCACTTTGAATTACTAGTCATGTCATTTGATCTTACCAATGCCCTAGCATTTTTCATGGACTTGATGGACAGAGTGTTCAAGTAGTACTTGGACATGTTCATCATAGTATTCATAGATGATATTCTTGTCTACTACTACAATGAACATGATCATGTAGACCATCTTAGAATAGTATTATAGACTCTCAGAGCCCATCAATTATTATCCAAATTCAGTATGTGGGAATTTTGGCTAAGGTTAGTAGCTTTCCTTGATCATATAGTTTTTGGTGATGGCATCAGAGTTGATCCTCAAAAGATCGAAACAGTAAGAAACTGACCCAAACCCATCTCTCCATTTGATATCAGGAGTTTCTTGGGTTTGACTGGCTATTACCGGTGGTTTATTGAAGGATTTTCATCTATTGCATCCCCTATTTCCAGATTGACTCAGAAGAAAGTCAAGTTCTAGTGGTCAGATTCTTGTGAGAAGATTTTTCAGGAGTTAAAGATCAGACTCACTACAACCCCAGTTTTGACTTTACCAGATAGTTCAAACAGGTTTGTTGTGTATTGTGATGCTTCAAGAGTTGGTTTGGGGTGTTTTTTGATTTATAGAGGTAAGGTTATAGCCTATGCCTCTAGACAACTTAAACCCCATGAAAAGAATTATCCCACCCATGTCCTTGAAATAGCAGCTGTAGTGTTTGCCTTAAAGATTTGGAGGCACTATTTATATGGAGTGCATGGTGATGTGTTTACAGACCATAAAATTTTACAGTATGTATTTTCTCAGAAAAACTTGAACTTGCATCAAAGAAGGTGGTTAGAGTTGTTGAAAGACTATGATATGAGTGTTCTATATCACCTGGGCAAGGCCAATGTAGTGGTTGATGCTCTTAGTAGATTGTCCATGGGTAGTATTGCTCACGTTGAGGATAGTAAGAAGAAGTTAGTTTAGGAAGTTCATCCGCTTTCCAGGTTGGGTGTTTATTTGGTTGATTCAGTTAAAGGTAGTGTATGGGTGCAGAATAGTTCCAAATCTTTTTTGTTTCTGAAGTAAAAGAAAAGAAGGATAGAGATCCCAGTTTAGTTAAGATGAAAGAGTCAGTCAAATATTAAAAAGTAGAGGTTTTCTCCCAAGAGTGTGTTGCATTGTCAGGGTAGACTATGTGTGCCATGTATGGATGGTGTGAGGTAGAGGATTCTTTCAGAAGCGCATGGTGTGTGCTACTCGATTCACCCAGGGACACTAATATGTACCATAACTTGCGGGAAGTCTATTATTGGAGTGGGATGAAGAGAGACATTACAGAGTTTGTAGCTAAGTGCTCTACATGTCAGCAGGTGAAGATGGAGCACCAAAAGCCTATTGGTTCCATCCAACAGTTCAGTATTCCCACTTGAAGTGGGAGGAAGTGAACATGGTTTTTGTGATGTGTTTACCTCGTACTCATCATCAGCATGATTCAATTTGGGTCATTATAGATAGGATGACCAAATCAGCCCATTTCTTACCAGTTCATACCTCTTATTCAGCTGAGGATTATGCCAAGATCTATATTAGAGAGTTGTCCAGATTGTACGAAATTCCATTATCCATTCAGATAGAGGTACGTAGTTCACCTCTCATTTTTGGAGAGCCTTCCAAAAGGGTCTTGGTAACTAAGTTTACCTCAGTACAGCTTTCCACCCTCAGATAGATGGTCAAGTAAAAAGGACCACTCAGACTCTAGAAGATATGCTAAGAGCGTGTGTCGTTGATTTTAAGGGTAGTTGTGATGATCACTTGCCTTTGATTGGGTTTGTGTATAATAAAAGTTATCATTCTAGTATTCAGATGTCTCCATTTGAGGCTCTTTATGAGAGGATATATAGATCTACCATTAGTTGGTTTGAAGTAGGTGAGGCCACAGTAGTAGGGCCTGACTTGGTATTTTACGCCTTAGAGAAAGTTCAGTTGATCTGGGAAAGGCTTAAGATAACTCAGAGCCGACAAAAATCATATGCAGATGTGAGGACAAAGGATCTCAAATTTGAGATTGGTGATTTTTTGTATTTAAAAATCTCTCCTATGAAGAGAGTGGAGAGGTTTGGCAAGTAGGGGAAGCTCAGTCCCCGATATGTCGGTCCTTACCGAATTCTCAGTCATTTTGAAAAGGTAACTTACGAGCTTAAGTTGCCTTCAGACTTAGCTTCAATACACCCAGTGTTTCATGTCTCCTTGAAACAAAAATGCATTGGTGACCCAGCAGTTGTAGCCCCTATAGAGAGTATAGATGTTTAGAACAGTCTCTCTTATGAGGAAGTCATAGTCAAAATCCTTGATCATCAGATTCGTAGACTGAGGAACAAAGAAGTTCCTTTGGTTAAAGTTATTTGGTGGAATCAATCCATTGAGGGAGCTAATTGGGAAGCAGAAGTAGATATGTAAACCAAGTATCCTCACCTCTTCTCCACAAACTCAGACTCAGCTCAAGGTAACTGTCTTTCTTAGATATACTCAGTTCCATGCTCAGATTACCTTTACAAACTTGGTATCAAATTCATATGCATAGCATTCTCATATCATGCATACTTTCATGAAATAGATCAGTCCTATGTTATGTCTTCAAAATTTAGTCATGCATGTTCAGTATGAAAATTCAATTTATCAGTAGTTTCAGTCATGTAATCATGCTTCAGGTGTGCAAGTTTAGTATGTAAACTCAGTCTATAAGTATTCTCAGCTTAGTCAGCCTCATTGAAAGACGAATGTTCCCAAGGGGGAGATATTGTAAGACCCCGTCAAAGTCCTAGTCTAATTCAATCCTATATAGCATGAATAGAGGTCCCAGACTTGGAAAATTTTAGCAAAGTATCGACAGTTAGTCTGATATTTGGCCTCGATATTTCAATGACTTTATTTTTTACTCTTACGACCTTAAAATGTTGATTCTCAGATTGATTTATGATCTGGGATGTCAATATGTGTTCTCGAACAAATTTTGGATTTTTCAGACATCGTTTGAGGCATGTTTGAGTGTCCAAAATAGTGAGTCAATGCGATCTCAATGCGTCATGTTGTCCATCGCATCGACAATGTGTTCACTAGCTCAAGTGGGCAAATTCCAGTGAGCCAACACAATCTCAAAGCGTCACGTTGGCCATCGCATCGGCCCCATCGACGTAACGCATCGTCCTGCGCTGGGCACAATTTTTGCTCTTTTAATTCCGCGTCTAGAGGGTTAATTAAGTCAATTTCCCACCTTTATTTAGCCGTAAGATATGAGATTAAGCCATCCTAAGTGCAAAAATTCATTCTTTATTCTTAATTTCTCTCAAGAACAAAGACCTAGGTTATTCAATTTCAAGTCCAAGCTTCAAGAGCACACCAATGATCTTCACAAATTTGATTATCAAGGTATTTTACGTGTTCATCCTTGGGTTTTCTTCCACCCTTGGAGTTCAAGAACCCTTTTCAAACTACAAGTTTATGATTTTATGATTTACATATTGGAATTTGATTGTGTTCATGTATGTATTGATGTTTGGGGTTTCAATCCACGTTTAATTTCAAGTTTTCATGAAAATCAAGATAGTATGTGGGTTGAATTATGTGATCCTCATGTTAAACCTTCTAATTTCAAGTTGAGTATTGTATTCATGATGCTTATTTGATGACCATTATCATGTGCATTAGTTATGCTCCCCAAGTGTTTGATAGAATGCCTATGTGAATTGAATAGTGATTTCATGACAAGTTAGCATGTGTTCCCATTCATGTACAAGTTCATGTCTCTTAAGTGTTTGACAAAATGTCTAAGTGAATGCATTGTTAACAAGCAAGTATTGTTATGCTTTCAAGATTATGCCATGCTTTACTATTGATGCTATCGAGTCCTGGGGGTATTCAATACCCGACAATATATCTATTTTCCTTGAATTATAGTAACTACAGAATAGTCTCAGTAATGTCATGAATAGTAAAACTCAGTCAGTTACATAACTCACTGAACTCAGTTCAGTTCAGTCAATCAATATGATCAGTAATAGTTCAGTCAAGCGTAGTATAGTCTAGTGATCAGTTCAGTGTCCATTTAGTTAGGAGTAGAATTCAACACCGAGCGAACCCAGGGATGGGGGTATTCCTACCAGCAGAGGGTTTGACCTTTAATAGCAGTCCCTATGTTACAGAACTACGTAGCCAGCGTAGGGTAAGACGTCCTCCTACCAGACTAGGGTTGATGCAACCATATATATATAAATATAATTCATGATTTTTCCTGCCATATTAGGGTTGACCTTGCGTTGTTAGTATCCCTTGGCAAGGTGCTAACACCCTTCCAACTGGGGTCACAGGTTGGACCCTAACTCAATTTATAATTGGGGTATGCCGATTAGATGAACCCTCCCACAGTTACAGTTTCAGATTTAGACTCAGTATTGAACTCAATTTAGTTCTACAGAATCAGGACTATCAGAAACAGTCACCCAGATATTAGTAATATAGTTATTAGTAATCGTAGATATCAGTCACTGAATTATTAGAACTCAGTATTCATTTTCAGTATGTTTTCAAATATAGTATATATATATATGTATATGCACAGTATCGCATAACTAGCATTTACAACAGTTTCAGTTATCCATGTACTCACATTCAGTTATATTCGTATCATTCAGTTAGTTACCATCTCATGCAATGTACCCATGTATATCATCCTACCTCACTTACCATACCAGTATATTCAAAGTACTGATGCATACTCTTTCTTTACGCTATGATGTATCATACATAGGTTCGAACTCTCAGGTTCCTGACCGCGTTTAGCCAGATTTAGTTAACTGCAGCAGATTCAGTAATGAGTCCTCATCCATCGAGGATAATATTTATTTCAGTATTATAGTAGATCCAGTATTTTATTAGTCAGAGTTAGTTTGGGGCTTGTCCCATCAATTCCACATTCAGACATTTCAGTAGTGGCTTTACAGACTAGACTTGTTCAGACAGTATTCAATTTTCAGATATTATTATCAGTTGTTATATTTATCAGTATTCAGATTATGAACCTTATGGTATTGTAACCTAACTTCCACATTATTTTAGTATTATTATTCAGTGTTCATAGCAGGTACCAGTCATGGGTTAGCTTATGGTCCTTCGGGGTCATAAGAATTGTGTGACATCTGGGGTGCAGACTCAGGGCATTACATGGGTGAAGTGTGCACCTACTAAACTGACACCCACAAACTTCAAACTAAAAATAAAAATCTTATTGTGATTATTCAAATTTAACCCAAAAAATAAGAAAACAACTAAGACTTAAGACTTAAGATAGACCTTACAACATCTCTTCACCTGAAATAGGGGCATTTCCCCACCCCACACTTAAAAATCTACTTTTTCCCCTAAGTTGAATTTAAAAGTAGAGATATAAATACTCCTTGAGGCCTCTAGGCCTAGCTAGTAGCATTTTTTCATATCAAGAGGGTCTGGGGAACCCACACTTAGTCTTTGTCATGCTCCTTAGCTCAGGTCTCTGATACTCAGACTTCCCATCAACATATGACTCACCAAAAATAAAAGCTACATGAATTAAAAACTCAAAATACGAAAAATAAAATACCTACCTTAACTTAGGTTGCCTCCCAAGAAGCACCTGATTTAGTGTCACGACACGACCCAACATCACAACTTAATTATTTTTCTTCATCCCTTTCCTTCGACTTGGAGTCCATCTTCTCACTCTCTTTTGACCTCTTGAATGTGAACTCTCAAGGTCAATAGATTTTTCAATTTTAGCCTTTTTAGGCTCATTAATCATCATCAACTCAGGTTTAGGTGGTGGCTTGGTCAACTCAATGAAACTTTTTAAAGAGGTATTTGGTGGTGCACTTTCTACCACCCCACACTTATCCATTTCCACCACTTTAATCATACATAAATCCTTGTAGTGAGAAGGTAGATTAAGTGTCTTATACACTCTGAAAACCACCACTTTGTAATCCAATCTCATTATGAGAGTACCCTCTCTCACATCTATTAATGATCCACCGGTGGCTAAAAAAAGACGTCGCAAAATGATCGACACCTAGCTATTTGCATCAAAATCCATAATAACAAAATCAGCAGGGATTACAAACTTACCAACCTTTATGAGGACATTTTCAATTATTTCTTTGGGATTAACTATAGTTTTTTTCGCCAATTAAATCATCATTTGGGTCAGTATCGACTCACCCAACCCAAGAGTTTTAAACATCGACAGTGGCATTAGATTTATACTTTCTCCAAAATCACTTAAGGAATATACCACTTAACCATCACCAGTTTGAATAGGGAGGGTGAAACTCCTTGGGTCCTTACGCTTTTTAGGAATTTATTTCATTACTTGACTCCTCCATCAGTTCCCATGACTCAACATCCTGCACCTTAACTTTATTTTCCACCACGTCCTTTATGTACTTAGCGTACTTGGGAATTTTCTGCAAAACATCTAGAAGAGGAAGGTTAATGTGAAGCTCTCTGGACGTGTCAAAGAACTTCTTGAAACATACATCTTTCTTTGATTTCTGGAACCTTTATTGGAACAGTGGTGGTGGAATTTCCTTATCCACATCTCTTGTTTTTAGGTACCCAGACTTTCCCAAATTTTGAGCAACTTTGTTTGCAACTGGTTGAGGAATCAACTCTGCATCTACGTCCTTATTTATCTTTGAAGACCTATCATTTAGTTCTTTACCACTCCTCAAAGTGATTTCTATTACTTGTTTAGGAGATTTATTATCACTTGGAAAACCACCCTGAGGCTTTGTATTCCGTGCCTGCACCAGTTTCCTCACTTTTAACTCTAATTATTTTTGCGCAATTTTCTAATTTCAGCCACCTGTTCTTGGTTGTCCAAAATCTTTTTCAATGTCTCTTCAATGTTATTGGCCTGAGTATTATGCTACTGCTACTACTAAAACTGTTTTTGCTACTGCTGGTTGTTGAACCAAGGATACATTGGCTGAGTCTGCTACTTTTGATTATAGGCATTACCATAATTCGGCTTCTGTGAACTGCCCACAAAGTTTATGGATTAATATTTTCACCATATAAGTCTACAGAGTGGACACTATTTCCATAAATCTCACACTATGATGGGGTCTATTGCACTGCATTAATTTGTGTCAGAGTCTGTTGCACACCCAACTTGCTGAATTGAGTCATCATCTAATTTTGGAGAGCAAATAGTTGGGAAGATAAGGTTGTTATGCTATCAACTTTGATTATACCCACAATCTTTTTCACTGAGCTCTTTGAGGTATCACCGTGCCAATATAGATTTCCTTAGGCAATTCATTTCAACAAAGTGTATAGTTCATCATATGTCTTTTCCAGAGCTTGACCACATACAACTGAATCTAGCAAAATTTTCATGTTATGGTCAACTTACGCAACAAAGGTGTGAGCTAGTACCTCATTGGACTGTTGGTAATGTGTACACTCCCGAAGAAGAGACTTGAATCTCTACCAAGCATTGTATAGTTCTCATCTGACCTCTGCTTAAATATCAAAATCTCACTGCGTAGTCTTACAGTCTTGACAGATGGAAAGAAGCGGATGAGGAACTTCTAAGCTAACTCATCCTAAATTGTGATTAAACCTATCGGATCAAAGTTTAACCATATTTTTTATTCCCCTAAGAGTGAGAAGGGAAGAATTTCAGGCTCACATAATAAGTGGACACACCCATTGGGATGACTATGTCACTGATCTCTAGATATTTTTACTGGTAGACTTGTGGATCTTTATGTGATAGCCCGGTGAATTTTCCAATTTTATAAAGAAGTTTCACCATGTTTTGCTTCAGTTCAAATCTACCTCTAGGAGTTAGTATTCAAATGGTAGAGGTCACACTAATCGTAAGTGGGATTAATACTTTACGAATTATCCAGTGGGCTGGTGGATCCTCAGTCATGGAAGCAGGAAAGTCTTGTTCCTCATTAATTTGCGAGATATGGTAGAGAAGTACTACTTCTCTCCTCTGTTGGTGAAAGAATTGCTTGGGCTCAGGGTATGGTTCAACCAATTCCCTATCCCTTGCTAGACTACTAGCCTATTAACCTATTGCCTATAAATTCAAAAACCAAGACCAAGTGAAAAGCATCAAATAAATAAAAAAAAAAAACTAAGACAATTACCTATTGACAAGTCACCGACAATGGCGCCAAAAACTTTTTGCTGCCAAGCACACAAACAAGTGTACGTGACCCCACTAAGTAGTAAAGTGGCCTTAAGAAAAATAGGTATAGATCCCCTCAAAGACTTTTATTAGAAACTATCCAAGACTAATTCAACTATTAAGATTAACTAAGTCCTAACGTAACCAAAAGTGATTGTAATTTAAAACTACGATTAACTAAACAATGCAATAAAGTAAAAGGTTGAGCAATCAATTGGGAGAATCCCAGGATTAAGGCTCTACGAAAAATCATATACATTGTATAACTTCATTGGTTAGGTTAATTATATTAGTTGTTGGTTCACGGTATCAATGGTACGACTATGGCCTTTCGAAAAACCTCTAATCGATTACTTAATTTAGCCCCCACAACTGCAACGTTGAGCAAGGATGTGATAACTAAGTCAAATACTTTTCTATTCATCCTGTACTTGAACAAAAAATGGAACTTAGTCATATTCCTATCCTATATGCCAATTATAATAGCAGTTACTAAAGATTACAATCCAATTCTATTCATCCCACGTTCTACTCTATCATTCATTATTTTGAGTTCATAATAGAGTTATAGCGTGTATTCTAAGGGTCGAAAATCCTTAAATTAGTAATAGAAAAGATTTAATAAAAACAACCAAATATTATTATTAACCACAAACAAATCAATTCCAAACAATAATACTCATGTTCTTGGCCTTAACCTTGAAAAGGGGTGTTTAGCCTATTATAGACATAACAAGAATTGCAAGAGCGCAATCCATGTTAAAATCCATAAACAAACCAAAGTGAAGAGATAAAAACCCTAATAAAAGTATTATACATCCTCCCTTCAAGTCCCAAGGTCGTTCAATGTGTGCCACACAAAAACTAAGTGTCCTGTTTATAATAGGACACAAGCTGTCGATTTCAACCTATTGGCGTGACACGCCAATATCACGCCATTCATGCATCATGGAATTCCAAGAACATTCCAATATAATGAAATTTTACATTAGGGAAGTGTACAATGGTGTTCCACAGCCATATCACATCACCTAGGCGGAGTGGCACGCCAAGCACTCCAAAAATGCCCACTTTGATCAAGCCTTGTCCATTGTTTTTTTCCTTTAAGTCCATGCATTGTGGTCTTGTTTCCACTTGTTTTCCAGATTTTTAGCATCCCTTTATCATCATGATTAACTCCCAATATTTATACAGAATCAAGCACCACATTAGAGCACACAACCACCTACAATTCAAGATAAAAAACTAGTAAAGGCTATAGCACAAACTTAGAGTACTAGGTTTTGTCCCTTGATTCTTAACTTGGGGTTTTGACTTTATTTTCACTGTGAACACACTATGGACATTAAATTTACATTACATAATACTTATATCTTATTTATATAAATAATTACTTATTAAGACCAAGAGAAATTCTGAAAACAAGACTAATTAAGCCCGGATAGCAACTTTGAGGTGCATAAATCCACCTCAGATCACTTTCACATGTACCAATGACACTACATGAAAAAATAAAAACTACTTTGAAACCCATTTTCCCTTACATAAAATAAGTCCCCAATACTAAAAATGTATACAGGGGCTTAATTTAAGCATTCACTCTCACCAAGAGGTTTCAGATCATGTGCGTGAAATACCATAGGCTTTCCCTTATTTTCTATGTCTTAGCTTTTTAGAAAGTTGTATTAGGATCACTTTATGACTTAATTGACTTTTTATGTAGGACTGGGGATGGGGATGGAAAATTTTAATTAAGCAACTCAACCTTCCTTGGCAGTATGCTACAATTGGCTCCACTTTTTAACTTATTTATTTCTTTTTCTCCCTTTTGACTTTCAGGCTTCAGGTGCATTTCTTTTGTAATTTTTCTTTTATTTTTTTCTCTCTTATTTTTTAATTTTCACACATTATTTAATTTTTTTACTTTTTTCTTAAACTTTACCACACCCAACTTCTTTTTCACTTACTAACTTCTATATATACAACTTCTTGTACACACACCTATGATGGCCACCCTTAACTTAGGCGATTTGCTAGAGTTGAGGTGCATAATTTCTAAGGAGGGACCAGGGACAAAGTAGGTTCATTGTAATCAAATTAGGAATATGAATGGTATGGTTCAATGAAAAGGACAATTTATACTCAAATTCCAGGGTCAAGGGGTATCATATTCTACTTGGTAGGATTCTTAGGCTTATAGGGGGATATTCAAGAACAACCTATGATCCTTTCCTAGCCTACTGTCCTATAACCTTAGTGAGACTAATTAAGAAATTTTTAGATTGCACAAATATGTCGACTAGGAAAGTATCTCAAAATGCACCTGGCTCTGGCCAACAAAAGAAACTACTACCTATCCAGTTCATGTATAGTTAGGCTACGATTATCAAGCCCATAATACTAATGCCAAAACAAGATCCACATTGGTCACATTTTATAGCAAACTCCAAACATAACTTACAGAATTTAGGAGGGTTATAAACTAACCACAAAATTCAAAAATACAAGTTGCATGCTCTTTTTATTTTGAGTTCCAAGTTCTCCTATTTCACTTGAATACCCAAACAACACGAAAACAAAACTCATAAACATGTCGGTTCTAACTATATAGCCAATCCATGAGAAAAACTTGGTAACATAAACCTTAAAGTATTGGTATACCCCATCTCAATGCACAAAACATGTCAAAAGTGAAAACTAGGATAGAGACATACCTGTGGTGCACTAAGCACCAGTTTTAAATTGATCAAATAGGGTCTCGGATACAACCCCTCAGTGCTCTTATATTCTCGTTCCTTTGGCAGTGCCTATGGAATCAAACCTAAGCTGGCACAAGTGGTGGCTGATGCACTCTATAACTATATCATGGGGGAAATCTCTATACCCTTTCTACTCTCAATAATAGTGACATCATCATTATTGGAACCTAACTTCTTTTTTATATATGCACTTCGAAGGTCCTCTAGATCTCAATGGCTGCTATTTTCTCCTTTTTTAATCATTCCTCTTCCTTTTTATAGGTCTATAAGACTTCACTCTTATCAGCTACTTCTGCACCCATGTCTCTATCTTCTAAGGCCTGAGTATTGAAATCTAGCACCTGAACATCAAAGTCCTCCTTAATAATTGGTAAAGTTAGAGGCAGTATGGCATGAACCTATCTCTTGAAGAGGTCCTTCATAATTAGCTTAAGTAAGGCAAGCTTAGCTCTTAGGATTCTCAAGTCGTAAATCTACACACTCTCTAAATTATCCATTATACATAGCTCAAAGCTATTAAATCTTACATGTACCTCTCACATAGTCACCTTGGTCTTATTCTTCATAAAGGGTTTGACCCCCTGCTCTAACTTTCCAATTTTATCCTTGAAGATGTCTAATTATCTAGATAATTTCTCGATCAAATACTTTGGTACCAAAGTATAACCTACAAAAATAGATTCAAATGCATCTGAAGATGCTGTAAGCATCTATGAAAATAATGAAGTAACACTAACTTTAGAAGTCAGAATCTCAAGCATTGTAAAGGACCTCGGGCTCGAGCCACCAGGTTTATATAGTTCTTTATCAATGCTATGTCTATGGTCTTAGTTAGTTAGGTAAATCTATCAGTAGCCAGTATGGTCAAAAAAATAAATCTCCAACATACCCTGGTCTCCAAGGTAGGAATGAGGGAATGGTGTGAAACATGAGGGCCCACTCTTGAATCTCATCCACGGGACATTTAGCTCCATCTTTGATTAAAATGATGCCACTACCCCAGCCTTGGAAGAACTTAGCAAGTTTTCATTACCATCGGTGTTGTGCGGTGCCTGACTATCGACCACCAAGATTTAGTAAGAAAGTTCAGTATATGCTTGTAAATAGTTATGTCAGTGACCCATTCAGCTTCTTCTTTAGCTTTGTCTATGTACAGAGCCAACCACTTGTAGTTTATCAATTTGTCCTCTATATCAGTTGCTTCACTTTTTTTCAAATCCTCTACACGATAATCAAATTTAGGTGTATCATCTAGCTGATCAAACTCATCACCAAATAGAACACTAGCAATTTTTTCGGATATATCAATCTCTACACCCAATACAATCATTGTATCTTAATTGGGCTAATTCCTCATACAGATTTCTTTCCTTGAAAGAGTCAAACTCTCCATCATGGAAAAATAATTTGCATAAAACTCTCAAACCATCTCAGTACCATAATTACCCAAGGGCTTTGTCATCTATCCTAACTTGTACTTTTTGAACATCCAATTCAGTTTTGACACCATTTGAAGTACCCCAACTGTATGCAAGGATTTTATTGCATGCTTTTATTGAATTTCCCCTTGCTGTTGATGAAAACACCATCATTATAATTTTTTTTGGATTGTAGGACACCCCATTGCCTTAGGTCAGCCCCACTTTAAAATTTCCAATAGCAGATTCATCAAAGGATTTTGAATTAGCACCTTTGAAACCATCTACACATCTTCCTTCTCTAACTCTGACTCACCCTTAGTTGAATTTGGAGGTTGACATTCCTCTTCAGACTATAGAGACTCAATGATAGTGGTTGCAGGAACCAATATTATGGATTGTGTAACCTTAGCCTTTGAAACTTTTGATCTAGTAAGTCATGGTTTTTGTTGATAGTCAGCCCTACTAGTTTGTATTTAACCTCTAAACTACTAGATTCATCTAATTCTATCCTTGATACCAACGATTGGTCTTTGACTGCTCACTTATTTCCTATCTCTTTATGAGTAGCCTCGTTCTGTCGCTTCTTGCACAATTGGGTGCCATAGTACATATGGAAGAACCAATTAGTCTTAGTTAAGTCAAATACAATTGCTCAACAATTTTAATAGATAACCAATAAGATGATCATGATGTGCAATAATGACGTCCATTGGCTCATTGGAAGTCCCTCTTTAAATTACTGAGGGCTATTCATATCAAACGAAAACTACCAACGATCATTCTTTGATATGATGGTAGTTGGAAGTTATAGTCTGATGGACATCCTATAACTTTGTAACTTGTCATCCATAATGACCCAACCAATGATCGTTCAAAGAAACAACGGTCATTGGTTGTATCACTAAGTGTGCATCAATACTAAAAAAGGAATTAAATCCCAAATATTGACCTTGTTTTAACACTTTGGGTTACTCAGACTTTACCCCTAAAATGACCGTTACTTTAAACAATTACCATAACAGAGCTACTCAGACATTACCCTTCACTAACAACAAATAGTAAAGTAACTACTTTGTGGGTGCATGTCACGACCCGAACCAGGGCCTTGTCGTGATGAGTATTTCAAGTCCACCGAGAATCAAAGACCACCCTTTTTACCCTAGCTAACCAGAACGCAATACAACTAGCAGTGGATTAATTATAAGCATATAACAAGATAGATGAATATCTAACTCAAGATGAATACTAAGACATTCAACAACAATCCCAATCCACAGTATCCACAAAGCCTCTACTAATCAAAATATATCTAAGTAGAGACATGCCTACGACAATAACCGAAAGAAACCATAGGAAATAAATAGTCTATGGCATGAAATAAACCAAAAAGTAATAGCCTTACAGAAGAAGAAGGCTCACAACTTCAAGTCAACTCGCGAACGGTCAAAGATAAACAATCATTGTGCAAGAATAGCAGAAATATCCCTGGTTCCTGCAATGCATGGGGATACAACGTCCAGAGATGGTTAGCAGGTTGTGCGCTAGCATGTAACATAGGGAAGGGATAAAATAATGTCAAGTCAAAACCACATACACACGTTGTATATGTATATATATATATAAAACATGTTGGGGTAGCGAACAAGGTTTAGCATGAAAGAAAAACATTAGCCTGAACTATGTATCTTAACTGTAATAAAAAGGCACCCAAGGGCTATATGGGTTCAACTCCCCTACTAAAAGAGCCTTAGTGCATGTTAGCCGCACAACCAGGGGTATAAAGGAAGACCAGGGAATGTGTCTACCCTACGTCAATCCAAGATACAAATAAATATCAATAGTGTGAACCATGCACACTATCACCAAGACCAACCCTCACACCAAAAAATGTGAGTTTCCAATATCGATCCTTCGTGACCTCCACCTTCACGACTTAGCTACATGACCCCCATTAATCCCAATAAAAAAAGGTTCACATAACCTAACTATTTAACCAAGGAATTGACCACTAAGGTACACCATTGGTTTTGTCATACCCTAACGCTTACAAGCTCATAATTACTCCATTACAATTCAATTAGCTTGGGGAATGCCTTGATCCCCTTTGTTCATTAAATAAATATGGGTGAATGCCACGACTTCTTTTGTTCATTAAATCAAATTTAGAGAATTCCTCGACCCCTTTTTGGTTTGTCAATTCAACCCTGGGGAATGCCTCGTTCCCTGAGTTTCCAATTTTAAAATTAAAGCATGGCCAACAAGGCTTTCACAATCCATATTTATCAGTTCAACCATTTATACAATGCAACAGTATAGGTAAGTAAGTAAAATCATGTGACAAACCATCTTTCAAAACCAATTACACAAGTGGGTTGAGGAAACAAAATTTCCATAACAAATTTTCAATCCAAAATATCAATTTAGGGGAATACCTCGACCCCCTTTTCAATTCCCATACCCATTCACTCAATTTGTTCAAAAAATATTGGTAAAGCACAAATAATGCATATAAAATCATAGGAGTTCCATTCAAGTAGCATTCATTCTAAAATCCTCAAACCAATATTCATAAACCACAATTAAATCTCATGGGTAACAATTTAAGTACACACTTTCAATAAAATAAGCTTTGGGGAAGAGCAACATACCTGATATATCAAGAATTACGGAGATAAATCAATCTTTGGAAGCTCTAATTGTCAATTCCTTAAGAAAACCTAGTTTACTTGACTTAGGGGTTTGAGAAAGAAGAGAGCATGTATTTGATTTGGTAAGTGTTGAGAATAGGGTCCCCAATACATTTTTAAGTCGGGATATTAAGTGGGGAAAGAGGGAAATGTCCAAAGTGCCCTTAATTAAAACACTAAAAATTATCGCCAGTGACCACGGGTCATCTTATGTCTCATGAGGACATGATACGATACATAGGATCCAAATCATACCCTGAGTAGAATCTTGGACCATCACAATGGTTTGGTCATGATTCACACCCTACGACTTTTCACCTCACCATATGACTCGTTGAGTCTAGTCATGATCAAAAGAGAGAGTTTGGAACTAACACTGGTTTGCCTACGAGTCATACCTCACGACTCGTAATGAGTCCTTATGACTCGTAATGATCAAATCATAAAGAAGGAAGAAACAAAGACAACCTTCACTGGTCACCCTACGATTCAGTCCCAACAACCCGTAAGGATATTTTATGACTCATTTGATGAGTTGTAGTCAGAGTAGTAAGCTCAAAACTCAAGGATTTTGTAGGGCCAAAAATCTGGATTGTTACATTCTCCTCCAAGGACCATCATCTCTGAATAATAAGACAGGGCATCCATTAGCTTGATTTAACATAGAACACAACCGCACTTTCCTTTAACAAAGTTAGAAAACAAAGATGTTAAAGAAAACACATACTTTAAGCAGGATTATCCAAGCTGGGAAACAAGAATCGATATTTGGACTTCATGTCCTCTTAAGCTTCCGAAGTAGCCTCTTCAACCTTATGATTCCTCCATAGAACCTTCACCAAAGCCACATCCTTAGTCCTCAAACGATGGAATTGCCTACCCAAAATCTCAATTGAGACTTCTTCATAAGTTAAGAATTTAAAAATGCCAACACTCTCCAAAGAAACAACCAAGGAAGGATCACCCACGCACATCTTCAACATCGAAACATGAAACACATGATGGATAGAACCCAAACTTGAAGGCAAATTCAACTCATAAGACACATTTCCCACTCTACTCAAAATTAAGAATGAGCCAACATAATAGGTACTGAGTTTTCCCTTCTTTCAAAACCTCATCACACCTTTCACGGGAGACATCTTCAGGAACACCCAATCACCAATATCAAAATCCAACTCCCTACGCCTCACATTCGCATAGGATATTTGGAGGTTTTAATTCTATGCCTAACCACCTTCACCTTCTCCATGTCCTAATGAACAAAGTCAGGACCAAAAATCTAGTCTCACCAACTTTGAACCACCCAATAGGAGAACGACATCTCCTACCGTACAAAGCGTTAAATGGGGCCATCCGAATACTAAAATAAGAGCTATTATTTTATGCAAACTCTCTGAGAGGAAAATGATCAATCCAACTACCACCAAAGTCAATCACACAATACCTTAGCATAGCTTCCAAAGTCTGAATAATCCTCTCCGCTTGTCCATCCATCTGAGGGTGGAAAACGGTGTTAAGGTTCACCTTAGTTCCTAAAACTCTCTAAAATGACTACCAAAAGTGCAACGAGAATTGCATACCTCGATTAGATATAGTGAAAATTGAAGCACCATGTAACTTGATAATCTCCTGAATGAAAAACTTAGCATAATCCTCGGCAGAAAAATTAGTCTTTATGGAAAAGAAATAAGAAAACTTGGTCATCCTATCAATGATGACCCAAATCAAACAAACTGACGGCGATATCGCGGAAGACCAATAATGAAATATATATTGATCACTTCTTATTTCTACACAGGCAACTCAACCTCTTGAGACAAACCACTAGGCGTCAAGTGTTCAACCTTTACTTGTTGACAAACCATACACTTGGCCATAAAATTGGCCATATCCCTCTTCATAGTATTCCACTAATAGAACTCTTTCAAATTATGGTACATCTTTTTCAAACCAAGATGAACCGTGTACCTCAACTCTTGAGCCTCAGCCAAAATTCTTTTCTGCAGCCCATCAACATCGACAATACATAATCTACCTATGTACCGCAAGATACTATAACTACCAACCTCAAAATCCATGACCTTCTGCTGACCCACATCTTCCTTAATCTACATCAAGATAGGATCTAAAACATGTTTCTCTTTTACATCGGTACCAAGAGATGACTTCACCACCCCTTGCACAATCACACCTCCATTTTTAAAGTCTAAAAGACGAACCCTAAGATTAGCCAAATGTTGAATATCCTTCACCAAACCTCTCTTCTCTATATCAACAAAAGATAAGCTCCTAATGGACAACCTTCTAAGAGCATCAACAACCACATTAGCTTTACCTAGGTAATAGCAAAGACTCATATGATAATCCTTGAGTAACTCAAGCCATTTCCTTTGCTTGAGATTCAACCCCTACTGGGTGAACACCTATTGCAGGCTCTTATGGTTTGAATATATGTCAACATGAACTCCATACAAGTAATGGCGCCAAATCATCAAAGAAAAAACTATATCCAACAACTCTAAATCATGAGTCAGATAGTTCTTCTCACGCACCTTAAGCTGCCTTAAAGCATACACCACCACCCTACCATGCTGCATCAGAATACAACGCAGTCCCACACGGGATACATCATAATATATAATGAAACCATTAGTGGCCTTGAGTAGGGTCAAAACTAAAGCTGAAGTGAACTTATCCTTCAACTTCTCATAGCTACCCTCACAAGCCTAGGACTGCAGAAACTTTAACTTTTTGTGAGTCAACTTAGTCAACAAAGCAACAATAAAAGAGAAACTCTTTACAAACCTCCTATAATACCCAGTTAAAACCAAGAAGCTCCAACTATCAGTTGGAGTTGTGGATCTAGGCCACTTCTTAAACACTACAACTTTATGTGGATCCACCATGATCCCCTCACTAAAAACAACATGACCAAGGAAGGGCACAACATTCAACCAAAACTTACACTTAAAAAACGTAGCATACAAACATTGATCCTTAAGAGTCTGTAACACTATACGAAGGTGATTTGCATGATCCTCCTCATTCTTAGAATATACCAAGATGTCATCCACAAACACAATAATGAATAAGTCCAGAAACTAAATGAAAACCTAGTTCATAAGATCCATAAATGCCGCCGAGGCATTAGTCAATTGAAAAGACATGACAAAGAACTTATAGTGACCATACGAGTACGAAAAACAGTCTTAGGAATATCTAATTCACTAATCTTCAACTAATGATAACCCAACAAGAGATTAATCTTAGAAAAGCATCTAGCACCCTAAAGTTGGTCAAATAAGTCATTAATCCTAGAAAGAAGATACATATTCTTCACGATCACCTTATTCAGCTTTCGATATTCTATACACATCCGAAGGAAACCATCTTTCTTACGCATGAAAAGAATAGAAGAGCCCCATGAGGACACACTAGGGAAAATAAAACCTTGATTAAGATGATTTTTTAATTGTTCTTTAAGCTCTTTCAACTCAGCCGAAGCTATTCTGTAAGGAGGGACTGAGATAGAATGAGTATTCGGAAGAAGATCAATCCCAAAGTCTATTTTCCTATTAGTAGGAATACCAGGAAGATTATTAGGAAATATTTCAGGAAAGTCATTGACAACGGGGACAGATTGTAAAGAAGGGCCCTCAAAAGTAGAATCATTAACCTGAACTAGATGATATAGACACCCCTTGAAAATCAATTTCTAGGTTCTTAGATAAGAAATGAACCTCCTTTTAGGTGATAAAAACTACCATCCCAATAGATTACAGGTTCATTAAAAGTTAGAAAATGACCCTTAGGGTTCTACAATCAAGAGATGCATAGCACGAATAGAGCCAATCCATCCCTAAAATAATATCAAAGTTTAACATATCCAACTCTATCAGATCCACCAATGTCTTTCTACCATAGATAGATACCACACAACCCCTAAAGACATTTTTAGAAACAACAGTTATCCATCGAGTAGACATAAAGAAGGGATCAGAAGCACACTCAGGACCTAAATCAAAATAAATAGCCACATAAGGGGTCACATAAGAAAGAGTCAACCCTGTATCAAGTAAGCAAAACATATCACAAGAGAAGAGTTGTAATGTACTTGTGATAATATCAGGATAAGCCACAAATTCCTGATGGATGAAAAGAGCATACAGATGATTTCGGCCAGTACCAGTACCAAAAGTAGTATCGTCCGATATTGGTGTTAAAGACGTGATAACCAGAACCATATTAGCGCTAGAAGCAATATCACCAGAAGGACAGTTCCTCTGAATATAGCCAGGTTGGCCACCGCTAAAACATTTATTCCTTCCTCAATCACAAAAACTATGGTAAAACTATCCACAAAATCTGCAAGAAGGATATGATAGAGCTGACTGAGACCCTCTAGCCTAAGATTGGGCACCTTATGCCTTAAACCCATTGTTTCTCTAGAAGTGGGGATCACTGATGACTTAGGATATGGAGAACTCACCGTAGAGAAAAAATTAGATGGCTTAGGATATAGAGTACTCATCATAGAGAAAGAATCAAAATTTTCACACTTCTTCTTACTCCACTACCTGCCATCCCTATAATTATTCTAATGACTTCCACCTTACTCAGATTAGCTGAATTTATTAATTTATATCTCCTTTATTTTGGCTTGTTTCTTCTCTTCGTCTTTAACCTACTGTATATAAACCACAAGCTTAGATATATCTATGTTATTATTAAATAAGACAGCCTTACAGTCTAACACCAAGTCTTAAAATAAGCCCGAAGAAAACTTCCTCATCTTAGCTCTCATAGAAGACACCAACTTTGGAGCTTAGTGAGACAACTAATGAAACTTCAAGGCATACTCTTTCAAAGTCATCCTGTCATGTTTCAAATTCACAAACTCCTCAGCTTTTGACTTTCTTAACTCCTGAGGAAAGAAGCAATCAAGAAATAAACTAGAGAAGTCATCCCACATAGTTAGCTCAGTATCTTCACCCCTCGACAGTTCCCACTCCTTATACCACTGATATAAAAATCCTTTAACTGATATACGGTGAACTCCATACCCTCAGGGTCAGACGCATGCATCAGTCGAAAAATATTTTCCATCTTATCTATGAACCTTTGAAGATCCTCCTTAACCTTTACACCAGTGAAAGTTGGAGGACTCAACCTCATGAACTAGCCAACCCTTATGATCTAAAAAAGAGTAATAAGAGTAGCACGCTAAGACTTGAGTGACTGAGAGGCCACCAACTGAGTAAGAAAATAAATCATCTAGCGAAACTCAATATTAAACACATCACCTTGAGGAGTCTGAGGGGGACTAGAGGGAATCAGTAGAACTCCATGAGGGCAATCAGAAGCAGGGACCCTAGACCGGGTTTGTACCTCATAAGTAGGACGAATGTCATCCATGTTGTCGTTAGGAGAGATAAAAGAGTTAACATAAACATCAAATCTTCTGGGAAGCATAATTTGAAATGCGAACAAATGGGAATTAGAGGATACTTCAATATTCTAAACACTACGACCCAAAGAACACAAGGAAGTGAAATATTCCTAAATGCCTTGTAGCCTCTCCTTTATAAGTGTGGCATGCTACACACTCATAAAAGAGACTGTACTTGACATAACTTTGTGGACACCCAATTGACCATGAACCTGGTCTCTGATACTAACTTATCATGACCCAAACCAGGGCATGGCCATGACGGGACTCTCAAGTCCCTCGAGGACCGAAGACCACCCCTTTACCCTAGCCAACTAGAATATAACACAATAATCCACGGATGAATTTTGAAAATAAAACAAGATAGATGAATATCAAACTCAAGATGAATACTAAAATATGCAACAATAATCTAAATCCTCAGTATCCACAAAGCCTCTACTGACCAAAAATAGTCTAAGTCGGGACATACCCTCGATGAAAGCCAAAAGAAACCATGGAAAATAGTTTATGACATGAAATAAACTAAGAAGTGGAAGCTTTTTGGAAAAAAAGGCTCACCACTTCAAGCCGACTCGTGAATGATCCAAGATCACCTATGTGTCTCTAGCTCCTATATTGCATGGGGATACAATGTACGAAGATGGTTAGCAGGTTGAGAGCTATGATGTAACTCAAGGAAGGGATAAAATAATTCCAAGTCAAAACCACAGTAGAATCCATATGAACACATTGTACATAGATATATATTTAACATGATAGAGTAGGGAACTAGGTTTAGCATGAAAATAAAATATTATCCTGGACTAAGTAGCTTAACCATCATAAAAAGGCACCTACGAGCTATATGGGTTCAGCTCTCCTGCTGAAAGGGTCTCAATGCGTGTTAGCCGTATAAACCGGAGGTATCAAAAAAGACCAAGAAATTCCCCAACCCCACATCAATCCAGGATACAAATAAATATCAATAGTGTGAACCATAGACACTGACATCAAGATC
Source organism: Capsicum pubescens (assembly GCA_030864215.1). Classification (NCBI taxonomy): domain Eukaryota; kingdom Viridiplantae; phylum Streptophyta; class Magnoliopsida; order Solanales; family Solanaceae; genus Capsicum; species Capsicum pubescens. The sequence goes on from CM061538.1 coordinate 106,576,618, forward strand.
AACTCTTACGATGACAAATGTGAGTTTCCAGTATCGGTTCTCTAGGATCTCCACCTTAATGACTAAACTACATAACCCCTCTTAAGCCTAATTAAAACAATTTTCACATAACCTGACTATTTAACTAAGAAATTAACCACTAAGGCACACTATATGTATTATCAGACCCTTATGCTTGTAAGCTTATAATTATTCCATTACAATTACATTAACTTAGCGGAATGCCTCAACCCCTTTTTTTATTAAATCAATATAGGGGAATTCCACGACCCCCTTAATTCATTAAATAAAAATTGGGAAAAGCCTCGACCTCTTTTTGGTTTATCAATTTGACTCGAGGGAATTTCTCGACCCCCGAGCTTCTAATTTTAAAATCAAAGCATGGACAACAAGGCTTTCAAAATCTATGCTTATCAATTTAACACTTTATGCAATGCAATAGTATATTATAAGTAAGTTAAATCATGTGACAACCCATCTTTAAAAACCAGTTATATAAGTGGGTTGAGGGAACATAATTTCCACAACAAATTTTTAATCCAAAGTCATCAATTTGGGGGAATACCTCGACCCCCTTTTCAATTCACATACCCATGAACCCACTTAGTTCAAAAACCATTGTTAAAGCACAATCAATGCATATAGAATCATGGAGTTCCATTCAAGTAGCATTCATTCCAAAATCCTCAAACTCATATTCATAAACCATAATTGAATCACATAGGTAACAATTTAAGTACATATTTTTAATAAAATAAGATTTGGGGAAGAGTAACATGCCTGAGATATTAAGAATTACAGAGAGAAATCAAACTTTCAAAGCTCAAATTGCTAACTCCATGAGAAACCCTATTGCTATTTACTTAGGGATTTGAGAAAGAAGAGAGTAGGTATTTGATTTTCTAAGTGTTTAGAATACGATCCCCATTATGTTTTTAAGTCGTGGGTCTTAAGTGGGGAAAGAGAAAAATATCCAAAGTTTCCTTAATTAAAATAGCAAATATTATCGCTAGTGACCACGGGTCACCTTACGACTTATGAAGAAATGCTACGACTCATAGTGTCCTAATCATACCCTAATAATAACCATCACACTGGTTTGGTTACTAGTCACACTCTATGACTCATGACCTCACCATATGACTTATTGAGTCTAGTCATTATCAAGATAGAGAGTTTGGCACTAGAACTGGTTTTCCTACGAGTCTTATGTTACAACTTGTAATGAGTCCTTACGACTTATAATGAACAAATCGTAATCAATACTAAGACAACCTTTACTGTTCACCCTACGACTCAGTCCCAACGACACATATAGAGATCTCATGACTTGTTTGGTGAATCATAGTTAGAGAAGTTAGCTCAAAACTCAGGGATTTTTAGGGCCAAAAATATGAGGTGTTGCAATGCAATAGACACTTCCCCAAAATTCAATTAAAGAAAAATAGGTTTAAACTAAGTACAATCCTACTTAATTTTCTTAATTGAGTGATTTTCACATTATCAAATCATGAATATGATGTATAGCTTACTTGAATTGGAGTTTGAAGTTTAGAATTCTTGATTATGCAAGTATATGTACCATTTTTTTCAATGCAAATTATATGAAATTTTGGAGAAATTAAGTTGTTGCTTTGTTTTTGGGCTGAAATTACACATGTATGGGTATATTCTTTGTGTTTATATGGGGGTTGAACGGTATCAGCTCATGGGGTATTGTAATTAGAGATTAATGTATGAATTAGGTTAGGTGATCTTGGGAATATTTATATACTCAAAGCACCAATATGCACCCATATTTGAACTTAGTTTAAGAACTTTTGTATGAATTCTTAAGTATAATTCAACTTTTATTCTGTTTAATGCTTACTGGATATGATTAGTACTTTCAGGTTCAAAATTATGAAGAATTGTGCATAATTGGACATTACGAGAATATGGAAGTAGTTAAGGAAGGCAAGAGATTGAAGTTAAGCTAAAAAAGGGAAGCTGGAAAGAAGAAATCCTCATTTGAAGACTCTCCCGCGTCGCGGTGATCAGCAAAATAGCAATTGGCAAATTCCAGTGAAAGTTCGCGAAAGCAGCGAGTTGCGGAGAAGTTTAGTTTATCAGAATTGGTGACCTGGAGGTTTAGCGCATCACGGAGAAGGCTTATTTTGCAATTGTCCCAATCCAGTGGCTCATTGCAATAGTGGCGCTTCGCGGTGAGTGTGCATTTTACAATTGTTGGGGAATACTTGAGCTCCGCAATTTCCCAGATTTTAATGGAAAAATAGCAATCTTGGTCATGGCGTGACGCACAGGGTAGACAAATCGAGAATATTTTGATTATTTTATCCCAGCTATAAAAGGAAAACTAGAAGATACTATGAGGGACTTTTGTCAAGCAGAGCAGCAGCAGAAAAAGAGAATTCTCTCTCTTTTAGGGTTCTTAAACATTCTTTTGTATTTCTTTATTTCAAGGATTAATTTGGGTATGATTTGTTATTTATTTTGGATGGTGAATTCAAACATGAGTAGCTAAACACCCACTTTCTGGGGTTGAGGCTAAGACCATGAGTACTATTTAATATTCTTATTCATAGTTTCTTTTTGGATTATCATATGGGTTGTTCTTAATTTCTTGAGCTTACTAGTTTAATGATTGGCCACCATTAGAATAAATTTATATTTCTATGTGTATCCGGGAGGAGAATCATAGGATAGAACAAAGAAATTAGGGAGCAAAGTTCTTATTCTTTTATAAAATAAAAGATTTGAATTAGCATCTAGGATAGGGATATACCTAGAAGCCTTTCTTGGTTCACTTGCAGGAAGACAACTTCATGAATCGAGAAGATTTGTTGTAACTCTATGGGAGTTGTAGTTACAACATTCAATTGATAGAAGATCTGAGGTCGGTAGACTAGGATTGTGGCATAAACCTTGTGAACTATCAACCCGATAATCAATTAGACTATGAAAAGAATAGAGAATTGTATGATTGTTCAAAATACCTCAACCCTGGAATCGTTCTCATTATTGATTACTACCGTTGCTTACTTTGTTTAAGTCATCGTAAATTATTTCTTGTTTAGTAGTTTAAATTTTATTTACAAAGTTATCTTTATCTTAATAAAATCAAACACTTAATACTCAATTATCTTGAACTAAAGATTGAATAAATTTCTAGTTTATTGATCCTCGAGGGAATGATCTCTGACTATCTAGGTCATTATATTACTAATACGATCACGTACACTTGCGTGTGCGCAGATACGCAATAAGTTTTTGGTATCGTTGCCGGGGATCAAATAGAATTAGTAATTGTTTTAATTTTTGGTTTTTTATCATAAGTTTAAGTGTTAACAACTTGATCTTACTGGCTGAATTTTTGCAGGTTTAGCTGAATATTGGACTGGCTAGAGACAAAGAGTTAGTAGAGCCCTTTACAGAACCAGAAGTGATTTTTTATCAGAGATAAAGAGCTAAATCAATGGTAGAAAGACTCGATCCTATAGTTGCTAATCCAAATATTGGAAATGTTCCGGCTCTAGCTGCTCCTATTCAACCAGTCGCAAGACCTTTTCGAGAAGTGGCAATCCCACTTACGCACCTTGTAACTAACAGTATCCTGAAGCCTGAACAAGGAAGTCGATGGGAATTAAAACAAAATATGGTGCACTTGTTGAAATCTGTGGGAGAATTTCAGGGACTTTTACACGAAGATCTGCAGCAGCGCTTACAAACATTCTTGGAGATAAGCAATACATATATTCCTACAGATATGAGTACTGATTATGTCAAATTGATACTCTTCCCCTTTTCTCTACTAGGGGAAACAAGGAGATGGCTACTTGCTGAACCACACCAATCCATCACTACTTAGGAAGAATGTGCTTGAAGGTTTCTCATTTGATTTTTCCATCTCAGAAAATAGCTCAATTGAGGAGTGAGATATTAAGTTTCAGACAGAAAGATGGAGAAAATCTCTACCATGCTTGGGAGAGATTCAAGGACATGCTCAGAAGTTGTCGTCATCACCATCAATCGAATGATATTTTTGTGCATACATTTATTGAAGGCCTTGAGTCGAATACAAATATTCTCATGGATTCCACAACAGGGGGTCAAGATTTGGAGAAAACATATGAAGAATTTTATACTTTGCTGAATTGAATTGCATAAGGTAATCTTGATTGGCATGCAGACTCGAAGAATGCTCCCAAGAAAGTTGCAGGGGTTTTGGAGGTTGATCAGTTCACTGCATTACAATCACAGATTTCATCAATACAGAACCATATGACTACTCAGTTTACCAACTTAAGGTTGGGTACAACACAACCAATAGCCACAAAAAAATATAGTTCAACAGGTATATGCATGGTGTGAAGTTTGTGGAAGCAGTGAGCATAAAGCAGATACATGTTCTGTTAATCCAGATTCAGTCAACTACGTGGAAAATGCAAATCGTCAGGGTTAACAGAATTTTGGCAATACATATAATCCAAATTGGAGGAACCACCTAAATTTCTCATGGGGTGGAAATCAGGCATAGAATACAAATCAGTATAAGGGACCAGTGCAACCAAATCCACAGCCGGTTCAGAATAATCAGGCGACTGCCCCCAAATAGTAATATAGAGAAGATGCTTAAGCAGTTGATGGCTCAACATGCACAATTTGCAGTGGACATGAAGGCTCAACAGGCACAGTTTGCAGCTGAATTGAAGAGTCAACAATTACTCACAAGAAATTTAGAATTGTAGTTAGGTCAAATCTCAAGATCACAGAATACCAGGCCACCAGGAGCATTGCCTAGAAACACTGAGTCTAATCCTAAAAAAGTAAATGCGGTTACAATAAGGAGTGGGCTGCAAACGAAGGAGATAGTGAAGGAGCAGGACAATCCCGTGGTTACTGATGATAGCTTGCAAGAGAATGCAGAAGTAGAAGACAAAGAAAAAGAGGCTAGTGAAGAGATTCATGTAGAGAATAAGACTATCCTCTTACCCTTTCCTCAAAGGGAAAGAAAGCATAAGAGAAAGCCAGTTTTAAGAAGTTTTTAGATCTTCTGAAACAAGTTCATTTGAACCTTTCTCTTGTTGACATTTTACAGAGTGTGCCGAAATATGCAAAATACTTGAAGGATATTGTTGCCAATAAGAATCGGTTGACTGAATCTGCTATAGTTGCACTTACTCAGGAGTGCACTTCTAAAATTCAAAATAAACTGCCCACAAAATTAAAGGATCCGGGGAGTTTCACATTGCAGATTACCCTTGGTCAAACTATTTGTGCACGTGGATTGTGTGACTTGGGAGCTAGCATAAATTTCATGCCCACGTCATGGTACAAGAAGATGGGTCTTGGAATCCCCAAGCCTACTACTATTGTGTTGCAGTTGGTAGACAGGTCACTTTCTAGACTAGATGGTGTTATTGAAGATGTACTCGTGCAAGTGGGGTCATTGATCTTTCCTGTGGATTTTGTGATTCTTCACTTTGAGGTTGATCCAGTTATTCCATTTATTTTGGGACGACCATTTTTAGCAACAGGGTAGTCACTCATTGATGTGGCAGCTAAAAAATGACAATGCGAGCACACGATAAAGTAGAGGTGTTTGATATGTACAGAGCGCTGAAGTCTCCATCCATTTATGAGGAGTTGTGATCAATTTTGGTTATTGATCTTGCTTCAGATTTTTAGTTACTCCTGTCGGATGATCCATTAGAGCGAGCCTTGATGGATTATGATCTGCATGGGGATTCGGAAGCATTAGAATTGGTTCAGATTATGAATGTGGTTGTAATTGAGACAAATAAATTGTTGATTGAGCCTTTAAATAGGCCAAATTGTCCACCACCCAGGCTTCAGTTGAAGAAGCTCCTAACTTGGAGCTTAAGGTTCTTCCTCCTCACATATAATATGTTTTTCTTGGTGATCAAGATACCTTGCCTGTTATTTTGTCCACAAAATTATACGATGTACCGGTGAAAGAAGTGGTAGCTATTCTAAAAAGGAGAAGGAAAGCTATTGGTTGGCAGATGTCTGATATTTTAGGAATCAATCCAACATTTTGCATGCACAACATTTACATAGAAGAGGGGTACATACCTAGAGTGCAACAACAAAAGAGGTTGAATCCTGTTATGAAGGAGGTGGTCTGTAAAGAGGTAATCAAGTGGTATTGTCGACCCAATTTTTAATAGCAAATAGGTGAGTTCGGTGCACTGTGTACCAAAGAAGGGAGGAATGACAGTAGTGATGAATGATAATAATGAGTTGGTTCCCACACGTACAGTTACTGGATGGAGAATATGTATAGATTATCAGACATTGAATGAAGCAACTCGGAAAGATCATTATCCAATTTCCTTCATTGACCAAATGTTGGATAGATTGGTAGGGCAGGAGTATTATTGTTTTTTGGATGGGTATTCTGGCTACAATCAGATAAGCATAGCACCGGACGACCAAGAAAAGACCACATTTACTTGTCCATATGGTACATATGCTTTCAGACGTATGCCCTTCGAATTATGTAATGCACCTACCATATTTCAAAGGTGTATGATGGTTATATTCTCAAACATGGTGGAGGAATTTGTGGAGGTATTCATGGATGATTTCTCTGTGTATGGGAATTCATTTGAAAAATGTTTGCTAAATCTTGAGTAAGTTCTAGCTTGGTACGAAGAAACCAACTTGGTGCTAAATTGGGAAAAATGTCATTTTATGGTTAAGTAAGGAATTGTCTTAGGCCATAAAGTGTCAAGCAAAGGGCTGGAAGTTGACAAAGCAAAGGTTGAAGTAATTAAAAAGTTGCCTCATCCAGTGACAGTCAAAGGTGTGCAAAGTTTTATAGGACATGCTGGGTTCTATAGACGTTTCATTCAAGATTTCTCGAAGATCGCAAGTCCCATGTGAAAATTATTAGAGAAAGAAGCCAAATTCAAGTTTGGAGCTGATTGAGAAGAAGTTGACGGAAGCACCTATTTTGATCGCACCAGATTGAGAGTTACTTTTTGAGCTAATGTGTGATGCCAGTGATATTGCAGTGGGAGCAGTGTTAGGTCAAAGATAAGGTATTTTGATCGATTTACTATGCTAGAAAGGTACTGAATGATGCTCAAGTGAACTACACAGTGACAGAGAAAGAGATGTTGGCTGTGGTATATACATCTGATAAGTTTTGATCTTATTTAATTGGTACCAAGGTTATTGTTCATACAGATGATACGCCCAAATTACAACTCTCGTTAGAAAGTGTAAGCGGTCGCTGTCAAATATAGAACCCAACTGGGTTGGGTGTCGAATCCCATAGGAAATACTACGATCACTAAGTATTGCGATTATTATTAGACTGTTGGTCGAAGGTTCCAAGATAAGGGGGGTTTGGTTTAAGTGCACAGTAATATTATCAGTGTAACAATGAGATGTTATGTGTAATTATATTTGATCATAGAGAATGACAAGTTAGGGTTATGTCCACCTTGTAGCTTCTACTTCTCTATTAACTATGAGTAATAAGGATTTATACATGCATGCACTTATAGAGAGATGCATTCTAATTCTAAATCCAAGTGTTTCTCAACCATCAAGGATTTATTCACCTTAGTTCTCTCGAATCCAAAGTGTACAACCAATCATACGAACTCTTCAAGTAGTTAATCCTGCTAAGGCATTAACGTGTAAAATAGAGGTTGGAAACCCTATTTTCTTGTCACACTCTCTTTTCCAAATAGTAACTTTTATATTGAACAAGTTATTGCTATAATGGCACATTCCCTATGTTTGCAACCACGAGAATTCAATCATAACAAAGAGAGTAATGATATAAGTGGATTAACACATCGTAAATTCAAAAACCCATAGCAATAGAGAGTATACTACAAGGTTTCCATAACCCTAACAAATAAACTTAGCTACTCATGAATAAACCGAAAATCACAATAGAAATATTCATCATACCAAAACTTAGAACGGTCTTGGTGGAGAAGATGAATAGCGAAAATAAGAGAGAAAAACGTTTCTCTCTCTCTCTCCTCAAGCTAAGCCATTTTCTCTTGTTTTCAAAAAAATACAGAATGTGAATTATCCCTAAAAATTCTGCAATAAGGATTTTAATAACATCCTTCTCTAATAAATTGCTACTGCATCCTTAACTATTTAAAAATATTGTGTTTGCCTGGGAAAAAGTTCTCATACATCACATTCAGTCCAAAAGCTGTTTTCCTTTTTATGTGAAGTTTTCTTTGCTGTCCACAGGTCCCCAAAGTGTTGTAATCTTCCTCATTAGTACCTGAAAAGCATGCTAATCACATAGGTCAGCTCACTTAACTAAAAATAGACTAAAAGTGCAAGAATTATGTATTTTATCCTCAAAACTTAGCTAACACATGGGTAAGTTATGGTGCTTAGACGTATAAATACGCCCAATATCACCACCCCACACTTAAAGCTTTGTTCTTCCTCGAACAACATATCTATTTATGCATACTACACAAGCCTTAGCACCCACAAAGGAAGACAAGATGCTCAAATAGGCTAACACAACAATTATGAACAAGAAGTAGTTTCAGGAATCATTCCTAGATACAACCTACCCTCAAGAATAGACTCATTAAGTTGGAAATTTCATGCATATCATTCAAGAAAATCATATAAATTACCCAACCTTCATCAACCATGTGCCCTCACAACAAGAGAGTTACCCATAATCACTCACAATTATGCAATTTCTAACAAAATGGGCACAAGAATCAAGTTGCGCTCACTCTCACAAAGAATTCTCAAATTACAACTGATGACCATATGTTTTCCCTTAATGTAATACTCCACTAATATCAGAATGCTAAGATTAGGATCAAATAGGTCTTTTACGGGTTGTAATGCAGGCTAAAGGATGGGTAGGAACTATTTTGGCCAGAAATAGTGACTATCTTCCCTAAGCGCTTTAATACACTACATTATGCAATTAAGATCAATCTCAAACAACCAATTTCCACTTCTTCTATCTTCACAGATTTGCTTTTCACCCCAACTCGTTATGCTTAATTAATAACACTATGGTGGGAGTATGCAACCCTTTCAATTTTTTTTTTATTTTTTTTGGCACCCTTTTCACGTTACGCACCCAAGCAATTTGCCTTAGTTGAGGTGCACAATGTCCAAGAAGGACCAGGGCCAAAAAAAGGTTCATTGTAACATGTCCGGGATAAAATTTTGAACTTTTTCAACAATTTTAGATACTCCCAACCACATCAATTGCTCACACCAATAACCATACTTTGGGGCATCAATTTCACCTTTTTCCTCTTATTCTCAAACTCTTAACTCACATTGATTTTACATTAAAGCACTTAGGAGCTTTTTGGATCAAATTACGGTCTATTAAAGAACGAATTAGGCTACATATGAGGCTAACAAAAGAACAAGGTAAAGGCTTGACGGGGCTATCTAAGATAATGTACAAAGGTAGGTCAAAAGAAGGTATGAACAATGGCTATCAAAGAAATGCCTAAATCATCTCCTAAACTCACAATATTTATTTCGCTTTGCATACACACCAGGAAAGTTCTAGCATCAGTTACAATAAGGAATATACAATAGTCTTACACACTCATGGCACATGGTCAACTCAATTAGGAGCATTATAGATTCTCGACCGAACAATTACATGAATTCAATTAAAACCAACAATCACAAAAAGAGTCACAACTAGAGCCTAGGTGTTTCAAACGTAATGATCCATCACATATTTAGGTTATAATGTCATATGATCCACAAGAGCAGTTACATGTAATTGAAAGACTACTTTTCTCTTAAGACAGTCGTCATCCATCCATCATCGAGAAAAACACCTAATTATGACTAAATAACTAACAAAATGAACAAAATAACTAATCCTATCCATAAGTATACTAAGGAGAAGGTCCTATTTTCTTACGAAACAAGTAGCAAAGTAACCAGCCACCCCACACTTAAGCTCTGCACTGTCCCCAGTGTAAAAAACAAGATAAAGAACCTGGATAGTTGTACTTCTCATCCACATTAGGTGTCATACCACCTGCATGGAGATCATTATTGGATCCATTTTTCCTGTATTCATCCTGTCATCCATGTCATCCACACATAATGAAACTAACTATAATTAATATGAGGGTGGTGAAGTCACCACCCCACACTTATTTGTTAGTATCAACTAATTTCGTGTTATTATCGAGTACTCAGACTTCACCGACATACACTTTGACATGGTGCACCACGTTAGTCACAATACAATTCAATCACTTCAATTTCCCCATGTTTATTTCAATGAAATACTTTTTTATCAAAATCATACCCTACACTTTCAACCATATCAAGATATACAAAACACCATCACTTTTCCAACATAGCCATGGAAAAAATTTAATTCATAATCCTCAAGTGATCAATTAATAACTACAACATAAATTCAAAACACCTAAGGATTAAGAAAAGAACACTTACCTTGAAGATGAAGGATTGAAGAAAGTGAGTCGATGTTCTTGGGTTTTGAAAGTGGTGAGGAGCTTGTAAAATTAGTAGAGCCAAGAGAAGGGTTTTGAGAGAGGAGGGGTTGGGAGGATCTTAGGTGAAAGAAGAATGGAGTAGGATTTAAGAGTAGAGAATATGTTTAAAGGATGAGCCATGGGTCGGGTTGGTCCATTCACAAATGGGTTAGTGGGCAAAAATTATGTTGATAGGCGGCGCCTATAGCATTGCCTAAGCATAAGTAGGCGGCGCCTATAGCATTGCCTAATCATAAGTAGGCAGCGCCTAACCTATTGCCTATGTTGGCATAGGCGGCGCCTAGCCTATCACCTATGTTGGCATAGGAGACGCCTAGCCTACCGCCTATGTGAGGCAGTGAGCATAGGCAATGGCATAGGCGGCGCCTAGCCTATTACCTATGTGAGGCAGTGAGCATAGGCAATGGCATAGGCGGCGCCTAACCTATTGCCTATGTTGGCATAGGCGGCGCCTAGCCTATTGCCTATGTAGGCATAGGCGGTGCCTAGACTATTGCCTATGTTGGCATAGGCAATTGGAAAAACAGCGCACTCTTGGTCGAAAAGGTCCATACCGCGAGGGCTTCTCCCCTGCACCCCCATCGAGGTCAGTGGTGGGCTTCGGGATCGGGCCTGTCGGCCTGATCCCTATGCTACCACCACAAGCCTCATTGAAAGTCACAAAATAAATTCGCACCACGAAACTTTTGGGGTCGAATTAACATAATTCAAGGCACGAATCTAATGCAAATCATACTTGAGCCTTACACATTTGACCACTCCAACTTACCTGTAATGTTCCCATCACTCCTAAACTTACCACCATTGACATGTCTCGCTTCCAAATCAAAATTGGTACTAATATTCTCCTTAGTACTTCGTGGACCTACACTTAATCAAAAACAACAAAAATGATTAGAAAGATGGGTTGCCTCCCATGCAGCACCTAATTTAACATCGCGGCACGACTCGATTATCTTGACTACTCAGACTACGTCAAGATACATTGATGATACCATTTGTACCTCATTTGTTGGATCAAGACAATGCTTTATTCTTAGTCCAACCACTTTGAAGTCACTCACATCCTTGCTTGCAAGTTTAACCAAACCTGTTATGGTCTCCACAAAAGACATATCCTTAACTGGTATATCTCGCTTATCTTCATAGAATACATCAACTATCGAGAAGACACTCATCTCTTTTTGTTGTTTCATAGACTGACATACTTCAAAGCTAACTTCTTTCTCATTGAGCCTAAATTTTAGCTCATTCAGCTCCATGTCAACTAACACCCTTCCAGTTGCTAAGAATGGCCTACCCAAAATTATGGGTACTTCAAAGTCCACTTCACAATCAACAATTACAAAATCGGCAGGAAATATAAAATCAACAACTTTTACAAGTACATCATGTAGAATCCCAATCGATCTTTTTACTGATCTATCCGCCATTAGAAGTCGCATATTAGTGGGCATAGGATCTCCCAAACCTAATTTCTTAAAAACCGTCAATGGCATAAGATTGATACTTGCCCCAAGATCACAAAGGGTCTTTACAAACTTTAGCAATCCAATCGTACATGGAACAATAAATGCTCCCGGATCAGCTTTCTTATGGACAATAGATCTTGTAGGAATAGCACTACAATGATGAAGATTGTCTACCATTTCATAGCTCACAGTCTTTTTCTTTGTCAACAGGTCTTTCATAAACTTAGCATATCCGGGCATCTGTTCCAGTGCTTCAACTAAGGGCACATTCACTGTCAACTGCTTCAACATAGCCATGAATTTTCTAAACTTGACATCATCTTTTTTCTTCTTTAATCGTTGTGGAAATGGAGGTGGCGGCCTTGGAATTTCAGTTGGAGCAACTTTTACCTCCTTTCTTATGCCTTGCTCTACATCACTAACATGCGTCGGCTTAGTTGGTTGTTCAACTTCCGCACTTTTCTTTTTCAAACCTCCCAACTCCACAGGCACTACTAGAGATTCATTAACCAATCTCCCAATCCATTTCAACCTCATCAGTATAAGAGAAAGCTCCCAAACCTGGACTAGATAACATCTTACCACTCCTAGTGGTAATGACCATACACAATCCATCAGTCCTCAAATTCTGAACTGTATCACTTGGTAAAGTCATATTCTTTCTTTGGTTGAATATTGCGGATAACTGGCTCATTTGCTGCTCCAATTGTTTAATAGCAACTGAGTGCGAATTTACAAGTTGACTTATGGAAGATACTTCACTCTTTATTGTAGTCACCCCAGAATTTGCAGCCTCAACTCCCTTTAATACTTTCTCCATCATGTCCTCTATAGACATTTTTCCTGAACTGGTAGCAGCATTATCACGGCTTCCAGGAGGTACATACAGTCCACTCCTGTCACTTTTATTCTTTCAATCACCTTGATGGTTCCAACCTTGGTTTCCTTGGCCACCACCTCGGAAACCCATCTGATTGTTCAAGTAATTGGCTTCTTCCTCAGGATCGGAGTCAGCCCTTCCCTATGATGCTACATCTTTAACCTTCTCTATCTTTCCTGATAATAAATGCTTAGTAAGAAGGTCCATCTGTGTTTTCATGTGAGCCATATCCTGGTCACGTCCCTCTTCTCTTCGCCTCTGTTCTGCCGTCATGCTAATAGATACAGTAGAGCTTGCTACCTCAAAATCCATGGTATGCCAAGCTCTACTCTGCTTTGTTATACGATCCAGCATGTCAGATGCCTCAAGAAAAGTAAGGTCCATGAATGACCCACCCGCAGCATTATCTACCACTGGCTTTGTCACCGAGTTCAAAGCCCTATATAATATTTCCATCAAGTGGACATTGGTCAGCTGATGGTTTGGGCACCGCATAAGATTCTTCTTGAACCTCTCCTAAGTCTCGTGAAGAGCTTCATTTGGAAACTGTCTAAAATTGCTTATCTCATCTCTCAATTGTGCCCTCTTGGATGGCGGAAAGAATCTATATAGGAAAGCATCTTTCAGTTGCCTCCAATTGGTAATAGAGTCAGGAGTTAGCCTGTTTAACCATAGAGTTGCCTCTCCATATAGAGACAATGGAAATAAGCGCAGTCGGATCGCATTCTGTCCAACCCCTGGATTGTCAAATGATTTACATATTGAGATAAAATTAATCAAATGCATATTCGGATCATCACCTGCAAGTCCACCAAATAACCCTTTGAGTTGCAATAGATGGATCATCGTGCTAGTGATATTGAACTTGGCTCCGGGTGCCAAGGGCGGAGGAATAATAGCCCCTGTGGCACCAGTCCCATCCAAGTCGTCATCATCATCATCAAAAGCAACTTTCACAGCTCGGCGTTCGGGTCTCAACCTAGCTTGATGATCTCTATTGACATTCCTGTTCACTGGTGCAGCCACATCATCTGCACGCCTTGGATTTAATAACTCATCATCACCCAGGTCCTCATTATCAAGATTTGGTACCCGACCTGGGTTATCAGCATTCTGTTGATTTACTTGCACAACTGCCAATGCAGCTAATCTAGCCTGCTCCTGTTGAGCAACTATCCTTTCAGGGTCTCGTTGCGCATCCATTCTGCCAATGAGATGTGGTTCAGGATTTATAGGTAATAATGGCTGACCCGATCTCCGTGTATTTGACATGCAATCCACTCAACCTAAACAAAACAAAAACAACAAACAAAAAGTAAAATTTGAGAATCTTTGACCAAAGGGTCTATTAACTATCACAAACTTAGTTGACAACCGTATTCCCCGGCAACGGCGCCAAAATTTGATACGCCCAAATTATAACTCTCGTTAGAAAGTGTAAGCGGTCGCTGTCAAATATAGAACCCAACTGGGTTGGGTGTCGAATCCCACAGGGAATACTATAATCACTAAGTATTGCGATTATTATTAGACTGTTGGTCGAAGGTTCCAAGATAAGGGGGGTTTGGTTTAAGTGCACAGTAATATTATCAGTGTAACAATGAGATGATATGTGTAATTATATTTGATCACAGAGAATGACAAGATAGGGTTATGTCCACCTTGTAGCTTCTACTTCTCTATTAAGTATGAGTAATAAGGATTTATACATGCATGCACTTATAGAGAGATGTATTCTAATTCTAAATCCAAGTGTTTCTCAACTATCAAGGATTTATTCACCTTAGTTCTCTCAAATCCAAAGTGTACAACCAATCATACGAACTCTCCAAGTATTTAATCCTGCTAAGGCATTAACGTGTAAAATAGAGGTTGGAAACCCTATTTTCTTGTCACACTCTCTTTTCCAAATAGTAACTTTTCTATCGAACAAGTTATTGCTATAATGGCACATTTCCTATGTTTGCAACCACGAGAATTCAATCATAACAAAGAGAGTAATGATATAAGTGGATTAACACATCATAAATTCAAAAACCCATAGCAATAGAGAGTATACTACAAGGTTTCCATAACCCTAACAAATAAACTTAGCTACTCATGAATAAACCGAAAATCACAATAGAAATATTCATCATACCAAAACTTAGAACGGTCTTGATGGAGAAGATGAATAGCGAAAATAAGAGAGAAAAACGTTTCTCTCTCTCTCTCCTCAAGCTAAGCCGCTTTCTCTTGTTTTCAAAAAAATACAGAATGTGAATTATCCCTAAAAATTCAGCAATAAGGCTTTTAATAACGTCCTTCTCTAATAAATTGCTACTGCATCCTTAACTATTTAAAAACATTGTGTTTGCCCGGGAAAAAGTTCCCATACATCACATTCAGTCTAAAAGCTGCTTTCCTTTTTATGTGAAGTTTTCTTTGCTATCCACAGGTCCCCAAAGTGTTGTAATCTTCCTCATTAGTACCTGAAAAGCATGCTAATCACATAGGTCAGCTCACTTAACTAAAAATAGACTAAAAGTGCAAGAATTATGTATTTTATCCTCAAAACTTAGCTAAAACATGGGTAAGTTATGGTGCTTAGATGTATAAATACGCCCAACATCAATAGACCATGCTGATATTAAGTATCTTATGAACAAAAAGGATGCAAAGCCACAATTAATTAGGTGGATTTTGCTACTTCAAGAATTTGATATTGAGGTGCGTGATAGAAAGGGAGTTAAAAATCAGGTTGCTGATCACTTGTCACGGCTGGAAAATAAAGATCATATTGTGGATGACTTTTAGAGTATAAAGGAAGACTTTCCTAATGAGAAGTTATTGTTATTAGAAGCAGTTGAGATTCCGTGGTATGCTGACATTGTAAACCTGATAGTTTGTGGGGTGTATCCTCCCGAAATCACTTCACAACAAAGAAAGAAATTACTCCATGATTCTCATGCTTACATTTGGGATGAACCGTACCTTTTCAAGTAGGGTCCAGATGGAGTGATTCGTAGGTGTATCCCAGAGGAAGAATTTGTCAAGGTGTTACAAGATTGTCATTCATCTTCATATAGTGGACATCATGGTGATGAGAGGACTGCAAGAAAAGTGTTACAATTAGGTTTTTTCTGGCCGACTCTATTTAGAGATGCAGTGGTGTTTGTAAGGAGTTCTGATCAATGCCAAAGGTTGGGTACTATAACCAGGCATCATGAGATGCCCTTGAATAGTATTTTAGAAGTAGAAGTCTTTGATGTTTGGGGGATTGATTTTGATGGGCCTCTTCCCACCTTCGAAAGGTAATTTATACATTCTTGTTGCAGTGGACTATGTCTCTAAATAGGTGAAAGCTATGGCAAGTTCGACTAATGATGCAAGAGTGGTGCTAAAGTTTGTGAAGAAGAACATATTTTCCAGATTTGGTACGCTAAGAGCAATAATTAGTGATGGAGGTACGCACTTCATTAACAATTGGTTCAAGAATCTTCTAGATAAATATGGTGTTCGGCACAAGGTGGCCACTTCATACCACCCTTAAACGAGTGGACAAGTGGAGGTACAAATTGGGAGATTAAGCAAATACTTCAGAAGACCGTGAATAGGTAGAGAAAAGATTGGTCGGAGAAGCTAGACGATGCACTATGGGCATATCGAACAGCATACAAAATGCCTATTAGGACATCCCTATATCTCTTAGTGTATGGTAAGGCTTGTCATCTTCCTGTAGAGTTGGAACACCAAGCATATTGGGCTGTGAAGAAGTTAAATTTTGAGATGACAGCCTCTGGAGAATGAAGGTTATTACAACTGAATGAGTTTTATGAGTTTAGACTCCATGCCTATGAAAATGCCAATCTTTACAAGGAAAAGACCATACGATGGCATGCCAAGCATATTCAAGTCAGGAAATTTGAACCCGGACAACTTGTGTTGTTGTTTAATTCACGACTGAAGTTGTTTCTGGGTAAATTATGATCGAAATGGTCTAGACCTTTTTAGGCGGTGCGCATGACACCCCATGGAGCTGTGGAGTTATGGAATAAAGAGAAGACAGAGAAGTTCCTTGTGAATGTACAGTGTGTAAAGCATTATTGGGCGGATCATTCTGACAAGCATAAGGAATCTATCACTTTCGCTGAGGAGTAATAATGAGCTGAGTCGTGCCACGACGTAAACTAAGGCGTTATGCGGGAGGCAACCCACACATGTATTGTAATAGGTAGTTTAATTTTTTTGGCTTAAAAAATCAACAAGAAAAGAAAAATACAAAAAAAATAAGTCGTGCCACGACCAAAACTAAGGCACTGAGTGGGAGGCAACCCACTTTTACTTACAATTTTTGTTGTGTTTGTTTTAAAGTGCAAGGAATTTCAAAGTGAAATAAGGAGATTACCACAATTGAGGAAAGCAATCAGGTTTGCAACATGATTTGTGTAAGTGGGGATTTACTAAGGTAAGAAAAAGGGTGAAAATTGCATAAAGAATTTGAGTTCGATGCACAACGCATTGCGGAACTGGTCATTTTGACAATCATCAAATTCCAGTAAGGGTGCGTGAAACCATCGCATCGCAAAACTGGTTATTTTGACAATCGTCAAATTCCAGTTAGGGTGTGTGAAACCACCGCATCGCGAAGAAGGGACAATTGAGAATTATTAATTTCCAGTTTGTAGACGCGAATTGTAGCGCATCACGGAGGGAAGGTAAATGACAATTGGCTTTATCCAGTAAAGGTTCGCAATTGCTCCGCGTCGTGGAGAGGGATTAAATCGAGTATAAAATTTCATAAACCTAACCAAACCCATCCCTCTATAAATACAACCTCCCCAACCCTAAACCCTTTAGTTGAAAACCCTAATCGCGCCGCCCTCTCACTCCCTCTTCCTTAAACTTCAAGAATCTCCTTCCCTCTCTCTTCAAGAATTTTTCACTTTCAACTGTTGAGGTAAGTTCATATTTATTTATTTATTACCTTTCTTGTTACAATGTGTGAGTAGTGATAGTTTTTATGGATAACTTTGTTTTTCTTCTCCTACTAGTGGTAAATATTAGAATTTTTTTCTAATATTAGGTTCAATTTGTGACATCTTAGCCTAATTCTCATTGCTTTGAATCACTGAGAGCACACTTAATTGATATTTACTGTTGGCATTAGGGGGTAAACCAGTTTTCATGCTACTTAAGAGGATGGGGAGTGAAGGGTATTTTAGTTAGAGGTGTAAAGGGTAGAATTTTTAAGGGAGTTAGGAAAAAATTTCCATTATGCATAAATCCTTATTGTCTGATATTGGCTGATTGATTAGAATGGTAGACTGTGTAATGCTATAGTAACAAGGTCATATTTATAGTCTTGCATTATGTGATTAGCTGGGGTGTCGATTACATGATATTTCATGCTGCGCAAATGATGAGGGATGATGTGTACTGAAGAGGAATATGATGTCTATGAATATGAGAATTAGGCTTAAGAAAAGGGAATTCTGAGTACCTTGGTTAATACAAGTGTATGGCTAACAAAAGTGTGGGGTGAGGAGGCACCCGTAATGCTCGTTCATTTCAGTTAATCATAAGAGTAATCTTTTTGCATGGTTTGTTGCATTTTCTTAAATCACAGGCATAATGGAAGCATAGTCGAGCAAGGGCAAGGAAAAGGCAGGACCTTCTGCCCCGACGAGAAAGTGAAGCGGACCATCGAAAGGGAAAATAACTCGAGTGCCTAGGGCCCCTCCACTTCAGCGGGGGAATGTTTGAAAATTTGGGTTCAAGGCGTTAAGAAATGGTGGAAAATAGTAGTATACTAAGCCTACTGATGCTAAGTATATTCTTGAGGTCTATATCGATCGGGCTAGTTTGATGAGAGAGTGTCCTTCTATGGTCTGGCGAATTGAAGCGCTTAATATGAATTTTGTTTTTCATCAGCCAACGGAATGCAACCTGCATCTTGTTAGAGAATTTTATGCAAATTGGGACCCCAGCCATCCTGAATACTTATTGAAGGTTGAAGGAAAGGTGATTAGATTCACCGTTGCTGATATTAATGAGTTGCTGGGTATCCCTGAGACGAACCCAAATTTCTTGCGACAGTTTATTATTTCTCTTCCTTATGCACACATCATGCATTTGTTGTGTGGCCAACGTTCTTCATCTCGTTGGACGAGGCATAGAGTTACAAGTTTGCATTCTACTTTCCCCTACTCTCAAATAAATAAAGAAGCATGAATGTGGGGTCGAATAGTGTATTCATGCTTGATACAAGGCAAGCATATGACTGAGGTGACTTGGGATAGGGTGTGTTTAATTTACACCCTCATGTGTGCTGATGTGAAAATCAATGTGGGAAGTGTCATTTTTTTGGCTATGAAGAAAGCACGTACCCAGATGGGTTGTAGCTTTGGTTTTGGTGGTTTGGTAACTAGGTTTTTAAGAAGGATTAGGGTGGATGAAGAAGAGCTTGATTATAAACCTAAGATGATTACTCGTCCTCTGGATATCACTACTGCTCAAAGCACAACTGGGGCATATGGCCCAATTTTGACGATGATGGAGCGACAAACACTGACTAATGAGGTTCTGGTTAGGTTGTACGGCCTCATGATGATGATGTCGCGGACTGGAAGAAGGCCTGCTACACCAGAGGAGCTTCACGCTGTAGAGCTTGATTATCCACTTAGCCATCACGCTAGGACCATGCTGAAGATTGGCCCAGATTTTGTGGAGCCTGTTGATGATGATGTACCCACAGATGAAGAACACAGTTATAGGGATTCTTACATGGAGTCCGATGAGGAGGAGCACTCTGATGATGATGGCGATGATGAGGATGTGGCTGCTGGGGAAATATTTTCTATAGTCCCTTTTGATTGATCAGGAAGTATACTGCCACCCTACCTTAAGCTTAAATGGAAGCACTGGGATAGTGCTTTGTTTTATGTGTGGGGTGGTAGGCTTGTATTCTCTTGCATTTTTCTGTTATTCAATTGAACAATATTATTTTTCTGTTTTGTTGTGTTGGTTTAAAGTATTAGCTATTCAAAACATTGGTCTATAATAGTTAGTAACTTTTATTTTGTGGATTTCAATTTGCCCTCTGTGGCATTTGTCGCATATCATTTCAGTTGAAAGTATTATGGTATTGCTATTTTCGACCTTATTGGCAGGTTTAGTTTCAAGTAGTTATGTTTGTTTTTGCCCTCTTTGGTAATTAGGAATAAACAGTCATAGTTAGATGCCATTGCCTATGATAGATGGATGACGATCGTCTTAAGGGGATTGGTCGTACGAAGTAAAGAAATTTAGGAGAATTTTATCACTATCTTAGAGGAGTGTGTGAAATGAGCCACCTTTGCAATAATTGAAATAAATTCTAGCATAAGAGTATTTTTACTTTGAGTATTGAGGATTCAATCTCGATAAATGAAATTTGATGTATTGGCTTAATTTTGAATTCAATAAAGAACATGATTGGGAAATGTGGTTGATTCCGTACATGCAATGTGAGGGTGAGGATTAGTATATATTCTACATGAATAGAAATGACTAAAACTTTCCCGGTGTGTTTACAAAGCGAAATAAAGGGTGTTGGGTGCAGGAAGTGATGTAGGCAGTTCTTTGACAACCCTGTTTTAAACTTTAAAAGCCCTCTATTTGTGCATAATCTTAGTCAGCCCCTTTGAGCCTTGGGCCTATTTCTTTGGTAACCTGTTATGAAACTTTACCCCTTCTTTGCTAAATCATAATTTGATCCAAATAAGCTTCTGAGCATTTTAAATATAAAACTAAGAGAAGATTAAGTGCAAAAATTAGAAAAGAAGGTAATCAGTTGATGCCCCCAAAGTAGTTGTTTTTTATGTTTGATGATGCTAGGATAAGTGGGAGTTAGTAAATAGAAATGTTATAATGAACCTGTTTTGGCCCTGGTCCAGTTGGATAATGTACACCTTAATGAAGGCCTATAAGCATAAGTTAAGGGTAGCTATAATAGGGGTGCGTAACAAGAATATGGAAGAAGTGATTAATAATCCCAACCTAGTATGAAAAAATAGGCTAATCGAAAAAGGTATTGACAAAAGAAAGTATGGGGAGAAAAAGAAGGATGCCTTGGTGAGGTTAAACAAAGTTGATTGATAGTTCTTGTATTTAAACGCTTAGGAGCAATAGTCACTATTCCTGTAACTAGTACCTACCTTTCCCTAAGCCTTTATTACAACCCGGAAAAGACCTAGTTGATCATTCACCCAAACATCGACTATTAGTTGAGTAGAACACTACGGGCAAGCTTATGGTTCGTTTACTAGCATGTACGAATTTTTTGTTGAGAGTGAGTGATTTGATTTGATACTCTCCTATTGTTGAAGAGTTACCATCATGAATGAATATGGGGAAGTTTTCTTGAGTGAGGATGTAGGTGGATGAAAATAAGATTACTTATCATGTTTCTTTAATTGAGTTTGCCAACATTTTAGAAATTTATTATTGAAGAGAGAATAATTTGTATTAAAATATTTCTTGAGCTCAAAACTGTTTTGACAAGATGATGTAAGAATGCGTTATTACAAAGCGTAAGTGCTCATGGCCACAGAACTTTAAGATTGTGATGAAAAGAGGAAGTAATTATGTTTTTGAATTCATGTGTTCGAGCACGAACAAGGTTTTAAGTGTGGGGTGGTGATCTTGGGCATATTTATATGCTCAAAGCACCAATATGCACCCAGATTTGAACTTAGTTTAAGAACTTTTGTATGAATTCTTAAGTATAATTCAACTTTTATTTTGTTTTGTGCTTACTGGATATGATTAGTACTTTCAGGTTCAAAATTATGAAGAATTGTGCATAATTGGACATTACGAGAATATGGAAGTAGTTAAGGAAGGCAAGAGATTGAAGTTAAGCTGAAAAAGAGAAGCTGGAAAGAAGAAATCCTCATTTGAAGACCCTCCGCATCGCGCTGATCAACAAAATAGAAATTGGCAAATTCCAGTGGAAGTTCGCGAAACTAGCGCATCGCGGAGAAGTTTAGTTTATCAGAATTAGTGACCTGGAGGTTTAGCGCGTCGCGGAGAAGGCTTATTTCGCAATTGTCCCAATCCAGTGGCTCATCGCGATAGTGGCGCTTCGCGGTGAGTGTGCATTTTACAATTGTTGGGGAATACTTGAGCTCAGCGATTTCCCAGATTTTAATGGAAAAATAGCAATCTTGGTCATGGCGCGACGCGCAGGGTGGACAAATTGGGAATATTTTGATTATTTTGTCCCATCTATAAAAGGAAAAATAGAAGATAATGTGAGGGACTTTTGTCAAGCAGAGCAGCGGTGGAAAAAGAGAATTTTCTCTCTTTTAGGGTTCTTAAACATTCTTTTGAACTTCTTTATTTCAAGGATTAATTTGGGTATGATTTGTTATTTATTTTGGATGGTGAATTCAAACATGAGTAGCTAAACACCCCCTTTCTGGGGTTGAGGATAAGAACATGAGTACTATTTAATATTCTTATTCATAGTTTCTTTTTGGATTATCATATGGGTTGTTCTTAATTTCTTGAGCTTACTATTTTAATGATTGGCCACCATTAGAATAAATTTATATTTCTATGTGAATCCGGGAGGAGAATCATAGGATAGAACGAAGAAATTAGGGAGCAAGGTTCTTATTCTTTTATAAAATAAAGGATTTGAATTAGCATTTAGGATAGGGATATACCTAGAAGCCTTGCTTGGTTCACTTGCAGGAAGACAACTTTATGAATCTAGAAGATTTGTTGTAACTCTGCGGGAGTTGTAGTTACAACATTCAATTGATAGAAGATCTGAGGTCGGGAGACTAGGATTGTGGCATAAACCTTGCGAACCATCAACTCGATAACCAATTAGGCTATGAAAAGAATAGAGAATTGTATGATTGTTCAAAATACCTCAACCCTGGAATCGTCCTCATTATTGATTACAACCATTGCTTACTTTGTTTAAGTCATCATAAATTATTTCTTGTTTAGTAGTTTAAATTTTATTTACAAAGTCATCTCTATCTTAATAAAATCAAACACTTAATACTCAATTGTCTTGAACTAAAGATTGAATAAATTTCTAGTTTATTGATCCTCGAGGGAACGATATCTGACTGTCTAAGTTATTATATTACTTCCACGATCACGTACACTTGTGTGTGAGTAGAGACGTAACATTAGGTTTAATTTTAAACCTTATAACATGACCCAACAGATGGCTAGTCCCATGGATCATGGGGTTTATTCAACAATCGTTGTATATCCTTGTTACTAGGAGGATAAGAAAATTCACTTGAGAACCAACGAAGCTTAAGAAAGATCATTGTATGTTGCAATGGTCATTCCTTAAGATCGTTAGTTCCAAAACGTACAAGTTGATTTTTAGGAGTCTAAATAGATGATGGATTCCATAATCATTCTTTCTTGGGAATTATTATGCTCAATTGCTGGTTCACTTCCTGAAGATTGGTTTTCTGGACTTTATATAGATAAAAAAAATAACAATCGTTGGAATTCCAATGATCATTTAATACTCTTGGGGTTTCTATTTTATTCAAGATCCTAAGTGCTTTTATACATTATACCTGCATATTTCAACACATGTTCCCCTGTAAGTAAGAAAACTAAAAAGGTAAAAAATCATTAGGTTTCCTTCTAACCCATGTTTGATTTAACATTGTAATATGAGATAGCTAATTTGGATACTAAGAATTTCTAAACTAACCTATGGGTTGTCTCCCATACATCGCCTAATTTAACATCACGACATAAATCGGGTGTTCTTGGTTACTCAGAATTTACCAAGAGCCATATCGCATATAATCTTGACCCCATCTACTTCACTGAGGTAAAGTTTCATCCTTTGGCCATTCACTTTAAATCTTAGGTCTTTATCATTGTTAAGCTTAATAGAACCATAAGGATACACCATCAAAACTCTATAAGGTCCTATCTTCTTGATCTTAACTTGCAAAGAAATAACTTTATACTAGAATTCGATTATATCACCATTTCACCCGTGGTGAACTCTATTTTCTTAATCTTACATAACTATGATTACAACACTTGAGATATTTGATGTTTTGGGGCATTAATTTATGGGCTACTTTGTGAGCTCTTATGGTATGAAGTACATTCTATTTTTTCTTGACTATGTTTTAAAATCAGTGGAAGCAGTTGCGCTTCCAAATAATGAGAGAAAGAGTGTGATAGCATTCTTGATAAAGAACATATTTTCTAGATTTGGTACATCAAGGGAAATCACTAGGGATAGAGGATCGCACTTTTGCAATCGTCTATTAAAAGCCATGCTTGAGAAATATGGTATGAAACATAAGATGCACCTTACCACCCTTATACAAGTGAGAAATTTAAGGTCTCCAATCATGAAATAAAATCCATAATGGCGAAGAATGTGAATGCTAATAGAAAGGGCTAGGCTCAAAAGTTGTATGATGTGTTATGGGCCAACTGGACGACATTAAGATCCCTATTAGTTTTCCCTATATTAGCTTGTATATGGAAAAGCATGCCACTTTTCTATTGAACTTGAGCATAAGACATTGTGGGTACTGAAGAGGTTGAGTTTGGAATTGAGTGTTGCAGTAAAGTTGAGACCAAAATTATTGAATGAAATGGATAAGTTTTGTATCCGAGCCTTCAAAAATTCAGCCTTGTACAAAGAGAGGATGAAATTATTGTATGATTGCAATATTTAGAAGAGAGAATTCACTATTTAGGATATGGTACTACTATTTGATTTAAGGCTGAAGTGTTTCTGGGAAAGCTAAAGCCAAAATAGAGAGGACCATATAAAGTGATGATAGTGTTTCCCTATGGTGCAATAAAGATTAATAATATTGAGGGCCAAAGGTCAACGAAATAGGTGAAGTGGACCTAAATGAATCTTGATAAATTAGGCATACCCAAGTTGTGTCGTCACGTTAAATCAGGCACTTCATGAGAGGCAACCCATGGGTTAGTTAGTGAAGTTTGAGTAACCAAACTAGCCACGTCATGCTATGACATTAAATCAGGCTACATAGGAGGAAAACCAAGGTTTTTCTACTTATTTTATTCATAGGATTATGGGTTCTGCCGGTGAAAGTAGAATAAAAAAGAGAATTTACAGAACTAGAACTTGAACTGAACCTATGAAAGGATTCCACAATCATAGGTAGTTCCAACAATCATGGGTCAATTCATCAGCATGATATCTAGAGATTGATTTTTAGGACTTTCTACAATGATTCCACGGTCAAACAAAGAATGCACAATCATAGTACTAATTGTCTGATCTTACTCCTAAAAACCAACATTTAGTGATGTAGGCCGATAATTTTAAGGATAGATTGTAGGTTGATATCACGATCGTCCTTAAGATTTGTAGGTTCCTAGGTAAGTTTTTCTAAATTATAATGATATGAAGGGATACTACGATCGTGGTGACAACCCACGATCCTGGTCATGAGTCATATATTGGGTCCTAAAGTATTTAAATTGACCCAATCCAACCCGACCCAACTCAAGTTTAACCCCTGATTTCTTTAACAGAAGACCCAATAAGACCCATTTCCCATTCATGAAATGTTACCTCTAATTTGTGCAACCTAAGCTAATAATCAACAACCCCCTCCAGTTTTCAAACTCTTCCATTCTCTAAGTACTTGCAATCTCCAAAGGCATTGTAAGTTAAATTCTCATGAGTTATAATTATCTATACGTTTGAAGGTTAATAAGTAATGAGTGCATACATGCATTGCAAAATGAAAATTGTGGTTCATCTGAGTTTGAAAGGAATAGACTAGTTAAAATTGCCCTAATATAGTTGCATTGTGTAATTAATGTTTGAATGGGTAAAAGGGGAAAGTCTGAGTCCCTTTTTTTTTTTTAATTAAAAATGTGCTCAATTAGGGTTAAAAAGGGTAAATCTTGTGTTTTGAAATATTAAGCGTCAATAAACACTTCATAAAACAAGGTACGATCATAGGTTGGATCGTGGTAGAATGTTAGTTTTCATACTTTTAGGAATTTATTAGACGATCCCCTTCCATGATCATCGAATCATTGTACAATTGTGGGATACAATCGTATGATATGAAATACCATCAAAAATTTTAAACTAATGATTCCTATGATCAAAGGTACAATCATAGTACCTTCACACGACTGTACCAATGGTTATCTATGGGAAGTACTTAACTTGTATTTTTGTTTCAATCTGATACTAATGCTCTTTTGTACAAGTACAATGTCACTTAAATCTCTTGAGAATACTCAAGAAGAGGCACTCTGTAAGAAAATATCTAAGGAACAAGAACTAAAAGATGTATCTTTTGCCTTAGGGAGTAAATCAGAAGACTCTAGTGGCTTGGGGGTTCAATAGTCCAAAAGTTAAAGGAAAGCGCACCACTCACCTCAAACCACTAGAGCATAGACTGCTAAGTCTAAGGCCCCTGCATCCACTGCTTTAGTGCCCGTGGCCACTTTTGTGGCACTTTTCTAGACTGAAGAGAGAGGTTAGAGCTCAAACTCTACTGGGATAAGATTGCTACTAGTGCTGAAAAGAGTTCCTTAAAGGAGGAAGAGTCTTTGGATGGTTATGGAAGTACTAATCCAAAATTATTCGATGGTGTTGCTATTGCAAATCATCCTCTAAGTGGTACAAATCCAAGGTGATAGAGTGTACCAAACTCCCAAGACTACTACGCCGATGGGGTTTCCCAAAAATACTAAGGGAACCAAAACCAAAGCATTTAGGAAAAAACCTATACCCTGCTTGAATCACTATAAAAAGTTACGAAGTTGATGCAGTTGTTCGAGAAAATTAGCTAGGGTGGATGACTAGACCACTTTGTAACTATGGTCTTGAGATGGTGAGGCATTTTTATGATAATTATGTAGTAATTATTTATGATTAAGAATATGACTCCTTCTGGTAAGAAGAAGAGCATGAAGAAGCAACCCCAGCTTGACATAGTGGTAGTACGGGGTAAAGAGATTAATATATCAGTGAAGGCTATAGCTACAGCTTTGTTTGGTCCTGATTTTAAGCTGGTGATGGAAATACCAGTACATGACTACAAGATGACAGATTTAAAGAAGGTCAAGAAGTTGAGCACTGAAGATAAGCTCATGCACTACAAGTTGTTTCCAGAAAACATTGCAGAGTCTAAAGATGGGGAAACTTAAGTG
Source organism: Capsicum pubescens (assembly GCA_030864215.1). Taxonomy (NCBI): domain Eukaryota; kingdom Viridiplantae; phylum Streptophyta; class Magnoliopsida; order Solanales; family Solanaceae; genus Capsicum; species Capsicum pubescens. Next base: position 106,603,698 of record CM061538.1, read on the forward strand.
AATGTCTTAACAATATACAAGTGCACATTGAGTTTCAATTCCAAAGTTTGGCAGCCTATAGTGTGGCACCGCATATCACCAACCAAGAATGATAATACACTTAGTGCTAATATGCGGGTATAGTTGCAACTTTTATGGCAGAGTTTTAGTAAAATATTCCACATCTCATTGCAGAAAAGATTTGGGAAAGGGCACTATAGTTCAGCACTATTTAACCATTCCCTTGCATGGTTACATAGTTATTGTGGAATTATCAAGTGCCTTCCATTTCAATAGTCGACAGTTTCACCCACCAGAAAAAGAATGTTGACATTGCACTAATTAAGTATTTAAGGAATCTAACAGCTCCAACCCAGGGTCCTTTTCCTGACTTCCCTTCACAGGATTTAGAAGGGGTGCCCTTGCTACTGAGATTCCTGCTTCTAAAGTCGGTTCTACTTCCTCATCTACTAAATACCTCACTACCCCCATGAGTATAGTTCATTTTGTTCCCTTTATGAGGAACCAGGCCCTTCATGATGTCAGAATTAAGAAATTATAGGTAAGGGTGAAACCCTATGTGTTTGATGAGATTAGAGTAGTAGCGTGGGACATGCAGACCCATCTGGATAGTTTTGATAGACAAATAACAAAAAAAATAGATGGTGTCAAGGATCTAGACATGAGCACACTCACCACCAATTTGGATAAGTTGAAAGATGTTATGAAGGCTCTTTATAATAGACAACTACCTGTAGTACATTCTTTACCACTACCAACTTTTAAAGATATTACGGTGGACATACAGGTAGCAAATTTTTATACCCAGGCCCCGATAGTTGGGGATGAAGGTATAGTTATAGAGAAGACATTTGTAGCCCTATAAGAATAGAAAAGGGAAAGAAAAATAAAAGGAAAAAGAAAGATCATGAGAGAACCTCTGAGTTCCCTGATTTAGAGAGATGTGAAGTCCCCACTGTTGTTGATACATAGACTGTTGTGTCTATTATTAAAGTATTATTAATATGAGAGAGGGTACAGAGACTTCCCTTGTGATGACAACCTTGAGTGCATCAGATGTCACTGGTGCCCACTTTATGGAGAGTTACACAACCACAGCCGAGGCTATTATAGAAAAAGATAGGGTCACATCTGTGACCCTCATTGACCAGTTGACGACATGTATCTAGTGCACTATAGGTATGTTTTCTATGCTAATTTTTCTTTGTTTTTCATGCTTAATGCAAAGGGAAATTGCATGATTTCTAAGTTGAAGGTGGAGGTATACTACTCGGGGGGTTTTATTGTCGGGTTTTTTTCACTCGAGTGTGCTATTATAAAAGAACTGGCATATTCATGAGTTTTAAATTTATTTTGTGTATATATTTTTGTATTATTTATGTAATCGAGAGAGAGATAAGAGAACTTGGTGTAATCAAAATAAAAAGAGCATGCAATTTTTGTTTTAAATGTTTTAATAATGCATCTCTATAAAATTTTATGATATTTTTGCTATGTTCTTACTTAAAACATGACCAAGATGGATCTCGTCATGGCAATAGTATTATGAGTGTGATAACGATAGCTCAACTGTGCATGAACTAGATAGGTAGAAACTAGTGTGTACCCCTGAGCCAAGTATGTGTGAGGTTTTACCTAGTCGGCGTGCATGAGATCTAGAACTTGTTTGGTTATTATCGCCAAAGTTGTAGGATAGTAGGATATAAAAAGATCATAGGTTGTTCTTGAATATTCCACTAAAATCCTAAAAAGCCTACCAAATAAGAATAATATCCCTTGATCCAGGAATTTTAGCCAAAATAGACCTATTTCATTCATTAGCCAATTCACCTTCTCATCTTTACTTATAATGAACTTGTTTTGGCCCTGATCCTTCTATGGACACTGTGTATCTCAACTCGAGCAAATTATCTAAGTTAAGGGTGGCTATCATAGGGCTATGTAATTTAGCATGGGTAAGGAGAAAAATTAAGTAAAAGAAAAAAAGAGGAAGTTTTGTACATTATTGTGAGAAAAAAGAAAAGAAAAAAAGTGAAAAAGAAAGAGTTTGAAAAAGAAAAAAAGAAGAAAAGTGTAAAAAGAAACCATACTCGGTATCCGAAAAGAAAAGAAGGGGAGAAAATAAAGAAAGTTAGAAAGTGAAAATGAAAATTAGTGTAGTGTCAAGGAGGGTCTAGTCACTTTATCAATATGTACCATACTCATCCCCAAGCCTACATTACAAGCCCATGAAAGTCATATAGTGATTCTAATTCGACTGTCTGAAAAACTAAGGCGTAGAAAATAAGGACAATCTTATGGTATCAAACACACACTATTCGGACTTCTTTGTGAGCGTGATTCCTTAGGTTAGTCTATATCTTGATATTTACTGCATATGTTGAGTGTGAGGGTATTTTTTAATGCGAGGTATTAGCGGTTGCACCGTAGTTTTCTTGTTCGGGTAGCGCCATTTATTAGTTTTCTAAGTTGTCTATTGATAATTGTAATACCATTACTTGATCCCATCATGTCTTGGTCAGGAGTTTTTGTACACACAACAATAGTTGGTTTTAATGATATATGAGGGCATTGAACTTGTGTTTTAGTTGATACATGCTCAAAGTGATTTTTGAACGTATGCAATCGTAGTACTCTTGATTTCTCTTGGTTAAGCATTGTGTTTTGTTGGGTTTTATTTGACTAAGGACATACAAACGTCCTAAGTTGAGGGTGTTAATTTGTCATGGGATTGCAACAATTTGATTCTTAAAACTATGAATATTTTTAAGTATAAGAGTATGTTTATATAGGTATACCTATTTTGGGGGTATTTGCAGGTAAATCAGCTCTAAGAAGAAAAGTGTAGAAAATTTGGCAGATAGGATATCAAACGATCCATTGCACAATCATGGATCTGACCCGATCGTACCAAACTACCATGGACTGAATTTGTGGATTAACTCTTCGTACAATCATGCATTGATGCTATGATCACACAAATGGATCGTAGGAAAACAATTCCGAAAATAAATGTTGCAGGAACTAAGTCTAGAATAATCAAATGAGAGGGTTCCATAATTGTGGGTTGATACCACGTGGTCATACTGATGGTCGTGGGAGAGATATGATGTAAGGAGAAAAATGGGATAAAGATCAGACGAATGGGAAGTACGACCATACCAAGAAGACACAAGCCCATACTGATACTTGTACATGCTATGATTGCAATATGACAAAGTTCAGTGCCAACTTGCGAGCACTTTAACAATCGTGGAATCTAACCATGATTGTACCCTCTTTCATCTGAGGCACCGACTCTACAAATCCCTGTGTATATAGGATAAGTTTTATTTTTTCTATAAATATTTCTATTGGATCTTTGTTAGAAGTTTATGTTTTATTACATTATTTTAAGGTTTCAAGCCATATTCTTGTTCTTGAAATCACATACATTAATTTTAGGGTTTTAATTAAAAGTGAGATCGTAGAGTTTTTCATCTTGTTCTTATAAGTTCATAAGTATAATTTCTTCCACAAATTCTTTCTGTGTTCTTGCAATGATAAGTAGCTAAACACCATAGCTAAGGTTTTGGGAACCATGACATTAACAAAGTAGTGTTCATAGTACGTTGTGATTCTAAAAAGGTGTCAGGGAATGTATTGTTATTCTCTTCGCATTTGATTTTTTTTAATGATGGTCGATGTTAGAACTCGCCTTATCCATGAAAAATCCATGAGATATGAACCTTTGTGATTGAATATATTCATATATTAGGAACATAACATAATTTTTTAGATGAACATAACCTAACAATTCTACACGTCGAGCACCAAAATAGATCATTAAGAATGAAGAACATGTGGAGTTAGAAATTTATTGGGTAATACATTCCTAGTGCCTCTTATGTACTAATTGCAAATCCAATAAATTAAAAATTATTACCATTGATATCTTGATATACAAAATCCCCCATCTTTAGTGGAGATTGTTATTGATTGCTTCAATAAAAAACTTGAACAAGATTTTAACCTATTTCCAGTGGGATCGACCCAACCTAGTTGGGTTTTTTTATCAACGATTGTTTAATACTTTGTTCATAGGTGCAATTTGGGTGACATCAACTTCTCAAGATCGATGAACACAGGGTGAATGGACTAGGTATTTGAGTGACCTAGTATGAAACAAACTAATTCTTAGAAATAAACAATCCTCTTTAACCTCAACTCTACCACCCTTTCCCAAACCTTCATTGTATGACTTAACAACTATAGTTGTTGCAACTCTGAATGTCCCCCTTGTTCTTATATAATGAAATCATTGTACTCTATCTCCAAAATTTGATAATATTTATCATCCTATAAATGATGTTAAACAACCTTATCAGCCACTCCAAACCTACCCTGCCAGTGCTCTTCCAAAAATCCACCGAAATATCATTTAGCCCAATCACCCTACCTCTATGCATCATATGAATAATACCCTTGACTTTAAAAACCTTAAAATTCCTACAATAACTATATTTGTGACATCTCTCTAAGTTCTCCAAGCCCCCTAGAACAAAATCTTTATCCCCCTCGTCATTCAAAAGTGTACAGAAGTGAGACTCTCACCTTTTCGAAATGAGGGTGTCCTCCACCGATACGTTGTCATCCTCCCTCTTGATTCACTTCACTTGGTTAAGGTCAGGATCCCTCCACTCTATAGCCTTAGAAAGCCTATACAACTTCTTATTCCTTCCTTTCAGAGCCATATAGAAACTATTAAAAGTCGTTGTCTTAGCCACAGTAACCACTAACTTAGCCTTTTTCCTAGGTAACTTATAACCAGACCTATTCATCATCTTCTTCTCTTCACCTTTCTCTCTACCAACTTTGCATAAGCTACCTTCTTAGTTTCCACCTTCCGTTTAACTTTTTTGTTCCCCCACCATTCATCTCGGTGCTTGCATAGATCGTCCATTAAAATACTCAAAACTTTTCTAGTTATCTCTCTGATTCAACTGGTATTCACCTCCTACATAAAATCCATATCCCCTCTACTCTATTAATATATATGGTCATAAATTTCCCTCCCATATCCAAAGCACTAGCAAAAGTTAAGATAGCCCACTTAATCCTCAGTCGGTCATCGACACTCCTTTTTTTTCTGGCCTTTTTTATTTCCAAGTCCATTACCAGAAGCTTATGTTGGGTCAAAAGATTATCACTAGGTATGACCTTATAGTCTTTACATAGCTCTAAATCACTTCTCCTAAGGTGCAAAAAGTTTATCTGAGTCTTGGCCATCGAACTACGAAAGGTAATAAGGTGCTCCTCCTTCTTCAAAAAGCTTAAATTTGTTGCCACCAACCCAAAGGCCATAGCAAAATCCAAAACTGATGTTCCTCCTTCATTTATTTCTCCAAAATCAAAACCTACATCTACATTATTATAGTCTCTCGATAAAGACCTGATATGCCCATTGAAATAACCTCCTACGAAAAGTTTTTCAGTGCTTAGGACGCCTCTCACCTCCTTATTCAAAACCCCCCCAAAAGCTCTTTTACTCATCGTCCAAGCCCATTTACGGAGAGTAGGCATTAATAATGTTCAATATAAACCCTTCAATTACCTACTTAATCGACATCAACCTATTAATCAGTTTAACCTCTACTACCTGCCCCCTAAGCTCTTTAACTACTAAGATACCTACCCCATTCCAATGATATATGCTACTAGATTACCATAGCTTATATCCATCCACATCTTTTTCCTTTAAACCAACCTATTTGGTCTCCAGCACACAAGCTATACTAATCTTCCTCTTCCTAAGAATCTTCACAAGCTCTATGGACTTACCTTGAAGAGTCCTTATGTTCCAAGACCCAACTCTCAACATAGAGGATCCCTTATCTCACTCAACCCTACTAACCCTAGCCCTCAACCTCAAACTTGACCCTAACCCAGACCCAGACCTATACCTAGACCTCACCTTGGACCCCGTTCCCATCCCCAAACCTAACCCTAGCCTAAGACATGACCCTAGTCTACCATCAATAATCAAAGCCACTACTTAATAAGAGAACAAAATAAGAAGGCAGTAAATAGATAAGGCTAGAAAGAAACAAAAGGTAATAATGAATGAAACAGGAAGAAATTAGTAACGAAGCAGGAAACTTTGTTATCTATATGCTAAGGAAAACAAACAGAAATCTACAGAAAAGAATCAACAGCTTATGCCAAAAGCAATAAAACCAATATACTATAGCACAAATTTGATAAACAACAATTAATAACAAAAACTATACTATCCACAAGTAATCTTGAAAGTTTTAGATCATGGATAGTCAAAGATAAAATGACAAAAATGTGTAAGAAATAGTGAAGTAAATACAACTCATATACTATGAAAAAATAAAAAATTACGGGTAGAAATCACCTGGATTTGGGTTTGGGTGAATTTTTCTCCTAGGTTTATTGAATTCCGACAAATTAGTGTAGAAATTAGTCCCAGAAATCTTGTTGCATTAAAGAATGTAAAAGAGTATGCTTGAAGTCTATTTGTGTCACCCCTAACAAGGTGTGGCTCTATCAGGTTTGCAATAGTACCATCGCCATCGGAGGTTTGCCGACGATCGATGGTCCAACTCATTGGGAGGTTTTTGATCTACTCTAGCCCTATCTAATATTTACCATATCTGGTTCAAGCTGGACCAACCACACTTTGTAGAAAGAAGTATGGGTGAAGATTAGATCTTATGTGGTGGAGAAACAGGAGAAGATAAATAAAAGGGGAGAAGATGGGAGAAAAAGAGATTGGGGAGTATGAGAAAGGCTGATACTTACCTGTTACCTTGAAATTTTAGGGTCACTGGCAAGCTAGTTCACTGACGGAGAGAGAGAAGGCGGTCCGACGATGAGTCGGTAGTCGGGGTAATCCAAGATAGAGAAAAATGATTAATATGAAATGATAAATTGATATTGTGAGTGATATACAAATAGTTGACCAAAAAGCATTTCTAGATGGAGAATAAAATATAAGGTGACACTGTTTTCTTTTTTGGCTCAAATAATTATGGTTTTGTATCTCTTTTTTTCATTTAGTGATTGATATTTGTATTGGAATCTTGATTAGTGAGGATTTACATCACGTAAAGCTCACTATAGAGGAAATTATTACGTAATTTGAATATGAAATCTCTCATTAAGAATGAAGGGACATCCTATCAATTACACCTCAACGATTTCATGATCCATTAAAGAGTTGATGAAAAGATACAGAAGAAAAGGACATTTTATGAAGAGGGTTGAACACTTGCTTAGCTCACTTATAAGAACATGCTTACATATCAAAATTCTCCAACACATCAAACTTTGCATTCTATCCACCATTTCATAACTGGACTTCAAAGCTCACTGTCTTCTCTTAACACCCCCAACAACCCATAACTCCCACCTTTTGACCAACCCAACCCAGCCTTGCACCCGAAACTACCACTCTTTCGCTTCATCCCAACCCCATATTGTTTTCTCAATATTATGTATTGATTTTTTTTATATTATCTTTCGACCTTCGGAGGTCAAAAAATAATTCCACCTTCAAAGTTTTGAGTGTTTTATTCAAACAACTATGAACACGCTCAGGGCTTTATTTAGTTGTTCATTCTTTTAGTTATTCTTATCATTCTTTTAGCTCTAGATAATAAAGAACACTTTGTTAGGATTTTTCCCCCTGATTTCCTTATCAAATTTTTGTTTTTTTTTCTATTGAAGGAAAGTCAAAGTAATATCATAATTACTTTTACTTTTCCTAAAAGAAAAAATAAATTATTCTATGATTTAAAACTTTAAGCTTCCGCATGATGCCCTCTCGATTTTGAATCAACAAGTGGTATCAGAGTCAACGATTCCCCATGATCCTATGGATCCAATAGTTGAATGATGTTGAAGATAAGTTTGAGGTTGTTCAAATCAATTTGCAACCAATCTAATGATAATACAGACATATGTCTATAATGCTACATGTGGAGATAATTGTAAAATCATATTTTCAACAATTCTGTTGTTATATATTTGAAAATAAAGTTCAATTTAATCCTACGAAGGACTCCAATAAATTCGAAAGGGCTCATATATTTTTAACCCAAAAAGGCTCTATTTTTAAGCATGCAAAACAACAGTGATGGAGATTATGTGAAGAACGAAAATAATGCATGTGAAGAAGATGGATCACGTTTTGTCAATAAAATCAAGCCAAAAATGAGAGATTTGTTGGGTTTTTTGACCCGATTTTCTCACCAAATTTGAGTTTTATTTTCTACTGAAGGAAAGTCAAAGTAATACCATAATTACTTTTACTTTTCCTATAAGGAAAATATTAAATCTTTCATACTTGACTAACCTCTTTGTTGGAGGAAAGGTTTTGGACTTCTATAAATAGAAGACTCCTTTTCTTTTACTACAACAAAATAGTATCCACAATGTAGTCTCAAAAGAGTCTGGTGTAGGGAGAGATTTCTCCCAAGTTTATATTTATATCTATAATATATATATATATATATATATATATATATATATATATATATATATATATATATATATAATATTAAAAGTGTGAAGACCCTTGGAAAAGTAATTTGAACTTTTTGTCCTTCATTAAAAGACTCTGCAATAGACAAAATTATCATTTATTATTTTACTAAATTATTTTTAATATTTTAAGTGTCTCATTAAAACTTAATTATTAAATTTTCTTTATTTAAACATAATAAAAAATACTATTAATTTTCAATGATCAATTCATGTTTGAGGAATTAATAAATCAATCTTTTACGCAAAAGACTTACGTAACCAAATATGAATTTTAATACTAACCAAATACTGCTTTGTAGTTCTTTGTTGACCAAATTTGTGAGTTTCTTTTTAATAACAATTTAACATAAATAAGTAGGTTATTTTGGCAAGAATTTTACTTAAAATAAAAAAAAATTTAAGTAAACTCTCCTTTTTAATGTTAGTATCCAAGTAATTCTGCGAATCTTTGTCTATTTATTTTTCTATTTAATTTGTATTTTTAATTTTTTTGCATTTTGAAATTATGTTTATCTTCTACAGATTGCTCGTTGCATTTAAACGTTATTTTGATTGCTTAATTATGTATTTTTTTATCTGTGCTTTGTGGTATTTTGAGATCCTATCCTTAGTTTTTGAGATTCTATCATAATTTATGATTGATAGATTGTGACCTTACCCGGAAGAATGCAGTAAAGATGAAAATTTCAGTTCAAATTCTAACTTCAAAAGAACAAGAATAACTGAGGTATAACTTCTACCAATTTAACTTAACATATGATTTATTATTTTCGGAAGTTAGATGATCTACGTACATTTATTATCTAAGAGGAAATTATTCTCTCAATAATTTTTTTGATTGATCATATGTGGGTCAATTGATTAGTCACAAAGAAATTGAGGTTAACGTTTTTAATATGAATCATAATGTTGTCGTAAGTATCATGTAAATATTTAAATCTACTTATGTATGTTCTTTTATTAATGATATATACAATATTGATTTTGAGTAATTGAAGAGAGAAAAATTTGTCCATGTACGGCCATTAGTTGTAGCAAAATAGAGGAGTGATATTGGACAAGATCGAAAGATGATAGTATATTCTTACAAAGTGTTTTGTTAGTTGTGCTCTCTTAATTTTCTGACTTTTTTCTCCCTTTATGTTATATTTTATATTGTGAATATTAGTCTCAATCTTAAATTGAATCGTAGAATATTAATATTATTTTTGTTTTAAATTAATATGACGTATAGGTACAACAAACCCTCCTCTGTGGCTTAATTTTCCTCTATACTTTTTTCTTTGGTTAGTAGAAATTTTAATTCATTAAATTTTTCATTTTATATATAGTTTTATTTGTTTGGATGAAATACTTATAGTGTCAAAATATATCTTTTAAATAGATATAACATTTATTTCAAATCAATTACTATTTTTTAAAATAATTTTATTTCTTTATGTATAATTTTATGTATCAACACGAGATACTCGTGTAAAACACGTACCCTTGACTAATATTTTTAATATTAGTTGATAGTATGTAGCTCATTAGATCAAACCTTATCAATAATATTTTTTAATATATTTTATTTATCGTATTGATTTTATAATTTACAACTTTAAACTTTCGCTCTCGATTTCAAATTCAACACAGCCCACTCGATTCAACTCATGTTCAGTCTAGATAATCACACAACTCAATATTCATTGACTCAGGAAATAATATATATTAAATAAATCAGTTCGACCAATTTCTCAACTCAGGACAAGTAAATACTGTTTGTTATTTATCAAAACTCAAATAAACTTAACACCAAACAAATCCAAACACTCAAACAAAAATCTAAAACAAAATAAAGCAAACACGAAATACGAGGTTTTTTTCCCTATAATATCACCTAGCTCCAAGCTACTGGTTTAGTTAACAAAAATATTTTCCAAGTACCAACAAATGAAATTATTTTGCATGCAAATTTTACATCAAACTTATAATGATTCAAAACAAATTAAACTGTTTCGAACGCACGTTAATTAGGGCCCTTGAGGAGTAATCAACTAATCTAAATTTCCCGAAAAACGATAACAGCCTATCGAAACTATTGCGTTCTCGAGCATGTTTATTACTCCCTCCGTCCCAAATTACCCGTCTCAAATTGAGATTGATTAAGAAAAATAATTAATAATATGTGTAGTTTACCATAGTACCCCTATTAAATGATGTTTAAATTTTAATTTGAAGAAAAAGTAATTAATGCAAAGGATAAACATGGAAAAAAAATTATCTCTTTTTTATTAATGAAAAAAGACAAGTAAAATGAGAAATCAAATTAGAAAATTTAAAACGAATAATTTGGGACGGAGGAAGTATTTTCGTCCTCTTTATTAGTTTCATTATTACCTTGAAGAAACTAGCTTTGCTAAATATTAATGCCAAAACAAGTTTCATTATTGTTAGGTTTGTTGTTTCGGGTACACAATCTGTATGTTTGTACAAACACTTCAACACAAGTTCAAGATTATATCAAGAACACTTATGAAATTTTAACACCTTCAACACAAGTTCATCAAGAACTATCAAAGAAGTATGTTATTTACAGAAACAAGATGAAGTAGAAAACAGAATCAAGTTCTCCGAATTCACGGAGTGTCCTTAAGGAATTAATTTCCCTCAAGTACCCGAGGTTACGCAATTTTTTCTCCAGGATAAAATGGCTCACAATCAGAATGTAGTGGTATCTCAAACCTTTTGATTCTTTAAACACACTCAACGGTAGATGATCACACAGAGTTTTTAGAAGTAGAAGAATGATTTTCAATACAGTAAATTCCATCCTACCTGTGGAAAAAGTGCATGTATTTATAGCAATGAAGTGCCCCTTCAGAAAGGATGCAATGGTTCATCGGAAAGGTGTATCATTTCGGAATAGTCATGTTTGTCCATTCCGAAACATTATGTCTTTTCTGAACATTCACATCCGATCGAACACTCACCTTTTTTTCTAAATAGTGTTCCTTTTCCTAGAAGGATTGTGTCCCTTTCGAGCAGTGACTCATGGAAGAAAAAAAACATTTTCGTTTTTCCTTGGATTTTTTGGATCACTTGTTTTTTCAAGTTTTAAATAAATTTTATCTAAAAGAATTAATCTCTCCAAATACGAAGCCGACCCGAGCGCGCAACGACGATGATGACACGAGACACATCTTGGTTCTTGACTCACTATCCATTTGAAGAAGTGTTACTCAATAAAAGCACATTAAAGTTGCTTTCTCCCACCGTGGGAGAATTATACTTTCCTTAAATAAGTACACTTTCCCTCCAAGACTTTTCCTCCATTTTCCATTCACACTAATTGAACCCAATAATCCCCCACATGAATGCTGAATAACTATTCTTTATAAAACTTTACAGACAAGTATGTGATCAGCAAGCAAAGACTGTGACCCGACCCGACCCGGGTCCTTGTCGTAAAGGGCGTCCCAACTCCAACCAGGACTGGAGACCACCCTCGTTACCTAATCGAACCTCCAGCCGCCTGCCCTGAGTTGGCTGAATTTCGAACATATAACAAGATAGTGTTATTGTTCATGTCAAGACTCTGGGATAGGATCGTGAATGTGACCGACCCTACCGAGTCCAACTGTCCGCTATATCGTACTAACCAAACCAACCAATACCAAAATCAAAGGCCATAAACCAGGCCACAACCAAATGGGTTCCAAGACATAATATAATTAATCCCAAAATGAAATACGATGGAATAATGAGAAATTATGTTCAATGATGTCATCCCCAATATCAATGCCAATACTAAGGCTGACACCCATACCGATTCCGCCCATACCAACTCATAGCAGTACCACAAAGCCTCTAACCAAAAGAGTAAAATTCGGTTGGGATATTCCCCCAATCATATCCAAAACCAAAATCCATAAGTAATCCAAAATATGAAGAAACATCCATGAAATTGAGCCTTTCAAAAATATGAAAGCTCACCACCTTAATCCAACGACTGACTGGAGTATCCGAATGCTAAATAAGAGGAGTAGAATGGCCAGTTCCAGCATAGTGTGGGTATATAGCCGTCCGAAGATGGGTTAGCGAGTGAACACTAGCATGGACTCAGGATAAGGATAAAATAATGCCCTTTATAAAATCAAGTAAAACTATCTATAATGCATATAACCATACACACACACATACGCACATATATATATATATATTCATGCCGGGAAAGGAAATCGTATTAAGCATGCATTTAAAATCTTTGCCTGGCTTGTGTAGCTTTGCTGTCCTAAAATCATCCACGGGCTATATTAGTTCAGTTACCCCTGCTGAAAGGGCCCTAGTGCGTGAAACCGCACAACCCGAGAAGAAAACTTGGGATGACTAGTCATCCCCCAATATAAAATGTGACATCATGCACACGGTCATTATGACCAAACCTCACATCGGCAAACATGAGTTTCCAGTTTCGGTCCCCCCGAACCTCCACCTTCCTCGTCTTTTTTACACCTCCCTCTTTAAGCCCAATTAAAATTATTTTTCAAACAATCAAACCATTATTCATTTATTAACCAAGGCCATTAGTAGTGGTATCATCATACCAGCTAATACTTACAAGCATTATCCTTATCCAAACATTTTAGTGATCAAGGGATTCCCATGTACCTATATATAATACTATTCAATTTACTTGGGGAATTCCAACGTATCCCACAAGTAGGTTTATTTAGTCAAACCATTCCAAAACCATTTAGGTTCCATTACCAAGTTTAAATCATGCATAAGTTCCATTGAAAATCCAATAGTATAGTGAAAACATTGTTATAGGCATTTTATTAAATACATTGGGGACATATTATTACCAAAACCAATTCCAATTACCAATAACCATTCCCATGCAATCCAATTATTTAAAACTACCATTAAAGTATATAAAAGATTATTTAAAGCATAAGGAAACCATAACCAAGCATTTATAATAAAAAACCCCAAATCATATTTGAAAACCCAAACCATACAACATTCAAACCATGCAAACATTGTATAAAACCATGACTTTAGTTGGAACTTACAAAGAGGGAAGATAACATGCCTTAATTGAGAAGTTAATGGAGAGAAACCACCAACACAAGCCACAAATTAAGCCTTACAATGAAACCCTAGCCTCCTTTTCCTAAGAACTTTAGAGAGGATTTAATAGTGTTTTTATAAGTATTAATGGATATAAAAATAGGGAAATCACCTTTTAAGTGAGTTAAAAGTCGTGGGGCCTTATTAGGATAAGTGGAGAAATGTCCAGATTGCCCTCACTTAAAACTCCCAGAAATTCCGTCAGGTGGGTACGACCATCCATACCAGTCGTACCCTCCAATATGAGTAGTACCCACCACTCGTACCCAAGACCACCTCCCTTGGACCCAACAATATCCAAGATATAACTCCCCTAAACCATGTCGTATACAAGTGTACGACTAGTACCCATAATTCGTACCCCTGGCAGAATGGAATCCCAAGGGTATTGAACATTGCCCACTATAAGAGTCCATGGTACGACTCGTACCCTGCCTTATGGCTCAAGATAAGCCACTCGTACTCTGGTCCAAGTCAAGTTACCAAAACGGCTCAAGATGAGCCACTCATACTCAGATCCAAGTCAAGTTACTAAGTTTTAGATCAAGTGAAGGAACCCAACGATCCGTATCCACCAATATGACTCGTACTACCCAAGTCGTTTCTATTTTAGAACCAAATCCACCTTACCAACCAACACTAGTCAGCGTACGTCTAACCTACACCATTCGTACCCCTGTGTATGAGTCATTTCCCCTAGTCGTACCCTGTCCAGAGACTAGAATTCCAGGAAATTTTCTACGGTTCAGGAACCCAGGGTGTTTCAGTCTCCCCCTTTAGAAACATTCATCCCCGAATAACGAACAAGGTAGGTTAGACGCAGGCATGAGTCATTTGCATTATCAAACATAAATCCAACCTTTAGATGTCTCTACTCTTACCTTTAAGACAGAAAACAAAGATACAAGAGAATCAACCTTTCCTTTAACAAACTCAGCAAATAAAGATATGTTCAAGAGCACATACCTTCCGCATAAATCCCAGGAGCAGAAAACAAGAGTGGATACTTAGACTTCATGTCATCCTCCGCTTCCTAGATAGCCTCTTCCACCTTGTGGTTCCGCCATTGAACCTTAACCAAAGCCACATCTGTGGTCTGCAATCGACGAACCTACCAATCCAATATCTCAATCGGGATGTCTTCATAAGACAGAGAATTTGAGATACCTAATCCCCCCAAAGGAACCACCAAAGAAGGGTCACCAATGCATTTCCTTAACATGGAAACATGAAATACCGAATGAATAGAGCTCAAGCTAGAAGGAAACTCCAATTCATAAGCAACATTACCAACCTTCCACAAGACCTCATAAGGACCAACAAACCAGGGACTGAGGAATACTTTATCCCCAACCTCAAACTCCAAGTATCTACACCTTACATCCTCATAGGACTTTTGGTGGCTTTGGCCAGCCTTAAGCCTATCCCAAATCACCTTCACCTTTTTCATAGCCTGATAAACCAAATCAGGACCAAATATATCCTCTTCACCAAGCTCAAACCAACCAATAGAGATCTACACCTCCTACTATACAATGCCTCAAAAGGGGACATACCAACACTAGAATAATAGTTATCGTTGTAAGAAAACTCTACCAAAGGTAGATGCTCAACCCAACTGCCACCATAATCAATCTCGCACACCCAAAGCAAATCTTCTAGTGTCTGAATAGTCCTTTCTTCTTGACCATCCGTCTGAGGATAAAAAGTAGTACTCAGACTAACTTTAGTACCCAACCCTTTCTGAAAAGACCACCAAAAATGAGATAAAAACTACATACTACGATTAGAGATAATCAAAATAGGTACCCCAGGCAGTTTTATGATCTCCTGAAGGTACAACTTAGCATAGTCCTCCACTAAAAAGGTTGTCCTCACTGGAAATAAGTGAGAAGACTTTGTCATCCTATCCACGATGACCCAAAACAAATCAAAATAGTTTCGAGATCGAGGAAGACCAGTAACGAAATCTATATTGATCACCTCCCATTTCCATTCCGACAACTCAATTTCTTAATACAATTCACCAGGTCTCATGTGTTCAACCTTAACCGATTGGCACACCATGCACTTGGCCATAAAATAAGCCACATCCCTTTTCATACCATTCCACCAGTAGGTCTCCTTGAGGTCATAATACATCTTCATAGAGTCGGGATGAACAATATAGCACAATTTATGTGCCTCGTCCAAAAACCTTTATCGTAACCCATCGACATAAAAAACGCACAACATCCCTTGGTATCGAAAAGTAACATCTCCACTGATCTCAAATACCACTACCTTTTGCTCACCAATATCACTCTTGATTTTTATCAAGATAGGATCTATCACTTGCTTCTCTTTAACTTCTGCACTAAGAGATGACCAAACCACCTCTTGCACCATTACACTACCATCCTCAAAGTCCAAGAGATGAACTCAAAGATTAGCCAAGAGGTGAATATCCTTCACCAATTCCCACTTTTCTTTCTCCATATGAGATATACTCCCCATGGATATCCTGCTAAAAGCATCAACAATTACGTTAACTTTACTTGGGTGATAGTGAAGACTAATATCATAATCCTTGAGAAGCTCCTACCATTTCTTCTGCCTGAGATTAAGCTCCTTCTGAGTGAACACATATTATAGACTCTTATGATCAAAAAAGATATCCACGTGTACACCATATAAATAATGCCACCATATTTTCAAAGCAAAGACTACCGCAAGAAGCTCCAAATCATGAGTAGGATAGTTCCTCTCATGTAACTTCAACTGCCTAGAAGCATAGGCAATCAACTTCCCATGTTGCAATAACACACCACCAAGGCCCACCCTAGATGCATCATAATAAAACACAAACCCATTATAACCTTCTGGCAAAGTCAAAATAGGATCTGAAGTTAGCTTATCTTTCAACTTCTTAAAACTCTCCTCGCAAGCATCCGACCAAGAAAACTTCACCTTTTTCTGAGTCAACTTAGTCAAAGGAGCAACTATACTCGAGAAATTTTCCATAAATCACTGATAATTCCCAACCAAATCTAAAAAGCTCCGAATAACGGATGGAGTCGTAGGACTAGACCACCTTTTAACCATAGCCACCTTTTAAGGATCCACCATTATCCCCCTTCTACAAATAATATGACCAAGAAAAGTTATGACGTTCAACCAAAACTCATACTTAGAGAACTAGGCATACAACTGTTGTTCTTTCAATCTCTGCAACACCACACGGAGGTGATTAACATTATCCACCTCACTCTTATAATAAACCAGGATGTCACCAGTAAACACAATGATAAAAAAATCCAAAAACTGCCTGAACACCATGTCATCAAATCCATAAATGCCACCGGGGCATTAGTCAAACCAAATGACATCACCACAATTTAAAATGCCTATATCGAGTACTAAAAGTCATCTTAGGGATATCTACCTCCCTAATCCTAAGATGATGATACCCATACCGAAGGTCTATCTTAGAAAAGAACTTGTCATCTTATAATTTGTCAAACAAATCATCAATCCTTGGAAGAGGATACTTATTCTTGACTGTCACCTTATTTAAATACCAATAGTCAATTCACATCCGAAGGTAACCATCTTTTTTACACACGAACAACATTGGTGCACCCCACCGAGATACATTAGGATGAATAAACCCCCTATACAGAAGATTCTCAAGTTACCCCTTGATTTCCCTCAACTCAGCTGGAGCCATTCTTTAAGGAGGAATAAATATTATACGAGTGTCCGGAATCAAATCAATACCAAACTCAATTTCTCTAACCAAATAAACACCGGGAAGATCATAAGTAAAGACCTCAAGAAACTCATTAACTACTAGAACTGATGTAAAGAAGGGCTTTCCAAGTTAGAATCTTTAACCTGGACAAAATGACAGAGTCAACCTTTAGAGATCAGTCTCTTAGATCTAAGATAAGAAATAAACCTCCCCCTAGGAGCTATGGAACCACCCTCCCATTCTATAACCGATTTACCAGGGAACCTAAAGATACCCTTACGGGTTCGATAATATAAGGATGCGTAACAATAGTATAACCAATCCATCCCTAAAATAATATCAAAATTCACCATATCTAGCTCGAACAGATCCACCAAGGTTTTCCTGCTGCCAACAGCTACCATACCCCCTATAGACTCTCTTAGCAATAACTGAGTCACCTACCGAGGTAGAAATAGAAAAATGATTCAAAACAACCTCAGGATCAAAATCAATACACAAAGCCACATATGGGGTCATATAAGAGAGAGTAGACCCCAGATCATCAAATAATATAATAATGAGAAAAGAGTTGTAATGTACCAGTAATGATATCAGTTGATGCCTCAGATTCCTGCTGAGATGCAAGAGCATATAACTTATTCCTGCCAATACTAGAACCAGGAGTAATAACAGACGCAGATACGGCACCACCAGGTACAGGAGCAAAAGATGAAGCCACAAAAACCTTATTCGCTCTCATAGCCACCTTATTAATCAGATAATTCCTGAGTAGATGGCCTGGTTGGCCACACTTACAACATTTGTCACTCTCTTCATCATAATAACCCCAGTGAGGACGACCATAGAATAGGAAAGAAGGGCATGAAGAAATTGACTGGCCCCCACTTGCCTGTGATTAGGCACCCTATGCCTGGAAATTATCACCACCTTACAGATGCCTGTCACCCGACTATTTTAGGTAAGGAGTACTAGATGTAGAGAAGGAACCATAACTCCCCCACTTCTTTTTTTCCATTTACCTCTATCCTAGCTTCTCTGCTATTGAGCACCACCTTGCTCAGAGAACCTGCTCCTCTTACCCTGCCTTTCCCCAAACTTTTCCTGTTTTTTCTTTTCTTCCTCCACCTGCTGCATATGAAAAATTAACCTTAAAATATCCATATCCTTAATCAGTAAGGCAGTCTTTCTTTCCAAGATTAAATCTTGATTCAGCCCATAAGAAAACTTTCTCATTTTTGTCCTTATGCCAGCCACCAAATCAGGAGCATACCTTGATAGTTGATAAAATTTCAAGGCATATTTATTGATAGTCATCCTCCCTTGCTTAAGGTTCATAAACTCTTCCAGTTTTGCTTTCCTCGGCTCTTGAGGAAATAAATGATCCAAAAAGGCATTAGAAAAGGCCTCCTATAAAGACAACTCCTTCATATCACATCTATCTCTGTCCCACTCCTCAAACCACTGGTATGTAATATCTTTGAGCTGATAAGCTGCAAAGTTCACACATTCCACATTAGTAGCCTGCATTACCCTGAATATATTCTCCATCTCATCTAAGAAAGCCTAAGGATCCTCCTCCACCTTTACACCAGTGAAAGTAAGAGGACTCATCATCATAAACTGTCTAACCCTTGTGGCCTTAGCATATAATCCACCAGACGTATCCCGCTCATCCTAAGCAGCAACCAACTGAACAATAGCATGAATCGACTTGTGAAATTCCATATTAGTCACCTCACCTTGAGGAGGACTAGTGGAAACCGGAGAAACTCCAAAAACATCATGAATATGACCTTGAGATCAAAGATAAACTCCAGACGTAGAAAGTAACCCATCACCATTGTCCCCAGATGGGACATAAAGATTTTCTTGTATTCCAGATCGATGAGGCATGATCTGAAAGACAAATAAACAAGGATTAGAAAAGGATCCATAACTTAGACTCCAAGATTGAAAATAGAATACCAAGAAAGTGAAACATTCATATATGCCCTATAGCCTCTCTCTTATGAGTGTGGTGCGCTACACACCCCTAAAAGGGACTCTACTAGACACATATTTGTGGACTCCCCAATTAACCATGAACCTAAAGCTATGATACCAACTTGACCCGACCCGACCCTGGGCTTGTCATAATGGACGTCCCAAGTCTGACCCGAACCTGAGACCACCCACGTTACCTAACCCAACTTCCAGTCGCCTATCTTGAGTTGGCTGAATTTCAAACATATAATAAAATAACATTATTGTTCATGTCAAGACTCTGGGATAGGATCACGACCGTTACCGACCCAATCGAGTCCAATCATCCGCTATACTGTACCAACCAATACCAAAATCAAAGGCCATAAACCATTCCATAACCAAATGGGTTCCAAGATATAATATAATTAATCCCAAAATAAAATACAATGGAACAGTGAGAAATTATGTCTAATAATGTCAGTCCCAATACTAATGCCAATACTATGGCTAGCACTCATACCGATCCCACCCATACCAGCCCATAGTAGTACCCAAAGCCTCTAACCAAAAGAGTAATAAAATCTAATTGGGATATTCCCCTAACCATATCCAAAACCAAAATCCATAAGTAATCCAAAATATGAAGAAACATCCATGAAATAGAGTCTTCCAAAAAGATGAAAGCTCACCACATCAATTTAACGGCTGACTGGAGTATTTGAATGCTGAACAGAAAAGTAGAACGGTTGGTTCCTGCATAGGGTGGGTGTACATTTGCCCGAAGATGGGTTAGCGAGTGAACGCTAGCATGAACTTAGGATAAGGATAAAATAATGCCCTTAATAAAACCAAGTAAAATAATTCATAATGGATACAACCATATATATATATATATATATATATATGATGGAAAAAAGAATCATGTTTAGCATACATTTAAAACCTTTGCCTGGGCTGTGTAGCTTTGGTGTCTTAAAATTATCCACGGGCGATATGGGTTTAGCTACCCCCGCTGAAAGGGCCCTAGTGCGTGAAGCCTCATGACCAGGAAAGAAAACCTGGGATGAATAGTACATCCCCCAATATAAAGTGTAACATCATGCACACTATCATTAAGACCAAAAATCACACAGGCAACTATGAGTTTCCAGTTTTGGTTCCCTCGGGACCTCTAACTTCCTCGTCTTTGCTACACCTCCCCCTTTAGGCCTAATTAAAACTATTTTACAAAAAAACAAACTACTATCCAATTATTAACCAAGGCCATTATTAGTGGTATCGTCATACCGACTAATACTTGCAAGCATTATCCTTAGCCAAATCTCTTAGTGATCAAGGGATTCCCATTTGCCCATAGATCATATTATTTTATTTACTTGGGGGATTTCTATGTACCCCACAAGTAGGTCTATTAAGCCAAACCATTCCTTTAAGCAATTCCAAAACCATTTCAGTGATTTAAGTTCCATTACCAAGTTTAAACCATGCATAAGTTCTATTGAAAATATAATAGTATAGTGAAAACATTATTATAGGCATTTTATCAAACACATTGGGGCATAATATTACCAAAACCAATTCCAATTACCAATAACCATTCCCATGCAATACAATTATCCAAAACCATCATTAAAACATATAAAAGCATATTTAAAGCATAGGAAAACCATAACCAAGCATTTATAATAAAAACCCCAAATCATATTTGAAAACCCAAACCATACAATATTCAAACTATGTAAACATTGTATAAAACCATGCCTTTAGTTGGTCTAACAATGAGAGAAGAGATCATGCCTTAATTGAGAAGTTAATGGAGAGAAACCACCAATATAAGCTATGAATTAATCCTTAAGATGAAACCCTAGCCTTATTTTCCAAGAACTTTAGAGAAGATTTAAGAGTGTTTTTCTAAGTGTTAACTTTTAGGTAAGTAAAAAGTCGTGGGACCTTATTAGGATAAGTGGGTAAATGTACAGATTGGCCTCACTTAAAACTCCTAGAAATCCCATTAGGCGGGTACGACCATCCATACAAGTCGTACCCTCCAATACGAGTGGTACCCACCACTCATACCCAATGCCACCTTTTTTGGACCCAATGCGATCCCTCAAACCGTGTCGTATCCCAGTGTACGATTAGTACCCATAATTCGTACCCCTGGCAGAATGGAATTCCAATGGGATTAAACACTACCCATCATACGAGTCCATGGTGCGGCTCGTATCCTGGCTTACGGCTCAAGATGAGCCACTCGTACTCAGATCCAAGTCAAGTTACCAAGTTTAAGATCAAGTGAAGAAACCCATCGATTCATATCCACCAATATGACTCTTACTACCCAAGTTGTATCCATTACAAAACCAAATCCACTCCACCAACCAACAATGGTCAGCGTACTACTATCCTATGCCACTTATACCACCATGTATGATTTGTTTCCCCTAGTCATACTCTGTTCAGAGACCAGAATTCCAGAAAATTTCTAAGGAAGGAACCCAGGGTGTTTCAAACTGATTGCATCAGGATAAGTTAGTTTTCCTTTGAACTTTTCATAGTCAACATGTATCGGATACACTCGATAAAGCGGTAGATTTTTTTTTTTTGAACTATCGAGCTTTAATGTACACCTAGACAATACATGTCACACAACCACCCTTTTACCATTTATGGTTTTTACGGTTTTGTTCATTTCATCCATGAACATACCCTGGTTTCATGGGTGCTTAGAGAATAGGCCTTTACTAAAATTCTTCTTGAAACAGCTTCCACTTCACCCTCACATAGGTGATTTCTAAACGTTTAATCCTATAGATTAAACTATTTGATTAAATTTGCTAAATTTAGATAATCATTAAAAGGCTTCGCACCACAAGCCTTATATTTTTTTACTAAACATTGTCTACATCATGAGAATGGGTTGGATATATTGACAATGTTGAACTGTCAATCACAACTTTGTTTGATCTCCTTGAACCTAGCTCTGTGGATCTCTAGTCTGCTAGGTGGAGTTACCACCACGCTGACTTGTCCTAATCCGTAAACCCATTCCCTTCGGTATTCTCTCAAATCCCTCCCTAGGTAGGCCTTTTGTAAGTAGATCCTACATATTATCCTTTGACTTCATATCTTCAACAGTGATAATTCTACTAGAGAGTAGTTCTCTAACGGTATTATGTCTTTATCTTATATGATGAGATTTACCATTATACATCATGCTCCCTACCCCATCGATCGTTGTTTGGCTATCACAGTGTATCCATATTGGTGCCAATAATAAATATCTTTCAAAAAATTCTAGAGTCATTCTATATTTTCACCAACTTTATCTAATGTGATAAATTCAGAATCCATTGTAGAGAGAGTAATACATGTCTGTTTAGACGACTTCCAAGGGACTGATCCTCCACCTATAGTAAATAGATATCCACTCGTGGATTTTACTTTATTCAATTCGGTTATCTAATTTGCATCACTATATCTTTCAATTATCGCGGGATATTTATTATAATGTAAAGCATAGTCTTAAGTGTATTTAAGATATCCTAAAACTCTTTTCATTGCCATCCAATGAGTTTTATTGGGATTACTCGTGTACCTGCTTAATTTACTAATAACACATGCTATGTTTGGTCGTGTACAACTCATGATATACATTAAACATCCTAATACTCTTACGTATTACAACTGCGAGTCACTCTCACCTTTATTCTTTTGAAGTGCGAAGCTCACGTCCAATGGAGTCTTGGAAATACCAAATTTCAAATGCTTGAACTTGTCAAATACCTTTTATATGTAATAAGACTGTGAAAATGCCAACCCTTGTGGAGTTCTATGGATTCTTATTCCTAAGATCATATTTACAATTCTAAGGTATTTCATATCGAACTTGCTCTCAAGTATTTGTTTCGTAGCATTTATGTCAGAAATGTCTCTACTGATGATCAATATATCATCCACATACAAACAAATAATGACCTTGTGATTTGGAGTGTCTTTAATGTAAATGCATTTATGACATTCATTTATCTTGAACCCGTTTACCAACATAGTTTGATCAAACTTCGCATGTCACTGTTTAGGTGCTTGTTTTAGTCCATAAAGTGACTTAACTAGTCTGCACACCTTTTTTTTTTACCAGGAACCACAAAACTCTCGGGTTGTTCCATGTAAATTTCTTCCTCCAATTCTCTATTTAGGAATATGTTTTTCACATCTATTTGATGGATTTTGAGACCATACACTATCGCCAAGGCAATTAACATTCAAATTGACGTTATCCTTGTTATAGGGGAGTATGTATCAAAGTAGTCAAGGCCTTTCTTCTATTTGAGGCCTTTTACTAGAAGTCTAGTCTTGTATTTGTCAATAATGCCATCCATTTTTATTTTCTTTTGAAGATCCATTTAGAACCTAAAGGTTTATTTACTGGAGAAAGATTAACCAACTCCCAATTATGGTTGCTTAGGATGGATTCAATCTCACTATTAACTGCCTCTTTCCAAAAGGATGAGCCTGAAGAAGACATCATTTTTTAAAATATTTGGGGCTCATTTTCTAAGAGAAATATTACAAAATTCGATCCAAATGAAGTTGACATTCTTTGACGTGTACTATGTCTTGGGTTTTCATCATTATGTACATCCTCACTTGATTTATCTCGAGGTCATTTAGACCCTTTACTAGACTGTTCATGTCTAGTTTTATACGAATGAATGTGTTCAAAGAACTCAACATTATCTGATTCAATTATCATATTTTTATTGATATTCGAATGTTCAGATTTATAAACCAAAACCGACATGATTTACTACTTTTAGCATATCTTATGAACACGTAGTCCATTTTCTTGGGTCCTATCTTTACCCTTTTAGGCATAGGAACTTGGACTTTCGCTAGATACCTCCACACTTTGAAATATTTTAAATTGGGTTTCCTTTCTTTTGATTTTTCATATGAAATTGATTGTGTCTTACTATGGGGCACTCTATTGAGTATTTGGTTAGCTATAAGGATAGTTTTCCCGCATAAGTTTTGCGGTAAACCTGAACTTATAAGTAAGGCATTCATCATTTCCTATAAGGTTCGGTCCTTTCTTTCTATAATTCCATTAAACTGAGGAGAATACAAAGTAGTAGTTTGATGGACAATTTCATTCTGTACACATATTTCCATAAATTGAGATTCATATTCTCCACCCTTATCATTTCTTATCATTTTGATCTTTTTTTCTAACTGATTTTTAACTTTTGTTTTATATTGCCTAAATGCATCCATTGTTTCATCCTTACTGTTTAGCAAATAGACATAATAGTACTTAGTGCCATCATCAATAAAAGTTATAAAATATTTTTTTCCACCACGAGATGATGCTGACTTCATATCACAAATATCAGAGTGGATTAAGTCTAAGGGATTAGAATTCTTTCAACGGACTTATACGAATGCTTAGCATACTTTGATTCCACGCACGTTTGACCTTTTGATTTATTGCACTCAAAGTTTTGCAAAACTTCTAAGTTAATCAGTTTTCGCAATGTTTTATAATTGACATGTCCTAATCGTTCATTTCATAATTCATTAGACTCAGGCAAGTAAGAAGAAACATAACTTTTATTGATTTCAACTGTCAATACATTCATCTTAAATAGGCCCTCAGTGAAGGTAGCCTTTTCCTACGTACATTTTCCCTTTGCTAAGTACAATCTTGCCTAAAAGAAATACACATTTGAATATATTTTTGTCAAGAAGTGATACAAAATCAAGTTCTTTTTTAACTCTGGTACATAAAGGACATTGTTGAGAGTCAACACTTTGCCTAATGTTATTTTTAAACAGACTTTTCCCGTCCCTTCAACTTTTGCAGTTGCGGAGTTTGCCATATAGATCTTCTCTTCACCTTGAGCCCGAGCAAATCCAGCAAACAACTCTTTATTGACACAAACGTGGAAGGTGGCACCGAAATTCATCCACCATTCTCTTGGATTTCCAACCAAGTTACATTCAAAAAGCATGGCATATAGATTGTTCATTTCATTCTTTGATTCAACTATATTGTCTTGATCCTTCTTTTTGCCTTTCTTTGGGCACGACAATCTGTTAACGTATGGCCAATCTTTCCACCATTAAAGTATTTTTCCTTTAATTTTCTTTGGTTGATTGCTTTCTTTTTCAGCTTTTTTCTGCTTCTTCGAGTTGTTGGAGTCGTCTTCTACAATGTTAGCTCCACTCATTGAAGAATTTCCTTTCAACCTCCTCTCTGCGGCTTTGTTGTATTCCTCGATACGCAACCTCACAATGAGGTCTTCGACTGTCATTTTCTTTCGTTTGTATTTCAAGTAATTCTTGAAGTCCTTCCACAAAGGTGGCAACTCTCTATTATTGCATCAACTTGAAATGCCTTATTTAGAACCAAACCTACAATAAAGTTCACGTGATCATTAAGAATATTTTTAACATGTTCAAATGAGTTAATCACTAAATTCATACTTTCATAAAGGAGATCGTGGATGATGACTTGCAATTTCTGTACTTGAGATACGACAGTTTTACTGTCAATCATTTTGTACTCAAGGAATCTTGCAACAAAAAACTTCTTAGTTTTAGCATCCTCAGTCTTATATTCCTTTTTCAGTGCATTCCACAACTCTTTTGATGTCTTCATTTCACCGTAAATGTTGTATAAATTATCTTAGAATGTGTTTTTCAATACAGTAAATTATGTCTTATCTGTGAAAAAAGTGCAGGTATTTATAGCCATGAAGTGCCCCTTTGGAAAGGAAGCAATGGTTCATCGGAAAGGTGTATCATTTCGAAACAGTTATGTCTGTCCATTTCAAAATATTATATCTTTTTTGAACAGTCACATCTGACCGAACAGTCATCTTTTTTTTTTTTTTAAATTGTGTGTCTTTTCCTCGATTTTGTTTTTCCTTGAATTTTTTGAATCAATTGTTTTCCCAAGTTTCAAATAAATTTTACCTAAAAATGTTAATATCCAAAGCCGATCGAGCGACATGCGAGGCACTTCTTGATTCTTGGCTCACTATCCACTTGAAGAAGTATTACTCAATAAAAACACATTAAAATGGCTTTCTCCCACATTTATATTTTTCTTAAATGAGTATACTTTTTCTTCATTTTTCATTCACACTAGTTTAATCCAACAAGGTTTTCTTCTTTGTAATTTTATATACATTGAATCAACTAAAGAAAATTCAAAAGATTGATTATTACCAACACGGATTGTGGTGCAGCGGTGAGACTGCTCCACCCGTGATCAGAGTTTTGAGAATGGAGAAAATTTTGTTAGGAGTGTCATCCCTAAAATGGATTTTGCACTGCGTGATTCAAATTAATTGAGTCTTTAATGTGAGTACCAAACGTCGGGTGGAAAAAAAAAATTATCATTTTACACGTTTAATTAGCATGGTTTCTATAAAGGTTAGTGTATAATTTTAACTACGTGAAATGATCTAGGGGATGCATGCTTGATGCTGATATCTAGTTACCGATACGATAAAAATTGTGGTGAAATAGAAATTACACATTTAATTTTTTGGAGTTGAATTTGTATTTTGCTATGAAAATAAATTGAAGTTCTTTTTAACTTTTTATGAGAGAAGTCGAAGTGAAAATAAGTTTATCAAATATAATTTCAAATTTTATTTGAAATTCGTATGGACAAACACATAATTTTTACTAAAGTAAAATAATTTTTAGTTAAAAAGTGCAAAAAAAATTATGAGCAAACAAGATCTAACTTAGCGTTTTCTGACACGAATTCAAACTTAGTTGTCACACTTAAACACGGAGGGAGAAACATAAAAAAAATAAAAAAATTAATGAAGAGAATGAAATTGAGTCGATGGGATGTGGATGCTGTGTTTGAAAGCTCCAAAAGAAGCAAAAGCAATATGTAGTTGTTGATATTCGCTTGAGCTTTAGGGGTTGTTTGATAGAGTGTATAAGAATAATACAGAATATAAATATTTAGTGTATTAGTAATATTTGTATTAGCTATGCTGATATTATTTTTTATACATTATTTGATTTGATGTATTAAAAATAATATATCTTACATAATTTCTATAAAAGAAATATTTGTTTACAAAAATACCCATCTTTAAATTTGTACATGTTTTACAATAAAGTTCTTTTGTCATCTCAAACATAATTAGTATTGTTGAACTAGTATATAGAGATTTAGGATTAATTGCAAGACCTTTGTCTTTACGCATGAAATGTTACGCCGACGGATTAATATAATTGAAACAAAAATAAAATACATGATGTAAAATTAAGGAATAGTCTCAAGAATTTTTTTAAAAAAACTTTTTAAAGACTCTCAAAGCAAGGTAAAAATATGTTGGAGTTATTTAAACCAATTATTCATTGTTGTAAATAAAAATGATGGAAAAAAGAATTGTAAAATATTTTGAGAGGGAAATTGAGGGATATTAAGGTCATTTAATAAGTTAATGCAAGTGCTTAAAAGTTTTTGTATTACTAATACATAAAAAATAGTGTATATTACTAATACACACCTCAATACACAATAGAGTGTTATACATAGGCAAAAAGATGTACCAAACAAGATACTAATAATACATATTAATTAATGCATGCACTATATTTTTCAATACATTCTACCAAACGATCCCTTAATCATTAGTCTCCAATCCCTTAATCATTAGTCTCCAAGAAAATGTTATTTTCAATACTAAAGATTAAAGCGAATATAAAAATATACTCCCTCACTTTAACACTCCAATAATACTTATCCACTATACTAAAAATAAATATACATTAAGAGATAGTTTGGTAGAATGCATAAGAACAATGCAGAATATAGTATATTAATAATGTTTGTATTAGTAATACTTATTTTATTTATGCTTGTATTAGTTATGCATGTATTATTTCGTATACATTATTTGATTTGATGTATAAGAAATAATACATCTTACATAATTTCTATAAAAGAAATTTTATTTACAAAAATACCCTTTGATTTTATATACTTTTTTGCAATAAATTTATTTTTTGTCGTCTCAAACATAATTAGTATTGTTGAACTAGTATATAGAGGTTTAAAATTAATTGCAAGACCTTCGTCTTTGCAAAGAAATGTTACGCCGATAAATTAACATAGTTGAAGCAAAAATAAAATACAAGACGTAAAATTAAGAAATGGTCTCAATCTTTTTTTTTAATCTTTTTAAAGACCCTCGAAGTAAAGCAAAAATATGTTATAGTTATTTAAATCAATTATTCATTGTTGTAAATTAAAATGGTGGGAAAAGAAATTGTGAAATGCTTTGAAAAGATCCACTATTGTAAATTAAAATGGGGGAAAAAGAATGGTGAAATATTTTGAGAGAAAAATTAAGGGGTATTAAGGTTATTTAACAAGTTAATGCATGTGTTTAAAGTCTTTGTATTACTAATACATAGAAAATAGAGTGTATAACTAATACACACTTCAATACACAATAGTGTGTGTAACTAATGCTTGCATTAGTTATACATAGGCCAAAAAACGCACCAAATAAGGTACTAATAATACACATTAACTAATACATGCATTATATTTTACAATACATTCTACCAAACGACTCCTAGTATATTATACTTAAAAAATGATATAATAAAATTATCTTTATTATTTATTATTTATAACTAACGTGTTAAATCAATAATAGACAACTGAACCGATAAAGTAAGAGAGAAGTGCTTTGATTTTTAACTCACCGTTTGATCCGTATGTATTGAACTAGATAAAAATCACACATTAAAAATATATAATGAATATTGCTTCATACTAACAAATAAAAGACGATTTCGAACTGAGATCCATCGCAATCTTTATCGGGAAACCAACAGCAGTAGTGACACTGCAGAAAGGGGCTGCCCCACTTACCCAGAGGTCGAGGGTTCGATTCTGGGTATGAACAAACACTTTATTGGGAGCTCTCCCTCCAAATGGGGTTCGACGCGGGACGAATTCGAATATAGTCGGACTCTTAAAAAGCGGGTACCGGACACCGGGTGATTTAAACCAAAAAAAAAAAAAAACCTTTATCGGGAAAAAAATGATATTTCAACAGAATAACAAGGAATTAATTAAAATAATTTGTTGCCATTAGTTTATATAAGTTGAGATCCTATAGTATAAGTTACCAGTTACCACAGGAATAAATTTTGCGAAGATTACAATTTCCTGGGAGAAATTTTTTATACCACGTAGCTCAGTATAAATTTTATACATAACATTGTATCCGGTTTAGTTCAAGTATAAGTATCCTTTATATATTATTATACATTTTTATATAAAGTTAAGACATTATGTATAATACTTTTCCAGGTATAATAATGCATAATACTATATATTAGACTACAGAACGTAATATTTTATATTAGGGCCATATATTTTTGAAAATTTACTATAATTTTTTGTATATCCAATAAATTTTTTAAAGACTAACTAGATTTTTTGTCTTTTTCTTTTCCTATTTGCTCAACATGTGCTCTTTTAGTCACGTGATGGTCTTTACCTTCAAATTTTTCATGTAGGACTGAAATATACATAAATATTTTGCACAAAATTGTTAGGTGTTCATCAACAACGCAAGGTGAGAAGAATTGATTATATAGTAACTAGGTGGCTGCACCATGCTACGCATGGTTCAATATTGATATTCAAAAATTTTATATTATATGTAATTTTATCATTTAATTAAAACCGTCATTTATTTAGTTGATAATTTAAGTTGTTAATATTATACTCATAAGATTTCGAGAGTCAATCAAATATTTTATATTTTAAAATTTTTTTAGTTGTTAATTACTGTGATTAACATATTTTTTACATACTTTTTTAAAATATATAATAAATTAATTATTTTTTATATATTTAAAGTTGTTAACTATTACAATTTATATTATTTTTTGTGTCATTTATAAATAATATATTTTTAAAAATATATAAAAAATTAATTAATTTTTAGAGATTTATGTTGTTAATTATTGTAATTTATAATACCTTTTTGACATTGTAATTTACTATTTTAACTTGTTAGCTAATTTATAATACTCTTCCTGTTCAAACTTTAGTGGCATTGACAGTCAATTATATTTTTAAATAATTTAAGTTTTAAATTATTGTGATTTATAATAATTTTTCTTCTATTTTAATTTAAGAGGCACTAATATAATTTTGATGTCAACCAAATACCACGATTAAAGTAGCGAAGTAGGCATGCCTTAAATGACTCATAATAACTCATTAGAAGTGATGCTCTAAAAATACTTATGAAAAACGTTTAAGTAGACCTCATATAAGATGTCAAATTAATTCAAAACATCATGAGGTAATTTATTATTTTATGTCAATTTTATATTTATTATTGAATATTATTAATTTTTTAATATTTAAATGACTTATAATAATTAATTAGGGGAGATATATTAAAATTACGGTTGAAGCAGCTGAAACAGACATGTCATAAATGTCCATTTTACTTTTTTATTAAATATTATTAATATTTTAATATTTAAATATCATATAATAATTAATTAGGGATGATATAGTAAAATTACGGAGCAAGCAGACAGGTGACAACCATGTAATTACCATAATCAACATACCAACCGTCATTAGAATATACAGTGAGATGAAACAGGTAAACCAACCCGATCCAATGAACATATACAGTAATATTCAAATATTTCCCATCAAGTTGGAGGGTATGAAAGAACCCTCAACTTGCACAATATATTGTGATGAAGAGAACCGGTGAGAGCAAGATTGAAAAAATACAGTAATATAGTAAAATATTATTGTATATGTTCATTGGACCGGGTTGGTTTACCTGTTTCATCTCACTGTATATTCTTCTGCTGCGGTACATAGCTTGGGCCAACCTTGATTTCAGTCGCCTCAACATGTTGATTTCGGCCTAAATGTAGAAAACCGTTATATATTATTTATTCTTTTTGTATTTCTTGGTAAATCTTTAGTACATATCTTCAATATCTTGTACCTTATTTAGGAGTGTATCCTACCTTAATATCACTTTATTATTTTGTACCTTATTTAGATGGTTAGTTATTTGTATAAATAAGGCATTGTACTTATGTTTTAACTAGTTTAGGTGTACGCGCCTTGCGCGTGTACCTCAATTTAATGAGTTCAAACATTACATTAAATAAGATATTTGTTTAAATAATAAAGATGAATATAATAATTAAATTTAATATCTTTTAAGTATGTAAAGATGGGGGATTTATTTATTAAACCTAATCTCTAACAAAAATATTTTTAAAAGTCGATCGGCATTCATCTACCATCTGTAAATTGCAACAAAATAATACAATGATAAAAACATCAAAATAATACAATTAAATCTAATCTTTACACACAAAATCAAAATCGTCCGGCACTCATCTACCACCTGTAAACAATAACAAAATAATACAACAATAGAGATACTAAGATAATACAACTAAACCTAACTTTTACATAAAAAAAAATTTCAAAGTCGACCAACATTTATATATCACCTGTAAACTATAGCAAAATAATACGACAAAAGTGATATATATCAAAACACTACAGTTAAACTTAAATTTTACACACAATTTTCTTAAAGCCGATCGAGATTCATCTACGAACGATAAACTACTACAAAATAACAAACTAATAGAGATATTATGATAATACAATTAAACCTAATCTTTACCTAAAAAAATAAATTCAAAGCCGACTCGCATTCATCTAGCATTTGTAAATTAAAATAAAACACTAAGATAATAAAGATATCAAAACAATACAATTAAACCTAACCTTCACACAAGAAATTCTTCAAAGTCAACCGACATTCATCTACGACCTGTAAACTATAATATATATTTATATATATATATTGATCATTAAGTTTTGATTTTGATCCAACTAATTCTTGTCTAAGCGAAAATTTTGATCCTAAAGAATAATTTTTGAATGAAAACAAAGAAGATATATATATACACTTAAACTCCATTTTTTTTTGTCTTTTATAGCCAAACACCTATCAAAACACATTCTAAACTATAATAAAATAAAGAAAAATTCAGCAATCAAAAAATGTTTATCGCACCCTATCATTTAGACCACTTCTACTTTGACACATATATGACGATGGATTTGCAAGTTCTCATGGCTTACTTATGTGAATAAATAGGTTTATGAAAATAATTCTCTAGAAGATACATTATTTAAATTATATTTTGCTATTAAAGTATGAACTTAATCTTTTAAAGATATATGTATATCTATTATATTAATGAATTATTATAAATAACATTACAGGAAACTTCTTAATTAGCAATCGTCTATCTATCAAATATATGATAATTTATTTTTATAAATATAAAAATCATATCAAAATTTTAGAATACTTACCTCAAATCACAAGCATATTTACGATTAAACCTAAATCAAAACCTAACCTCAATAAAGAATCTATTTATCAAAGAAAACTCTAAAGCTATAATGAATCCGAAAATTCCAAAGTATTCTAATTCAGACATACGATAATCATTTTTTGCCATCAAAAAGATTGTGAAAGTTTGTCCTTCGAGAAAAAAGACTTTAAAATAAAGGAATTTTACACGTTAAAGGTATGGTAAGAAGTTCTAAATTTTAGGTAAATAATTAAATATTTGTTGGTGACTGTAATTTATTAAAAAGTGAAAAGAAGATTTTATCTATTGTAGAATTTTTTAATGAAAGACAAAAAGTTCGAATCATTTTTCTAAAGTATGTATAAAGGCAAACTTAATTTAATTAGTATCACAATAATCTTCCCATATAAATATATAATAAAATAAAATATGAAATAATGCCAACTATAAAATTATTTCAACTGATATTAATTAGAGATGCTTATATATATATACTGCGTTAATATTAATTTGATCTTTTTAACTTGTAGTTCGTAATTCTGTAAAAAGAATCATTACAAATAGACATTCTAAAAATATATACGGTCTTTAATTTTCATTTTAAGGTTTAAAATACATATTTCAAATTTGATTAAAAAATTATCTGCACCTTTGATTTTTTACTTAGACTTGGGTAAAAATTTTATTTAAATAGGCGAAAAAAAAAAAAAAAAAAAGAGAGAGGCAATATAAATCTTTGAATTTTTCAACTGCTTTATTATTACTGAAACATGCTTCTTTGATTTTTCCGATCGCTTTATTATTCGAGTGCAACATGCTTGTTTGCCCAATTTTTTCGATCAGATTTTTTCGACTGAAAAAAAATAACATATACATAAAAATGTTAGATCTTCAAATACATCAGAAAAGATGATACATACATAAACAGTTACATCTTCAAACATTAAAAAAAAAAATACACACTACAGAGTAAAATAATCAATATTAACTATACAATAAAACAAAAACAAAAAAAATGTGATAAGAAGAACAATGCATAGCTAAACCAATTGATATATATATATATATATATATAGCAAAAAGAGCCGTATCATTGTCCTAATTGATTAATAATAGAATTCCTATAATTTTTCATATACGAACTAAAAGTTGAATTTCATATAATCTTTCCATATATCAACTAAAAGCCCTACTTATTTTTTAAATATATTTAGTATCCTCAATATTTAATATTATAAATATAATAATATAATAATTATTATAAAAAATAAGTAAAAAGATGATTTTGTCTAAAGTAAAGTCTTTTAATGAAGGACAAAAAGTTCGAATCACTTTTGTAAAGATCTTCACAATCACTTTTCTAAAGATTTTTATACTTTTAATATATTATAGATATAAATATAGATATAAATTATAGATATAGATATAGATTCAATTGAATATACTCAATACAATAAATTCATTTATTTAACTCATTCGAATATTAAATTATTTAACTATTCAATTTAAAATATTTTAATTATATTCAATTCAAATCATTCAATTAGCCAAGATTCTTTTATATTTTTCTCAATCACCTTTCAAACTTTGGTTCAATTTCCTACAAAATTAGGGTTGAATTTCTTTTTCTATCCACTTATGACTCATGAGATTGACATAGAAAAGAGTTGTCCTCTGACATGACACGTTTCGATAGAAGCGGACTCCACAATGCCAAACCTAGGAATGTTCATGATGTGATGGTGAAATTTAATTAAATATTTTGATTCTTATACTTCGTCCGTTTCATAAAAAATAAATTATTGAATTTTAATACACAAATTAAGAAAAAAATAATAAAAATATAAATTTAACATAATTTTTCATTTTTACCCTCCAAAAGTAAAAGTTGACCTTTAATACCTTTTCAAAAATTAATTGATTGTTAAATCATAAGGATAACTTTGGAAAAAATTCAATGATTCACTTATTTTGAAACACCAATAAATACCCGAACAATTCACTTATTTCGAAACGGAGAAAGTATTAAATTAATTTAATATTATTCAATATTTTAAGTTTGTTTTATAAAATTCGGTCTCACAATTCAAACTACTTCGTCTATTTTAAAATAATTGAATTATTGAAATTTGATACACTTTTTAAGAATTTTTTTTTTAGGATATAAAATATAGATTATTTTTCATTATTATCCTTTCAATTGTTCTTAAATTACTTTCCTAAAAAATATAAAATATTTAAGAACCTCACTAAATAAAAGAATAAAATTAAAAGAAATTTTCAACATGTCTTTTGAAGAATGAACGATTTATTTATTTTGAATAATAAAAAATAGATTAATAATTTATTTATTTTAAAATAAAAGGAGTATAATTTTAATGTAAAAACATAATATTTAATACGATATGAGAGAAGGTCTCGAGAATTTAAATAATTGAAGCAACTTTTATGTGAATTTTGAGTTGCATAAAGTCGTAGGCGTGATACTCTCGTTTGGTAGAGTGTATAAGAATAATACAAAATATGATGTATTAGTAATGCTTATGTTAGTTATGCTTGCATTAGTTATACTTGTATTTTTCTTATGCAGTGTTTGGTTCAATATATTAAAAAAAACATGAACTACATAATTTCTAAATTTTTTCTTTTACATAATACCCTCAATATATATGTTGGAAAGGATGTGGAATTTTTTTTGAGGGGTAATAGGATCTTTAAGCATGCTAATGCACGCATTAGATCCATTGCATTACTAATGCCATGGATTTTGAGGTATTAGTAATACACACCTCAATACACAATAGAGTGTATAACTAATGCATAGAGTAAAAAGATATACCAAACAAAGTACTACTAATACACATTAAACTAATGCAAGCATTAACATTTCAATACACTCTACCAAACGATTGTTGAAGTTACTCGTACATGGAAAGATAGGAGCAAAGCTAGAAAATTAAGGATTCGGCGAAATATACTTGATTCGTTCGCTTTTACTTGTTATTTTACTTATCATTAATTTTTTAATTAAATTTTTATTTTAACTTATTATTTTCGATATATCAAGAGGAGGATTTTTTTTCATGTTTTATCCTTAATATTAATTATTTTAAAAAAATAATTAATTTCACGATGCAATTTAAGCATCATTTAATAGGGTATTATGATAAAATAGTCATATTATTAATTATTTTTCTTAATAAATGTATCAACTCAAAATTTGACAAGCAAAATCGAAATGGAGAGGGTACTAACTTAATTCAATTTTAGTAGTTATATTTATCTACATACACTACAACAAAATGAAAAAAATTGTGACAGGCATTTTAGTCACAAATCAATGGACGTGGCGGATTTTTGACCGAAAAATGAACATCTCAGAACTTGAGATCATAAATCCTTTGTGACGGATATAAATTTTGTCATAACATTATTGTGATGGAATTGAGATAAATTATCCGTCACAATATAAATTTTTATATTTGGCTTAAATTTCGTCACAAATTTGGGAAAGAATTTTGACAAAATATTCCGTTATAGAATAGTGACAGAATAATTTTTGTAACAAATTCTAAATCTAATCACAATAATTATGACAATTAATTTCGTCACAAATAAATTGTGACAGACTAATTTAGTCACAATATGACTATCATAACAAAACAAACGTAATATTATATTTATAATTAAAAAAGTCTGAAGTTAATTAAAATGTACAAAAACATAATTTGAATAAGCAGTCTACCAATATTTAAAATTTAAAATAAATAACTATCCAAAAAAGTGTGACAATGTTCAAGTCGACACTTCAAGTAACTAAATTCTCAAAATATTAAACACTTAAGCATTAGATGAGTCTCTATTAGGGAGAGTAGGATTACTAAATGAGCGAGAAGATGATGTCATATTGCTCATCATGCGAGACCATTACTCCTCCATAGATTTGAATCGATCATTACTTTCTTGTGTCGAACGAGAGATCTCCTGCTCTACTCGTTGTTGAAGAACTCTCTCTTGATTTTCTCTCATATGTAACACCTTTTTCTCAAATATTTTGATGCGCTCTTCAATAACATGATCGGACACTACAGGTGAATTGGTAATTTAACTTTTATACAAGGTCGAAGTTTGAAAGTCCAATTCATACACACATTGTTTTTTTGATCCACCTACAACATCAAAGTACATGCGATTTATATCGAGTTCTTGATTTTCTATTGAATCATCTAATGAGCTTGAAAGAGCAGTAGTTATGACAGCCTCCATTTTATCATAAAAATAACAAATAATCAGTCATAAAATATTTAACCTTTCACAAAAATATATATATTTAGCCACTGTTAGCAGTTGACTAAATAAGTTGCACTAAAGAACAACACGAAGTTTGTAGTAACTGCACAAACAACTATACAAAAATTGTAATTCAATATACTAAAAAATACACAATAGCAGCATAAAAAATTGCAAAAAATAATTCATAGTTGTACAATCCAAGAGGACGTTAAAAACATGATCCAAGATTTGATAAGAAAATCATGGAAAAAAACATGACACTGAACTGGTCCATAACACAAAATTAAAGAAAAAAAATATTACTAGCACCTTTGTTTTAATAGCTGCTTCTCCATATATAATCTAATTCCTTGCACGTGAAACATAAAAACTTATCCTATATAAACATGACCTCAATAAGAAATATATATTTTTGATATGGACGATAATTAATTAGAAATGAAGAAAATTTATAATAACTAGTCATTGATGTATACTCAACGCCAACTCTTTCTACTCTTGACTATAGCAATAATCTTTCAAGACTCAATCAGTAAGGGATATTTTGATTTATCTAAAATCTAGGAGTCGTCTCAGGCCTTAATATGCATCAAACTCACTCGTAAAACTGCCAAAGTACTATAATTTATTTTGCATGAGCTTGAATCATGATTCTATTATTGGTATGGATTTTCAGGGAATTACAATATCTCCCCCTTGGGAACATTCGTCCTCGAATAAGGCTGGTTTAGCTGGGAGTACTTAAGAATCTGAGATCATATACAGAATATGCATGATGGGAACATGAGAACATAACTTAGTTTGAAACATGATACATGGAATGAAGTGACATTCTTGAATGCATGCAATGACATAAGATGGATTACACAACTAAAATTGAGAACTGAAGAGAGTCAATCTGAGGAAAATCATTACCTTAAGCTGAATATGAATTTACAGAGAAAAGATGAGGGTACTTGGTACGCATATCTAATTCTGCTTCCCAAGTGGCTCCCTCAACAGACTGATTTCACTAAAGAACTTTGACTAAGGAAACTTCTTTGTTCCTCAGTCTATGAGTCGGACGATCAAGAATCTCAACTGGGATTTCTTCGAAGGAAAGACCATTCTTAACCTCCGTATCCTATCACGGAACTACTATAGATGAGTCACCAATACACCTTTTTAATAAGGAAACATGAAACACTGGATACACAGATGCCAAATTTGCAGGCAACTCAAGCTGATACGCTGCCTTCCCAAAATGACTCAAGATTCTATAAGGGCCAACATATCGGGGATTGATCTTCCCCTTTTTGCCAAATCTCTTCACTCTCTTCATGGGAGATATTTTTAAATAGACTAAGTCACCAACCTCAAACTTAAGATCTCTTCTCATCACATCTGCATAGGATTTTTGTCAGCTTTTGGGTGTCTTAAGCCTCTCCCTGATTAACTGATCTTTTTTCATTGTATCAAAAACTGAATCAGGCCTAATTTTGCAATCTCACCTACCTCAAACTAACCAATAGGAGATCTACATATCCTCTCATAAAAATCCTCAAATGTAGCTATCCAAATGTTGGAGTGATAACTGTTATTGAAGACAAACTCAATTAAGGGTAAATGATCATCCCAACTACCCTTAAAATCGAGAATACACGCCCTTAACATATCCCCTAGGGTCTGAATGGTCCTCTCTACTTGAACATCTGTCTGAGGATGAAAAGCTATACTGAGATGAACTTGGGTGCAAAGACTCTTCTGAAAAGCCCTCCAAAAGTGAGAGGTAAACTAAGTGCCTCTATCTGAAATGACAGACAATGAGACTCCATGCAACCTAACTAATTTTTTGAGATAGAGCTTGACATAATCCTCTGCCGAATAGGAAGTATGAACTGGAAAGAAATAGGCTGATTTGGTCATTTTACCTACAATGACCCATATCAAATCATGCTAACAACGCATACGAGGCAGGCCTATCACAAAATCCTTGTTTACCTCTTCCCACTTCCAAGTGGGAATGCTGAACTCTTATAAGGTGCCACTAGGACGTTGGTGCTCAACCTTAACCCACTAACAGTTATAACACTTAGCTATAAACTCTACAATATCCCTCTTCATACTACTCCACCAATAGATTTCCCATAAATTATGGTACATCTTAGTGGATCCTGGGTGAATAGAGTAACATGCACCATGATCCTTTACAAGAATCCGCTGCCTCAAATCATCAACAGATGGAATACACAGTCTACCCTAATAATGCAACACACCATCTCCCCTTTGGGAGAAAACCTTAACTTTCTGGTCTCTTACTGATTCTTTAAGCTTAGCTAAATTGGGATCCCTATCCTATTTGTCATTTACTTCGACAACCAATGAAGATTTCAAACTACTCTAAACCCAAACACTACTCTCAACTAAATTAACCAACCGAACACCTAATCTAGCAAGCTGATGAACTCTTAAACTAACTTCTTCTTATCATTCTCAACATGAGAAATACTACTCATCGACAATCTAATAAGGGAATCTACCACTACATTGGCCTTGCTCGGGTGATACAAAACACTCATATCATAGTTTTTCAATAACTGCAACCATCTTCTCTGACAAAAATTCAAATCTTTCTGTGAAAACACATACTGCAAGCTTTTATGGTCTGTGAACATATCAATATGCACTCCATAGAGATACTTGACAGTGCCCAAGTGCACACGTAAGTGTATGTGGTCTTATTAAGTAGTAAATTGGCCTAATAAATGCCAAGTATCGATCCCACAGAGACTTGATTTAACATGAAATTCTATTTTAGTTCACAATTTAGATTCAGTTGATGCGAGTGTAACCAAAAAAAGAGTTTGTAATTTATAACTAAAGAAAAGTAAATAATGCGTAAGTAAAGATCTTCAAACAATCAATAAGAGAAAGCCCTGGGTTAAAGCACTTTAAACAATCATACTACGTATTGAATTTCATTCGTTAACTTGCTTATCTTGTTTGTAGATTCGTAGGGTTAATTGCATGATCATGATCTCCCGCCTCTAATCCTTTACCTAAGTTGAACCTTACAACTACATCATTGAGCGGGGATATAATAGTCCACTTAAGTTCTTTAAGCTATCATCCTACGTGTGAATCAAGTAAGGCATCTAAGTACATCTCTGTCCTACACACTAATTTGAATTCCTTATTACATAAAAGAATACAAACCATACTTTGTTCATCTCCATGTTCTATCCCCTATTCCCTCTCCCGAGTTCAAAAGATAGACAATTGATGTATTCTAAGGGTAGATAATCCTTAAAATAGTTAAATCAAAGATGAACACACAACCAATAATGATAAGCAAAGTTAAACGAACTTAATTCAAAATAATAGTACTCATGTCTTTGCCTTTAACCCCGGAAAAAGGGATTTTTAGCCGATAATATTCATAATCACGATCCAAATAATTAAATACATGATATGATAATTAAAAGATAAAAAAATAATAAAAACCTAACAATGTAGTAGCATCTCCTCCAATTGTCCACGAAGTCTCCAGGAGTCCACGTATCTCCAACAAATTGTCCAGGCTAATATATTTATAGTGGACTTTACCTAATTTATATAGGATTAGAAGATTGCACACATTTTTTAAGAAATTCCCACCAAGATTCCCTCTAGATTCCCTTAAAATGTGTGCCAAAACAATCCCAAACCATATAAAATTGAAATTGCCAATATTGAAGCGGTGGACTAAATCATGCGTCGCTCGCAGTAGTGCCCGAAATGGAGGGTGCGTCGCACGCATATCACATGTCTCCAATGGAATTTGCATCTCACATTTTTTCTAAGGAATGGGAGTACTGAAATACGACATGTGACGCATGCTCATTACGCGCACACACTGGATATTGTGTCCAAAATTTTGGTTAGGTCTTTTGTCCCATCTTTCATTCCTTGTATCGTGGTATATTTTTCATTGATTTTCAACCCTTATATCATTAATATATCACCGTATTCAGCTTACAAATCTTTCTATAAAATCACAGACCATGAATTTGAGATCATAACAACATAATTTTCTCAACGACGAATCAAAACAAGAGCTAAGATAAGGCTAATTCGCCATGATCCTTAACTTTATGTTTCGACTCTTGACTTATTCAAATTAAATAAAGTACCTTGAAAATAAGTTATTCCACTCATAATTACACATTTAAATCATTTGAAACAAATTAAACACATTAGAATCAAACTAAACCAACTAGACATGCAACTTGCTCAAGCTAGTAAAACTAATTTTCTCAATTAAACTCTAAATGACTCAATTAAGTACAAACTTGTTTGAAAAAAACTTTGAACATTGTAATCACGTCCTTGGACACTCAAATACTTATTTATACAAATATTAACATAGTAAGTACATAAATTGCTCTCAAAACAAGGCTAAATAAGCAAGAATAGAACACTAGAGTGCATAAATACACCCAACATCACCACCCCACACTTAAATCCTTGTTCTTCCTCGAACAACTCTTAACTCTAAGCATCATAAGTTGAGGAGACTCTAAACTTCCATTACTATGAAGACAATCAATCTAGTACTACAATGAATACACAGATTGCAAGTTTCTACACTAAGCATGTTACAAACCCAATTGAAATTTTATGAACCTACTCCAAAATATCCTAGCCTGAAGAATTGACTCACCTAGTTGGAAAAATCATGATTATCATTAAATCAAGGACATGATACAAATCCCCCACATTCATCAAACATGTGCCCCTCACAATAAGAGAGTTACCCATAATCATTCACAATTATGTCATTTATCACAATGGGTACAAGAATCAAATTACGCTCACTCTCACAAAGAATTCACAAGTTACACACAATGAACCATAGTCTTTCCCTTAGTGTTATTCTCCACTAATATCAAAATAATGAACTTAGGGTCAATTAGGTCTTTTCCAGGTTGTAATGTAGGCTAAGGGACCGGTAGGAACTATTTAGGAATAGTGACTAACCTCTCTACGCGCTTTAATACACTACATTATACATTTAAAACCAATATCCAACAACCAATTTACACCATTTTCATCTACCCATCACCTTTATTTTTCCCCATCTCTTTTAAGTATTTTCACAAACGCTTGGTGTACGTAGAGTTTACTACCACATGAATTAATTTTTCTCTTTTTTCACAACCATGGCAATATTTCTAGTATAAATTAT
Organism: Capsicum pubescens; assembly: GCA_030864215.1. Classification (NCBI taxonomy): domain Eukaryota; kingdom Viridiplantae; phylum Streptophyta; class Magnoliopsida; order Solanales; family Solanaceae; genus Capsicum; species Capsicum pubescens. The sequence goes on from CM061538.1 coordinate 106,646,012, forward strand.
ATCATACCCATCCACCACACAAAAATTATCAACACCAATAACTATTACTTTGGGGCATCAGTTTCACTTTTCCCTCTTATTTCTCAACTCCTTACTCAATTAACTTTTTGTTAAAGTACCCAGAAGCTTTTTGGATCAAATTTTGATATATCAAAGAAGGGATTAGGCTACTTATAAGGTTGCCAAAGAAAAAGATAAAGGATCAATGAGGGTTAACTAAGATAATGCACAATGGTAGGAAAAATAGAAGGTATAAAACAAGGCTATCAAAGAAATACCTACATCATCTCTTAAACTCACATTCATTATTTTGCTTTGCACACAAACCGGGAAAGTTCTAGACATCACATGCAACAAGAAATAAAAAAAAACCTTACACGCACATGACATATACCCGAATCAATAGGATCATCATAAACTCCCAATCAAACAATAGCATGAATTCAAATTTAAGCCAAAAAGTACAAGAGCCACAAAAATAAGCCTAAGAGTCTCAAAAGTAGCAATTCACTTATTCCACATGCTTTTATCAAACAAAACACTTGCACCATGTAATAAAAAATAGCCCAACAAGAATATCTTACACCAATTTTTTTTTTAAATTAAGCCAAAATTTAGAATTTTCCCCTCCCCACACTTAAAAATCTACTTTGTTCCCAAAGTGAATTTAAATGCATGAGATAAAAATACTCCCTGAGGCCTCTAGGCCTAACTACTAGCATATTTACATATAAAAAAGATTCATGGGACCCCACACTCAGTTTTTTCCATGCTTCTTAGCTCAGATTTCTGGTATTCAAACTTCTCATCAACCTGTGACTCAATCAAAATAAAAACTACGTGAAGTAAAAAAACTAAAAACTAGAAAATAAAACATACCTACTTAACTTTACTTGGGTTGCCTTCCAAACAACGTCTGATTTAGTGTCGCGACACGACCCAACTTAACTCAACCATATTCCTTCACCCTTTTACTCACACTTGGTCTCCATCTTCTTATTATCTTCACCCCCATTAGGTGCAAATTTTCAAAAGCAACAGGTTTTTCAAATTTAGCCTTTTCAGGCTCATCAATGTTCATTATGTCAAGCTTAGGAGGTAGAAGCTTAGGCTTCTCAATCAGGTAGTTTAAAGAGGTCTTTGGTGGACTAACCACCCCACACTTGTCCACTTTAATAACATAGATCATATACAAATCTTTATATTTGGATGTTACATTGGGTTCTTTGTAAACATCAAATACCACCTTTTCATCCTCTACCCTCATTTTGAGCGTGCCTTCTTTAACATCAATCCAAGCCCCTCATGTTGCTAAGAATGGACGCCCCAAGATGATTGAAACCTGTTTGTTTGCCTTAAAATCAAGAACAATAAAGTCAGTAGGGATAATGAATTTACCAACCTTTATGAGGACGTCCTTTATTTTTCCTTCTCGACGGGCTATGATTTCATTTTCCAATTGTAGAAGCACGAATCTCGGTCTAGGTTTCCCCAACCATATTGTATTAAACAGAGATAGGGGTATTAAGTTGATGCTTGCCCCTAAATTACTCAAAGCATGGAACACTTCACTATTGCCAATTTGAATGGGAAGAGTGAGCCTCTTTGGGTCTTTGAGCTTTGTCGGCGTCTTTTGAGTGACCACTAAACTACACTCCTCAGTGAGTGTTATCGCCTCCATATCCTACAATTTCACCTTATTAGCAATCTCCTCCCTTAATTACTTAGCATACTTGGGCATACCCTGTAAAATATCTAACAAAGATAAGTTAATGTGAAGCTCTCTAAACGTGTCAAAGAACTTCTGAAGTATTGCATCCTTCTTTGCTTTAATTTGCCTCTATAGGAAGGGAAGAGGCAATATCTTCTTCTTCTCTAGTCCAACAACTTTCATTTTCAAGTACTCGAACTTCCTTGATTTTTCAGAAACTTCTTCATTTACCTATTCAGTCACCACATCAGGATCTACCTCCTTAGTTGCCTTTGGAGGTTCTCTTTGAAGCTCTTTACCACCTCTTAAGGTAATTTCCATGACTTGCTTTGGATTTTATGTATCTGCTGGCAAACTACCTTGTGGCTTAGTATTTAATGCTTGCTATAACTGCCCAATTTTTAACTCTAAGCTTCTCTAAGTAGATTGCAAATTTTTTAAGTCCACAACAAACTATCTGATTAGCTAAGAGCAATTTCATCATCTCTTCCATATGGCTAGTTGACTAATTTATTGGGCCTGTGGCTGTGAGGCGTTCCATGGATGATTTAGTGGCTGGTTCTTCCACTTCATATTGTAGGCATTACCATAATTTGGCCTTTTCACATTGCCTACATACATCATCGATTCTGAATTTGAAGCACACATGGCCGCAGAATGACTATTATTTCTGTATACCTCACACCAACCACTAGTTTGTTGAACTGCATTGACTACTATTGTAGGATGTGGAGCTCCAACTTTTAGGTTGTTGAATTGTGTACTTACCAAATTTTGTAATGCAAAAACCTGGGCTGATCAAGCTGTGACCTGATCTACCTCCAATACACCTGTAATTTTTTTCGTGGCACTTCTAGCATATGAATGTCGTTCGGGATTTCCTTGTGCTATGCAATTCAACAATATGTATATCTCATCATAAGTAAATTCCAGTGCTTGACCACCTGCTGCTGAATATAGAAAAATCTTTGAATTATGATCAAAAGCTTCTACAAAAGTATGAGCAAGTACCTCATTGGATTATTGGTGATGTGGATAATTCCAAAGCAGGGTTTTGAAGAGTTCCCAAGCATGATACAGATTTTTGTCTTGCCTTTGCTTGAAACTCACTATCTCACTGCGAAGTCTCGTAGTCTTGCCAGATGGGAAGAATCTGATGAGAAACTTTCTTGCTATGTCATCCCATTATGTGATTGAATTGGCTGGATCCGCATTCAACCACCTTTTAGATTCCCCCAACAGAGAATGGGGGAAAAGTGTTGGCCTCACATAATTTGTATTCACCCTAATCAGAATGAATATATCTGTAAACTCAATGAAATTCTGCAAGTGGACTTTTGGATACTCATGTGAAATCCCTGCAAACTATCCACTACTGATTAGAAGCTACACTATGTTGTGCTTTAACTCAAAATTCCCCCTAGATGTCGGTCTTTGAATTGGGGAAGTCATGTTCGTTGGAAGTAGGACTGCCACTTCCCTAACTGTCCTGCGAGTTGCTTGTTGTTCAGCCATTGGAGCAGGATTCTCTTGGTCTTCTTCTATTTGCGTAAATTAGGGAAGACAAATTACGTCTCTCCTTCATTGATGGAAGTGTTGTTCAGGTTCAGGGCTTGGTTAAACTAAATCCCTATCCCTTGCCAGCTTCCTAACCTTAAAACCTGTTTCCTGCAATAACAAAATCAAGACCAAGTGTAAAAACACCAAATAAATCTAAAAGTAAAACTAAAATAAACAATTGCTAAATTACAAGTCCCTGGCAACTGCGCCAAAAACTTGACAATGACCAATTGCACACGCAAGTGTACGTGGTCTTATCAAGTAGTAAAGTGGCTTAATAAAAGCCAAGTATTGATCCCACAGAGACTTGATTCAACAACAATTCTATTTTAGTTCACAGTTTAGATTCAGTTGATGTGAGCATAACCAAAAAGAGAGTTTGTAATTTATAACTAGAGAAAAGTAAACAATGCGTAAGTACATATCTTGAAACAATCAATATGAGAAAACCAAGGGTTAAAGCACTTTAAATAATTATATTGTGTATTGAATTTCATTCGTTAACTTTCTTATCTTGGTTGTAGATTCATAGGGTTAATTGCATGATCATGGTCTACCGACCTCTAATCCTTTACCTAAGTTGAACCTTAAAACTACATAGTTGAGCGGGGATATAATAGTCCACTTAAGTTCCTTAAGGTATCATCCTACGTGTGAATCATGTAAGGCGTCTAAGTACATTCCTGTCCTAGACACTAATTTGACTTCCTTATTCCATAAAAGAATATAAGCCATACTTTGTTCATCTCCATGTTCTATTCCCTATTCTCTCTCTCGAGTTCAAAAGGTAGAAAATTGATGTATTCTAAGGGTATCTAATTCTTAAAATAGTTAAATCAAAGATGAACACACAACCAATAATGATAAGAAAAGTTAAACTAACTTAATTCAAAATAATAGTTCTTATTTCTTTGACTTTAACCCCGGAAAAGGGGTTTTTTAGCCGATAATATTCATAATCACGATCCAAATAATTGAATGCATGATAAGATAATTAAAAGATTAAAAATAATAAAAACCTAACAAAGTAGTAGCAGCTCCTCCAATTGTCCACGAAGTCTCCAGGTGTCCACGTATCTCCAACTAATTATCCAAGCCAATATATTTATAGTGGACTTTACCTAATTTATATAGGATTAGAATATTGCACATGGTTTCCAAGAAATTAACACCAATATTCCCTCTATATTCCCTTAAAATTCATGCCAAAACAATCCCAAACCGTGTAAAATTGAAATTCTCAATATTGAAACGGTGGACTAAATCATGCGTCGCACGCAGTAGTGCCCCAAAATGGAGGGTGTGTCATACGCATATCATACGCCTCCACTAGAATTTGAATCTTACATTTTTTATAAGGCATGGTAGCAATGAAATACTGCATGTGACGCATGCTCGTTGTGTGCACACACTGGATATTGCGTCCAAAATTTTGGTTAGGTCTTTTGTTCCATCTTTCATTCCTTGTATCGTGGTGTATTTTCCATTGATTTCAAACCCTTATATCATCAATATATCACCGTATTCATCTTACAAAGCTTTCTACAAAATCACACACCATGAATTAGAGATCATAACAACACAATTTTCTCAACGATGAATCAAAACAAGAGCTAAGATAAGGCTAATTCGCCATGATCTTCAACTTTATATTTTGAATCTTGACTTATTCAAATTAATATTTGTACCTTTAAAACAAGTTATTACACTTACAATTACATATTTAAATCATTTGAAAAAAATTAAACACATTAGAATCAAACGAAACCAACTAGACACGCAACTAGCTCAAGCTAGTAAAACTAGTTTTCTCGATTAATCTCTAAATGACTCAATTATGTACAAACTTGTTTGGAAAACACTTTGAAAATTGTAATCACGTCCTTGGACACTTGAATTATTATTTATATCAATATTAACATGTCAAGTACACAAATTACTCTCAAAATAAGGCTAAATAAGCTAGAATAGTATCACAAGAGTGCATAAATACACCCAACATCAATAATGCCTTCAAATTTTCAAGGCAAACTCAACAATAGATTCATGGGTAGGATAATTCTTTTCATAGGGTTTAAGTTGTCTAGAGGATTAGGATATGACCTTACCTTTATGCATCAATACACAACCAAGACTAACTCTAGAAGCATCACAGTAAACAAAAAATCCCTCTGAACCATCTAGCAACATCACAACTAGGGCTTAGGTGAGTCGAGTCTTCAACTCCTGAAAACTCTTCTCACAAGAATCTGACCACTGAAACTTGACTTTCTTCTGATTCAATCTAGACACGTGGGACAAAATATATGCAAACCCTTCAACAAACCATCGATAATGGCTAGCCAAACCCAAGAAACTCCTGATATCTGATGGAGAGATGGGTCTAGGTTAGTTTCTTACTGCTTTGGACTTTTGAGGATCAAATCAAATACCATCACCAGAAATAATATGGCTAAGGAAACTACTAATCTTAGCCAAAATTTGTACTTAATAAATTTGGCGAACAACTGATTGGATATAAGAGTCTGCAATATAATTTTAAGATGGTCTGCATGATTATTTTCACTATGGGAATAGACAAGAATGTCATCAATGAAGACTATGATGAACATATCCAAGTACTATTTGAACACTCTATTCTTTAAGTCCATGAAAGCTTCTAGGGAATTTGCTAGTTTAAAAGACATGACTAAGAATTTGAAGTGACCATACCAAATTCTGAAAGCCATTTTCAGAATCTCACATTCTCTGACTCTGAGCTGATGATAGCCGGATCTGAGGTCCATCTTAGAGAAATTACTAATACCCTGAAGTTGGTCGAACAAGTCATTGATTATGGGGAGTGGATATTTATTCTTGATGGTGAATTTGTTCAACTGACGGTAATCGATACACATTCTAAGGGAACCATTTTTCTTACAGACCAAAAGGATTGGAGCGCCCTATGGGGAAACACTGGGCCTAATGAATCCCTTATCTAGGAGATCTTTTAAATGTTCTTTCAACTCCTTGAGTTCATCTGGAGCCATTCTGTATGGCAGAATAGAGATAGGCTAGGTATCTAGAATAAGGTCTATTCCAAAGTCAATTTCCCTTTTGGGAGGAACTCCAAGAAGGTCTTTTGGGAAAACATCTAGAAATTCCCTCATTACTGAAACTAACTCAAGATTGGGTGTCTTAGAAATAGAGTCTTTGGCTCAAACAAGATGGTAAACACACTCCTTGGATATTATTTTTCTCGCTCTAAGATACAAACTAAGATGACCCCTAAGGGCTGAAGTAGTACCTCTTTATTCAAGAACTGGTTTATTCAGAAACTAAAACTGAAACTGAACGACCCTATTTCTGAAATCAACTGAGGTATAACATGAGTGGATCCAGTCCATGCTGAGAATAACATCAGAATCGATCATCTCAAACTCTACAAGATCTACTAAAGTGACTTTTTGGGATATTGTGACCGGACAGTTTTTGTATACCTGTCTGGCTACATAGAGACACCTATTGGAGTGGACAGTGAGAAGGGTTCAGTTAAGGTTTTGGGACTGACATCGAAATTAACAACTAAATAGGGGGTTACAAAAGAAAGTGAAGCTCTGGGGTCTAACAAAGCATATACATGTAAATGAAAGATCTGCAACGTACTCGTAACCACATCAAGAGAACTTTCCTGATCCTATTAGGAATGAGGTACATATAATCTATTCTGGTGCTGACCGCTGGTGGCACTGGAGATGGTGCCCTACTGTGTTGGGCAACCTGCTGAGTTGGACGACCTGCTAGAGCTGATGATAAATGGGACTGGCCTGTTGGCGCAAATACCTTCCCTTATGAGAAACTACCCGACACTCCCAGATTTGGTGGCCTAGCTTGCCACATTCAAAACATACATCGCTGCCAACTCTACACTCAGCTTGATGGTTTCTACCATATTTCTGGGAAATAGAATTTATGCGACCACTGTTTACACTACCTTGGTACTTAGAGCCTGGCTCCCTATCCCAATTGTCATTTCTGAACTTTGGCACAAGAGCACTAGCTGAAGATGGAGTCAGAGCTGAAGATTTCTGAAAGAATTGGGGACGGTTACCACCCTCTGACCTCGTCTAAGCAAAGTTGAAACTACATATCCTATCCATCCTATTCTTTTTTTTTCTCCTTAACCTTTTCCTCCTCAATCTGTTGAGCATAGACCATAATCCTAGACAAGCCCATATCCTTAATAAACATTGTGGTCCTACACTCCTTGACCACACTATCAGATATACCAGACACAAACTTGATCATCCTAGACCTGTTATCAACCACCACATGAGGAGCATATCTGGCTAGCTGAGTAAACTTTAGAGAATACTCCTTCATACTCATATTTCCCCTTTTTAAATTAATGAACTCCAACATCTTAACTTCCCTCAACTCCAAGGTAAAGAATCTATCTAGAGAGGCTATAGAAAACTTCTCCAATTCTATAGGCACTGCATCTATGCCTCTATCCCCCTTCCAATGCTTATACCAAGTGTGAGCTACATCCTACAACTAGTAAGCATCCAATTCTACACTCTCACTAGAAGTCACACCCATAATGTCTGTTATATTTTGAACCATGTCAAGGAACTCCTGTGGATCTTTATCAGATTTGGATCTCAAAAATAGAGGAGGATTCATTCGGGTGAAGTCCAAATCCTAGTTGCGGCAGTTTTAGCCACTGGGTTAGCTGGAAAAGCAGTAGGATGATTTTTCTATGAAACTATAGGGTGAGACAGAGTAGTGAACGTAACTCTGAAATTGACATGCGAAACATGCTCATTCAGGGGATCTTTCTGAATAGGCGGAGGTGCAGGCTGATTCCCATTTTTTCTTTCGTTGTCCTTTCTAGGAGACATGTTCTATAAATGGAAGAAAGATTGGATTATCAAGGGAATTTAATTTGAACTCATGCTCATTCGCATGACATGAATACTAAAAGAAGGGAAACTTTTCCTAAAAACATCTTGTAACGTCTTGTCCATAAGTGTGGTACACTTCACACACACACACACACGACTCTACTCAACGTGGCTTTTAGACTCCCTAGGACATTATAAAACCAGGATCTGATACCAAGTTTGTAACACCCTGTAAATACACCCTGAACGCCACCGGTGCTTACAGTCCTGAAAGATCACAAGCTAACTTCTGAACTAGTACCTGCTGTGAGCACTGGATAATAATAACAAAATACATATGTGGGGGATAACTAAATATGCCTTAAGGTTTGAAATTTGAAAATAATACAACTGAAATCCAAAAAGTCTAAAACATATACAAAAATATTGAAAATCTGACTGAAACAACCCACAACTGACTGACTATCTAAAATGTCTGAAAGCCTCTAAAACTGTTTGAAAGAGAGTTGATGGGACAAGCCCCAACTAACTCCAATTGTCTAACTAAAATAAAATATTGAAATAAAATAAAATAATAACCATGTCCTCGATAGATGAGGACTTACCACTGTTGCTGATTCTTATGCACTGGAATATCTACGTACGGTCAGGAACCTAAACTTACAAACTCATGATATTGAAAATCATAGCGCAAGAAATGAGTATGCAATCTGTACTTTGAATGTACTGGTATGCTAGATGAGGTTAGGATAATATGCAGGGGTTCATGTGCATGAATAATAATTGACTGAATGAATAAAATGAGGTAACTGAATATAAATGCATAAAAACTGTGAAATCTGAGAATGCATAACCAAGCATATAATGTGATTTTGAAATAGTCTATAAATGGAAATAATGACATACTGATAACTGAATAACTGGTAACTGCATGCTATGGTCAAGCAAACTTGAAATTGAACTCTAGCTGAATACTAGTCTGAGACTGTGGGAGCTATCATCAAACCGGCATGCCCCAATATAAGCTAATTGGGGTCATACCTGTGACCCCTATTGGAAGGATGTCAGTACCGTGCCATGGGTAGTAACAATGGTTGTATGGATCCACTAAACCGATATATCAAAGATCAGGGTGTCAAGCCTAAACTAACGGGTAACCCCAGAGAGAAAGTCATGCCTAAAATGACATGTGACTCCTCATATCCTACGCTGGCTACATAGTTCTGGAATACAGGGACTGCTATTAACGACTCTGACTGGCTGATGGTGAAGACGTCATTCCTACATTCGCTCGGTGCTAAATCCTACTCCAAACTGAACTGACTTAGAATACTGAACTGATCTAAGTTTAACTGATTATGATAACTGACTAAAATGATAATGGTCATAACATATCTGAAACCATTATGAAGATACTGAGACTAAGTAAACAACTAAGTTTTGGGTTTTCATAACCCGTAGGACTCGATAGAAATAATGATAGAACCATAATACAACTTTGAGTACATCATAAGTAATCATTATTCAAAACCCATTCATCTAGGCATTTCATCAAACACATAGGGGTCATGAGTTAAAGCATGGGAATAGTTAAATCATGTAATAATCACATAATTTCAACATTAAGAACATGGGTTAAGGATTTAACATGTTAACATCACCACTCAAACGTATCAAGGGAAATTTCAACCAATATAATTTATAAACATGATACATAATCAAAATTCATGAAATTTCATGGATATAATTCATATCAACACGCATAAATCATAACTTTGAACTTGAAAATTGGTTCTTGGACTCCATGGGTGAAAAGGACCCATGGATGAACATCTAACATACCTTAAATCTTTAATCTTGAAAGAGAATTAACTTTTCTTGAACGTTCTTGGATTGGGAAGCATAAATTCTTGGTTTTCTTGAAGAAGAGCGTGAAGCTTTTCTTGGGGAATGATCTTGAAAGAAAACCTTAATTTGATGTTGAGAGTGAATGAGGAGTTTATGTTGTTTAAGTTGATGTAAATAGGGGTTAAAAAGCATGGAAAAATACCAAAAAACTCCATTTAAAATGTCATTTAGTCACTAAACGACCCCGATTGATGATCTGGGTGATGGACCGTTACTTTGGTGACTGACCATCACTCCAACCATTAATATATGGATAGAATTTGGTTATTTTTCCTAAGACTGATGGTCTGGTTTGACGGGCCTTCACTGGCTTGACGGTCCATCACCTTGGCCGTTGCACCTCGATAGAAAGACACCTCTCTGGTAAAATGGGTACAACCTTTTACCCCAATATTGAATTAAGGAAAAATTAGTATAGTTGGAAATATAATTCAATTATCTATCTGTTGGTTGGTCTTGATATCAATAACTCTTCATAATACAAAAGTTATGCTCATTTAAAGTTGACTATAGCAACATTCTTTCCAAGAACGTAATTGGTAAGAGATATTTCGATTTATCTAAAAGCTAGGAGTCATTTGAGGCCTTAATATGCAAAAAACTCACTCATAAAACTACCAAAGCACTATAATTTTTTTTTCATAAGCTTGAAGCATCATTCCAATAGTGGTCTGGATTTTTGGGGTATTACAATTTACTTGAACCGTATTTTTTAGTGTGAAACTTGTAGCCATTTACAATAGATCCATTAAAGGGTTGAACCATATGCAATGACTCTTTTGCAATATATTTCATGATTTGATTGCTAATGCCGAAGAAAAGATCCTGTGCCTATTGACATTATAAGTAATTAGACATCCATAAAGATTGCATTTTATGAATAATAAAGAACAATTTAGACCTATTAATACTTACATATTTTTCAAACCAAGATGCAAACTCTATTTCAAGTTTAGCATCAATATCGTTATCTTGAATACATGGTTATATTTGTCTCAAGATATCTTTTTAAATTCTGAACAAAGAAAGCAAATTTAATTTTAGTATCAAATATTTTATGCACCTAAGGTAACTTTCAAAAAGAAGTTAAGATACGAGGCCAGGTGGTAACTTTCACTGCTCATTCTTTGAATGTCCTTCTAGGTGCACCTAAGGTAAATACTAAGCCTTTGAAGAAGATGAACATCAAACCGCTTTATGCAGACACTCGCCATCGATTATGCGGGAACCACTCTACAACCAGGTTGATACATCATAAAGATAATCAGATTCACCTTACATTCCCCTTCAGTTAGATAGACGGGGAGGCCCGCATGTGGACAAAGATTATCTACACCTGTCTCATTCACGGGACATACATGATTGAGGTGACACGCGATAGAGTATGTATTAATATGTTTTAATGCGTGATGATATTGATATGAATGTATGTGCTGTCATCTTTTCAGCTATGAAGAAAATGAGGTTCCATGTGACACGCAGGTATGGTTTTGGTGGTTTACTGATACAGTTTCTGAGGGATCTTGGTATAGAAGAGGAGGAACTCGATTATAGGCCGCCATTGGACACTCTTCCAGTAGATATATCCCATACTAAGGGGGTTACTAGGACTCATGGTCCAACATTGACTATGCCCGAGCGTCAGACTTGGAATGCTGAGATCACAACCCGAATGTATGGGCTGTAGCTACTGCAGTTGATGATAAAGAGACGCCCAATGACACAATAGGATATTTGAGCTGTTGAGCTTGACTATCATCTTGGCTTTTATGCTAGGACCATATTGTGGATTTGACCAAAATTTATAGAGTCGATAAATGATGATATACCCACTGACAAGGAGCATCGGCTGCATGATTCTGATTTGGAGTAAGATGAAGAGGATGAAACTGATGAACCTAACTTGTTAGCTGAGGCCTATGGTACAGATTTTGATGATGACATGGATGAGATGTGACCAGGGAGTTGCTCCCCACCTCATACTTGGTTTACTTTGCTAGCACTGGGATAATGCTTCATTTTAAGTATGGGGTGGTGGTATCTCATTCCTTGAACTTTTATAGTTTTGTTTTGTTGGATATTCTTATTTTGTTGGATATTTTTCTTTTTGTGTGTTGGATTAATTCATTCTAAGGATCTCTCTCTCTCTCTTCCACTAACGTCTCTCTCTCTCTCTTTGTCTAACGCTCCAGTAACGCTCCTCTTCTCCAACTGGTCGGCCGACGCTGGCACCAATAATAGGTAAGAGTACCCTTTTTTTCCTGTCTATCAAGCCTTCTTTCTCTCCCCAACTCCCCTGAGATATTTCTCTCTCTTCTTCCCTCTTCCCCTTTCCTTCTTTGCCATCTAGACACTGTAATCGTCAGTGGGATGGGGGTTTACGTTGTCTTGACTCCGACGACGGCCACCAAAGCGCATATCTGGTAATGTACATTATAAGATCTAGAAGGTCCAGCGACAGGTATAGTGACAACCGGCGACGCTTCGACCGCCGTTTTTCGACGAAGCTATTTTTAGCAACCAACTTCGAAAGCATAATTAAAGGTACCATCAGCATGCAGGAGTACCCCTATGACACCTAAACTTTGATATTTAAATACCGTTACCTATATTTAAACTTTACTAGTTATTATCTCTACCGTTTCGTTTGTTTAGTGTTGTCTCTTGTGAGTATAGTGTAACTGTCTGCTTTCGATTATTGGTGGATATTTGTTGTGTGGTTCTAGCTGCTAAGCCGGATATGGTATTTTGTGCGCGCCTTTTATTTCCCTAATACTTTCCTGTTTTCCTACTTTCCTATTGTTGCTTTGTTGGGTTGTCTATTGGTTTGGGGGGCTTTGTTTGGTCTTTGGTTTGGTTCTTAAGTGGTGGCTGTAGTGATTGATGGTGGAATAGGGTCATGTTTGAGAGGGTTGGGGTTGGGGGCAGTTTTAGATGGGGGTAAAGAGGGAAGGGCAGAGGTGGGTGTGGGTGCTAGGTCGGGTTTTAGGGTTGGTGCGGTGAGGGGTGGTAGGGGTAAGTGCGAGAAGAGAGAAGATAGGTTGAGGGTTTGGTCTTGGAATATAGGGACCCTTCAAGGTAAGTCCATAGAGCTGGTGAAAATTCTTAAGAGGAGAAAGATTAATATTACGTGTGTTCAGGAGACTAAGTGGGTAGGGTCTAAGGCTAGGGATGTGGATGGGTATAAGTTTTGGTACTCAGGGAGCGACAGACGTCAAAATAAAATGGGGATCTTAGTGGATGAAGAGCTTAGAGAGTAGGTGGTGGAGGTTAAGTGGGTTAGTGATAGGCTGATGATGATTAAGTTGGTCTTTGGGGGGTTTATGTTGCATGTGTGTAGTGTTTATGCTCCGCAGATAAGCCTGGAAGAGGAGGTGGAAGCGAGGTTTTGGGAGGCTTTGGATTAGGTTATGAGAAGCATGCCTAGTTCGGAGAAGATTGTCATAGCGGGGGAGTTCAATGGGCATATTGGGGTTTTTCCAGGAGGGTATGATGATGTACATGGAGGTTTTGATTTTTGTGATAGAAATGATGAAGGAGCGGCTCTGTTGGAATTTACGAAGGCTTTTGGCCTGGTGGTGGTTAATTTGACCTTTCCGAAGAAGGAGAATCACCTGATTACCTTCCGAAGCGCGATAACCAAGAATCAGATTGACTTTCTGGTGCTTAGAAAGAGGGATAAAGTTTTATGTAAGGACTGTAAAGTCATCCCGAGTGAGCACCTTTTGACTCAGTACAGGCTTCTAGTGATGGGTTTAATTATTATGAAGAGTAAAAAAAGGAGGGCTGGAGAGGGTTGGCCTAAAATTAGGTGGGGTGGCTTGACACCTGTTAGTGGGCGGGATTTATAGGAGAAAGTGGCGGGATTGGATGGGTGGGATTATAGGGGGGACGTGGATGCTATATGGGATAAGGCTTCCAGTTGCATCACAGAGACTACTAGAAAAGTGTTGGGTGTTTCGAGGGGTCAGGCAGGTCGTTATAAGGGGGACTGGTGGTGGAATGAAGAAGTTAAGATGAGAGAGGAGAGTAAGAAAGGGGCGTATATTAAGTTGGTGGAAAGTAAAGATGCAAAGGAGAAACGGGTGAATAGGGAGGCCTACAAAGTAGCAAAAAAAGAGGCTAATCTAGCAGTTACTGCTGCTAAGACAACAACATTTGAGAGCTTGTATGTGGGTTTAGAGGAGAAAATGCGGAAAAGAGGCTGTTTAGGCTTGCTAAGGCTAGGGAGCGGAAGGGTCAGGACCTCAATCAAGTTAAGTGCATTAAGGGGGAGGATGGTAGAGTTTTGGTGGAGGATGTCCAAATTAAGAAGTGATGGAAGGAGTATTTTTTGAGGCTTTTGAACGAGGAGGGGGATAGAGGCATTGAATTAGGAGAGTTGGTGATCTCAGAGGATAGATGTGATTTCAGTTATTATAGACATTTTATGATTGAGGAGGTCAGAAAAGCTATTCACAAAATGTGGAGGGGAAGGTCGACGGGGCCTGATGAGATTTCAGTGGATTTTTGGAAATTTATAGGTAGGTCAAGTCTAAGGTGGTTGATTGATTTGTTTAACAACACTTTTAAGATGGCGAGAATGCCTGAGTCTTGGAGGTGGAGTACGATAATTCTGTTGTATAAAAACAAGGGCGACATTCAGAGTTGCACCAACTATAGGGGTATCAAGCTGTTGAGCCATATTATGAAGATTTGGGAGAGGATGGTTGAGCAGAGATTGAGGAAGCTCGTGTCTATTTTAGAGAATTAGTTTGGTTTATGCCTGGTTGTTCAACGATGGAGGCAATCCACCTAGTAAGGAGATTGGTGGAGCAGTATAGGGAAAGAAAGAGGGATTTACACATGGTGTTCAGTGACTTGGAGAAGGCATATGACAAAGTCCCTAGGGAGGTTCTTTAGATATGCTTAGAGGAAAGAGGGGTCCTGGTGGTTTACATTAGATCTATTAAGGATATGTATGATGGAGGGAAGACTCGAGTATGAATGACGGGGGGAGGGGGACTCAGAGCATTTTTCAGTCGAGATAGGGTTGCATCAGGGTTCTATTTGCATTGGTGATGGACGTGTTGATGCAAAGTATTCAAGGGGAGGTACCTTGGTGTATGTTGTTTGCGGATAATGTAGTGTTGATTGATGAGACGCGAGAGGGGGTGAATAAAAAATTAGAGGTTTGAAGGCAAACCCTTGAATCTAAAGGGTTCAGGTTGAGTAGGTCCAAGACGAAATATATGGAATGCAAGTTTAGTGACTTAAGGTAGGAGGAAGATATGGTGGTGAGGTTGGATTCCTAGGATGTTTGTAAGAGGGATAATTTTAAGTATCTTGGGTCTTTGATTCAGGGGAATGGTGAGATAGATGAGGATGTCTCTAACCGTATTGGAGCAGGTTGGATGAAGTGGAGTCTCACCTCAGGAGTGTTGTGTGATAAAAAGGTCCCAGTTAAGCTTAAAGGTAAATTCTACAGAGTGGTAGTCCGGCCAGCTATGCTCTATGGAGCAAAGTGCTGGCCAGTCAAGAACTCCCACATTCAAAGAATGAAGGTGAAAAAAATAAGAATGTTGCATTGGATGTGTAGACTGACTAGAGGGGATAGAGTTAGGAATGATATAGTCTGGGAAAATATGGGAGTGGCTTCAGTGGAAGACAAGATGCAGGAAGAAAGAATGAGATTGTTTGGGCATGTGATGAGGAGGGGAACGGATGCCCCAGTCAGGAGGTGTAAGAGGCTAGCATTGGATGGATTCAGGAGAAGGAGAGGTAGGTCAAAGAAGTACTGGAGGGAAATAATTAGATATGATATAGAGCAACTTCAGTTTACTGAGGACATAACTCTGGATAGGAAAGTGTGGAGGTTGCGGATAAGGGTAGAAGGATAGGTTGTGTACGTGGGCTATATCTAGTAGTTAGAAAAGCCCTGGTATAGCTAGGTTACTAATCCTAGGACTGTGTCCATAGGTAAGAGCTCCTAGTCAAGAGGGTTTAGGTGTGGATGGTGTCTCTGGCCTGTGAGTGTCTGTTACTACTAGGTGGGTATCATTTTTCAGATGCCCTATTTCTTATCTCTTATTGCACATTGCACTTGGTTACCTTATCTCATACTACTTTGATTTATATTTATGTCTTAATCCTTTTTATGTGATGCCATCCATCTTGCTTCATGTTTCATTACACTTTTGCTTATTATTCCTTATCTTGAGTCAGGGGTCTATCAGAAACAACCTCTCTACTTCTTTGGAGGTAGCGGTATGGACTGCGTACACTTTACCCTCCCCAGACCCCACTTTGTGGGAATACACTGCGTTTGTTATTGTTGTTGTTGGATTCATTCATTCTAACTATTCGAAACTATATGGTCTGTAATAGTTAATATTGATGAGATTTGCTGAGTAGTAGTTTGCTTATTAGTTGTGTTTCTTAATAGTTACTTTTATTTAAAATAGGAGTAATATTTTTGTTTTTTCCCTTAAGGCAAATTCTTAATAAGTCATCATAGTTAGGTGCCCTCCCCTATGATGGATGAATGACGATCATCTTAAGGGGAGTTAGTCGTAGGAAATTGAGAAGTGATAAAAACCAAATCACAACTTTAAGGCGAAATGCTTTGTGTTGGGACATATGGACCATTGACTTGGAACATACTTGTTTTGAAATAGAAGAAAGTCATAAATTTAAAAAGGGAGCTAGTTTTAGACACTTAATCTCAATAGATGTAATTTTTGATTTGTTGGATTAAATTTGAATTTGAAAAGTGCGAGATCAGAAACCAATAGGGATCCAACTTGACTCTAGCATGCATCAAGAGTGAGAGAGGTGTTTAGTTATTTTACATGCATAGTGATGTCTAGAACTTTCCCAATGTGTTTACAAAGCAAAATAAAGAATGTTGGGTTTAGGAAATGATGTAGTCATTTTCGTTGATAGCCGAATTGTTAGACCTTGTTTACCTACCCTTGTGCATATCCCTAGTTATCCCCGTTGAGCCTATAGCTCAATTTTCTTGGTAGCCTCATAAGTAGCCTATTCTACTTTTGTTCTTTAACTGTAATTTGATCCAAAAAAACTCCTAAGCGCTTTAGTTGAAATTATTAGCATTAAGGAGTAGAAATTTTAATAAGGATTATGGTGAAATTGAAGCCCTTAAGAGATTATTATTGATATAAAAATGTTGAGATAAAAAAACAGTGAATAGATGACACTCCCACCATAGTGTGTAATAAGTTTAAGAAGATAGGTCTAAAGAAAGAGAAGAAGGGAAGGTTGTGAGGAAAGAATTTGGTTTCAATCTGATGATTTAAATGTTTATGTGATGTACTAAAGCTCTTATGGAGATTATCCACTATTTACCCAAATCATTTCTACCCGTCCCTTAGCCTACATTACAACCTTGGAAGACTTTGTTGATCCTTCATCTTAATATTCGACTATTAATAGAGTAGTACACTAACGGCAAACTTATGGTTCATTGTCTATAATGAATGATTTCCTTGTTGAGAGAGAGAAATTTATTTTTGATATTCCCATTTCGTTGTATATTGTAAGATTGTGAATGAATGTGGGTAACTTTCCTATTGTGAGGGTGCATGTGGATAATAGTCAGCTAACTTATAATGTTCTTGATTGAGTATCTTGATTGAGCTTGCTAGTAAATTGGAAGTTCAACTTTGAGGTAAAAATGTTTTTGAAAAGAATAATCCCATGTTTATAGAAGTGAATTGACATGTTTTGAGGAAAAAGTCATTGTACGATTTATGAGTGTCCAGCACAATTATTTTGCCTAGGTTGTGATGTTAAGTTTAATAGAATATAGTGTTGATTAAAGTTGTTCAAGGACGAACAAGGTTCTAAGTATGGGGTGGTGATTTTAGGCGTGTTTATATGTCCAATCACCAATATTCACCCATAATAGTACTTGTTCTACTAGCTAAAATATTTTATTCTTATTGTTTTTGATGTGTAATTGCATGACTTAGCTAATGGACATGATTAGTGATGTAGGCTGGATTCTTGTTGGAATTGGATGAAATTGGATGTATGAACCTGGATAAAGCGAGTGATGATTAATGCTTTGTGATTGATTGTATCAACTGGAGAAGAAGTGGATTGAGCTCGGAAAGCTTCCATTTGAAGTCGTAAGTAATTAAAGAAGCATTGAGCTGAGGAGGAGTAAATTTTTAGAAAAAAGGTGAATTTTAGTGGGGACTCGCAATAGGCCCACGACGCGACCCCTATTCCCGCTGACTGACCTACACGACGCGATCGCTACTCCTATAGAATGACCCATGCGGCACGACCCCTACTCCCCTCGACTGGCCCTCACGACGTGGAGGTGGCTTTCCACTAGGAAAAAATTATCCTATTATAAAAAGAACACTTAAACATAGTTGAGACTACTTTGGAAACGTACAACAGAGGCAGAAACACTTTCAATACATCTCTTAAGGTTGTTTGAACTTCATTATTCCAAGACTACTTTTTGGTATGATTAATTATTCATTTTATGTTGAATTCTAACATGAGTGGCTAAACACCCTTGTTCTGGGGTTGAGGCTGAAAACATGATTGCACTTTAATATTCTTTATCGTAGTTTATTGTTGAATTATCGTATGAGTTATTTTTGATCTATTATGCTTACTATTTTGATGATTAGACACCATTAAAATAAACCTATATTCCTATGTGAACCCGGGAGAAGAATCATAGGATAGAACTAAGAGATTAAGGAGCAAGGTTCTTATTCTTTTATAAAATAAGAGATTTGAATTAACGTCAAGGATAAGAATATACCTAGAAGCCTTGTTTGGTTCACTTGCAGGATGATAGCTTAATGCATCTAATTGGATTATTGCATCCCCACCTAATAATGTAGTTGCAATGTTCAGTTAGGTAGAATATTAGAGGTTGGGAGACCATGATCATACTATAAACCCTGCAAATAAATAAACTGATAATCAACTAAACTACGATAAGAATAAAGGTTTGTGAGATTGTTAAAAGTGTCTCAACCCTGGAATTCTCACTATTATTGTGTACAACCCTGCTTACGTTGCTATTATCGTATTTTGTTATGACTTTATTAATTATCTTTTTACTTGAACCTTCACAATCATCTAGATACTTTAAAATACTTAATACATTCTCGTCAAAAACTAAAGTTGGTTGCATTACTAGTTACATAGTCCTCATGGGTACGATATGCGACTATCTTTGTCACTATATTACTTCTTCGATCACGTGCACTTGCGTGTGTGTTAGACCTCAACAATATGCTCAATCTTACTCAATATTAGAGGATTTTTTCCTAATTGTCTCATGTGTTCCACTGTAATTGCTGTAGAGGTGAGATCTTTAAAGAAAAGACTCAACTCCGTCAATAATTGCCACACATTTCGTGGAAGCAATTCTCAAAATGCAATAGGTATTAACCATTGCACAAAAAAATGACAATCATGAATCTTCAGATCAAAAAGTTTAATCTTTTTCATGTCAACACATCCTCCCAAGTTAGATACATAACTATCAGGAAATCTCAACTTCTTTAGCCTTATCATCTAGCATATAACAAGCCTTTGGATATTTTTTGGTACTTTCATTCTGATATAACTCTGGACGATGTCAAATTTGTTTTAAATCTTTTCTAGATTTTGCATTTTCCTTTGTTTTTCCCTTGGCATTCATCACAGTGTTAAAGATATTATCAAAAAAAATTCTATATGCATCGAATCAAGGTTATGCCTAATAGAATTTATTTTTTAGTATGACAAGTCCTAAAAAATACTTGTTTTCTTCTAACCACATGCACTATTCTTTGAAATTTTTGCATTTATCGCATCAGAACCAAGTTCTGTCACTTTCATGAGTCCCAAGTCATTAATCTCCTTAAGTATTTGTAAACCCGATTGTCCAGTAAATGCAATCTTCTAGACTATTTGACCTCTCTTGAACCACTTTTTATTTCTTAATTATGGATTATTTGGTGGTAAGAACTTTCTGTTATTGTCAAACCATGAGATCTTTCTACCATTGGGTAGTGAAAAACATCTGATCTTTCATGCAATAAGGACAAGCTAATTTTTCTGATGTACTCAAACCCGATAACATTGAGTATGCAGGAAAATCAATTATTGTCCATATCCATGCTACTTTTATTTAAAAATTATTCTTACTTGAAACATCATATGTTTAAATTTCCTCCCCATATAATTTTTTAACTATTGAATGAGAGGCTGTAAAAAGACATCAATTTTTGTTTTGGATTTTTAGGATCAAGTATAATAACATAAAAAAACATGTTTTCATTATTCATGCACATCCAAGGTGGATAATTATATGGTGTAACTATCAAAGGCCAAGAATAATATTGTTGGCCAAATTGATCAAATGGCTAAGAATAATATTGTTGGCCAAGAATAATATTGTAGATGCTGATGATGTGTTAGTGGTAGTTAGTGGTGACACTAGTTATGGTAGATGAATTGATTAGTAGTTTGGATTTGATAATAGTGGTTGATGATGGTGTTGGCACTGGCATTGATGGTGGTAATAGCGGTGGATATATTAATAATGGAGGTGGTAGATATGGTAGCAGCTGGAAATAGAGGTTAGTAGCAATTATTATAGTGAATGGTGATTGTGATGGTGGAGGTGGTTGGTTGTGGTGGTGGTTGGTGGCTAGGTGGTGGTTGACAATGGTGGTGGTGGCAGAGGTGGTTAGTGGTGTTGATTGATGATTATGGATAGAGTGGTGGTGAATATTATCTAATACAAGAATACCTCTTAATGATTAGGACTTAGCTCTAGATCTGAATGATTAAGACCTATTAAGAGCCAAAATCTTAATGAAAAATAAATACACTTAAATGTCTGAAGTCTGAATTATTCCAATTTAGACCTCTATTAAGTGTAAACAAATGAGGCCAACCATAATCAACAAAGTGAAAGTTCATATGACCAACCAACTGAGCAAGTAAGATTTTCCATCTGAAATGAGTAGTTATATGAAATCTTCACAAAGTTTTAACTTTAATTTCAAACTCTAAATTCTCCAAAAGGTAGGATTTTAAATTTTTTATTGTGATTTCAAAATATTTTAAATGTAAAATTTGATTCATAAGTTTTTATTTTATAAAAAAGACCCTTCACTTTAAAATTTGTAAAGAATGACTCACAATTGATGTGAATAGATTGTTCGTATTTTGTAGAAGAATTATACTAAAGAATGTAGTTTGAACATCTAAGCCAGTTTCAGTCCTTCCATATGCCTTTGTCTCAATATCTTGAGAAATCAAGTGATTTGATTAGTTTATATTGAAGGATGGTCTAAAGTTGGCCCCCTTAGTCGCTACTATTATTAATTTTTTTATTAGCGAATCTTTCTACAATTATGTGTATTTAAAAGCTTGTAATAGCGAGCAAGTAATTGCAAACATTCATTCATAAAATGAACTTGAAAATATGCGATTATTAATGTGGTACCTTAAAATATTCTCATACCTTGTTTGAAAACTATGGTTTGCTTATTTGGTAGGACTGTATCAGAGTTAAAAAAATTTAAATATAGTTTACATAAATAATGAGATTTTTATTTTATTGAAAATAAATACAACTTAAAAAATACACATTGCATATCCAAATAATGTTTCAATATCACATCAATCTAATTTCAAACCATTGATTTTAAATTATGATTTGAAATTTTGTCGAAACGGGCCTTAAGCAATAGAAGTAAAAATTTCTAAAAATTACTTAAAACTACAACTTATATTTTCTTTATTACATAAAATCCCATTTACCTAAACTAATTACAAACATTCCTTTTCAATTTCTCTCTCTTTAATTCATATAGATAACTTTACCTCCCCATTTATACACTTTATTGCCTTAAAAATGCCCACAATCAAGGATCCATATTCAAGCAGTTACCAAGTTTAAATTTTACAATCGTGTTTGGGTCAAATTGATCATCATCATCTTTCAACTTACTGACAAACTCCATTACCAATATTCTTCAATTTTCTTTTGCAAGTTAGTAAAATTTTACTATTTTTCATCTTTACTATACCAAAAATTGACGAAATAGGTTGTTGCATGTCCTTTATTATTTAAATTCGACTTAATAATGAATGATTCTCCATCGTTTAATTTAGGACTAACTCAATTAGATCATTTTGAACAAATAAACGAATTATCAGGTTTATCCCTGAAAATTTTCATAACGAGACTCCAAATATCAGGGAAAACAGATCAAAACACCACAATAATCCCTCTTAGATGAAGACGTTGAGGAAAGTTGATACTCACAGTTCAAAAAAACAAGTCAGTAAATCGTCAAGGAAGAAAAAAATGAGATATATCAGGACTCCGTCTCCCCAAGGTAATGTGCTTTGTGTTTTGAATTTGATTATATTTTTCCAATTTCATATTCATATACATTTCTATTAGTTGTAGTTATTATTAATTTAACCCTTACACATAGTGTCACTGTGTATAGAATTTAGAATTTTCATTCAAAAATTATTGGCATTTCACCCCATTTAGATAACATTTGTTACGTATATGATATAATATACAAAATATTTGTTATATATATTAAACCATAGATATAACTATGTTATGTATATGGAGGCATATACATAGCTCTATTAAGTATATGGTTCTCTGTTTCTTTTTTCAACACACCATATACATAACATAATTATGTATATGATATATATAGTTAAACTAATACTTGATCTGTAATATATATTACTGGGGATGAAATATAGAATAAAGAAAGTACCACCATATCTATTGCATATTTGGTAGTTTATGTAACCGTGAATTTGAGTTAGATATCAATGAATATGTTGGTGAAGAAGTAGTTGCCTTTTTTCGCCAATCAATTTTTGAATTTTTTCTCAATATGCCTCAACATAACTTTCAAGGAAAAAATATCAAAGTGCTTGTTGATGTTTGAGATTGAGCATAACAATCCTAATAAAATTCATGTTTATGTTCAGGGAATAGTACTTAAGTTTAGTATTACCGAGTTTGCTATCACCATCGGTCTTAAATGTTCCAGTAGTACTCAGGATTTTGTTTATCTTGAGTCGTTCAAATCTAGATTGATGGAGAAGTATTTTTTCAAAGGTTAAAACTGTAATAACCAAACTCATGTTAGTTTAACGCTTCAAAATAAATTTTTTTTGACAATCAAGATGCTTTACAAATGGCTATATTGTATTTCCTACATACATTTTTGTTTTCATAATGATATAATGTACCAATTTGCGAAGCATTATTTTAGTAATTGAGGATGGCCGTTATGAACAATTTTCATGGGGAAAGATTGCTTTCGAGAAGTTGATGACAGAATAAAGAGGAGATTTTTTTATACATAAACATCCTTACTTTATGGGAGGTGTTCCATATGCACTTAATGTGTGGATGTATGAATATTATCCTGAGGTGAATATAAAAATAGCTATATGTCAGAGTAATATTATTTCGAGAATGTTAAATTTATTAGTCATTGAAATCATGTAAAAATACGAGAAGTTCATGGCTGGGATGTTTAGTAAGGTACATAATAGTCACACTATATTGTATTGACTTTTCTCATAAATTTTTTTGATCAATATTTCATTTTTTATACATTAATACTTATGTATATTGATAGTTTGTTTATTTTCATATGTTAGTTGTAATATCCCGAACTTTTTTTTTAAAGTCTAATTTAGTCTCCAGAAGATTTAGGGATGACTTCCTAAGTGAATGATATTTAAACCAGATAGAATTTCCCTAATTTCGACTTTTTATCAAGTGGAAAATTCAATTAGCTTTCCAATGATACCAATTTTGCAAAAATCTAGTATTGGGGTAAAAAGATATGGATGTTTTACAGTGAGCTGTCTGAACTGCCCAGGAGTGATGGAAGGCGCGACAAACCGTCGAGCTAGCGACAGACCATCGCGCAGACCATAGTAACTGAGGTAGCAAGACTACCTTCTAGTCAAACTGCGATGAAAAAAGTGATGAACCGTCGAGCCAGCGACAGACCATCGCCCAGACTGTCGCTAATATGGTAGTAACCCATATTTTGGCTAGACTGCGACGGACAGAGCGACGAACCATCTCCCACGCCTTCGTAGATCCCATTCAGCAATTTAAAGTCGTTTTTAAAAGGGTTTTTGGATTTTTTTCCACCCTTTTTATACCTAATTATACCAGACCAGAGCTCATAACTTCATTATTCACCTACAAAACCAAATTAGGGTTCCTCTCAAAGATCAATTCCCAAGAACAAGATCTAAACCCTTCTTCAAGAAACTAAGAAATTCAAGTTCTTCAAGTTCAAGAACCATCAACAAAACATCAAGATCTGTGTTTCCCAATCCAAGAACATTTAAGAAACGTTAGTTATCTTTCAAGATCTAAGCTTTTGAGGTATGTCAAGTGTTGATTCATGGGTTCCTTTCACCCATGAAGCTTAAGAAACCCTATTTGAAATATAAACTTTAGATTCTATGGTATGAATTGAATTATATCCATGTTTATGTTGTTATTTGATTTCCAAGTAGAAGTCTTTAATGACTATCATGAAAATATATTAGTAGGTGGTTGAAATTCTTGCATTGGAAGTTTAAAATATTGTCATGATGTATTATTTAAATATTCATGCCTAAGCCTAAAGATATGCATGTAAGGTGTTTGATAAAATGCCTAAGAGAATAGAAATTATGCCTTATGACTCATTTATGACCAAAATTGATGAATCCATGTTTCTCCCTTATGTTCGATATGACTCCTACATTATTGTTATGCTTTGTAATTGACTGACGTAATGCTCATGAGATTAGGATTATGAAATTATAATATGTTTACATGCATTCCTATTCATGCTTAAGATTATAGCATGTGAATACTTCATGAAAATCCCCAATGATTGTACTATGAATTGTTGACTATGGTCATGTGTCAAGAAGTGTCATGTCTTGTCAATTTCATGCTATCGAGTCCGGGGGGTACTTGTTGTAACGCCCCGAAATCTCCTCCCTAAATGTCACACGGTGCTTAAGGCTACAAATATCCCCAAGCTAACCCTTTGAGCCTGTTACTACATATAATAACTTAATTCAAGATGAAATAAACAAAACACGGGTACTGTCATATCAAATAATCGAAATACAAAGAAAATACTCGGTCCAAATGACCAAAAAATTGAAAATTCAACATACTAACAATCTGATAACTAGTCTGACAAAGCCTCTACTACTCAAGTCTACTAGAGAGCCATTGAGACAGGTCCCCAATTGACTCAAACTGAACTAAAAGCAATAATATGTCTACTAAAAATACTGAAATGTCTGAAGATAGGTCCTCGAGCTATAAGGACTCACCACTGTAGAGATGTAGACAAAGGTACTCAAAAATCACTGACGAGGCTGGGACTGAGCACCTAAACCTACATTATAAGACAATGTAGCACATAGACGTATATGTAGATCAACACTTGGGAATGTAATGAGTATATGGGGGTGTATGCATGTACATAAAACAATATTCGTGCTCTTTAATCAAATCATTCATGCAAATATGAATGACTCGCATAGCTTGAATAAGTCTAATATAATAAGCTTATAAATCATGTAGAACGAAGCATGTAACATAAATATCGTGAGTCATTATACTTTAGCTTTAAAATCTAAACTCTTCTCTTATTTTCATTACTCGAAGACTAAAGAAAGCTTTAAACAATACTTTCAAACTCATGCATATATCTCATGAAGAGTAAAACTTCTTTAATGCTCAAGAACTTAGAACTCTTTTAAACTCAAGACACTTGGAACTCGAAATTCTATAACTCTTACTAGTAGAGAAAACTACTTTTTTCTTGGGAAAATTTTACTTCAAGAAACTATTTTGAAAATCTTACTATTAGGGAAAAATCACTTATCTCAAAGATTTATGGAAAATATTCTATCTCAAGGGAAAATACTTTAGGGAGGTTCTCTTAACCGACATAAACCATGCAAGCTACATGGAGTCCAACGTCTTGTCCTCCTAAGGAAGAAACCTCACGTTGGGGAGAGGCGTCATACTCTTGCCAGGGAGTATAAACTCAACTTAGTGATCACTTATCTCAGCCTCGGGCTCATACATCTCAATACTACGGTGGCACGTAGTTTTGGGGTGTGAAACCATAGTAACTTACCCAACTCGATGCTAAATACTACTCCCTTTAGTTAGCTACGCTCATCTCATGGAAATCCACTTTAAAAATAATCTCGTGGTTCATAAAGAACCCAACTATAAAATCTGTAATCTTATGTAATAAAGTGGATTTCAAAGCTACTATGACCAATATGGTCAAAACTTTCTCAATAATCTTAAAGTACTCAAATCATGGGTGCTTATAGCACAAAAGTTCATGAACTTGCAAATCTCAAGTATGACACATAATCAAATCGTAAGTTAAGACTCATCAAAATGCATACTAGTTTTCATATGGACTCATAAATCATATAGAAATCTGGAATTTACAGCAATTTGTCTCAAAATCTCAACGTACTCATATACTTCAATTTTTAGAGAATTGCAACCATTAAATTCTCAAGAAATAACAACATAGAGTATAAACCCAAGTTCAATTTCTTAAGAAACATGTAAAATCATGCTATTTGACTTTCAATTCATGGGAAACATCAAAAGTTTGCAACCAATAACAATGGGTGAAAAACCCTAATTCAATTTCATGTAAAATCTCATAAATTGCAGAAAACATATAGTTTAAAATAAGTCTTTAGGAACAAGGGTGAAAGGATTACCCTTGTTCAAAACCCCACATACCTTAGATTGTGAATTAGATGAACAAACTTGCTAGAGACTCTTCTTCTTACTCTTGAGAGAGGGTTCTTGAAGCCTTTTACTTGGGGATCTTGAATCCCAACTCAATTTGTATAATCTTTGGTGAGTTCTTGAATTTCTTGGAGAAGGGTTTTGGATTTTCTCTTGAGGAAGAAACCCTAGCTCTTGGATGTTTTAGGAGATAGAAAGGCTATCTGCTTCATTTTGAATATATCAGGGTATTAAAAGGGAAAAGACCCAAAAGATCTTTTTAAAAACAACTTAGAAATACTAAACAAGATTTGCAACGACTGAAGTGATGGTCCGTCGCTAGTCTGACGGTTCGTTGGATCGTCCGTCCCACGTTGGTCAGAAAAAGGACACACTGCCTTAGTTGCGATGGTCCGTCACTATCCTGACGGTCTGTCAACTTGGCCGTCGCACTTGGGCCAGAAGAGGGAGTCATTGTCTTGGTTGCGATGGTCCGGGCGACGGTCCATCACAAACTCGACAGTCCGTCAACCTATTTGTTGCACCTGGAGGTTCCGACAACTCTCAGTAAAACGGCCATAACTTCTCACCCTGATATCGGATTTGGATAAAATTGGTATCGTTGGAAATCTAATTCAATTATCTACATGAAAAAAGTGGATATTATGGAAATTCTACACGGTTTAAAATATTTCTCACTTGGAAAGTCATCCCTCACTCTTCTAAAAGATGAAACTTGACTTAAAGAAAAATTTGGGGTATTACACTTGTACCCAACAATTTAGTTGTGTGCCTAGAGCTAGTGACATATTTTCTAGATACTCTCAGTCATTCCATGATTTATAGAACTCAGTCAGTCATATGACTCAGGAAAACTCAGTAAACATAATAATCTTTGAAATTCAGTAATCTCAGTAGTGTTTCGTTAGACAATGGAACTCAATGAATGAAGTCCAGTTTAGTTAATCATGTTCAGTGTCTAATCAAATGGGAGTAGTATTCAGCACCAAGTGAGCACAAGGATGGGAACTCACCTGTGAGTAGAGGGTGTGATTCTTAGAAGCAATTCTTGCGCTTAAGAAATACGTAGCCAGTGTAGGTTAAGGCATCTAACCTATTAGATGAGGGATAATGAGTTGACTTAACCTGTTAGATGAGGGTACCACCATTCTCCTTAGAGTACCTATTAGATAAGGTATTACTCATAGCTTGTTCTTACAAGTGGTGCAGTATTGATACCCTTCCAATTGGGGTTACAGATTGGACCCCAACTCAATTATATTATGTTATTTGGGGCATGCCAGTTAGATGATTAATTCCCACAGTTACAGTATCAGTCTCAGTAATAGAACTCAGATAGTTCTACAGGATCTAGATTGTCAGATACAGTCATCCAGTACAGTATGAAACTCATCTAGTTCCATCAAAATCTAGACTGTCAGTTATAGTCACTCAATATCAGTTACATCAGTTATCAGTAACTCATGATATCAGTATTTAGACTTAGTAGTCAGTATTATCATGAATTTAGTTATAGTTACTTATTCATGCATGTATTCCCATGTTCATATTATACAGTCAGTTATTATTTTTCATGCATATGAACACTTTTCATTCAGCGTTCCTCACTAGAATTGGTGTGTGAGCAGATGCTAACATATTTGAGGCTTTTAACTAAGAATAATTGCAAAGTATTAAGAAACTTTTGTCGTTTTTGATTGTTTTCTCTTTGATATTGCAGTAAAAGTCAAGATGCAAGAGAACCAGCAATAATGGAGGTAAAAGACTTGATTTTTGAGCAAGTAGAGAGGGAAGTATAGCTGACGACTTGTCTGATAAGTCATCAGCCTTGTGATAAGCTATCAGAGTTGTCATCAGCCTTAGACAGAGAATGAGATTCAGCTGGAAGAAGTGACGACAATCTGTGATAGGCCGTTAGAGTTGTGATAAGCCGTCAGGCTTAGGTAGTGCTTAAGAACTTGAAGTGAAGAAGCGACGACAATTCTGAAAAGTCATTGCCGGGGAATACGATTGTAAATTGAAGTTTATGTACGCTAATTGACTGTTAGTCAAGTTTCCTAGTTTTATGTTTATTTGTTTTTTTGTTTGCTGCAGGACTTTTGTGGTGTATGCCAAGAACCCAAAGTTTCGGAGAACCATTATTACCATTTAATTCAGAACCGTAACTAATCGGCAAAATGGCAGACCAGCAGAAGGCTGACAGGTTAGCAGCCTTAGCTAGAGCTCAGGTAAATATGCAGAATGATAGTCAACAAGTACAACATCCAAATCCTGAGGATGAATACTTGGGAGACGAGGAGTTGCTAAACCCTAGTAACCCAAGGCATACAGAGCAAATAGCAACACCAGTACATCGTAATGCTAACAGGAACCGTCCGTTCTGAGGAAGAAAAAATCACCAGTCGGTCCAGTATAACCTCAATGATGATGATAATGGAATGGATGGAGCAGGTGCAATGGGTGTAATTATTTCTCCACCGTTAGCACCTGGGGTAAAATTCAACATTATGAGTACTATGATTCAACTTCTTTATCTGAAGGGGTTTTTTAGTGGCCTTCCTAGGGATGATCCGAACTTACATCTGGTGAAATTTATCACCATTTATAAATCTTTTGATAACCCAGGAGTGGGTCAGAATGCTATCCATTTGAGATTGTTTCCGTTGTCTCTGTCTAGGGAGGCCACATTATGGCTTAATGAGCTGACACCCAATTCTATAACCAACTGGAGACAGTTGAAAGGAGTTTTTCTAGAAAGGTTCTTTCCACCTTCCAAAAGGGTACATGTAAGGGATGATATTAGTAACTTTAGAAAGCTCCTAATTGAAGCCTTACATGAAACCTGGGAGAGATTCAAAAAGAAGCTAATGTAGTGTCCGAACCACAACATGACAGATATACACTTGATAAGTACTTTGTATAGGGCTCTTAAATTTGTGACAAAACTAATTGTAGATAATGCTTCTAGCGGTTTGTTTGTTGATCTTACATTTCTAGAGGCTTCAGAAATGCTAGAGAGAATGACCAAACAGAGTCGGGCATGGTATACTAGAGACTCTGTGGTAGCAAGCCCCACTATTTCTGTTGGTATGACTGCGGAACAACGCAGAAGAGACAAGGAGCGTGATCAATACATGTCTCACCTAAAAATGTAGATGGACTTGCTAACCAAGCATTTACTATCAGGTAAAACTGAGAAAGTGATGGTCGTGGAATTACAGGGCAAAGTGGAGTCCAACTCAAAAGAAGAGGTGAACTATGTGAATAATCAGGGGGGTTTCTGAGGCAATAGCCAAGTAAATCATATTCGTACTTATTATGATAAGGCTGGATATAAGAACCAAGATCAAGGAAATTAGAGGAGCAATAATGATAAGAGCGGGTTATATGTCCCTACTGTAAATCATAAGATTGCTATAACAAGTTCTAAAAAGATTTTCTCGGAGGACATGATGGCTAAATTATTAAAGGGAGTGGAGGATACCAACTTAGGGGTGACTATCATGAAGACCGATCTGTCCTCTTTGAGTTAGTTGGTAAACTCGCACTCCACTTCGATCAAATAGATAGAACAACAAATGAGACAACTCTTCGTAGTGCTGCACCAGAGAAAAAGTGGAATGTTACCTAGTGATACGGTTCAGAATCTGCAGAATAATGGCTTATGTATGGAGATTACCCCTAAAAGTGGTAAGATATTACCTGGCCCTTCTGTGGGCAAAGGTGGAGTTAAAGATGTGATTAAAGTAGATGGTGAGCTTGAAAAAGATAATCCAATGGAGTCTAAGAAGCTGGATAGCATTGATAACCCTTATAATTATCAGTAGGTTAATGAGTTGGAAAAAAGAAAAAGAGAAGGAAAAGTAAGTAGTGGTGAAAACTCTCCCAAGACCACCACCTCCCTTCCTCAGATATTGAAGAAGAGG
This sequence comes from Capsicum pubescens, assembly GCA_030864215.1. Taxonomy (NCBI): domain Eukaryota; kingdom Viridiplantae; phylum Streptophyta; class Magnoliopsida; order Solanales; family Solanaceae; genus Capsicum; species Capsicum pubescens. The sequence continues at coordinate 106,676,840 of CM061538.1, forward strand.
TTGACGACACAAAATTTAGTAAATTCATGGCAATGTTGAAGCAGATAACAATAAATGTGCCTTTGGTGGAGGCACTCGAGCAAATGCCAAGGTATGCTAAATTCATGAAGGACCTTATGACGAATAAAAGAGCACTGAGCTACGAACCGAAGGATAATCTCTATTATTATAGCACTATTTCTATGAGGTCCATAGTGCAGAAGAAGGAAAACCTAGGAGCATTCAGTATTCCTTGTACGATTGGATCTCTGGAATTCGCTAAGGGCTTATGTGATCTGGGAGCGAGCATTAATCTGATGCCGCTGTCTGTATATAAAAGGCTGGGTTTAGGAAATCCCATATCCACCAATTGCGACTGGTGATGGCGGATAGGTCGGTAAAATGACCTGTTGGTATTTTGTATGATGTGTTGGTGAAGGTAGCTAGCTTCATATTTCCTGTGGATTTCATCATTCTGGATTACGAGGTGGACTTTGAGGTGCCCATAATCTTGGGTTGACCTTTTCTCACATTCAGAAATGTGTTGATTGATTTGCCAGCTAATGAGCTCTTATTTAGGATGAATGATGAGGTGGTGCAATTTGATGTGTGCAAATCAATGAAGCAACATAAAGAAATAAGTGTTTTCTCAATTGTTGATGTATATTATGAAGATGAGCAGGAGGTGTCAATAGAGGAGAAATTTGTTGTCGACCTTTTAGCCGCAGTTCTGATGAATTTTGATTGTGAAGGCATTGAGGAGTACGAAGAGACTGTTTGTGCTTTGTCAGGAATGGGTTCATACTCTTATGCTCCTAAGAAGCTAGATCTTTATCTTTCTAATCGACCAACACCACCAGCTAAGCCATCCATCGAAGAGCCACTGATGCTGGAATTGAAAAAACTACCAGGGCATTTAAGGTACGTGTTTTTGGGTAATGGAAACACGCCACCCATTATTATTGCAGTTGATTTGGGTGAGCAGCAGGTAGAAGCACTTATTTTGGCAGAGGTACAAAAGATAAATAGGATGGATTATCGCAGATATTATTGGCATTCCCCCTGGCATCTGCACGCATAAAATACAACTTGAGAAAGATTGTACTCCAACCATCGAGCACCAGAACCATATTAACCCACCAATGCAAGAGGTGGTTAAGAATGAAATTATTAAGTGGTTGGATGCAGGAGTGGTTTACCCTATTTCTGACAGTAAATGGGTGAGCCCAGTTCAATGCGTGCCCAAAAAAGGGGGGCATGACTCTTGTTGCAAATGAAAGGAATGAGTTGATTCCACTCAGGCCTGTGATTGGGTAGAGAGTTTGCATGGACTACTACAAACTAAACTCATGGACTTTTAAAGACCACTTCCTGATGTCTTTTATGGACAAAATGCTTGATCGATTGGCCAGATAGGGGTGGTATTGCTTATTAGATGGTTATTTTGGATATAACCAGATATGTATTGCTCCTGAAGATCAAGAGAATATGACATTCATATGCCCATATAGCACTTTTGTATTTAAGAGGATGCCGTTTGGGTTATGCAATGCACCCGCTACTTTTCAATGGTGCATGATGTCTATTTTCTTAGATATGGTGGAGGACACCTTAGAGGTGTTCATGTATGATTTCTCTGTGGTGGGCGTTTAGGCTGTGTTTGGAAAACCTGAGTATGGCCTTGCAACGATGTGTTGAATTCAATTTGGTGCTTAATTGGGAGAAATGCCACTTTATGGTAAAGGAGGGCATCATTCTCAGGCACAAAATTTCAGCAAAAGGGATAGAGGTTGATCGAGCCAAGATTAAAGTTATTGAGAAACTACCACCTTCTATTTCAGTAAAGGGACTGCATAGTTTTCTTGGACATGCCGAATTTTACCGGAGGTTTATAAGAGAATTTTCGAAGGTTGCAATTCCACTTTGCAAACTTTTGGAGAAAGAAGTGAAGTTCTCCTTCGATGATAATTTCTTGAAGCCATTTTAATGCCTTAAAAATAAGCTGGTCGAGGCCACTATCATGGTTGCACCAGACTGGTCAAAACCATTTGAGATCATGTGTGATGCAAGCGGTATTGCCCTTGGAGCTGTATTGGGACAAAAAAAGGACAAACTATTCCATCCAATGTATTATGCCAGCAAATCACTGAATGGAGCGCAAAAGAACTACACCATCACTGAACAGGAACTCCTGGCTGTAGTGTATGCTTTTGAGAAATTCAGGGCTTACTTGCTTGGGACCAAGGTAGTGGTCCACACTGACCATGAAGCCTTAAGGTATTTGATGGATAAGAAGGATGCAAAACCAAGGCTGATTAGATGGGTGTTGCTGCTACAAGAATTTTAATTTGAAGTCAAAGATAGGAAGGGTTGCAAAAACCAAGTTGCAGATCATCTGTCTAGAATGGAAGGTGAGCAGACAGTTAATGATGAAATGGAAATAAATAATGTATTACCCGATAAGGAGATCTTGGCTGCTGTTATGGAGAAAATGGCTTGGTACGCTGATTTTGCAAATTATGTTATGAGTGAAGTCATTCCAAAAAATCTTTCCTTCCATCAAAGAAAGAAATTCCTTCATAATGTAACACACTACTTCTGGGATGAGCCATATCTTTTTCGGTGATGTACTGATAATATTATAAGGAGATATGTGCCAGAAGTAGATGTATTGTGTATATTGGAAGCATGTCATTCTTCTTCAGTTGGAGGTCACCATGCAGGTGACCGAACGGCTAGAAAGGTGTTGCAGAGTGGCTACTATTGGCCAACATTGTTCAAGGATACTCACGAGTTTGTACTAAAGTGCGACCAATGTCAGAGGCAGGGGTCAATCTCCAAAATACATAAGATGCCTTTGACTAAGATGCTTGAAGTAGAATTGTTTGACGTTTGGGGCATCAATTTCATGGGTCCTTTTGTAAGCTCGTATAGGATGAACTATATTCTAGTTGCTGTTGATTATGTCTCAAAATGGGTTGAAGTTGTTTCCTTGTCTGATAATGAAGGAAAGAGGGTTGTTGCTTTTCTCAAGAAGAATATCTTCTCTCGCTTTGGAGTGCCACGTACTATTGTAAGCAATGGAGGATCTCAATTTTGCAACAAAGTGTTTCGAGCTGCCTTAGCAAAATATGGGGTGAAACAACATAGAGTAGCCACTCCATATCACCCACAAACTAGTGGACAAGTAGAGGTGTTAAATCGAGAGATTAAAGCCATCCTAGCTAAAATGGTGAACGCTAATCGACAAGACTGGTCTTGAAAGCTCGATGATGCCTTGTGGGCATATCAAACTGTTTTTAAGACACCCATTGGGATATCACCATTCCAGTTAGTCTATGGGAAAGCATGCCACTTACCAATAGAGCTGGGGAAAAAGTCTTTATGGGCACTCAAAAGGTTAAATTTGAATTGGAAGGAGACAACAGAGCTAAGACTAGGGCAACTGAATGAGATGGATGAATTCTGTCTCGGGGCATATGAAAGAGAAGACCTATACAAATAAAAAATGAAGAAGTGTCATGATTGGAGGATCGAGAAATGAGATTTCCAAAAAGGTGACTTGGTACTTTTGTTCAATTCCAGACTCAAACTATTCCCATGTAAGCTTAAATCCAAGTGGTCAGGCCCATTTAGAGTTAGTCAAGTCTACTCATCTAGAGTAGTAGAACTTGAAAATAAAGATGGCAACATCTTTAAGGTTAATGGGCAATGAGTCAAACTTTCTATAGGTCTAAAAGACTCGATGAAAAGTATTGCTACTATCTATCTCGATGAAGTCTGAAGTAATCCAGATACCTGAGTCGTGCTGTGATGTTAAATCAGGCACTACATGGGAGGCAACCCATGATCCCCGTGCTTGATCTACTTCAGGTATACCCTAACCCTTGTTGTTGTAACATTTTGTAGTTGACTAGGAGAAATACAAGTACTTGAGGCAGTTAACATGCTTTTGTTATTTTGTGACCACCTCTCAAATGGTCTGATTGTTTAACTGTGTGATTTGCATCTAATTGTAACCACTATGCATCTTGTTATGGTATTAGTTCTAGTGATTTGATAATCATTGCTAAATAATTGGATGAACTGGATAAGTAGTAACTTGTGATATACTTGTGTGCCATATGCATGTGAGATCTTACTTGGTTCCCTTTGTATGTTGAATCCAGAACTTAGCTGGTTAGTCTTACCTAGGTTGTAGGATAGGGGTTAGGAAAGGATCATATGTCGTTTTTATATTAGCCCACTTTTAGCCTAAATGACCTTCCTTATATGCATAATATCCCTTGATCCTTATTTTGAGCTTGAATAGCCTATTTCTATTTATGATACCTATCACCATCCCATTTATATCATAATGAACCTGTTTTGGCCCTGGTCCTCCTTGGACACTGTGCACCTTGACTTATGCAAATGGCCTAAGTTGAGGGTGGTTATCATAGAGGTGCGTGATGTAAAATGAGTATGGAGAAAGGTAGAATAAAAAAAGAATAAAAAACTGGGTGTAGAGTAAAAGAACAAGAAAAGAAAAGTTTTGAAAAAACAGGAAGTAATTATAGAAAAGACCGCACCCATCCTGAATATGTGTGATCAAGAAAAGAGAAGAATAAAAAAAGGTTAATAAGTGAGACCCCAAAAGACAATGTAGTGTCAAGGAGGCTTAGTCAATTTAAATATCATCGAGTATCATACAACCCCTAGCCTATATTACAAGCCAAAGAGAAGACCTATAGTGATCCTAGCTGACCTTTTTGAAAATCTTGGTAATGAAAATAAGGGCAGGCCTATGTATTTGGCATACATTGATTGGAACTTAATTCTGAGACTGAGCATCTTTTGATTGCCCCTATGGTTACATATGTGATGTCTGATATAAGTGAAGTGGGACTTCTTTGTAGTAAGGGCACACTGGTTACGTTGCTAGTTGCTAACCTATTTGAATAGTGTAATTTTGGTACATGCATGGTTGTCGTTGCTGAATTGATGCCATATCTTGATTCCTGTGTGTCGCATTGTTGTTCTTCAATAATATGCACAATTTTTTTTTAAAATAATTGACCTTGGAGATGGTGAAGATATTTTGAGATAATATGGATGGTTGACCTTAGATGGTGAAGAGCATCTTTTGTTGTATCCTCTTGGTTGTGTTTTAGTTACTTGAGGACAAGCAATTGTTTTAAGTTGAGGGTATTGATGTGTGAGCAGATACTAACACATTTGAGGCTTTTTACTAAAAATAATTGCAAAGTGTTAAGCTACTTTTGTCGTTTTTGATTGTTTTCTCTTTGATATTGCAGTAAAAGTCAAGATGCAAGAGAACCAACAATAATGAAAGTAAAAGAGTTGATTTCTGAGAAAGTAGAGAGGGAAGTATAGCTGACGACTTATCTGATAAGTAATCAGCCTTATGATAACCTATCAGAGTTGCCGTTAGCCTTAGACAGAGAATGAGATTCAGCTGAAAGAATTGACGATAATCTGTGATAGGCCGTCAGAGTTGTAATAAGCCACCAGGCTCGTCGTCAGGCATAGGTATTGCTTGAGAACTTGAAGTGAAGAAGCAACGACAATTCTGATAAGTCATCAACTTTGTGATAAGTTATAAGAATCATCGTCAGCTGTAGACAGTGTGAGGTAGTGGGAGAAGAAGTGTGACGACATTCCCTGATAAGCCGCCAGGTGTCTGATAAGCCATCAAAAATGGCGTCATCCCAAGGCAGAAATCATGAAAGTGAAAGAGGACCTGGCGATAATTCTGATAAGTCGTCAGACTCCTCATAAGCCGTCAGAGTATCATCGTCAGCCTAAGGATGAAATCATCAAACTTGGAGAGAAAGTTGACGACATTTCTTATAATTCATTAGACTTCTGATGAGGCATCACACTTCATCATCACCTGTACGAGAAAAGATCTGTAATCTTTGATTTGTTTTCATAATTAGGCTGAAGTATTTAAGGCATAATTTAGGGTTTTTCTGAGCATCAAAAGCTTCATTTTTTCATCAAGTTTTCTCTCTAGTTTTCTCTGCAACATTAGCTGACGATATTTCTTCTAAGTCATCAGACTCTTGATGAGGCGTCACACTTCATCGTCACCTGTACGAGAAAAGATCTGTAATCTGTGATTTGTTTCCATAATTAGGCTGAAGTATTTAAGGCATAATTTAGGGGTTTTCTGAGCATCGAAAACTTCATTTTTTCATCAAGTTTTCTCTCTAGTTTTCTCTGCAACATTATAGTTTACTTTTGGAGAAATTATTATTACTTTTTTTTGGGATTTTCTACTGTGATCAAATCTGAGAAATTCTTGTTGCTATTCATCTTTCTGTAAGTTTGTCTATCAAATTATGAATTCAACTTGTTGTCTTGCGTATTATATTATGAGTAACTAAATTTCCTTAACCTGAGTTGTGGGATCTATAGGTTTGGGTTTGTAACGTAACTAAGTGTTCAAGATTCTAACGGTGGTAGAAACTTCTTGTTAATTCCATTATTTTATATTCTGACTATTGGTTGTAAATAATAGGCCTTGCTTACTAGTTATTTGCTTGAGATAAGAAATCAACCCTAGTAAGAAGCGAATTATCAACAAGGACTTGGAAGCATCAAACTTCCATTTAATAATTAATGTTGTAACAAGATTAGTTAACTTGAGATAACATCCTGTTATGAAATATAAATTTCCTAACTTCAAAAGAATTAGGTGGTTAAATGTCTAAATAGGTTGAGAAATATTTAGGCATGACTTTGACAAGGACAGTCTGTTGTTCCTACCTACCACAAGAATCTTGAACAGTTACTAGCGTCTGTCAAATCTCAACATCTATAGTGAACATAACTCTGGTTTCCCTTATCATATTGATTTCAAACACTGAATTGAGAAGTAATTATTTGCTACCTTTCCAAAAAACCCCATTCACAGGAAATTGCTAACTATTAGTTGATTAACTCGTAGATAACTCAAATTTACACTATATTCCCTATGGGATTCGTCCCCAACCTAGTTGGGTTATATATTGGCAACGATTGCTTACATTCTCGTAAGAGAGGTGTAGTTTGAGCGTTATCAACCATACCAGTACATTCAATCGTACTGATGCATTTGTGCTATGGTGTTTTATACCATAGGTTCAGAAGTACGAGCTCCAGAGCATCAGTAGCATTCGAGTTTCAGCAGTCAGAGTCAGCAGTAAGACCTCATCATTCGAGGATGTTATGATTTGATTACTTCACTTCTACAGTACTTAGTTTATTTCAGTAGTTGGAGTTAGTTGGGGACATATCCCATCAACTCCTTATTCAGATAGTATAGTGTTAGAGGCTTTCATACTTTAGTATTTTCAGACAGGTAATTCAATTATTTTGGTATTGATATACCGTATATTCAGATGTAGTGTTTTATCAGATATTTGAGCCTTATGGCCTTTCAACCTTTTATTCTGCATTTATACAGTATATTATGCAGTGTTCAGGTACAAATATCAGTCATGGGTTAGCTTATGGTCCTTCGGGGTCACGAGCATCGTGTAGCATTTTGGGTACCATATTCGGGGCGTTACATTAGTATTAGTATACCAACCTACATCCCACATCCGAGGAAATTTAGAGGCTTTATTTTCCAAATTAAATTGGTATTCAAATATTTGATCCTACTGAATTATATTTTCCAAGGACATTCAGTGTATCCCATGATAAATTTGTCTTTGATGGTAGAATGACAGCTTCTCAGTCAGAATTGGAAGATTTTGAGAATTTTAGTACCAAACTATCAATTGAAATTTTGAACAAGGTGAAAAATCTTTCTGACACACCAGTTCATCCCTCTTCAAAAAGAAGAAAGATACTAAACTTGTCAAAAAAATACATGCAGTTTCAGTAAGTAAGAAAAAGTTTACAACTTCTTAGTTCAAGAAAAAAACATCCGCTAGACACTCTAAGGCGTTAGCTGAACCAACTTTTAAAGCGCACAAAGATGCACCATATTCATCTACTCATGAACAACAAATGACATAAGGATATCCTCAATAGGGCAAGGCAGAAAGGATATTTTTTTTGGGTCTTACAACATAATTCAGGATAACATAACTATGAAAGTTGATATCGAAGAGATCAAGTCGAACGTCTAGTCCTATGTAAGTTCAATAACTCCTCTATTAATTATTTTTACATAGTTCAATTAACAATTATTATAATTTTATTTACACTCACGTAGATTGACAAAATAATTGTCGACTTATAAATATTGATGACTAAATTGTATGCTGAAGTTATGAAAGCATTGATACAAAAACAAGATTTAATTAAAGTGGTCAGCTTTTATAAAACAACATTTTTCTTTATTAAATGTACATTTTGTTGAGGCTTCATATACAGTTATATATAGGTCGAGAATGTCACTAATAATTCAAGCAAAGATAAATCTAAGGAAGATGAAGTCCGCTTCGAATGCTCGGTGAAATTCGACAATCCAATAAATCGTGCTTAGTCTAATAAGGTTGGTCACTTTATTTTTTAATTTTCATACCTTAATTTCAATATAATTAGCTAATGAATGTTGATTCTCAGTATGAAGATTGAGACATAGTTCTGATGAGAAAAAACTCAGTGAATGCGCAACACGAACATGAAGAGTCCCTGAATAAGGATCAACCCATCCATTTTGAACTTAACATAAATACTGTCTCTTCAAAGTAGTGTAACTTATACATTACTGCACAATAATTTTGCAATTTATAAATACATAAATATTAATGTGCATTATTTTATAACTAACATTAATTCAAAGAAAATATGTATAATAACTGCAAACATATACATAACTACTTATCTGCTAATATCTACTAACATATTCATATACATTAGTTTGTAATGTATAATATATTATAACAAAAATTTCACTATATCTGCTAATATCTACTAACATATCCATATACATTAGTCTGTAATGTATAATATATGCTAAAATATACATAACTACTTGTCTTATAATGTAACTTACTGTAACAATTTTTCTTATAATGCTACTTAGTTTTTACTATGTATATGTATGTGATGGCAGGTTGATGAGGTTTATATTTCTATATATACACATAAACACATTTATATATGAAAGACATATGCATTGCTTACTATTATAGGTTTACAGAATATACATAACATATTTATGTATGTGTAATACCTACAAATAAACTTGTTCTTTTACTTCACTGCACATACAAAACATGGACATACAAGTGAATGCCCTACAAACGTCAACCCCTCTAGACGCACTTTCACTGAAGTTTGTTAGTCCAATTAAAACAAAGGCCAACTAATTTTTAATCTGCGATAGTCAGTTTTCTCTATATTTTTCTGACGTAAGCGTGGCTGCACATCAAGCTGTGAAAACATAACTCAGAGAATTAGACAAAATTGAGGATATTTAAGTCGCCGTACTTAACAAATTTTTGTTTAGTTCAAAGTACAATTAGGCTGAGCCTATAGATTTAGGCTGAGCCTACAGATTTAAAACAGAACTATACATTTAATGGGTTAAAAATCTCTGATAATTGTCGAGTGAATTAATTGAGTTGTACAGACAATAAGTAGAGGAAGGTCTATTAAAATACCATGCTAACAAGTAAGTTTTTTAAACTGTTGAAGTCAAATTCACATAATAATTGTGTGTTTATGCAATCTTTTATACTACTAAATATTAATGATGTCAGGAAAATGAAAGATGACCACTATAGATCTAAAGCAGCAGGTCTTGGGTTCAGAGAACTTAATTTCGTAGTTGCTCATCCACAACCAAAAAATTAATTTCACTTGATGTTACAACCCAATACATGTTGGAACGACGGGGTAAATATTGAATGTTTATAGTTAGGTACATAAATTTCAGTAGCTTAAATATGAAATGACCACATGGTCTTGTGTTTATGTGGTAGGAATATATAGCATGTTTATTTTACACATTAAAAGCAACAAACCACATTATATTGTATATGTTTTCTTCTGCGACGTAGTACATAAACTGATATATATAATATTTGACATGTAGTTACTTAAAGACATATACATCACAAAGTTATCTGTCGAGATGTTTCGTCATAAGAAGGTTCCAACGACTTACATTTTTTATTCATACTAAATTTTTATATTGTGTGTTATTATGAAAATGCTCATTCGCTCAATTCTTATATAGATACATATAATAGTCATTTTTTGTAATTTCAAAGTGATTGTATTACTATTTTCGATACAACTTATAAATATGTATTAACATATACATATCATTGTGATGTATATGGAATTATAATATTAATTACATATTACCATATTATAATATGAAATATACTACATAGTATATGGTATATCAGTTATCGTAGTTACATTGTGTAATGATCCTTTTGGTCATTTTTCATGTTTCTGATTATCTTCACCATTAGAAATTCTCCATATCTACCCCAAGTCATTAATAAATTACTGAAACTGACGGATCGATTATCGGGCATTTCATTTGATTTTTAGAGACAATTCTTTATTTTGAAGTCTTTGTTGGTTCCAAATAGCCATCAGGTGAAAAATTTAGTTAAACAATCTCAGATGTAAATTTTGATTGTGCCATCAGATCCAAAATATTGATTTTAGTCTAGGTAGACCTTTGGTTCGGGTTATAGTGCACCTGAGCTCATTTCGACCTATTAGTCAAAAAGTTGGAAAATTAAAATATGAGCGTGGGACCCACATTTAGTCGAAACAACCTCAAATTGAAAATAAGACTTCTCCATCGCATCCGAAAGGTCTATTTTAGGCTAGGGAGACCATTGGTTCAGGTCCTAAGGCTTCCAAACTTATTTTGGGTTATTGAGCATATGTTATGAAAAATGGAGCTATAGGTGTGGCCCCTCACTTTTTGCCTAAATGATCTTGGATGAACGTTTTGTTAATTTCAATGGATTTGAAATATGGTTTAAACTCAAATTTCACTATTGTATCATGTTATTTGGATTCTGAATGAGTTCCGAGGGTCAAAAATAAGTTTTTGACTTTGCTGTCACGGGGATACCACATCTCTTCGCTGAGGGGTCTATAAGTAGACCCCAATTTTGCAAATTTGGACATTTTCCCTTCATCTTTGAGAGCCTAAAACCCTAAATGGGTATAATAACTCAAAATTGAGTCTTATGGGTGTCTAGAGAGCTTGGTAAACATCTTTTATCAAGATTATCATCCGGATTAACGTAAGATTTCAACACTTTATTGATGAATTTCTTAATACTTGACCCAAAATTCCAATTTAGCTTAGGGCTTGATCTGTTTGCACTCATTAATTGAGGGTTATGATTCTTTGGTGATGTATGAGCATTGGGTAGACCTCGAAAACATGATTTTTTTATATGGGCCCACTTGGGGGTTTAGGTATCATTTTTGGACCCGAAGCATAATAGTGCAATATGGGTATTGTTAGACTCATTTTGATGAGTAGATTATATTTTTAATAGCATGATGACCTTTTTGTGATTGTGAAGTGAAGACGAGCATATGGTACATGATGTGAAGATGATGTGTGTTATGTATGACATGCAAATAAGAATGTTAGACTTGATTATGAATAAATAACCTAGTACTAGTTATTGATTTTAGAGAATCGAATGATTTTTTTTGACCCGTAAGGTAGTATGTTTATGACCATTTTAGAATCCTATTGTCTTCTCCCTAGATTGAATTAGTTTGTAGCATGGAAATGTCATGATGCTAGGTTTGGGATGTGGTACAAGTGTTGGAATCATGGTTAGTATGATTGACCTTAGTTCGGCTAGTCTAGTGACCTTGAAACTGTATCTTGGGGTAGAATTGACATAATTGCCCATGTTTCTAGACGAATTTCCTATTTTAGGATTGGTTATGGCTTACTTGACATCTAGAAGTTGAACTAGATACCTTAGCCTCGTTTTTGGTGTAGTTTTCCTGGATACGGAGATTGAGGATTAAAAGTAGGATCATCCGACCCACTTAGGCCAAGACTTGTGTTAGCTCTTGTGGGCTTAGTTGTAGATAGTAGGCCTAGTTGAGACTAATGATCCCTTTTTATGAGATTTATTTGTTTAATTGATAAATTATGATAATTTTACCTGATTATGATTAATGGACTATAGAGATGTTAATTTCCCTTAGATGTGATATTGGACCTTTAAAGATGTTATTTCCTCTTAATTATGATATTTGGCCCATAAGAAATGTATTTTCCCCTTATTATGATATTTGGCTCATAGATATGCATTTACCTTTTAATTATGATATTTGGCCCGTATAGATGTATTTTTCTCTTAGTTAGGATATTTGGCCCATAGAGACGCACTTCCCTCTTAGTTATGATATTTGGTCCATAAAGAATGCATTTTCCTCTTAATTGTGATATTTGGCTCATAGAGATGCATTTTTCTCTTAGTTATGATATTTGGCTGCCCATAGAGATGAATTTTCCTCTTTGTTATGATATTTGACCCATAGAGATGCATTTTTCTCTTAGTTATGATATTTGTCCCATAGAGATACATTTTCCTCTTAGTTATGATATTTGGTCTATAGAGATGATTTTCCTCTTAGTTATGATTATTTGGCTTATAGAGATGATTTTTTTCTTGGTGATGATGCATGACCTATAGATATGAGATGTCTAATAGAGATGATATGCTTATTGATATTATGCATCCTAGATGTGAGATGCCTCTAGGTGAGATGCATACTTATAAATATGATTATCTATATGAGTTTCAAATATGTATATAGGCCTAAGGTCTTGATTATGATGTCTTAATTATTCTGAATATATTATTGGGTCGAGGATTGTGTTATGATATTGGTTGTATATCCGGGAAGTATTTATCCTTGTAAAATATACAGTTGTAGAATATGGACACATATATGTTTATGTTGCCTACGATTTCATTGATAGATACTGGTGATGCCATGCATAGATTTGGTACACTCATGATTATTGTATCGAAATTGATGTGATCCTAGCTGAAATACGACCTTATCACTATTTTTCTAAATAAGGGTTAAAACCCACTTTTCACCTTAACAATGAATTTCTTTACTATAATAATTGCCTAACTAAATGGAATATTTAATCATACAACAGAGGTTGAAAATATTATTTTAAAGATTTGACCGAGATAGATTCCAGTCCATGACTGAACACTATTATTTACTTTGATCGTGAGATATTCTGACCTTTTCTACTTTTACAATGATTTAGTCATAAAGTTCTTTTCGGGCAACGGAATTACGAATTTACACTCTTTTATCCATGACTTGAGTCCATGCATATATTATATATCTATATATTTATATATGTATTGATGATTATAATGATATATATACCTGGTTTGAGTCCAGAAGATACTATTTTGATAATATACATATATATATACCTAGTTTAAGTTTGAGGGATACTGGTGTGATGATATATATACCCAATATGAGTTTGGAGGATACTATTATTATGATATATATATATACACTCGATTCGAGTTTAGAGGATATTGTGATGATATGTTGATACCCGGCAAGGCCGGAGGTTGATTAAGATGATAATACTGATTATGATAATGATATTGTGATGTTAATTGTGTACCTTACATTCATTCTTGCATGTGCATTGCCTATCACCAGTATGTGCCTGTGTATATTAGTCGGTATAGGATGGTTTCATAGAGATGGGTGATGAATATGACCTGTGTTATTGTATGTTCATTGAACCTTCTGATCCTGGGGCGGTGGGGGTATGTATAGGCTCGGCTAGGTGTTTGGTTTTCTAGAATAATTGGTTACTCACGCTGTTATTGATATTGTTAATATATTGTTATGATCATTATTATGGCTAGCTTATGGCAAATTGGTCATTAATTCAGTATCGAGATTTGAGGTATGTTCATGTCCTTTTTTTATCTTGCAATTATATTATTATACATGATTAATTCATATTTAGCCATGTGGATTAGATACCCTGATTATGAGAGTTTTAAATCTTGATCAGATTTTATTGAGGTTTTAAAATGAGGACATGATGATTTAGGTTATGCCTTGAGTTGCCCTCATAACTATGCATATATATATATATATATAGCTATACGTAGCTATGGTACTACCGTATATCTCTCTTTTATTAGTTCATATTGTATATTTATTCCTTGGCCTTGTATATTGTTATCTACCTTTCATTTTCCCTTTTATTCACATATTAGTATGTATATACGGTATAGTATTAAGATTTATAAATTTGGACATGAATAGGATTGTTCATCCTTGATACTTTCTTAGCCTTATTATGTTAGTCTCTTGAACATGAATAAAATAGGCTATCCTTATTGTCTCATTGACTTGTTATATGATTTATTGACTCTTGGGTGTAATTTTTATTCTGTTTATATGTTTTATATATCAGCTTTATATTCTGAACTTAGTTGGTAGTTGACTACTAAGTACCATTTATTTTGTACTTATACTACACTTCTGTAGCCTGCAGATCATAGTACGAGTTATCGCTATTGATGTGTGTGTCGTGTGGAGCAGCCATGGTTTGGAGACTGAGAGTGAGCTCCTGGCATTTATAGTATTACTTATCTCTCTCTCTTATATATTAGACTAGTCTCTATATTATATTTTGAGATAAGTTGTATCAGTGTAATTCCATTGATATTTTACTCTTGTACTCTTATTATATTATAAGCTCTTGTAATGATACCACTAGGTTTTGGGATTCACTTATGTAATTGATCTTTATTTCATTTATTCCACATTTTTTTTAATATTATTAAGTATTTCGTAATTGGCCGTTCTGAACTACGGGTTGGGCTTGCCTACTGGTGGGTTATAGTAGGTGCCATCATGACCTGAGAAATTAGGTCGTGACAAATTGGTATCAAAACTTAGGTTTCACCAGTGTATTAGTACAAGAGATAAGTTTTAGTAGAGTCTTACGGATTGGTGCGGAGACGTCCATAACCTATCTTTGGAAGGCTATGGGGATATTTTAGGAAATTCACTTCTTGACTCCTTATCGTGTGTCCGCATTTCTATGAACTATGAACACATCCTTTCAATTTATTTTGTCCCTATTGATGTTGTAAGATGGGCGATGATATGGATAGATATGGACAGGGCTGCAGGACACGTTTCTAGAGTTTTAGCATAGCGTCAGACTAGAGAGTCAAAGATGGATGTCGACAATCTTCAACATCCGCCAAAGGATTTAGGTCCAATTTAGGCTCTAGTTGAGCTCGTGACTACTTCAACCTTTAAGGTTCAGCATTGGGAATCCGAGTCATGTTATATTTCCCTCACATTCATGTATGACATTCGATTCATTGAGTAGTTCTTAGACTAGAGTTGGATCTATTATTGTTCATCAGGGTTTCTTATTAATTTTCAAATATGAGATTGAATTTCTCGAGTGGGCCAGACTTATTCCTATGTTATATCCCTGTTAGTCGGGCACAGTGCATGGAATCATTAGAGGTTTACTATTGCCACTCCATTTGGCATTGGAACACTTGATAGTAACTGAGTTCTCTTTTCCCCAGGTTGTCGATTATGAGCGGACCATAGAGAGCACAGGTATTGAGGCTCATAGAAGTTGTGACAAGAGGCCATGTCATCAGTATAGTGCTATTGGTATTGTATTCAAGAGTGAGGATCCTTCCGGTAGAGTTCAGCTTTATTTAAAGGTCATCTTTTTAACGTACTTAGTATTTTAGACTATAAGATAGTTGATCAGAGAGAGTTAGTATGTATTCCTCACCAACCTTGAGTCCCTGAGATAAGCTGTCATTGTAGAAGGATGACTTAATTCTAAAGATTTTTCTCAGTATCAGTTGTCCAACTATTTGAGCTCAGTTTGTTTCCTCACCATGTTGATGCTTAAGGAATTTCTACGACTATAGAGATATCAACTACTGATCTCAAAAGTATCCCTGACATGGAATTTTTAGTCATTTAGCTCATTCACATCAACCCCATGATATTGTAGCATCTTTAGTTAGAGATAGTGCGCGTGGTGCCTCGGTTGATAATTCAGTCAGTCAGTTTGAGTTGGACCAACTCAGATTTATTTTTACTATGACTGTCAGACATGTGATTACGAATGTCACCATGATTGGTGTACTTTTATTTCCCACATTTATCTTTTATTATGTGTTTTGGGGGTTTTCATACCCATTGATGATTATATGCCTTGATGAGTTCATAATGATTATTATGTGCCTTGTTATTTAATTCATGATTATATGACTACTCCCATGCTTTATTTTTTTTAGTACTGGATGAAATAGCTCAGTGTTGATGTTTATCATTATGAGTGTAGCATTGGGGTTCGAGTCCTATTTATCTGGGCACATTGGCCTTGTTATGGCCCTTCAGTGGTACATGATATTGATGTTTATTTTGGTATCGCCTATTCATTATATTAATAGGGATATTGTCGTTCCTATTGCTATCACTGCTTGAGGTTATTGATATTATTTGATATTATTGCATGATGTAATTGATCCTCACTGGGTAGCTATTTTGACTAGTGTTATCTAGTTAGAATTTTATTTTTTGATCTTATTAGGTGTCTTGTGTAGATATAGCCCGATTTGATAATTTTTATTCCCATAGCGTGGCGAGGTTGACTTTTCCCTCTTGGTTAGCTGTGATGGACTGATTAGGGAAAATATTATGGTATCAAAGATAAGTTTACCTTGTATGGTTCTATGTGGTTTTTAAATTGACAATTTAGTAATATTGCTTGTTATTGAGTTCGAGATTCTTATACTTGCTTCCTAGATTATGAAGGCTTTTGTTTTGGCTATCCCTTCCGGTATAACTCGTATGTGTGATTGACCAGTGTGAGGTCCGTTCTTTGATTGTAACTATTTTATCGCCCGATAGTGGTTTTGACATTGATATTGAGGTATCATGGATTTATCTCATAGATTTGTTGGTTTCGTTCCCTTGTGATAGTTTGCCATTATTATTAGTGTAGGGATTAGATACTCCCTTCTTTATGTGATATGGTTTTGTCTTAAATGGAGTTGGAAAGTTAGAGGCAGATGTCCTTTCTTGTGATTGCTTCTTAAGTTGGCAAACTGGAAATTCCTTGTCTTGAGTTGTTGATTTTTTGGTGGTGGTCTTTATTTTGACCTTAATTTCGAGATCAATGTATTTTTTCTTTGATGTGATTATTGGGTAGATTCAGGAAATTCCCATTCCAGAGTTTGTTCAGCCTAATAAGGCTTGGTGGAGTATTTCTCCATGGTAATATGTGCCTATGACTACTCTTTGCTAAGATGGAGTATTGAACTAGTTAGTTCCAGGTTAAGTTCCATTTCTTCGAGTTGCTAGAATATTTTCCTTAGTTGGTATGGTTTGAAGCCTTGGGGAGTTCTTTTTGGATATGTTTTGATAGCTCATGCCCTCAAACAGATATGGGGTGGGTTATTTGCATTTTCAGCCAACAATTTGCCCTTTTGCATGATTTCTGTACTGTGTCTTGGCATGATTTATCTTGGATATGTCAGATTTGGACACTAAAGTCAATTTGAATGGTTGGTAATGATATAGGATTATTGGTTTAGTTTTGACTTAACTCTTTGGAATGGCGATTTGGAAGTTGTGATAAACTTGGAGTATGAATGCCTACCTATCCTCGGGTTTGGTTTAGATAGTTGAAACCAAACGATTCAACCTCAATATTGAGATTTTAGCTTGGTGTTATAGAGCTTACATGGAACTTTCATTTCAGACTTGTCTGAGTTCAAATTTTATTTATAAGTTGGTTGAGCCTACTCCGTGGTTACCTGTTGGGTCTTCACAACTTCGGATGGATTATAGTTGATAAGTGTTCATATGATAGCCCACGGACCCGGTATTGGTTCTTTAGCTTTGAGTTCGAGTCTCAGTTTTCTTTGGGAAATTTGGATGATATACTCTTTGGGTGTAATACACTTGAGATGGATTCAATATGGATTAATTCTCGGTTGATGGGACATCCTGGAGAAAAATATTCAGTGATGAGTAGTTATACCTTGGACTTCAAGATTTTAGTTTGATTTTCATTCGAAGTGGTTGCAGTATTTGTATAGATTGGATTCCCTGATTATCTCCATTTGTGTGCCCAGATAGAACCTTATGAGCTTATTCTAATGTTTTTTGTATGGACTTTCAGCGGATAAGCTTTAGTTTTTTGAGTTCTTGGCGATGAGATAGTGTGGGCGAGACTCAGATGATTTTCTTCCTGGTTTGGGTAGATAGCACGAATGGATTGGTAGAAGAAGGTTATATTTAGATTTAGGAGTTAGTGGTATGACTTATTACTTGGGTCGATTTGGTTTGGATGATCCTTTGTTGATTTGTATGGGTATCAAGCTAGTATTAGTGTGTTGTGGTTCAGATTTATGTGCATCACTTTTTTTAGTTCAGTTGGAGGCCAGTTAGCGGTTAAAGTTGAGTTTTGGTTGATTGCGAAGTAGAGTGAAGATGCAAATTGGAAAAGGTATACCTATGGTGAAATCCCTTACAAATGTTCTCTCCTCATAAAGGTTACCTGGGAAGTCATGTTCGGAGAATGCGGGCCCAGTACCTCATGCTATCGAGCTTTTGAGATTTTTTCTATCAGTTGACTTTCGGGGACAAAAGTCATTTTAGTAGTGGATGTTGTAATGATCATTCTGGTTATTTTTTTATGTTTCCACTTATCTTCACCATTAGGGCTTCTCTGTAGCTGCCCCAAGTCATTTTATGACATGTTAGAACCGACGGTTCGGTTACCGGGCAGATTATTTGATTTTTAGAGCTAATTCTCTATTTTGAAGTTTTCGTTGATTCCAAATGGCCATAGGGAAAAAACTTCAATGAAATGATATCGGATGCATATTTTAAGTGTACCAACAGATTTGAAATATTAATTTTAGTCTAGGTAGACCTTTGGTTTGGGTTTCAGTGCACCCCGAGCTCATTTCGATCTATTGGTCGAAAAGTTAGAAAATCAAAATATGAGTGTGGGGCCCACATTTGGTCGAAACAACCTCGGATTGAAAAGACAACTTCTCCACCACGTCAAGAACATATATTTTAGGCTAAGGGGACCCTGGGTTCAGGTGCCAATTCTTCCAAACTTATTTTGGGCTAATGAGTGGATATTATGAAAAACAGAACTATAGGTGTGGGCTCCACTTTTTGCTGAAAGGATCTTGAATGAAAATTTTGATGATTCCGATGGATTTTAAATGTAGTTTACACTTAAATTTCACTATTGGATCATGTTATTTGGATTCTAAATAGTTTCGAGGGTCAAAAATAAGCTTTTGACTTTGCTGTCATGGGGATACCACATCTCTTCGCCGAGGGGGTCTATAAATAGACCACAATATCGCGAATTTGGGCATTTTCTCTTCATCTTTGAGAGCCTAAAACACTAAATGGGTATGATAACTCAAAATTGAGTCTTGTGGGTGTCTAGAGATCTTGGTAAACATCTTTTATCATGATTATCATCCGGATTAACGTAAGATTTCATTACTTTATTGATGAATTTCTTAGTTCTTGACCCAAAACCCCAATTTAGCTTAGGGTTTAATTTGGCCCTAAATTTGGTTTGTTTGCACCCATTAATTGAGGGTTATGATTCCATGGTGATGTATGATCATTAGGTTGACCTCAAAAATACGATTTCCGTATGTGGGACCCATTAAAGGGTTTTGGTGTCGTTTTTGAACCCAAAGCACAATAGTGCAATATGGGTATCATTAGAATTGTATTGATGAGTAGATTATATTTTTGATAGCATGATGGCATTTTGGAGATTGTGAAGTGAAGACGAGCATGTGGTGCATGATGTGAAGTTTTGCGGTTCGGCTTTGAGATAGGCTTCTACCTACTCTTCGTTGAAGATGATGTGTGCTATGTATGGCATATTACTATGAATGTTAAGCTTGATTATTACTAAATAACCTAGTATTAGTTATTGATGTTTGGGGAATCAAATGAGGGTTTTTGGACCCATAAGGTAGTATGTTTATGACCATCTTAGAATCTTGTTGTCTTCTCCTCCGATTGAATTAGTTTGTAGTATGGAAATGTTATGATGCTAGGCTTGGGATGTGGTCCAAGTGTTGGAATGATGTTTAGCGCTAGGGTTTTTCTTTTGAGAAAAAGATTAATAATAGTGTGTATAATTCTTTTGGGGGCTGAAATACCTTGTTTAGGACGGTTTTGATGGGAGGAAAATGAACCCATTTCTCTCAAATATGCAAAAATAGAAGATGGAAAATACGGGAGCACGCTATGGAGCATACGTCGCATGCTATGGAGAACTGGAATGGAACGTGCGCCGCATACTCTATCGTGTGCTCCCTCATGGGTGAACTGGAGCGTGCGCCGCATGCTATTGGCATGTAGCTACTGTTTTGGACTTCCAAACATGTCCTTACGCTTGTCAAAAATATTCTGAAACTTACCCAAGATGTAGCTTTGACACCCTTGATCATGAATCAACTTATAATCGACATTCTAATGCAGGGAAGGTCGAGAATAAAATCTTCAAAGTTTTTGGAGCTTTAAAAATGACTAAGCCTCAACACTTAGTTTTTATTTTCAGGTTCTAAGTGTCTTAAGTGATCACTAAGAGCTGAGTTGAGCTAAGAACGTACGAGGTATTACAATATCTCCTCCTTGGGAACATTCGTCCTCAAATGAGACTAGTTAAGCTAAGGATACTGATATGATATACTGGTATGCATAATTGAAAACATAACTGCATGGCTGAATCTAAATCATGATGAACGACTGAACTAATTTGTGAATTCATGAAATGACTTGAAGATAATCACATGGCTGGAACTGAGAATGGAAAAGAATAGAGCTAAAGAAGAATGGTACCTTAGGATGAGTCTGAGTTTGCGGAGAAAAAGTGAGGATACTTGGTTCGTATGTCTGCTTCTGCTTCCCGAGTGGCACCCTCAACTTACCGATTCCTCCAAAGAATTTTTACCAAGGGAACTTCTTTGTTCCTTAGTCTATGAATCTAGTGATCAAGAATCTCAACTGAAAGTTCTTTGTAGTAAAGGCTGTTATGAACATCTATGCTTTCTTGAGGAACTACAACGGCTAAATCACCCTTACACTTCTTTAATAAGGATATATGGAACACTGGGTGAACTGATGACAAGTATGCAGGCAACTCAAGCTCATACGCTACCTTCCCAGCACGACTCAATATTCTATAGGGGCCAATATATCGAGGACTAAGCTTCCCCTTTTTGCCAAAGTTCTTCACCCTTTTCTTGGGTGAAACTTTTAAATAAACTAAGACATCGACTTCAAACTCAAGATCTCTCCTTCTTACATTTGCATAAGATTTATGACAACTCTGAGCTATTTTCAACCTCTCTTGAATCAATTGGAATTTCTCTAAGGATTCAAATACTATATCTGGCCCTATCAAAGTGGCCTTACCTACTTCAAACCAACCGACAAGTGACCTACATATCCTCCTATAAAGAACCTAAAACGGGGCCATCTTAAAGCAGGAATGTTAACTATTATTGTAGGAGAACTCGATCAACAACAAGTGATCATCCCAACTCCCTTTGAAGTTGAGAACAAATGCCTTCAACATATCCTCTAGTGCCTAAATGGTCCTCTCTGTCTGACCATCTGTTTGAGGGTGAAAATTGAACTAAGATAACTGTGGTACCAAAACCCTTCTGAAAGGTTTTCCTATAATGAGAGGTGAATTGAGTACCCCTATCTTAAATGATGGGCAAAGGAACTCCATGCAATTTGGCCAACTCTCTAATATACAACTTAGAATAATCTTTGACTGAGTAGGACATATGAACTCTTAAGAAATGGGCTGATTTGGTCATTCTGTCTACAATAACACAAATCGAATCAAGTCAATGACGCAAATGGGGTATCCTATCACAAAGTCCATGTTCAATTCTTCCCACTTCCAAGTAGGAATACTAAACTCCTGCAAGATGCCCATAGGTCTTTGGTGTTCCACCTTAACCTGTTGACAAGTAGCACACTTGACCACAAATTCTACAATATCTTTCTTCATGCCTTTCCACCAATAGACTTCCCGCAAGTCGCGGTACATCTTAGTGGCCCCTGGGTGAATTGAGTTACAGGCACCATGCACATCTTCCATAATCCGTTGCCTCAAATCATCAATGCACGACACACACAGTTTACTTTGGTATATCAACACACTATCTCCCCCTTGGGAGAAAACCTCTATCTTCTAGTCTTTAACTAACCCCTTCAGCTTAACCAAACTAGAGTTATTATCTTGTTTCTCTTTCACTTCAGAAACTAAAAAAGATTCTAAACTACTCTGAACCCAAACATTCCCCTCAGTTGAGTCAAACAACCACACACCTAATTAAGCCAACCTATGAACTTCCAAAACTAATTCTTTCTTATCACCTTCCACATGAGCAACACTGCTCATACAAAGTCTACTAAGGGCGTCTGCCACAACATTGGTCTTGACCGAATGATATAAAACACTCATATCGTAATATTCCAACAATTCTAACCACCTTCTCTGACAGATATTTAACTCTCACTGTGTAAACACATATTGCATACTCTTGTGATCCGTGAACATATCAAAATACACCCCACAAAAATAGTGCCTTCAGATTTTCAATGCAAACACAACAACAGCTAACTCAAGATCATGAGTAGGATAGTTTTTTTCATAGGGATTAAGCTGTCTAGAGGCATAGGCTATGACCTTTCCTTTCTGCATCAAAACATAACTCAGACCCACTCTAGAAGCATCACAATAGACAACAAATCCATCTGTACCACCAGGTAGTGTTAACACTGGGGTTGAAGTGAGCTGAGCCTTCAACCCCTGAAAACTCTTCTCACAGGATCTGACCACTAAAACTTAACTTTATTTTGAGTTAATCTATACATGGGGGACGCAATAGATGAAAAACTCAATAAATTATCGATAATATCCAGCTAAACCTAGGAAACTTCGGATGTCATATAGAGAGATGGGTCTAGGCCAGTTTCTCACTGCTTCGGTATTTTGAGGATCAACTCTAATGCCATCACTAGAAATAATATGACCGAGGAAAGCTACAGATCTTAGCCAAAATTCACACTTTCTAAATTTGGTGAACAACTGGTGATCTATAAGAGTTTGTAACACAATTCTAAGATAGTTTGCATGGCCATCCTCACTATGGGAATAGACAAGGATATCATCGATAAAGACTATGAAAAACATGTCTAAGTAATGTTTGAACACTCTGTTCATAAAGTCCATGAAAGTTGTTAGGGCATTAGTTAGCCCAAAAGACATGACTAGAAATTCAAAATGATCATAACGGGTTCTGAAAGCTGTCTTTAGAATATCATATTTCCTTATTCTAAGTTGATGATAGCCGAATCTAAGGTCTATCTTAGAGAAGTAACTTGCACCTTGCAGATGATCAAATAAGTCATCAATCCTAGGAAGAGGATATTTCTTTTATTGCAACTTTATTTAACTGGCGGTAGTAGATGACATTCGGGGAGAGCCATCCTTCTTACGCATAAATAGGATGGGAGCGCCCCATGGAAATACATTGGGACTTGTGACACATTTATATAAGAGGTCTTCGGGAAAAACTTCAGGAAACTCATTGTCGATTCAGACTGGCTGAACTATTGGAGTCTCAGACTTAATGTCTTTGACTCAAACTAAATGATAAATACACCCTTTCGATATCAACCTTCTGGCTTTAAGATAGGATATGAAATGACTTTGGTGAGACACTGAATTACCTTTCCATTCAAAGACTGGCTCATCGGGAAACTAAAACTTTACTACTTGAGTGCAACAATCTATAGATGCATAATAGGAATGGAGCTAATCCATGGACATAATAATATTAAAATTGACCATATCTAACTCTATTAAGTCTGCTAATATAATCTTATGAAGGAAAGTGATAGGACACTTTCTATAGACCTGTTTGGCAACAACTGACTCACCCACTGGGGTGGAAACTAAGAAGGGCGTAGAAAGATTTTTAGGACCTACCCCAAAATTCACCATAACCAACGGAGTCACACAGGAGAGATTTTACCTTGGATCTAACAACACATAAATATCAAAGTAAAAGACACAAAGCATAGCAGTAACAACATCTGGTGAACTCTCCTACTCCTGATGGAATGATTAAGCATAAAACTAATTCTGGTGCTAACCACCACCGGTACTGGATAATGCACCCTGAGGAGAAACTGGGTGACCTAGTGGAGCTGGTGCGCTAGTAGCCTGAGTCTAGGGATGAATATTCCGGCTTCTCTGCTTAACATACATGTATTCTTTGATTCCATAACCCAACTTACCACACCCATAACAAACTTTTTGTCCCAACATACACTCACCAAGGTGATTCTTACCACACTTATAATATGTAAGATAATTGGGCCTTCCACTTATACTATTCTGAGACCTGGACATAGAAGTTCTACCCCACTACTCCTGCCTAGTTCTGGGTGTGGGAGCCTTAGCTGAAGATAGCACTGGCATAGATGAATGACCCTAAAACTGCAAATGATTCCCCCTTCCAAACCTTGTATGTCCATACTCAAACTATCTGGTTTTAGCTTTCTTATTTCCACCTCTCTCCCCTACTACTCAATCTTCTTAAATCTATTGAGCATGGCAGTTCTACACTTCTTGACCACCAAACTAGACACTCCAATGATAAACTTACTCATACTCGACCTAGGGTCATCCATCGTGTCAGGGGCATACTTAGACAACTGATTGAACTTAAGGCAGTACTCATTCACTGACATCAAGCCTTGCCTCAGGTTCATAAACTCCTCTATCTTAGCTTCTCTCAAATCTCACAGAAAAAACCTATCCATAAACGCATCTTGAAATATGTGCCAACTCTTGAAGCTGCATTCTCACTTCTACCATTTTTCCACATAACCACCCAATCATACACCATATCCTTCAGCCTATAAGATGTCAACCCTACACTTTCCTTCTCAGTAATATGCATAATTTGGGTGATCTTTCTCACCTCATCTAAGTAAAGTTGTGGCTCCTCACTTACTTTTTACCCAAAGAACTCAGGCAGATTTATTCTCATGAAGTCACGATTTCTAGATACATATGAATTACCATTCCGCTAAAGTAGAACTATAGCCTGATGGTTTCCCTGAACATTGGAAGTTATAGCTTAGGCCAATGCCTGAAAGGCAGCCTAAAATTCAGCATGGGATACATTCTCATTCAGAGGATCAATAGGCTGGTGTAGTTGTTTACCATTTCTGCATGTATTAGCTCGACAATAAGACATATTCTTTCACATAAGAGCAGGAGTTAAAAGCAGATAGAGGAAACTATAAGCACGATAGATTCAGGAATGAAAAGGATGATTTCCTAAAACAATCCATATCCTCTTGCACATAAATGTGTCACGCTTCACACCCATGATCAAGACTCTATGTAACACAATTTGTCTGACTCCCAAGGACTCTTTAAACCTTAGGCTCTAATACTGAACTTGTAACGCCCCAAAAATGGGTCTTGAGATGTCACATGGTGCTCAAGACTACGAGTAGTCTCAAGCTAACCTTGTAAGCCTTCTACTAAATCTGAAACTCATAATAAAGAAATATAGGAATGCAAAAATACTAAAATACTGAATACTATCTGAACTGAACTAGAATTAACTGAAAAGAATATCTAAAAATATTTCACTTAAAATTCTAGACAACCAACACTTGAATTTGAATTGTAACCAACAATCTGACAAGCCTCTACTACTAACAACTAGAGAGCCACTGGGATAGGCCCTCAGCTGACTCGAACTGATGAAAATAATGAAAAAATCTACTTTAATTAGATAGAAATATAAATAACTAGGTCCCTAAACTATGATGACTCAACAACTGTCGGAATGTAGATAGAGATGCTCACGGCCTAACACGCTTCTGGAACTGAGCACCTGAACCTACATTATTAAACAATGTAGCACATAGACTTATATATGGATTGGTACTTTTAGAATGTACTGAGTATATGGGGGTGAATGCATAAGTAAAACAGTAATGGAATGTACACATATCTCATAAATAATGCATGCTAAATATAAATAGATCACTTTGGCTTGAGTGAATAAAAGATGAAAACCATAAATCATGAAGGATAAAGCATACTATATAAATATTATGAGCCATAATATTTAGTTCTAAAATTTGTACTTGTAAAATATTTTCAAATCATGCATACTAAGTGTAGGGAGGACTCAATTTTATCATAAGAAAACTAAAGTTGAAATCTATTAACTGATGTCTTAAGTAAAACAATATCTGAGTAAACTTGTGAGCCTTTACTCCTAGTTTCTAAAAACTGTTCTGTTATTTTGTTTCTGTTAAGGAGGTTCTTCTAACTAACATAAAATATGTGATCTATCATGATGTCCAACATAATGTTCCTCTAAGGGGAAAACCTCATGCTGGGGGGAGGTGTCATACTCTTGCCAAGGAGTATAACCTGAGCTAAGTGATCACAATCTATATTTGCATCTATATAAATGGGAATAATCTAATAATATGAACCTATATTGGCTCATAGTTTTAGGGCATGTGAACTAGGACACATACCCAACTCGGTGCTAAATAATACTCCCTTTAATCTATATGCTCATTCTATAGGATATCCACTTTAAAAACTAACAAAGACTTTATAATGAAACCAGTTATGCATCTGTCTGTTTCAAACTGTAATAAAAAACGTAATAAAAAATGCAATCAAAAATATATTCAAAACTGTAAAGTAGATACCATATCTTAGCTGAGGATCAAAAGATCAAGTCTTGTTCAAAATCTGAATATAAGCTAGTCATAGGGAGCTCAAAAGCATAATCTTCTTGAAATATTAATGCTTAAACTTAGGGCTTAAGACCCACATTTTAAACTCATGTAAATTCATAGAAAAATACCATGCTCAACATACTTCTTGAAATACTACAACAACATCAAGATAATGAAATCAACATCACAATACCATGCTTAAACTCAATTGGAAATATGTAATCAATGTCTCAAATCATACTCATGGTATTCAAATCATAAAAGAGAGTTCTCTAAATCAAGAAAAATATAGAGTTTCATACTTTAATCATTTTATAAATCCATAACTCAAAACAAGATACTTTGGGTATGAACCCTAATTGCAATTCATGTAAATTCATCTTTAAAAACTAATTTTGGGCGCAAGGATGAAATGAGTATCCTTGTTCATCACCCCACATACCTTATTTTACTAATTGAATGTAGAAGCCTAAACTTTGAATTACTAACGATGTTCTTGAAACTCCTTCTTGATGTTCTTAAACCCAAAAGCTTTAATTATTAACTTCCTTGAAGAAGGAGTAATGAGATTGTTCTTGATTTCTTAGGGCTAGGGTTTTTCTTTTGTGGGAAAAGATGAATAATTATGTGTATAATGCTTTTGGGGGATGAAATCCTTTGTTTAGGACGGTTTTGATGTGAGTCAAATGACCCCATTGCCCTTACATACGCAGAATCAGAAGCTCAAAAATACAAGAGCGTGTTATGGAGCATGCTTTGCATGCTTTGGAGCACCGAAATGGAGCGTGCACCAAATGCTCTATCGCGTGCTCCCTCAGGGGTGAACTGGATCATTCACCTTATGCTAATCGCACGTAGCTACTATTTTGGCCTTACAAACATGCCCTTACGCCTGTCCAAATTTTTTTAAAACTTACCCGAGATGTACCTTTGACACCTCCGATCATGAATCAACTTTCAAATCGACATTCTAATATCGGGAAGGTCGAGAATAAAATCATCAAAGTTTTTGGAGATGTAGAAATGACTAAGTCTCAACACTTAATTTTATTTTTAGGTTCTAAGAATCTTAAGTGATCACTAAGAGCTGAGTTGAGCTAAGAACATACAAGGTATTAAAATTTTCCTTTTTGTTATGATAGTTGGCCCATAAAGAATGCATTTTTCTCTTAATTATGATATTTTACCCATAGAGGTATATTTTTCTTTTAGTTATGAAATTTGGCCCATAGATATGTATTTTTCTCTTAGCTATGCTATTTGACCCATAGCGATGAATTTTCCTCTTAGTTATGATATTTGGTCTATAGAGATGATTTTCCTCTTAGTTATGATTATTGGGCTTATAGAGATGATTTTCCTCTTGGTCATGATGTACGACCAATAGATATAAGATGTCTAATAGAGGTGATATTCTTATTGTTATTATGCTTCCTAGATGTGAGATGCCTCCTATATATGAGATAATTATAGATATGATATGACTTATAAATATGATTGTCAATATGAGTTTTGGATATGTATTTGGGTCTAAGGCCGTGATTATTATGTCGTGATTATTCTGGATATATTATTGGGTCGAGGGTCTTGTTATGATATTGATTGGATATCTAGAATGTATTTATCCTTTTAAAGGATACAGTTGTAGAATATGGACACATATATGCTTATGTTGCCTATGATTTCATTGACTGAGTACTAGTGATAACATGCATAGATTTGTTACACTCATGACTATTATATCGGTATTGATGTGATCCTAGCTGAAATAATACCTTTTTACTATTTTTCTAAATAAGGGTTAAAATCCACTTTTCACCTTAACGGTGGATTTCTTTACTATAATCATTGCCTAACTAAATGGAATATTTATACATATAAAAGAGGTTAAAAATTATTGTTTAAATATTTGACCGAGACTAATTCTGGTCTATGACTTAACACTATTATTTACTTCGATCGTGAGATACTTCGACCCTTTCTACACTTTTAAAATGATTTAGTCTTGAAGATCATTCCAGGCAGTGGACTTACAAATTTAAATTCTTTTTAGCCATGAATTGAGTCTATGCATCTATTATATTTCTCTCTCTCTATATATTGATGATTATGATTATATATATGCCTGGTTCGAGTCCAGAGGATACTATTTTGATGATATATATGCCCAGTTCGAGTCTGGAAGATACTAGTGTGATGATTTATATACCCGATTTGAGTCTGTAGGATACCATTATGATGGTATATATATACCTGATTCGTGTTTGGAAGATATTATGATGATATGCTGATACCCAGTGTAACGCCCTAAAAATGGGTCTCGAGACGTCACATAGTGCTCAAGACTACGAGTAGCCTTAAGCTAAACCTTTATGCCTTCTACTAAATATGAATCTCATAATAAGGGAATTATAGACATAAGAGTCATGCTAAATCTGAATCATATCTAGCAGTTCGACAAGCCTCTACTACTAGTAACTAGAGAGCCACTAGGACAAACCCCCAGCTAACTCAAACTGTTTGAAGAGAAAACTAAATCATCTAAGCTGAAAATATTGAATAACTAAGTCACCAAACTATGAAGACTTACCAACTGTCGGGATGTAGATGAAGATGCTTGAAATTACTCACGCTGGTGGAACTGAGTACCTGAACCTACATTATGAGACAATGTAACACATAGACGTATATGTGGATTAGTACTTTGTGGATGTACTGAGTATGTGGGGGTGAATTCATAAGTAAAACATAATATCAATCATCATCATAGTTTGTAAAACAATGAATGCTCAATGTAAAATGACTCACATAAGATGGAATATCTAAAACTAAAATATGTAATCATGAATAGAAAATCATACTTTGTAAATCTAGTTAGTTATAACATTACTTCTGAAAGTTGTACTAATGTTTTGTCTGTAAACCAGACTGTCTAAGTGTAAAAAGGGCTCACTTCTATATCTAAAATTTTGAAGCTGAAATCTGTAACTAATATCTTTTTGTAAAGCATAATCTGAATAAAGCTGTGAGCCTTTACACTTAGTTTTCTAAAAGATTTTCAGTTATTCATTTCTATTAGTATTACTCTTTCTATAGGGAAAATTCTTTATCTAAAGAGAGGTTTTTCTAACTGACATAAATCATGTGAGGTATCATGGAGTCCAATATCTTATTACCCTATGGGGAAAACCTCATGATGGCGAGAGGTGGCATACTCTTGCCAAGGAGTATAACATAATCTAAGTGATCACATCTGTATCTGTCATCCATATAAAAATAGGAATAATTTGAATCCTTATGGCTACGTAGTTCTATGGATGTTAGGTCATGCTAATCCCACACTTCCCGCTTGGTGCTCATTTTGTTGGAAATCTACTTTAAAACTAGCATAAGGGTTTATTCTTAAACCAATTATGCATTTATCAGATTCAATCTGTAAGTAAAGCTACTTTGATTTTTGTAATCTGTAATAAATCTGTAAAGTAGATTTTAAATCTTATTTGATGATCAAACGATCAAATCTTTACTGAAAATCTAAAAATAAACTGAGCATTTGATGCTTAAAGCATAATCTTTCTTGAAATAATAATATTCAATCTAGGGATAGTAACCCATACATCAATCTTATGTCAAAACGTCATAATAATCATGCTCAATGTAATTAATGATAATTCATCCCAAAATCTGAAATTTACTACAATAGGGCACGTAAATATGAAAATAGTCATGTAATTCAACTTTTAAAACACTTGAAACCTCATAATCTTGTAAATAGCAATAATAGGTATAAATCCTAATTCAAAACTCATGTATAATCATTCAAAATCATATGAATTTAAGATAAAAGTTTAGTTTTGGGAACAAGGATGAAAGAGGTATCCTTATTCATAAATCCCACATACCTGAATTGATGAAATTTCTAAGAAATCTTGAACTTGAATCTTTTTTTGTGCTTTTGATGATGAACTCTTGATTATCTTAATTTGGGTATCCTCAATTTTGGGTTTTATTGGAGAAACATTAGAGGAAATTTAATTTCTTGGAGCTTAAGTTTTGAGCTGTAGGGTTTTTCTTTGAGAGAGAATGGATGAAAATAAGCATAAAGTTCTTTAGAATAAGTTTAATTTCTTGTTTTGGACAAATTGGGGGATTGGGAATTGACCAAATAGATCTTTTTAAAAAAATTTCATCAAAACTGAAAAATCCAGACTTTGTATGCCACTGTGATGTGCCACTATCTTGGTGGCTCATTGAAAATGGGACAATTGGAAATTCAGCCATCACTGTGATGCGGGCTTATCGTGGTGATCCTCTGGAAAAGGGGCGAATCCTATTTTGGCCATAACTGCAATGCGCCACCATCACGGTGAGCCACAGGAAACAGACAATTGCAACCTGGGACTTTAACGTGGCACGAGGCAATTGTGAAGGTCCACTAAATTTTGATGAATGCGAATTAAACCTTCACCGCAATATGGTGCTTGCCTAAATGGCACACTTCTTTACTAAAAATTCCATAACTTCTCAACTGAGTATCGCATTTAGGCGAAATTGGTATCGATGTAAAGATAGTTCAATTTTCTACGCAATGTAGGGTTTTAATATGGAAGATTCTATATGTATTAAAAGTTATTCATTTTTTACACTAACCTTTAAGATTCTAGGAGCGAAATTAAGCTAGGAAAAAATATGGGGTATCACACCCAGCAAGGTCGGAGTTGATAAAGTTGATGATGATGGTTATGATGGTGATATTGTGATGTTGATTGTGTACCTTGACTTCATTCTTGCATGCACATCGCCTATCACCAGTATGTACCTATGTCTATCAGCCAGTATGGGGCAGTTTCATGGATATGGGTGATGAATATGCCTTGTATTGTTGTATGTTCATTAAATATCTTGAGCTTGGGGAGGTGGGGGTACGCATAGACTCAGCTAGGTGTTTGGTTTGTCCAAAATAACCAGTTACTCGTGTTGTTATTGGTATTGTTATTTTCATTCTTATGATCATTAGTATGGCTAGCTTATGACAGATTGGTCATTGATCTGGTATCAAGATTTGAGGTATGTTCCTATCCTTTTTATCTTATGATTGTATTACTATACATAATTAATTCATGTTTATCCATGTAGGTTAGAAACCCTGATTATGAGAGTATTAAATCCTAATTAGATTATAATGAGGGCTTAAAATAAGGACATAATGATTTAGGTTATGCTTTGAGTTGACCTCATAACTATGCATATATATATATATAGCTATACATAGCTATGGTAATACTGTATATCCCTCCTTGATTTGTTCATATTGTATATTTATTCCTTGGCCTTGTATATTGTTATCTACCATTCTTTCACCCTTTATTCGCATATTAGTTTCGTTGATACGGTATAGTATTAAGATTTATGAATTTGGACATGGATAGGATAATTCATCCTTGAAACTTCCTTAGCCTTATTATGTTTGTCTCTCGGACATGAATAGAATAGGCTATCTTTATTGTCTCATTAACTTGTTATATAATTTATGAACTTTTGGGTGTAATTTTTATTCTATTGATATGTTGTATATATTTTCTTTATCTTTGGAGCTCAATTGGCAGTTTCCTACCTAGTTCCATTTATTTTGCACACATACTACACTTCTGTAGCCTGCAAATCATAGTACGGATTACACAATTGATGTGTGTGTCGTGCGGAGAAGCCATGGTTCGAAGACTGAGAGTGAGCTCCTAACGTTCAGAGTATTACTTATCTCCCTCTTATATATTGGACTAGTCTTTATATTGTATTTGGAGATAAGTTGTATCAGTGTAATTCCATTGATATTTCACTCTAGTACTCTTATTATATTAGAAGTTCTTGTACTGATGCACCAGGTTTTAGGGTTCACTTATGTACTTGATCTTTATTTTATTTAGTCCACATTCTTTGTTATATAATTGAGTAGTCTGTTACTAGCCGTTTTGGACTACTAGTTGGGCTTGCCTACTGGTGAGTTATAGTAGGCTCCACTATGACCTTAGAAATTAGGTCGTGACACCTTGCTACATATTAATAAGTTGGTATGTATTTTCTTATTTGCAGTATAAATTATTTTTTAACTTTTCAATTTGTGAAATATGTTTATGTGAACTTCTATCACAAGTGCTAGAAATTCAAGCAACAAAGTGCTTAATAATACAGATACACAACTATATATCACTTATTCAAAATATAAAAAGAGAAGACGTACTGTAGGTATTAGATACGGTACTTTCTACGCATTAGAATTTTGCACAATTATGTATTGTTGTCAATAATAAAGAGTCCATAATGAATATTATCAAAGGATTCAGTATACCAACTGATTTATCGTGGAATATTTTGGATGAGGTATACATCCCTATAAATTATGATTAACAATTTCACTACATGTTAACTGTTATTGTTCTAAAAAAAGACACATACGTGTGTATGAATCATTGTTGAAGCTAAGTCAAAAGAAATCATCGCCTGAGATTTATAAGTTGGTAGTGGTATTTCCGACATACGTGTTTGACAGTGAATTTTTAAAGAAACTGGATGTAAAAACTAGAGAAATCTTGAATAATATAACATAAGATGAGTCAACGGACACAGATAGTGAACTAACACCGATTTGAGGTTGAATATATGGAAAATTTTACGCATCAAGCATGTGGTAGTTTGTTTGTATCTTTTTTATTTTAATCATATACGGACAATGTGTACATCCTTATATTATTTTTGAACAATTATATTAACTCAAATTACTATACTATTCAAGGACTATTAAGTGTTTGTAGCTAGATAAGCATAGTATTTAAGTGAAGAAATTGCAGTGTCTTCAGATGAATTTGAAGAAGAATCTTATCTTTTGAGCTACGCGTCACTCCTATGAAATTACAAAGTGGTCAAGGTAAAGAAAGGCTATGATAGAATGATGATCCACCAAAATCAACATCAAATTATTTTTCACCAATTGATGAATCAATAATAGTTAGCATAGAATTTATTTAAAGATCCCTCTATTCAAGAAATGTTCTTTTGTGCAAATCTTTTTTGCAAAATATTGGTGATGGTGTGTCTTGAAGCTGAAAACTTATAGACTTTGTGTTTTGTGTTGTACAAAGTTATCATAATGTATTAACTTATGTTAGGTATTTATCATATTTAGTGATGTATGTTATCCTTTTGTGTGACTGACATATATTAAGCTATATATATGAGTGGATCTAAATTGCTTTATGCATATATGTTGCATTGGATATGTTTCTGCAAACTCCTAACACATCTATCTCTGTTTTGTATAAGTTTTTCTGATTTTGTATTCGACACACTATATACATAACAAAATTATTTTTTGAAATACATATATAATCAACACATATACGTATCAGTGTTATATATATGTGTTATGTGTATATATTTGACTATACATAGCACTAATATGCATATGTGTTGATTATATATGTGTTGCAAAAAACATACTCTTTTATGTATAGGTTTTTCTAATTATGTATTAAATACATCATAGTATATGGTATTGTACAGATACTTTTTAACCATGAATTTGTTATGTGTATGCTTAAGATAGAAAAATGCCAAATATATAACTATGTTATAAATATGCAAATCTCTAATAAATCTAAATCTGTTATATGTTGGTATGCTTGATTTTGTATTCAACACACCATATATATATATCTATGTTATGTATATGGTATATACTAGATATTGATTGAAAATAATTTTATAATGTACATACATAACTATGTTATGTATATGGTGTTGCCTATACATAAAACTGATATGTATATGTATTGAAAATGATTGACAGTAACTTTATAATATATATACATAACATAGTTATGTATATGTTATTATACATAACACTAATAGGTATATGATATTGAAATCCCTTGTTTCGTGACCAAGAGGATTCCCTTTATGCTATGTTTTGGGATATTTTATTTATTTCTAAACTTATTTATTTTTAGATGTTCTTGTATGGTGACTTCAGGTCTTGAGAGATTGTAATAAATTGAGGTATCCTCACTTTATTCGCCATGTAGATGATGATGTCTTTTGACAATGATTTTATCTGATTGAAACCTTTATTTAGATCTCTTTTAATACATGAGGATTTATATAATATGTATGTAAGAGTGACACTTACATGATTAAGGATGAGAGTAGAATGGTTCTCCTACCATAGATTAGAGCAGATATCAATTATGACTATTTGAGTCGTGACACTCAACCAATTATGACTATTTGAGTCATGACACTCAACCAATTATGACTATTTGAGTCGTGACACTCAACCACAACCAATCAACAGCTTGAGAGAAAGGAAGAAAGTGAAACAATTTTCCCAAAATGCTTCATAGATCCCCGAAGATTATATGTGGACGTCAACACTCCAATCCAAAGGACTCTACTTAACATTTGCTCTTATACTGGGAGACCGATAACCTAGACTCTGATACCAATAAGTCATGAATCAAATTATTAGATTGTAAGGGAACCTACTATAATCCACCTAAATTTTAGAATCCATTACCATTATTCTAAAGATAAACAAAAGTATTAAAACACCATAGACATAACTATGTTATGTATATGGTATTTACTATACACTTTTTATTTATCCATGAATTTTTTATGTATATGCTTAACATAGATAAATGCTATATGTATAACTATGTTATGCATATGCAAACCTCTAATAAATTACCATTGTTATGTTTAGGTACGCTTGATTTTGTATTCAACACAACATATACATAACTATGTTATGTATGTGGTATACACTGGACACTGATTGACAATAACTTTATAATGCATATATATAACATATTTATGTATATGGTTTTTACTATACATAACAATGATATGTATAGTATTGCAAAAAATAGAATCTATTTGGTCATGATTATATATGTGTCGCCAAAAAACTATCTTAGTTATGCATTGATCTGTTTGTTCATGTATACATAACATGATGGTTATATATATATATGATAGTCTGCATAATTAATTGAAATATATAATATATTAGCACATTACTGATAATCAAATACGTGATTGAGGTTGTAGTTGGTCGTTATAAGCTAAGTGTCTGATAAGTTTTTTTTGGTTGGTATACATTACCTTTATATAATAAACGAACTATTTATACTTATATGAATTTAACTCAATAAAGTTTTACAAAACATGAAACAATCCATTAATGAAATTAACAGTCATAAAAGTTACATTAATAAAACACAAATACCCAATGTTATAGTCATTATATGAAATATGGTTAAAGAAAATTTAACACTATTTCAAACTAATGAAAATAAAGCTGATGATGACACATCATAGATGAACCATCATAAGTATCTGCAAACAGAATGTTCAATTATAATTTGAAAAAAATCACAACTCCATCGGTTGTGACCGACACGACCGCATCTTCCACAACAGTTTGTGCTTAATGGCATAGTTTCACTTGACTTCTTATGCTTCTCTTTGTTTGGCCTTCTAGGTGGTATTTTATATTTTGGTGTCAATACTATTCCTCATCTACAAACTTAGGTACATACCAATCCTTCATATCTAGCACTGAAATAATTAAAATTTCATAGGTTTTCACTAAAGTGGCTAGCATATAGAAATCAGAGCAATATGGACCAAAGTGATCTATATTTTTACTCTTCAAAACAACATTTCTATGAGGATAGGGTATATCATCAACTTAAAATCATCCATAATTTCATGTTCCACACTCAAGGTTAATAATGTACCTTTTACCAGAATCATATACTGAGTAAACATAATTCGAAGAAGCCTTAACCTGAGAAACATACAAACAATAATAGAGATCATAACATACTGAAATCTTGAGTTAAGCCAACATACAAAATAAATTAATAATATAAATATGAAAAATACTTAATGTATATTAGAACACATACTGTCATTCGAAAAGCTTTTGCACTATTAAAAGTTAAAATTTTCTAGAACCTTTTTCCTATCGTTTTCTTTGTATGTGCTTCTATTTCCTGTTTGTATAGTTTCATGATCCAAAAAAAGTTCTAGATTTTTCTAGAATTTCTAAGATTTGTAATTCACGCACCTCAACCAAAAAATTATTTATACATTTAACAATATTAGATGTAATCATCCTACCTCTGCTCAACGAAGCATGGGATCTAGACTATTTCTCATAACCTGCTTCATCCAGGTAACCCTTCACCCTAGTATTCACCTTACCAACCTTTGCTATAATTTAATTGAAATTGTCTTTTCTATAAGCGTTCTCTATATAACAATACAAGTTACTAAGTCTGTTCTTGCCTTTACAAAAGTGAGTGAAATTTTTTTTTCACAAATGTCAAATGCATGCAAGGTGGGGGACATTAGGATACACAATACTTACACTCTTGATGATGCTTTCATTTTGATTCGATACAACACACATATTGTCCCATTCTTCAAATGCATATTTAAACTGCTGAAAGAACCATGTCCACGAACAACTATTTTCAAAATCTACAACCTCAAAAACTAATGGTAAAATACAACCTAATTCATCAAATAAGAGTGATGTTTATGAAAACAACCTTTTATTTCATTATCATAATGTATAAGTTTAAAAATATATAAAAATATAACTACAATAAATATTTTATAAATATATCATTATAAAAATAACAACACTAATATCTGTACCATCGAGAGTGCTCATCAAAAGGAAAGTTTTTTTGTATGGTTCACTCAAATGAGGATTGTCAATCGCTGCTATAGGTTTGCAATACTTAAAACCCCTTATCAGTGAATGTAAGGCAATAAACAAGTATGTGAACTTATTATCCGTGGACTTATGCATCCTAATGTGAGAGTTAGGATACACAGTATTAAGCATGTATATGTATCTAGGCATTTTTTTGATATACATCTGCATGTCCACCTCTAAGCATCTCTATATCATGCTCCTTAGCTCGCCATGCCTCCATGTAATTAATATCAACTCCATAAATGATTTTTATTTCCTCAATTATGTTGCCTTGTGTGTGTATTCTCTTATGATTAACTAATTTTGGTGCTGTAAAATCACTTACAAAAGCTATTGTAGCCAATAAAATTTTTAGTACCCCATCACTCATCTGACATGTATGTTCATCATTAAATATTCAAATCATAAAAACATCGGAATTATGGAGACTAGATTCCTTCAGGATCCATTTACAGTCTTCATTGCAACAATGCATGTCATTATTAGAAGAAGAAAATTAAATTAGAATATTCTAGATTAATAATATTTTGTATATCTTCTTACAGTTTCAATTAATTTAGATTACTTAAAAGTCTTTTTTTAAGAAACAGTTGAGATGTATAGATTATTATGGTAGCATTTTTTATCTGTATAGGCTAGCAAAATGAAATATCCTGGGTATTGACCCTTAGAAAATTTTCTGGAATTTCCGTTCTGTGGACCCAATACGACTCATGGGTACAAGTCATATGTTGGGGTAAGAGTGGTATGTTCCTGTCGTATGCTGACCAGAGTTGGTGAGTGGGATAGTTTTGGTCACTGGAATGGGTAAGACTTAGTGTCTTGAGTCATAAGGCTTGGTACGAGTTGTATCAGGGACTCGTATGGTATGCAATGTTTGATCCTCTTGGTATTTCATTCTTCCAGGGATACGGGTCATGGGTACAAATCGTATGTTGTGGTTATGGCTTGGTTGGATGAGCCGTATACTAAATAGTGTTTGATCTAAGGGTTGAGGCTTAAATATGAGTAGTGGGTACTAATTATATTGGGAGGGTATGACTCGTATGGGTCAGTCGTATCCATGTGACAGGTTTTTAAGGGATTTAAGTGAGGTATTCTTAACATTTCCCTACTTTCCCTGATTAGGACCCATGAATTCTAATATATTTAAGAGTTTATTTACCCTATTATTCTATTTATTAATACTTAGAAACTATTCCAAAACAATCCGTAATTCTCTCAAGAGCTTTTAGGGAAAGAAGGATAGGGTTTGATCTTGAGGATTTATTTGGGGCTTGACTTGGTGATTTATTTCCAATAATTCTTTGGTATAAGGCATGATCTCTTCCCTCATTGTAATTTCAGCTAAGGGCATGGTTTATGTGATTGATTGCGTGGTTTTGCTACTTCATGATTATGGTTTTCAACTATTATTTGGGGGTTTTGATATTAAAGGCTTGGTTATGGATTCCTATGGTTTTAATTATGCTTTTATATTCATTAATAGTGGTTTTGGACAATTATTTTTCATGGTAATGGCTTAATGGTCTGTAGAATTGGTTTCGGTTATATTATGCCCCCAAGGTGTTTGATAAAATGCTTATAAAGATATGTTCATTGCATCGATTTCATTTAATGGAACTCTTGCATGTTTTAAACTTGGTAAAGGAATTATGCATCGTTTAAATTATTTGAAAAGGCTAAAGGCTAAATGGTTATGATTGTGGGGAACATGGAAGTCTCCCAAGTGGTGTAATATAGTATATAAAAGGGCACATAAAGTGCCTATAACCTAAATAGTTTGGCTATGGATATTACTTACAAGTAAGGGGTGGTATGACGATACCTCTAATATTGGCCTTGGTTAATAAATGGATAATGGCTTTGTTATTTGGAAATTGGTTTTAATTGGGCATTAATGGCGGGGTATATAGCAAAGCCATAGAAGGTGGCGGTCTCGAAGGGGGGGCAAAATTGGAAACTTATATTTACTGATATGAGGATTGGTTTTAGTGGACCGTGTTCATGATGTTACACTATTAGGGGATATACTAGTCATCCCATGAGATACTTTCCTAGTCGTGTGGCTACATGAACTGGGGCCCTTTTAATAGGGGGAGATGAACTCATATAGCCCGTGGGTGGTTTAGGAAAGCCAAGCAACACAATCCAGGTAAAGTTTTTTAAATACATGCTAAACTTGGTCCCTTTTCCCGGTACTTATATATGTATGGTTGTATGCATTGGATGGTTTTACTTGGTTTCATAACTGGAATTATTTTATCCTTATCCTGAGATTCATACTAGTGGTCACTTGCTAACCCTTTTTACTGGGGGATCTATACCTATGTTATGTCTGAACCGACCATTCTACTCTTATTTAGCACGTGGACTTGGTATCAATATTTGGACTCAAGTGGTAAGATTCCATCCTTTTAGAAGGCATCATTTTACATTATGGATATTGTTAGATACTTTTTGTTTATTTTAGATACTAGTTTTGGATATGGTTGGGGTCATATCCCAACTGGATTTATTTACTCTTTTGGATAAATACTTTATGATACTTCTAGGGGTTGGTATGCGCGAGATCGGTGTAGGTGTCCTTGGCATTGGAATAAGCCAGTGAGCTGACATCATTGGATGATATTATTAGTTGTTCTCTCCTATTACATTTAGGGATTGATTATTATATTATAGTTTGGTACTTATT
This sequence comes from Capsicum pubescens, assembly GCA_030864215.1. Classification (NCBI taxonomy): domain Eukaryota; kingdom Viridiplantae; phylum Streptophyta; class Magnoliopsida; order Solanales; family Solanaceae; genus Capsicum; species Capsicum pubescens. The sequence goes on from CM061538.1 coordinate 106,717,180, forward strand.
TGGTTATGGTATTGGTGGAATCGATTGGGTCGGTCACGATTGTGACCCTATCCTAGAATCTTTATAGGAGAATATATGCTATCTTGTTATATGCTTGAAATTTAGCCCATCTAAGGCTGCATATCAGTGGTTGGGTTGAGTAACAAGGGGCGGTCCCTAGTCATGGTTGGACTTGGGATGCCCATTACGACAAGGAACATGATTGGGTAGTTTCAAGTTAGTATTAGAGCCTAGGTTCATGGTTACTTGGGAGTTCACAAAGCCGTGTCAGGTAGAGTCTCTTTTAGGGGTGTGAAGCACGCCACACTCATAAGGGATAGGTTGTAAGACATTTAGGAATGTGTCACTTTCTTGGTATTCTATCTTCAAGCTTGGGTTCTCAATACCAAAATCTTCTCTAATCCTTGTTTGCTCATCTTTTAGATGATGCCTCCTAGATATGGACCACAAGAAAATTCTTCTATCCCATCTGGGGATAATGCTGAAAAGGTATGTCCTACGTCTGGAGTATATCTTTGATCTCATGATCCTATTCTTGATGGTGATGGAGTTCCTCCTTTCCCAGCTAGTTCTCCTTAGGCTCCTTAGGGAAATATGTAGAATGTAAAATTTCGTCAGTTTATTCATGTTATTTCCCAACTGGTTGCTACTCAGGCTGAGTAAGGTATGGATGGTGCTTTATTTTCTGAGACCACAAGGGTTGGTCTATTTATGAAGATAGGTCCTCCTATTTTTACTGGAGTAAAGGTGGAGAAGGATTCATAAGGCTTCTTAGATTAGATAGAAAAGATCTTTTAGGTGATGCAGTCTACTAATGTAGAAGGGATTAACCTTATATCTTATCAACTCAAGGATGTTGCTTATTAGTTGTATGAGGAGTGGGACAGGGATAAAGGTGATATGGAAGAGAAAAGTTTATGGGAGGCCTTTTCTAATGTCTTCTTGGATTGTTTCTTTCCTCAAGAGTTGAGGGAAGCTAAGATGGAGGAGTTTGTGAACCTCGGGTAGGGAAATATGTCAGTAAACAAATATACTTTGAAGTTCCATCTGCTATCGAGGTATGATTCTGACTTGGTAGAGATATGAGGTCGAGAATGAGGAAGTTCACTTTTGGGTTTAAAAGATATTTGATCTTGAAGAGCAAGACTACCTTGATGGTTAAAAATATGGACATTTTGAGGTTGACTGTTCATATGCTGTAAGTTGAGAATGAGAAGAGGAGGCAGACGGAGTTTGTGGATAGAGAGGTTAAGAAGAGCAAATTTTTTTATCAGGGAGGTGCTCAGTCTCAGGATGGTAGAGATGGTGGCAAGTGGCAGAATAAAAAGTGGGATAGTTCTACCTCCTTTTCTACTAGTGCTCCTTACCAGTTGGGAGATAGGCATCATCAATATGGTGATAATTCTTGGTCATAGGTTGCCCAATCTCAAGAGAGTGGAGGTCAATCAGTTTCTTCATATACTTCTTATTGATTTTGTAGTCATCCTCATCAGGGTTATTGTGAGAAAGTAAGGGACAAATGCTTCAAGTGTGGCCAGTCAGACCATCAACTTAGGGGTTGTCCAGTCAATAAGGTTGCTACGAGAGAGAATAACATTCCTATGGCTTTATCTTCTTCTCTGACACCTGGTTGTGTTACATGTACTTCTATTACTGCTTCTAGTTCTAGTGTTAGTCAGAATAGGTTGTATGATATGGCGTCCCGACAGGAATCTGAGGTATCACCTGATATCATTACTGGTACGTTACAACTTTTCTCTTATGACATATATTATTTGATTGATTCGGGGTCCCCTCTTTCTTATGTTACTCCATATGTGGCTGTATCTTTTTGTTTTGATCCAGAAGTTATTTTGGATCCTTTTTCCATTTCTAACCCGATAGGTGACTCGGTTATTGCTAAGAGAATCTATAGGGAGTGTGTGGTATCTGTTGGTAGCAAGCATACCTTGGCGTATCTATTTGAGTTGGATATGGTAGATTTTGATATAATTCTAGGTATGGATTGGTTACATTCTTGTTATACATCTTTAGATTGTTGGACTCGTAAGGTTATCTTTAAGTTTCCTGGTGAATCGGTTATAGAATGGGAAGGTAGTTCCTTAGCTCCTAGGGGGAGGTTTATTTCTTATCTTAGGGATCGAAGGTTAATCTCTAAGGGGTGTCTTTATCACTTTGTTTATGTTAAAGATTCTAACTTGGAAGGTCCTTCTTTGTCTTCGGTCACTGTGGTTAATGATTTTCCAGAGGTCTTTCTGGATGATCTTCCTGGTGTTCCTCCGGATAGGGAAATAAAGTTTGGTATTGATTTGTTTTCAGACACTCATCCAATTTCTATTCCTCCATATAGAATGGCTCCGACTGAGTTGAGGGAACTCAAGGAGCAACTTAAGGATGTTTTAGACAAGGGGTTTATTCTTTATAATGTTTCACCATGGGGTACACCAGTGTTGTTTGTGCGTAAGAAGGATGGTTCCCTTCAGATGTGCATTGACTATAGGCAATTGAACAAGGTAACGGTCAAGAACAAGTATCCTCTTCCTCAAATAGATGACTTGTTTGACCAGTTTCAAGGTGCCAAGTTCTTCTCTAAGATAGATCTTTGGTTTGGGTACCATCAACTTAAAATTAGGAAGGTGGATATCCCTAAGATGGCTTTTCATACTCGTTATGGGCATTTTGAGTTCTTGGTGATATCATTTGGGTTGAAGAACACTCTGGTAACATTTATGGACTTGATGAACAGGGTGTTCAGACAGTATTTGGATCTCTTTATCATTGTATTTATTGAAGACATTTTTTTATTTATATATTAAGGTGGATCATGCTAATCACTTCTGTGTACTGTTGCAGACCTTTAAGGAACATCAGTTGTATGTGAAGTTCTCAAAGTATGAGTTTTGGTTAAACTTCGTGACTTTCTTGGGTCATATAATTTCTAGTGAAGAGATCATAGTGGATCCGTAGAAGGTAGTTATGGTAAAGAGGAGGCCTAGGCCTATGACTCTATTTGATATTCAGAGCTTCATGGGTTTAGCCGAATATTATAGGAGGTTTGTGGAAAGCTTTTCTTTGATAATTGATCCCTTGATAAATTTGACTCAGAATAAGGTTAAGTTTTCTTGGTCGGATTCTTGTGGAGGAATTTTTTAGAAGTTTAAGGATAAGTTGACTTCAGCTCTAATACTGACCTTGTCGAAAGGCAATGATGGGTTTGTGGTTTATAGTGATTCATCTCGGGTAGGGATTAGTTGTGTTTTAGTGCAGTATGGGAAGGTGATTGCCTATGCTTCCAGGCAGTTGAAGGTACATGAGAGAAATTATCGTACTCATGATTTGGAGTTGTTAGCGGTTGTGTTTTCTTAGAAAATATGGTGGCATTATCTATATGGTGTTCACATGGATATCTTTTCTGATCATAAGTCTTTAGTACATGTTCACTTAGAAAGAGCTTAATCTCAGGTAGAGGAGATGACTTGAGCTTCTCAAAGATTATGATATGAGTCTTCACTACCACCTAAGAAAGGCTAGTGTGGTTGCAGATGATCTTAGCAGGTTATCCATGGGGAGTTTGTCTCATGTGGAGAAAAGAAAGAGGGAATTGGTGAAGGATATTCACTGCTTATCTAATCTTGGAGTTTACCCTTGTTACTCCAAGGATCGTAGTGTGATGGTGCAAGAAGTGGTTCGATCATCTCTTGGTGTAGAGACTAAGGAGAATCAAGTGCTGGATCTTGTCTTGATGAAAATAAAGTGTGACATTGGTAGGAAAAAGGTAGTGGTGTTTGACATCAACGGTGATGGTAATTTATGGTAAATAGGAAGGTTGTGTGTTCCAAATATTAATGGGTTGCGGCAAAGAGTTTTGGCTGACGTGCATGAGTCGGATGTGTTGCTCATTCTGGATCGACTAAGAGGTATCAAGATATCAAGGAGATCTATTGGTGGAATGCTATGAAAAGGGTTGTGGTTGATTTTGTGTCCAAGTATATGGTGTGTCAATAGGTTAAGGTTGAGAACATAAGGCTAGTGGGATGGTATCAAGAAATTGATTTTCCCAAATGGAAGTAAGAAGTGATCAATGTGGAATTAGTTACCGGTTTTCCTTGATCTTGGAATCAGTTTGATTTAATTTGGGTCATCATGGATCGGATGACTAAGTTTGCTTACTTCTTGCCAATGCGACTACCTTTTTGTAGGAGGACTAATCGAAGTTGAATCTTCAGGGGATTGTAAAGCTGCATGGGGTACCTGTCTCAATTATTTCTGATTGTGGTACGCAGTTTAGTCTCATTTCTGGCATTTTTTAGAGAAATGGTTGGGGACTAGGGTTAGTCTGAGTACTACTTTCCATCCGCAGTCGGATGAGCAAGCAGGGAGAAATATTCAAACATTGGAGAATATGCTTCGGGCCTGTGTGATTGACTATGGTGGAAATTTGGTTGAGCATCTACCTTTAGTGGAGTTTGCTTACAACAGTAGATATCATTCGAATATTGGTATGGATCCTTTTGAGGCGTTGTATGGTAGGAGGTGTAGATCTCTTATTGGATGGTTTGAGCTTGGGGAGGCGGACATGTTTGGCCCCGATTTAGTTTATCAAGTGACGAAGACGGTCTAGGTGATTTAGGATAGGCTTAAAGCTTCCAAAAGTCTTATGCGGATGTTAGGCATAGAAACTTGGAGTTTGAGGTCTGGGATAGGGTGTTTCTCAAGGTGTCTCCCATGAAAAAAAGTGGTAGAGTATGGGAAAAAAGGGAAACTCATTCCTCGGTAAGTTGGTCCTTATGAGATTTTACGGAAAGTTGGCAATGCTGCTTATGAGTTGGAGTTGCCATCTAGATTAAGTTTGGTTCATCCAGTCTTTCATGTTTCTTTGTTGAGAAAGTACATTGGTGATCCTTATTCGGTTGTTCTTTTGAAAGGATTGGGTATTTTGAATTCTCTGTCTTATGAAGAGGTCCCAGTTGAGATATTAGATACAAAAGTTTGTCGGTTGTGGACCAAGGATGTGGCTTCGGTTAAGATTCTATGGAGGAACTATAAGGTGGAAGAAGCTACTTGGGAAATGGAAGCGAACATGAAGTCCAGGTATCTGCATCTGGTTTCTTCTCCTGTGATTCGTGCAGAAGGTATGTGTCTTCAACACATCTTTTTTTTTAATTTGTTAAAGGAAAGATTAACATCTTTTCCTCATTGTTTTCAAACTTTATTAAAAGGATGATTGATAGTGCAAATGACTCTGTGTGTGGTTACCCCTACCTTGTCTATCATTCCGGGATGAATGTTCCTAGTGAGGGAGATTGAAACATCCTAGGTTTTGACCCTAGAAAATTTTCTGGAATTTTCATTCTCCGGACCTAATATGACTCATGGGTACGAGCCATATATTAGGGTACAAGTGGTATAGTCCTGTCGTATGCTGACCAGTGTTGGTTGGTAGGGTGGTTTTGGTCATTGGAATGGGTAATACTTAGTGGTATGAGTCATAAGACTTGGAACGAGTCATATCAGGGACTCGTATAGTGGGCAATATTTGATCCTCCTGGTATTTCATTCTGCCAGGGATATGAGTCATGGGTACAAATCGTATGTTGTGGTTACGGCTTGGTTGGATGAGTCATATACTGGACAGTGTTTGATCCAAGGGTTGAGGCTTGAAAAAAAATGGTGGGTACCAATCATATTGGGAGGGTATGACTTGTATGGGTCAATCGTATCCCTGTGATGGTCTTTTGAGGGATTTAAGTGGGGATATTCTGGACATTTCCCTACTTACCCTAATTAGGACCCATGGCTTCTAATACACTTAAGAGGACCCATGTGCATGATGTCACTCTATTGGGGGATCTACTAGTTATCCCAAGGGATACTTCTCTAGTCGTGTAGCTACACATACTGGGGCCCTTTCAAAAGGGGGAGATGAACCCATATAGCCCGTCGTTGGTTTAGGACGGCCATGCTACACAGCCTAGTAAAGATTTTTAAATGCATGCTAACCCCCATTACCTTTTCCAGCACTTATATATGTATGATTGTGTGCATTGAATAGTTTTACTTGGTTTTATAACAAGCATTATTTTATCCCTATCCTGAGATTCATGTTAGTAGTCACTCGCTAACCCCGTGTACTGGTGGTTATATATCCATGCTATGCAGGAATCGACTATTCTACTTCTTCTATTTAGCATGCAAATTTGGTATCAGCATTTGGACTACAGTAGTAAGCTTCCGTCCTTTTGTAAGTAATCATTTCATATTATGGATATTGTCAGATACTTTTCATTTATTTTGGATATTAGTTTTGGCCATGGTTGGGGGCATGTCCCAACTGGGTTTGTTTATTCTTTTGGATAGAGGCTTTATGGTACTTCTAGGTTTTGGTAAGGATGGGATCGATATAGGTGTCGGCCTTGGCATTGGAATAAGTCGGTGGGATAACATCATTAGACAATATCATTAGTTGTTCCATCCTATTACATTATGTGATTGATTATCATATTATGGTTTGGTACTTATTTTTTATGGTCTGGTTTATGGCCTTTGGTTTGTCTTCGTATGGTTGGATGGTTGGTTTGGTATGGGTGGACTCAGTTGGGTCGATTATGGTTGTGACCCTATCCCAGAGTCTTCATGAGATCAGATACTCTATCTTGTTATATGCTCAAATTTTAGCCCATTTAAGGTTGGATATAAGCGATTGGGTTGGGTAACAGAGGGCAGTCCTCGGTCCTGGTTGGATATGGGATGCCCATTACGGCAAGACCCGGGGTCGGGTTGTGTCAAATTGGTATCAAAGCCTAGGTTCATGGTCACTTAGGAGTCTACAAAGCCATGTCGAGTAGAGTCTCTTTAGGGGTGTGAAGTGCGCCACACTCATATGGGAGGGTTACAAGACATTTAAAAATGTTTCACTTTCTTGGTATTCTATCTTCAAGCTTAGGTTGTCAATCCTGGAATCTTCTATAATATTTGTTTTCTCGTCTTTTAGATCATGCCTCCTAGATATGAAACACAAGGAAATTCTTTCATCCTATCTGGGGATAATGCTGAAAGGGTACGTCCTACATTTGGAGTACATCTTCAATTCTATGGTCCTATTCCTGATGGTGCTAGAGTTCCTCCTTTTCCATCTTGTTCTCCTCAGGCCCTTCAGGGTAACATAACGAACGCAAAATTTTATCAGTTTATTCATGTTATTGCCCAACTAGTTGCTGCTCAGGATTAGCAGGGTGTGGATCTTGCTTTGTCTGCTGAGGACACAAGGGTTGGTCAATTTATGAAGATAAGTCCTCTTACTTTTACTGAAGTAAAGGTGGAGGAGGATCTATAGGGCTTCTTGGATGAGATGGAAAAGATATTTCAGGTGATGCAGGCAACTAATGTAGAGAGCTTTAACCTTGCAGCTTATCAACTCAAGGATATTGCTTATCAGTGGTATGAGAAGTGGGACAGAGATATAGGTAATATGGAAGAGGAAGGGTTGTGTGAGTCCTTTTCTAATGCCTTCTTGGATCGGTTCTTTCCTTAAGAGTTGAGGAAAGCTAAGATGGAGGTATTTTTGAACCTCGAGTAGGGGAAGATATCAGTAAAGAAATATGCTTTGAAGTTTCATCAGCTATTGAGGTATGCTCCTGACTTGGTAGATGATATGAGGTCGAGAATGAGGAAGTTTGCTTTTAGGTTGAATAGAGTTTTTATCTTGAAGAGAAAGACTGTCGTGTTAATTAAATATATGAACATCTCGAGGTTGGTTGTTCATATGCAGTAGGTTGAGGATGAAAAGAGGAGGCAGGCAGAGTTTGGAGATAGGCAGGGAAAATGGAGTAGATTTTCTGATCGGGGAGGTACTCAGTGTCAGGGTGTTAGAGATGGTGGCAAGTGGAAGACGAAAAAGTGGGGGTAGGGGGCTTCTGGGTCCTTTGCTTTTAGTGATCCTTACCTGTCAGGAGACAGGCGTCATCAAGGTGGTGACAATTCTCGGGCACAGGTTGCCCGATCTCAGCGAGTGAAGGTCAGTTAGTTTCTTTGTTTCCTCCATATCGATTTTGTGGTCATCCTCATCGGGGTTATTATGAGGAAAGGAAATGAAAAATGTTTCAAGAGTGGTCAGGTAAGACATCAGCTCAGGGATTGTCTAGTCAATAAGGTTGCATTCTTGTTACGCATCAATGGATTGTCATACCAGTAAGGTTATCTTTAAGTTCCCGTGAGAATTGATTATAGAATGGGAAGGTAGCTCTTTTGCTCCTAGGGAGAGGTTTATTTCTTATCTTAGTGCTCAGAGGTTAATCTCCAATCGGTATATTTATCTCTTGTTTCGGGTTAAAGATTCTAACTCGGAAGGTCCTTCTTTGTTTTCGATCCCTGTGGTTAATGAGTTTCCAGAGGTCTTTTCGAATGATCTTCCTAGTGTTCTTCTGAATTGGGAAATAGAGTTTGGTATTGATTTTCTTCCGAACATTCGTCCAATTTATATTCCTCTATATAGAATGGCTTCGGCTGAGTTGAAGGAACTCAAGGAGCAACTTAAGGATCTTCTGCACAAGGGGTTTATTCGTCGTAGTGTTTCTCATTGGGGTACACTAGTGTTGTTTGTGCGCAAGAAGGATGGTTTCCTTCGGATGTGCATTGACTACAGGTAGTTGAACAAGGTGACGGTTAAGGACAAGTAGCCTTTTCCTCAGATAGATGACTTGTTTGACAAGCTACAAGGTGCCAAGTTCTTCTCTTAGAAGTATATTTGGTCTCGGTACCATCTACTTAAGATTAGGGAGGTGGATATCCCTATGATGGCTTTTTGTACTTGATATGGGCATTTTGAGTTCTTGGTGATGTTATTTGGGTTGACTAACGCTCCGGCAACATTTATTGACTTGATAGATAAAGTGTTCAAAAAATATTTCGATCTCTTCGTCATTGTGTTTATTGATGACATTCTTCTTTATTCAAAGAGTGAGGTGGTTTATGATAATCACCTCCATGTGGTGTTTCAGACCTTAAGGGAACAACAGTTGTATGCCAAGTTCTCTAAGTGTGAGTTTTGGTTGAGTGTTGTGACTTTCTTAGGTCTTATAATTTCTAGTAAAGGGATCATAGTGGATACTCAGAAGGTTGTTGTTGTAAAGAGGTGGCCTAGGCCCACGACTCCTTTCAAGGCGTTGTATGATGGGAGGTGTAGATCACCTATTGGATGGTTTGACCCTGGGGAGGCGGATATGTTTGACCCGGATTTCATTTATCAAGAGATGTAAAAAGCCAAGGTGATTCAGGATAGTCTTAAAGCTTCTCAAAGTTGCGAAAAGTCCTATGCGGATGTTAGGCGTTGTGACTTGGAGTTTGAGATTGGGGATAGAGTGTTCCTCAAGGTGTCTTCCATGATGAGAGTGGTGCAGTTTGGAAAAAAGTGGAAACTCAGTCCTCGGTATGTTGGTCCTTATAAGATTTTGTGAAAACTTTGCAATGTTGCTTATGAGTTGGAATTTCCATCTAGCTTAAGTTTGGTTTATCCGGTCTTTCATGTTTCTATGTTGAGGAAATGCATTGGTGATCCTTTTTTGGTTATTTCTTTGGAAGGATTGGGCATTTTGAATTCTCTGTCTTATGAAGAGGTCCCGATTGAGGTATTAGATAGGCTAGTTCATCGGTTGCAGACCAAGGATGTGGCTTCGGTTATGTTTCTAAGACGGAACTATAAGGAGGAAGAAGGTACTTAGAAAGTGGAAGAGGATATTAAGTCCAGGTATCCACATCTATTTTTTGATCTTATGATTCGTGCGGAAGGTGTGTGTCTTCAACACATCTTTATTTTCTGAGTTTGTTAAAGAAAAGATTAACATTTTTGCCTCTTTGTTTCAAACTTTTTTAAAAGGATGTTTGATAATGCAAATGACTCTGTGTGTGGTTACCCTTACCTTGTCCGTCATTCGGGGACGAATGTTCTTAGTGGGGGAGACTGAAACATCCTGAGTTTTGACCCTTAGAAAATTTACTGGAATTTCCATTCTTTGATACCAATACGACTTATGGGTACGAGCCATATGTTGGGGTACGAGTAGTATGGTCCTATCGTATGCTAACCAGTGTTGGTTGGTGGGATGGTTGTTGTCACTGGAATGGGTAATACTTAGTGGTATGAGTCATAAGGCTTGGTACGAGTCATATCAGGGACTCGTATAGTGGGCAGTATTTGATCCTCCTAGTATTTCATTCTGCCAGGGATACGAGTCATGGGTACGAACCGTATATTGTGGTTACGACTTATTTGGATGAGTCATATACTGAACAATTTTTTATCTAAGGGTTGAGGCTTGAATATGAGTAGTGGATACCAATCGTATTGGAAGGGTATGACTCGTATGGGTTAGTCGTATCCCCATGATGGGATTTTAAAAGATTTAAGTGAGGGTATTCTGGATATTTTGCTACTTACTTTAATTAGAACCCACGACTTCTAATACACTTAAGAGGTTATTTACCCTATTTTTTTATTCATTGACACTTAGAAACTATTCCAAAACACTCCATAATTCTCTCAAGAGCTTTTGGGGCAAGAAGGTTAGGGTTTTATCTTGACAATTACTTTTGGGCATGTATTGGTGATTTCCTTCCATCAATTCTTCAGTATAAGGTATAATTCTCTTCCCTCATTGTAATTTAAACTAAGGACATGGTTTATATGATTGATTTTGTGGTTTCTCTATTTCATGATTATGGTTTTCAACTACTATATGGGGGTTTTGATATTAAATGCTTTGTTATGGTTTCCTATGATTTAAATTATGCTTTTATATACATTAATGGTGGTTTTGGACAATTAATTTGCATGGTAATGGTTTAATGGTCTTTGGAATTGGTTTTGGTTCTATTATGCCCCCAAGGTGTTTGATAAAATGCTTATAAAGATATGTTCATTGCATCGACTTCTTTTAATGGAATTCTTGCATCTTTTAAACTTGGTAAAGGAATTATGCATGGTTTATATCATTTGAAAAGGGTAAAGGCTAAATGGTTATGCTTATGGGGAACATGGAAGTCTCCCAAGTGGTGTAAAATGGTATATGGAAGGGCATGTGAAAGTGCCCTTAACCTAATTGGTTTTGCTATGGATATTACTTGCAAGTAAGGGGTGGTATGACGATACCACTAATATTGGCCTTGGTTAATAAATTGTTAATGGTTTGGTTATTTGGAAACTGGTTTTAATTAGGCATTAATGGTGGGGTATGCAGCAAAGTCGTGGAGGTGGCGGTCCCGGGGGGAGAGGGGCTGGAAACTTGTATTTACCGATATGAGGATTGGTCTTAGTAGACCATGTGCATGATGTCACACTATTGGGGGATGCACTAGTCATCCCATGGGATATTTCTCTGGTTGTGCGGCTACAAGCACCGGGGCCCTTTCAGTAGGGGGACCTGAACCTATATAGTCTATGGGTGGTTTAGGAAGGCCAAGCTATACAACCCAGGTAAAGGTTTTTAAATGTATGCTAAACTTAGTTCCCTTTCCCGGCACTTATATATGTATGGTTGTATGCACTGGATGGTTTTACTTGGTTTCATAACTGGCATTATTTTATCCTTATCCTGAGATCATACTAGCGGTCACTCGCTAACCCTATCTATTGGCAGTTGTATACCCATGCTATGCAGGAACTATCCATTCTACTACTCCTGTTTAGCACGCAGGGTCGGTATTAGCATTTGGTATGAAGTGGTGAGCTTCCATCCTTTTGGTAGACATCATTTCACGTTATGGATATTTTTAGATACTTTTCTTTTTGTTTGGATATTGGTTTTAGCCATGGTTGGGGGCATGTCCCAACCGGCTTTGTTTATTCTTTTGGATAAAGGATTTGTGGTACTTCTGGGGGTTGGTATGGGCGGGTTCGATATAGGAGTCAGCCTTGGCAATGGAATAAGCTGGTGGGCTGACATCTTTGCGATATTGTTAGTTGTTCCATCCTATTACATTTTGGGATTGATTATCATATTGTGGTTCGGTACTTATTTGGTTATGATCTGGTTTATGGCCATTGGTTTGGCTTGGTATGGTTGAATGGTTGTTTGGTATGGGTGGACTCCATTGGGTCGATCACGGTTGTGACCCTATCCCGGAGTCTTCATGAGAGAATTTATGCTATCTTGTTATGTGCTCAAAATTCAGCCCATCTAAGGCTGGAAATAGGCGGTTGGGTTGGGTAACATGGGGTGGTCCTTGGTCCTGGTTGGACTTGGGATAACCATTGCGAAAAGGCCCAGGGTCGGGTCGTGTCACAAAAACATATAGATATATACTTACTGTATATGGATATTAAACTTCAGTAGCTAATAGATTCATATACACATTAAATCATGTATATGCATGTTTTATATACTTAAAACCATTAGATATTATTTTAATGAATAGCATATATGTTGTGACTTAAAAACATCTCCTTACTAATATCATCAATATACATAAACGTTAAAATCATTAAATTATAAAATTGTATGAGAATAATTCAGAAAAAATAACAACAAGAATATGTATTCTTATACACAATCCGAATAAACACCATCACTTATATACATACATATTAATTTATATTACCAGTGAATTATTGAACATCAGAACAATATACATTAAGATAAACATCTTTCGATCATACCTTTTTTTGTTGGATCGTTTAGCTTTGAGATTAAAGTCAGGACATAAAATATATTTCGTCATTACAGATATAAACGTCGCCCTATCCTTATAAAGTCGTTTCAACTTCAATCTATATTTTTGTTGTCACATATGAATTTTTTAACTTCCAACTCAGGTACGTATCAGTTTTGTAACTCAACCACGGAAAGAGCAAGCACATCCATTTATGTTCCTTCAACACAAACGACAGTTCCAGTTTCCTCATCGAACTCTAATTCCTCCATTGACTTATCCAAAATTGTTATGCACAAAGGCTACATTACAAATTTTCAAACACTTTTCTTCAACTCCACATAAAGTTTAACTTCATTATCGTTTCTCATAACAATTGGCGAGGAGTTACCTTCAATGACATATTAGACATTATGATTTTTTGAGATTCTTCAATATCTAATTCGATCACAATTGTCGATATCAATGTCAAATATGAAATACTCTCTGCAACAATAATTTCGTCACTTTGTACCCTTCGTATTATATTTTGGATTGCCAAACACCTGAATGCCTCAAAAGAACTGCAACGTTCATCTTCTTGAAGAAATCTGCCGAGAAAACAAAGCTTCTCAAATTTTAAAAATAAAATAAAATTTGAAAAAACAGAGATTGGAAGATCCAATTTGAGAATTTTTTTATTTTAAGAATTCTTGAGGTTTTTCAAATTTTTGAAATATGAAAGTTGTTACTAAAATTAAGGGATTCAATAATCACATTAATTGAATTCATCATTAATGAAAGAATTGTTATTTTCCATAAATATAGTTATTGTAGATACTTCATATACATAATGTAGTAATGTATATCGACGTCTAGCTATGTATATGATCAACTAAAATCTAGGAAAGAAAAAAATTATTAAAAATCAGGAGAAAGTGTAACTAAGGAGTAAATAGTGGTATTTCTACTAAAAATTTTCCATAAGTGATATAAAGCTATCAATTTCCCCTTTCATTAAAAAAATAGCCCCACCGACCCTGTCAGATCATCCATATCCACTCTACAACCTACAGGGGGCTCTCAGTTGATTTTTTACATCAACCATTCTTGAGCTTCGGCCCACCTCGAGAATCGTGTGCTAACACCCACCGTATTGGGCCAAAAATGACTCATTCACATTGTTTCTCAAGTTTGACCACCAAAATAACCCCACCCACCCTGCTAGACTATCCAATTCTCCTCCACAGCCCGTCAGGAGGTCGTCAGTCAATTTTTGATCCTAACTATGCCCGAACCCCAAGCCCACCTCGAGAATCATGGGCTAACACCCACAAGAATTGGGATGAAAATGTCCCATTCACACCATTTTGCCTGTGTGATCACCAAAATAGTCCCACAAATCCTGCCATACCACCCATATTCGCTCCAAAGCACGTCGGGGATCATCGATCAATTTTTGGCCCCAACTGTGCCCGATCCCCTGTCCTACTCCTAGAACCATATCCTAAAACCCATCGAATTACTCTAAAAATAGCCCGTTCACGCTGTTTCACCCGTTGGACCAGTTAAATGGACTTACCGACCTTGTCGAACCGCCCACATCTACTCCACAGCCTGCTAAGGGGTCGTCAATTGATTTTCAGCTCCAACTGTGCTTGGGCTCCGGACCCACCCTGAGAACCGTGGGTTAACACCCACCAAATTAGGCCACAAATGGCCTATTTGCTCCGGTTTGCCCATTTGACAACCAAAATGTCCCCATCAACCTTGTTGGACCACCCACACCTGCTTCATAACTCATCAAGGGACCGATATTCAATTTTCGATCCCAACTGTGTTCGTGCCTTAGGCTCACCTCAAAAATCGTGGGCTAACACCCGTCGAATTAGCCCAAAAATGGTCTTTTTCCCTATTTCACCACTAAAATGTCATCATCGACCCTTACAGACCACTCAGATTCGCTCCACAGTTTGCCAAGGGGTCGCTGGTTGATTTTCGGCCCCATTTGTAGTTGGTACCAGGGCCATGATCAACGCCGAAACTATACTTTCAGTTGAATATAAAACGGTCACTGTTAAGTGAAATAACCCAACTTAGGTTGAGGTCAAACCCATAGGGAATACGTGGAATTTTATCTCTTATCTACTGGAATCAACGGGAGGTACTAAAGGTAAATGGGGGCTTTGTAGTAGTAATCTTGAACAAGTAACCGAACTCAAATGGTTTGGTTGTAAACAATCAAAAACAAACACTAGGATAGTGTTCCCCTGGTTTCTGCATCAATAGGCATCTCGTGCTCAATCCAACTATCAAACTGCTACGCAAGTAGAATCTTGCAAGTTAGGTATCACCAACCATTTCTCAGCATCCTTTGGTGAATTTAACTCATCTCCTCTTGGTCTTACAGCGTTGCCTTACTAACCCTTACCCTGGACCCCAGTTTTAACTATCTCCTCTCGATCCCAAGTTGATTAGATTTAAGTTAATCGACTTAAGTAGATAATGTAGGTAAGCTTATTTTGACAATTAATCCCAAATCACTGTTGTGATATCCTTTTCCTAATCTCTACCTCCCGTTTGGGTTCATAGTGAATACTGGATGGATCCTAATCTTTCCAACCGTTAAGAAAGCAATAAGTACAAAGAAAGCCACAATGTATACAACAACAACTATCTAGAAAGATTGAACACTTCTCGTACTTCATTATTTATCCAAAGTTCCCACAACTCTAGTGACACGACCCAAACTAGGGCCTAGTTGTGTCGGGCATCTCAAGTCCAACCAGGATTAGAGACCACCCTTGATACCCAAATGTAACCACCCTGCACCCTATGTAGAATGAATTCCAAACATATGACAAGATAATACAATAATATTTCAAAGATATAAATTAAAGTCTATAATAATAATAATAATCCAACAACCTGAATTAAATATCCAACTGGTGCCAATCCAAATGCCAATAGAAATACCAAGGTTGATGCTAATTCTGACACCGCCCATGCCCATAGAGGTCCAACAAAGCCTTTAACCAGAATCAAACAACATTTGGTCGGGACATGCCCCCGACCATAGCCAAAACTAAAATCCAAGAAAAAAATAATGAAAAGAAGTGCATAGCATGAAATTGAGTCTTGCAGAGCATGGAACCTCAACACTTAGACCTGAATCAAAGTTGTCCCCAAATCTAAGTCACTGAGTAGGAGGAATGGTAGTTGGACCAATTCCTGCATCGCGTTGGGATACAATGCCCGAAGACGGTTGCGGAGTGAATGCTAGCATGGACTCAGAGATAAATATAAAATAATTCCATCATTCAAAACCAAGTCAAATAACCATATGAAATCACATATATACATATATATTGTGCTGGAAACAAAATAGGGTTTAGCATGAATTTAAAACCATTACTTGGGTTGTTTAGCTTTGTCGTCCAAAAACCAACACAAGCTATATAGGTTTAGCTCCACCTACTAAAAGGTCCCAGTGCGTGTTAGCCGCACGACTGGAGAAAAGAACATAATATGAATAGTATATCTCCCAAAATATAAAGTGTGACATCATGCACACAATCACTATGATTAAGCCTCATATTGTCAAACATGGGTTTATAGTATTGGTCCCCCTGGGACCTCCACCTTCCACGACTTTGCTACACCCCCCCTTTAAACTCATAATAAAACTATTTACACAGTCCAACCTTTTACCCAGGAGTATTTTATTAGGCATTAACAATGGGTATCATCATACCAACATTAGAGCTTGCAAGTCTATCCTTTTAACCATTAAACCAAGTTGACTCCAAAGATTCGAATTAAACCAATACTATGTCCACCAAGGCCTTTTCATACCATTTAAAACCAACCAAGCCAATTTAAGTTCCATTACCTTTTATGCAATACAAATATTTCAAAAATAATGGTCAAAAATATTTCAAAATAATGGTCAAAATAATGGTAAAAAATATTTCAAAACCATTACCAAGTAATTTGGGAATCCATAATATCCCAAAATCCAATTACCATTAACGTGCACCCCACAATGTCAAAATCATACTAAAAGCATGAAAGAAAACATAATTAAACCATGAGAAACATTATTCAACCATGAACATATAAAAACCCAACCATTATGTCAAAACCATAGCAATAGTATGAAAACCAAACATTAAACACATGATCTTTGTAAATTAACAATGAGGGAGGAGTAACATGCCTTAGAAATCAAGGAAGACGGAGAGAATCACTCTTGAAGTCCCCTAATTGATTGTCTTGAAGAAACCCTATCCTCTTGCTTGAACAGAGAGTTTGAGAGAGATTTTAAGAGTGTTTGATTGGAAATAGTGGGTTAATGAAGTCCCAAAAGGTGTTTTATGTCGTGGTATCAAAGGGATTTAAAATGAGGAAATGTACAGAATACCCCCAACTTAAAACTATAAAAAATACCAAAATTGGTTACGAGTTGATCCCGTGACTTGTGACCACAAAATATGACTCGTGCAATAGAGTCATCACTAAGTCAATAAGTTAGATACCCATACACTATCCACCATACGACTCCCTGACCCCCACCCATGACCAGACCATATGACTCGTATGGTCTAGTCATACCAAAGATAGAATCCAAAAGGATTAACATTGGAAAATATAAGACTTCCCATAATGACTCATGACCTATATCACGGTTCTTAGTGAGTTACACGTACTTAGATCTAAGTCAAGTCACTAAGTTTTTGATTAAACAAAGGATCATTTAACGACCCATCACCACACCTAATAACCCATACCACCAAAGTGTAACCACAACATCAATCCAATCACCATCACTAGACACCTTACAAGTTGGGTCACCTATCTCATACCTACACCATACGACTCGTATGATGAGTCGTTATAAGGAAAGTTAGCTAAAAGCTTAAGAAATTTCCAAGGGCTAAAACCCAGGGTGTTACACCTAGCTAAGGGAATTAGTCCCTCATGTTTGTAATATGATCAAAGGAATTCATAATTGAAGTCGTTCAAAAAATATCAAAATATTCAACAAATAAGTGTTTAACTAAATAAACAATAAAAATCAATACAAAGCAATCCCAAGATCAAATTTAAATCCTGGAATCAAATATATGTATGTAAGTGTATAGAGAGCATAAACTAACTAAAAAATATCAAAAAGGTATATATAGGCTACAAGGAAACTCTAAGAATCAAATAAAGGAAACTGAGGTCAGTGGCCACCTACCAAGCCACCTACAGGCCGTAGGTGGAACCTATGAACCGTAGGTGGTCCCATATAGTTTCCTCATACCTTCAGCAGCTCCTGAAATATCTGGACTTGTCATATCTACAACCTAATCTTTCACCTACGGACTGTGGGTGGAATCTACGGACCGTAGGTGCACTACGTAAGTGATAGAGTCTTTTTTTGCACTTTTGAGCCTCTAGACTTCCAGTTTTGACACCTACACCTAGTAGGTAGTACCTACGAGCCGTAGGTGCCAAGGTAAGTAGCCCAAAGTTTCACTTTTCATCCTTTTCTTTAGTTTAACATCCAAAACCTAGTTTCCTGCAAAACATAACACAAATCACACTATATCACACAAAATAACCTAAGTAACTTGCATATTTTCATCGTCTTAAGCATCGAAAGTTCTATGAATCCTTTGCACATCAACACCCTCAACTTAGAATGTTTGAATATCCTCAGGAAATAGAATAAAAAAAACAATGACGCTTAACTAGGAGAACTTTAAGCTATTCAAGGAAGTCAATCAACACTTTAAGCTCAAAAACATTATCCCCTCAAATTTCAACAATTCCAAATTAACTGTGTGTATACATAAAGCCAAACAATGTGACACAAGGGAATTAAGATATGACATTACATTAACAACATAAAAACATGCATATATACAAGTTACACTACCTAAACTAGTAAGCAACTAGTTGTACAACACATGTTCCCTCACAATAATGAAGTTCCACTCACAATATAAAGTCATGCATGTCATTGTAGAGATGGTCAAGAGGCACTCACACTCATAAGAAAAGTTCCACTAATGAGCATCAAATACCATAGGCTTGCCCTTATTTTCTTTAACTTAGTTTTTAGAAAGTCAAGTTGGGATCACTATAGGACTTTATTCGGCTTGTAATTTAGGCTTGGGGGCTGGTATGATATACTTGGATACATTTAGTGACTAAGCCTCCTTGGTAATACACTTACTTTGGGGTCCAGTTCTCAACCAATTTCTTTTTATTCCACTTTTATTTCTCTTTTTTTATTCTTTTCTCACACATTCAAGTTGGGTGTGGTTTCTTTTATTCTTTTTTTTCCTTTTTCACATTTTTCTCTTTTTTTCTTTTTCTACCATACCCAACATTACTGTATTTTTCTCTTATCTTACCTTAATTCATACCCATTTTACATTACACACCCTTAAAAAAGACACACTCAACTTAGGTATTTGCCTGAGTTAAGGTGCACAATGTCCAAGGAGGACCAGAGCCAAAGCAGGTTTATTGCAACATAAATGGGAAGGTGAAAAGTGTAACAATAAAAATAGAATATATGGCTAAAGAATCGGGATCAAGGAATACGTTTTCAGACATGGAAGGTCATTAGGATAAAAAATGACCTATGATACTTTCCTAACCGACTATCTTACAACCTAGGCAAAGACTAATAGGGAAAGTTTTGGATTCAACACACAAAGGGAACTAAGTAGTATCTCACACACATATGGAACAGAGTCACATCACAAGCTACTACCTATCTGGATCATGCATATATTAGCAATGATTGTCATATCCCTAATCCTAATGCCATAACAAGATCCAAAATGGTCAAACATATATACATTCACACAATTCTAAAAATAATTTTTTTAGGGGTATCATTTTTCTCAAAAATCATCAACAAAACATGTCAACTGCCCTAAGTACTCAAAAATATCCTAATTACATAAAAACACAACACAATTTTAAACCTAGACATGTCGATTCTACAATCATACCACAACCGATAGGAAAAAAAACACGACAACAAAAACCTGTGACAACTATGGTATAACTAACCTCTAACTAAAATACAGCGCACTGTCCCCAGTGCATGAAAATATTATAAAAATAAGGGAATGGAAGCATACATGGGATGTACTAGGCATCCTCATCATTATCAACCCCGTGTGGAGGTATCTCGATTGGAAGAGGCAGTGGTGGTGGCAGTGCACTACTAGAGGATGCATCATAGCTATCTCTACATTCCTTTGATTATCAGCAAAGTCAGTCTTCCTTGAATCATGTTTGGAAAATTTCAAGGCCTGGTCAAATTGTATATCGGGTTCCTAAAATTCCACCTCTCTACCTCTCTTGGTCCGATCTATAGGGATCGTCTCCTCATTTTCTAAAAATAAATTAAAATATCTAGGTCCATACAGAGGTGCCGATTGAGAAACTAGAGGTACAACTAGAGGGATGGCCAAAATAATGCTCTCAATAAGAGAGAATATCTCTGCCCGCAGTATGGCCACCTTTTATCTAATCTCACCCAAATCAGGTGCCTTAATATCACTATAATAGCTTGACACTCATCCCTCAAAAGCATCTATATAGGCATTTACCTCAGATCATAATTCTGATATCTCAGCCTTGTGTGCATCCTATAATCTTGTCTCTACCGCCTCAAGTATCATCAGAACCCAAGGCCGGATATACCCATAGAATGATGCCACCTCATCCTCAATATTCTCTAGCTTAGTAGTGTAACTATATGACTATTTACTAAGATCTAGAAAAAATTACGAGATAAAAAACCATACCTAATGTAGCAACTATAGCAAAGGCGCGAAGGGGCAATGCAGATATCCCAACAGACTTCAAAGATGAAGCTGGAACTATAGTGGATATGGATGGGGTCCCATTACCCTATGTACTCATCTCGAGGGCCTCTCTCTGCTTCCCTATCTTAAAATTTATGCTAACACCAACATCTACTCCCTTTATAGTAGTAGGCTCTACAAGAACTGATGGGTCCTCAAACTAGGCCAGAATCACTATCGGAGGCATACGGGACCTTTGTGTAAGGACCAATCTAGCTGGATCCTTGATCATACTAGTTTGGGACATGACCATCGTATTTACTCTGGTATAAACCCCTGGGATCTCTAACACACCAGCCTTATCACATATCAATGGTGCAAGACAAGAAAATAGCAATGTGGTCATCTTCCCAAATGCCCTCTCATACATCTCATATTTGATGATGGTTGCAAAATCAAGATCATAACCAACAGCCATACTCATAACCAGTACTGCACCATCCCAAGCAAGCAAGTTATCTTCTGTAGTTGGACATAATCGATAACGCACTAACAACTACCAGAACTTTGCACTGAAATTCAATGTCATCTTCTTAATCATAGCTGACCCCTCAACTCAAGGGGCATCAACACCAATAGGTTAAATATAACTAGTGATCCATCTCGCCAAACCTACCCTCTCACTCTAATTCTCAACCTTTCATATGGCGCATTTATCATGCACTAATCTCAAATGATGGTCATACTCAGCTGTAGCATAGGATCTGTATAATATGGGCCAAAAAAAACTTAGTGGATGGCTGCTACTGAAATGTCAACCCTGACCCCTCTCATAAAAAGTTGCTCTAACTATGGATGGTCTGTATTTCTTCTACCCCTAGGCATAGTCAAAGATACTATGGCATAGTAAAAAGCAAAAAATTCATGCACCATTGTTGAACTGTATAAATCTAGGGGTCTGTTCATCCACCTTAGCTGATACTTATCAAAAGAAACCTGCAATAATGGTGTTCTAACTAACCCGGATAAGATCTGTCTCTCCTTATAAATGGCCCTCTTAGGATTTCTTGTCTCTGTCACAAAGCTATCTCTCTCATAAAGCAATCATAGCCCCTCAACACACTATCTCAGAGGCCTGATTTATCTAAGCTAGTATCTATGTACCTAGTGGTGGAACCTGTTATGAAGCATGCTCTTTACCCTTCTTACACTAGGGTACTACTGATGACAACTCTCAGACTGTGGCCTCAGACTCATCCTATGCCCACTCCTTAGACTGGGGGTCCTGTGTATTTTCTTTTGGAAGTGGCTTACATTCCACCTCCTCCTCCTTATCATCCTCTTTCTCTTCCTCTCTCTTCTCAAACTGGGGAGAGTACAAAGGTGATATCTTATCCTTCTTCATCATCGGCCTAGATATAGGGATTTTGGGCTATGACTGAGCTCTAGGTCGAGTATAAGTAGGTCATCTACCCACTGTGAGCAGTCTGTAAGTGGTACGTCCAAGGTCGCCTTAATAATAGTCTCAGCTGAATTATACTTCTAAGCTCTAGTCATTGGTCGTGTCACTTTGGTCCAAGAAAGTGGGTATTCCTCCTCTGAGTTATTGCTCTCAGAGGATCCCATCGCCTAGAAGGTGCATCCTTCTTTGTTGAATCCTTTGGTTCCATGTGTACCTGAAAAATAGATTCTTAGTATCCAAAAAATAGGGAGGGACTGCAAAATTTAAAGAAAAAGTCGAGATTAAAAAACATCAAATTTTCCCTTAATTTTACATCCCTATAACTTATACTCATACCAAACAAATCCAATATGCACACATACTACTATAATTAACTTTATCAATACAAACTATCATGCAAACTATTAGGATTTCTTGACCATTTCAATTTTCAACTTCCGTTTAAGGCATGATCTTAGGGTTTAATTCAATAATAATGCCCCATATTCAAATATTTAAGCTAATTCAAGTCTGCTATATACAAGTTCGTTGATTTCTACATATTCTGCAAGAAAATAAACATACCAACTCACATATTTCAAGCTTAGCACAAGATACTACTATTAGGAGCCAAGAATATTACCTTTTATTCAATGAGACGGAAGTGAAATATGAAAAAGTGAAGTAAAACCCTTTCTTAAATTCATAATTAGTGTACTTGGACAAGTTGGTACCGAGAACAAGTCTTGTTTTAACATTTTCTCAAGTGTAGTGAGGTGAGATAGTTTGAATTTTAAGAGAAATGAAGGAATTTTAAGGATTTATAAGTTTAAAAGTGAGTTAGGTGGCTTAAATAAGCTTGAGGGGGTTGGTTTAGGGTTATATTAGGCTGAGGTGGATCCAAACTTTTAAATAAAATATGGGTCCAAACTCTGCCACTTATGGCAACCACCTACGGGCCATAGGTGGTGCCTATGGTCTGTTGGTGGGTCCAAATTTTTTACCTCATTCCCTGCTCTCTGTACTTTGTATTCTGACACATATTATGCTACTTACAAGAATGTTAATGGTATTTATGATCCTGTAAGCAGTTTCGTAAGCTAAAGTCCCAAAATTCCCCAAAATTTCTCAAAATTCCTTCTTTAAATTTAATGCATAACTTACCTGGCCCATGTGGGACTTATGACCTTCGTGAGTTGTTCACAAAGTCCTCTTACCTAGAATATTCTAAGTGAGACACTATATTACAGTGTTGTAGGCCATTTCTTATGCTACTATTCCTACAAAAAAGGAAAAACAATTGTGAACACTAAAATAATGAGTTGCCTCCCACCCAGTGCTTGATTTAACGTTGTGGCACAGCGTGGCTAAGTTGGTTACTTAGACTTCACCAATAAGTCCATGAGTTGACTCTCATGCATTGCTTGATTTAACATTGTGGTGCGACGTGGATACCTTACTACTCAGAATTCATCAAGTTACTTAAAGGAATAACCTCTAAGATCATCAACACAATGAATAACTGACACCACCCTCATGTTTGTTGACTGTTTTACAGTTAGTCGGACATTGAAAATGACTTCTTCATTATTAACTCTGAACTTGAGTTCCCTCTTTCCATATCAACCATTTCTCTACTCGTGGCCATAAATGGTCTTTCCAATATAATAGGCACGTCAAAGTCAACCTCACAATCCAAAATGATAAAATCTACTAAAAAAAATGAGGTTATCAACTTTCACCAACATATCAAACAATATACCGTAGGTTTCTTTACAATGTGGTTTGATATCAACAATTGCATAGTAGCTATCTTTGGAAGGCTCAAGCCCAATTGCTTAAATATAACTAGTAGAATAAAATTAATTTTGACTCCTATAATACCCTATATTTTGGTCCATGGAAGATTTCTAAACTTTTTTCCTCACTTCTCGAACTAAGACTCTCCATATGAGTCATAGGGAGTCATGAAAGGTCTTATGGACCCAATCATAGCCTGGATAGCATATTTTCCAGGTGTTTTTGCTATGACTATGACTAGGAATTATGAGTCATAAAGACTCAAAACAAGTCGTATAGTGTTTTCCATAGCCTAACCAGTGTGATGCCCAATTGTTTCTGCTTTGACAATGACTGGACCATAGGAGTAGTAATGTATGAGTACGAGTCATTTGATATGACTCGTATCCAAGTCAGTATTAGTGATCATGGAAGCTGTCCAGAATACGAGTGGGACCTTAGTGTCTTGAGGTGACCCTATAAGTTGTAAGTTTGCCCTAGCGCCTGGGCGGTCAATTTTCAATCTTTTATTTAAGGACATTCTGGTCAATTGCCCTTTTTCACTTACTTAGTCCGCACATCCATAAAGCACTCAAGCAAGTTATTTCTGATTCATAACATAGAAAAAAACACTCTCAAACTCTCTAAACACCTCAAGGTCAAGATACTTAGGTTACCAAGAAGTTGATTATCTGAAGGCTCAAGGGTTGATTTCTCTCCTTAAATCTTGGTATTAAGGCATGTTACTCTTCCCTAACCCTTATTTTATTAAAAGCATATGTTTTAAATTATTTATTTGTATGGTTTGGAATATGGTTTTTGATGTGGTTGAGGGTTTTGGAATGGTTAATCCTTGAATTATTTTCCATGGTTTTTATGATTTATTCATTCTTTGAAATTGATCTTTTGAACTAATGGGGTGCATAGGCATAGGAATTGGAATACGGGTCAAGGTATTTCCCCCAAATTGGTGTTTTGAAAATATAATTGGTTTTGAATAATTTTGTTCCCTCAACCAACTTGTTTAAATGGCTTTGAATTGTGAAATTATCACCTGGTTTGACTTACTCACCAATATTATTGCATTACATAATTTATTTAACATTGAACATGGATCTTGAAAGTCTTGTTAGACATGATTTTATATAATGAACAAATAGGGTTGAGGTATTCCCCTATGTTAATGTGATTGTTATGGCATAGAGATAAACTTGAACGTGTAAGGGTATGACGATACCCATGGTGTGCCTTAACAGTTGGTTCTTTGTTTAACAAATGGGTTATGTCAAACTTTCTTTAAATTGGGCTTAATGGGGGTTAGTGGCAAAGTCGTGAATGTGTGGGTCTTAGATGACTTAAACTATAAACTCATGTTTGCCAATGTAAGGTTTGATCTTGATGATAGTGTGCATGGGTTACAATTGATATATATATATATATATATATATATATATATATATATATTTAGGACGTCTAGTTGCCTTTATGGATTTATCTTTTCCTTGGTTGTTTTTCGGTTCTATGGCTACCAGCGTTGGCGTTTTTTTAGTAGGGAGAGATGAACTCATATAGCCCATGGGTGACCTTTATTATGATTAAGCTACATAGTCTAGGATGATGTTTTACTTCATTCTAAGCCTTGTTCCCTATATTAAGATATTATTTATGTATGTATATTGTGGTGTTCACATGGTTTTGAATTGGATTTGAATTGGCATTATTTTATCTACTATCCCTAAGTTATATGATAGTGCTCAACCCACTAACTATCTCCGAGCACTGTATCCCCACACGATGCAAGCACCCGAGATACTTTTACTTTTATTGCTCAGTGTTAGGTGGATCAGCTTGATTCATCAGTCGTTGGTAGTGAAGTGGTGATCTTTCATTCTCCGGAAGACTTGGACATTTCATCGATTTTCTTTCAAAAATTTGAATTGAAAAGTTCACATTAACATCGTAATTGTCATTGTCCGGGTCGGGGAATGTCCCGACTTGGATTGGTTTTTTAATTTTGTTAGAGGCTTTATGGATATTTTTGTGGTTGGGTATCATTGGATAACATTTTATATACTTTGAGTTTTTATTTACTATATCTTATTATATGTTTGGAATTCAGTTGTTGTTAGGTGTGTTATGTTTTGGTTTGGCTAGGCTAAGGGGATGGTTGATGTGTTAAAGAAATATAGCACTTTCGATGCTTAAAATAAGGAAAAGATTTAAGTTTCTGAGGTTATTTTGTTAGATATGATGCGTTTTGGGTACATTTTCCAGGAAATCATGTTTTGGATGATAAGTTTGTGAAAAAAGGTGAAAAAGTTGTTTTTGGCTATTATTGGGGCAATTATGGATCTTCCGTACACTTTTCATCCTGATTGTGATTAAGAATATTTGAGAATCAAAGAAGATCTGAAAAGATGACTCACGACACCTACTAATTCAACCTACGGACCGTATGTAGGATCTACGGACCGCAGGTAGGTAGAGCAAGTGTCAGAAGTCCAAAATCCCGAGAGCTAAACTTGCAGGAATTTTTCATTCGGAACCTGCGCCCAGGGTTAGGACAACAGTTACTACCTGCGTCCAGTACCAGACCGCGCATACGGACAACATGTGGCCACTAATCCTATTTTCTCCTATTTCATTCGGGATTTGGTTTTAGGGTTTCCTCATTTACTATAAATACCCTTTTTGTACTTTTAATACTAGTTACACACTTTTGATACTCACAATCATATTTTGATTCCAAGATCTAATTTTGATCTATGGATTTTTTTGTATTGACTTCAGTTCATTAACTTAGTTACGATTATAGGTTTTTATACTTCTTATCATTGTAATTTCACATATGCTCTCAATTATGAATGTTATTGATTTCTTTACAAGCATGAGCGGCTAAAAACCCATAGCTAGGTATGTGGAAACAATGGTGGATTGATGAAGTATGGGAAGTGGTATTGTTGAATTAAATCGATACTCATGGCATGTATTGCATTATCTTCACTATAATAGATTCTTAGCAGTTGCAAACATTAGGATCTCACCTAGATTATAGCAAATTACTCCAAAAGAGGAGTAGTGACTAGGAAAAGATAATGACAATAGTAATTTGAGGTTTAATTGTCTTTCCAAACTATAGGTAATATCTAAGTAAGATGGTTCGCTTTCATCTAATAACTAGAGACTCAAAATATGATAGTTAACTGGAATCAAAATAAGGGTTAGTAAAGCAACATCCTGAGACTGAAAAGGTAAAGGGTGAAGACCTTCTACTCGTCCAAAAGATTTGCGAAAGTACATAAATTATTGATCTTGCATGGAAAGTATCAGGTTGGTTCAACAAAGCATGATAAGCCTACGGAGTTGAGAATCAAGGGAAACACAATCGTAGTATTCACTATGACTGATTATAACCGAAGTTGATATAGTTATTTGCTCGAGATTACTACACAACAACCCCTATTTACTATTCTTATTTGGACTTTGGACTACAACTGCTAAGATCTACAATTATATGTGTTCCCTTGGGATTCCACCCCAACCTCAGTTGGGTTACTATATTTTAACAATGACTGTATCATTATCTGATAGGAGGTGTTGTTTGGATGTCATCAAAATTTTGGTGCCATTGTCGAAAAACACGATCTTGATTTGTGATTTGAAGTTGTTGTCGTTTTTAGGTTTTTCTTTTGTTCTTAGTTGGACATATGCCAGTGTATGCATATCATATAGAGTAGAGGCAATCCCTTACTCCTACTGAATCTGAATCCAGAGCAGATCCTACAAACACCTAGTAGGATGTCTGAGTAGAAAAGAGATGAACCTCCTAAAAGAGTTCATGATGTTGAACCTCCCCCTCCTCCTAAATGAGAACATAATATTATTTATTGATAGACTAGTGAGATATTAACTCAAACTGAAGCTGATAGGAGATAAACGAAAGAAGCTCAACACATAGCTTAGGTGGTAGAGTTAGCTGAGTAGAGACAGATGGAATACTGCTGAGCCATACCTGGTGGAGTCCCAGCATATCAGAATGTGTAGTCCTATATTGATGAGGAAGAAGATATAAAATACATTGAGCCGACAGAGACTGGATCGATCATTCCTCCTATTTCCCCTCCTGGTGTCAAGTTCAACATTTCTAGTAGTATGACCCAGCTCTTATACTTGAAGGGTGTGTTTGCAGGGTTTCCTACAAACGACGCAAATATGCATCTGGCTAATTTTTTTGAGATCTGCACTTTGTATACCATACTTAGGGTTGATCAGGAAGCATTGACACTGAGGTTGTTTCCCTTCTCTCTTACTAGAGAAGCATCTTTATGGCTAGAGGAACTTCCAAGAGGGTCTATCACTTTATCTATGTTGACAATTCTTAAACAGGTTCTTTCCTCTATCTGAGGTATTGTAGCTCAAGGATGAGATTTATAAATTTAGGCATCTATAGTCAGAATCTATGTATGAGGCATGGTTCAGTTTCAAGAAGAAGCTTAGCATGGTGCCCAACCATCGAATTTCAGGAACAAGCTCATTGGAGATCTTCTATAGAGCCCTGACTATCAATTCCAGAGCAATCGCAAACACTATCTTCGGAGGAGACTTTATGATATTATGATAGGAGATAGCTTTGATTATTATGGATCAGATATCATTAACTAACCGAGGATGGAAAACTCTAGAGGTTGAGAGAGAGTTTGATATTTGTGCCATTAGAGCTTTGGGTGAGCGCAGAATAGCTGAGGATGTTGTAGCTCAGGAGATTTCACTATTAAGGATAAACATTGGTGAGTCTGACAAGAAATTTACAAAAATAATTTTGAGTTATAGGAGGAGGCAAAGTATGTATATCGTTAGTTGGCAGGTTTTCGAGCCCAGGGGCAAGGGAATCAAGGATGGAACTATGATGATAGAGACAAATACATCTTACCTGGTAGACGAGATGCAAAATCAAGAATAGAAGAGATGTTGGCCAAGATGATGAAGGGTCAAGTGAGTTAGGAAACTTTTCTTAAAGAACTCAAGACAGATGTTTCAGGATTAACCCAAAAGGTTGAATCATATTCAACTATTATTAAGCAGTTGGAGCAGTAGTATGGACAAATCTTTACCATTTTGGACCAACGTCTGGCAGGTGCACATCCTGGTGACAATGTGTTGAATCCTCCAACACAGGTTCATTGCTTGGATATTAATAGGAAGAATGATTCCTTAACTGATTATTACTTTTTTCCTGCTACTAATGAGCCAAATAAGGGAAATATTATTATGAATGAGCCACCTGAAGCTGAATATGAGCAGCTGACTTGTAGTGATGATGATTTTAGAAGTGATGATGATGATGACTAGGTAGAACGATAGATCCAAGATATAGTGCAGCAGTTTAGTGTAGGTTTTCATGAAGCATTATTAGAAAAGAAGAGAGACCCACATGCAGTCACCATTACATATTTTATTGGGCCTTATGACATTAATCAGCCTCAATAGGATTCAGGAGTTGGAATAAATGTAATGTCATTGGTGAAATACAAGGTATTGGGGTTAGGAGAACTCAAGCCTACATCTGCAAAGTTGTTAATGGATGATTCATCTATAAAGGAGCCAGTGGGTATTATGCGCAATGTTGAAGTAAGGGTTGTATCATTCACTTATCCAACGGATTTCATGATTTTAAACTGTGAAGTGGATGCCCAATCTCCATATTTTAGGAAAATCTTTCTTGTCTACTGGATGGGTGTTGATTTATATGGACCTAGATGAGATCACATCCAAATGGAATGATAAGCAAATAGTGCTGAATATATGCCTGACAGTTCAGCAGCCTAATAATATGACAGTGGTAGCAATGATTAATACAGTGGATGATGATGTAGTTGCAGTAGATATATACCTATTGAGGAGAGATTAGGGGTAGAAGCATTATCAATAATGATCATAATCATTGACAGTGATAAATAGATGAATATGATGAGCTGGTTTATGCCCCGCATGGCATAGTTTCTTATAAATAAGCCCCTAAGAAAATAGATCTTGACTTGAAGAACACAACCACACTCCTGTAAGACCATCAATTGAAGAACCACCGATATTAGAACTGAAGTCCCTCTCACCTCATTTGCATTATGCATTCATGAGTGCCAAAAATACTTTACCGATGATTATTGCAGCAGATTTAGTAGGATCATAAGTGAAGGCTTTGATATCAGTGCTACAAAAGTTCCATAAAGATATTGGGTGGACCATTGCAGACATTGTAGAGATTTTACTAGGTACATGAACACATAAGATATAGCTTGGGCTAGACAGCATTCCTAGTATTGAACACCAGAGGTGGTTGAATCCTCTTGTAAAAGAGGTAGTGAAAAAGTAGATAATCAACTGGTTATATGCTAGGGTGGTTTTTCCTATTGCATACAGAAAATGGGTGAACTTGGTTTAATGAATGCTAAAAAAAGGAGGAATCCCAGTGGTTCCAAATAAGAAGAATTAATTAGTACCAATGAGGCTAGTGACCGGTTGGAGAGTATGCATGGACTACAGAAAGCTGAATAAGTGGACTCAAAATGATCACTTTCCTATGCCATTCATGAACCAGATACTGGATAGATTAGTAGGCAAAAATTGTTACTATTTTCTTAAAGGGTATTCAGGTTACAATCAAATCATGATTGCTCTTGAAGATCAAGAAAAGACTACTTTTACTTACCCTTATGGGACCTTTGCATTCAAGCAGATGTTGTTCGGGTTGTGTAATGCGCCTGCCACTTTTCAGAGATTTATGACGCCCATATTCTCTGGCATGGTGGAAGACACTATTGAAGTATTCATGGATGACTTTTTAGTGGTTAAGGACTCATTCAATAACAGCTTAGCCTATTTGGCCAATGCACTGCACAGATGTGAAGAGTGTAACTTGGTACTAAACTGGGAAAAAATCCACTTCATGGTGAATAGAGGTGTCATGCTAGGGCATAAGATCTCCATACGTGGTATTGAGGTGGAAAAAGCGAAGATTGAGGTGATTGAGAAGCTTATGCTGCTAGTGTCAGTTAGAGACATACATAGTTTTTTGGGTCATGTAGGATTTTAATGAAGGTTTATAAAGAAGTTCTTTAAAATTGAAAGTCCACTATGAAAGATTTTGAAGAAGGGGGTGAAATTTCTATTCGATGTTGCTTATCTCTAGGATTTCAAATGCCTAAAGGAATGGTTAATTTCAGCGCCAATCATAATGTCTCCCGAATGGTCCGCACCTTTTGAGGTAATGTGTGATGCGAGAGGATTTTCCTTGGAAGCTATTATTGGCCAATGAATAGAAAAGATACTGCATCCTATCTACTACTCCAGCAAAGCTTTAAACCCCGTACAAAAAAATTATACAGTTATAGAGCAGGAGATACTTGCGATGGTTTTCACTTTTGAAAATTTTTGATCTTATTTGATTAGGACTAAGGTTACAGTGCACACTTACCATGCAACCTTGAGGTACTTGATGTCGAAGAAATATTCTAAGCCCAAATTAATTCATTGGGTTCTCCTACTATAAAAGTTTGATTTTGAAGTCAAAGACCGAAAAGGGAAAGAAAATCAAGTTACAGACCACTTATCCAGACTTGTGGAGGAGACCATACATAAACTAGGGGATAATATTGAGATATATGATTCCTTTCCAGATGAGAAAGTGTTGGCAGTATCTCATGATTTAATTACCTGATTTGCTGATTTTGCTAACAATTTGGTAAGCGATCTTATCCCAGATGAAATATCCTTCCAGCAGGAATGGAGATTTATGCACGAGGTAAGGAAGTTCTTATGGAATGAGACTTATTTATTTAGGATTTGCACTGATGGTGTGATTCATAGATGCATTCTAGAGGTGGAGATGATGAGTATTGTAGAATTTTGTCATTTTTTACCAGTTGGGGGTCAGAACAGTGGTACATGGACAACCCAAAAAATTCTATAGTATGGGTTTTACTGGCCTTCAATTTAAAATGATTCTCATGATTTTGAAAAATCCTATACTAAAGTCAGCGTCAAGACAATATTTCACAGCGCCAGGAACTCCCCATAACACCCATTTAAGAGTTGGAGTTGTTTGATGTGTGGGGGATTGATTTCATGGGCCCATTTGTAAGCTCCTATGGCATGACATACATTCTAGTAAAGGTTGACTACATATCAAAATGGGTGGAGGTAGTTGCACTTCCATACAATGAAGGTAGAAGAGTCACCATCTTTTTGAAAAGAAATATTTTTTCCTGATTTGGCATGCCACGTGCAATTATCGTTAATGGTGGTTCACACTTATGCAACCTCTTTTTTAAAGAATTCCTTGATACATATAGTATAAGGCATAATATGTAAACACCTTAACATCCTCAAATGAGTGGACAAGTGGAAGTCTCATATAGAGAGATAAAGTCTATATTGGCAAAAAATATGAATGCTAACAAGACTGACTGGTCTAGAAAGTTAGAAGATACATTATGGGCATATCAGATAGCCTATAATACCCCTATTTATCATTTTTTGTATGGAAAAACATGTCATTTACTGGTTGATCTTGAGCATAAGGCACTATGTGCGTTGAAAATGCTAAATTTTGAGTGGCGTCATGTAGCAAACTTGAGTTTGAGCAAAGTGAATAAGTTGGATGATATATGACTCCGTTCTTATGGGAGTTTATACATATACAAAAAATAATGAAGTTGTACCATGTCAAGAAGATTGAGGAGAGAATATGCAAACCCGGTGATTTGTTCTTGTTATATAATTCAAGACTACGTTTGTTTCCTGACAAGTTAAAATCAAGATGTAATGGACCATTCACTATGGGTAAGGTGTTTTCATTTGGTGATAATGAGATAAAACGTGATGGTGATATACTTTTTAAAGTGAACGGGAAGTGAGTAAAACACTACATGAGAAACCTAGAAG
Organism: Capsicum pubescens; assembly: GCA_030864215.1. Taxonomy (NCBI): domain Eukaryota; kingdom Viridiplantae; phylum Streptophyta; class Magnoliopsida; order Solanales; family Solanaceae; genus Capsicum; species Capsicum pubescens. Next base: position 106,749,781 of record CM061538.1, read on the forward strand.
AAGTCAGAGTTTGTGCGGAAATAGACCTTGGCAAAGTTTGAGTAGTCAAGGTAACTAAGTCATGCCGCAAAAATAAATCAAGCGCTGCTTGGGAGGCAACCCAAGGTACACAGATGCTATGTGCATCCCAATTATGTTCCTACTTTTTTGTTAGGAGTGGGCATACCATGTCGTTGAGGGTTTTTGTTGTTGTGCTTCTTTTTCTATTGGTCGTGGTATGATTGTTGAACTGGCATATCTAGGATAATTTTTTATTATAGAATATTTTATTTCATATTGTGTTTTGTTTTTGTGTAATTAGGAGATGTTTAAGTATTTAGGGCAGCAGTCATGTTTTGACTGATTTTTGATACCCCCCTAAAAAAATTTGTGTCTTAGAACAGTGTAATGTATATATGTGTGAACATTGTGGATCTTGTTATGGCATTAATATTAGGGACTTGATAATCACTTACTAACAATTGCACGAACCGGATGGGTAGTAGTTGGTAATATTGACTCTGTGTTATGTTTGTGTGAGATACTACCTAGTTCTCTTTGTGTGTTGAATTCATAACTTGCCTAGTTAATCTTGCCTATGTTGAAGGATAGTTGGTTAGGAAAGGATAATAGGTCGTGTTTTATTTTACTCCACTATTAGCCTAAATGACCTTCCATGTGTGAAGTATATCCCTTGAACCATGTTTTGAGGCTTACTGCCTATTTTTTTATCTCGCCTATTCACCTTCTAATTTATATTACAATAAACCTATTTTGGCCCTATTCCTCCATGGACACGGTGCATCTCAACTCAAGCAAAATACAAAAGTTAAGGGTGGCTATCATAGGGGTGTGTAGCATCAAATGTGTATAAAGAAGGGTAAAATAAGAGAAAAAGTTAGTAGGGATAGTTAGGTATAAAGAGAAACAAAAAAGAAAAGAAAAATTTTGAAAAGAAAAAAGAAAGAATAAGAGACCACACCCAGCCTGAATGTGCATAAAAGAACAAAAAGGGAGAAAGAAGGGTGGAATGAAAAAAAAATTGGCTAGTAAATGAGACACCAAAGTTAGTGTAGTGCCAAGGAGGCTTAGTCACTTGATATGTCCATATGTACCATACCATACCCCAAGCCTATATTACAAGCTGATAAAAGTCCTATAGTGATACTAACATGACTATCTGAATGCTAAGGTAAAAAAAATAAAGGTAAGCCTATTTTATTTAACATGCATTGATTGGAAATTCTCTTCTGAGTGTGAGTGTATCTTGAACAACCCTACATTGACATGCATGATTTCATATGGGAGAGTGGGACATTCTTATTGTGAGGGCACTTGAGTCATAATGCTAGCTATACTTATTTCAGGTAGTGTAACTTGTATTTATGAGTTGTCGTCTGTTGCTAATGTAATTGCCACATCTTAATCCCATCGAGTCATATTGTTGTGCTTCATGTCCATGCATAGTTGGTTTTGAAAAATAAGATTAGAGGGGGATGTTGTGTTCTGAGTTTTTAGTGTTAACTAACGGCCTTGAATAACATAGATTCTCCTAAGTAAGCATTGTTTTTATTTTTGTTGTGTTTTGTTGCCTAAGGACATACAAACGTTCTAAGCTGGGGGTGTTGATGTGCTAAATAAATATAACACTTTCGATACTTAAAAAAGGAAAAGATACAGGTTTCTAAGGTTATTTTTTTACATATGTTTCATTTTTTGTATGTTTTGCAAGAAATCATGTTTTGGATGATAAGTTCGTAGAAAAGGTGAAAAAAGGTGTTTTTGATTATTTTTGGGGCAATAAAGGATGTTTGGGACACGTCCAACTTGATCATGATCAAAGTATATTCGAGAATCAAAGAATATCTAAAAAGATGACTCCCTACACCTACTAAGTCATCCTACGGACCGCAGGTAGGCAAAGCAAGTGTCAGAAGTCCAAAAACCCAAGAGCTGAACTTGTAGGAATTTTTCATCCATTACCTACAGTTTGTACCTATGCCAAGGATTAGGACCGTAGGTACACCTGTGTCCAATAACAGACCCGGGTACGGAACACAAGTGGACACCAACCCTGTGTTCTCCTATTTCATTCGGGCTTTAGTTTTAAGGTTTCCTCATGTACTATAAATACCCTTTATGTGTTTTAGTAGGAGTTATGAACTTTTGATACTCACAAACATATTTTGATTCCAAGATCCAATTTTGATATTGGGATTTTATTATATGACTTCAGTTCACTGATTCAGTTATGGTTGTGGGTTTTTATACTTCTTATGATTGTGATTTTATCTATGCTCTTAATTATGAATGTTATTGATTTCTTCACAAGAAACAGTGGCTAAAAATCCATAGCTAGGGTTATGGAAACCCTAGCAGATTAACGAAGTAAGGGAAGTGCTATTGTTGAATTGAACAGATACTCATGGAATGCATTGCATTACCTTCACTATAATAGATTTCTTAGTGGTTGCAAATGTTAGGATCCCATCTAGATTATTGCTACTTACTCCAAAAAAGGAGTAGTGATTAGGAAAAGATAATGAAAATAGTAATGTGAAGTTTAATTGTCGATCCACACTACTAGGTAATATATAAGTAAGATGGTTAGCTTTGGTAAAAAAACTAGAGACTCAAAAGGTAATAGTTAACTAGGATCAATAAAGGGGTTAGTAAAGCAACATCCTGAGACTCAAAAGATAAAAGGTGAAATCCTTTTGCTTGTCCAAAAGACTACAGAAGGTACATAACTTATCAATTCTATATGCAAAGTATTGGTTTGGTTCAACAAAGTAAGATAAGCCTACGGAGTTGAGAATCCAGGGGAACATAATCGTATTGTTCGCTATGACTGATTATAACCAAAGTTGATATAGTTAGTTTCTCGAGATTACTATATAAAAACCCCTAATTTACTTTTCTTGAACTGAAACTATACTACATATTGTACTGAGATTGTGAGAGGTATCATGTAATCAACATGCCCCAATCTGAGCTAATCAGGTTCCAGCCTGTAACCCTAGTTAGGAGGGTATTAGTACCTTACCACGGGCACTAACACTAGCTAACGATGTGGATCCATAAGGATGATATCCCGAAGAACTTAGGAGTCACCCTATACTGGCAGGTGCTCTCATGAGATATGTGTCAACGCTAAAATGGTAGGTAGGTATATCAAACCTACATTGGCTACATAGTTCCATAACTCTGGGATTGCTACTAAGGGTTAAACCCTAAACTGGCAAGAATTCCCTCATCCCTGGGTTCGCTCGATGCTAAATCCTACTCCCAACCAAATGACACTGGAATACTAATTCGTGCATTCACTATTAACTAATGATTGATAAGCCTAGGTCATGGTATTCTAAAAACAACAGTGCATGCAGAGTCTTAAGTAATCATAAACATGTACATTGATGTATTTAACAAGAAGTAAAACCGGTGAGTTCATTATAAAATGGTAAGCAAAATATGGGAATAAAATCATGATTGTGACTGACTTGTTACTTGAAAATGAAAATATGTAAAAACACATAGGTATTGGGAGTTCATAACCCACCAGCACTAAATGATCATATAGCATGATATCAACACTTAAAAACTATAGTATAGGAATCATGGTTCAAAACCTAAAAGTATAGACATTTCATCAAACACATGGGAACCATGAATTTGAACATGGGAATATGTTAAACATGGGAAATCATAATTACATGTATAAGATAATAACTTGGAATTATAACATAAAATTCACTTGAATATGACATAGGAGATTGAAACTTGAAACATGAGAAACTTGAAATATGAGATAACCTAACTTTTCATGGAATCATACTTGGACATAAATTGAGTGAAATTACTAGGGAGAAACATGATTTAACGCATCTTGAATATGTACAACTTCATAATAATTTAAAAATTCATACTTTGAATCAAATAAAGTATTTGGGAACCATGGGTGAAATAGGACCCATGGATGAACTCTCATGTACCTTAATTTGATGAATTCTAGAAGAAATCTTGCAATTGAAGCCTGAATCCTTGAAGAAAAACTTGAATTTGGAGCTTAGTACTTGAATTCTTGGAGAGAAAGTTGAATCTTTTGTTCTTAGGAAGGGGAGGGTTTTTACATGAGTTGTTCTGAGAAAAATAGAAAAATAATGCCCCTTTTTGAGTTATAAATCGTGTACGGATGGTTGGGGTTGAGGGGAAAGGACTAAAATACCCCATGGCCTCTTTTTCCCGTGGAAATAACCATCATGGAGAGAACCCTAGTCGGGTTGACTAACCATCACGACGCAACCCTGGTCGGGCTGAATAGCCTTCGTGGTACGGGGCTATCGCGATCCTTAACCGCCTCTCACGAAAAGGGTCATAACTTTTCACTCGGATATCAGATTAAGGTAAAATTAGTATCGTTGGGAGGCTAACTCAATTATATACAATTTGGTGGGTGTTGATCTAAAAATTTCTACGTATATAAAAAGTAAAGTACGTTCAAAGTAGACCCTTGTTGAATTAAATACCAGACTTTGGACAAATCAAAGGCTCTTAGCTCAACTTTGTTCTAAGTGATTCCTATGAACATTTTTCACTTCAAAAGCACTTCACACACTAGGATAAAGATCATGAAACATGTATTCAAAAGTAAATCATGGGATTACACTTAACACCCATAAGAATGACGCTTCAAAGTCTAGCCCAAAAAATGCGGGGTGTTATATTATCTTTCCCTTGGAATCATTCATCCTCAAATGATATTAGTTAGACTTAGAATACTAAGTCAACTGAGATCATATTCTGAACATGATTGCTTAACTGAGTCTAAGTATGATACATGAGCTGAATTGATTTCATAAATACATGCAATGTCATGAGAATGGTTATAAGGTTGAGATAGAAACGAGAGAGTCAACTTATGAGTAATCATAACTTTAAATTGGCTCTAGTTTTGTGAAGAAAAGACGAGAGGTTTAGGACATGGAAACTCAAGGTATTACATTGTCTGAACTAGAAAACTTGGAAAACTGATATCATTCACTGAACACTTATGTACTGAGTCATGACTAGATATCTTAATCATAGACATGGTGCATGGAATCAACTGAAGTCACACCTTGCATGGACATAAATGAATTACCTCATGGAATAGCCATATTCATAAGACTTCGGATAGTATGACTAGATGGAAAGATGGAAAACCATAGGAATTTTTCTGTCTGACTGCTAAACTGAATTATTGGCTATACGGAATGAACTCATACTGAGAGCTTATACTCAACTGAAGTATTTCTTCAACGTTATTTCTAAAAAGGTATAATAACATTAGGGAGAAGAGAATTTAGGCATGGTCTGAATGGGATATATGAATATGGAATCGTAACACGGCTACAATTCTATAATCATGGACTATAGGCCTATAAAACATACGTTGGGATTGCTATGCCTTAGACAATGTAACTGCTACTCTCCAGCTTAGACATACTCCTTAAATACTCCCTCAACTATACATTTCATTTCAACACCGCACTTCACTTGAGGCTAATGAAAATATTCACATGGGAACTGGTAACTCTATCTACTGAAGTCTAAGCTGAACTAAATTCTCTCACTATGTTCAAGCCTACTCAAATCTACAAAGTGCACCCATAACACTGTAATACTATTCAAAATCATAAATTTAATACACCCTGCGTTTTCACAACTTCTCATCTTAAGAGCAATTTTTCTTACCACTTCAATAACTAAATTCAACCTCTTACTAGGAATGCACTAACATATAATGGACCCATCCACTTATATACACCAACATGATATTCAAGCCTATCATTATAACCACACATAAACTTCTTGGCAAATAACCTACCAAAGTATCTTTTTCGTACACTCTAATACTTCTATCATTAACAACATACATGCACTATTCTTAAGAAAATTACACACAAAATTTCAACTAACCATGACATATATCAACAACTTGGCCTCAATATCACTCCACACTTATAACCTTAGATCAAACAAGCATACAATAATCTTTCCCCAATATTAAATATTTACTCTCTCCCATATAAACAACTGTTCGTCACCACTACCATTTCATAAGGAGAGGTCACTAAATGGTTAGATCATGAGGACCTGAAGCATGAAAAAAACTATACACAACTTGTACACTTAATTGAGGCCTGAGAAATAGAGTATCCACAACATAGATTCATTATAGAGTTAACAACTAAGGATATACATGATATAATCTGAATTTAGTTGATCACTAAGAGTGTAGCATAAGTACTGGAACTGAACATACCGTAAAGCATGGGTACATGAGTCAGGAGTTGTATGACCTGAGTTTGGAGTTCATAAATTTTATGGAATATGATTCGTACAGCTGAGAAAATTGGAACTCCTTATACTAGAAATTGGAAGCATACATGATTCTATGAAAAGTATGTGAATTTAAGCTATGATCATGGAACTGACATGTAAGGCATGAGTAGATATCGTGATAACTAAAGTATAAATACTGAAATAAGAATGGGTTGGGCATCATCCTCCCTTACTACTATTCTACAACATACTGGCATCACTACTAGAATCTGGGAGCCTGACTTGGTTACTTATTCTATCATCTCCACCTTAACTTTGAGCCATCACTTTAAGTATGCGTGACCCTTTTGATAAACTCTAAACTGAACTACAACCACTTTACTCTAAGTTCGAAATATGACAATACTCATCAATAACAAATTCACCCTGAAAGACTACACTTGAAAGTGTAAAACCCACTGCTAATACTTCTTTCTGAGATACAAATCTATACTTTCTATAGCCCAAATGGTCATCAAACAATATCTTTAAACACTACTTAACTTAGAATCTTCATGAGTATCACCATACAATGAGTTCACACTATCAAGAATTTCAATACTACTTTCTATTAGCTCAATATTTAAAGATTCAAACTTAGACTCTAACACTTAATATGGATATCCCCAAACCTTTAATGAACCACACTAACTTTCTTCACAGCCTACTAATATCACATCTCTGAATCACACCCACATCATCATACTTAATTTTGAATCAATAATCATAAATTCTTGCATACACTATTTCAAGCCTTCTAGTTCACCTATCATACAACTAACCCCATGGATACAAAATCTACTAAATTCAGATAACACTATCCCTACTTTACTACTGCTAAACTTCTGGGTTCATACTTCTAACTCTAGATCACATGTCATCACGGGAATCTGAGAAGGGATCTAAAAGTAGATCTAATTTTGTCTTAGTGAATTAGTTTTCATGATTATGAATGAAATCTTTAAAACTTTAAAATATAACGGAACTGGTGGGATACTTTTGAGCCTGTGTGCAATCCCATAACTATCTGAGAAATATCTATCTGTAGAAATTTAAGCTTAACGTAAAAACTCATACTTTAAATCAAAGAAAGGTTTTGGGATCCATGGGTGAAATGGGACCCATGGATGAACTCCCACATACCTTAATTTGATGAATTCTTGAAAAAATCTTGCAATTGAAGCTTGAATCCTTTAAGAAAAACTTTAATTTAGAGCTTAGGTACTTGAATTCTTAGAGAGAAAGTTAAATCTTTTGTTCTTGGGAAGTGGAGGGATTTTACGCGAGTTTTTGTGAGGAAAATTGGCAAATAATGCCCATTTTTGAATTATAAATTGTGTTTGAACGACTGGGGTTGAGGGAAAAGGAATAAACTTCCCCTTGGCCACTTTTTCTCGTGGAAATCACCATCGTGGTGCAACGCCTAGTCGGGTTGACTATCCATCGTGACTTGACCCTTTTCGGGTTGAATTGCCATCGTGGCATGGGACTATTACGACCCCTTACTGCCTCTCACTAAAAAGGTCATAACTTTTCACTCGGGTATCAGATTAAGGAAAAATTAGTATTGTTGGAAAGCTAACTCAATTATTTATAATTTGGTGGTTCTTGAAATGAAAAATACTACACATATCAAAATTTATACACATTCAAAGTATACCCTTGTAAAATCGAATGCCAAGCTTTGGACAAATCAATGGCTCTTAGCTCAACATTGTTCTAAGAGATTTCTATGAACATTTTTCAATTAGAAATCACTTCACACACTAAAATAAATGTCATAACATATTTATTCAAAAGTAAATCATGGGATTAGAGTTAACACCCGTAAGAACGATGCTTCAAAGTCTAGCCCAAAAAATGTGGGGTGTTACGGTCCATAAAGGACTCAATGAGGTTATTTATCATTCATAACACCATTAAAAACACTCTCAAACTTTTTTAACTCCCCAAGGTTAAGATACTTAGCGTTTCTAAGAAATTTATCATCTAAGGGCTCAAGGGTTTATTTCTCTTCATAAATCTTTGTATTTCAGGCATTTTACTCTTCCCTAACTCTTATATTATAAAAAGCACATGTTTTAAATGGTTTAATTGCATGGTTTGAAATGTGGGTTTTGATGTGGTTGAGGGTTTTGGAATGGTTGATCCTTGAATTATTTTTCCCATAGTTTTTATGAGTTATTCATGCTTTGAAATTGATGTTTTGAACTAATGGGGTGCATTGGTGAGGGAATTTTAAAGAGGGTAAACATATTTCCTCTAAATTAGTGTTTTGAAATTGGAATTGGTTTTGAATAATTGTGTTCCCTCAGCTCACTTGTGTAAATGGCTTTGAATTGTAAAATTGTCACTTAGTTTTACTTACTGACCTATGTTATTGCATTGCATAAATGATTAAACATTAAACATGGATTTTTAAATACTTGTTGGCCATAACTTGATTTAATGAACAAAGGGTTGAGGTATTCCCCCAAATTAATATGATTGTTATGGCATAGAGATAGGCTTGCAAGTGTAAGGGTATGGAAATACCCATAGTGTGCCTTAACGGTTGGTTCTTTGGTTAAAAAATGGGGTATGTTAAACTTGCTTTAAATGTGACTTAATGGGGGTTATGTATCGAAGTCGTGAAGGTATGGGTCTCCGATGACTTATACTGGAAACTCATGTTTGCCAATGTGAGGTTTGGTCTTGATATCCGTGAGCATGGGTCACACTTGATATATATATTTGGGATGGCTAGTTGCCTTGATGGCTTTAGCTTTCCCTTGGTTTTTCTCTGGTTCAGGCGGCTAACACGCATCGAGGCCCTTTCAGTAGGGGAGTTGAACCAATATAGCCCATGGGTATCCTTTATGACGGTTAAGCTATATAGTCCAGGATAATATTTTACTTCATGCTAAACCTTGTTCCCTGTCCCAACATATTATTTATGTATGTGTATGATGCTGTTCGCATGGTTTTGAATTTGATTTAACTTGGCATAATTTTATACCCTATCCCTGAGTTACATGCTAGTGCTCAACCCACTAATCGTCTCCAAATATTGTATCCCTACGTAATGGAGGCACCAGAGATACTTTTACTTTTCCCACACAGCGTTAGGTAGATTGACTCTATTTGTTAGTCATTGGTGGTGAAGTGATGATCTTCCATTCTCCAGAAGATTTGAATATTTAATCGGTTTCCTTTCATAAATTAGAATTTAAAATTTCACATTAACATATCATTGTCATTGTCATTGTTATGGTCAGGGGAATGTCTAACTTAGATTGGTTTTTCAGTTTTGTTAGAGGCTTTGTAGATATTGCAGTGGTTGGGTATTGTTGGCTGACATTTCATAGACTTTGAGTTTTTATTCACTCTATTTTGTTATATATTCGAAATTCAGTCGTTGTTAGGTGTGTTGTGTTTCAATTTGGCTAGGCTAAGGGGGTGGTCTTTGATCCTCAGTATACTTGAGATACCTATAACGGTAGGCTCTGATTTGGGTCATGACAGCTTCTAAGTCATATAACACTCTGGTGAATTTGGATGCCCCTGTAGTATATGGGATTATGAAAGATTTTGGATCACCCTTCTTCTAGGCCAGAGACTTAGAAGTAATAGCACTACAATGGTGCAATCCACCAATGTACTTAAAACTTTGAGCTCTCTTCTTTGTCACCAATTCTTTTATTAACCTAGCATACCCAGACAGCTATACCAAAGCCTCAAGGAGAGGGATGTTCAAGCTCAAATCTTTCAGCATCTGAATGAATCTTTTGAACTTCCCTTCCTCTTACTTCTTCCAGTCTTTGAGGAAAAGGTAGGTGCGGTCATGAAATTTGTTTCACTACGGGCTCATGGACCTTGCCCTTACCTTTATCCTTACCAACACTAACATCAACACATATCGCCTTGTCTGACTCTATAGTAGTTGTCTCATCAACCACAGTTCTATCATTATTCTGCACATCCATAGTAGGCAACAGGAGATCAATAGTAGACTACTACCTCGAGTGGTAATAGCGAGATAATGACCATTATTTTTTAGATTTTGAACTGTATCACTAGAAAAGGTACCAGGCTACCTCTGATTTAAAGTAGCAGATATCTGCCCAAACTGCATCTCAATCTACTTGATTATAATTGCATAAGATTTAACCTTTAGGGCCAGACTTGAGATAGCAGCTTTAATCTCCTTAAGGCATGTTTTTTTATTTTCTTAACCCTTCACTAGTTTGGACAATAATGATGTAACACCCTCAAAATTTTGAGCATTTTATCTTTGTCCCTCCCATGTTTGAAACATTGATTTTTTTACTTGAATTGTATTTAGATATGATGTTGGGATATCTTGGGAGAGTTTTGGAATTTAGAATGGGGTTCAGGGTGGTTCTAGGCCACAGAAGCAGTGAGCCTCCATGATATCCCTTTGTCATGGAGGATAATCTCCGTGATAGGGTCTATGACATAGAGGATAATCTCTGTATTAGGGTCCGTGGAATGGAGGTTAGCCTTCCCATAAGGTTCGTGCCATGCCCCTATGTAAAAATCTGTGCAATTATTCTAATTACTTGGAATGAGGTGTATTGGGATCCTTTCACCTATGTATGACCCTTAAGAATTATATATCCTATTCTTTTCAATTTGAAGAGATTAAAAATCCCCAATTCCACTCTCAAACTCAAAACCCCAAGAACGAATAATGATTTCATCATACATTCATCTTTCGGGATCTAAGTTCCAAATTACTTTCTAATTCTAATGTGTCTAAGGCATGTACCTATTTACCTATAATTTTACTTTATTAATGGAATGAAAATTTGTTTATTATTCATGGTTTTTATGTTGGGTTTTGAACTACGGGTTGAGAGTTTTGCATATAAATTGTTTGAATGTTTTTCCATGGTTTCTATCGATCTACTATGCATGAATTATCTGTTTGTACACTCATTGGGGGTGCATGTGAATGGTTAATAAATTTAGGGGTGCAATGGATTCCCCAAATAATTGGTTTTGGTATAGAATTGATAATAACCTCGACCGACTTGGATAATTGGTTTTGGAATATGAATTATCATTTGGCTTGACTTATTTCTTTAAACTAATGCATTGCATAAATGACAAAATGGTTAAGGATGGTTTTGAAAACCGTGTGGGGTGCAATGGGAACCCCCAAGTGTATTTTAATAATGGATTTGGGGATACGAAAGAATCCCCAAAGGTTTGGCTAATGACATTGTTTACAAGCTATAGTCGGTATGACGATACCACATAATGATACCTAAATGGTTGACTCTTTAATATGATGGTTAGGGTATGTGTTAAATATTTTAATATGGTTTTAAATAGGGTTGTGTAGTAAAGCCGTGAAGGTTGATGTCCCGAGGGTACTGATACTGAAAACTCATACTTGCTGACATGAGGGTTGGTCTTGATGACCGTGTGCATAAGTTGCACTTGAGACATTTGGGATGGCTAGTTGCCTAGATGGCATTAGACTTTCCTCGGGTTTTCTCCGGTTCATGTGGCTAACACACATTGGGGCCCTTTCAGCAGGGGGAGTTGAACCCATATAGCCATGGGTTCTAGTTTAAGATGGTCAAGCTACACAGTCTAGGTTAAGGTTTTAAGATTCATGCTAAGCCCTATTTTCTTTCCCAGCATGTGATATATATATATATATATATATATTGCGTATGATATTGTGCACTGGTTTTAATGGTTTCTGTATTATGGTTCATGGCATTATTTTATCCTATATACCTGAGTTACATGCTAGCGATCCAACCGCTAATCATCTTCAGACATTGTATCCCTATACGATGCAGGAACTGACCACACTTTTACTCCTTCTACACAGTGACTAGTTGATCGAGGGGCGGCTTGTGAGTCTGGCTAAAATAGTGAGCTTTCATTCTTCAAAAGACCCCATTTCATGCTTTGGGTTTCCTTATATATTGACTCTTTATTTTGGATTTGTTTCTGGCTATGGACGGGGGCATGTCCCGACCAAACTATCTTTTGTTTTGTTAGAGGCTTGTTGGACATTACTGTAGACATAGATATTATGGTTGGTTATCTGTATTGGTTATTGATTGTTGGATATTGATCTATCACAGATTCTTTGAGTCTTCTTAACATATCTTGTTTTATGTTGGAATTAATCCGTTGTTAGGTGTAATTGACTCCGCTAGGTTAGGTTAAAGGGGTAGTCTCCTATACTCGATGGACTTGAGATGCCCGTCGTGGACAGGCCCTATTTTTGGGTCGTGAAAAATGCCTCCATTCTTGATTCAGTATCACGACTGCCCGACAGGACACACCTGTCTCCCTTTTCCTTATAGTTATCTTACCATCTCTAGTCACCATTATGTTTTCTACTGTGATCTATGTATCTATCTTTATAATAGTTATGACCTTAGTTTCCTTGACCTTTGTCTCAGAAACCTGCCAATTCGCGATCAAGATACTTAACCTCCTCTTCCAAGTCAAACTCATATACTCTAGAGGCTTCACCTTATGAACCTACGTGTATTCACCTTCTCAAAATTCACTATTGAAAATTATTTAGTCATCAACCTAATATCAGTACTCAGCTGTTCAATCTCTTGCACCGAAGAATCATCATCTGCTCTATGGTCGCCAGAAGCTCCAATGGCATAAGTTCCAGTACCCCTCTCTGCCTCCCAAGTATGCCATCCTCAGTAAGTGAGAGAGATCTGGTCTACAACCTCAGAAGATATTTCCCAGCATAAATGCATGAAAGCTTCTCCATTTATTATGTCTGCCATAGCTCGAGAACTGATGATTGGGGCTTTATAAAATATCTCCAGCAAGCTTGTCCCTAAAATACAATTATTAGGTACCATGCTCAACTTTTTCTTAAAGCGGAACCATGCCTTGTACATCGACACAGAATGCTGCTTCCTGAAGTTTTATATCTCGTCTTTTAACTGCAATATTCTAGATGGAGGAAAGAAACGATTTACGAATTTCTTGTACAACTCATTATAAGTGGTGATCGATCCTCGAAGAAGTTCTCCCAACCACAACAAAGTTTCTCTAGTCAACGAAAAAGGGAACTACCTCAATCTGAGTGCCTCCTGATCTACCCCAGAATAGTATAAGAAGTACAGATCCCAAAAAAATTAGCAAGATGCATATTTGCATCATCTGTAGCCGAGCATAAAAACACACCTTTCAAGTTCAAGAGTTGTATCATGGCACTAGTTATGTCAAATTTTACATTAGGGGGAAGTGTAGGAGGAATGATAACTCTTATTTCTGCCAGCTCAACGTATCCCATATCCTCTTCATTATCATATGATTATAAGTATTGGTATGATATGATTACTTAATATTGACCACCTTGAACTCTATATGGATTACCGTGGAGTTCTGTTTGACGATCCACTGTCGGTCATGGCCTAGCTAGATCTATCTGCTGAGTTAGCCGAACCTCTTCGTCACTACTCTAGATAGCAGTTGCATCTTACAACAAATGCTCCATTTTTCGATCAGCAATGTTCTGAGGATCACCTGGAGTAGGAGGAGGTAATGCATTATGATCATCCCGAACCCATTCAAGATGGTATGCACATATAGATTCCATCATCATACGATTAGGCTATAAGATTCTCTATGGCTTAGGATTCAGTGAGAGTAAGGGATTGCCTTGACTCCTGGTGTTAGGCATACACTGATGTATACCCAACTAATAAAAGAAAAACAAAAACCCAAAAACTTTAGCAAACGTTTATCAACAACCCAACACCGTATTCCTCAGCAACGACGCTAAATTTGGATCAACCCCCAAACTACACTTCTAATTAAATATAAAACAGTTGTTTTCAAGTAAAGTAACCCAACTTAGGTTGGGTTCGAACCCACAAGGAATACGTGGAATTATATTTCTCATCTTCTAAAGTCAAAGTAATCTCGAACAAGTAAACAAACACAAAAGCTTTGGTTGTAAACAGTCAGAAACGAACACAAGGCTTGTGTTCCCATGGCTTCTAACTCAGTAGGCTTCTCATGCTCAATCCAAATATAAAACTGTCGTGCATGTAGAATCTGGTAAGTTAGGTATCACCAACCGCCTCTCAGCATCTTATGGTGAATTTCACTTATCTCCTCTCGATCTCAGAATATCACCTTACTATACCCTTACCTTGGACTCCAGTTTTAGGTATCTGCTCTCGGTCTCAAGTTGATTAGATGTAAGTTAATCATCATAAGTAAATAATGTAGGTAATCTTATTTTGACAATTAATCCTAAATCACTATTGTGATCTCCTTTTCCCAATATCTACCTCCCTCTCGAGTTCGTAGTAAATACAGGCTGGATTCTAAGATTTGCAACCGTTAAGAAATCAATAAGTTTGAAGAAAACCACAATGCATATAGTAACAACTATCGAGAAGGATTATACACTTCCCCTACTTCGTTATTTAAGCAGGGTTCCCATAACCCTAGATAAGGAAATTAGTCGCTCATCTTTGTAATATGATCAAAGGAATTCATAATTAAAGTCATTCAAACAATATCACAATAATCAACGAATAGAACCTAAAGTCTTTCACTAAATAAAAAACCAAAATCAATACAAAGCAATCACAAGATCAAATTCGAATCCTGGAATAAAATATATGTTTGTTAATGTATAGAGTGCGTAAACTAACTAAGAAATGTCAAAAGGATATATATAGGTTACAAAGAAACTCTAAAAATCAAATCCCAAACAAAATAGGAAAATTGAGGTCAGTGGCCACCTACTAAGCTAACTACGGGTCATAGGTAGCTCTTACGGATCATAGGTAGTTCCACTTAGGTGCCTCTTACTCTAGTAACTCGTAAACTCTCTGGACTTGGCATCTTTACAACCT
Source organism: Capsicum pubescens (assembly GCA_030864215.1). Lineage (NCBI taxonomy): Eukaryota > Viridiplantae > Streptophyta > Magnoliopsida > Solanales > Solanaceae > Capsicum > Capsicum pubescens. The sequence goes on from CM061538.1 coordinate 106,764,999, forward strand.
ACTCAGTCGTCTACAAACCGAAGGTGCCCTACGTAAGTGATAAAGACTTTTTTTAGCACTTCTGAGCCTCTAGACTTCTAGTTTCTGACATCTACTCTGGCTCCTATGCCCAATAGGTGGTACCTACGGGTCGTAGATGCCCAAGTAAGTAGACCAAAAGTTAATTTTTCATCCTTGTCTTCATTTTAGCATCTAAAACCTAGTTTCTTGCAAAACATAACACAAAACCCATCATATCTCACAAAACAACCTAAGTAAATTGAATACTTTTATCATTTTTAAGCATCCAAAGTGCTATGAATTCATAACACATCATCCCACCCTGAGAACCGTGGGCTAACACCCATCGAACTTGGTCGAAAATGACCTATTTGTGTTTTTTGCCCATTTGACCATCAAAATGGCCCCACCGACCTTGCCAAACCACGCACATCCGCTCCACAGACCGCCAGGGAGACGTTGGTCGATTTTTATCCCCAACCATGCCTGGGCCTCGAGATCACCCCGAGAACCATGGGTTAACACCTAAGAAATTAGGACAAAAATGGCTCGTTTGCGCTATTTCTCCTGTTTGACCACCAAAATATCCCCACCGAACCACCTATATCTGCTACATAACCAGTCAAAGGGTCAACGATTGATTTTTTGTCCTAACTGTGTCCGGGCCCCGAGCCCACCCAGAGAACCGTAGGCTAACACCCACCTAACTGAGCCAAAAATGGACTGTTCCCTATGTTTCACCATCTACCGTGTGCGCATAGGATATATAGAGAAAATATTCATCTTATCCTCAGTAAAATTCTTATATTTTCACAAGTATGTAAGACTTATGTCTCGTCAAACATATACCAAATGTTTTTTTAAATGGAAAAAGGCACCCGCTAGCCATTTTGAAAACAAATGGCCAACGTTTGACCCATTTGCCAAATTATGGCTAGTCGATCGAATCATTATAGTTTAATAGCAGTTGGGCTATTTTGGCCCTTACCTTCCTTCTTGCACCATTTTGGCCCACTTTTTAAAATGTTATTCATTTTTTATTTTTTTTACTTTACCTTTATTTTTCTGAGCTAAACAAATCTTTTTCTTTTAAAATAATTAAATAAAATTATATAAAAAATCTATAATTATTGTATAGACTATGTATTAAAGTTATATAGTGAATAAAAATTATATATTCGATGTGTATAAGAATTGTATTGTCGTTGTATAGAATATGTATGTACGTAAAATACATGTATAGAGAATGAATATAGTGTAGAAGTTGTATCAATATGGTATAGAGATTGTATTAACATGGTATACATGTTGTACCAATATGGTATAGGGATTGTATCAATATGTTATAAAAACTATATATACATAGATTATTTTTTTTGCATAAACAACATCATTGTGATATACGGACTGTATAGAATGCATGTAGAGACAGTATAAAGTTGTATAAAATATGTATCTGAATAATAATTGTAGCTAAAGATTGTATAGGATGTATGTAAAAATGTGTAACTATTGTATAGAAGACGTATATGTACAGAAACTGTATCATTATTATATATAAAACTATTTCTTTAACAAGTGTATTATATTAAAAGTGTATTGTATTGTATTTTATCAATATGTATTAAATATGTATTTTATGGTATAAATAAGTAAAACAAACTAAAACAAATAATATGGTATTTTAATAATGTTGGTGAATGCAAAATAATCTGTCACATTACTTTATTAATGAAGTAAATAATTTCTACTATATATAAGTGAGAATGTAACTTTTTGGTAATCCTTAGTTACATTCTAACTATGTCTTTACCAACTAAAAAATATTTTTTTTAAGGAAGAAGATAACTTTTTGGTAGTCCTTAGTTATATTCCAACTATGTCTTACAAACTAAAAAGCTTTCTCTTAAAATATTGCCCTTATATTTGTCTTTTATTACTTTCTATACTACATAAAAGTTAAAAAAAATTCAAGACTTTTTTGGTAAATACATGATCTCTTAAACTAACTTTTTGAAAGTTATGTCACATGGACTATTTTAAATAAATTTTAATTTATAATTTGAATCTCCTTTCACGAAATACTAGATTGTTTATATAGAACTAAAATTATTTTATATTTTTATGTGGTAAATATTTAATTTTTTTCTTCATATATCTATTTTCTTTTATTTTAAATTTTCTAAGTGAAAATTCTGACTCTTACAAAACTTTTAATACTCCAAGCTTTTTATATTTTAATTTGTTGCTCAACAATCTCCTTTCACGAAATATTAGATTGTTTATATAGAACTAAAATTATTTTATATTTCTATGTGGTAAATATTGAATTATTTTCTTCATATATTTTAAACTTTTTAAGTGAAAATTCTGGCTCCGCCAAGATTTTTAATATTTCAAACTTTTAATATTTTAATTTTTTGCTCAAAAGATACTATCACGCATGAACTTCGTGGGTTAAAATTTAAAATTGTTAACCTATTTAAAGATATTTTTTTATTCATTATTGAATAAGTTTATAAAAAATATCATTAAATCAGTCTATTAATGTTTTACTAGAAATAAAACAAACTTACATACGTAATATTCATATAAGGTTTCGAACACACAATTTTTATATTTACTTATGAATTGTAGGTGTAATCACAATTGATGTGTCTGTCAACTCGCAAAACAGATATTTAAATAAAAAAATTTCTTTAAAAAAATGAAGTACATTAAATGGTCAGTGTAAAGAGCTTTTACTATATTATATAAATATATTTATATGCAAACTTTCATAAAAATTTGAGATTTGTAATATTAAGAATAAGATATATAATACTCCATTTATTTATTTTTTATTTGATTCATTTGGGTTGTGTTTATATTCCTAAATATTTGCCACTTTAATCTTTCAAGAATAGTTTGAACAAAATTTTCCTATTATGTCCTTGTTCAACAAATGTAGTCATTATTGATTTGGAAAGAGGTAAAATTTAATTAGGAGTATCTTAATCAAATTACTTTTAATTTTATAGGAGTAAGAGATTAAGGTGTGTCCAACCCAACTAGAGCAAATAAAAAAGAATGAAGAAAGTACGATATAATAGATAAATTAACCTGCATGTAAAATAACTTTAAACTAATAGAAAATAACATGTTTTTTTAATTACTTTATTAAAAAAAATTAACTCCACTAATATTCATTTTATTTTTGCTCTATTTTTTTATAGATAATTTTCAGCTATGAATAATAAATCTTTATTTATTTTATATTATCTCATTATGAAAATGAATGTATAATATATCTATATGGTAAAGAACAATCTCTTATCTCCTTAACATAAATATGCTATTTACTTATATTTATATAGTATATTAGGTAAAATAAATCATATTTTAATAAAATATTGAAATCGTAAGATTTTTAAAAAAATATAGATATATTAACACTTATAGTTTTAATTTATCCTCTTATATAATTTTCAAATAAAATTGAAAAATAAAAATATTAAAATTAATTATTTAATTTAAGAAAATATCTTTGACCTGATGTTAAAATAAGCATTGAAGCATATTTTTAATTTTAATTAGGAAAATTTAAATAAGTTGTAAGCTATTATTTGATTTTATAAAATTAAAAAATATAAATTTTTAAAGTTTTTTATATCATTTTATTTTAAAATATTAATTAATTATTTTAATAAAATAATTAAATATCAATAAATATATTTAAAATTATAATATTAGACCCTTAAAACGGGCCTTCATTATCTAGTGTTAATCTATGTATGGGACATGGTTGTTGTCTCCAATGCTAATATAGGAGGACACGTCGGTATCAATTTTCTTAATCTTTAGCAAAATTGATTATAACGTGAAAATAATATTTTAAAAACTATTAGGTAGAAATTGTTTGCTCCGACAGGACATTTATGTCCTTTTCCCTTTTTTAAAGTGTTTGGGGAGTTGGATGAGGCAGCCACTAGGCCACGTTCCCATCTCGAGTCTTAAGATTCTCATAAGTACAGTGAGACAATATCTTCAACCGTCATCTACTCGGTAAAAAAGTTTCTCATTTTGTCTCTGTTCATGCAGTGAATTTTTACTTTGAAATGATGATTACTATTTATAAGATTATATTCTTTTGACCAATTTTTTCCTCATATTTTCTAATTTCAGGCCTTTCCTCCTTTTTATCTTTAATCTAGTCTTTTTTTCATCGAGTTCTAGTCTTATAATTTATATAATTTGAATACATTTTTTAAAATAAATATAAATTAAAGTTGCACTTAAAATCACTGCGTTCGACTGAATATGCAATCAAAATTTGAATCTGCCAATATGGAAAGATAGGATGAATTTGATTCAACTTAAGAGTCATAGAGTTAGACCAAATTGGTAACCAAAAGGCCGGATCTAACCCTGTCGAAAAACTGGATAAATTTAACGCAACTCAAGATAAAATGGCTTATTACTAACAAGAAGAGTATTGATCGTAAATGACCAACAACAACATCATTAGTGAAATCTCATATGCATAGTTGTGGTTTTGAGAGAGTTGTGTGTATATAATGTTACCTCTACGTTATGATGGTAGATAGATCTTTGACTCAAGTAAATCATAATACAACAAGAAGGACAAGAGAATATAATAGAGAATATTAGTAGCATCAATAAATAATACAATAACTGAAGCAAAAAAAAACAAGTAACAGTAGGAAGTATATGAAAGTAGGAGAATATTAGAAACATCAACAAATAATACGTAAATAAAGTTAAAGAAACAACAGGTAATAGTAGGAAGTATAAGAAAGTAGGACAAAATATACTAGTATTACTGATAACAAAAACTAGAATAACTACCGACTAACATCCTACCCTAATTCTCAATCTCCATATTTTCTTACAAGATCGTATGTTTGGTAACCTACAAGTGTTTCAAATCATGTCTAGTTACCTTTCGTTAATATTTACTCGGCTTACTTCTACTTTTATTCATACCCATCATAATCAACATCTCGTATCTCCACATCGAGGGATGTAAAGATCTACTTTCCCATCCTTAAAGCATCTCATGAGCCTCTCTCTCATCTTATCCACTATGAAGACCATCTTCACTTTATCTCACCTAATATACCTATACATCCATCTCATGTCCTCATAAACAAGGCCAACTCAACTTGTATAAAAAATTTGAGGGCCTCACTTTTTAAGCAATAATATTGAGTATTATGGGTAGAAAATTTAAATTTCTCATATAAGAGAAAAGAAGTATTAGAAGAAATTTGACATATCTAGAATATTATGTCTTTAAAAAGATTAAATAAATTAAGTATAATAAACTTCATATAAAAATTTAAATTTACGATCTCCATTCAATTTTAACTTTACACCACTAATATGTTTGAGCCACCCTGCTCATAAATGTCCCGAAGGAGTAATGGTAAATATATGGTCCTAATGTTGCAATCAGCAGAATCCACATACTGGACCAGAGACACTGAGCCAAAAGTGTTGCTAGCACAGGCGTCTGAAACGATAGATATACAAAAAAAAAAAAGAAAAAAAAAAAAAAGCTTAAGCAAGTGTATATTAATTACTAGAAAAATTTAATCATTAAAATATATGTATTAAATAACTTAGTCATTATTTGATTTTGATATTATAATCCAAATATAACAACTAACAATGGTAAAATGTAACTGTTAGTTGCAATTTCATTGAAGATAATAAAAAGGTATTAAGGACTGATAAAAAAATGGATGGAACAACAATAACTAAACTAACATTTATAGACATATTGAAAAAATATGAAATAGCTATAAAAAAAATGAATTTAACAATATGACAACAAAAGAAGAACAAAATAAAAAATAAAAATAAAAAAATTTAATGTTAAAACTAGTTGCAATTCTAATTCAATTAAAGAACCTAAGGTCATGATGGGAGAGTTGGTGAAAGTATTTCAGTAAGTCGTACCAAGTGGAGTACTTTAAACTGGAACAAAACCATCTTTTTTCTTTCTGGAAAGATTCATATTCTTTTACTTTGCTTTTTGGTAGACAATTTGGATTCCTCGAATCTGATACTCCTGCTGCTCTACTTTGCTCCCACTTTTCTTGATCTTAAGAGCATATGACATTTTGTACGTCAGCATATGTTTAATCTAAAATTTGTTTATGAGGAAACTAATTAGAATTTGTTTGAAAGATGTCTTTAGCAACACAATTAAATCAAATGCTATAAAATACTCTTTCCGTCTCATTTTACCCGTTCCAAATTGGGATGCCACAGTTATTAAGAAAATAATGATTGGTAATGTAACTTTATCATTTTACCCCTCTTAGTTATGTCTTGTTATTAGTTCCAATATTGATGGATGATTAATAACAAGGAGTAATCAATTACACTAAGGGTATAACGGGAAAAAAAAATTGTCCTGTCTTGATAAGTAAAAAAAAATAAGTAAAATGGAACATCAAATTAGGAAATTTGGGACGGGTAAAATGGGACGGAGGGAGTATTTAAGTGATCGACGAACTAAATAATAATTGATGTAACGAATTGAATAATTGATAATAATCGAAGAGTTGAACAACAAGAGGAAAACAGATTCTTATTCGATCGTCAGATATACTGATATAATTTGCTTGATGAACGATACTTGATGATGAAATTTAAAATTCAGGCCAACAATTAGATGGGGTAAATTCAATGCAGATGGGGGCTAATATATAATTGACTTCACTAACTAACTTCCCTGAATATGTCTTAGTCGTATTGGCATGGAGATCATAGACTCTTAATCAGACAAAAGTGATCCCTCGAATCTTGATTCTTGGGGTGTCACCACTGTGCACACTTTCATGTTTTCAAAAACAGGATGCTCCAGGACAAATCATTTTGGCTCAAAGGATAAAGTATGTATCGGATAGTAAGCTTCATAGCATTTATTGGAACTAGGGTGGCAAAATGGATAAATTATATGATTATTCATTTGTTTTATCCATGTTAAATGATTTGGATATCCAACCCATTTAATAGTGGGTCAAATATGGGTCAATTCATATTATCCATTCTAAAATATGGATAACCCATGAGTATCCACTAATTATACTTTCCTTAAAATATGACATGTGTGAAGATGTAGCAATGTCTAAAGTATACTTATTAAGGGTGTGTTTGGAATGAATAAAAAATTTTCAAAAATATTTTTTTACAAAAAATAGAAAATATTTTCCATTTTTTCAATTTTTATTTTCATAACTTTTTAGAAAAAAATATGAACTTCTTTTTTTAAAAAAATTAAAGTATGATATTTGTGGAGATGTAGCAATATCTAACGTATACTTATTAAGGATGTGTTTGGAATGAAGAAATATTTTTTCAAAAATATTTTTTAAAAAAAATTAGAAAATCTTTTCCATTTTTAAAATTTTTATTTTCATAACTTTTTTCAAAAAAAATTTGAACTTCTTTTCATTTAAATTATTTGAACCACCTTTTTCACTCTCTTTTTTTCTATTTTTTTTCTTTTTTCCTTTTTCATTTCTTTTTTTTTCATTTTTCTCTCTCTTCTATTTCTCTTTTTTCTTCTTCTTTTTTTTTCCTTTTTTAATTTTTCTTTCTCATTTTTCTTCTTATATTTTTTCTTTTTCTCCCCCCTTCTCCCCCCTCCCCCTCCCCCTTTTTTTTTCTATTTTTATTTTTGTTTCTTTGTTTCATTTTTTTTCTCTCTCTTCTATCTCTAACTTCTATTTCTCTTTACTCTTTTCTTTTGTATTTTTTTCTTTCTTCTTTTTTCTTTTCTAATTTTTTTATACTTTTGAGAAATATTACTACGCCGAGAACAAAAAAATACCACAATCTCTTATTGTATTTTTATGTGCACCAACATTTATATTTTTATATTCATTTATACAATTGTGTTTGTATTTTATAATTTGCACTTGTATAAGTATTTTTATTTTATAGTTCACGCTATTATTTATATTTGTATATTTATTGATATAATTGCATTTGTATTTTTATTTTATAGTCATTCTATCATTTATATTTTTATTTTTATTGATATAATTGGATCAAATATAATACATGTTTATACAACTTGAACTATACAAATACAAATGGTACTTGTTAATATATAAATACAAATGATAAATTTAACATACAAATACTAACGATACATTTGTATAAATGATGCATGCATATTTGTATATTTTAAACTTAAGCAAATATAATAAATTCATATACTTGTTTGTGTACAAATACAAATAATAAATTATAAATATTTACATATAACTATTCAAATACAAATAATAAATTTATTTGAAGAATATAGTATGATACAAATAAATATAAAATACAACAACAAAAAAATAAGAGAAAAAAATACAAAAAAAATGACAAAAAAGAATAAACGAACAAAGCAAAATGAAAAAAGAAAATACAAAAAAGGGAAAATGACAAAAAAAATGTAACAAAATGAAAAAAATAAAGAAAAAAGAAAAAATGGAAAAGAAAAAATGAGAACGAAAAAGAAAAAATGAAAAGGAAAAAAGAAGAAAAAATAGTTGGAAAAGGAAAAAAAAAGAAAGAGAAAAAGAGAAAGTTAAGGGAGAAATAAAATAGAGAGAGGTTATGGAGTGTATTTAATTAGCAAGAGAGCCTATGTATTGTAATTAATCAAAATTTAGGCTAAATTAAATAAGAAAAAATTTCAGAAATAACAACTATAGAGCCTTAATTGTAACTTTTATAGTAACGGTTTCAAAATTACAAAAGATAACAATATGTGTTTTGTATTTCAGTAAACTGTTGCTATTTAAATATATATACAATTAGAGATTCTTTTCCTAATTTAATGCTACTCTGTCTGAGTTAAATAAGGGGAAAAACTGTTACTTAATTTATGACACATTTAATTTTACAGATTTCTTTACCTTATAAAACTTTTTTCTACCACAACCATTAAATTACAACTACTAATTGAAATTCAAAAAACGTTTTTCATAATCAGCAACTCAAATCAAATTCAAAATACAGATTCAAATTCAAAAACGTTTTTCTTCATGTTATTTTTTTTGCTGATCGACTAAAATTTTGAAGAAAATATTGAAAATACAACTGTCCAATTACAGGTATTGATCAACTAACTCTATTCTATTTGTGGTTTTCATAAAACTAAAGTGCAAAATTGCTGAAAAACATGTAACAAATTGTCGGGGGATTCAAAAATTTGAGATCGTATACGAATTTTATCAATTCTTGTAAAAAATGATTTAAGCGATTTTTTTTTAAAATTTCAAATTTGTTCTTGTTGTTCTGTTATTTGAAAACTGAGATGCAATTTTTATACGTTAAATTTGAATTTAGTTTAGGATAACTAGTGTTTAACTAATTTTTTTTGGTTTGAATTCGCTTTGCAGTTTTGTATATACGAATTAGTTGTTGTATATAGTACGTATTTGAAATTTAAACAAACTTGATTCTATTTGTGATTTTCATAAAATAAAATTACGAAAATTACTAAAAAACTTGTAACAAAATTGCGTAACAGTCGCGAAATTCAAAAATCTGAGATCGTATATGAATTTTATCAGTTCTCAAAAAAAATAGTTTGATCGAAATTCTTTTTTTAAAATTCAAAGTTATTTGTGTTGTTATGTAATGTGAAAATTGAGATACAATTGTTATATGTTAAATTTAAATTTTAGTCGATGATAACTAGTATTCGAATAAAAAAAAAAAATTCGGTGAAATTCGTTTTTCAGTTTTGTTTATACGAATTAGTTGTTGTATATATTACGTATTTGATATTTAATTTTATTTTTACTATTTTTTTTGTGTTCTGGAGATTGACAATGGGAAGCGTACCTGTTCTTGTAAAACACTCTTGTAGATGGACATATAAACAACATTATGAAGATTACATATGTTTCCAGCTATATGTATTTATAATATACATATGCAGTACGTTTATGTGTTCACTGACAATTTTATATATTTTCAGCTGTATGTATTCATAATATACATATGCAGTATTTTATGTGCAAAAATCATGTATTTTTATATGTATTTTTTTTAATGTCCAGAACATATATTTCCATTGGAATATGGTGTACTAGATTCTGAAAATGATGCATCTTGGACTTGGTTCTTTGAGAATCTGAAGGAAGCATAATGTGAAAGAAAACATATGTGCGTAGTTTCCGATCGTAATACAAGCATCATAGAAGTTATTGCCGATGTGTACAATAATGTACGATATTATGCATGTATGTGGCATCTATTGGGAATGTGAAAAAAATTTAGAAAGTCACATGATGCATTGTTCTTGGTAAATCAGGAAGAGATATGTTCGAAAATAAAAATAAAAATTATTGTAGTTCATGTGGGTTTAAAGGTCATAATAGGCGTTCATGTAGGAAATACAACAAATGATAAGTTGGATGATGTTTTTAGTCAAAATGCAATTGCTGAATTTTTCATTGAGAATTATGTCATTCTAAATTTTGAACTTGTTAATTTGTTATAGTTCAAATGTTGCAATTATTTTACAGAGTTTGATTAATTTAATTATATATACGTATTTTAAAAAAAAATATTTGTATTAGATGTAAATACAAATGCAAACTGAAATGAACATATATATTAATCATAAATATGTATTTTTCAAAATTACAAATGCATATCAGGAAAAATATACTTTCAGACTTGTAAAAAATAAGTATGCGTTATTAAAAATACATATGTACACTAGAATAACATGTGTATTATTCATAAATACATATGACTCATAAATCTATATGAACTTCTGCATAAAAATACAATAACTATGTATAATTTAAAAATATATGTGCAAATCTGTAAAAATACATGTGTATATAATCATAACTGAAAAATACATATGCAAAACTCGATAGAAGAAAAGTTCATAAAGACATATTACTAACATTTACATAAACTAACCATTAAAATATTGGAGTTTAAAAGATTAAACATCAACAAACTTAATATAACAGTAAATAAATACTAACATATCATCTTTGAACATTAAAATAACATATGATACTTAAGAAATATTAAAAAAATTATTTATCCACCTAATATTAATTGTTGTAAACTTTAACAAAATAAAATACACATCAAATATCATGCACTTCAGTGTCTTCTGTTATCCCAATTTCTCGAAGATGCCTCATTAGTGCTTCATCATCACTTTGTGCCTTCGCTTCTTCTTTCCTCGAGCCATAATCCCACAAAAGTGAAGCATATCTTGTGTGAATAAGATCTGTACCATGTATAACATTTACATGTCAAAACAGTGGTACTTATGTATTTACAATATACATATTATATTTACATTGAAAAATATACAAATACAAACATTGACATCTACTCTTTATAAACAAATACAACAGAGCAAAAAATATAAATATTAGCAGTACAAATAAGAAAATACATATCTAACTGGTAACAAATACATTCCATATGATTCCAAGCAAACAAATTACATATGTATTTTATTTATACATAATTTGTCAAAAAATCATACTTATCAATAAAAAAGAACATATCATAGTCAAATACATATCTTATCAGTAAACAAAACAAATACATATCTAACCTATACCATGTATAACATTTACATGTCAAAACAGTGGTACTTATGTATTTACAATGTACATATTATATTTACCTTGAAACATATACATATGCATTTCATGAATACATAAATGGTCTAAATTTAACTTACAAATAAAATATACAATTGAACATCAATTACAAACCTTATCAGTAACAAATATAAATATCTTATACATACCGTAAATACAAAATACATATATAAAATATATTATACATAATAAAATATAATTATTATCATTAACAAAACTATATACAAACTAAAAATTTTAGATATAACAGATGCATATCAACACATTAGCAACAAAACTAAAAAATAAACACTTTATAAAATTTATATATAAAATAAATATATGAACATATTGTCCAAAAACTATAAATTTTTACACATATCAGAATACCTCCTCCACTTTCTCTTCTTTAGATTCAAAATCAGATGAAACAGTACTTGTAATTTTACTAGATTCCGTTTTTTCATTCGACTTTCTTTTTTTCACTGATTTTTAAATTTTTGTGGGTTTGGGGATGAAGATTTTATCAATGCTTTTCGTTTCATGATTTCCACAGTCTTTACGGGATCGTTACGCTGCTTCGGTCTTAACACTTCAATGCTAACATCTCCCTTCAACTGAACTACTACGATTTGCATGTTTTTCCATTATAGCAGAACTCCAAAAATAAAAAATCCCAAAAAATCACAACACAGAAGAATGTGGAAAAAGAATGCCCCAGAAATTTCAACACATAAAAATTTAAAAAAAAATCCCCAAAAACAAGAATGCTGAAGAATGTGGAAAAAATGCTGAAAATAAATTAAATATAAGAACTTATATGATAAAGATAACATGCATTAACTGTAAAATCAACTTACCTTAATAGATAGGGACAATGTTTATCAAGAATTTGAGAGAAAAATTCAGAATTTGAAGAAATAGGTTAGTACTTAATCAGAATTTGAAGAAATAGACTAGAAAAAATCTCAAATTTCTAAAAAAAATTCAATTCAAAACAAAAAAAACTCAAATTTCTGAAATTTTTCCAATTCAAAACGCAGAAGAATGTGGAAAAATAATGCCAAAAAAATTACAAAAAAAAAGTTTTATGAAAAAGATAAAATGCATTAACTGTCAAATCAACTTACCTTAATAAATGGAGATAACGTTTATTAAGAATCAGAGAGAAAAGAGTGAAATTTGAAAAAAAAAATAGTCGAAGAGAGATATTGGAGAGGATTGAAATTTTTATGAATGGCGTGAAAATAAGGTTATGGGAAGGTAAAGTGGCATGAAAAGAGGATATTGAAAATATATGGGTAAAAGTCACGCGCTTGGTAATAAAAAAGATAAAATATTGCTACTTTTGCTATTAATTGTAATTTTGAGAAACTATTGCTATTATTTGTAATTAATATCTTAGGTATGCTAGTTTGTGTAATTTTTTCATTAAATAATTAAAAATTTATGTTTGCTAAGTCATGTAGTTTTTCTTGTAATATAAGAGTACTTTTGTCTTTACATAATAAGAAGTAACGGATAATATGGATATCCATATTATCCATTGGATTTATCCATTTTATCCATAATCAAATATGGGTTGGGTTGAATATTTGATCCATTTTCACATGACCCACTTTTAACTCGCCCATATCCGACTCAACCCACCTGTTTGCCACCCCTAATTGGAACCTTAAAAGACAAGTGCTTGACTAGCCTAACGCGTTTTCTACCCCACTTTTGGCTTGCCGCGGATTTATCCAAACAATCTTTCCCCTTTGCATATCTTCACCAATACAATATGTATATGATAAGTTTAGATTTTATCAATTTATCTATATTCATAATTTGAACTTATTATTTTAACTACTAATTGTGGCTAGATTATGAAGAAAATTATGTGATTCACTAAGTTAGTCTTAGGAGGATGGAAAGAAGATTGGAGATGGTTCAAAAAGAGCAAAATTGAGCTGTCTTGGAGGCTTGGACTTAGTTGAGAAGTGTTGAAATGCTAATGTAACGACCCAAATCATGGTCTCTCTGTGACGGGTATCTAGAGTCCTACGTGGACCGGAGATCACCCCCTGCACATAACTCAACCAAACACAACATACCCCAAGGTCGGATGAATTCCGAACATATAACAAGATAGAGTGCAATAAGCTTAAGAAAATTTAATGTATGTTTATAACCGATGATCAATGACCGGCCAAACAACCGAACAACACTGCCCAATATCCACTGTATTCCAAACAAAACCTACTAAACAAAGAACAACAAATGAAAATTAATAAAGTGACGGGACATGCCCTCGACTATAGCCAAAACAATCTAAGAAATAAAAAACCAAAACATGAAATGTAGACTTCCGCTTTATGGAAGCTTATCACTTCAATGCAACCTCATGAGGAGATCCCGAATCCTAATCACTGAGCAGGAGGAGTAGAAGTATGACCAATTCCTGTATCGCATGGGGATACTGTAACGACCATGATAGTCTGTATCTAGTCTGCATCTTGTCTAAAAGTCTCTACTATCTGAAGAATCTGAATAAGGAGTTGATGGGACTTGTCCCCAACTAACTCCAACTAATAAGCTAATCAATGAGATACTAGAAAATCATTATGTCCTCGAAGGATGAGGACTCACTTCTACCCTGACTGCTGAATATGGAATCTACTGCTGATCTGGAACTCGTGTCTCTGAACCTATGGTGTAAAATAAAAAAAAAGCACCATAGCGCGAATGCGTCAGTACATATGTACCGAGTATATATGTGAGGTAGGCTATATGAAATGGTTCACATGCATGAATAATGCTAACTAACTATCTAACATAAACATGAGAATACATGCATAAATACGTAACTGTAATTGACAATGGTATTTCGTGATTTCTAAGTCTGTATACTGATAACGTCACATGCTAGTAACTGATATGACTGATAACATGAAGGACTATATCTGAATAATGCTGATAGCATGGGTGACTGTATCTGGGTATAACTGATAACATGGATGACTGTAGCTGATATTCCTGAATCTAATGGAACTATCTGAGTTTCGTACTATATCTGAGTTGACTGTATCTGACAGTCCAGAAATATGAAGAACTATCTGAGTTCTATTACTGAGACTGATTGACTGTATCTGACAGTCCTGATTCTATAACATAAAATTGTGGGAAGTAGTATCTAACTGACATGCCCCAAAGGTGCTATAATAGCTGAGCTAGGGTTCAATCTATGCCCTGATTAGAAAGGTGTCAATACCGCGCCACTGGTAAGGACAACATGTGAGTAACCCTCATATTACAGGTAACTCTAGCAAGAATGGTGGGAACCCTCACATAACAGGTTAAGCCACCTCATCTACCTTCATATAGCAGGCTAGGTTGTCTCAACCTATGTTGGCTACATAGTTTTGGAACGCAAGGATTGCTTCTAGGAATCACACCCTCGTATAACAGGTGAGTACCCATCCTTGGGTTCACTCGGTGCTAATTCCTACTCCCATCTGAATGGACACTGAACATGATTTATTGAACTGAACTGAGCATGAACTGAGTTACTGAATTTCCATGGCTAACGGAATACTACTGATATCTGACAACTGACTGAGTCATGAGATCATGGACATCTTTCCTGAGTCATAAGACTATCTGAAGTCTAAGAGTTCATAGCTTGACTGAGAGTATCATGAAAACATGACATGGCTCTAGACACACAACTAATGTTTCGAGTACAAGTACCCCCAGGACTCGATGGAAGGAAACTGATATGACTTGATACTCTTGAATACATAATAATCACCACAATACGTTTATTGAAGCATTTCATCAAACGTCTAATAGGCATAAGCTTGTACATTTATGGGGATTTTCATGATATCATGCTAGTTAGGCAAATTTCCTTCATCTAGGTATTTAATCAAACATATGGCAGACATAGTACATGTAAACATCATTTTATAACAATTAAACATCATGGTTCAATTCCAATTTCATCATACAAGGTTTTAGTCATGAGATTTAGTAAATCTTTATCTATACTAATCAACCCACATGGAATTTATCATCAAATCATGGAATAGAAATCAATTCCTCATGTATCAACATGAAAGAAAACGTACAAAGCATGAAAACATGAAGAAAATCCATAACTTGTAGTTAAAAAGGATTCTTGGACTTCATGGACGAAAGGAGTCCATGAATGAACACTATACATAACTTATATCGTGATTTCGTGAAGATTGATGGTGAAACCTTCTTGAAATTGGACCTTCTATGAAAACCCTAGCTTGAGTTCTTGAGAGTATTTGAGAAAAAATCAATATTTTGGATGAATAAGGGCTAAATCCCGTGTTTGGAAGCTTATATAGGGGGATAAATCGACCCTTTTAACCCTGGACACGTAGTTTAATTTTCAGTAAAATTTCCCGAATTGGGCCCTTGGCACGACGCGGTGCTATCGCGCCGTGTCACTAGAAATTAACAATTGGGAAACTGCATGGTGGCGCGATGCGGAGCTATCACGTTGCCACCTTGTCTACGACTTAGAAGTTTGGCGCGACGCGCCAGTATCGCGGAGCAACACTGGAATTTGACAATTGCCATTTGAGCTATCTCCACGACGCGCTGAAGGCTCAGGTCAAACACTGTCTTACTAAATAGGCTCTAACTCTTTGCCCGGGTATCGGATTTGGGCGAATTATATATCGATGGAAAGTTTATTCAATTTCCCACATAATTGGAAGTGAAAATTATGGAACTACCATGTGTATAAGAATGAATTCTTATTTCAAAGAAAGTTCTAACATTTTTGAGATGATTTTCAAGCTAAGAAAAAGCACAGGTATTATAGATACAACATCCAAAGATACTTAGCGGGGTGAACGCTAACGCTAATATGTAACTCAGGGATAAAGATAACATAATCAGCAGTTTCAAATCATTCAAAATTCAATGCATGTAATCAAATGCATATACATATATACATATATATATATATATATATCATGCCGGGATAGGGAATAAGTCTACATATGAACTTTAAAACCTTAACCAGGATTGTGTTGCTCAATCGTCATATAATAGAAACCACGAGCTATATGGGCCCCAGCTCTAAACCCCTTGGTCGAGCCCCAGTACGTGTAGCCACATGAACCGGAGAAAGATTATATATATATATGCATGGGAACTTGAACCCTCCAATCATATACTAAGCTGACTTAAGCACCAGATCAAGAAATGTGACATGGAGGACTCGAACCATCCAATCATAATAATATCAATAAGGTGGACTCAAACTAGCTGGTCACAATCAAAGGGACTTAAACTCTCAAGCCATAACGACCCCCGCACTGACTATAGCGGCTCCCAGAGTCAATCACTCATACCTCCACATTCACGACTCAACTACACAACCCTCTTTTAAAGCACAATTAAAACATTTATCACATATTCTCATTCATTGAATCATATTACACATTAAGGCATACAATGTTGGTATCATCATACCTACTACACTTGCAAGGTAACAACAACACACCAAAATAATTAGATCACTTGGGGAAATTCGCAACCCCCTTGGATCAATTTTACAAATTCCCTAATTTTTCATAATTAAAAATGAATTCCACATTATGAGGTTGAGGTCATAACCACTTCAAAAGTCACAAGTTTGGAAAAATCAAAATTCCCTAGTTCATTCACTATACCCATGTACCCACAAGTTCAAAATCATAATTAAAGAATGAGTAAGCATAAATAAACCATGGAAAAACATTGTTCAACAACAAACATTCAAAACCCTTAACCTTTATTTCAAAAGCACCATAAACATCTCATGAACAATACTTTAAATCACATGTTTATACAAAATTGACAATGAGGGAAGAGTAATATGCCTTAAACACCATAAAATTTGGAGAAGAATTGACCCTTGAGCCCTTAGATAACCAACTTGATAAAAACCTAGCTTGACTTGCATGAGGGAATTAAGAGAGCCCTTTCGAATGTTTGAGAAGTTACTTAGATTTGTTTCTGAGTGCTAATGACACCCTAAAGAGTTTATGAGACGTGGGTTTTAATTTGGGTAAGAGGGAAAATGTCTAGAATGCTCTTAACTTAGAAGTTGGAAAAGTGTTGCCTTTGACTACGGGTCAATCATTGACTCGTAGCCACTCATTGCGACTCGTCACCACAAGTCATAACCAAGATAGTCTCTAGGACCCCCATACACTGTTGACCCTACGACTCGACTAGTAACACTTGTAGTGAGTCCCTACAACTCGTAGAGTCTAGTCGTATTTAACAAAAAACCCAATTGTGTAAACACTGGACATCCTATAATTTGCACCCAACGAATCGTAACAAGTCCTTATAGCTCTTAGTAAGCCACTCGAACTCAGAGCAGAAGTTAGCCACTTACTTTCTTATTTGGTTACGATTCCATTCCAACAACTCATCATAAATCTTTACGACTCGTGTCCCCAAGTCGTACCCAATACAGAACTCAGGAACCATTCACTGAACACCTTATGACTAGGGTAACCTGACCTATCAAGACACCCTACAACACGTAGGGTGAGTCGTAGTCATGTCAGTAAGCTCAAAACTCCAAAAATTTTCAAGGGCCAGGGCCAAAAACTCGAGATGCTACATACTTCCCCTTAGGATCTTTCATCCTCGAATGATAGGAAAAATCATTTATAAGAACGATTTGACATCTACATACCTCATCTCTTACCTTCAATAATGAAAAAAAAAAGATACCAAGGAAATCACAATTTCCTTTTACAAAGTTAGAAAACGAGGATGCCAAGGAATACTCATACGTCTAGCATGACTTTATGTCCTCCTCTGCTTCCCACGTAGCTTCCACAACTTTTTGTTGTTTCCAAAGAATTTTTATCGATGCCTCATCCTTGGTCTGCAACCGACGGACTTGTAGATACAAAATCTCAATTGGGACTTCCTCATAACATAAGGAATCTGAGATACCCACCTCCTCCAGAGAAAAAATAGTCGAAGGATCACCCATAGACTTTCTCAACATCAAAACGTAAAAAACTGGATGAATGTAGTTCAAAAAAGAGGGCAACTCCAATTCATATGCGACATTACCAACCCTCTTTGAAACTACGTACGGACCAATATAATGGGGCCTAAGCTTTTCCTTCTTACCAAACTGCATCACTCTCTTCATATGGGACACCTTCAGAAATACCCAAACATCATCACTAAACTCTAACTCTCTTCGCCTTACATCTCCATAGGAATTTTGGAGACTTTGGGCGGCCTTAAGTCTATTTCTAATAGCCTTCACTTTTTCCATAGCTTGGTGAAACAAATCAGGACCAAACAACTTATTTTCACCAGCGTCAAACCACCCGATAGGATACCTACACCTCTTACCATATAAGGCCTTAAACGAAGCCATACCAATGCTAGTGTGATAACTATTATTGTAGGTAAATTCTATGAGAGGCAGGTGGTCAACCCAGCCACCCCCAAAATCAAATACACAAGCTCTAAGCATATCCTTCAAGACCTGAATTATCCTTTTCCCTTTCCCATTCATTTGAGGGTGGAAAGCGGTACTAAGGGTCACCTTAGTCCCCAAACCTTGTTGGAACGACCTCTAAATATGAGATGATAACAAAGTACCCTGATAAGATATAATGGAAACTAGAGTACCATAAAACTTCATAATTTCCTCGATGAACAACTTGGAATAATCCTTAGAAGAGAAATTAGTCCTTACTAGTAAGAAGTGAGAAGACTTAGTCATCCTATCCACGATGACCCTAATTGAATCAAATTGCTAATGAAACCGTGGGAAACCGATAACAAAATCCATATTAATTATATCCTTTCCACATCGACAGTTCAGTCTCTTGAGTCAACCCACTGGGTTTCAAGTGCTCTACTTTTACTTGCTAACATACCATGCGCTTAGCCATAATACTGTCCATATCCCACTTTATATTATACCACTAATAATTCTCCTTAAGATCATGGTACATCTTCTTCAAACCAGGATAAATAGTATAATGCGACTCATGAGCTTCGACCAAAATTCTTCTTCACAACCCATTAACATCGGTAACACACTGTCTGTCTTGGTACCTTAAAATACAATCACCACTGATCTAAAAATTCTTTACCTTCTGTCTAACCATATCATTCTTGATTTGCATCAAAATAGGATCCAATATCTGCTTCTCCTTCACTTCATCACCAAGAGATGACTTTGCTACCCCTTAAACAATCACACCACCATGCTTGGAATCTAAAAGACAAACTATGAGATTAGCCAAATGGTGAATATCCTTCACTAAATCTTGTTTCTCCTCTTTCATATGATACAAGCTTCCTATGGACAAACTGCTAAGAGCATCATCAACCACGTTAGTGTTACTTGGATGATAATGGAGACTCATATCATAGTCCTTTAGGAACTCAAGGCATCTCCTTTGCCTGAGATTTAACTCTTCTGAGTGAACACATATTGCAGGCTCTTATGATCAGAATAAATATCAACATGAACTCTGTACAAATAATACTGCCAAATCTTTAATAAAAGCACCACAGCTAACAATTCCGAATCATGAGTCGGATATTCTTCTCATGAACCCTTTAGCTGTCTAGAAGCATAAGCAACCACCTTTCCATACTGCATCAACACAGAGCCCAATACTATATGGGACACATAACTATAAACCACTAAACAATTAGTACCCTCGGGTAGGGTAAAAACTGGAGCCTAAGTCAATTTATCCTTCAATTTCTTGAATCTTCCCTAACAAGCATCCAACCACAAGAACTTCACCTTTTTTTGAGTCAATTTAGTTAAAGGGTCCACGATCAATGAGAATCTTTCGACAAACCTTCTATAATAACCAACTAAACCCAAGAAGCTACAGATATCAGATATAGTCATGGGTCTAGGCCACTTCTTAACCATCGTAACCTTTTGTGGGTCCACCATGATCCCTTCACTAGATACAACATGGCCTAGATAAGTCACGACATTCAACCAGAACTCACATGTAGAAAATTTAGCAAACAAAGGTTGATCCTTTATGTCCTGCAACATAAGACAGAGGTTATCGGCATGATCTACCTCACTCCTGGAATATAGAAAAATATCATCAACAAAGACAATGACAAACAAGTCCAAGAACTTACGAAAACCTGATTTATGAGATCCAAAATGTGGCCGGGTCATTGGTCAAACCAAAAGACATTACCAAAAACTCAAAATGACCATACCGTGTTTGAAAGATAGTCTTAGGGATATCCACCTCCCTAATATTCAACTGATGGTACCCAGATTGGAGATCAATCTTGGAAAAGAACTTATCACTATGAAGCTGATCAAACATATCATTAATCCTCAAAAGTAGATACTTATTCTTAACGGTTACTTTATTCAATTAGAGATAATCAATATACATCTGAAGGGAACCATCCTTCTTATGCATGAGAGAACAGGAACACCTCGTGGAGACACATAAGGGCGGATAAAACCCTTGTCAAGAAGATCTTTCAACTGGTCCTTGAGTTCTTTCAACTCAGTCGGAGCCATTCTATAAAGAGGGATAGAAATAGGACGAGTATCCAGAAGAAGATCAATCCCAAATCAATTTTCCTAGCGGGAGGTACACCAGGAAGATCTTCAGGGAATACCTCGAGAAATTCACAAACTACAGGGATAGTCTACAAAGAAGGACCCTCAAGTTTAAAATTATTAACATGCACTAAGTGATAGAGACACCCTTTGGAAACCAATTTTCGGGCTCTAAGATACGAGATGAACCTTCCCTTAGGCACTAGGGAACTACCATCCCATTCGATTACCGACTCATTTGGGAAATTAAAACTGACCATTCGAGTCCGATAATCAAAAGACGCATAGAACGAATGCAACCAATCCATTCTTAAAATCACTTCAAAGCCTACCATGTAAAACTCTATGAGGTCCACCAAGGTCTCCCTACCATGAACCAACATCGCACAACCCCTATAAATTATTCTAGCCATAATGGAGTTACCCACTAGGTTGGACACCGAAAAGGGGTCCAAAATACACTCGAGATCAAATCCAAAATGGATTGCCACATTAGAGGTCACATAAGAGAGAGTAGACCCGGGATCAAGTAGAAAATATACATCATAATAAAAGAGTTTAAGCCTACTAGCTACAACATTGGGGACGCCTTCGAATCCTGGTGAGTAGCAAGAGCATACAAACGATTCCGACTAGCGCCATAGCCAGAAACAAAAGTAGTACCCTTTATTGCAGGAGAGGATGAGGTAGCAACACGAATCTTATTCACCCCAGAAGCAACCTTAGAAGGAAAATCTCTCTGTAGATGACCAATCTGGCCATATTTAAAGCACTTATTCCTCCCTTCTTCGAAAAAACCACGATGCACCTGACCATAAAACCTACAACGAGGATACGATGAAGCTAACTAAGCTCCACTAGCCTACAACTAGGCTCTTATTGCTCTAACCCCCATTATCATACTTTGAATGACGGTCACCTGACGACTTCATAGAAGGATCACTAGCCATAGAGTAGGAACCAAAATTGCCTCACTTTTTCTTAGACCACTTTCTACCATCTCTACCACCCTATTGCTGACCTCTAACCTTATTCGAATAGTAAAACTTCTTAGTCTACCTTTTATTGACCTTCACTTATTTTTTCCTTTCTTCTTCCACTTGTTGCATATACACCACAAGCCGAGAAACATCTATGTCCTTTTTGAATAAGGCAGTTTACTCTCCAGAATTAAGTCTCAGGATAATTCAGAAGTAAACTTTCTCATTCTAGCCCATATGCTAGACACCAACTCAGGAGAATATTGGGATAGCTAATGGAAATTCAAGGCATACACCTTAACTGACTTTCTGCCTTGCTTTAGGTTTACAAACTCCTCTACTTTTGTCTTTCTCAACTCCTGAGAAAAAAAGTCATCCAAAAAGAAATAGAAAAATCATCCCACAAAGAAGACACAACATCATCACCCCCAGACTGCTCCCACTCCTCATATAACTGATATCCCACATCCTTCAATTGGTAAGCGGAGAACTCTACGCCCTCCACATTAATGGCTTGCATCACACAGAAATTTTTTTCCATCTCGTTAATGAAATTTTGAGGATCTTCCTCAACCATAGAACCAGTGAAATAGAAGGACTTAACCTTGTAAATTAGACAACCCTAGAAGCCTCAAATAATGGAGAAATAGAAGCAACACACACAGTCTGGGAGGCCACCAACTGGGTAAAAAAATAAATCAACTGGCAAAACTAAACATTAGACACATCAGCTCGAGGGGCTTGAGGAGGAATAGGGGAACCAATGGAGCTCAAATAGCACAATAAGAAGCAACGACTCTAGACCAGGTCTGAACTCTTAAAGTAGGATGAGCTCCGTCCACATTATCCTCAGAGAAGAATTGTCGCAAGCATTTTTCTGAGAGGCATGATCTGGAAAGTAAACACAGAAGAATTAGAAGAGATTCAAGACCTTAGACTCTATAGCTTGAAATAGAACAACAAGAAAGGGAAACATTCCTAAAGGCCTCGTATCCTCTCTCTTATAAGTGTGGCGCACTACACACTCATAAAAAATACTATACTTTATATGACTTTGTTAGAAACCCAATGACACCAAACCTAGGCTCTGATACCATCTTTTCCACGACTCAAATCAGGGCCTGGCCGTGATGGTTATCTAAAGTCCTACGTAGACCGGAGATCACCCCTATACCTAACCCAACCAAACATAACATACCGAAGGCTAGGTGAATTTTGAACATATAACAAAATAGCGTGCCATAAGCTTAAGAAAATCTAATGCATGTTTATATCCAACGATCGATGACTGGCCAAACAATCGACCAAAACTGCCTTATATCTATAGTAGTCCAAACGAAACCTTCTAAATAAAGAACCAAAATTGAATATCAATAAAGTGTCGGTACATGCCCAAGACTATAGCAAAAATAGTCTAAACAGTCTGAGACATAAGAAACCAAAACATGAAATATAAACTTCTGATGTTTGGAAGCTCACCACTTTAATGTCAACTCACGAGAAGGTCCCGAATCTTAGTCACTGAGCAGGAGGATTAGAAGTATGCCAATTTCCTACATCATATGGGATACAACATTTGAAGATGGTTAGCAGGGTGAACGCTAGCATAAAACTCAGAGATAAGGATAACATAATAAATTATTTCAAATCATTCAAAATTCAATGCATGTAATCAAATTCATATACATACATATATATATATATCACATATCGGGATAGGGAACAAGGCTAAACATGCATTTTAAAACCTTAACCTGGATTGTGTAGCTTAACTGTCATATAATAGTACCCACAAGCCATATGGGCCACAACTCTCACCCCTTGGTCGGGCCCTAGTGCGTGTAGTCGCACGAACTGGATAAAGATCATATATATATATATACACATGGGAACTTAAACCCTCCAATCATATACTATGGTGACTTAAGCACCCGATCATAAAATGTGATATAGGAGACTCGAAACCTCCAAAATAATGATAATATCAATAAGGTGGACTCGAACCACCTGGTCACAAGCAAGGGGACTCAAACCTCATGCCATAATGACCCCTACACTGGTTAGTCCAGTTCCTAGTATCGGTCACTCGGACCTCCACTTTCACGATTTATCTATAAAATCCCCTTTTAAAGCCCAATTAAAACATTTATCACACATTCCCATTCATTGAACCATATTACACATTAAGGTATACATTGTTGATATCGTTAAACCAACTGCACTTATGAGGTAACCTCACTTGGGGAAATTTGCAACCCCATTGGCTCAATTTTTACAAATTCTCTCATTTTTCGTAATTAAAAATGAATTCCACATTATGGGGTTTGGGTCATAACAACTTCAAAAGTCACAAGTTTGGAAAAATCAAAATTCCTTGGTTCATTCACTATACCCATACACCCACAAGCTTAAAATCATAATTAAAGTATGAGTAATCATAAATAAACCATGGAAAAACATTATTCAACAACAAACACTCAAAACCCTTGACCTTTATTTCAAAACCATCCTAAACATCTCATGAACAATACTTTAAATCACAGTTTTACAAAATTGACAATGAGGGAAGAGTGACAAGCCTTAAGAACCAAAAAAGTTGGAGAGGAATCGACCATTGAGCCCTTAGATAACCAACTTGATGAAACCCTAACTTGACTTACTTGAGGGAATTTATAGAGCACTTTGGAGTTTTTGAGAAGTTACTTAAATTTATTTATGAGTGCTAATGACACCCTAAAGTGGTTATAATATATGGGTTTCAATTTGAGTAAGAGGGAAAATATCCAGAATATCCTTCACTTAAAATCTGGAAAGTGCTGCAATTGACTACGGGTTAATTGTTGACTCAAAGCCACTCCTTACAAATCGTCACCACAAGTTGTAACCAAGACAATCTCTAGGACCCCAAAACACTGTTGACCCTAAAACTCGACTGGTACCACTTGTAATGAGTCCCTATGGATCGTAGGTCCAGTCATAGTCAACACAAAACCTAATTGGGTAAACACTAGGCATTTTACGATTTTCACCCAATGAATCGTAACAAGTCCTTATGGCTCGTAGTGAGCCACTCATACTCAGAGAAAAGCTTAGCCACTTACTTTCATATTTGGTTACGATTCCATCCTAAGGACTCGTTATGAGTCTTTACGACTCATGTCCCCAAGTTGTGCATAAAACTCAAGAACCATTTACTGGACACCTTACGACTAGGGTCAGCTGACCCTTCAAGACACCTTATGACTCATAGGGTGATTCTTTGTCAAGGCAGTGAGCTCAGAACACCGAAAATTTTCAAGAGATAAAAAACCGGGGCGTTATAGCTAATAAGGAAGATCACTACTGCATTATAAAATTTATGAACACAAATTGCATCTAATCGAAGGATAAAAAATAAAGTCATGTAATAAATCTCAAGTCCTTATAGTTGCAATTTGTGAAGTTGAATCACGAAAAATGATTCTAAATAACGCAATAACAGAGATCATAAAAAGTACAAATATACGCAAAAAATGATCATGACTTGAATTTAAATTGCGAAAGGAAATCCAGGACCTACTATCCATCTTTGATTAAAGTGTGCAATTACTGCATTAGCATATAAATAGGATAAGTTATGTAATTAGAATGAGTTTTGAACGTAATTAATAAATAATGATCATGTCATAATGATGTCTCTCTCTCTTATTTCTGATATTACTTTAAATATTCTTTTTTCTTGTTAAGATATGTTAGTTTTTGTGTAAAAAATGTACATTTTATTCTTCTATAGAGAAACAAATATATAGTAGAGAAAGATAAATAAACTAGCAATCATATCTCTTGATTCTAGGTGATTTAGGAATCAATGGATGATTTTATTTGATCTAATTTTCTAAACTATTTAGTAGTATATTAAATCAATTTAGATCCTACAAATCATATCCAGTCGTATTTAAATATTCAAAAATCAACACCCCTCTCAAGTTTGCATGTATATATTTAGCATGCCTAACTTGCTTACAAGAATTTCAAATTTTGGTTTAAATAAGCCTTTTGTGAAAATATCCACAATTTGTTGATTTGTTAGGATTAAGGGCATGCATGCTTTTCCTTATTCAATATTCTTTTTTATGATGTGTCCATCCACTTCAATGTGTTTTGTCCTATCATATTAAACTAGACTGTGAGCAATACTTATGGTAGTTGTGTTGTCACAGTAGAACTTCATTGGAAGAGTAAACGGGCTTTTCAATTCTTCCATCAACCTCTTGAGCTAAATTATTTCACATATCCCATGATCCATAGACTAGTATTCAGCTTTAGCACTACCATAGGATATAACATTCTAGTTTTTAATCCTCTTAGTCAAAAGATATTCTCATATCAATGTACAATATCCAGACTTAGACCTTCTGTTAGTAGTAGAACTTTCTCAATCTGTATCTATAAAGCTTTTAATGCCCCTATGTTGACACTTTTGAAAAAATAAGCCTTAACCTGGTGAATTTTTTGGATATCTTAGAATCATGTAGATTGCTTCTTGGTGCTCTTCCTTCGTAGAGTGCATAAATTGACTAACTAAGCTTAGCAAAATCTATATTAGGTCGTATGTGTGAAAAGTAGATCAACTTTCATACTAGTCTCTGATATTGACTTTGGTCAACTTAATTTTATTCTTTGTTTTTGAATTTTATATTCGAATCAATAGGTGTTTCAGTTTGAAGACAACTACTCATCCTTATCTCTTTTAGAAGATCCAACATATATTTCCTTTGTACACCATAATGCCTTTTTTTTTCTCGCTACTGCCATGCCAAGAAAATATTTCAACTGAGCGAAATCATTTATCTAGAAATCTAAGGCCAATTGTTCTTTTAAATACTTCATTTCAGACCATTCATCTATTGTAAGTATGATATCATTGACATACAAAATCAGGATAAATGTCTTTCCCTAAAGAGAATATCGAAAGAACATGGTATGATATGCTAGATCTTGAGTGTACCCTTGTCTTTTTACGAGCTGTGTAAAACTTTCAAACCAAGCTTTTGGAGAATGTTTGAGCCCATAAATAGATTTGTTTAGCTTGCACACTTTATTTCCATACCTTTATTCAAAATTTAGTCTTCGAATTTTTCATTCAAGAATGAATTCTTCACATCAAGGTGTTGAAGGGGCCAATCAAGGTTGGAAATAATAGTTATAAGAACTCTAATTAAATTCAACTTGGAAATTGGAGCGAATGTGTAACGCCCCAAGTCTGTACCCCAGACGCTACACGGTGCTGATAATCCCGAAGGACCACAAGCTAACTCATGAATGGTACCTGCAGTAGTAACCGAATAATAATAATACTGAAATATGTGGAAATTAGCCGGAAAACATACCATAAGGTTTAATACTGAAATAAATCTGATTGCGGTATAGTAATACCAAAACTAATATATCTGTCTGAAAATACTCTAGTCTGAAAAGCCTCTATACGGTCTAAAATGCGGAGTTGATAGGACAAGTCCCCAACTAACTCCAACTACTGAAATAATAATCATGTCCTCAAACAATGAAGACTCACCACTAACTCTGACTGCTGAAGATCTGAACTGCTAAGGGTGCTCGGGAGCCCATACGTCTGAACCTATGATATAAAACATCATAGTGCAAGATAAAAGTATGTGTCAGTACTTTGAATATACTGGTATGCTAAGTGAGGTAGGCTGAAATAAATGGGTTCACATGCATAAACAATACTGACTGAATGACATGAGTATAACTGGATGAGAGTACATACATAAATACGTACCTGTAACTGAGATCGTGATAACACTAAAAACTAAGTCTGAATACTGATTAACTAATATCTAAGTATACTGATACTGAATTATTGATAATTGAAGGACTTTATCTGGTAGTCTAAATTTTATGAAACTATACTAAGTTTCGTACTGAGCTGAGTGACTGTATCTGACAGTCCTAAATCAATAAAACTGAACTGAGTTCTATACTGAGACTGAATACGAAACATAGATTGTGGAAGGTAATCATCTAACCAACATACTCCTTTTTACATAGATTGGGGTCAAACCTGTAACCTCAGTTGGAAGGGTATCAATACTATGCTATGGGTAAAGACAAACTGTGAGTTAACCCTCTCTGATAGGAAGCTCTTTTGTCAACCCTCGCTGGTAGGAAAACTCCAATGAGATGTATCAACCCTCATAATATTAAGTAGGAATATATCTCAACCTACGCTGTCTACATAGTTCTATAACACAGGGATTTTTACTAAGGGTCAAACCCTATGCTGATAGGAATGCCCCCATCCCTGGGTTAACTCGATGCTGAATCCTACTCCCATATGAATAGACACTGAACTGATTTCCTAGTCCATAATAGGCTTGACTGGACTGTTACTGATTATACTGTCTAACCGAACTGAACTGAGTTCACTGAGTTCCGTTGACTGACGAAATACTATTAAATTCTGTTAACTAACTGAATTTATTGAGGTCTGAATTGAATACTGAATTGGACTGGACTGATACAGAGTCTACTGAGGTTTCCTAAGTCCTGTAACTGATTGAGAGTACTACTTATCATGACATGACTGAGATTATTCTATATCTGAAAATGGATCTAGGTAAACAACTAAATTATCGGGTATTAAATACCCCTAGGACACGATATCATAAAAAGTAAAGCAACACATGATCTTGCATAGTATAAAATGCACACTTGTTCATAATGTATCTGCAAAGACTTTTTATCAAACATTTGCATGGTATAACTTTCACGTAAGCTAGCATGACATGATTTCTTTCCCTAATTAGTTCATATGAACAATTCATTAAGCACTTGGTGAGCATAATATATGCACATAATAAGAGGGCATCATGATTCACTTCCAATTTCATAATTTCAAGGGGTTTAACATGTATTCATACGAATCTACACACATAATAACCAATTCCACATGAAACGTATAATAAATCATGAAATAGAAATCTCATTCAAATAATAATCTTGAATACACTTTAATTCCAATCATGGAAGTCATAAATTCCAACTACTTGAAGTTTAAAAGAGTTTCTTGGACTCCAAGGGTGGAAGAAGCCCTTGGATGAACACTTCACATACCTTAGTTGGCAAAATCTTGAAGAATAATGGCGGAAACCTTGATTCTTGGATCTTGAATATGATGAACTAGGGTTTGTTCTTGATAAATTCTAGAGAGAATGAGTATATTTATCCTCTTGGATGGCTTAATGATATGTTTTGAAGGATGATATAAGGTGGAAAAAAACCTATTTACCTCTCTGGATATGGGTTTAAAAGACTGAAAATTAAACTATTAACGCGCAGCCTGATGCGCCGCATCATTGGCATCGATGCGATGACCAACGCGCTGCGTTGAATCCATGTCGGTTCACTGGAAATTTCCATTGGAAGCCAATGAAAATATTGATCAACGCGATGGTCGACGCTTCGTGTCGAGATCGCGTCGATACACTAATTTGGATTTTCAAACGTAGTTCAAATTAGGTCCGAAAATCTGGAACTCATCCGGGAACACCTACTAACATTCTTGATCTTGAATCAACCTAAAAATTGACATTTTAAGGTCATAGAGGTCTTGAAATAGCGTTGCCAACTTACAAAGTCCAAAATAATACTAAGTCTGAATACTTAGCTAGAATTTTCTAAGTTTGGGACCCATAGCAAGCTTTTAGGGACTGAGTTAAGCTTAGGATTTTGTGGGGTATTACAATATGTACCCCTTGGGAACATTCGTCCTCGAATGAGACTGACTAAGATAATAAAACTAATAGGCTGGATTTATACGCTGGACATGCATAACTGAAGCATGATTTCATGACTGATATTACTGATATACTGAATTATCATACTGAACATGCATATCTGATGCATGCGTACGTAGCTGAACATGATTCATGAATGCATGACTGGGATTACTGATAAGCTTAGTTTATATATTGAACATGCATATCTGATGCATGGGCTCATGACTGAACTGATTTTTGAATTCATGATTGAGTATGCAATAATAATTGATATAAAGTTGGTAGATATACCTGAACATGAGATAGAGTATGTTTAAGGAAAAACTGTTACCTTGGGCTGAGTCTGAGTTTGTGGAGAAGAGGTGAGGATACTTGGTTTGCATATCTGCTTCCGCTTCCCAAGTAGCTCCCTTAATGGACTGATTCTGCCAAAAAACTTTGACTAGAGAGACTTCTTTGTTCCTCAGTCTGCGAATATGATAATCAAGGATTTCCACTAGGATCTCCTCATAAGAGAGGTTGTTCTGAACATCTATGGCCTCTATAGGGACTATAACTGCAGGGTCACCTATGCAATTCATTAGTAAGGGGACGTGACACACTGGATGTACTAAAGCTAAGTATGAAGGTAACTCGAGCTCATAAGCTACCTTCCCAAAATGGTTGAGAATTCAGTAAGGACTGAAATATCAGGGACTGAGCTTCCCCTTCTTGCAAAACCGCTTCACTCCTTTCATATGTGAGATTTTTAAGAATACAAAATCATTGATCACTAACTCAAGACCATTTATTGAATATGCATGAATGGGAACATGAGAACATAACTAACCTTGAAACATGATATAGGAACTGATTATCATAAACGAAACTGAGCCCCTGAATACATGGCTTACGTCTGAGATTGGAACTTGAAGGTCCACCTATGAGTACCCACTACTCCAAACTGGATTCGTTACATGAAGAGAATATGAAAGGTTTAGGTCAAGAAAGCTTGGGGATTATAGTGAATCTCCCCCTTGGGATATTATGTCACCTAAAAAATGCTGACTTGGTTGAGATACTGAGGAAAAACTGAGATGATGCACAGGGAACCTATGAATTGAATCGTGACTACATATAAGGGATTTAAAACTGAGGCATGACACATGAACTGAGCTGAACTTGCAACCACATGGTTGCTCGATCTTGGAATAGTTACATTCATGAGACTTCGAATAGTGTGGCTAGATGGAAATATGGGAAATCCAACCATACGAATATTGTCCGCCTAACTGCTAAACTTAATTGCAGGTTTTGTGGACTAACTTATGCTGACAACTTATATTCGAATGGGGCCTTTCTTCGACACTCTTTCTATAGAGTTCTAGTGGTTTTAGGGTGCAGGAAAATCTTGGCATGGTCTGAATAAGACAGCTGAATAAGAAATCACCACATGGATACAGTTCAATAATATGGAGAATGGCCTACAAAACATCATCTAAGATAGAGTTACTAAGCCTTATGCACTGAAACTAATAGCTTGCAATCTTAGCCACATCCCTCGACTATTCCCTTAACTGGAATTTCTACTCCAACACTGCATGCATTTCACTTGAGGCTACTGAAAATATTCACATGGGCACTGAGCACGAATGCATAAACGTACTAACTTATCTGATTAACTGAGTGGCTGATAGCTGAATACAAGTCATGCAGAATTGAACTGTATTTAGTCTGGACTAAAATTGTATAGCATTATGCATATGTGGTAGGAACTGACTGAGTAACATGAGATAAATGAGCATGAATTCTCAAAATCTATATTATTTGAGAAGGTAATACCAAGCGTATAACATGACTCTGAAATAGTCTATAAACTGAGGTACTAAAATAGTGATAACTGAATAACTGATAACTATACGCTATGGTCAAGTAAATCTAAAACTGAACTGAGTTACTGATCTGATTACTGGACTGTGACTGTAACTATAACTAAGACTACAACTGAGACTGTATTTTCTTCATCAATATTTTTAGGTTCATCATCATCACCAATTTTCCTTTTTTTCTCTAGCCACCTTAGCTTTCTTTACCTTTTCGGCCTTCCCCTCTTCAACAACTATTTTAAGGTATTTTTACAAGTAAAGAATGTAGGTCTTTAGGAAATGATTTTATTTTAGTCCTGCTAGTACTCTTTAATATATGTGTAGTCCTTTTCTTGTAGCCAAGAATAGGGGTAGAGATTAGATAAACATACTTAGGTTTAACCATAATCTCTCCATTATTATCAATTTCCTCCTCTTCAAGATATGATTTAGGGTTTGTAGCAGGCATTAAAGCAGTAGTCCCTTCTTTAAATAACCATAGATAGTTTAAGGAATTGGATTTTTGGACTTGTAGAGAAGAGGGTTTCAAAGAAGAGTTTAATGAAGAAATGAGGAATAGTGATTTAGGAGGAGTGAAAGGAAGTGTTGGTGAGGGAGATTGAGATTTTTATTCCTACTAAGCAGGTGCATCAGTGGGTAACTCTTCATCATCAGAGTAATCCACTTTGTATTTAATAGATTTTGAAGATGAAGGATTTGGGGAAGACATTTAAGGAAGGTAAGCAAGTTCTCTTTTAAAGAGAAGGAGAGAGTTTAAGAGAGATTGATGTGAATGTGGAGAGTTTTGTAAGAAACAAGAAATGGTTGAAAAGATTACACTAGTTGAAGTGACGGTTGTTAGATTTGAAAAAAGAGAATAACGATTGAAAAAAGTATCTTTATTCATTTTTCAGCTTAAGATTCTGTCTAATGTAAGGGTTCGAGGTTTAGGAATTGGGACCAAGTTCTGATAACAACCCCTTTTCTACACAATCTCTGAGAGAGTTCCATAGGGCACTATTTCAGTCAATTACACAATCTCTGAGAAAATTATGTCTCATATTATTGTGTTTGGTCCTTTGATGTTGAACTGAATTTTTATCCATGTTAACTACATTTGTTGTCACGACCTAATTTTCGAGTCATGATGCCGCCTACCACGTCCCATCAGTAGGTAAGCCAATACCGTAATCTGGAGCTAATGTAATGAGTTATCTTGGTGGGAAGGTCCAACATGGACCCTATATAAGAACAAAATATAAACAATAACATTCCATAACCTAAGACAACCGATATTCAAATATCTTTCCCATGACCTGATAGTATTAGTACAAGAGCATCTAGATTTGACAATAGGAATTTACAACTCAGAGTCTAAAATATCATAAATAATCTCATACATTTGTCTAAAAAACAAAAGACAAATAAAGTTAGAGGGGAAAGAGGGAAACTCAAACTCGAAGAGCTCACCCTATCTCTGAATGGTCAACGTGGCACGATCCTTACTCAACGACGGCAACTAGAACCTGGGTCTATACAAAAATAGTACAGAAGTGTAGTATGAGTACAAAAACACGGGTACTCGGTAGGCATCATCGGTCGACTGAGCTAAATTATAATATAAAGATGATATAAGGTAAGACAATAACTTAGAGTTAAGGTATAGGATCGAACCTAAATCCTTTTCGATATCACTGTATAAAATAACTAGACTACTAGGACAATAGCATAATGTGTCATATCAACATATACCATATTCATCCTACAAGAGAGTAAACATTTTGGAAGTGTAAAGCCATATATATGCAATGACAACCATGTATTTACCATAATCAACACCAACCATTATTAGATTAAAAAGCACAAGAACTTACTACGACGTATCATACAACTGGGAAGTACATGCAAAGAACACAACAAAGAACTCGATGCGGTGTCCCATACCACCAAAGAGTACACCAAAGGAATGCAATACAAGAAATTATTACGACATCCCATCCCGCCGGAGAGTACACCAAAAGATCAATCCAATTTCAAGGCACAACCACACACAACAACTCACCCCAAAGCCACGGGCTCCTATTTCCACCATGACCTCTTACCAAGGTTTACAATTATTATCAATAACATAGTAATATAGTTACTTAATATCTATTTCATTGATGAACTCCAAGTCTAGTCGATATAAGCTAATATCCATATCCATGAAACACTAGTTTACAAGTCTTATAGTTACTAGCCATCAATTAAGGAAAAGCTACAAGTTACCAATGCTATTAATTATTTACCCATCACAAGGCCATTCTCTAGTTAGGATTCACATTATAAAAGTCATCAATTAGTCCATCATGACATCACATACTAGATGACAACTTAACCATTCATCATACCATACTAATTCTATTACTATAGGCATGTTACAACCTTAACTACTAGTTTCCATATTTTAACCAAGTAAGGTCCATCAACTAGTTCGCTAGGCTTCTAACCAATAAGTCATAGTCATTTATTATAAATAACTAGTTTTCACATAAGCCACTTTACTAGGCGAAATTCCCTAATATAACCATTAATTCTAGTCAAGTAGATTTACTAGGTGAGACTTTGGTTCAACACAAAATTACACATACCAATTAGCCTTAACCCAATATTAGGCATAAATTACCTCTAGTTACCGATTAGAGTTGACGAGGGTCACACATCTTATTTAGTAGTTAATGATAAAGAAAGAGTATCAATTACTAAGGAAGACATCATGTCTTGAGCACACCAATGGTTTAGCCATACATGACATAACCTTACATATATACATGCACTTATATAAAGTTACTCCACACAACATCATAACATCATTACCTTTTTCGGATTCACCTGGTATCATAATAACATCAACATATCCTCTGGGTTCACCGGGCATCATCATAATATCTTTACCTCTTTTGGATTCACCGGGTATCATCATAACATCAACATATCCTTCGGATTCACTAGGCATCATCATAACATCAATATCTCTTCCGAATTCATCAGGTATCATTATAACATCAACAAATCCTGCGGATTCACCTGGTATCATCATAACATCATTATCTCTGCTAGATTCACCGGGTATCATCATAACATAAACATATCCTCCGAATTTACTGGGTATCATCATTACATCATTACCTCTTTCGGATTCACCAGGTATCATCATACTATTACATACTCCCTCATGAAAACAACATACATCCCCATACATATCCACATAAATAAACATACACAAGTTCACAATAATAGGGTAATAGGGATGTAAGATACATATACCATTAATTATTACTACATAATATGAATATAAGTATGAGAATGATCATTCATATATTATACATAATCACCGCCTTTACAAGGTTATCCATTTCATGACTATAAGATAATCAATCAAGTATACACATTATCCAACCATCGACCATATGCATAATCCGACAATCGGGCTTAACCATTATAATCTCAACAACGTAATTTAGACGTTCATCAAGTATCTAGGTCTCTAAGGGATTTTATAGTTCAAGCTTAAGAAGTGTCAAGTCCCACTTCTAAATCCCAAGAATGCCAAAGTTCACTATCACAAGACTAAATTCTACCCAGAATTAGCGTAAGTTATCTAAATCATACCATAAGGTCTTATCAATCCTTACTGAGCTTATAGGGGAAGTCTTCTTTAAGCATTCTTTCCAAGTCAACCCAACACCAAGGTCATTTCCTAACTAGGCATTACCTAGGTCAACATACCCTTCAGGTTAAGCAGCAACATCATTTTCATTTGTTAGAGCAACTATAGTACTCTCCTACTATTCATGAGAATACTAAAAGAACTATGCAAGGTTCTAGGTAAAGGGTCAAGCATCACCCTTTGCAAGTCCAATAACCTAAAGAGTCAACTAATCCCAAATACCATCATTCAACCATTTATCATATAAACCCCAGCCCAATCTCATGAGATAACAAAAATTCTACTATAATCAAGCTTAATCTAACTACAAGTAAGCCTAACCTACCTTTAGGCCAAGCAACTCACGAACCAACAAGCTTTGGCTTTCCTTTTCTTGAATCTTTTTATTCCACAAGCCAAGCTATTAACACTACAATCTAAGCATTACAATAAGAACAACAATACCCATTAAGGCACTATAGTGCAATGGGTTCAAAAATGACATCAAACCCTCATATGGGTTTCACCTTTGGAAAATGAGTTTTCGAGACCAACCCATTGTTCAACTATCATTAGGGAGTTATAACCCTCAAGAAATTTGAGTAAATCAATCGCATTTATGGCTAAAATTGAACCTCAATGACTTAGGGGTTTTGGGTCTAGAAATCAAGAATTTAACACCAACTAGAAGGAATCTTACCTTAGGTTTGTCGCAAGATTTGATTTCAAAAATTGTTTAAGATCCTAATCAACCCACAAGACTCACTTGGAAGATTTTACACTCCATTAGGGTTTTTAGCTTAAAGGGGAGGAACAAAATAGCCAAAATTTTAGGAAAGACAACTCTTAAATAGGTTCTATCTAGGTCTAGCGTAGAGCGGTCGTGCCCTCTGACTGGACGCGGTCGCGGCACTGTATTAGCTCCTAGCCCTCCACGGTCGCGGCATCTCTTTTGTTATGCCAGGCATAGCTGAAGCTTGGACTCGAGATGCATTCGAAGTTCATTTTGAGCAAATAAAATATGTAACCACATAGATTTTGACATTCCAAACGCGTTGGCAAAGTCAAATTTTGCATTTAAGGTCATTTTACTAGAGTTTTCTCTTGGTGGTCAATTAGGACCAACGAAAACTTTGAATTGATAAAGTAGTTCTAAAACCAAATGAACCGCTAGGTAACCGATACATCTGTTTTAGCAAGTAACTAATGACTTAGGGAGGCTATGGAGAAGATCTATCAGTGAAATAAGCAAGAATAAGGAAAATGACCTAAGCGTCATTACAACTTCCACTACTAAGGAACTTTCATCTCCAAAAGTTAACGACAGAAAAATACTTGAAGTCTTGAACAAATGAGGCTACTGGGCCCGTATGTTTCTCTCGATCTCCCAAGGAGCCCCATCTACTGGGCGATGCCTCCATTGTACCTTGACTGCCTGAATCTCCCTAGTCTGCAGTTGCCTCACATCACTAGCCAAAATTAACACGGGCTTCTCTACAAAGGTCAACTGATCGTCCAGCTGGACTGAATCCCATCTAAGTATATGAGAAGGATTAGGAATATACTCCTGCAATTTAGAGATATGGAAAATTGGATGAACAACGACAAAGCCTGGAGGTAAAGCCAACTCTTAGGCTACCCCGCTAATTACATGAAGAATCTCAAAAAGGCTGATATAGCAAGGTCTAAGATCACCTTTCCTCCCAAATCTCATCACACCTCTCATTGGTGAAACACGAAGGAGCACACGGTCACCAACTCTGAATCTCAAGGCATGGAGTCTATGGTCGGCATAGGCCTTCTTCCTACTATGGGTTGCTCTCAGCCTCTCCCAAATCACCCGAACTCTATCCACCAACTCCTAAAGAAAATTTGTACCACAAGGTCTAATCTCGAAAGTCTTAAACCATCCTACAGGGGAACGATATCTCCTACCGTACAAAGCCTCATAAGGCACCATTTCAGTACTCGAATGATAACTGTTGTTGTAGGTAAACTCTTTCAATGCTAAGTGCTAATCCCACAAACCTCCAAAGTCCATAACATAGGCTCAGAGTATATCCTCAAAAACCTAAATAGTCTGCTTGGACTGACCGTTTGTCTGCGGATGATAGGTTGTACTCAAATCCACTCGAGTACCCAATTTCTCCTGAAATGCTCTCTAAAAATGCGAAGTAAACACAAAACCATGGTCTGATATGATTGACACAGGGAGCCCATGCGAATAAACTATCTCTCAGACATAAATCTGGGCTAATCTCTTAGTAATAAAGGTTATCTGAATAGGAATGAAATATGTTGACTTAGTCAAATAATCCAGAATAATCTAAATACCATTGTGACCATAGGAAGTATAAGGAAAACCACTAATGAAGTCCATGGTAATCCTTTCCTATATCTACTCGAGAATGGGCAATCTCTGAGTCAATCTGCCTGGACGTTGATGCTTGGCCTTAACATGCTGACAACACATGCAATGAGCCACGAAGTTTGCCATATCTCTCTTTATACCATCCCATCGATAAAGCTGCCTCAAGTCTCTATACATCTTGGTTGTACCAGGATGAATAGAATATCTAGAGATATGAGCCTCATATAGAATCATCTGAATTAAGTCATCAAGTTGGGGAACACAAATTCAACCCCAAAATCTCAAGATACCCTCAAACTCTATGGTGTGTCTTCAAAAATCACTACTCATTACCCAATCATGGAGAAGGCACAGTTGACGGTCATGAATATGCTCAACTAGTGAGGACCTCACCTCAACATAAGCCAAAATCCTTGTAGGATCTGAAATATCGAGGCAAAATATCAAATTGGCTAAAGACTGAATGTCCCATGCCAAGGGCCTCTAAGAAACTGATATACACTCCAAACTATCCATACTCACCGCCTTGAGACTTAAGGCATCCGCCACCACATTTTCCTTACTCGAATGATACAAAATAGAAAATTATAGTCCATTAGCAACTCCATCCCCGTACGTTGGCGACCATTAAGCTCTTGCCGGGTCATAAGATGTTCAAGACTACGAAGATCAGTGAAAATCTCACAAAGCACACCATACAAGTAATGCCTCCAAATCTTGAGCGCTAAAACTACCGCCACTAGCTCCAAATCATGAGTAGGTTAGTTACGCTCATGCACCTTAATATGTCTAGAAGCATAGGCAATGACACGACCCTGCTGCATCAAAACACAACCAAGAAAAACACCAGAAGCATCACAAAACACTGTGAATCCCTCGCCCTCAACTGGAAGAGCTAATACCGAGGCTGAAGTGAGACAATCCTTGAACTTTCCAAATCTCAACTCACACTTCTCGGACCATCGAAAAGAAACTTCTTATTGGGTCAATCTAGTCATAGGGGTTGATTAGGTATCAAAAATCTCAACAAAGAGCCTATGATAACTAGCCAAAAGAATAAAACTGCAAACCTCAGCCGAAGACGTAGGTCTAGCCCAATCATGAATCACTGAAATCTTAGCTGGGTCTACCATACTACCCATCTTGGACACCACGTGTCCAAGAAAAGACACTGACTTGAGACAAAACTCACACTTGGAGAACTTGGCAAATAGCACATGTTCTCAGAAAACCTGGACCACAACCCTCAAATATTGCGTATGCTCCTCACTACTCCTCGAGTACACAAGAATATCATTAATGAACATAATAACAAAGGAGTCTAGATAAGGTTTGAACACACAGTTCATCAAGTCCATAAACATGACTGGGGCATTAGTTAGCCTAAAAGACATCACCAAAAACTCATAGTGACCATAGCGGGTCTTAAAGGCTATCTTCGGGACATCCTCAGCCCAAATCCTCAATTGATGATAACCAAACCTCAAATCTATCTTAGAAAATATAGTTACGCCATGAAGCTGGTCGAATAAGTCATTAATGCGAGGTATAGTATAACGGTTCTTCACCGTTACCTTGTCAAGATGCCTATAATCAATACACATCTACATCAAACTATCTTTCTTCCTTACAAATAAAATAGGGGCGCCCCACGGGGACATACTCGGTCTAATAAACCCCTTGCCAAGAAAATCTTGGAGTTGAGAGTTCAGTTCTGTAAGCTATGCAAGAGCCATGCGGTAAGGTGCCATAGATATAGGTCTGGTGTCAGTCTCAAGGTCAATAGCAAACTCAATCTCACAGTCAGTAGGGATACCAGGCAAATCTTTAGAAAATATATCAGGAAACTCACAGACAACAGGAACAGAGTCAAGCATCGGACTCTCTACATGGGTATCATATACGTAGGCGAGATAAGACTTGAAACCCCTCGATATAAGCCATCTAACACAAACATAAGAAATAATCCACGCTGGCTTGCAGCTAATCTCTCCCTACCACACGCCTGGGGGTACACCAGGCATGGCTAAGGTAACAATCTTGTAAAAATAATCCATGACCACATGATAGTGGGATAGCCAGTCCATGCCTATAATCATATCAAAATCTAACATATCCAGAAAAATAAGATCAACATAAGTATTAACATCACTAACTATCACAACACGAGATCTGAATACCAAATCCACTACTAAGAAATTACCCACAGGAGTAGATACACGCAATGAAACTGATAATAAATCACTGAACCAGTCTAATTGTGGTGCATAATAAGCAGATATATAAGGATAAGTGGATCCAAGATCAAATAAAGTAAGAGCCGACTTGCGGCATACTAAAATTGCACTTATAACTACAACATCCGATGTCTTACTCGGGCCTAGCAGGTACTGCATACAAATGACCATGGCTGCCACC
Source organism: Capsicum pubescens (assembly GCA_030864215.1). Taxonomy (NCBI): domain Eukaryota; kingdom Viridiplantae; phylum Streptophyta; class Magnoliopsida; order Solanales; family Solanaceae; genus Capsicum; species Capsicum pubescens. Next base: position 106,805,339 of record CM061538.1, read on the forward strand.
TGGCTGGGCACCTGACCGACCTTCTGCCCTGCCTATCTGAGTACCACCTCGAGCACCTTGGTAACCACCTCTACGACCTTACGGACCACCTCTACCCGAGGGATGAACTTCCCTAATAGGAGTAGCCCCCTGGGATGATACAACAATCGCCCCATAACTAGGGAACTTTCTTGAGAAATGACATAAAAGCCCACAAGTAAAATAAGACTCACAAGAAGAACCAGAACTCACAAATTTCGATGACCCAACATAGCTACCACGCCTAGCATGGTCCACAGGTGAACCTCTCAAAGACTGATCACCATTTTTACTAGGGCGTCCACTAGAAATAAACTGATCTATGTCAGCAGTGTGAAGTGCTACCTGAACTGGTTGACTAATCTGACTTAAAAGCTTAAAAAATAGACGCGAAGGATGTCCAGGAACACCACCTCTAAATTGGGAACTACTACGGATCCCACCAAATTTTCCCTGATACTTGGGCCTTTTATCACTGCCCTCGCACTGTATGTCCTCTATCACTCTAGCATGATTAACAACCTCAATAAAGGTCCTACCTGCAACAACCAAACTCGGGTTAGCCATCTGAATAAAAAGTCTCAATCCTCTCACAAAACAGCAAACTCTCTCATACTCAGTGTCTAAGAAAGAAGTTACATATCTAGCAAATTCATGGAAATGAACCTAATACTCAACGACTGTCATAGAACCCTGCTATAATCTAGAGAACTAATCTCTCAAATAGTCTCTAAGTCTACAAAGCATAAACTTCTCCAAAAATATCTCAAAAATCTGAGCCCAAGAGAGAGAAGAAGATCCAACTAGTTAAGAACTCATAAAACCCTTCTACCAGTGTCTAATAGACAAGTCTAACTAAAATATGGTGAAGTCCACACCACTAGTCTCAAAATGGCCTAACCCACGAAGCCTATCCTCACCAGCTGTCAGAAACTTAAATGCATCCTCTCTAGGAGTACTAGAAAATCTAGGTCGAGCCAGCCTTAAAAACCTACCCAACATCTTCTACTCCTTCGCAGACATAGCAGGCTGGGTCACAACTGGATGAACAAATGTCAACGGAACAACTATCAGAATATGAGAAATCTAAACTGCAGGAGCTGCAGTTGTAGGCGGCACTCCTGCTCAACTAGTCTGCAAACTATCAACAATACACAACAGCTGAACCAATGACTCACTAATGTAAGAAGAGGGAATGAACCCTGGTGGAGCCTGGGCTGGTCCCTGGCCCATCGCTGGCTGAGATGGAGGAGTCTCTGGCTCGAGCGCAGGAATAGGATCCTGGAAGGTATACCCCGATCCCTAATTAAGGACACATTATGAGTTTGGGTCTCAGGACCCTCCTCATGTATCACTGAAGCACGTGTACCAGGCATCTGCGAAAGAGTAATGTCAACAGAATATGCTATAAACCAACTCGGACTCTTAACATGATATGAGTGAAATAAGTAAAGGACTCCTAAGAATATCTCATAGTCTCCCGAAGATAGGAAACAAATGTCAATGTTCTGATCCGTAGAACTCTATTAGACACTTTCTCTTGTTCCAATAATATCGGTGAAACCTAGGCACTGATACCAATTTTTCATGATCCAATTTTTTATTCATGATGGTAACTACTGCGTCCCACCGGTAGGTAAGATGATACCGTAACCCGGAGCTAATACAATGGGTTACCTTGGTAGGAATGTCCAACATAGACCCTATATAAGAACACAATATAAACAATAACATTTCACAACCTGAAATAACCAATATTCAAATACCATTCCCATGACCTGATAGTATTAGTACAAGAGTATCTAGATTTGACAATAGGAATTTACAACTCAGAGTCTAAAATATCTTAAATAATCTCATGCATTTGTCTTGAAAAATTAAGAAAAATAAATATAGAGGGGAAAAAGGGTAACTTAAACTCACATAGCTCACCCTATCTCCAAATGGTCAACGTAGCACGATCCCAAATCAACAATGGCAACTAGAACCTGGGTCTGCACCAAAAAGGTATAGAAGTGTAGTATGAGTATCAAAACATGGGTACTCAGTAGGCATCATCAACCGATTAAGCTAAATTATAATAGAAAGACAATATAAGGTAAGACAATAATGCAAAGTTGAGGTATAGGATCGAACCTGAATCCTTTTTGATATCACTATATTAAATAACTAGACTATTAGAACAATAACATAACGTATCATATCAACATATACCATAATCATCCTACAAAAGAGTAATCATTTCAGAAGCGCAAAGACATATGTATACAAGACAACCATGTATGTACCATAATCAACGCCAACCATCATTAGAATATAAAGAAGAAGAACTTACCACGACATCCCATACCATCGGGAAGTACACACAAAACAACACAATAAAGAACTCGTCATGGTGTCTCATACTGCCAGAGAATACACCCAAGGAATGCAATACAAGAACTTATTATGATGTCCCATACTGCTGGAGAGTACACCAAAGGATCAATCCATCAATATTTCAAGGAACAACCACACACAACAAGTCACCCCAAAGTCGTGGGTTTCTATTTCAACCATGACCTCTTACCGAGGTCTACAATTATTATAAAAATTGTAATTTAGCATAATGAAACTGATATCACCATAACATAGTTATATAGTTACTTAATCTCTATTTCATTGATGAACTCCAAGTCTAGTCTATATTATCTAATCTCCATATCCATGAAACACTAGTTTACAAGTCATATAGTTACTGGCCATCAATTAAGGAAAAGCTACAAGTTACCAATGATATTAATTATTTACCCATCACAAGTCCATTCTCTAGTTAGGATTCTCATTATATAAGTCATCAATTAGGCCATCACGATATCACATATTAGATGACAACTTAACCATTCATCATAACATACTAAGTCTATTACTATAGGCATGTTACAACCTTAAGGACTAGTTTCCATATTTTAACTAAGTAAGGTCCATCAACTAGTTTGCTAGGCTTCTAACCTACAAGTAATAGTCATTTATTACAAATAACTAGTTGTCACATAAGCCACTTTACTATGTGAAATTCCAAAACATAACCATTAATTCAAGTCAAGTAGATTTACTAGGTGAGCCTTTGGTTCTACACAAGATTACACATACCAATTAGACTTAACCCAATAATAGGCATAAATTACCTCTAGTTACTGATTAAAGTTGATAAGGGTCACATTTCTTATTTCGTGGTTAATAACAAAGAATGAGTATCAATTACCAAGGAAAACATCATGTCTCGAGTACACCAATGGTTTAGCCACACACGACAGAACCTCACATATATACATTTACTTATACAAAGTTTCCCCACACGGCATCATAACATCATTACCTCTTCTGAATTCACCGTGTATTATCATACTATCAACATATCCTCCAAGTTCATCGGGAATCATCATAATATCTTTACCTTTTTTCGGACTCACTGGGTATCATCATAACATCAACTTATCCTCCAGATTCACCGAGTATCATCAAAATATCATTACCTTTCCCAGATTCACCGGGTATCATCATAACATCAACATATCCTCCGAATTTATTGAACATCATCATAACATCATTACCTCTTTCGGATTCACTGAGTATCATCATAACATCAACATATATTCCAAATTCATCGAGCATCATCACAACATCATTACCTTTTTTGGATTCACCGAGTATCATCATACCATTACATACTCCCCCAAGAAAACAACATATATCCCAATACATAGCCACATCAATAAACATAGACAAGTTCACAATAATAGGGTAATAGGTATGTAAGATACATATGCCACCCTACTTTACTATCAATCATCACCACATAATATGAGTATAAGTATGAGCATAAGCATTCATATGTTATACATAATCATCGCCTTTCCAAGGCTATCCATATCATGATTACAAGATAATCAATCAAGTATAAATATTATCTAACAATCGACCAGATGCATAATCCGACAACTGGGTTTAACCATTATAATCTCAATAATGTAATTTAGACGTTCATCAAGTATCTAGGTCTCTAAGGGATTTCTTAGTTCAATCTTAAGGCGGGTCAAGTCCCACTCCTAAATCCCAAGAATGCCAAAGTTCGCTATCACAAAAATAACTTCTACCTAAAATTAGGCTAAGTTATCTAAATCACACCATAAGGGCTTATCAATACTTACTAAGCCTATAGGGGAAGTCTTTTTCTAGCATTCTTTCTAAGTCAACCCAACACCAAGGTCATTTCCTAACTAGGCAATACCTAGGTCAACATACCCTTAGGGTTAAGGAGCAACATCTTTTTCATCTGTTAGAGCAACTGAAGTGTTCTACTACCATTCATGAGACTACTAGAAGAACTATCCAAGGTTCTAGGCTAAGGGTCAAGCATCACCCTTTGCAAGTCCAATAATCTATAAGAGTCAACTAATCCCAAATACCATAATTCAACCATTTATCATATAAACCCCATCCCAATCTCATGAGATATCAACAATTATACTATAATCAAGCTCAATCTAACTACAAGTAAGCCTAACCTACCTTGAGTCCAAGCAACTCACGAACTAACAAGCTTTGGCTTTTCTTTTCTTGAAGCTTCTTCTTCCATGAGACAAGCTATCAACAATACAATCTAAGAATTACAACAAGAATAACAATACCCATTATGGAACTACTGTTCCATGGGTTAAAAAATGACACCAAACTTCCATGTGGTTTCACCTTTGGAAAATAAGTTTTCGAGATCAACCCATTGTTCAACTATCATTAGAGAGTTATAACCCTAAAAAATTTGAGTAAATCAATCACATTTGTGGATAAAATTGAGCCTCAATGACTTAGGGGTTTTGGGGTCTAGAAATCAAGAATTTAACACTAACCAGAAGGAGTCTTACCTTAGATTTATGGCAAGATTCGATTTCACAAGTTGTTTAAGCTCCCAATCAACCCACAAGACTCACTTGAAAGATTTTACATTCCATTAGGGTTTGTAGCTTAAAGGGGAGGCAGAAAATGGCAAAAAATTCTAGCAAGATAGCCCTTAAATAGGTTCCATCTAGGTCTCGGATAGCGTGGTCGATCCCTCCACCTAGTCGAGGTCACAACACTGTATTCACACTTAGACCTACATGGTCGCGACATATCTTGCTGTGCCAGACATGGTAGAAGCTTGGAACATGGTTTCGGGCTTCGGTTAATGCCTCAAGATGTATTTGTAGTTTGTTTCAAGCAAATAAAATATGTGACCACATAGATTTTGACATTCCAAATGCATTGACAATGTTGATTTTCACATTTAAGGTCATTTTACTAGAGTTTTCACTTGGTGGTCAATTTGAAACAACGAAGACTTCGAATTGAGAAAGTAGTTCTAAAAAACAAATGAACCTCCAGGTAACTGATCTATCGGTTTTGACAAGTCACTAATGAATTGGGGTGGCTATGGAGAAGATTTATCGCTGAAATAAGCAATAATATAGACAATGACCTAAAGGGTTATTACACTTGTGTTGTCACACATGATGGGAATGCACCCTAAAATGATTCCATAGTCACTAAATTACTGCTCTATCTAGAGTAACTGAGAACAACAAAATGAAACAACTTCATATGCAACCTCAACAGTTGAGAGAGCCATAGAGTTCTGTGTCTTTGTTGCCCAAGAGACAAGACAAGGTCCCAAGAATTGAGTCATTCCATAAGTACTCCTTATATCCACTAAATATTCAATATAGTTAACATCAATATATCTAATAAAATAAAAAAGATAACCAGCAGGGTACCATAAAAACAATCCTTGAGTGCCTTTGAGGTACCTACAAATTCTTTTAATGAACTTTAAATGAGATTCCTTAAGAGATGATTGAAATCTATCACACAGTCCCACACTATACATAATGTTAGTTATAGTATTAGTGAGATACAACAAGGATCCAATCATTCCTCTATGTTTAGTTTTTGTAACAGACACACGAATCTCATCTTAGTCAAGCTTTGTGGTAGTAGCAATAGGAGTACTGTTTATCTTAGCTCCATCCATCTTAAACTTTTTTAATAATTATTTGATGTATTTTTGGTGATGTATGGATGTTCCACATTTGGTTTGATCTATCTATAGCCCTAAGAAGAAGATTAAATCTCCCAACATTCTCATTAATGAGGAAAATTCCTTGCATATCATCAGTAGCTCTAAATATTATATCATCCACATAGATTTAAATAAGAAGCAGTTTGGGTTCTCTTTTTTTATGAGTGTTGTCTATTTCTCCATTAGAATATCTATGTACTAAAAGAAAAGATAACAATCTATCATACCATGCCCTTGGAGCCTGCTTAAGCCCATAAAAATGCCCTATCAAGTTTATACACATGATCTAGATATTCAAAGCTCTCAAAACCTAATGGTTGTTTCATATATACTTCTTCATTCAGGTAACCATTCAATAAGGCACTATTCACATCCATTTTAAATATTTTAAAGTCCATATGGGAGTCTAAAGCAATCAACATTCTTATTGCTTCCGTTCTAGCAATAAGAGAAAATGTTTCATCATAATTTATTCCTTCTTCTTGGTTGTACCCTTGAACCACCACTGTGACCTTGTTTATGGTGATCATATATTGATCATCTTTCTTATTTCAAAATACCCACATGGTCCCAATGATAGTAATAGCTGTAGGCTTGGGAACTAAGTGGCATATCATGCTTCTTTCAAATTGATTCAACTCTTCCTACATAGAAATTATACAATCTACACCTAAAAAGCTTCCTTGATATTGTTAGGTTCAATTAGTGACAGGTAGCAGCATAAGCATACATATATCTCAACTTATGTCTAGTCTGTATGCTTAAATCTATGGGAGAAATGATTTTTCCAATGGGATGAGAAATTTTATATTTTCTATTCCTTCTTGTGGTGGAATAGAGGTATGAGGTGTATCAATGTGAGATAATGATGCATCAGAATGAGTAGTTCCCCCTAAGGTGGGAACCTTCTCCTGAGCTATAGTATCTTTCTCAACAACTGAGGCGGTGTCCTTGTGTTCTTCTTTATCATCTGAGTCATGTGTTATACTAAAATCATCATTATCCTCATCTATGGAGCTCTTTCTTTCCTCATAATTTTCTTCATCAGATATGACATGAATGCTTTCTTCTACAAAGCCAGTTTTCTTATTGAAGATTTTTTAAGATTTCCTCTATAAGGAATATCCAGGAAAATACCTCTATCACTCTTTGTATCAAATTTTCCTAATTTAACCTTCCCATTATTGTGAACAAAATTTTTGTAAGGGTATCAGATAGGTCAAATTATATTTTTTCCCCATTGTGAAGTTCATAAGGAGTCTTGTTTAGTAGTGATCTGATCATGCACCTTCTAAAAAGATAGCATGTTATGTTTACAGTTTCAGCCCAAAATCTTTTAGGTAGACCACTGGCTATAAGGATTGCTTTAGCCATGTCATCTAGAGAACTATTCTTTCTTTCAACCACACCATTTTCTAAGGAATTTTAGGTGTAAATAAGTTGTGACAATACTATATTTATCATAAAATGTCAATAAGTATAAATTTTTAAACTCAGTTCCATGATCAGACCTTATTCCTATAACTTCAGTTGTTAACTATTTTTTGAACAAGTCTGACAAATATTTTGAATACCTCAAATGTCTCTTTTTTGGAACTCAAGAAGAGTGTCCATGTAAGTTTTGAATAGTCATCTATAATCGGATACACATATTTTTCCTCCACTATTGAGAACTCATATTGGACCACACAAGTCCATACACAACAACTTAAGAGGTTTAGTGGTTCTCACTATTTTTGGGATTGAATGAAGATATTACATATTTTTCTTTTGTACATGTATCACATACCATAGATTCATCCAATTTGGTTTTTGGTAGTCCTATCACCAGATCTTTTGCCACTAGTTTGTTGATTATTAAAAAGCATGTCTTAGCCTCTTGTACCACAATAATAAACTACTGGTCATGGCACTAAGGCATGTCACTTCTAATTCTAGAGTATCCATGATGTCTACTTTGTATACATTCTTATGCTTCCTTTACTTGAGTACAATGTTACCTGATGTTGGGCGTATTTATACGTCTAAGCACCATAACTTACCCATGTTTTAGCTAAGTTTTGAGGATAAAATACATAATTCCTGCACTTTTAGTCTACTTTCAATTAAGTGAGCTGACCTATGTGATTAGCATGCTTTTCAGGTACTAATGCGGAAGATTTCAGCACTTTGGGGACCTGTGGACAACAAAGGAAAACTTCACATAAAAGGGAAGGCAACTTTTGGACTAAATGTGATGCATGGGAACTTTTTCCCGGGCAAACTCAACATTTTTAAATAGTTAAGGATGCAGTAGCAACTTAGTAGAGAAGGTTGTTATTAAAAATCTTATTGCTGAATTTTCAGCCATAATTCACATTATTCACAAAAAATTCAGATTCTGTAATATTTTAGAGAGAAGAAACACTTAGTTTGAGGAGAGAGGTTGAAACATTTTTCTCTCTCATTGTTTCTAATCATCTTCATCACCAAGTTCGTTCTAAGTTTTGGTATGATGAATATTTCGATGTTGATTTCTGTTTTATTCATGAGTAGCTAAACTTATCTGTTAGGGTTATGGAAACCTTGTAGTATACTCTCTATTGCTATGGGTTTGTGAATTTATGATGTGTAATGCACTTATATCATTACTCTCTTCATTATAATTGAATTCTCGTGGTTACAAACATAGGGAATACGCCAGTATAACAATAACTTGTTCGAGAGAAAAGTTGTTGTCTGGAAAAGAGAGTGTGACAAGAAATTAGGGTTTCCAACCACTAGTTTACACGTTAATTCCCTAGCAGGATTAAATACTTGGAGAGTTTGTATAAGTTTTTGTACACTTTAGGTTTGAGAGAACTAAGGTGAATAACTCCTTGATGGTTGAAAAACACTTGGATTTAGAATTAGAATACGTCTCTCTATAAGTGCATGCATGTATAAAATTCGTATTACCCATAGTTAATATAGAAGTAGAATCTATAAGGTGGACATAACCCTAACTTGTCATTCTCTGTGATCAATTACTTTTACATATATCGTCTCATTCGTTACACTAATAGTACTATTGTGCACTTAAACCAAAACCCCCCTTATCTTGGAATCTTCGACCAACAGTCTAATAATAATCGCAATACTTAGTGATCATAGTATTCCCTGTGGGATTCGACACCCAACCCAGTTGGGTTCTATATTTGACAGCGACCGCGTACACTTTCTAACGAGAGTTATAATTTGGGCGTATCAAATTTTGGCGCCGCTGCCGGGGAATATGGTTGACAACTAAGTTTGTGATAGTTAATAGACCCTTTGGTCAAAGATTCTCAAATTTTACTTTTTGTTTGTTGTTTTTGTTTTGTTCAGGTTTAGTGGAGTGCATGCCAAATACACGAAGTTCTGGTCAGCCCTTATTACCTATAAATCCCGAACCATATCTTATTGGCAGAATGGATGCACAACGAAACCTTGAAAGGATGGCTACTCAACAGGAGCAGGCTAGATTAGCTGCATTGGCAGCTGCACAAGTACATCAACAGAATGCTGATAACCCAGGTCGGGCAATAAATCTTGTTGACAAGGACCTGGGTGATGATGAGTTACTAAATCCAAGACGTGCAGATGATGTGGCTGCACATGTGAACAGGAATGACAATAGAGATCGTCAAGCTAGAATGAGACCTGAACGTGAGCTATGCAGGTTCCTTTTGATGATGATGATGACGATTTGGATGGGGCTGGTGCCGCAGGGGCTATTATTCCTCCGCCCTTGGCACCCGGAGCGAAGTTCAATATCACTAGCACCATGATCTAGCTATTGTAACTCAAGGGGTTATTTGGTGGACTTGCAGGCGACGATTCGAATATGCATCTGATTAATTTTATCTCAACATGTAAGTCGTTTGACAATCCAGGAGTTGGACAGAATGTAATCTCGCTGCGCTTATTTCCATTGTCTCTATTTGGAGAGGCAACTCTATGGTTAAACGGGCTAACTCCTGAATCTATTACCAATTGGAGAAAACTGAAAGACTCTTTCCTAGGAAGATTCTTTCCGCCGTCCAAGAGAGCAAAATTAAGAGATGCGATAAGCAATTTTTGACAGCTTCCAACTGAAGCTCTCCACGAAACATGGAAGAGGTTCAAGAAGAAGCTTACGCGGTGCCCAAATCATCAGATGACCAATGTCCACTTGATGGAAATATTATATAGGGCTTTGAACTCGGTGACTAAGCCAGTGGTAGATAATGCTGCGGGTGGGTCATTCATGGACCTAACTTTTCTTGAGGCGTCTGACATGTTGGATCATATGACAAAGCAGAGTAGAGCTTGGCATACCAGGGATTCTGAGGTAGCAAGCTCTACTGTATCTATTAGCATGATGGCAGAACAGAGGCGCAGAGAAGAGGAACGTGACCAGGATATGGCTCACATGAAAACGCAGATGGACCTTCTTACCAAGCATTTATTATCAGGGAAGACAGAAAAGGTCAAAGATGTTGTATCACAGGGAAGAGATGACTCTGATTCTGAGGAGAAAGCAAATTACTTGAATAATCAGGGGGGTTTCCGAGGCAATGTCCAAGGAATCCAAGGTCGGAACTATTATGAAAAATCAGGATACAAGGACCGAGACCAAGGAGATTGGAAGAATAAAAGTGATAGGAGTAGATTATATGTACCTCCTGGAAGCCGTGATAATGCCGCTACCAGTTCAGGCAAAATATCTATGAAGGACATGATGGAGAAAGTATTAAAGGGAGTTGAGGCGGCAAATTCTGGGGTTACTACAATAAAGAGTGACGTATCTTCCATAAGCCAACTTGTAAATTCGCCAACATAGGCAATGATATAGGCACCTCCTACTTATGCTTAGGCAATGCTATAGGCGCCGCCTACTTATGCCTATTTTCCCAATAATCCGTTTGTGAATGGACCAACCCGACCCATGGCTCATCCTTTAAACATATTCTCTACTCTTAAATCCTACTCCATTCTTCTTTCACCCAAGCTCCTCCCAAGCCCTCCTCTCTCAAAACCCTTCTCTTTGCTCTACTAATCTTACAAGCTCCTCACTACTTTCAAAACCCAAGAACATCGACTCACTTTCTTTAATCCTTCATCTTCAAGGTAAGTTTTCTTTTCTTAATCCTTAGGTGTTTTGAATTTATGTTATAGTTATTAATTGATCACTTGAGGATTATGAATTAAATTTTTTCCATGGCTATGTTGGGAAAGTGATGGTGTTTTGTATATGTTGATATGGTTGAAAGTGTAGGGTATGATTTTGATAAAAAAGTGTTTCATTGAAATAAACATGGGGAAATTGAAGTGATTGAATTGTATTGTGACTAACGTGGTGCACCATGTCAAAGTGTATGTTGGTGAAGTCTGAGTACCCGATAATAACACAAAATTAGTTAATACTAACAAATTAAGTGTGGGGTGGTGACTTCACCACCCTCATATTAATTATAGTTAGTTTCATTTTGTGTGGATGACATGGATGACAGGATGAATACAGGAAAAAAAGATCCAATGATGATCTCCATGCACGTGGAATGACTCCTAATGTGGATGAGAAGTACTACTATCCAGGTTCTTTATCTTGTTATTTACACTGGGGACAGTGCAGAGCTTAAGTGTGGGGTGGCTGGTTACTTTGCTACTTGTTTTGTAAGAAAATAGGACCTTCTCCTTAGTATACTTGTGGATAGAATTAGTTATTTTGTTCATTTTGTTAGTTATTTAGTCATAATTAGGAGTTTTTCTCGATGATGGATGGATGACGACCGTCTTAAGAGAAAAGTAGTCTTTCAATTACATGTAACTGCTCTTGTGGATCATATGACATTATAACCTAAGTATGTGATGTATCATTACGTTTGAAACACCTAGGCTCTAGTTGTGACTCAGAAATGTATTGTCTTATTTAAAGTTCTCATATTCCAGAGAAGTATACTCACTCATTAGATTATCTTTTTCAGCACAAATAAAGTGATATTTATCTATAAGTACTGCAGTAAGAGATTCAGATTTTTCCTTGAGTGTTTGTAAAGGTTTTGGTTGACATCATAAAAACATACCTTGGTTTCTTCTTGGTCACATTCAGTATCAGACTCATACCATCTATAAGTGAAAGAATCAATTTGGTTAAGTCCTCATCCTTAGTTTTACCTTCAGTATCACTCATATTTAGAAGATCTAGAGTGTCTCCTTTTTTTACCTTCACAATTGTCAATAAGGATTGATTGTTGGATTTATCTTTATTAGATGCATTAGAGCCTTTTACCATAGCTGTTAAGGCCCTTTGTATAGTAATATCAGCTTCTTTAGAGGCTATTTTCCTATAGGTAGGGAGTGTAAATTCCACTTTTTGATCTCTAGATTTCTTAGAAAAAACTTTTTTTGTGATCCTTTGCCCACAGTAGACAAAATTTGAGGAAGTGATCAGGACTTTTACCCTTATGACATACTTGAATTTTCTTTTCTTGAACTTTGATAGATCTTCTCTAAAAGTTCTAACTTTTTCTGAACATTCTTTTAAATCTTCTTGTGACTAAGGCCAATTTTTTCTCTTCATAATCAATGTTCTTAATAGCTTTGAGAGAGATAGTCTTATCCTTTCTCTTCGTTCCTATATTATTTTCTTGGTTTTTCTTTGATTCGTAGGTCATTATATTTCCAATGAGTTCATTCATCTTCAAAGTTTCCATATTCCTTGCTTCTATAATAGCCTCCACCTTACTTTCCTAAGATCCGACAACAAACTTATTAGTTTCCTGATAGCCTTCCAGTTAGGATCAATTTTCCTAAAAAGAATATCTCATTGAGAATTGTAGTAAACCTTGTATGCATATTCTAAATAATTTCTCTATCTTTCATCCTGAATATTTCATACTGTATATTGGGATTGTCAATCTTGGCCTTCTTGATAGTAGAGATCCCCTCATGAGTATCTTGAAAAGTAGTCATATTTCTTTAGTACTTTGACAATAAGGAGATTCTATTGCATTCATTAGGACCAATTTCACAAATCAGTATTTTCCTAGACTTAGAATCGTTTTGAATGTAGACTTTGTCTATGAGAGTCTAGTCCTTCCTATCTTTTGGAACAGGTTCCTTTCCATCATCTGATGCTACCATAGGTCTACTAGGTTCATCAAGAACAACATTTCATAAGTTTGAACTTTCACAAATAATGTGATTCATCATTCTGTTCTTCCACCATTTATAGTATTTTCCAATGAGCAAATATGGCCTTGTTTGAGAAGCACCTTCCTGAGCAGTTGGACGAGTAGCCATAGGATCTTGTATCTCAGGTATTAACCTTTAATGAAAGAACTTCCTTGTCTCTTATACCAATTGAAGAACACTAGTTCCAACTGTTTTCTTAGGGACCTGGTCCTTAACAGGTTTTTACTTAAACAATAAAGAAAATTAACAGGATCAATTTTATGTAGAAAACCTTCGACTTTAAGGAATAATAACTACAAATCAAATCCACTAATTGTTAATAAGGTTTAGAATTACAACTCAATAATCAAACCTTAACTTCAACATTCAGACTTGAATAATTAACTCTAATTGTTTCACTATCAACTCTCCATAAAATCAAATCCTTTTTTTTTTACAAAATCTCACCAACACACCTTAATAACTACCACAACTTCTCAACGGACAAACTTAATAAGAATTAAAACACAACTATAGATCTAGACAACTAGGACTCAACTATATCTTGCAAGTGCATGCCAAGATCTTCTATTGCGTGAGAATAATACTTTCATAGTATGTGCACAGTAGGTGCTCTAAATTATGTTTCTCTCCTTTTATAGATGCTCCAATGCTCCTCTTCAAATGTAGGTATGAAACTCTGCCTTCTTGAAAAAAATCTTTTCTTATTAAACAAGGACATATTTAGCCGTCTTCCTTTCCTTTATTGTTGAGGACAACTGAGTTGCCATAATCAAACTTATACTAAAAATAATTTTTGCTGAATCATCAAAACTTGGGATTCAAGGAGCCAAAAACCTTCAAATTCTATTCCTCAGGGGTCATTTGGTAGGATGAATTAGAAAGAATAATGCATGCATTAAATTTATATATTACTAATATCTTGTTTGGTACACTTTTTCAACTTATGTATAGCTAATGCAAGCATTAGTTATACACTATATTGTGTATTATGCTATGCATAACTAACACATGAGAAACCTTGGTATTAGCAATGCAAGAGACTTCAAAGCATGCATTAACATGTGTAAAGACACAATAACCCTCAAAACCTTTTCCACATCGTTTTTATTATATTTGTGGAGGGTATTTTTGTAAATATGTTTTTAACTTTAAACATGTTCAATACAAGTTTTTTTTTAACACACCAAATCAGATACTGCATAAGAAATAATCTCAGTATAACTAATGCAAGCATAATAATACTAAAATTACTAATACATCATATTTTACACTATTCTTATATATCCTACCAAACGATTCTTTATTTCTTGTTGACCAACATTTTAGTATTGTAATTATTATGAGTTGTACATTAATACTCCTACAATCATTGATACATGGAACTTAAAATGAGTTGGTTTAAAATTAATGTGACTCGTCTTGTATATTTTTATTTTACTATAATATCTTTTATTTTTCAGGTATTATAGGTTTTTATTGAAGGAAACGACACTCTTCGCTAATTAAGTAGCTAGTTCTGCCCATTAATTAGTGAAAAAGAACCTTATACTTGCCATTCAGATGTATTATCTTTTCATAATTGTTACAACCTAGCTATAGAGGTTTGTGTGTTGCCAATAGTCTCTTTCAACTTTGGTCATTTGCATAAGGAAAAATTATAGCTGACTATTTTGGCCATCTAGTTTTTAAAGTATATATTGTGGATAATATAAACTTCATACTAAATATACATATCATATATAAACATGATACTATATACAATTGAAGTGTATTGGTAACGATAATATATATTTGAATGATATTAGTAAACTAAATAGCCGAACGAAACATATACCTAAGTTTGCTTTGCATAATATGAAGTTATGAAGAATTGGGGATGACAAACTCACATTAATAAGGTCCTCAATGGTAATTCAGCATGCTTGGAAACAGATTAAGTTACAATTACTTAAAACAAGTGTTAATAATAATGTACTGTCCAACCAACGAGGGTTGTGGTGAAATGATAGATACTCATGTATCATTAACTAGTGGACTGAGGTTTGAGTCTAACTGGTATGAAGTCGTCTTTGTTAAGGAGCATTTTACATCTAAATGTGGGACTTCTCGATGCCATTCGAATTTAGAAGAACCACAATGTATATGATCACTACTAAACATCAGGTGGAAAACAAAGTATGACTTTAATAAACACCTCTTTCAAAAATATTCGGTCATTCTTGAAGATTTTTTCAGAAGGACATTAAGTTGTGGACGGCAATATTCTTCTTTCTTTTAATTCTCATGTAAGAATATTATTTCTTCCATCTTAACGTATATAGTATTGTTTAATTGGGAACCATATATATATATATGATAGTTTTTGATCGAATATAGAATCTAAAAAAAAAAGATGTAAAATATATGTTTCTGTAAGAATTGAAGGAAATCGAATGAATTGCGGAAAAGAAAGACAATGAATTTGCGAAAAATTTCTTCTCCTTTTCTTTATTGATTTTTTTAACTTTGTACAATATTCTATATATACAAGTAAAAAATTAAATTAAAGACTCCTAAATAAGGTATAAAATAACTAAGGAATACACTTCTAAATAAGGTAGGAAACTAAGAGATTATCTTCTAAATAAAGTAGGAAACAAAAGACTTCTAAATAAGGTAGGAAACAAAAGATTTACCTAGGGTGTACAAAAGAAATAAAATAATATGCGCATAAAATAATATGTACATTGATCTGCTGAAGTTGGACGAAACCATCATCATTAAATCATTCCTAAGACACGTAATCCATCGGCGAATAATGTTGAGACTGCAGCAGACAAGTGCAGCAAAATAGGTAAATGGAATGGGTGAACCAACCCGGTCCAATGAAGAAAATACAATATTAATCCAACACCCCTCTCAAGTTTGAGGGGACGAACAAACACCCAACTTGCCCAAAACACTGTGATGAAGAGGACCAGTGAGTGATTTTATGAATAGATCAACTAATTGAAAGGAAAATGGAACAAATGAAAGTGAAATAAGTCCATCTAAAAATGTTTGCCGAACAAAATGACAATCAATCTCAACATGCTTTGTTCTTTAATGAAACACGGGGTTCTTAGCAATGTGTATTGTAGCCTGACTATCCGAATGAAGAGGCATAGGAAATGATATTGGAATGGAGAAATCTTGGAAGGTACGAACCAACCATGTGAGCTCGGAAACCGTGCGCCTCATATATTGATACTCAACCTCGGTGGAGCTAAGAGAAATAGATGTTTACTTCTTTGACTTCCAAGAGATTGGAGAGGCCCTAAGTGATATATAAAATCCACTAACGAATCTTTTTGAATTAGGACATGTTCCTCAATCTGAATCACAAAAGGCAAGCAACTCTAAAGAAGAAGAGACTTTGAGATAGAGACCCAAACCTATATCCTTGGACAAGTAATGAAGAACACGTAATGCGGCAGTGAGATGAGGTAGAAGAGGATCTTGGATGAATTAGCTAAGATATTGTATGATGAAGGAGTGATTCGGTCTTGTGTGAGTAAGATAATTCAACTTACCAAGTATATGTCTATATACAGTGGGATTCGGAATAGCATCTCCATCATTTAAATTTAGCTTTACTATAGGATCAAGAGGAGATGAAACAAGTGACATATGTGTGACATCAAATTTCTTTACGAGATTAACTGTGAACTTTTATTGTGAAAGTATGATTCCATGACGTTCCCCCAATACCTCCATACCTAAGAAAAAGTGTAAATCTCTCAAATCCTTTATTCTAAACTCCTTATGTAGAAATAATTTCAATGCACGCAACTCTGCATTGTCATTACCTGTTAAAACAATGCCATCCACATATACTGCTACTATTGAAATAAATGAGTCATATTTCTTCACAAATAAAGTATAATTACTAAGAGAATGAGTAAATCATTTAAAATTAAAAGCAACCACTAGCTTTGAGTACCATTTCCTAGAGGCCTGACAAAGTCCATATATGTACTTCTTAAGCTTGTAAACATGAGATGGTGATGGTGGAAATATTCCATCAGCGAACTTCATGTAGACTTCCTCATGGAGATCTCCATGTAAAAATGCATTATTAACATCCAATTGATAGAGCTCTCAACCTCTTTTGAGAGTTATAGCATGAAGACATCGAATAGTAGTTATTTTGATAATAGGAGAAAAAGTCTCATTAAAATCAATATCTTTCTTTTGAATTTCTCCTCTGGTCACTAACCTAGCTTTTAACCTTTCAATACTGCCATTACTATGTTGTTTGAATTTGTAAACTCATTTACAAGGTAAAGCCTTTTTACCTGGAGGTAGTTAGATCATGTCCCAAGAGCTTAAAGTTCTTTGTCCATAGCTTTTTTCCAACACATGCAACACAACTTGATTATAATTGACAAGTTCTTAAATATTAGATAAATAATTTAGCGTATGTTGATTATTGGAAGATATATTTGTGATAGAAAGAGAGGTTGGACAAATAGAAGATGAAAAATAAGAAGAGCTAACATTAGTCAGGTGTACAAAATTGTAAATATAATCTTTTAGATGACTAGAAATTTTGTGTTCCCAAGTTGATATTATAATTGAGGAAATATCATTTGTGGGAGGAATAGAAGAATTTACCTGATCTATGACAACAGAAGGAGCCGGAAGATGTACCTGATCCATAACAATAGAAGGAACATGAGGTTGTACCTGGTTCGTGATAGTAGAAAGAATAGGAGGTTGGACCTGGACCACAGTGGTAGATGCAGGAGGTAAAGTAGAAGTGATAACTGAGGGATATGTGATGTTTTGATTAGATTTAACATTATCATCAGGATCAACAGTTGGGATCGATGAATGGACTGAAAAGTAGGAATTATTAGATTTAGAAGAAGCAAAAGGATAGATATTTTCATGAAACACAACATCTCTAGAAACTATGATTTTATTAGTATCAAGAACCAAAACTTTGTAACCTTTCTTTTCATATAGATATCCTAAAAATACACAAGTATTGGACCTTGGTACCAACTTAGACCTTTGAGAGGATAGAGTGAAAATAAAATGTAGACATCAAAAAAATTTGAGATTAAAATAGTTAGGTGTGGTCTTCAAAAGGATTTTTACCATAAATGATTTTTGAAGAAAATCTATTGATTAGATATGTTTCATTAAAAAGATATTCACCCAATATTTAATGGGTAGATACGACTGGTACAAAAAAACCCTAGATATTTCTAGCAAATGAATATGTTTTCTTTCAACCACACCATTTTTTTGTAGAGTAGACACACATGAGGTTTGATGTTGAATCCATTTAGAAAAACAATATTTTGACTGTGTTGTGCCACTTTCTAACTCAAGTGCATTGTCAGATCTTACCATTTTGACCTTGGTTTGAAATTGTCTTTCGACCATAGCTAAGAAAGATTTGAGGATTGTGAAATCATTTGATTTATTACCTAACAGGAAATTCCATGTTTCTCTACTAAAGTCATCTACAATGGTAAGAAGGAATTTATACCCATCATGAGTTGTTACTTTATATGGTCCCTAAGGTTCAATATGTATCTACTGAAAAATATTTTTTATTGAGATGTTGCTTGTTGAAAAAAATAGTTTCGCTTGTCTTTCCATTCGACAAATCGCACATGGAGTGTAAAAATTTTGACATGAAGAGATTGAATTAAAAGAAACGTTTTTCATATTATTCAACAGCATATGCCCTAATTTGTCATTCCATAATTTCTCTTTTATTTTGAAATCAAACAAGGAAAACATGAATGAAAAATTGAATTAGAACCTAAACTAGGGCTTGTGCTTATATCAACTTGAGCATTTGGAAGATTATCTGATTGGGTTGATTTGAGTATGTAGAGTCCCCCTTTTTCTCTACCAATTTCCAATGAGCTATTTAAAGAAGAGCCCTGAAATATAAAATAAGAAGTAGGAGTGAATAATACATAATTGTTGAGTTGTCTATACAATTATTTTACAAATAAGATATTGTACTTGAAATAAGATATATATAAAACATTCTCTAAAACAAGATTTGGTAATGCATAGAATGTTCCTGAATATATTACCTTTACTTTATATGAATTGAGAAGATTCACCATGAGTGCACTAGGCAAAGCCTTAAAATTTAAAAGGATTGATTTATTGTGAGACATATGTTGACTATATCACTATCTAATATACAATATTTATTGTCAATGTTTACTAGGTGTACATAAGTATTAAAAAGCTTAGCTTTACCTGCAACCCACACATTGGCAAAAACTTGAGAATTTTTACTTTTTTTTATAATATTCAAGTTATGAAGAAGCTCCAGCAGTCATCCCACAACATTTCTAGTCAAGAACCTGGTGTTTGGAACATCTCTACCGACCTATTTTCCAATAAGTGTCGAAACTTCTGTTGACTTGAACTGTTTCTTGAAATTTTCTCTGATTTGTAAATTTGAAATTAGCAGGAAACCCATGAATTTTATAACATTTATACACTGTATGGCCTGATTTCTTACAACAAACATAAATTAGATTATTTTGTGTATTGAACATGATGAAAAATTTGAGATAATATGATTGAATAAGACACAAAGATGAGAATTTGAGAAGATGAGATTTTGAGACAAGATGTTTGAATCAACCTTTCTCTGATACCATGTAAGAATTGAAGGAAATCGAATGAATTGTGGAAAAGAAAGATAAAAAATTTGTGAAAAATTTCTTCTCCTTTCCTTGATTGATTGTTTTAACTTTGTACAATATCCTATATATATACAAGTAAAGAATCAAATTAAAGACTCCTAAATCAGGTACAAAATAACTAAGGGATACACATTGTATATAAGGTAGGAAACTAAGGGATAATCTTCTAGATAAAGTCAGAAACAAAAGACTTCCAAATAAGGTAGGAAACAAAAGATTTACCTAGAGAGTACAAAAAGAATAAAATAATATGTGCATAAAATAGTATGTACAATGATCTACTGAAGTTGGATAAAATCATCATCACTAAATCATTTTCAAGCCACGTAATCCATTGACAAATAATGTTGAAGCTTCAGCAAATGAGTGCAATGAAACAGGTGAACCAACCCAGTCCAATGAAGAAAATGCAACATTATTCCAGCAGTTTGTGCTCCTATTTGTGTTTTATTATAAATCATTGTGCTTGACTAGATAAGAAGGTATAAAAGAAAATAAAAACTTTTAGCACATAAAATAAGATTAAATAAATATAATATATAGCAGAATCTTCTACTTCAAAAAAATCATGTCAATTATTACTCGAATGAGGTCTACCACAACACATTTTTTTTTTGGAAAAACAATGTGAGTCATGAAGATTCTCAAAAAGGAAAACATAATGACAAATAATGTGAGTCATGGAGATTCTTTGTCTCCTCAAAACCTCCAAGAACATAAAGGGAATATCTTCACACCTCTCTTGTTTTTTTTTTCTTTTCTTTCTTCTATCATCTATATATCATTTAAGTAAACTTCAATTTCTTTCTTGCAGTACTGAACCCTCACTTAATCACTCATCGCCTTATTGTTCTATTACTTTCGACATGTTATAGATTAGACTTCTGGAATTTGATACCATTGCAAAATAAATAAAGCTTCCAAATTTAACTCAATAATTAACAGATCAACGAAATGAGAATCGCCCGAAATCATATAAGTAAAGAACATACAAACAATAGTGATGTATTTAATTGAGGATTATAATTGGGAAGAAAGGATCAAATCAGAGATACTCATGAAGACGATCACTTATCCAGCTCTATTGGAAGGAAATGATGAGTTGAGTTTTATCATTAGATTTAGGTCTACAAAAATATAATTTTTAAGATTTAAAAACTTTCAAATGAAAAAAGTATGCTAATTTAAGTTTTAAATATGTCTTCATTATACTGTTGGATAATAAAATTTTCAAGATTGAAAAATAAATAATCGAGACAAGAAAAATATTGCAACAATCAATTTATTGATTTCAATACGTGTATTACAATCTCTATGAATCATCTTATTCGCCTTTTCAAATATAAATTCAAGGGCTTAAAGCTTGATCTTAAATTTTAACTTGATTTGTTGATTTGAGGGACTTGATCTTAACTTGTGCGTGAATTCAAGGGCTTTTGAGCTTGTTCTTGAATATTGCTGTCTTGATCTTGAATCTTGATGAAATTGATTTGAATGCTTTAGTTTTTTAGAGAAATTACAGTGTTTGATCCACGAGATTTCTCTTGCTACTTGTTAGAGTTCTGGAATCCGCTTTTCTGAATTATGAGACCCCTATTTATAGTTGTAGGAAAGGAAGAGTCATGATGAATATAGACTTCTTTTGACCAATCAGATTTTAGTGATGTGGAGCCTTTTTATGGGCTTTTATTTTATGGGTCTGCTGCATCACTTTGACATGTGGCATGGTCCTATTGGCTCCTTCACTTGATTTGGCATGCCACGTCATTTGACACGTGACACTTATTTGGGCCTCTAGAATATGACAATATCTTGAGCTTATTAAAGTGGGTTCACATTTGTAGCCCAAATCAATGGACTAGCCCAATAAAAAATGAACTTTAATTAAACCCATATATGTTTGGACTTAAATAATTAATCCAATTATATTAATCCCCAATATTTATTTGAGACTAATATATTTTTAATTTAATATAATACAAATTTTGTACGGATTTAAATTTAATAAAATTGCATCGCCTACAAATGCCCCCTACTTCAAGACTTATCGAGACATTTAATATTTTGGAGACTAGACTTTAAGTATGATTATTTAAGCATTTTTCCTTCGTGCTTCAACGATTTTCATACATATGAATACCCCATTCAAAAATTTAAAGCAGAACCATATTGGTATTGCCTCTCAAAACTCTCTCATTTTTTTCCATGAATCTCTACACTTAAGATCCATTGGTGAGGCATGATATTCAATTTCAAACAGATTTTAGAAGACTTTTTCATCGCCTTACTTAATCAGGAATAAAACTCTTCTGATTTGAACCTAGATTGGAGAAGGAAAGAACCCCCAATTTGAATTTGTATGGAAGAAGAAAACAACCTTCAATTTGAATTTGTATGAGAGAAGAAAATCAATATCCAATTTGAATTTGTATGGGAGAAGGAAATAATCTCCAATTTGAATTTGGAGATGGAAGCTATTCCAATCTGAATTTATATTGAAGAAGGGAACAATCTCTAATTTAAATTTGGAGATGGAAGTTATTCCAATCTGAATTTACATTGGAAAAGGAAACATCCATCCTAAAAATCTATAAAAGGAGGTAGTTTTCTCACTTTTTCAATATCAATTTTGGGGTTTTCAAGCCATCAACAATATTAAGGTAATTTCTTTCCCTTCTACTTTTCTCTTATTTTCGTCAATTTTTTTCAGCACAGTATGTTAGTGGTAGAAAATTCATATCTAATTGTAGGTATATTGAAATCATAAACAGTTTGATATTATAGAAACTAGACTACGAGATATATAACATATCCAAAATTTATATTCAAATTCCTTCAATATAATTCTCGATAATTTTTTGAATTTAGCCCTGAATTTTATCATGCTGAAAATTTCAGATCTGCGCGTCTTTACTAAAACTTTCATCTCTTGAAGTAGGAGGGATGAAATCACAAGACGCTTGATTCTTATAAAAATAAACACAAATATATATAAAATATCCAAAATTCATAATTTAATTCAATCGAGATATTTTTAGGTGTTATCCTGAAATCAACATTGAGTTTTGATGCATCAACAATTTCAGATTTACGCGACATCACCAAAAAAATTATATCTCAATGTGAGAGCATCAAAATTATGATCCGCTTGATCCTATAGATGAAGAAAACATGCATGTATAACACATCCAAAATTTGTATTTCAAAATTTCTTGGATTGATCTGGATGATTTTTTTGAAGACAATCTTATATGCTGTCCGGCAGAGGATTCCAGATTAGCATCGCCTCACCAAATAATTTATATCTTGATGTAGGACGTAACCATCAAAGGGAGTTTTGATTATTTCAAAATATATTTTGAGGACTTTATTCTCATCAAGTCATCTTATCTCAATCCAAGTTGGTGATATACAACTTTCCAGATCTCAACGCTCTGACAGGTAACATCCTTTCTATTTGTGTTTTTACTTTCTTTCTTGTTTTCCCCTTTTTCTTTTTGCATGGTTGAAACAAATAGAAATATGAAATAATCGACTTAGGGAGAGAGTGTTTAACTTGGACTCCTTACACTCTAAGGCCGACCAATTTTGACTCTAAGACGGTGTCTATGCAACAATCGGCTTAGGGTACGAGAGTTTAACTTCGCCTCCGTATACTCTAAGACCGACTAATTTGACTTCAAGATGGTAGCTATGAAATAATCGACTTACGGTTCGAGAGTTTAACTTTGCCTCCGTACACTCTAAGACTAACCGATTTGACCTCAAGACGGTGGCAATGCAACAATCGTCTTAGGGTGTGAGAGTTTAACTTTGCCTCCGTACACTCTAAGACCGACCAATTTGAATTCAAGACTGTGGAAATGCAACAATCGGCTTAGGGTGTGAGATTTTAACTTCTCCTTCGAACACTCTAAGACTGACCAATTTGACTTGAAGACGGTACCAATGAAACAATCAGCTTAGGGTGCGAGAGTTTAACTTCGCCTTCGTACACTTTAAGACCGACCAATTTGACTTCAAGATGGTGGCAATGCAATAATCGGCTTAGGGTGTGAGAGTTTATCTTCTCCTCCATACACTCTAAGACCGACCCATTTGACTTCAAGATGGTGTCAATGCAATAATCATCTTAGGGTGCTAGAGTTTAACTTCACCTCCGTACACTCTAAGATCGACCAATTTGACTTCAAGACGAATGGTTTTCTTTAAGTATGGGCCCTTTCAATGTTCAGCTTAAGGTACAAAGGGGAAAATCATGTCCCCTTTAAGGCATGAAAATTTTAAGATCCTTTTAAGAATAAACCCGTGATAGGCGAGCTTAAGGTGCTAACGGACAAATTTTGTCCACCTTAAGGCATGGAAATTTTGAGATCCTTTTAAGGATAAACCTATGAGAGACCATCTTAAGGTGCAAAGGGATAAATTTTTTCCACCTTAAGGCATGTAAATTTTGAGATCCTTTTAATGATAAACCCATGAGAGGCTAGCTTAAGGTGCAAAGGAACAAATTTTGTCCACCTTAATGCATGAAAATTTTGAGATCCTTTTAAGGATAAACCCGTGAAGGCCAGCTTAAGGTACAAAGGAAAAAAAATTGTTCACCTTAAGGCATGAAAATTTTGAGATCCTTTTAAGGATAAACCCATGAGAGGCCAGCTTAAGGTGCAAATGGACAAATTTTGTCCACCTTAAGGCATGGAAATTTCGATATACTTTTAAGGATAAACTTTTTAGAGGATAGCTTAAGGTGCAAAGGGATAAATGTTGTCCACCTTAAGACATGAAAATTTTGATATCCTTTTAAGGATAAACCCTTGAGAGGCCAGCTGAAGGTGCAAAGGGACAAATTTTGTCCACCTTAAGGCATGAAAATTTTGATTTCCTATTAAGGATAAACTCATTAGAGGTTATATTAAGGTGAAAAGGGATAAATCTTGTCCACCTTATGGCATGGAAATTTTGATATCCTTTTAAGGATAGACTCATTAGAGGCCGACTTAACATTCAAAGGAACAAATCTTGTCCACCTTAAGGCATGGAAATTTTGAGATCCTTTTAGTTGTAGGCTTGGAGAACTTTAGCATTCCAAATCACATTGAAGGAACTCTTTTTCTTTTTAATGGGTTGCCCCCATTGAGTCACAAATATTTAGAGTAAGTCCAAAATTTTATTAGAATAGTTTCTTACTTGGCGTTCGTATGACAGATACTGTAGGAACGTATTTTTTTGAAACTCATACACTCGAACTCAGAGTGAGATTCCAAGTGCCTACGTAACTCAGTGAAGAGGATCAAGTGACAACGTAGTTCTGGGTGAGTTTTTTTTTTGTGTCCTAACTTTTTCCTAGGCCGCCTCTTTCGAGGTTTTCAACCTAGCAAACTTTCTTTTTTTTTGATCCGTACACAATTTATACTCCTGTGGGCTAGGAGTAAACATGCAGTTTATATTCGTGCCTTAAGGAGTGTTATCTCCCTTTAAGGATAGTACTTCTTCAAGAACTTGTCATTGATAGGATCAACTTTTACTCTATCTGCATCGACAAGATTGTAAGCACCATTTGAGTAGGCCTGTTGTATGACATAAGGTCCATTCCACTTCGGGGTGAATTTACCCCCATACTTACGAGAAGTGATAATGGGTCTCCTTATTGCAAGGACGTAATCTCCAACTTGGAAGCACCTTAAGCGAACTGTAATGTTGAAGGAATGATATAGACGGGCTTGGTAATATTCAAGATTTTATTGAGAATCTAGTCTTTTCTCATCAAGAGCTTCTAACTCCACAAGATGCAACTTAGCATATTCTTCATCAGTGAGCCCTTCTTGAATAGACAGTCTCAAAGAAGGTATTTAACTCTTAAGTGGAAGGACGACTTTAACTCCAAAAGAAAATGAATATGGGGTTTCTTGCGTTGGTGTGCGGTAAGTTGTTCAATATGCCCATAAAGCTTCTTCCATTCATTCATGCCAGTCTCATTTGGATTTGGAGACAACTTTCTTCAACAAGTTGCACAAAGTATTATTGAAGGCTTCAGCTAGACCATTGGCGGCAACATGATACATAGAAGACTTGTACTGCTTGAATCTAAAGAGATCACAAATATTATTCATCAGTTCGTTATCAAATGGCTTGCCATTATTTGTTATTATATATTGAGGTATTCCAAAGCGGTAGACGATATTCACTCGGATGAAGTTTACAACATTTTCTTTCTTTACTTCCTTAAGAGCAACAACTTCGGCCCACTTTGAGAAGTAATCTGTCATGGCCAAGATGTATATGTGTCCACTAGAAGATTTTGTTAGTGGACCAACAACATCCATTCCCCAAGCATTGAAAGGCCAAGATGCTACAATTAGATGTAGTACCTCTGGAGGTTGATATATGAAATTTGCATGGAATTGACAAGCTTTGCATCTTCTAGCATAGTCCAAGCAATCTTTCACCATCGTTGGACAATAATATCCCATTCTTTTAATGTGAAAATGGAGCTTCGGTCCAGATTGATGTGATCCACAAAATCCCGAGTGCGCTTTTTGCATAGCTTGAATTATTTCTTCCTCTCCCAAACACCGTAAGAGTACTCCTTCGAATGATATTCTATACAGTGTGTCCTTATAGCAAAGGAAGAGGGGTGTACGACGACGAATGTTAGTCCTTCTCCTTGGATCCTCTGAAAGTATCCCATAACATAAGTAATCAATGATAGGTTGTCTCCAATATTCTTTTACAGCATCAGACACAGCAACAAGGTATTCAACCTTGTTTTCTACATCCCCATATGATGACGATACTACCTATTCTTGGCGGATAGTAACTCACATCTGATTTGAAAGAGTTAGGGTTGAGGCCAAAGCAGCTAAAGTATCAGCTTGCTTATTTTCTCTCCTTGGCATATATTGGAGGGTTACCTCTCCAAGACACCCCATTAACTTTTATTCATAATCATGATATGATTGTAGCTCGGGCTTCCCGACTTCATAGCTTCCCAAAAGCTGCTTGATCACCAGTTGGGAGTCACCAAAGACTTGTAATTGCAGCTGTTTCATGTTAACTGCCATCTCAAGTCCAAGTATTAAAGCTTGATATTTAGAAACATTATTAGAGCAACGATTTGTTAGGGTAAAAGAGTATGGGATGAACTCTTCTTATGGAGTGAAGAACACCACAGTGGCACCAGCTCCATCTCGATGTGCGGCACCAGCTCCATCTCGATGTGTGGCACCATCAAAGTACATCTTCCATGGGGTCTAGCTTCAATAACCATTGCATCTTCATCAAGAAGTTCATCGCTCAATTCCCAATCATCAGGTATCGGGTGGTCTTCCAAGAAATCAGTCAGTGCTTGTCCCTTTATAGCCTTTTGGGGAACATACACAATCTCAAACTGCTGAAATTGAATGTACTATCTTGCAAGTCGATCACTAAGGACTAGTTTCGACATTACAAACTTGATGGGATTTTCCCTAGACATAAGACGGAAAACACGAGCTTGGAGGTAGTGTTTCAAGTTTTGAATTAAGAAGGACAATTCCAAACATAACTTTTCAATTGGAGAATACTTTAGATCATTCGGCGTCATTATTCTGCTCAAATAGTAAAGAGAGTTTTCTTTGCCTTTACTATTTTCTTGAGCCAGTAGTGCTTCAACTGACCTCTCTTGTGCCACGATGTTGAGTATCAATGGTTTCCTAGGTATGGGTGTAGCAAGAACTGGTGGCTTTATTATGTTTGATTTGATACTCTCAAAGGCATTACTACAAGCTTGGTCCCATTTGAAGGGAGTGTCCTTCTTTATGAGATGACTAAATGGTTGACATTTTCCGACCAGGATTGAGATGAACCTTCTTAAATATGCTAGCCTTCCTTGAAGGATTTTTAACTCATGAATATTTCGAGGCTCGGGTATCTTTAAAATTGCATTGACCTTGGCTTCATCAATTTCAATTCCTCGGTGTCGCACAATAAAGCCAAGAAACTTTTCGAAAGTAACTCCAAAGTCACACTTCAATGGATTCATCCTAAATTGATATCATTGAAGTAACTCGAATACCATTCTTAGGTCTTTTAAGTGCTCATCTCTCTTTCTTGACTTTACCACTAGATCATCCACGTAGCATTCAATATTTTTATGGAGTAGGCCATCAAAGATGTTCTGCATAGCCCTTTTATAAGTGGCTCCATCATTCCTTAAACCAAAAGGCATCACCTTGTAGAAATAAATACCTTTGGGCGTACAAAATATAGTGAGTTCTTTATCCTTTGGTGCCATACAAATTTGATTATAGCCAAATGAACCATCCATGAAGGACATTGCGTCATAACTAGTGGTGGCATAAATCATCAATTCTGGTATGGGGATTGGAAAGTCATCCTTAGGGCAGGCGTTGTTGAGATCCCGAAAGTCAACATAAACTCAAATTTAGCCATTCTTCTTCCGTACTGGAACAATACTTGAAATCCACATGGGATATTTGACTTCACGAATAAATTCAGCTTCAATGAGTTTGTTAACTTCATTTTCGATCAATGGAACTAATTCTGGCCTAAAACGCCTTTGGGCTTGCTTAACAAGACGAGCACCATTCTTGACCGTCAACTGATGGACTGCTACTTTTGGATCAAATCTAGGCATTTCCTTATAGCTTCAAGTGAATACATCCATATAATCTTTGAGTATATCCATATACGTGATTTCTTCCTCCATCTCTAGAAAAGCACTCAGGTAAGTTGATCTTGGGTCTTCATCGGTTCCAAAATTAACTTCTTTTAAGGGATATATTTTGGCCTTTACTCCTTATTTAAGTTGCAATAGAGAATCTCTATCATCTTCTTCCTCTTGAGGATCATCGTCGTTGACGAATATATGATAACACCAGAATGCATTTTCTATCTCTTAATCAACCTTTATTTGAGATAAAACATCTTTCTCATTATGGGTCATAACATGATATGAGGAGCCAACACTCTCTTCATCTTCCTCATGTTGCTTGGTATAAACCATAGTATGAGCCTTTACTTTTAGCACCTCATTTCATGAAACCACCAGTTCCGTCTGCCGCCTCATTCTAGAAGGAACCAAACTTTAGAAATCCTTCTAGATTTTAGGCGAGGTGTGTATTGTCGTACTTTGATGACTTCTCTGATGCTTTTTACTTCTCTTCTTATTTAGAGGACCCAAACTATCAAACACAGAAGTTCTTACGATTGATTCTCCAAGTTGGTCAATGATAGAAGGTCTTTTGTTGGATGCGGTAGACTGCTCTTCTAAAGTAATGTAGTTACTAACCACCCTTCTTATGGAGATACAAATTAGAGGTGGCTGTGTGTATCCTAGGACTTCACTTGCCTTCCTTATTTTACCTTCTGATGGAAGTTTACACAACCTTGATGGCTCATTACGATTATATCCAGCCTTTACAAATAACTTGTATGCATTTGGATCAAAGGCCTCTTTTGTACGCTTCGTAGGGAGTGCCATATCTTGTGGTGGATTTTAAGCCACAGGCTCTTCAAGTAATCTTGAGGATAGATTTATTGCATCAATCTTCCTGATAGGTAAAGTTATCCCCTTTATTACAATATCTTGAGAATCCGATGGGTGAGCTTTCTCTTTCTTTACCTTTGGTACATAGCGAAGAATAAGATTTGCCTTCTTTTTCAGAAGAGCGACACTTTCTTTATTTGAAGTAGGGAGAGGCTTCTTGGTGGCGAATTTTTTGGCAGTCACTGCGACCTTCTTAGATGCAAGATCATCATATTGTGTCTTGGTGACATCTTCAACCCTTTTCTCATCCACAACATGATTCTTTAAGTAGAATTTTGGATCGGCAAAATGTGACTCAGCTTTAGTGAATGGCTTGTCATCGGCAACTATCTTTCTTTCCACTCTGCCTATGAGGTACTTCAAGCATTGATAGTAAGAGGATGAGAAAATTTTGTTCCCGTGCACCCAAGGCCTACCAAGAAATATATTGTATGAAGTTTTGTCATCGATCACATACATCAATGCATTTGATTGAAAATCATCCATACAAATCCCCAACTTGATAGATACTATGGCCCCCTGGCCTCCTTGGTTGAAGCCTTGGATCACTATACGACTTTTGTCCAGTTCGCTAGTAGCGATGTCAAGTTTCTTCATCATGTGGATAGGCAGGATGTTGACTGCAGATCCCTCATCTATCAGGATTCTATTAATCTTATTTCCTAGAATTTAATCCACCATGTATAAGAGACAGTTATGTAGGGCCTCACCAAATAGAAGATCGTTATTTGTGAATGTGATTTTTGTATCACATACATGTGCCTCTTTGACAAGAGGTTCCGCAAGCGGTTCAGAGGATGAAGGAACTTCTATGGGTATATTTTCACCCTTTGCCCCCTCTTTGGCAGTATTAAAACAAGTTGCCTCAAGGTTGACTTGAGCAGTCTTTACACGAAACCAACTCGGTAAGAATTCCTCTCAAGTCACCGAACGCCGAGGTTTTTGGTGGTGAAGCTCCGTCACCCTCGTCTTCTTTAGAAGTTCAACCAATTTCTGTTTCCTTGGTTTCTTCACCATTCTCCTTCTGGTTGGCTTCTTGGATGACTCCTTTTGCAGACTCATCTTCTTGTGTCTATGTCTGGTCACCAGAGTACAACCTTCATCATCACCTTCATTAACTAAAGACCTATTGGGCTCTAATATTTTCTCATTATTCTCTTTGACACATATTTGGACTTGATCGAGCGAGCCAAATGTGATGGAGAATTGATGAGAACTGGTCGTCTCATTATCGAAGAAGATCTTCTTCTCTTTTTCTAGTTGAATGACTTTATCTTTAAAGACAAAGCTCTTTTCCAACAGGTGACTTATGAGCCTATGATATCTGTAGTAATTAGGGTCATTGGTCCTTCCAGCTTTGTTGGGATGCTTCATCTCTGGGAGTTCAATGAGTTTATGCTCAAGGAGTTCATAAAAAATCTCAGCAACATCAGAATCAAGGAAGGGATATTCTTTTTATTGCATCTCCTTTAAAGTTTTCTGATTCAGACGTGCTCTTGAAGTCGTCTTCACACTTTGCTTCTTGCTTACCTTTGTGGTGACCTTCACAGGAGACACATCAATATTCATGGACTCCTTGTTGTCATTTTTGGGGAAAAACTTGCCCCATCTTTTGGGTTCCTGCTTATCATTTCCCCTTCGAGGGTCATGGATAGGCGTCGATCTCTTTCCAGCAGAAGACATGCTCAACTCCATATCGTGATCACGGGTATCTAGATCCTTAAAGGATTTAAGCTTAATGCCTTGCAAGATATAGAGAAGCTCCCAGTGCATTCCTTGGACGTATATCTCTATTGCAGAAGCTTTGCTGAGCCTATCTTTGCAGTTTAGGCTAGAATTTATCCATCGATTGATGAAGTCAATGACTGGTTCATCCATTATTTGTCGAGTATTTGTGAGCTCCACCATGCTCACTATACGCCTTGTGCTATAAAAGAAATTTAGGAACTCGTGCTCTAATTGCTCCCAGCTATCGATGGAGTTAGGCTTAACGTACGTATACCAGTCAATGGCGTTTCCCTTTAGGGAGCGAACAAACTGTTTGATAAGATAGTCACCATAAGTTCTAGCATTGTTGCATGTCTCAAAAAAGTGTGCGACATGCTATTTTAGGTTCCCTTTGCCCTCAAATTATTGAAATTTAAGGGGCTGATAGCCGGTAGGCATTTTGAGGCTATCTATCCTCGCAGTGCAGGTCTTGGCATACGCAAGGGAAGATTTGGTGACAACATCATACTTGTCTTTAAGGGTCCCTTTAATGAATTCCCTCAATTGCCCAATCGGGATCATTCCCTCAGAAGAAACTTGCACCTCTTTAGTCGGTGGTGTTTGTTTCACAGAATTTTCTATCTCATGAACCTCTGGAGATTTTCCAGGTGCATGGCTAGACTCTCCGTCTATCTGACCTTCCACCCTATCTACTATTTTATCAATTCGAGTATCTTGATTCTGAACATATTTAGTTAGGCCCTCAATTGCCTTTACCAGATTCGTAAGCTGCTCCTCCATAGACGAGGCATCAGTAATCATCGCTTGCATAACCACTGGAGATGTGTGAGAGTAGCACAGATTACTGCACAAGTTGATCTTTGAAATGCTCAACTTATGCGGCATAGTCGGAGATGATGAGTTGTTTGAAAAACCATCACTCTTTACGCCAGAGTATTTGGAACCGAAATGCTCAAGTAGAGCTAAAGTCTTCTTAAGCAATTCCGCCATATTGCTTCCTCCTTCCGAAGCACTTGCATTGGACTTCTTTCCTTTTGGGGTTGAAGATCCAAAAATTAGAGTTGGTGCGGACGTCACTGGGTGTGTTTGTTGTCCTATAAAGCCTGCCTTGCTCCTTGTGACAGCTCCGAAGCTTCCAAAAGTAACACCAAGGATGCTTTCTACTTCAGGAGAGAACTTTAAATCAGCAGTCTTGGAAGCAGTTGATTGAGAGTTGACCTTCTTGGAAGTCATTTCGGTGTTATTAAACTTTAAAGTATGAAAAGTTGAGATGAGAGGTAGAGATTGTCCCACTGGGCGTGCCAGAATTTGTTGGACCATAAAATTTTTGAGATCGAAAAATAAATAATCGAGACAAGAAAAATATTACAACAATCAATTTATTGATTTTAATGCGTGTGTTGCAATCTCTATGAATCCTCTGATTCGCCTTTTCAAATATAAATTCAAGGGATTAAAGCTTAATCTTGACTTTAAACTTGATTTGTTGATTTGAGGGACTTGATCTTGACTTGTGTTTGAATTCAAGGGTTTTTGAGCCCGTTCTTAAATATTGCGGTCTTGATCTTGAATCTTGATGAATTTGATTTGAATGCTTGAGTTTTTTTAGAGAAATTGCAGTGTTTGATCCACGAGCTTTCTCTTGCTACTTGTTAGAGTTCTGGGGTCTGCTTTTCTGAATTATGAGACCCCTATTTATAGTTGTAGGAAAGAAAGAGTCATGATAAATATAGACTTCCTTTGACTAATCTGATTTAAGTGATGTGACACCTTTTTATGGGCTTTTATTTCATGGGTCTGCTGCATTACTTTGACGTGTGGCATGGTCCTATTGGCTCCTTCACTTGACTTGGCATGCCACGTCATTTGACATATGACGCTTATTTGGGTCTCTAGAATATGACAATATCTTGAGCTTATTAAAGTGGGCTCATCATTTGTAGCCCAAATCAATGGGCTAGCCCAACAAAAATTGGACTTTAATTAAACCCATATATGTTTGGACTTAAATAATTAATCCAATTATATTAATCGACAATATTTATTTTGGACTAATATATTTTGAATTTAATATAATCCAAATTTTGTACGAATTTAAATTTAATAAAATTGCATCGCCCACATATACAATATTGTTCTTGTTTTGAGTATATTTAGAAAAAATGGATTCATCGCTTAGAACTTCACATCAATTCTAAAAGTTCCTTAATTAGATTATTACTTTTTTAATAATAGAAATTTATTGATTTTCCTGTTCATTCAGGAACGCTTTTTAGAGTGACAGTAGGTGATTTTTTCTTTTTATCAATTTTTAAAATATTAATAAACTTGATAGTATGTAAAAGATATTTTTTAATTTTCGTTATTTTACACTAGTGTATTTACAGTCGGGCAGACACATCTCTTGTTATATAATTTACAATATAAAAATATAACGGCAACAACACATCAATGTTGCTGTGGTGTAGTGGTTATCACGCCATTCTTACACACTGAACGTCCCCAGTTAGATCCTTGTATAAGCAACACTGACTTTTTATCTTTTTTCTTTTATGTTTGGTTGATTAGATATTTTGGAAAAAAAATTTCGAGGATAACATGTGGCTTTCTGATCCTTCAACACATTCCCCATCACAGTCCAACCTGTGGCAGTGTTTGCCTAAGTCATATTTAAGCTTTTGTGATAATATTTTTTTGCTTATTTATCAAAAAGAAGAAGAAGAAAAGTATCATTTATCAGAAATTTTTTTCGGATCGGAGATATAATGAAATATGCTTTTGTTTAGAACATAGTTGGCTCACTACACTTTGTAGGGAACTCTTTTACTTTATATTTATCTTAAATAAATCAATGGGCAAAGTGTTCAATTATTTGAAGGGTAAAACACATTTGCATTTGGATCTGTTTATACTTGTATCCAGAGTCTAGATGACCCGTACCCGTACACTTATCACTATCTATATTATCTATATACAACTACAGAATTACCAAGCTAATTAAATATTAACTATATTATATATTAATACTTTATGTTATGTATATCCATCTAAAGAGTAAAATTTGTACAAAATACCAAAAGACCATATTATATGTAACTGATACATAGTACATCTAGCTTGCTTCCTTGGTCATTCTCAACCTACCGAGAAATCTATTTCAGAGAGGATGAAATGGCAAAAATAATTGGCAACTGAAATTTTGCATCAAATAACTAAAACAACCACACGTTCTTTTATGATCCCCGTTTATGGATGCACTCTGAATTGTCGCATTCAAAACGTTAGTTTTAGGTATTTTTCAGGTCAAAATAAGAAACAAACAGAAGCAGAGGATGGAAGAAATTGAAATTGACAATATACATACCAAGTATTTTCTGACAGTGCTGTTGAGTTCACAAAATTTTACTTCTCTAGCATTTGAGAAATTTTACACACAGAGAATCACTTCTTCAACTACTATGACTAGATTAAAAAATTTGTACCGTTTGTGCCTAAATCAGTAGATCAGCTGGTGTTAAAAAGAGATTGTGAAGATTTTCAATGTCATAAGAAACATGCGATAAGGCTGGTACCAGTAAATGTAAGCATACACGGAATTAATTTAAAAGAAATTTAGAAAGCACGACAGAAATAAGCCTGATTTTTTGCCCTCATCTCCAAGTCTTAACTAAACTTCCAGAGGACAAATCCTCCTGTTATGTCCAATGACTTTGGTCAGAGCTCAATTGATATAATGTATGCTGAAAGATGCATTTATGTAAAAATGTTCCAAGGTATGATGAAATTATCCTTCTACAAACATCGTAAAATTATCTTTATACAGAAGGTAAATTTCTAAAATACCAAATAAGGAAAATCAAGCAATTTTTAAAAGAGATCCAATGCCAACCAATTCTCCATATTTTATGACACACAAGTACTTATAGATAATATCCTCTTAAACAAACACGAAATAATTTGCATGAATTTACATTTAATCTAATATAGCTCTAAAAGAGAAACATTCTTCGAAAAGGAGAATACTCATGCATGCAATGAAACAAAAATATAGCACTCTGAAAAAACCCGAAATCTTTTATGTAAGAGCAATGGTTTTTGGCTCTAACTCTACACCAATAAGCTTGGGAATCTGACCTAAAAGAGACCTCCAATAGATCAGAGTCACCAGGCTTTAAAGGTAAAGATTAATGAAGTATTAACTTTTTTTATTTCAGCAGAAGTCAAAGCTAATGACACTATTTTCAAAACTGAAACTTGGCTTTTAAGTAGTTGTTATTCCGGATACAAAAATCTATATGTTTCAACCCAAATTGCAATATTAAGTTCAAGAACAACTATCAAGAACTACAATGAAGTTACAACAACTTCAAACACAAGTCCAAATGAATAATCAAATGAACTATCAAAATGAAGTGTTTATCAACTTTAAGAAAGAAGATGAAGCAGAAAATTGTAGAATCAAGTCCACCAAATGCATGGTGTGTCCTTAAGAAATTTATTCCCCTCAAGTACTCGAGGTTATAGAATCTTTCCTTCCAGGATAAAATAATTATCTTTTTTTAAATAGCGCTACCTCAAATTTTCAGAAACATCAAACACACTCAACGATTTGATGATCACACGAAAGTTTTTAGAAGAAGAAGAAGATTATTTTTCTACTCAAAAATATTATATTTACATGAGAAAAAATGCAGGTATTTATAGCCACCAAGGTATGCTTCATGAAGAGAAGCAATGGTTCAAAAAGGTGCATGACTTCATAAAGGTGCAACTCTTTGGAAAAGGTGAAACTCTTCGAAAAAGTCACAACCCATTGGAAAGATCATAACCATTCAATTCAAAAAGGTGCCTATTCAAATTGTATCCTTTCTCGTGGTGTTTTTTCAGAAAAAAATATCTATTCATTATGTGTGATCAATAAGTAAAGACTAATTGTATCTGCATAAGTAGGTTTCCCTTTGAATTTTCCGTAGTGAACATGCATCGGATGAACTTAATCAATTGGTAGATTTGATATCTTTGAACTGTCGAACTTTAATGTACACCTAGACAACAAAAGTCACACAACCAACCTTTTATGTTTATGTTCTCATAGTTTTATTCATTTTATCCATGAAAACACGTCCTGGTTTTATGAGAGCATAAAAAATAGGCATTTACTAATATTCTCCTCGAAGCAGCTTCCACTTCACCCTCACATAGGTGATTTATAACCATTTAATCCTATACATCAAACTATTTGGTCCTACCTGACAAACTTAAAAACCATTAAAAAGATTCAAACCATAAGCCTTATCCTTGTTTCCTGAACATTGTCTTCATCATGAGAATGGGTTGAGTATATTGACATTGTTGAACCTCCAGTCATAACTTTGTTTGACATCAATGAACCTAGCTTTTGATCTCCAATCTTCACGGGAGAGTTACCTCCACGCCGACTTGTTCTAGGTCATTAACCCATTCCCTTCAATGTTCTCTCAACTCCACTCTAGATAGGCCTTTTGTAAGTGGATCCAACACATTATCCTTTGACTTTACATAGTCAACAATGATAATTCCACTAGAGAGTAGTTCTATCAATATTATGTCTCCATCTTATATGACTAGATTTATCATTATACATCATTCTTCCTGCACTACCTATCACCGTCTGGCTATCACAGTGTATACATACTGGTGCCAATGGACTGGGCCAATAAGGAATATCTTTCGAGAAATTTCGAAACCATTTAGCTTCTTCACTAGCTTTATCTAATGCAATAATTCAGATTCTATTATAGAGAAGACAATACATGTCTATTAAGATGATTTCCAAGAGACTGCTTCTCCACCTAAAGTAAATACATATCCACTCGTGGATTTTAATTTATTTTATCTAGTGATCTAATTTGCATCACTATATCCATCAATGGATATTTACTATAATACAAAGCATAGTCTTGAGTGTATTTAAGATACCCCAAAACTCTTTTCATTGCCATCCAATGAGTTTTATTAGAATTACTCGTGTACCGACTCAATTTACTAATAACATATGCTATGTCTAGCCATGTACAATTTATGATATACATTAAATATTCCAATACTCTTGCATAGTCCAATGGTAAGTCACTTCACCTTTATTCTTTTGAAGTGCAAAGCTCACGTCTAATGGAGTCTTGGCAATACTGAAATCCAAATACTTAAACTTGTCAAATACCCTTGTAATGTAATGAGACTGTGACAATTACAATCCTTGTGGAGTTTTATGTATTCCTATCACTAAGATCACATCTACTAATCTAAGGTCTTTCATATCAAACTTACTCTCAAGAATTTATTTTGTAGCATTTATGTCAATAATGTCTCTACTAGTGATCAACATGTCATCCATATATAATCAAACAATGATTTTGTAATTTGGTGTGTCTTTAATGTAAACACATTTATCATATTCATTTATCATAAATCTGTTTGCCAACATGGTTTGGTAAATTATTGCATGCCATTGTTTGGATGTTTGTTTTAGTCAATAAAGTGACTTAACAAGTTTGCACAACTTCTTTTCTTTACCAGAAACTAAAAAATGCTCGGGTTGTTCCATGTAAATTTCTTCCTCCAATTATCCATTTAGGAATGCTATTTTTACATCTATTTGATAGATTTCAAGATCATATACAGATGCCTAGGCAACTAACTTTTTAATTGAAGTTATCCTTATTACACACGATTATGTATCAAAATAGTCCAGGCCTTTCTTTTGTTTAAAGCCTTTCACTACAAGTATTGCCTTGCATTTGTCAATAGTACCTTTTGCTTTTTTTTAAAGATCCATTTAGAACCTAAAGGTTTATTTCCTAGAGGAAGATCAACCAATTCCCAAGTATGGCATCTCAAGATTGAATCAATCTCACTATTGATTGCCTCTTTCCAAAAGGATGCTTTCAAATAAGACACCTCTTCTTTAAACATTTGAGGCTCATTTCCAAGAAAAAGAAGCACAAAATTTGATCCAAAGAAAGTTGACATTCTTTGACGTGTACTACGCCTTGGATTCTCATTGTTATGTACATTCTTGCTTGGTTTATCTCAAGGTCGTTTAGACCCCCACTAGACTGCTTATGTCCAGTTTTATATGGATAAATATGTTTAAAGAACTCAATATTATCTGATTCAATTATTGCATTTTCATTAATATCCAAATATTTTGATTTATGAACCAAAAACCTATATGCTTTACTACTTTTAGCATATCCAATAATCACGCAATCCATAGTCTTAGGTCCTGCTTTACCCTTTTAGGTATAGGAACTTGGACTTTTGCTAGACACCCTCACACTTTGAAATATTTCAACTAAGTTTTTCTTTCTTTCTATTTTTCATATGGAATTGAAAGTTTCTTACTATGGGGTACTTTATTGAGTATTCGGTTAGCTATAAGGATAGTTTTCCCCTTAAGTTTTGTAGTAAACCTGAACTTATACGTAAGACATTCATCATTTTCTTTAAGGTTTGGTTCTTCCTTTTCATAAATATTCCATTTGATTGAGGTGA
This sequence comes from Capsicum pubescens, assembly GCA_030864215.1. Lineage (NCBI taxonomy): Eukaryota > Viridiplantae > Streptophyta > Magnoliopsida > Solanales > Solanaceae > Capsicum > Capsicum pubescens. The sequence continues at coordinate 106,844,154 of CM061538.1, forward strand.
ATACGGGGCAGTATTTTAATGGAATATTCCATTTTCTACACATATCTGCGTAAATGTATATTCAAACTCTCCACCCCTATCATTCTTATCATTTTGATCTTTTGCTCTTAGCTGATTTTAAATTTTTGTTTTATGTTGCCTAAACATGTCTATTGCTTCACCCTTACTATTTAGAAAATAGACATAATAATACCTAGTGCAATCGTCAATAACAACAACAACAACAACATACCCAGTGTATTCTCACCAAGTGGGGTCTGGGGAGAGTAGGTGTACGCAGTCCATACCACTACCTCAAAGTAAGATGGTATTGAATTTATATCACAAATTTCTATGTGGATTAAGTCTAAGGGATTGGAATCCCTTTCTATAGACTTATATGGATCTTAGCATACTTTGATTCCACACACGTTTGACAATTTGATTTATTGCACTCAAAGTTTGGCAAAACTTATAAGTTACTCAGTTTTCATAGTTTTGTAATTGACATGTCCTAATCTTTATGCCACAATTCACTAGACTCAATAAAGTTAGAAGAAACAAAACTTTTATTGATGTCAATAGTCATTACATTATCTTAAATAGGCCTACGGTGAGGTAGAATTTTTCTACATACACTTTTCCTTTACTAATTACAACCTTATATAAAACAAATACATATTTGAGTTCATTTTTGGTCAGAAGTGATATAGAAATCAAGTTCTTTCTCAACTCCGGTACATAAAGGACGTTGTCTAGAGTTAACATTTTGCCTAACTTCATTTTAAGTAGATTTTCCTCATCCATTAAACCCTTGTTGTTGTTGAGTTAGCCATATAAATCTTCTCCTTATCTTGAGCTGGAGTGTATGAAGCAAACATATTTTTGTTGGCACAAACATTATGGGTGGCACCAAAATATACACACCAATCTCTAGGATTATCCACTAAGTTGCATTTTGAAAGTATGGCACATGGATCATCCATTTTATTTTTGGATTCAGCCACGTCGTCTTGATCCTTATACTTGTCTTTTCTTCGAGGCCTGGCAATCTACAAACTTATGACCAGTCGTGCCATAATTAAAGCAATTCCCTTTGAATTTCTTTTTTGAAGGACTGCTTTGTTGTCCAGATGTTTTCTTTTATTTCTTTGAGTTGTTAGGGTCTTTCTCCATAGTATTAGCTCTACTGATTGCGGACTTCCTTTTTGATCTCTTCTCAGATTCATTGTTATCTTTTTTAAGGCATAACCTATGCATAACCTCACAATGAGGTCTTCGACTGATAGTTCCCTTCTTTTATGCTTCAAGTAGTTTTTAAAATCCTTCCTCAAATGTGATAATTTTTCTATTATAGCTGCTACTTGAAAGCCTCATTCACAATTAAACCTACATCAAAGGTCATGTGATTACTAAGATAAACCTTAACATGTTCAAATAAGGTATTTACTATATTCATACCTTCTGATAGGAGATCATGGATGATTACTTGGATTTTGTGATCTAAGGTGGATTTATACACCTTAGTGTAATTATTTATGTTTGTTTAGCCTTGTTTTGAGGACTTATTGTGTGATTAATTTGTTAATAATGGTATAAATGAGCATCTAAGTGTTAAAGTGATTGATTACAATGTTTAAGGTATTTTTCAAACAAGTTTGGACTTAAATTGATCACTTAGAGTATATACGAGAAAACTAGTGTTACTAGCGTGAGCTAGGTGTTGTTCTAGCTCATCTCGATGGAATCTAGTGTATGTAATGAGTTCCTAATGATATTATTGTGTAATTATATGTGTAAAAACTTGTTTATAATGTTCAAAGTTCAGTTGGATCAAGCCAAGAGTCAAAACACTAAGCTAAAGATTAAAATGATGAAACTAGTTCTTAGCTTAAGTTTCTAGTTCACCATTCTGGATTATATGTTGTTTTGATCTCTAATTTGTGGTGTTTGATGATAAATGATGCTTTGTGAGTTGATGATGATAACATATGGAAGATACATAAGATGGGAATAAAGTGGAAACAACACCGCAATGCTTGGAATTGATGGACAAAAATACGAGACAAGATTTGACGTAAAACGGACACTTTGGAGTCCATGGCGCATATCACACCATAGGAACCTAAATAGAGGGCGCGACATGTACCTTATCTCGAAATCGGCAGATTTGACCTCCTATAAATAAGATACTTGAACTTGATGCAAAACACTTTGGACGACTTTGAAACTTGGAGAGAGGCTGGATAACACTTCAAATAAGGTTTTTCTTCATTTACTTTAGTTTGTTTATGGATTTTTTCATGTATTCATCTATGTGATTATGGTTATGTACATGAGAGGCTAAAATCCCTTTTCCAGAGTTAAGGCCAAGAACATGATTACTATTGTTACAAATTGATTTCCTTTTGATTATTTATCATATTTAGTTGTTTATTTATCCTTCTTATATGTATTTTAAGGATTTGTGACCCTCAGAATACATCCATTGTTATCTTGTGAGCCCGTAACGAGGAACAAGATGATAGAACATGGGGTAAATAGAGTAGGATTATGATCTTTTATAGAATGAAGGTATAGTTTGCACTTAGGATAGGAATATACCTAAGTGTCCTATTTGGTTCATTACATGATGAAATATGAATGCATTTAACTTATTTCTCGCATCGCTGCTCAATGATGTAGTTGTGGGTCAGAGTTAGATAGGTGATTAGAGGCCTAAAAGACCATAATCATAATATCAACCACGTGAATCAACAACTAGGATAACTAACATAACCAGTGAAGTTCAATCGTATAGTATGATTATTTGTAGAGCCTTAACCCTGTGTTACTCTACATTGATTGTCCAAGCACTTTACTTTTCCGCATTGTCTACTTTAATTCTAGTTTACAACTCTTAACTTCGTGGTTATGTTTGCACTTGATTAATTCTAATAGTAAACTAGAATTGGATAGTTGCGTAACACTAGTCCCCGTGGGATCAATACTTGGCTTTTACAAGGTCACTTTATTACTTGGTAAGACCACGTACACTTATGTGTACGCTTGGGAGAAATAAGTTTTTAGAGTCGTTGCCGAGGACTTGAAATTTGGCAACTTCTTTTTCTTTAGTTTTACTTTTTAGATTTATTTAGTGCTTTTCTCTTGGTCTTGGTTTTTAAATTTGTAGGAAACACGTTTACAGGCTAGTATTCTAGCAAAGGACTAGGAATTGGTTGAAATAGACCCCAAGCCAGAACAACTTCACACCAACAGAGGAGAGAAACAATTATTTTCTACCATATTCCCCAAATCAATGAAGAACAATATATTATTATTCCCACGTCTGTGGATCCACCAACCCGCAGAACAGTTCGAGAAGTGGAAATCCCACCTGCGACAAATTTGACATCGCCTATTCAAAAACTGGCTGTTGGAGGTAAATTCATGCTTAAGAAGAATATGGTGTAGCTCATGTATAGCAATTGACAATTCACTAAGATAACATATGAAGATCCACAGGTCTACGTGTAGAACTTTTTGGAGATCAAGGACACATTGTAACACCCCACATTTTTGAACTAGGATTCAAACCATTGTTATTAGGTATACAGACCAAAACCGAATAACTCTATGTCAATATATGGGTTATGATCAATTATATAGTATTAAAATGTCCTTTTATATCAGTCGAAGTCATAAAGTCTCCTAACTAAAAGACAACTTGAGAACGCTCATATCGATTAAGTTTTAGTGAATATTTCATCTTGGGTCGAATTTCAATTAGCATTACTTCTTGCACATAATAAGTTAAATGAAAGGAATTTGAATATTCTTTCCAACGCATTTGATTTCACCTTAATGCAACATTGGAACAAAAAGTTATGCTCATTATACTTCAGCATGTTTGTCTGTCAACAAAGTGACGACTTAAGTTGATAGGCCATCACCCAAGTGACGACCTATCATCCAAGTCATCACCCCAAACTAGTGAGACATTATTTCAGCTTCAGAGTGACGACCTGAGTTGATAGGCCATCACCTAAGTGATGACCTATCAGACAAAGTCGTTACCCAAGACCAACAACTTATAAAATCAGCTTCCAAATGACTACCTGAGTTGATAGGCCATCACCTAAGTGATGACCTATCAGACGAAGTCATCACCCAATACCACCAATTCATCAAATCATCTTTTGAGTAATGACTTGGTGTGATAGGTCATCAGTTGGATGACGACCTATCTACCAAGGTCCTCACCCTTGAAATTCAGAAATTTCTATTTCAATCTGGAGGGGTATTTTAGTGTTTTACCTAACCTCCCACGACTTAAATCATGCATTAAACCCTATTAAGTGATAAAATATCAGTTTCTCATCACTCACAATCCTCTCCACTATCAAGAATAAGAAAATTAGGGTTTTCTCTCAAGATCATCTCCCAAGAACAAGATTCAAGTCCTTCTCAAGAAAACCAAGAAATTATAATTCCCAATCCAAGAACGTTTGAGGAAATTCAATTCTCTTTTAAAATTAAAGTTCTAAGATATGTTAGGTGTTCATCCATGGGACCTTTTCACCCATGGAGTCCAAGAATCCATCTTTTATGTTTTAAATCATGAAATTACATGTTTATAATGATTTATCTCCATAAAGCTTTTTATGAATCTTGATTATACATGATGTTTACAATATTTTTTCATTGAAAGCATTCATATTTTTTGAATTATGTCCATGAACTTACATGAATTTCGAATCTTTATCATGTTTCCATAAAATTGTTGGTGATATTAAACCTTACATGTTTGAATGGTGTTGTTTGTTGAATTTATACCCTAATTGGTGATCTTATAAGTGAAATCATTCTATTACTACAAGTCTTAAAACTATTACTATGCTTACTTTAAACCATAAATTGTAAGCATTTGATGAAATGCCTAAATGATTGGGTTTTGAACAATGACTACTTCTTACATGTTTACAAGTTAAGATTTTGGAATTTGTTTTCTTATAGAATGAATTATAGTATGTTTTAAATATTGTGGTTGCCATATCAAGTTCACGAGAATTAGGAATAAATCCTCAGTTTATGATTTTGTCATGTGATCATGCTATCTCATCATGTCTAGAAGTATTCTCATGTGAAAGTCTTGGTCCCCCTGTATTTGATGAAATATTTAAGTGAATAATTGTGAACAATAATTTTCTTCCATGGTTTCAAAACTTTCATGTGACCCTGTTGTTATTGTTATCGAGTCCTGGGGGTTATGAATACCTGAAATTTAGCTGCTTACTTAGTCTCAGTATTTTTAGAATAATTTCAGACGCGTATGAGCATATTCATCCAGTTATCCATCATGATTAGTTACTTGTCTAGTTAATCTTAGCTCTATCCCGTAATCAGTCTCAGTTCAGTTGGGAGTAGGATTCATCACCGAGCGTATCTAGGGATTAGGGTTCACTCTTTAGTTAGGACTGGGTCCTTAGAAGTATTCCCTAAGTTCTAGAACTACGTAGCCTGCGTAGGTTATGAAATGTCACCCATTAGCTAGGAATGACACTCTCAACGATCACCCACTAGTTAGGACTGATCTCAGGGGTCACCCATTAGTTAGGACTGACTCCACAACCATTGTTAGTGCCCGTGGCATGGTATTTGCATCCTTCCAAATAGGTTCACAGGTTGAACCCCGATTAGCTCAGACTAGGGCATGCCAGTTAGATGATACCTCCCACGATTTCAGTTTCAGTGTTCAGTTCAGAACAAAGTTCAGTTTAGCTTGACTGTAGCATATAGTTTATCAGTTACTCAATTATCAAATTTCAGTTACACACTATATCAGAAACATATTATATGCTTGGTCATGCATTCTCAGATTTTCCAGCTTCCACGCATTTATATTTAATGTTCTCATGCTATCCAGACAATCTCTGCTCCATACATGCTTACAAAGTTACATCATATCATTCAGCTAGTTATTCCTTCATGTTCAGTTAGCCCATGCTATTCATTCAGTTGGTTATTATTTATGCACATAAACCCATGTATCTCAGCCTTACCTCATTTAGCATACTAGTACATTCAAAGTACTGATCACATACTTGTTTTCTTACGGTATGATATTCCATATCATAGGATCGGACGCTTAGGTTCCTGATCATACCTAGTTATCCCAGCGCACCATTAGCAGTAGTAGTGGTGAGTCCTCATATTCTGAGGACCAATTATGTTTATTTCAGTTTTTTAGTTTTAGCAGACAGTCGGACTTAGTTGGGGGCTTGTCCCATCAACTCCTCAGTTATTTAGTTAGAGGTTTTTAGACCAGTACAGATAATTAGATAGTTTTCAGTCATTACATTAGTATTATCAGTATTGTTTTACAGATCTTATCAGATGTATGTTTTAAAACCTTATGGTTTATTCAAATATTCTGCACATATTATTTTGTTATTATTATTCAGTGCTCACAACAGGTACTAGCTCATGGATTAGCTTGTGGTCACTTATGACCGTAAGCAGCGGGTGGCTTCCAAGGTGTACTCCTAGGGCGTTAATAACTTAGTATCAAAGCCTAAGGTCTTAAAGTATCCTAGGGAGTCTGACAGCCACGTCAAGTAGAGTTTTGTGCGTGGGTGTAAAGTGTGTCACACTTAAGGGCAAGAGGCTACAAGATGTTTTAGGAAAAGTTTTCTTTCTTTCAGTGTTCATATCATGCGAATGAGTTGGAGATCTAGTTAAACTCTCTATCTAATGCAACTTCTCCTTCCATTTACAAAACATGCCTCTTAGGAAGACTAACTAAATAAGAACCAGAAATCAACCAACATCTCAACCCGTTCGGGAAGATCCCCTAAATAAGTATATTTCCCATGCAGAGTTCAAAGCTACATTCACCACTCTAGATTACTCCATAGCAGTCCAAAATATGCGGACAACTGTTGTTCAGGTCAACACAGTGGGTAGTACTGCAGCTGCCAGAATTTGGGACTTCACCCGAAAGAATCCTCCTTCATTTTTGGGATCCAAGTCCGAAGAGGATCCATAGGAATTCCTAGACATGGTGCAGAAGGTAACAAACATTATGGGGGTGATTTATAGTGAGAGTGCAAAGCTAGCTGCTAACCAGTTATAGGATGTAGCTCATACCTATTTTAACCATTGGAAAGAGGATAGGGGTGTCGATGCAGGGCCTGTAGAATGGGAGGAGTTTGCTATATCCTTCTTAGATAGATTTTTCCATTTAGAGATGAGAGAGGCTAAGGTGTTATATTTTATTAATCTGAAGCAGGTCAACATGAGTCTGAGAGAGTATTCCCTCAAGTTTACTCAGCTATCTAGGTATGCTCCTCATGTGGTGGTTGATAACAAGTCTAGAATAAGTAAGTTTGTTTCTAGTATAGCTGATAGTAGTGTCAAAGAGTGTAGGACTGCTATGTTGATTAAGGATATGGACTTGTATAGGCTCATGGTCCATACCCATCAGATTGAGGAAGATAAACCTAAGGAGAAGGAAAGAGAGAATAAGAGGGCTAAGACAGGTAGTTCTTATTTTTCTCAATCCAAGTCAGAGGGTGGTAACCGTTCACAGTTCTGATAGAAGTTTTTAGCCCCATCTCTTTCTTCAGCTAGTGTTCCAGTACCAAAGTTTAAGAATGATAGTCATGATGGGGCGTCAGGATCCAAAACCCAGAGTAGTGTGAGCAGTGGTCATACCCATCCGCTTTGCGAGGAATGTGGTAGAAATTAACTAAGTGTGTGTAGAGGGAGCAACGATGTATGTTTTGGATGTGGTAAGCCAGGCCAAATGATGTGGGGTGTAGAGTAAAGTCTCAAAGGGGAAAATATTTACGCCAACAGGGTTAGTTCATCCATCCTCCAGTCCCATCCGGTCGCTTGACTCAGCAGGGAGACACTTCCAGTACCACTAGTGGCCAATGCCAGAACATACTTTATGCACTCCAGTCTTTTCATGATCAAGAAAGCTCTCCTGATATAGTATTGGTATATTACCGACCTTTAATATTTATGTGTATATTTTATTAAAAGACGAAGCTTTATTTTCCTTTTTAACCCCTATATATATAACTATTAATTTTGGTGTCAGTCTCGATACTCTAACCTCCTTAGTGTCTATCCCAGACTCTGGAGTAAAGTGGTGATAGTTTAGTTTAGAGTTGTTGATTAAGTGTTTCATATACTTAGAATGATGGCATTAAGATAAGGAAGAGATGTGGTAATACCCCAAGTTTTCATATCCTAAACCTCTAAACATTTTTTCACGTAACAAGTTCTAGCTTAAGGTAATGGGTACTCATAAGTTGTCTCTCTCATTCCAATCTTAGCCTCATAACCATTCTCATGTCATTGCATATATTCTAGAAAATTAGTTTAGTTCATGATATTCAGTTCATGTATCATGTTTCAGACCCAGTTATGTTCCCATGTTCCCCTTTCATGCATCAATTAAACCAGTTGAGTCATGTGTTATTTTTTAGACTCGGTCATGTAATCACATTTTCAACATGTATACTCAGCTTATAACCTCAATTGCTAAGTGTTATCAGCTTGACCAGCCTCATTCGAGGACGAATTTTCCCAAGGAAGAGATATTGTAACACCCTACAATCTCGTACTAGAATTCAAACTAATAACTCTATGTCTATATATGGGTGATAATTAGTTCTATAGTGTTAAAATGTCCTTTTATATCAGTCGAGGTCATAAAAGTCTCCTAACTAAAAGACGAGTTGAGAACGCTCCTATCGATTAAGTTTTAGTGAATATTTCTACTTGGGTTGACTTTCAAAGAACATAACTTCTAGTACATAATGAGTTACGTGGACTAATATATATCAAATGAAAGATCTTTGAATCTTCTTTCCAACGTATTTAGTTTCACCTTAATCTTATATTGGATAAAAACATTATGCTCATTTTACTTCAGCATATTTGTCTGTCTACAAAGTGACGACCTGATTGGCCATCACCCAAGTGACGACCTATCAGCCAAGTAGTCACCCCAAACCAGTGAGACATTATTTCATATTCCAAGTGATGACCTGAGTTGATAGGACATCACCTAAGTGATGAACTATCAGCCTAAGTCGTCACCTAAGACCAGCAACTCATAAAATCAGCTTCCAAGTGATGACCTAAGTTGATTGGCCATCACCTAAGTGATGACCTATCAGCCCAAGTCGTCACCCAAGACCAGCAACTTATAAAATCAGATTCTTAGTGATGACTTGGTGTGATATTCCATCACTTGGATGACGACCTATCAACCAAGGTGGTCACCCTTGAAATTCAAAAATTTCTATTTGAATCTGGAGTGGTATTTTAGTCTTTTCCCTCACCTCCCACGACTTAAATCATGTATTAAACCCTATTAAGTGATAAAATATCAGTTTTTCATCACTCATAGTCCTCTCCACTCTCAAGAATAAGAAAATTAGGGTTTCCTCACAAGATCATCTCCCAAGAACAAGATTCAAGACCTTCTCCAAGAAAACTAAGAAATTATAATTCCCAATCCAAGAACGTTCAAGAAAAGTCAATTCTATTTTAAGATTAAAGTTCTAAGGTATGTTAGATATTCATCCATGGGCCCTTTTCACCCATGGAGTCCAAGAATGCATCTTTTATATTTTATATCTTGAAGTTACATGTTTATAATGATTTATCTCCGTAAAGTTTTTTATGAATATTGATTATACATGATGTTTACAATCTATTTTCATTGAAAGCAGCCCTCATTACATATTTTATGAATTATGTCCATGAACTTATATGAATTTCGAATCATTATCCTGTTTCCATGAAATTGTTGGTGATATTAAACCTTACATATTTGAATGGTGTTTTTTGTTGCATTTAAACCCTAATTCATGATCTTAGAAGTGATATCATGCTATTACTATAAGTTTTAAAACTATTACTATACTTAGTTTAAACCACGAATTGCAAGTGTTTGATGAAATGCCTAAATGATTGGATTTTGAACAATGACTACTTATTACATGTTTAAAAGTTAAGATTTTGGAATTTGTTTTCAAGTAGAATGCATTATAGTACGTTTTAAATATTATGGCCATATCATAATCATGAGAATTCATAATAAATCCTCCGTTTATTATTTTTTCATGTGATCGTGCTATCTCATCATGTCTAGAAGTATCCTCATGTTAAAGTCTTGGTCCCCTATATTTGATGAAATGCTTAAGTGAATAATTTTGAACAATAATTTTCTTCCATGGTTTCATAGCTTTCATATGACCCTGTAGTTATTGTTATCAAGTCCAGGGGGTTATGAATACCCAAAATTTAGCTACTTACTTAGTCTCAGTAGTTTTAAATTAGTTTCAGATGCGTATTAGCATATTCATCCAGTTAGCCATCATGATCAATTACTTGTCCAGTTAATCTTAGATCAGTCCCGTAATCATTGTCAGTTCATTTGGGAGTAGGATTCAGAACCGAGCGAGCCTAGGGATGAGGTCTCTCCTATTAGTTAGGATTGAGTCCTTAGAAGCAATCCCTAAGATTTGAACTACGTTGCCTGCATAGGTTATGAGATGTCACCCATTAGTTAGGACTGACACTCTCATGAATCACCCGCTAGTTAGGACTGATCTCATGGGTCACCCGTTAGGTAGGACTGACTCTACAACTATTTTTAGTACCTGTGGCATGGTATTAGTACCCTTCCAAATAAGGCCACAGGTTGGACCTCAATTATCTCAGACTGGGTTATGTTAGTTAGATAATACCTCCCATAGTTTTAGTTTCAGTGTTCAGTTCAGAACTCAGTTTAGTTTTGCTTGACCATAGCATATAGTTTATCTATTACTCAGTTATCGGATTTTAGTATTTCTGTTAAAGACTATATCAGAAATATATTATATGCTTGGTCATGCATTCTCAGATTTTTCAGCTTCTACGCATTTAAATTTAGAGTTCTCATGCTAACCAGATAGTCTCTTCTCTATGCATGCTTACTAGGTTACTTCATATCATTCAGCTAGTTATAACTTTATGTTAAGTTATCCCATGCTATTTATTCAGTTGGCTATCATTTATGCACATAAACCTATGCATCTCAGCCTTACCTCATTTAGCATACCAATACATTCAAAGTACTGATCGCATACTCATTTTCATGGGCTATGCTATTTCATATCATAGGATTGGACGCTCAAGTTTCTGACCGTACCTAGTTATCCCAGCACACCAGTAGCAGCAGTAGTGGTGAGTCCTCATGTTTTTAGGATAAGTTATGTTTATTTTAATTTCTCAGTTTTAGTAGACAGTCGAAGTTAGTTGGGGCATTGTCCCATTAACTTCTCAGTTATTCAGTTAGAGGCTTTCAGACTAGTACAAATAGTTTTTAGTCACTATATTAGTATTGTTAGTATTGTTTTACTGACCATATCAAAACTATGTTTTAAAACCATATGGCATATTCAAATATTCCACACATGTTATTTTGTTGTTATTATTCAGCGCTCACAGCAGGTACCAGCTCATGGGTTAGCTTGTGGTCACTTGTGACTGTAAGCACCGTGTGGCATTAATGGTGTACTCCTGGGGCATTACATACATTTATCCATGCCGGCATGTCGGCTCATTATGTGTGGATGGCCCTTTTCCCCTTTTCACTATTGGGGGAAGCGATGAAGTGGTTGAATACTAAGTTGTCAAATTCAATCACAACTTAGGATCACTTAGCCCGAAAGTTCCTCATTCACTTCTTTCCATTTGACAAGATTAAGAGACTCTACAGTGAGATTTTGAGCTTCAAACAAAGGCCTGATAAGATCCTTTATCATGCTTAGGAGAGATTCAAGTCTCTTCTTTGGGGTTGTCCATATTATCAATAGTCTAATGAGGTATTAGATCAAACCTTCGTTGAAGCCCTTAACCATAACATAATTTTTTTTTAGATTAAACTGCAGGTGATTAGGCTATGAAAAAGACATATGATGAGCTATACACCTTGTTGAACTGGATTGCACAAGGAAATTTGGATTGGCATGGTGATGCCTTAAGAGGCTTAATAAAAAAGGTTATAGGCATGATTGAAGTTGACAATATTAAAGCCTTAGCCTCCCAACTATTAGCTCTGTAGAACCAAATGCTGATACTATTAAGCAAGTTGGGTATGCAGTAGTCTCAAGCTTAGGTTAATACAGTGCAGCAGACTCCGTCATAGTGTGGGGTTTATGGTAATAGTGGCCACTCTATATATATATGTGGTGAAAATCTTGTGTTAGTCAATTTTGTCAGTAATGCTCAAAGGCCAAACTATGGTAATGCCTACAACCAAAAGTGGTAGACTCAGGCAGTAAATTATTCATGGAACAATAATAAAAAAATTCAACAGTAGCATAACACATAGGACAATAACATAGAGGACATGTTAAAGAGGATCATGGACACCTAAGAACAGATAGTTGTTGAACTTAATAATCAATAAGTAATTCAGAAGCAATTGGAGTATCAGTTGAGGCAAATGCATCAAGGACAAAATACCAGGCCTCAAGGTAGTTTTCTAAGTGACACTAAAACTCCTAAAACAGTAATGGAAATTATTTTGATGGGTGGTAAATAGTTGATTGAAAGGCCTCAAAAGAAAAATAAGGAGGTAGAAGAAGATTTGGCTCCTCAATAGGTAGATGACAAAGTTGGTGATAATAAGAAAGTGTGATTACTCAAAAACTAAAGTTATTAAATGGGTTAATGTGTATCTACCACATCTATTTCCATAGAGGATAATAAAAGAATGGAAGGATACATGCTTTAAGAAGTTCCTTGACACGTTCAGAGAGTTTCACATTAACCTTCCTCTTTTAGATGTTTTGCAGGGAATGCCATAGTATGCTAAGTTCTTGAAAGACATGGTAACTAATAAATTTAAGTTGTAGGATGTTGAGATAGTAGCACTCATTAAGGAGTGTAACTCTGTAGTGATGCAAAAGATCCCAAAAAAGCATAAGGACCATAGGAAGTTCACTCTACCAATTTAGATTTGTAACAACGAAGTGGTCCACGCACTGAGTGATTGGGGGAAAGGTATGAATTTGATACTCCTATTAATGTTAAACACCTTGGGTTTGGGAAAGCCAAGACCATGATCTATGCTAATCCTAATGGTAAACCACAGTCCATCCTGAAGGAATCATCTAAGATGTTCTCATCAAGGTTGGTAAATTTATTATTCGTACTAATATTATTATTTTGGATTTTAAGGCAAATGACAAGGTGCACTCATCTTGGGATGTCCATTCTTCGTGACAGAAGGAGCATTGATAGATGTGAGATAAGACACACTCAAAATTAGGTTGGATGATAAAGAAGTGCTCTTCAAAGTTTACCAACCACTAAACACACTATCCTACTATAAAGATTTTTACATAATTACAGTGACGGAAATGGATGAGTGTAGGGTGGTAGAGCCTAATCCACCAAAGACCTCTTTGAACTCTCTCATTGAGCTGCCCAAGTCACTAATACCTAAGCCTAACGTGATATTGATTGACAATCCTAAAAAGTCTATTGTTGAGAAAGTTGTTGACCTTGAGAGGTCACACTCAAAAGGTTCGAAATAAATAAGAAGATGGCCTCTAAGTATGAGGAAGAGGATGAAGGAAAATAGTTAAGTCTGATGTTGGGTCATGCTGTTATACTAAATCAAGTGCTTCTTGGAAGACAACCCAAGTTAAGGTAGGTTTTATTTTTATGATTTTTAGTTTTTACATCACGTAGTTTTTGTTTTTATTGAGTCACAGGTTGATGGAAAGTCTGAGTGCCAAAAACCTAAACTAAGGAGCATGATGAAGACTAAGTGTGGGGTTCCCGAACTCTCTTGATGTATAAAGATTCGACTAGCTAGGCCTAGAGGCCTCAGAGAGTATTTCTATACTTTGTGATTGCATGATGCAAGCATTTTTGTTGAAAAGAGCATGTTGACTATGTGAATTACTACTTTTGAGACTCCTAGGCTCATGATTGTGACTCTTGTACATTATTGGATTAATGCTGAATTCATGTGATGGTTTTTTTAAGAGTCTATAATGATCCTACTTGAGCTAAGAATGTTCCATGTCTGTGTGAGGTTTTGTGTATTCCTTGTTATACTTGATATCTAGAACTTTCCCGGTGTGTGCACAAAGCAAAATAAAGAGTGTGGGTTTAGGGGATGATATAGGAAATTCTTTGATAGCCATGTTTCATACCCCTTTTTGACCTACCATTATGCATAATCCTAGTTAACCCCATTGAGCCTATAGCTTTTTTCTTTGGCAACCTTATACGTAGCCTGTATCTCCTTCTTTAATTGACCTTAATTTGATTCAAAACTCCTAAGAGCTTTAGTGTAAGATTAATTGAGTTAAGAAATTCGAAATTTAAGTAGGATAAATATGAAATTGAAGCGCCAAAGTAATAGTTATCGGTGTGTACAATTGATGCATTGTGGTTGGGAATGAAATAAATTTGTGCTAAAAATTAAATCATGAATTAATAGACAATACCACCTTTCATATTGTATGTGAGTGAGATTAATAATGGTGTAAAACAAAAAGACGTGTGTAGATAGAATTGGTGAAAGTTGTTTTTTAGAAGTGTATTGAATGAAAATTATGATATATTAAAGAGCATAGGGAAGATAGTCATTAATCTTGGAAGAAATAGTTCCTACCCATCCCTTAGCCTACATTACAACCCTTAAAGACCTACTTGATCCTGAGCTTTAACATTTTGATATTAGTGAAGTACTACACTAAGGTCAAGCCTATGGTTCATTTTGTGTAAGTTGTGAATTCCTTTTGAGAGTGAGCGTTATTTGATTTTTGTACCCATTATGTGATAAATTGCATCTATGTGAGTGAGTATACGTAACTGTTTTATGGCGAGGGCACATGATTTATGATATTTGGGTGATTTGGATGATTTCTTTGATTGAGAAATATGTATAAGTTTGCCAACTTGGTGAGTCAATTCTTGAGGCGAGGATGTTTTGGAGTAGTATTCTTGAGCTTTCAATTGTATGTATAACATGCTTAGTGTAAAAACTTGCATTCTATGTAGTAATCGTAGTACTAGCTTGAGTGTTTTGCTTGTTATAGAAGTGTAGAGTCTTCTCTGATTATGATTCTTAGAGTGCAGAGTTGTTCGAGGATAAACAAGGATTTAAGTGTGGGGTTGTGATCTGAGGTGGATTTATGCACCTCAATTTTATTATCTATTATTGTTTAACCTTGTTTTGAGGACTTTTTGTGTGCTTAATGTGTTAATAATGGTATAAATGATCATCTAAGTGTTAAAGTACTTGATTTCAATGTTTAGGGAGTTTTTTCAAACAAGTTTGGACTTAAATTGATCACTTAGAGTATAGATGAGAAAACTAGTGTTACTAGCTTAAGCTAGGTGTTGTTCTAGTTCATCTCGATGGACTTTAGTGTATGTAATGAATTCCTAATGGTATGACTGTATAATTATATGTAGAACAACCTGTTTATAATGTTTAAAGTTCAATTGGATCAAGCCAAGAGTCAAAACACTAAGCTAAAGATTAAAAGAACGAAACTAGTTCTTAGCTTATGTTTCTAGTTCACTGTTGTGGATAGTGTGTTGTTTTGAGCTCTAATTTGTGGTGTTTGATGATAGAGGATGCTTTGTGAGTTGATGATAATATATATGGATGATACACAAGCTGAAAATCAAGTAGAAACAATACCACAAGGCTTGGAATGGATGGACAAAATCACGGGATAAGATTTGACGTAAAATGGACACTTTGGAGTCCATGGCGCATCGTGCACCATCGGTACCGAAATAAAGGTAGCGAAACGTACCCTAGATCAAAATCGGCAGATTTGACCTCCTATAAATAGGTCACTTGAACATGATGCAAAACACGTTGGACAACTTTGAAACTTTGAGGGAGGCTAGATAACACTTCAAATAGGGGTTTTCGTCCTTTACTTTAGTTTGTTTATGTATTTTATCATGTATTGATCTATAGTGATTACAATTATGTCCATGAGCGGCTAAAAGCCATTTTCCAGATTTAAGGCCAAGAACATAATTACTATTATTATGAATTGATTTGGTTTTTATTATTTATCATATTAGTTTTTTATTTATCCTTGTTATTACTATTTTAAGGATTCACAACCCTTAGAATACATCCACTGTCATTTTATGAGCCCAGAAGGAGGAACAAGAGGAGAGAATGTGAGGTAAATAGAGTAGGATTATGATTTTCTACAAAATGATGTTATAATTTATACTTAGGATAGGAATATACATAAGTGACTTATTTGGTTTATTATGGGATGAAATATGAATGAATTTATCTTATTTCTCACATCCCTGCTCAATGATGTAGTTGTGGGTCTGAGTTATATAGGTGATTAGAGGCTCAATATACCATAATTATAATATCAACTCTGTGAATCAAAAACTAAAATAAGTAACATAACCAATGAAGTTCAATAACATAGTATGATTGTTCGTAGAGCCTTAACCCTGGGTTTCTCTCCATTGGTTTTCCAAGCACATTACGTTTCTGTATTGTCTACTTTACTTCCAACTTATAACTCTCAACTTTGTGGTTACGTTTGCACTTGATTAATCTCAATAGTAAACTACAATTGGGTCATTTCTTAACACTAGTCCTTGTGGGATCGATACTTGGATTTTATAAGGCCACTTTACTACTTGGTGAGACCATGTACACTTGCATGTGCTCTTGGGAACAACACTTGTACTTGAGAGACGACAGTCTTACTGCCAATCTTCTTGTAGTCAAGGAACTTTGCACTAAAGAACTTTTTAGTTCCTGCATCCTCAGTTATATACTTTCCTTCCAAAGCATTCCACAACTCTTTCGAGGTTTTAATACCATTGTACACATTTTACAAGTCGTCTTGGAGGCCACTCAAAATATAATTCTTGCATAAGAAGTCTGAGTATTTCCATGCCTCCATTATAACAAACCGCTCCTTGTACGGTGTCTTTTCAAGAAATTCTGGAGCATTTTTAGTAATGAACCTTTGAAGACTTAGAGTCGTTAAATCAAAAAACATCTTTTGATGCCAACATTTGAAATTTATACTCGAAAACTTTTTGGGTTTCTCTGCAAGTGCCATTGTGGGCGCAACATTTTTATGACTTGTCATAGCAACGATTGTTTCTGATACACTTGCCACTCCATCATTTAGAATACTTTTGGTATCAATTTTTCTGTCACAAAAATACAACCAACTTAGTATGTCAAAATACTAATTATAAAGTTATAAAAAATTTAAACACCAACTTGTTTCTAGTTTTACGATGAAGTTTTTATGTTCTTCTAATCGTCAACCTAATGAACTTTAACTTGTGATGAAGTTTTTATATCTTCAAACCACTATTAAGTTCAAATAGAGTAGAAAGCAATAATCTTTATTCTCCAGAAACCAAACAATACAGATAATGAATGTACTTTATTTCTAAATGGTGAAAAATATATTACACCAAAAAAGAACAATTTTTTTCAATAAATTCCTTAAGTTTGTTATTCCAGGTACACAAATCTATTTGTTTCAACCCAAAATTCAATAGTAAGTTCAAGAGCAACTTTCAAGAACTAGAATGAAGTTACAACAACTTCAAACATAATTCCAAATGAATAATCAAATGAACTATCAAAATGAAGTATTTATCAACTTTAAGAAAGAACATGAAGCAAAAAATTGTAGAATCAAGTCCACCAAATGTACAATGTGTCCTTAAGGAATTTATTCCCCTCAAGTATCCGAGGTTATGGAATATTTCCTCTCAGGATAAAATGATTCTCTTTCTGAAAATAGCGGTACCTCAAATTTTCAAAAACTTTGAACACACTTAATGATTTTATGATTACACAAGAGTTTTTAGAAGAAGAAGAAAATTGATTTTCTACCAAAAAACTTGACTTTAACTAAGGAAAAAATCAAGTATTTATATCCATCAAGGTGTTAATTCACGAAGAGAATCAATGGTTTAGAAAGGTGCACCCCTTCATTAAGGTGAAACTCTTCAGAAAAGTCACAACCTATTGGAAAAATCATAACTATTTAATCTGAAAAGTTGCCTATTCAAATTGAATCCTTTCTTTTGGTGTCTTTTCAAAAAAAAAAACCTATTCAATTTTCATTCACACCTCTTAAAAACCCAACACTAGTCATAATTCATTGGCCTCCTTATGATATTGAGAGAAGAAACTAACCAAATAAATACAACATATCACGAAAATCAGCTCCCACTCTTGTGCCATTTGTCTAATAGAAGTATATTACAAAACAAACATCCCAAAATCTACAGATTGTAGATAATACCCATCAATAACTCAACTAATATGCTTAGAAAATCAAAAGCTAATGTAGAGTAGTTTCACTCTTCAAATCATAGCTATAATAGGAGATTGTAACTGTGTAACGAAATATCTAAAAACACGAAGTGATAGATATCCCAGAAAATTAGTCAAGGTGCATGGAAGTTGGCTCGTACATCACGATCATCTAAGAAAGAAAAGAAAAAAAAACTAAACCATCATGTTTTTGATTTGTTATCTGCAAAATTCATGTAAATCACTTGATTGAGATTCATTGAGTAAGATGCATACACGTTTTAAGATCATAATGTGAGATTTTGCATATAATTGATATTTATCTATTTTTACTGAATTTAATTTAGGTTAGACATCCTCCTATAATATGGTAGGATTTTTCCTGATATTCATATCTCAGTCCCATTATCGACTATAGTAGGCTTGGTAAAAGCATTACTCATAAGGTTACAATAGCAAAGATTGGTACACGTACCACTTGTAGGGTCGTATAGTAATTTATTTACATCATTTAAAAAAAAGAAATATACGTTAGGTGTTTTTTATTTTTATCCAATATCTAGAATCTCGTTTTGTACTTTATAAATATGCTAGTAATCTAATAGATAATCTCATGTTATATTGTGGTACACTATAACCAAAACTCCAAAATCCCATAGAATTATACTATTACATATTAATGACTCACATATTTTTTATAATAATTTACCTTGTCTCTCAAGTAAATTAATAAATTAGTCAATTATTTTTCCTCAAATACTTATATGGTATCTTTAATTGAAAGAAATAACTACGGAAGTTTCTAGGATTAAAGTTATTTGTCTATAGTACCTAGACTATCTATAAATATGCACGTGACTCCATCAGTCTGACATACCCTTTAAGAGGCATATGATAGAAAATATTGATGTTTCTTATCTACCTTTTTCTTATTAAAGTTTTGATATAAGATTCTCCACAACAATGGATGAAGGTATGTTTCCATTTATTTTTCCACTGTATTTTGGCTTTGTGTATGTATTGAAATTCAACATGTGGTATCAGAGCCTAATTTAGCCGCATTGTTTAGTATTTTGATAATATTAAAATAATACCTCATTGAGTAAAAACTGTTGTTATTCACCTTAACTAACAACCCCTTCTCTACCTTCCACTAAACTAACACATGAGGGCATATCACCTCCCTACAAACTCGATCGTATGCAAAAGTTTATCTAAGTTTTCAAGGTGTTCATGAATATTTACAATTAAAAAAAGTGATTTGTGTGACCTTAATTGTAAATATAATGATTTTATCTTATAAACACTAAGACCTCATAACAAAAAGGTTAGTTTGACTTTAATATTTGGTGTATTAAATGTTATTGTTGACCTTTTATTGGTTATGGATTTGTCATAAAATATTAACAAGCATGAAAGTTGTTTTTCTAGTGCAAACGTGATGCTATATATATATATATATGTGTGTGTGTGTGTGTATGTATGTATTTTTTTTCATTATTTCTGATGTTAAGGGATATTGTTATAGTATTTAGATGAGTTTAAGAAGTATTGATTAAAATTGTTCTTGTAATAATTGTAAGAAATATGAATGATAGATATGTAGGATCAACATATTTCTTTCTTGTGCAGTTATTCCCTAATTAACATTAGATGTTTTGTACATTGAATTATTTTGATTTAGGCTTTGCCTATTCAATTCTTTTTTTTTATTTTGATAATTAACAATATTTTTAAGTTAATTATTTATTTTGAAGTGTCAATTTTGAGTTTTTTATCATATGTTTGGGTTAGTCACATCCTCAGTGTATGATATAAGGAAAATAAGTTCATTAATCACATAGAGTATATGATGCAGATATAATAATGATATCTAATAAAGTCCTATTATCTTATTAAAATAGTAACCTTATCCCATATGGAGGTAAATAGTTTGATTAGATTAATTAGAATAGATAGCAAACCTTTTCATTTAAAAATTATCTTATGCCCATTAGTATGGATTATTTTCTAGTTTTATTTGATTTACTAGTCTAATAAAATTAAGTAATTCTGTGCATGTGTTGAAACTTCTACCCATAGGATGTCTTAGAATTTACTTATGAATTTTTATTTATGTGATTCATTTTGATGGTTATGTATTTCATAGCTTATGTGTGTGTATCCTTGTTTTGCAGTTAACACAGCTTTTCCTGATGCTCTATTTAATGAAAATACTCAAATTTCAATATTGTCCGGTGACCACTGTACTGAATGGAAGGAGAAAGTCCTTCTCACTTTAGGGTGTTCAGATCATAACTGGGCACTCCATGTGGAAAGCCTACCGAAAAAAGTAGCCAGGCGCTAAGGCTTCTTATGAGCGGTGGGAGTGATCTAATCTCTTGAGATTAATGCTCATAAAGGCTCATATAAGTCAAAGCATTAGAAGTTTCATACCTAATAGTGACAATGTCAATGCTTACATGAAGGCGATTGATGAACAATTAGTAAGCTCTGAAAAAGCATTGGTCAACACCCTTATGAAGATGCTCTCAAGTTTGACGTCTAATAGAAGTTGTATAGTGTTTGAGCACATTATAGAGATGAGAGATCTTGCTGCTAAACTCAAGTACCTTGAAGCTGATATGTCTGCACCATTTATTGTGAATTTTGTTCTCAACTCTCTTCCTATAGAATATAGTCCGTTCAAGATATCTTCCAGTACACATAAAGATAAATTGTCAATCAATGAACTCTTGACCATGTGTGTGCAATAATAGGAGAGGTTGAAATATGAGACACCTGAAAGTACTAATTTGGTGACTCATGATAAGGGAAAGGGAAAAAGTGTTCCTATGAAGTAGAAGGGTTGTCTTGACAAAGACACTTGCCATTTTGGCAGAAAGAAGGGACACTGGAAGAAAGATTGGGTGAGACCTCATTAAACTTTGATCATTTTATTTTTAACCTTCCCGCATGTGTAATATCAATTTTTGACTTTAATTATGATTAGGCAATTTAAAAGGGTAACTTGAGAAAGTTTTGGAATTTTTTGAAGAGGTTAGGATTTATTTTGGGACCTTGAGGAAGTGAGCCGTGATATTGCCATGTCACAGAGGTTACCATCCATGATATCAGTGTAGCACGGAGGATAACCTCCGTAATAACAGCGTGCCTCACCAGTGTGTTAATTTTGTCCAATTTTATTTTTTTCACTTGGGGTGAGGGGCTTTTGGTATTTTTGTCCCTTGTACGATATTTAAGCATATAATAAGCCTCTTTTCTTTAATTTTTAAGGATTTAAATCATCCATTCTCTCTTAAAACTCAAAACCCACTAACATTTAAGGGTTTCACAGATAATTCATCATCTGTGCTCCAAACTTCAAATTGACTTCAATTTTTTGTGTGATTTAGGAATGTTTCTCTTCCCTAAACTTCAATTTATATTGTGACATGAATTGAATAGATTTTCATGTGATTTAATTGTGGGTTTTGAAATTGGTTTGAGGATTTTAGTTGTTACCGATTTAATTACTTGTCCCATATTTTGAATTAATTATTTATTCTTTAAATTGATGTTTAGGACTGAATTGGTACATAAGTTAAATGGTTGGAATGGGAGACATGGGTTTCACTGAATTGAATTTAGGCTTGGAATCTCATGAACCTTAACCCACTTTGTAAACTTGATTTTTTTATGAGAAAATGCATGGTTTAACTTATTTTTGAACCCAATGCATAGCATTAATGGATACAATTATATAAAAATGGATTTGGATGGCTTTGTGTCCATGGTTTAGATTTTAATAGAACTTGGGAGTCCAATTTTATTTTGTGAATTGGTTTGTCATAAATATTTTAGCTTACAAGCATATTGGTAAGATGATACCAAATGGTAAACGCCTTAATGAATGACTCCTGAGTCAATGGACTGGTTTATGTGTAAATTATTTTAATTTCACCTTAAACGAGGTTGAGTAGCTCACCATGAAGGTGTAATTCCCAGGGGGAGAAAATTGGAAACTATGGAAGTTGTGTAGCTCACCATAATGGTGTAAGTCCCAGGGGGTGAACATTAGAAACTATATTGCTGGCGTTGGGGATATATATGACCATCTTCTTGACATACACTTGATATATATATTTGGGATGATTATTGCCTTGGTGTATTTAATTTTTTTCTCAATTTTTCCTTGATTCGTACGGCTAACATACACTGGGCCCTTTCAGTAGGGGGAGCTGAACCTATATAGCCCATGGGTGTCTTTAGGACAGATCGAGCTATAGAGTCCAGGATAATGTTTTTTAAACTCTATTGTTCATAACCCTTACCCTATCCTGGCATCTTATATATGTATATATTAATGTGTACATGTATTTCTAACTGATTATTATACATGACATTATTTTATCACTTTCTCTAAGTTACATGCAACGCTTATCCTACTAACCATCCTAGGATGCTACATTATTTCATGATGCAGGGTCTGAAGACTTTTTAGTTACTCTTGTGTAGTGTTAAGTGGATTAGCACATCTGTTGAGTTTCTATAAAGTGGTGAACCTTCATACTTCAGAAGGACTTATCATTTCATTATTCTTTCATTATTGACTCAGTGCTTATGGATTTTTTTTGGTCATAGTCGGGGACATGTCCCGACATAGTTATTATCCTGGTTTTAGAGGCTATTATTAACAGATGTGGGTTGGTTGGCTGTTGTTATGACCCATGGTTTTTTAAGCTACTCATTCATCTTCTTATTACCATTTAAATGGCTTCCATATTTTTTTTTTATTATTATTATTATCCTCTTGAGGTGAGGTCAAGTGGGTGGACTCTAGTCCATGGCAGACTGAGATACCTGTCACCAGGCCCTGGTTTAGATAGTGACAATCTTGGTATTAGAGCACAGTTTAGATTCATTTGGTGTCCACAAAACCATGTCAAGTAGAGTCCTTTTTATGGGTGTGTAGTGCACCACACTTATAAGAAAGAGGCTACAAGGAATTTAAGGATGTTTCCCTTTCTTGTGTTTAGTTTTTTAGATATAGAGTCTAGTGCCATAAACTTCTCTAAATCCTAAATTTCTTGAGTTTTAGACCATGCCTCCCTAAAGATCTAACATTTGTAGAAACTTTGTTGGGAACTCTGTCCTACCTGAGGATAATATGGAGGGGACTCAGCCTATGTATAGAGTGCAAACCTGGTTTAGGATCCCTACTCCTAATTGTCCTGCTCTACATGGAGCTCTACCTGTCCCTACTAGTCCTCCTAGAGCTTCCGTGATGGTGATACTTATGCTCAATCACCTCAGGGAGATATCTCTAATATGGAGTTATATCAGTCTATTCATTTGCTTACTTATTTGATGATATCTCAGTCTCGTCAGTCTAACCATGTTGGTAATATTATTCATTCTTTTAAGGTCACTTGGGTTGGCCAGTTTATGAGGTTGAATCCCCTAATCTTTACAGGATCTAGGGTTAAGGAGGATCTACAGGGGTTCATTAATGAGATAGAGAAGATTTTTAGGGTGATGCATACTACTGATATAGAGGGTGTAGAGGTTGTTGCTTATCAGTTGAAAGATATAGCTTATCAGTGGTATGAGTAATGGGAAGCTATGAATGGTGATGATGCTAAGCAAGCTGTGTGGGATGACTTTTCAAGGGTCTTTATTGATTAGTTCTTTCCTTAGGAGTTGAGAAAAGCTAAGGCTGAGGAGTTTGTTAATCTGAATCTAGGTAAGATGATAGTTAAGGAGTATGATCTAAAATTTCAGCAGTTGTCCCATTATGCTCTAGTTAGTGGACAACATGAGATCCAAGATGAGAAAATGTACTTCTGAATTGTCCCGTGAGTTGGTGTTGGAGTGTCAAACTGCAAAATTGAACAATGATATGGATATCTCTAGACTTGTGGTCAATATAAAATAGGTAGATGATAAAAAGAAAAAACATGCAAAGATAGGGGAGAGGTAGAATAAGAAGTTTATATATGTAGAGCATGGTGTGGGTCAGTATAATAGTGGGAGAGATGGTAGGAAGTAGACCAAAAAGAAGAATTAGAAGAGTTCTTATTTGTTTGCTAGTGCTTCCTATCCTGAGACTTTGGGTGATCATCGTCTTCAGGCTAGCAGTTGTCCTAAGGCAAAGGGTGACTAGTCTCAGGCTAGTGGAGATCAGTCATCCCCATCTTATCCTCCTTGTCATTTTTGTAGGCAGAGTGTTATAATTGTTGACAGCTTGGTCATATGCAGTGAGATTTTCCTTCAGGCAAGGTTATCACTAGAGCTAATAAAGTTTCGTTTGCCATATCTCCATCTCCTACGTCAAAAGGCACTACTTATGGTACTGGTATTGGCCAAAATTATCTCTATGCACTTGCCACTCACTAAGAATCTGAGGCATCCCTAGATGTTATTACTGGTATGTTATATATCTCTTTTCCTGTGATATTAACTATTTTCTTGATCTGGGTTCTCTCCTGTCTTATGTGACCTCTTATATTGCTGTGCTTTTTAGTTTTGGTCCTAGAAGTATCTTCAACCCCTTTTCTGTGCCTAATTCGGTGGGTGATTCTATAGTTGATAGAAAAATCTATAGGGGTTGTGTGGTGTCTATCTTTCAAAGAGAAACATTAGTGGACTTGATAGAGTTTGATATGATGGATTTTAATATAATATTGGGGATGGATTAGCTTCATTCGTGCTATGATTCTCTAGATTATAGGACTCAAAAGGTCAATTTCCAATTCATTAATGAACCGGTATTAGAATGGGAGGGGATTTTCTTTATACCCAAAGGGAGGTTTATCTGATATCTTAGAACTCAAAAATTAATTTTAAAAGGGTGTATGTATCATCTAGTTTGGGTTAAGGATTCTGACTCTAAAAGTCCTTCTTTCCAATCTGTTCCGGTGGTTAATTAATTTCCTAAAGTATTTTATGATGATCTTCTTGGAATTCCTCCCGATAGGAAATTAGATTTTGGGACTAATCTTTGTTTGGATACTCGTACTATTTCTATTGTTCCTTATAGAATGGATTCAGCTGGACTAAATGAGAAAAAAAATAAATTGAAAAATCTTCTTAATAAAGGATCCATTCATCCTAGTGTTTCTCTTTGGAGTGCTTCTATGATTTTCATGCGTAAGATGGATGGTTCCTTCGGATGTGTATAGACAATCGCCAGCTGAATAAGGTGATAGTGTAGAATAAGTATCCTCTTCCTAGGATTAATGATCTTTTCAATCAACTTCAGGTTGCTAGATATTTCTCTAAGATTAATCTTCATTCGGGCTATCATCAGTTGAAAATTATAGAGGTTAATATTCCCAAGACTACTTTTCAAACTTGATACGGTTATTGTCATTTAGGTTAACTAATGCTCTGACCTTTTTCATGGATTTTATGAATTTAGTTTTCAAGCAGTTTCTGGATTTTTTATGATAGTTTTCATTGATGATATCTTAGTGTACTCTAAAAGTGAGGAGGATCATGACAATCAACTCTGAATTGTGTTATAGACTCTTAATGATCAGAAGTTGTATGCTAAAGTTTCTAAGTGTGAGTTTTCATTGTGTTATGACTTTTCTTATGCATGTTGTTTCTAGTAAGTGGATCAAGGTGGATCCGCAGAAAGTTGAGGCAGTTAAGAAATGGCCTAGACCTATGACCCTAATTTATATTAGGAGCTTCTTGGTCTTAGTTAGGTAATATAGGATATTTTTGGAGAGTTTTACGTCTATTGCTGCTCCTTTGAAAAAGTTAACTCATGAAATTGTTAAGTTTCTGTGGTCGGATGCTTGTGGTAGTTTTGATAAATTGAAGGATATGTTGACAATTGCACCAGTTTTGACCCTACCCGAGGGTACTAATGGTTTTTTTGGGTTTTATGCTGCATCTCATATAGGGTTGAGTTGTGTTTTGATGCAACATGGTAAGGTTGTGGCTTATGCTTCAAGACAACTTAAGGTTCAAGAGAGGAAACATCTGACTTATGACATAGAGTTGGTGGTTGTGGTATTTGCATTGAAAATTTGGTGCCATTATTTGTATAGGATTCATGTGGACATCTATTTAGATCATAAGATCTTATAGTATGTGTTTACTCAAAAGGATTTGAATCTCAGGTAGAGGCGGTGTCTTGAATTTCTCAAGGATTACAATATGAGCTTGCACTACCACCCAAGTAAAGCTAATATTGTTGTTGACTCTCTTAGCATGTTATCTATGAGGAACTTATCTCATGTTGATAAAGAGAAAAAAGGATTGGTGAATGACATTTTTAGGTTGGCTAACTTGGGAATTTGTCTTTTGGACTCTAAGAATGAGAGAGTGGTTGTTCAAGATGTTGTCAAATTATCTCTTGGTGTTGAGGTTAAGGAGAAGGAGGTTTTGTATCCCATACTCATGAAGATTAGGGATAATGTGGGTCAGTAAAATGTTATGGCTTTCTAGATCGGGGGAGATTACATCTTGAGGTATCAAGGTAGATTGTATGTTCCTGATATTGAGTCCAGGTATATAGTTCATCCAGGCTCAACTAAGATGAATCATTAATTAAAGTAAACCTACTAGTGGAAGATACTAAGAGAGACGTGACAAACTTGTGGCTAAGTGTATGGTTTGTCAGCAAGCCAAGGTCGAACACTTGAGGCCTGGTGACATGTCTCAAGATATAGAGTTGCCCATGTGGAAGTTGGAGTTGATTAATAAGGATTTCATTATGGGTCTTCCGTGGTCTCGCAATTAATATGATTTTATTTAGGTCATTGTGGATAGAATGACTAAGTCCGCTCACTTCTTGCCTGTAAGGACTAACTACTCAAGATAGAATTATGCTAAGTTGTTTATTTAGGAGATTGTAAAGTTGCATTGTGATCCAGTGTCCATTATTTCAAACCATCTCACTTCTGGTATTTATTTCAGAAAGGTATAAGTACATAGGTGAACCTGGCATCGCTTTCCATACTCAGGTGGATGGCCTAGAAAAGCGTACTATTAGACTTTGGAGGATATGCTAAGGGCCTTTGTGATTGATTTTAAGGGAAGTTGGATTGATCGTTTTCCTCTTATTGAGTTTGTGTACAACAATAGTTATCATTCGAGCATTCAAATAGCTCCATTTGAGGCTCTTTATGGTAGGAAATGGAGGTCTTCTACTGGATGGTTCGAGCATTCAAATGGCTCCTTTTGAGGCTCTTTATGGTAGGAGGTGTAGGTCTCCTACTGGATGGTTTGAGGTTTGTGAGACTAGGTTTTTTGGTCCTGACTTGGTTCACCAAGCCATAAAGATGGTAAAAATGATTAGAGAAAGACTTAAGATTGTCTAAAGTTGCCAAAAGTCTTTTGTGGATATAAAGCGAAAAGAATTGGAGTTTGAAGTAAGTGATTGGGTATTCTTGAAGGTGTCTCCTATGACAGGAATCATGAGGTTTGGAAAGAATGGGAAGCTTAGTCCCCGTTATGTTGGACCATATTAAATTTTGAGTAGGATGTGGAATGTTGCTTATGAGTTGGATTTATCTGCGAGTTTGGGCTCTATTCATCCTATTTTTCATGTATGCATACTGAAAAAGTATGTGGGTGATACTTCATTGATAGTGCCTATTGAGGATGTTAGTGTTACAGATTCCTTGTCTTATGAGGGATCCCGGTTGAGATATTAGATAGGCAAGTTCGTAAATTGAGAACAAAGGATGTTGCTTTGATGAAGGTTCTTTAGATAAATCAAAGGGTAGAAGAGGTTACATATGAATCCGAGGAAGATATGAAGGCCAAATACCCATTCTTGTTCCTTGGGTTGGATGAAAGTGCTTGAGGTATGAGTTTTGTTTTCTTTTTGTCACTTTCTGAGTTTGTCAATTGATTCTAGTGTATTCTTTCAATTTAGTGCGAACAGTGTCCTAACTCATCATTTAGGGACAAATAATCATTTGGGGAGGGGGGAGGGTGCGGTAGGGGGGGGATAATGTGAGACCCTGAAAACTTTGATTATTTTAGTTTTGACCATCCACATGTGTAATATGGATTTTATACCTGAATTATGTTTAGGGATGTTAAAAGGGTAATTTGACAAAGTTTCAAAATTTTTGGAAGGGTCTCGGGGTCATTTTGGGATCCTTAGGTAGTGAGGGCCCGTGATATTGTTCTGTCATAGAGGTTACCCTATGTAATAGCTGCGTGGCACAGAGGATAACCTAGCCAGTGTGTTAATTTCATCCAGTGTTACTTTTTTACTTGGGGTGAGCGGCTTTTGGTCTCTTCGCCCCTTGTACAACATTTAAACTTAAAATATGCCTCTTTTATTTAGTTTTCAAAGATCAAAATCATCCATTCTCTCTTAAAATTCAAAACCCAAGAACATTCAAGGGTTTCATAGAGAATTCACCATCCAGGCTCCAAACTTTAAATTGACTTCAATTTTATGTGTGTTTCAGGCATGTTTCTCTTCCCTAAACTTTATTTTTTCATTGTGATATGAATTTAATGGATTTTCATATGATTTAATTGTGGGTTTTGAAATTGGGTTGAGGGGTTTTGGTTGTTACTAACTGAATTACTCGTCCCATGTTTAGAATTGATTATTCATGCTTTCAATTGATATTTTTGGTACTGAATTGGTACATAATTTAAATGGTTGGAATGAGAGATGTGGCTTTCCCTAAATTGGATGAATTTTGTCTTGGAATTGCATAAACCTCAACCCATTTTGTAAACTTGATTTTTTAATGGGAAAATGTATGGTTTAATTTGTTTTTGAACCCAATGCATAGAATTAATGGATACATGAATATAAAAATGGATTTGGTATCCATGGTTTGGATTTTAATGGAACTTGAGAGTCCAAATTGGTTATGTGAATTGGTTTGTCATAAATATTTTAGCTTACAAGCATATTGGTTTGACGATACCAAGTGGTAAATACCTTAATGAATGACTCCTGGGTTAATGGACTCGTTTATATGTAAATTTCTTAAATACGGGCTTAAAAGGGGTTATGTAGCTCACCGTGAAGGTGTAAATCTTGGGGGGACAAGTATTAGAAACCATGTTTTCCAGTGTTGGGGGTCAATCTAATCGTGTGCTTGATGTATACTTGATATATAGATTTAGGATGATTATTTACTTAGTGGCTTTAGTTTTTCCTCGGTTCGCGCGGCTAACATGCACTGGGCCCTTTCAGCAGGGAAAGCTGAACCCATATATCCCATGGGTGCCTTTAGGATAGATCGAGCAACATAATCCAGGATAATAATTTTTAAACTCTCAGGTTCATAACCTTTACCCTATCCCAGCATCTTATATATGTATATATGAATGTGTGCATGTGGTTTTGACTGATTTTTGTACATGACCTTATTTAATCACTTTTCTTGAGTTGCATTCCATTTCTTATCCCACTGACCATCCTAGGACGCTACGTAACTTCATTATGTAGGGTTTGAAGACTTTTCTATTGCTCCTTTGAAGTGTTAGGTGGATTAGCATGTTTGTTAAGTTGATGTGAAGTGGTGAATATCCATTCTTTAGAATGCCTTATCATTTCATTATTCTTTCATAATTGACTCATCACTTATGGATTCTTTTTGGTCATAGCTAGGGGCATGTCTCGACTTAGTTGTTATCCTGGTTTCAGAGGCAATGTGGACAGATGTGGGTTGGTTGACTGATGTTTTGGCTCATAGTTTTTGTTAAGCTGCTCATTTATCTTCTTAGTACTATTTAACCAGCCTTCATATTTTTTTTTATTATTATTATTGTGCTCTTGAGGTTAGGTTAAGGGGGTGGTCTCAAGTCTATAGCGGACTTAAGATACCCATCACAGCCAGACCCTGATGTAATACCCCACATTTTGGACTAGAATGAAAATCCGCCATTCCTATGCGTGGATGTTTCAAAAGAATCAAATCCTATATAAATTTAGTGTGTTAATCAATTATGTAGTGTGGGAATCTATTTGAGCATGAATTTAGATCATAGAGGTTCCCTAACTCAAGTACAAGTTGAAAGCTTTCCTATCGCTCATGTTTTAGTGAGTGTCAAAACTTGGGTCAACTTCAATCAACCATAACTCGTTGTATATGAAGAAATGGGTGGTTTACTATATATCAAATGAAATTTCTTTGAATTAGATTTCCAAAGATACCAATTTCGCCTATATTCTATATTGGAGCAAAGAGTTATGCCTATTTTACTCCAGCATATCAGGCTGGAAACAGTGTGACGACATTCGTGATAGCTTATGACATTTGTGATGCCCAATCACGAAGGTCGTCAGCCTTAGGCAAAAACCATCACCTAAGTGACGACATTTGTGATAACTTATCACAAATCTGATGACATTTTGACGATTTATCACAAGTCTAATGCCCTATCACCAATGTCGCCAGCTATGATTTTTCAGCAACTGGGAAATTAATTCATAAGGGTATTTTGGTCTTTTCCCTAACCTTCCACGACTTATAACCCA
Source organism: Capsicum pubescens (assembly GCA_030864215.1). Classification (NCBI taxonomy): domain Eukaryota; kingdom Viridiplantae; phylum Streptophyta; class Magnoliopsida; order Solanales; family Solanaceae; genus Capsicum; species Capsicum pubescens. The sequence goes on from CM061538.1 coordinate 106,874,945, forward strand.
AAAGAGGTGTAATTTTTCTCTTTTTTCTTCAGTTAAGAATCTAAAAAATCCTCTCTTATACTCTCAACCACAAGATTAGGGTTTCCATCAAAATCATCTCTCAAGAGCAAGATTCAAGCCTTTTTCTAAGATAATCAAGAATTAAGTTTCCCAATCCAAGAACTCTCCAGCAAATCATCAAGGTTTCCTTTCTAAGGTATGCGTGTGTTCATTCATGGACTCCTTTTGTCCATGAAGTTCAAGAACCCTTTTCTAAAACTATATATTATGGTTTTCATGTTATGAATGGATTGTTGAACATGTTTATTTGTGGAAGGATGCCAAGATAGAATCTTTATGTGTTATTATGAATCTATGCCATCATATGAGTTGAAAACATGTAAGTTTGATTATTTATGATGAGTAATTGTATGATTTACACCTATGCCTAAGTTGTGCATGTAAGGTGTTTGATAAAATACATAAGAGACTAGAAATCATGCATTATAGCTAAATTGTGACTAAGTGAAGGATTCATGATATGCCCCCATATTCCAATGATTTTTATGTTGATATTGTGTCTTGTAAATGTTGTTGGGATGTTCATGAACTAGTCTTATGAGATTATGCCATGCTTACTTGCAAATCCTACCTATGTACAAAATGTATGATATCTATGCACTTCATGGAATTCCCCAAGTTATGATATTATGGGTTGTTGATATTGGTCACGTATTCAAGTCAGTCATGTGTGTCAGTTTCCTTCCATCGAGTCCTGGGGGTATTCATACCCGAAAAATATAGTTGTGTGCCTTGAGCCATGTCATGTTATCACGATACTCTCAGTTAAGCCATGAAATATAGAATTCAGTCAGTCATGTGACTCAGGAAAACTCAGAAATCTCAGTAGTCACAGTAGTTCAGTAATCTCAGTGATCTCAGTACTCATACTATAACTTCAGTATTCACAGTCAATCTCAGTAACTTCAGTACTCTCAATCAATCCTTAGAACTTAATATATTTTGTTAGTCATCGAAATTCAGTAAACTCAGTTTAGCTCTGCTAAATAATACCACTAGTATCAGTTCAGCTAATCAGTTCAGTTCAGTTATTCAGTTCATCTCTGTTATTTAGTTTAGTGTATTTCAGATGGGAGTAGGATTCGGCACTGAGTGAGCCTAGGGATGGGGACTCACCCACTAGAATAGGACTGGGATCCCTAGAAGCAATCCCTAAGTTCCAAAACTACGTAGCCAGCGTAGGTACGAGATGTCACCCGTTAGATAGGATTGACATACTCAGGGGTCACCCATTAGCACATTTATATGTATAGGACTGATACCAGGAGTCACCTACTAGATTAGGACTGAGTCCACATCAGATGTCTTTATTGGTGGCGCGGTACTGACATCCTTCTAGTCAGGGCAGAGATTGGACCCCAGTCAGCTTAGCTTGGAGAATGTCGGTTAGATGAACACATCCCATAGTTTTAGTTACAGAATCAGGATTTTCAGACACAGTCAACTCAGCTTAGTAGTACAGATTCAGTACTGTTAGATACAGTCAATACTTATCATTGTAAATAGACTTCAAGGTCACCCATTAGCTACGATTGATCTCAACTATGATTAATCAGTATTAAAATCATTAGATTTAAAGATCACCCGCTAGATAAGACTGATCTCATACTAAGTCAAATCATCCTTATTATCAGTATACTCATGATTACCCGCTAGATAGGACTGATCTCATTTTTAGTTACTCCAAGTAGAACGGAACTCAGATAGTTCCATGAGAACTTAGATTGGCAGATACAGTCACTCAGTATTGGTTATATTGATTAGTTCGATCATGATAGTTATATCAGCAATATCAGTTGTCATAGCTCACATTACCAGTATTAAGTTTTAGGACTGTTAGGCACAGTCATTCAAACCAGTTCTTCATAATTTGAACTGTCAGAAATAGTCAATAATCTATTCAGTACCTCAGTAACCGTAAAGTCATGTCGTCAGCATTTAGACTCAGTAGTCAGCATCATCACGAGTTCAGTTATAGTTATTTATGCATGTATGTATTCTCACGTTCATATTAGTTAGCATTGTTCATGCATATAACCCTTTGCATTTAGCCTTCCTTACTCGTATACTCAATACATTCAGACGTACTGGCGCATTTGTGCTATAGTTCTTTCTCTTATGTTACACCATAGGTTCAGAGGCATGAGCTCCAAATCAGCAATAGCATTCCAGTGTTCATAGTTTGCAGTGAGTCCTTCTCATTTGAGGATGATATGATTATTGATACATTTACTATTTAGTTACTAGATGGATTTAGTTGGAGATATGTTCCTTCAACTCCTTATTCAGTTCAGTTAGAGGCTTTCAGACTAGATGTCAGATTATATATTCAGATCTCATTATTTTCAGTATTTATGACTTGTTTTGGTATTGTTATACCTTTTTCAGATATTTTGTTATCAGACGTTTATACAATTTGAACCTTATGGCATTTCATGTTCATGTTTCCACATTTTATGATATATTATATAGTATACAGGTACAAATATCAGTCATGGGTTAGCTTGTGGTTCTTCGGGGTCATGAGCATCGTGTAGCATTCCGGTTCAAAAAATTGGGGTGTTACAAACTTGGTATCAGAGCCTAAGGTTCAATAGAGTCCTAGGAAGTCTTAAAGCCGCATCTAGTAAAGCCTTGTACATGCGTGTGTTGTGCACCACACCTATATGCAGGAGGCTATGAGATGTTTTAGGAGCAGTTTCTCTTCTTTTAGTATTCATGTCGTACCAATGACCAGTCAGATTTGTATAGCATGTTTTCTCATCCTTGTTTCTATTCATGCTATCCAAAATCTCAGAGAATGTAACTATTTCAAGGTAGAACCTCCTAGTAGTTGCAAGTTCAGTTCATCTCATGCATCATGGATAAGTTTTAGACTCCCAAAGTTTAGTTATAATCTAGTTCGTAGATGCCCTGTGCATCACCCAGTATCTCCGTAAGATAAGTATTTTTAGTGGGACATAGCATCCCAAGGGGGAGATACCCCACTTTCTCATAACTCTCTCATGCCTTAGATTTTTCAATTTCTCCTTGCATAACGAATTCAATCTAGAATAGAGGGTACTCATAAGTTGACCTTCAAGTTAGACCTCAACTGTAAGTCAAGTATTCAGAGGTTCAATTCAGTTTGTGATGTTCAGTCCATATGTCACGTAGCAGAATCAGTCATGTTCTCATGTTTCAGTTTAATCTTAGTGCCTTTACCATTGCATGTTAAGTCGCATGTTGGTGAGTCAGTTTAGTCATGTATTCGCACATCAGATATGCGTGGTCAGCTTATCAGTACTTTAGTCATGCATTCACGTATCATCTCAGTCATATAATCATGCATCAGATATGCATGGATTCAACTTATCAGTTAAGCATCGAATATGCATTCTTAGTTTAAGAAACTCAGTTTATCAGAATACTCAGTCCTACATTCATAAATCAGCTACCCATGCATCAGATATGCGTGTACAGTATGATATATTCAGGTTTCAGTCATGTCAGTGATGAAATCATGATCATCCATTCATGATATATATTTGTTTAAGTTGTCTTTTCTCTCATCTCAGCCAGTATCATTCAAGGATAAATTTTTCCAAGGAGGAGATATTGTAATACCTCACATTTTGGACTAGAATGAAAATCCATCATTCCAACATGTGGATGTTTCAAAAGCCTCAAATCCTATATAAATCTAGGTTTTTAATCCATTATGTAGTGTGGGAATCTATTTGATCATGAATTTAGATCATAGAGGTCCCCTAACTCAAGTACAAGTTGAAAGCATTCCTATCGTTCAAGTTTTAGTGAGCGTCAAAACTTGGGTCAATATAAATCGACCATAACTCGTTTTATATGAATAACTGGGTGGTTTATTATATATCAAATAAAATTTATTTGAATTATCTTTCCAACGATACCAATTTTGCCTAAATCGGATAACGGAGCAAAGAGTTATGCCTATTTTACTCCAACATATCATGCTGAAAATAATGTGACGATATTCGTGATAGCTTATCACATTTGTGATGCCCTATCACGAAGGTCATCAGCCTTAGGTAGAAACGAGCTCCTAAATGATGACATTTGTAATAGATTATCACATTTGTGACGCCCTATCACGAAGGTCGTCAGCCTTAGGCAGAAACCAGCTCCTAAGTGACGACATTTGTGATAACTTATCACAAATCTGATGACATTTTGACGACTTATCAGTAGTCTGATGCCCTATCATCAATGTCATCAGCTATGATTTTGCAGCAACTTGGAAATTATTTCATAAGGGTATTTTTGTCTTTTCCTTCACCTTCCACGACTTATAACCATAAATGAGCATAATTTTTCCCATTTTTCTTCAGTTAAGCATCTCAAAAACCCTCTCTTATACTCTCAACCACAAGATTAGGGTTTTCATCAAACTCATCGCTCAAAAGAAAGATTCAAGCCTTTTTCTAAGATAATCAAGAATTAAGTTTCCCAATCCAAGAACTCTCCAGCAAATCATCAAGGTTTCCTTTCTAAGGTATGCATGTGTTCATTCATGGACTCCTTTTGTCCATGAAGTTCAAGAACCCTTTTCTAAAACTATATATTATGGTTTTCATTTTATGAAAGGATTGTTGACCATGTTTATGTGTGGAGTGATGCCAAGATCGATTCATTATGTGTTATTATGAATCTATGACATCATATGAGTTGAAAAAATGTAAGTTTGATTATTTATGATGAGTAATTATATGATTTACACCTATGCCTAAGTTGTGCATGCAAGGTTCTTGATAAAATACCTAAGAGACTAGAAATCATGCATTATAGCTAAATTGTGACTAAGTGAAGGATTCATGATACGCCCTCATATTCCAATGATTTTTATATTGATCTCAACTATGATTAATCAGTATCAGAATCATTAGATTTAAAGATCACCTACTAGATATGACTGATCTCAGACTAAGTCAAATCATCCTTATTATCATTATACTCATGATCACCCTCTAGATAGGACTGATCTCATATTTAGTTACTCCAAGTAGAATGGAACTCAGATAGTTCCATGAGAACTTAGACTGTCAGATACAGTCGCTCAGTATCGGTTATATCGATTAGTCCGATCATTAGAGTTATATCAGAAATATCACTTGTCATAGCTCACGTTACCAGTATTCAGTTTTAGGACTGTTAGACACAATCATTAAAACTAGTTCTTTATAATTTGAACTGTTAGAAATATTCAATAATCTATCCAGTACCTTAGTAACCGTAAAGTCATGTCGTCAGTAATCATACTCAGTAGTCAATATCATCACGAGTTCAGTTATAGTTATTTATACATGTATGTATTCTTACGTTCATATTAGTTAGAATTGTTCATGCATATAACCCTCTGCATTTAGCCTTCCTCACTCGTATACTCAATACATTCAGACGTACTGGCGCATTTGTGCTATAGTTCTTTCTCTTATGTTAAACCATAGGTTTAGAGGCACGAGCTCCAGATCAGCCATAGCATTCCAGTGTTCAGAGTTTGCAGTATGTCCTTCTCAATTGAGGATGATATGATTATTGCTACATTTACTATTCAGTTACTAGATGGATTTAGTTGGAGATATGTTCCTTCAAATCCTTATTTAGTTCAGTTAGAGGCTTTCAGACTAGATGTCAGATTATATATTCAGATCTCATTATTTTCAGTATTTATGACTTGTTTTGGTATTGTTATACCTTTTTCAGACATTTTGTTATCAGACGTTTATTCAATTTGAACCTTATGGCCTTTCATGTTCATGTTTCCATATTTTATGATATATTATGTGGTATAAAGGTACAAATATTATTCATGGGTTAGCTTGTGGTTCTTCGGGGTCATGAGCATCGTATAGCATTCCGGTTCAAAAAATCGGGGTGTTACAAACTTGGTATCAGAGCCTAAGGTTCAATAGAGTCCTAAGAAGTCTTAAAGCCGCATCTAGTAGAGTCTTGTACATGCATGTGTTGTGCACCACACCTATGTGCAGGAGGCTATGAGATGCTTTAGGAGCAGTTTCTCTTCTTTCAGTATTCATGTCGTACCAATGACCAGTCAGATTTGTATAGCATGTTTTCTCATCCTTGCTTCTTTTCATGCTATCCAAAATCTCAGAGAATGTAACTATTTCAAGGTAGAACCTCCTAGTAGTTGCAAGTTCAGTTCATCTCATGCATCATGGATTAGTTTCAGATTCCCAAAGTTTAGTTATAATCTAGTTCGTAGATGCCCTATGCATCACCCAGTATCTCTGTAAGATAAGCATTTTTAGAGGGACATAGCATCCCAAGGGGGAGATACCCCATTTTATCTTAACTCTCTCATGCCTTAGATCCTTCAATTTCTCCTTGCATAACGAATTCAGTCTAGAATAGAGGGTACTCATAAGTTAACCTTCAAGTTAGACCTCAACTGTAAGTCAAGTATTCAGAGGTTCAATTCAGTTTGTGATGTTCAGTCCATATGTCACGTAGCAGAATCAGTCATGTTCTCATGTTTCATTTCAGTATTAGTGCCTTTACCATTGCATGTTCAGTCGCATGTTCGTGAGTCAGTTTAGTCATGTATTCACGCATCAGATATGCGTGATCAACTTATCAGTACTTTCGGTCATGCATTCACGTATCATCTCAGTCATATAATCATGCATTAGATATGCATGGATTCAACTTATCAGTTAAGCATCAGATATGCATTCTCAGTTTAAGAAACTCAGTTTATCAGAATACTCAGTACTACATTCATAAATCAGCTACCCTTGCATCAGTTATGCGTGTACAGTATGATATGTTCAGTTTTCAGTTATGTTAGTGATGAAATCATGATCATCCATTCATGCTATATATTTGTGTAAGTTGTATTTTCTCTCATCTCAGCCAGTATTATTCGAGTACAAATGTTTCCAAGGGGGAGATATTGTAATACCCCACATTTTGGACTAGAATGAAAATCCATCATTCCTACACGTGGATGTTTCAAAAGCCTCAAATCCTATATAAATTTAGGTTTTTAATCAATTATGTAGTGTGGAAATCTTTTTGAACATGAATTTAGATCATAGAGGTCCCCTAACTCAAGTACAAGTTGAAAGCTTTCCTATCGTTCAAGTTTTAGTGAGCGTCAAAACTTGGGTCAACTTCAATCGACCATACCTTTTTGTATATGAATAAATGGGTGGTTTAGTATGTATCAAATGAAATCTATTTGAATTATCTTTCCAACGATACCAATTTTTCCTAAATCCAATTTCGGATCAAAGAGTTATGCCTATTTTACTCCAGCATATCAGGCTGGAAACAGTGTGACGACATTCGTGATAGCTTATCACATTTGTGACGTCCTATAATGAAGGTCGTCAGCCTTAGGAAGAAACCATGTCCTAAGTGATGACATTTGTGATAGCTTATCACATTTGTGATGCCCTATCACGAAGGACATCAGCCTTAGGCAGAAACCAGCTTCTAAGTGACGACATTTGTGATAACTTATCATAAATCTGACGACATTTTGACGACTTATCTCAAGTCTAACGCCCTATCACCAATGTTGTCAGCTATGATTTTTCCAAAACTAGGAAATTATTTCATAAGTGTATTTTGGTCTTTTCCTTCACCTTCCACGACTTATAACCCTAAAGAGGCATAAGTTTTCCCATTTTTCTACAGTTAAGTATCTCAAAAACCCTCTCTTATACTCTCAACCATAATATTAGGGTTTTCATCAAACTCATCTCTCAAAAGCAAGATTCAAGCCTTTTTCCAAGATAATCAAGAATTAGTTTCCCAATCCAAGAACTCTCAAGCAAATCATCTAGGTTTCCTTTCTGAGGTCGCGCTATGTTATTCATCCTGGATCAACTAAGATGTATCATGATCTCAAGGATATCTATTGGTAGAATATCATGAAAAGGGATGTGGCTGATTTCGTGTCCAAGTGTGTGGTGTGTCAACAGGTTAAGGTTGAGCACATAAGATCGGGAGGGTTGTATCAAGAGATTAATTTGCCTGAATAGAAGTGGGACGTGATTAATATGGTCCTTGTTATGGGTCTTCCTCGGTCTTGGAACCAGTATGATTCGATTTGGATTATCATGCATAGAATGACCAAGTCTACACATTTTTTATCAGTGTGGACTACCTTTTTGGCAGAGCATTATACGCGGTTGTATCTTCAAGAGATTGTAAATCTGTATATAGTACCTATTTCGATTATCTGCTAGCATGGTATGTAGTTTACATCTCACTTCTGCCAATCTTTCTAGAAAGGGTTAGGGACTAAGTTTAGTTTGAGTACTATTTTTCATCCACAGTCAAATGGGCAAGTGGGGAGAACTATTTAGACTTTAAAAGATATGCTTCAAGCCTGTGGGATTGACTATGGTGGCAATTGGGTTGAGCATTTGCCTTTGGTGGAGTTTTCTTACAACAATAGCTATCATTCGAGTATTAGCATGGCTCCTTTTGATTCATTGTATGGTAGGAGGTGTACATTTCCTGTTGGGTGGTTTGAGTTTAGAGAAGCAAATATGTTTGGTCCTTATTTGGTTTATCAGGCTATGGAGTAGGTCAAGTTGATTTGGGATAGGCTTAAAGCTACCCAAAGTCACCAAAAGTCCTATGTGGATGTTAGGTGTAGACACTTAGAGTTTGAGGTAGGGTGTAAGGTGTTCCTAAAGGTATCTCCAATGAATGAAATGATGTAATTTTGCAAAAAGAGAAAACTCAGTCCTTGGTTTATTGGTCCTTATATGATTTTACGGAGAGTGGGCAATGTTGTTTATGAGTTGGAGTTGCCATTTATCTTCAGTTTGGTTTATCCAATCTTTCATGTTTCTATGTTGAGAAAGTGTCTTTGTGATCCTTCTTTGTTATTCCATTAGAAGTGTTAGGTATTTTGGATTCTCAATCTTATGAAGAATTCCGAGTTGAGATATTAGATAGGCAAGTTCATCGATTGTGGACCAAGTATGTGGCTTAGGTTAAGGTTCTATGGCGGAACCATAAGGTGGAAGAAGCTACTTAGGAAGCGAAAGAGGACATGAAGTCGAAGTATCCACATTTTTTTTTTGTGCCTGGGATTCGTGTGGAAGGTATGTGTTCTTGAACACATCTTTATTTTCTGAGTTTGTTAAAGAAAAGATTAACATATTTGCCTCTTTATTTTCAAACTTTGTTCAGGGGATGTTTGATAATGTAAATGACTCTGTGTGTGGTAACCCCTACCTTGTCCGTCATTTGGGGATGAATGTTCCTAGTAGGGGAGATTAAAACTTCCTGAGTTTTGGCCCTTAGAAAATTTCCTGAAAATTCATTCTTCATACCCAGTATGACTCATGAGTAAGAGTCGTATGCTAGGGTATGAATGGTATAGTCCTATCATATGTTTGACCAGTGGTAGTTGGTGGGATGGTTTTGGTTACTGGAATAAATACGACTTAGGGGTACGAGTCGTATTGGTGGTTATGGGACATTTGGTTCCTTAACTTAATCTTAGACTTGGTTACTTAGGTTGGATCTGAGTACAAGTGTCACACCATAAGCCATAAGCTAGGGTACGAGTCATACCCAGGACTCGTATGGTAAGCAGTGTTCAATTCCCCAAGTATTTTATTCTTCCATTGATATGGGTAATGGATACCGATGATATATTATGGTTATGACTTGGTTGGATGAGTCGTATACTTGATAGTGTTTGATCCAAGGGTTGAGGTCTAGGTTTGAGTGTTGGATACTAATCGTATAGAGGGGTACGACTTGTGAGGGCCAGTCGTATCCCTATGATGGTATTTTTGTGCAACTTAAGTGGTGGTATTCTGTACATTTTCCTACATACCCTAATTAGGACCCATGACTTCTAATACACTTAAGAGGTTATTTACCCAATTATTCTATTCATTTACACATAGAAATTATTCCAAAACATCTCATAGTTCTCTCAAGAGCTTTTGGGGGATGGAAGATAGGGTTTCAATTAAGGGATTGCTTTGGGGCTTGCTTTGATGATTTCTTTCGATCAATTCTTTGGTATAAGACATGATTCTCTTCCCTTATTGTAATTTCAACTAAAGGCATGGTTTATATGATTGATTTCAAGGTTTTTACTATCCCATGATTATGGCTTTCCTCTATTATTGGGGGTTTTGATATTGAATGCTTGGTTATGGTTTCCTATGGTTTTAAATATGTTTTTATATGCATTAATGGTTGTTTTGGACAATTGGATTGCATGGTTATGATTTTATTGTCTTTGGTATTGGTTTTGATTATATTATTCCCCCAAGGTGTTTGATGAAATGCTTATAAAGATATGTTTATTGCATTGACTTCTTTTCATGGGACTCTTGTTTTAAAGTGGATAAAGGATTTATGCATGGTTTAAATTGTTTGAAAAGGCGAAAGTCTAAATGGTTATGCTTGTGGAGAACATGAAAGTCTCCCAAGTGGATTTAATATGGTATATGGAAAAGGCACCTAAGTTCCCCTTAACCTAAATGGTTTGGCTATGGATATTACTTGAAAGTAAGGGATGGTATGATGATATCACCAATATGTGCCTTGGTTAATAAATGGTAAATGGATTGTTTGTACATGTTTTTAATTGGGCATTAATGGTGGGGTGTGTGGCTAAGCTGTGGAAGGTGGCGGTCATGGGGGACCAAAATCGTAAACTAATATTTGTCGATATGAGGGGTCCTTAATGACCACATGATAGTGTCACGCATTATATTGAGGGATGTACTACTCATCCCATGGGATATTGCCCGGTCATACGGATACACACACTGGGACCTTTACAGCAGGGGGAGATGAACCCATATCGCCCATGGATGGTTAGGACGGTAAAACTACACAGCCCAGGTAAAGGTTTTAAGTGCATGCTAAACCTGGTTCCTTTTCCCGACGCTTATATGCATGTATGGTTGTAGGAATTATGAATGGTTTTACTTGGCTTTATAATTGGCATTATTTTATCCTTACCCAGAGTTTCACTATAGCGGTCATTCGCTAACCCTGTATACTGGTGGTTGTATACCTACGCTATGCAGGAACCGCCCATTCTACTCCTTCTATTTAGCACGCAAATTCGGTATCAACATTTGGACTAAAATGGTGAGCTTCCATCTTTTCGAAAGGCATCATTTCATGTTGCAGATTCTCTTTAGACATTTTAATTTTATTTTGGATAGTGGTTTTTGCCATAGTTTGGGGCATGTCCCAACTGGATTTGTTTACTCTTTCGGATATAGGCTTTGTGGTACTTGTGGGGGTTGGTATGGGCAGGATCGATAGAGGTGTCAGCCTTAGCATTGATATTAATATTGAGGCTGGCATCAGCGGACATAATTTCTCATTGTTCCATCATATTACATTTTGGGATTTATTTTCAAATTATGTTTTGGTATTCCTTTGGTTTATGGTCTATGATTTGGTTTGGTACGGTTGGTCGGTTGATGAGGAACGGTCGGACTTGGTTGGGTCGGTCACAGTTGTGACCGAATCCCAAAGTCTTGATCAAAATAATAATGTTATCTTGTTATATGTTTGAAATTCAGTCCATCTGATGTTGGACATAGGTGGTTGGGTTTGGTAACAGGGGACGGTCCCCGGTCCTAGTTAAACTTGGGATGCCCATTACGACAAGGCCCAGGGTTGGGTCGGGTTGGGTCAGATTAGTTGCATTCTTCAGAGATGGTGGGTTATGAACACTCGATGACCTAGGATTTTGTGCATGCACCTATGATTGCTAAATCCTTCATCTTACATGTTATTTAGTACTTTAAGATAATGTGTTTATTTTTTTTTTAGAATATTACTATTATTGAGCATTTTCAGTAATTAGTGTCATTTAGTTGGGAGTAGTACTTAGCACCGAGCGTACACTGCGATGAAGTCTCAGCCGTCAGTTAAGTTTAGACCTTTAGTAGAAGGACCGAGTAGACGCTTCATGAAATCTTCTCTCCCATATCAAAGAAGGATTCATTAAGAATAATCGTGGCATTAGTATCTCACTTTATTGTAGAGTTACATCAAATAGATTTGAATATGACTTTCCTGAATAGAGATCTTGAAGAGGAAGTATACATGTGTCATCCTAGAGTATTTAGTGATAAGGATGAATGCCACCTTATTAGCAAGTTAAATAAATCTCTTTATGGACTAAAAGAGGTTTCTCGCCAATGGTATATTAAATTTTGTAATGTTGTTTCTTCATTCAAACTTTTGGAGAACATTATTGATCAATGTGTATACCTTCAAATAAGTGGGAGTAAATATATTCACCTTGGCCTATATGTGAATGATATTTTACTTGCTAATAATGATTTAGGGTTGTTATATGAGACGAGATTGTTTCTTATCCAGAATTTTGAATGAAGGATATGGGTGAAGTGTCATATATCATTGGCATATAGATTCACAAATATATATTTCAATGATTGCTTTGAATCTCTCAAAGAGCCCACATTGAAATTTTTTGAAAAGATACGGAATAAAAAATTGTTCACCTATAGCAGCACTTGTAATACCCCAAAAATTCAAGCAAATATTAGGACCATTCTTTAACTACTTGTGAAATTAAACATAATATTTTGGTGGTATGTAAAGTGATTTAGACATATATTAAGGCCACAAATAACTCATATCTCATAGCCAAGTCATGACATCCCTTACCATTTGAATTCTTGAGAAGAATCTTTCTATAGTTAACTTCAAACGATCCTAACTTCTTGATTACTATGATATGTTGATCTCAACACTCACCAAAAGATATATAATTGAATTATATTTCCAGTGCATCTATTTTTTATTTATTCCAATAGCAGAGTAAGAAGTTATGACCAATTTACTAAAGCACTGTCAAAGCTGCCAGTGACGATGATTCAGATACTACGAGTCGTCATCAGGCCTTATAGATTATTGAGTGAACTACGAGTCATAGGATGACTCATAGTGATAGTATTTGAGACCAAAATTTGAGTCCATGGATATAACACAGTTTATGACTCGTAGCCAGACCCTACGAGTTGTTATGTGAGTCATTAGGACTGCTTCCAACAATTTTCCAGATAATTTTAAAGGGGTTGTTTGGTAATTTACCACTATTTTAACATCAAAACTACATCATTTAAGATACCCAAATATAGAATAATTATTCTAAAATACCTTTAAGTCCCCATTCTTCATAATTCACTTGACATTTAAGTTTCCGTCTTGAAATCAAAAGATTTCATCACATTTTTCAACCTTGGGTATGTGGAATTTCATCAATGGGTTTTCTTTCACTCATTGAGTTCCAAAGTTAACTCAATTCCCCAAGTTTAATTCACCCTTAGAGCTTAGGGTTTCTATGTAAAGTGTGAATTCCTTTAGTTTTCAATTTCTTACTTTGGATAAATCATGAATTTATATTTTACGATAAAGCTGAGCATCTTTCCATATTCATTACCCTAAAACATCATTATATTGATAAATTCTTGATTTTGGGCTTGAGTTATGAAATTTCTTATTTTGTTCAAATTATAGTATTACCATGAATAGTTGCATTCTTCAAAGATAGTGGGTTATGAACACCCAATGACCTAGGAATTTATGCATACACTTATAAGAGCTAGATCCTCCATCTTACATATTATTGAGTAATTTTTTATTATGTATTTAATTTCTATTTTCAAAATATTACTATGATTGAGCATTTTCAATTATCAGTGTCATTCAGTTGGGAGTAATATTTAGCACCGAGCAGACACAGAGATGAAGGCTCATCCTTTAGTTGGGTTGAGACCGCTTGTAGAAGTCTCTAAGTCCTAGAACTTTGTCACCATCTTAGGTTTTAAAGAATAACCCGTCTGACAAAACTTAACACCTTAGTCCTTTCGAATATCAGCTTAGTGGATCCACGTTAGTTAGTATTTGTATCCTTGGTAAGGTACTAAGCACCCATCCAATAAGGATTGTATGTTAGACCATGGTTAGCTCAGATTAAGGTATGTCGGCAACTGGTAGCTCCCACATTCCACAATTCATAGTTCAAATTCAGATACTTACATAACCTTGTATTAAGTTATTCAGCTTATCATCTAGTACATATTTATTACTTTCTCTTACATAAGTTTATCATATCACATGCATCATGTTTAACCTATATCAGTTATTTCCTATGTTACATACTCAACACATTCTAAGTACTGAATGCATTCTTTACTTTTGCTATATTATCTTATAATATAGGTTCTGATATTCAACATCCATATCGCCATTAGTACGACTACACACCTTATAAGCAGCTATTTTTGGTGTGTCCTCATCATTCGAGGGTCATTTATCAATATTTCTTTTCAATATATTCTAGTTTCAGACCATTGGAGTTACTTTTTGGCTTGTTCCAACATCATATATGATTTAGAGGCTTTCAAATAAGCAGTTATATTTTCAATATGTTTATTATGTCAGGTAGTCCCAATTTTTAACATCAGTATTGATTTTTCTTTTATTATGATCGTGTCATTTTGGTTTAGTTTTCACTCAGTATCTTATTATTTGCTTCAGTATTCTTAGTATTTTGCCATGTCATGGGATATCTTGGGGTCACTTGTAAATTTGAACACTGTATTGAGACTAAAGAATAGTCTTAGGTCGTGACAAACTTGGTATCAGAGCATCAGGTTTAAAGTGTCCTACGTGTTTTAATGTTGCATTATGTAGAATCTTGTTCATAAGTGTAAAGCATGCCATACTTATAAGTAAGAGTCTATGAAACATCTTAGGAAAAGTTTCACTTATTTTATGTTCATATCATGCGATAGAGTATGAAAACTACTAAACCATCTTCTAACTCCATCTCTACATATTCACAAAATATGCCTCTCAAGAGAACTAATGGAAAGAGGAATGGGAATCAACAAGAACACCACCAACTCCTATAAACCCTCTGGATGAAAAAGCCTCGCATGTTGGTTTTAGGGTTGCTTTCACAACATTAGGCTAGTCCATGACCACCCAGAATAACTAGCCGATTGTTGAACCAGCTGAACCATCAGAGAATATGATAGCAAACAGAGTCTGAAACTTCACTCGAATAAATCCTTTGGTATTCTTTGAGTCTAAGTCATAAGAGGATCCACAGGAGTTCTTGGATATTCATAAATTTACCGAAATCATGTGTATGACTGATGTCTCCCAAAAACTAAGCTCCAAAGAAGTATGTTGTGGTCGATGTCAAATATAGTAACCCAAACCAGGTTGGGGTCGAACCCACAAGTAAAAAATTGAATAGTATCTCAAACCTTGATAAAATTAACAAAATATGCAGAAAAGTAAATGGGGGAATTTGAAGTGAAAAGTGAATAGTAACATAACTTGAATGCTTGGGTTTGTAACAGTAGAATACGAACACTAGGAATGTATTCCCCTAGCTTCCCAACTCCGTAAACTTCTCCTGTTCAACCAACCTATTCTCTTGCTCTACATGTGATGTCGACAATCTATGTATTATCAACCGCCATGTGAACTTGTTGATAAATCTAACCCTTTACCTGGTGAGTCTCAAGGTGTCGCCTTTTTGCCCCTTACATATGGCCTCAGTTCAACTGTCACCTTTTGAGTCTCGAGTTGATTAGATGAGATGGCGGAATTATAAAATAGACGTGAATCTCAAATTACTGTCTTAATCCTCTTTTCTTAATCTCAAACTCCTTTGTGAGAAAATTCTCAAATACGGTCAATCCTCAAGCTTTTGATGTAGCTCTGAGGTCAATTAATATGAAGAAGATTAATATACATGCAACTATAATAGAATATATGAATCTCCCACTTCCTTAACAAAGCTAATCCGATAGGGTTCCGACAACCCTAGTAAAGGAAATTATCCGCAATTGTTAATGAAAAAATCCATGATAATCAATGAAGAATCCATCTAATTAATTGCACAATAATGAGATAAAGAAAATCCAAAGTCTCTAATTGAATAAAAACCCAAAATATCAATAACAAAACCTCAATGATCAAAGTATGCTAAAAGTATGTAAAGTGATGTAAAAGAGCATAACCTCATAATAAAGGAATAACCTTAAGGTATTTATAGTTTCTAAAAATAATAAAGGAATCCTAATAAAAATGAAATAAGAAAAGTATGTCGGCACTCGTTACGACTCGTGTAGTCCACTCGTAAGGTTTTCTTACGAGTCATACGGTGTTAGTCATAACCACACCAGTAACTAATCTTTAGGGCATCAAGCTTATTTTGTCCTTATGACTCATTACCGTAAGTCGTATTCAGTCCTTACGACTTGTGGCCTTCACTCGTTATCACTTGAACCTAAGTCTTTTGGGGCTTTGGACACTAGTTTCTTTATGACTTCTCATTACGAGTCGTAATCAGGTCTTATGACTTATTCTCTTCTAGGAATTCACTCTAGATTTATGCTTTGGCTTCTGCTCACATTATGAATTCTCTTAACAACTAGTTATCACATCTCATGAGTCGTAGTCATGAGTCGTAGTTACCAGAGCCCACTCTTCACTTAGCTTCTCAGCTTTACTCTTGCTTCTGGTATCCTGATATGTATGGCTAAGAATCATGTAGTGTCTTAATTACTCGTAGCCTGACTAGTTTATCATCTTTATCAGGATTTATTTCCATCTTTTCAGTCCAACACCAATGGTAACCTGCTTCACCTATGACAACAACATAAACCACATCATATCTATGAAAATAACCTAAGTTGAAGCATAAATTCCATATTTTAAGCATCGAATGTGCCATGTGTCCACGACACATCAAAACCCTAAACTTGGACTTTTGCATGTCCTCAGTCAAACCATAATTTCACCCACAAAGACACCTTGCTTAACGTTGAAGAATCTGTGATATATTTTGCAGTTGATTTTTTATTTAGATCGAGAATACCTTTTTACCCCCTTACTATTTTGTTTATCAAAAGACTACTGTGTATAATGAATTGGTGCAGCAGTATGACATGCAAGAATCTAATAATGTCATTACATTAGCAATGAACAACTAGGACCTAGCAACATACTACCCAGACAGATAAGTAACTGGACATCATAAGTCATGTACCCTCACATTCAAAGAAGTCCTTATCACTCATATCAATTCATTTTATTATCTCGGGAATGGTCTAGTGGATCTCTCACTCACAAAGAAGTTTTGGCCAGTGTATAAATAATGTCATATAATTTCCCATATGCTCTTTACCTAAATTTCCAAACGGTAAGACTACGATCACTAAAGGACTTTGGTAGGCTTGTAACATACACTTAGGTATGGTTACGATATATTAGGGATCATTTAAGTGACTTAACTTCCTTGGAACTACGCTTTCTTCAAGCTCAACTTATTCTACCAACTTTTTATTGAGTTCACCCTTGTTTCTGCATTTTATTCTTTTTCATGCCAATTTGTGGGACAGGTGTGATTTTCTTTTCTCATATTTTTCTTTTTCCTTTTCCTTTTCTTGTAACTTTTTCTGTTTTCTTTTATTTTCACTGCACCTTCCCTATTTCAAATTTCTTTCCACATTTTTTTCTTCATGCTCATCTTTCCCTATACACCCTTATAATAGCCACCCTTAGCTTAGGAAATTTGCCTGAGTTGAGGTGCATAGTGTCCAAGGAGGACCAAGGCCAAAACAGGTTCATTATAGTTAAATGAGAAGTTGAAATTAGTGTAATCAATAAAAATAGGTCAATTAGGCTCAACTTTTGGATCAAGGGATTCATACTTTATTTGGTTTGGCATTTAGGCTTGAGTGGACTAGTATGAAAAATGGCCAATGATCATCTCCTAGCCGACCATCCTACCTTCTAGAAAAAAGTAATTAGGCAATTTTTGGATTTTGTATTCATTGGGATCTAGGTAATGCCTCACAATCACATTCTACAAGGTCACAATATCAGTCACTACCTATACAATTCATAAAACTACATGCCATAATTAATTTCATTTCTAATTCTAATTCTATTAAGTGATTGTCAACCGTCATATGCAAACACAAATCATATAGTATTACACTAAAAATATCAGGAGGGGTATCTTTTAAATTTTCAAATTTTTTGCACACATGTTCTCAACTGCCTATACACATAAATTTTCTCAGTTAAGCATCACATAATACACACAAAAATAACACAATCATGTAAAATATGTCGATTCACATACTTTTTTAGATTGTGAACTATAGGTTTTGAAACACGACAACCATAACCCATAATGATTATGGTACACCCGCCAACTAAAACCTATGCACTGTCCCCAGTGCATTTAGAATAAAACACAGGAACATACCTGAGTGCTCTTGGCACCTGTTCAAACTGAATCATCATGGGGACCCTCAGATAGGGACCCACTCTTCTCAACAGTGTCCCATCATTTGTCAGGACTACTTTTGTATTAGTGGAAATAGTTGTGGCCTATACACTTAGTGGTACATCAGGTGTTGGGGTTGTGTCACTTCCCCACTCAAAATCCTTGGCTGATCTCGACCTACCAGTACTAACTGTAATCTCTCGGACCCTCACTTGCCAGTCCTTCTCACTCTATATACTTTCTTTCTTTGCCCCTTTTAGATTTTCTTTTCCAGTACTTTGGCTTTTTCTTTTCCTTATCTCTTTGCCTTCTTTTCCTATTAGAACACTCCAAATGTTTTCAACCTCTACCTCGAGCTCGACCTCCATTATAACAAGTGCTGGGACAAATCACCAGTCATACAAATCATCAACCAATTTCCATAACTTAGCTACCTAAAATTTTATCTTTACAATGATAGGGGTTTGACCACTTGCCAACTGACATGTGATGCTTTCCTCAAAAGCATCTAGTCTTCTCTGGATTCTTATTCTTTATTCTTCCAACTTCCTTTAAAACCAGGGTTGCACACCATTTTCTATTAATTTTATCTTTGCTTCGACAGTTCCCAACCTTTTCATAATTTCATTTAAACTAGACAGGGAAAGAATCACATACCGTGGTGGTGCAAATCTAGATGATGAAGGTCATAGGGCTACAGTAGGTGGTGTAACCGGGGTGCTGGAGGGTCCGCTGTGTCAAATTTTTATGGCTCAGACTTTCCACCCTCAACAGAGACATTATTTGCTCTAGCAGCTTTTGTTCTTTGTCCTCTACTCTGATTTTCCTGAGCTAGCAATTCTGCACCTTGCTTTGCCTTCCTGGTCATGGGATTAGTTGCATCCCGAATCAGCCTCAAGTCTGTGATATTCTTTGGCTCAATAAACTGATCAATCCCAGGCAGTTTTGGCACCCTTCCAAGAAAATTTGAGTTATCATACATGGGAATGCCTGAACTAATTTTTCTTTGCCCACTACTCGGTATCGTATATCTCTATATATGAACTGACCCACGTCAAACTCATAACCTACCACGAGTCCTGCTATTAATGTCGTGCTGATCAGACTGAGCATATTGTCCCCAGTAGTGGGACACAATCTATGTCAAGCCAACATCCGCCACACCTTGGCCTCGGAATCAAAAGTCTAGTTTGCAATCTATTGTGGATTCACTCCTAGGCCACCTACCATCCAACTAGCTTCTTTCCTATTTATAGAAATCAAACTTTCTATCCACCAGAAGTGAATCATTTTATTTGTCAACCCTATCTTCTTCTTTGTAACTTTCCATATTTCTTCCATACGGTAATCAATCTCAGATGTGTTCACTGGTGGCTAGAAATCTGGCCCATTCAAGAACCTCAAAATAGTACATGGGGAAATATTCACCCGTACTCTACGAAAAATCAATGAAGTGATTGGATCCCCACCTTTTAACAAATTTCCCAGTGGATATTATCTCTTCAATTCTACTTTGAAGGTTGCATAGAACTCCCATACCAATGCAGGGCTAAACTTTCCCGGTGCTGAGGTCATCCATTAAAATCTGTATTGCTGAAATCTGGCCTTGAACTCAAGCATCTCAGACATGCCTGGTGTGGTTAACCTTATTTCTAAATAGATTCCCTTCTTTATTCTTCTAGTTGAAGGGTTTATGCTTATCCCATCATTGTCGGTGTCCTGGATGTCGGGTTACCCCCACCGTTCAACGATGGAAACCATAGCAGGTTCAATAGATAGAGGGTTTTAAGGAGGTTCTTGCATGTTAATAGAAATCACATCCTCCTCAGTCTCACGTGTATTCTTAAATTCTGCCTCATAGGTGCTTGAGTCTTCAACATTTGCATCACTATCAGATTCTACTTCTGCATCATCATCGTCATCCTCAGAAAATGATGGTAAGTGCAGAGGGAAAGTAGTTGGATTTTTCATCCTAGCCTCCTTGGAGGTGTGTCCTCTTCTGTGATGATTTTATTTCCCCAAGATTATTTTTTCCTAGGATCATTCTTCCCTTTCAGTGGGTATTTTACGATATTGCTTCATTTGTTTCCTTATTTCTAATATTTCTAAGCTGGTAGTCAGACTTAGGGGCCAATTTCTTCTTGTTGTTCTTCTTTTGTGGTTTTCTTGGATGTTAAGTCGCCTTTAGGAGCCATTTGTACCTATTGCACAAGACTAATTAGTTAGATCTAAGGAATGGAAAAGAAAAGCAAGAAAGTGTGGAGTCAATTTGTCTTTACTAGACTCCTTACGACTGGGGTGTCTGAATCATAACCATTGGGTATGACTCGTATGAATGAGTCGTAAGATAATTAGTAGATAAGTTGTGTTTACTAGTTAGGCTATGAGTCCTCCTAACAAGTCGTAAGGTTAGTTTACGACTCATTACCAATACTCATAAGTTAACCTGAAATGTGTTGTACTATACATAACCACCTCCGGTCATTATGATTTCTATATACGAGTCGTAGGGATTGCTTAGGACTCGCATGGTTTAGTCATAACAATACCAAAACCCACACTTATCTAATCCTCTATGTTTTCAGTGGTTACAAGTCTTGTAATGACTCGTTACGATCATCAGAAGACCTATATCCATTGTAAATAGGGGTTTATCTTGGGTTGGTTCCAATATTCAATCTTGGGTTAGTTCCAATATTCAATCCCTATAGTTTATAACCTTAATATACTTCATTACCACCCCAAATTCGTCCAACAACACATATTTAAAGCATAAAATTAGAGTTCACTCCTATTAACACCCTTCGAAGTCAAAATTTCAAGAAATAAGTCTTGAATATTCATATACATACATTTTAAATTGAAGAAATCCTAAAACCTCAACTCATTTTTTTGGATTTAACTTGAAGCATAAATCTTTTAAGCACAAAAGGTTACTTGATTTCTTAAGGTTTTAGATTTCTTGAGTTCAACACCTTTTTTACCCTAAATCTTGATAAATTTAATTTTTTTGGGAGAACCCACTTGATTTATTTATGTTTTGGAGTGAATTTTGAGTTATTAGATCTTGGAAATTGGTAACAATGGAGGGAGTGCTTTTTTTGTAATGTCGGGTACCCAATTTGGGTGCCCCTCTTTTGTTTACAAGGTGATTTGGGTCAGGTTGCCCCGCGACTTCTGGACTGGTAAGTTTGGGTATACGTCATGCATACAACTCGTAACTAATGAGTCATGCATATCACTTGAACCTAAGTCTTTTGGGGCTTTGGACACTGGTTTCTTTATAACTTCTCATTACGAGTTATAATCAGGTCTTACAACTCACTCTCTTCTAGGACTTCACCTTTAGATTTAAGGTTTTTTTTCTGATCAAATTATGAAATCTCCTCATGACTAGTTATCATATCTTATGAGTCGTAGTCACGAGTCATAGCCACTCTTCACTTGGCTTCTCAGCTTTACTCTTGATTCTAGTATCAGACGGGTATGGCTATGAGTCATATAGTGTCTTAACAACTCATAGCCTAACCAATTTATCATCTTTATCAGGGTTTTCTTCTATCTTTTTAGTCCAATGTCAATGTTAACCTGTTTCACATGTAACAACCAGAAAAACCACATCATAGTTACCAAAATAACCTAAGTCCAAGCATAAATTCCTTGTTTTTAGCATTCAATGTACCATGTTTCCATGGTATAGCAATAACTCCAACTAAAAGTGTTGATTTGGCTACTTATTGATTGCAAGGAATGGTTAACACCTAGTTTAAGCAATGAAGGATGATAGAGGTGCAAATAAAGGACCGATTAAATGGGATGAATTTTTTGCTATATTGCTGAACAGATTTTTCCCACTTGAGTTACGAGAGGCCAAAGTGTAGGAATTCATTAATATTAAGTAGGTTAATAGGAGTGTGAAGGAGTATTCTCTTAATTTTAATTAGTTGGAAAAAATTGCTCTTTTTATGGTTGCTAATATAGGGCCGAAATGAGAAAATTTATAGCAGGTGTTTCTGAAGATGTGGTCAAGGAGTGTAGAATTGCTATGTTGTTTAAGTAAATTGACATCTCTAGATTGATAGTTCATACTCAGTAGATTGAAGAAGAGAAAACCAAGAAGAAGGAAAGGTAAAGTAAGAGGGAAAGAACAGATGACTTTAATTTCTATCAGCAGAGGTAAGAAAGTGGTAATCGTTCTTAGTTCCACAAAAAATCTTTAGCTCCCACCCTATCTTCTGCTAGTGCTCTAGTTCCCATGTTCAAGAAGGATAATCTATATAGATCACAAGGCTCTAAGTATCAAGTTAATATAAATAGTATTTGTACTAACCAGTTTGCAAAAAATATGGTAGGACAATAAAGGTGAGTCTATGGGGATAGTTATAGTTGTTTTGGGTGTGGCTACTCGGGCCTTCGATTGAGGAAATATCCAGTGGCTTCACAGAGAGATAGAAAGGCTCATTAATAAAGTCAATCTAACTCTTCAGTAGCTGTAACAAGTTTCCTAACTCAGTAGGGTGGCTTATCTAGTGTAGTTGGTGGATAACGTCAGAATATGTTATATTCCCTTCAAACTCGATAGGATCAGGAAGTTTCTCCTGATGTGGTCACTGGTTCATTGCAAGTCTTTCATATTTATATCTATGCATTATTAGACTTAGAGACATACTTTTCTTTATGACTCTCTATATATAGCAGTAGACTTTGGTTTCAGCCTTGAAATCGTCATAGAATCCTTCTCACTTTCTACTCCAGCTAGTAATTCAATTATATAGCAAGATTGGTATACAGAAATTGCCCAATCGCATTATCCCAGAAAGTCACCTCAGTCATTCTTATTGTGTTAGACATGACAGATTTTGATGTTATTCTTGGTATGGATTGGATCCACTCTTGCTATGCCTCAATTTATTGTTGAAATAGAATAGTCCAATTTTAGTTTCCAGATGTCCATCATAGAATGGAAGGGTAGTAACTCAGTGGCTATAGGTTGGTTTGTTTCTTTTCTTAAAGTAAGAAAAATGATTTCCAAAGGTTGCACCTATCATTTTTTTTGGGATAAGGATTCAAATTCCAAAACCCCAACTCTTGGTTCACTTCCAATGGCAAATAAATTTCCAAAAGTATTTTTTGAATATCTACCCAAAGTTCCTCCCAAGAAGGAAATTAACTTTAGAATATATCTTCTTCTAGATACCCAACCTATTTCAATTCCACCCTATATATTGGCTCGAGCAGAGATTAAGGAATTAAGGGAACAATTTAAGGATCTCCTATACAAGGGTTTTAACAAGCCTAGTATCTCTCCATGGGGTGCTCTATTTTTTTTTGTGCAAAAGAAAGGTGGTTCTCTCAGAATGTGTATCGACTATCCTTAGTTAAACAAGGTCACATCCAAGAATAAGTATCCCATTCCTAGGATTAACGACTTATTTGACCATACTTAGGGTGCCAATTATTTCTATAAGATAGACCTCAAATCCATCAATTATCAACTTAGAGTCAGAGCTTGTGACATTTCAAAGATATCTTCAGAACTCGATATGGCCACTTTAAATTTGTGGTTCTGACTTTTGGACTAATGAATTATCCTGTAGCTTTTATAGGATTGATGAAAATGGTGTTCAAAAATTACTTGAACATGTTCATTATAGTATTCATAGATAGCATCCTCGTTTATTCTCAGAGTGAGGATGAACATGCAAACCATTAGAGTATTGTCTTGCATACTCTCAAAGATCTCCATCTATTTGCTAAGTTTAGAATGTGTGAATTCTGGATGAAATCAGTTGTATTCCTTGGTCATATCATTCCCAGTGAAGGCATTTGAGTTGTTCCTCAAAAGACTAAAGCAGTGAGAAACTGACCTAGACTCATCTCTCTATCAGATATCAAGAGTTTCTTAGGTTTATGCAAAATTTTCTTAGGTTTAGAAAAAACCCCTAAAACGGCGCATGCAAAATTTTCTATGTAGATTCAATTTCCAACTACTACGGCTACTACTTCCGGTGGGAATATCCCATAGGAGGATTCATCTATACAGATTATAGAGAATGTACAAGCTCCAAAGTATGCTAAATTACTTAAATCTAAATCATCTGTGCATGAAAATGTAAGAGTACCTCTAAAACTAGTAGTCATGTTGCATGGTGAACCATCGATTATGTGGAAGTCTTCAAAAGTGAAAAGTTATATTATTCAAGAGAATCTACAGCATGTAATTGCAGGTAAGTTCTCTTATGGCAGGACAGATATTAATGACCTTTGAAAGCTAGTTTCGAAACAATATGGAATTAAGGGAGATTGTACAATAGGATTTCTACATTCAAGACATATTTTGATTCGTTTGAATCAATTAAAAGATTATGTACAATTGTTGTCTACTTTGGCATATTATATAAAATCCAGAGATAGGTATTGGCAAATAAGGACCCTCAAATGGGATCCATGGTTTGAACCTGATGTGGAAACTACTGTGGGTGTGGCATGGATCTCATTACCAGATATTCCACCTAATTTCTTTTGCTAAGGAAGATATATTTTAGATTGCCTCTACTGTTGGCAAGCCTTTGGTGGTGGATATGTACACAAGGAATCATACAAGGCCTAGCTATGCAAGAGTGAAGATAGAGGTTGATCTAGTTGCTAAGCTATCACACAGAATTAAAATCAATGAGGAAGATGATGTTACTGGGAACACTAAATCCAAATGGATTCAAATCCAATATGACCAAAAACCTAAGTGTCATAAGAAGTGTTTCTTATAAGGTCATGATGAGGAATCATGTTGGACTATCCATACTAAGTTATTTGAGTAGAAACAAGAGAAAAAAAAAATAGGACAACAATAAGGTAGATGCACAGGACAAACATAAGACTTATGGTAATACAGATTCAGGGGAGGAGAAGAATCCATAGAGGCTAAGAAAAAGCAAGTATAGAAAGGACCAATATGGTCATATTGTGGGAGAGGTAAAAGACAGGGAGGGGGATATAGAAACATCAAATGCATTTGATGTGTTGGATTATCAAGATAAAATGGAGGAAATAATAGCATCTAGCAATGCAAAAGAGCAGGAGAGTACCAAAGACTGGGTAAACAAAAGATTTGGGAAGACAGAGATAGTAGGAGCAGAAGCACGGATCAATGATGACAAGGTTAATGAAGCACAACAACAACAATCACATAGTGGAACAGAGAAAAAGAATCAGAGTACAGATAATACTGAGGTTCAAATCTCAAAAGTCAAGAATGCAAATACAATGACAAATTCAGAGGAGGAGGGGAATCAGAATGAGTCAAGAGAGTTGATGGTGATACAGAAAAAGTCAAACTAGGAACAAATACTAGAGAATGTTGTGCCTCTTGCTATGGAGGTGAGTAACATGATGGGAGTTGTTAATAATAAGTAGGAGGATCTAGATAAGGAAGACATAATAGATAATATATAGGAGGTAACAGTGAAAGGAGATTTATATCCTAATCAGACTAAGTCATTGAACAAAAAGCATGGTAAAAGGAAAAAAAAAGCAAAGATATCAGTGCTAGTACAATGCAGACAAGGAGCCAAATAGTTGATTCATCCTTAACATGAATGCCTTAATATGGAATATAAGGTCAGTTCACACTCAGAAGGCTTTTACAAGGTTTATAATGTTGCACAAAAGGTATCAGTTTTGTTTAATATGTAGCCATTTCACGAGGGGCAAACTATTGAGGTTTACAAGGAAGGTTAGGAATGCAGCATGCAGTACTAAACATGTCAGGAAAGATCTGGGCATTCATAGATTCAACAATGAAATATATCATAGTCGATGATGAGGAGCAGCAACTCACACTCAGACTAGAAAACCAACATGCAGGAGTGGTAGTGGTGGTCGCTTTAATATATACCAAATGTAATCAAATAAAGTGAGTAATGGTATGGGATTCTATAATGAACTTGAGTAGTACTATAAATGATCCATGGATTGTAGGAGGAGATTTTAATGTCATAAGGCATGAAGAAGAGAAGCTTGGAGGTTTACCTATGACATTTGAAGAAACAAAAGATTTTAATCACTGCATAAGCAATTGTCACCTGGAGGAGATTACTTTCAAGGGGAGTAAGTATACATGGTGGAATGGCAGAGTTGATGAAGATTGTATATTCAAAAGACTGGATAGGGTACTTACTAATGACAAGTTACAAGAGTTATTCCCTGTATTGAAGGTGGAAAATTTACCAAGAAGTGGGTTTGATCATGCACCCATGTTTCTTTATTGTGATACTAATCAAGAGCATCTGATCAAACCATTTAGGTTCCTTAACTTTTGGCTTCAAGAAGAATCTTATTTAGAGGTCATCAGGCAAAACTGGAAGTGGAATCTTATGGCAACCCATTCATTATTTTTTATCAGAAACTAAGAAGGACCAAGGTTGCATTGACTACGTTTGGAAATATTTTTCAAGAGATAGATACTCTTGAGGAGTTAATCAAGATTAGGGAGAAGAAATTTGAGGAGAATCCACGAGGGAAGAATAGTGCAATATTGTTCAAGGCACAAGTTGATCTGACAGTGCAGTTAAAAAAAAAGTAGAAGAATTCTGGAAGCAGAAAGCTATTTTTCAATGGTTCAAGGATGGAGAGAAGAACGCAAAATTCTTTCATGCTATTGTAAAGGGAAGAATATCTAGACTAAAGATCACTAGAATTCAAAATGATGAAGGAGAATGGCTGGAAAACAAGGATGACATTGATAAAGTTGTTGTATTATTCTATCAGAATCAATTTCTAAAGCAAGAGGATGCTAATGACTTATCAATGTTGGATGCACTACCAACAGTGATAATTGAAGATCAAAATATTAATATAAAGAAGATACCAATAATAGATGAAGTAAAAATAGCAATGATGGGGCTGAATAGAAATAGTGCTGGAGGTCCAGATGGTATGACTAGTGCTTTCTTTCAGGATGCTTGGGACATAATAGCTACTGATCTTTATCTTATAATTATAGCCTTTTAATGTGGTTATGACCTCCTAATATTCATCACACACACAAACTTGATGCTGCTACCTAAGAAGCTAGTTGTCAACGACTTCTCAGATCTAAGACCAATACCACTTAGTAATTTTATGGATAAAATATTTTTTAGGATTATTCATGAAAGACTTAAGAGCATTTTTACAAATATATTATCTGAGGAACAAGATGGTTTTGTTCATGGAAGAAGTATAGTTGAGAAGATTTTGGTAGTGCAAGAAATAGTTTCTGAAATCAGAAAAAGAGGGAAACCACCAAACATGGTCATAAAGTTGGATATGATAAAAGCCTATGATACGGTAGAGTGGATTTTTTTGAATAAAGTGCTTAGAAAGATTGGGTTTTGTAAAGAACTAATAGATATGGTATTCAGGTTACTGTCAAATAATTGGTACTCTTTGTTGATAAAGGGACAGCCTAAGGGTTTATTTAAATCATCTAGGGGTCTTAAACAAGGTGATCCTCTGTCACCTACTTTATTTATCATTGTAGTAGAGGTTCTTTCAAGAGGACTAAAAGAATTATTGACAATGAAGAATTTCAAGTTATTTGGCATGCCTAGAGGAAGTCCTAATCTCAACCACCTTGCATTTCCAGATGATATGATTATCATGTGTAAATCAGCATTGGGGACTTTACAATTGTTGACAACTACTTTGGAGAAGTATGGGCTAGTGTCTGGGAAGAGAATTAATAAGGAGAAGAGTGCTTTGTATTTTCATGAGAAAGTGTATAATGGAGCAGGTGTCATGGCAGAAGTAGTTACAAGAATATTAAGGAAGGAATTTCCTTTCAACTATCTTGGATTTCCAGTGTTTTATAAGAGGAAAAAAAGTAGTATTACCAACTAATCCTGAATAGGATTAGTAGCAAATTACAAACATGGAAGGGGGGTCTTTTATCATTTGGGGGGAGAGCTATTTTAATTAAGCATGTGTTACAAAGTGTGCCGATTCATTGCCTGTCAGTCATGAATCCACCTAAGAATGTTCTAAATGCTCTTCAAAATTTTTTTGCAAAATTTCTTTGGAGTGGTACTGAAGAAATGGAAGGTATATATTAGGTGGTATGGTCTAAGATGTGTTTACCAGAAGAAGAAGGAGGTCTTAGTTTTAGGGTTTTGGATTATGTATCAACTGTTCTATTTTGTAAGATTTGGTAAAACTTTAGAACTAAGAAGTCCATATGGAGTGAGTACATGATTAATAAGTATTATAGGAATCTACATCCTAAAAAAGTCTTATGGAAAAATGGAGAGGGTACCCAAGTTTGGAAGAAGATGCTACAGGTAAGTGATCTTATTGACCATATTCTACTTTGGAAGATAAGGAGAAGAGATGCATATGTATGGTATGATAATTGGAGTGGGATAGGAGATTTATATTCAATTATGGAGGTAAGCAAGGAATGGGATAATATCCATCAGAAAGTAAAGAATTTGATAAAGGATGGGCAGTGGGATGTTCAGCTTCTAAAAGAATTATTTACTGAGGACATAGTGGATTATATAATATAGAAGGTGACTATTCATCAGGAATCAGTGCAATAAGACAAGGCAGTATAGACACTAGAGGCAAGGGGGAATTTTAGTGTTAAATCAGCATGGCACTACATCAGGCAAAGAGAGAATCCTAATGATTTTTAAAAGAAGCTTTGGATAAAAGGTTTATCCTTTAAAATAATATTCTTTATATGGAGAGTATAGAAAGGTAAGATTGCAGTTGATGATACTATCAGGATATAGGGAGTGAAAGGTCCTTTTATTTGTTGGTGTTGGCAGACTCCAACACAGGAGACAGTGTCTCATATGCTGATGAGATCTGATTATGCTAATAGGACTTGGTCTTATTTCTCTTCTTTTGTAGGGGTTAATAAATAGGGATTGAGTCTGATAAATGCAATATATGCAAGGTGGAATGCATATGTGAAGCCAAGAGAAGAAGTGTCTTATAGAGAAGTGCCAGCTATGATAATATGGGAGCTTTGGAGAAGAAGGAGTACATTTAAACATGACAGGAAAGGAGTATCATTAACGATTGAATTCTTAAGAAAAACCTTGCTATAGTCAACTTCAAACAAGCATAAATTCTGATTACTAAGATTTGTTGAGCTCAAGACCCGCAAAAATATAGAGAAAATATAATTGAATTATCTTTCCAATGCATGTATATTTGTCATATTTTGATATCAGAGTAAAAGGTTATGGTCAATTTATTGAAGCATTATCAAAGCTGCCACTGACGATGACTCAAACACTACGAGTCATTGTCACACCCTATGGATTGGTGTGAGACACTGCAATTCATAAGGTTACACATAGTCATATCAATGGAGACTAAGATTTGAGTCTCTAGGCTACGAGTCATAGCCAGACCCTATGAGTCATTACGTGAGTCATTGGGATTGTTTCTGACAGTTTTTTAGATGATTTTAAAGGGGTTGTTTGATCTTTTCCCATTCTTTTAACACCCAAAATACATTATTTAAGCTACCCAAAGTTTTAATAAGTATTCTAAAACACTTCCAAGTCATCCATTTTACATAATACACTCGACACTTAGAAAATTTAGAGAGAAAGGGGAGATTTTCTTCACCAAGCAAAAACTAGGGCTCTTCAACTTCTGGCTTCAAATCCAAAGATTGCATCAAGGTTTTCAACCTCAAAAATATGGTATTTCATAAATAGGTTTCCTTCCACACATTTTGTCCCAAAGTTAACTCAATCCCCAAAGTTTAATTTACCCTTCAAGCTTAGATTTCCATGTAAAGTGTAATTTCTTTAGTTTTTAATTTTTTCTTTGACTAAATCATGAATATGTATTTTCCTTTAAATTTGAGCATCTTTCCATACTCATGACCACTAAAAATCATTATATTGATAAATTCTTGATTTGGGCTTGATTTATGAAATTCCTTATTACATTCAGATTGTAGTTTTGCCATGATTAGTTGCATTCTTCAGAGATATGCATACATTTATTAGCGCTAGATCCTCCAGCTTAAATGTTATTGAATACTTTCAATTATGCATTTCTTTTTAGTTTTCAAAATATTGCTATTATTGAGCATTTCTAATAACCAATGTTATTTATTTGGTAGTAGTACGTAGCACCTACTAGATGCAAGGATGAAGGATCACCCGTCAGTTAGGTTGAGTCCCTTAGTACAAGTCCCTAAATCCCAAAATTACAGTATCTTCATAAGTTTTAAAGGGTCACCTATCAGACCAGGCTTGACACCTTAGTCATTTTGAACATTAGTTTAGTGGATCCATATCAAACAGTGTTTGTACCCTTGGCATGGTAATAGCCACCCATCCATCTGATGTTACAGGTTGGACCTCGATTTGCTTAAATTGGGGCATGTCGATTAATGGTGGATCTCATAGTCTACAGTTCATAGTTTTGATTTAGATACTTGTATGACCTTGTATTAAGCTTTCTGCTTATCATTTAGTACATGTTTATTACTTGATCTTACATCAGCTTATCATGTCACATACATCATATTCAGCCTATATTAGTTATTTCCCATCTCACATACTCTATACATTCAAAGTATTGATCATATACTTTCTTTGTTCTATATTTTCTCATAATATAAGTTCCGACATTTAACATCCAAATTGCAGTCAAAACGATTATAGACCATACCAGTAGCATTTTTTAGTGAGTCCTCATCATTTAAGGGCTATTTATCGATATTTCATTTAAGTATCATTCTAGTTTCAAACAATTGAAGTTAGTTGGGGGCTTTTCGTAATAAGTCATACGATTTAGAGGCTTTCAAACAAACAGTTATATTTTTAGCATATTGATTATGTCAGATAGCCTCTATTTTGGACATCCAATACTGATTTTGCTTTTATTATGATCATGTTATTTTGGTTTAGTTTTCACTCAATATCTCACTAGTTACTTTAATATTCTTAGTGTTTCTCCAGACCATGGGTTAGCTTGGGGTCAGTTGCGACTCTGAGAATTGTGTTGCAACCCCCTAGGGGGTAATCTCGGGTCGTGACAACATCTATCACTAAAGGTGACAATTTCTCATTGAATAACAAAATGCATAGAAATAAGAGAAAATTAAAGACATTCCATATGCCCCACTATAATAACCTTTATTTAAAAGATACTTAAGAAAAAAAGGAAAAGGAAAGAGAAAAGTGGGTCAAGCTCATCTACAATTAAGAAAAAAGGAAAAGGAATGGGCTTATTCCTCATTCGCACACCCAAAAGAAATAAAAAGTAAATAAGGGAGTTTGGGGGAGTCTAGCATAAAACATTCAGAAACATCAAACAAAAAGAAAAATTGATTACAAAGAAGAGAAGAAAGCAACAAAGGTTTTGATTCTTTCGGTGTTCTTCTGGAGGAGCATAAAGAGGACCCAACCAACAGTACGATAACTAAAGAGAAATTAAAAAAGGAGGTAAATTTCTTAACTTGGTCCATAAATTTGACTCTTATAATTTATGGCTGTAGAATTGGGGTTAAAAGTGTAAGAATAAAGCGGTAAAGTGATAGAAAAATCTTTTAAATTCTCATGAACGGTGCAAGAATGTTAAATAATTGGATTATAAATATTATATTTTGTCTTAACCAAAGGCTAGTATATAGACAATAAGGTTATTTTTGTTTAAGATATTGAGAAAAATTAACTATATGACTGTTTTAATTGGTTGAAGCATAAATTTAGAATAAGTTGACAAATTGGGAGAAAATAATGAAATTTTTATAGTTAGGTGGTTTAACGTAGTTATATTTTAACCTAAATAAAGAAATTTATACGAGATTGATATGATGTGATTTTTGATTTGTTAGAAGAAAGTCATACCAATTGTTCAAGGTGATAAATTTGGTATTCCAACAAGTGTACTGTTAGTAGTAACCATACCATGATTTGTGTTTCATAACTTGCATATTTTATACCTGATTTATATGAAACAAGAGTTACTGAGTTTTTTGAAATTTCAAGTGGGACAAGTCCTTTACTTGTTATGATATTTAACTGATTATTTTGAGATATAATACTGTTATTGGGAATGTTAGTTCAAGTACTTGAAATATAAGTATCTTGACATGTGTTTTGTTGAAGTTTATATTGTAATATGATTCGATATGAGCTTAAATGCTATATACTATTTTGAAATGCTTTCATATGAGTATCTACTATTTATTAAGAAAGTATAAATGAGAGTAGAACCAGATTTAAATTCATTAGCTAACAGTGGGTTCATTAGACCTGGTGCGCCTTGTATTTATAGATTATTTTTATAGCCCTCACTAGTAGAAAGGTAGAACTAGTATACTTTTGTTGATCACCCTTGAGTAGAGACCTACTAATATGATATTTGACTCCTTTATAAGGGGTTCACTATTATTGGCTATTCTTGAAATAGAATGTCACACTAATTACATGATTCATTCTTGGAAACCCTCCCAAGAGATAAAACTTGATATGATAGTATTTGTTGGCTATTTCTAAATTGTTAAATAAATTTCTTATGCAATGGTTATCATTTTCTGAAAGAGCATTATTTCATGACTTTTTAAAATTTTCATGCTAACTTGATTTATGACTTGTCCCCATTAAAATGATTATAGTCAAGTGTTATTACTCACTGAGCTAGCTTATATCTCCTTTCTTTTATTATTACAGAGAACACAGGTGACGTTGGTGAGGATTTCATTAGCTAGAGGATTCGAATTGCCATATTCCTAGTAAGCCCCGCAATTGTTCGTGTGGGCAGCAATTGTTTATTTGTTATGTTCTTTTCCTTGAAAACTCTTAGAGTCACTCCATAGTCATGTCTTTAGAGTTTTGAGTATTCTTTTTTTATTATGGACTTGTGAAGTTATTGACTTCTTCTCAAAGTTTGGAGATGGTTCATATCATTATTTTATAGTTAATGGGTTGTTGATAATTTTAGTGAATGGTGTTGGCATCATTGATGTGTTGACTGTGATGTTGGGTTGTTGTGATGTTGATTTGAGATGGGGAATGCTCCTAATAATTCAAAAATAAGGGAAACTCTACTTGATTTTTTGTAGAATTCTGATGAGGCTTGCTTTGGAGTTATAACATCCTTACCGCCGGTCATGATCCTATGTTGGGTTGTCATAAAGTTGGTATCAAAGCATAGGTTATTTTTGTGATTATTGAAGCACATAGTAGTAGTATTATCTCAATTATTTTTATGATGCCAACCATTTCTATAATTATGATTCTCTGAGAAAGTGATAGGTTGTGTCATAATTTTCTTTCTCATTCTTCCTTGCGTGTGTGTGATATTTAAGAGAAACTAAATGAATATAAACATATCTATTTTGTTTATCAAATGGTTTTCACTCAAGAAAATAATGATAGGGGAAGAAGAGGATCTCACGGAAGGGGCCGAGGTAGGGATAGTGGTGATCTTGTAGAAAATTGCACTACTACTCTGAGAATTTTTAGAGAGCCCACTCCTGAAAAAAAACTAGTCCACCTCAACCATCTCATGAGGGTAGTACTGTTAAGGTACTTGCTTTCATATAAAGAGTTATTTAGGGCTTACTTAATTGACTGGATAGACAGGAGAGGGCTAGTCACCATAATTCTACTCAGGCATAACCACTGTTCAAGGCACCTGCACAGACTTACAAGTTTAGGAACAAAGAGGTATCTTTGCAGGAGTTCCTAATGTTGAAACCAACAAAATTCATAGGTTTGGATTGTTTTGTTGATCCTCAGAGCTTTCTAGATGGTACATTCAAGGCACTGTGTGTTCTAGGATATTCTAGTGAGGGAAGTGGAGCTTGCATCATACATATTGGAGGATATGGTTAATATTTGGCATAATAATTTATTGCTAGGAAGGCCTACTAGAGCAGAACCACTAACATAGGATAAGTTCACTATGTTCTTCATGGATAAATTTCTTTGTGATAGTCAAAAGCAAAAATATGTAGATCAGTTTGATAAATTAGTCCAAACTCCAAATATAGGTGTGTCGACTTATAATACTAAATTTTGCAAGCTTTCTAGATATGCTCAGCACTTGGTATCTGCAAACATAGTTCGAGTCTAGAGGTTCATTAATGTGCTCGTTTCTCATCTCTATAACCCCATATATGAAAGTCTTGACCTATTATGAGACAGTGCATCTACCTAGAAAAATTAAGGACAAGGGTTGTGTAGAGCGGGAAGCTTATGATGTTTGTAAGAAGGCTAAGATGGGGATATTTCAGTGGTGACTTTAGTGTAAATCGTAGAGTAGAAAATCAGGGGAAAATGTAGGGCCATCAGACAAGGACATATTTGGTTTCACAGTCTACATACAAACCACCTTCTAGATAGGGTATTCAGGGTCTTCAGCATCTCGTGGTTATCATTGTTCTAGGAAGATGTATGACACTACTCTATCCTACCAAACTTGCGTATAATCACTAATGGGCTAGTTTGGTGGTTTAACAGGTGAGTATTTTAAGTATGGTATATTAAGTCATTGCACAGGGATTACCCTTAACTTCTGAGGAATGTTAGTTAGGTTTCTAGTCAGTTAACTACTCCTATTCAAGATACTCATAATACTATAGGTATTGGAAATAGAGATCGAGTTAATGGAGATTGGGTTGCTAGAAATCAAGTACAAGAAATTGTTGGTAGAGGGCAGTTGAGATATATTGCACTTACTAAGCAGGAGGTTCAAGCCTCAAATACGTTAGTTACAAGTATTGTCTGTTCATTTAATGCATATGCTTTGACTGATTTAGGTTCTACCTATTCTTATGTGTCCTCATACTTTGCTATGATATTTGATAGATAGTTAGAGATGTTAAATTATCCTTTTTTGTTTCTACTCCTATGGGAGATTCTTTTTTAGTTGAGTATGTATATCATGACTGTCAAATTATAGTGGAAGGTAGGGATACTCTTCCTAACTTGATTATACTTGACATGATTTAATTTGATGTATTGATGGGCAGGGATTGGTTATCTCCTTGCTATGCTACTATAGATTGTTATGCAAAGATAGCTTGATTTGAGATACCCAATGAACCTAGTTTTGTATTAAAAGGGGGTCAAGTTCCAGAATTTCATAAAGTTATATCTTTTATGAATACCCAATGATTATTGAAGAAAGGTTGTATGTGTATCTTAGCTATGATAAGTGATGTTTGAGAGGGAGAACTTAGTTTGGAGGAGCTACCTATTATGAAGTAATTTTTTGATGTATTTCTCAAGGAGTTTCTGGAATCACCTCTAGTTTGAGAGATAGTGTTTGATATTAATTTGGCACCTACGCTATGACAATATCTATAACCCCATATTACATGGAACCAACAGAGTTGAAGGAGCTCAAACAATAGTTTTGGGACTTGCTAGATAAGAGATTCATCAAACTGAGTGTTTTACTATAGGGTGCACCAGTTTTGTTTGTAAAGAAGAAATATGATTCTCTAAGAATGTGTATTCACTACAGGTAGCTGAATAAGGTCAAAATATGTAATAAGTATCTGTTGCCTCATACAGAGGACCTGTTTGATCAGTTATAAGGGGTTGTCCATTTTTCAAAGTTGATCTTTGGTCTAGTTATCATCACCTTAGAATCATAGAGGAAGATATATCCAAGAAAACATTCAAAACTTGCTATGGGAATTATGAGTTTCTTGTGGTGCCTTTTGGGTTAACAAATATTCTAGTTGCATTTCGTATTTCTCTGATTTCTATTTTATTATTTCTTATTCCTTATTTCTTTTATGTCATCCATCCCTTTTCTTACTATTCTTTATCTTGAGTTGGGGGTCTATCAAAAATAGCCTCTCTACTTCTTCGGAGGTAACGGTATGGACTACGTACATCTTACCCTCCCCAGACCCCACTTTGTGGGAATACACTGGGTTTATTGTTGTGGTTGTAAATATTCGAGTTGTATTCAAGGACTTGATGAATAGGGTATTCAGACCATTTCTGGACAAATTTGTGATAGCTTTTATTGATGAGATTCTGATATATTCTTATAGCTAGGGAGAACATGAGAATTATTTGATGACTATATTGTAAACACTATAAGAACATAACCTCTATGTTAAGTTCTTAAAGTGCGAATTTTGTCTTGACTCAGTATCATTTTTGGGGAATGTTGTCTCCAAAGATGGAATGACGTTGAATTCTAGAAAAATAGAAGCAGTGCAGAAATGGCCTAGACCTATTTTTCCTACAGAGTTCACATATTTACAGGTTTGGCAAATTACTATAGGCGTTTTATGTAGGATTCCACCAAAATAATAGCTCTATTGGCCTAGTTAACAAAGAAAAATGTGAAGTTCTAATGGATGGAAGAATGTGATCAAAGTTTATAGAAACTCTAAACATATTTGACCACCATACTAGTATTAGGCTTACCATCAAGCTCTTGAGGATTCAAGGTATTCTATGATACTTTGAGGGTTGGATTAGGATGTGTTCTCATTTAGCATAACCATGTTATTTCTTATGCTTTGAGACAGTTGAAGAAGCACGAACTGAACTATTATATGAATGATTTAAAGATGGCCACTATGGTATTTACTCTTAAGATTTAGTGGCATTACTTATATGGTGAAACTTGTGAGATTTATACTGAACATAAGAGTTTGAAATACATCTTCTAATAGAGAGATCTAAATCTTCGACAACGTTGGTGGATGGAGCTACTCAAGGATTATGATTGTGCTATCTTGTATTTTCCTGGAAAAGTTAATATTGTGGATGATGCTTTGAGCAGGAAATCTATGGGCAATTTGGCATATATAGATCCTGGTAATAGGCAGTCGGTAGAATATATGCTAAAACTTGAAGGCAAAGGTGTCAATTTTGGTGTTGGAAAGACAGGGATATAGTTGGATTATCCTAAATCCTCTTTGGTACAGTGCATAAAGGCCACATAATATTAAGATGTGCAGTTGTGCAAATATTGAGTTGAAGTCCTAGCTGGTCAAAACAAGACGATGTATGTTGAATGTAATGGTATTCTCTAATTGGGTAATCGATTATATGTACCATATACAAATGGATTAAGATGAGGAATTCATAAGGAAGCTCACAACTCCAGATATACCATTCACCCTAGCCCCACCAAGATGTATCATGACCTAAAACAATTATACTGGTGGAAAGGTATGAAGATAGATATTTGCTAACTTTTGTTTCTTGTTGTTTGAACTATCAACAGGTTAAAGAAGAGCATTATAACTATAAGAGATCAGCATTCGAGATCTTAAATGGGAAGGGTTACCATAGATTTTGTAATCGGGCTACTGCAAACCATTTGAGGTTTATGACTCTATATGGGTAATTGTTGACCAACTTACTAAATCTACACATTTCTTGTCGGTAAAGACTACATATAGTGGAGTGAAATATGCTCAGTTATTTATGGATGAAATTATCCAGTTTCATAGAGTTCCATTGTCCATTATTTTTCACAGAGAATCATAGTTCACTACACATTTTTGGGGATCTTTCCAAGAAGCATTGGGTACCCGAGTAGATCTTAGTACTACATTTTATCCATATACGAATGGACAATCTGAGCATACTATACAAATCTTGGAGGATATATTGAAAGATTATATTATTGATTTTTGGAGATAGTTGGGATACTTTTTAACCTTAGCTGAATTCGCTTAAAATAATAGTTTTTAGTTAAGCATTCAGATGTCTCCATTTAAAGTCCTATATGGTAGGTGATGTAGTTCTCCTATCCGGTGGTTTGAAATTAGAGAGGCTAAGGTTTTAGGGACAACCTTTGTACAGGAAGCAATGGACAAGGTCCAATTTATTAAACAGAGGTTGTCCATATCTCAAAGCAGAAAAAAGTCTTATACAGACAATAGAAGAAGAGATTTAGTGTTCACAACTGGGGATAAAGTTTTTCCATAAGTCTCTCCTATAAAAAGTGTGATTCTATTTGGAAAAAGAGGTAAATTGAGCACTATATATATATATATATGACCTTATGAGATACTTTATCATATAGGCAAAATGGTGTATCAGTTGGCACTTACTTCACAGATGTCTTTAATCCATCCAGTGTTCCATGTCTCTATGATAAGGAAGTGTATATCAAATTCTTCTCACATGCTCGAGGCACAGACCTTGCAGTTAGATGAGAACTTAACCGATGTGGAGGAACTATCGGCTATTATTGATCGACAAGGAAGTTGCGGTGAAGGAGTTTGTGTCCGTGAAAGTCTTATGGAGCAATCATACTATTGATGAAACTACATGGGAGTTGGAAAATGATATGCGAGTCAAGTACCCTCATTTTTTTAGTCGACATGTATTCCCTTATCATAAATTTGGGACCGAATTTCATAATGTGGAAGAATGTAATAGCTCTTAGTTAAAAGATAGTTCAGTAAAAGAAAAAGGGAAATGAAAGAGAAAAGTGGGCCAAGCCCATCTCCAATTTAAAAAAAAAGGAATGGCCTTATGCCTCATCAACACGCCCAAAAAAAATAAAAGAGAAATAGGGGAGTATGGGGGGGAGGGGTTTCTAGTGTAAAACAGTTAGCAACATCAACCAAAAAAAACTTATTACAAAGAAGAAAAGCGAGAAACAAGGGTTTTGATTTTTTTGGCTTTCTACTAGAGGAGCTTAAAGAGGACCCAACCAATGATAAGATAACTAAAGAGAATTAAAAAAATTAAGGCGAATTTCTTAACTTGGTCCATAAATTTGACTTTTATAATTCATGGTTTTAGAATTTTGGTTGAACGTTTATGAATCAAGGGTTAAAGTGATAGAAAAAATCCTTTAAATTCTCATGAACGGAGCGAGAATATTAAATAATTGTGATATAAATTTTATACTTCTGGCTTAAACAAAGACTCATATAAAGACAAAAAAGGTTATTATGGTTATAATGCTATTTTAATGGGTTGAAGAACAAATCTAGTATAAGTTGACAAATGAGAGCTAATAACGAAATTCCTATAGTTGGGCAGTTTAAAGTAGTTATATTTTAGACTAAATGAAGAAATTAACACGAGATTGATAAGATGTGATTATAGATTCGATTGAATAAAGTCATACTAATTGTTCGAGGTGAAAAAATTGA
The DNA here is from genome assembly GCA_030864215.1 of Capsicum pubescens. Classification (NCBI taxonomy): domain Eukaryota; kingdom Viridiplantae; phylum Streptophyta; class Magnoliopsida; order Solanales; family Solanaceae; genus Capsicum; species Capsicum pubescens. Next base: position 106,914,451 of record CM061538.1, read on the forward strand.
TATTCCAACAAGTGTAATATGAGTAGTAACCATACCATAATTTACCTTTTATAACTTGCATATTTTATACATGATTTGGATGAAACAAAAGTTATTGAATGCTTTGAAATTCGACATGGGGCAAGTCCTTTACTTGATGTGATGTTGAACTGATTATTTTGAGATATAACACTTTTATTGGGAAGGTTAGTTCATTTACTTGAGAAATAAGTATCTTGACATGTGGTTTGTTCAAGTTTGTATGTAATATGATTCGATATGAACTTAAATGCTATGTACTACTTTGAAAAGGCTTTAATATGAGTATGTACGATTTACAAAGAAAGTATAAATAGGAGTATGACACGACCCAAACTGGGGCCTTGTCGTAATGGGCATCCCGAGTCCAACCAGAATCGGGGACCACCCCCAGTACCCAACCCAACCTCCAAACACATACCTTAAGTCGGATGAATTCTGAACATATAACTAGATAGCGTATTTGTAGATATACTGACTTTGGGATAAGTCTACTTCCTAAACCAACCCAACCAACTCAATCCGTCCAATAACCAACCAAACCAAGATAATAACCCAATGTGTTTAGATATATAATCCAAAACAAAATGGAACAATTATAAATCAAATATAGTCCACCGATGTCATCCCCAATACGAATGCAAATGCAAAGGCTAACACCATTATCCACGCCGCCCATACCAACCCATAGTAGTCCCACAAACCCTCTAACCAAAAGTAAAACAGTTTAAGGTCGGGACATGCCCCCAACCATAGAAAAAACCATAGTATATAAAATTTTCAAACTATGTAAGGACATCCATGACATGAAATGGAGCCTTCCGAATTATGGAAGCTCACCACTTCAATCTAACATAAGATGATCCCAAATTCGATCACTGAGCTGAAGGAGTAGAATGGCAGGTTCCTGCATCGTGTGGGATACAGAACCCAAATAAGGGTTAGAGGGTGAATGTTAGCATGCACTCAGAATACGGATAAAATAAAGCCAACCTCTAAACCAAGTAAACAACCGTATGCATACACAACCATATATATATATTTATATAAATGTATATATATATATCCCGGGAGAGAGAATCGGGTTTAGCATGCCTTTAAACCATTAACCTAGGAATGTGTAGCTTAACCTCCCTAAATCCACCTACAGGCTATATGGGTGTAGTATAATCCCCTAAATGGGCCCCGATGCATGTAGCTAGACGAAGATACCATAGAAGTAGGAGATTCCAATGTGCCCTTTGCTCTCTATGATACATATATACAAGTGTAACTTAGGGGATTCCCGTGTACCCCATAAGTATTATATATGGTCGCCATGACCAATTCTCATGTCGGCAAACATGAGTTTCTAGTGTCCGTCCCTTAGACTCACACCTTCACGTTTATCTATCACACCCCACTATTATTTCCTAATTAAAACCATTAGTACACAACCAAACCACCAATTCCATTTATTTTTAAACAAGGCTATAAGTAGTGGTATCGTCATACCAACCATAGCTTGCAAGCACTGTCCTTAGCCATTCTTTTTAAAGAAGGGATTCCCATGTACCCATAGACTACATTATTAAGTTGCTTGGGGGATTCCCATGTACCTCACAAGATGATCATTATTAAGTTTTCTTGGGGGATTCCCATATAACCCACATGTGTATTCAATTAATCCATAACTATGACTACCAAGTCCTTATTATTTAACCATTAAAGACCATCCAAACTAGTTAGGGTTACATTACCACTTTATACCATGCAAAGTTTTTAATGAAAGTTCAACAATATAGTAAAAACATTCTCATGGGCATTTTATCAAACATGTTGAGGGCATATAGTTTTCAAAATCAAAACCAAGTACTAATTAACCATTCCCATGCAACCACATGTTCAAACCACCATTAAAATATGAATCCATAATTAAAACATGGGAAAACCATAACCAAACCATTTATAACAAAAAAACCAACATATATTCAAAATCCAAAACCATACCGTAATTATGGCATAAGATCCATACATAAAACATGCCTTTAGTTGAAATTAATAATTAGGTAGGAGCAACATGCCTTAGATTACTAAGATGACGGAGATAAACCACCCTTGTAAGCTCTAAGTTAACCTTATGGAAGAAACCCTAGCCTTCCTTGACCCAAGAGCCTTGACAGAATTTGAGAGAGTTTCTAAGTGTTTAAGATTAGAATAATAGGGTAAATAATGACCCAAGAGTGTTATAAGTCGCGGGGCCTTAAGAAATTAACAGGGGAAATGTCCTGATTACCCCCAACTTAAACTGTATAAAACTCCCACAGGAAAGTACGATCACCCCCTCCCCAAATCGTACCCTAGGGTATGAGTGGTACCCTTATCTCATACCACAATCCTCTTCTTGGACCCCAACACTATCTAACATACGACCACCAAGGCCCATTCGTACCCAACCATACGACTAGTACCCTAAATTCGTACCTTAGGAAGAATAGACTCATCTTGGTTAGACATAGGGAAACATACGATTGGTGTCATACTACTAGTACAATAATATAGGACTAGTATGATCCATTCGTACCTTGGACAGAAATGAACCAACCTACACTAGTTAACATATGACCAAGACCCACCAAACTATACCCTATAATACGACTAGTACCCCCTAGTCGTATGATGTCCAAAAGCCAAAAATCAGGAAATTTCTAAGAATCAAAACCTAGGATGTTTCAATTCAACCCCACTTGGATCATTCATCCCCTAATGATGGAACAAGGAAGTAAAAGCATGATTTACACCCCAACACCTAGGCTCTAACCTTTTACTAAGTTAGAAAAGAAAGATGCAAGGAAATTAATCTTTCCTTTAACAAAGTTTAAAAACAAAAGTATGATGAAGAACACATACCTTCCGCATGAATCTCAAGAACAAAAAATAGGAATGGATATTTGGACTTCATGTCCTCTTTCGCTTCCCAAGTAGCTTCTTCAACCTTGTGGTTCCTCCATATAACCTTAACCGAAGCTACATCCTTGGTCCATTACCCATGAACCTACCGATCTAAAATCTCAATCAGGATCTCTTCATAAGACATAGAATCCAAGATACCCAATCCTTCCAAAGGAACAAACAATGACGGATCACCTTTACACCTTCTTAATATAGAGACATGGAATGCCTAATGAATGGAGTTCAAACTAGAAGGCAACTTCAACTTATATGCAACCTTACCAACCCTCCGTAAAACCAAGTAAGGAACCACATATCGGGGACTGAGCTTTCCCTTCTTCCCAAACCACATTACTCCCTTCATGGGAGACACCTTTAAGAACACCCGATCCCTAACCTCAAATTCCAAGTCTCTACGCCTCACATCCGCATAGGACTTTTGGAAAATTTGGGCAGCCTTAAGTCTATCCCAAATCACCTTCACCTTTTCTATAGCTTGGTGAACCAAATTTGGGCGAAACATCTCTGTCTCGTCGACATCATACCACTCTATAGGAGGCCTACACCTCCTATCATACAAAGCCTCAAACGGAGCCATCCCAATACTAGAATAATAGCTATTATTGTAAGCAAACTCTACAAGAGGTAGATGCTTAATCTAATTACCACCATAGTCAATCACGCACGCATAAAGCATATCCTCCAACATCTGAATAGTCCTTTCTTCTTGCATATCCATCTGTAGGAGAAAGCTATACTCAGACTAACCTTAGTACTCAACCTTTTCTAAAAGGACTGTTAGAAGTGAGATAAAAACTATATACCATGATCAGAAATAATAGAAATAGGTACCCCATGCAGCTTCACAATGTCATAAAGATACAACCTCGCATAATCCTCAGCCAAAAAATTAGTCCTCATTGGAAAAAAGTAAGCTGACTTTGTCACCCAATCCACAATAACCCAAATTGAATCATATTGATTCCGAGACAGAGGGAGACCGATAATGAAATCCATGTTGATTACTTCCTATTTCTATTCCGGTAATTCAATTTCATGATACAAGCCTCAAGGCTTCATATGCCGAACTTTCACTTGTTGACACACCATATATTTGGCCACAAAATCAGCCATATCCCTCTTCATTCCACTCTACCAATACATCTCTTAAGATCATGATATATTTTCATCGAACCGGGATGAACAACATAGCGCGATTTAAGAGCCTTGACCAATCTCCTTTCTCGTAACCCATCGATATTAGGAAGACATAACCTCCCTTGGTACCTCAAGGTACCATCACCACTAATCTCAAAACCGTCACCTTTTGCCCACCAACATCACCCATGATTTTTTCTAAGACAAGATCTAGCATTTGCTTCTCCTTGATCTCTACACAAAGAGACGACCGCACCACCTTCTGTACTAATACACCACCATCCTTTGAGTTCAAGAGACTAACTCCCAGGTTAGCCAAATGGTAAATATCCTTCACCAATTCTTGATTTTCCTTATCCACATGATCTAAACACCCCATGAACAACCTGCTAAGAGAATCAGCAACCACGTTACCTTTACTTGGGTGGTAGTTAAGACTCATTTCATAGTCTTTGAGAAGCTCAAGCTATATCCTTTGCCTAAGGGTAAGCTCTTTCTGAGTGAACACATACTGTAGACTCTTATGATTCGAGAAGATGTCCACGTGCACTTCATACAAATAGTGCCACCAGATTTTCAATTCAAACACCACTGCTAATAACTCCAAATCATGAGTAGGATAATTCCTCTCATGTACCTTTAAATGCCTAGAAGCATAGTTGATCACCTTACCATGCTGCATCAGAACACAACCAAATCTCACATGGGATGCATCATAGTAAACCACAAACCCATCAGTGCCTTCAGGCAAGGTCAAAACTAGAGCCAAAGTTAGCTTATTCTTTAGCTTCTCGAAACTACCCTCAGAAGCATCAGACCAAGAGAACTTTACCTTCTTCTAAGTCAATGGGGTAGCCATCATTGAGAAACTATCTACAAACCTCCTATAGTAGCTAGCTAAACCCAAGAAGCTCTTAATGTCAATTGGATTCGTAGGTCTAGGCCACTTCTTAACTACCACAACCTATTGTAAATCCACTATGATACCTTAACTAGAAATAATATGGCCTAAAAAAGTGACAGCGTTCAACCAAAATTCATATTTAGAGAATTTGGCATACAATTATTATTCTTTCAGAGTCTGCAACACAACACAGAGGTGATTGGCATGATCCACCTCACTCTTAGAGTACACTAAAATATCATCAATGAACATAATGACAAATAAATACAGGAACTGACAGAAGACCCTATTCAACAAATTCATGAATGTCACAGGAGATTGGTCAAACTAAATGACATTACCAAGAACTCAAAGTGCCCATACCAGGTACAAAAAGTTGTCTTAGGGATATCCACCTCCCTAATGTTAAGTTGATGATACCCAGATAAAAGATAAATCTTAGAAAAGTATTTGGCACCCTGCAACTATTCAAACAAGTCATTTATTCTTAGGAGAGGATACTTAATCGTCACCTTATTCAACACTGGTAATCAATACATATCCAAAGAGAACCATCCTTCTTACGCACGAATAACACCGGTGCACCCCACCGAGACATACTAGGATGGATGAAAACCTAATCCAACAGATCCTTAAGCTGCTCATTTAGTTCCTTCAACTTAACCGGGGCCATTCTATAAGAAAGAATAGAAATTAGATAATTGTCTGGGATAAGATCAATCCCAAAATCAATCTCCCTATACGGAGGAACACCAGGAAGGTCATCAGGGAAGACCTCAGGAAGCTCAGTCACCACCGAAATTGAATGCAAAAAAGGATCCTTCGAGTTAGAATCTTTAACTCGGACTAGATGATAGAGACATCCCTTGGAGATTAATCTCCGAGCTCTAAGATATGATATAAACTTCCCCTTAGGAGATAGGGAACCACCCTCCTACTCAATAATAGGCTCGTTAGAAAATTTAAACACAACCCTACGGGTCAAACAATTTAGGGATGCATAGAAAGAGTGCAACCAATCCATTCCCAAAATAATATCAAAATCAACCATATCTAATTCATACAAATCCACTAAAAGTGTCATTACTATAAACAGATACCACACACCCCTTATAGACTCTTTTAGTAATCATAAAGTCATTTATCGGGGTAGAAATAGAAAAAGGGTCTGAAACACACTTCGGACCAAAACCAAAATGCACAGACACAAAGGGGGTCACATAAGAGAAAGTGGACCCCGGATAAAATAAACAATATACATCACGAGAAAAAAGTTGCAATATACTAGTCACGATATCAAGAGATGTCTCAGATTCCTATCGGGTAGTGAGACCATAAAAATGGTTCCGACCAGTGCTAGATCTAGATGGTGCACCATTTGGTACTGAAGCCAAAGAAGAATTAACCGAAACATTGTTCTCTTCCAAAGTGACCTTACCAACCGGATAGTTTGTAAACATATGGTCTGGCTGACTATATTTGAAGCACTTATCCCTCCCTTCATCATAGAAACCCCGATACAATCGACCACAAATCCTACAAGGAGTACATGATGAAGCCAACTTAGCCCCATTAGCCTGATATTGGACACTCTGTGCCCAAAAATTATCGCAACCATACTGACACCTGTCTCCCCCCTGCTGACGTTATCTCCCGACGGCTTTGGCTAGGGAGCACTAGCTGTGGAGAAAGAACTAAAACTCCTTCACTTCTTCTTTTTACACTTACCACTATCTCTACCACTTTGTTGTTGCCACCACCTTGCTCAGAAAACCTAAAATTCTTGCCTTGCCTCTTCCCTATTTCAGTCTATTTCTTCTTCTCTTCCTCTACCTATTGCATGTGAAAAACCAACCTAGAGATATCCATGTCCTTAATTAGCAATGAAGTATTGCTTTTAAGGATAAACTCATGAGACATTCTCGAAGAGAACTTCCTTATTCGGTCCCTCATATCAGACACCATCTCTGGATCATATCCAGATAATCGGTGAAACTTCAAGGAATAATCCTTGATCGATATCTTCCCCTGTTTTAGATTAACAAATTCCTCCATTTTTGCTTTCCTTAACTCCTGAGGAAAGAAGCAGTCCAAAAATTCATTAGAGAAAGTCTCCCATAGAGATGACTTATCAACCTTACCCTTTGCCCTATCCCATTCCCCATACCATTAGTATGCCATATCCTTAAGCTGGTAGGCAACATACTTCACCCCTTCAACATTCGTGGTATGCATAACCGTGAATATTTTTCCATCTCATCAAGAAAACCTTGAGGATCCTCCTCCACCTTAACACCAGTAAAAGTTAGAGGGCTCATATTCATGAACTGTCCAACCCTTGTGGCCTCAGAAGATGGAATAGAAGATGCACCATGCTCAGTCTGAGAAGCTACAAACTGAGCATTAATATGAATCGACTAACAAAACTCTGCATTTATCATGTTGGTCTGAAGAGGACTAGAGGGAACCGATGGAACTCCAGGACAATCAAGGACTAGACCCTTGCACCGAGTATGGATGCCATAGGTATAGTGTGTCCCATCAATATCATCCCAGTTAGGATGAGGAGTTTCCGTGTGTATCAGATCGTCAAGGCATGATCTGAAAAGCGAACAAATAGGGATTAGAGAATATTCTAAGGCTTAGACTCCAAGCTTAAAAATAGAACACAAGAAGAAAAAACTCTCCTTAATGTCTTGTAAACTATCTCTTATGAGTGTGGCGTGCTACAAACCCTTAAAAAGACTCTACTTGACATGGCTTTGTGGACTCCTAATTGACCATGCACCTAGGGCTCTGATACCAACTTGACACGACCCTAACCGGGGCCTTGTCGTGATAGGCATCCTAATCCAACCAGAATTATGGACTACCCCCGATACCCAACCCAACATCTAAACACATACTTTAAGTCAGATGAATTTCGAATATATAACAAGATAGCATATTTGTAGATATATTGACTTTGGGATAAGTTTACATCCTAAACCAACCTAACCAAGTCAATCCGTCGAATAACCAACCAAATCAAGACAATAACCCAATGTGTTTATGTATAAAATCCCAAACAAAATGGAACAATCATAAATCAAATATAGTCCACCGATGTTAGCCCCAATACCAATGCCCATGTCAATAATGACACCATTACCTACACCGTCCATACCAACCCATAGTAGTCCCATAAAGCCTCTAACCAAAAGTAAAATAATTTTCGTTCGGGACATGCCCCACCATAGCCAAAACCATAGTCTATATAATTACCAAAGTATGTAAGGATATCCATGACATAAAATAGAGCCTTCCAAAATATAGAAGCTCACCTCTTCAATCCAACACAAGTTGATCTTGAATCCGATCACTGAGAAGGAGGAGTAGAATAGTCAATGCGTGTAGCCGCACGAATCGGAGATACCATAGGAGTATGGGATTCCTGTGTAACCTTTTTTTTTCATGATACATATATACAAGTGTTACTTAAGGGATTCTTGTGTACCCCATAAGTATTATATATGGTCTTCATGACTAATCCTCAAGTCAGCAAACATGATTTTCCAGTGTCCATTAATTGGAATCACACCTTCATGGTTAGCTATCATACCCTGCCATTATTGCCCAATTAAAACCATTCGCACACAACCAAACTAAAAGTTCTATTTATTATTAACCAAGGCTATAAGTAGTGGTATCGTCATACCGACCATAGCTTGCAAGCAATGTCCTTAGATATCCTCTTTAAAGAAGGGATTCCTATGTACCCATAGATTACATTATTAAGTTTCTTGGGGGATTCCCAGGTACCCCACAAGATGATTATTATTATGTTTGCTTGGGGATTCCCATGTAGCCCATGAGTGTATTCAATTAATCCATAACCATGACCACCAAGACCTTACCATTTAACCATTAAAGACCATCCAAACTAGTTAAGGTTCCATTAACACTTTATACCATGCAAAGTTTTCAATGGAAGTTTAACAGTATAGTAAAAACATTCTCATAGATATTTTATCAAATATGTTGAGGGCATGTAGTTTTCAAAACCAAAACCTAGTATCAATTAACCATTCCCATGAAACCACATGTTCAAACCACCATTAAAATATGAAAGCTATAATTAAAATATAGGAAAATCATAATCAAACCATTTATCACCAAAACCCCCAACATATATTCAAAACCCAAAAACTATACCATAATTATTCCATGAAATCCATACATAAAACATGCCTTTAGTTTGAACTAATAATGAGGGAGGAGTAACATGCCTTAGATTATGAAGATGGCGGAGACAAACCACAATTGTAAGCTCCAAATTAACCTTATTAAAAAATCCCTATCTTTCTTTAACCCAAGAGCCTTAAGAGAATTTTAGAGAGTTTCTAAGTGTTTAAGATTAGAATAATAGGGTAAATAATGTCCCAAGAGTATTATAAGTCATGGGGACTTATGAGGTTAAGAGGGGAAATGTCAAGATTACCCCTAACTTAAACTATATAAAACCCCACAGGAGGGTATGACCATCTCCCCAAACCATACCCTAGTGTATGAGTGGTTCCCTTATCTAGTACTCTAAGCCTCCTCTTAGACCCAACACCATCCAACATATGACCACCAAGGGCCATTCGTACCCAACCATATGACTAGTACCCTAAATCTGTACCTTAGACAGAATAAACTCCTCTAGGTTAGAGATAGGACAATATACGATTGGCATCATACTACTAGTACCCTAACATACAACTAGTATGATCCATTCGTACCTTGGACAGAAACCAACCAACCTACACTGGATAACATATGACTAAGACCCACCAAATCGTACCCTATCATACGACTAGTACCCCCTAGTCGTATGATGTCCAGAAGCCAAAACTTAGGAAATTTTTAGGATTAAAAACCCAGGATGTTTCAAAGTAGACCTTTAACTGAATTTCATAGCTAATGGTGAGTTCGCTAGACCTGGTCCACTTTATACTTACAAATTACTGTTAGAACCCTCGCTAGTGGTAAGGTAGAACTAGTATATTGTTATTGATATCCCTTAAGTAGGGACCTACTGACAATATATTTGACTCATTTATGAGGGGTCTACTTCTATTGGTTAGTCTGAAGTAAAATGCCACACTGATTACATGATTCATTCTTGAAAACCCTCCCAAAATATAAAACTTTATATGATAATATTGGTTGTCTATTTCTAAATTGTTAAATTTATTTCTTATGCAATGGTTATCATTTTCTGGAAGAGAATTATTTCATGACACTTTTTTAGTTTCATGTTGGTTTGATTTATGATTTGCCCCCATTAAAATGGTTGTGATTAAGTTTATTACTCACTGAGCTAGCGTCTCACTCTGTACTATTATTTTTACAGATAATGTATATGATGTTGGTGAGGATTTCATTAGCTAGAGAACTTGAGTTGACATATCCTTATGAACCCCGCACTTGTTCGCGTAGGAATCAGTTGTTTATTTGTTATGTTATTTTTCTTGAAAACTCTTAGTGTCCATGTCTTTAGATTTTAAGTTTTCTTTTGTTATTGTATACTTGTGAAGTTATTGACTTCTTCTCATAGTTTGGAGATGGATTTCGTATTGTTATTTTGTGGTAAATGGATTGTTGTTGATTTTTGTGAATTATATTGGTGTTATTGGTTTGTTCGTTGCTATGTTGAGTTATTGTGTTGTTTATTTTAGATAGATAATTTTCTTGATAGGTCCAAAACAGAGGAAACACTTTATGATTTTCTGTAAAATTTTGATAAGGCTTATTTTGGAGTCCTAACCTCTTTAGCGTCGGTGATGATCCTATTTTGGATCGTGGCATTCACTTGTTGGGAGCCTTAGTATGCACAAGTCTGCGCTAGACCTGATATTGCCTTTGAAGTAGATCTCCTTGGTAGATAACAAAGAAACTTTGGTCTTGATCATTGGAACGCTGATAAAATAGTTTTGAGATATTTACAAGGAACCAAGGATCTTAAGCTTATATACAAATATTCTAACTCATTGAAAGTCATAGGATATTCAGACTCTGGTCTGGATGGATGCAAATATTGTGGTAAATCTACTTTGGGATACATTTTCTTTCTTGTTGGAGGTGTTGTGTCTTGGATAAGTGTTAAGCAAACCATTGTTGCAACATCCATAAAGGAAGCCAAATTTATAGCATGCTATGAAGCTACATCACAGGTGTTATGGTTGAAGAATTTTACTTCAGGTTTTAAAGTTGTCGATTCTAGTGAGACCATTGAGATTATTTTGTGATAATTTTATTGTGATATTCTTTTAAATAATAATAAAAGTGGCAGTTAAAGTAAGCACATCGACATAAAATATTTGATGGTTAGAGATCATGTCAAGAAGCAAGATGTAAGTTTTGAACATGTTAGTACTACTTTGATGGTTGTTGATCCTATGACTAAACATTTACCAACTAATGTTTTTAAGGATCATGTGACCCATATGGACTTAGCAACTCATTGTATTCTTGCTATATTCTCTAACATTTTGTCTAAATATTATCATTTTTTTTATACATAAACGTGCACATTTTGGTTTTCATGTATTATAAAGTGATCATTGGATCAAATAAAGTTGGACTCTGAATGACTTATATTCAGTTCATTCATAAAGTTATTGGACACTTGTTTAGAATATATTATACATTGTAATACATGGAAGAAAGTGTTTGATTTAAAGCATGACCGACATGATTCTTGTATTAATATATTATTGATAAAGTATTATTGCATAACTATTAAGTTAAGTGAATATGCGATTATGATCATATTGCGTATTTTCACTCATAAAGAATTTTCTAATTTTCATATGTGGATCAAATGGGAGAACGTAAGAGTATTATGTATAATATTACATATTAATGACCCAGATATTTTTGATAATAAATTTACCTTGTCTCCCATGTAAAGTAATAAATCAGTTAATTACTTTTCCTCCAAGTTATGTTATATATGGTACTTCTTTGATGGTAAGAAATAACTATGAAAGTCTCTAGGATTAAGGATATTTGCCTTAGAGTCCCTAGCCTGCCTATAAATATGCTTGTGACTCCATTAGTATGGCATATCCTTCGATAGGCATAGGCTAGAAAATCCTGAAGTTTCTTCTCTACATCTTTCTTACTAATGTTTTGAAATAGGATTCTTCACAACACTTTGAACAACAATGACCGAAGGTATGTTCACATTTATTTTTCTGCTATGTTTCCATTTACTTTTCCGCTGCATTTTGGCTATGTATATTTGTTGAAATCAACATTTATTACATCATAATCTCCTCCTAACAAATTAAAAGTCAGTGACACGTATTATGGACAATGTTTGAAAAGACACAATTATAAAAACACAAAACTTTCTGTGAAGCTTATGTTTGTTAGCATAAATCTTATCTAGTTTCTCTAATTAAGTTGGAGACAAAATTCCATATGATTCATCATTGTCATGATTTTTTATGAAGAAAAATAGCCTCAAACTAACTTTGATTGCGTCTCAACTCATTGGATATGCTCCGACTCTTCTCGTCTCAATAGTTCTTCTGTGAAGCCATTGAAATTACATGGCCCCTCCACTTCTTGTTTGAGAGAATGAATTTATTTCTCTTTATTCAAATTAGTTGTATTTTGCAATATCCAAAGCTAATAGCAACTCACTATTCTCTAATTCCTATTTCCAAAGCATCGCAATATAGCGATGGTAAAGCTTATCATTTGTAGAGCTCGAATACATGAGAATGGCCTCTTTTTCTGTTCGTGTATACTCGATTGCTTCCTACATTTTTTTGTGATAGCAAGCTAATCTTCTTTCCAAGTCCATTCATTAGTGAACTTCTCTACTTTTAATTTCAATTTGGCTTTTGATTCCTTAGTAGTTGTTCCTTGTGGGATCTTTTCAAGGACTACATTACTTCAGGAAAAATAAGTTAGATAATATATTGAACATCTATTAGGGGCGGAGCCACGTATAGGCAAGGGAGTTTGGCGAAAAATTACACTATCTACATATGATTAAAATTATCTTTTGTGTCTATATAATAGATGTTGAACCTTTTGACATTTTTGTGTGTTTACTTTCATATTTTGAACCCCTAGTTAAAATTTGAACTCCGCCACTAACATCTAGGCGCACTGCTTCATTCTTTTCTTGTTTGTATCTTCTGCTTTAGTTTGTATCTATTAAATAAGTACAGTAAATGACAATCTCAGATTTCTTTTTTCAAGAAAAGATATCTAAAAGAAAAATAGGGGAAGAGGCATCATATCATACCCGATATCTAGACACTCAAGCAAAATTTAGGATTTGATTCTTTAGATTTTCAAACTTGTAAGATACAAATCTGTAAGATGCAGGAATTAGCTTTGCAGGAGTAAGACAATGACTCTGGTCAAGTAATTAGGTTGTACCAAAAGAAAAATTAATCAACACAGACATCAAAAATAGTTATCCAAGATCATGCATTAGAGTACCTATTTCTAGACCTGCATGTGTACATCAGATAAAATACAACCATGCGTATAAAAATCTAGACAAAAACTAACAATAAATAGGTGCAATAACAAAAGAACAACCAAAAGAGAATCGAAAGCAAAATCAAGAGAATCGAAAGCAAAATCAAGAAGTGAGATGGACAAATGAAATTAAGACAAGTAAAATCTGCTGCTTGCCACTATATATTAACACATATGGTTGCAAAATAGAGAAAAAATAAAGAATATCCCTCTTTCTAAAGGCATAAATAAAATTGAAAAATCATAGATTAAAATTGAAAACCTATAAAGAATATCAGGAGCAAATAATATAAAATAAAAACAAATCAGAAAATTAAAAAAAATAAGGAAGAAAAATACACTAGATAAAAGATACTTCATGATATGTAAGTTACTTAAGCAAACATCTTGACTGCATGAAACTCATCTACTTTAGTAATTTTTCTTTTAGATGAAAATTCGATGTGCTCAAAGCATATACATATGAAGTAAAATTTCAAACATGGATATGTAAGTCAGAAAATTGGAACCATGCAAAAGAATATAGTAGTACTAAATATATAGTAAAAATAAGAGAATTTAACCCGATTTGAGGGGTGGCCCATTTTTGGCTATTAATGAGTCTACTTGGCATTCGGAGACACCAAATTCTTGATCTGCCTCTACATAAAAATTAATCAAATCAAAATTCTAATTGACCAAAATTACTTACGAATATATAACAGCTTAAACCTGAAAGAAGAAATAAATAGCAGATGTTTGTTCTCTCTCTCTCTGTCTCTCTTTGAGTAGCAAATTTGCGGCAAAAAGAAGGGGAAAAATTGAAAGATGTATCTACACTTTGTGGCAAAAAGTATACGTGTTTAAAAGATTAGCTCACAAATGTAATCATCAGATAGTCTATATTTAAGAAGTAGTACATCTGCATTTAAGAAGAAGTATACGTGTTTAAAAGTCCTCTCACAAATTAATCATCAAAATAGTATGTATTTACGAAACTATCCTTGAACGACTAAAAACATTCACTTATTAAAAAGTAGAAAAACACATGTTTCTTGAATTCAACTAAGAGACCTTGAGATTGGGTCAAAGTCCACTTACAAGTTCAAATTCTTGTCTTTTAACTAGGCATCTAATTTATTTGTAAAAGTTTGACGGAATAACTTAATCTGATATCACTATTTAATTTGAACCTTATTTTTAATATTTCTTGCAATATATCCACTTCACGCGTCTGATATTTGAATTTAGATTTATCAAAATCAGAATTAGATAGTGTGTTAAATTACATAGGGACTGAAGCTCAAACAAAAATAGTTGAAGTTTTAATAATGTAAGGGGTGAAAATATGTTTGCACTTGGATGTATTTGTAATTGTACTTGTATCTGGAGAAAATGTTTCTTAGTTTTTTCTGAAAGGACAAAAAGAGCCACTCGGTGTAAACTATTGCCACCGGGTGGCCAAGCAATTTCAATTTTCATTTTTGGCTTTTTTTTGCTGCTTTTGCCGCTTATCTTTGTTTTTTTTTTTCTTTATAAAAGAAAATTGATTACTCGTTATTTTTAATTTACTACATTCTTTTTATTTTTTTATGTTATTTGGTTGCAGCTCTATTTCTTTAAGGAAAAAAAGTCTATGTTCTTAATCATTTTTTTCCTTAACAATCAAATACAAATTTGTATTACTGTAATTACTATTATTTTTTTTATCAATCAAATATAAAAGGTCTGTATTTTTATTTATTATGTAAAATAATATATTTTATACAACAATCATACATATATATATTTCATACAACAATGATATAATTTCCATAAATAGCTTGTGTGCATATATATATTAAACATTTACATTTTTATACAATACCTACAATATACATTTTTATCAATGAACTTTTCATACTCACTTTATATATATATATATATACACATCTTATACATATTCAATCGTGATAGATACATTCTTACACTACAATAATATAGTTTCTATATAAATTCTATATGTATACATAATTTATACGATAATTATACAATTTATCCATTGCCTAACATCTTCCATATCTGCTTGTCGTAGTTCTTTTGAATTTGAATAAATCATCTGATGATCTCTTGAATAATAGCTCCTTAGATTCTTCTTTTAACTTTAGATGGTAAAATCCTGATTTGCAATCAAATTTACTAAAATAATTATATCCTTGTATTTGTCTTATTTTTAATATCTTATTTGGTATGGGTAATTATAAGTTATTGTTTTTGCATTTAAATTTCTATAATCAATAATCATTCTACTTTTTCCTCTTTTTTGTTCACTATGTTTATTTACTATAAATGTTGGGCTATTATGTTTGCTATTACTTTTTTGTATATATTGTTTTTCTAATAATTGATCTATATGCATTTTAAATTCTTTTAAATCATCAAAATTATATGTTAATGGTTTCTGGGTTATTATGTTATTTTTATCTATTAATTCAATTTTTATAGTAGTTTTATGTTTTTCCCATCCTTTTAATGGATCTTCACTATATAATTGTTCTAATTTTCTGTTAACTATTTCTATCTTATTTATTGAAAATATAGTTATTTCTGTTTTATTTATCGAAAATACGACTAGTTCTATTGTATCTTCAGTATTTTTTATATTTTCTAACTTTTGTGTAATTTTTTCATTTCCTTTTATCCAATCAGTTTTCTTTCTTATTTTATTATTAACTCTTTTTGCTCTTACTTTTTGTTTACATGGTGTTGTAAACCACCAGTCTGTTCTAGTTATTATATGTGGGTATAATTTATCTAGAAACGGCATTCCTAAAAGCATATCTTTTGATGTTAGTTCATAATTATAAATTTCTTCTATTGTTAATATTTTATCCCATACTTGTGTTTTTACATTCTTAGCTTTGTAAGTAATTAAGCTTCCTTCGTTATTAAATCCTTTAACTATTATTGGTGTTTTTAATTTATCCCATTTACTTTCTGGTAAGCAATTATATCTACATAAATTAGCTTCTGCTCCTGTATCTATCATAGGCGTATAATATCTACTGTAATATCGTACTTCTAAATTCATAAACACATAAACTCAAACATATATACTCAAACATAACATATATACTACTTCTATATTTGTTAAATAACTGCGCTCTGATACCATTTGGAGGGGGGTGCGGATTAGGTGCGTAGATTCAACTAGATAATAAATACGTATGTATTTATTTTTATAATGAATATTATTGATTGGAATAATTTTCATTTTTATCTTCTTGACTTAAGATGTTTTATTAATTCATATTCTAAATTAGATATTATCGTGATTAGATTATCTAGTGTTTTAGGATCCTCGTTAGTAATATGTAACCTTTTGTATTCTAGGTATAAACTATATAGTTGAGTTTCTATTTCTTTTAATGATTTATTCTTTTCGTGAGATGTATTCATTAATTTATTTGGTTTATTATTTTATCCTGTAGTAACTGCAGAGTTACAAATTTCTGTATAATAATTTATCCTATCTGTACTGTAGTATATATCTAATTCTAGATTTTCTATGTCATTTATTATCTTGTGTTGTTCTTCTCGTAGTGAGTTTTTTAAATTATGTAAACTATCACATGTACTTTTTTCTAAATTTTCTAAGGTTTTTTCTATCCATATTAACTTTTCTTTTAGATCTTCCATTATTTTTTTAATTCGGTTTCTGTAATTAATCTCATTATTTAGACTATCTTGGTTTTCCCTAGTTTTTCTAATATATTCTAACATCCACAGTCTTGATCTGAATAATATTCTTCTGGGTAAATGTCTTCGTATATCTGTTCTAACGCATTTATTGTTTCAATTTCGTAGTTTATTACTTCTTCTAATATTATTTTCTTAATATTTATAATTTCTATGTCTTTAAGTATATATAAGATTAAAACTTTAAAGTAGTCTAAATGATCTATTTTCTAAAATTGATATTTTATAATTGTTTGTTTTAGCCTTAGTAGTTCTTGCATATTTTTATTAAGAGATTTTATATAAAAAAAAAATTATTTTCCATGTATTTGTCTATATTTATTTTCATCTGTTTTTCTAGTAACTGTATATTTCTTATATCTTTTTCTAAAAATTCTATGTAATTTATCATGCTAAGTATTTATAAGAGTAGTTAGGTAGGTATGGTATATAATTTACTCTAGTCATGTAATATTTACCAAATGTTTTTTCTAATATGATTTTTCTTATATCTACTACTTTTATATCTTTAAGTGCATACAAAATAAGTATTTTAAATTTATCTACCATCACATCAGATAAATAATTATTCATTTTCATAAAATTGTTTTTTTCAAAATATTCCCTTCAACCATGTTCATAACAAAATATGGTCATCTTAGATTACTATATACTAAATTATTCTTAAATAACATGTTCTTCGGTCACTATTAGCATGGTAATCTGGATATTTTCCCTTAAACAGCATACTTTAATTATTACCATGCTAATAGTGACCGAAGAACATGTTATTTAAGAATAATCAAGTATATAGTAATCTAAGATGACCATATTTTGTTATGAACACGGTTGAAGGGAATATTTTGAAAAAAGCAATTTTATGAAAATGAATAATTATTTATCTGATGTGATGGTAGATAAATTTAAAATACTTATTTT
Source organism: Capsicum pubescens (assembly GCA_030864215.1). Lineage (NCBI taxonomy): Eukaryota > Viridiplantae > Streptophyta > Magnoliopsida > Solanales > Solanaceae > Capsicum > Capsicum pubescens. The sequence goes on from CM061538.1 coordinate 106,932,629, forward strand.
GTATGCACTTAAAGATATAAAAGTAGTAGATATAAAAAAAATCATATTAGAAAAAGCATTTGGTAAATATTACATGACTAGAGTAAATTATATACCATACCTACCTAACTACTCTTATAAATACTTAGCATGATAAATTACATAGAATTTTTAGAAAAAGATATGAGAAATATACAGTTACTAGAAAAACAGATGAAAATAAATATAGACAAATACATGAAAAATATATATTTTTTTCATATAAAATCTCTTAATAAAAATATGCAAGAACTACTAAGGCTAAAACAAACAATTATAAAATATCAATTTTAGAAAATAGATCATTTAGACTACTTTAAAGTTTTAATCTTATATATACTTAAAGACATAGAAATTATAGATATTAAGAAAATAATATTAGAAGAAGTAATAAACTGCGAAATTGAAACAATAAATGCGTTAGAACAGATATACGAAGACATTTACCCAGAAGGATATTATTCAGATCAACACTGTGGATGTTAGAATATATTAGAAAAACTAGGGAAAACCAAGATAGTCTAAATAATGAGATTAATTACAGAAACCGAATTAAAAAAATAATGGAAGATCTAAAAGAAAAGTTAATATGGATAGAAAAAACCTTAGAAAATTTAGAAAAAAGTACATGTGATAGTTTACATAATTTAAAAAACTCACTACGAGAAGAACAACACAAGATAATAAATGACATAGAAAATCTAGAATTAGATATATACTACAGTACAGATAGGATAAATTATTATACAGAAATTTGTAACTCTGCAGTTATTACAGGATAAAATAATAAACCAAATAAATTAATGAATACATCTCACGAAAAGAATAAATCATTAAAAGAAATAGAAACTCAACTATATAGTTTATACCTAGAATACAAAAGGTTACATATTACTAACGAGGATCCTAAAACACTAGATAATCTAATCACGATAATATCTAATTTAGAATATGAATTAATAAAACATCTTAAGTCAAGAAGATAAAAATGAAAATTATTCCAATCAATAATATTCATTATAAAAATAAATACATACGTATTTATTATCTAGTTGAATCTACGCACCTAATCCGCACCCCCCTTTTTTCCACTGTTTTTTTAAAATTTTATTGCAACTCCTTTTTTATAGGAAAAGCCATTGCTATTTTTTCACTTTATAAATTATGCATCAGTATTTATATAGTTTATACATATTTTTAAATTATATTTCATTTCTATTTTTAGTTTTCAACTAGATACATATACATATTTTATAAATATAATTATATAATTCTTATACACATTCTATACATATACATATACGATATAATAAAGATACAGTTTTCATACATATCATTACATATACAAATTTTATACAATGATTATACAATTTTTATATACATTATATATATATATATATATATATATTCTGTATAACAATTATGTAATTTTTATACACATTTTATATAATTTTAAAAAATGACCAGTTGGTGAAATTAAAGTAGGAAAGTGGACCCATGTCATTACTTTGAAAATGGCCATTTTATTGGAATTTCTTGTCCTAATATATATTAGGTGTCCTTTTCCCTGTTTATTTGTTCATTTGGTCCAACTAGAGAGAGACCATGAGCTTGGGTCAAAGTCCATTTGAAAGCCCAAATTCTACTTTTTTTTCAAATCTGCACCTGGGTCAAAGTCCATTTAAAAGCCCAAATTTTACTTTTTTCAAATCTGCACCTAGTTTATTTTGATCCATCAAATACATTGCATCTGAACAGAAAATTACTTAGGATGACCCAAAAGTGGGTGTCTTTAGATTTTTGATCCTCATAAGAAAAGTATTTAAAGACTAGTCTTTCTTTTTTTATATATATATATAGTACAAGTACATTTTTGCCCCTCTACATCTCAAATATTTTTAAATTTTTCATTCTCGTTTGTCTTTCAACTTCTATTTTAATTTTATTTTTATGCTTTTATACCTTAACTTTTATTTTTTTCTTGTTTTAATTCATTTATCTCAACTTTTATTTTTCTTTTACTTTTTCTTTTTTTATCTAAAATATTTTTTTTCCAGTAAAGTAGAGATGCATTAATATTAAAGCTCAATCTGGCTCGAGTACTAAAAGAGTTTGACGCATAGCATGCGTCTATGCAGTAGAGATAGTTCTAGTGAAGGCTTTACCTTCCAAATCTTTCCCAACAACATGGGTTACAAAAGGGGGTGGGGAAACAAAACTTTACAATTGTCAAAAAAGTCTCTTTTTGCTCCTTCCTTTACTAAAGCATCTGCCACTCGGTTTTGTTCTCGATAGCTATGTTGGATAGGAGGACCTCCTAGTCTTCTTAGCGTCAACCTGCAGTCATGAATAAAAGGGTTAAAAACAGGGTTACCCGATTGAAGCATTTTAATTATATCTTCAGAGTCCACACTGATGTTGATGGGTGAAAGATTATGTTGTAAAACAAGCTACACACCCTTTCGAAGGTCTAAAAGTTCCATAAAATTGTTTCTAGCATGCAGGAAACTTTGAGAGAAACCCAAAATCCAGTCACCATTAGCATTTCTTATGACTCCACCAATCCCACCTCTACCAGGGTTGCCTAGACACGAACTGTCTGTATTAAGCTTAAAGTGGAGTCTAGAGGGAGAACTCCAGCTGATGTTGATGGTTCTGGTCGACTTTTGAGCAGGGATGGTGTTAAGGTGAGAGTATTTAACTGCTTCTAAGTAAGAAAATGTGAAGGAAGGGAAAAAAGATTTATTGTTAAAAACATTAGAGTTTCTATTCTTCTAAATGTTCCAGAGGCAGAAAGGAAGAAGAGTTGCCCAACTAAGAAGCTTGTCAAAGTTGGAATGTTTAACAAGCTTTCAGGTGGTGTCCTAGTTGGAAGGGTGAAACATATTTAGATTAAAGGTAGAGTCCCTATGGTAATGGAGAGTGAGATCATGCCAAAGAGAGTTAGCCAAAGAGCAGTTGAAGAAGAGATGAGAGATATCTTCCAATTAGAGGTCACAGTGGTGACAATAGGGTTGAATGTAGAGACCTCTGTAAGCCAGGGTGGAATTAGTGGGTAGGTTGTTGTGATGAAGGAGCCGAAGAAACAATTTCCAAAATAAGTAGAATTTTAAGAAGGTTGGTATTTTTGGGAAGCAAGATATTGATAAGTTGTCATGCAAGAGAACATACCATTACCAGTGGGAAGCCAGAGGGGGGTGTCAAGACACAATATGATAGTGTCAATTCTTATCCATGGGGTGTAACTTGTCGCCTAAGTCTTTCCTCTAAGGCAAGAGTTAAAGAATATCTCATAAATCAAGACACGATATGGTAGTGCCAACTCTTGCCCATGGGGCGTAACTTGTTGTTTGAAAGTCCTTGGACTAATTTGTGTCTCCAAGGCAAGAGTTATAGAACATCTAATAAATCAAGACAAAATATGGTAATGTCTACTCTTACCCATGGGGCATAACTTGTTGTTTGAAATTCCTTGATTTACAAAATATATCATAAATCAAGACATAATGTGATGGTGTCAAATCTTTCCCATGGAGCGTAGATTGTTGTTTAAACTTCTTGGGCTAAGTCTTGCCTCTAAGACAAGAGTTATAGAACATCTCATAAATCAAAACATTATGTAATAGTATCAACTTTTACCCATGGGGTGTTACTAGTTGTTTGAAAGTCCTTGAATTAAGTCTTGCCACTAAGACAAGAGTTATAGAATGTATCATAAATCAAACACAATGTGGTAATGACTCTTGCCCATAGGGCACAGCTTGTTGCTTGAAAGCCCTTGGTCTAAATCTTGCCTCTAAGAGAAGAGTTATAAAGCATCTCATAAATTAATACACAATGCCATGGGGTTAACTCTTGCCCATAGGGCATAACTTATAATTTGATGGTCCTTGGGTTGAGTCGTACCTCTAAGGCAAGAGTTATAGAGCATTTCATAAGGAAAAAACACAATGTGTTAGTGTTGACTATTGATACCTAATTTTTGCCCTCCACGACTAAATTTAAACCTGGGTTTCTTTATTTTTTAATAATTATGAAATATTTATTTCATTTGGATAAATGCTCTCAAAAATATTTATTTGGGTTAATTTTTTCATTTAAGTGACGATTATATATTTTCGTATTTACATATATGAGATTGTATAAATTTTGTTACTTAAATGAATATTTTTAGCAAAATTGGACTTTTATTGAGATTAAGCTTGAAAATTAATTCAAACGAATAAAGTCTTGATTTAAATATAGTTTGTTCTCAAGAACAATTTATTTGGATGAATATGTGTTTGATTTTATTAAATCAAGATGCTCAGAATTAAATGAGGCATTAATTCGTATCGAATTTCAATTTAATTTAGCTGATCTATTAAATTTGGCCATAATTAAAACTAAATTGATCATAATTGTGATGCAATTGACCAGTTGATTTTTAATTTGGTCAAATATTTAATGAATTGACTAAATCCTAAATTTATTGGGGTTATTTTTAAAATAACCCCAAATCCTAAATTTCACCTCAACCTTGTCCTTTTTCCAATTTGAAGTTTAAAATTTATACTAGATTCTATAATTCCTCCTCAACCTTGTCCTTTTCCATTTTAAAATTCAAAATTTGTACTAGATTGTACAATTCCCCCACAATTTTGTCCTTTTTTCATTTTTAAAATTCAAAATTTATACAAGATTGTACAATTCCTCCTCACCTTATCCTCCAACAAACCTTACCCTCAATGAAAAATTCTGAAAACACCCCTAAGTTTTTTCTCCCACATTGGTGAATTCAAAGAATTCAATTCCTATCCTTTCCTATAAATACTACCACCATTTTGGTAAAAAAAAGTCTAAAAGAGTGGAAAAAACTTTTGAGCAAAGAGTTAAACTTTTTTAGTAAAATTTGTTCAAGAGGTAGGCTAATTGGGGTTTTCGAAGATTATTTTCCGGTGGTGATCAAGACTCTGAAGAAAGCTTGAAGACTCGTTTTGCTGCTCCAAAAGAGGTAAACACACCTTTTCCTTTTAGTTTTGTTTTCGTTTTCTTCTTCAGCTCCTTCTTCATAGTTTCATAGCTGTACTTTTGTTTACTGGGATTGTTTGTTGTAGAAGGCCTTGAAGGACATAGGATGTTGTGATATCAATATTATGACTATTTTTATGTTCATGGTATAATATGATCTAACATGTTTCTTTGGCTTTATTATTTAATTATATGGATAAAGTTTCGACCCTCTCTTGATTAAAATATGTACTCATGCCTTATTTAAATTCGTTGGTGGTGGATATGCTCGCCTTTAGCATGTGAAGTTTTTTCCTTTATGTTGAGAAGGATAGTTACTATTGTTTTTTTCACCTTAATAAATTAGATCGATAAAGTTTTTACCTTTTCTTGATTAAAATACGTGTTCATGCCTTGTTCAAATTCGTTATTGGTGGATATGTTTGCTTTTAGCATGTAAAGTTGTTTCCTTTATGTTGAAAAAGAATAGTTACTATTGTTAAGGGCATGTGAAATTATTTCTCAATTTGAAGTAGTGAGTTATCTGTATCTAGGAATTTGGTGTTATTTTTGAAAGGCACATCATAGTGTGTTATGTTCGTGGCCTAGCAATTTGCAAAATCATCGCTTAAGGTTTAAGTTGACCACTTTGGCATACACATGATAGTTGCCCCATTCATATGTAGAAATTATAATTCAAGCGTTATTTTTAAGATCTAACTCCTTTATCGATCCCTAATTCTTTTGATTAAAGAGTTATTTTTCTCTAAGATTATATGCCACGGTGAAATGCTAAGTTCTTTTGATACATGTTTGCAATCATGATTTACTCATTTTCGTGGTCAAAACTGTCTTTGATTATCTCTTGTTTAGATTGAAAAGTTATTATGGTTATAGATTTTGTTGAAATGGTGTAAAACTAAAATAGGAGTTGGCATGATTCAACATTCTTTCTTAGAATTAATCTTTTACTATTTTTCCTATCTTGTCTTTGAATATAATTTCTCAAGCATATTTAATATAAGTTATTTGGTTCACCTCACTTATTAATTTATCTCTTGAAGTATTTTTGTGCATTTAGACGTCCCACTCTTATTACATAATACCATGAATTTTTCTTCAAATCCGTTGATTGACTCCATTTGGTATTTAAAAAGTGTTGTTGCATTAATATGTCTTGTATTTCACATTTGAGATGTCACAAAAAGATTTCCTCATCGTATACTCATTCCCTTTTCTTTCTTTAATGAAAACATTTCTTAGACTATATCATATCATAGTATTTGGTGCAAATATGTGTTTATCTACAGGAAATAGTTGTCTAAATCTTAAGTAACTATACTTGTGGGTCAATGTTTTCTTTTCAAGGATTAGTTGATTATATTGTGCTAGGTTCGATTTTTTGTAAGATTGTTTGAGAAATGGGTTAATTTCCTTTTCGTTGGATAATTTAATTTATTTTTGATATCATAGCATACTATTTCTTTATCCTTGAGAATACTATTTCTTCATCTCATCGTTTATCTATTAAGTGTAGAATTTTCGAACACATATTAATTTTTTTATTATATCTTTTTCTCTGTGAGTCCAAATGGACTCCTTTCCTATTGCATTTCATAATAGGTCAATGAGGCCCACCTCTTCGAGTCAAGTCCAAAGTTTAAATTCAAAGTTGATTATATGGCGTGCGGGTGCAAGAAGATGGAAGAAGAAGAAAAATGGGTCAAAACCCATTGATGAGGTCGCTAAGAGACTTGAAAAGTCTCGATTTTTATTATTGTCTTATTCTTTATTTATTTATTTATCTATTTGTTCATTCATTTAGGCCTCGAAGACAAAGTTATAATTTAATACAGGTGAAGCGGATTTTTGGGACTTCAAGGTCCGAAAACTAGCGTAGGACAGGTAATTGGCCAAAAGCCCAAATGAATAGACTAGGACAGGTGCAAGTGGGGGAAAGGCTCAAATGATTAGATTAGAACAGGTTGTAAGCCGAAAGCCCTAATGGCCTAAGACTTTTAGTCTTCCCCTTTCCCCTTTAAATGTTAATTATTTTTTTAGTTTTCTTAGATTTAGTTAAAATTTTCGCTAAGTCGTCAAAACTCGTTTTGCACAAATCTTGAAAATAAATTTTTCCTTAATCGATTTCTTATCAAAAATTAACTTTTCCTTTTAAATTAGTGAAAAATTTATTTTCAAATAGTCCGAATAACCGCAAGTTAGTGGATACTCTTGGTTCCTTAAAAACCTTCCAAGAGTATTAATAGGAACTACTTACTCGAAATTTCTAAACTTTAAAAGTTTTTTCTATTTTGAATCTTTTAAGTAATAATTTTAGTTTTTCTTGATATTTTCTCAAAAATCAAGTGGCAACTCTGAAATTTCTTAAATTGTTTTCAGCTTTTCTTTAAGGTTTTGAAATGGTTTAAAAAGTCAAAAATAATATTTTCCAAACCCTTCGGATCGAAAAGGGGGCAAAACATTGACTTTTGCCCAATGTACATAACTTGTTTTGAAAATTCTTGGGATAAGTCGTGCTCCTAAGGAAAGAGTTGTAGAACATCTCATAAATGAAGACATTACGTGGTAGTGTCAACTCTTGCTCATGGGAAATAATTTATTATTTGAAAATCCTTGAGCTAAGTCATGCCTCTAAGGCAAGAGTTGTAAAACATCTAATAAATGAAGACATAAAGCGGTAGTATCAACTCTTGTCTGTGGGGAATAATTTATTGTTTGAAAGTCCTTGAGCTAAGTCTTGCCTCTAAGGCAAGAGTTGTAGAACATCTCATAAATAAAGACATAATGTGGTAGTGTCAACTCTTGCCCGTGGGGCATAATTTATTGTTTGAAAGTCATTGAGCAAAATCTTGCCTCTAAGGCAATATTTGTAGAACATCTCATAAATGAAAACATAACGTGCTACAACAGTTAACTCTTATCTGTAGGGAATAATTTATGGTTTGAAAGTTCTTGAGTAAGTCTTGCCTCTATGGTAAGATTTATAGAACATCTCATAAATCAAAACATAATGTGATAGTGTCAACTTTTGTCCATGAAATGTAACTTCTTGTTTGAAAGTCATAAGTTTCACCTCTACAATGTGGTAGTGTCAACTCTTGCTCATGGGTCGTAACTTGATTGAAAAAATCGAAGAAAAGAAAAAAAAAATGAAAAATGAAGAAAAATATTTAAAAACAAAAAATAAAAATAAAAAAATCATAAAGAAAAATAAAGAAAATATAAAAGCTGGGGGAAGAAAGGAAAAAGAGGTTGAGAAAAAAAAAAGACAAAACAGAAATAAAGATTGAGAAAAAATTAAAAAGGAAAAAAAGAGAAAAAATAAAAATAAATAAAAAATAAAAAGGAGAAGGAATTAAAAAAATAAATAGAAGTTAAGAGCAGCAAAGAAACTAAGGATTGAGAAAAAAATTAAAGTAAAATAAAAAAAGAGATTTTTTTTGTAAAAAGTAGAAGTTGAGAGGAGAAAAGAGAAAAAATAAGGATTGAGAAAAGAGAGAGAGAGAGAGAGAGAGAGAGAGAGAGAGAGAGAGAAGAAAAAAACTAAAGTAAAATAAAAAAGAGAAAAAAATAAAAGTTGAAAGATAAATAAGTATGGAGTTGTTTAGAAATATTTGAGATATTGAGGGGCAAATAGGTAATTGTGTCATATAAAAAAAGAAGTTAGACTAATTTTGTAAGAACACTCTTATGAGGGATAATAAAACAAAGCCACCAATTATAAGGGTTATTTATGTAGTTTACCCGCATCTGAATACATATTTTTACATATATTAGTCTTATAATAATGATCTCATGCAAAAATTATATATGTGGAACTTTCTAACTATAATACATTAACATTGATATGTCGAGGTCTCCTATTATACCATATCAATTCAAATTATAAGACTCGCAATTAACAATCCTCTATAATCATTTCAATCTATTCAAAATGAGGAAAATGTATTAGCAAACAAGGCTTTCCAAGATAAGATACAAGACAATTTTTCTTATTTACATTGAGATGGAAATTTATTAGTACTTGGATGGTGTTTTGTGAGAAAATTGAAGGAAAGGTGTCATTTAAGTTTTGAATGAAGGATTGGTGACATTGACAAACTTAAATGGTCAAATATAATTAGGAAACTTGATTAATTAATTGTGGACTTGATTAATATTTACAAAACTTTCTAATCTTTTAAAAAATGCAAAACAACCCATACCCCTCTCTAAGTCATCAATCGTCTCTCTCCTCTCTCTTTCGACAGTTTCTCCTAACTAACAGTTCTGCAAATTTCTCCTTTCAATCTGCAGCGACTTCAACTTCCGACGACAAATAGTTGGGCTATGAGTTCCTTTTCTACTTTCAACCGTCAATCGACATGACAACCTTTCTCTCCGGCCACAATAGCTCTGAGTTCTTCATCATCCCTTTTCTTCTTTCACAGGTAAAAAATTATGGCCTTTTTGGTTTTGAAGAAAAAGAGAAACTTGAGCCAACTTCTCTTCTAGTATTGGTTAACAATTTCAATATTTGTTGCTTTAATTTGAAATGCGGTCTGAATAAAACCCTAATTTTGATATTTCTTCTTTTCTCTTTTCGAAGTGAAATATGATTTTTTGTTGTTTGTTGTGTTTTTGAAGTTTGATTTTTATTGTTTGTGTTTGTACAAACAAAACAACAATGTCGGTATTTTTGGTGTTACGTCTGTTGCTGGGTTGATTTGTTATTGTTCTTGTTCTTAGTAAAAATGGTGATATTATTATTGTTCTATCGAACAAAATCATGCTACTATTTTTTTGCAACAGATTAACCATCTGTTGTAACAGATTAACCATCTGACATAACAGATTACCATCTAACACAACGGATTAACCATCTGACGTAACAGATTAAACATTTGATGCAATAGTTTTACAGTCTAATGCAATAGATTAAACATTCGCTACAACAGATTTACCATCAGATGCAACAGAGGAACCTACTAATTTATAATTCGATGCAATATATTAACCTTCTGATGTAATAGATTAACCATCTGATGCAACAGAGGGACCATCAAATTAAAAATCTAATGCAACAAATCAATCATCTGATGTAAAAGATGAACCTTCTGATGGTTAAAATCCTATCAACTATTCCAACAGGATATATCCAAGACTTTATTTTTTCAACTGATCATTCATCTATTACGATAGATGACCCTTCTGTTCGAAGAAATCTAAATAATATTGACCATTGATAACAATTCCAACAGATCACACATCTGTTTCAACAGATGAGTGATCTATTTTTATTATTCCAACAGATTACTCATCCATTTCAACAGGTTAGTTATATGTTCCAACAGATTACCTACCCAGTGCAATAGATATGTGATCTACTGGAACTGTTATTTTACTGTTGTACATGTTAGATATACTATTATCTTTTTTTTAATGATGCACTTTTCAAGTATAATCTATTTTATATTCCTATTACTTTTAGATTATATGGCTCCCAAAAGACTAAGTAAAGGAATAAGTGAAGAAGCTAATCTACATCCACCACTCTATGAGCTTGCTTTACAAGTATTATCTTAATCAGGAGTAGAATATGATGAACATGGTAAGGAGGAATGTTTCAAAAGAGATTATCCGAATGCTAATAGCTCTTCCACCAAAGATTTGGTCAAAACCTTTAACATTGATCGTTATCCTGTGAGAATGCAGTGCGATTGTGCCATAGATTTAACGAGTGATTTCATGGTTAAGTCAGCTATGGAAAAATCTTTTGACGCCATTAGAAAAATACTTCGAGAACAAAAATTGGATGCTTATTTCAGGGACAACTACTTTGGGCAATATCTTGATTTGCCGGAGGACAATAGTGCTCGTTTCTAAATAAAAATGGTATATGATCTTCTCAAGCATAGGTTTATGTATGAAAACAAAGATAAGAAAGATGAGGTGTGGATAAATTACAGTGGCATGCCTATTTATTTTGGTTGGAAGGAGTTTGTCATAGTTACTGGACTAAAATGTTATCCTCCTTCTCAAGTTCTACCTGTTCTAACCCCAAAAAAGCACCCCGCACACCCAAACAAGGCAAAGGCAAGTTGAGTGATCATGATGATCTTGTATCCATTGTTGGTCCAAGCTTCAAAAACAAAAGTTTGATAGAAGCGTTGAAAGGTAAAAGAATTTCAAAAAAGCACAAGCAATCATTGTGCTTGGTTTGATTTGTACATAATATTCTTTGGGCGAGAGACGTTAACAATAACATAAGCGTTTGTTTAATAAAGCTCTCTAAGAATATTGAGGCATTTAACAACTATCCTTGGGGTTATGAAAGCTTCAAAATGACTGTCAAATATTTGTTGACTCCATTAACACCAAAGACAGTCAACTTATATGAACTTTCATGATAAATATTTCTTTTATTATAATATGGTTCATTTTTTTAATAATGGTTTTGATTTATTAGTGTTATTTTATAGGCTTGGGCATTTGAAGTCATTCCTTATTTGAGACAACAAGTGAACTACTAGGAAGAAGTTTCCTGTCCAAGAATCTTGAGATAGTTGCAGGCCAAAACTGATAAAAATATAAAATTTCTTGATCTCTTCAACCCCCCAAAGGATGCAGTAAGTATAATTATAATTAATTTTTTATTTTAATTAATGATTTTTTTGAATGATCTAATTATCATTCTAATATATGTAATGATTTATGTTAGATTGTGCATCTGTCGCTTGTTCCGACCAATCGAGAGTTTAAGATGTCATTTTTTCTTACTTTACGGTATGTGCAAACTTTATCGGACCCTAAGATCATTGACTGAATAAAAATAGAATTGTTTGGAGCCACAACCATCACAAGAAAAATAGTTTTGGAGGGTGGGCTTGTTGTTGTTGATGGTCTTAGTGGTGATAGAGCTGTTGGTAGTGGTAGTGGTACTGCTGTTAGACCTAATGATTCTTCTCTTACAGTTTTTAAAATAAAACATTATGAGTATGATCATTCTGATTATATAGATTTTGCCTCTCTTAGCGAATATTTTACATACAAATGTCAAGACTGCAAGGTGAAACATAATTTTGTGATTAATGCTATTAATGCATTAACTGCTTTTGTAAAGGAATTGACATCTTACAGAGGTGTCATTCCATCAAAGAGGATTTTATATCCATATACTCTATTAGAGATTAAGGCTAAGAGGAAAAGGAAAGTAATTTCCAAGGCATTATTAAGCATCCAAAAAGATTAAATTGCAACTCCTCTGTCCGTGTGTTACACTATTGAGCACTGTACAAGGGCCAAAAGAGAGAAGCACAAGCTGGAGAAGGTGAATATATATCATCTGTTCCAACTAACAAATAAACACATAGCTGTTTCAACAGATGTGTATAGATGACACATCTGCTAAAAATTATCAAACAAATATACACATCTGTTGTAATAGTTGACTAACCTGTGGCATTAGATACAATATTTTTTGTAACATATGTCTCAACTATTTTAGCAAATAAAATAAATCTACGTACCATTTTTATTTGTACCAATAGATGACCTATCTGCTGCAACGGATGGGTCATCTGTTGGAACAAATTAAATCAAGACTTCCTACTGTTTTAGTTTTTTCAAACAGATGAATCATATGTTGCAACAGATGGTTCATCCATTGAAAATTATTATACAAGTCTTCCTCATGTTATAATTTATCCCAATAGTTGATCCATCTGTTGCAACATAAATATAATTTGTTTGAGACAATTTAAAATAGGAGGAAGACTTGTTTGATTAGCTAAAATAGATGAGTTATCCTTTTCCATTTTTTTGTATGTTGTGATTAGCATTGATCAATTCTAATTTTCTAGGTGGATGTCACTGCAGATGCTACTACTGAACAACATTGAAAATATGCTACTCTTTTTATGGAATTACGAAGAAGAAAAAGCGCAGAAACCATATGGAAGCGACATTAAAGATCCACGATGACCAAAGCCAAATTCCATAGCACTGGATAAAGAACAACTTATCCATATTGAGTAGATCTTTATAGCTTGAGTCTGTCAAAGTAATAACCTCACCCCTGCTTAGGAATTATTGACATTAAAACTTAAATTATTGATTTATTTGTTGAGATCTATACCCATAATAATTTCTTACATTTTATGTATTTGTTGATTTATTTCATGTAATTTCTGAAGGCTTTGATTTATTTTATTTTGTCTATAAATTTTATTTTATCCTTAGATTTGAACTTATTAATTGAAATAGAATATTAGATTCAAATATTGCAACAGATAAGGTATATGTTGCAACAGACGACATATCTATTAGAAAATATCAAACAGATTTACACATATATTGTAACATGTAGGTAATCTATTAGAAATTATCAAACAGGTCTTCCTACTATTGTAATAGATAAGACTTAGATAGAAACATCGACATAATGTAACAGATGACCAACCTATTGCAACAGATAAACTATCTATCAGATCAAATAGAATATATTTTACAATAGATAGACAATCTGTTGCATTATAAAAAATTCAACTTTCATTAGATATAAAAAATTGCCACTACATGTAAAGTGAAGTGACTTGAAATAAAAAAGGCGGAACCCATCGATAGGCACCTAAAGTTGCAGCGATCTTTCACTTTGGCACCTTAAGTAGACAGTGTTCATTTTAAACATCTAAAATAGGCATCAAATGTGTTAGTTTGGCACTTTTTGCCTTGTTGGCAGCTCGCGCGTAATTAACGCAGCCAAGGCTCGTGAACCCTCATTTTTGCTGACTTAGTGTCTTATTTGGCCCCTAATGGTTATTTTACCCTCATCTTCTTATATATTCACATTCTTCCCAAAATTTAACCCTGTATTCCCAAATCTCATTCTTCTTCATCTTTTTTTCTCTATCCAAATTCTTCAAATTATTGTATTTGGTTTTTCTGCTTATTTTTTTCATTATTTCCAACTGAGCCTGACAATGTCGAGCTCATCTTCCACTATTTTTTGTGATAAAGCTTTTTGATATTGTAAGTGTGGTCATGAAGCTCTATTGAAGACTTCTTAGACTCAACAAAATCCAGGTCGTAGATTTTTTACTTGTAAGATTTCAAAGGTAATATTTTTTTATTTAATTAATTGATTAATTATTGTTTTGTAATAGTTTTGTAATTGTGGTCTTATCTTTATAGAAGTTGGGTGGATGTGATTACTTTGATTGGTATGTAAAACGACACCCTTCACATTCAAATCGTGTAATTTGGGGTTTGTTGAAAAAAGTCAAGGCTTTTGAAGAGAAACAAAATCGAGCAAGAAGAGACCACATTATTGGTTTTATTGCTGCTGGTTTGGTGTTGTTGGACACATAGATATTCAAGCCTAATTGCTGAAATTTTCATGGTGGTGTATTTGTATTTGTTACTGGTTTGGTGTTGTTGAGCACATGAATATTCAAGCGTAATTATTAAAAAATATCAAACAGATTTAGAGATATGTTGCAACATGTAGGTGTTCTGTTGGAAATTATCAAACAGGTCTTCCCACTATTGGAATAGATAAGAGTTAGATAGAAACATTGGCATAATGCAACAGATAACCAACTTATTATAACAGATAAACTATCTGTCAGGACAGATAGAATATATTTTACAATAGATAGACAATCTGTTGCTTTATAAAAAATTCAACTTTCATCAGACAAAAAAAATTGCCACTACATGTAAAGTACGTAAAGTAAAGTGACTTGAAATAAAATATTATTATTTCACAGGCTCTTCTTTATACATAGGCTCTAACCATCCAGTTAGTACCCGAAAATCCCAGAGTTCTTGCATGTTTTCCACAGCGTTATCGCATAGAAAGATTTTTGGCTTGGCTATTTCAGTGCCGATGAGCAAACATTCGATGTGTGCAAGCGTGTGTGACCCGCACGTGACATTGATTTTATTTTTGGAAGGTCCATGTCCTTGTTTCGACCTTCAAAATCCTATGGTTACTCCATCAATACTTTCACTGGAAAATGATCCATCAGTTTACTCTGCCTTAACAAGATGGGGAACAACTCCAACAGTGGCTGCGTGTGGATAAAAAAATTATCTTCGTCAAAGGAAGGTAAGTTACTGTCATAAACCTTGATATTTCCCTCCTCGAGTAGTATCTCAACAACCCGTTAATGTATGACGTCCGCCTTCATGACTCTAAGAATCCCTTTTTCCTCGGTCCAGCTCTTTTCATTTGGATTTGGCCTCTCCGCTCTAATATATTTTATCATTTCTTCATCCTATTGGAACCCATAAACTAATGAATCAAATTTCGCGCCACCAAGAGTTGACGCTAGAGTATTGAGATCATCGTACCTATCCTTGAAATTCTTGTAGAAGTCGAGGTCCATTATTCTATCGACAACATCATAAGCTTCTAGGTATGCTAATTTCCTTCCCCTCATGAGACAGAGAATTTCTTCAACATACTATGATATAAGAAGTCAATTTTTAAATAAGATAGTAATTGTAAAGAAGGAGAACATAGTGGAAAGATGCAACGGATGGTCCATCTGTTGCAGAGGGTTCTATGAATCTATTCACAAATTACCCATCTAATGCAACTTATGTAAAAGATGGGTAATATGTTGCAAAAGAACCACCATATGTTGTACCAGAATACACAGTTGTTGAAACAGATGACACATCTATTGTTTAGCTTCTTCTTCATGGAGTAGATTAGAAGGCTAGGTTAGAAAAAATAAACTTACCCTGTTCACGTACTGCGTATGCATATTTGTCATACTCTTGAAGTCTTGGGAGAAAAAGGTATGGATGGGGTAATCATGTGCGCCTTGCTTGGCATTCTTGGCCCATCGCAGATCCCTCTTCTCTTCGGCGCCAAGTTACACATATATGACCACCTTCTTGAATGGACCCTGAACTTCAACAACTTTTGGAGAGCGAGGAGTTGCAATTTTTTTATTTTTGATTGGAGAGTACTTGGCTAATTTCTCTTTTCTCCTCCCAACCGCTAGTGTAGGAGTGTATGGCTCCCTCACCTTTTTGGATGGTATGACACCCCTCTTGGATTTCAGTTACTTAATAGCTTTAGGGATAGCCACTTATTTTTCAAAGAGTTTATCCTGGCTTTCCTTGCACTCTTCATATTTGTAACGAGAATGCGAGGGTAAAGAGGGGTGAGAGGGACCGATGAAAGGGTGAGAGGGACCCGTGTAAGGGTGAGAGGGACCTGTGAAAG
Organism: Capsicum pubescens; assembly: GCA_030864215.1. Taxonomy (NCBI): domain Eukaryota; kingdom Viridiplantae; phylum Streptophyta; class Magnoliopsida; order Solanales; family Solanaceae; genus Capsicum; species Capsicum pubescens. The sequence goes on from CM061538.1 coordinate 106,948,878, forward strand.
GGGTGTTTTCAAACATATTTATTTTTTCTTGATCATCAAAGTGCTCAGCATCACGACTAGAAGTAGCATCAGTATGCCTGCCACTAACATCAACAACTTCACCAAAAACACCCCCAGAAAGAAGCACTCAAATCTGTTACAGTAGGTTGGTTATGAAGAGCCTCAAAATTAGGCTAACCTTCCCTAACTGCTCTTTTAATGGATGTTTCTCTAGCCAATTCCTTCTTTATTAACTTCTCTATTGAGTCTGCTATTGTATTAACAAGACCTAGAATACAAAAAAGTCATCCCCAACTCCTGCTCAGTAGGCACGAACCATGGATGCACAACTTATAAAAAATACAAATATATTTAAATCATATAATAATTTGTAGTCAGTTGGGTTACATGTTAACAAAGACAACTTATGCAAAAAATGAGCTTTCTATCGCAATAGTTGATCTATCTGTCACAACAGATTAATAATATGTTGTATCAGATTACCCATCTGTTGCATAATTTAAAGTAGATGGGTAATCTGTTGAATTAGGTTCAGAGAATCAAATCATCAGATGGGTAATTTGATGTGAAATATGAATCATCTCTTACAACAGATTACCCATCTATTGTACTAGTTGCAGTGGACGGGTAATCTGTTGTAACAAATAACCTATTTGTCACAACAAATAGAACATCTATTTCAATATCTTTCTTTGAGTCAAATTATTTTACTTGAAAGATGATATATTGCATCATCCAGAGGGTTGAAGCGATCAGCCTTCTTAACTCTTATGTTGCTCTTTGTAGCCAACCACCTAAGGATCCTTGGTTGAGAAACCTCATCCGGGTAATCCTTAACCTTTTTTTGGAGGTGAGGAATGGCTTCAAATGCCCAATCCTAAAAAATGTAAACAGGAGGCAAGCAAAAAAAGTCATAATAATTATTCAATATAAATTAATGGATGAGTAAATAAATAATGATTAAATTTACCGTGAAAGCCAAAGAAAATCCATATAATATGATCGTCTTTAGGGATAGCTTTGTCAGTAAATATTTGACAGTCAAGTAGTAGCTGTCATATCCCCAGGGATAATTGTTGAATTTCTCAAAATCATCAACAAGCTTCAATAAATCATCTTCTATGACTTTATTGACGTCTCTTGCCAACATAACAGAATAGTCAAACCAAACTAAGCACAATTGTTCCTTGGACTTCTTTGATATGGTTTTATCCTTGAGATGTTCTATCAACTTAGTGGATTTGTAACCACGTCCAATAATGTCCAACAACCCATTTATTTTTTCCTTGCATTTATTGGTTTTGGTGGGTGGTCGCTGGGAAAATGCCTTCCCCCTATTTGATGGTGGTGGTTTGGTTGTCCTACTTGCCTTGGACATTTTGCATGGTGTTTCCTTGGTGAGAGGTTCTTCTGGATGATCGCATCTCAAGCCCTTCACTATGGTAAACTCTTTCAAGCCAAAATAAACTGTCATGCCACAGTAGTTGATCCAAATTTCATCCATCTTTTTCCCCCTCCTTCGAATCTTTATCATCTCCCACGTACTAGATTTTGTTCTTGAGAAGACCATATACCATGCTCATTTGGAAACAGGCAGTGCGGTCCTTAGGTAGCTCAAGAAAGTGTCCAAAGCAGATCTTCTTAAAAAGTCTGTCTATGTTTTCATTCTTCATAATATTCCTAAATTCGTCAAAAGGTTTCCCCAACTGACATTTAAGTACAAGATCACCAGTTAGTTCTGTAGGGCATCACAACTTGAAATCTGTTAATACTAATAGTTTTGATAGCCTCTTGCTGGGATTTCGATATTAATTCACGCCCCATTGGTGATGCATTATCATCCTCTTTCTCACTTTCTTCTCCCTCCTCTTCTTATTTATCTTCTTCTTTCTCATCCTCACTTTTATTTTCCTTATCACCATCTACAAAACCTTTTCCTCCTCCCTCAACATCATTTTCATAACTTTCCTCAGCTTTACTTTTCCCTGACTGAGATTGTTCAAGAAGCTCCTCCGAATCCCTCTGTACTGTAGACTTTTTTGTTAGGTGGTCAGAAGTTATTCCACTTTCACTTTCTTTTCTTTTGGGAGACATATTTTACCTACAAATAGTAGAAAAAAAAAATTACATTACAATTGATGTATGCATAAATTTTAAAAAATACATTACAAACACCACCCATACCGACACCACCAACAGCTACCACAAACACCCCAACCAATGCCACTAACACCACCACCAACATCCACCACAAACACCACCAGTGACACCATGAAGACCACCACCATTACCACCAATACCATAAACACCATCCAACAATACAACGATAGTCAATTGAACACAACGACAAAAACTAGGGTTTTCTCGGATTCTTCCTATGATTTTACCATCAAAACTCAAAATTTTAAACCCATTCTCGAAGATAATACAACTAAAAGTCTTCATTTTTATCATTAACTTAAAAGCCTTAATTTAAAAAAAAACAAATATAGAACTCTTTTCAAACTCTATTACCTACGAAGACAGAGAAAATGATGAATACAAGCAAGAATAAAGTCGAAAATAACACCTATGTGGTCGAAAATGGAAAAAAATGATCTGTTATGGAGGGTTGAGCAATTTGTTAAGTAGTTGTTGTCTGTATTATTGAGAAAGATAACAGAGCGAGAATTCGAGATTCGGAATTATGAAACGTTTTTCCCATAAATGGATGATTTGTATGAGTTGATTTGTATTTTGGAAAAGAATGGAAAGTTTTGAAAATGTTAATTTGGTCTAAACTGATCTTAATTATTTTTTAAAATTTTAAAAAATATACGTAATTTTTAACCGTCTTATCATAATAAAGTGTATTAAGTTCAAATGGAACACTGATGAATTTTAGGTATTAGCTTGATAATGAGGTAATAAGAATTATTTCAACTCAGAGTGATCGATCGATGACTCAAGTCGGGAGAAACGGAATACCAACATGATGCAATTGCAAAGACTCAATTGAAATTGTAGTTGATCCTATGAACTCACCCCTAGTTCTAGCTAAATAAATTTAGGTATTAGCTTGATAATGAGGTAATAATACTAGTTTCAAATTAGAGTGATCGATCGACGACTCAGGTTGGGAGGAACGCAATACCAACATAATGCAATTTCCCAAAGACTCAATTGATGTTGTAGTTGACCCTATGAACTCACCCCTAGTTCTAGCTAAATCAATTTAGGTATTAGCTTGATAATAAGTTAATAAGAATTATTTCAACTCAGAGTTATCAATGGACGACTTAGGTCGGGAGGAACACAATACCAATATTATGCAATTGCAAAGACTCAATTAAAGTTGTAGTTGACCCTATCAACTCATCCCTAGTTGTATCTAAATCAATTGAAGTTGTAGTAAAACATATGAACTTAATTGAAATTGTATAAAACCAAATGTTCAACCTGTTGCAATAATTGACTTATCTGTTGGAATTTATCAAATAGATTAAGTCATCTGATGCAACAGATTAACTATCTATTGTAAATTATCAAATTGGAATTTACATTTGTTGCAACAGATGACTGGGCTGTTGGAAATTTTCAAACAGAAATTGCCATCCATTGCAACAGATGACTTATATGTTTTAAGATTATTTTTTTTTAATTTTAAAGCAATACTTTTTGGTCTGAGATAAAAAAATATAAAATACTAAGGCGGTAAAAAATATTACTTAGATAACTCAAAAATATCCTCATTGAGTAGTCTTATCTTGTATTTTCAATGTGACCATCTCCTCATACCCTCAAAGTTATTAATGAATATTTAAAACTCATCTCTAGAATTCTCTCTCCTTCAGCCATAAATTAGCTCAACTCATCTCTCTTTTTTATTCAAAATTCTCTTTTTCTCCTCTTTGGGGTAATCACAACTGTCTCCTTTTTTTTTATCTCTTTTCTCTCCTCTTTCTCATGAGGATCCTTTCGGATCTCAATCGATTAATATCTTTTCTCAACTAAAATGGGTGTTCTGATCCCTTTTCTTTTTTAACATTACAGGTATGGTTCACCATTGCTCTTTCCTTCTCATCTTCTTCTTTGTATGTTAGTTAAATTAGATATTTACATATATTATTATTATTGATTTACCCATTACCAGTTTCCTATTTATTTAGAAAATTAAAGAAAAGGTGACTTTTAAGTCTTGAATGAACGGACCGTTATTTTTATTAAAATAAACAAAAAAAGTCATTATTTGGGAGAACTTAAAAAGCGTTGTTGTCAGTATCATTTTTTTATGTCTTTCATTTGTTACTTTGGTGGTGGTGTTATTAAGGGTGTTGGTGTTGTTGGAAAATGTGGTGTTTGTGTTGTTGATGGTGTTGGAACATATGGTGTTGTTTCTTTATTATTGATGTTGTTGTTGATGTTGTTGGTAGTGTTGCAATGATTTTCTCAATTGTTGCAACTGATGAATCAGCTATTGGAACAGACGAAGCAATTGTTGGAAGAAATCAAACTGGTAGCAAGGCTGGTTTGATTTATTCCAACATATGATCCATCTTTTGCAATATATCATACATCTATTGCCACAGATGTGTCGCCTGTTGCAACAGATGACTCATCTGTTAAACAGATGGCGAATTTGTTGCATCAGATGAGTTATCTGTTGATTTGTTTAATTTTGTGTTACCCTTTTGTAATGTTCTTTTTTTCTTCTTTTGTTTGAAATCAAATATTTTTCTCTTGTTTACAGATAAAAGGAAGTGAAACTAGATCAACTTTTGCCCGATCAACATTAAAGTCTAGAGTAAAGAAAGGTTCGAAGGAATAAGTTTCTTGCAGAAAGAATCACTTCATATGTGGGAGGTATGTATTACCGATCAACCTATCATGTAAACACACATCTAGTACACTAATTTTGTGAATGTTGGTTCTTTACCTATTAGGCGTTAATCTTTCAAATATGATATGGAATTTTATAGTTAAGATTGTTAGGTTCGAACTGTTAAGGTTGAGGGACCAAGTAGGTGGTGTTGATATGCTATAATGATTTAATGAAGATTTTGGTAATGTTTAGGTGTTAAGTTTGGAGAAGGGTTCAAGTTTTTAGTGGTAGTGTAAATATTCAAATAGTGATTGGACTGATTTTAAGAGTTCAATGGACTTTTGAAAGGCCTCTGAAGCCAAGCACTACTGCAAATAAGAATGGAAATAAATACAGTTATTGCTCTTGTCCAAATTTATATGGATGGGTTGCTCGAGGAGACTATTATAGAGTAGAAGGTGATTGGAATAATACCTATGCGGGAAGGGGGAGGTAGAGAAGACCTTATATCAACTCAGACCTTATTAAAGAAGAAACACAGGGTAGGAAGGAAAGTATAAAAAAACTGGCTGATGAAACTGACGTGAAAAATGAAAAAATTAAATGAGCTGCAAATATGAAAGTGTATCCAAAAATAAAAATACATCAGTCCATTTTGAAAAGAAAAATGTTGAAGTGGATTGGAGTTGTGCACTTTATTAGGGCATTGCAACTAGCTAGTGTGGCCTGAATGAAGACCCACAAAATACAGGACCAAAACTCTAAGGTTTTAACTTTGTGAGTACTGATGGTGGTAAGATTTTCGGCCAGGAACGAAACCTGAACCAGCAGCTGCTGAAGTAAAGATAAAAGATCAAGCCAAGTTGAAAATTTCTCAAGTTAAACTTGCATCCCATGCCTACTATTTATGGATTTGGTCTGGTCAAAGGCTGTGGAAACAACAAGGCATGGGATTTATTCCCAACTTCAGACCTTTTTGTTTTTACTGCCATTGACCTGATCAAAACCATAAATAAAAGGCATGGGATGCAAGTTAGAATTCAGAAATTGATACCTTGGCTTCCCTTATTTTTACTTCTGGAGTTATTGGTTTAGGTTTCATTCTTGATTGAAAATTTTACCAATCCTCTGTGTTTGCCAGTCTTCTTCCTTAGAGTTCTGATCCTGCACTTTGTGGGTCTTCATTGAAGCCACACTAGCTAGTCGTAGTCCCTAGCAAAGTTTCCAAACCCAGTCCTCTTGAGCATTTTTCTTTTTCAAGAACGTGAAGGATTTTAATATTTGGATACACTTCTACATTTGAAGCTCATTCAATTTTTTCATCTCTCAAGTCAATTTCATTGGCCAGATTCGCTAGAAGTTCCTTACTTGCTTCCCTGTGTTTCCTATTAAACAAGGTCTGGGATGATATATGGTCTTCTCCACCTCCCCTTTCCCGCACAAGTATATTCTCCCAAGCACCTTATATTGTATAATAGTATCCTCGAGCAACCCATCCATATAAATTTGGACCAGGGGAATTTCTATTAGATATTCATTTTTATTTGCTACAGTGAGAGGCTTCGAAGGCCTTTCAAAAGTCCATTGCACCATTAAAATTGGTCCAATCACTATTGGATATTTGTACTGCCGCTAAAAACTTGAACCCTTCTCCAAACTTGACACATAAACATGAGCAAAACCATCATTAAATTGTAACAGGGTATCGACACCACCATCTTAGAGCCCTTCGACCTTATCAGTTTGCACCTATCAAACTAAACTTTAAAATGTAGGATCTTATTTGAAGGATCAATGTCTAATCGGTAATAAACTGCATTCACAAAATCATTGTACTTTATGTGTGTCCGTCGTAATAGCTTAATCAATAGTACATAACCTCCACGCATGAAAGTGGATCAATTCATTTGTATGCACCTTATCTTCCTACCCTATTAATGTCAGACAATGTTTATTCTTCACTTTCCATTTTTAAGTAGTGTACAAGATTACAGAGTCTCAAAGGGTAACTATCTTTAATGTCAGGTGACTACTTGCCTGTAAAAAAAAACATGTTCTACAAGTCATGACTTTTTACCATTTTTATTTTTAAATTTGTTTCTATAATAAAACAGTCACCAATTTGGATTAATTAAGGTATGTGATGACTATTGAAAAAGAGGTGAACATTCATGACATTTTGTCTAACATATTCAAAATAACTGATGAATCAAATTCCCCATCTATTGCAACTGATGAATCAGCTGTTAGAAGAAATCAAAACATTCCTCCAACGGATGGTCCATCTTTCCAAACAGATAATCATATGCTGTAATAAATGTCTCATTTGTTGCATATACAGACCATCTGTTACAACAAATGGTAAATCTTTTGCAACAATGGGTTATCTGTTGTAATAGATGGATGATCTATTACAATAATTCAATAATAACGGTTGTTATTAAGTCTCAAACTATTTTGAAAAGGTGAGAAGTTTGAATGTAAAAGAAAAAGCCGCGACTTTTCAAAAAAAATAAAAAAGCAGCAGTTTGAATGTAACTAATATAATGGAGCTGAACAGTCATGCCTTTTTGCCTTAACACAATCAGATTCAAACCTCTATAAATAGGTCCCTCCTTAAGCTTCATTCTACTCCACTTTTAATTATTTCTTGCATTTTATCTTTTCGTATTACATCTTCAACCACTTCTATTCAAAGAACATATTCCTTTCTTGTTGAAGTAAGTTTTTTTTTTGTGTAAATCTACCAGATGGTAGTATATGTTGTATTACATTCAAACTATTTTTTTTACTTTTGTGTTTATATTTTTTGTCAATTCATGCGTGTTCAAGATATGGCTGATCCTGTTTGGGATATTTCTATTCTGCGCAACACTGTGCGAGAACTTCAAATTTAGATTAATGAACCGCAGAGAAAGTTGGTCACCATGAGAGCAAGGATGTTCAAAGAGATGCAGAGGCTGATAAGGGCCCTGCTGCTGCCGGTTGACGATTGGCCGACTGGCAATGATAATGATAATGATGATAATAATAATAATTAGAATGTGTTTTTTGTTTTAGCATATGTATTTTAATTTTTCTATATCGGATCTATACCTAATGTATTTTATTTTTTGTTTAATGAAAAATTTATTTTTGGGTGACTTTGGATTTTTAATTCTTATTTAATTTTCATTCTGTCTATTTCTTCTTTTAAACATGTTAACATGTTGACGATTGGAGGTAAGGATCAATTTTAAATCCAATAGCAATAGTAATTTTGTCTTTTGAGTTCTTTCGATAGATGGACTATGTGTTGGAACAGATTGGTCATCGGTTGGGTTTCTATTAATTGATTAACCATATGTTGCGATAGATTTGTCATCTGTTGGAGGAAAACATTCCAGTTTGATGAACTGTATTGTGTTCTTCCAGCTAATGTCCATCGGTTGCAACAGATGGGTAATCTGTTGAAAATAATTTTGTGGTCTGTTGTATTTGGTTCATGTTTTGCCTTTTTTTATTGATGCACAAGTTATTAAGAAAGATATTTTATATTATAAATGATAACATTTACGTTCACACCAATGATTTAAATATATAAAAGTCCACAACAAACAACAACACAAGTTTTAGCAATTACAACGATCAAAGTGGATTACGATCCGAGCATGTAGTTCTTTTATGGCTAGCGCTAATACATATGGAGCACTTAGTTCTTCTTGATGGAAATGATTCTCCAACTCCATGCCTCCTCTTATATGGACTTCTTCTCGGTTTGATAGTTCTTGGGATAATATATGGAGGAGGTATTAATCTTCTCAAAAACTCTGCAGGAATAACCCAAGATTCTGTAATACCCCACCCTTCTCCTAGTTCAAATTTGTCTCTAGAACATCAAAGATCGTGCTTCAAAGATGAATATATTTTATTCCATGTGAAATTTTTAAGATTTTGACTTTTTATCCCTTGGTAATATAATAAGCTTTCCATCGATACCAAATTCTCCCAAATCCGACACTTGAGCGAAGAGTTAGAGCCATTTTAGTGAGACAGTGTACCACCTAATACTTTAGCGCATCGCGGAGCAAGCCAAAATGGAAATTGTTAAAATTCAGTAAGCCTTCACGATTCCATCGCATTGCGCCAAGGCTCAGTTTCCTAATTGTCCAATTTTCAGTAAGCTGCCGCGATTATGGCACGTCGCGCCAGCATGTAAAATCGAGATTTTTTTTCAGTTCTGGATTTTAATTCCAAGGGAAAAATGGTCATTTTGTTACCCCTATATATACTCTTTAACATGAGATTTCTCATTATTTCACCCAAATATACTAGTTTTTTCTCAATTTTCTTCAAGAACTACCATTAGGGTTCATAGCTCAAGACCCAAGTCATCAAAGTTCCTCCGTAAATCTTTTGAGAATCATATAACAAGGTATGCAGATGTTGATTCTTAGGTTCCTTCCACCCAAGAATTTCAAGAATCCTTTTCTAAATTCAAAGATATTATATTTATGAGTTTTCATGATTCGTGTGAATTGAAACTTGAAGTTCATGTTGTTATTGAGTTTTAATTCATGATTTAGACTACCAATTTCAAGAGTTGATTCTAGTATGTGATGAATGATATGATGTTCATGATAAACCCTATTCAAGTTGCATGATATTGATGTATTCATGATAATTAAGTATAGAATCTATGGTATAACCAAAGCATGCTCCCCATATGTTTGATAGAATGCTTAAGTAAAGAGAATAGTTCCCTCTTTGGTATGTTAAGCAAGAAATTCCCAATTATGTGATAACTAGTGCATGCCAAGCCTTTGTTGAAATTCCTTAGTGAATTTATTATGATAAGTTGCATGCATTCTTATCCATGAGTATTCCTTATTGAACAACTATGAGGTATTAGTATGCATTCCCTATACATTTACATTTTTATGACATTCAAATGATTGACGAGATATCATATTGATTGTGTTGTGAATGAAAGTCCATTGTCATGATACTCAAGTGTGGTCTTGTCTTATTTATTTATGCTATCGAGTCCTGGGGGTATTTATACCTAAAAATTTAGCTGCGTGTCTAGAGCCGAGTCAGACTCAAGATAATTTCAGTCATGCTATGATCAGTAGAATTCAGCCAGTGCAGAACTTAAGAATATTCAGTAATCTCAGTACTAGTTCAATTCAGTCTCAGTATCAGTCTAATCCAACTCAGTATTCTATTCCAATTCAATAGTATTCAGTAGTATCAAGTATTCAGTTCAGACTTCAGTGAAACTCAGTAAGCTAAGAAGAATTTAGTAGCATTCCGTCAGATAATAGAACCAAGTAAATTCAATCAACTTAGTCAAGCAAGATGACCAGTAACAGATTCAGATCATTCTAGAATAGTCTAGGAATCAATTCAGTGTCATTCAGTTGGGAGTAGGATTCAGCACCGAGTGAGGGCAGGGATGACGGCTTCTCCATTATTTTAGGCAGAGTCATTAATAACAATTCCTTCATTCTAGAACTGTGTAGCCAGCACAGGATGAGGAGTCACCCATCATATTAGGCTTGACTACCTCTCCGGAGTCACCCTTTATATTAGACTTGGCTCCAACCAGGTGTCACCTGTTATATTAGGCATGACATCCTAGGTTCAGAGAGAAGTGTATTTACCCGTGGCACGGTACTGACACTCTTCTAACTGGGGTTACATGTTGGACCCCAAAGAAGCTAGAAGGGGCATGTCGGTTAAATGACTACCTCCCACAGTCTCAGTTTTTGATTCAATCTCAATAATAGAATTCAGCTGAGAAGTCACCTGTTATACAAGGCTTTACTACCTCTCAGAGATCACCCATTATATAGGCTTGATCTCAGATTCAGACAATCATATTCATTATCAGTAGACTCAGAGGTCACCCGTTATATAAGCTTGATCTCAGATTCAGTTTATCAAGTATCAGGCATCATTAAATGTAAACTCAAAGGTCACCTATTATATAGGCTTGATCTCAGATATAATAAATTAGTATCAGTATCAGCAAGATTAGACATCAATCTCAATAAACTTAGTTATACTGTCTCTTAGTAGTAGTAAACTTTGGCATCAGTACTAGTAGACTCAGTCATCAGTAAGTTAGTATTCAGAAACCAGTATTTAGAATTCGTATTCTTTGTTATTACAATTCCAGTTTTGGTTTTTGCATTCATGCATATGTCTTCATTCAGTACTCTCATGTTATTCAGTAAACTATGTTCATAGATAAACCCTTTTATTTAGCCTTACCTCATCTAGCATACCAGTACATTCAAAGTACTGACGTAGAATTTTCTCTTGCGCTATGGTATCTTATACCATAGGTTTTGAAGCGTGATATCCATAACGCCCTTAGCAGTCCAGACCCAGTCAGCAGTAGTAGCTGTAGCAGTGAGTCCTCTTCATTCGAGGAATATACTTATTTTATTATGGCATTAGACTTAGTTTATTTTTAGTAGACAGAGTTAGTTGAGGATATGTCCCATCAACTGCACAGTTCATACAAGTTTAGAGTTTTTTTGGACAGATGTATTAGTATTCAGTTTGCAGTATTGAGTATTTTTAGATATTTGAACCTTATGGCGAGTTTCTGCCAGTTTTCCACATTTATTTCAGTATATTATGCAGTGCTCAGGTACAGATATCAGAAAAGGGTTAGTTTGTGGTCCTTCGAGATTATGTACACCGTGTGGCATTCCGGTTCCATAAAATTGAGGTGTTACAAACTTGGTATCAGAGCCTAAGGTTCATCAGTGTCCTAGGAAGTATGAAAAGTCGCATCTAGTAGAGTCTTATACATGGGTGTGTTGTGCACCATATTTATGTATAGGAGGCTATAAGATGTTTTTAGGAACAGTTTCCCTTCTTTCAGTATTTATCTCATACGAGTATGCATAAGTTCTAGTTGATTCTCAGTCTGATCCATTCTTCCTTTCATTTACAGAGTATGCCTCCTCACAGATATAATTCTCGTAGGGTTGATAACTAGCCACCTCAGCCAGTAGATCCTGAGAATGAGAATGTGTCACATGCAGAGTTTTGGGCAACTTTTTAGAAGCTATCCCAAGCTGTGATGACTAATGTTCAGGGCAACCGTCAGGCTACAGTTCCACCTCAACAAGATAGGGGTTCATCCATAGCCAAAATTAGAGATTTCATGAGAATGAACCCACAAGAATTATTTGGGTCAGTAACAGGTGAGGACCCATAACTTTATCTTGAGGAGGTAAAGAAGATTACCCTGATTATGCATGTTTTTTAGGAGTAGAGTGTATATTTATCATCCTATAGGCTGAAGGATATTTCTCATAATTAGGTAGTGATGTGGAAGAAGAGTAGAGAGGAGGATGCAACTCCCATGACTTGGCAGGAGTTTCAGGATGCCTTTCTAGATAAGTTTTTCCCGCTATAGATGAGAGAATCTAAGGTAGAAGAGTTTATGAACCTAAGGAAAGGCTCCATGATAGTAAAGGAGTATTGTCTTAAGTTCAACCAGTTAGCTAAGTATGCTTTCGATTTGATAGCTGACCCTAGAGCGAGTCTGAGTAAGTTTGTGACTGGTGTATCCGGGTTGGTATTAAAGGAGTGTAGGACTTCTATGCTCAATATAGATATGGACCTTGCTAGACTAATGATGCATACGTAGTAGATTGAGGCTGATAAGATGAAAGAAAGAGAGAGTGAGTAAGAAAGCCAGAACAGGTAGTCATAGTTTCTCTCAGGCAGGGTCATAGGGTGGTAACCATTCTCAGCATAGTCAGAAGTTTTCAGTTCCAGATCCATCCTCAGTTAGTGTACCCGCACCAAAGTTTGGGGATGTCAGTCATGATGGGGTGCCAGGCTCCAAAACCCAGGGTAGTGCCAATAGTGTTTGTACCTACCCTCTTTGTGGAGAGTGTGGCAAGAATCACCTAGGTGTGTGTAGAGAAAATAGTCAGGTATGTTTTGGATGTGGTAAGCCAGGACATAGAATGCGGGAGTGTAGAGTTATAGCTCAAAAGGGTAGAGATTTTCATCAGTAGGGCACCGCTCCTAGTACCACCAAGGGCCAGCGTCAGAACCGACTCTATGCGCTTCAGACTCGCCATGATCAGGAAAGGTTCCCTGATATAGATTCGGGTATGTTATGAGTCATTTATCTCTATGATATGCATCCTTAAATCCTTTTCTCCCATTTTGAGCTTAAGTTTTCAGTATGAGCTAGTTAGTAGAGCCAGCAAGTCAGTTTAGCAGTCGAACAGTCAGATTCACATAGTTTATTATTTCAGTTCTTCACCTAATCATGCTATCAGAAATCTCTGGAATGTAACTGTTCCAAGATAGAGTATCCTAGTAGTTGAGAGTATAAGTTCATCTCAAGAGTTATGCATTAGTTTCAGATCTCAGACGGTCAATCATGACCCAGTTCGTAGGTGACCCGTGCATAGTCCCAGTATTTCAGCAAAGTGTTCTTAGAGGGACATAGATTCCCAAGGGGGAGATACTACATAATATACCGATGCTTTCATGTCCTTAGACTTATTTAGTTGTATGTTAGACTTTTCTTACGAAGTTAGCACCAGTTATCATTGCATACTCAGTCATGCATTCAAGAATCAGATATATATTCATGCATTAGATATGCATGTTCAGTAGAAAGAGTTTAGTTATTTAGTGTATACAGTCAACCATTCATGAGAGAAACTCAATCATGAATCCATACATTAGATATGCATGTCCATTATGAGAATTAAGCTTATGAGCAGCTTCAGTCATGTATTCCATGCATCAGATATGCATGTTAAGTATGAAATCTCAGTATATCAGTAGTTCTAGTCATATAGTCATGTTTCTCATGCTCATGTACAGTAAGTAAGTTCATCCTGCTAGCATTCTTGGCTTAATCAGTCTCATTCGAGGACGAATGTTCCCAAGGAGAAGATATTGTAATACCCCACCCTTCTCCTAGTTCAAATTCATCTCTAAAACATCAAATATCATGCTTAAAGGATGAATATATTTTATTCCATGTGAAATTTTTAAGATTTTGACTTTTATCCTGTGGGAAATCAAATAAGCTTTCCATCGATACCAAATTCATCCAAATCCGACACTCGGGTAAAGAGTTAGAGCCATTTTAGTGAGATAGTGTACCACCTGGTACTTTAGCGCGTCGCGGAGCAAGCCAAAATGGCAATTGTCAAAATACAGTAAGCCTCCGCGATTCCACTGCATCGCTCCAAGACTCAGTTTTCTAATTGTCCAATTTCCAGGAAGATGGTGCGATTATGGTGCGTCGCGCTAGCATGGAAAATTGAGATTTTTTTCAGTTTTGGATTTTAATTCCAAGGGCAAGACGTTCATTTTTCTACCCCTATATATACTCTTTAACATGATATTTCTCATTATTTAACCCAAATATACTAGTTTTCTCTTAATTTTCTTCAAGAACAACCATTAGGGTTCATAGCTCAAGACCCAAGTCATCAAGATTCCTCCATAAATCTTTCGAGAATCATATAACAAGGTATGCAGATGTTGATTCTTCGGTTTCTTCCACCCAAGAAGTTCAAGAATCCTTTTCTAAATTCAAAGATCTTATATATATGAGTTTTCATGATTCATGTGAATTGAAATTGAAGTTCATGTTATTATTGAGTTTTAATTCATAATTTAGAGTACCAATTTCAAGAGTTAATTCTAGTATGTGATGAATTGTATGATGTTCATGATAAACCCTCTTCAAGTTGCATGATATTGATTTATTCATGATAATTAAGTATAGAATCTGTGGTATAACCAAAGCATGCTCCCCATATGTTTGATAGAATGCTTAAGTAAAGAGAATAGTGCCCTCTTTAGTATGTTATGCATGAAATCCCCAATTATGTGATAACTAGTGCTTGCCAAGCATTTTTAAAAATTCCTTTGTGAATGTATTATGATAAGTTGCATGCATTCTTATCCATGTGTATTCCTTATTGAACAACTATGAGGTATTAGTATGCATTCCCTATACATTTACATGTTTATGACATTCAAGTAATTGACGATATATTGTATTGATTGTGTTGTGAATGAAATTCCATTGTCATGATACTCAAGTGTGGTCTTATCTTATTTACTTATGTTATCGAGTCCTGGGGGTATTTATACCCGAAAATTTAGCTGTGTGTCTAGAGCCGAGTCAGTCTTAAGATAATTTGAATCGTGCTATGATCAGTAGAATTTAGCCTGTACAGAACTTAAGAAAATTCAGTAATCTCAGTACTAGTTCAACAGTCTCAGTATCAGTCTAATCTAACTCAGTATTCAGATCAGATTCAATAGTATTCAATAGTATCCAGTATTCAGTTTAGACTTCAGTGAAACTCAGTAAGCTAACAAGAATTCAGTAGCATTCTGTCAGATAACGGAACCAAGTAAATTCAATCAGCTTAGTCAAGCAAGATGACCAGTTACAAATTCAGCTCAGTCTAGAATAGTCTTGGAATTTATTCAGTGTCTATTCAGTTGGGAGTAGGATTCAGCACCGAGCGAGGGCAGGGATGACGACTTCCCCATTATTTTAGAAAGAGTCGTTAATAACAATCCTTGCACTCTAGAACTTTGTAAACAGTGCAGGATGCGGATTCACCCATCATATTAGGCTTGACTACCTCCCTGGAGTCACCCGTTATATTAGGCTTTGCTCCAACCAGGTGTCACCCATTATATTAGGCATGGCATCTTAGGTTCAGAGAGAAGTGTCTTTATCCGTGGCACGGTACTGACACCCTTCCAACTGGGGTTATAGGTTGGACCCCAAAGAAGCTAGAAGGGGCATGTCGGTTAGATGACTACCTTCCACAGTCTCAGTTTCCGATTCAGTCTCAGTAATTGAATTCAGCTGAGGAGTTATCCGTTATACTAGGCATGACTACCTATTAGAGATCACCCGTTATATAGGCTAGATCTCAGATTCAGACAATCATATTCATTATCAGTAGACTCAGAGGTCACCCGTTATATAGGCTTGATCTCAGATTCAGTTTATCAAGTATCAGGTATCATTACCAGTAAACTCAGAGGTCACCCGTTATATAGGCTTGATCTCAGATATAATAAATCAGTATCAGTATCAGTAAAATTAGATATCAATCTGTAAAAACTCAATTATTCTATCTCTCAGTATTAGTAAACTGAGACATCACTACTAGTAGACTCCGTCATCACTAAGTCAGTATTCAGAAACCAGTATTTAGAGTTCGTATTTAGTGTAACTGCAATTCCAGTTTTTATTTGTGTATTCATGCATATGTCCTCATTCAGTACTCTCATTTTATTCAGTTAAGTCATGTTCATGCGTAAGACCTTGCATTTATCCTTACCTCATCTAGCATACCATTATATTCAAAGTAATGATGTATACTTTTCTCTTGCGCTATGGTGTCTTATACCATAGGTTCCAAAGTGCGAGATCCAAAGCACCCTTAGCAGTCCAGACTCAGTCAACAACAGTAGACGTAGCAGTGAGTCCTCTTCATTCGAGGATGATCCTTATTTTATTATGGCATTAGACTCAGTTTATTTTTAGTAGACGAAATTAGTTGGGGACATGTCCCATTAATTCCACAGTTCAAAAATTTTTAGAGGCTTTTCGAACAGATGTATTAGTATTCAGTTTTCAGTATTGAGCATTTTTATATATTTAAACCTTATGGCAAGTTTCCATCAATTTTCTGCATTTATTTTAGTATATTATGTAGTGCTCAGGTACATATATTAGAAAAGGGTTAGCTTGTGGTCCTTTATGATCACGAGCACTGTGTGGCATTTTGGTTCCTGAAAATTGGGGCATTACAGATTCTTTGGGAGGCACCGGAGTAATATGCCCACTATATGCCATTGTATATTTTTCCATTGAATAATATGGAGAGGAGTACTCATAAATTTTAGTTCTATATTATGGACTGTATTGAGCTCGAAGCGCTGCCATAGCATATTGATAGGGTATTTTGTCCAAGTCAAAAACTCTGCACGTGCAAGATCTTATTTGAAGATCGACTGGGGAAATATCACCATGACGGCTGATACTGAACTTGTAATCTGTTTTGATTAGATAATAACCTATTCCCTAGACTGATGTTCGTTGATATTATTTTTTCTGCTTCTAGAACAAATGGGGTTCGTGTGTCCTCGAACTCCATATGCCTTTCGTGAAAAAATTGGACACACTTCTTGTTTATTATTTCAAATAGAGCCACGATGGGAAATTTCCATTTATCACCAAACAATGAATTCACTGATTCAGCTATGTTTGACGTCATAATATTGTACCTATACAAAAGAATCACTTAGTACGGCATCATACTAAAATTATAACTCAAACAAGACATTAAATTCATAAGAATGTACCTATTTTCCAGACAAAATTCCTGGCTTTATCTCTCAAAATTGACACAAACGAGATGTTTTGCTGCCTTGGGATGTATATCTGTTATTTGATAGATGTAACACCTCGTATTTCCCTAGCCTAGATTAACCCTCAGTATATGGGTTATCCTAAATAAAAAATTTGTAATACTTAAAAAAATTTAGATTTGAGCCTGTCATTACGTAGAAAATTCAATTAGCTTTCCAACGATATAAAATTCATCTAAATCCGACAATCAGATAAGAAGTTATGGCGATTTTAAGTTTCAGTCATTAAACATCGTCATTTAAGCCAGTAGCGCATCGCGGAGTGTGTCAAAATAGCAATTGTCAATTTCTAGTATTTCTCCACGATATTGGCGTGTCGCACCAATAACCCAGTTCACAGTTGTCAATTTCCAGTGTACCAACGCGATTCCACTGCGTCGCGGTGCACTTCCAGGTCACAAACAAAGTGGCAATGCGATACCACCGCGTCGCACCACCATGTAATTTCCCAGTTGTCATTTTCCAGTGGCTTGGTGCGATAGTGGGGCATCGCGCCAGGGGTCCAGATCTAAAAAATTTCACGAAAAATTAAAGTTCCTTCCAGGGTTAAAACAGTCTTTTTCCATGATTTTATTCCGCCCAGATGTGGGATTTAAGCCCTAAAAATATGTAAAACCCTTCATTATTCACTTTTCTCAAAAATTAAAAGGTAATTCTGTCTCAAGAAAACAAACCCTAGCTCTTAAGAATCAAGGTCAATCCCAAGAATCTCTCCAAGAACTCCAAGAATCTCATGAATTAAGGTATGTTAGATGTTCATGTATGGGCCCCTTCCACCCATAGAGTCAAAGAATCCATTTTTAAAAGTTTCAAGAATTATGATTCATGATTTACATGTATGAAATTGGATTGTGTTCATGTTTTGACATTTATTGAGTTTCAATCCATGATTAATTGTTGATTCCATGAAGTTGTATAGCATGTATGTTGAATTGATTAATCCCCATGTTATAATCCATGAATTTCCAAGTTGATTGTTGTATCCATGTTAACCCTAAGTGTTTATAATATAATGAACCAAGTATGTTTCCCATGTATTTGATAAATTGTCTATGAGAATGAAATAATGCCATTATAGCATGCTAACATGTATTCCCTATTCATGTAAACGTTGATGCATTACAAGTGTTTGATGAAATATCTCTATGAATGAATTTTGACCAAGTGAACATTGTTATGTTATTCAAGATGATTCCATGCTTTACTTTTCATGCTATCGAGTCCTGGGGGTATTTCATACCCTATAATTTAGTTGTTACTTAGAGCCAGTGTCAGTTACAGAATAGAATCAGTCATGTCATGATTACTAGTACTCTCAGTCCCTTACAAAATTCAGTAGAACTCAGTCAATTACAAAACTTAGGAAAACTCAGTAAACTCAGTCTCAGTCCAGTCCAGTCCAGTGTACTCAGTTCAGTGTCTTTCAGTTGGGAGTAGGATTCAGCACCGAGTGAACCCAAGGATGAGGGCTCACCTGCCAGCAAAGGGTGTGATCCTTAGAAGTAATCCTTGCATTCCAAAACTACGTAGCCAGTGTAGGTTGAGACATCAAACCTTCCAGTTGAGGATTGATGAGGTTCTCTACCTGTCAGTAGAGGGTACCACCGTTCTCGTTTAGGGAACCTGTCAGTAAAGGGTTACTCTTCAGCTTGTCTTTACCCATGGCATGGTATTGACACCCTTCCAATTGGGGTTACAGATTGGACCTCTATTAGTTCAGATTAGGGCATATCGGTTAGATGATTACCTCCCACAGTTTCAACATTGGTTTAGTCTTCAGTTTAGAACTCAGTTAAGTTCTACAGAATCAAGACTGTCAGATACAATTACTCAGTTATCAGTAATTCAGATTATCAGTGGTCTCAAATTATCAGTGTATTCAGTTATTAGATATTAGATTTAATTCTAGTATACTTAGTTCCAGTATGCACAGTATCTTCAGTAGTTACAGATCCTCCATGTAGGCTAATCCAGATCTTGTATATTATCCAGTTAGTTATTGTTCATTTATATGGACCCATGTATTCAGCCTTACCTCATCAAGCATAACAGTACATTCCCACATACTGACGCATACTTTCCTGTGCTATGATGTTTTATATCATAGGTTCAGACGGTCAGGTTCCCGACCGCGCTTAGCCAGATTCAGCCAGCAGTAGCAGATTTAGTAGTGAGTCCTCATCTATTAAGGATATGCTTTTATTTCAGTACTTCAGCTTAGCAGTATTTTAGTAGATGGAGTTAGTTGGGGGATTGTCGCATTAACTTCACTTTCAGACAGATTCAGTCAGAGGCTTTTCAGACTAGATTTTCAGACAGTATTTCAGATTCAGATATTATTATTCATTATCAGAATTTTAGATGTTTTGAAGCTTATGGTATTTCAGCCTATTATTCCATAATTATTTTAGTATTATTGCTCAGTGCTCATAGAAGATATCATTCATGGGTTAGCTTATGGTCCTTCGAGGTCGCAAGCACCGTGTGATGACTAGGGGTAGTCTCGGGTTATTACAAACTTGGTATCAGAGCCTAAAGTTCAATAGAGTCCTAGGGAGTCTGAAAAGTTGTATCACGTAGAGTCTTGTGCATGGGTGTGTAGCGCACCACACTTATGGACAGGAGGCTATGAGATGTTTTAGGAAAAGTTTCCATTCTTTCAGTATTCATGTCGTGTAAGTGAGCATGAGCTCACGTTAATGTCTCAGTCTAATCCACTTCTTCCTTTCATTTACAAAACATGCCTCCCAAAAAGACTAACGAAAGATGAATTGAAAACCAGTCAGTCCCTCAGCCTGTTCAGGCAGATCCCCTGGACGAACATGTTTCTCACGTAGAATTCAGAGTTGCATTCACTATTCTAGCCAATTAGTCGTAGCTCAGAATGAATGGCCAAAAGCTATTCCGACCAACCTAGTGGCCAATACTGCTGCAACCAGAATTTGAGACTTCACCGGATGAATCCTCCTTCCTTTATGGGATCTAAGTCTGAAGAGGATCCACAGGAGTTCCTCGATCAGGTTCAGAAAGTCACAAACATCATGGGAGTCACTTCCAGTAAAAGTACTGAGTTAGCCACCTATCAGCTACAAGATGTATCCCATACATGGTTTAAGCAGTGGAAAGTAGACAGGGGTATAGATGCAGAGCTCATAGAGTAGGAAGAGTTTGCTACTGCCTTCCTAGACAGATTTTTTCCCTTAGAACTGAGAAAAGCCAAAGTGTTAGAGTTCATCAATCTCTAACAAAGTAGCATAGCGTAAAAGAGTATTCCCTCAAGTTTACTCAGTTAGCCAGGTATGCTCCCCATGTAGTAGCAGACAATAGGTCTAGAATAATTAAGTTCGCATCTGGGGTATCAGATAGTGTGGTTAAGGAGTGCAGGACTATAACGCCCCGAAATTGGGTCCCGAGACATCACACGGTGCTTAGGGGCACAAGTAACCCCATAAAATCAGTGAAAACATAGAACTTCTCTGAACTTGATCAACATAAACATAAACTTTACAAGATTACAACTCTACTTTTACCAAACGAAACTGAAACTGAATACATCAACTTCTACTGACTGTCTATGAAGCCTCTATTGGTACTGACTTTAGATAGCCGGGTCATGACTCCCAACTATCTAAGTTCAATACGACTAAAATAAGAAAATACAATACTTCTCAAACTGTATAACCAACTCAATCCCTCGAATCAAAAGGACTCGTCACCTGTTGACTGGGAGCGGCGGACTGACTGAATGCGGTATCTACGCTACAATTTGTACCTACATTATAAGACACTGTAGCACATAGAAATATATGGGGGCCAGTACTTTAAGGAATGTACTGAGTATGTAGGGGTGCAATGCAACATTATAAATAATATCATAAATAATTATGAAAATCATGCATGCTGACGATAACGACTTTCTTTGCTTGAATTAACTGAAATATATTCCTTGTAAATCATCAATACTAATGCAAGCATTATATATCTCATAAATCATTATACTCAACTCAAACTCTTTAACTCATGACTTAGAGTGACTTGGTAACTCATGAAACTTGAACTCTTATAGACATGGGAGGTTCTTATAACCGATATAAACCATGTGAGTTACATGGAGTCCAACTTTTTTCCCTCCTAAGGAGAGAACCCCACATTGGCATGAGCGTCGTACTCTTGCCAAGGAGTACAACCTAAATTTAGTGATCACAATCTCATACTCGGCCTCTGGCCCATAATTATCACTATCAATCCTACGGTGGCACATAGTTTTGGGGGAAATACCACATTTCCCACTCGGTGCTAAATACTACTCCCAGACACAAGCTCAGAACGCGTTAGGAAATCCATCACAAACATCACAAGGGTTTATCATGAAGACCAAATCAAATCTCTTTCTCATTTATCAAATCATAATCAATTTGTGGATTCCTAACTCGACTCAAATCAAATCAATCTTTCTCAATATCAAAATGTATCAATTCATTAAGTCATGGAAACATCAATAACTGTGAGGAAATATCAAGACTCATTGCAACAACTCAATCTCATGAATCAATATACTCAATAATCCAATTTTTCATAAGGAAGCTTAAAGTCTGACACATGTCTTGAAAGCACTTGAAATACCAACTCATGGTAGAAACATGAAATTCACAATATTAAATATCAAGTCATAATTTGAAAATTGTAAAATAATCATGTATCAAAAACTTCAAGAAAACATCATAGAACTCATTCTTGACTCTCAAGCGCAAATATCAATATATATATTCAATAATCAAACTTCTCATAGAAAAGCTTAAATCATGACTCTTATCTCAAATAATTCGGAAATCATCAACTCATAATAACAATATTCAACTCATGGCATAAGTTCTCAATTTAAGAAATAAAATGATGAAATAGTCAGGTATATCAATCTTGAATAACTCAAATATCATAAATCATTAAAAAAGTAATTTGGGTGTAAACCCACTTTGCAAAATCATGAATTTCAATAGTAGAAATTAAATCTTTGGGCACAAGAACGAAAGAAGTGTTCTTGTTCAAACCTCACATACCTTGGATTATGATTTTAAGATGAGCAAGCTTGATTGGAAACTCTTCTTCATACATTTGAGCTAAGTTCTTGATGCCTTTGACTTGGAGAACTTGATTCTTGAACAACTTGGTGAAATCTTTGGAAGATTCTTGAATTTTCTTGTAGAAGATTTGATTTAGGATTTTGGAAGAAACCCTAGTTCTAGATCTTTCTTGGAAGAGAAATGAGAGAAAATGAACATCTCTTCTCTACTTGGATATATATATAGGACCAAAATGGGCGGAAATGACCAAAATGCCCTTGCAAAAATATCTCTTAATTGCAGGAAAAAAAATATTTGACGACATTCGTGACAAGCCGTCAGGCCCGTGATAGGCCATCACGAATTGTCGTCACAAAAAGGGTGGATTTTATGATTTTTGGCTTAAGGTTGACGATATTTTGTGACAAGCCATCAAACTTGTGACAAGCCGTCACAAAAGGTTGGATTTTATAACTTTCTACCTTAAGGTGACAATATTTTGTGACAAGCCGTCAGGCTTGTGACAAACCATCAGGCGTCACAAAAGGTCATCACGAAGTTTCCAGGCTGATACGCTGGAGTAAAATAAGCAAAACTCTTTGCTCCGATATCGAATTTTGACAAAATTGGTATCATTAGAAAGATAATTCAATTATATATATTTTGGTAGGTCATGATATCAATCATTCGTAGTATAACGAGATATATGATCATTTGAAGTTGGATATGGAAAAATCCTTCCCAAGAATTCAATCGGTAAGGAATGTTTTGATTCACCTAATCGCTAGGACATCTTTGAGGCCTTAATAAACATCACCCTTGATTAGAAAACAAACAAATAACTATAATTTATTTCTCATGATCTTGATTCATGGTTTTACTATTGGTTAGAGTCTCGGGGTATTACAAAATGGCTCTAACTCCCTCACCGGTTGTCTGATTTGGGTGAATCTTATGTCAATGGAAAGATTATACAATTATCAATATGATAGAAAGTGGAATTTAATAAAATAAAATATGATATAAAAAACAATCACTTTGGAAGTCATCCATATTCACTCAAAAGACGGATTTAGGCTTAAGAAACGATCAGGGTATTACAAGGACAACTATGTTGATTAAAGAGATGGACATATCTAGGCTTATGGTCCATGCTCAACAGATTGAGGAGCATAAGCTTAAGGAGAAGGAGAGGGAAAATAAGAGGGCAAAAATAGGTAGCTTTAATTTTAATCAGCCTAAGTCAGATGGGGATAACCATTCCCATTTTCGTCCAAAGTCTTCAGTCCCAGCTCCATCCTCAACCAGTGTAACGATGACCCAAGATAGCATAAGAAATAGTCATACTAATCTATTTTATGTAGAGTGTCGTAAGAATCATAAGGGTGTGTGCAGAGTTGGTAGTAATATTTGTTTTGGGTGGGGCAAGCCAAGCCACAGAGTCAGTATAGTCGTCCTTCAGCTCAGTCACTCCAGTGTCACTAGTGGGCAACGCCTAAACAGGTTTTACGCACTTCAGTCCAGTCAAGATCAGGTAAGTTCTCCTGAGGTGGTCACTGGTATGTTACAGATCTCCTATATACGTATTTATCCCTCATTTTTAGATCCCAGATATTTAGTCATGATTTAGTTTGTGGGTGCCCCACGCATTATCTTATGCTTTTCCTTAGTATCTCAGCCAAGTCAGCATTCTCGAGGGACATAGTGTCCCAAGGGGGAGATGCACTATAATCCCCGAGCTATCATGATCTAAACCTTCTATTTTCTCTTCACATAGTGAATCTAGTCAAAGTAATGGGTCCTCATAGTTGACCCTCAAGTCCTAATCTCAGTCATATGACCATTCCTCTGTCATGACACGTATCCAAGGAATCAGTTTAATTCATGTATCATGATTCAGACTTAGTCATGTCCTCATGTTCAAGTTCATGCATATTCAGTCACGTATTCATTAATCCATTCAGATATGTACTCATGCATTAAATATGCATATTCAATATGTAAACTCAGTTTATCAGTATTTTCAATCATGTCTCCTGTGTATCAAATATGCATGTTCAGTAAGTAAGTTAGTCTATCATACCAGTCACATAATCATGCTTCAGTTGTGCATGTCTATTTCAGTACATAAACTCAATTTGTCTGTACTCTCTCATCTTAACTAGCCGCATTCGAGGATGAATATTCCCAAGGGGGAGATAATGTAATACCCCATATTTATCTAGCTTAGATTAACCCTCAGTACATGGGTTATCCTAAATAAATTTTTTGGAATACTCAAAAAATTTCAGATTTGAGCCTGTCATTGCGTAGGAAATTCAATTAGCTTTCCAACGATATAAAATTTACCTAAATCCGACAACCGGGTAAGAAGTTATGGCAATTTTAAGTTTCAGTAATTAAACATCGTCATTCAGGCCAGTAGCACATCGCGGAGTGTGTCAAAATAGAAATTGTCAATTTCCAGGGTTTTTCCGTGATATTGGCGTATCTCGCCATAGCCTCAGTTCACAATTGTTAATTTTCAGTGTACCAACGTGATTCCACCACGTCGCGGTGCACTTCAAGTTCACAAATAAAGTGGGAACACGATACCACCGTATCGCGCCCCCATGTAATTTCCCAGTTGCCATTTTCCAGTGGCTTGACGCGATAGTGGCGCATCGCGCTAGGGATCCAGATTGGGAAAATTTTACGAAAAATTAAAATTGCGCCCAGCGTTAAAATAGTCTTTTCCCATGATTTTATTCTGCCCATATGTGGGATTTAAGCCCTAAAAACATGTAAAACCCTTCATTATTCACTTTTTCCCAAAATCAAAAGGTAGTTTTCTCTTAAGAAAACAAACTCTAACTCTCAAGAATCAAGGTCAATCCCAAGAATCACACAAATTAAGGTATGTTATATGTTCATCTATGGGTCCCTTCCACCCATAGAGTCAAAGAATCCATTTTTAAAAGCTTCAAGAATTATGATTCATGATTTACATGTATGAAATTGGATTGTATTTATGTTTTGACATTTATTGAGTTTCAATCCATAATTAATGGTAGATTCTATGTAGTTGTATAGCATGTATGTTGAATTGAGTAATCCCCATGTCATAATCCATGAATTTGCAAGTTGATTGTTGTATCCATGTTAACCCTATGTGTTTATGATTTAATGAACCAAGTATGCTTCCCATGTGTTTGATAAATTATCTATGACAATGAAATAACGTCATTATAGCATTCTAACATGTATTTCCCATTCATGTACAAGTTAATGCATTACAAGTGTTTGATGAAATGTCTCTATGAATGCATTGTGACCATGTGAACATTGTTATATTATGTTATTCAATATGATGGCTTTCTTTACTTTTCATGCTATCGAGTCCTGAGGTATTTAATACCCGACAATTTAGCCGTTACTTAGAGTCAGTGTCAGTTACAGAATAGTATTCGTTATGTCACAATCATCTCAGTCCCTTACAGAATTCAATAGAACTCAGTCAATTATAAAACTTAGGAAAACTCAGTAAACTCAATCTCAGTCCAGTCCAGTCCAGTATATTCAGTTCAGTGTCTTTCAGTTGAGAGTAGGATTCAGCACCGAGTGAACCCAAGGATGGGGGCTCACTTGCCAGCAGAGGGTGTGATCCTTAGAAGAAATCCTTGCATTCCAGAACTACGTAGCCAACGTAGGTTGAGACATCAAACCTGCCAGTTGAGGGTTGATGAGGTGCTCTACCTGCCAGTAGAGGGTACCACCGTTCTCGTTTAGGGAACCTGCCAATAAAGGGTTACTCTTCAGCTTATCTTTATCCGTGGCATGGTACTAACTCCTTTCCAATTGGGGTTATAGATTGGACCCCTATTAGTTCAAATTAGCGCATGTCAGTTAGATGATTACCTCCCACAGTTTCAGTTTCGGTTTCAGTCTTCAGTTTAGAACTCAGTTCAGTTCTACTGAATGAGGACTGTCAGATGTAGTTACTCAGTTATCAGTAATTCAGATTATCAATGATCTCAGATTATCAGTAGATTTAGTTATCAAATATGAGATTCAATTCCAGTATACTCAGTTCCAGTATGCATAGTATGTTCAGTAGTTACAGATCATCCATGTATGCTAATCCAACTCTTGCATATAAACCAATTAGTTATTGTTCATGCATATGAGCCCATGCATTATGCCTTACCTCATCTAGCATACCAGAACATTTCCACATACTGACGTATACGACTATGCTATGTTGTTTCATATCATAGGTTCGGACTCTTAGGTTCCTGACCGCGCTTAGCTAGATTTGGCCAACAGTAGCAGATTTAGCAGTGAGTCCTCATCTATCGAGGATATGCTTTTATTTCAGTTCTTCAGCTTAGTAGTATTTTAGTAGATGGAGTTAGTTGGGGGATTATCCCATCATCTCCACTTTCAGATAGATTCAGTTAGAGGCTTTTTAGACTAGATTTTCAGACAGTATTTCAGATTTAGATGTTATTATTCATTACCCAAATTTTGGATGTTTTGAAACTTATGGCATTTCAGTCTATTATTCCACAATTAGTTCAGTACTATTGCTCAAGTACCATGAGGCGACTAGGGGATAGTCTCGGGTCGTTACAATTGAAATGGTCTAAAAACACCTCTCTACTATATGCTTTAGCTGCTCTATAAAAAAAGGTCAAGCCCCTTTCATTGTGAAAGTTGGTCTGAATGTTCTCTCCAAGATACCTGATGCAACAACCAAAGTGAGCTGAAGTGAGGAAAATTAAACCCATCATTGGAATACTTGGATTCCTATCCGAAACAAAACACAACTCTTCGGTATCTTTGATGCAGCTTCGCAGTTGTTCAAAAAAATATCCACAAGAGGTATCACATTCCTTGTCCGCTACATAAAAAGTGTCAGGAAAGATGTGATTCTTCGCATCCCGTGCCACCGCCGCTAGTAGAACTCCATTATACCTGCTCCTCAAGAAGGTACTGTCGACGACTATACCTTTTCTCAAATGTCAAAAACCTTGAATCCAAGCACCATAGAATACAAAAAAGTACTTGAATCTTCCATTTTCATCAACATGCAATGTCGTCTTACTTTCAGGATTTGTGGACTCAAGCATGTAATGGTAGGCATCTAAGACTGCATACACATGCTTGTGTGTCCCCCTAACCAAGTCCTTGGAAATCCCCATAGGAGTATGTATCTTTCAATAACTGACCAGGACACTCAATTCCATAAAGAGTTGATTGGCCATAACCCTTGTAGAAGGGCCTTTGTGATTGGGGAATCTATTCTTGAAATATTCACCGAGGACCTTTGCCGTGGCGTGAGGATTTTGGCCTGAAATGTGCTCCAAACCTCATGTGTGATACTTTTCATGTTTATGAATGACGAATCTGTCAGAACTTAAGTACTTCACCGCTCTCAAACACCACTTGTAGTTTGGATTAGTACATTTGTAGCAAAAGACTTTGCTCGAATTAATCACCTTCAGTATTCTGAAATCTTTTTTCAAGCAAGAAATAAACAAAGTAGTAGATAGTTTTTTCTTGTCCTAGAATTACATTCCCTTGTAAAAGCCAGTCTCGCCGTCTTGATGATTGCCAGACTGTGTCGATTGAGGAGAACTGCCCACCGTATTGGTCGTATCAACGGGCATAGGTGTTTGATTATCATCTAGAATATTCATGTCTAGATCATCCAACCTATCATCAAAGATGTTTTGTTGTTGTTTTTCTTCTACATTCTGGTTCTCATTCTCTCTCGTATTTTCAACCATGAACACCCTTAACATCGGCCTGAATGAATCACTAAGATAAGCATGCAACCGAACCTGATCGGCTATCTTGAAAGGTGGTACCCTCTGATTTTCAAAGGAGTTGTGCATATAGCTGATGATGAGTTCTTCTTGTTGATAATTCAGTCCATAATAACTAATAATTAAGTTCAAAAAATCATCATATGAAACATCACTTTGGATATCCATAGCTATCGTATCTAGCATTTCACCCTCCTTCCAACGTCATACATATCAATTATTTTCTCGATCCATTGACCATGACAATCCACCCCTACTGTTATTGATCCCTCCATTAGTGGTACCTAAATAAAGTCATTTGTTAAAAAAAGTTAATAGTGATTTCAGAGTGCCGTAATATGAATCTCAACAGATGTGTAATCTGTTGTAACAGGTAAAAAATAAGTTGCAACAGGTAAGTGATCAATCACAACAGATTACTTACCTATTAGGATTCATGTTATGCTCCTGAAGCTGATTTTAATAGACGAGTCATCTGTTGTAACAGGTGAATCATATGTTGCAATAGACTATACATCTTTTGTAATAGATAAAATGTCTGTTGGGATAGATATTACAGTACTAAGGAACCTTTAAAGCTGATTCCAACAGATCAGTGACATGTTACAATAGATAATTAACATGTTGCGACATATGACTTATAAATTGCAATAGATGACGCATCTATTGAAATCGAATTCAGGTTCTGTTGCAACAGGTTATTAATCTATTGCAATAGATACTTACCCTATTGTAACAGATGACACGTCTGTTGGAATCGAGTTCAGGTTCTATTTTAATAGGTTACTAATCTGTTGCAACAGATATTTACCCTGTTGCAATAGATAACTAGCTTGTTGCAATAGATGGGTCATATGTTGCAACAGATGACTCATCTGTTCGATTCATGTTACAGCACTATAGAATCATAAACATGAATCCAACATATGAGTCTTCCGTTGCAACAGATGGCTCATCTGTCGCAACAGATGATTGATCTATTCAAACATATGGCTCTTATGTTGCATTCATGTTCGCGTGCTATCTATTGTTGAAAAAATAGCACAATAGTAGTTATCCAGATGATAAATTCAACTAAAAATCATGATTTAACTTACCAAAGTCTCCTATAAAGTAATGTCAAAGTGGAAAGTGATGTACGAAACAAAATTTGACCTAAGAAATTGGTCGAATAGTAGCAGTAGTGGTAACAACAACAACAACAATGGTCAACAAGAAAAAGATGAAGATGATAATGAAGTAGAATGTGATGATAATGAAGCAGAAGATGGTGAATAAAGCAGCAACAACAATGAAAAACGAAAATTGCTAAGAGAGAGAAAACAACAATGGATGATAAGAGAGAGAAACACGCCTTATTTTTCTTTTGTTTTATGTTATATTAGGTAAACATTTAGATCAAAGTGTAAATTTAAAAACTTGTGGGATATTCTCAAACTTACCCAACTTTCTTAATCCATAATAAAGTAATTGTCACTTCCACTTAATTATTAAGACTTGAGTCACCTACACCTCATTTTCAAACTCTTTTATCACTTTTAGCTCAAAGCCCTGTGTTTTGTACTGTAATAACTGTATATGGCAGATTTTGAAATGGAAATACCATCATTATGAGAATATACAAAGGGTAGAAAAATTAGAATTAGGCTACCCTCCATTTTTATTCTCTTCATTTCCCCCCAAATTCTTAGTTAGATGAAAGACACATGACATATGCTAAATCAATGATTAAAATTTAATTAATGAAAGTAAGATCTAATCATGATTTAAATAATAAATATCCTATGTATTTGCTTTCAAAGTTTTTTGTAACTCCCATAATTATAGCTACATATATAATTTTATGCATAATATATTAATAACAATTCTCTATATTCCTACCTTTTTTCCATACGTCATTCTCCATTTTCTAAGTATTAAGCTTCCTCTTAATCTATGTTTTAATTTTTCTTTGATTACATTTTAATCATTAGGAACTTTCTCTTTAAAAATAGCCATAAGTAGAGATGAAGGCACTTCAGTATTTTTTATACAAAGGTCGATAATGTTTAATTATTCTATCATAATTAATTATTAGGACCAATTTTCTATGCAGCCATAACAAGTGTTAGGAGTACTAGATGAAAATGTAACAACAATATGAAGACTTAAATAGGGAAAAAATCGAGGTGATGAATGACTATAAATAAAATATGACGAGTCATAGTTTATTGAACTATCAAGAATCTCCCACTTCTTTCTTGGACCTTGTCTTTTAATCTGGAAAGGAATTTTTTATTTTATTTTAAGTAGATGCAAATTCAGGTTGAAAAGTTCTACATTCGAGCTAAAATGCTCCCAATCAAAAATTATACTCTCTTCGTTTATTTTACTATCACTAATTTCGTAATTAGATTTTTACTTTTAATTATTATTTTTGACATTTCGAAAAAAGATAAAAAAAAAAATTCTATTTTATAGTATTAATTAATTTTTTTTAAATTAATTTTAAAATATAATGTAAATATTATAATAAAACAGTTATGTTATTAATTATTTTTCTTAATAAATGTGTTAAATTAAGATGTGTCAAGTAAAAACCAAACGGAAAGAGTAACTGAAAACAAATTCAATTGATCATCACTGTCTTAAGATATGTCTCTTTAGGACATTCACCACCAATTGTAGGGGGTGCGAATAGTGCGGGTAATTTGCGTGGATAACTTGTACTTGAATAATTAGTATATAACTAGTACTTAGTAGTTTTATCATGTTAATTGAAATATTATGTCATAGCATTCCTTAGTTATTTGTTTTAACCTTATTAATTCTTCTATATTATTTTTAAGGTATACTATATGTTCCATATTTCTAGTTTTTATGTAGTCAAGTAGATTCTTTTTCATAAGTGTTTCTATTAATCTTATTTGCTCCATATCTTGTCTCCAATATTCTAAGTATTCGTAGTTTATCATTTTATCCTAAAGTAGTTGTAATACTGCAAATTTCTTTGTTATAATTTAT
Source organism: Capsicum pubescens (assembly GCA_030864215.1). NCBI lineage: Eukaryota > Viridiplantae > Streptophyta > Magnoliopsida > Solanales > Solanaceae > Capsicum > Capsicum pubescens. The sequence goes on from CM061538.1 coordinate 106,980,002, forward strand.
TCTAATTGTACTATATCTGATATTAAATCCTAGGTTATTTATTTCGTTAATTATCCAGTCTTTTTTTTCTATGAATAATTCTATGTCTAAATCATAATCTAAACTATCTTTTAATTCTAGTTGTTCCAAGGTTTTATCTATACAAATTAATCTTTCTTTCAATTGTCTTCTTCCTCTTCTAAGCTGGTTTCTATAATTAATTTCTTCGTATAGCCAACTTTATTTTTCTCTAACTCTTCTTATATATTCTAACATTTTTAATCTGTATAATATCCATCTTAATAATAACTATCTAAATATGAGCAGTAGCTATGATTATATAAGTGTAAGTTTTCTATAGAACTTAATAACTCTTCATTAAAATGAAATACATTTTCGTATATAATTTTACTTATATCTACTATTTCTATATCCTTAAGTACATACAAAACAAGTATCTTAAGTTTATCTATCATTCCATCAGATAAGTAGGTTGTCATTTTATTTTATATGATGATATTTTCAAAATATTCCTTTCAATCTTATACATAACAAAATATGATCATCTTAGATCACTATATACTAGATTATTCTTAAATAACATGTTCTTCGGTCACTATTAGCATGGTAATCTGGATATTTTTTCCCTAAACAACACCTTTACTCTAGTTACTCCCCTATCACGGCTTCTTTGCCTCACCGGTTTCACCTTTAGGATGGCATAGTTCTTGGGAATTTTTCTCCTTTTCCACATTTCTAATAAACTTCTTAACATGCTATTCTTCGAATAATTCTACTATAAAGTAACTAACATGAGCTTATTTTATTATATCATGATTGTCAGAAATTTATGAATTTAGCTATTCATAATTATAAATGAAAATACCTGTTCTGGTAGATTTGATAAATCTGTGTTTTGCTCATCCATAGCTTTTCCTTAGAACTATATTTGTTTTTATTAAATATTCAAATTTTTTTGTGTACAAGAGATGAGGCTTGTTTTCAACACATGACCTTATCTTGGCAAATAACTTGCCTATTTATAATCAACAAAAGATGAAAAACGTGTAAACTATTTACTATTCCTACTTTACACGTAAACTATATACTATTCCTACTTTACAAAAAGTCCTTACACTTGTCCTACTTTTTAAAAGTAGAAAAGACTAATCTTTACAAAAAGTCCTAAAAAGACAACTTAATTAATGGCCTTTGCCAAAAAGTCAAAAAGCTAAATAATTTACGTATCTAAGTCAGGAAAGTTATTTACATGTCACTTTCTTTCATAACTCTTCTTTCATAAGTCAAGAAAACTATTCACATGTCACTTCCAACTTTAATATCTTGTTTTGCTTTCTTTTCTTCATCTTTATCTTGACTGATTTTTCTTCGTTTGTTGTCTCTTTCTTTCTTGTCATTGGTCCATCTGTATTTATTTTGATTAACTCTTTCCTTCTTCTTCATTGTAAATGGCTTGTCAAATATCTTGTTCAAGTTTATATTTGGATTCCCTCTAACTCCTTTGCTTGTACCTGTAGAAGTAGATTGATAAATGCTATGGGTTTTATGGAGTGTCCCAATGTCCCCTTTTAGATCTGGAATTTTATTGTCTTTTGATCGACATAGCTCTGTACACTGCTGAGTTATCTGAGTCATAGCTTCAGACTTCAGTTTAACTTCATTAGTCTTTAGCTTTTCTATTTCATTACTCATACTGTCCACTTTCAGTAAAAGCGTAGTTAGGGTTTTGAGTATCTTTTCTAGAGTATCATCTTCTGTAATATCAGTCTGCGTAGCTTTGTCTTGATATGTAATCTGCAATAATAATTTTGTTAGTACTGATTACTTCAATTGTAAATGTATAATTTAATATATTCAATACTAATCTCCAAATTTCCTTTGTTGTAACTGAATTCTGCAAATTTCTTTGTTAACCACCATTGTACTTGTGTATTATCTGTTCGTATAATAAACTTGTTATATACAACATATGGCTCAAATGCTAATAAACATTTATATAATTAACATAACTCTTTTCTATTTATTTCCCATTTTATTTCTGTTTCATTAAACGTTCCCGAGTAGTATCTACAATGATGTTCTAATTTTTCTTCTTCATATCTATATTTAAGTACCCCTCTATAATTATATTCACTTGCATCTGCTTCTACTATATATGTAAATTTTTTATTTTCGTTTGGAAATTGTAATATTGGTAACTCTTTACAAAGTATTTTTATTTTCTGTACTTGTTTTTTATCTTCTTCGTTGTAATTATATTCTACATCCTTTTTAAATTTTTTTCTGTAATGGTTTTAGGTTTTCTGCTAATTTTGGTATATATTCTCTTACTTGGTTTACTAATCCTAAAAATGATTGTAATTTTTTTTTTGTATCTAATTCTTCTCTTGAATTTATTATTTTTTGTACTATATGTTGGTGCATTTTTACTCCACTTTTATCTATTTGTATTCCTAAAAATTCTATCTGATTTTTCATTATTTCTGCTTTTTTTTTTTCACTCAGACTTATTCCTGAATTTTCTATTACACCTGCAAATTGTTCTAATAATTTTAAATGTTCCTCTTTAGTTTTTGTATATAGTAGTATATCATCTATGTATACTATACAATTAGGTAATTATTTAAAATAACTATCCATAAAGTGTTGATATCTACCTGGTGCATTTTTATATCCAAATGGTATATCCAAATGGTAATACATTCCATTCATAAAATCCTTGTGCTACCGTATACGCAGTTAATTTTTTAGAATCTTCCTCTAACTTTAGGTGGTAAAATCCTGATTTACAGTCAAATTTGTTAAAGTAATTATATCCTTGTATTTGTCATATTTTTAATATCTTATTTGATATTGGATAAATATATTTCATAGTTCTTGCATTTAGGTTTCTATAATTAATAAACATTCTACTTTTTCCTCTTTTTTGTTCACTGTGTTTATTTACTATAAATGCTGGACTATTATGTTTGCTATTGCTTTTTTGTATGTATTGTTTTTCTAATAATTAATCTATATGCATTTAAAATTCCTTTAAATCATCAAAGTTATATGTTAATGGTTTTTGGGTTATTATACTATTTTTATCTATTAGCTCAATTTTTACAGTAGTTTTATGTTTTTTCCATCCTTTTAATGGATCTTCACTGTATAGTTGTCTTAATTTTTTCTTTATTATTTCTACCTTATCTATTGAAAATATAGTTATTTCTTCATTATTTATTGAAAATATAACTAGTTCTATTGTGTCTTCAGTATTTTTTATATTTTCTAATTTTTGTGTGATTTTTTCACTTCCTTTTATCTAATTAGTTTTCTTTCTTATTTTATTAATAACTCTTTTTGTTCTTACCTTTTGTTTACATGGTATTGTAAACCAACAGTGTGTTTTAGTTATTATATGTGAGTATAGTTTATCTAAAAACGGCATTCCTAAAAGCATATCTTTTTTATGTTAGTTCATAATTATAGATCTCTTCTATTGTTAATATCTTATCTCATACTTGTATTTTTACATTTCTAGCTTTATAGGTAATTAAGCTTCCTTCATTATTAAATCCTTTTACTACTATTGGTGTTTTTAGCTTATCCCATTTGTCTTCTGGTAAATAATTATATCTGCATATGTTGGCTTCTGCTCTTGTATCTATCATAGGTGTATAATATCTATTATAATATCTTTCTTCTATTATTTTCATAAGTACATATATTTTCATATCATGTCAAAGCTCTTTTTATTAATAATTTTTCTCTATTATAGGTTATGGTTATTTGTGTATGTTCTATATTGTAGGGTTTTACTTGTTCTAACCATTTTATTCCTAATATTATGTCTGCTTTTTGCATATCTTCCTTTATTTCAAATTCTATTTTTATTTTTCTAACTCCTATTATTATTTCCTTTTCTACTGTATCTTTAGTAGTTATTAAACTTCTTGGTAGATCTGGGGATATATTACTATTAGATTTTATTTCTTCATTTTTCACTAAATATTTTTCTATGTAATTTTCTTCTTGTCCTGTATTTAGAAGTATTAAATATTCTTTTTCATTTATTATTCCCGTTATATAATATTGAGTTAAATTAACTATTGAAGTTATTTCATAATTTGTTCTTTTCGATGTTCCTGATGATTCTGGTTTTTCGAAAGCTATTCTTTTTGTTGTACTTATTCTATCATTTATTATTTCTAAATCTTCTTCTATATCCATGTCTTTGTAACTATAATCATTGTTATCAATTGTTTTTACAAATTGTTCAAAAGGACCTTCTATTTGTATTTTATTAATTTTATTTTTTCCCATTATTTTATGTTTTGTTGTTAATACATATAGATTTTTACATCTTGCTGTAAATATTTTACTTCCTGTGGTTTGTTCTATTCCTTATATTTTTCAATATAATACTAATGATATACTAAATTTACTCTTATGACAGTTATTATACTTTTTTTTATAGGTTTTATAATTCTATCATCTGCTAAATATAATTCTATTGGTGTATCTATTCCTTCTCTAAAACATGCTTTTATTTATATCTCTGTTCCTCCAAGGTGTACATATTTTATTGGGTCTTTACTTTTTATATCGTTTATTTCTTTATTAATTATTCTTTTTGTTACTGGTGGTATACTAGCTCTACCTTTTGCATATCTACAGTCTATTACATATTCTTTTTGGCTTACTACGTAGTATTCTTCCTTTCATCTACTAAATATGTTTTTTATCTTTGGTATTTTAAATATTTTTTCTACACTTAAATCTAATTTTTTTCCTTTTATCTCGTTAAATATATTATTATCAAATATTATTTTCTGATCTATTCCTTCTTCATTTAAATATTCTTCCTTTGTTATTATTTTTATATCTTCTTCAGTCATTTGATTCATCTAATTCACTATCTATTTCATTATCTGTTTCATTTTCCGAAATTTCATATATACTATCTTTACTTTCTAGTTCGTAATATATATAATCTATTTGCATATATTCGGCATTTTCTATATTTATTTCTGATATTCGTTTCTTTTTTGGGTCTTTAGGCATTTTTCAATCTCTAGCTAAATGTCCTAGTTTGCCACAATTGTAACAAGTACATTCTTTTATAGATTTCTTTCTCCTATATGGTCTTTTATATTTATAATTTCTTACATAATATCTTTTTCTTGGTTTCTTATACTTATATTTTGATTTTTTGTATTTCTTATATTTCTTATGTCTTTTTCTTTTCTTATAATATTTTTCTTCACATCCAAATTGAAGTGTTATTTTATCCTTGCAACATGCTAAATTTCATATTAATGTTTTTTTCCATTTTTATATCTTCCCTGTATTTTTCACATATATTTCTATACCATTGTTGTAGAAATTTTATTCTTGCTCCTAGGGTATCTACTATTTTTGCTTCATCCCGAATCTTTATTATTTTTAAACTAAATGGTTCAGGTAATTTACTAAAATATAATCTTCTCACCTCTTTACTTTCTTCTATATTATATGCTCCCTTATAGTAGTATTGTCACTACCCAAAAATGAGGGTCATGATGACACTTGTCGCGGCGTACCTTGACAAGTAAGCCTATCACCCAAACTGATACGAATAGAGAAAAAGACAGAAATACCCAAGGTAAGGCTTCTAGAATGAAGCCGAACCATATAAATAATCATAACAATGCGGAAAGAACTTATCCAAAACACCAATCATGCCCAAAACCATGTGTCAATAGTGTAAGAACTACTAATACAATCCAAGAGTCAAATACATAAAAATAACCACAAAGGAATAATAACTGTCTCTGAACACTAATAAAGACATAACTAGTATAGAAAGATAGAGGTAAACTTCGGACGCATGAATGTCCAACCACTACCTTGGAAGCTCCAACAACCGCCCGAATCAAGTAAGCTGAGGCGCACTCGAGCTAGGACCTGCACCGAAAGGGTGCAATAGGCATGAGTATGGTCCACTTGTACTCAGTAGGTATCATAGGCCGACTAAGCAAAGTAGTAAATAAGACATACAAAATATACACTAAAGGCACGTCACCTGCAATCAGAAAATGTCCCACAGCGGTAGCCCACACCACTAGCACTAACAGTTCTAATATATCTCACATATATTACAGAAACACATCAAGATATAGAACAAAAGTATAGATTATGTCACATATAAAATAGAGCAAGAGAGATCATGTAGATATAAGATCATCAAATACAAGTAAAGAAAGGTAAGACAAATACATAGATGACAAGTCAATAAGGCAATACAACACAACATAAGCACAATAAAGTAAGTGCAATGTATATGATAATGATGATGATGATGATGATGCACGAGGTTGTCGCACAACCGCCGGGATCATCGCACAATCCCCGTATACATCTACAGAGCAAAAGCTTCCCGACGTAGGACCTATGGGGGGTTCATCAACCCATATACAATCCACATATCTCATATCTCCTTTCCGGCACATCCCTCAGAAAGGATTTTATAAGGTGTTACAATATTTTTAAAAAGGTATTGCCAGTGTTTCTCAGATGTTTCCACGGTGGTAACAATGTTTCATGAATGAGTATGATATGAAGATGTAATGCACACAACCAATCGCAATAAGTATTTCCACAACCAACCGCATGATATATTTCCACAACCAACCACAATGATATATTTCCACAACCACATGAGCCAATATTCACTCGTTATTTTCATTTCATCCATGAATTTCCACATGTCTCATATGCCAGTAAAGTATGAATATAATCACAATACACCCATGTTACCATATTAAACAATACAATACAATTACTCACATGTATTCAAGGCTATCAATGTCACATAGGAGCCCACACGGTCAAACATATCACATAATATTTCCATTTCGACAATTACATCACATATAGGCCTCCACACGGGGACAACACGTAGATAGACATTTTTCATGATTAGTTCCCACCCTTAAAATGCATTTTGTACCATTATTTACTACTCAACCCAGTATGAAGAGTTAAGCCATAACCTACCTCGAAAGCCGAAATTGGTCCGCTACACTTGAACCCGCAACCTTAATTTTTACGAAAAATCCTGAACTCTATTAAAAATATCAAATATGAAATCTATGCGTCAAAATAAAACCAACGACATTCATATTGACTACTTTTGGTTCAGGGTCAAAACGGACCCCCAAAATAGGTTTTCGAAAAAGAAGGGCAAAATTGAAATTTACTTCAAAAATATGTTCCCCATATTTTTAGGAACCTTCAGCTGAAAACCCAAGTTAAATCGAGTGAAAAACGGGGTTCAAATCGAAGAAAAACCATTTTTGAGCTTTACCGGGTAAAATCCTTGAAATCTGGGTTAAAATCAAGAATCAGAGTTGTTTTGAAGGTTAAATTGATGAAAAACTAGTAATTATAAGATAAAAATATTATTCAAGTGAAAAGGGTAAAATTTGGGTTTAAAATCATGCCCAAAGATTTTTGGGGTTTTGAGAAATTAAGGAAGAAATTACTAAGAAAAGGGTGAATTTTTACCTTAAATCCGTAATATAATCAAGAAATAGGTGTTAATGTAGCTTCCTAAGCTCCAAAAATATTTAGGGTTTAAATCTCAAGAAACAAGATTAAAAATGAGCAAAATGGGCCAAAAATGTGAAAAAACTACTATATATATTGCAGATTTTTCTGCATAACTGAGCAGTTTTTATTCTAACTCGAAATGGACTTCGACGGGGTGCTCGAGATTCATTTGAAGTCCTATTTATGCAAACGAACTATGCAACCATACTAAATTAGACGTTCCAGATGCGATGGTGATACCAGATTTTTCAGAAAAATTCATTTTCTCAAAATTGACCTCTGAAACCCGAAATCACAATTTTCTGAATCGAGGGTCGAAATGAGATTTAAAAGCTGTAAAATCATAACAAACATGCTAACATACTAAAATCAACATTCCGGATCTTTTAGATAATTCGGATTTTCCATCCGAGCTCGTTTTTATCAAAAGTGGGTCCTACACCCATATTTTAAATTTTTCAACTTTCCAATCAATACGTCGAAATGAGCTCGGGTATACCAGGACCCGAACCAAAGGTCTAACTAGCCTAAAATCAATATTCTGGAGCTGCTGGCGTAGTTCGTTCGGTCATCCGTCGCACAGATCAAAATATAACCACATAAGTCCAAAATAAGGCTCTCGAAGCCATAAAAAACCACAATATTGCATAAATGATACCAAAATGCATCAAAAATCATGTCAACCACTCCCACACCCCAGAAATACCATAATGCAACTACGGAGAGGGGTAAAACAGTTAAATCGCACAAAATCACAAATTTCACGTATTTCATCAAATTTTTAGGTCGTTACAAGTATTCTTTAAATGCACACATATATTCATCTATATAGCACATATTACATATTGCTAGTTTTAACATTAAATTTCTATTTGTATCTTTTTCTTTGTTTTTTTCTTCTTCTTCTTCTTTTGTCATACTGCTAAATTCATCTCTTATAGTCATTTCATATTTTTTCAAAATATCTATATTTTTTCAATATGTCTAAATTCATACTGTCTATAGTAGTTTTTTCACATTTTTGGCCCATTTTGCTCATTTTTAATCTTGTTTCTTGTGATTTAAACCCTAAATATTTTGGGAGCTTAGGAAGCTACATTAACACCTATTTCTTGATTATATTACGGATTTAAGGTAAGAATTCACCCTTTTCTTAGTAATTTCTTCCTTAATTTCTCAAAACCCCAAAAATCTTTGGGCATGATTTTAAACCCAAATTTTACCCTTTTCACTTGAATAATATTTTTATCTTATAATTACTAGTTTTTCATCAATTTAACCTTCAAAACAACTCCGATTCTTGATTTTAACCCAGATTTCAAGGATTTTACCCGGTAAAGCTCAAAAATGGTTTTTCTTCGATTTGAACCCCGTTTTTCACTCGATTTAACTTGGGTTTTCAGATGAAGGTTCCTAAAAATATGGGGAACATATTTTTGAAGTAAAGTTCAATTTTGCCCTTCTTTTTCGAAAACCTATTTTGGGGGTCCGTTTTGACCCTGAACCAAAAGTAGTCAATATGAATGTCGTTGGTTTTCTTTTGACACATAGATTTCATATTTGATGGTTTTAGTAGAGTTTGGGATTGTTCGTGAAAAGCAAGGTCGCGGGTTCAAGTGTAGCGAACCAGTTTCGGCTTTCGAGGTAGGTTATGACTTAATTCTTCAGACTGGGCTGGGTAGTAAATGATGGTACAAAATGCATGTTAAGGGTGGGAACTAATCATGAAAAATGGCTATCAATGTGTTGTGCCCGTGTGGGGGCCTAGATGCGATGTAATTGTTGAAATTGAAATATTATGTGATATGTTTGACCGTGTGGGGTCCTATGTGACATTGATAGCCTTGAATACATGTGAGTAATTGTATTTTATTGTTTAATGTGGTACCATGGGTGTATTGTGATTATATTATACTTTAATGGCATATGAGACATGTGGAAATTCATGGATGAAATGAAAATAACGAGTGAATATTGGCTCATGTGGTTGTGGAAATGTATCATTGTGGTTGGTTGTGGAAATATATCATGTGTTTGGTTGTGGAAATACTTATTGTAATTGGTTGTGAGCATTACATCTTCATAGCATACTTATTCATGAAACATTGGTACCACCGTGGCAACATCTGAGAAACACTGGCAACACCTTTTTAAAAATATTGTAACACCTTATAAAACCCTTTTCGAGGGATGTTTCGGAAAGGAGATATGAGATATGTGGATTGTATATGGGTTGACGAACCCCTAATGGGTCCTACATCGGGAAGCTTTGGCTCCGTAGGTGTATACGGGGATTGTACGACGATCCCGGAGGTTGTGCAACAACCTCGTGCATCATCATCATTATCATCATTATCATATACATTGCACTTTCTTTATTGTGTTTATGTTGTGTTGTATTGCCTTATTGACTTGTCATCTATGTATTTGTCTTACCTTTCTTTACTTGTATTTGATGATCTTGTATCTACATGTTCTCTCTTGCTTGCTCTATTTTATATGTGACATAATCTATACTTGTGTTCTATATCTTGATGTGTTTTTGCAATATATGTGAGATATATTAGAACTGTTAGTGCAAGCGGTGTGGGCTACCGTTGTGGAATATTTTCTGATTGCATGTGACGTACCCTTAGTGTATATTTTGTATGCCTTATTTACTACTTTGCTTAGTCGGCCTATGATACCTACCGAGTACAAGTGGACCATACTCATGTCTACTACGCCCTTTCGGTGCAGGTCCTAGCTCGAGTGTGCCTCAGCTTACTTGATTCGGGCGGTTGTTGGAGCTTCCAAGGTTGCGGTTGGATATTCATGCGTCCGAAGTTTACCTCTATCTTTCTATACTAGTTATGTCTTTATTAGTGTTTGGAGACCGTTATTATTCCTTTGTGGTTATTTTTCTGATGTATTTGACTCTTGGATTGTATTAGTAGTTCTTTTACTATTGACACCTGGTTAAGGGCATGATTGGTGTTTTGGATAAGTTCTTTCCACATTGTTATGATTATTTATATGGTTCGGCTTCATTCTAGAAGCCTTACCTTGGGTATTTCTGTCTTTTTCTCTATTCGTATCAGTTTGGGTGATAGGCTTACTTGTCAAGGTACGCCGCGACAAGTGCCATCATGACCCTCATTTTTGGGTCGTGACAAATTGGTATCAAAGCAGCCAGGTTTCACTGGTCTCAACATTGTAAGAATGGGATGTCTAATAGAGTCTCGCGGATCAGTACGTAAACATCCGTATCTATCTTCGAGAGGCTATAGGATTTCTTTAGGAAAATTCCCTTGTTTCATTCTTTATCGTGTGAAATTCTTTCATACCTTGTATTCTGAGTTGTGTTTCACTTTTTCTATGCGAATGGAGTTGCTTATACCTCTTATCAGTTGAGAGATGCAGCTAGAGATTATTGGATATCATTTGTTGGTTGTAGAATTGTTAATGCTCCTGAGTTGTCATGGGATCAGTTTGTTGATACCTTTCTGGAGAGATTCTTGCCTTTTAGTTTGAGAGATCATATGTGGGACGAGTTTGATAATTTGGAGCGGGGCTTCATAACAGTTTTTGAGTATAAGGCATGCTTCCGTACCCTGTCTTGATATTTCTAAGATAGCATTTCCACCGAGTTTGAGAAGATTTAAAAGTTTGTGAAGGGTTGGGTTGTCTTTCTTCTGTTGACTACATTTCATTTAGTTGTGTTTGGGGCTTCTTTTTAGAGTATTGTGGATCATGCTAAGATGACAGAGGATATTCTTAGTGCATCTCAGGGGGCGCCAAGAAGGCGCGATATTTTGGTGAGTTCAGGAGTCAGACCTCTCAAGGCAAAAATTTTAGAGGTCCACTACCTGAACTCTGTAATGCCGCCTGTACTGGCCTACCATAGTAGTGCCATCATCATCCCAAAGAAGTCATGATTCATTCTTTTAATCAAAAGAATTTTTTCATTATTATCTATTTAGCATTATATTTCAAGGTCAATACTTTGATATTAGTCTTGTTTCAGTCAACCTTCATTAGCTACATTCAATCCATACAGATCCCCCAACTTAAGCCACATCGTCCTATATATATATACATATACACACATACACACACATATATATGTACTAATCCTGTTAAATGGGCTGGGTTGACCCAGCCCAACCTGGCCCGAATCGGCCCATTTAATGAAACCGACCCTATTTGACCCATCTCGAACCGGCCCATTTAATGAAACCGGCCCGATTTGACCCGGCCTGATAAGCCCAAGGGCTTTAGGGTACCTGGTCCTGGGCCAATTTTTTTTTGTTTTGGGCCTGGTTAACCCGGCCCGGACCCAACCCAGATGGGGCTCGCCGGTTAACTGGCCCGACCCAATTTTAATTTTTTTATTATTATTTTTATTTTGGATTTTGGGACAAACTAGCCATTGGCCCAACGGTTATATAGCCATTTTTGGGTCCAAACGGCTAGTTTTGGCCCATTAATTAAAAAAAAATTACTTTTAAAATTATTTTTTAATCCCAAAAAATTTTCTATAAATACCCTACACCTTCAAATCATTTTTCACATAATTTTTAATTCTCTCAAATCTCATTCTCTCTCAAATCTCAATTCTCAAATATTCTATAAATTTAATTTCCTAAAGTGCTCACTTTAATATTTTAATTTTGCGATTACAAAGTACGAGTGGAAATTTCTAAAGTCGCAACCTTCGGATACTTTCAAAATTTGGTATTATCGTTCCATCACTTACGTTTAATTTTTATTTAGTGTATTAATTGTTGAATATATAATTTTATTATATTTGTGTATTTTGATTTTTTTTAGTTTAATTTATATTACGGATAAATTAAGAAACCTCGCTACTAAAGGTCTTAAATTTTTTTATCCTGGAAGCAGTAGTGGTAGTAAAAAGTGAATTACTAACAGTAGAGGTAGTTCAAGTAGTAGATATACCCGTGTTCCCCCGACACCGCTTAGCCAACCTTTTAAGGAAGAAGTAGGTGTACCTTTAGGTGTAGGTGCTCAAGATATGGATTATGTAGAAGATCAGGAAAATTATGGTATAGAAGAAGAAAATGAAGTAGATGCAGTTAATTTAGACGAAGATGACGAAAATATTGGTGAAACACCCGCAGTAGGAAATGCTAACGTTAGATCTGAATCGGTTAATCTCTCATTTCGTCCTCCCCGTGCGAAATTCTTTCATACCCTGTATTCTGAGTTGTGTTTCACTCTTTCTACGCGAATGGAGTTGCTTATACCTCTTATCAGTTGAGAGATGCAACGAGAGATTATTGGATATCATTTGTTGGTTGTAGGCTTGTTAATGCTCCTGAGTTGTCATGGGATCAGTTTGTTGATGTCTTTCTGGAGAGATTTGTGCCTTTTAGTTTGAGAGATCATATGTGGAACGAGTTTGATAATTTGGAGCGGGGCTCCATGACAGTTTTTGAGTATAAGGCATGCTTCCATACCCTGTCTTGATATTTCTAAGATAGCATTTCCACCGAGTTTGAGAAGATTTAAAAGTTTGTGAAGGGTTGGGTTATCTTTCTTCTGTTGGCTATATTTTATATAGTTATGTTTGGGGCTTCTTTTTAGAGTATTGTGGATCATGCTAAGATGACAGAGGTTATTCTTAGTGCATCTTAGGGGGCGCCAAGAAGGCACGATATTTTGGTGAGTTCAGGAGTTAGACCTCTCGAGGCAGAAATTTTAGAGGTTCTCGTGGATACTATGGTAGACTAGTACAGACGGCATTACAAAGTTCAGGTGGTGGACCTTTTAGTCTAGCAGTTCAGGGTGGCCGTTCAGGCCCAGTTGTACCTTCTCCTATTGAGACTAGTCACAGAGGTTGTTATGTGTGTGATGAGATTGGCCATGTGGCCAAGGACTGTTCTTGTCGCGTGTTTAGAGATAACCTTATTTCAGCTGTGAGAGGTAGGTGTTCTACCAAAGGTGCTAGAGGTAAAGATGGTAGAGACCGTGTTGGTGGTTATGGGGCCACTCAGCCAGATGGTAGTCATGGATAGTGCTACACTATATCAGTCAGATCTGAAGTGGACGCTTCAGATGCTGTGATCGCAGATACGCTTCCGTTTGTTTCAGACCAGCATGTTATTATTTGATCCTGGATCGACTTTCTTCTATTTGTCTGTATATTTTTCTTTAGGTTTTGATTCTGTTAGGGAGCCTCTTGCCATGCCTATTCGTGTATCTACCTCGGTAGGTGATTCTTTAGTAGTGGATCGAGTGTACCGATCTTGTGTTGTGACTCTTGCCGGACGTGAAACTTTGGTAGACTTACGTATGTTAGATATGGTCAATTTTGATATTATTTTGGATATGGATTGTTTGGCTCCTTATCATGTTGTCTTAGATTGTTTTGCTAGGACTGTGACTTTAGCTGGAAAGGGTACACTTATTCGGGTCCTAAGAGGGTTATATCTTAGGTTCAGGCTCATAAATTGGTTGAGAAGGGATGTTTATCTTACTTGGCCCAAATTTGTGACACAAGTGTTATTTTGCCTTCTTTCTTGGATTCTGTCCGTGTTGCCCGTGAGTTTATGGAGGTGTTCCCTACGGACTTTCCTAGTATGCCTTTGAATTGAGATATTGATTTTATTATTGATGTTGAGTCGGGCACCAAGCCCATTTCTATTCCTCCTTATAGGATGGCCCCAACAGAGTTGAAAGGAATCGAAGGATCAGTTATAGGAGTTGTTGGATAAGGGATTTATTCGACCTAGTGTTTCACCTTAGGGTGCATCTGTCTTGTATGTAAAGAGAAAGGATGGGTCTATGCAGATATGTATTGATTATCGACAGTTGAACAAGGTGATGGTTAAGAATAAGTATCCTCTTCCTCGCATTGATGATTTGTTTGATCAACTTCAAGGCACGGTGGTATTTTTGCAGATTGAATTGTGGTTCGGTTATCACCAGTTGAGGATTAGAGCTTTGGATATTCCGAAAATAGCTTTTCGGACTCGATATGGTCATTATAAGTTCTTGGTCATGTCTTTTGGGTTGACCAATTCCCCTGCCTCGTTCATGGAGTTGATGAATAAGTGTTTCGACCGTATATTGGATCCTTTATTATGGTATTTATAGATGATATCTTGGTTTATTCCAAGAGTGAGGTTGAGCAAGAAGAGCATTTGTGGATTGTGCTTTAGAGATTGAGGGATAAGAAGTTGTATGCTAAGTTCTCTAAGTGTGAGTTTTGGTTAGTGTCTATTTTCTTTCTTAGGTCATGTGGTGACTAAGGAAGGTATTATGGTTGATCCAGCTAGGGTTGCAGCAGTTTGTGATTTGGGCTAAACCTGTTTTGCCCACCGAGATTCGAAGTTTTATTGTCTTGGCTGAGTATTATCGATGTTTTGTTGAGGGTTTTTCATCTATTGTAGCTCTATTGACCAAGTTGACCCAGAAGAACATTTCTTTTCAGTGGTCTGAAGCTTGTGAGGCGAGCTTTCTGAAGTTCAAGGATTTGTTGACTTCAGCTCCTATTTTAGCTTTGCCTAAGGAGGGCATGGGTTTTACTGTCTTTTGTAATGCTTCGGGTGTTGGGGTAGGTGTTGGGTTGATGCAAGAGGGTAAGGTAATTGCTTATGCATCTCGTCAATTGAATTCTCATAAGAGGAATTATCCTACCCATGATTTGGAGTTATGTGCAGTTGTGTTTGCCTTGAAGTTTTGGAGGCACTACTTGTATGGATTCCATTATGAGATCTTCTCAGATCATCATAGCCTTTTGTACTTCTTTATCAGCGAGATCTTCTTAGGAGGCAACGTCGTTGGCTTGAGTTGCTTAAGGATTATGACTTGACTATTCTCTACCATTAGGGAAAGGCTAATGTGGTTGTAGATACCTTGAGCTAGAAGTCGGCAAGCATGGGTAGCTTGGTGCATCTTTTGACTCAGGAGAGGTCATTGGCCTTGGAGGTTCAGTCTTTAGCTAATCTGATGGTCAGGCTTGATATTACAACACTAGGGCGTATTTTGGCACTTGTGGATGCTAGACCCTCTTTGATGGAGCAGATTCGAGCTCATTAAGTTTGACGATGTTGGGCTGAGGTTGATTTGAGATAAGATGTTGAGTGGAGAGTCTAAGGAAGCCTCACCTAATTTAGATAAAGTTTTGAGGATTGAGGGCTGAGTTTGTATGTCGAGAGTCGTGATCGAATTAGGTTGATCTTGGAGGAGGCCCATTGTTCCAGATATTCCATCCATCCAGGTGTGACTAAGATGTATCGTGATTTGAGATAGCACTACTGGTGGGGTGGTATGAGGCTAGATATAGCAGATTTTGTGTCTCGTTGCCTATGTTGTCAGCAGGTGAAGGCTGAGCATATGAGATTTGGTGGTTTACTTCAGAGGTTACCCATTCCTGAGTGGAAGTGGGAACGCATCACTATGGACTTTGTGACTGGTTTACCGCGTACATCTCATGGTTCTGACAGTGTTTGGGTCATCGTGGATCGATCGACCAAGTCAGCTCATTTTATTCCGATTCAGGTCTTATTTAGTGCTGAGAGGTTGGCCCGTATCTACATTCGTAAGATTATGCGTCTGCATGGTGTGCCGGTGTCCATTATTTCAGATCGAGGTCCTGTGTTCATATCTCACTTTTGGAAGACTTTTCAGGATGAGTTAGGTACTCGAGTAGATCTTAGTTAAGCATTTCACCCCAGACTGATGGCTAGTCAGAATGGACTATCCAGGTTTTGGAGTATACTCCGCGTGTGCGTGATGGATTTTGGTGGCCAGTGGGAGCAGCATTTGGCTTTAGCATAGTTTGCACATAGTAATAGCTACCATTCCAGTATTGATATGGCTCATTTTGAGGCGTTGTATGGTAGGCATTGTCTCTCTCCAGTAGGTTGGTTCAATGTTTCAAAGGTGAGACCTCGAGGTACGGACTTGCTTCGTGAGTCTTTGGATAGGGTCCGGGTCATTCAGGATAGACTTAGAGCGGCCCAAAGTAGGCAGAAGTGTTATGTTGATCGTAGACTTCGTGTCTTGAGTTTTGGTGTTGGTGATCATGTTTTCCTTCGAGTTTCACTCATGAAGGGTGTGATGAGGTTTGGGAAGAGGGGCAAGCTTAGCCCCAGGTATATTGATCCGTTTGAGATTCTTCAAACTATTGGTGATGTGGCTTATGAGTTGGCTTTTCCCCTTGATCTATCTGTTGTTCATCCAGTTTTCATGTTTTTATGCTTCGTTGCTATATTCTTGAAAAGTCTCATGTCATTCGTTGGGATTCAGTTCAGTTAGATGAGAGGTTGTCCTTTGTTGAGGAGCCAGTTTCCATTTTGGCTAGGGATGTTAGACAGTTGTGCTCTAAAGTGATCCTTGGGGTTCAAGTCCAGTGGCAAGTTTGACCTGTAGATGTGACTACTTAGGAGATTGAGTCTGATATGCGTAGTTTCTATCCCCAGCTTTTCATTGATTCAGGTATTTCCTTGCCTTAGTTCGAGGACGAACTAGATTTTTAGTGGTGGATGATGTAACGACCTAAAAATTTGACGAAATACGTGAAATTTGTGATTTTGTATGATTTGACTGTTTTACCCCTCCCCGTAGTTGCATTATGGTATTTCTGGGGTGTGGGAGTGGTTGACATGATTTTTGATGCATTTTGGTATCATTTATGCAATTTTGTGGTTTTTGATGGCTTCGAGAGCCTTATTTTGGACTTATGTGGTTATATTTTGATCCGTGCGATGGATGACCAAACAGACTACGCCAGCAGCTCCGGAATATCGATTTTAGGCTAGGTAGACCTTTGGTTCGGGTCCTGGTTCACCCGAGCTCATTTCGACCTATTGATCAGAAAGTTGGAAAATTTGAAATATGAGTGTAGGACCCACATTTGATCGAAACGACCTCGGATGGAAAATCTGACTTCTCGAGCAGATCTGGTATGTCAATTTTAGTGTGTTAGCATGTTTGTTATGATTTTACAGCTTTTAAATCTCTTTTCGACCCTCAGTTTGGAAAATTGTGATTTTGGGTTTCGAGGGTAAATTTTGTGAAAATAACTTTTTCTGGAAAATATGGTATTGCCATCGCATCCGAAACGTCGAATTTAGTATGGTTGCATAGTTAGTTTGCATAAATTGGACTCCGAATGAATCCCGAGCACCCCGTCGTAGTCCATTTCAAATTAGAATAAAAACTGCTCAATTATGCAGAAAAATCTGCAATATATATAGCAGTTTTTTCACATTTTTGGCCCATTTTGCTCATTTTTCATTTTGTCTCTTGAGAGTTAAACCCTAAATATTTTGGAAGCTTAAAAGTGAAGTTTATGGGAGCTTAGGAAGCTAGATTAACACCTATTTCTTGATTATATTACGGATTTAAGGTAAGAATTCACCCTTTTCTTAATAATTTCTTCCTTAATTTCTCAAAACCCCAAAAATCTTAGGACATGATTTTAAACCCAAATTTTACCTTTTCACTTGAATAATATTTTTATCTTATAATTACTAGTTTTTCATCAATTTAACCTTCAAAACAACTCTGATTCTTGATTTTAACCCGGATTTCAAGGATTTTACCCAATAAAGCTCAAAAATAGTTTTTCATCGATTTGAACCCCGTTTTTCACTCTATTTAACTTGGGATTTAAGCTGTAGGTTCCTAAAAATATAGGGAACATATTTTGAAGTAAAGTTCCAATTTTTCCCTTCTTTTTCAAAAACCTATTTTGGGGGTCCGTTTTGACCCCGAACCAAAAGTAGTCAATATGGGTGTCATTGGTTTTATTTTGATGCGTAGATTTCATATTTGATGTTTTTAGTAGAGTTAGGGATTATTCATGAAAAGTAAGGTCGCGGGTTAAAGTGTAGCGGACCGGTTTCGGCTTTCGAGATAGGTTATGGCTTAACTCTTTAGACTGGGCTGGGTAGTAAATGATGGTACAAAATACATGTTAAGGGTGAGAACTAATCATGAAAAATGTCTATCTACGTTTTGTTCCCATGTGGGGGCCTATATGTGATGTAATTGTCGAAATTGAAATATTATGTGATATGTTTGACCGTGTGGGGTCCTATGTGACGTTGATAGCCTTGAATACATGTGAGTAATTGTATTGTATTATTTAATGTGGTACCTTGGGTGTATTGTGATTATATTCATACTTTACTGGCATATGAGACATGTGAAAATTCATGGATGAAATAAAAATAACGACTGAATATTGACTCATGTGGTTGTGGAAATGTATCATTGTGGTTGGTTGTGGAAATATATCATGTGGTTGGTTGTGGAAATACTTATTGTGATTGGTTGTGAGCATTACATCTTCATAGCATACTCATTCATGAAACATTGGTACCACTGTGGCAACATCTGAGAAACACTGGCAACACCTTTTTAAAAATATTGTAACACTTTATAAAACCCTTTCCGAGGGATGTGCCAGAAAGAAGATATGAGATATGTGGATTGTATATGGGTTGACGACCCCCCCATGGGTCCTACGTCGGGAAGCTTTGGCTCCGTAGGTGTATACGGGGATTGTGCGACGATCCCGGAGGTTGTGCAACAACCTCGTGCATCATCATCATTATCATATACATTGCACTTTCTTTATTGTGTTTATGTTGTGTTGTATTGCCTTATTGACTTGTCATCTATGTATTTGTCTTACCTTTCTTTACTTGTATTTGATGATCTTTTATCTACATGTTCTCTCTTGCTTGCTCTATTTTATATGTGACATAATCTATACTTGTGTTCTATATCTTGATGTGTTTTTGCAATATATGTGAGATATATTAGAACTGTTAGTGCAAGCGGTGTGGGCTACCGTTGTGGGATATTTTCTGATTGCATGTGACGTACCCTTAGTGTATATTTTGTATGGCTTATTTACTACTTTGCTTAGTCAGCCTATGATACCTACTGAGTACAAGTGGACCGTACTCATGCCTACTGCGTTCTTTCGGTGCAGGTCCTAGCTCGAGTGCGCCTCAGCTTACTTGATTCGGGCGGTTGTTGGAGCTTCCAAGGTAGCGGTTGGATATTCATGCGTCCAAAGTTTACCTTTATCTTTCTATACTAGTTATGTCTTTATTAGTGTTTGGAGACAGTTATTATTCCTTTGTGGTTATTTTTCCGATGTATTTGACTCTTGGATTGTATTAGTAGTTCTTATACTATTGACACCTGGTTTTGGGCATGATTGGTGTTTTGGATAAGTTCTTTCCACATTGTTATGATTATTTATATGGTTTGGCTTCATTCTAGAAGCCTTACCTTGGGTATTTCTGTCTTTTTCTCTATTCGTATCAGTTTGGGTGATAGGCTTACATGTCAAGGTACGCCGCGACAAGTGCCATCATGACCCTCATTTTTGGGTCGTGACACTGTCTACTTTCACTGAAAGTGTAGTTAGGGTTTTGAGTATCTTTTTTAAAGCATCATTTTCTATTATATCAGTCTGTGTAGCTTTGTCTTGATATGTAATCTGCAATAACATTTTTATTTGTACTGATTACTTCAATTGTAAACGTAAAATTTAATATATTCAATACTAATCTCCAAATTTTCTTCGTTGTAACTGAATTTTGTATTTTTCTTGTTAACCACCATCGTACTTGTGTATTATCTGTTTGTACAATAAACTTGTTATATACAATATATGGCTTAAATGCTAATAAACATTTATATAATGAACATAAATCTTTTCTATTTATTTCTCATTTTATTTCTGTTTCATTAAACGTTCCTGAGTAGTATCTACAATGATGTTCTAATTTTTCTTCTTTAAATTTATATTTAAGTACTCCTCCGTAATTATATTCACTTGCGTCTGCTTCTACTATATATGTAAAATTTTTATTTTCATCTGAAAATTGTAATTTTGGTAATTCCTTACAAAGGATATTTATTTTCTGAACTTGTTTTTTATCTTCTTTATTGAAATTATATTTTACATCCTTTTTTAATTTTTTTTGTAATGGCTTTAGGTTTTCTGCTAATTTTGGTATATATTCTCTAACTTGGTTTACTAATCCTAAAAATGATTGTAATTTCTTTTTTTTGTATCTAATTTTTCTTTTGAATTTATTATTTTTTGTACTATATGTTGTTGCATTTTTACTCCACTTTTATCTATTTGTATTCCTAAAAACTCTATCTGATTTTTCATAATTTCAGCTTTCTTTTAACTTAAACTTATTCCTGAATTTTCTACTATACCTGCAAATTTTTCTAGTAATTTTAAATGTTCTTCTTTAGTTTTTTGTATATAATAGTATATCATCTATGTATACTATACAATTAGGTAGTTGTTTAAAATAACTATCCATAAAGTGTTGGTATCTACCTGGTGCATTTTTATATCCAAATGGTAATACATTCCATTCATAAAATCCTTATGGTACCGTAAAAGCAGTTAATTTTTTAGAATCTTCCTCTAACTTTAGATGGTAAAATCCTGATTTATATCCTTGTATTTGTCTTATTTTTAATATGTCATAGTTTTTGCATTTAAGTTTCTATAATCAATAACCATTCTACTTTTTCCTCTTTTTTGTTCACTGTGTTTATTTACTACAAATGCTGGACTATTATGCTTGCTATTGCTTTTTTGTATGTATTGTTTTTCTAATAATTCATCTAAATGCATTTTAAATTCTTTTAAATCATCAAACTTATATGTTAACGGTTTTTGGGTTATTATACTATTTTTATCTATTAGCTCAACTTTTACAGTAGTTTTATATTTTTTCATTCTTTTAATGGATCTTCACTGTATAGTTGTCTTAATTTTGTTCTTTATTATTTCTACCTTATCGAGTGAAAATATAGTTATTTCTTCTTTATTTATTGAAAATATAACTAGTTCTATTGTGTCTTCAGTATTTTTTATATTTTCTATTTTTTTTTGTGATTTTTTCACTTTCTTTTATCCAATCAGTTTTCTTTCTTATTTTATTAATAACTCGTTTTGCTCTTACCTTTTGTTTACATGGTGTTGTAAACCACCAGTGTGTTTTAGTTATTATATGTGGGTATAGTTTATCTAAAAACGGCATTCCTAAAAGCATATCTTTTGATGTTAGTTGATCTCTTCTATTGTTAATATCTTATCCCATACTTGTATTTTTACATTTCTAGCTTTATAGGTAATTAAGCTTTCTTCATTATTAAATTTTTTTACTACTATTGGTATTTTTAGCTCATCCCATTTGCCTTCTGGTAAACAATTATATCTACATAAGTTGGCTTCTGCTTCTGTATCTATCATAGGTGTACAATATCTATTATAATATCCTTCTACTATTATTTTCATAATTACATATATTTTCATATTATGTCAAAGCTCTTTTTATTAATAATTTTTCTCTATTATAGGTTATGGTTATTTGTGTATGTTCTACATTGTAGGGTTTTACTTGTTCTAACCATTTTATTCCTAATATTATGTCTGTTTTTTGCATATCTTCCTTTATTTCAAATTCTATTTTTATTTTTCTAACTCCTATTATTATTTCCTTTTCTACTGTATCTTTAGTAGTTATTAAACTTCTTGGTAGATCTGGGGATATATTACTATTAGATTTTATTTCTTCATTTTTCACTAAATATTTTTCTATGTAATTTTCTTCTTGTCCTGTATTTAGAAGTATTAAATATTCTTTTTCATTTATTGTTCCCGTTATATAATATTGAGTTAAATTAATTGTTGAAGCTATTTCATAATTTGTTCTTTTCGATGATTCTGTTTTTTCAAAAGCTATTCTTTTTGTTATACTTATTCTATCATTTATTATTTCTAAATCTTGTTCTATATCTATGTCTTTGTAACTATAATCATTGTTATCAATTGTTTTTACAAATTGTTCAAAAGAACTTTCTATTTGTATTTTATTAATTTTATTTTTTCACGTTATTTTATGTTTTGTTGTTAATACATATAGATTTTTACATCTTGCTGTAAATATTTTACTTCCTGTGGTTAGTTCTATTTCTGATATTTTCCAATATAATACTAATGATTTATCTATGTTTTTATCTGTTATTGCCACTGAATAATTCACACTTATTATAAATTTAAATTTTTGGTATATTAAATTTACTCTTATGGAAGTTATTATATTTTTTTCCATAGGTTTTATAATTCTATCATCTGCTAAATATAATTCTATGGGTGTATCTATTCATTCACTAAAACATATTTTTATTAATATCTCTGTTCCTCCAAGGTGTACGTATTTTATTGGGTGTTTACTTTTTATATCGTTTATTTCTTTATTAATTATTCTTTTTGTTACTAGTGGTATGCTAGCTCTACCTTTTGCATATCTACAGTCTATTACATGTTCTTTTTGGCTTACTACGTAGTATTCTTCTTTTCGTCTACTAAATATATTTTTTATTGGTGGTATTTTAAATATTTTTTCTACACTTAAATCTAATTCTTTTCCTTAAATATCGTCAAATATATTATTATCAAATATTATTTTCTGATCTATTCCTTTTTCATTTACATATTCTTCCTTTGTTATTATTTTTATACCTTCTTCTGTCATTTGATTCATCTAATTCACTACCTATTTCATTATCTGTTTCATTTTCCGAAATTTCATATATACTATCTTCACTTTCTAATTCGTAATCTATATAATCTATTTGCATATATTTTGCATTTTCTATCTTTATTTCTGATATTTGTTTCTTTTTGGGGTCTTTAGGGATTTTACAATCTCTAGCTAAATATCCTAGTTTGCCACAATTATAACAAGTACATTCTTTTATAGATTTCTTTCTCCTATATGGTCTTTTATATTTATAATTTTTTACATAATATCTTTTTCTTGGTTTCTTATACTTATATTTTGATTTTTTGTATTTTTTATATTTCTTATGTCTTTTTCTTTTATTATAATATTTTTCTTCACATCCAAATTGAGGTGCTATTTTTATTCTTGCAACATGGTAAATTTCTTATTAATGTTTTTTCTATTTTTATTTCTTCTCTATATTTTTCACATATATTCCTATACCATTGTTGTAGAAATTTTATTCTTGCTCCTAGGGTATCTTCTGTGTTTGTTTCATCCCAACTCTTTATTATTTTTGAACTAAATAGTTCGGGTAATTTACTAAAATATAATCTTCTCACTTCTTTACTTTCTTCTATATTATATGCTCCCTTATAGTAGTATTCTTTAAATGCACACGTATATTCATCTATATAGAACAAATTACATATTGCTAGTTTTAACATTAAATTCCTATTTGTATCTTTTTCTTTGTTTTATTCTTCTTTTTTTTCTGTTGCCATACTGCGAAATTCATCTCTTATAACCATTTCATATTTTTTCAATATGTCTATAGGTGTTAGTTTATCCAGAAACAGAAGAAATTTAGCAGACATATTGAAAAAAATATGAAATGGCTATAAGAGATGAATTTAGCAGTATGGCAACAGAAGAAGAAGAACAAAACAAAGAAAAAGATACAAATGGGAATTTAATGTTAAAACTAACAATATGTAATATGTGCTATATAGATGAATATACGTGTGCATTTAAAGAATACAACTATAAGGGAACATATAATACAGAAGAAAGTAAAGAAGTAAGAAGATTATATTTTAGTAAATTACCCGAACCATTTAGTTCAAAAATAATAAAGAGTTGGGATGAAGCAAACATAGTAGATACTCTAGGAGCAAGAATAAAATTTCTACAACAATGATATAGGAATATATGTGAAAAATACAGAGAAGAAATGAAAATGGAAAAAACATTAATAAGAAATTTAGCATATTGCAAGGATAAAACAACACCTCAATTTGGATGTGAAGAAAAATATTATAAGAAAAGAAAAAGACATAAGAAATATAAGAAATACAATAAATCAAAATATAAGTATAAGAAACCAAGAAAAAGATATTATGTAAAAAATTATAAATATAAAAGACCATATAGGAGAAAGAAATCTATAAAAGAATGTACTTGTTATAATTGTGGAAAACTAGGATATTTAGCTAGAGATTGTAAAATGCCTAAAGACCCAAAAAAGAAACAAATATCAAAAATAAAGAAAGAAAATGCAGAATATATGCAAATAGATTATATAGATTACGAATTAGAAAGTGAAGATAGTATATATGAAATTTCGGAAAATGAAATAGGCAGTGAATTAGATAAATCAAATAACTGAAGAAGGTATAAAAATAATAACAAAGGAAGAATATTTAAATGAAGAAGGAACAAATCAGAAAATAATATTTGATAATAATATATTTGACGAAATAAAAAGAAAAGAATTAGATTTAAGTGTAGAAAAATATTTAAAATACCAAAAATAAAAAACATATTTAGTAGACGAAAAGAAGAATACTACGTAGTAAGCCAAAAAGAACATGTAATAGACTGTAGATATGGAAAAGGTAGAGCTAGTATACCACTAGTAACAAAAAGAATAATTAATAAAGAAATAAACGATATAAAAAGTAAAGACCCAATTAAATATGTACACCTTGGAGGAACAGAAATATTAATAAAAACATGTTTTAGAGAAGGTATAAATAGACCAATAAATTATATTCTGCAGATGATAGAATTATAAAACCTATAGAAAAAAGTATAATAACCGCCATAAGAGGAAATTTAATAAACAAAAATTTAAATTTATAATAAGTGCGAATTATTCAGTGGAAATAACAAATAAAAACATAGATAAATCATTACTATTATATTGGAAAATATCAGGAATAGAACTAACCACAGGAAGTAAAATATTTACAGCAAGATGTAAAAATCTATATGTATTAACAACAAAACATAAAATAAAGGGAAAAAATGAAATTAATAAAATACAAATATAAAGTCCTTTTGAACAATTTGTAAAAACAATTGATAACACTGATTATAGTTACAAAGACATGGACATAGAAGAAGATTTAGAAATAATAAATGATAGAATAAGTACAACAAAAAGAATAACTTTCGAAAAAACAGAATCATCAGGATTATCGAAAAGAACAAATTATGAAATAACTTCAACAGTTAATTTAACTCAATATTATATAATGGGAACAATAAATGAAAAAGAATATTTAATACTTCGAAATACAGGACAAGAAGAAAATTATATAGCAAAATATTTAATGAAAAAATAAAGAAATAAATTCTAATAGTAATATATGCCCAGATCTATCAAGAAGTTTAAATAACTACTAAAGATACAGCAGAAAAGGAAATAATAATAGGAGTTAGAAAAATAAAAATAGAATTTGAAATAAAGGAAGATATGCAAAAAAAAGACATAATATTAGGAATAAAATGGTTAGAACAAGTAAAACTCTACAATATAGAACATACACAAATAATCATAACCTATAATAGAGAAAAATTATTGATAAAAAGAGCTTTGACATTGATATGAAAATATATGTACTTATGAAAATAATAGTAGAAAATGATATTATAATAGATATTATACACCTATGATAGATACGAGAGCAGAAGCCAACTTATGTAGATATAATTACTTACAAGTAGACAAATGGGATAAACTTAAAACACCAATAGTAGTCAAAGGATTTAATAATGAAGGAAGCTTAATTACCTATAAAGCTTGAACTGTAAAAATACAAGTATGGGATAAGATATTAACAATAGAAGAGATATATAATTATGAACTAACATCGAAAGATATGCTTTTAGGAATGCCGTTTTTAGATAAACTATACCCACATATAATAACTAAAACACACTGGTGGTTTACAACACCATGTAAACAAAAGGTAAGAGCAAAAAGAGTTATTAATAAAATAAGAAAGAAAACTGATTGGATAAAAAGAAGTGAAAAAATCACACAAAAATTAAAAAAACATAAAAAATACTGAAGACATAATAGAACTAGTTATATTTTCAATGAATAAAGAAGAAATAACTATATTTTCAATAGATAAGGTAGAAATAATAAAGAAAAAAAAATTAAGACAACTATATAGTGAAGATCCATTAAAAGGATGGGAAAAACATAAAACTACTGTAAAAATTGAGCTAATAGATAAATATAGTATAATAATCCAAAAACCGTTAACGTATAACTTTGATGATTTAAAAGAATTTAAAATGATATAGATGAATTATTAGAAAAACAATACATACAAAAAAAAGAAATAGCAAACATAATAGTCCAGCATTTATAGTAAATAAACACAGTGAACAAAAAAGAGTAAAAAGAAGAATGGTTACTAATTATAGAAACCTAAATGCAAAAACTATAACATATAATTATCCAATACCAAATAAGATATTAAAAATAAGACAAATACAAGGATATAATTACTTTAGCAAATTTGACTGTAAATCAGGATTTTACCACCTAAAGTTAGAAGAAGATTCTAAAAAATTAACTGCGTTTACGGTACCACAAGGATTTTATGAATGGAATGTGTTACCATTTGGATATAAAAATGCATCAGGTAGATACCAACACTTTATGGATAGTTATTTCAAATAGCTACCTAATTGTATAGTATACATAGATGATATACTATTAAATACAAAAACTAAAGAGGAAACATTTAAAATTACTAGAACAATTTGCAAGTATAATAGAAAATTCAAAAACAAGTTTAAGTGAAAAGAATGGTGAAATCATGAAAATTCAGATAGAGATTTTAGGAATACAAATAGATAAAAGTGGAGTAAAAATGCAATAACATATAGTACAAAAAATAATAAATTTAAAAGAAGAATTAGATACAAAAAAAAAGGAAATTACAATCATTTTTAGGATTAGTAAACCAAGTAAGAGAATATATACCAAAATTAGCAGAAAACCTAAAGCCATTACAGAAAAAATTTAAAAGGGATGTAGAGTATAATTACAACAAAGAAGATAAAAAACAATTCAGAAAATAAAAATACTTTGTAAAGAATTACCAAAATTACAATTTCCAAATGAAAATAAAAAATTTACATATATAGTAGAAGCAAATGCAAGTGAATAAAATTATGGAGGATTACCTAAATATAGATATGAAGAAGAAAAATTAGAACATTATTGTAGATACTACTCAGGTACGTTTAATGAAACAGAAATAAAATAGAAAATAAATAGAAAGAATTATGCTCATTATATAAATGTTTATTAGCATTTGAGCCATATATTGTATATAACAAGCTTATTGTACGAACAGATAATACACAGGTACGTTGATGGTTAACAAAGAAAATACAAAATTCAGTTATAACAAAAGAAATTCGGAGACTAGTATTAAATATATTAAATTTTACATTTACAATTGAAGTAATTAGTACTAACAAAAATGTTATTGCAGATTACATACCAAGACAAAGCTACACAGACTGATATAATAGAAGATGATGCTTTAGAAAAGATACTTAAAACCCTAACTACACTTTCACTGAAAGTGGACAGTATGGGTAGTGAAATAGAAAAGCTAAAGACTAATGAAGTTAAACTGAAGTCTGAAGCTATGACTCAGATAACTCAGCAGTGTGCAGAGCTATGTCGATCGGAAGACAATAAAATTCTAGAGCTAAAAGGAGACGTTGGGACACTCTATAAAACCCATAACGTTTATCAATCTACAACTGCAGGTACAAGCAAAGGAGTTAGTTGGATAAAATATCAGAACATGAACATGAACAAGATATTTGAAAAACCATTTATACCAGAAACACATAAAGACCCCTTGTTCGTACCCCCATAAACTACCACATATCGAGAAAGTTTAAACCAAGATAGAAAAGCCTATAACCATATAACTCGAGCATACATAAAAAATATCCACAAAATACAGACTTACCTAATTCTTAAACCCAGAGCCACAAATATCCAAGAACCAAACGCAAACTATATAACCCAAAAATTATAAGGTTACAACGAGTTAATAGCACTATCGAAAACCAACCAAAGCTTAGTTAAAACTTGTTTCAGTTATGGATTATTAAATACTGTATATACCCAAGAAGGAGATGAACTAACAGCTATACCTGAATTATATAGAGCATTCGCCACCTATAAGAAAATAACCAAAGGAAATCTATTTTTGATAAAGTTTTATACCGCACCAGCAAAGATATTATATGACGAAATTAAACTAGTTATACAAGTTGTAAAAATAGGATTAACCAGAGATATGATTATACCGAAAAATATTGTTCAACAGCCAGAGATACCTAAAGTTGAGATACCTGATTTTTATGCAAATAAATGAATTATTAGAATATCTTCAATTGTTCAAGAATTAGAAAATAACTACCTAAATGGGAACCCAATATGGATTTATTATTCAAGATATCATCAAATTATTTATTCAAATTCAAGGGAGCTACGACAGTCAGATATGTGTAATACCCCGTATATTTCTAAGCTAGAAAATGAACCATTGTTCCTACGCATGAAATCTCCTATCCAGTGATTCATATTTGAGTACATAAATTAGTATGAGTATCCTAGTGATAATAGAGCTTATAATGTATTAATCATGTTCATAAGAGTCACTTAGAGTAAGCCAAGCTAAGAACTTTTGAATCCACCAAATTTTCGTGTGTGATTTCACATAGGTCATATTTGAACGAGAATAAAATAGTTTATAGATGGTATTTTTGCATATTTACATCCTCCAAATTGTAGATAATTGAATAAGCTTTCCGTCAATACCAAATTCGACTAAAACGGACACTCGGTGAAGAAGTTATGGCGATTTACAGTTTCAGCAGTGTCATTTCAGTCAGTGGCGCGTTGCGTTGTAAGCCAAAATGACGTTTGTCAATTTCCAGTGTCTCTCCGTGATTCCAGCACATCGCGGTGATTTTCCAGGTCATAAACAGGAGGCAACGCGATGTCTCCGCGTCGCGCCGGGGGCCCAAATTGGGATATTTTCACAGAAATTAAAAGACGCATCTAGAGGGGTATTTGGGTCATCTTCCCACCCCTATATAAGCTCCCAAACACGGAATTAAGATCTTATTTCACCAAAACATACTCTTTCTCTCAAAATCCTCTCAAGAACACATTAGGATTTTCAATTGGGGATTCAAGTTCAAGGAAATTTCTCCGTTAATCATTAAGAATCTTCCATCTAAGGTATGCATAGTGTTCATCTATGGATCAAATCCGTTCATAGAGATCAAGAACCATGTTTAAAATATTATTTTGTAAACTTTTTGTGGTGATATGAGTATGTACATGTTGACGATTGTTGTTTAAGTTTCAATATGATATCTAAAGGTGTTTTCATAAAGTATATGTGTTCGTCAGTTGAAATCCATGAACTTTATGTAGTTTAATATAGTGCAAATTTATGAAATACACCTATGCCTTAAAGAGTGCATGAAAGGTGTTTGATAAAATGCCTAAGAAACTAGAAATCATGCAATATAGCTAAATTGTGACTAAGTGAAGGATTCATGATATGCCTCTATGTTCCAATGACTTTCATGTTGATATTGAGTCTTGTAAA
Source organism: Capsicum pubescens (assembly GCA_030864215.1). Taxonomy (NCBI): domain Eukaryota; kingdom Viridiplantae; phylum Streptophyta; class Magnoliopsida; order Solanales; family Solanaceae; genus Capsicum; species Capsicum pubescens. The sequence goes on from CM061538.1 coordinate 107,010,045, forward strand.
TGTTGTTAGGTTGTTCATGAACTAGTCTTATGAGATTATGCTATGCTTACTTGCGAATCCTAATTATGTACAAGATGTATGATAACCATGTACCTCATGAAATTCCCTAAGTCATGATATTATGGATCGTTGATGTTGATCATGTATTCAAGTCAGTCACGTGTGTCAGTTTTATTCCATCAAGTCCTGGGGGTATTCATACCCAAAAAATATAGTTGTGTGCCTAGATCCATGTCATGTTATCACGATACTCTCAGTCAAGCCATGATCTATAGAATTCAATTAGTCATGTGACTCTGGAAAACTCAGTAATCTCAGTAATCTCAGTAGTCTAGTAATCTCCGTAATCTCAGTGCTCAGTAACCTCAGCAACCTCAGTATTCACAGTTAATCTTAGTAACTTTAGTACTCTCAACCAGTCCTCAGAACTCAGTACATTCCGTCAGTCATCGGAATCCAGTAAACTTAGTTTAGCTCCGCTGAATAAAACCACTAGTATCAGTCCAGTTAATCAATATCAGTTCAGCTAATCAGTTTAGTTCAGTTATTCAGTTCATCTTAGTTATTCAGTTCAGTGTCCTTCAGATGGGAGTAGAATTTAGCACCGAGTGAGCCAGAGGATGGGAACTCACCTGCGAATTCAGGGTGTGATTCTTAACAGTCATCCTTGTGTTCCATAACTACGTAGCCAGCGTAGGTTGAGATATCTTAACCTGTCAGATTAGGGTTGATAAGATGGCTTAACCTGTCAGTTTAGGGTTCCCACCATTCTCATTTGAGTACCTTCCAGATAAGGGTCACTCACAGCTGTCCTTACCAGTGGCGCGGTATTAACCCCCCTCCAGTTGGGGAAGAGACTGGACCCCAACCTAGCTATATATATTATTGGGGCATGTCGGTTAGACAACTACATCCCACAGTCTCAGTTACAGTCTCAGTCTCAGTAAAAGAACTCAGATAGTTCTTCACATTTCAGGACTGTCAGATACAGTCAATTCAGATACAATACGGAACTCAGATAGTTCCATCAGATTCAGGACTGTCAGATATAGTCATTCATGTTATCAGAACTTATGTTATCAGTATTCAACTTTAGGACTGTCAGATACAGTTAACCAGACCTATTCTTCATAATTAGAACTGTTAGACACAATTATTCATGTATCGGTAACATAGTATAAGTCCCTCAATATTCAGTAATACAGTATCAGTCTTTCTCACTTATCAGTGACTTAGATGTCAATATCAGTAAACTCAGTAGTTTGAACCTAGTATTCAGTCCTATCACGATGTCAGTTACAGTTATGTATGTATGTATATATTCTCACGTTCATATCAGTCAGCATTGTTCATGCATATAAACCCTTTGTATTTAGCCTACCTTACTCGTATACTCAGTACATTCAGTCGTACTGATGCATTTGTGCTATGGTACTTTCTCTTATGTTACACCATAGGTTCAGAGGCACGAGCTCCAGATCAGTAGTAGATTCCAGTATCAACAGTCAGAGTTAGAAGTAAGTCCTTATATTTTGAGAACACGATGATTTTATTACTATTTTAGTTTTCAGTTTATTTCAGTAGTTGGAGTTAGTTGGGACATGTCCCATTAATTCCTTATTCAGAGAGTTTAGAGGCTTTCCAGACTATAGCATGTCAGATAGTTATTTCAGATTTGTTTTGTTATTGTTATACCATTTTCAGACATTGTCTTATCAGATGTTTATTCAGATTTGAACCTTATGGCCATTCAGTACATGTTTTCGCATTTTTATTTTAAATTATGCAGTGTACAGGTACATATATCAGTCATGGGTTAGCTTGTGGTCCTTCGGGGTCATGAGCACCGTGTAGCATTCCAATTCAGAAAAATTGGGGTGTTACAAACTTGGTATAAGAGCTTAAGGTTCAATAGAGTCCTAGGAAGTATGAAGGCCGCATCTAGTAGAGTCTTGTACATGCGTGTGTTGTGCACCACACTTATCTGCAGGAGGCTATGAGATATTTTAGGAACAGTTTCCCTTCTTTCATGTCTCAAATCGTGCTATAGCAAGGTTCTCTAAGGAACCCTTACAGATTCACATCATGCTCTCCTCATGTTAACCTTACCTTACTTTAAAGGTAACAGAAATAGTAATGCTCAAAATCCTGAAGATAGGTCCTTCTCAGACAGTATCTCATCAGTTTCTTTATGTTTCAAAGTTGTACGGATCTCCTTCATGATCATGAGAACTCGTTCTAGAACCCAAATTTAGATATGCCATCAGATCCCTTCTCAAAATCCTATGACAGCATAGACCTAGAATTTTTAAGCATGAACTCAGGAGTTAACAGTGGTAGAGTTGGGATAGTATCATCCAGTTTGATCAGATTATGTATTCATGGGGATAGTCGTGCCAGAATGAATCAGTAGGCTAGAACTGTGTGAGTTAGAAATTTAAGTTTATTGACTTGAAATTAAGCATGAAGGTGTGAATGTGATATTAGTAGTATGTGAGGGAACAGAGGCAGATAATGGGCTTAGTAAGGCAAGCATGTGTTTGACAGAGTGTAAGTATGTGATTAAGATTACGGTTCAGTTCAGAGATTAGTTTAGTGTTCACAGGCTTATGATGATGGCTTTAAGCTAAGGGCAAGATGATAGATCAAGTAACCCAGTCAGGCTCTCAGATTCCAGTAGTAACGTTAGTATGTATAGAAAAGCAGTTAGGGAAGAAGATTCCCAACCCATCCTTATCTCAGCGTAAAGCTTCGTACTTCAGTCAGTATAATGCCTATGCATGCTTCATGCCTCAGATTCCATGAATACAACTTATGTTCACACGCCTCCCATAGAATCTTGTGTGCTTTCAGTTCCTAGCATAGGGAGTTCAGTTCCAGCTCACTCAGTGTTACGAATCATGTATCACGAATCAGAAATTCCAGACTCAAGTCATGCAGCTCATGACTCATGTACACGTATTATGCTCCCCAGTATACTCAGCTTCCATGACTCATGCTACGCCCCCACTGATCAGATAAGTCCTGACTATGTCATGTATATCCTCAGTCCAGACCTTTTTGGTAAATTTATGCCACAGACATTCCATTCTTCAAGTTTCAGTCATGTGTCAAATTCAGCCAGTATCCATTCATGCTTCAGGTCCTCCTAATTTAATCCTTCAGTAAGATCTCCTTGTGGAACAGTGTAGTGGTGAGCAGTTACTTAGATGGGAGAGAGTTAATGTTTTATGTTAAGGACAGACTATTACATGCATATTTTATACGAGGGTGTAGATACGAAGATAGGCTTGAATGTCATGATAAGTGTACAAGTAAATGGCTAGCAAGAGGAAGTACTTAGAGATTGGGAAAGTCCAGAGTGTGAATGAGTATTCAGATCCTTGACTTATGTCAGCCTTCATTATGAGACTATCATAACTCAGTTGCCATCTCAATTATAGTTTCAGTACTCAACACTCAGTAATTAGTGTTCAATCTCAGAATTAAGCACTTCGGTATCAGTCTAAACCTCAGTTTCAGTATTCAGTTATCAGGACCCAACATTTAGTTCTAGTATGGATCCCAGTTACAGTCTCAAGTTATAGGGTCAGCTTCAGATCAGTATTTAACTCATAAATTCAGTTCACTTTTAGACTTGCTTTACCATAGCGTACAGTTATCAGCTACTCAGTTATAGGTATTTTAATACCTCAGTCTATGGAGTGTTTCCAAATCATGTAATATGCTTGGTCCTGTATTTTCAAACAATATAGCTTCCATGAAATCCATGATCAGCTACCTCATGTTACTCAGTCAGTCCCTTCTCATATACATAATACTTTATGGCCTCATCCCAGCTATTCAGATTAAGTACAATTCAGTCTTGAACACCCAATATTCAGTTCCCAGTTACTCAGTTAATCAGATAAGTCAGTATGTCTATGCATTCGTGCATCACGCTTCAGTTTCAGATCTCAGATAATCAGTCAAGATTTCATTCCTAGGTGCCTTGAGCATCGCCTCAACTTCCTTAATATATCAGCAAAGTCAGCCCAATATCCTTTAAGGGACATAGTGTCCCAAGGGAGAGATACACTACAGCCCCCAAACTTCCTTGATTTAAACATATCATTTTCTTTGATGAATATATCTTGGAGGAAGTGTTACTTATGAGCCAACCCTCTAGCTCCAAAACTCAGCCGTAAGCCATGTACTCAATGGCTCAATTTAGTCCACGATACGATACTCTATCCATGACATGCATTAAAGACTTAGTTCAGTTCATGTATCACGTTCCAGACTTGGTTATGTTCTTGTGTTTCCGCTCATGCATATTGAGTAATTAATCTCAGACTCATCAGTATTTTTGATTCAAGGTAACAGTCTTGTTTGAGCTTACTCGTTCTCATGTTTAAATTTTAGTACCAAACTTGGTATCCTATTCTATGCTCAATTTTCAGTTCAAACTTGGTACCTTTACCATTGCATATTCAGTTGCATGTTCATGAGTCAGTTCAGTGATGTATTCACGCATCCGATATGCTTGATCAGCTTATCAGTACTTCTAGTCATACATTCATGTATCATATCAGTCATATCAGATATGCATGGATTCAGCCTATCAATTTTTGAAACATATATGCATTCTCATTCTGAGAAACTTAGTCCATCAGAACACTCAGTCCTTCATTCATGAATCAGTTACCCATGCATCAGATATGCATGTTCAGTACGATATGCTCAGTTTTCAGTCATGAACTCAGGTTTCAGTAGTGTATGTCTTGTACGTACTCCAATTTATCTTTTCTCCTCTCTCAGTCAGTCTCATTTGAGGACGAATGTTCCTAAGGGGGAGATATTGTAATACCCCGTATATTTCTAAGCTAGAAAATGAACCATTATTCCTACGCATGAAACCTCCTATCCTGTGATTCATATTTGAGTACATAAATTAGGATGAGTATCCTAGTGATGATAGAGCTTATGATGTGTTAAGCATGTTCATAAGAGTCACTTAGAGTAAGCCAAGCTAAGAACTTTTAAATCCAATAAATTTTCGTGTGTGATTTCACATAGGTCATCTTTGAATGAGTATAACTGGATTTATAGGCGGTATTTTGGCAGATTTATACCCTCCAAATTGTAGAGAATTGCAGTATCATTTCAGTCAGTGGTGTGTCGCACCATAAGCCAAAATGACGTTTGTCAATTTCCAGTGTCTCTCCGTGATTCCAGCACGTCGCAGTGATTTTCCAGGTCATAAACAGGTGGCAACGCGATGTCTCCGCATCGCGCCGGGGGCCCAAATCGGGATATTTTCACAGAAATTAAAAAACACATCTAGAGGGGTATTTGGGTCATCTTTCCACCCCTATATAAGCTCCCAAACACGGAATTAAGCCATTATTTCACCAAAACATACTCTTTCTCTCAAAATTCTCTCAAGAACACATTAGGTTTTTTAATTGGGGATTCAAGTTCAAGCAAATTTCTCCATTAATCATCAAGAATCTTCCGTCTAAGGTATGCATAGTGTTCATCTACGGATCCAATCCGTTCATAGAGCTCAAGAACCATGTTTAAAATATTATTTTGTAAACTTTTTGTGGTGATATGAGTATGTACATGTTGACGATTGTTGTTTAAGTTTTAATATGATATCTAAAGGTGTTTTCATGAAGTATATGTGTTCGTCAGTTGAAATCCATAAACTTTATGTGGTTTAATATAGTGCAAATTTATGAAATTCACCTATGCCTTAAAGAGTGCATGCAAGGTGTTTGATAACATGCCTAAGAAACTAGAAATCATGCAATATAGCTAAATTGTGACTAAGTGAAGGATTTATGAAATGCCTCTATGTTCCAATGACTTTCATGTTGATATTGAGTCTTGTAAATGTTGTTGGGTTATTCATGAACTAGTCTTATGAGATTATGCTATGCTTACTTGCGAATCCTACTTATGTACAAGATGTATGATAACCATGTACCTTATAAAATTCCCCAAGTTTTGATATTATGGATTGTTGATGTTGATCATGTATTCAAGTCAGTCACGTGTGTCAGTTTCCTTCCATCGAGTCCTGGAGGTATTCGTACCCAAAAAATATAGTTGTGTGCCTAGAGCCATGTCATGTTATCGTGATACTCTCAGTCAAGCCATGATCTATAGAATTCAGTCAGTTATGTGACTCTGGAAAACTCAGTAATCTCAGTAATCTCAGTAGTCCAGTAATCTCAGTAATCTCAGTAACCTCAGCAACCTCAGTATTCACAGTTAATCTTAGTAACTTCAGTACTCTCAAATAGTCCTCAGAACTAAGTACAATCCGTCAGTCATCGAAATCTAGGAAACTTAGTTTAGCTCCGCTAAACAATACCACTAGTATCAGTCCAGTTAATCATTATCAGTTCAGCTAATTAGTTTAGTTAAGTTATTCAGTTCATCTTAGCTATTCAGTTCAGTGTCCTTCAGATGGGAGTAGAAGTTAGCACTGAGTGAACCCAAGGATGGGAACTCACCTGCCAGTTCAGGGTGTGATTCTTAGCAGTCATCCTTGTATTCCAAAACTACGTAGCCAGCGTAGGTTAAGATATCTTAACCTATCAGATTAGGGTTTATGAGGTGGCTTAACCTGTCAGTTTAGGGTTCTCACCATTCTCATTTAAGTACCTGTCAAATAAGGGTCACTCACAGCTGTCCTTACCAGTAGCGCGGCATTGACACCCCTACAGTTGGGGCAAAGACTGGACCCCAACCTAGCTATATGTATTATTGGGGCATGTCGGTTAAACAACTACTTCCCACAGTCTCAGTTACAGTCTCAGTCTCAGTAAAAAAACTCAGATAGTTCTTCAGATTTCAGGACTGTCAGATACAGTCAATTTAGATACAGTACGAAACTCAGATAGTTCCATCAGATTTAGGACTGTCAGATACATTCACTCATGTTATCAGTCATATCAGTTATCAGAACTTATGTTATCAGTATTCAACTTTAGGACTGTCAGATATAGTCAACCAGACCAGTTCTTCATAATCAGAACTGTCAGACACAGTTATTCATGTATCGGTAACATAGTATCAGTCCTTCAGTATTCAGTAATACTGTATCAGTCTTTCTCACTCATCCGTGAGTCAGATGTCAATATCAGTAAACTCAGTAGTCAGAACTTAGTATTCAGTCCTATCACGATGTCAGTTATAGTTATGTATGCATGTATGTATTCTCACGTTCATATCAGTCAGCATTGTTCATACATATAAACCCTTTGCATTTAGCCTACCTCACTAGTATACTCAGTACATTCAGTCGTACTGATGCATTTGTGCTATGGTGCTTTCTCTTATGTTACACCATAGGTTCAGAGGCACGAGCTCCAAATCAGCAGTAGATTCCAGTATCAGCAGTCAGAGTTAGAAGTAAGTTCTTATATTTTAAGGACACGATGATTTCATTACTATTTCAGTTTTCAGTTTATTTCAGTAGTTGAAGTTAGTTGGGGACATGTCCCATCAACTTCTTATCCAGACAGTTTAGAGGATTTCCTGACTATAGCATGTCATATAGTTATTTCAGATATGTTTTGGTATTATTATACCGTTTTCTGACATTGTCTTATCAGATGTTTATTCAGATTTGAACCCTATGGCCATTCAGTACATATTTCCGCATTTTCATGTTATATTATGCAGTGTACAGGTATAGATATCAGTCATGGGTTAGCTTGTGGTACTTCGGGGTCATGAGCACCGTGTAGCATTCCGATTCAGAAAAATCGGGGTGTTACAATATTGAAGAAGCTAGTCAATGGATTTTGACACTACTCAATCTAGAAAAACAACCAACTGCAAGAGCAATTAAGAAGGAATTTATTTCAGAAGATTTATTAACAAGATATTGCAAAATGATAGGACACAAATATCCAGACCACCTATGCTCAAAATGCAATGGAGAAAACAACGTGATTCCAGAAGTTCAGCTAGAATGAAAGAAGATAAGAACGAAGAAGGTCAGCTGGAAGATACACGACAAAAGATAGAAAGCAACACGGACCAATGGAAAAATAAAGACAAAAAGAAAAAAGCATTACAGTTAAGAAAGCGACATATGACTTAACAAGCCAAGTTTTTAAAATACGTAGATTATATAAGCATTTATTAGCATTTACTGTTCTTTTTTGACTTATCATGTAAGCTAGACTAGCCTTTTTGACTTTTTTGGCTTTTTGTAGAGATATTTTTCTACTTTTTGTAAGATTAGCAAAAGTGTAAAGTTAGGACAAGAATTAGTCTTTTCCTTTTTTGACAGATCTAAAGTTAGGAATAGTGTAAATAGTTTACGCGTTTTTATCTTTTAGGATTATAAATATGTAACCCATATGGCAATCTAAGGTAAGACTTTCATGTGTTGAAAGCAAGCCTTCTCTTGTATACAAAAAACTTTTGAATATTTAATAAAAACAGATATATTTCTAAGGAAAAGCTATGGATGAGAAAAACACTGATTTATCAAATCTACCAGAACAGGTATTTTCATTTATAATTATGAATAGCTAAATTCATAAATTCTTGACAATCATGATATAATAAAATAAGCTCATGTTAGTTACTTTATAGTAGAATTATTCGAAGAATAGCATGATTAAGAAGTTTATTAGCAAAGTGGAAAAGGAGAAAAATTCTTAAGAACTATACCATCCTAAAGGTGAAACCGGTGAGGCAAAGAAGCCGTGATAGGGGAGTAACCAGAGTAGAGGCGCTGTTTAGGGAAAAAGTATCCAGATTACCAAGCTAATAGTGATCGAAGAACATGTTATTTAAGAATAGTCTAGTATATAGTGATCTAAGATGATCATATTTTGTTATGTATATGGTTGAAAGGAATATTTTGAAAATAGCATCATATGAAATAAAATGACTACCTACTTATCTGATGGGATGATAGATAAATTTAAGATACTTGTTTTGTATGTACTTAAGGATATAGAAATAGTAGATATAAGGAAAATTATATACGAAAAGGTATTTCATTTTAATGAAGAGTTATTAAGTTCTATAGAAAACTTACACTTATATAATGATAGCTACTGCTCATATTTAGATAGTTATTTTTCAGACAGATATTATACAGATTAAAAATGTTAGAATATATAAGAAGAGTTAGAGAAAAACAAAGTTGGCTATACGAAGAAATTAATTATAGAAACCGGCTTAGAAGAGAAAGAAGACAATTAAAAGAAAGATTAATTTGGATAGATAAAACCTTGGAACAACTAGAATTAAAAGATAGTTTAGATTATGATTTAGACATAGAATTATTCATAGAAGAAAAAGATAGGATAATTAAGGAAATAAATAACCTAGAATTTAATATCAGATATAGTACAATTAGAATAAATTATTACAAAGAAATTTGCAGTATTACAACTACTATAAGATAAAATGACAAACTATGAATACTTAGAATATTGGAGACAAGATATGGAGCAAATAAGATTAATAGAAACACTTATGAAAAAGAATCTACTTGACTACATAAAAACTAGAAATATGGAACATATAGTATACCTTAAAAATAATATAGAAGAATTAATAAGGTTAAAATAAATAACTAAAGAATGCTATGACATAGCATTTCAATTAACATGATAGAACTAGTAAGTACTAGTTATCTACTAATTATCCAAGTACAAGTTATCCACGCAAATTACCGCACTATTCGCACCCCTTACTATACTAGTTATCTACTAGTTATCCACGCAAATTACCCAAGTTATCCGCACTCCCCTACAATTGGTATCGGAGCTATGTTATTTAAAAAATGTACAATTAGATATGTGTTAATTATGAAAAATGTTAGAGATGTTAATTTAATTGTTAAGCTATTATTAATTACGTTATATTGTTGTTATTTATTTGTTAAATATGAGGAGACCATTCAAAAATATACAAGCTTTTAGAAAAATTAAAGAAATTTTAACTAGTTACTACCCAGAATATAAAAAGTTAAATTAAACAAAATAAAACCCGCATAGATTAGCTTACTTAATTACCTTAATATCTAGAAATGAGGCAAAATTAATAATTCATTTAAAATCTAGAAGAATGAGATACATACCACCTAATTATGATAAAATCATATTTCGATATCCACCAAAATATTATAAATATTGTACAGATCAATAACATAACAAAATCCCAAAAATATAAAGAACTAAAACAAATAATATCTGAAAAACGAAAAGAATTAAAAATAAGAAAAGAAAGACTACAATATAACACGATTGTTGGAGTATGTCAAAAATCAATAAAAGCACAAAAGGAAGAAATATCATACTTAGAATCACAAATAGATAATTTAGAATACATATATCAACATGATCTATACACTATCAAGTAGATAAAATGAACAAAGAAGAATTTATAATAGATGAAAAAACATATGAAAATCATGAAGGATTAAAAACAAGAATAGTATTTTCTAATTTAGGAAGAAGATATAAGAAAATAGGTGAACATTTATATTTAATGTTAGAGAAAGAAGAATTAAAACTAGAAGATAAATTAACAGCTATGGTAAAAATAGCAAGAGAAAATGAAGAAATAGATAGAAAAAAAAGAAATAGATAAAATAAAACAACAAACTATAGAAGAAATATGAAAAATAGAAGAAACTAAAAATAATAGGATTGCTGAATTAGAAAAAGAACTACAAATGCTAAAAGAGTTGTATGGAAAAAGACAGAAAGAAAAAGAAGAAAAGGATAAAGAACAAAAATTATTAATTGAGATAAATCAATTTAAATAAAAATTAGAAAATAAAGAATTAGAAACTAATGAAATAGAAATAAATACAATAGATGCTGAAGAAACAGATAATTATGATTCGGAAGATACTGAAATATATATAGAAATTTTGACAATATTGAAAAACTAGAAATAAATGAAAAATAAGAAGTAATTAATAAAGAAAACTTAGAAAATACAAACACGGAAATAAACACTCTTGATAAAAAGGACGATGAAAAAATAATACCTAGTACATCAGAAATAAGAAAACCTACATATTATTATAAAAATAAGTTTAAAAAAATATAACCTAAAGGATGAATATAACAAATGGACACCAAAACAAATAATTAATAAAAATTATAACTTCTTAGACCTAGATTGTGTAATAGATGTAGATAAAACGATACAATTATGGATAAAATGGTATAAATGCAATAGATACACCATAATATATAGAAAGAACACTAATAGGAACAACAAAATTATGATTTTTAAATTTAACTGAAAATAGTAAATAGGTATTAAGAAATTATAAAGAAACAGAAGGAACAATAGTAACTAAACTAGCACCTATATAGTAAAAGATAAAATAGCACCTCAATTTGGATGTGAAGAAAGATATTATAAGAAAAAAAAAGACATAAGAAATATAAGAAATACAAAAAATAAAAGTATAAGTATAAGAAACCAAGAAAAAGATATTATGTAAAAAATTATAAATATAAAAGACCATATAGGAGAAAGAAATCTATAAAAGAATGTACTTGTTATAATTGTGGGAAACTAGGACATTTTGCTAGAGATTGTAAAATGTCTAAAGACCCAAAAAAGAAACAAATATCAGAAATAAAGATAGAAATGCAGAATATATGCAAATAGATTATATAGATTACGAATTAGAAAGTGAAGATAGTATATATGAAATTTCGGAAAATGAAACAGATAATGAAATAGATAGTGAATTAGATGAATCAAATGATTGAAGAAGATATAAAAATAATAACAAAGGAAGAATATTTAAATGAAGAAGGAACAAATCAGAAAATAATTTTTGATAATAATATATTTGACGAGATAAAAGGAAAAGAATTAGATTTAAGTGTAGAAAAAATATTTAAAATACCAACAATAAAAAATATATTTAGCAGACGAAAAGAAGAATACTATGTAGTAAGCCAAAAAGAACATGTAATAGACTGTAGATATGCAAAAGATAGAGCTAGTATACCACTAGTAACAAAAAGAATAATTAATAAAGAAATAAACGATGTAAAAAGTAAAGACCCAATAAAATATGTACACCTTGGAGAAACAGAGATATTAGTAAAAGCATGTTTTAGAGAAGGAACAGATACACCAATAGAATTATATTTAGCAAATGATAGAATTATAAAACCTATAGAAAAAAGTATAATAACTGCCAGTAATTTAATATACCAAAAATTTAAATTTATAATTAGTGCGAATTATTCAGTGGCAATAACAGATAAAAACATGGATAAATCATTAGTATTATATTGAAAAATATCAGGAATAGAACGAACCCCAGGAAGTAAAATATTTATAGCAAGATGTAAAAATCTATATGTATTAACAACAAAACATAAAATAATGGGAAAAAATAAAATTAATAAAAGACAAATAGAAAGTTCCTTTGAACAATTTGTAAAGACAATTGATAGGAATGATTATAGTTACAAAGACATGGATATAGAAGAAGATTTTGAAATAATAAATGATAGAATAAGTACAACAAAAAGAATAGCTTTCGAGAAACCAGAATCATCAGGATCATCGAAAAGAATAAATTATGAAATAACTTCAACAGTTAATTTAACTCAATATTATATAACGGGAACAATAAAGGAAAAAGAATATTTAATACTTCTACATACAGCAAGAAGAAAATTATATAGCAAAATATCTAGTAAAAAATGAAGAAATAAAATCTAATAGTAATATATGCTCAGATCTACCAAGAAGTTTAATAACTACTAAAGATACAACAGAAAAGGAAATAATAATAGGAGTTAGAAAAATAAAAATAGAATTTGAAATAAAGGATGATATGCAAAAAAAATAGACATAATATTAGGAATAAAATGGTTAGAACAAGTAAAACTCAACAATATAGAACATACACAAATAACCATAACCTATAATGGAGAAAAATTATTAATAAAAAGAGCTTTGACATGATATGAAAATATATGTACTTATGAAAATAATAGTAGAAGGATATTATAATAGATATTATACACCTATCATAGATATATGAGCAGAAGCCAACTTATATAGATATATTATAATAGATATTATACACCTATGATAGATATATGAGCAGAAGCCAACTTATGTAGATATAATTGTTTACAGATGACAAATGAGATAAGCTAAAAACACCAATAGTAGTAAAATAATTTAATAATGCAGGAAGCTTAATTACCTATAAAGCTAGAAATGTAAAAATACAAGTATGGGATATGATATTAACAATAGAAGAGATCTATAATTATGAACTAACATCAAAAGATATGCTTTTAGGAATGCCGTTTTTAGATAAACTATACCCACATATAATAACTAAAACACACTGGTGGTTTACAACACCATGTAAACAAAAGGTAAGAACAAAAAGAGTTATTAATAAAATAAGAAAGAAAACTGATTGGATAAAAGGAAGTGAAAAAATCACACAAAAGTTAGAAAATATAAAAAATACTGAAGACACAACAGAACTAGTTATATTTTCAATAAATAAAGAAGAAATAACTATATTTTCAATAGATAAAGTAGAAATAATAAATAAAAAGTTAAGACAACTATACAGTAAAGATCCATTAAAGGATGGGAAACACATAAAACTACTGTAAAAATTGAGCTAATAGATAAAAATAGTATAATAACCCAAAAACCATTAACATATAACTTTGATGATTTAAAAGAATTTAAAATGCATATAGATGAATTATTAGAAAAACAATACATACAAAAAAGTAATAGTCCAGAATTTATAGTAAATAAACATAGTGAACAAAAAAGAGGAAAAAGTAGAATGGTTATTGATTATAGAAACCTAAATGAAAAATTATGACATAATTATCCAATACCAAATAAGATATTAAAAATAAGTCAGATACAAGAATATAATTATTTTAGTAAGTTCGATTGTAAATCAAGATTTTACCATTTAAAGCTAGAAGAAGAATCTAAAAAATTAATTGCATTTACAGTACCACAAGAATTTTATGAATAGAATGTGTTACCATTTGGATATAAAAATGCACCAGGTAGATATCAACACTTTATGGATAGTTATTTTAAACAACTACCTAATTGTATAGTATACATAGATGATATACTATTATACATAAAAACTAAAGAGAAACATTTAAAATTACTAGAACAATTTGCAGGTACAATAGGAAATTCAGGAATAAGTTTAAGTGAAAAGAAAGCTGAAATTATGAAAAATCAGATAGAGTTTTTAGGAATACAAATAGATAAAAGTAGAGTAAAAATGCAACAACATATAGTACAAAAAATAATAAATTTAAAAGAAGAATTAGATACAAAAAAGAAATTACAATCATTTTTAGGATTAGTAAACCAAGTAAGAAAATATATACCAAAATTAGCAGAAAACCTAAAGCCATTACAGAAAAAATTAAAAAAGGATGTAGAGTATAATTACAATGAAGAAGACAAAAAACAAGTACAGGAAATAAAAATACTTTGTAAAGAAATACCAAAATTACAATTTCCAGATGAAAATAAAAAATTTCCATATATAGTAGAAGCAGATGCAAGTGAATATAATTATGGAGGAGTACTTAAATATAGATATGAAGAAGAAAAATTAGAACATCATTGTAGATACTACTCAGGAACGTTTAATGAAACGAAAATAAAATGGGAAATAAATAGAAAAGAATTATGCTCATTATATAAATGATTATTAGTATTTGAGCCATATATTGTATATAACAAGTTTATTGTAAAAACAGATAATACACAGGTACGATGGTGGTTAACAAGGAAAATACAGAATTATGTTACAACGAAAGAAATTCGGAGACTAGTATTAAATATATTAAATTTTACATTTACAATTGAAGTAATTAGTACTAACAAAAATGTTATTGCAGATTACATATCAAGACAAAGCTACACAGACTGATATAATAGAAGATGATGCTTTAGAAAAGATACTTAAAACCCTAACTACACTTTCACTGAAAGTGGACAGTATGGGTAATGAAATAGAAAAGCTAAAGACTAATGAAGTTAAACTGAAGTCTGAAGCTATGACTTTGATAACTCAGTAGTATGCAGAGCTATATTGATCGGAAGATAATAAAATTCTAGAGCTAAAAGGAGATGTTGGGACACTCCATAAAACCCATAACGTTTATCAATCTACAACTGCAGGTACAAGCAAAGGAGTTAGTGGACAAAGATATCAGAACATGAACATGAACAAGATATTTGAAAAACCATTTATACCAAAAACACAAAAAGTCCCCTTGTTCATACCCCCACAAACTACCACCTATCGAGAAAGTTTAAACCAAGATAGAAAAGCCTATAACCATATAACTCGAGCATACATAGAAAATATCTACAAAATACAGACTTATCTATACCTTAACCCCAGAGCTACAAATATCCAAGAACCAAACACAAACTATATAACCCAAAAAATTACAAGGTTACAACAAGTTAATCGCACTACCGAAAACCAACCCAAGCTTAGTTAAAACTTATTTCATTTATGGATTATTAAATACCGTATATACCTAAGAAGAAGATGAACTAACAGCTATACCAGAATTATATAGAGCATCATCTACCTATAAGAAAATAACCAAAGGAAATCTATTTTTTTATAAAGTTTTATACCGCACCAGCAGAGATATTATATGACGAAATTAAACTAGTTATACAAGTTGTAAAAATAGGATTAACCAGAGATATGATTATACCGAAAGATATTGTTCAACAGCCAGAGATACCTAAAGTAAAGATACCTAATTTTTATGCAAATAAACGAATTTGTGGAATATCTTCAATTGTTCAAGAATTAGTAAATAACTACCTAAATGGGAACCCAATATGGAGTTATTATTTAAGAGATCATCAAATGATTTATTCAAATTCAAGGGAGCTACGATAGTCAGATATGTAAGAAGCTAGACAATGGATTTTGACACTACTCAATCCAGAAAAATAACCAACTGCAAGAGAAATTAAGAAGGGATTTATTTCAGAAGAATTATTAACAAGATATTGTAAAATGATAGGGCACAAATATCCAGACCGCCTATGCTCCAAATGTAATGGAGAAAATAATGTGATTCTAGAAGTCCAGCTAGAATAAAAGAAAAAATAAACCAAGAAGATAAGAACGCCAGCTAGGAGATGAACGACAAAAGATATAAAACAGCACTGACCGGTGAAGAAATAATAAAAGAAAGAAGACAAAGCATTGAAATATGAAAATGGCATATGGAGAAAAAAGATAACTTTGTAGAATATGAAATACGTAAAGTATGTAAACATTTAATAGCATTTATTATTTCTAGACTAGCCTTTTTGACTTTTCTTGTATCATTTATTAGTTTTTTGGCACTTGCCATTATTTGCTTTTTACTTCTTTGACAAATGTAAAGATAGGACAATTATTAGTATTTTACTTTTTTTTACAGATGTAAAGTTAGGAATAGTGTTTTCCATCTTTTGGGTTATAAATATGTAACCCATATGGCAATCTAAGGTAAGACTTTCATGTGTTGAAAGCAAGCCTTCTCTTGTATACAAAAAACTTTTGAATATTTAATAAAAACAGATATATTTCTAAGGAAAAGCTATGGATGAGAAAAACACTGATTTATCAAATCTACCAGAACAGGTATTTTCATTTATAATTATGAATAGCTAAATTCATAAATTCTTGACAATCATGATATAATAAAATAAGCTCATGTTAGTTACTTTATAGTAGAATTATTCGAAGAATAGCATGATTAAGAAGTTTATTAGCAAAGTGGAAAAGGAGAAAAATTCTTAAGAACTATACCATCCTAAAGGTGAAACCGGTGAGGCAAAGAAGCCGTGATAGGGGAGTAACCAGAGTAGAGGCGCTGTTTAGGGAAAAAGTATCCAGATTACCAAGCTAATAGTGATCGAAGAACATGTTATTTAAGAATAGTCTAGTATATAGTGATCTAAGATGATCATATTTTGTTATGTATATGGTTGAAAGGAATATTTTGAAAATAGCATCATATGAAATAAAATGACTACCTACTTATCTGATGGGATGATAGATAAATTTAAGATACTTGTTTTGTATGTACTTAAGGATATAGAAATAGTAGATATAAGAAAGATTATATGGGAAAAAATATTTGATAAATATATTATGACTAGAATAAATTACATACCACACCTACCTACCTACTCCTACATATACCTACATGCCAAACCTACGCATCAACCATGATAAACTATGAATATTGGAAAATAGATATGAAAAATATACAGTTAATGGAAAAACTATTGAAAACAAATTTAGAAGAATATATGAGAACTAAAAATATAAAATACATAAAATACCTTAATGAAAATATAGAAGAATATTATGAAAAAGCATTTAATCAAGCCTAAATGACAGATAATCTTAAAGTACTTATTTTATATATACTTAGAGATATAGAAATCATAGATGTAAAGAAAATAATATGGAAAAAGATATGGAATTTTGAGGATGAAGATGAAGAGTTAATAAGTTCTATAGAAAACCTACACTTATATAATGAAAGTTACTGCTCATATTTAGATAGTTATTATTCAGATGGATATTATACAGATTAAAAATGTTAGAATATATAAGAAGAATTAGAGAAAAACAAAGTTGGCTATACGAAGAAATTAATTATAGAAACCAGCTTAGAAGAGGAAGAAGACAATTACGAGAAAGATTAATTTGGATAGATAAAACTTTGGAACAACTAGAATTAAAAGATAGTTTAGACTATGATTTAGACATACAATTATTCATAGAAGAAAAAGACAGTATAATTAACAAAATAAATAACCTAGAATTTAATATCAGATATAGTACAATTAGAATAAATTATTACAAAGAAATTTGCAGTATTACAACTACTATAGGATAAAATGATAAACTATGAATACTTAGACTATTGGAGACAAGATATGGAGCAAATAAGATTAATAGAAACACTTATGAAAAAGAATCTACTTGACTACATAAAAACTAGAAATATGAAACATATAGTATACCTTAAAATAATATAGAAGAATTAATAAGGTTAAAATAAATAACTAAGGAATGCTATGACATAGCATTTCAATTAATATAATAGAACTAGTAAGTACTAGTTATCTACTAGTTATCTACGCAAATTACCCAAGTTATCCACACCCCCTCCAATTGGTATCGAAGCTATGTTATTTAAAAAATGTACAAGTAGATATGTGTTAATTACGAGAAATGTTAGAGATGTTAATTTAATTGTTAATTATAAACTATTATTAATTACGTTATCTTGTTGTTATTTATTTGTTAAATATGAGAAGATCATTTAAAAATACACAAGATTTTAGAGAAATTAAAAGAATTTTAAATATTTACTACCCAGAATATAAGAAGTTAAATAAAACAAAAGAAAACCCCCATAGATTAGCTTAATTAATTACCTTAATATCTAGCAATGAGGCAAAATTAATAATTCATTTAAAATCTAGAAGAATGAGATACATACCACTTAATTATGATAAAATCAGATTTCGGTATCCACCAAAATATTATAAATATTGTACAGATGAATAACATAACAAAATCACAAAAATATAAAGAACTAAAACAAATAATATCTGAAAAACGAAAAGAATTAAAAATAAGAAAAGAAAGACTACAATATAACATGATTGTTGGAGTATGCCAAAAATCAATAAAAGCACAAAAGAAAGAAATATCATATTTAGAATCACAAATAGATAATCTAGAATACATATATCAACATGATCTATACACTATCAAGTAGATAAAATGAACAAAGAAGAATTTATAATAGAAGAAAAAATATATGAAAATCACGAAAGATTAAAAATAAGAATAGTATCTTCTAATTTAGGAAGAAGATATAAGAAAATAGGTGAACATTTATATTTAATATTAGAGAAAGAAGAATTAAAATAAGAAGATAATTTAACAGCTATGGTAAGAATAGCAAGAGAAAATGAAGAAATAGACAGGAAAAAAGAAATAGATAAAATAAAGCAACAGACTATAGAAGAAACACGAAAAATAGAAGAAACTAAAAATAATAGGATTGTTGAATTAGAAAAAGAACTACAAATGTTAAAAGAGTTGTATGAAAGAAGACAGAAAAAAAAGAAGAAAAGGATAAAGAACAAAAATTATTAATTGAGATAAATCAATTTAAAGAAAAATTAGAAAATAAAGAATTAGAAACTAATGAAATAAAAATAAATACAATAGATGCTGAAGAAACAAATAATTAGGATTCGGAAGATAGTGAAACATATACAGAAATCTTAACAAATATAGAAAAGCTAGAATTTAATGAAAAACAAGAAGTTATTAATAAAGAAAACTTAGAAAATACAAACACGAAAATAAACACTCTTTATAAAAAGGAGGTGAAAAAATAATACCCAATACATCAGAAATAAGAAAACCTACATATTATTATAAAGATAGGTTTAAAAGATATAATCTAAAAGATGAATATAACAAATGGACACCAAAACAAATAATTAATAAAAATTATAACTTCTGAGACTTAGACTATGTAACAGATGAAGATAAAATGATACAATTATGGATAGGATGTATACCAAAATAATTATTAGACAATGGTATAAATGCAATAGATACACCAGAAAATATAGAAAGAACACTAATAGGAACAACAGAATTATGGTTTTTAAATTTAACTGAAGATAGTAAAAAGGTATTAAGGAATGATAAAAAAACTGAAGGAACAACAGTAACTAAACTAACAAGTATAGACATATTGAAAAAAGATGAAATGTCTATAAAAGATGAATTTAGCAGTATGGCAACAGAAGAAGAAGAACAAAACAAAGAAAAAGATACAAATAGGAATTTAATGTTAAAACTAGCAATATGTAATATGTGCTATATAGATGAATATACGTGTGCATTTAAAGAATACTATTATTAGGGAGCATATAATACAGAAGAAAGTAAAGAAGTTAGAAGATTATATTTTAGTAAATTACCTGAACCATTTAGTTTAAAAATAATAAAGAGTTGGGATGAAGAAAACATAGTAGATACTCTAGGAGCAAGAATAAAATTTCTACAACAATGGTATAGGAATATATGTGAAAAATACAGAGAAGAAATAAAAATGGAAAAAACATTAATAAGAAATTTAGCATGTTGCAAGGATAAAATAGCACCTCAATTTGGATGTGAAGAAAAATATTATAAGAAATGAAAAAGTCATAAGAAATAGAAGAAATACAAAAAATCAAAATATAAGTATAAGAAACCAAGAAAAAGATATTATGTAAAAAATTATATATATAAAAGACCATATAGGAGAAAGAAATCTATAAAAGAATGTACTTGTTATAATTGTGGAAAAGTAGGACATTTAGCTAGAGATTGTAAAATGCCTAAAGATCCAAAAAAGAAACAAATATCAGAAATAAAGATAGAAAATGCAGAATATATGCAAATAGATTATATAGATTATGAATTAGAAAGTGAAGATAATATATATGAAATTTCAGAAAAAGAAACAGATAATGAAATAGGTAGTGAATTAGATGAATCAAATGACTGAAGAAAACATAAAAATAATAACAAAGGAAGAATGTTTAAATGAAGAAGTAACATTTCAGAAAATAATATTTGATAATAATATATTTGATGAGATAAAAGGAAAAGAATTAGATTTAAGTGTAGAAAAAATATTTAAAATACCAACAATAAAAAATATATTTAGCAGACGAAAAGAAGAATATTACGTAGTAAGCCAAAAAGAACATGTAATAGACTGTAGATATGTAAAAGGTAGAGCTAGTATACCACTAGTAACAAAAAGAATAATTAATAAAGAAATAAATGATATAAAGAGTAAAGTCCCAATAAAAAATATACACCTTGGAGGAACAGAGATATTAATAAAAGTATGTTTTAAAGAAGGAATAGATACACCAATAGAATTATATTTAGCAGATGATAGAATTATAAAACCTATAGAAAAAAGTATAATAACCGTCATAAGAGGAAATTTAATATACCAAAAATTTAAATTTATAATAAGTGCTAATTATTCAGTGGCAATAACAAATAAAAACATATATAAATCATTAGTATAATATTGGAAAATATCAGGAATAGAACTAACCCCAGGAAGTAAAATATTTACAGCAAGATGTAATGTAACGCCCTGAAATCGGGTCCCGAGATGTCACACGGTGCTTAGGGTCACAAGTGACCCCAAGCTAACCATTCTACTGGCATAACTCATAAGCAACTGAATAACAATAAAAATCCATATAAATCAGCAGAAATTAACTCTTTTCTGAATCTGATCGATACAAAAATGGAATTTTACAGGATTACAATTCTGCCTTTACAACTAAAATTGAAACAAAATACATCAACTTCTACTGACTGTCTATGAAGCCTCTACTAGTACTGACTGTAGGTAGCCGGGTCATGACTCCCGACTACCCCAACTCAATACGACTGAATAAAGAAAATACAACACTATAAACTCTGCATAACTAACCCAAGCCCTTGAATCAAAAGGACTCATCACCTGTTGACTGGATACCACGAACGGACTGGATATCATCACAGTTTATAAAATTATGCATGTTGATATAGATGACTCACTTAGCTCGAATTAAATCATCAAAATCATGGATGAATAATACATGTAAAGTAAAACAAGTGAGCCATTACAATACGTTCTCAATTCACTTTCATCTCAATTTCAAATCATCAAAACAATCAAATCTTATATCAATTCTCATTAGAATATATTCCTTAAATCTTTTAAGAATAATGACTTTCTCAAACTCAGCCTTTTAAGCAAATATGTTTTCATCTCAGATAGAAGAGTACACACACACACATTGGGAGATCTTATAACCGACATAAACCATATGAGCCACATAGAGTCCAACGTCTAACCCACGTTGGGGAGAGCCGTCCTATCCTTTCCATTGGAGTAGGACTACCAATATCAATCCAAAAACACTAGTGATCACTATATAAATCAGCCTCAGGCTCACGTCCTACGGGGGCACGTAATTCTAGGGAAGTAAGGTCACTTTATACCACCCACTCGGTGCTAAAGATTACTCCCGGACTTAGCTCAGAAATTTAAATCAGCCTCAGGCTCACATTAAAGAAAATCCACAATAAACACTTCAACAATTTTCATCGGGAGCCAATTTGCTACCCCTTTATCATAATCAATAAAAATGTGGATTTCTTTTACAGTCGAGTTCAAAATAACTCATTCACGACCAAAAGGTCAAATCATTCAAAATATCTCAAATATTCAAAATCAACGTGCATATAGCACACACTTTCTCAAAGACACAATTTCAAATGGGGTTTAAGACCCAAATATCAAAATCATAGTAAATTTCTTTCAAGCATCATGCTTTAAGTCATAATTTCATATAAATTCGACTTTTCAAAGTCATAAACATCATAATCTCAAGATAACCAAGATAGAATATAAGTTCATGCTCCAAAATCATAATAAACATATAAAAATCATATCTTCGTAAAGAAAATTACTTTTGGGCACAAGAATGAAAGATTGTTCTTGTTGAAAAATACCACATACCTTGAATGATGAACTTTAGATCGATACTCGTTTTTGAGATGTTAATCGTTCCTTTGAATGATGGTTCTTGGAGTTCTTGAACTAGGAACTTGGAATCTTGAATAAATTTGCAGAATTAATGGTGAACTTTGGAGGTTCTTGAAGTTGGATGTAGCAACTTAGGGTTTTTTTTGAGGAAATTTGATGAAATATAACATATAATGGTTCTAATAGGCTTTAATATAGGGTTTGGACGGATTTTGGGTGAGGGGGATTGACCAAAACGCCCCTAAAAATCAAATAATTCTCGAATCTATCCTTTGGTGGACTGTTTTGATAGTCTGAAGTAGATCAACTATAACGTTTTACTCCGATATCCAAATTGGATGAAACCAATTTCATTAGAAAGAGTACCCTCATATATTTCCGTTGATATATAGTATCTCACCCTTATCATTGTGTACGAGGAGTTATGATCATTTGAAGTTGACCCAAAAATTCACTTTTGATAGGCTGAAGTAGATCAACCATAACTTTTTGCTCTGATAAACAAATTGGATGAAACCAATTTCATCGGAAAGAGGATTCGCAGAGATTTCTGTTGATATATATTAGATCACCCAGATCATTATGTACAAAGAGTGATGATCGTTTAAAGTTGGAGCAAAAATACGCCAGGCCTCAGTACTTTTTTTTCTGCACGTTTTACTGTTCACTACTATTCACGGTTCGATCGGAATGTTCATAACTCGTCGCTCGGGTGTCCGTTTTGGATGATCAACATATCTTTGGAAAGCTTATTCAATACTCTACGCAATGGTGGGTCATAATCTAATACATTCCACTCGAAAAATTTATAATTCATTCTAGAAGATAGAACCCAACACGTTTAAGCACAAAATTTCAACGAAAAATTTCCCGGGGTATTACATCATCTCCCCCTTGGAAACATTCATCCTCGAATGTCGATGAATAAGTTCAGAATACCATGGAAATGAGGACAAAAGGCTGGGATAACAAAATCAATCCACTTACTTCACTCCAAACTTTCGAATACTTCATAGAACATGCGATTCATAATGAGAATGGTCACATAGTTGGATCTTAAACAAAGGAGACTGATTTTAAGGAATCGATATCTTTGGTTTATTCAGAGACTGAGAATCAAAGGTCTCAAAGGGGATCTCATCAAAAGAAGGACCCCTTGCACCCAAATGAAACGTCCCTTAACACTCCCTCCAAAAGATTCAAATGACATTGTTCGGGGAAAAAATGAACCATAATTTGATACAATCCTATCGTATGGGAACAAGGACCCATATGGCATAAATTAAGATAGGAATTTCTAGGTCTTGGGAAACATAACTCCTTGCTTCCAAACTTAGCAACACTTCCCAACTACTCCCTCGACTATGTTCAAGCCTAACTCCAAGTACTTATGAGATACGCCACATAACACTATAATATTAATCTATATCATGAACCTCAATACACACTGAGCCTCACAACTCCTCACTTCAAACATAACTCTTATTGCTACTCTAACAACCACATACAATCTTATTCTAGGGATCCACTAACTTGTGGTGCATTCTTTTAGATATACAACCATAACATTCAAGCCTATACTCATAACCACATACGCATTTCGCACATGCACCTCTAAACGAACACTCATAAAGCATCTTCCTCGCTTTCTCTAAGATTCCATCAACTACATCATTCACACATACTGGTCAATTCCTTAAACGGCACACATAACATTTTCTCAACCAATTGAACTATACACAAAAACTCTGTATTACTATTCCTACAACCTCACAGAAGTGCATAAAACCAACGCACAACAATCTTTCCAAATAAACATTTAAAACTTCAACTAACCACAACATGTATCAAGGACTTAGCCTCAATCTAACTTCACTTCACCGCCGTGAGCACACCACCTTCTATCATAGATAAGGAAGTATCTTCTCTCCCTTCTAGACAAATGCTCAATACCATTAGCTTGACTTAATAAAAAGGTCACAAAATTTTAAAACATGAAGACCTGAAACATGAAGGGATAATGTAAATAACTTGACTCTCTCTATTGAGGCCTTAGTAATAAAATATCAAATACAATGGGTTCATTAAGGTATCAAAACTGAAGAGACCCATAACAGAAACTGAATCTCACTGATCAATAAGAGTATTGCCTGAGTACTGGAACTGAACATACTGTAAAACTTGAGTATATGAGTCATGGGCGGCATGCCCTGAATTTATAGCTCATAACTTATGGAATGTGATTCCAACTGCTAGAAGAACTGGAATTTCTCATTTTTGGAAACTGGAAGAGTATGTAATTCTCCATCACGTGTATGAACATGAATTAAGATCATGGAACTGAAATATAAAGCATGAGTAGGTTTTGGGACAGCTGAAAATACTGAAATAACATTGGGTCAAGCACCGATCTTTCTCACAGCAAATTTACAACTTACTGGTACTTCTACTAAAATGTAAAAGCTTGACTTGACTACTTGTTCTATCATCTCCCCCTTAGCTTTAAGCCACCACTCAAATTCTCAAATGCTTACTAATTTCGAATCTCTACGAGCATCTCTATCGCTAGAATGTACACCATCTAGTGCTTCAACTCTTATTTCTATTAGCTCAACTTGAATACTTTCTAACCTTTTGATAGACCATGCTACTTCTGTCTTCTCCCTCTAATACCATGCCTATGAACTTATGTTTCTAACCCATAAGAATCAAAATCACACTTAAGAGGCTCAACATTTCCAATCATACGCCTCGCCTTAACTTAGCCATCAAAACATCATCCATCATCTAACTAGTATTTATCCATCTAACAATCCCATGGAACGACTCACTACACCACATACACTAATCCTCAAAATTAAAGCAGTCCCATAATATCTTGGGTGAACTTTCTCATCATAATATAATATTAAACTTAATTACAAGTCAACTACACTTAAACTCTTGTGTACACTGTTCAAGCCTATTAGGTCACTTCCGGCAACTAATACCATTAATCCAGAAACAGTCACATTCGGTTTCATGATCACCAATCGTTCAAACTTAAGGTCTCACACTTCACATAATTTACAACTCCATCTCACGCATAACTCCCACGTGAAGATTATAAAACAACACATCCATGAACACTAGCCCACTTAAACTTCATAACAATAATAATTGGTCCTAATCACATAGCCTATCTTATTCACAATCCATTAACACATCTTTCTTTCACCCGTCACTACTATTTATCCTTCATACACAACTTAACATAGTTTATAGCTCTCTACGTCTTAACTTAACTTCCTTTTGCAATCTGGAGAGCGCCTAGATTAACAACACTTACCCACTAAGTACTTTCATCAATAACCTATACTTTTATAACACCACAAATACCATCAATAACTCTTTCCTTACCCTAAGCAAACAACAATCCACCTTAACAAATAACTCCTCCTCTAACTTTCACTAAACTAACAAACAAGGCTATATCACTTTATTACTAATTCAATCATAAGCAAAAATTCAGATATACATATTCAATAAATCGCCCTTACCACCTTTCTTGTCACTACACTTCTAAACCCACACTTTCAACTAACACAGGAACGACAAGATAAATAACAAGTTGTTAGTGAATTAAAATAGGCCTCACACGGCTTCACTAGACTTTGGTTTTGTGTTTTTATCAAGAAAGTTATATGAATAACAAAGTAACTATGCTAGTGAATCGAAATAGGCCCCACACGGCTTCACTAGACTTTGATTTTTCACAAACATAATGATAACAAGATTACATAATACAAGAGATAAAAACTTGACACACAACATTCAACGATCTAAGAATACACCTTACTCTGTCTTAATTAAATAACTCATAAGAATGAGGGCATAACTTTCAACTTAAGGAACTTAACACACTAGAGAGCTCCTTTCAAGCCCTTTGTGTAACTTTTGAAATTTCTTCTAGAAAATATAGAAGCATTACCTGGGGAAGAACTGGAGCTTGCGAATCATGTTATCTCAAAAATAATACATAGAGGGAGAAGTATAGATTAACATTGTAGATTCTGAGAAGGAATCTGAAAGCATATCTAACCTAGGCTTAGTTCACGACTTTTATGAACATGAATAAAGTACTTTAATCTTTGGAACTCAAAAGCACTGACAGGATACTTTTTAGCTCTCTTACAATCCCATAACTATCTACGGAGAATTAAGCTTAACTATTTTTGATACCTTGAAAATGAGGCAGAGTTGGCCAGAATAGAGTAAGATGAGAATCTATATAAGCTTCTTGGACAACCTTTTTATAGCACGATCTTAGACTTGAAAGAAGGGAAACATTTCTAAAATGCCCTGTAGCCTCTCGAAGAAAAGTACAGACGTCTTTGTACCATTCCGCAAGAATCTACTAGACACGACTTCATAGACACCCTAGGACACTTGAACTCTATGCTCTGATACCAAGTTTGTAACGCCCCGAAATCGGGTCCCGAGACGTCACACGATGCTTAGGGTCACAAGTGACCCCAAGCTAACCCTTCTACTGGCATAACTCATAAGCAACAGAATAACAATACAAATCCATACAAATCAGCAGAAATTAACTCTTTTCTGAATCTGATAGATACAAAAATAGAATTTTACAGGATTATAATTCTGCCTTTACAACCAAAATTGAAACAAAATACATCAACGTCTACTAACTGTCGATGAAGCCTTTACTAGTACTGACTGTAGGTAGCCGGGTCATGACTCCCGACTACCCCAACTCAATACGACTGAATAAAGAAAATACAACACTATAAACTCTGCATAACTAACCCAAGCCCTTGAATCAAAAGGACTCATCACCTGCTGACTGGATACCAAGAACGGACTGGATCCGAAGGTGCAACTATACCTTGTACCTACATTTCGAGAAAATGTAGCCCACATACGAATATTTGGGTCAGTACTATGGAAAGATACCGAGCATATGGGGGTGCAATGCATATATAAAATAATATCTTAATATCATCACAGTTTATAAAATTATGCATGCTGATATAGATGACTCACTTAGCTCGAATTAAATCATCAAAATCATGGATGAATAATACATGTAAAGTAAAACAAGTGAGTCATTACAATACGTTCTCAATTCACTTTCATCTCAATTTCAAATCATCAAAACAATCAAATCTCATGTCAATTCTCATTAGAATATATTCCTTAAATCTTTTAAGAATAATGACTTTCTCAAACTCAGCCTTTTAAGCAAATATGTTTTCATCTCAGATAGAAGAGTACACACACACGTTGGGAGATCATATAACCGACATAAACTATGTGAGCCACATAGAGTCCAATGTCTAACCCACATTGGGGAGAGCCGTCCTATCCTTTCCATCGAGTAGGACTTCCAATATCAATCCAAAAATACTAGTGAACACTATATAAATCAGCCTCAGGCTCACGTCCTATGGGGAAACGTAGTTCTAGTGAAGTAAGGTCACTTTATACCTCCCACTCGGTGCTAAATATTACTCGCGGACTTAGCTCAGAAATTTAAATCAACCTCTGGCTCATATTAAAGAAAATCCACAATAAACACTTCAACAATTTTCATCGGGAGCCAATTTGCTATCCCTTTATCATAATCAATAAAAACGTGGATTTCTTTCACAGTCGAGTTCAAAATAACTCATTCACGACCAAAAGGTCAAATGACTCAAAACATCTCAAATATTCAACATCAACGTGCATATAGCACACACTTTCTCAAAGACACAATTTCAAATGGGGTTCAAGACCCAAATATCAAAATCATAGTAAATTTCCTTCAAGCATCATTCTTTAAGTCATAATTTCATATAAATTCGACTTTTCAAAGTCATAAACATCATAATCTCAAGATAACCAAGATAGAATATAAGTTCATGCTCCAAAATCATAATAAACATATAAAAAACATATTTTCGTAAAGAAAATTACTTTTGGGCACAAGAACGAAAGATTGTTCTTGTTGAAAAACACCACATACCTTGAATGATGAACTTTAGATCTATACTCATTTTTGAGATGTTAATCGTGCCTTTGAATGATGGTTCTTGGAGTTCTTGAACTAGGAACTTGGAATCTTGAATAAATTTGCAGAATTAATGGTGAACTTTGGAGGTTCTTGAAGTTGGATGTAGGAGCTTAGGGTTTTCTTTTTGAGGGAATTTGATGAAATATAACATATAATGCTTCTAATAGGCTTTAATATAGGGTTTGGACGGATATTGGGTGAGGGGGATTGACCAAAACGCCCCTAAAAATCAAATAATTCTCGAATCTGTCCTTTGGTGGACTGTTTTTATAGTCTGAAGTAGATCAACCATAACGTTTTACTCCTATATCCAAATTGGATGAAAACAATTTCATTAGAAAGAGGACTCTCATATCTTTCCGTTGATATATAGTATCTCACCTAGATAATTGTGTACGAGGAGTTATGATCATTTGAAGTTGACCCAAAAATTCAGTTTTGATAGGCTGAAGTAGATCTACCATAACTTTTTGCTACGATAGAAAAGTTGGATGAAACCAATTTCATCGGAAAGAGGACTCGTAGAGATTGTCGTTGATATATATTAGATCACTCAGATCATTATGTACAAAGAGTTATGATCATTTAAAGTTGGAGAAAAAATACGCCAGGCCTCAATACTTTTTTTTCCTGCACGTTTTACTGTTCACTACTATTCACGGTTCGATCGGAATGTTCATAACTCATCGCTCGGGTGTCCATTTTGGATGATCCACATATTGTTGGAAAGATTATTCGATACTATACTCAATGGTGGGTCATAATCTAAGACATTCCGCATGAAAAATTTATAATTCATTCTAGAAGATAGAACCCAACACGTTTACACACAAAATTTCAACAAAAAATTTCCCGGGCTATTACATGTAAAAACCTATATGTATTAACAACAATACATAAAATATCGGGAAAAAATAAAATTAATAAAATACAAATAGAAAGTTCTTTTGAACAATTTGTAAAATCAATTGATAACGATGATTATAGTTACAAAGACATGGATATAGAAGAAGATTTAGAAATAATAAATGATAGAATAAGTACAACAAAAAGAATAGCTTTTGTAAAACCAGAATCATCAGGATCATCGAAAAGAACAAACTATGAAATAAATTCAACAGTTAATTTAACTCAATATTATATAACGGAAACAATAAATGAAAAAAAATATTTAATACTTCTAAATACAGGACAAGAAGAAAATTAGATAGTAAAATATCTAGTAAAAAATGAAGAAATAAAATCTAATAGTAATATATGCCTAGATCTACCAAGAAGTTTAATAACTACTAAAGGTACAGCAGAAAAGGAAATAATAATAGGAGTTAGAAAAATAAAAATAGAATTTGAAATAAAGGAAGATATGCAAAAAACAGATATAATATTAGAAATAAAATGGTTAGAACAAGTAAAACCCTACAATATAGAACATACACAAATAACCATAACCTATAATAGAGAAAAATTATTGATAAAAAGAGCTTTGACATTCTTTTTCTAACTTTAGGTGGTAAAATCCTGATTTACAGTCAGATTTTCTAATGTAATTATATCCTTGTATTTTTCTTATTTTTAATATCTTATTTGGTATTGAATAATTATATGTCCTAATTTTTGCATTTAAGTTTCTATAATCAATAACCATTCTACTTTTTCCTCTTTTTTGTTCACTATGTTTATTTACTATAAATGCTAGACTTGTTTTGTATGTATTGTTTTTCGAATAATTCATCTATATGCATTTTAAATTCTTTTAAATCATCAAATTTATATGTTAATGGTTTTTGGGTTATTATATTATTTTTATCTATTAGCTCAATTTTTACAGTAGTTTTATGTTGCTCCCATCTTTTTAATGGATCTTCACTATATAGTTGTCTTAATTTTTTTTGTATTATTTCTACCTTATCTATTGAAAATATAGTTATTTCTTCTTTATTTATTGAAAATATAACTAGTTTTATTATGTCTTCAGTATTTTTTATATTTTCTAATTTTTGTGTGATTTTTTCACATCCTTTTATCCAATTAGTTTTCTTTCTTATTTTATTAATAACTCTTTTTGCTCTTACCTTTTGTTTACATGGTGTTGTAAACCACCAGTGTGTTTTAGTTATTATATGTGGGTATAGTTTATCTGAAAACGGCATTTCAAAGAGCATATCTTTTGATGTTAGTTCATAATTATTGATCTCTTCTATTGTTAATATCTTATCCCATACTTGTATTTTTACATTTCTAGCTTTATAGGTAATTAAGTTTCCTTCATTATTAAATCCTTTTACTACTATTGGTGTTTTTAGCTTATCTCATTTATCTTCTGGTAAATAATTATATCCACATAAGTTGGCTTCTGCTCCTGTATCTATCATAGGTGTATAATATCTATTATAATATCTTTCTACTATTATTTTCATAAGTACATATATTTTCATATCATGTCAAAGCTCTTTTTATTAATAATTTTTCTCTATTCTAGGTTATGGTTATTTGTGTATGTTCTATATTGTAGGGTTTTACTTGTTCTAACCATTTTATTCCTAAAATTATGTCTGCTTTTTGCATATATTCCTTTATTTGAAATTCTATTTTTATTTTTCTAACTCCTATTATTATTTCCTTTTCTACTGTATTTTTAGTAGTTATTAAACTTCTTGGTAGATTTGGGCATATATTACTTTTAGATTTTATTTCTTAATGTTTTACTAGATATTTTACTATATAATTTTCTTCTTATCCTGTATTTAGAAGTATTAAATATTCTTTTTCATTTATTGTTCCCATTATATAATATTGAGTTAAATTAACTGTTGAAGTTATTTCATAATTTGTTCTTTTCGATGATCCTGATGATTCTGGTTTTTCGAAAGCTATTCTTTTTGTTCTAATTATTCTATCATTTATTATTTCTAAATCTTCTTCTATATCCATGTCTTTGTAACTATAATTATTGTTATCAATTGTTTTTACAAATTGTTCAAAAGGACTTTCTATTTGTATTTTATTAATTTTATTTTTTTCCGTTATTTTATGTTTTGTTGTTAATACATATAGATTTTTACATCTTACTGTAAATAGTTTACTTCCTGAGGTAAGTTCTATTCCTGATATTTTCCAATATAATACTAATGATTTATCTATGTTTTTATCTGTAATTGCCACTGAATAATTCGCACTTATTATAAATTTTAATTTTTGGTATATTAAATTTTCTCTTATGGCAGTTATTATACTTTTTTCTATAGGTTTTATAATTCTATCATCTGCTAAATATAATTCTATTGGTGTATCTATTCCTTCTCTAAAACATGCTTTTATTAATATCTCTGTTCCTCCAAGGTGTATGTTTTTTATTGGGTCTTTACTTTTTATATCGTTTATTTCTTTATTAATTATTCTTTTTGTTACTAGTGGTATACTAGCTCTACCTTTTGCATATCTACAGTCTATTACATGTTCTTTTTGGCTTACTACGTAGTATTCTTCTTTTCGTCTGCTAAATATATTTTTTATTGTTGGTATTTTAAATATTTTTACTACACTTAAATCTAATTCTTTTCTTTTTATCTCGTCAAATATATTATTATCAAATATTATTTTTTGATTTGTTCCTTCTTCATTTAAATATTCTTTCTTTGTTATTATTTTTACATTTTCTTCAGTCATTTGATTCATCTAATTCACTACCTATTTCATTATCTGTTTCTTTTTCTGAAATTTCATATATACTATCTTCTCTTTCTAATTCGTAATCTATATAATCTATTTGCATATATTCTGCATTTTCTATCTTTATTTCTAATATTTGTTTCTTTTTTGGGTCTTTAGACATTTTTCAATCTCTAGCTAAATGTCCTAGTTTGCCACAATTATAACAAGTACATTCTTTTATAGATTTCTTTCTCCTATATAGTCTTTTATATTTATAATTTTTTACATAATATTTTTTTCTTGGTTTCTTATACTTATATTTTGATTTTTTGTATTTATTCTATTTCTTATGACTTTTTCTTTTCTTATAATATTTTTCTTCACATCCAAATTGAGGTGTTATTTTATTCTTGCAACATGCTAAATTTCTTATTAATGTTTTTTTCATTTTTATTTCTTCTCTGTATTTTTCACATATATTCCTATACCATTGTTGTAGAAATTTTATTCTTGCTCCTAGA
Source organism: Capsicum pubescens (assembly GCA_030864215.1). Lineage (NCBI taxonomy): Eukaryota > Viridiplantae > Streptophyta > Magnoliopsida > Solanales > Solanaceae > Capsicum > Capsicum pubescens. The sequence goes on from CM061538.1 coordinate 107,042,978, forward strand.
GTATCTACTATGTTTGCTTCATTCCAACTCTTTATTATTTTTAAACTAAATAGTTCAGGTAATTTACTAAAATATAATCTTCTAACTTGTTTACTTTCTTCTGTATTATATGCTCCCTTATAGTAGTATTTTTTAAATGCACACGTATATTCATCTATATAACACATATTACATATTGCTAGTTTTAACATTAAATTCCTATTTGTATTTTTTTTCTTTGTTTTGTTCTTCTTTTGTTGCCATACTGCTAAATTCATCTCTTATAGCCATTTCATATTTTTTCAATATGTCTATAGGTGTTAATTTAGTTACTGTTGTTCCTTCTGTTTTTATCATTTCTTAATACCTTTTACTATTTTAGTTGTTCCTATTAGTGTTTTTTCTATATATTCTGGTGTATCTATTGCATTTATACCATTGTCTAATAATTGTTTTGTTATATATCCTATCCATAATTGTATTATTTTATCTACATCTATTACACAGTCTAAGTCTAAGAAGTTATAGTTTTTATTAATTATTTGTTTTGGTTTCCATTTGTTATATTTTTCCCTTTGGTTATATTTTTTTAAAACTTATTTTTATAATAATATGTATGTTTTCCTATTTCTGATGTACTGGGTATTATTTTTTCATCGTCCTTTTTATCAAGAGTGTTTATTTCCGTGTTTGTATTTTCTAAGTTTTCTTTATTAATTACTTCTTGTTTTGCATTTATTTCTAGTTTTTCTATATTTGTTAAAATTTCCGTATATGTTTCACTATATTTCGAATCATAATTATCTGTTTCTTCTGCATCTATTGTATTTATTTCTATTTCATTAGTTTCTAATTCTTTATTTTCTAATTTTTCTTTAAATTGATTTATCTCAATTAATAATTTTTGTTCTTTATCCTTTTCTTTTTTTCTTTCTGTTTTTTTATACAGCTCTTTTAGCATTTGTAGTTCTTTTTCTAATTCAGCAATCCTATTATTTTTAGTTTCTTCTATTTTTCGTATTTCTTCTGTAGTCTGTTGTTTTATTTTATCTATTTCTTTTTTGCTGTCTATTTCTTCATTTTCTCTTGCTATTCTTACCATAGCTGTTAATTTATCTTCTAATTTTAATTCTTCTTTCTCTAACATAAAATATAAATGTTCACCTATTTTCTTATATCTTCTTCCTAAATTAGAAAATACAATTTTTATTTTTAAACCTTCATGGTTTTCATATGTTTTTTCATCTATTATAAATTCTTCTTTGTTCATTTTATCTACTTGATAGTGTATTGATCATGTTGATATATGTATTCTAGATTATCTATTTGTGATTCTAAATATGATATTTCTTCCCTTTGTGCTTTTATTAATTTTTGGCACACTCCAATAATCATGTTATACTGTAGTCTTTCTTTTCTTATTTTTAATTCTTTTCTTTTTTCAGATATTATTTGTTTTAGTTCTTTATATTTTTGAGATTTTGTTATGTTATTCATCTGTACAATATTTATAATATTTTGGTGGATACTGAAATCTGATTTTATCATAATTAAGTGGTATGTATCTCATTCTTCTAGATTTTAAAGGAATTATTAATTTTGCCTCATTGCTAGATATTAAGGTAATTAAGTAAGCTAATCTATGAGGGTTTTCTTTTGTTTTATTTAACTTCTTATATTCTGGGTAGTTACTAGTTAAAATTCTTTTAATTTCTCGAAAAGCTTATGTATTTTTAAATGGTCTTCTCATATTTAACAAATAAATAACAACAAGATAACGTAATTAATAATAAATTATAATTAACAATTAAATTAACATCTCTAACATTTCTCATAATTAACATATATCTACTTGTACATTTTTTAAATAACCATTCTACCTTTTTCTCTTTTTTGTTCACTATGTTTATTTACTATAAATGCTGGACTATTGTGCTTACTATTACTTTTTTGTATGTATTATTTTTCTAATAATTCATCTATATGTATTTTAAATTCTTTTAAATCATCAAAGTTATATGTTAATGGTTTTTGGGTTATTATACTATTTTTATCTATTAGCTCAATTTTTACAGTAGTTTTATATTTTTCTCATCCTTTTAATGGATCTTCACTGTATAGTTATCTTAATTTTTTCTTTATTTTTTCTTCCTTATCTATTGAAAATATAGTTATTTATTCTTTATTTATTGAAAATATAACTAGTTCTATTGTGTCTTCAATATTTTTTATATTTTCTAATTTTTGTGTGATTTTTTTACTTCCTTTTATCCAATCAGTTTTCTTTCTTATTTTATTAATAACTCTTTTTGCTCTTACCTTTTGTTTACATGGTGTTGTAAACCACCAGTGTGTTCTAGTTATTATATGTGGGTATAGTTTATATAAAAATAGCATTCCTAAAAGCATATCTTTTGATATTAGTTCATAATTATAGATCTATTCTATTGTTAATATCTTATCCCATACTTGTAATTTTACATTTCTAGCTTTATAGGTAATTAAGTTCCCTTCATTATTAAATCCTTTTACTACTATTGGTATCAGAGCTATGTTATTTATAAAATGTACAAGTAGATATGTGTTAATTATGAGAAATGTTAGAGATGTTAATTTAATTGTTAATTATAAGCTATTATGAGTAGATATGTGTTAATTATGAGAAATGTTAGAGATGTTAATTTAATTGTTAATTATAAGCTATTATTAATTACATTATCTTGTTGTTATTTATGTGTTAAATATGAGAAGACCATTTAAAAATACACAAGCGTTTAGAGAAATTAAAAGAATTTTAACTAGTTACTACTACTCAGAATATAAGAAGTTAAATAAAACAAAAAAAAAACCCCATAGATTAGCTTACTTAATTACCTTAATATCTAGCAATGAAGCAAAATTAATAATTCATTTAAAATCTAAAAGAATGAGATACATACCACTTAATTATGATAAAATCAGATTTCGGTATTCACTAAAATATTATAAATATTGTACAGATCAATACCATAACAAAATCAAAAAAATATAAAGAACTAAAATAAATAATATCTGAAAAACGAAAAGAATTAAAAATAAGAAAAGAAATACTACAATATAACATGATTGTTGGAGAATGCCAAAAATCAATAAAAGCACAAAAGGAAGAAATATCATATTTAGAATTACAAATAGATAATCTAGAATACATATATCAACATGATCTATACACTATCAAGTAGGTAAAATGAACAAAGAAGAATTTATAATAGATGAAAAAACATATGAAAACCATGAAGGATTAAAAATAAGAATAGTATTATCTAATTTAGGAAGAAGATATAAGAAAAGAGGTGAACATTTATATTTAATGTTAGAGAAAGAAGAATTAAAATTAGAAGATAAATTAACAACTATGGTAAGAATAGTAAGAGAAAACAAAGAAATAGACAGCAAAAAAGAAATAGATAAAATAAAACAACAGACTACAGAAGAAATACGAAAAATAGAAGAAACTAAAAATAATAGGATTACTGAATTAGAAAACGACTACAAATGCTAAAAGAGTTGTATGAAAAAAGACAGAAAGAAAAAGAAGAAAAGGATAAAGAACAAAAAATATTAATTGAGATAAATCAATTTAAAGAAAAATTAGAAAATAAAGAATTAGAAACTAATGAAATAGAAATAAATACAATAGATGCTGAAGAAACAGATAATTATGATTCGGAATATAGTGAAACATATACAGAAATTTTAACAAATATAGAAAAACTAGAAATAAATGAAAAACAAGAAGTAATTAATAAAGAAAACTTAGAAAATACAAACACAGAAATAAACACTCTTGATAAAAAGGACGATGAAAAAATAATACCTAGTACATTAGAAATAAGAAAACCTACATATTATTATAAAAATAAGTTTAAAAAATATAACCTAAAAGATGAATATAACAAATGGACACCAAAACAAATAATTAATAAAAATTATAACTTCTTAGACCTAGATTGTGTAATAGATGTAGATAAAACGATAGAATTATGGATAGGATATATAACAAAACAATTATTAGACAATGGTATAAATGCAATAGATACACCAGAATATATAGAAAAAACACTAATAGGAACAACAAAATTATGGTTTTTAAATTTAACTGAAAATAGTAAAAAGGTATTATGAAATGATAAAGAAACCGAAGGAATAACAGTAACTAAACTAACACCTATAGACATATTGAAAAAATATGAAATGGCTATAAGAGATGAATTTAGCAGTATGGCAACAGAAGAAGAAGAACAAAACAAAGAAAAAGATACAAATAGGAATTTAATGTTAAAACTAGCAATATGTAATATGTGCTATATAGATGAATATACGTGTGCATTTAAAGAATACTACTATAAGAGAGCATATAATACAGAAGAAAGTAAAGAAGTTAGAAGATTATATTTTAGTAAATTACTTGAACCATTTAGTTCAAAAATAAAAAAGAGTTGGGATGAAGCAAAAATAGTAGATACCCTAGGAGCAAGAATAAAATTTCTACAACAATGGTATAGAAATATATGTGGAAAATACAGAGAAGAAATAAAAATGAAAAAAACATTAATAAGAAATTTAGCATGTTGCAAGGATAAAATAACACCTAAATTTGGATGTGAAGAAAAATATTATAAGAAAAGAAAAAGACATAAGAAATATAAGAAATACAAAAAATCAAAATATAAGTATAAGAAAACAAGAAAAAGATATTATGTAAAAAATTATAAATATAAAAGACCATATAGGAGAGAGAAATCTATAAAAGAATGTACTTGTTACAATTGTGGCTAACTAGGACATTTAGCTAGAGATTGTAAAACGCTTAAAGACCCCAGAAAGAAACAAATATCAGAAATAAAGATAGAAAATACAGAATATATGCAAATAGATTATATAAATTACGAATTAGAAAGTGAAGATAGTATATATGAAATTTCGAAAAATGAAATAGATAATGAAATAGATAGTGAATTAGATGAATCAAATGACTGAAGAAGATATAAAAATAATAACAAAGGAAGAATATTTAAATGAAGAAGGAATAGATCAGAAAATAATATTTGATAATAATATATTTGACGAGATAAAAGGAAAAAAATTAGATTTAAGTGTAGAAAAAATATTTAAAATACCAACAATAAAAAACATATTTAGTAGACGAAAAGAAGAATACTAGGTAGTAAGCCAAAAAGAACATGTAATAGACTGTAGATATGCAAAAGGTAGAGCTAGTATACCACTAGTAACAAAAGGAATAATTAATAAAGAAATAAACGATATAAAAAGTAAAGACCCAATAAAATATGTACACCTTGGAGGAACAGAGATATTAATAAAAACATGTTTTAGAAAAAGAATAGATACACCAATAGAATTATATTTAGCAGATGATAGAATTATAAAACCTATAGAAAAAAGTATAAGAACTGCCATAAGAGGAAATTTAATATACCAAAAATTTTAATTTATAATAAGTGCTAATTATTCAGTGGCAATAACAGATAAAAACATAGATAAATTATTAGTATTATATTGGAAAATATCAGGAATAGAACTAACCCCAGGAAGTAAAATATTTACAGAAAGATGTAAAAATCTATATGTATTAACAACAAAACATTAAAAAATGGGAAAAAATAAAATTAATAAAATACAAATAGAAAGTCATTTTGAACAATTTGTAAAAACAATTGATAACAATGATTATAGTTACAAAGACATGGATATAGAAGAAGATTTTGAAATAATAAATGATAGAATAAGTACAACAAAAAGAATAGCTTTTGAAAAACCAGAATCATCAGGATCATCGAAAAGAACAAACTATGAAATAAATTCAACAGTTAATTTAACTCAATATTATATAACGGAAACAATAAATGAAAAAAAATATTTAATACTTCTAAATACAGGACAAGAAGAAAATTAGATAGTAAAATATCTAGTAAAAAATTAAGAAATAAAATCTAATAGTAATATATGCCTAGATCTACCAAGAAGTTTAATAACTACTAAAGATACAACAGAAAAGGAAATAATAATAGGAGTTAGAAAAATAAAAATAGAATTTGAAATAAAGGAAGATATGCAAAAAGCAGACATAATTTTAGGAATAAAATGGTTAGAACAAGTAAAACCCTACAATATAGAACATACACAAATAACCATAACCTATAATAGAGAAAAATTATTAATAAAAAGAGCTTTGACATGATTTGAAAATATATGTACTTATGAAAATAATAGTAGAAGGATATTATAATAGATATCATACACCTATGATAGATACAGGAGCAGAAGCCAACTTATGTGGATATAATTATTTACCAGAAGACAAATGGGATAAGCTAAAAACACCAATAGTTGTACAAGAATTTAATAATGAAGGAAGCTTAATTACCTATAAAGCTAGAAATGTAAAAATACAAGTATGGGATAAGATATTAATAATAGAAGAGATCTATAATTATGAACTAACATCAAAAGATATTCTTTTAGGAATGCCGTTTTTAGATAAACTATACTCACATATAATAACTAGAACACACTGGTGGTTTACAATACCATGTAAACAAAAGGTAAGAGCAAAAAGAGTTATTAATAAAATAAGAAAGAAAACTGATTGGATAAAAGAAAGTGAAAAAAAGACACAAAAATTAGAAAATATAAAAAATACTGAAGACACAATAGAACTAGTTATATTTTCTATAAATAAAGAAGAAATAACTATATTTTCAATAGATAAGGTAGAAAAAATTTAAAAGGATGGGAAAACATAAAACTACTGTAAAAATTGAGCTAATTGATAAAAATAGTATAATAACCCAAAAACCATTAACATATAACTTTGATGATTTAAAAGAATTTAAAATGCATATAGATGAATTATTAGAAAAATAATACATACAAAAAAGTAATAGTAAACACAATAGTCCAGCATTTATAGTAAATAAACATAGTGAACAAAAAAGAGGAAAAAGTAGAATGGTTATTGATTATAGAAACCTAAATGCAAAAACTAAGACATATAATTATCCAATATCAAATAAGATATTAAAAATAAGACAGATGCAAGGATATAATTATTTTAGTAAGTTCGATTGAAAATCAGGATTTTACCATTTAAAGCTAGAAGAAGAATCTAAAACATTAACTGCATTTACAGTACCACAAGAATTTTATGAATGAAATGTGTTACCATTTGAATATAAAAATGCACTAGGTAGATATCAACACTTTATGGATAGTTATTTAAACAACTACCTAATTGTATATTATACATAGATGATATACTATTATACACAAAAACCAAAGAAGAACATTTAAAATTACTAGAACAATTTGCAGGCATAATAGAAAATTCAGGAATAAGTTTAAGTGAAAAGAAAACTGAAATTATGAAAAATCAGATAGAGTTTTTAGTAATACAAATAGATAAAAGTGGAGTAAAAATACAACAACATATAGTACAAAAATAATAAATTCAAAAGAAGAATTAGATACAAAAAAGAAATTACAATCATTTTTAGGATTAGTAAACCAAGTAAGAGAGTATATACCAAAATTTGCAGAAAACCTAAAGCCATTACAGAAAAAATTTAAAAAGGATGTAGAGTATAATTACAACGAAGAAGATAAAAAACAAGTACAGAAAATAAAAATACTTTGTAAAGAATTACCAAAATTACAATTTCCAGACGAAAATAAAAATTTTACATATATAGTCGAAGCAGATGCAAGTGAATATAATTATGGAGGAGTACTTAAATATAGATATGGAGAAGAAAAATTAGAACATCATTGTAGATACTACTCAGGAACGTTTAATGAAACAGAAATAAAATGAAAAATAAATAGAAAAGAGTTATGTTCATTATATAAATGTTTATTAGCATTTGAGCCATATATTGTATATAACAAGTTTATTGTACGAACCGATAATACACAAGTACGATGGTGGTTAACAAGAAAAACACAAAATTCAGTTACAACAAAGGAAATTTAGAGATTAGTTTTGAATATATTACATTTACAATTGAAGTAATCAGTACTAACAAAAATGTTATTGCAGATTACATATCAAGACAAAGCTACACAGACTGATATTACAGAAGATGATACTCTAGAAAAGATACTCAAAACCCTAACTACACTTTTACTGAAAGTGGATAGTATGGGTAATGAAATAGAAAAGCTAAAGACTAATGAAGTTAAACTGAAGTCTGAAGCTATGACTAAGATAACTCAGCAGTGTGCAGAGCCATGTCGATCGAAATACAATAAAATTCCAGAGCTAAAAGGAGACGTTGGGACACTCCATAAAACCCATAACATTTATCAATTTACTTCTGCAGGTACAAGCAAAGGAGTTAGGAGGAATCCAAATATGAACTTGAACAAGATATTTGACAAGCCATTTATACCAAAAACACCAAAAGACCTCTTGTCCATACCCCCACAAACTACCACATATCTAGACAGCCTAAACCAAGATAAGAAAGCCTATAATCACATAACCAGATCATATATTACAAACATCCACAAGATACAGACTTATCTAAACCTTAACCCTAGAGCTACAAATATCCAAGAACCAAACACAAACAATATAACCCAAAAATTACAAGGTTAACACAAGTTAATTGCACTATCGAAAATCAACCCAAGCTTAGTTAAAACTTGTTTCAGTTATGAATTATTAAATACCGTATATACTCAAGAAGGAGATAAACTAACAGCTATACCAGAATTATATAGAGCATTCACCACCTATAAGAAAATAACCAAAGGAAATCTATTTTTTATAAAGTTTTATACCGCACCAGCAGAGATATTATATGACGAAATTAAACTAGTTATACAAGTTGTAAAAATAGGATTAACCAGAGATATGATTATGCCGGAAGATATTGTTCAACAGCCAGAGATACCTAAAGTTGAGATACCTGATTTTTATGCAAATAAACAAATTATTGGAATATCTTTAATTGTTCAAGAATTAGCAAATAACTACCTAAATGGGAACCCAATATGGAGTTATTATTCAAGATATCATCAAATGATTTATTCAAATTCAAGGGAGCTACGACATTCAGATATGGAAGAATCTAGAGAATGGATTTTGGCACTACTCAATCCAGAAAAACGACCAACTGCAAGAGCAATTAAGAAGGAATTTATTTCAGAAGAATTATTAACAAGATATTGCAAAATGACAGGACACAAATATCCAGACCACCTATGCTCCAAATGCAATGGAGAAAATAATGTGATTCCAGAAGTCTAGCTAGAATAAAAGAAAAAATCAACCAAGAAGATAAGAACATCAGCTAGGAGATGAACGACAAAAGATATAAAGCAGCATTGACCGATGAAGAAATAATGAAAAAAATAAGACAAAGCATTGAAATTTGAAAATGACATATGGAGAAAAAAGATAACATTGTGGAATATGAAATACGTAAATTATGTAAACATTTAATAACATTTACTATTTCTAGACTAGCCTTTTTGACTTTTCTTGTATCATTTATTAGTTTTTTGGCATTTGTCATTATTTTGTCTTTACTTTTTTGACAAATGTAAAGATAGGACAATTATTAGTCTTTTACTTTTTTGACAGATGTAAAGTTAGGAATAGTGTTTTCCATCTTTTAGGATTATAAATATGTAAGTCATACGGCAATCTAAAGGCAAGACTTTCATGTGTTGAAAGAAAGCCTTCTCTTGTACATAAAAAACTTTTGAATATTTAATAAAAACAGATATATTTCTAAGGAAAAGCTATGGATGAGCAAAGCACCGATTTATCAAATCTACCAGAACAGGTATTTTCATTTATAATTATGAATATCTAAATTCATAAATTTCTGACAATCATGATATAATAAAATAAGCTCTTGTTAGTTACTTTATAGTAGAATTATTTGAAGAATAGCATGTTAAGAAGTTTATTAGCAAAGTGGAAAAGGAGAAAAATTCCCAAGAACTATGCCATCCTAAAGGTGAAACCGGTGAGGCAAAGAAGCCGTGATAGGGGAGTAACCAGAGTAGAGGCGCTGTTTAGGGAAAAAGTATCCAGGTTACCATGCTAATAGTAACCGAAGAACATGTTATTTAAGAATAGTCTAGTATATAGTGATCTAAGATGATCATATTATGTTATGTATATGGTTGAAAGGAATATTTTGAAAATAGCATCATATGAAATAAAATGACTACCTACTTATCTGATGGGATGATAGATAAATTTAAGATACTTGTTTTGTATGTACTTAAGGATATAGAAATAGTAGATATAAGGAAAATTATATACGAAAAGGTATTTCATTTTAATGAAGAGTTATTAGGTTCTATAGAAAACTTATACTTATATAATGATAGCTATGCTCATATTTAGATAGTTATTATTCAGACGGATATTATACAAATTAAAAATGTTAGAATATATAAGAAGAGTTAGAGAAAAACAAAGTTGGCTATACGAAGAAATTAATTATAGAAACCAGCTTAGAAAAGGAAGAAGACAATTAAAAGAAAGATTAATTTGGATAGATAAAACCTTGGAACAACTAGAATTAAAAGATTGTTTAGATTATGATTTAGACATGGATTATTCATAGAAGAAAAAGACAGGATAATTAACGAAATAAATAACCTAGAATTTAATATCAGATATAGTACAATTAGAATAAATTATTACAAAGAAATTTGCAGTATTACAACTACTATAGGATAAAATGATAAACTACGAATACTTAGAATATTGGAGACAAGATATGGAGCAAATAAGATTAATAGAAACACTTATGAAAAAGAATCTACTTGACGACATAAAAACTAGAAATATGGAACATATAGTATACCTTAAAAATAATATAGAAGAAATAATAAGGTTAAAACAAATAACTAAGGAATGCTATGACATAACATTTCAATTAACATGATAAAACTAGTAAGTACTAGTTATCTACTAATTATCAATGTACAAGTTATCCACGCAAATTACCCATACTATCCGCACCCCCCCCCTACTATTTGAATGGGTCATAATAACTAATTAGAAGTGATATATCAAAATTGCTATAAAAATACCTATGAAATTTTTTAAGTGGGACCATATAAGATGCCAAATTAATTTAAAACACTAGGAGTTAATTTATCATTTTATATTTATTTTATCTTTTTTATTAAATATTATGAATTTTTTAATACGTAGATGGCCTATAATAATTACTTAGGGGCGATATAGTAAAATTATGGTTGAAGCAGTTGAAGCAGACATGTCATAAATATCTATTTTACTTTTTTTAAAATTAAATTTTATTAATTTTCTAATACATAAATATCATATAATAATTAATTAGGAGTGATATAGTAACTTATGGAACAAGCAGGCATGTCGACTGCTAGCTGCTGGCTTCCAGCTGCTACTCGCTCTTCTATATAGTAAGAATTCTTTGGGAACCAAAAACGAGAAAGAAATGAAATTGTGCAATTTATGAAATTTAGCAAAAGGAGAAATAATAGGAAAATTCTTAAATTGATAAGCATGTTGTAACCATCTGAAAATTTGATAAAAAATATATGAAATTTGTGATTTTATGCGATTTAACTGTTTAATCCCTCCTCGTAGTTGCATTGTGATATTTCTGGGGTGTGGGGTGATTTACACAATTTTTGATGCATTTTGGTACCATTTGTGCGATATTGTGATTTTTGGTGGCTTCGAGAGCCTTATTATAGACTTTTGTGGCTATCTTTTGATACGTGCGACGGATGGCTGAACGAATTACGCCAGCAACTCCGAAATATTATTTTTCTACTAGGTAAATCTTTGGTTCGGGTCCCGATGCACCCGAGATCATTTCGACCTGTTGGTCGAAAAGATGAAAAATTAGAACTATGGGTGTGGGACCCACATTTGATCAAAATGACTTTGGATGTAAAATCTGACTTCACCAACGTGTCCGGAATGTCAATTTTAAAGTGGTAACATGTTTGGTATGATTTTACGACTTTTAAATCTCATTTTGATCCTCAATTTGGAAAATTGTAATTTTGGATTTGAGGAGTCAACTCTATGAAAATGATATTTTTTCACAATCAAATATCATCAATGAGTCCGGAGCGTTGAATTTAGTATGGTTACATAGTTTGTTTGCGTACATCAAACTCCACGAATTCCAGGCGTCCCATAGAAATCCGTGTTGGACTTGAAAAATCTGACTTTTCAGGTTTCTGGTGCAACCTGGAAAATAAAGCATAAAGTGAACTCACCAAGGCCGATTTATGCCTTATTTGGCTGGCCATCTGGTGCAAGTATAAATCTCCTTTTTTACCCATTCTTTCTATTCTTTCCCTTTTCTCTTGAGAGTTATATCCTAAAATAGTGTGAGAGCTTAAAAGTGAAGCTTGTGGGAGTTTGGAAAGCTAGATTAACACCTTTTCTTAATTCTATTATGGATTTAAGGTGAGATTTCATCCCTTTCTACTCTAATTCCTTGATTTATTTCTCAAAATCCCAAAAATCTCAGGGCTTGATTTTAAATCCCAATTTCACACTTTTTCACTTGAATAATATTTTAATCCTATAATTACTAGTTTTTCATCAATCTAACCTTCAAAACAACTTAGATTCTTGAGTTTAACGTCGATTCAAATGATTTTACCCGGTAAATCTTAAAATTATTTTTTCTTTGATTTGAACCTCTTTTTTGACTCAATTTGACTTGGGTTTCCAGCTGTAGATTCTAAAAAATATGGGGAATGCATTTATGAAGTAAAGTTACATTTTGCCCTTCTTTTTCGATAACCCATTTCGGGGATCCTTTTCGACCTCGAATAAAAATTAGTCAATATGAATATCGTTAGATTTTTTTTGATGTGTAGATTCTATATTTCTTGATTTTGGTTGATTTTGAATCATTCATGAAAAGTAAGTTCGTGGGTTCAAAGTGTAGCAGATCGATTTTTGCATTGGAGGTAGGTTATGGCTTAACTCTTCCAGACTAGCCTGAGTAGTAAATGTTGGTACAAAATACTTGTTAAGGGTGTGAACTAGTCATGATAAATAGCTATCTACATGTTGTACCTATGTGGGGGACTATATGCGATGGAATAATTGAAATTGAGATATTATATGATATGTGTGACTGTGTGGGGTTTTATGTGATATCGATAACCTTTAATACATGTGAATAATCATGTTGTGTTGTTAAAAATGCCTATTATGGTATCATTGGAGTTTTGTGATATATTCATACTTGTTGACATATGATACATGTGGAAAATTATACATAGTTGGAAATAATAAGTGGATATTGGCTCATGTGGTTGTGAAAATATATCATTGTGGGTGGTTTTGGAAATATATCATTGTGGCTGGTTGTGTAAATACTCATTATGATTGGTTGTGAACATTGTACATCATCCTCGTGGCATCATACACATATTTCACTTGTTAGTTGTATGTTTTGTATGTACTTGTTGTTATTGTTTATCATACTTGATTTGTGTCTTATGTGCTCTGGAAACCCCTAAATACTGGAAATTTTGGAAACACTGGAAATATCAAATTTTATAGACCCTCCCCAAAGGATGTGCCGGGAGGAGATATTAATATATGGATTATATATGGGTTGACGACCCCCCTCCCCTTATGAGTTCCACGTTGGGAGTCTTGCCTCTGTGGGTGTAAACGGAGATTGCGCGACGTCCCCAAAGGTTGTGCGACGACCTCATACATCATCATCATCATATACATTCCACTTGCTTTATTGTGTTATGTTGTGATTGTATTGCCATATTGACTTGTTATCTATGTATTTGTTCTATAACTTGACTTGTTAATGTATAATTGTTCGATCTTCCTTTATTTGTACTTGATGATCTTGAATATACATGTTCCTCTTTGTACGACTTGTATGTGATAATGTATATTTGTATCCCTATCTATTGTGTTGTTGTATTATGTGTGAATATTGTAGAACCGTTAGTGCAAGCGGTGTGGGATACTGTTGTGGGATATTTTTTTATTGCAGGTGACGCGCACTTAGTGTATATTTTGTATGCTTTATTTACTACTTTACTTGATTGGCCTATGATACCTTATGAGTACATATTTGAATCACCTTATTCAACTGCCAATAGTCTATACATATTTGAAGGGAACCATCTTTCTTATGCATGAAAAGTACAGGAGCACCCCACAGGGAAGCACTAGAATGACTAAAACCCTTATTAAGAAGATCTTTTAAATTCTCCTTAAGTTCTTTCAACTCAGTCAGAGGCATTCTTTAGGGAGGGATAAAGATAGGATGGGAATCCAGTAGAAGGTCAATCCCAAAGTCTATTAACCTATTGGGAGGAATACTGGGAAAGATATCAGGAAATACTTTGGGCAACTCATTGAGTATAAGGATAGATTGCAAAGAAGGGACCTCAAAATTTGAATCCTTAAACATAACAAGATGATATAAACACCCCTTAGAAATTAATTTCCGGGCTCTAAGATAAGAAATAAACCTCCCCTTAGGTACAAGGGAACTACCTTCCCACTCAATCACTAGTTTATTTGGAAATTTGAAACTGACCCTTTGGGTTCTACAATCAAGTGATGTATAGCACGAATGAAGCCAATTCATCCCCAAAATAATATAAAAATCTAACATATCCATCTCGATCATATCTACCAATATCTTTCTACCACAGATAAACACCACACAAACCCTATAAACTTTTTTATCCATAATATAGTCACCTACAGAGATAGAAATAGAAAAAGGATTAGAAATACACTTAGGATCGAAGCCAAAATAAATATCCACATAAGGGGTCACATAAGAAAAAGTAGACCCCATATCAAGTAAGAAATACACGTCATGATATAAGAGTCGTAACGTACCAGTGACAACATCAGGAGATGCCTTGAATTCTTGATGGGTGGCAAGAGCATAGAGACGGTTCTGACCAGTGCTAAAGCTAGGGGTAGCACCCTTTGGAACATAAGCTGAAGAAGTAGAAACTAGGATCTTATTTGCTCCTGTTGCAACCCTAGCTAAATTTATAGCATTTTAGACTCTTAGAACTTTGAAAATATGCATGATTCTTAGGTTGTTTTGCTAGATATGATGCATTTTGGGTATGTTTTGCAGGAAATTAGGTTTTGGATGCTAAATTCAAGAAAAATATGAAACTAAAGTTTTTGGCTACTCACTTGGTCATTTTTGGGCTTATATGGCACTTACCCAACATATGTGATCAAAGCATGTAACAAAGTTGAAGATGCAGAGAGTTGAGAATGCTTTAGTAATTTGGCCATAACTTTTCACCTTAATATGATATTAAGGCAAAATTTGTATCGTTGGAAATCTAATTAAATTATCTATCTGATGGTAGGGACTTTACACTTACCTATGTCCATATACGGTCTATAAGTAGAACATATAGTCTATTTATGGATAAGGTAAGTACATGAAGTCAAGATCCAGAAAGTGCAAAGCTATAGGAAAATTTCGTGGCATTTATCTAGGTCCACTTGAAGACCATAAGTAGTACTTATGGGACGTAAGTGTTCCAAGAAAGTGGCCACCAACTTCATTTTTCCTTTTTTCCATTGGGCTTTGATTTCTAGGGTTTTTATGTAACCTAAATACACTCCTATGTGTTTATAAGTCTTATTATGTACGATTAATTAAATTTTCCTATTTTATTTAGGATTTGATTTCTAAGGTTTCATGTAATATATAAATACCATTTAGGCTTTGTTTAGTTTATAGAGATTCATTCACATATTGAGGTTGTTCTAGCATAATCCCTTTGGGACTAAGTCACAAACATCCTTTGATTTCAAGATTGACTTATGATCTTGGGATCTTAGTGTTCTTGGTTTTGTTTTTGGTTTGTTATTCAATTTAAGACTTTGGGATTTCTTCTTTAATTATTGTCAGATTGATTTTATAATTTTGTCTGTGGATTACATGATTCATCACATAACTATGAGTAGCTAATTCTCTTAGTTAGGGTTGTGGGAAACTTGGTAGATTAATAAAGTAGAGGAAGTGTCACACCATTTTAAATAAAGACCTATGCATGTATTGTATTATCTTCAGTTTAGTTATTGTCTTAGCGGTCTCAACTATTAGGATCCCTCTTTGATTTTCCAATTCACTTTAAAAGGGGAGTAGGGACTAGGAAAAGATAATGACAACAGTATTTTGGAGTTTATTGCTGAAACAAGCTTACTAGTATTATCTTCTTAAGCCAATTAGCTTTATCTAATAACTTGAGACCCACAAGGTGATAGTTAACTGAGATCTAGGATAAGGGTTAGTAGAGAAACACCCTGAGACTCAAAAATTAAAGGGTGAAATTCATCAATGAGTCCACAATACAATTGATGATGCATAACTTATAAGATTCTGCATGCAAGATATCGAAATAGTTTAATAGTACATAATAAATCTGTAGGGTTAGAAGTCAAGGGGAACACAATCCTAGTGTTCCTCTTAAATTATTTACCACCAAAAGCAACCAACTCTTGTCCTTTTTATTATTTCAGCAAATCCCCCCTTTTTACTTTTTCGTGCTGCCTGACTATTTCGATAAGTTTGAGAGATATCTCCATCCTATTCTCTGTATGATGATACCAAATTTGTTGAGTTACTATATTTTAAATATACCTCTTTATCATTCTAAGGAGGGGTAGTTTAGGTATTATTAAATTTTGGCATCATTATTGGGAAATACGGTGTTGAGTTATGAATTAGAGTTGTTGCAGTTTTTGGGTTTTGTGTTCTTGTTCTTAGTTGGGTATACACCGGTGGATTCTTAGCATACGGAGTAGAGGCAATCCCTTACTACCATTGAATTCGAATCCAGAAAAGGTTCTACCAATACTTATTAGAATGACAGAGCCTAAGAGAGATGCTATTCTTGAAGGGGTTTGTGATGGTGCACACTAGGTACCTCCACCTCCGCCTGAAGGAGTTTAGGAAATTTTTTACCAGCAAATTAAGGTGCTGTTATCATAAGCTACTATAGAAAAGGGTAAAAGATTCTCAACACATAGTAAGAGAGGCAGAGCTGGCTGTGCATAGAGGAAAGTAGACCATCAAGCAACACTCGATGATAATCAAAACTGAGTTCGAGGTGGCTGTGACTACGTGATCCCAATGTACCAGTATTTGTAGCCATATAAGGATGATGAAGAGGATTTGGGGTACGTTAAGTCTGCAGAGATTGGATCTATAATTCCTTCTATTTTTCCCCCAGGTGTCAAGTTTGATATAACTAGTGCAATGATCTAGCTCTTAAACTTAAAGGGTATATTTGTGGGTTTTCCTACTAATGACATAAATATGCACCTTGCAAATTTCATTGAGATTTGTAGTTCGCACACAAACCCAGGGGTAAATTAGGAGGCTCTTAAATTAAGGTTGTTCCCTTTCTCGCTTACAAGAGAAGATTCATTATGGTTAGGGGAACTTCCAAGAGGATCTATCACTAAATGGAATGAGTTGCACAGATAATTCTTGAACCAGTAGAGGAAAGAGGGTGTCTATAGAGAGAATAAAGATAGGTACATTCCACCAGGCAGTCGGGATATATAATCTAAAATAGAGGCTATGCTGACTAAGCTAGTCAAAGGTCAATAAAACTAGGAGGCTAGCCGCAGAGAGATCAAAGAATATATTTTAAGCCTTACTCAAACGGTTGATTCCTATGCAATTGCAATCAAGCAGTTAGAGGAACAGTTTGGGCCAATATCTACTATGATTAAATAAAAGCAGCCCGTTATCCTTTTGAGTGGAAAAGTTTAGAGTCTACCAACTATAAGCCATTGCCTAGCTATTACCACTAGAAGTGGTACCCTTACAGATGATTTTCCTTTGCCTACTATTGATGAGTCTAAGAAATAAAACACAATGATAAATGAGACCCCTATAGCAGAATTTAAGAAGTTTACATAAAGTGATGATAATTACAAGAGTGATGATGGTGATGACTGGGGGTGATGACGGACCTAAAAATGTGGTATATCATTATAGTGCAATTCCTTCTTTACTACTAGTAAAGAAGGAGGACCCTGGAGCGTTTAATGTTTCGTGTTCTATTGGGACCTTTGACATTAATAGGCTCTATGTGATTTGGGAGTGGGCACCAATTTAATGCCATTGGTGATATAAGGTATTGGGGTTAGGAGAACTCAAGCCTATATCTACAAGGCTGCTAATGGTTGATTCATCTGTAAAGAAGCCAGTGGCTATTTTGTGTGACGTAGATGTAAGGGTCGCATCCTGTACATACCATCGAATTTCATGATTTTAGAATGCAAAGTGGATGCCCAAGATCAAATTATATAGGGTAGACCATTCCTATACACTTGATGGGTGTTGAATGATATGGATTTAATGGAGATTACCTTCAAACTGAATGATGAGAAAATGTTTTTAATGTGTGTATGATAGTCCAACAACCAGATAATCTAAGATTTGTGGTGGTGATAGATGTTGTAGATGAAAATATGGTTGTAGAAGGTGTGCCTATTGAAGCAAGATTAGGGGTTGAAGCATTAGCAGTAGTGATTATAAATTTTATGAATGATAGGATAGATAAATATGACAAGCTGGTTAATGCATTACGAGGCATAAGATCATACAAGTATGCCCCAAAAAAACTGGATCTTGATTTGAAAAATAGGAACACACTTCCTACAAAACCATTCATTGAGGAGCCACCAATATTAGAATTGAAATCCCTCCCATCTCATTTGCAATATGCATTCTTGGAGGCCAACAATACCTTACTAGTGATTATTGCGGTAGATTTGGCTGGATCATAGGTGGAAACTTTGATATCTGTGTTACCAAAATTCAAGGGAGCTATTTGGTGGACCATTGCATACATTGTAGGGATTCCACTACAAGATACATCTTAGCCAGAAAACATCCCCAGTATTGAGCATCAGAGGCGATTAAACCCTCTTATGTAAGAGGTGGTGAAGAAGGAAATAATTAAATGGTTAGATACTGGAGTAGTTTTTACATTAAAGATAACAACTGGGTCAGCCTAGTTCAACGCGTGCCAAAGAAAGGGGGATCACACTGGTTCCCAACAAAAAGAATGAATTAGTGGCCATGAGACCAGTGACTGGTTGGAGAATTTGCATAGATTACAAGAAGATGAACACTTCCCTATGCCTTTATTTATTAGTTTCTAGATCGACTAGAAGGCATGGGTTGGTATTATTTTCTTGATAGGTACTTGAGTTACAATCAAATCACCATTCGTCCCGAAGAACAAGACAAGATGACATTCACTTACCCCTATGGGATTTTTGCAATCAATAGAATGTAGTTTGATTTATGCAATGCTTATTCCACCTTTCAGAGATGCATGTTGTCCATATTCTCTGATATGGTGGAGGACATGATCAAGGTATTTATGGATGAATTTTTAGTGGTTGGGGATCTATTCCATGACTATTTGGCCCATTTGGCCAGTACACTGCAGAGATGTAAAGAATACAACTTGGTGCTGAATTGAGAAAATGCCACTTCATGGTGAAATAAGTTATCATTCACAGGAACAAGATCTCCAAACATGGTACTGAGGTAGATAAGGCTAAGATTGAGGTAATTAAAAAATTAGCACCACCAGTCTCAGTTAAAGACATACAGAGTTTTCTTGGCCATATAAGCTTTTATAGAAGGTTCACCAAGGACTTCTGTAAAATTGCAAATCCTCTATGCAAGCTTTTAGAGAAAGAGGTGAAATTTTTGTTTGATGATGTATTTCTCTAGGCTTTTAAATGCCTTAAGTAGCAGTTAACTTTGTCTCCTATTATCGTGTCCCCTGACTGGTCTGCACCCTTTGAGGTCATGTGTGATGCTAGTAGAGAGGCCTTGAGTGATGTCCTAGGCCATAGGAGAGAGAAAATCCTTGATCCTATCTACTATGCCAGCAAAGCTTTAAACTCCTCATATTAAAATTTTATGATTACAACGCATGAATAACTTGCGGTGGTTTTTGCCTTTAAAAATTTTTGGTCCTATTTGATTGGGACTAAGGTCATAGTTCACACAGATCATGCAGGATTGAGATACTTAATGTCAAATAGATATTCCAAATCAAGATTGATTTGATGGGTTATCTTTCTACAAAAGTTTGATTTTGAAGTAAAGGACCAGAAAGGCATAAAAAACCAAGTTGTAGATCAATTGTCCAGGCTTGAGGATGAGGAAATATAGAAATTAGATGATCATCTTAATATAGATGACACCTTTCTAGATGAGTGGGTCTTGGCTATATCTCAAGACTTACTTCCTTAGTTTACTAATTTTGCCAATTATTTGGCAAATGATCTTGTCCCTGAAGACCTATCCTTCCAGCAACAACGGAGATTTATACATGAGGTAAGGAAGTTCTTTTGGTATGATCCATATGTATTTAGGGTTTATGCTTATGGTGTGATTTGGATATGTATCCCAGAGGTAGAGATAATGAGCATTCTTAAATTTTGTCACTCCTCACCAGCTGAGGCTCATCATCGTGGTACCCACAAAACCCATAAAATTTTATAGTGTAGGTTTTACTAGCCTAAAATTTACAAAGATGCTTGTGATTTTGCGCAAGCCTATGACCAATGTCAGTATCAAGGTAACATTTTACGGTGCCATGAACTCCTCATGACACCTATTTTGGAGTTGGAGTTGTTTGATGTTTGGGGATTGATTTCATGGGTCCATTCGTGAGCACTTATGACATGAGGTATATTTTGGTGGTAGTTGACTATGTGTCAAAATGGGTGGAGGCAATCGACTCTCAGATAATAAAGGTAGAAGTGTCACCTCCCTTTTGAATAAAATATCTTTTCTCGATTTGGCACATCACGTGCAATTATCAGTGATAGTGGGTCTTATTTTTGAAACTGGTTGTTTAAAGCTCTTCTTGATAAATATGGTGTAAGTCATAAGGTAGAAACACCTTAACATCCTTAGAAAAATGGGAAAGTTGAGGTCTCTAATAGAGATATCAAGTCCATATTGGCGAAAATTGTGAATGCCAACAGGACTGACTGGTTAAGGAAATTAGATAATGCATTATGTGCCTACCAGACAGCTAATAAGACTCCCATAGGTGCTGCCCCATATCAGTTTGTATACTACAAGGTATGCCACTTACTAATTAAACTAGAGCATAAGGCACTATAGGCGTTGAAAAGCCTAAATTTTGAGTAGCATAATGCAGCAAACTTGAGGTTGAGCAAGGTGAATAAGTTGGATGAATTCTGACTTCATGCTTATGGGAGATCTGCCATATACAAAGAAAGAATAAAGTTGTATCGTGATAGGAAAATAAATAAAGGGGTATTTTAACTCAGTGATTTGGTCTTGTTGTATATTTCAAGACTCTATTTGCTTAATGGCAAGCGGAAGCCTAGGTGGTTGAACCATTCATTGTGGTTAGGTTATTACCACATGGTGCTATAGAAATAAAGTGTGATGGTGAAATCTCGTTCAAGGTGAATGGGCAGCGAGTGAATCACTACATGGGAAACCTATAGAAGGTGAAAGTCTATTTTGAGATGGACCTTAGTGAAGTCTTAGTAGCCAACATAATTGAGACGTGCCGCAATGGTAAATCAAGCTCTGCTTGAGAGAAAAGCCAATGTACATGGACGCTTAGTTCATCCCAGGTATGTTCTCACTTCCCTCTATTTTACTTTATTTTTATGCATTGAAGACAATGCACAATCTTTTAGTTAGGGTGGGGAAAACCATAGCCGCCATAGGTTTTTGTTGCCATGCTTCTTTTACTATAGACCGTGGTATGGTTGAAGAATTGGCATGTCTAGGTTTAAATCTGATTTGAGATGTGTTTTGTTACACAACTAGGTGAATTTTGAGTGTTTAGGGTAGTTGACATGTTTTGATTTTACTTTTTGATAAAAATGATACCCCTCTAAACTTTATTTTTGAACTCTGTGTGTGATGTATATATGTGTAACCTTCGTGGATCTTATTATTGCACTAAAATTAGGGACATGACAACCATAGCTAATAATAGCATGAACCGAATAGGTGTTTTAAATTTTTGATATAGTCCTGTGCCATGTGAGTATGAGATGCTACTTAGTTCCCTTTGTGTGTTAAATCCCAAACTTGATCAATTGGTCTTGCCTAGGTTGTAGGATAGTTGGTTAGGAAAGGATCATAGGCCATTTTATATTGTAGTCCACTTTTAGCCTAAATGACCTTCCCATGTGATATAGTATCCCTTGATCCCTCTTTTGAGCTAATACCTTATTTCATTGTTTTCACCTTTTACTTTCCCATTTGTATTATAATGAACCTTTTTTGGCCCCTTTCCTCATTGGATGTTGTGCACCTCAACTCAAGAAAATCACCTAAGTTGAGGGTGGCTAACATAGAGGTGTGTAATATAAAGTGGATATGAAGAAGGGTAAAATAAGAGAAAAATAAAGTAAAGGCTGTGTAGTATCAGAAGAAAAGAAAAAGAAAAGAAAGGCTGAAAAAAGTTGAAAAACAAAGAGTGAGAAAACCACACCCAACCTGAATGTGCTTTAAAATTAAAAGGGAGTAATAAGGGTGGAATAAAAAGAAAGTTGGTTAACGAGTGGACTGATAATGCCCAATCTACATCTTTAATCTGAAGGTTATGCGGATGCTACCAAATATAGCAACCTAACAAAGATTGGGGTCGAATCCCAAGGAAATACATGGAACTACAACTTTTGGCTATTGTAATCAATGAGCAAAACTTAAAAAGTGTATGGGGGATTTAACTATAAATATCGAAAAAGTATCTAGTATTAACTTTGGTTGTAATCAGTCGTTAGTGAACTCTAGTATTGTGTTCCCCCTCGCTTCTTAACTCTGTAGGCTTATCGTTCTTTATTGAACCATGCATGCAGAATCTAATAAGTTGTGTGCCACCAACTGTCTTTTGGACTAGATGGAAGATTTCACCCCTTAAATTTTGAGTCTCATGATGTCTCCTTACTAACCCTTATCCCAAATCCCAATTAACTATTACCTTTTGAGTCTCTAGTTATTATATGACAGCTATCAATCTTACTTAAATAATACCTTGTAAAGTGAATCGATAGTTAAACTTAAAATTACTATTGTAATTATCTTTTCCTAGTCACTACGCCTCTTTTAGAGTAAGTAGCAATAATCTAGGTGGGATCCTAATGTTTGCAACCACTAAGATATCTATTAAAGTGAAGATAATACAATGCATGCTTAGGTATCAGTTCACAACAATGTATCACTTCCCCTACTTCGTCAATTCGCTAGGGTTTCCACTACCCTAGCTAAGGGTTTTTAGACGTTCATTATTGTGGAGTAACCAATAACATTCATGATTGAAAGCCTAAGATGTAATCACAATAATCACAACTGAAAACCCAAAACTTTAACTGAATTAATCAACCAAAATAGATACAAGAGAATTTCAAGACCGAAATCGGATCTCAGAATCAAAATATGTTTGTAAGTATCAAGAGTGCATAACTTCTATTAAAAAATACATAAAGGGTATTTATATTCCATAACAAAACCCTAAAATCAAATACCGAATGAAAAAGGACAAAAAAAGGTTGGCAACAACTTATCTATGTTCACATACGGCTTGGCCTTTGGCACATGTGCAAAATGCATCCTGAGGCTGGGCATATGCAACTTCTGGATCTGGATTTTGGACTTCTGGTACTTACCTTACTCGCATGCATCCGCATGTGCTACATACGGTCCACATGTTGACATAGGTAAGTGCCGAAAGTTCTTTTTGAGCTCTTTCACTCTCTAGATCTTCAATTCTGGTGCTTACCTTAGTCTCGTACAGACCATATGTGGTCCACATGTAGACATAGGTAAGTGCCAGGCCTTCCAATACTTGCAACCAAACTTCAAATCTTTTACTTTCAGCACATGTCTTGGTCATGTACATCCAGAAGTGTCATGAATACCCAAAATTGATCAAGTAGCCAAAAACTCCATTTTTATTTTTCTTATGAACTTAGCATCCAAGACCTAGTTTCCTGCAAAACATACCCAAAAAACAATATATCTAACAAAACAACCTAAGAAACTTGCTTATTTTCCTCATTTTCAGCATCGAAAGTGCAATATTTCTATAGCACATCAACACCCTCAACTTAGAATGTTTGCATGTCCTCAGAAAAAAAACACAATAAAATAAAACATGACACTTAACTAGGAGAATCAAAGCTATTCAAGGCAGTCAATCAACACTTTAAGCTCAAATCACAACACCCTATCCTATCTCAACTTTTCAAAGTCAACTATGTAACATGAAACACAACAATATGACACAATGGGATCAAGGTATGGCATTACATTAGAAACAGACAACCATACATATACAAATAAGTTACAACACCCCAAAAAAGTAAGCAGCTAGCAATATGACTTATGTACCCTCACAAAAAAGAAGTCCCACTCACTCATATGAAATAATGCATGTTAATGCAGGGACAATCAAGAGACACTCCCACTCGGAAGAGAAGTTCTAACCAATGTGCATCAAATACCATAGGTTTGCCCTTGTTTTCTTTACCTTAACATTCAAACAGTCAAGTTAGGATTGCTATAGGACTTTATTCGGCTTGTAGTGTAGGCTTGGGGGGCTGGTATGGTACATATGGATATCAAGTGACTTAGTCTCCTTGGTACTACACTACTTTTGGGATCAACTCATTAACCATCTTTCTTTTTATTCCACCCTTATTTCTCCTCTTTTTATTCTTTATTACACATTCAGGTTGGGTGTGGTCTTTTATTCTTTATTTTTTCCTTCACTTTTTCATAGTTTGTTTCTTCCCTTTTGCTCCCACCCAACCCTACTAACTTTTTTGCTTATTTTACCCTTATACATACCTAATTTATATCACACACCCGTATGATAACACCACAACTTAGGCAATTTGCCTGGGTTGAGGTGCACAATGTCCAAGGAGGAACAAGCCAAAATAAGTTACTACAACAAAAATGGGAAGGTGAAAGGTGAAATAAGAAAAACAGTCTATAAGACTCAAAATAGAGATCAAGGGATACTATTTCACATAGGGAAGGTCATTTAGGATAAAAGTAGACTAAAATTAAAAATAACCTATGATCCTTTCATAACCAACTATCCAACAACCTTGGTAAGACTAAATAGGCAAGTTCTGAGTATAGCACACAAAGGGAACTAAGTAACATCTCACACACACATGGCATAAAGTTAATATTACACATTACTAATTATCCAGTTCATGCAATTGTTAGCATGTGATTATCATGTATCTAATCCTAATGTCATAACAAGATCCACAATGTTCATACATATGTATATTCACACAGTTTTAAAATTTTGAAGGGGTATCATTTTTCTTAGAAATCAATAAAAAACATGACAACTTCCCTAAACACTTAAAAATCTCCTAATTATACAATAGCACGGCACAATACGACCTAGAACACGCTAGGCATCCGTGTCATGAGTATCCCCAGATGGGGGTATATCCACTGGCGGAGTCCATGGTGGTGGCAGTGCACTATGAGAAGATACACTCGAATCTAGCTCAGCATGCATCTTCCTATCAACAAATGTAGTCTCTATTGAATCATGGGTGGATTTTTAAGGGTTTTCTCATATGACATCTTTGGATTCTACAGGTCCCCCTTTCTTCCTCTCTTGGTCCCAACTACGAGGACCGTTACATCATTCTTTTCAATAGTGTCAATCACAAACACCACTCACATATTATCTGACTGCTGCACTATCATACATACATCAAAAACTACTTGCTCATTAGTTAGTTTGAAGGTGATTTCCCCAAGTCTATATCAATCAACACCCTACCAGTGGATAGGAAGGGTCTACCTAATATAATGGGGGCTTAAAAATTCACCTCATAATAAAAAAACTCTGAAATCATTAGGGAACATAAGGGATGCCACCAGTACTTCTACGTCACACGAAACACCCACCAATTTCTTCACAGATGAGTCGACCATCAATAAATTTATGACTATAGGTTTGAGTTCCCCTATCCTCAATAGCTTGTACACAACTAGTGAAATCACATTTACTCCTGATCCCAAGTCACATAAAGATTGTTTGACATTGAAATGACCAATCAAATACAAAATAGTGACTGCTATGGGGTCCTTCTTTTTTTCTTCTAACGATAAAAAAAGGGTTATACTATAAGGGTGAACATAATCATTAAGCTCGATGACCCAATCCTCACCACTATCATACTTAAAATCATCATCACCCTATGTTGACTTCTTAGACTCTACCTCAGGTATCTCATCGCTCTTAGTGTTATCAATCTTTAACTCCTCAATAGTAGGTATAAGAGGATCATTAGTAGTGGCACCATAATTAGTATTGATAGCTAGGCAATGACTGATGTTTGAAGGATTCTACACTGTGTTACTCGAGATGGTACTGGGCTGCCTTTGATACAAAGTGGCAGATATCTATCAAACCGATGCTCTAAATGCTTGATAGCCATTATATGAGACTCAACCTTCTGTGTCAAACCTTAAAAATCAACCTTGATCTTCTTAAGACTAGCCTCCTAACTTTCTTTCCCCTTCACTAGTGTCATTAATATTTCTTCCATTCTTGATTTTGTATATCCTCTGCCAGGTGAAATGTACCTTTCTTCCATCTCTTTGTAATCATCTCTTCATGTCTAACCACTGTATCCATCTTTATCATCATAATAGTTTCGACCTTGGTTTCCTTTCCCTTAGGCTCAGAAACCTACCAACTGATGATCCAAATACTTTGCCTCCTCCTCTAACGTAGACTCATAAACTCTATAGGTTGCACCCTTTGATCCTACTGCATTAACCTCTATAGAAGTCATGGTTGCAAACTATTTGTCCAAATCACCAATACTAGTCCTTAATAGTGAAATATCCTACGATATAACATCTTTAACCACTCTTTTCTTACTAAGAACTCCAATGGTATAGGTTCCAAAACCTCTCTCAACCTCCTGAGTTTGCCATCCTCGGTTAGTCAGCAATATCTGATCCATAATACTAGAAGTTATCTCCCATCACAATCTTATAAAGGCTCATCTAGAGACAGTGTCTACCATAGCTCTAGAATCGATGGTCAGGGGTCTATAGAATATCTCCAATAATTTTGTCCCTAATATCCGATGGTTAGGAACCATGCTAAGCTTCTTTTTAAACCTGAACTATTTCTCGTACATAGATTCTGATAGCACTTACCTAACATTATAAATCTTATCCTTGATCTACAATACGCTAGATGGAGGAAATAATCTATTAAAGAATTATCTGTGTAACTTATTCCATGTAGTGATAGATGTTTTTGGACATTCCCCAGCCTTAGAGATGCTTTTCCAGTGAGCAAGAAAGAGAACAAACTCAGTCTAAGCACCTCTTGATCTACCCAGGAAATAGTAAATAAAGTGTAGATCCTAGTAAAATTAGCTAGATACATGTTTACATTGTCTGTAGGAAACCCCGCAAACACACCCTTCAATTATAAGAGCTGGATCATAGCACTAGAGATGTTGAACTTAACATTGGGGAAAGACAGGAGGAGTAATGGCTCTAGTCTTTACCGGTTCAACATACCCCATATCCTCTTCATCATCGACATATGGATACATATACTGATATACTGGGATCACATGAGCATGACCACCTCTAGCTCTATTCTAATTTCCTCTGAGTGTTGGTCGATGGTTTTCTTCCTGCCTCTACACAACTAACTGAACCTCATGAGATATACACTGAGTATTTTATTACCTCCTTTGATTAACAGCTTATGCTAACCATACTTCAGTCTGTTGGTCAACAATGTCCTAAACTCCTTTGGGAAGAGGGAAAGACATATCATCATAAACCCGTTTGGGAATATTATCTCTTATTGATTTCGTCATCCTACTAGGTGTTTGTAGAATTCTCTCTAGATTCGAATTCATAGGGAGTAATAGATTACCTCTACTCTATGTTCTAGGCATACACTGGCATATACCCAACTAAGAACAAAAACAAAAGAGCTCATAAACTGCAACAACATTAATTGACAAATCAATACTATATTCTTCAGCAACGGCATAGAAATTTGATAACGCCCAAGCTACATCTTTAATCTAAAGGTTATACAGTCACTGAAAAATATAGTATCCCAACAAAGGTTGGGTCAAATCCCAAGGGAATACA
This sequence comes from Capsicum pubescens, assembly GCA_030864215.1. NCBI lineage: Eukaryota > Viridiplantae > Streptophyta > Magnoliopsida > Solanales > Solanaceae > Capsicum > Capsicum pubescens. Next base: position 107,071,237 of record CM061538.1, read on the forward strand.
TAAAACTGCAGCTTTTAGCTATTGTAATCAATGGGCAAAACTGAAAAAATAAATAAGGGGATTTAAGTATCAATATCGAACAAGTATCTAGTATTAATTTAGGTTGTAATCAGTCGTTGGTGAACACTAGGATTGTGTTGCACCTAGCTTCTCAACTCCATGGGCTTATCACGCTTTATTGAACCAACCGAATACCTTGCATAAAGAATCTGATAAGTTATGTACCACCAACCATCTTTTGGGCTAACTGTCACATTTCATCATTTACCTTTTGAGTCTTAAGATGCTACCTTACTAAACCTTATCCTATATCCTTTTGAGTCTTTAGTTATTAGATGACAGTTAACCATCTTACTTAGATAATACCTAGTAGCATAGATCGATAGTTAAACTTCAAATTACTGTTGTTATTATATTTTTATTGTTGCTACTCCTATTTTGAAGTAAGTAGCAATAATCTAGGAGGGATCATAACATTTTCAACCACTAAGATAGTTATTAAAGTGAACATAATACAATGTATACATGGGTATAGATTCAGAACAATGTAACACTTCACCTAATTCGTCAATTCATGCTTGTGGAGTAATAAACAACATTCATGATTGAAATCATAATATGTTATCACAATAATCACAACTAAAAACCCAAATCTTTAACTAAATTAATCGACCAAAATCAATACAAGAGAATTCCAAGACTAAAATCAAAGCTCAACAAAATATGTCTATAAGTATCTAGAGTGCGTAACTTCTACTAAAAATACATAAATAGTATTTATAGTACATGAGGAAACCCTAAAATCAAAGCCTAGATAAAAAGGACAAAAAAGGGTCGATGGCCACTTATCTATGTCCACCTATGGCCTGGCTTTAGGCATATGTGCTACATGCGTCTTGAGGCTGGGTGCATGTAGACACCTACAAGTGCCAGAAAAATTCCTATAGCTTCTGCTCTCTGGATTTTGAACTTTTATCACTTACCTTACCCACATGCAGTCCGTATGTTCACAAAGGTAAGTGATGGAAGTTCTTTTTTTAGCTCTTTTAATCTCTGGATCTTCAATTCTTGTACTTACCTTAGTCTCATACAGACCACATGTGCTACATATGGTCCACATGTAGACATAAGTAAGTGTCAAGCCTTCCAATACTTGCAACCATATTTCAAATTTTTATCTTTCATCAAATATCTTGATCACGTACATTTGAAAAGTATCACGAATTCCCAAAATTGATCAAGTAAGTATCCAAAAATTCTATTTTTCATCTTGTTCACGAACTTAGCATCCAAAACCTAGTTTCGTGCAAAACATACCCAAAATATATATGAAGATTATGGAGTTATCAATGAGTTTAGTTCAAACTTTTGTAGATGGAGTTGTCAATTCCCATGTGAAGATTAGAAGAAGCATCAAATGAAGGGTAGTATTTAAGAGGAAAAATATAGTTGAGGGAATATTTAAGAAGTGTGGCTAATCTAGAAAGTTAGTAGTTTCATTGCCTAAGGCATAGTAATTATATCCTAGCTTATGTTTTATAGTTCTATAGTCCATGGTATAGAGTTGTATCCATGTTATGATTCCTTATTCAAATATCTTATTCAGATGATGCCCAAAATTATTTACTCCCTAATGTTATTAGAACTTCTTACAAAGAGTGTTGAACAAATACTCCAGTTGAGTATAATCTTTCAGAATGAGTTAGTCCGTATAGCAAGTAATTCAGTTTAGCAATCAGACAGATAAGCTCCTATAGTTTTCCATGTTTCCTTTTAGTCTTACTATATGAAGTTTCATGAATATGTCTATTCCATGAGGTAATTTATTCACATCCATGCAAATTACGAATTTAGTTTGGTCCATGCATCATGTTTTTTATTCAGATATTTAGTCATGATTCAGTTCGTAAGTGTTTAGTGCATGATCTCAGTTTTTCTATTATTCTAGCTCAAAAATTGTAATAACCCACAAACTTCTAGATAAGTTTTCAACTATCCATCATATGTTTTAAACACCCTCAAAATTTCAAGCATTTTATTTTTGGACTTTCCGTGTTTGAAACATCAATTTTTAACTTAAAATATATTTAGATACGTTAATAATGTGTCTCATAAGATTTATTAAGTTTTGGATGAGGTTTGCGGCTATTTTTGAATTTTGAGGCAGCGAGTCTCCGCAATAATGCCATGTTATAGAGGATAATCTCTGAGATAAGTGACATGGCATGGTGGTTATCTTCTGCAATAGGCAGCGTTCCACGTTGAGGTGTAAAATTTATTCCAATTTTGATTTTCTCACATGGGGTGAGGGGCTTTGGATATTTTACCCCTTGTATGACCTTAGTCTTGTTGTCTCATGATTCTTGCTTACATAATTTACTTAGTGATATTATGAAGCCCTATTCTTTAGATTCCTAAACGTGTTTTGTTAAGGGATAATTCCTAATCTAAAGTTACATACTTTATTCCATACTTCTAAAGCTTTAAAAGGTTCCTATCCATCATCCGAGGACGAATGATTCGAAGGGAGAGATAATGTAATACCCCATATTTTTTAGCAAGAATTCGAATCATTGTTCCTACATGCATAAAGTTTAATATTAGGATTATTATATGAATATAAGTGTCATGATCACTATCCTAGTGTGAAGAGTGCTTTTGAGGTGAAATATGATCATAGGAAACACTTACAACAAAGTTGAGTTAAGAGCTTTTGATTCGACGAAATTTTGGTATTCGATCCTATAAGGGTCAACTTTGAATGTGTATAACTTCTAGAATATATGGAATTTTGGAGATTAAGACCCAACAAAGTTTAGATAAATGTGTCCTCTTTCAAACAAATCTGATTTCTCCTTAATCCAATACTTGAACAAAAAGTTATGAGCATTTTAGTGAGGAACCAGTGAGGGTGTGTGATTTCAGCGTGGCATGGAACTTGTTCTCCACAATTTTTAGCGTGGCACGAACCTTGTTCAGAAATGCTAAAATCTATTTTTATCTTCAGTTTTTCAAGGGTAAACTGGTCATTTACGTTCTAAACTATCCTATAACTAATAATAATGAGAATTAATCATCCCATAACCCCAAAATATAACAAATACATGATCCCTTTACCTCCCAAATTCTCAAGAACACCAAGCAAGAGTTTTTTCTAAGAATTCACCTCCCTAGGCTCTAAATCCAAGTTCTACTTTAAAGAAGTCATGAAAATAAGGTATGCGGGTATTCAATGAGGATATCCTTTCATCCTCATACCCAAAATTATGATTTTTATTCATGAATTTTATGAATTTCATAAACTAGGATTCTATGAAAAGCATAAATTCCTTGATTCCTCCTTGTACTTCTCGAATTCAACCATGAACAAGTGTTTCCTCATAAATTCAAGCATTCTTACATACATTAATAATGATAATTCATTACATTGATGAAATTATTGGATTCTTGAGTTTAAGTCATGAAATTTCTTATCACGTCATTATATTAAAATTATCATATTTAATTGTATTTTCCAATGTTGGTGGGTTTTGAACACCCGATACCTAGATGATCATGCATGCTGCAGTTTTCAAGATTTCAAGTTATTTATATCATGTTTGTACCATGAAATTTATGACATCTTCATAATGTGCACTCACCAATCATATATCATGCTAAATACATAAGTAAAAATGTTCATGATTGCTTTAAATTTTACATGCATTATTATTTTCAGAATACCATATTTGAGCATATAAGTTATTAGTGCATGTACCAGCTTATGCTTCAGTGTACTTTAGTTGGGAGTAGGACTTAGCACTAAGTGAGCCTAGGGATAAAGGCGCACCCACCAGTAGATGACTGATATCTTTAGTAGAAGTCCCTAAGTTCTAGAACTACATAGCCACCGTAGGTTATGAGAGGTCACCCTCCAGTAGGGGACTGACACCCTAGTCCTTTGGGATATCAGATTAGTAGATCCACACTGCCAGTGTTAGTACTCATGCCCAGGTACTGACACCCTTCTTACTGGGGTTATAGGTGGGACCCCGATTATCTCAGATTGGGGAATGTAGGTAAATATTAGTTCCCACAATCTCAATTCAGTATTTAGATCACATCATCTCAAGTTTGCGTGAACAAGTGTTCAATTTATGAGTTATTCAATTATTTAGTTTTATAGATTATTTTAGCATATGCTTTACTTGGTGGTACATTTATTTTATATATTCATGCATTCATGCTCTGTATTCATACATGATCCTTAGTACGGTTTTATGGCCTATTCAGCTTTAACTTGAGATTTGTATATAGTACTCATGTTTCTACAACTTTCTAGCTTACTAAAATATTTTCATCTCATAATATAAAATTTTTAACAAGTCTTATAGCTTTTACATACAACCATGATTTAAATGAATATTTCAGCAAATAGCTTATGACCTATTTTTTAAAGCATACGTTAAGTATTTCTATAATTTAGTGCATGTCTCACATACTCAATATATTCCAAAGTACTGGCCACATATATGTATTTGTGGCTACATTTCTTCATAATGTAAGTACCGGAGATAGCCCACTAATCAGGGTTAAATAGTTTACAGTATTTATCCAGTAAGTGATGAGTTCTCTTATTTTGAGGACACAGGTCAGTTATGCAGTTCCTGTATTGTATTTTTTGTCTTATTTATACATATTAATTTGGGTTAGTTGGAGGCATGTACCTACTACCTATATTCAGTATAGAAGAAACTTCATAGATAGTCAGTCAGTATTTGTAATTTAAGTTTCTCTCTCTCATAGATTGTAGTGTTGTAAACTTTGATCAGTTATGTATTAAAACAACTTATCTCACATTGATTATGCTTTTTCTTAGTTATTTTGCATCTATATATATTAAATTAGTTGCTTAAGTATCATGCTAGTACATGATTAGCTTGGGATCACTTGTGGTTCTAAGCACCATGTTATGACTAGGGGGTAGTCTTGAGTTGTGATAGTTAACTTTAGCTCCTATTTTGGTATTTCCTAAGGAGGGCATAGGCTTTATCATATTTTGTGATGCTCCAGGTGTTGGATTGGGTGTTATGTTGATGTAGGAGGTCAAGTTAATTTCTTATGCATCTCGTTAGTTGAACACTCATGAGAGAAATTATCCTACCTATGATTTGGAGTTGTGCATTGTTGTGTTTGCGTTGACATTTTAGAGGCACTAATTGAATGGAGTCCATTGTGAGATTTTTTGTATCATCGTAACCTTCAATACTTCTTCACCCAGTGAGATTATAATATGAGAAAACATCATTATCTTGAGTTACTCAAGGATTATGACTTGACTATTCTTTATTATCCGGGCAAGGCTAATGTAGTTGCAGATGCCTTGAGCCGAAAGTCAACCAACTTGGGTAGCTTGGCACATCTTTTGACCCAAGAGAGGCCTTTAGCCTAGGAGGTTCAGTCTTTGGCTAACCAGAGGGTTAGACTTGATATTTTGATACCTGGGCACGATTTGGCATTAGTGGAGTCTAGGTTTTCTTTGATGGAGTAGATTCGACCTTATCAGTTTGATGATGCAGGATTGAGGTTGATTCAAGATAAGTTGTTGAGTGGCGAGACTAAGTAGGTCTCATTTGATTTGGATAAAAATTTGAGGATTGGGGGCTGAGTTTGTGTGCCGAGAGTGGGTGACTGGATCAGGTTGATCTTGAAGGAGGCCTATTATTCCAGATATTTTATCCATCCAGGTGTGAATAAAATATATCGTGATTTGAGACAACACTACTGGTGGGGCAGTATGAGGAAGAATGTGGCAGACTTTATACCTCATTCCATTTATTTTCAGTAGGTAAAGGCTAAGCATATAAGCCTGGAGGATTACTTCAGAAGTTGCCCATTCCTCAGTGAAAGTGACTGGTTTGCCTCATTCTTCTCATAGTTTCAATAATGTTTGGGTCATCATAGATTGATTGACCAAGTCAGCCCATTTCATTCTTGTTCAGGTTTTATTCAGTGCCAAGAGATTAGCTCGTTTCTATATTCATGAGATTATGAGACTTCATGGTGTGCCCATGTCTACATTTTAGATTACGGCTCGGTATTTATATCGCACTTTTAGAGGATATTTCAGGATGAGTTGGGCACTCCAGTTAATCATAGTAAGACATTTCATCCATAGACTAATGGTTCGTCAGAGCATACTATTTAGGTTTTGGAGATATACTTTTTGCTTGTGTAATGGATTTTGGTGGCCAGTGGGAGCAACACTTGGCTTTTGTAGAGTTTTCTTATGATTACAACTGTCATTCCAATATTGATATGGCTTCTTTTGAGGCTTTGTATGGTAGGCGTTGTTGATCTCCAGTTGGTTGGTTTGATATTTCTGAAATTAGACCTCAGGGTATTAACTTTCTTCATGAGTTCTTGGATAGAGTTTGGATCATTCAGTATAGACTTAGAGTGGCTCAGAGTAGGTTGAAGTTCTATGTAGATCGTTGGCTTCGTACTTTGAGATTTAGCATTGGTGATCGTGTTTTTTTGTTTCACCCATGAAGGGTGTGATGTGGTTTGGAAAGAGGGGAAAGCTTAGCCCCAGGTATATTGATCTATTTGAGATTCCTTGGACCGTTGGTGATATGGCCAATGAGTTGGCCTTGCCCACATATTTGTCGATTGTTCATCCAGTTTTTTATGATTTTATACTTTGCCACTATAATCCTGATGAGTCTCATGCCATTCATTGGGAGTCGATTCAATTATATGAGCGGTTGTCTTTTGTTGAGGAGCCGATCTCCATTTTGGCTAGGGATGTTAGACAGTTGTGCTCTAGAGTTATCCCTGTGTTTAAGGTTCAGTGGAGACATTGATATGTCGACGGGGGTACATGGGAGGCCAATTCTGATAGGCATAGTTCTTATCCCCAACTCTTCATTGATTCAGGTATTTCTTAGTCTTAGTTTGAGGAATAACTAAATTTTTGGTGGTGGATGATGTAACGACCTAAAAAATTGACAAATATGTAAAATTTGTGATTTTGAGTGATTTAACTATTTGACCCCGCTCACATAGTTGCATCGTGGTATTTTTGGGGTGTGGGGGTGATTGGCAGGATTTTTGATGTATTTTGGTACCATTTGTGTGATATTGTAGTTTTTCGAGGCTTCAAGAGCCTTATTATGGATCTATGTGGTTATCTTTTGATCCGAGCGATGGATATCTAAACGGACTGTGCCAACAACTCTAAAATATTTATTTTAAGCTAGGCAGACCTTTGGTTCGAGTTCTGATGCACCTGATCTCATTTAGATCTGTTGGTCAAAAATTTGGAAATTAGAACTATGAGTGAGGGACCCAAAATTGGTTGAAAAGACATCGGATGGAAACCCAATTTCACCAACGCATCTGGAACATCAATTTTAGGAAGGTAACATCTTTGGAGTGATTTTACAGCTTTTAAATCTTATTTTGACCTTCAGATTGGAAAATTATGATTTTGGATTTTGGAGGTTAACTTTGTGAAAATGATATTTTTTCAAAAATCTGATATCACCATTGAAACACCTAGGCTTTGGACCCTTCGAAAAATTTCTTGAGTTGGGCATTCTGACCAAGATACGGTTTAGACATTCCACTCATATACTAGTGTATGAGTCATACCCTTTCTACCCTCCCCTCACGTATGTTGGACAGTCTAGTTGGATAGTATACTAATCAAGGTACAACTTAGCCTTCCATCAGTCGTGCATGAGGGTATGAGTTGTACCAAGGCAAGTCGTATAGTTCGTGGCATTTGATATAGAGTGGACAATTCTAGGTATGGCTTGGGGATACGACTTAGGGGATACGAGTCAATAGTGTGTAGTCATACCTTGGGCAGTATATGGATCTTGGGTGAAGCCTAGGTGTCATGATCCGAACCGGGGCCCTGGCCATGACGATTATCCCGAACCATGAAGGACCAAAACACCCCTATCTATCTGGTAATCATGAACATAATTCATATGATAAAAGAAATACGGAAGATACACAATATTACGGAAACATGTTCATAAATCAAATGAAATCAACAAAGAGGAAATTAATGTCCCACAACAGCTATCGACATATGAACAACCGTCTGCGAAATCTCTACTATATGACTGAAACAAATTACTTTCTGAAAACTGGGACAAGGCCCCCAGTAGACCCAAAACTACTTAATGATAAATGAACTGACAGACATCAGGCCTTCCAAAATATAGAAGGCTCACCACTTGATTCTGTAAATCTGATGGAAGAGATCTACTGGTTATCTGGACCCCTAGATTGTGCCTCCGAACCTAGGAGGGAAGGGGGTTAATACAAAAGTACTGGTACGCAGAGAAATCAAAACAAAATATAATGTTTTTACCAAATATAGGTGAGAGCCATTATAAAGCAGTTTCATATCAAATCATTTTAAAACACATGAGCATAATGTAATAGTTTTCAACAACAATGTAATGTAGTTGAGCTAGGTGGAATACCCTACATATCACATTTACACCAACTGTCAAACCTCGGTTGCCGCCGAGATTAGAGTATAACTGAGGGGAAGACACACAAGATCACACAGCAGGGTGTCTCGACCCAATAAAGTATGGTAGTGCACAAGATCACAAAGCAGGGCTCCTAACCATAGTCCCAATTTGGGAATGACATAAAGTCAGGTACACAAGATCACTTAGCCTGGTGCCAAGTTCCCATGTCGGCAAACACGGTTTCTAGCGATGTGTCCTGACACTCAAACTCCTTCTTCGGGCATCCACCTATCTCGTATAAAATCAATGCATTCAACTCCATTTAATTCAACCACATATCTTATTCTGTAGAGTATCGTCATACCCGACTTGCAAGCCATCAATAGTACATCATTATTTCATGCAACCATTATATTCATCATAGTTCAACTTAATAACTCTCTCCTTGCAAGTCAAAAATCATAAAAGTTTTCAAAATATCTCATGTCATGCTTGTCAAGATGATTTCAAACATTTCACATCATATGTGAATTTAATACAAAATCATATCAAGAGAGGGATTTCATAGTATTCATGCTCTCAAGTTAACATCTTTTTAGAATACCTGCATATACGTATATCATATATCAAATTACTTAGGGAATAGGCCTAAAGACCAAATCAATATCATAAAACGTTTAAAACATAATCATGTTCGTAATTTCAAAACTCCCATTTTGAAAACATGAATTTTAAAGCCCATGAGATTTTTGAGATAACCCCACGTACCTATATATACGGAAATAATAGGTGCTTCTTGAATCCTACGTTGCGGGGATTCCAAATCTTCAATTTGTTTTGAAATCCCACGGTTGAATCTTGAGTTGCTTGGGTTTTTATTTTGAAACCCTAAGAAGAGTTCTTGAGAGAAAATTTGAGAAAAGGGTTATATTTTGATGAATTGGGGGCAAATTTGGGTGAGTTAAAAAGACTAAAATGCCCCTAAGAAAACAAATAAAGTTGAAACTGTCCCTCAGTTGACAAGCTGACAGGCTGAAGTAAAACGGGTATAACTCCTTACTCAGATGTTGGATTTGGATGAAACTAGTTGCATTGGAATGAAGACTCAAAGATATTTCATTTGATAGGTAGAATCTCTCCCAGTTCATTATTCGTTTGAAGTTGACCCTAAAATGCTGAAAACTGGGCAATAGTCTATGCGTTTTGCTACTGTTTTGAAATCCAAACGCAGCCTTATGCGTTCCAAAAAATTCCAAAACTTATCCGAGATGTACTATGAGCTTGCCCGATCGTAACGCAACTTAAAAATCTAAAAATTTACGTTGTAAAGGTTGAAAAGTTGTATCCCGAAGATTGCCAGCTAAAACGACTCTAAGTCCTCATTACAATTAGAAAATTTTTCAAGTTTTTAAGTCTAAGAGCACTCTATTAAAGGTTAATCCATGCATGACTTTTACGGGGTGTTACATTATCTCCCCCTTGGGATCATTCATCCTCGAATGATGGGTAGGAACTTCTTGAATCCTTAAAGGTATGGAATAACGCGGGCATGATGCGTCCTCTAATAAGGATACACTGATTTGAAACATGACCATATGACTGGAACTACTGATGTTCTGAATTCCTTATACCTGACATGCATATATGTTGCCTGGAATATGCGACTGAGTCATTCTCATGAACACAGGACTGAATACCTAATAAGCTGAACTTTTTCTATTGAACATGTATTTTAATGCATGCATATCTGACTGAACTGACGTATGAATATATGACTGAATACGCAATAATAATTGATGCGAAACTTATAATAAGAATCTACGTATGCAACTGAATGGGGTATCTCCCCCTTAGGACCCTATGTCCCTCTATGAATTCTCAATTCACTAAGATGCTCAAAAAACTGAGGCGATGCACAGGGCACATGCGAATTGAATCATAACTGAACCTCTGGAATCTAAATCTAATGCATGATGCATGAACTAGGCTATACTCGCAACTACTGGTATACTCTATCTTGGAATATTAACATATCTGAGATTTTGGGGAGCATGATTAAATGAAGAGACGAGAAAACAAGTCATGCGAATCTGACTGCTAAACTAATTTGCTGGCCACGTAGACCGAACTATACTGGAAACTTATACTCAATCTGGAGTATCTCTTAAACACTTTTCCTAACAAAGTCCTAGTAGAATTTGGTAGTAAAAGATCTTGGGTATGAGTTACACAATACATCTGACTATAGGATCCTAACATTGACATTACTCTACAGCCTGGAATATAGACATATAGCTCATAAATCAGGATAGAATTACCAGGCCTTAGTCAATGCGACTTCTTACATTCAAGATTAGCACACTCCTCGAGTATCCTTTAACTTACTATTCTCCTTAATTACCATACTCATTGATTAAAGTTATAATCCTCATAAATCTTTCTACTAGTGTCTAAAGTAGCTTAAATCCTGCCATGGTGATCAAGCCTAATTTTAAATCACAAAATACAACATGCCACACCACGATACTAGTCTAAACCATATGAGTCAATCTTTTGTATCATCTTTAGAGATCACACCCTAAGCATAACGTGCCTTACCACTTCAACGACCAACTCTGAACTCTTACTATGGATTCACTAGCGCATATTGCGTTCTCCACTTAAATCCCAACATGTCATTCAAGCCTATATTTACAACCACATATGAACTCCAAGGCAAACACCCATAAGGACATACTTCACATATTCTCTAAACCACTGTCAATATAACTCCCACGCGCTACCCCCAGAACATACACACACAGATTCCACTAACCATCACATATATCAAAGATTTGGCCCCAAATCTTACTTCACACTTATGGCCTTATCTAAAACAAGCATACTATGATATTTCATCAACAAGAAACATTTACTCATCACCACTATCATCACATCAAGAAGAGTCACTAAAGATTAGAACATAAGATCTTGAAGCATGGAAGGATATTATATAAAGCTTAACACTTAACTGAGGCCTGAGGAATAGCAAATCAACATCCGGGATTTATCAAAGCACTCTGAATTTAGGGTATTCATGGCTATGAACTATATTTCGCCCATTATAAGGAGTATAGCATGGGTTTATGGGAATTGAGCACACTATAAAGCGTGAATACATGAGTCATGAGCTGCATGACCTTAATTTAGAGTTCATAACATATGGAATGTGATTCCAACTACTGAGTGAACTGGAACTCATCTTTTTTAGAACTGGAAGAGTACATGATTCTCTATCACAAGCATGATTATGAACTATGATTATCGAACTGATATGTAAGGCATGAGTATGTATTGGGATCACTGAAAAATACTGAGATAGGAATGGGTTGAGTCTCACCCTTACTTTCTGACGTTCTATGTCATCATGACATCACTACTAGAATCCAAGAGCCTGTCTTGGTTATTCATTCTATCATCTACCCCTTGGCTTCAAGCCATCATATTAATTTCAAGAGATCTCTTATTACTAGACTCTAAACTGAACTACAGTCACAATACTCTGGGGTCTGGAATATGACAATACGCAAAATTAATGGAACTTAACCCGAAAGACCACACATGAAAGTGGAAAGCCCACTGCTAATACCACCTTCTGAGATACACTTTATATTTCAATAACCCCAATAATCATAGTATAAGGCTTGCACACTTATTTCTACCGGTTCAACCTTCAAAACTCAAACTTAGATTCTAACACTTAACATGGATATCAACAAGCCTTTGATGAACCAAACCACTTTTGACATAGCGTACCAATATCGCGACTCCAAACTTATGTCTCATTACTAAGAGAATCAATATCATATAAAAAGACTCAACACTATCAATCAAAACTCTTTAACCTAGCTATTTAGAACCCATATAACATCTACTAGTCTTTCTCTATCTAACAACTCAACGGTACTACTAGCCGCACGTAACTTGTAATAGTCTTAGAGAAATGCCACAACTCCATATCACCTTGGGCATACTTCTACCTCATACATGTAACATCATACTTTGTTACGAATAACATAAACTTAATCTATTGCATACACCGTTCAAGCCTATTAGGTCACTTTCATATAACTAGCATCATTAACCAAGAAATCATCACATCCACCTTCATGGACTTCAACTATTTGAAACTTAAGGTCTAGTTCTAAACATGATTTTACAACCCAACCTTACGCATGATTATCACGTGGAAACCATGAAATAGACATCAAGAAACACTAGTACACTAAAACTTTATAACAACAATAATCGATCTTGACTTACGGTCTTCCTTATCATAACTCGTTAGCACGTACTATTTCAACACATCAAGCCTACTAAATTCAAAACATACATCATTAATCTCATACCACTATTTTTACCATCACATTCTACACTTGAATTCAAGCCTATAGTCTAGTTCCAATCATCTATCACCACTGAAGAATGCAACATAATATACTACTCCATTCAATTGGGATATTCTACCCAAATACCTCAAAAAAAGAATCTTCTACATACTTTTCTCACAAGTAGTACTAGTTCACAACTACCAATGAAAATAAGGTCAAGGTGTAAAGTCACATAATAGACATGATCAACCTTAATCTTATATTATAACCCCATACAATCTTTTCTACTTATTCGGATTTCTCACCTCATACTTACTCACTCAATTATACATTTAGACTACCTTAAATTTCCACAACAACCATGAGTCTATAATTATAACTTACTGGCTAGTATGGCCATTTTTCACACTTCAAGCTACCGACAAATCACCCTGACTAACAACTCTTTCTCTATCTTCTACTAAAATAACACACAAGGATGAATCACCTCCTTACCAACTCCATCCCATGCAAACAGATTTAGCTACACATACATTAAACCAACACAAGAATAACAAGTTGGACAACAAGTTGCTAGTGAATCGAAATAGGCCTTACACGGCTTCACTAGACTTTGATTTTTGTATTTTGAACAAGAAGAATGACAAGACAACTATGTTAGTGAATCGAAAGATTCCCACACGGCTTCACTAGACTTAATTTTTTTTCACTTTTCAAAAACACCATGATAACAAGATTACATATTACAAGAGATAGAAAATTGACATATAATATTCAATGGTCTAAGAATACACATCTTACTCTGTATAAATAAAAATCTGAGTAAAACACTTCCCCCATGGACTACCATACCATCCATACGTGCTACTAGCTACCCTATTAGTTTATCACTATAAAGGGGTAAATCATCCTCAAACATCGATTATTCAACAGAAATATTTACTTACACAAAAATCACCCTCACTCTGACTTCTAACTTTGTGACTTTACATCACCAAGTTCTTGGTCCAATATTACTACCAATAGGTCATGGCAACAACACTTCAACTTGTGCTACTATTCGGGTGGAAATACAGTTCTAACATTCTGCTATACATTGTCCATATCTGTAACAAGATTTTGAGAGGGACTAGATGTACTTAATACCTTAAGCTGGAAAGCACAATTCCACCAGGATCAATGTTTACATCAGAATCAACACATATTGAAGCACCAACAGACTCCCCTCGAGTCTTTGCACAACTTTTAAAATCTTATGTGACTCGATCGGAAAGGACTATATCATGTAGATCCTAAACTTTTTGCACTTGAATCACCCTAATAATGGGACATGTCTGAGAACATCAGAGTAAGGAAAGAATTTTGGGATGACTGTTACTTTCGTATGGGCAACACCATAGCACGGATTTGAGTATGAAAGGGGAACATTCTGACTCCATTGTACGAACTAGAACATGAAGAAAGAGAGACATTCCTAAACACCTAGTAGCCTCCTTCTTATAAGTGTGGCACGCTACATACCCATAAACAGGACTCTACCCGACGCGATTTCGCAGATACCCTGGGACCATGAATCGTGCTCTGATACCAAGTTTGTCACGACTCGAACTGGGGTCCTGGATGTGACGAGTATCCCGAACAATGAAGGCCTGAAACACCCCTATCTATCTGGTAATCATGTACATAATTCATTTAATAAAATAAATAGGGAAGATACACAATATTACGGAAACATGATCATAAATCAAATGAAATCAACAAAGGGGAAATTAATGTCCCACAACATCTATCGACATCTGAACAACCGTGTGTGAAATCTCTACTGCATGACTGAAATAAATTACTGTCTAAAAATTGGGACAAGGCCCCCAGTAGACCCAAAACTACTAAATGATAAATGAACTGACAGACATCAGGCCTTCCAAAATATAGAAGGCTCACCACTTGATTCTGTAAATCTGATGGAAGAGATCTACTGGTTATCTGGACCCCTAGATTGTGCCTCCGAACCTAGGAGGGAAGGGGGTTAATACAAAAGTACTGGTACGCAGAGAAATCAAAACAAAATATAATATTTTTACCAAATATAGGTGAGAGCCATTATAAAGTAGTTTCATATCAAATCATTTTAAAACACATGAGCATAATGTAATAGTTTTCAACAACAATGTAATGCAGTTGAGCTAGGTGGAATACCCTACATATCATATTTACACCAACTGTCAAACCTCGGTTGCCGCCGAGATTAGAGTATAAGTGAGGGGAAGACACACAAGATCACATAACAGGGTGTCTTGACCCAATAAAGTATGGTAGTGCACAAGATCACAAAGCAGGGCTCCTAACCATAGTCCTAATTTGGGAATGACATAAAGTCAGGTACACAAGATCACTTAGCCTGGTACCAAGTTCCCATGTCGACAAACACGGTTTCCAGAGATGAGCCCTTACACTCAAATGTCTTCTTCGGGCATCCACCTATCTCATATAAAATCAGTGCATTCAACTTTATTTAATTCAATCACATATCTTATTCTGTAGAGTATCGTCATACCCGACTTGCAAGCCATCCATATCACATCATTATTTCATGCAACCATTATATTCATCATATTTCAACATAATAAACCTCTCCTTGCAAGTCAAAAATCATAATCGTTTTTAAAATAACTCATGCCATGCTTGTCAAGATGATTTCAAACATTTCACATCATATTAGAATTTAATACAAAATTATATCAAGAGAGGGATTTTATATTATTCATTCTCTCAAGTTAACATCTTTTCAGAATACATGCATATACGTATATCATATACAAATCACTTCGGGAATAGGCCTAAAGACCAATTCAACATCATAAAATATTTAAAACATAATCATGTTCGTAATTTCAAAACCCCCATTTTGAAAACATGAATTTTAAAGCCCATGAGATTTTTGAGATAACCCCACGTACCTCTATATGCGGAAATAATAGGTGCTTCTTGAAGCCTACGTTGTGGGGATTCTAAATCTTCAATTTGTTTGGAAAACCCACGGTTGAATCTTGAGTTGCTTGGGTTTTTATTTTGAAACCCTAAGAAGAGTTCTTGAGAGAAAATTTGAGAAAAGGATTATATTTTGATGAATTGGGGGCTAAATATGGTGTTATAGAATAAATTTGGGTAAGGTGAAATGACTAAAATGCCCCTAAGAAAACAAATAAAGTCGAAACTGTCCCTTAGTTGACAAGCTGACAGGCTAAAGTAAAAGAGGTATAACTCCTTACTCAGATGTTGGATTTGGATGAAACCAGTTGCATTGGAAAGAAGACTCAAAGATATTTAATTTTAAAGGTAGAAGGTCTCCCATTTCATTATATTCAGAGAATTATGATTATTTGAAGTTGATCCTGAAATGCTGAAAACTGGGCAATAGGCTATGCGTTTTGCTACTATTTTGAAATCCAAACGCAGCCTTATACGTTCCAAAAAATTCCGAAACCTATACGAGATGTACTATGATCTTGCATGATCATAACACCTTTGAAAATCTAAAAAAGGATGTTGGGAAGGTTGAAAAGTTGTATCCCGAAGATTGCCAGCTAAAATGACTCTAAGTCCTCATTACACTTAGAAAATTTTTCAAGTTTTTAAGTCTAAGAGCACTCTATTAAAGGATAATCCATGCACGAATTTTATGGGGTGTTACACTAGGGTATGAGTTAGGGTACCACCCATACCCCAGGGTACGGTTAAGCTACGAGAGTCGTACCTTACCACGGGTTTATTTTAAAACTTATAAGTCAAGGGCCCCAGGGTCATTTCCAGACCCAAAACCCTAAATTCCCCTCACTATATAAGGTATTGTGGCTTTCTAAAACACATTTGAGGTGGATCAAACATTCCAAATACCTTCTCAAACACACTTTGAAAGATTTGGAGGCTAGGGTTTCAAGGCTGTTTATCTATGGGAAAGAAGAGTCAAGTTTCTTTGGTGAATCATCTTGTTTAAAGCATGTATCTCTTCCCTCATTGTTAATTCAAAATATCATGTGTTGTAAATAATGTTTTTGACTTGTAAATGGTGGTTTTGGAATCAAAAGTTAAGGCTTTTAAAGCATGATGTTAGGTATTGTTTTACTCTTGCTTTAGCTTGTGTTTATACATATTTTTGGTGATGATTTTCAAATGTGGTTACTTGTTAATTATGGTTTAACAAATAGGTTTTGAGTAACCTAAAGTTTGATGATTTCTACTTTGGTTTTTGTCTTTCTAAAAGTGTGCCCTCAAGGTGTTTGTGAAAATGTCTAAGAGAATTGGCTAGTCACATGTTAATGGTGTAGTGAATTATGGTATTGGTCTAGTGAATATGAATGAGATAAGATATTTTTCAAATGAATGTGAATACTTGATAAATTGATAGTAATGGATTAATTTATGATTTTGAATGGTTTAATAAGGGTGTAGAGGACCGTAAGTTGAATTAAATGACAAATTGAATCAAGGGATTGTCCTATTAAAGTGTTTGAGTGAAAAATGTTTCCTTGAAGACCTTATGGTCCCATATGGTGTTGATTTGGGTAAATGGTTCAAATCCTTAAGTGTTGAAATAAATTGTAAGGATGTTAATGCATGAACTAAAGGGGTTAAGAGTTCAAATGTCAACTAATAATGGTACTAAGATGACAAGTGGCTCAAGTCCCTAGTACAAATGGCTTATGGAGTCCCTTGCCTAATAAAATGACTAGTGGTTCAATTCCCTTGCCTAATGAAATGGCTTGTGGTTTGAGTCTCTCACCTAATAAAATGGCTTGTGGTTTGAGTCCCTCCCCTAATGAAACTACTTATGGATAGAGTCCCTCGCCTAATGAAACAACTTACGATTCAAGTCCCTCACCTAATAAAATATCTTGTGGTTTGAGTCCCTCTCCTAATAAAACCGTTTGTGGTTCAAGTCCCTTGCCTGATGAGAAACGTTTGAATTTATAAGTGTGGAAGGTCGAAGTTCTCCACTTCATGACATATGAATGTGTGCAATAAGAATAGTTGTTAAGCCTTGTTCCCTTAGTGGTATGCTATGAACATGTTATGTACCTATATGTATGATTATGTGTATAAATATGATCGAATATAATGTTTTTACAATTATTTGAATGATAACTCCATTTCATCCTTATTTTTGAGATGTGAAGGTTGGGGACTCGGGTCCCCTTGTCTAATGTAATGGAGAATCTTAATATTCTAAATTATTAGGGTGGAAGGTTTGAAGTTCTTCACTAAGTATCTCATGAATGAATGCTTTAAGAACGATTGTTATGACTTGTTCCGTGAATTGGCCTACTATATAACTACATGTATATGTACTTTCATACCTGCCTATACTAATTTAAATGTAATTGCATATGATGGTTTGACTTAGATTGAAAAAATACACTATTTTATCCTTATCCTTAAGATACATGCTAGTGCTCCAACAGCTAATCGTCTCCGGACACTATGTCCCCACGCGACATAGGGGTCGACCGATGCTTTTTCTTTTTCTTCTATGGAGTGATCAAGTGTTCGGGTAGATCATGTGTTGACATTGAAGTAGGTAAGATATCACTAGGAGAAAGCTGTTGTAAAAGCCATTAAGACCTGCTAGATCCCATAAGACTCATATGCATTAGTTTAATTTTCCTATAAGTCATGTCATTAAGGATTATTAACTGAAAATATCTTATATGTTAATAATTGTTTACCTATCAGTCTCTAGACAGTATTTTCTTTAAAAATGGAGTTAAATCACCATGTCAAAAATACTGTTAATATGTCTTCACAAGCAACTCAGATTGCTACTATTGAAAATAATCTTCAAAATTGGAGTATTCCAGAAGAATCTTTTAAAACTATTTACCAACTTGGTAAATTTAGTTTTATTAGAAATCATAACATTAAGACCTCTGAGTCTACTGTTACTATTAATAATTCTTTAGAAATTATTCAGTTACTGAATGAGCGTGATATAAACCGATTTAAAAATCAGTTCAATTATTTCCATGTTGGTCTTGTTCAAGTAGCTATTAAGCCACTGTTTAGACAAGGTCTAGATATCCCTGTCTATGCTATCTTAAGAGATGCACGCCTCTTAAATTTTGATGACTCCCTTTTAGGAGTAATACAAAGTAACCTCGCCGATGGCCCGGTATACTTCAATTGTTATCCAAATTTCTCGGTAGATATCAATGATCCTAACATCATGGATGTACTGACACTAAACGTCAAGACAAAAAACATGAATAGTAAGAATAATACAAGAGAAATAGCAATAATATACCGTGTATATTATAGGCTAATGGGTACAACTTTAGCCCCAAAGGCTAGAATCACCAGCCCCAGAGGTGTTACAACCCTCATGGAGGCAAACAGAGCTAAGGCCAATATATTTGTCCCTAAGGCTCTTGTTTGGGATGAAATCTTGCACCAAAATGACTGGAATTTTGATGCTATCACCCAGCCTCTCCCAACCTACCCGGAGAAATCCCAGATCGAACGGGTGATTCAACACCCGGATGGGTCTATTGACCTAAAATTTCTAGGATTCGAGGCACCCCGAACCTCTTTCTTCCGAGGATCTATCTCGCACAGACCATCTACCTCAAAACACCCGGGAGGGAGTGAGGAGAACGACAATGACAAAGGAAGGGTCATAGGAGTTGACTTCTCAGGACCTGTTCCCAAAGTCTATTACCAACAACATACTCGGGTCAGCGAAC
Source organism: Capsicum pubescens (assembly GCA_030864215.1). Taxonomy (NCBI): domain Eukaryota; kingdom Viridiplantae; phylum Streptophyta; class Magnoliopsida; order Solanales; family Solanaceae; genus Capsicum; species Capsicum pubescens. Next base: position 107,090,821 of record CM061538.1, read on the forward strand.
CTGAAAACCTCTATGACCCAGGCATCCCTACAGCCTCGGACATGGAGCCCCCTCCTAATCTATCCAGCCAAAAGATTAGGACTGACCCAGGGTTAAATGTCATCAAGTCAGATGAGGAATTTACCCCTGATCTCAAAGCTCTATAAGTTCTTTGGTATCGCCCCAAAGACGCTTTAAAGAGAAAATGGTACACAAGTACCTACAGTAAAGAAAAGAAAAAAGAGTTCGGACGACTCTGGATTGCTGACATGAAAAGACTTCGATGTGATATCGAATTCTTTAAATGGTTTGAGTGTACATGAAGGATGGAAAACCAAAATAAATCCCTCCAAGTTATCATTAACAAATGGTACACTCAGAGTAACAAAGTTGTTGAATCTGTTACTCCCCCACTTGAGGGAATAAAAATTCCCCACTCTAACGAGATCTTAAATGCTTCTCCTTTCAAAAAGAAGCATGACAGGCCTTCAATGGCTCCCTGTAACAAAGATCTTGATCGAATAGTTGAACAAAACAACTATACGAATCAAGTTCTCCATACCATCTCCCAACAGATAGGAGATACCAAAGACTCCCGAGCACCTTTTTACTCTTCTTTGAAAAGTACTTCTAGTGCTAGCTTTACTACCAATCCTATCTTTAAGATTCTTGAATTTCAAAAAGAAAAATTCCCTACACTTAGCGATGACTTTCAAGTCTCATCTAAGATTCTTGACCAAATAAATGAGAAGTTTTCTAAATTCAAAATCTCGGGAAAAGAGGTACCTACCTCCAGTACCGGCACGCAAGAAGCCTCCAGTATCAACAAAGAGAAAGGATCTCTTTCAAAACTTACCAGTGAACGTTTTTATACAAAGAGAAACTATTATACGAAACCCTCTCCCCCAGATACCCAGTTCGAAGAAAATCATACCCTCTCCAGTTCAAACTATGATGGTAGAGGAATAACTGAATGGAATGTGGACGGTTTGGCTGAACACCAAATCTACAACAAACTCCACAAAATGGGTATGGCAATCACCGCCTATAAGATGAAGGGAGCTCCAGATAAGCAAGCAGCGACCTTGATTGCATCAGGTTTTACTGGTATGATAAAACACTGGTGGGATAACTATTTCACAGAAGACGTCAGATGTCTTATCTAGGAATCCACATCCATAGAAACTACTGTGGTCAAAAACGAACAAGGTCAAGACAGTCTTCAACAAGTAGAAAAAGAAGACGTCTATGACACCTTGCTATATCACATAGCTAGGCATTTCATAGGGGAACCTAAGCTATTTCAGGACAGAAGCTTAGAAATCCTTAACAATCTTAGATGCAAGGACTTAGCAGACTTCAGGTGGTATAAGGACACCTTTCTAGTCAAAGTTATGATCCGACCTGACTGCAATAAAGATTTCTGGAAAGAAAGATTTATTAGCGGCCTTCCAACCCTATTTGCAGACAAAGTTAGGACCAAAATTAAGGATAGATTCAAAGGACAAATCCCTTACGACACCCTAACCTATGGTGACCTAATTAGTTTTATTACTACTGTGGTGATTGATCTCTACACAGACTTAAAGCTTAAGAAACAGCTTAAGAAAGATAGTTCCTCCAAATATGGGTTAGGAACTTTTTGTCAAGACTATGGATTTCCTAATGTCTCTTCCTCGCCTAGTAAGAAACATAGGAAGAAGTCTTCTAAAAATCCTAAGAGACATAAGTCTAGAAGAGAATCCTCCAAAAAGGATGACTCTACATCTCGCAAAACCAGCCGGAAGAGTAAACGAAAATCTTCAAAAAAGGATGTTTGTTGGACTTGCGGCAAGACTGGCCATAGGGCCAAAGATTGTAAGTCAGGCAAAAAGAGCCGTTTCCCTATTCTCAGTAGGGGTCCATGTAGGCCAATGCTATTCCAGTGGGATTCAGCATATCACCATTATTATCACTGCTTCCTGTTGAGGAGGCTTCTTCTAGAAGTTGCAATACTTCTTCTTCTGTAGTTTCTTGGCTTTCCATATCATGTAAAGCCTTCTTCAATTTTTCTTTTAATGCCTTCTTACTCAATGAGGCATTGCTGGATGACCCAAAAGGTAAAGATTTCTTTTCCTTGTCGGGTGTTCTTGGAGCGACTGGCTTGGGAGTCCAGCCCTTTACCTTGATCTCTTTGGACAAGTATTTGATTCTATCTTTCTCTCCTTTGGCAAAGTTCCAAGAGATAATATATGATACTCTTTTCTTAATAAAGAATTTACACATTTGGATGTGCTCAGGGAGGGTTGTACACCCTTTTTTTGTGCAGAAATCCATGAATCTGCTAGCAAATTGTAAGGGGAGGATTTCCTTGATTCCCCCAAAATATATCCACCATTCGTAGAACCATCTAGGAATAATGGCATCTACCATAGCAGGACAATATTTAACAAACCAGGTATGTCCTGGCCTAACATACAGAAAATTAAACCATGCAGACTTATAGTCATACCAATTATACGTCTGGGGACGATGAGGCATGGATAATGCTATTGGTGTGTGAAGATGATCAGCAAACCAATTAAACGGGGTTAATACCCTTTTGATAGTAAACCTAGAATAATCAATATATTCCGGATTTCGTTCATTCATGTTGTGCTCGACTTCAATGGAGTCGGTGTCGACGAGGATGGCCTCGTAGAACCTTCTTGTTTTTAGTGGAGTTTCAGTATCCACAAAATTCTTATCATTATAGACCGGCTTGATCAGCTGGTCCAATGGACACCCCTCGTATTCTTTGTCAAGGGCAATGATTGGCATTACCTGTGTGGTAATAAACTTGAATTCTTCTCTTGGGGAAGGTGTTGTAGTTTGGATGGCAGCTTTGGATGCTGCAGGATTTATTGCTTGGGCGAAGGATTCTGTGGCCTTCATAGCATAACTTTTCTTGGATTGAACCGATGAACTCGTTGATTGTTTAGTATCCAAAGGCTTACCGGTTTTTAGATCTATTTTATTAGGGATTGGATGCCTAATCCATTTTAGGACGACATTTAGTGGCTTGTAATTAATTACTAGCCTGGGAGTTCCTCTTTCTTTTTCTGCGCTTTTATTTACATAAAAGGTAGAGCAACTCCATGGGGAATTAGAGGTCCTAATGATTCCATTTTTTAATAAATGGTTAATTTCAATCTTGCAGACTTCCATCATTTCTTGGTTCATCTGAATGGGCCTTGCCTTAGTAGGGATGGCCTGTTCATTGAATCCTGTAATGTAGGGAAGTTCTATAGAATGCTTTTTCCTTTCCCAGAAGGCATTAGGGAGTTCAGAACAAATTTCTTTTTCAAAATTCTTTTGAAGATTGGCTATTTTGCTTACCATCTCCGAGGTTTTTAAAACTTGTTCAATCTATTTTAGTTGAACTTCCTGTTTCAGAAAACAAATGTGAGAAGAAAGTCTGTTTATTTTAAAAGCAGTTTTCTCTTTAATAAGGTTGCCTTCCTTTTCTGAGAGAGGTCGTAGCAGAGGGAAGAAAAGTTCTTGATCTAAAATGGTGGTGCGGATTCCATCAAAATTGCTCAAGTATGGTCTGATTTGGTTAACAAAAGGTATTCCAAGGATTATATCTTCTATAATACCTTCAGTAATAACAAAGTCATTAACAAGGCAAATGCCATTGTTGCAGATATGAGCTTTGGAAAGCTTATAATCGATCTTCATCTTTTCTCCTGTGGCAGAGTATAGACGAGAAGTACTTTTCTGAAGATACTTTGTGGGTATTAGACCTTTAACAATACAATTATTGTCTGCACCCGTATCGAAGAGGCCGACTCTGTTAAGAACAAAATCTTTGTTGATAACAATTTTTACCACTATGTGTTCGCTATAACCTTTGATGGTGGAAATAGCGGCATTTGAGGCAGAAGATGTTTCTGAGACAGGGAATGATCCTGGCTCTTTAAGGTGGTCACTTAGTATGAGATCAGTGATTACCGGGGGGCTCTGGGAGAGCTTGGAGACGAAACATCTTTGGCTGAAGATACATTTTTAAGGACTTGTTCTGTCAGAATGTTAAGCTCCACTCTATCCAGTCTTACTTTGAGATCTCTGATTTCTGTTTTTAGGGTAGATATTTCTCCCTTGAGGTCAGATATCGTTGGCTCGGTAGGTTTGTCAAATCGGGCCATAACTTGTTTCATGCTAAAAGGCTGAACAGTTGGTTTGGGGGATTTCTCTATCTGAAGAAATCAAAGATAAGTTGTTTTCCCTTATGGAAGAGGATTCATCCTCTTCAGATTCTGCCAGTTCTTCAAGTGAAGACTTTAGCGACGAAGATTTTATCAACGCCGCCTATGAGTCTGACCAATCCCAGTCTAGTCAAGATTGTTCTTGCAGCGGTACGTTCTGTACCTGCACCAAGAAATCTATAAATGTCATAAAAGAAAATCCTAAAGAAATTTTGTTTGACATTATAGAGCATATCCAAGATAATGAGGCTAGAAGTAAATATCTTCTAGAACTCAAGAAACTTAATTTTTTCTTAATTATTTCTATCTTATTTATTGAAAATATAGTTATCTCCTTTTTATTTATTGAAAATACGACCAGTTCTATTGTATCTTTAGTATTTTTTATATTTTCCAATTTTTGTGTAATTTTTTCACTTCCTTTAATCCAATCAGTTTTCTTTCTTATTTTATTAATAACTCTTTTTGCTCTTACTTTCTGTTTACATGGTGTTGTAAACCACCAATCTGTTCTAGTTATTATATGAGAGTATAATTTATCTAAAAACGACATTCCTAAAAGTAAAACTTTTGATGTTAGCTCATAATTATAGATTTCTTCTATTGTTAATATTTTATCCCATACTTGTGTTTTTACATTCTTAGCATTATAAGTAATTAAGCTTCCTTCGTTATTAAATCCTTTAACTATTATTGGTGTTTTTAATTTATCCCATTTACTTTCTGGTAAACAATTATATCTACATAAATTAGCTTCTGCTCCTGTATCTATCATAGGCGTATAATATCTACTGTAATATCCTTCTACTACTATCTTCATTAATACATATATTTTCATTTTATGTTAAAGCTCTTCTTAAGAATAATTTCTCTCTGTTATATGGTATGGTTAATTGTGTATGTTCTATATTATATGGTTTTACTTGTTCTAACCATTTTATTCCTAATATTATGTCTGTTTTTTGCATTTCTTCTTTTACTTCAAATTCTATTTTTATTTTTCTTATTCCTATTATTATTTCTTTTTCTGCTATATTTTTAGTATTTATTAAACTTCTTGGTAGATCTGGGCATATATTATTGTCAGTTTTTATTTCCTCATTTTTTACTAGATATTTTGCTATATAATTTTCTTCTTGTCCTGTATTTAAGAGTATTAAATATTCTTTTTCATTTACCTTTCCTGTTATGTAATATTGGTTTGAATTATCCATTGAACTTGTTTCATAACTTGTTCTTTTTGATGAGCTTGATGATTCCGGTTTATCATAAGCCGTTCTTTTTGTTGTACTTATTCTATCATTTATTATTTCTAGATCTTCTTCTATGTCTATATTTTTGTAACTATAATCATTATTATCAATTGTTTTTACGAATTGTTCAAAAGGGCTTTCTATTTGTATTTTATTAATTTTATTTTTTCCCGTTATTTTATGTTTTGTTGTTAATACATATAGATTTTTACATCTTGCCGTAAATATTTTACTTCCTGGGGTTAATTCTATTCCTGATATTTTCCAATATAATACTAATGATTTGTCTATATTTTTATCCGTTACTGCTACTGAATAATTCACACTTATTATAAATTTAAATTTTTGGTATATTAAATTTTCTTTTATGACAATTATTATACTTTTTTCTATAGGTTTTATAATTCTATCATCTGCTATATATAATTCTATTGGTGTATCTATTCTTTCTCTAAAACATGCTTTTATTAACATTTCTGTACCTCTAAGGTGTACATATTTTACTGGGTCTCTACTTTTTATATCGTTTATCTCTTTATTAATTATTCTTTTTGTTACTAGTGGTATACTAGCATTACCTTTTGCATATCTACAGTCTATTACATGTTCCTTTTGGCTTACTACATAATATTCTTCTTTTTTCCTAGTAAATATATTTTTTATTGTTGGTATTTTAAATATTTTTTCTACACTTAAGTCTAACTCTTTTGCTTTTATTTCATCAAATACATTGTTATCAAATATTATTTTTTGATTTGTTCCTTCGTCATTTAAATATTCTTCTTTTGTTATTATCTTTATATCTTCTTCAGTCATTTAATTCGTCTAATTCACTATCTATTTCATTATCTCCTATTTCATTATCTGTTTCATTCTCTGAAATTTCATATATACTGTCTTCACTTTCTAATTCGTAATCTATATAATCTATCTGCATATATTCTGTATTTTCTATTTTTATTTCTGATATTTGTTTATTTTTGGTGTTTTTAGGTAATTTACAATCTCTAGCTAAATGTCCTATTTTTCCGCAATTATAACAAGTACATTCCTTTATAGATTTCTTTTTCCTATATGGTCTTTTATGTTTATAATTTTTTACATAATATCTTTTTCTTGGTTTCTTATACTATATTTTGATTTTTTGTATTTCTTATATTTCTTATGTCTTTTTCTTTTCTTATAATATCTTTCTTCGCATCCAAATTGAGGTGCTATTTTATCTTTGCAACATGCTAAATTTCTTATTAATGTTTTTTCCATTTTCATTTCTTCTCTGTATTTTTCACATAGGTTTCTATACCATTGTTGCAAAAATTTTATTCTTGCTCCTAGAGTATGTACTATTTTGGTTTCATCCCAGCTTTTTATTATTTTTGAACTAAATGGTTCAGGTAATTTACTAAAATATAATTTTCTTATTTCTTTACTTTCTTCTGTATTATATGCTCCTTTATAATAATATTCTTTAAATGTGCAAGTATATTCATCTATGTAGCACATATTACATATTGCTAATTTTAACATTAAATTCCTATTTGTATCTTTCTCTTCATTTTGTTCTTCTTCTGTTGTTGTCATGCTACTAAATTCGTCTTTTATAGTTGTTTCATATTTTTTTAATAATTCTATAGGTGTTAATTTTGTTGATGATGTTCCTTCTGTGGGTTTGTCAGTTCTTAATATTCTTTTACTATTTTCAGTTAGATTTGAAAACCATAATTTCACTGTTCCTATTAGTGTTCTTTCTATATATTCTGGTGCATCTATTATACTTATATTATTATCTAATAATTGTTTTGTCATATATCCTATCCATAATTGTATTATTTTTTCTGTATCTACTACGCAATCTAAGTCTAAAAAGTTATAATTTTTATTAACTATTTGTTTTGGTGTCCATTTGTCATATTCATTCATTAGATTCTATCTTTTAAACTTATTCTTATAATATGTAGGTTTCTTTATTTCTGATGAATAAGGTATTATATTTTCATCTTCTTTTTTATCAAGAGTATTTATTTCTGTGTTGATATTTTCTAAGTTTTCTTCATTAATTACTTCTTGTTTTTCATTGATTTCCAAATTTTTTGTATTTGTTAATATTTTTGTATATGTTTCACTATCTTCTGAATCATAATTATCTGTCTCTTCTACCTCTATATTATTTATTTCTAATTCCTTGTTTTTTATTTCTTTATTGTTTATTTCTAATTTTTCTTTAAATTGATTTATCTCGTTTAATAATTTTTGTTCTTTATCTTTTTCTTCTTTTTCTTTCTGTCTTCTTTCATACAGATCTTTTAACATTTGTAGTTCTTTTTCTAATTCGGCAATCCTACTATTTTTAGTTTCTTCTATTTTTCGTATTTCTTCTGTAGTTTGTTGTTTTATTTTTTCTATTTCCTTTTTTCTATCTATTTCTTTGTTTTCCCTTTCTATTCTTACCATAGCTGTCAATTTATCTTCTAATTTTAATTCTTTTTTTTCTAACATTAAATATAAATGTTCACCTATTTTCTTATATCTTCTTCCTAGATTAGAAAATACTATTTTTATTTTTAATCCTTCGTGATTTTCATATATTTTTTCATCTATTATAAATTCTTCTTTGTTCATTTTATTGTATATAGTTCATGTTGATATATATATATTCTAAACTATCTATTTGTGATTCTAAATTTGATATTTCATATTTTTGTGCATTTATTGAGTTTTTACTAACTCCGGCAAATATATTATAACTTAATCTTTCTACATGTAAATCAATCCAATCTAAATTCAACATGTATGCTACTTGTGTATTTTTTAAATAACTGGGCTCTGATACCTTTATATTATTTATTTCTAATTCCTTTTTTTATTTCTTTTTTGTTTATTTCTAATTTTTCTTTAAATTAATTTATCTCGTTTAATAATTTTTGTTCTTTATTTTTTTCTTCTTTTTCTTTCTGTCTTCTTTCATACAGATCTTTTAATATTTGTAGTTCTTTTTCTAGTTCGGCAATCCTACTATTTTTAGTTTCTTCTATTTTTTGTATTTTTTCTGTAGTTTGTTGTTTTATTTTTTTTGTTTCCTTTTTCTATCTATTTCTTCATTTTCTCTTTCTATTCTTACCATAGTTGTCAATTTATCTTCTAATTTTAATTCTTCTTTTTCTAACATTAAATATAAATGTTCACCTATTTTCTTATATCTTCTTCCTAGATTAGAAAATACTATTTTTATTTTTAATTCTTCGTGATTTTCATATATTTTTTCATCTATTATAAATTCTTCTTTGTTCATTTTATTTTATATAGTTCATGTTGATATATATATTCTAAACTATCTATTTGTGATTCTAAATTTGATATTTCATATTTTTGTGCATTTATTGAGTTTTTACTAACTCCGGCAAATATATTATAACTTAATCTTTCTACATGTAAATCAATCCAATCTAAATTCAACATGTATGCTACTTGTGTATTTTTTAAATAACTAGGCTCTAATACCATTTGTAGGGGGGTGCGGACTAGGTGCGATAACTTCATTAAATAATAAATACGTAGGTATTTATTTTTATAAAATATATTTTGTGAATTTTATTGATTGGAATAATTTTCATTTTTATCTTCTTGACTTAAGATGTTTTATTAATTCATATTCTAGATTAGATATTATCGTAATTAAATTATCTAGGGTTTTAGGATCCTCGTTAGTATCATGTAACCTTTTGTATTCTAGGTATAAACTATATAGTTGAGTTTCTATTTCTTTTAATGATTTATTCTTTTCGTAAGATGTATTCATTAATTTGTGTAGTTTATTATTTTATCCTATTTAAATTTTAGCAATTTCTATGTAGTATTTTATTCTAACTTTGCTATATTCAATGCGTAGGTTTATGTTCTTTATCTGATTTACTAGTATTTGTTGTTCATGTATAGGTAATTTTCCATCTGTATTAAATAATTTTTCGTATGTATTAAATAAATTATTACCTGTATCTTCTTTTACTAAGGTTAATTTTATTTTAAGTAATTTTTCTTCTAGTTGTCTTTTTTCTATTTCAAGTTGATTTTTGTAATTAACTTCTTCATATATCCAATTTTGCCTTTCTCTAATTTTTTTATATATTCTAACATTTTTTAATCTGAATAATATCCATCTTGGTAATTATCCAGGTATAACTGTGCTATCCAATTTATAGTTTCAATTTCATAGTCTAATACTTTTTCTAATATTATTCTCTTAATAGCTATAATTTGTATATCTCTAAGTATATATAAGATTAAGACTTTAAGATTATCTATCATTTAAAATTGAATAAATATTTTATTATAATTGCGGAAAAATAGGGCATTTAGCTAGAGATTGTAAATTACCTAAAAACCCCAAAAATAAACAAATATCAGAAATAAAAATAGAAAATACAGAATATATGCAGATAGATTATATAGATTACGAATTAGAAAGTGAAGACAGTATATATGAAATTTCAGAGAATGAAACAGATAATGAAATAGGAGATAATGAAATAGATAGTGAATTAGACGAATTAAATAACTGAAGAAGATATAAAAATAATAACAAAAGAAGAATATTTAAATGACGAAGGAACAAATCAAAAAATAATATTTGATAACAATGTATTTGATGAAATAAAAGGAAAAGAGTTAGACTTAAGTGTAGAAAAAATATTTAAAATACCAACAATAAAAAATATATTTACTAGGAAAAAAGAAGAATATTATGTAGTAAGCCAAAAGGAACATGTAATAGACTGTAGATATGCAAAAGGTAAAGCTAGTATACCACTAGTAACAAAAAGAATAATTAATAAAGATATAAACGATATAAAAAGTAGAGACCAATAAAATATGTACACCTTGGAGGTACAGAAATATTAATAAAAACATGTTTTAGAGAAAGAATAGATACACCAATAGAATTATATATAGCAGATGATAGAATTATAAAACCTATAGAAAAAAGTATAATAACTGCCATAAAAGGAAATTTAATATACCAAAATTTTAAATTTATAATAAGTGTGAATTATTCAGTAGCAGTAACGGATAAAAATATAGACAAATCATTAGTATTATATTGGAAAATATCAGGAATAGAATTAACCCCAGGAAGTAAAATATTTACGGCAAGATGTAAAAATCTATATGTATTAACAACAAAACATAAAATAACGGGAAAAAATAAAATTTATAAAATACAAATAGAAAGCCCTTTTGAACAATTCGTAAAAACAATTGATAATAATGATTATAGTTACAAAAATATAGACATAGAAGAAGATCTAGAAATAATAAATGATAGAATAAGTACAACAAAAAGAACGGCTTATGATAAACTGGAATCATCAAGCTCATAAAAAAGAACAAGTTATGAAACAAGTTCAATGGATAATTCAAACCAATATTACATAACAGGAAAGGTAAATGAAAAAGAATATTTAATACTTTTAAATACAGGACAAGAAGAAAATTATATAGCAAAATATCCAGTAAAAAATGAGGAAATAAAAACTGACAATAATATATGCCCAGATCTACCAAGAAGTTTAATAAATACTAAAAATATAGTAGAAAAATAATAATAATAGGAATAAGAAAAATAAAAATAGAATTTGAAGTAAAAGAAGAAATGCAAAAAACAGACATAATATTAGGAATAAAATGGTTAGAACAAATAAAACCATATAATATAGAACATACACAATTAACCATAACATATAACAAAGAGAAATTATTCTTAAGAAGAGCTTTAACATAAAATGAAAATATATGTATTAATGAAGATAGTAGTAGAAGGATATTACAGTAGATATAATTGTTTACCAGAAAGTAAATGGGATAAATTAAAAACACCAATAATAGTTAAAGGATTTAATAACGAAGGAAGCTTAATTACTTATAAAGCTAAGAATGTAAAAACACAAGTATGAGATAAAATATTAACAATAGAAGAAATCTATAATTATGAGCTAACATCAAAAGATATACTTTTAGGAATGCCGTTTCTAGATAAATTATACCCTCATATAATAACTAGAACAGATTGGTGGTTTGCAACACCATGTAAAATAAGAAAAAAAACTGATTGGATAAAAGGAAGTGAAAAAATTACACAAAAATTAAAAAATATAAAAAATACTGAAGATACAATAGAACTGATCGTATTTTCAATAAATAAAAAAGAGATAACTATGTTTTCAATAAATAAGATAAAAATAATTAAGAAAAATTTAGAACAATTATATAGTGAAGATCCATTAAAAGGATGGGAAAAACATAATACCACTATAAAAATTGAATTAATAGATAAAAATAGCATAATAACCCAGAAACTATTAACATATAATTTTGATGATTTGAAAGAATTTAAAATGCATATAGAAGAATTATTAGAAAAAACAATATATACAAAAAAGTAATAGTAAACATAATAGCCCATTATTTATAGTAAATAAACATAGTGAACAAAAAAGAGGAAAAGGTAGGATGGTTATTGATTATAGAAATTTAAATGCAAAAACAATGACTTATAATTACCCAATACCAAATAAGATATTAAAAATAAGACAAATACAAGGATATAATTATTTTAGCAAATTTGATTGTAAATCCGGATTTTACCTTCTAAAGTTAGAAGAAGAATCTAAGGAATTAACCGCATTTACGGTACCACAAGGATTTTATGAATGGAATGTACTACCATTTGGATATAAAAATACACCAGGTAGATATCAACATTTTATGGATAGTTATTTTAAACAACTACCTAATTGTATAGTATACATAGACGATATACTATTATATACAAAGACTAAAGAAGAACATTTAAAATTATTGGAACAATTTACGGATATAATAGAAAAATCGGGAATAAGTTTAAGTAAAAAGAAAGCTGAAATTATGAAAAATCATATAGAATTTTTAGGAATACAAATAGATAAAAGTGGAGTAAAAATGCAACAACATATAGTACAAAAAATAATAAATTCAAAAGAAGAATTAGATACAAAAAAGAAATTACAATCATTCTTAGGATTAGTGAACCAAGTAAGAGAATATATACCAAAATTAGCAGAAAATCTAAAGCCCTTACAGAAAAAATTAAAAAAGGATGTAGAATATAATTATAACGAAGAAGATAAAAAACAAGTTCAGAAAATAAAAATACTTTGTAAAGAATTACCAAAATTACAATTTCCAGATGAAAATAAAAAATTTATATATCTAGAAGAAGCATATGCTAGTGAATGTAGTTATGGAAGAGTATTTAAATATAGATATGAAAATGAAAAAATAGAACATTATTGTAAATATTATTCAGGAACGTTTAATGAAACAGAAATAAAATGGGAAATAAATAGAAAAGAATTATGCTCATTATATTTAAGTACTGTGTATTATCGCACCTAGTCCGCACCTAGTCCGCACCATTTAAAGTCTCTACACTTAACCATTTTCAAGTGACTTAGTATCAAAACCAAACCATATTCAAAACACAAAATCCCCTTAAATGTTCCTACACTTAACCATTTTCAAGTGACTAACTATCAAAACAAAACCACATTCAAAACAAAAAATTCTCTTTAAAGTCTCTACACTTAACCATTTTAAAGTAACTAAGTCACTAACCAAACCACATTCAAAACAAAAAATTTCATTTAAAGTCCCTACACTTAACCATTTTCAAGTAACTATGTCACCAATCAAACCACATTTAATAAAAAATATCCCCTTTAAAGTCCCTACACTTAAACATTTACAAGTAACTAAGTCACCAACCAAACCACATTCAAAACAAAAAAATCATCTTTCAAGTCCTTACACTTTACCATTTTCAAGTAAATAAGTCACCAACAAAACCACATTCAAAATAAAAAATCCTTTTTAAAGTCCCTACACACAACCATTTTAAAGTAAATAAGTCACCAACCCAACCACATTAAAAAACAAAAATCCCCTTTAAAGTCTCTACACTTAACCATTTTAAAGTAACTAACTCACCAACCAAACCACATTCAAAACAAAAAATCCCCTTTGAAGTCCCTTCTCTTAAACATTTTCAAATAACTAAGTATCAAAACTAAACCACATTCAAAATAAAAAATCACCTTTAAAGTCTCAACACTTAACCATTTTCAAGTAACTAAGTCACAACCAAACCACATTCAAAAAAAAAAGTCCCCTTTAAAGTTTCTACACTTAACCAATTTCAAGTAACTAAGTCACCAACAAACCACATTCAAAAGAAAAAATCCCCTTTAAAGTCTCTACACAACCATTTTCAAGTAACTAAGTCACAAAACAAACCACATTCAAATCAAAAAATCACCGTTAAAGTCTACAGTTAACCATTTTCAAGTAACTAAGTCACCAACCAAACCACATTCAACACAAAAAATCTCCTTTAAAGTCCCTACACTTATCCATTTTCAAGTGACTAAGTATCAAAACAAAACCACATTCAAAATAAAAAATCCCCTTTATATTCCCTACACTTAACCATTTTTAAGTAACTAAGTCACCAAACAAATCACATTCAAAAAAAAAATCTGTTTTAAAGTCCCTACACTTAACCATTTTCAAATGACTAAGTATCAAAACCACACCACATTTAAAACACAAAATCCCCATTAAAGTACCTACTCTTAACCATTTTCAAGTGACTAAGTATCAAAACAAAACAACATTCAAAATAAAAAATCCTTTTTAATGTCCCTACACTTAACCATTTTAAAGTAAATAAGTCACCAACCAAACCACATTCAAAATAAAAAATTATCTTTAAAGTCTCTACACTTAACCATTTTCAAATAACTAAGTTACCGACCAAACCACACTCAAAAATAAAAATTCCCTTTAAAGTGTCTATACTTAATCATTTTCAAGTATCTAAGTCACAAACCAAAACACATTTAGAACAAAAAATCCCCTTTAAAGTCTGTACACTTAACCATTTTCAAGTGACAAAGTATCAAAACCAAGCCACATTTAAAACACAAAAACCCCTTTAAAGTCCCTACTCTTAACCATTTTCAGGTGACTAAGTATCGAAACAAAACCACATTCAAAATAAAAAATCATTGTTAAAGTCCCTACACTTAACCATTTTAAAGTAAATAATTCACCAACCAATCCACATTAAAACTAAAAAATTCCCTTTAAAGTCCCTACGCTTAACCAATTTCAAGTAACGAAGTCACCGACCAAACCAGACTGAAAACGAAATATCCCCTTTACAGTATCTACACTTAACCATTTTCAAGTATCTAAGTCACCAACCAAACCACTTTCAAATCAAAAAATCCCCTTTAAAGTTCCTACACTTAACCATTTTCAAGTAACTAAGTCACCAACCCAACAACATTCAAAACAAAAAATCCCCTTTAAAGTCCCTACACTTAACCATTTTCAAGTAACTAACTCACCAACCAAACCACTTTAGAAACAAAAAATCCCCTTTGAAGTCCCTACTCATAACCATTTTCAAGTAACTAAGTATCAAAACTAAACCACATTCAAAATAAAAAATCCCCTTTAAAGTCCCTACACTTAACCATTTTCAAGTGACTAAGTATCAAAATAAAACCACATTCAAAATAAAAAACCCTTTTTAAAGTCCCTACACTTAACCATTTTTAAATAACTAAGTCACCAACCAAACCACATTCAAAATAAAAAAATCCCCTTTAAAGTCCCTACACTTAACCATTTTCAAGTAACTAAGTCACCAACCAAACCACACGCAAAACAAAAAATCACCTTTAAAGTCTCTACACTTAACCATTTTCAAGTAACTAAGTCACCAACCAAACCACATTCAAAATAAAAAGTCACCTTTAAAGTTCCTACACTTAACCAATTTCAAGTAAGTAAGTCACCAACCAAACCACATTCAACACAAAAAATCTCCTTTAAAGTCCCTACACTTATCCATTTTCAAGTGACTAAGTATCAAAACAAAACCACATTCAAAACAAAAAATCCCCTTTATATTCCCTACACTTAACCATTTTTAAGTAACTAAGTCATCAAACAAACCACATTAAAAACAAAAAATCTCCTTTAATGTCCCTACACTTAACCATTTTCAAGTAAATAAGTCAACAACCAAACCACATTCAAAACAAAAAATCTCCTTTAAAGTCCCAACATTTAACCATTTTCAAATGACTAAGTATCAAAACCAAACCACATTTAAAAGACAAAATCCACATTAAAATCCCTACTCTTAACCATTTTCAAGTGACTAATTATCAAAACAAAACCACATTCAAAATAAAAAATCCTTTTTAAAGTCACTACACTTAACCATTTTAAAGTAAATAAGTCACCAACCAAACCACATTCAAAATAAAAAATTCCCTTTAAAGTCCCTACACTTAACCGTTTTAAAATAACTAAGTCACCGACCAAACCAGACTCTAAACAAAAAATCCTCTTTAAAGTATCTACACTTAACCATTTTCAAGTATCTAAGTCACCGACCAAACCACATTCAAAACAAAAAATCTCCTTTAAAGTCCGTATACTTAACCATTATCAAGTGACTAAGTATCAAAACCAAACCACATTTAAAACACAAAAACCCCTTTAAAGTCCTTACTCTTAACCATTTTCAAGTGACTAAGTATCAAAACAAAACCACATTCAAAATAAAAAATCCTTTTTAAAGTCCCTACACTTAACCATTTTAAAGTAAATAAGTCACCAACCCAACCACATTCAAAACAAAAAATCCCCTTTAAAGTCCGTACACTTAACCATTTTAAAGTAACTAAATCACCAACCAAACCACATTCAAAACAAAAAATCCCATTTGATGTCCCTACTCTTAACCATTTTCAAGTAACTAAGTATCAAAACTAAACCACATTCAAAATAAAAAATCACCTTTAAAGTCTCTACACTTAATCATTTTCAAGTAACTAAGTCACCAACCAAACCACTTTCAAAATAAAAAGTCACCTTTAAATTTCCTACACTTAACCAATTACAAGAAACTAAGTCACCAACCAAACCACATTCAAAAGAAAAAATACCCTTTAAAGTCTCTACACTTAAGCATTTTCATGTAACTAAGTCGCCAACCAAACCACATTCAAAATAAAAAGTCCCCTTTAAAGTTCCTACACTCAAGCAATTTCAAGTAAGTAAGTCACCAACCAAACCACATACATCACAAAAAATCTCCTTTAAAGTCCCTACACTTATCCATTTTCAAGTGACTAAGTATCAAAACAAAACCACATTCAAAACAAAAAATCCCCTTTATAATCCCTACACTTAACCAATTTTAAGTAACTAAGTCACCAAACAAACCACATTCAAAAAAAAAAAAAAATCTCCTTTAAAGTCCCTACACTTAACCATTTTCAAATGACTAAGTATCAAAACCAAACCACATTTTAAACACAAAATCCCCATTAAATTCCCTACTCTTTACCATTTTCAAGTGACTAAGTATCAAAACAAAACCACATTCAAAATAAAATATTCTTTTTAATGTCCCTACACTTAACCATTTTAAAGTAAATAAGTCAACAACCAAACCACATTCAAAATAAAAAATTTCCTTTAAAGTCCCTACACTTAACCATTTTCAAGTAACTAAGTCACCGACCAAACCACACTCAAAACAAAAATCCCCTTTAAAGTATCTATGCTTAATCATTTTCAAGTATCTAAGTCACCAATCAAACCACATTTAAAACAAAAAATCCCATTTAAAGTTTGTACACTTAACCATTTTCAAGTGACTAAGTATCAAAACCAAACCACATTTAAAACACAAAAACCCCTTTAAAATTCCTACTCTTAACCATTTTCAGGTGACTAAGTATCAAAACAAAACCACATTCAAAATAAAAAATCCTTTTTAAAGTCCCTACACTTAACCATTTTCAAGTAACTAAGTCACCAACCAAACCACACTTAAAACAAAAAATCTCCTTTAAAGTATCTACACTTAACCATTTTCAAGTATCTAAGTCACTAACCAAACCACATTCAAAACAAAAAATCTCCTTTAAAGCCCCTACCCTTAACCATTTTTAAGTGACTAAGTAAAAGGGCAGCCCGATGCACTAAAGCTACCGCTATGCGCGGTGTCCGGGGAAGGGCCCCACCACAAGGGTGTATCGTATACAGTTTTATCATTCATTTCGGCTCGAGGCTATTTCCAAGGCTTGAATCCGTGACCTCTTGGTCACATGGCAGAAACTTTACCGGTTACTCCAAGGCTCCCCTTTAAAGTTCCTCCACTTAACCATTTTCAAGTAACTAAGTCACCACCCAAACCACATTCAAAACAAAAAATCTCCTTTAAAGTCCTTACACTTAACCATTTTCAAGTAACTTAGTCACCAACCAAACCACATTAAAAAAAAATCCCTTTAAAGTCCGTACACATAACCATTTTCAAGTAACTAAGTCACCAACCAAATCACATTCAAAATAAAAAATCCCATTTAAAGTCCCTACTCTTAACCATTTTCAAGTGACTATATATAAAAACTAAACTACATTCAAAATAAAAAATCCTTTTTAAAGTCCCTACACTTAACCATTTTCATTAACTAAGTCACCTACAAAACCACATTCAAAACAAAAAAACCCCTTAAAATTCCCTTCACTTAACCATTTTCAAGTAACTAAGTCACCAACCAAACCACATTCTGAACAAAAAATCACCTTTAAAGTCCCTACACTTAACTATTTTTAAGTAACTAAGTCATCAATCAAACCACATTCAAAACAAAAAAATCCCCTTTAAAGTTCCTACACTTAACCATTTTCAAGTAAATAAGTCAACAACCAAACCACATTCAAAACAAAAAATCTCCTTTAAAGTTCCAACACTTAACCATTTTAAAATGACTAAGTATCAAAACCAAACTACATTTCAAAGACAAAATCCACATTAAAGTCCCTACTCTTAACCATTTTCAAGTGATTAATTATCAAAACAAAACCACATTCAAAATAAAAAATCATTTTTAAAGTCCCTACACTTAACCATTTTAAAGTAAATAAGTCCCCAACCAAACCACATTCAAAATAAAAAATTCCCTTTAAAGTCCCTACACATAACCGTTTTCAAATAACTAAGTAACCGACCAAACCAGACTCTAAACAAAAAATCCCCTTTAAAGTAACTACACTTAACCATTTTCAAGTATCTAAGTCACCGACCAAACCACATTTAAAACAAAAAATCCCCTTTAATGTCTGTACACTTAACCATTTTTAAGTGACTAAGTATCAAAACCAAACCACATTTAGAACACAAAAACCCCTTAAAAATCCCTACTCTTAACCATTTTCAGGTGACTAAGTATCAAAACAAAACCACATTCAAAATAAAAAATCCTTTTTAAAGTCCCTACACTTAACCATTTTCAAGTAACTAAGTCACCAACCAAACCACACTCAAAACAAAAAATCTCCTTTAAAGTATCTACTCTTAACCATTTTCAAGTATCTAAGTCACTAACCAAACCACATTCAAAACAAAAAATCTCCTTTAAAGTCCCTACACTTAACCATTTTTAAGTGACTAAGTAAAAGGGCAGCCCTATGCGCGGCGTCCGGGGAAGGGCCCCACCACAAGGATGTATCGTATGCAGTTTTATCTTGCATTTCGGCTCGAGGCTATTTCCAAGGCTTGAATTCGTGACCTCTTGGTCACATGGCAGAAACTTTACCGGTTACTCCAAGGCTCCCCTTTAAAGTTCCTCCACTTAACCATTTTCAAGTAACTAATTCACCACCCAAACCACATTCAAAATCAAAAATCTCCTTTAAAGTCACTACACGTAACCATTTTCAAGTAACTAAGTCACCAACCAAACCATATTAAAAAAAATCCCTTTAAAGTCCCTACACTTAACCATTTTCAAGTAACTAAGTCACCAACCAAACCACAATCATAACAAAAAATCCCATTTAAAGTCCCTACTCTTAACCATTTTCAAGTGACTATGTATCAAAACTAAACTACATTCAAAATAAAAAATCCTTTTTAAAGTCCCTACACTTAACCATTTTCAAGTAACTAAGTCAACAACAAAACCACATTCAAAACAAAAAATCCCCTTTAAATTCCCTTCACTTAACCATTTTCAAGTAACTATGTCACCAACCAAACCACATTCTGAACAAAAAATCACCTTTAAAGTCCCTACACTTAACTATTTTTAAGTAACTAAGTCACCAATCAAACCACATTCAAAACAAAAAATCCCCATTAAAGTCCCTACACTTAACCATTTTCAAGTAAATAAGTCAACAACCAAACCACATTCAAAACTAAAAATCCCCTTTAAAGCCCTACGCCTAACCATTTTCAAGTGACTAAATATGAAAACCAAACAACATTCAAAACACAAAAAATCCCCTTTAAACTCCCTACTCTTTACCATTTTCATGTGACTAAGTATCAAAATAAAACCACATTCAAAATAAAAAACCGTTTTTAAAGTCCCTACACTTAACCATTTTTAAATAACTAAGTCACCAACCAAACAACATTCAAAATAAAAAAATCCCCTTTAAAGTCCCTACACTTAACCATTTTTAAGTGACTAAGTAAAAGGGCAGCCCGATGCACTAAAGCTACCGCTATGCGCGGTGTCCGGGAAAGGGCCACACCACAAGGGTGTATTGTATGCAGTTTTATCTTGCATTTTGGCTCGAGGCTATTTCCAAGGCTTGAATCCGTGACCTCTTGGTCACATGGAAGAAACTTTACCGGTTACTCCAAGGCCCCCCTTTAAAGTTCCTCCACTTAACCATTTTCAAGTAACTAAGTCACCACCCAAACCACATTCAAAACCAAAAATCTCCTTTAAAGGCACTACACTTAACCATTTTCAAGTAACTAAGTCACCAACCAAACCACATCAAAAAAAATTCCCTTTAAAGTCCCTACACTTAACCATTTTCAAGTAACTAAGTCACCAACCAAACCACATTCAAAACAAAAAATCTCATTTAAAGTCCCTACTCTTAACCATTTTCAAGTGACTAAGTATCAAAACTAAACTACATTCAAAATAAAAATTAATTTTTAAAGTCCCTACACTTAACCATTTTCAAGTAACTAAGTCACCAACAAAACCACATTCAAAATAAAAAATCCCCTTTAAATTCCCTTCACTTAACCATTTTCAAGTAACTAAGTAACCAACCAAACCACATTCTGAACAAAAAATCACCATTAAAGTCCCTACACTTAACTATTTTTAAGTAACTAAGTTACCAATCAAACCACATTCAAAACAAAAAATCCCCTTTAAAGTCCCTACACTTAACCATTTTCAAGTGACTAAGTATCAAAATAAAACCACATTCAAAATAAAAAACCCTTTTTAAAGTCCCTACACTTAACCATTTTTAAATAACTAAGTCACCAACCAAACCACATTCAAAATAAAAAAATCCCCTTTAAAGTCCCTACACTTAACCATTTTCAAGTAACTAAGTCACCAACCAAACCACACGCAAAACAAAAAATCACCTTTAAAGTCTCTACACTTAACCATTTTCAAGTAACTAAGTCACCAACCAAACCACATTCAAAATAAAAAGTCACCTTTAAAGTTCCTACACTTAACCAATTTCAAGTAAGTAAGTCACCAACCAAACCACATTCAACACAAAAAATCTCCTTTAAAGTCCCTACACTTATCCATTTTCAAGTGACTAAGTATCAAAACAAAACCACATTCAAAACAAAAAATCCCCTTTATATTCCCTACACTTAACCATTTTTAAGTAACTAAGTCATCAAACAAACCACATTAAAAACAAAAAATCTCCTTTAATGTCCCTACACTTAACCATTTTCAAGTAAATAAGTCAACAACCAAACCACATTCAAAACAAAAAATCTCCTTTAAAGTCCCAACATTTAACCATTTTCAAATGACTAAGTATCAAAACCAAACCACATTTAAAAGACAAAATCCACATTAAAATCCCTACTCTTAACCATTTTCAAGTGACTAATTATCAAAACAAAACCACATTCAAAATTAAAAATCCTTTTTAAAGTCCCTACACTTAACCATTTTAAAGTAAATAAGTCACCAACCAAACAACATTCAAAATAAAAAATTCCCTTTAAAGTCCCTACACTTAACCGTTTTAAAATAACTAAGTCACCGACCAAACCAGACTCTAAACAAAAAATCCTCTTTAAAGTATCTGCACTTAACCATTTTCAAGTATCTAAGTCACCGACCAAAGCACATTCAAAACAAAAAATCTCCTTTAAAGTCCGTATACTTAACCATTTTCAAGTGACTAAGTATCAAAACCAAACCACATTTAAAACACAAAACCCCCTTTAAAGTCCTTACTCTTAACCATTTTCAAGTGACTAAGTATCAAAACAAAACCACATTCAAAATAAAAAATCCTTTTTAAAGTCCCTACACTTAACAATTTTAAAGTAAATAAGTCACCAACCCAACCACATTCAAAACAAAAAATCCCCTTTAAGGTCCGTACACTTAACCATTTTAAAGTAACTAAATCACCAACCAAACCACATTCAAAACAAAAAATCCCATTTGATGTCCCTACTCTTAACCATTTTCAAGTAACTAAGTATCAAAACTAAACCACATTCAAAATAAAAAATCACCTTTAAAGTCTCTACACTTAATCATTTTCAAGTAACTAAGTCACCAACCAAACCACTTTCAAAATAAAAAGTCACCTTTAAATTTCCTACACTTAACCAATTACAAGAAACTAAGTCACCAACCAAACCACATTCAAAAGAAAAAATACCCTTTAAAGTCTCTACACTTAACCATTTTCATGTAACTAAGTCGCCAACCAAACCACATTCAAAATAAAAAGTCCCCTTTAAAGTTCCTACACTCAAGCAATTTCAAGTAAGTAAGTCACCAACCAAACCACATTCAACACAAAAAATCTCCTTTAAAGTCCCTACACTTATCCATTTTCAAGTGACTAAGTATCAAAACAAAACCACATTCAAAACAAAAAATCCCCTTTATAATCCCTACACTTAACCAATTTTAAGTAACAAAGTCACCAAACAAACAACATTCAAAAAAAAAAAAAAATCTTCTTTAAAGTCCCTACACTTAACCATTTTCAAATGACTAAGTATCAAAACCAAACCACATTTAAAACACAAAATCCCCATTAAATTCCCTACTCTTTACCATTTTCAAGTGACTAAGTATCAAAACAAAACCACATTCAAAATAAAATATTCTTTTTAATGTCCCTACACTTAACCATTTTAAAGTAAATAAGTCACCAACCAAACCACATTCAAAATAAAAAATTTCCTTTAAAGTCCCTACACTTAACCATTTTCAAGTAACTAAGTCACCGACCAAACCACTCTCAAAACAAAAATCCCCTTTAAAGTATCTATGCTTAATCATTTTCAAGTATCTAAGTCACCAATCAAACCACATTTAAAACAAAAAATCCCCTTTAAAGTTTGTACACTTAACCATTTTCAAGTGACTAAGTATCAAAACCAAACCACATTTAAAACACAAAAACCCCTTTAAAATTCCTACTCTTAACCATTTTCAGGTGACTAAGTATCAAAACAAAACCACATTCAAAATAAAAAATCCTTTTTAAAGTCCCTACACTTAACCATTTTCAAGTAACTAAGTCACCAACCAAACCACACTCAAAACAAAAAATCTCCTTTAAAGTATCTACACTTAACCATTTTCAAGTATCTAAGTCACTAACCAAACCACATTCAAAACAAAAAATCTCCTTTAAAGCCCCTACCCTTAACCATTTTTAAGTGACTAAGTAAAAGGGCAGCCCGATGCACTAAAGCTTCCGCTATGTGCGGTGTCCGGGGATGGGCCCCACCACAAGGGTGTATCGTATACAGTTTTATCATTCATTTCGGCTCGAGGATATTTCCAATGCTTGAATCCGTGACCTATTGGTCACATGGCAGAAACTTTACCGGTTACTCCAAGGCTCCCCTTTAAAGTTCCTCCACTTAACCATTTTCAAGTAACTAAGTCACCACCCAAACCACATTCAACACAAAAAATCTCCTTTAAAGTCCTTACACTTAACCATTTTCAAGTAACTTAGTCACCAACCAAACCACATTAAAAAAAAATCCCTTTAAAGTCCCTACACTTAACCATTTTCAAGTAACTAAGTCACCAACCAAACCACAATCATAACAAAAAATCCCATTTAAAGTCCCTACTCTTAACCATTTTCAAGTGACTATGTATCAAAACTAAACTACATTCAAAATAAAAAATCCTTTTTAAAGTCCCTACACTTAACCATTTTCAAGTAACTAAGTCAACAACAAAACCACATTCAAAACAAAAAATCCCCTTTAAATTCCCTTCACTTAACCATTTTCAAGTAACTATGTCACCAACCAAACCACATTCTGAACAAAAAATCACCTTTAAAGTCCCTACACTTAACTATTTTTAAGTAACTAAGTCACCAATCAAACCACATTCAAAACAAAAAATCCCCATTAAAGTCCCTACACTTAACCATTTTCAAGTAAATAAGTCAACAACCAAACCACATTCAAAACTAAAAATCCCCTTTAAAGCCCTACGCCTAACCATTTTCAAGTGACTAAATATGAAAACCAAACAACATTCAAAACACAAAAAATCCCCTTTAAACTCCCTACTCTTTACCATTTTCATGTGACTAAGTATCAAAATAAAACCACATTCAAAATAAAAAATCATTTTTAAAGTCCCTACACTTAACCATTTTCAAGTAACTAAGTCACCAACAAAACCACATTCAAAATAAAAAATCCCCTTTAAATTCCCTTCACTTAACCATTTTCAAGTAACTAAGTAACCAACCAAACCTCATTCTGAACAAAAAATCATCTTTAAAGTCCCTACACTTAACTATTTTTAAGTAACTAAGTCACCAATCAAACCACATTCAAAACAAAAAATCCCCTTTAAAGTCCCTACACTTAACCATTTTCAAGTGACTAAGTATCAAAATAAAACCACATTCAAAATAAAAAAACCCTTTTTAAAGTCCCTACACTTAACCATTTTTAAATAACTAAGTCACCAACCAAACCACATTCAAAATAAAAAAATCCCCTTTAAAGTCCCTACACTTAACCATTTTCAAGTAACTAAGTCACCAAGCAAACCACACTCAAAACAAAAAATCACCTTTTAAGTCTCTACACTTAACCATTTTCAAGTAACTAAGTCACCAACCAAACCACATTCAAAATAAAAAGTCACCTTTAAAGTTCCTACACTTAACCAATTTCAAGTAAGTAAGTCACCAACCAAACCACATTCAACACAAAAAATCTCCTTTAAAGTCCCTACACTTATCCATTTTCAAGTGACTAAGTATCAAAACAAAACCACATTCAAAACAAAAAATCCCCTTTATATTCCCTACACTTAACCAATTTTAAGTAACTAAGTCACCAAACAAACCACATTCAAAAAAAAAAATCTTCTTTAAAGTCCCTACACTTAACCATTTTCAAATGACTAAGTATCAAAACCAAACCACATTTAAAACACAAAATCCCCATTAAATTCCCTACTTTTAACCATTTTCAAGTGACTAAGTATCAAAACAAAACCACATTCAAAATAAAAAATTATTTTTAATGTCCCTACACATAACAATTTTAAAGTAAATAAGTCACCAACCAAACCACATTCAAAATAAAAAATTTCCTTTAAAGTCCCTACACTTAACCATTTTCAAGTAACTAAGTCACCGACCAAACCACACTCAAAACAAAAATCCACTTTAAAGTATCTATGCTTAATCATTTTCAAGTATCTAAATCACCAATAAAACCACATTTAAAACAAAAAATCCCCTTTAAATTCTGTTTACTTAACCATTTTCAAGTGACTAAGTATCAAAACCAAACCACATTTAAAACAGAAAACCCCCTTTAAAATCCCTACTCTTAACCATTTTCAGGTGACTAAGTAACAAAACAAAACCACATTCAAAATAAAAAATCCTTTTTAAAGTCCCTACACTTAACCATTTTCAAGTAACTAAGTCACCAACCAAACCACACTCAAAACAAAAAATCTCCTTTAAAGTATCTACACTTAACCATTTTCAAGTATCTAAGTCACTAACCAAACCACATTCAAAACAAAAAATCTCCTTTATAGTCCCTACACTTAACCATTTTTAAGTGACTAAGTAAAAGGGCAGCCCGATGCACTAAAGTTACCGCTATGCGCGGTGTCCGGGGAAGGGCCCCACCATAAGGGTGTATTGTATTCAGTTTTATCTTGCATTTTGGCTCGAGGCTATTTCCAAGGCTTGAATCCGTGACCTCTTGGTCACATGGAAGAAACTTTACCGGTTACTCCAAGGCTCCCCTTTAAAGTTCCTCCACTTAACCATTTTCAAGTAACTAAGTCACCACCCAAACCACATTCAAAACAAAAAATCTCCTTTAAAGTCACTACACTTAACCATTTTCAAGTAACTAAGTCACCAACCAAACCACATCAAAAAAAATTGCCTTTAAAGTCCCTACACTTAACCATTTTCAAGTAACTAAGTCACCAATCAAACCACATTCAAAAAAAAAATCTCATTTAAAGTCCCTTCTCTTAACCATTTTCAAGTGACTAAGTATCAAAACTAAACTACATTCAAAAAATAAATTAATTTTTAAAGTCCCTACACTTAACCATTTTCAAGTAACTAAGTCACCAACAAAACCACATTCAAAATAAAAAATCCCTTTTAAATTCCCTTCACTTAACCATTTTCAAGTAACTAAGTAACCAACCAAACCACATTCTGAACAAAAAATCACCTTTAAAGTCCCTACACTTAACTATTTTTAAGTACCTAAGTCACCAATCAAACCACATTCAAAACAAAAAATCCCCTTTAAAGTCCCTACACTTAACCATTTTCAAGTGACTAAGTATCAAAATAAAACCACATTCAAAATAAAAAACCCTTTTTAAAGTCCCTACACTTAACCATTTTTAAATAACTAAGTCACCAACCAAACCACATTCCAAATAAAAAAATCCCCTTTAAAGTCCCTACACTTAACCATTTTCAAGTAACTAAGTCACCAACCAAACCACACTCAAAACAAAAAATCACCTTTAAAGTCTCTACACTTAACCATTTTCAAGTAACTAAGTCACCAACCAAACCATATTCAAAATAAAAAGCCACCTTTAAAGTTCCTACACTTAACCAATTTCAAGTAAGTAAGTCACCAACCAAACCACATTCAACACAAAAAATCTCCTTTAAAGTCCCTACACTTATCCATTTTCAAGTGACTAAGTATCAAAACAAAACCACATTCAAAACAAAAAATCCCCTTTATATTCCCTACACTTAACCAATTTTAAGTAACTAAGTCACCAAACAAACCACATTCAAAAAAAAAAATCTTCTTTAAAGTCCCTACACTTAACCATTTTCAAATGACTAAGTATCAAAACCAAACCACATTTAAAACACAAAATCCCCATTAAATTCCCTACTTTTAACCATTTTCAAGTGACTAAGTATCAAAACAAAACCACATTCAGAATAAAAAATTATTTTTAATGTCCCTACACATAACAATTTTAAAATAAATAAGTCACCAACCAAACCACATTCAAAATAAAAAATTTCCTTTAAAGTCCCTACACTTAACCATTTTCAAGTAACTAAGTCACCGACAAAACCACACTCAAAACAAAAATCCACTTTAAAGTATCTATGCTTAATCATTTTCAAGTATCTAAATCACCAATAAAACCACATTTAAAACAAAAAATCCCCTTTAAATTCTGTTTACTTAACCATTTTCAAGTGACTAAGTATCAAAACCAAACCACATTTAAAACAGAAAAACCCCTTTAAAATCCCTACTCTTAACCATTTTCAGGTGACTAAGTAACAAAACAAAACCACATTCAAAATAAAAAAATCCTTTTTAAAGTCCCTACACTTAACCATTTTCAAGTAACTAAGTCACCAACCAAACCACACTCAAAACAAAAAATCTCCTTTAAAGTATCTACACTTAACCATTTTAAAGTATCTAAGTCACTCACCAAACCACATTCAAAACAAAAAATCTCCTTTAAAGTCCCTACACTTAACCATTTTTAAGTGACTAAGTAAAAGGGCAACCCGATGCACAAAAGCTACCGCTATGCGCGGTGTCCGAGGAAGGGCCGGCCCCACCACAAGGGTGTATTGTATGCAGTTTTATCTTGCATTTTGGCTCGAGGCTTTTTCCAAGGCTTGAATCCGTGACCTCTTGGTCACATGGAAGAAACTTTACCGGTTACTCCAAGGCTCCCCTTTAAAGTTCCTCCACTTAACCATTTTCAAGTAACTAAGTCACCACCCAAACCACATTCAAATCCAAAAATCTCCATTAAAGTCACTACACTGAACCATTTTCAAGTAACTAAGTCACCAACCAAACAACATAAAAAAAAATTCCCTTTAAAGTCCCTACACTTAACCATTTTCAAGTAACTAAGTCACCAACTAAACCACATTCAAAACAAAAAATCTCATTTAAAGTCCCTACTCTTAACCATTTTCAAGTGACTAAGTATCAAAACTAAACTACATTCAAAATAAAAATTAATTTTTAAAGTCCCTACACTTAACCATTTTCAAGTAACTAAGTCACCAACAAAACCACATTCAAAATAAAAAATCCCCTTTAAATTCCCTTCACTTAACCATTTTCAAGTAACTAAGTAACCAACCAAACCACATTCTGAACAAAAAATCACCTTTAAAGTCCCTACACTTAACTATTTTTAAGTAACTAAGTTACCAATCAAACCACATTCAAAACAAAAAATCCCCTTTAAAGTCCCTACACTTAACCATTTTCAAGTGACTAAGTATCAAAACAAAACCACATTCAAAATAAAAAATTATTTTTAATGTCCCTACACATAACAATTTTAAAGTAAATAAGTCACCAACCAAACCACATTCAAAATAAAAAATTTCCTTTAAAGTCCCTACACTTAACCATTTTCAAGTAACTAAGTCACCGACCAAACCACACTCAAAACAAAAATCCCCTTTAAAGTATCTATGCTTAATCATTTTCAAGTATCTAAGTCACCAATCAAACCACATTTAAAACAAAAAATCCCCTTTAAAGTCTGTACACTTAACCATTTTCAAGTGACTAAGTATCAAAACCAAACCACATTTAAAACACAAAAACCCCTTTAAAATCCCTACTCTTAACCATTTTCAGGTGACTAAGTAACAAAACAAAACCACATTCAAAATAAAAAATCCTTTTTAAAGTCCCTACACTTAACCATTTTCAAGTAACTAAGTCACCAACCAAACCACACTTAAAACAAAAAATCTCCTTTAAAGTATCTACGCTTAACCATTTTCAAGTATCTAAGTCACTAACCAAACCACATTCAAAACAAAAAATCTCCTTTAAAGTCCCTACACTTAACCATTTTTAAGTGACTAAGTAAAAGGGCAGCCCGATGCACTAAAGCTACCGCTATGCGCGGTGTCCGGGGAAGGGCCCAACCACAAGGGTGTATTGTATGCAGTTTTATCTTGCATTTTGACTCGAGGCTATTTCCAAGGCTTGAATCCGTGACCTCTTGGTCACATGGAAGAAACTTTACCGGTTACTCCAAGGCTCCCCTTTAAAGTTCCTCCACTTAACCATTTTCAAGTAACTAAGTCACCACCCAAACCACATTCAAAACCAAAAATCTCCTTTAAAGTTACTACACTTAACCATTTTCAAGTAACTAAGTCACCAACCAAACCACATTCAAAATAAAAAGTCACCTTTAAAGTTCCTACACTTAACCAATTTCAAGTAAGTAAGTCACCAACCAAACCACATTCAACACAAAATATCTCCTTTAAAGTCCCTACACTTATCCATTTTCATGTGACTAAGTATCAAAACAAAACCACATTCAAAACAAAAAATCCCCTTTATATTCCCTACACTTAACCAATTTTAAGTAACTAAGTCACCAAACAAACCACATTCAAAAAAAAAAATCTTCTTTAAAGTCCCTACACTTAACCATTTTCAAATGACTAAGTATCAAAACCAAACCACATTTAAAACACAAAATCCCCATTAAATTCCCTACTTTTAACCATTTTCAAGTGACTAAGTATCAAAACAAAACCACATTCAAAATAAAAAATTATTTTTAATGTCCCTACACATAACAATTTTAAAGTAAATAAGTCACCAACCAAACCACATTCAAAATAAAAAATTTCCTTTAAAGTCCCTACACTTAACCATTTTCAAGTAACTAAGTCACCGACCAAACCACACTCAAAACAAAAATCCCCTTTAAAGTATCTATGCTTAATCATTTTCAAGTATCTAAGTCACCAATCAAACCACATTTAACACAAAAAATCCCCTTTAAAGTCTGTACACTTAACCATTTTCAAGTGACTAAGTATCAAAATCAAACCACATTTAAAACACAAAAACCCCTTTAAAATCCCTACTCTTAACCATTTTCAGGTGACTAAGTAACAAAACAAAACCACATTCAAAATAAAAAATCCTTTTTAAAGTCCCTACACTTAACCATTTTCAAGTAACTAAGTCACCAACCAAACCACACTCAAAACAAAAAATCTCCTTTAAAGTATCTACGCTTAACCATTTTCAAGTATCTAAGTCACTAACCAAACCACATTCAAAACAAAAAATCTCCGTTAAAGTCCCTACACTTAACCATTTTTAAGTGACTAAGTAAAAGGGCAGCCCGATGCACTAAAGCTACCGCTATGCGCGGTGTCCGGGGAAGGGCCCAACCACAAGGGTGTATTGTATGCAGTTTTATCTTGCATTTTGGCTCGAGGCTATTTCCAAGGCTTGAATCCGTGACCTCTTGGTCACATGGAAGAAACTTTACCGGTTACTCCAAGGCTCCCCTTTAAAGTTCCTCCACTTAACCATTTTCAAGTAACTAAGTCACCACCCAAACCACATTCAAAACCAAAAATCTCCTTTAAAGTTACTACACTTAACCATTTTCAAGTAACTAAGTCACCAACCAAACCACATAAAAAAAATTCCCTTTAAAGTCCCTACACTTAACCATTTTCAAGTAACTAAGTCACCAACCAAACCACATTCAAAATAAAAAATCTCATTTAAAGTCCCTACTCTTAACCATTTTCAAGTGACTAAGTATCAAAACTAAACTACATTCAAAATAAAAATTAATTTTAAAAGTTCCTACACTTAACCATTTTCAAGTAACTAAGTCACCAACAAAACCACATTCAAAATAAAAAATCTCCTTTTAATTCCCTTCACTTAACCATTTTCAAGTAACTAAGTAACCAACCAAACCACATTCTGAACAAAAAATCACCTTTAAAGTCCCTACACTTAACTATTTTTAAGTAACTAAGTCACCAATCAAACCACATTCAAAACAAAAAATCCCATTTAAAGTCCCTACACTTAACCATTTTCAAGTAAATAAGTCAACAACCAAACCACATTCAAAACTAAAAATCCCCTTTAAAGCCCTACGCCTAACCATTTTGAAGTGACTAAATATGAAAACCAAACATCATTCAAAACACAAAATCCCCTTTAAACTCCCTACTCTTTACCATTTTCAAGTGACCAAGTATCAAAACGAAACCACATTCAAAATAAAAAACTATTTTTAAAATCCCTACACTTAACTATTTTTAAATAACTAAGTCACCAACCAAACCACATTCAAAATAAAAAAAATCCCCTTTAAAGTCCCTACACTTAACCATTTTCAAGTAACTAAGTCACCAACCAAACCACACTCAAAACAAAAAATCTCCTTAAAGTCTCTACACTTAACCATTTTCAAGTATATAAGTCACCAACCAAACCACATTCAAAACTAAAAATCTACTTTAAAGTCCCTACACTTAACCATTTTCAAGTGACTAACTAATAGGGCAGCCCGGTGCACTAAAGCTACCGCTATGCGCGGTGTCTAGGGAAGGGCCCCACAAAAGGGTGTATCGTACGAATCCTTACCTTGCATTTCTGGTCGAGGCTGTTTCCAAGGATTGAACCCGTGACCTCTTGGTCACATGGTAGTAACATTACCAATTACTCCAAGGATCCCCTTTAAAGTCCTACATTTAACCATTTTCAAGTAACTAAGTCACCTACCAAACCACATTTTAAACCAAAAATCTCCTTTTAAGTACCTACACTTAACCATTTTCAAGTAACTAAGTCACCAACCAAACCACATTCAAAAAACAACATCCCCTTTATAGTCCCTACACATAACCATTTTCAAGTAAATAAGTCATCAACCAAACCACATTCAAAACAAAAATTCCCCTTTAAAGTCTCTACACTTAACCATTTTCAAGTAACTAAGTCTCCAACCAAACCACATTCAAAATAAAAAAATCCCCTTTAAAGTCCCAACACTTATCCATTTTCAAGTGAATAAGTATCAAAACAAAATCACATTCAAAACAAAAAATTCCCTTTATATTCCCTACACTTAACCATTTTCAAGTAACTAAGTAACTAAGAGACTTAAGTAACTTACAAACCTTTGTCTCTCCTGGCCGCTTATAACCGTCAGGCATAGCCATGTATACTTCTTCATTTAGATCTCCTTGGAGAAATGCATTATAAACATACATTTGGAATATATTCCACCCTTTAGAAATAGCTAGAACAATGACACATCTGACAGTTACCATTTTGCAACCGGAGAGAAAGTATCATGATAATCCAAGCCTTCCACATGACTATATCCCTTTGCAACCAACCTTGCTTTGTTTCTTTCTACTTCACCATTTGCTTGGTATTTAATTTTATAAACCCATTTTAAGCCAACTGTATGTTTACCAGGTGGTAGATCAACCACTTCCCATGTATGATTATCTTCAAGCGCCTGGATCTCTTGCTTCATAGCTATTACCCATCTTTCATCCTTGGATGCTTCCTTAAAAGTCCTAGGTTCCACAGGATTAATAAGTTTGCTCACATAACACTTATACTGAGGATCCACACGTTCATATGTTATATAGTTTTCCATAGGATACCTAGTACTACACTTAACCATTTTCAAATAACTAAGTATCAAAACCAAACCACATTGAAAACACAAAATCCCCATTAAAGTCCCTACTCTTAACCATTTTCAAGTGACTAAGTATCAAAACAAAACCACATTCAAAATAAAAATCCTTTTTAATGTCCCTACACTTAACCATTTTAAAGTAAATAAGTCACCAACCAAACCACATTCAAAATAAAAAATTACCCTTAAAGTCCCTACACTTAACCATTTTCAAGTAACTAAGTTACCGACCAAACCACACTCAAAACAAAAAATCCCCTTTAAAGTATCTATATTTAATCATTTTCAAGTATCTAAGTCATCAACCAAACCACATTTAAAACAAAAAATCCCTTTTAAAGTCTGTACACTTAACCATTTTCAAGTGACTAAGTATCAAAACCAAACCACATTTAAAACACAAAAACCGCTTTAAAGTCCCTACTCTTAACCATTTTCAGGAGACTAAGAATCGAAACAAAACCACATTCAAAATAAAAAATCATTGTTAAAGTCCCTACACTTAACCATTTTAAAGTAAATAAGTCACCAACCAATCCACATTCAAACTAAAAAATTCCCTTTAAAGTCCCTACACTTAACCAATTTCAAGTAACTAAGTCACCGACCAAACCAGACTGAAAAAAAAAATTTCCTTTACATTATCTACACTTAACCATTTTTAAATATTTAAGTCACCAACCAAACCACATTCAAATCAAAAAAATCCTCTTTAAAGTTCCTACACTTAACCATTTTCAAGTAACTAAGTCACAAACCCAACCACATTCAAAACA
This sequence comes from Capsicum pubescens, assembly GCA_030864215.1. Classification (NCBI taxonomy): domain Eukaryota; kingdom Viridiplantae; phylum Streptophyta; class Magnoliopsida; order Solanales; family Solanaceae; genus Capsicum; species Capsicum pubescens. The sequence goes on from CM061538.1 coordinate 107,124,225, forward strand.
AAAAATCCCCTTTAAAGTAACTACACTTAACCATTTTCAAGTATCTAAGTCACCGACCAAACCACATTTAAAACAAAAAATCCCCTTTAAAGTCTGTACACTTAACCATTTTTAAGTGACTAAGTATCAAAACCAAACCACATTTAGAACACAAAAACCCCTTTAAAATCCCTACTCTTAACCATTTTCAGGTGACTAAGTATCAAAACAAAACCACATTCAAAATAAAAAATCCTTTTTAAAGTCCCTACACTTAACCATTTTCAAGTAACTAAGTCACCAACCAAACCACACTCAAAACAAAAAATCTCCTTTAAAGTATCTACACTTAACCATTTTCAAGTATCTAAGTCACTAACCAAACCACATTCAAAACAAAAAATCTCCTTTAAAGTCCCTACACTTAACCATTTTTAAGTGACTAAGTAAAAGGGCAGCCCTATGCGCGGCGTCCGGGGAAGGGCCCCACCACAAGGATGTATCGTATGCAGTTTTATCTTGCATTTCGGCTCGAGGCTATTTCCAAGGCTTAAATCCGTGACCTCTTGGTCACATGGCAGAAACTTTACCGGTTACTCCAAGGCTCCCCTTTAAAGTTCCTCCACTTAACCATTTTCAAGTAACTAATTCACCACCCAAACCACATTCAAAATCAAAAATCTCCTTTAAAGTCACTACACGTAACCATTTTCAAGTAACTAAGTCACCAACCAAACCATATTAAAAAAAATTCCCTTTAAAGTCCCTACACTTAACCATTTTCAAGTAACTAAGTCACCAACCAAACCACAATCAAACCAAAAAATCCCATTTAAAGTCCCTACTCATAACCATATTCAAGTGACTATGTATCATAACTAAACTACATTCAAAATAAAAAATCCTTTTTAAAGTCCCTACACTTAACCATTTTCAAGTAACTAAGTCAACAACAAAACCACATTCGAAACAAAAAATCCCCTTTAAATTCCCTTCACTTAACCATTTTCAAGTAACTATGTCACCAACCAAACCACATTCTGAACAAAAAATCACCTTTAAAGTCCCTACACTTAACTATTTTTAAGTAACTAAGTCACCAATCAAACCACATTCAAAACAAAAAATCCCCATTAAAGTCCCTACACTTAACAATTTTCAAGTAAATAAGTCAACAACCAAACCACATTCAAAACGAAAAATCCCCTTTAAAGCCCTACGCCTAACCATTTTCAAGTGACTAAATATGAAAACCAAACAACATTCAAAACACAAAAAATCCCCTTTAAACTCCCTACTCTTTACCATTTTCAAGTGACTAAGTATCAAAATAAAACCACATTCAAAATAAAAAACCCTTTTTAAAGTCCCTACACTTAACCATTTTTAAATAACTAAGTCACCAACCAAACCACATTCAAAATAAAAAAATCCCCTTTAAAGTCCCTACACTTAACCATTTTCAAGTAACTAAGTCACCAACCAAACCACACGCAAAACAAAAAATCACCTTTAAAGTCTCTACACTTAACCATTTTCAAGTAACTAAGTCACCAACCAAACCACATTCAAAATAAAAAGTCACCTTTAAAGTTCCTACACTTAACCAATTTCAAGTAAGTAAGTCACCAACCAAACCACATTCAACACAAAAAATCTCCTTTAAAGTCCCTACACTTATCCATTTTCAAGTGACTAAGTATCAAAACAAAACCACATTCAAAACAAAAAATCCACTTTATATTCCCTACACTTAACCAATTTTAAGTAACTAAGTCACCAAACAAACCACATTCAAAAAAAAAAATCTTCTTTAAAGTCCCTACACTTAACCATTTTCAAATGACTAAGTATCAAAACCAAACCACATTTAAAACACAAAATCCCCATTAAATTCCCTACTTTTAACCATTTTCAAGTGACTAAGTATCAAAACAAAACCACATTCAAAATAAAAAATTATTTTTAATGTCCCTACACATAACAATTTTAAAGTAAATAAGTCACCAACCAAACCACATTCAAAATAAAAAATTTCCTTTAATGTCCCTACACTTAACCATTTTCAAGTAACTAAGTCACCGACCAAACCACACTCAAAACAAAAATCCCCTTTAAAGTATCTATGCTTAATCATTTTCAAGTATCTAAGTCACCAATCAAACCACATTTAAAACAAAAAATCCCCTTTAAAGTCTGTACACTTAACCATTTTCAAGTGACTAAATATCAAAACCAAACCACATTTAAAACAGAAAAACCCCTTTAAAATCCCTACTCTTAACCATTTACAGGTGACTAAGTAACAAAACAAAACCACATTCAAAATAAAAAATCCTTTTAAAAGTCCCTACACTTAACCATTTTCAAGTAACTAAGTCACCAACCAAACCACACTCAAAACAAAAAATCTCCTTTAAAGTATCTACATTTAACCATTTTCAAGTATCTAAGTCACTAACCAAACCACATTCAATACAAAAAATATCTTTTAAAGTCCCTACACTTAACCATTTTTAAGTGACTAAGTAAAAGGGCAGCCCGATGCACTAAAGGTACCGCTATGCGCGGTGTCCGGGGAAGGGCCCCACCATAAGGGTGTATTGTATTCAGTTTTATCTTGCATTTTGGTTCGAGGCTATTTCCAAGGCTTGAATCCGTGACCTCTTGGTCACATGGAAGAAACTTTACCGGTTACTCCAGGGCTCCCTTTAAAGTTCCTCCACTTAACCATTTTCAAGTAACTAAGTCACCACCCAAACCACATTCAAAACCAAAAATCTCCTTTAAAGTCACTACACTTAACCATTTTCAAGTAACTAAGTCACCAACCAAACCACATCAAAAAAAATTCCCTTTAAAGTCCCTACACTTAACCATTTTCAAGTAACTAAGTCACCAACCAAACTACATTCAAAACAAAAAATCTGATTTAAAGTCCCTACTCTTAACCATTTTCAAGTGACTAAGTATCAAAACCAAACTACATTCAAAATAAAAATTAATTTTTAAAGTCCCTACACTTAACCATTTTCAAGTAACTAAGTCACCAACAAAACCACATTCAAAATAAAAAAACCCCTTTAAATTCCCTTCACTTAACCATTTTCAAGTAACTAAGTAACCAACCAAACCTCATTCTGAACAAAAAATCACCTTTAAAGTCCCTACACTTAACTATTTTTAAGTAACTAAGTCACCAATCAAACCACATTCAAAACAAAAAATCCCCTTTAAAGTCCCTACACTTAACCATTTTCAAGTGACTAAGTATCAAAATAAAACCACATTCAAAATAAAAAACCCTTTTTAAAGTCCCTACACTTAACCATTTTTAAATAACTAAGTCACCAACCAAACCACATTCAAAATAAAAAAATCCCCTTTAAAGTCCCTACACTTAACCATTTTCAAATAACTAAGTCACCAAGCAAACCACACTCAAAACAAAAAATCACCTTTTAAGTCTCTACACTTAACCATTTTCAAGTAACTAAGTCACCAACCAAACCACATTCAAAATAAAAAGTCACCTTTAAAGTTCCTACACTTAACCAATTTCAAGTAAGTAAGTCACCAACCAAACCACATTCAACACAAAAAATCTCCTTTAAAGTCCCTACACTTATCCATTTTCAAGTGACTAAGTATCAAAACAAAACCACATTCAAAACAAAAAATCCCCTTTATATTCCCTACACTTAACCAATTTTAAGTAACTAAGTCACCAAACAAACCACATTCAAAAAAAAAAATCTTCTTTAAAGTCCCTACACTTAACCATTTTCAAATGACTAAGTATCAAAGCCAAACCACATTTAAAACACAAAATCCCCATTAAATTCCCTACTTTTAACAATTTTCAAGTGACTAAGTATCAAAACAAAACCACATTCAAAATAAAAAATTATATTTAATGTCCCTAAACATAACAATTTTAAAGTAAATAAGTCACCAACCAAACCACATTCAAAATAAAAAATTTCCTTTAAAGTCCCTACACTTAACCATTTTCAAGTAACTAAGTCACCGACCAAACCACACTCAAAACAAAAATCCACTTTAAAGTATCTATGCTTAATCATTTTCAAGTATCTAAATCACCAATCAAACCACATTTAAAACAAAAAAATCCCCTTTAAATTCTGTTTACTTAACCATTTTCAAGTGACTAAGTATCAAAACCAAACCAGATTTAAAACAGAAAACCCCCTTTAAAATCCCTACTCTTAACCATTTTCAGGTGACTAAGTAACAAAACAAAACCACATTCAAAATAAAAAATCCTTTTTAAAGTCCCTACACTTAACCATTTTCAAGTAACTAAGTCACCAACCAAACCACACTCAAAACAAAAAATCTCCTTTAAAGTATCTACACTTAACCATTTTCAAGTATCTAAGTCACTAACCAAACCACATTCAATACAAAAAATCTCCTTTAAAGTCCCTACTCTTAACCATTTTCAAGTGACTAAGTATCAAAACTAAACTACATTCAAAATAAAAATTAATTTTTAAAGTCCCTACACTTAACCATTTTCAAGTAACTAAGTCACCAACCAAACCACATCAAAAAAAATTCCCTTTAAAGTCCCTACACTTAACCATTTTCAAGTAACTAAGTCACCAACCAAACCACATTCAAAACAAAAAATCTCATTTAAAGTCCCTACTCTTAACCATTTTCAAGTGACTAAGTATCAAAACTAAACTACATTCAAAATAAAAATTAATTTTTAAAGTCCCTACACTTAACCATTTTCAAGTAACTAAGTCACCAATAAAACCACATTCAAAATAAAAAATCTCCTTTAAATACCCTTCACTTAACCATTTTCAAGTAACTAAGTAACCAACCAAACCACATTCTGAACAAAAAATCACCTTTAAAGTCCCTACACTTAACTATTTTTAAGTGACTAAGTTACCAATCAAACCACATTCAAAACAAAAAATCCCCTTTAAAGTCCCTACACTTAACCATTTTCAAGTGACTAAGTATCAAAATAAAACCACATTCAAAATAAAAAACCCTTTTTAAAGTCCCTACACTTAACCATTTTTAAATAACTAAGTCACCAACCAAATCACATTCAAAATAAAAAAATCCCCTTTAAAGTCCCTACACTTAACCATTTTCAAGTAACTAAGTCACCAACCAAACCACACGCAATACAAAAAATCACCTTTAAAGTCTCTACACTTAACCATTTTCAAGTAACTAAGTCACCAACCAAACCACATTCAAAATAAAAAGTCACCTTTAAAGTTCCTACACTTAACCAATTTCAAGTAAGTAAGTCACCAACCAAACCACATTCAACACAAAAAATCTCCTTTAAAGTCCCTACACTTATCCATTTTCAAGTGACTAAGTATCAAAACAAAACCACATTAAAAACAAAAAATCCACTTTATATTCCCTACACTTAACCAATTTTAAGTAACTAAGTCACCAAACAAACCACATTCAAAAAAAAAAATCTTCTTTAAAGTCCCTACACTTAACCATTTTCAAATGACTAAGTATCAAAACCAAACCACATTTAAAACACAAAATCCCCATTAAATTCCCTACTTTTAACCATTTTCAAGTGACTAAGTATCAAAACAAAACCACATTCAAAATAAAAAATTATTTTTAATGTCCCTACACATAACAATTTTAAAGTAAATAAGTCACCAACCAAACCACATTCAAAATAAAAAATTTCCTTTAATGTCCCTACACTTAACCATTTTCAAGTAACTAAGTCACCGACCAAACCACACTCAAAACAAAAATCCCCTTTAAAGTATCTATGCTTAATCATTTTCAAGTATCTAAGTCACCAATCAAACCACATTTAAAACAAAAAATCCCCTTTAAAGTCTGTACACTTAACCATTTTCAAGTGACTAAATATCAAAACCAAACCACATTTAAAACAGAAAAACCCCTTTAAAATCCCTACTCTTAACCATTTACAGGTGACTAAGTAACAAAACAAAACCACATTCAAAATAAAAAATCCTTTTAAAAGTCCCTACACTTAACCATTTTCAAGTAACTAAGTCACCAACCAAACCACACTCAAAACAAAAAATCTCCTTTAAAGTATCTACATTTAACCATTTTCAAGTATCTAAGTCACTAACCAAACCACATTCAATACAAAAAATATCCTTTAAAGTCCCTACACTTAACCATTTTTAAGTGACTAAGTAAAAGGGCAGCCCGATGCACTAAAGGTACCGCTATGCGCGGTGTCCGGGGAAGGGCCCCACCATAAGGGTGTATTGTATTCAGTTTTATCTTGCATTTTGGTTCGAGGCTATTTCCAAGGCTTGAATCCGTGACCTCTTGGTCACATGGAAGAAACTTTACCGGTTACTCCAGGGCTCCCTTTAAAGTTCCTCCACTTAACCATTTTCAAGTAACTAAGTCACCACCCAAACCACATTCAAAACCAAAAATCTCCTTTAAAGTCACTACACTTAACCATTTTCAAGTAACTAAGTCACCAACCAAACCACATCAAAAAAAATTCCCTTTAAAGTCCCTACACTTAACCATTTTCAAGTAACTAAGTCACCAACCAAACCACATTCAAAACAAAAAATCTGATTTAAAGTCCCTACTCTTAACCATTTTCAAGTGACTAAGTATCAAAACCAAACTACATTCAAAATAAAAATTAATTTTTAAAGTCCCTACACTTAACCATTTTCAAGTAACTAAGTCACCAACAAAACCACATTCAAAATAAAAAAACCCCTTTAAATTCCCTTCACTTAACCATTTTCAAGTAACTAAGTAACCAACCAAACCTCATTCTGAACAAAAAATCACCTTTAAAGTCCCTACACTTAACTATTTTTAAGTAACTAAGTCACCAATCAAACCACATTCAAAACAAAAAATCCCCTTTAAAGTCCCTACACTTAACCATTTTCAAGTGACTAAGTATCAAAATAAAACCACATTCAAAATAAAAAACCCTTTTTAAAGTCCCTACACTTAACCATTTTTAAATAACTAAGTCACCAACCAAACCACATTCAAAATAAAAAAATCCCCTTTAAAGTCCCTACACTTAACCATTTTCAAATAACTAAGTCACCAAGCAAACCACACTCAAAACAAAAAATCACCTTTTAAGTCTCTACACTTAACCATTTTCAAGTAACTAAGTCACCAACCAAACCACATTCAAAATAAAAAGTCACCTTTAAAGTTCCTACACTTAACCAATTTCAAGTAAGTAAGTCACCAACCAAACCACATTCAACACAAAAAATCTCCTTTAAAGTCCCTACACTTATCCATTTTCAAGTGACTAAGTATCAAAATAAAACCACATTCAAAACAAAAAATCCCCTTTATATTCCCTACACTTAACCAATTTTAAGTAACTAAGTCACCAAACAAACCACATTCAAAAAAAAAAATCTTCTTTAAAGTCCCTACACTTAACCATTTTCAAATGACTAAGTATCAAAACCAAACCACATTTAAAACACAAAATCCCCATTAAATTCCCTACTTTTAACAATTTTCAAGTGACTAAGTATCAAAACAAAACCACATTCAAAATAAAAAATTATATTTAATGTCCCTACACATAATAATTTTAAAGTAAATAAGTCACCAACCAAACCACATTCAAAATAAAAAATTTCCTTTAAAGTCCCTACACTTAACCATTTTCAAGTAACTAAGTCACCGACCAAACCACACTCAAAAATAAAATCCACTTTAAAGTATCTATGCTTAATCATTTTCAAGTATCTAAATCACCAATCAAACCACATTTAAAACAAAAAAATCCCCTTTAAATTCTGTTTACTTAACCATTTTCAAGTGACTAAGTATCAAAACCAAACCAGATTTAAAACAGAAAACCCCCTTTAAAATCCCTACTCTTAACCATTTTCAGGTGACTAAGTAACAAAACAAAACCACATTCAAAATAAAAAATCCTTTTTAAAGTCCCTACACTTAACCATTTTCAAGTAACTAAGTCACCAACCAAACCACACTCAAAACAAAAAATCTCCTTTAAAGTATCTACACTTAACCATTTTCAAGTATCTAAGTCACTAACCAAACCACATTCAATACAAAAAATCTCCTTTAAAGTCCCTACACTTAACCATTTTTAAGTGACTAAGTAAAAGGGCAGCCCGATGCACTAAAGTTACCGCTATGCGCGGTGTCCGGGGAAGGGCCCCACCATAAGGGTGTATTGTATTCAGTTTTATCTTGCATTTTGGCTCGAGGCTATTTCCAAGGCTTGAATCCGTGACCTCTTGGTCACATGGAAGAAACATTACCGGTTACTCCAAGGCTCCCTTTAAAGTTCCTCCACTTAACCATTTTCAAGTAACTAAGTCACCACCCGAACCACATTCAAAACCAAAAATCTCCTTTAAAGTCACTACACTTAACCATTTTCAAGTAACTAAGTCACCAACCAAACCACATCAAAAAAAATTCCTTTTAAAGTCCCTACACTTAACCATTTTCAAGTAACTAAGTCACCAACCAAACCACATTCAAAACAAAAAATCTCATTTAAAGTCCCTACTCTTAACCATTTTCAAGTGACTAAGTATCAAAACTAAACTACATTCAAAATAAAAATTAATTTTTAAAGTCCCTACACTTAACCATTTTCAAGTAACTAAGTCACCAACAAAACCACATTCAAAATAAAAAATCCCCTTTAAATTCCCTTCACTTAACCATTTTCAAGTAACTAAGTAACCAAACAAACCTCATTCTGAACAAAAAATCACCTTTAAAGTCCCTACACTTAACTATTTTTAAGTAACTAAGTCACCAATCAAACCACATTCAAAACAAAAAATCCCCTTTAAAGTCCCTACACTTAACCATTTTCAAGTGACTAAGTATCAAAATAAAACCACATTCAAAATAAAAAACCCTTTTTAAAGTCCCTAGACTTAACCATTTTTAAATAACTAAGTCACCAACCAAACCACATTCAAAATAAAAAAATCCCCTTTAAAGTCCCTACACTTAACCATTTTCAAGTAACTAAGTCACCAACCAAACCACACTCAAAACAAAAAATCACCTTTTAAGTCTCTACACTTAACCATTTTCAAGTAACTAAGTCACCAACCAAACCACATTCAAAATAAAAAGTCACCTTTAAAGTTCCTACACTTAACCAATTTCAAGTAAGTAAGTCACCAACCAAACCACATTCAACACAAAAAATCTCCTTTAAAGTCCCTACACTTATCCATTTTCAAGTGACTAAGTATCAAAACAAAACCACATTCAAAACAAAAAATCCCCTTTATATTCCCTACACTTAACCAATTTTAAGTAACTAAGTCACCAAACAAACCACATTCAAAAAAAAAAATCTTCTTTAAAGTCCCTACACTTAACCATTTTCAAATGACTAAGTATCAAAACCAAACCACATTTAAAACACAAAATCCCCATTAAATTCCCTACTTTTAACAATTTTCAAGTGACTAAGTATCAAAACAAAACCACATTCAAAATAAAAAATTATTTTTAATGTCCCTACACATAACAATTTTAAAGTAAATAAGTCACCAACCAAACCACATTCAAAATAAAAAATTTCCTTTAAAGTCCCTACACTTAACCATTTTCAAGTAACTAAGTCACCGACCAAACCACACTCAAAACAAAAATCCACTTTAAAGTATCTATGCTTAATCATTTTCAAGTATCTAAATCACCAATCAAACCACATTTAAAACAAAAAAATCCCCTTTAAATTCTGTTTACTTAACCATTTTCAAGTGACTAAGTATCAAAACCAAACCTCATTTAAAACAGAAACCCCCCTTTAAAATCCCTACTCTTAACCATTTTCAGGTGACTAAGTAACAAAACAAAACCACATTCAAAATAAAAAAATCCTTTTTAAAGTCCCTACACTTAACCATTTTCAAGTAACTAAGTCACCAACCAAACCACACTCAAAACAAAAAATCTCCTTTAAAGTATCTACACTTAACCATTTTCAAGTATCTAAGTCACTAACCAAACCACATTCAATACAAAAAATCTCCTTTAAAGTCCCTACACTTAACCATTTTTAAGTGACTAAGTAAAAGGGCAGCCCGATGCACTAAAGTTACCGCTATGCGCGGTGTCCGGGGAAGGGCCCCACCATAAGGGTGTATTGTATTCAGTTTTATCTTGCATTTTGGCTCGAGGCTATTTCCAAGGCTTGAATCCGTGACCTCTTGGTCACATGGAAGAAACTTTACCGGTTACTCCAAGGCTCCCCTTTAAAGTTCCTCCACATAACCATTTTCAAGTAACTAAGTCACCACCCAAACCACATTCAAAACCAAAAATCTCCTTTAAAGTCACTACACTTAACCATTTTCAAGTAACTAAGTCACCAACCAAACCACATCAAAAAAAATTCCCTTTAAAGTCCCTAAACTTAACCATTTTCAAGTAACTAAGTCACCAACCAAACCACATTCAAAAAAAAAAATCTCATTTAAAGTCCCTACTCTTAACCATTTTCAAGTGACTAAGTATCAAAACTAAACTACATTCAAAATAAAAATTAATTTTTAAAGTCCCTACACTTAACCATTTTCAAGTAACTAAGTCACCAACCAAACCACACGCAAAACAAAAAATCACCTTTAAAGTCTCTACACTTAACCATTTTCAAGTAACTAAGTCACCAACCAAACCACATTCAAAATAAAAAGTCACCTTTAAAGTTCCTACACTTAACCAATTTCAAGTAAGTAAGTCACCAACCAAACCACATTCAACACAAAAAATCTCCTTTAAAGTCCCTACACTTATCCATTTTCAAGTGACTAAGTATCAAAATAAAACCACATTCAAAATAAAAAACCCTTTTTAAAGTCCCTACACTTAACCATTTTTAAATAACTAAGTCACCAACCAAACCACATTCAAAATAAAAAAATCCCCTTTAAAGTCCCTACACTTAACCATTTTCAAGTAACTAAGTCACCAACCAAACCACACTCAAAACAAAAAATCACCTTTAAAGTCTCTACACTTAACCATTTTCAAGTAACTAAGTCACCAACCAAACCACATTCAAAATAAAAAGTCACCTTTAAAGTTCCTACACTTAACCAATTTCAAGTAAGTAAGTCACCAACCAAACCACATTCAACACAAAAAATCTACTTTAAAGTCCCTACACTTATCCATTTTCAAGTGACTAAGTATCAAAACAAAACCACATTCAAAACAAAAAATCCCCTTTATATTCCCTACACTTAACCAATTTTAAGTAACTAAGTCACCAAACAAACCACATTCAAAAAAAAAAATCTTCTTTAAAGTCCCTACACTTAACCATTTTCAAATGACTAAGTATCAAAACCAAACCACATTTAAAACACAAAATCCCCATTAAATTCCCTACTTTTAACCATTTTCAAGTGACTAAGTATCAAAACAAAACCACATTAAAAATAAAAAATTATTTTTAATGTCCCTACACATAACAATTTTAAAGTAAATAAGTCACCAACCAAACCACATTCAAAATAAAAAATTTCCTTTAAAGTCCCTACACTAAACCATTTTCAAGTAACTAAGTCACCGACCAAACCACACTCAAAACAAAAATCCCCTTTAAAGTATCTATGCTTAATCATTTTCATGTATCTAAGTCACCAATCAAACCACATTTAAAACAAAAAATCCTCTTTAAAGTCTGTACACTTAACCATTTTCAAGTGACTAAGTATCAAAACCAAACCACATTTAAAACACAAAAACCCCTTTAAAATCCCTACTCTTAACCATTTTCAGGTGACTAAGTATCAAAATAAAACCACATTCAAAATAAAAAACCCTTTTTAAAGACCCTACACTTAACCATTTTTAAATAACTAAGTCACCAACCAAATCACATTCAAAATAAAAAAATCCCCTTTAAAGTCCCTACACTTAACCATTTTCAAGTAACTAAGTCACCAACCAAACCACACGCAATACAAAAAATCACCTTTAAAGTCTCTACACTTAACCATTTTCAAGTAACTAAGTCACCAACCAAACCACATTCAAAATAAAAAGTCACCTTTAAAGTTCCTACACTTAACCAATTTCAAGTAAGTAAGTCACCAACCAAACCACATTCAACACAAAAAATCTCCTTTAAAGTCCCTACACTTATCCATTTTCAAGTGACTAAGTATCAAAACAAAACCACATTAAAAACAAAAAATCCACTTTATATTCCCTACACTTAACCAATTTTAAGTAACTAAGTCACCAAACAAACCACATTCAAAAAAAAAAATCTTCTTTAAAGTCCCTACACTTAACCATTTTCAAATGACTAAGTATCAAAACCAAACCACATTTAAAACACAAAATCCCCATTAAATTCCCTACTTTTAACCATTTTCAAGTGACTAAGTATCAAAACAAAACCACATTCAAAATAAAAAATTATTTTTAATGTCCCTACACATAACAATTTTAAAGTAAATAAGTCACCAACCAAACCACATTCAAAATAAAAAATTTCCTTTAATGTCCCTACACTTAACCATTTTCAAGTAACTAAGTCACCGACCAAACCACACTCAAAACAAAAATCCCCTTTAAAGTATCTATGCTTAATCATTTTCAAGTATCTAAGTCACCAATCAAACCACATTTAAAACAAAAAATCCCCTTTAAAGTCTGTACACTTAACCATTTTCAAGTGACTAAATATCAAAACCAAACCACATTTAAAACAGAAAAACCCCTTTAAAATCCCTACTCTTAACCATTTACAGGTGACTAAGTAACAAAACAAAACCACATTCAAAATAAAAAATCCTTTTAAAAGTCCCTACACTTAACCATTTTCAAGTAACTAAGTCACCAACCAAACCACACTCAAAACAAAAAATCTCCTTTAAAGTATCTACATTTAACCATTTTCAAGTATCTAAGTCACTAACCAAACCACATTCAATACAAAAAATATCCTTTAAAGTCCCTACACTTAACCATTTTTAAGTGACTAAGTAAAAGGGCAGCCCGATGCACTAAAGGTACCGCTATGCGCGGTGTCCGGGGAAGGGCCCCACCATAAGGGTGTATTGTATTCAGTTTTATCTTGCATTTTGGTTCGAGGCTATTTCCAAGGCTTGAATCCGTGACCTCTTGGTCACATGGAAGAAACTTTACCGGTTACTCCAGGGCTCCCTTTAAAGTTCCTCCACTTAACCATTTTCAAGTAACTAAGTCACCACCCAAACCACATTCAAAACCAAAAATCTCCTTTAAAGTCACTACACTTAACCATTTTCAAGTAACTAAGTCACCAACCAAACCACATCAAAAAAAATTCCCTTTAAAGTCCCTACACTTAACCATTTTCAAGTAACTAAGTCACCAACCAAACCACATTCAAAACAAAAAATCTGATTTAAAGTCCCTACTCTTAACCATTTTCAAGTGACTAAGTATCAAAACCAAACTACATTCAAAATAAAAATTAATTTTTAAAGTCCCTACACTTAACCATTTTCAAGTAACTAAGTCACCAACAAAACCACATTCAAAATAAAAAAACCCCTTTAAATTCCCTTCACTTAACCATTTTCAAGTAACTAAGTAACCAACCAAACCTCATTCTGAACAAAAAATCACCTTTAAAGTCCCTACACTTAACTATTTTTAAGTAACTAAGTCACCAATCAAACCACATTCAAAACAAAAAATCCCCTTTAAAGTCCCTACACTTAACCATTTTCAAGTGACTAAGTATCAAAATAAAACCACATTCAAAATAAAAAACCCTTTTTAAAGTCCCTACACTTAACCATTTTTAAATAACTAAGTCACCAACCAAACCACATTCAAAATAAAAAAATCCCCTTTAAAGTCCCTACACTTAACCATTTTCAAATAACTAAGTCACCAAGCAAACCACACTCAAAACAAAAAATCACCTTTTAAGTCTCTACACTTAACCATTTTCAAGTAACTAAGTCACCAACCAAACCACATTCAAAATAAAAAGTCACCTTTAAAGTTCCTACACTTAACCAATTTCAAGTAAGTAAGTCACCAACCAAACCACATTCAACACAAAAAATCTCCTTTAAAGTCCCTACACTTATCCATTTTCAAGTGACTAAGTATCAAAATAAAACCACATTCAAAACAAAAAATCCCCTTTATATTCCCTACACTTAACCAATTTTAAGTAACTAAGTCACCAAACAAACCACATTCAAAAAAAAAAATCTTCTTTAAAGTCCCTACACTTAACCATTTTCAAATGACTAAGTATCAAAACCAAACCACATTTAAAACACAAAATCCCCATTAAATTCCCTACTTTTAACAATTTTCAAGTGACTAAGTATCAAAACAAAACCACATTCAAAATAAAAAATTATATTTAATGTCCCTACACATAATAATTTTAAAGTAAATAAGTCACCAACCAAACCACATTCAAAATAAAAAATTTCCTTTAAAGTCCCTACACTTAACCATTTTCAAGTAACTAAGTCACCGACCAAACCACACTCAAAAATAAAATCCACTTTAAAGTATCTATGCTTAATCATTTTCAAGTATCTAAATCACCAATCAAACCACATTTAAAACAAAAAAATCCCCTTTAAATTCTGTTTACTTAACCATTTTCAAGTGACTAAGTATCAAAACCAAACCAGATTTAAAACAGAAAACCCCCTTTAAAATCCCTACTCTTAACCATTTTCAGGTGACTAAGTAACAAAACAAAACCACATTCAAAATAAAAAATCCTTTTTAAAGTCCCTACACTTAACCATTTTCAAGTAACTAAGTCACCAACCAAACCACACTCAAAACAAAAAATCTCCTTTAAAGTATCTACACTTAACCATTTTCAAGTATCTAAGTCACTAACCAAACCACATTCAATACAAAAAATCTCCTTTAAAGTCCCTACACTTAACCATTTTTAAGTGACTAAGTAAAAGGGCAGCCCGATGCACTAAAGTTACCGCTATGCGCGGTGTCCGGGGAAGGGCCCCACCATAAGGGTGTATTGTATTCAGTTTTATCTTGCATTTTGGCTCGAGGCTATTTCCAAGGCTTGAATCCGTGACCTCTTGGTCACATGGAAGAAACATTACCGGTTACTCCAAGGCTCCCTTTAAAGTTCCTCCACTTAACCATTTTCAAGTAACTAAGTCACCACCCGAACCACATTCAAAACCAAAAATCTCCTTTAAAGTCACTACACTTAACCATTTTCAAGTAACTAAGTCACCAACCAAACCACATCAAAAAAAATTCCTTTTAAAGTCCCTACACTTAACCATTTTCAAGTAACTAAGTCACCAACCAAACCACATTCAAAACAAAAAATCTCATTTAAAGTCCCTACTCTTAACCATTTTCAAGTGACTAAGTATCAAAACTAAACTACATTCAAAATAAAAATTAATTTTTAAAGTCCCTACACTTAACCATTTTCAAGTAACTAAGTCACCAACAAAACCACATTCAAAATAAAAAATCCCCTTTAAATTCCCTTCACTTAACCATTTTCAAGTAACTAAGTAACCAACCAAACCTCATTCTGAACAAAAAATCACCTTTAAAGTCCCTACACTTAACTATTTTTAAGTAACTAAGTCACCAATCAAACCACATTCAAAACAAAAAATCCCCTTTAAAGTCCCTACACTTAACCATTTTCAAGTGACTAAGTATCAAAATAAAACCACATTCAAAATAAAAAACTCTTTTTAAAGTCCCTAGACTTAACCATTTTTAAATAACTAAGTCACCAACCAAACCACATTCAAAATAAAAAAATCCCCTTTAAAGTCCCTACACTTAACCATTTTCAAGTAACTAAGTCACCAACCAAACCACACTCAAAACAAAAAATCACCTTTTAAGTCTCTACACTTAACCATTTTCAAGTAACTAAGTCACCAACCAAACCACATTCAAAATAAAAAGTCACCTTTAAAGTTCCTACACTTAACCAATTTCAAGTAAGTAAGTCACCAACCAAACCACATTCAACACAAAAAATCTCCTTTAAAGTCCCTACACTTATCCATTTTCAAGTGACTAAGTATCAAAACAAAACCACATTCAAAACAAAAAATCCCCTTTATATTCCCTACACTTAACCAATTTTAAGTAACTAAGTCACCAAACAAACCACATTCAAAAAAAAAAATCTTCTTTAAAGTCCCTACACTTAACCATTTTCAAATGACTAAGTATCAAAACCAAACCACATTTAAAACACAAAATCCCCATTAAATTCCCTACTTTTAACAATTTTCAAGTGACTAAGTATCAAAACAAAACCACATTCAAAATAAAAAATTATTTTTAATGTCCCTACACATAACAATTTTAAAGTAAATAAGTCACCAACCAAACCACATTCAAAATAAAAAATTTCCTTTAAAGTCCCTACACTTAACCATTTTCAAGTAACTAAGTCACCGACCAAACCACACTCAAAACAAAAATCCACTTTAAAGTATCTATGCTTAATCATTTTCAAGTATCTAAATCACCAATCAAACCACATTTAAAACAAAAAAATCCCCTTTAAATTCTGTTTACTTAACCATTTTCAAGTGACTAAGTATCAAAACCAAACCTCATTTAAAACAGAAACCCCCCTTTAAAATCCCTACTCTTAACCATTTTCAGGTGACTAAGTAACAAAACAAAACCACATTCAAAATAAAAAAATCCTTTTTAAAGTCCCTACACTTAACCATTTTCAAGTAACTAAGTCACCAACCAAACCACACTCAAAACAAAAAATCTCCTTTAAAGTATCTACACTTAACCATTTTCAAGTATCTAAGTCACTAACCAAACCACATTCAATACAAAAAATCTCCTTTAAAGTCCCTACACTTAACCATTTTTAAGTGACTAAGTAAAAGGGCAGCCCGATGCACTAAAGTTACCGCTATGCGCGGTGTCCGGGGAAGGGCCCCACCATAAGGGTGTATTGTATTCAGTTTTATCTTGCATTTTGGCTCGAGGCTATTTCCAAGGCTTGAATCCGTGACCTCTTGGTCACATGGAAGAAACTTTACCGGTTACTCCAAGGCTCCCCTTTAAAGTTCCTCCACATAACCATTTTCAAGTAACTAAGTCACCACCCAAACCACATTCAAAACCAAAAATCTCCTTTAAAGTCACTACACTTAACCATTTTCAAGTAACTAAGTCACCAACCAAACCACATCAAAAAAAATTCCCTTTAAAGTCCCTAAACTTAACCATTTTCAAGTAACTAAGTCACCAACCAAACCACATTCAAAAAAAAAAATCTCATTTAAAGTCCCTACTCTTAACCATTTTCAAGTGACTAAGTATCAAAACTAAACTACATTCAAAATAAAAATTAATTTTTAAAGTCCCTACACTTAACCATTTTCAAGTAACTAAGTCACCAACCAAACCACACGCAAAACAAAAAATCACCTTTAAAGTCTCTACACTTAACCATTTTCAAGTAACTAAGTCACCAACCAAACCACATTCAAAATAAAAAGTCACCTTTAAAGTTCCTACACTTAACCAATTTCAAGTAAGTAAGTCACCAACCAAACCACATTCAACACAAAAAATCTCCTTTAAAGTCCCTACACTTATCCATTTTCAAGTGACTAAGTATCAAAATAAAACCACATTCAAAATAAAAAACCCTTTTTAAAGTCCCTACACTTAACCATTTTTAAATAACTAAGTCACCAACCAAACCACATTCAAAATAAAAAAATCCCCTTTAAAGTCCCTACACTTAACCATTTTCAAGTAACTAAGTCACCAACCAAACCACACTCAAAACAAAAAATCACCTTTAAAGTCTCTACACTTAACCATTTTCAAGTAACTAAGTCACCAACCAAACCACATTCAAAATAAAAAGTCACCTTTAAAGTTCCTACACTTAACCAATTTCAAGTAAGTAAGTCACCAACCAAACCACATTCAACACAAAAAATCTACTTTAAAGTCCCTACACTTATCCATTTTCAAGTGACTAAGTATCAAAACAAAACCACATTCAAAACAAAAAATCCCCTTTATATTCCCTACACTTAACCAATTTTAAGTAACTAAGTCACCAAACAAAC
The DNA here is from genome assembly GCA_030864215.1 of Capsicum pubescens. Classification (NCBI taxonomy): domain Eukaryota; kingdom Viridiplantae; phylum Streptophyta; class Magnoliopsida; order Solanales; family Solanaceae; genus Capsicum; species Capsicum pubescens. Next base: position 107,142,347 of record CM061538.1, read on the forward strand.
CACATTCAAAAAAAAAAATCTTCTTTAAAGTCCCTACACTTAACCATTTTCAAATGACTAAGTATCAAAACCAAACCACATTTAAAACACAAAATCCCCATTAAATTCCCTACTTTTAACCATTTTCAAGTGACTAAGTATCAAAACAAAACCACATTAAAAATAAAAAATTATTTTTAATGTCCCTACACATAACAATTTTAAAGTAAATAAGTCACCAACCAAACCACATTCAAAATAAAAAATTTCCTTTAAAGTCCCTACACTAAACCATTTTCAAGTAACTAAGTCACCGACCAAACCACACTCAAAACAAAAATCCCCTTTAAAGTATCTATGCTTAATCATTTTCATGTATCTAAGTCACCAATCAAACCACATTTAAAACAAAAAATCCTCTTTAAAGTCTGTACACTTAACCATTTTCAAGTGACTAAGTATCAAAACCAAACCACATTTAAAACACAAAAACCCCTTTAAAATCCCTACTCTTAACCATTTTCAGGTGACTAAGTAACAAAACAAAACCACATTCAAAATAAAAAATCCTTTTTAAAGTCCCTACACTTAACCATTTTCAAGTAACTAAGTCACCAACCAAACCACACTCAAAACAAAAAATCTCCTTTAAAGTATCTACGCTTAACCATTTTCAAGTATCTAAGTCACTAACCAAATCACATTCAAAACAAAAAATCTCCTTTAAAGTCCCTAAACTTAACCATTTTTAAGTGACTAAGTAAAAGGGCAGCCCGATGCACTAAAGCTACCGCTATGCGCGGTGTCCGGGGAAGGGCCCAACCACAAGGGTGTATTGTATGCAGTTTTATCTTGCAATTTGGCTCGAGGCTATTTCCAAGGCTTGAATCCGTGACCTCTTGGTCACATGGAAGAAACTTTACCGGTTACTCCAAGGCTCCCCTTGAAAGTTCCTCCACTTAACCATTTTCAAGTAACTAAGTCACCACCCAAACCACATTCAAAACCAAAAATCTCCTTTAAAGTTACTACACTTAACCATTTTTAAGTATCTAAGTCACCAACCAAACCACATCAAAAAAAATTCTCTTTAAAGTCCCTACACTTAACCATTTTCAAGTAACTAAGTCAACAACCAAACCACATTCTGAACAAAAAATCCCCTTTTAATTCCCTTCACTTAACCATTTTCAAGTAACTAAGTAACCAACCAAACCACATTCTGAACAAAAAATCACCTTTAAAGTCCCTACACTTAACTATTTTTAAGTAACTAAGTCACCAATCAAACCACATTCAAAACAAAAAATCCCATTTAAAGTCCCTACACTTAACCATTTTCAAGTAAATAAGTCAACAACCAAACCACATTCAAAACTAAAAATCCCCTTTAAAGCCCTACGCCTAACCATTTTGAAGTGACTAAATATGAAAACCAAACAACATTCAAAACACAAAATCCCCTTTAAACTCCCTACTCTTTACCATTTTCAAGTGACCAAGTATCAAAACGAAACCACATTCAAAATAAAAAACTATTTTTAAATTCCCTACACTTAACTATTTTTAAATAACTAAGTCACCAACCAAACCACATTCAAAATAAAAAAAATTCCCTTTAAAGTCCCTACACTTAACCATTTTCAAGTAACTAAGTCACCAACCAAACCACACTCAAAACAAAAAATCTCCTTTAAAGTATCTACACTTAACCATTTTCAAGTATCTAAGTCACTAACCAAACCACATTCAAAACAAAAAATCTCCTTTAAAGTCCCTACACTTAACCATTTTTAAGTGACTAAGTAAAAGGGCAGCCCTATGCGCGGCGTCAGGGGAAGGGCCCCACCACAAGGATGTATCGTATGCAGTTTTATCTTACATTTCGGCTTGAGGCTATTTCCAAGGCTTGAATCCGTGACCTCTTGGTCACATGGCAGAAACATTACCGGTTACTCCAAGGCTCCCCTTTAAAGTTCCTCCACTTAACCATTTTCAAGTAACTAATTCACCACCCAAACCATATTCAAAATCAAAAACTTCCTTTAAAGTCACTACACGTAACCATTTTCAAGTTACTAAGTCACCAACCAAACCATATTAAAAAAAAATCCCTTTAAAGTCCCTACACTTAACCATTTTCAAGTAACAATGTCACCAACCAAACCACAATCAAAACAAAAAATCCCATTTAAAGTCCCTACTCTTAACCATTTTCAAGTGACTATGTATCAAAACTAAACTACATTCAAAATAAAAAATCCTTTTTAAAGTCCCTACACTTAACCATTTTCAAGTAACTAAGTCAACAACAAAACCACATTCAAAACAAAAAATCCCCTTTAAATTCCCTTCACTTAACCATTTTCAAGTAACTATGTCACCAATCAAACCACATTCAAAACAAAAAATCCCCATTAAAGTCCCTACACTTAACCATTTTCAAGTAAATAAGTCAACAACCAAACCACATTCAAAACTAAAAATCCACTTTAAAGCCCTACGCCTAACCATTTTCAAGTGACTAAATATGAAAACCAAACAACATTCAAAACACAAAAAATCCCCTTTAAACTCCCTACTCTTTACCATTTTCAAGTGACTAAGTATCAAAATAAAACCACATTCAAAATAAAAAACCCTTTTTAAAGTCCCTACACTTAACCATTTTTAAATAACTAAGTCACCAACCAAAACACATTCAAAATAAAAAAATCTCCTTTAAAGTCCCTACACTTAACCATTTTTAAGTGACTAAGTAAAAGGGCAGCCCGATGCACTAAAGCTACCGCTATGCGCGGTGTCCGGGAAAAGGGGCCCACCACAAGGGTGTATTGTATGCAGTTTTATCTTGCATTTTTGCTCGAGGCTATTTCCAAGGCTTGAATCCGTGACCTCTTGGTCACATGGAAGAAACTTTACCGGTTACTCCAAGGCTCCCCTTTAATGTTCCTCCACTTAACCATTTTCAAGTAACTAAGTCACCACCCAAACCACATTCAAAACCAAAAATCTCCTTTAAAGGCACTACACTTAACAATTTTCAAGTAACTAAGTCACCAACCAAACCACATCAAAAAAAATTCCCTTTAAAGTCCCTACACTTAACCATTTTCAAGTAACTAAGTCACCAACCAAACCACATTCAAAACAAAAAATCTCATTTAAAGTCCCTACTCTTAACCATTTTCAAGTGACTAAGTATCAAAACTAAACTACATTCAAAATAAAAATTAATTTTTAAAGTTCCTACACTTAACCATTTTCAAGTAACTAAGTCACCAACAAAACCACATTCAAAATAAAAAATCCCCTTTAAATTCCCTTCACTTAACCATTTTCAAGTAACTAAGTAACCAACCAAACCACATTCTGAACAAAAAATCACCTTTAAAGTCCCTACACTTAACTATTTTTAAGTAACTAAGTTACCAATCAAACCACATTCAAAACAAAAAATCCCCTTTAAAGTCCCTACACTTAACCATTTTCAAGTGACTAAGTATCAAAATAAAACCACATTCAAAATAAAAAACCCTTTCTAAAGTCCCTACACTTAACCATTTTTAAATAACTAAGTCACCAACCAAACCACATTCAAAATAAAAAAATCCCCTTTAAAGTCCCTACACTTAACCATTGTCAAGTAACTAAGTCACCAACCAAACCACACGCAAAACAAAAAATCACCTTTAAAGTCTCTACACTTAACCATTTTCAAGAAACTAAGTCACCAACCAAACCACATTCAAAATAAAAAGTCACCTTTAAAGTTCCTACACTTAACCAATTTCAAGTAAGTAAGTCACCAACCAAACCACATTCAACACAAAAAATCTCCTTTAAAGTCCCTACACTTATCCATTTTCAAGTGACTAAGTATCAAAACAAAACCACATTCAAAACAAAAAATCCCCTTTATATTCCCTACACTTAACCAATTTTAAGTAACTAAGTCACCAAACAAACCACATTCATAAAAAAAAATCTTCTTTAAAGTCCCTACACTTAACCATTTTCAAATGACTAAGTATCAAAACTAAACCACATTTAAAACACAAAATCCCCATTAAATTCCCTACTTTTAACCATTTTCAAGTGACTAAGTATCAAAACAAAACCACATACAAAATAAAAAATTATTTTTAATGACCCTACACATAACAATTTTAAAGTAAATAAGTCACCAACCAAACCACATTCAAAATAAAAAATTTCCTTTAATGTCCCTACACTTAACCATTTTCAAGTAACTAAGTCACCGACCAAACCACACTCAAAACAAGAATCCCCTTTAAAGTATCTATGCTTAATCATATTCAAGGATCTAAGTCACCAATCAAACCACATTTAAAAGAAAAAATCCCCTTTAAAGTCTGTACACTTAACCATTTTCAAGTGACTAAATATCAAAACCAAACCACATTTAAAACAGAAAAACCCCTTTAAAATCCCTACTCTTAACCATTTTCAGGTGACTAAGTAACAAAACAAAACCACATTCAAAATAAAAAATCCTTTTAAAAGTCCCTACAATTAACCATTTTCAAGTAACTAAGTCACCAACCAAACCACACTCAAAACAAAAAATCTCCTTTAAAGTATCTACACTTAACCATTTTCAAGTATCTAAGTCACTAACCAAACCACATTCAAAACAAAAAATCTCCTTTAAAGTCCCTACACTTAACCATTTTTAAGTGACTAAGTAAAAGGGCAGCCCGATGCACTAAAGCTACCGCTATGCGCGGTGTCCGGGGAAGGGCCCCACCACAAGGGTGTATTGTATGCAGTTTTATCTTGCATTTTGGCTAGAGGCTATTTCCAAGGCTTGAATCCGTGACCTCTTGGTCACATGGAAGAAACTTTACCGGTTACTTCAAGGCTCCCCTTTAAAGTTCCTCCACTTAACCATTTTCAAGTAACTAAGTCACCACCCAAACCACATTCAAAACCAAAAATCTCCTTTAAAGTCACTACACTTAACCATTTTCAAGTAACTAAGTCACCAACCAAACCACATCAAAAAAAATTCCCTTTAAAGTCCCTACACTTAACCATTTTCAAGTAACTAAGTCACCAACCAAACCACACTCAAAACAAAAAATCACCTTTAAAGTCTCTACACTTAACCATTTTCAAGTAACTAAGTCACCAACCAAACCACATTCAAAATAAAAAGTCACCTTTAAAGTTCCTACACTTAACCAATTTCAAGTAAGTAAGTCACCAACCAAACCACATTCAACACAAAAAATCTCCTTTAAAGTCCCTACACTTATCCATTTTCAAGTGACTAAGTATCAAAACAAAACCACATTCAAAACAAAAAATCCCCTTTATATTCCCTACACTTAACCAATTTTAAGTAACTAAGTCACCAAACAAACCACATTCAAAAAAAAAAATCTTCTTTAAAGTCCCTACACTTAACCATTTTCAAATGACTAAGTATCAAAACCAAACCACATTTAAAACACAAAATCCCCATTAAATTCCCTACTTTTAACAATTTTCAAGTGACTAAGTATCAAAACAAAACCACATTCAAAATAAAAAATTATTTTTAATGTCCCTACACATAACAATTTTAAAGTAAATAAGTCACCAACCAAACCACATTCAAAATAAAAAATTTCCTTTAAAGTCCCTACACTTAACCATTTTCAAGTAACTAAGTCACCGACCAAACCACACTCAAAACAAAAATCCACTTTAAAGTATCTATGCTTAATCATTTTCAAGTATCTAAATCACCAATCAAACCACATTTAAAACAAAAAAATCCCCTTTAAATTCTGTTTACTTAACCATTTTCAAGTGACTAAGTATCAAAACCAAACCTCATTTAAAACAGAAACCCCCCTTTAAAATCCCTACTCTTAACCATTTTCAGGTGACTAAGTAACAAAACAAAACCACATTCAAAATAAAAAAATCCTTTTTAAAGTCCCTACACTTAACCATTTTCAAGTAACTAAGTCACCAACCAAACCACACTCAAAACAAAAAATCTCCTTTAAAGTATCTACACTTAACCATTTTCAAGTATCTAAGTCACTAACCAAACCACATTCAATACAAAAAATCTCCTTTAAAGTCCCTACACTTAACCATTTTTAAGTGACTAAGTAAAAGGGCAGCCCGATGCACTAAAGTTACCGCTATGCGCGGTGTCCGGGGAAGGGCCCCACCATAAGGGTGTATTGTATTCAGTTTTATCTTGCATTTTGGCTCGAGGCTATTTCCAAGGCTTGAATCCGTGACCTCTTGGTCACATGGAAGAAACTTTACCGGTTACTCCAAGGCTCCCCTTTAAAGTTCCTCCACATAACCATTTTCAAGTAACTAAGTCACCACCCAAACCACATTCAAAACCAAAAATCTCCTTTAAAGTCACTACACTTAACCATTTTCAAGTAACTAAGTCACCAACCAAACCACATCAAAAAAAATTCCCTTTAAAGTCCCTAAACTTAACCATTTTCAAGTAACTAAGTCACCAACCAAACCACATTCAAAAAAAAAAATCTCATTTAAAGTCCCTACTCTTAACCATTTTCAAGTGACTAAGTATCAAAACTAAACTACATTCAAAATAAAAATTAATTTTTAAAGTCCCTACACTTAACCATTTTCAAGTAACTAAGTCACCAACCAAACCACACGCAAAACAAAAAATCACCTTTAAAGTCTCTACACTTAACCATTTTCAAGTAACTAAGTCACCAACCAAACCACATTCAAAATAAAAAGTCACCTTTAAAGTTCCTACACTTAACCAATTTCAAGTAAGTAAGTCACCAACCAAACCACATTCAACACAAAAAATCTCCTTTAAAGTCCCTACACTTATCCATTTTCAAGTGACTAAGTATCAAAATAAAACCACATTCAAAATAAAAAACCCTTTTTAAAGTCCCTACACTTAACCATTTTTAAATAACTAAGTCACCAACCAAACCACATTCAAAATAAAAAAATCCCCTTTAAAGTCCCTACACTTAACCATTTTCAAGTAACTAAGTCACCAACCAAACCACACTCAAAACAAAAAATCACCTTTAAAGTCTCTACACTTAACCATTTTCAAGTAACTAAGTCACCAACCAAACCACATTCAAAATAAAAAGTCACCTTTAAAGTTCCTACACTTAACCAATTTCAAGTAAGTAAGTCACCAACCAAACCACATTCAACACAAAAAATCTACTTTAAAGTCCCTACACTTATCCATTTTCAAGTGACTAAGTATCAAAACAAAACCACATTCAAAACAAAAAATCCCCTTTATATTCCCTACACTTAACCAATTTTAAGTAACTAAGTCACCAAACAAACCACATTCAAAAAAAAAAATCTTCTTTAAAGTCCCTACACTTAACCATTTTCAAATGACTAAGTATCAAAACCAAACCACATTTAAAACACAAAATCCCCATTAAATTCCCTACTTTTAACCATTTTCAAGTGACTAAGTATCAAAACAAAACCACATTAAAAATAAAAAATTATTTTTAATGTCCCTACACATAACAATTTTAAAGTAAATAAGTCACCAACCAAACCACATTCAAAATAAAAAATTTCCTTTAAAGTCCCTACACTAAACCATTTTCAAGTAACTAAGTCACCGACCAAACCACACTCAAAACAAAAATCCCCTTTAAAGTATCTATGCTTAATCATTTTCATGTATCTAAGTCACCAATCAAACCACATTTAAAACAAAAAATCCTCTTTAAAGTCTGTACACTTAACCATTTTCAAGTGACTAAGTATCAAAACCAAACCACATTTAAAACACAAAAACCCCTTTAAAATCCCTACTCTTAACCATTTTCAGGTGACTAAGTAACAAAACAAAACCACATTCAAAATAAAAAATCCTTTTTAAAGTCCCTACACTTAACCATTTTCAAGTAACTAAGTCACCAACCAAACCACACTCAAAACAAAAAATCTCCTTTAAAGTATCTACGCTTAACCATTTTCAAGTATCTAAGTCACTAACCAAATCACATTCAAAACAAAAAATCTCCTTTAAAGTCCCTAAACTTAACCATTTTTAAGTGACTAAGTAAAAGGGCAGCCCGATGCACTAAAGCTACCGCTATGCGCGGTGTCCGGGGAAGGGCCCAACCACAAGGGTGTATTGTATGCAGTTTTATCTTGCAATTTGGCTCGAGGCTATTTCCAAGGCTTGAATCCGTGACCTCTTGGTCACATGGAAGAAACTTTACCGGTTACTCCAAGGCTCCCCTTGAAAGTTCCTCCACTTAACCATTTTCAAGTAACTAAGTCACCACCCAAACCACATTCAAAACCAAAAATCTCCTTTAAAGTTACTACACTTAACCATTTTTAAGTATCTAAGTCACCAACCAAACCACATCAAAAAAAATTCTCTTTAAAGTCCCTACACTTAACCATTTTCAAGTAACTAAGTCAACAACCAAACCACATTCTGAACAAAAAATCCCCTTTTAATTCCCTTCACTTAACCATTTTCAAGTAACTAAGTAACCAACCAAACCACATTCTGAACAAAAAATCACCTTTAAAGTCCCTACACTTAACTATTTTTAAGTAACTAAGTCACCAATCAAACCACATTCAAAACAAAAAATCCCATTTAAAGTCCCTACACTTAACCATTTTCAAGTAAATAAGTCAACAACCAAACCACATTCAAAACTAAAAATCCCCTTTAAAGCCCTACGCCTAACCATTTTGAAGTGACTAAATATGAAAACCAAACAACATTCAAAACACAAAATCCCCTTTAAACTCCCTACTCTTTACCATTTTCAAGTGACCAAGTATCAAAACGAAACCACATTCAAAATAAAAAACTATTTTTAAATTCCCTACACTTAACTATTTTTAAATAACTAAGTCACCAACCAAACCACATTCAAAATAAAAAAAATTCCCTTTAAAGTCCCTACACTTAACCATTTTCAAGTAACTAAGTCACCAACCAAACCACACTCAAAACAAAAAATCTCCTTTAAAGTATCTACACTTAACCATTTTCAAGTATCTAAGTCACTAACCAAACCACATTCAAAACAAAAAATCTCCTTTAAAGTCCCTACACTTAACCATTTTTAAGTGACTAAGTAAAAGGGCAGCCCTATGCGCGGCGTCAGGGGAAGGGCCCCACCACAAGGATGTATCGTATGCAGTTTTATCTTACATTTCGGCTTGAGGCTATTTCCAAGGCTTGAATCCGTGACCTCTTGGTCACATGGCAGAAACATTACCGGTTACTCCAAGGCTCCCCTTTAAAGTTCCTCCACTTAACCATTTTCAAGTAACTAATTCACCACCCAAACCATATTCAAAATCAAAAACTTCCTTTAAAGTCACTACACGTAACCATTTTCAAGTTACTAAGTCACCAACCAAACCATATTAAAAAAAAATCCCTTTAAAGTCCCTACACTTAACCATTTTCAAGTAACAATGTCACCAACCAAACCACAATCAAAACAAAAAATCCCATTTAAAGTCCCTACTCTTAACCATTTTCAAGTGACTATGTATCAAAACTAAACTACATTCAAAATAAAAAATCCTTTTTAAAGTCCCTACACTTAACCATTTTCAAGTAACTAAGTCAACAACAAAACCACATTCAAAACAAAAAATCCCCTTTAAATTCCCTTCACTTAACCATTTTCAAGTAACTATGTCACCAATCAAACCACATTCAAAACAAAAAATCCCCATTAAAGTCCCTACACTTAACCATTTTCAAGTAAATAAGTCAACAACCAAACCACATTCAAAACTAAAAATCCACTTTAAAGCCCTACGCCTAACCATTTTCAAGTGACTAAATATGAAAACCAAACAACATTCAAAACACAAAAAATCCCCTTTAAACTCCCTACTCTTTACCATTTTCAAGTGACTAAGTATCAAAATAAAACCACATTCAAAATAAAAAACCCTTTTTAAAGTCCCTACACTTAACCATTTTTAAATAACTAAGTCACCAACCAAAACACATTCAAAATAAAAAAATCTCCTTTAAAGTCCCTACACTTAACCATTTTTAAGTGACTAAGTAAAAGGGCAGCCCGATGCACTAAAGCTACCGCTATGCGCGGTGTCCGGGAAAAGGGGCCCACCACAAGGGTGTATTGTATGCAGTTTTATCTTGCATTTTTGCTCGAGGCTATTTCCAAGGCTTGAATCCGTGACCTCTTGGTCACATGGAAGAAACTTTACCGGTTACTCCAAGGCTCCCCTTTAATGTTCCTCCACTTAACCATTTTCAAGTAACTAAGTCACCACCCAAACCACATTCAAAACCAAAAATCTCCTTTAAAGGCACTACACTTAACAATTTTCAAGTAACTAAGTCACCAACCAAACCACATCAAAAAAAATTCCCTTTAAAGTCCCTACACTTAACCATTTTCAAGTAACTAAGTCACCAACCAAACCACATTCAAAACAAAAAATCTCATTTAAAGTCCCTACTCATAACCATTTTCAAGTGACTAAGTATCAAAACTAAACTACATTCAAAATAAAAATTAATTTTTAAAGTTCCTACACTTAACCATTTTCAAGTAACTAAGTCACCAACAAAACCACATTCAAAATAAAAAATCCCCTTTAAATTCCCTTCACTTAACCATTTTCAAGTAACTAAGTAACCAACCAAACCACATTCTGAACAAAAAATCACCTTTAAAGTCCCTACACTTAACTATTTTTAAGTAACTAAGTTACCAATCAAACCACATTCAAAACAAAAAATCCCCTTTAAAGTCCCTACACTTAACCATTTTCAAGTGACTAAGTATCAAAATAAAACCACATTCAAAATAAAAAACCCTTTCTAAAGTCCCTACACTTAACCATTTTTAAATAACTAAGTCACCAACCAAACCACATTCAAAATAAAAAAATCCCCTTTAAAGTCCCTACACTTAACCATTGTCAAGTAACTAAGTCACCAACCAAACCACACGCAAAACAAAAAATCACCTTTAAAGTCTCTACACTTAACCATTTTCAAGAAACTAAGTCACCAACCAAACCACATTCAAAATAAAAAGTCACCTTTAAAGTTCCTACACTTAACCAATTTCAAGTAAGTAAGTCACCAACCAAACCACATTCAACACAAAAAATCTCCTTTAAAGTCCCTACACTTATCCATTTTCAAGTGACTAAGTATCAAAACAAAACCACATTCAAAACAAAAAATCCCCTTTATATTCCCTACACTTAACCAATTTTAAGTAACTAAGTCACCAAACAAACCACATTCATAAAAAAAAATCTTCTTTAAAGTCCCTACACTTAACCATTTTCAAATGACTAAGTATCAAAACTAAACCACATTTAAAACACAAAATCCCCATTAAATTCCCTACTTTTAACCATTTTCAAGTGACTAAGTATCAAAACAAAACCACATACAAAATAAAAAATTATTTTTAATGACCCTACACATAACAATTTTAAAGTAAATAAGTCACCAACCAAACCACATTCAAAATAAAAAATTTCCTTTAATGTCCCTACACTTAACCATTTTCAAGTAACTAAGTCACCGACCAAACCACACTCAAAACAAGAATCCCCTTTAAAGTATCTATGCTTAATCATATTCAAGGATCTAAGTCACCAATCAAACCACATTTAAAAGAAAAAATCCCCTTTAAAGTCTGTACACTTAACCATTTTCAAGTGACTAAATATCAAAACCAAACCACATTTAAAACAGAAAAACCCCTTTAAAATCCCTACTCTTAACCATTTTCAGGTGACTAAGTAACAAAACAAAACCACATTCAAAATAAAAAATCCTTTTAAAAGTCCCTACAATTAACCATTTTCAAGTAACTAAGTCACCAACCAAACCACACTCAAAACAAAAAATCTCCTTTAAAGTATCTACACTTAACCATTTTCAAGTATCTAAGTCACTAACCAAACCACATTCAAAACAAAAAATCTCCTTTAAAGTCCCTACACTTAACCATTTTTAAGTGACTAAGTAAAAGGGCAGCCCGATGCACTAAAGCTACCGCTATGCGCGGTGTCCGGGGAAGGGCCCCACCACAAGGGTGTATTGTATGCAGTTTTATCTTGCATTTTGGCTAGAGGCTATTTCCAAGGCTTGAATCCGTGACCTCTTGGTCACATGGAAGAAACTTTACCGGTTACTTCAAGGCTCCCCTTTAAAGTTCCTCCACTTAACCATTTTCAAGTAACTAAGTCACCACCCAAACCACATTCAAAACCAAAAATCTCCTTTAAAGTCACTACACTTAACCATTTTCAAGTAACTAAGTCACCAACCAAACCACATCAAAAAAAATTCCCTTTAAAGTCCCTACACTTAACCATTTTCAAGTAACTAAGTCACCAACCAAACCACATTCAAAACAAAAAATCTCATTTAAAGTCCCTACTCTTAGCCATTTTCAAGTGACTAAGTATCAAAACTAAATTACATTCAAAATAAAAATTAATTTTTAAAGTCCCTACACTTAACCATTTTCAAGTAACTAAGTCACCAACAAAACCACATTCAAAATAAAAAAATCCCCTTTAAATTCCCTTAACTTAACCATTTTCAAGTAACTAAGTAACCAACCAAACCTCATTCTGAATAAAAAATCACCTTTAAAGTCCCTACACTTAAATATTTTTAAGTAACTAAGTCACCAATCAAACCACATTCAAAACCAAAGATCCCCTTTAAAGTCCCTACACTTAACCATTTTCAAGTGACTAAGTATCAAAATAAAACCACATTCAAAATAAAAAACCCTTTTTAAAGTCCTTACACTTAACCATTTTTAAATAACTAAGTCACCAACCAAACCACATTCAAAATAAAAAAATCCCCTTTAAAGTCCCTACACTTAACCATTTTCAAGTAACTAAGTCACCAAGCAAACCACACTCAAAACATAAAATCACCTTTTAAGTCTCTACACTTAACCATTTTCAAGTAACTAAGTCACCAACCAAACCACATTCAAAATAAAAAGTCACCTTTAAAGTTCCTACACTTAACCAATTTCAAGTAAGTAAGTCACCAACCAAACCACATTCAACACAAAAAATCTCCTTTAAAGTCCCTACACTTATCCATTTTCAAGTGACTAAGTATCAAAACAAAACCACATTCAAAACAAAAAATCCCCTTTATATTCCCTACACTTAACCAATTTTAAGTAACTAAGTCACCAAACAAACCACATTCAAAAAAAAAATCTTCTTTAAAGTCCCTACACTTAACCATTTTCAAATTACTAAGTATCAAAACCAATCCACATTTAAAACACAAAATCCCCATTAAATTCCCTACTTTTAACAATTTTCAAGTGACTAAGTATCAAAACAAAACCACATTCAAAATAAAAAATTATTTTTAATGTCCCTACACATAACAATTTTAAAGTAAATAAGTCACCAACCAAACCACATTCAAAATAAAAAATTTCCTTTAAAGTCCCTACACTTAACCATTTTCAAGTAACTAAGTCACCGACCAAACCACACTCAAAACAAAAATCCACTTTAAAGTATCTATGCTTAATCATTTTCAAGTATCTAAATCACCAATCAAACCACATTTAAAACAAAAAATCCCCTTTAAATTCTGTTTACTTAACCATTTTCAAGTGACTAAGTATCAAAACCAAACCACATTTAAAACAGAAAACCCCCTTTAAAATCCCTACTCTTAACCATTTTTAGGTGACTAAGTAACAAAACAAAACCACATTCAAAATAAAAAATCCTTTTTAAAGTCCCTATACTTAACCATTTTCAAGTAACTAAGTCACCAACCAAACCACACTCAAAACAAAAAATCTCCTTTAAAGTATCTACGCTTAACCATTTTCAAGTATCTAAGTCACTAACCAAACCACATTCAAAACAAAAAATCTCCTTTAAAGTCCCTAAACTTAACCATTTTTAAGTGACTAAGTAAAAGGGCAGCCCGATGCACTAAAGCTACCGCTATGCGCGGTGTCCGGGGAAGGGCCCAACCACAAGGGTGTATTGTATGCAGTTTTATCCTGCATTTTGGCTCGAAGCTATTTCCAAGGCTTGAATCCGTGACCTCTTGGTCACATGGAAGAAACTTTACCGGTTACTCCAAGGCTCCCCTTTAAAGTTCCTCCACTTAACCATTTTCAATTAACTAAGTCACCACCCAAACCACATTCAAAACCAAAAATCTCCTTTAAAGTTACTACACTTAACCATTTTCAAGTAACTAAGTCACCAACCAAACCACATCAAAAAAAAATCCCTTTAAAGTCCCTACACTTAACCATTTTCAAGTAACTAAGTCACCAACCAAACCACATTCAAAATAAAAAATCTCATTTAAAGTCCCTACTCTTAACCATTTTCAAGTGACTAAGTATCAAAACTAAACTACATTCAAAATAAAAATTAATTTTAAAAGTCCCTACACTTAACCATTTTCAAGTAACTAAGTCACCAACAAAACCACATTCAAAATAAAAAATCCCCTTTTAATTCCCTTCACTTAACCATTTTCAAGTAACTAAGTAACCAACCAAACCACATTCTGAACAAAAAATCACCTTTAAAGTCCCTACACTTAACTATTTTTAAGTAACTAAGTCACCAATCAAACCACATTCAAAACAAAAAATCCCATTTAAAGTCCCTACACTTAACCATTTTCAAGTAAATAAGTCAACAACCAAACCACATTCAAAACTAAAAATCCCCTTTAAAGCCCTACGCCTAACCATTTTCAAGTGACTAAATATGAAAACCAAACAACATTCAAAACACAAAATCCCCTTTAAACTCCCTACTCTTTACCATTTTCAAGTGACCAAGTATCAAAACGAAACCACATTCAAAATAAAAAACTATTTTTAAAATCCCTACACTTAACTATTTTTAAATAACTAAGTCACCAACCAAACCACATTCAAAATAAAAAAAAACCCCTTTAAAGTCCCTACACTTAACCATTTTCAAGTAACTAAGTCACCATCAAACCACACTCAAAACAAAAAATTTCCTTTAAAGTATCTACACTTAACCATTTTCAAGTATCTAAGTCACTAACCAAACCACATTCAAAACAAAAAATCTCCTTTAAAGTCCCTACACTTAACCATTTTTAAGTGACTAAGTAAAAGGGCAGCCCTATGCGCGGCGTCCGGGGAAGGGCCCCACCACAAGGATGTATCGTATGCAGTTTTATCATGCATTTCGGTTCGAGGCTATTTCCAAGGCTTGAATCCGTGACCTCTTGGTCACATGGCAGAAACTTTACCGGTTACTCCAAGGCTCCCCTTTAAAGTTCCTCCACTTAACCATTTTCAAGTAACTAATTCACCACCCAAACCACATTCAAAATAAAAAATCACCTTTAAAGTCACTACACGTAACCATTTTCAAGTAACTAAGTCACCAACCAAACCATATTAAAAAAAATTCCCTTTAAAGTCCCTACACTTAACCATTTTCAAGTAACTAAGTCACCAACCAAACCACAATCAAAACAAAAAATCCCATTTAAAGTCCCTACTCTTAACCATTTTCAAGTGACTATGTATCAAAACTAAACTACATTCAAAATAAAAAATCCTTTTTAAAGTCCCTACACGTAACCATTTTCAAGTAACTAAGTCAACAACAAAACCACATTCAAAACAAAAAATCCCCTTTAAATTCCCTTCACTTAACCATTTTCAAGTAACTATGTCACCAACCAAACCACATTCTGAACAAAAAATCACCTTTAAAGTCCCTACACTTAACTATTTTTAAGTAACTAAGTCACCAATCAAACCACATTCAAAACAAAAAATCGCCATTAAAGTCCCTACACTTAACCATTTTCAAGTAAATAAGTCAACAACCAAACCACATTCAAAACTAAAAATCCCCTTTAAAGCCCTACGCCTAACCATTTTCAAGTGACTAAATATGAAAACCAAACAACATTCAAAACACAAAAAATCCCCTTTAAACTCCCTACTCTTTACCATTTTCAAGTGACTAAGTATCAAAATAAAACCACATTCAAAATAAAAAACCCTTTTTAAAGTCCCTACACTTAACCATTTTTAAATAACTAAGTCACCAACCAAAACACATTCAAAATAAAAAAATCCCCTTTAAAGTCCCTACACTTAACCATTTTTAAGTGACTAAGTAAAAGGGCAGCCCGATGCACTAAAACTACCGCTATGCGCGGTGTCCGGGAAAGGGCCCCACCACAAGGGTGTATTGTATGCAGTTTTATCTTGCATTTTGGCTCGAGGCTATTTCCAAGGCTTGAATCCGTGACCTCTTGGTCACATGGAAGAAACTTTACCGGTTACTCCAAGGCTCCCCTTTAAAGTTCCTCCACTTAACCATTTTCAAGTAACTAAGTCACCACCCAAACCACATTCAAAACCAAAAATCTCCTTTAAAGGCACTTCACTTAACCATTTTCAAGTAACTAAGTCACCAACCAAACCACATCAAAAAAAATTCCCTTTAAAGTCCCTACACTTAACCATTTTCAAGTAACTAAGTCACCAACCAAACCACATTCAAAACAAAAAATCTCATTTAAAGTCCCTACTCTTAACCATTTTCAAGTGACTAAGTATCAAAACTAAACTACATTCAAAATAAAAATTAATTTTTAAAGTCCCTACACTTAACCATTTTCAAGTAACTAAGTCACCAACAAAACCACATTCAAAATAAAAAATCCCCTTTAAATTCCCTTCACTTAACCATTTTCAAGTAACTAAGTAACCAACCAAACCACATTCTGAATAAAAAATCACCTTTAAAGTCCCTACACTTAACTATTTTTAAGTAACTAAGTTACCAATCAAACCACATTCAAAACAAAAAATCCCCTTTAAAGTCCCTACACTTAACCATTTTCAAGTGACTAAGTATCAAAATAAAACCACATTCAAAATAAAAAACCCTTTTTAAAGTCCCTACACTTAACCATTTTTAAATAACTAAGTCATCAACCAAACCACATTCAAAATAAAAAAATCCCCTTTAAAGTCCCAACACTTAACCATTTTCAAGTAACTAAGTCACCAACCAAACCACACGCAAAACAAAAAATCACCTTTAAAGTCTCTACACTTAACCATTTTCAAGTAACTAAGTCACCAACCAAACCACATTCAAAAGAAAAAGTCACCTTTAAAGTTCCTACACTTAACCAATTTCAAGTAAGTAAGTCACCAACCAAACAACATTCAACACAAAAAATCTCCTTTAAAGTCCCTACACTTATCCATTTTCAAGTGACTAAGTATCAAAACAAAACCACATTCAAAACAAAAAATCCCCTTTATATTCCCTACACTTAACCAATTTTAAGTAACTAAGTCACCAAACAAACCACATTCAAAAAAAAAAATCTTCTTTAAAGTCCCTACACTTAACCATTTTCAAATGACTAAGTATCAAAACCAAACCACATTTAAAACACAAAATCCCCATTAAATTCCCTACTTTTAACCATTTTCAAGTGACTAAGTATCAAAACAAAACCACATTCAAAATAAAAAATTATTTTTAATGTCCCTACACATAACAATTTTAAAGTAAATAAGTCACCAACCAAACCACATTCAAAATAAAAAATTTCCTTTAATGTCCCTACACTTAACCATTTTCAAGTAACTAAATCACCGACCAAACCACACTCAAAACAAAAATCCCCTTTAAAGTATCTATGCTTAATCATTTTCAAGAATCTAAGTCACCAATCAAACCACATTTAAAACAAAAAATCCCCTTTAAAGTCTGTACACTTAACCATTTTCAAGTGACTAAATATCAAAACCAAACCACATTTAAAACTGAAAAACCCCTTTAAAATCCCTACTCTTAACCATTTTCAGGTGACTAAGTAACAAAACAAAACCACATTCAAAATAAAAAATCCTTTTAAAAGTCCCTACACTTAACCATTTTCAAGTAACTAAGTCACCAACCAAACCACACTCAAAACAAAAAATCTCCTTTAAAGTATCTACACTTAACCATTTTTAAGTATCTAAGTCACTAACCAAACCACATTCAAAACAAAAAATCTCCTTTAAAGTCCCTACACATAACCATTTTTAAGTGACTAAGTAAAAGGGCAGCCCGATGCACTAAAGCTACCGCTGTGCGCGGTGTCCGGGGAAGGGCCCCACCACAAGGGTGTATTGTATGCAGTTTTATCATGCATTTTGGCTCGAGGCTATTTCCAAGGCTTGAATCCGTGACCTCTTGGTCACATGGAAGAAACTTTACCGGTTACTTCAAGGCTCCCCTTTAAAGTTCCTCCACTTAACCATTTTCAAGTAACTAAGTCACCACCCAAACCACATTCAAAACCAAAAATCTCCTTTAAAGTCACTACACTTAACCATTTTCAAGTAACTAAGTCACCACCCAAACCACATCAAAAAAAATTCCCTTTAAAGTCCCTACACTTAACCATTTTCAAGTAACTAAGTCGCCAACCAAACCACATTCAAAACAAAAAATCTCATTTAAAGTCCCTACTCTTAACCATTTTCAAGTGACTAAGTATCAAAACTAAACTACATTCAAAATAAAAATTAATTTTTAAAGTCCCTACACTTAACCATTTTCAAGTAACTAAGTCACCAACAAAACCACATTCAAAATAAAAAAATCCCCTTTAAATTCCCTTCACTTAACCATTTTCAAGTAACTAAGTAACCAACCAAACCTCATTCTGAACAAAAAATCACCTTTAAAGTCCCTACACTTAACTATTTTTAAGTAACTAAGTCACCAATCAAACCACATTCAAAACAAAAGATCCCCTTTAAAGTCCCTACACTTAACCATTTTCAAGTGACTAAGTATCAAAATAAAACCACATTCAAAATAAAAAACCCTTTTTAAAGTCCCAACACTTAACCATTTTTAAATAACTAAGTCACCAACCAAACCACATTCAAAATAAAACAATCCCCTTTAAAGTCCCTACACTTAACCATTTTCAAGTAACTAAGTCACCAAGCAAACCACACTCAAAACAAAAAATCACCTTTTGAGTCTCTACACTTGACCATTTTCAAGTAACTAAGTCACCAACCAAACCACATTCAAAATAAAAAGTCACCTTTAAAGTTCCTACACTTAACCAATTTCAAGTAAGTAAGTCACCAACCAAACCACATTCAACACAAAAAATCTCCTTTAAAGTCCCAACACTTATCCATTTTCAAGTGACTAAGTATCAAAACAAAACCACATTCAAAAAAAAAAAACCCCTTTATATTCCCTACACTTAACCAATTTTAAGTAACTAAGTCACCAAACAAACCACATTCAAAAAAAAAATCTTCTTTAAAGTCCCTACACTTAACCATTTTCAAATGACTAAGTATCAAAACCAAACCACATTTAAAACACAAAATCCCCATTAAATTCCCTACTTATAACAATTTTCAAGTGACTAAGTATCAAAACAAAACCACATTCAAAATAAAAAATTATTTTTAATGTCCCTACACATAACAATTTTAAAGTAAATAAGTCACCAACCAAACCACATTCAAAATAAAAAATTTCCTTTAAAGTCCCTACACTTAACCATTTTCAAGTAACTAAGTCACCGACCAAACCACACTCAAAACAAAAATCTACTTTAAAGTATCTATGCTTAATCATTTTCAAGTATCTAAATCACCAATCAAACCACATTTAAAACAAAAAATCCCCTTTAAATTCTGTTTACTTAACAATTTGCAAGTGACTAAGTATCAAAACCAAACCACATTTAAAACAGAAAACCCCCTTTAAAATCCCTAATCTTAACCATTTTCAGGTGACTAAGTAACAAAACACAACCACATTCAAAATAAAAAATCCTTTTTAAAGTCCCTACACTTAACCATTTTCAAGTAACTAAGTCACCAATCAAACCACACTCAAAACAAAAAATCTCCTTTAAAGTATCTACACTTAACCATTTTCAAGTATCTAAGTCACTAACCAAACCACATTCAAAACAAAAAATCTCCTTTAAAGTCCCTACACTTAACCATTTTTAAGTGACTAAGTAAAAGGGCAGCCCGATGCACTAAAGCTACCGCTATGCGCGGTGTCCGGGGAAGGGCCCCACCATAAGGGTGTATTGTATTCAGTTTTATCTTGCATTTTGGCTCGAGGCTATTTCCAAGGCTTGAATCCGTGACCTCTTGGTCACATGGAAGAAACTTTACCGGTTACTCCAAGGCTCCCCTTTAAAGTTCCTCCACTTAACCATTTTCAAGTAACTAAGTCACCACCCAAACCACATTCAAAACCAAAAATCTCCTTTAAAGTCACTATACTTAACCATTTTCAAGTAACTAAGTCACCAACCAAACCACATCAAAAAAAAATCCCTTTAAAGTCCCTACACTTAACCATTTTCAAGTAACTAAGTCACCAACCAAACCACATTCAAAAAAAAAAATCTCATTTAAAGTCCCTACTCTTAACCATTTTCAAGTGACTAAGTATCAAAACTAAACTACATTCAAAATAAAAATTAATTTTTAAAGTCCCTACACTTAACCATTTTCAAGTAACTAAGTCACCAACAAAACCACATTCAAAATAAAAAATCCCTTTTAAATTCCCTTCACTTAACCATTTTCAAGTAACTAAGTAACCAACCAAACCACATTCTGAACAAAAAATCACCTTTAAAGTCCCTACACTTAACTATTTTTAAGTAACTAAGTCACCAATCAAACCACATTCAAAACAAAAAATCCCCTTTAAAGTCCCTACACTTAACCATTTTCAAGTGACTAAGTATCAAAATAAAACCACATTCAAAATAAAAAACCCTTTTTAAAGTCCCTACACTTAACCATTTTTAAATAACTAAGTCACCAACCAAACCACATTCAAAATAAAAAAATCCCCATTAAAGTCCCTACACTTAACCATTTTCAAGTAACTAAGTCACCAAGCAAACCACACTCATAACAAAAAATCACCTTTAAAGTCTCTACATTTAACCATTTTCAAGTAACTAAGTCACCAACCAAACCACATTCAAAATAAAAAGCCACCTTTAAAGTTCCTACACTTAACCAATTTCAAGTAAGTAAGTCACCAACCAAACCACATTCAACACAAAAAATCTCCTTTAAAGTCCCTACACTTATCCATTTTCAAGTGACTAAGTATCAAAACAAAACCACATTCAAAACAAAAAATCCCCTTTATATTCCCTACACTTAACCAATTTTAAGTAACTAAGTCACCAAACAAACCACATTCAAAAAAAAAAATCTTCTTTAAAGCCCCTACACTTAACCATTTTCAAATGACTAAGTATCAAAACCAAACCACATTTAAAACACAAAATCCCCATTAAATTCCCTACTTTTAACAATTTTCAAGTGACTAAGTATCAAAACAAAACCATATTCAAAATAAAAAATTATTTTTAATGTCCCTACACATAACAATTTTAAAGTAAATAAGTCACCAACCAAACCACATTCAAAATAAAAAATTTCCTTTAAAGTCCCTACACTTAACCATTTTCAAATAACTAAGTCACCGACCAAACCACACTCAAAACAAAAATCCCCTTTAAAGTATCTATGCTTAATCATTTTCAAGTATCTAAGTCACCAATCAAACCACATTTAAAACAAAAAATCCCCTTTAAAGTTTGTACACTTAACCATTTTCAAGTGACTAAGTATCAAAACCAAACCACATTTAAAACAGAAAAACCCCTTTAAAATCCCTACTCTTAACCATTTTCAGGTGACTAAGTAACAAAACAAAACCACATTCAAAATAAAAAATCCTTTTTAAAGTCCCTACACTTAACCATTTTCAAGTAACTAAGTCACCAACCAAACCACACTCAAAACAAAAAATCTCCTTTAAAGTATCTACACTTAACCATTTTCAAGTATCTAAGTCACTCACCAAACCACATTCAAAACAAAAAATCTCCTTTAAAGTCCCTACACTTAACCATTTTTAAATGACTAAGTAAAAGGGCAGCCCGATGCACTAAAGCTACCGCTATGCGCGGTGTCCGAGGAAGGGCTCCACCACAAGGGTGTATTGTATGCAGTTTTATCTTGCATTTTGGCTCGAGGCTATTTCCAAGGCTTGAATCCGTGACCTCTTGGTCACATGGAAGAAACTTTACCGGTTACTCCAAGGCTCCCCTTTAAAGTTCCTCCACTTAACCATTTTCAAGTATCTAAGTCACCACCCAAACCACATTCAAAACCAAAAATCTCCTTTAAAGTCACTACACTTAACCATTTTCAAGTAACTAAGTCACCAACCAAACCACATCAAAAAAAATTCCCTTTAAAGTCCCTACACTTAACCATTTTCAAGTAACTAAGTCACCAACCAAACCACATTCAAAACAAAAAATCTCATTTAAAGTCCCTACTCTTAACCATTTTCAAGTGACTAAGTATCAAAACTAAACTACATTCAAAAAAAAAATTAATTTTTAAAGTCCCTACACTTAACCATTTTCAAGTAACTAAGTCACCAACAAAACCACATTCAAAATAAAAAATCCCCTTTAAATTCCCTTCACTTAACCATTTTCAAGTAACTAAGTAACCAACCAAACCACATTCTGAACAAAAAATCACCTTTAAAGTCCCTACACTTAACTATTTTTAAGTTACTAAGTTACCAATCAAACCACATTCAAAACAAAAAATCCCCTTTAAAGTCCCTACACTTAACCATTTTCAAGTGACTAAGTATCAAAATAAAACCACATTCAAAATAAAAAAACCCTTTTTAAAGTCCCTACACTTAACCATTTTTAAATAACTAAGTCACCAACCAAACCACATTCAAAATAAAAAAATCCCCGTTAAAGTCCCTACACTTAACCATTTTCAAGTAACTAAGTCACCAACCAAACCACACTCAAAACAAAAAATACCCTTTAAAGTCTCTACACTTAACCATTTTCAAGTAACTAAGTCACCAACCAAACCACATTCAAAATAAAAAGTCACCTTTAAAGTTCCTACACTTAACCAATTTCAAGTAAGTAAGTCACCAACCAAACCACATTCAACACAAAAAATCTCCTTTAAAGTCCCTACACTTATCCATTTTCAAGTCACTAAGTATCAAAACAAAACCACATTCAAAACAAAAAATCCCCTTTATATTCCCTACACTTAACCAATTTTAAGTAACTAAGTCACCAAACAAACCACATTCAAAAAAAAAAATCTTCTTTAAAGTCCCTACACTTAACCATTTTCAAATGACTAAGTATCAAAACCAAACCACATTTAAAACACAAAATCCCCATTAAATTCCCTACTTTTAACCATTTTCAAGTGACTAAGTATCAAAACAAAACCACATTCAAAATAAAAAATTATTTTTAATGTCCCTACACATAACAATTTTAAAGTAAATAAGTCACCAACCAAACCACATTCAAAATAAAAAATTTCCTTTAAAGTCCCTACACTTAACCATTTTCAAGTAACTAAGTCACCGACCAAATCACACTCAAAACAAAAATCCCCTTTAAAGTATCTATGCTTAATCATTTTCAAGTATCTAAGTCACCAATCAAACCACATTTAAAACAAAAAATCCCCTTTAAAGTCTGTACACTTAACCATTTTCAAGTGACTAAGTATCAAAACCAAACCACATTTAAAACACAAAAACCCCTTTAAAATCCCTACTCTTAACCATTTTCAGGTGACTAAGTAACAAAACAAAACCACATTCAAAATAAAAAATCCTTTTTAAAGTCCCTACACTTAACCATTTTCAAGTAACTAAGTCACCAACCAAACCACACTCAAAACAAAAAATCTCCTTTAAAGTATCTACGCTTAACCATTTTCAAGTATCTAAGTCACTAACCAAACCACATTCAAAACAAAAAATCTCCTTTAAAGTTCCTACACTTAACCATTTTTAAGTGACTAAGTAAAAGGGCAGCCAGATGCACTAAAGCTACCACTATGCGCGGTGTCCGGGGAAGGGCCCAACCACAAGGGTGTATTGTATGCAGTTTTATCTTGCATTTTGGCTCGAGGCTATTTCCAAGGCTTGAATCCGTGACCTCTTGGTCACATGGAAGAAACTTTACCGGTTACTCCAAGGCTCCCCTTTAAAGTTCCTCCACTTAACAATTTTCAAGTAACTAAGTCACCACCCAAACCACATTCAAAACCAAAAATCTCCTTTAAAGTTACTACACTTAACCATTTTCAAGTAACTAAGTCACCAACCAAACCACATCAAAAAAAATTCCCTTTAAAGTCCCTACACTTAACCATTTTCAAGTAACTAAGTCACCAACCAAACCACATTCAAAATAAAAAATCTCATTTAAAGTCCCTACTCTTAACCATTTTCAAGTGACTAAGTATCAAAACTAAACTACATTCAAAATAAAAATTAATTTTAAAAGTCCCTACACTTAACCATTTTCAAGTAACTAAGTCACCAACAAAACCACATTCAAAATAAAAAATTCCCTTTTAATTCCCTTCACTTAACCATTTTCAAGTAACTAAGTAACCAACCAAACCACATTCTGAACAAAAAATCACCTTTAAAGTCCCTACACTTAACTATTTTTAAGTAACTAAGTCACCAATCAAACCACATTCAAAACAAAAAATCCCATTTAAAGTCCCTACACTTAACCATTTTCAAGTAAATAAGTCAACAACCAAACCACATTCAAAACTAAAAATCCCCTTTAAAGCCCTACGCCTAACCATTTTCAAGTGACTAAATATGAAAACCAAACAACATTCAAAACACAAAATCCCCTTTAAACTCCCTACTCTTTACCATTTTCAAGTGACCAAGTATCAAAACGAAACCACATTCAAAATAAAAAACCATTTTTAAAATCCCTACACTTAACTATTTTTAAATAACTAAGTCACCAACCAAACCACATTCAAAATAAAAAAAATCCCCTTTAAAGTCCCTACACTTAACCATTTTCAAGTAACTAAGTCACCAACCAAACCACACTCAAAACAAAAAATCTCCTTAAAGTCTCTACACTTAACCATTTTCAAGTATATAAGTCACCAACCAAACCACATTCAAAAGTATAAATCTACTTTAAAGTCCCTACACTTAACCATTTTCAAGTGACTAACTAATAGGGCAGCCCGGTGCACTAAAGCTACCGCTACGCGCGGTGTCTAGGGAAGGGCCCCACAAAAGGGTGTATCGTACGAATCCTTACCTTGCATTTCTGGTCGAGGCTATTTCCAAGGCTTGAACCCGTGACCTCTTGGTCACATGGTAGCAACATTACCAATTACTCCAAGGATCCCCTTTAAAGTCCTACATTTAACCATTTTCAAGTAACTAAGTCACCTACCAAACCACATTTTAAACCAAAAATCTCCTTTTAAGTACCTACACTTAACCATTTTCAAGTAACTAATTCACAAACCAAACCACATTCAAAAAACAACATCCCCTTTATAGTCCCTACACATAACCATTTTCAAGTAAATAAGTCATCATCCAAACCACATTCAAAACAAAAATTCTCCTTTAAAGTCTCTACACTTAACCATTTTCAAGTAACTAAGTCTCCAACCAAACCACATTCAAAATAAAAAAATCCCCTTTAAAGTCCCAACACTTATCCATTTTCAAGTGAATAAGTATCAAAACAAAATCACATTCAAAACAAAAAATTCCCTTTATATTCCCTACACTTAACCATTTTCAAGTAACTAAGTAACTAAGAGACTTAAGTAACTTACAAACCTTTGTCTCTCCTGGCCGCTTAAAACCGCCAGGCATAGCCATGTATACTTCTTCATTTAGATCTCCTTGGAGAAATGCATTATAAACATTTATTTGGAATATATTCCACCCTTTAGAAACAGCTAAAACAATGACACATCTGACAGTTACCATTTTGCAACCGGAGAGAAAGTATCATGATAATCCAAGCCTTCCACATGACTATATCCCTTTGCAACCAACCTTGCTTTGTTTCTTTCTACTTCACCATTTGCTTGGTATTTAATTTTATAAACCCATTTTAAGCCAACTGTATGTTTACCAGGTGGTAGATCAACCACTTCCCATGTATGATTATCTTCAAGCGCCTGGATCTCTTGCTTCATAGCTATTACCCATCTTTCATCCTTGGATGCTTCCTTAAAAGTCCTAGGTTCCACAGGATTAATAAGCTTGCTCACATAACACTTATACTGAGGATCCACACGTTCATATGTTATATAGTTTTCCATAGGATACCTAGTACTACACTTAACCATTTTCAAATAACTAAGTATCAAAACCAAACCACATTTAAAACACAAAATCCCCATTAAAGTCCCTACTCTTAACCATTTTCAAGTGACTAAGTATCAAAACAAAACCACATTCAAAATAAAAAATCCTTTTTAATGTCCCTACACTTAACCATTTTAAAGTAAATAAGTCACCAACCAAACCACATTCAAAATAAAAAATTACCTTTAAAGTCCCTACACTTAACCATTTTCAAGTAACTAAGTTACCGACCAAACCACACTCAAAAAAAAAAATCCCCTTTAAAGTATCTATATTTAATCATTTTCAAGTATCTAAGTCATCAACCAAACCACATTTTAAATAAAAAATCCCTTTTAAAGTCAGTACACTTAACCATATTCAAGTGACTAAGTATCAAAACCAAACCACATTTAAAACACAAAAACCGCTTTAAAGTCCCTACTCTTAACCATTTTCAGGAGACTAAGAATCGAAACAAAACCACATTCAAAATAAAAAATCATTGTTAAAGTCCCAACACTTAACCATTTTAAAGTAAATAAGTCACCAACCAATCCACATTCAAACTAAAAAATTCCCTTTAAAGTCCCTACACTTAACCAATTTCAAGTAACTAAGTCACCGACCAAACCAGACTGAAAAAAAAAATCCCCTTTACATTATCTACACTTAACCATTTTTAAGTATTTAAGTCACCAACCAAACCACATTCAAATCAAAAAAATCCTCTTTAAAGTTCCTACACTTAACCATTTTCAAGTAACTAAGTCACAAACCCAACCACATTCAAAACAAAAAATCCCCTTTAAAGTCCCTACACTTAAGCATTTTCAAGTAACTAAGTCAACAACCAAGAAACATTCCAAACAAAAAATCTCCTTTAAGGTCTCTACACTTAACCAGTTTCAAGTGACTTAGTATCAAAACCAAACCATATTCAAAACACAAAATTCCCTTTAATGATCCAACACTTAACCATATTCAAGTGACTTAGAATAAAAATCAAACCACATTCAAAACAAAAAATTCCCTTTAAAGTCCGTACACATAACCATTTTCAAGTAACTAAGTCACCAATAAAACCACATTTAAAAAAAAATCCCCTTTAAAGTCACTACACTTAAACATTTTCAAGTAACTAAGTATCAAAATAAAACTATAATCAAAACAAAAAATCCCCTTTAAAGTCCCTTCCCATAACCATTTTCAAGTAACTAAGTCACCAACTAAACCACATTAAAAAAAAATCCCCTTTAAAGTCTCTACACTCAACCATTTTCAAGTAACGAAGTCACAAACCAAACCACATTCAAATAAAAAAATCCCCTTTAAAGTCCCTACACTTAACAATTTTCAAGTAACTAAGTCACCAACCTAACCCCATTCAAAACAAAAAAATCCCCTTTAAAGTCCCTACACTTAACCATTTTCAAATAACTAACTCACCAACCAAACCACTTTCAAAACAAAAAATCCCCTTTGAAGTCCCTACTCTTAACCATTTTCAAGTAACTAAGTATCAAAACAAAACCAATTTCAAAATAAAAAATCTCCTTTAAAGTCTCTACGCTTAACCATTTTCAAGAAACTAAGTCACCAACCAAACCATATTCAAAAAAAAAAGTCCCCTTTAAAGTTCCTACACTTAACAAATTTCAAGTAACTAAGTCACCAACCAAACCATATTCAAAAGAAAAAATCCCCTTTAAGGTTTCTACACATAACCATTTTCAAGTAACTAAGTAACAAATCAAACCACATTCAAATAAAAAAATCACCTTTAAAGTCTCTACACTTAACCATTTTCAAGTAAATAAGTCAACAACCAAACCACATTCAAAACAAAAAATCTCCTTTAAAGTCCCACACTTAACTATTTTCAAATGACTAAGTATCAAAACCAAACCACATTTAAAATACAAAATCCCAATTGAAGTCCCTACTCTTAACAATTTTCAAGTGACTAATTATCAAAACAATACCACATTCAAAATAAAAAATCCTTTTTAAAGTCCCTACACTTAACCATTTTAAAGTAAATAAGTCACCAACCAAACCACATTCAAACTAAAAAATTCCCTATAAAGTCCCTACACTTAACTATTTTCAAGTAACTAAGTCACCGACCAAACCAGATTCAAAATAAAAAATTCCCTTTAAAGTCCCTACACTTAACCATTTTCAAGTAACTAAGTCACCGACCAAACCATACTCAAAAAAAAAATCCCCTTTAAAGTGTCTACACTTAACCATTTTCAAGTATCTTAGTCACCAACCAAACCACATTCAAATAAAAAAATACCCTTTAAAGTCCCAACACTTATCCATTTTCAAGTGAATATGTATCAAAACAAAATCACATTCAAAACAAAAAATTCTCTTTAAATTCCCTACACTTAACCATTTTCAAATAACTAAATCACCAACCAAACCACATACAAAACAAAAAATTCCCTTTAAAGTCCCTACACGTAAGCATTTTCAAGTAACTAAGTCAACAACCAAACAACATTCCAAACAAAAAATCTCCTTTAAGGTCTCTACACTTAACCAGTTTCAAGTGATTTAGTATCAAAACTAAACCATATTCAAAACACAAAATCCCCTTTAATGTTCCTACACTTAACAATTTTCAAGTGACTTAGTATAAAAACTAAACCACATTCAAAAAAAAAAATCCCTTTAAAGTACGTACACATAACCATTTTCAAGTAACTAAGTCACCAATGAAACCACATTTAAAAAAAAAATCCCCTTTAAAGTCACAACACTTAAACATTTTCAAGTAACTAAGTATCAAAATAAAACCATATTCGAAACAAAAATTCCCCTTTAAAGTCCCTTCCCATAACCATTTTCAAGTAACTAAGTCACCAACTAAACCACATTAAAAAAAAAATCCCCTTTAAAGTCTCTACACTTAACCATTTTCAAGTAACGAAGTCACCAACCAAACCACATTCAAATGAAAAAATCTCCTTTAAAGTCCCTACACTTAACCATTTTCAAGTAACTAAGTCACCAACCCAACCACATTCAAAATAAAAAATCCCCTTTAAAATCCTTACACTTAACCATTTTCAAATAACTAACTCACCAACCAAACCACTTTAAAAACAAAAAATTCCCTTTGAAGTCCCAACTCTTAACCATTTTCAAGTAACTAAGCATCAAAACAAAACCAATTTCAAAATAAAAAATCCCCTTTAAAGTCTCTACGCTTAACCATTTTCAAGTAACTAAGTCACCAACCAAACGATATTCAAAACAAAAAGTCCCCTTTAAAGTTCCTACACTTAACAAATTTCAAGTAACTAAGTCACCAACCAAACCACATTCAAAAGAAAAAATCCCCTGTAAGGTCACTACACATAACCATTTTCAAGTAACTAAGTCACAAACCAAACCACATTCAAATCAAAAAAATCACCTTTAAAGTCTCTACACTTAACCATTTTCAAGTAACTAAGTTACCAACCAAACCACATTCAACACAAAAAATCTCCTTTAAAGTCCCTACACTTATCCATTTTCAAATGACTAAGTATAAAAACAAAACCACATTCAAAACAAAAAATCCCCTTTATATTCCCTACACTTAACCATTTTTAAGTAACTAAGTCACCATACAAACCACATTCAAATCAAAAAATCTCCTTTAATGTCCCTACACATAACCATTTTCAAGTAAATAAGTCAAAAACCAAACCACATTCAAAACAAAAAATCTCCTTTAAAGTCCCCACACTTAACTATTTTCAAATGACTAAGTATCAAAACGAAACCACATTTAAAATACAAAATCCCAATTAAAGTCCCTACTCTTAACCATTTTCAAGTGACTAATTATCAAAACAAAACCACATTCAAAATAAAAAATCTTTTTTAAACTCCCTACACTTAACCATTTTAAAGTAAATAAGTCACCAACCAAACCACATTCAAAATAAAAAATTCTCTTTAAAGTCCCTACACTTAACCATTTTCAAGAAATTAAGTCACCGACCAAACCACACTCAAAACAAAAAATCCCCTTTAAAGTATCTACACTTAACCATTTTCAAGTATCTAAGTCACCAACCAAACCACATTCAAAACAAAAAATACCCTTTAAAGTCCGTACACTTAACCATTTTCAAGTGACTAAGTATCAAAACCAAACCACATTTAAAACACAAAAACCCCTTTAAAGTCCCTACTCTTAACCATTTTCAAGTGACTAAGTATCAAAACAAAACCACATTCAAAATAAAAAATCCTTTTTAAAGTCCCTAGACTTAACCATTTTAAAGTAAATAAGTCCCCAACCAAACCACATCCAAACTAAAAAATTTCCTATAAAGTCCCTACACTTAACCATTTTCAAGTAACTAAGTCACGACCAAACCAGACTGAAAACAAAAAATCCCCTTTAAAGTATCTACACTTAACCATTTTCAAGTATCTAAGTCACCAACCAAACCACATTCAAAACAAAAAATATCCTTTAAAGTCCCTACACTTAACCATTTTCAAGTGACTAAGTAAAAGGGCAGCCCGGTGTACTAAAACTACCGCTATGCGCGGTGTCCGGGGAAGGGCCCCACCACAAGGGTGTATTGTACGCAGCCTTATCTTGCATTTCTACTCGAGGCAGTTTCCAAGGCTTGAACCCGTGACCTCTTGGTCACATGGAAGCAACATTACCGGTTACAACAAGGCTCCTCTTTAAAGTCTCTACACTCAACAATTTTCAAGTAACGAAGTCACCAACCAAACCACATTCAAATAAAAAAATCCCCTTTAAAGTCCCTACACTTAACCATTTTCAAGTAACTAAGTCACCAACCTAACGCCATTCAAAACAAAAAATCCCCTTTAAAGTCCCTACACTTAACCATTTTCAAATAACTTACTCACCAACAAAACCACTTTCAAAACAAAAAATCCCCTTTGAAGTCCCTACTCTTAACCATTTTCAAGTAACTAAGTATCAAAACAAAACCACATTCAAAATAAAAAATCTCCTTTAAAGTCTCTACGCTTAACCATTTTCAAGTAACTAAGTCACCAACAAAACCATATTCAAAAAAAAAAGTCCCCTTTAAAGTTCCTACAATTAACAAATTTTCAAGTAACTAAGTAACAAACCAAACAACATTCAAATCAAAAAATCACCTTTAAAGTCTCTACACTTAACCATTTTCAAGTAAATAAGTCAACAACCAAACCACATACAAAACAAAAAATCTCCTTTAAAGTCTCCCACACTTAACTATTTTGAAATGACTAAGTATCAAAACCAAACCACATTTAAAATACAAAATCCCAATTAAAGTCCCTACTCTTAACAATTTTCAAGTGACTAATTATCAAAACAATACCACATTCAAAATAAAAATTCCTTTTTAAAGTCCCTACACTTAACCATTTTAAAGTAAATAAGTAACCAACCAAACCACATTCAAAATAAAAATTTTTGTTTAAAGTCACTACACTTAACTATTTTCAAGTAACTAAGTCACCGACCAAACCACACTCAAAACAAAAAATCCCCTTTAAAGTATCTACACTTAACCATTTTCAAGTATCTAAGTCAACAACCAAACCACATTCAAAACAAAAAATCCCCTTTAAAGTCCGTACACTTAACCATTTTCAAGTGACTAAGTATCAAAACCAAACCACATTTAAAACACAAAAGCCCCTTTAAAGTCCCTACTCTTAACCATTTTCAAGTGACTAAGTATCAAAACAAAACCACATTCAAAATAAAAAATCCTTTTTAAAGTCTCTACACTTAACCATTTTAAAGTAAATAAGTCACCAACCAAACCACATTCAAACTAAAAAATTCCCTATAAAGTCCCTACACTTAACCATTTTCAAGTAACTAAGTCACCGACCAAACCAGATTCAAAATAAAAAATTCCCTTTAAAGTCCCTACACTTAACCATTTTCAAGTAACTAAGTCACCGACCAAACCATACTCAAAAAAAAAAATCCCTTTTAAACTGTCTACATTTAACCATTTTCAAGTATCTTAGTCACCAACCAAACCACATTCAAATAAAAAAATACCCTTTAAAGTCCCAACACTTATCCATTTTCAAGTGGATTAGTATCAATACAAAATCACATTCAAAACAAAAAATTCTCTTTAAATTCCCTACACTTAACCATTTTCAAATAACTAAGTCACCAACCAAACCACATACAAAACAAAAAATTCCCTTTAAAGTCCCTACACTTAAGCATTTTCGAGTAACTAAGTCAACAACCAAACAACATTCCAAACAAAAAATCTCCTTTAAGGTCTCTACACTTAACCAGTTTCAAGTGATTTAGTATCAAAATTAAACCATATTCAAAACACAAAATCCCCTTTAATGTTCCTACACTTAACAATTTTCAAGTGACTTAGTATAAAAACTAAACCACATTCAAAAAAAAAAATTCCCTTTAAAGTACGTACACATAACCGTTTTCAAGTAACTAAGTCACCAATGAAACCACATTTAAAAAAAAAATCCCCTTTAAAGTCACTACACTTAAACATTTTCAAGTAACTAAGTATCAAAATAAAACCATATTCAAAACAAAAATTCCCCTTTAAAGTCCCTTCCCATAACCATTTTCAAGTAACTAAGTCACCAACTAAACCACATTAAAAGAAAAATCCCCTTTAAAGTCTCTACACTTAACCATTTTCAAGTAACGAAGTCACCAACCAAACCACATTCAAATCAAAAAATCTCCGTTAAAGTCCCTACACTTAACCATTTTCAAGTAACTAAGTCACCAACCCAACCACATTCAAAACAAAAAATCCCCTTTAAAATCCTTACACTTAACCATTTTCAAATAACTAACTCACCAACCAAACCACTTTAAAAACAAAAAATTCCCTTTGAAGTCCCTACTCTTAACCATTTTCAAGTAACTAAGTATCAAAACAAAACCAATTTCAAAATAAAAAATCCCCTTTAAAGTCTCTACGCTTAACCATTTTCAAGTAACTAAGTCACCAACCAAACGATATTCAAAACAAAAAGTCCTCTTTAAAGTTCCTACACTTAACAAATTTCAAGTAACTAAGTCACCAACCAAACCACATTCAAAAGAAAAAATCCCCTGTAAGGTCACTACACATAACCATTTTCAAGTAACTAAGTCACAAACCAAACCACATTCAAATAAAAAAATCACCTTTAAAGTCTCTACACTTAACCATTTTCAAGTAACTAAGCTACCAACCAAACCAAATTCAACACAAAAAATCTCCTTTAAAGTCCCTACACTTATCCATTTTCAAATGACTAAGTATAAAAACAAAACCACATTAAAAACAAAAAACCCCCTTTATATTCCCTACACTTAACCATTTTTAATTAACTATGTCACCATACAAACCACATTCAAATCAAAAAATCTCCTTTAATGTCCCTATACATAACCATTTTCAAGTAAATAAGTCAACAACCAAACCACATTCAAAACAAAAAATCTCCTTTAAAGTCCCCACACTTAACTATTTTCAAATGACTAAGTATCAAAACCAAACCACATTTAAAATACAAAATCTCAATTAAAGTCCCTACTCTTAACCATTTTCAAGTGACTAATTATCAATACAAAACCACATTCAAAATAAAAAATCCTTTTTAAACTCCCTACACTTAACCATTTTAAAGTAAATAAGTCACCAACCAAACCACATTCAAAATAAAAAATTCTCTTTAAAGTCCCTACACTTAACCATTTTCAAGTAACTAAGTCACCGACCAAACCACACTCAAAACATAAAATCCCCTTTAAAGTATCTACACTTAACGATTTTCAAGTATCTAAGTCACCAACCAAACCACATTCAAAATAAAAAATACCCTTTAAAGTCCGTACACTTAACCATTTTCAAGTGACTAAGTATAAAAACCAAACCACATTTAAAACACAAAAACCCCTTTAAAGTCCCTACTCTTAACCATTTTCAAGTGACTATGTATCAAAACAAAACCACATTCAAAATAAAAAATCCTTTTTAAAGTCCCTAGACTTAACCATTTTAAAGTAAATAAGTCCCCAACCAAACAACATTCAAACTAAAAAATTTCCTATAAAGTCCCTACACTTAATCATTTTCAAGTAACTAAGTCACGACCAAACCAGACTAAAATCAAAAAATCCCCTTTAAAGTATCTACACTTAACCATTTTCAAGTATCTAAGTCACCAACCAAACCACATTCAAAACAAAAAATATCCTTTAAAGTCCCTACACTTAACCATTTTCAAGTGACTAAGAAAAAGGGCAGCCCGGTGTACTAAAGCTACCGCTATGCGCGGTGTCCGGGGAAGGGCCTCACCACAAGGGTGTATTGTACGCAGCCTTATCTTCCATTTCTACACGAGGCAGTTTCCAAGGCTTGAACCCGTGACCTCTTGGTCACATGGAAGCAACTTTACCGGTTACAACAAGGCTCCCCTTTAAAGTCCCTCCACTTAACCATTTTCAAGTAACTAAGTCACCAACCTAACCCCATTAAAAACAAAAATTCTCTTTGAAATCTCTACACTTAGCCATTTGCAAATAACTAAATGACCAACCAAACTATATTCAAAACAAAAACATCCCTTTAAAGTCCCTACATTTAACCATTTTCAAATAACTAAGTCACCAACTAAACAACATTAAAAACATAAAATCTCCTTGAAAGTCCCTACACTTAACCATTTTCAAGTGACTAAGTATCAAAACAAAACCACATTCTAAATAATAAATACCCTTTAAATTCCGTACACTTAACCATTTTCAAGTAACTAAGACACCAACCAAACCACACTCAAAATTAAAAATCCCCTTTAAAGTATCTACACTTAACCATTTTCAAGTATCTAAGTCACCAACCAAACCACATTCAAAATAAAAATCTCCATTAAAGTCCCTACACTTAACCATTTGCAAGTGACTAAGTAAAGGGCAGCCCGGTGCACTAAAGCAACCGCTATGCGCGGTGTCCGGGAAAGGGCCCCACCACAAAGGTGTATCGTACGCAGTATTATCTTGCATTTCTTCTCGAGGCTATTTCCTAGGCTTGAACCCGTGACCTCTTGGTCACATGGTAGAACCTTTACCGGTTACTCCAAGGCTTCCCTTTAAAGTCCCTCCACTTAACCATTTTCAAGTAACTAAGTCACCACCAAAACCACATTCAAAACCAAAAATCTCCTTTAAAGACCCTAACTTAACCATTTTCAAGAAACTAAGTTACCAACAAAACCACATTAAAAAAAAATCCCCTTTAAAGTCCCTACACTTAACCATTTTCAAGTAACTAAGTCACCAACAAAACCATATTCAAAACAAAAAATAACCTTTAAATTCCCTTCACTTAACCATTTTCAAGTAACTAAGTCACCAACCAAACCACATTCAAAACAAAAAAATCCCGTTTAAAGTCCCTACTCATAACCATTTTCAAGTGACTAAGTATCAAAACTAAACCACATTCAAAATAAAAAATTCTTTTTAAAGTCCTTACACTTAACCATTTTCAAGTATCTAAGTCACCAACAAAACCACATTCAAAACAAAAAAATCCCCTTTAAATTCCCTACACTTAACAATTTTTAAAACTCTAAGTCACCAACCAAACCACATTCAAAACAAAAAATCACCTTTAAAGTCTCTACACTTAACTATTTTTAAGTAACTAAGTCACCAACCAAACCTCATTCAAAACAAAAAAATCCCCTTTAAACTCCCTACACTTAACCATTTTCAAGTAAATAAGTCAACAACCAAACCACATTCAAAACAAAAAATCCCCTTTAAAGTCCCTACACTTAACCATATTCAAGTGACTAAGTATCAAAACCAAAACCACATTTAGAACACAAAATCCCCTTTAAAGTCCCTACTCATAACCATTTTCAAATGACTAAGTATCAAAACAAAACCACATTCAAAATAAAAAATCCTTTTTAAAGTCCCTACACTTAACCATTTTAAAGTAAATAAGTCACCAAACAAACCACATTCAAAATAAAAAATTCCCTTTAAAGTCCCTACACTCAACCATTTTCATGTAACTAAGTCACCACCGAAACCACATTCAAAATAAATAATCCCCTATAAAGTTCCTACACTTATCCATTTTCAAGTGACTAATTATCAAAATAAAACCACATTTAAAACAAAAATCCCCTTTTAAATCTCTACACTTAGCCATTTTCAAATAACTAAATCACCAACCAAACTATATTCAAAACAAAAAATCCCCTTTAAAGTCCCTACACTTAACCATTTTCAAATAACTAAGTCACCAACTAAACAACATTCAAAACATAAAATCTCCTTGAAAGTCCCTACACTTAACCATTTTCAAGTGACTAAGTATCAAAACTAAACCACATTCTAAATAATAAATCCCCTTTAAATTCCCTACAATTAACCATTTTCAAGTAACTAAGTCACAAACAAAACCACACTCAAAACAAAAAATCCCCTTTAAAGTATCTACACTTAACCATTTTCAAGTATCTAAGTCACCAACCAAACCACATTCTAAACAAAAAATCTTCTTTAAAGTCTCTACACTTAACTATTTTTAAGTAATTAAGTCCCCAACCAAACCACATTCAAAACTAAAAATTCCCTTTAAAGACCCTACGCGTAAGCATTTTCAAGTAAGAAAATCAACAACCAAACAACATTCAAAACTAAAAATCCCCTTTAAAGCCCTACACTTATGCATTTTCAAGTGACTAACTATGAAAACCAAACAACATTCAAAACACAAAATCCCCTTTAAACTCCCTACTCTTAACAATTTTCAAGTGAATAAGTATCAAAATAAAACCACATTCAAAATAAAAAATCCATTTTAAAGTTCCTACACTTAACCATTTTCAAATAACTAAGTCATCAACCAAACCACACACAAAACAAAAAATCCCCTTTAAATTATCTACACTTAACCATTTTCAAGTATCTAAGTCACCAACCAAACCACATTCAAAACAAAAATCTCCTTTAAAGTCCCTACACTTAACCATTTTCTAGAGACTAAGTAAAAGGGCAGCCCGGTGCACTAAACCTACTGCTATGCGCGGTGTCCAGGGAAGGGCCCAACCACAAGGGTGTATCGTACACAGTCTTATCTTGCATTTCTTCTCGAGGCTATTTCCAAGGCTTGAACCCGTGACCTCTTGGTCATATGGTAGCAACTTTACCGGTTACTCCAAGGCTCCCCTTTAAAGTCCCTCCACTTAACCATTTTCAAGTAACTAAGTCACCACCCAAACCACATTCAAAACCAAAAATTTCCTTTAAAGTCCCTAACTTAACCATTTTCAAGTAACTAAGTTACAAAAAAAACCACATGAAAAAAAATCCCCTTTAAAGTCCCTACACTTAACCATTTTCAAGTAACTAAGTCACCAACCAAACCACATTCAAAAAAAAAAATCACCATTAAAGTCCCTACACTTAACCATTTTTAAGTAACTAAGTCACCAACCAAACCACATTCAAAACAAAAAATCCCCTTTAAAGTCCCTACTCATAACCATTTTCAAATAACTAAGTATAAAAATTAAACCACATTCGAAATAAAAAATTCTTTTTAAAGTCCCTACACTTAACCATTTTCAAGTAACTAAGTCACTAACAAAACCACATTCAACACAAAAAAATCCCCTTTAAATTCCCTACACTTAACCATTTTCAAGTAACTAAGTCACCAACCAAACCACATTCAAAACAAAAAATTACCTTTAAAGTCTCTCCATTTAACTATTTTAAGTAACTAAGTCACCAACCAAACCACATTCAAACCAAAAAATTCCCTTTAAAGTCCCTACGCTTAACCATTTTTAAGTAAATAAGTCACCAACAAAACCACATTCAAAACTAAAAATCCCCTTTAAAGCCCTACACTTAACCATTTGCAAGTGACTAAATATGAAAACTAAACAACATTCAAAACACAAATTCCCCTTTAAACTCCCTACTCTTAACCATTTTCAAGTGAATAAGTATTAAAACAAAACCACATTCAAAATAAAAAATCCTTTTTAAAGTCCCTACACTTAACCATTTTCAAATAACTAAGTCACCAACCAAACCACATTAAAAATAAAAAATCCCCTTTAAAGTCACTACACTTAATGATTTCCAAGTAACTAAGTCACCAACCAAACCACATTCAAAAGAAAAAATCTCCTTTAAAGTCTATACACTTAACCATTTTCAAGTATATATGTCACCAATCAAGCCACATTCAAAACAAAAAATATACTTTAAAGTCCCTACACTAAACCATTTTCAAGTGTCTAACAAATAGGGCAGCCCGGTGCACTAAAGCTACCGCTATACGTGGTGTCCGGTGAAGAGCCCCATAAAAGAGTGTATCGTACGAAGCCTTACCTTGCATTTCTACTCGAGGCTGTTTCCAAGGCTCGAACTCGTGACCTCTTGGTCACATGGAAGCAACTTCACCAGTTACTCCAAAGATCCCCTTTAAAGCCCCTAGATTTAACCATTTTTGAGTAACTAAGTCACCAACCAAACCACATTCTAAACCAAAACTCTCCTTTAAAGTACCTACACTTAACCATTTTTAAGTAACTAAGTCACCAACCAAACCACATTAAAAAAATAAAATCCCCTTTAAAGTCCTTACACTTAACGATTTTCAAGTAACTAAGTCACCAACCAAACCACATTCAAAACAAACAATCCCCTTTAAAGTCTCTACACTTAACCATTTTCAAGTAACTAAGTCATCAACCAAACCACATTCAAAACAAAAAATCCACTTTAAAGTCCCAACACTTAACCCTTTTCAAGTGAATAAGTTTCAAAACAAAATAACAATCAAAATAAAAAATTCCCTTTAAATTTACTACACCTAACCAAACCTCATTAAAAAAAAACCATTAAAGTACCTACACTTTACCATTTTTAAGTAACTAAGTCACCAACCAAACAACATTCAAAACAAAAAATCCCCTTTAAAGTCCCTACACTTAAATATTTTCAAGTATCTAAGTCAACTACCTAATCACATTCAAAAAAAAAATCCCCTTTAAAGTCCCTATACTTAACCATTTTCAAGTGACTAAGTGTCAATATCAGACCACAGTCAAAACACAAAATCTCCTTTAAAGTCCCTACTCTGAACAATTTTCAAGTGACTAAGTATCAAAACTAAACCACATTCAAAATAAAAAATCTTTTTTAAAGTCCCTACACTTAAACATTTTCAAGTAACTAAGTCACCAACGAAACCACATTCAAAACAAAAAATCTCCTATAAAGTCCCTAACCTTAACCATTTTCAAGTAACTAAGTCACCAACCAAATCACATTCCAAATAAAAAATTCCCTTTAAAGTCCGTACACTTAACCATTTCAAGTAACTAAGTATCAAAACAAAACCACATTCAAAACCAAAAATCTCCTTTAAAGTCCCCACACATAACAATTTTCAGGTAACTAAGTCACCAACCAAACCACATTAAAAACAAAAATTTCCATTTAAAGTCTCTACACTTAACCATTTTTAAGTGACTTTGTATCAAAACAAAACCACATGCAAAACAATAAATCCCCGTTAAAGACCCTACACTTAACCATTTTCAAGTAACAAAGTCACCAAACAAACCACATTCAAAACCAAAAATCTACTTTAAAGTCCCTACACTTAACCATTTTCAAATAACTAAGTCACCAACCAAACCACATTCAAAACAAAAAAATCTCCTTTAAAGTTCCTACACTTAACCATTTTCAAGTAACTAAGTCACCAACCAAACCACATTCAAAATGAAAAATCCCCTTTAAAGTCCCTACACTCAACCATTTTAATTTAACTAAGTCAACAACCAACCAGATCCAAAATAAAAAAAATCCCTTTAAAGTCCCTACACTTAACCATTTTCAAGTGACTAAGTATCAAAATAAAACCACATTCAAAACAAAAAATACCCTTTAAAGTCCCAACACTTATCCATTTCAAGTAATTAAGTATCAAAACAAAACCACATTCAAAACAAAAAATCCCCTTTAAAGTCCCTACACATAACCATTTTCAAAGAACTAAGTCACCAGCCAAACCACATTAAAAACAAAAAACCACCTTTAAAGTCCCTACACTTAACCATTTTAAAGTAACTAAGTCACCAACAAAACCATATTCAAAATAAAAAATCACCTTTAAAGTCCCTACACTTAACTATTTTCAAGTAACTAAGTCACCAACCAAACAACATTCAAAATAAAAAATCTCCTTTAAAGTCCCTAAAATTATCCATTTTCAAGTGACTAAAAATCAAAACAAAACCACATGCAAAACAAAATATTCCCTTTAAATTCGCAACACTTAACCATTTTCAATTAACTAAGTCACCAACCAAACCACCATCAAAATAAAAAATCCCTTTTAAAGTCCCTACACTTAACAATTTTAAACTAACTAAGTCACCAACCAAACCACATTCAAAACAAAAAATCCCCTATAATGTCCCTACACTTAACCATTTTCAAGTAACTAAGTTAACAATCAAACAACATTCAAAATACAAAATCCCCTTTAAAGTCCCTACACTTAACCATTTTCAAGTGACTAAGTATCAAAACAAAACCATATTCAAAACAAAAAATCCCCTTTAATGTCCCTACAATGAACCATTTTCAAGTAACTAAGTCACCAATCAAACCACATTCAAAACCAAAAATCTACTTTAAAGTCCCTAGACTTAACCATTTTCAAGTAACTAGGTCACCAACCAAACCCCATTCAAAACAAAAAATCCCCTTTAAAGTTCCTACACTTAACCATTTTCAAGTAACTATGTCACCAACCAAACCACTTTCAAAATGAAAAATTACCTTTAAAGTCTCTACTCTTAACTATTTTAAAGTAACTAAGTCACCAACCAAACCACATTCAAAACAAAAAAAGCCCCTTTAAAGTCCCTACACTTAACCGTTTTCAAGTAACTAAGTCAACAACCAAACCACATTCAAAATCAAAAATCCCCTTTAAAGTTCATACGCTTAACAATTTTCAAGTGACTAAGTATCAAACCCAAACCACATTAAAAAC
Organism: Capsicum pubescens; assembly: GCA_030864215.1. Lineage (NCBI taxonomy): Eukaryota > Viridiplantae > Streptophyta > Magnoliopsida > Solanales > Solanaceae > Capsicum > Capsicum pubescens. The sequence goes on from CM061538.1 coordinate 107,183,755, forward strand.
CCAAAATATCCTTTAAAGTCACTACTCTTAACCATTTTCAAGTGACTAAGTATCAAAACAAAACCACATTCAAAATAAAAAATCCTTTTTATAGTCCCTACACTTAACCATTTTAAAGTAAATAAGTCACCAATCAAACCACATTCAAAATAAAAAAATTCCCTTTAAAGTCCCTACATTTAACCATTTTCTAGTAACTAAGTTACCAACCAAACAACACTCAAAACAAAAAATCCCCTTTAAAGTATCTACACTTAACAATTTTCAAGTATCTAAGTCACAAACCAAACCACATTCAAAAAAAAAAATCCCCTTTAAAATCCCTACACTTAACCATTTTCAAGTGACTAAGTATCAAAACCAAACCACATTTAAAACACAAAATCCCCTTTAAAGTCCCTACTCTTAACTATTTTCAACTGACTAAGTATCAAAACAAAACCACTTTAAAAATAAAAAATCCTTTTTAAAGTCCCTACACTTAACCATTTTAAAGTAAATAAGTCACCAACCAAACAACATTAAAACTAAAAAAATTCTCTTTAAAGTCCCTACACTTAACCATTTTCAAGTAACTAAGTCACCGACCAAACTACACTCCAAACAAAAACTCCTCTTTAAAGTATCTACACTTAACCATTTTCAAGTATCTAAGTCACCAGCCAAACCACATTCAAACCAAAAAATCTCCTTTAAAGTCCCTACACCTAACCATTTTCAAGTGACTAAGTAAAAGGGCAGCCCGGTACACTAAAGCTACCGCTATGCGCGGTGTCCGCAGAAGGGCCCCACCACAAGGGTGTATCGTACGCAGCCTTATCTTTCATTTCTGCTCAAGGCTGTTTCTAAGGCTCCTCTTTAAATTCCCTTCACTTAACCATGTTCAAGTAACTAAGTCACCACCCAAACCACATTCAAAATAAATAATCCCCTATAAAGTTCCAACACTTAACCATTTTCAAGTGCCTAAGTATCAAAATAAAACCACATTCAAAACAAAAATCCCCTTTTAAATCTCTACGCTTAGCCATTTTCAAATAACTAAATCACCAACCAAACTATATTCAAAACAAAAAATCCCCTTTAAAGTCCCTACACTTAACCATTTTCAAATAACTAAGTCACCAACTAAACTACATTTAAAACATAAAATCTCCTATAAAGTCCCTACAGTTAACAATTTTCAAGTGACTAAGTATCAAAACAAAACCACATTCTAAATAAAAAATCCCCTTTAAGGTCCCTACACTTAACCATTTTAAAGTAACTAAGTCACTAACAAAACCACACTCAAAACAACAAATCTCCTTTAAAGAATCTACACAAAACCATTTTCAAGTATCTAAGTCACTAACCAAACCACATTCAAAAAAAAATATCTCCTTTAAAGTCCCTACACTTAACCATTTTTAAGTGACTAAGTAAAAGGGCAGCCCGATGCACTAAAGCTACCGCTATGCGCGGTGTCCGGGGAAGGGCCCCACCACATGGGTGTATCGTATGCAGTTTTATCTTGCATTTCGGCTCGAGGCTATTTCCAAGGCTTGAACCCGTGACCTCTTGGTCACATGGCAGAAACTTTACCGGTTACTCCAAGGCTCCCCTTTAAAGTTCCTCCACTTAACCATTTTCAAGTAACTAAGTCACCACCCAAACCACATTCAAAACCAAAAATCTCCTTTAAAGTCCCTACACTTAACCATTTTCAAGTAACTAAGTCACCAACCAAACCACATTAAAAACAATTCCCTTTAAAGTCCCTACACTTAACCATTTTCAAGTAACTAAGTCACCAACCAAACCACATTCAAAATAAAAAATTCCCTTTAAAGTCCCTACTCTTAACCATTTTCAAGTGACTAAGTATCAAAACTAAACTACATTCAAAATAAAAAATCCTTTTTAAAGTCCCTACACTTAACCATTTTCAAGTAACTAAGTCACCAACAAAACCACATTCAAAACAAAAAATCACCTTTAAATTCCCTTCACTTAACCATTTTCAAGTAACTAAGTCACCAACCAAACCACATTCTAAACAAAAAATCACCTTTAAAGTCCCTACACTTAACTATTTTTAAGTAACTAAGTCACCAATCAAACCACATTCAAAACAAAAAAATCCCCTTTAAAGTCCCTACACTTAACCATTTTCAAATAGATAAGTCAACAACCAAACCACATTCAAAACTAAAAATCCCCTTTAAGGCCCTACGCCTAACCATTTTCAAGTGACTAAATATGAAAACCAAACAACATTCAAAACACAAAATCCCCTTTAAACTCCCTACTCTTTACCATTTTCAAGTGACTAAGTATCAATACAAAACCACATTCAAAATAAAAAATCCTTTTTAAAGTCCCTACACTTAACCATTTTTAAATAACTAAGTCACCAACCAAACCACATTCAAAATAAAAAAATCCCCTTTAAAGTCCCTACACTTAACCATTTTCAAGTAACTAAGTCACCAACCAAACCACACTCAAAACAAAAAATCTCCTTTAAAGTCTCTACACTTAACCATTTTCAAGTATAAAAGTCACCAACCAAACCACATTCAAAACAAAAAATCTACTTTAAAGTCCCTACACTTAACCATTTTCAAGTGACTAACTAATCGGGCAGCCCGGTGCACTAAAGCTACCGCTATGCGCGGTGTCTGGGGAAGGGCCCCACAAAAGGGTGTATCGTACGAAGCCTTACCTTGCATTTCTGCTCGAGGCTATTTCCAAGGCTTGAACCCGTGACCTCTTGGTCACATGGCAGCAACTTTACCAATTACTCCAAGGATCCCCTTTAAAGTCCTACATTTAACCATTTTCGAGTAACTAAGTCACTAACCAAACCACATTCTAAACCAAAAATCTCCTTTTAAGTACCTACACTTAACCATTTTCAAGTAACTAAGTCACCAACCAAACCAGATTCAAAAAACAACATCCCCTTTATAGTCCCTACACATAACCATTTTCAAGTAACTAAGTCATCAACCAAACCACATTCAAAACAAAAGATCCCCTTTAAAGTCTCTACACTTAACCATTTTCAAGTAACTAAGTCTTCAACCAAACCACATTCAAAATAAAAAAATCCCCTTTAAAGTCCCAACACTTATCCATTTTCAAGTGAATAAGTATCAAAACAAAATCACATTCAAAATAAAAAATTCCCTTTAAATTCCCTACACTTAACCATTTTCAAGTAACTAAGTAACTAAGAGACTTAAGTAACTTACAAACCTTTGTCTCTCCTGGTCGCTTAAAACCGTCAGGCATAGCCATGTATACTTCTTAATTTAGATCTCCTTGGAGAAATGCATTTTAAACATACATTTGGAATATATTCCACCCTTTAGAAATAGCTAGAACAATGACACATCTGACAGTTTCCATTTTTTCAACCGGAGAGAAAGTATCATGATAATCCAAGCCTTCCACCTGACTATATCCCTTTGCAACCAACCTTGCTTTGTTTCTTTCTACTTCACCATTTGCTTGGTATTTAATTTTATAAACCCATTTTAAGCCAACTGTATGTTTACCAGGTGGTAGATCAACCACTTCTCATGTATGATTATCTTCAAGCGCCTGGATCTCTTGCTTCATAGCTATCACCCATCTTTCATCCTTGGCTGCTTCCTTAAAGGTCCTAGGTTCCACAGGATTGGCAAGCTTGCTCACATAACACTTATACTGAGGATCCACACGTTCATATGTTATATAGTTTTCCATAGGATACCTAGTACTACTCTGAGGTTTATTTCTAGTAGTGAAGTCTTTCAACCATGTTGGTTGTTTATATACCTTGCTAGTTTTTCTGAGAGGACAAGACTCTATAGCAGGTGATGGAATAGCAGGAATAACCTTATTTGGTGTGTCTACACCAGGTAATGTTTCACTTGCAATAGGAGCCAAGCTACTTTATCCTCCCTCTATTATTTCAGTCTCAGAGGCATCAACAGAAGGATTTGCATTGGTTGTATCATTATTTGGACATGAACCATGTAATATTTCCAATGAAGAACCATGCAATGTTGACAATGAGGAAGAACCTCCAAGTGCAGCATCAACAAAAGGGAAAATATTTTCCCTGAAGGACATATCGCTGGACACAAAGGTCCTGCTTGTATATATATCCCACAATATGTATCTCTTTTGCAATTCTGAATATCCCAATAAAACAGTAAGAGTAGCTATTGCTGAGAATTTATCACCCCTTGGTAAAGTGGATGCATGACAAAGACAACCGATAACTCTGAGATGTAACAACATAGGTCTTTTCTGATACAACAACTCATAAGGATTTAGATGATGGTAGTCTATTCATTAGATACACTGCAGCCTTAACACAATATCCCCAAAATTTTATTGGGAGTTTGGACTGAAATCTGATAGCTCTAGCCATATCAAGAATATGTTTATGCTTTCTTTCTACAATGCCATTCTGTTGTGGAGTATATGAACAACTACTTTGATGCAATATTCCAAGGTGTTGAAACAACTCAATACATTGTGAATTAAAGAATTCAGCACCATTATCTGATCTCACAATCTTAACATGAGATTCAAATTGAGTTTTTATCATTAACAAGATTTTTTTAATAGCAATAATGGTCTCAGACTTTAATTGTAGTAGATAAATCCAAACGAATCTACTATGATCATCCACATTTGTCAGGAAGTAATGCTTCTTATCAATAGTAGGAACCTTATATGTTCCCCAAAGATTCATGTGAACAATGTTAAACAATGTAGATGCTCTAGAATTACTGATAGGAAATAGTAGTCTAACTTACTTAGCTAATGGACAAACATGATAGTCATGAAGCATCTCACTGTTATTAGTGCATTCCATCAGGTTGAGATGCTTTAGAGCTTGAGAAGAAGGATGTCCAAGTCTGGAATGCCACAGCTTGACATCAGATTATGTCATATTTGCAGTTACTGGCCTTTTTGAATGATGCCTTAAACTTTTCAGTTGCTTAAGTCCAGCTGCATTTTTGAATATGTATAAAACTCCATTCTCCTTACCAATCCCCCTCACCCTACCACTGAAGAGATCCTGGAAAACACAAAAGTCAGGGTAAAAGGAAACAAAATAAGATAGTTTCTTTGTGAGTTTGGGCACAGACAACAAATTAAACTTGAAATCTGGCACTAACAGAACATTTTCCACTGCTTGGTTACCAAAAACATCTGCTCTACAAATGTGAGTTACTTCCACCTTATCTCCTGTAGGTAGGTGAACTTGGTCTTGCTGTCATTTTGTTAGGCTTTGAACATTTCTTAACATGCATCTATTATAGGTTATATGGTCAGAAACACCAGAATCTACTATCTAGTTTGGTACAAAACCAGTACGGGACATCAAAAAAGTTGTGGTACCTGTTATATTGACCTGCTTAGACTCTGTTGCATCCTTGTGCAGCAAGGTGAGGATCTGTTTATACTCTTCTTCAGTAAAGGGTTATCCCTTTGCAAAGACGGTGCCATTGCCTTCATGGTTTGTGGATGATTTGCTAGTTGATGCTACATGAGTGTGATCACTAGAAATGGTATTAGCTGCATAGTTACCTCCAATACCTCCTCCAGGATTACCATATCTATTTCCTGCACTATTACCAGAAATAATGTGATTATGCACGTTCTTAAAAGTACCAGTTTTCTTCCTTTGCTTCCAATCTACTGGATACCTAATTAGTTTAAAGCAATTATCTTTAGCATGACCAGTGGATTTGCAGAATTCACATTTCTTTCCTCTATAGGATTCTCTTCATTGGTTTCTATTCACATTCATGGCAATTTAATCTGGTTTCCCAACCATAGTAGCTATACAAGCTGAGTGTTGAATCTCATCTTCTATTAGCATGACATATGCTTGGTTTATGGTAGGAATAGTCCCTTTTAACAAATTCTGCCTTCGAGCTTGGTCATAGGATTCATTCAAGCCACTGAGGAACTAGATCAACCTCATTTCTGATAAATGATCCATATATTCCTTCGATCTTGAACAATTACAGCTAGGTGAAGGAACAATGGCATCATACTCATTCTATAAGGTTTTTAATTTGGTGTAATACTGAGAGATATAATCAGTGCCTTGTGATAATGTGGTGATTTCTCTATATAATTGATATATTAGCATTCGATTTACCTTGTCCAATCTTTCCTGTAGGTCATTCCACATATCATATGCACTGGTTGCATACACAATTCCACTAAGAAGATCTTCACTTACAGTATTCATTAGCCATGACAGCACAATAGCATTACACGTCTCCCATTGCTCGTGCAATTCTTCTCTGTATGTCTCTTTTTTACATGACCCTGTAACAAATTCATAGTTTCGTTTTCCCAGCAAGGCAATCATCATCGACATGCTCCATATGTCATAGTTCTTAAGTCCAGTCAATTTGATTGGAATAAGCACAGCTCCAGTAACATATGAAGAGCCAATGAACAAGGGATCATTTTGATCAATTTTTGGCGCCATTTCTTAATGTAAGGTTCTGCGATTAGATCACTCAGAAGAGATCTCAACTCCCTTATGATCAATCAGCTGAGTTGTTCTCAATTTCAATTGCAGATACGAAGAAGAAACACCCAGTCTCGGTTCTCTAATACCATGTGAAAATACTTGCTAAGACTCTATTGATGAAGCTAAGAAGAGGAGACGAAGAATAAAAAATTATAACTACTTCTTAAACTTGTGTTACAATATGAGATTTGTGAGATGTGGTGCCTTATATAGGCTGTGAAAGTGATACAAAATATCTAATAACCAACTCCTTCTAGAACATTCTATTTGACAGCTCATTGAGCTCACTCCACTCACTAACTAACCAACTAATTGACAGCTCATTGAGCTCACTCCACTCACTAACTAACCAACTAACGAGAAACTAACTAACCATCAAAGTTACAGCTAACGGTAATCTACAAGGCAAAATGAAACCAATATAACAGTACTAATCTAATGTAATAGTGAACCATTTTATGATCACCAACAAGCTAAACCAATATTTTCGTTCGATATTTACATATGTATGTGCGTGCGGAAAATCACTAAAATTCCAATCGATATTAAATTCCAATAATTCTAAAAGTAAGCAATTGAATAGATCCTTAAAGATCAAACTAATAGATCAAATCCAGATCATATCTAAATAATGGATCCATCATTTTGTAGCGAGGCATATACCCTCTTCCAAATAAGGAAGAATTTGACCACTACTCATTTAGTGTAGAGTATATATAAATGCTGTTACCGAAAAATATGTATTAAACTGTACAAATGTGGATAGATATTTAAACATATACTTACCATCTTTTTGATATTACAGTTTTGTTCTCAATAGGTAAGATTTTATATTGTTTAGCTAGTAGCCCCAATCCTTGTTTTCCCTAGTCCTCATCTTCTATAGGCGTAACAAGGTGCTTTCTACTTTTCTCAACCCCTTTGATATACATAATGCAAAGGTCAGCTCTTTTATCCATTGTGAATGCCAATCTCTATTTCTCAATGTATTTTATATTCATTCTTAACTACTTTACTTAAAGGTATCTTAATAGTCAAGTTGATTGACTATCGAAATTTTTGTTGGTGAGAACTGACTGTCAACTTATAATCCCTTTTTTTCTCTGCTCTTGATATAATAGCTTTTTTTCTCAAAATTTAAGCTGTAAAAATAACCTCTTATAGAATTGTAAGGTAATACTACATAAAATAATTTTATGTGGTCCAACCCTCTTTTGAAATTTTAGTTTACCGAACTATTTTATGTACTCTTTGTTAGTTGTGCCAATTAAAGAGACTCCATGCAAATGAAAAGGATTTGAGTGACATACATCCCAATGTTTTTTTTTTTACTCCTACAAGTTATGTAGGCTTAAAGTGTGTTCTTATTAATTAATCACGGTAAAAGGGGAGTCTTGGAACAGGTTAAGTTATTTTTGTGAGACTTATGCGTAGGGCTGACATAAAATATTAAAAATTAAATTATCGAATTAAATTAAAAAAATTGATAATTAGTATTTGGTAAATCGATATTTGGTATAGTATTTGGGAGTAAAATATTAATTTATTTATATTCGGTATTGGGTAGAGAAAAATTCGAGAGAACGGTTCATGGCTCGAAAAGAAAAATATTGATGTACAAGTCAGATGATAAACTTGAGTATTGAACTAGTAGATACCCTTTGAAGAAAGCCAAGATTGCAAAGACCAAGAGTTGTCCTACAGGAAAGTAATGACCGAAGAGATATGGGAGATAAATTCACTTGCATGGACTTGGTCCAATACCTCTTGGCGAACTCGATGGTACCATTATCAGAAATTATCGATTTCGATTCTGAAATGGTAACACCGAGCCTATCCAATACAAGATATAGTACCAAAATACTGTTTGGTATTCGGTATTTACCGAGTGTGTGTGTATATATATAGTACGATATGTTTAACTAACCCAATAGACAATAGTATTAGTCATTCCAAAAAATTTCTTGAATCTTGATAATATATTCGTAAAAAGCATAAAAAAAAATATACTAAATAGGGTTTCAATTAAATATACTCTTTAATGTTTAAATTAATTTGCACATCTCCAACTATAATATGGTATTACGAAATACCGTATCGAATTTTAAGTTTAATTACCGATTACCGAATAATCAAACCAATGTTTAAAAGTATTGTATGTGATATCTAGTCTCAAATACCGATTATCGAATTACCAAATTCGAACTTTGAAAATACCGAACCGAATAGCTAACGCCCACCCTTACTTATGCATCTCGTTTATTTTTATTAGTTAATATGTTTGAATCTCAATATACATATAAATATTAAGATGCGTATTAAGATTTAAATATAAATAATATTTATTTGTCAACATCTTAATAAAACATAAATTCTATTTAAAAACTAATAAATATGAAAAGCAAATAAAATACTAATTAACTTAACAGTAATTAAATATAATATACATTTTTAATTAACCTAACAGTAATTAAATATAATATACATTTTTAATTAACCTAACAGTAATTAAATATAATATACATTTTTTAATTCAGAAAAGGGTCGAAAATAACCCAAAACATACACTCGATATCATCCAAGCTACTCCAACTTCAACATTCTCAAACTTAATTCTTTTAGATTCAAGATTGTGGAACTCAAAATTTTATAGGTTATATTATATATAATTAGTTTAGCTAATTACTTGAAAGTAAACAGTCAACTTTCATTAATAAAAAATCCTGCTAGTAATCTATAGCCAGATTGTCTTTTTGGAATTTTACTCAAAAGTGGGCAATCAAATTAAATTTCATTTACTGAAACTTTCTATGGATTTAGTTAATCCTGTTTTATGGAGTTTTACATTGATTAAATTGCATAATAACCAATTTAAATGTCATCAAGTTACCTCTCTATGCATTATCATCCTCCTACTAGCATCAACTGATTACAAACACAGGAAATAAAGTAAGTACATGGTTAAATCCTTTCATCGTGTTTTATTACAATATTATAAAGTAATTTAAATATTGGGGTGAGTTTAATTTTTAAATTAAGTAATATATGTAATCGATCATAATAGGTCACATGGATATATAGAATCGTATAAAATGGTTTGGAGGGACCCAAAGTGGATGAAGGATGGCTATATACCATTTCCCATAAATTGGAGGTTTTTTATTTTGGTTACCCTTCTCTATTTTTAAAATAATATGATAGTTGATGGTGATGGATAACGATAGTTTGTTGTGGCTGTCCACTGGGGTGGTGATTGGTGCTGGCAAGGGCGGCTCTACAATTTAAGAAAAAAGGCAATTGCCTTATGACCTAAAATTTGAAGGACATTATTTTTTAACACAATAATAAATTATAGTTTTTTTTAAAAAAAAAATATTGAATAATATTTGTAGAAAATATGAATTTTTATATATAAGAAGGAATTATATAAAATAAAAAGTTTGATATATTTGTAGTGTTATGTCTCTAGAAAAATTAAATGCATTGGTTATATTACCAATTGAAAAAGAATCACTAGAAAAAAACAATTATAAAAAACTTATCAACAACTATTAGTGTTCTTTCTCTATATATTCTGGTGCATCTATTACATTTATATTATTATCTAATAATTGTTTTGTCATATATTATATCCATAATTGTATTATTTTTTTTGTATCTATTACACAATTTAAGTCTAAAAAGTTATAATTTTTATTAACTATTTGTTTTGGTGTCCATTTGTCATATTCATTTTTTAGATTATATCTTTTAAACTTATTCTTATAATATGTAGGTTTTCTTATTTCTGATGTTCTGGGTATTATATTTTCATCTTCTTTTTTATCAAGAGTGTTTATTTCCGTGTTTATATTTTCTAAGTTTTCTTCATTAATTACTTCTTGTTTTTCATTGATTCCTATTTTTTTTGTATTTGTTAAGATTTCTGTATATGTTTCACTATCTTCCGAATCATAATTATCTGTTTCTTCAACATCTATTGTATTAATTTCTAATTCCTTGGTTTCTATTTCCTTATTGTTTATTTCTAATTTTTCTTTAAATTGATTTATCTCATTTAATAATTTTTGTTCTTTATCTTTTTCTTCTTTTTCTTTCTGTCTTTTTTCATACAGATCTTTTAGCATTTGTAGTTCTTTTTCTAATTCAGCAATCCTACTATTTATAGTTTCTTCTATTTTTCGTATTTCTTCTGTAGTTTCTTCTTTTTCCTATATGGTCTTTTATGTCTATAATTTTTTACATAATATCTTTTTCTTGGTTTCTTATACTTATATTTTGATTTTTTGTATTTCTTATATTTCTTATGCCTTTTTCTTTTCTTATAATATCTTTCTTCGCATCCAAATTGAGGTGTTATTTTATCTTTGCAACATTCTAAATTTCTTATTAATGTTTTTTTCCATTTTTATTTCTTCTCTATATTTTTCACATAGGTTTCTATACCATTGTTGTAAAATTTTTATTCTTGCTCCTAGAGTATCTACTATTTTTGTTTCATCTCAACTTTTTATTATTTTTGAACTAAATGGTTCAGGTAATTTACTAAAATATAATCTTCTTATTTCTTTACTTTCTTCTGTATTATATGCTCCTTTATAATAATATTCTTTAAATGCGCAAGTATATTCATCTATGTAGCACATATTAAATATTGCTAATTTTAACATTAAATTTCTATTTGTATCTTTCTCTTCATTTTGTTCTTCTTCTGTTGTTGTCATGCTACTAAATTCACCTTTTATAGCTGTTTCATATTTTTTTAATAATTCTATAGGTGTTAATTTAGTTATAGTTGTTGATGATGTTCCTTCTGTAGGTTTTTCAGTTCTTAATACTCTTTTACTATTTTCAGTTAGATTTAAAAATTATAATTTCACTGTTCCTATTAGTGTTTTTTCTATATATTCTGGTGCATCTATTACATTTATATTATTATCTAATAATTATTTTGTCATATATCATATCCATAATTGTATTATTTTTTCTATATCTATTACACAATCTAAATCTAAAAAGTTATAATTTTTATTAACTATTTGTTTTTGGTGTCCATTTGTCATATTCATTCTTCAGATTATATCTTTTAAACTTATTCTTATAATATGTAGGTTTTCTTATTTCTGATGTTCTAGGTATTATATTTTCATCTTCTTTTTTATCAAGAGTGTTTATTTCAGTGTTTATATTTTCTAAGTTTTCTTCATTAATTACTTCTTGTTTTTCATTGATTCCTAATTTTTTTGTATTTGTTAAGATTTCTGTATATGTTTCACTATCTTCCGAATCATAATTATCTGTTTCTTCAACATCTATTGTATTAATTTCTAATTCCTTGGTTTCTATTTCTTTATTGTCTATTTCTAATTTTTCTTTAAATTGATTTATCTCATTTAATAATTTTTGTTCTTTATCTTTTTCTTTCTGTCTTTTTTCATACAGATCTTTTAGCATTTGTAGTTCTTTTTCTAATTCAGCAATTCTACTATTTTTAGTTTCTTCTATTTTTCGTATTTCTTCTGTAGTTTGTTGTTTTATTTTTTCTATTTCCTTTTTTCTATCTATTTCTTCGTTTTCTTTTTCTATTCTCACCATAACTGTCAATTTATCTTCTAGTTTTAATTCTTCTTTTTCTAACATTAAATATAAATGTTCACCTATTTTCTTATACCTTCTCCCTAAATTAGAAAATACTATTTTTATTTTTAATCCTTCGTGATTTTCATATGTTTTTTCGTCTATTATAAATTCTTCTTTGTTCATTTTTTATTTAATTGTTAATAGATCATGTTGGTATGTATATTCTAGACTATCTATTGTTGATTCTAAATTTGATATTTCTTCTTTTTGTGCATTTATTGAGTTTTTACTAACTCCGACAATTATGTTATATTGTAGTCTTTCTATCCTTATTTTTAATTCTTTACGTTTTTCAGATATTATTTTCTTTAATTCTTTATATTTTTGTACGTTATTCATTTAAATAATATTTTGGGGAATATCTAAATCTAATTTTATCAAATAAATCATAATTAATAAATTAATCAAGTAAATCCATATATATACGACTTCCGTATTTTTTAATTAACAAGGCTCTGTACCAATTGTAGGGGGGTACGGATTAGGCGCGTTAACTTTACTAGAAAATAAATAGTTACTATTGTAGGGGGTGCGGATTAGGCGCGGTAACTTTACTAGAAAATAAATAGTTATTAGGTAATAAGTATTTATTTTTATATAATGTATTTTGTGAATATTATCGATTGAAATATTTTTCATTTTTATCTTCTTGACTTAAGATGTTTTATTAATTCATATTCTAAATTAGATATTATCGTAATTAAATTATCTAGTGTTCTAGGATCCTCGTTAGTACTATGTAATATTTTGTATTCTTCGTATAAACTACATAGTTGGGTTTCGATTTCTTTTAATGATTTATTCTTTTCGTAAGATGTATCCATTAATTTATGTAATTGTTAAATGTTTTGTAGTAATATTCATTAACTTTTTTTCTTCGTTCTTGTATTTTTTATTTTCATATATTTTATTAATCTATTCAATTTTACTGATATTCATATTTTGGGGGTGATTAAATGGTAGTTGATTAAATGCTTTGCTATAATATTCTTTAGCTTTTTCTCTTAGTTTTTGTAAGTCTTCTATATTATTTTTAAGATATTCTAAATATTCTATATCTTTTGTTTTAAAATATTCAATTAAATTCGTTTTTATAAGGTTTTCTGTTAATCTTATTTCTTCCATTTCTTGTTCCCAGTATTTTAGATATTCGTAGTTTATCATTTTATTCTTATAAAGTAAATGTATAATAATCTATTCTACTTGTATTATATTTAATATCTTGTTTGAGGTTATTAATACTACTAACTATTTTTTCTTGTTCTCTTCTTAATGAATTTTTTAAACTATCTAAACTTTTATCTTTGCTTTTTTCTAAATTTTTCAAGGTTTCGTCTATCCATTTTAATTTTTCTATTAGATTTTCCATCATTTCTCTAATTTATTTTCTATAATTAATTTCTCTATGTAGGTCTTCTTGGTTTTCTCTAATTTTCTTAATATATTCTGATATTTTTAGTCTGTAAATATCCATCTGAATCTAAATAGTATTGATGTTCATAATATATGCGTAAGTTTTGTATACTGTTTAATAATCCTTCCTCTTCATAATCTTGTAATTTTTCCCATATTATTTTCTTTATGTCTATGATTTCTATATCTCTAAGTATATATAAAACAAGTATTTTAATATCATCTGTCATTTAAGCTTGATTAAATGCTTTTTCATAATATTTTTTAGTTGTTTGTTTAAGTCTAAGTAGTTCTTGCATATTTTCATTAAGGAATTCTATATGTTTTATATCTTTAGTTTCCATGTATTTGTCTAAATTTACTTTCATCTGTTTTTCTACTAACTATATGTTTCTCATATCTTTTTCCCAAAATTCTAGATATATGTAATTTATCATGGTTGGTGGGTACGTAAGTATTTGTAAGAGTAGTTAGGTAGGTATGGTATGTAATTTATTCTAGTCATATAATATTTACCAAATGCTTTTTCTAATATGATTTTTCTTATTTCTACTACTTCTATATCCTTAAGTGTATACAAAATAAGTATTTTAAATTTATCTACCATTTCGTCAGATAAATAATTATTCATTTTTCATAAAATTGCTATTTTTAAAATATTCCCTTCAATCATACACATAACAAAATATGATCATATTAGATTACTATATACTAGATCATTCTTAAATAACATGTTCGTCGATCACTATTAGCATAGTAATCCAGATACTTTTCTCTTAAACAGCGCCTCAACTCTGGCTACTCCCCACCACGGCTTCTTGCCTTATTGATTTCACCTTTAGGATGACATAGTTCTTAGGGGGTTTTCTCTGTTTCCACTTTGCTAATAAACTTCTTAACATGCTATTCTTCGAATAATTCTACTATAAAGTAACTAACATGAACTTATCTTATCATATCATGATTGTTAGGAATTATGAATTTAGCTATTCATAATACTGAATAAATATACCTGTTCTGGTAAGTTTGATAATCCTAAGTTTTGTTCCTCCATAGATTTTTTCATTAAAATATACTTGTTTTTAAATAAATAAGCAAAATATTTGTTGTAGACAAGAGAGAATTTTTTGCTTCAACGCATGAAGGCTTGCCTTTGCATTGCCTTTGGTTCTTCTATCTATAAATGAAATTTACAGATGATTTCTTTACACGTTTCCTAAAATGACTTGAAAAATCAAAGCCTATACTAGTCTAGGCTAAACTAATTAATGCTTACAAAAAAGTCTTCATCTTTTAAAAGAAGACTTTGACATAAAACACTAAATGACAAAACAACTTTAAATGCCTAAGACTTTACATCAAAACTTTGTACAATATTTTACGTAAAGTAAAGTTATGCTAATTTATTCACATGTCTTTTGTCTTTATCCCTTTCTTCCTTGTATTTTCTTTGGTTATCTTTTCTATTTTCTGTCAGTGTAGTATCGCATCTGAAATAAAGTTGCGCTTGCCACTACATCTGCTGCATATGTGGTCTTTGTATTTTTGGCCAACTTTTTCACAAAATTGATCCATAGCTTCTTCTGAAATAATTCTCTTACTGATAGATCTCGTTAGTGGTTGTTCTTCTGGTCTGAGAAGTGTTAATCCCCATTTTCTAAGTTCTTCCATGTCATGGTCTCTAACTTCTTTGCGAGTTGAATAAATCAATGCTTGATTCCTTGAATTATATATCCAAACTGGCTTTTTATTTGACTAATTATTAAGTAACTCTGATAATATATTACTTATTGCAATAACTCTTTTGTTGCGGTAAAATGCTGGTATCTGCGTTTTTGGTATCTCGGTCTGTTCACATATTTCTTACGGAATAATATAATCTCTGGTCATACCCATTTTGACCACATTAATAGTCTGTTTAATTTCGTCAAATAATATTTCTGCTGGTGCGGAATAAAATGGAACATAGAATAATTGTCTGTTGGTAATTCTCTTGTAAGTCATAAATTCTTTGTGAATTTCTGGGATTCCTGCTAACTCTTCTCCATCGATTGTGTAAACCGTAGATAATAATCCATAATAGTAACATGATTTAATAAGATTTGGGCTTGTACCTTGTAAGACAATAAGTTTATTGTAATTTTGGCATTTCTGGGTAATATATCCTTTTTGTTGTGCGGCTAGCTCTTCACTTTGAATAGGTTTGATATTTAATAAGGTTTGTAAGGTGTGTATGTTGTCAATGTATTTAAGAGAAGAATAATTGTATATCTTTTTTTCTTGGTTAAGTGATTCAGAATATGTATGTATCTGGGGAGGTGCAAATGCTTCTAAAATTTGGATATTTGGTGTATATGGTTTTGAAAATATTTGGCTGAGGTTATAATTCTTTTTCTTTGGTATTCCAGGTCTATTTTGAGTGACTATATTTTTCCCTTTAGATGTGCCTGCAGCTGTAATTGAAGTTTCGTCAGTAATTTGAGTTTTAAGGTGTTTCTCATCGTCACCTTCTAGGTTTAGTTTTTTAATGTGCTCTTCCTGTACAATATCTTATTTTTTATAGTGCTCGACTTGCACTTTTACATTTGTAACTTCAGTAGTTAGTGTAATAACTCGTTCTTGTAATAACTTCATTTATTTAAACATTTGGAGCAATAAATCAGTTTGGGTATCTTTGGCATCAGCCTCTTCCATTGGTAAATCAGTTTGAGTAGCTTTGTCTTGATAAGTAATCTGCAATGATGTTTTTGTTAGTATTGATTACTTCAATTGTAAATGTAAAATTCAGTATATTTAATACTAGTCTCCGAATTTTCTTTGTCGTAACTGAGTTTTGTATTTTTCTTGTTAGCCACCATCGTACCTGTGTATTATCTGTTCTAACAATAAACTTGTTATACACGATGTATGGTTCAAATGCTATTAAACATTTATATAAGGAACATAATTCTTTTCTATTTATTTCTCATTTTATTTTTGTTTCATTAAACGTTCCTGAATAATATCTACAATGATGTTCTAATTTTTCTTCTTCATACCTATATTTGAGTACTCCTCCATAACTATATTCACTTGCATTAGCTTCTACTATATATGTAAATTTTTTATTTTCATTTGAAAATTGTAATTTTGGTAATTCTTTACAAAGTAATTTTATTTTCTGTACATGTTTTTTGTCTTCTTCATTATATCTATATTCTACATCCTTTTTAATTTTTTTCTGTAATGATTTTAAGTTTTCTGCTAATTTTGGAATATATTCTCTTACTTGGTTTACTAATCCTAAAAATGATTGTAATTTCTTTTTTTGTATCTAATTCTTCTTCTGAATTTATTATTTTTTGGACTATATGTTGTTGCATTTTGACTCCACTTTTATCTATTTGTATTCCTAAAAATTCTATCTGATTTTTCATAATTTTTGCTTTCTTTTCACTTAACTTATTCCTGATTTTTCTATTATATCTGTAAATTGTTCTAATAATTTTAAATGTTCTTCTTTAGTTTTTGTATATAATAGTATATCATCTATGTATACTATATAATTAGGTAATTGTTTAAAATAACTATCCATGAAATGTTGATATCTACCTGGTGCATTTTTATATCTGAATGGTAGTACATTCCATTCATAAAATCCTTGTGGTACTGTAAATGCGGTTAATTCCTTAGATTCTTCTTCTAACTTTAAATGGTAAAATCCTGATTTACAATCAAATTTACTAAAATAATTATATCCTTGTATTTGTCTTATTTTTAATAACTTGTTTGGTATTGGGTAATTATAAGTCATAGTTTTTGCATTTAAATTTCTATAATCAATAACCATCCTACTTTTTCCTCTTTTTTGTTCACTATGTTTATTTACTATAAATGCTGGGCTATTATGTTTACTATTATTTTTTTGTATATATTGTTTTTCTAATAATTCTTCTATATGCATTTTAAATTCTTTTAAATCATCAAAATTATATGTTAATGATTTCTGGGTTATTATGCTATTTTTATCTATTAATTCAATTTTTATAGTGGTTTTATGTTTTTCCCATCCTTTTAATGGATCTTCACTATATAATTGTTCTAATTTTTTCTTAATTATTTCTATCTTATTTATTGAAAATATAGTTATTTCCTTTTTATTTATTGAAAATACGACCAGTTCTATTGCATCTTCAGTATTTTTTATATTTTCTAATTTTTGTGTAATTTTTTCACTTCCTTCTATCCAATAAGTTTTCTTTCTTATTTTATTAATAACTCTTTTTGCTCTTACTTTCTGTTTACATGATGTTGTAAACCACCAATCTGTTCTAGTTATTATATGTGGGTATAATTTATCTAAAAACGGCATTCCTAACAGTATATCTTTTGATGTTAGCTCATAATTATAGATTTCTTCTATTGTTAATATTTTATCCCATACTTGTGTTTTTACATTCTTAGCTTTATAAGTAATTAAGCTTCCTTCGTTATTAAATTCTTTAACTATTATTGGTATTTTTAATTTATCCCATTTACTTTCTGGTAAATAATTATATCTACATAAATTAGATTCTGCTCCTGTATCTATCATGGGCGTATAATATCTACTGTAATATCCTTCTACTACTATCTTCATTAATACATATATTTTCATATCATGTTAAAGCTCTTCTTAAGAATAATTTTTCTTCATTATATGTTATAGATAATTGTGTATGTTCTATATTGTATGGTTTTATGGTGGATTGTCATAATTTATAATGATAGGCGGTGGCGGTAGTACAAAAAGTGGATGACAAGATCTTAATTATATTAGAGAAAATTTCAGAAATAGCAACTCTGAAGTCTTAATTATAATTTTTATAGCAACAGTTTCATAATTACGAAAAATAGCAAATTATATTTTGTATTTAAGTAAAATATTGCTATATAAATACATATACAAATTGAATAGTACTTCCTATTTTAACTTCCATCAGTTAGAGTTAAATAAGGAAGTAACAATCCTTAATTCATGCTACATTCAATTATAACGATTACTTTTCCTAATATAACGTTTCTATTTATCTTCCTTTTTTATCCTTTTTCGTTTTTTTTTCTTTTTCTTATCTTTTTCCTTTCTCATATTTTTCTTTTTCTTTTCCTATTTTCGTTTCTTTTTTTTATCGTTTTATTTTTTATTTTGATTTCTTTTTTTTATTTCATTTTATTTTGACTCTTCTATTTCTCTCTTCTTTTTTTATCCTTTTTCATTTTTTCTTTTCCGTTTTTTTTTCTTTCTCATATTTTTTTTCTATTTTTGTTTTCTTCTTCTTTTTTTCTATTTTTCTATTTTTATTTTTTATTCTTCTTTACAAATCTGCATATGTATTTACAGTGCAAAACATACATATATATCTGCATATGTATTTACAGAAATACATATCCGATTTATATGTATGTATAAACATATAGGAAACAAAAATCTCTATAATACTATTCTTATGACGAAAAATATGCATTATCCATAAATACATATGCATTAATCATAAATACATATGTGTAATTCATAAATAGATATGCATAACTGAAAAAATACCTATGCATTTCTGGAAAAATACATATGCATTAATCATAAATACATATGCACACTGAAAAAGTACATATGTATTATTCATAAATACATATGCATCTATAAAAACCTAAGCATAACTAAAAATATATTTCCAAATCAATAAATATAGTATGCAGCCCCATAAAAACATATCAATAACTAGAAAATACATATGTATTATTCAAAAATACATATGCATATCTGAAAAAATACATATGCATTAGTGATAAATACATATGCAATCTGGTAATACATATGTATTATTCATAAATATATATGCATAACTGAAAAAATACATATGCATTAATCATAAATACATATGCACAATTGGAAAATACATATTTTTCCTTTTCGTTTGACTTCCTCTTTTTCACATATTTTGGCACTTTTTGGTGTTTTGGAGATGAAGGTTTTCTCAATATTTTCCATTTCAGAAGAGTAAACAGGCGGCAAAATAATTTTTTTTTCGGCGAAATCTCGCCGAAATATACCAACCCGCCGCTACCACATCGCCGGAAAAACTATAAAAAATGATGGCCAAGCCCGTCCTTCACCGGATCTGCAAAACCAGCCAACCATCGACTAAAATCCGACCCCTGTGATTTGTTCCGACTAAGACTCGCCGGTAAAACGCCATTACTGTCGTTGCCGGTCACCATCACGGTGAAATCCGCCGGATAGACCCTCCCTCCGTCGAAAACCCACTGAGAAACGCCGGAACAGGCAAGTCCAATCAAAATCACCAGCCCGCCCATCGTCGGAAGCGGCATCTCTTTGCTTGAAAAACACCAAAAAAAAAAATCACAAAACCCCCCAAAAACCAAAAAAAAAAAACGAAAAAGAAAACTGAAGAAAAAAATACGAAAAAATAAAAAAATTAAAGAAAACGTTATATTGGAGGGAACTGCATCTTGTAATTTTGATAAAGTGTTGTTATTAATTGTAATTAAGGTCTTGGTATGTTAGTTTCTGTAATTTTTCCATTATATTACTATGTTATACATCTTAACAATTCATATCTATTCAAACTCATTAACTGGTTGTAAAATAAGAACAAATATACTTACCAATTGAAATTTGAATTATAAAGATTCAAAACTAAACATAAACGTACTTAATGACTGAGATTTGATATTAATCTTCATTAAACTCAAGTAAATAAAGTTTCGCGAGGCCCAGTCATGGAATTAACCGCTCATATTTGGGTTTAGGGGTAGGCTACTAGCCCTTTCCGTATCATCCGTGAATGATGAAATGTTTTGTGCTCCGATCAACCTTTTTTATATTATAGTATTTTTATCTAATAGGAGTACCATTTGATGTTATCATAAAAAAATTAGTTGTAATTACTAGTATAACACTCAGTAATGTATAAACCATAGACTCAATTTGAAAATGTTGTTTTCTCTAGGTAAACTAGTAGTAACAAATATGGAATACCTTTCAGAGTTTTTTCCCTTCGTGCTCTGCACTTGATGAATATAATGTACATATATATTCACTTCTACCTGCATGTCACACATGTATATAGTATAGTAGTATTACATTGTGCATAGAATGATAGAAGCGAAACTTATTATATATAAGAAAGACAGTTGACTTGTTTTTGGGGTGACTGGTCTAATGTTGCTGGCTTCCCACTTTGCCTTTTCTTTCCTCTTACTCTCCTTCAACATGGATCGTCTAATTCATTCACATTCAGTGCTTAAGAATCTATCAACTAAACTTCGTATAATCTCTCTGTGTCTCTCTTTAAACTGCGTGGAGCGAAGGTGTGTCTGTTTTCTCATACACTTTTGTGCTCAAGTTTTAGTGTCATAAGCAGGATTTTGCGTAAGCAGTGTCAGTACTTCTTCTGTCATAGTTTGGTTACTAAATCTGTTTTTCATGGTGATTTGGAGTATCTATTTTCTAGTTGTAAATTGATATTTACTTCGTATTATTTCCAAGTGGTTTTAAGCCTATCCTGTATATTGCATGTTTGATCCCTTTTGGAACATTCCGTAACTATTCCAAAAATGGACAGTTTTTGATAAAGAAATGTATTACTTACACACATTTAGTATTTGAACCTCTGCATGTATTTATGTGTGATGAGGGAGCTGAAATCTTGGGTCCAATCTGCTAAATTTGCTTTGCTGAGGCAATTAGGCTTTTCATGGTTATAATTGCATTTTCTTAAGTAGGAGTACTATTTATGGTTTCTCTTTTCCCTTTCTGGGCTATTAAAGTAATATCTATTTCTTTTTGAGATTTTGGATACCGCCTCCTGAAGAAATGCAGGGTAGGACTATGTACAATAGACCTTTGTGGTCCCTCAAACCCTACATGTAGCGGAGAGCTCAGGGCTCCGGTCTGCCCTTTAAAGTTATATCTATTCCCCCTAATGATTATGGTGATTCTTACACTTAGCTAACTTACTATACATAGATATTTTTCCTTTTTGGTCTGATATTGCTTAGTTAAATCTTTCTTAATACTCCATTAGATAACTAACAGGTCAAACAAAATGGTGGCAAGTGTCACCATCTTAGGAGATCTTTGTTTCAACCATTAAATCTATGTAAAAAATTTCAAACATTTCTTGTCATTTTGTTCTTCTATGGTCCAAGTTCAGATTTCGTATGGTTGGGAACTTAAGCACTGTAGTAGAAATGCAAGTCTGTAACAACATCTCACTATAGCAGCTAAAAAATATCCGTAACAGTCTATGCCGTTATAGAAATGTTTGACTCTATTCATTAATAATTAGTATGATTTGGCCTTTTGAGTTGTAGAATTTCCTTCCATCTAGTTTATCTGAATTTTTGTGCTACAATTGTCATTTTTTACACGTTAACAAATATATGCGTCCAATTTTACTTACCTGTAATATCTACTTTTTGTTGAAAGATTTCCCAAATCATATCTACCTGACAAGTAAATGTTTGCTACAAAGCTTTTGAAAGTACTAGAAACTCTACCAACTGATGCAGACGATGTAGGCTGGTGAGTATAAATGTTTAACCTTCGATCTTCTCTAATACTCATTTATTTTTTATGTTCTTTATGTTTTCAAGTTTATTGACGAATGCATCTAAACATGATTTGATGACACTTGTTCACTTTTAAAACTGTTTCATGCATTGAGAAGATAAATTGCCTTCAGATACCTAACATCTCTTCGTAATTCAACTCTTGTCTCTGATCTTAATACTAAAGCATTGAATGCAACAACAGCGTCGTCTCTGACACACCTGAAGACAAGGCTACCCTGAAGGAAAATCAAAATAGGATCTTAAGTCACTTGAATGACGACAAGGAAGCAAATTCTTTAGTTGTCCCAACAAAAGACCTCCATGATTCAAATGGCTATGTTGGTTCTAAGGAAACGTTGTCATGTGACACAAATGATATGGATAAATCATGGGAGGTTTCGGAACTTTATGAGTCTGTACTCGATAATTTTTCCAAAACCAAGGATGATGAAATTAGTGTTCCAACCGTAGAGGATGATCAGAATGAAACCTTGGCTAACAGAATCACTTCTAGGAGGTATGGAAATCCGTTTGCATGTGATAAGAAAGATATAGATCAACAATATTGGAATACTCCAGAATTGGAGCGCTCAATGATTCCCGATTTGATTGATGAGGAAGAAAACAAATTATCCACTATCACTGGTGCACCACATACCTCAGACTGCAAGTTATTTGAGGCAGACAAAAAGTCATACACCGAGAAACGTCTTAAGGAATATGACTTGCCTGAATTGATGGTTTGCTACAAAGAAAGTAACTATAACAGTATTAAAAACATATGCATGGAGGATAGTTGGAATAATGCTCAACCAGGCACATATGTTTCTGTACCAGCTGATGATCAAGACCAGCACAGCAACACATCGGAAAGTGCTGATACTGTTTCTGTACCAGCTGCTGATGATGATCAGAACAGCACCACATCGGAAAGTGCTGATACTGAATTGTCCTCTGCAGGAAGATCTAAAACATCTGTAGAATATGAAAACAACGAAGAAAAGGATACTGAGTCACCTGTTCCAAAAGATTTGAAGACCACCTCACAAGATGAGCTAAACGGCGATTCTGACACAGCTACTTATCTGGAGGATTTGATAATGATTTTTGGATCAAGTGGTACTGCAAAGTGGAAACACACTAATTCTATGCTTCGCACTGAAGGGCCTAGCATTGAGAAGTCTCAACAATCTAAGCACCCTGATCAGGTTTATTTCTCTCATAAATATGGATTTTCACCTGATATGTGTATATTAGGCACCTTTATGTTGTCATAATTGATTTTTTTCTTGAACTCCAGATTCCTTTTGAGGAAGTTGCTCTAGAAAGCCAAAATGCAGTCTCAGCAGTCAGTGAAGCAAGCAACAATGTGCCAGATACCAATGTATTCTACAATAGTCAGCTGGGACTTGAAGCTATTGTTGTCGACTTCAACTCAACTAAGCCAACATCAACTAGCAAAATGCACCAAGGTGTCGAAAACATTCCTGAACCAAGAAATAGATCATTTCGTGATCTTCTACTTGACACCCAAGGTTATTTGGCTGATGGGGAGGCAAGTTTTTCTGCATTAGGACGTCAATCAGGTCGGATCATTAAGTCGCGGCGTATATCAAGTTTTGGGAGCATTTCTGATAGCAGCACAACTAGTAGCGGTTCCTTTACATTCCCAATGTACTGTTCTGCAACATCATCCTGTGCTAGTTTCTTTTATTTTTCAGGTTACCAGCAGATCATTGTGATTGACATTTTCATTATTTTGTTCTGTTGCAGCTTGGAATTAGAATGGAACAGCAGTCCAATAAGAATAGGAGAGGTAGGAAGTGGGCATTTTCGGAAGCACAGGAGTTGGAAGCAGGGCATACTCTGTTGCAGATTCTAAAATTATTCTATAGTTAGACCTCTCCACATCAGTCATCCTCTCTAACAATCATGTTTTTCGTGGAACTGATCTTTTATGTTATGTTATGTTACATTATATGTTTACTATAGCAACCAAAAAATATGGGACCAAACGATGTTGTTACAGAAACATTTGACCCTATATCTTTTTATAGGGTTGGTAGTTCAAAACTATATAGCTAGTCATATTCTCCAAGTATGGCAACGGTAATAGGTCTAAACTTTTGTTTTGTGGTCTTAAAGGCTGAATATATCAAATCTGGAACCTTTTCCCTACATAGTTACTTTTTTAGTTACATTATTGCTTCCTTCGTTTCATGAATCAGCTATATTTATTTACCATATATATAGAATTTTAGTCGAGATGTACCAATGATGCTCGGACTCAGGGGAGGATCTACAGGGGCTCACGGGTGGCATGACACCCGCAAACTTCGATCGGAAAATGTGTGTGTATATATATATATATATATTGAATAAAACCAGTATATTATTTAAGTGACACCCGGTGCAGCAGTTGAGGAAGTAGTGTCAGTGACAAACGCGCTGAAATTTCACGTAGTATACCAGAGTTCAAGTCCAGACGCTAGCAGTATTCTGTTACTTTTTGTTCGTTATTTATTTTCTATAAGTTTTTTTCCTCTTGACTTAATCTTTGTTTGACTCTTTTTTGGGTAATCTTTGTTTAAGAATTTTTAACTTAAGTGTAGAACATAATTGAAGATTCCTTCTTCCTTCAAATTTATAGTTAACCTCCCCTCGTAAATCATAATAATGATGCTTGGATTGATGTTATAATTTCTTAACAATAGAATTGGGAATATCCATTGAATGTTGATAACTATTTTGTACTTTCACGCTGACTGATAAGTTGAATTTAACTCTTGTTTATACAATTTATAGTAATAACAACAACAACGAAAACAAACCCAGTGTATTCCCACATAGTGAGGTCTAGGGAGGGTAAAATGTATGCAGTCCATACACTACCTCCGGAGAAGTAGAAAGGTTATTTTCAATAGTATTTATAATAATAATCACATTTTTATTATTTTATCTATTTGTCTATACAAATTGAAAATACAAATAATCAAATCAAAATTCAAAGTCTATAAAATCAACAAAATATTTGTCTTATTTGGGGCAGTGTAAATACCAAAACGTAAAACAAAAAATTAACTGATTTCCAACTGAATTCGTAAAAATTAGGTTCTTCGATAATGTTTCAATGAAATTTTCCTTCAAAAATCTCTTACTAACAAGCCAAATTCCAGTGGGACGCCCATAAAAATTATCCTTTTTGAGTAGTAGCTTTAACATTAAAAGTGACATGGCACCCGCAACCTCGAAATCCTAGATCCGCCTCTGCTCGGACTCTTCAAAAATGTCGACAGGCGTGGATTGTATCGTTCAAAAGTAGTTCATTTTTTAAGGATCTCTGACACGGTGCAGCTCCTATTAGGAGATCGAAAAAACGCGGGCTGACTCGGAGACCTGGAACCTTGTCTTAGTAATGATCTTCAAGTTTTCTCCGCCAGTGGCTTATGTAATGTCCGGCCTTATAAAGCTCGCTAAGCCAAGCTTCACGCATGGGCTGTGCCCTCGGGTATTAGTTTACCTTTGATATAAACAAAAATAGCGTATATTCCAAGTTAGTCTTTTCTCTTAGTCGTCTTGGTATTGAATCCGTTCTTCTGTTGACATGAACACGAATTAGATTATTCTTAAGAGAATCCCCCACCGAGTAACAAATATAGATGTACTCTTTGCAACTGCTGGTATCCGGCAAGAGTAGTTAATTTATTTATGTAGTAGAATCAGCATAATATAATACAGTGTTAGGCTGGCCTCAAGGAGGGTTAAACATATAAATAGTATAAAAATCCAGCATAGCAATTACAATATTTGGTTAGCTTTTTCCTTGTTCGCATATAATACCTACGTAAGTTAGTGCGAAACAGAATGTGGAATAAGAATATAAAATAATACATGGATTAAAACGTTAAATGAAAAAACTAGCCCTTGCAATAGTGACCAAAGTTTCTTTACTAAACAATAAACAAATATTTTAAATTAGAAACCGTATTACTAATTTGTAATGTGTAAAACTAAACACCCAACAAGAAATATTCCCCACATTAAAACTTTTGCACAATAATTTATACATTTATAATCCCACCACAACCTAATCTCATCATATTTATACGCTAATCCATGCATAACTTGTACTTGTCAATTATTCCAAATGTTAGTTTTCACGTCAGTTGTCATCAGGGGCGGACCTACATTGTATTGATCTTAAGGTTTTTCACTGAAAGAAACATCCCGAGGTCGAACCTTATTGAGACAATCTTTTACTTTTTTCCAGCTTTTTAATTTTTTAAGCACCCACAATCCTTAAATCCTGGATCCACCACTGGTTGTCATTTCTAATGTATCAACAATAAATTTTTTTCATGTTTTTACTCTTTAACATTAATTACTTGCTCCAAATTATTTTTCAAGACCTAATGCCAAACATCAATTAATAGGAATAGTGTAGTAAAATAATCATGTCAATTGTTATTTTTTAATGGGCGTGTTAGATCCAAATGTGATAAGCAAAATTAAACGGAGAAAGTATCTAAGAAAGGAGTGATTTCGGCACTAATACATGCATTGCTGTCCCTACATTTCTGCTCTTATTTCCTTGATTTATAAGGAAAGAAGTGATTTGGGCAGTGGCTGCAGGTGGACAAATATGATCAATCTCTGCCTCTGGAATAAAGCAGTTATATTGAAGCAATTATGGCACGTGGGTAGTAACAAGGAATGCTTATGGAATGGACCAATCACTATTATATAAAGACAAGGGGAGTAGCAACAATTCAGATACTCTAAAATGCATTTTGGGTTGTGAGAAAGATATTGGGATAAAGGGATCTACTCTTGCAAGGGCAATCAGGTCAGGATACTCTAGAAGCTGCTTTTGCTAATGTGATGCATGATAATCAGGTGTCTATTCAGAAGATGTATACCTTCCTCCTTCCCCAATATACTAGAGTTGAATGGAAGAGCATCACTCTACATCCTCGAATCCATCCAAGGTTAAAATTCTCGTTATGGTTAGCTGTCCAGTAGAGCCTAGAAACTGTGGATGGGTTAATGAAATTATGCATTCAGGTACTACCGGATTGTGCTTTCTGTGGACAGACTTGAAAAACGGAAAAGGGCAGAAATACCCTTCAACTATTTAAATTGGCTTAAGAATACCCTTCTTTTACTTATTGGGCCAAAAATGCCCCCATCCACCTTTGTGACTCAAATATACCCTCACAATAAACATAATTTTTTTAAACCATAATTAGAAATTCTATTAAACACGTGACAACTTTTTATGTGTTCTTTAATACTTTCTGAAATTGATTCCAATGATAAAACTACTAAGTTGCTAATTATGAGATGATGAACTAGCCCTTTATTGGTAACTGGAATGGAAGAATATAAGGTCTGTTGACCACAAGTAAATACAGAACACACATTATCAACTCTTCCAATTAGCTTGAATAAGGGAGTAATATAAGCAGGAAGCACAACCATATTAGCTGCTTCAATAGAGTTACCTTATCAGGGGTGTAAGCACCAGATGTCACCCCAACTATCATAGGACCGTCTGGTAAGAAATTCTTTCTCGACCAACTCACCATGCTATCAAAATAAGGAGGGTATGAGAACCAAAATACTCTTTTCAAATTTAGTTGCAAATCACAGGGTGTAAGCGTGGACTCTTCATTCTCGATGCCGCACCTGTGTCGGATTCTTCAAAAATATACTACTTCTGGCTAATTCGACACGCACCCATTGACATTTTTGACGAGTCCGAGCAACATGGGGTAAGTCAGCTCACCGTTAACTTGTAATTTATTTTGTTTCCAGGACCTATTCTCTGCTCACTGTCAATCCAGTATGAAGGAATTCCACGTTCCTATGCAATCTCCTGTAGATATGAAGTGTTACTTGAGTTCCAACCACCAACCACTAACATAAGATCCAGCTTTTCGTCCACCGGCTTATACATTGCATCTTGACGCTCCTGTTAAAAGTAAGGATAAATTATAGGTCAATAGTGATATAAAGCAACACAAGGAAGGAAAATACAGAAGGTGCTGCAATGGTTTGATATGAAATGACTAGCAATGTTAAAATGAAAGATAACGACTTCGTAGTTTAGGCTAGGAAAGAATAGACTAACTTCGACTTATATGTACAGACGTATTGTAATACCCGTGCATTTTTCCTAGCTAGAAATCATCTCAAGAATGCTAGGACTTACTTTGAAATATAAACCTATCTTTGTACACGTGGTATTTTTGAGTTTTTCACTTTCTATCACGTGGGAAATTGAGTTAGCTTTCCAACGGTACTAATTTTGTCCAAATTCGACATCAGACGAGAAAGTTATGGACGTTTTACTTGGAACTGTCGAAAACGCCCAGGTATGACGGCCAAGTTGACGGACCGCCACATAAGTGATGGACCGCCACTTTGACCGTCACAGCCAAGGCAGTTGAGCCACGTACTGGATAAGGACTGACGGACGAGTTGATGGACCGTCAAAGTTGCGACGGACCGTCATCCAGGCCGACAACTCTTATCCAGTGAACCGCATTTCTGGTCCACGTCTGACGGGCTAAGTAATGGACCGTCAAGTGTCTGATGGACCGTCATTCGGACCGTCACATGCCACATTCAGTTTATTTCCAGATCATTTTAACAGGGGTATTTTGGTCACTTACCACTCACTTATATACCCAGATGAGTTCGAATTCAGCCATTTTGCTCATTGTTATTCCACAAACAAAAACTAGGGTTTCTCTCTGAATTTAATCCCCAAGAACAAGACCCAATCCTCTTCAAGAATTGAAGGATTTCAAACCCTTCAAGTTCAAAAAATGTTAAGAACCTTGAGTCAGGTATGCGTAGTGTTCATCTATGGATCCAATCCGTTCATAGAGCTCAAGAACCATGTTTTAAATACTATTTTGTGAACTTTTTGTGGTGATATGAGCATGTAAATGTTGATGGTTGTTGTTTAAGTTTCAAGATGATATCTAGAGGTGTTTTCATGGAATATATATGCTTGTTAGTTGAAAACTATGAACTTTAGGTGGTGTAAAATGGTGCAAGTTATGAAACATACCTATGACTTAAAGAATGTATGCAAGGTGTTCGATAAAATGCTTAAGATGCTAGAAATTCATGTTTATATGGTTCCATGATGTCTAAATGACAAGTCCATGTTAGCTATATACTTTAATATGAATTTCATGTTTTTCATGTGTTGCTATTATTGTGGTATGAAACATGTGTGATAATGGAGATATACAATATGCACATAAAATATAGCTATGCACTCCCTACCAAGATTAATATGTTGAGGAACTATATGATGTATAACATCCCCTATTTATGATAATGTGAATTGTGGACTCCAATCTTATGATCAAGTCAGTCATGTTGTGTCAGTTTTCTTCCATCGAGTCCTGGGGGTATTCGTACTGGAAAACTATAGTTGTGTGCTTAGAGCCATGTTATGTTTCACGATATTTAAAATCAAGCCATGATTCAGTAGAATTCAGTCAGTCATATGACTCAGGAAACCTCATGGTCTCAGTCAGTTATCAGATATCAGTAGTATTCCGTTAGTCAACCGAATTCAGTAAGTTTTACTCATGTACAGTCAGTTAAATCATGTTCAATCTCTTTAGATGAGAGTAGGAGTTAGCACCGAGTGAACCCAAGGATGGGAACTCACCTGTATATGAGGGTGTGATTCTTAGCAGTCATCCTTGCATTCCAAAACTATGTAGCCAGCATAGGTTGAGACATCGCAACCTATTATATGAGGGTATATGAGGTGGCTTAACCTGTTCTATGAGGGTTCCACCGTTCTCACTAGAGTTACCTGTTATATGAGGGTTGCTCACATGTTGTCCTTACCAGTGGCGTGGTATTGGCACCCTTCCAATCAGGGCAAAGATTGGACCCCAGCTTAGCTATAATGGCACATATGGGGCATGTCGATTAAACAACTACCTCCCACAATTTCAGACTCAGTCTCAGTAAAAGAACTCAGATAGTTCTTCAGAGATCAGTATACCAGGACTATCAAATACAGTCAAATTCAGTTATAGTGCAGAACTCAGATAGTTCCATCAGATTTAAGACTGTCAGATACAGTCGTCCATGTTATCAGAACTATAGTTTTAGCCATGTCAGCTATCAGTAAACCATGTATTAGCGTACAGATCTAGCTATCACATACTCACGATCTCAATTACTATGTATGTATGTTTACAATCTCACATTCATATCAGTCAGTCAGCATTGTTCATGCATGTAAACCCTTTTGCATTAGCCTACCTCACTTGTATACTCAGTACTCCAGTTGTACTGATGCATTTGCGCTATGGTGCTTTCTTTCATGTTACACCATAGGTTCAGAGACACGAGATCCAGATCAGTAGTAGCATCCAGCCGCAGAGTTGCAGTGAGTCCTCATCCATTCGAAGATGATATTATTTTATTTTATTTATTATTTCAGCTCAGTTTTATTAGACGGAGTTAGTTGGAGATATATTCCTTCAGCTCCTTATCATACAATACTTAGAGGCTTTCAGATTTAGTTCAGATTTGATTTAGTTTTCAGTTGTTTTGGGTATCTTTCACCCATATGGATATTATGTTTTGACAGATTTTTATTCAGTTGAACCTTATGGCCTACATGTTCATGTTTACTACACTATTACGTTCTGTATTGCAGTGTACAGGTACAAATATCAGTCAACGGTTAGCTTGTGGTCCCTTAGGGTCATAAGCACCGTGTAGCATTCTGGTTCAGATAATCAGGGCGTTACACGTATACTGCTGAAGAAACTGAGGTTGGCTCTATGGGAGGAAAATACCAAAAATGGATGTGCATCATACAGAATGATAAATGTAGAAAATCAATTTGTAACAGACTATAACTAGACTTAAGTCAGCTTGTAACTAGATTGTCTAAAGGCAAAGAGGAAAAACAAGTATATAATATCATTTGTATATACAGTGAAATATAGGGACAACAAGGATGTAAGGAAACTTACTTGAGTTGCATTGTATATAGTGTTGAAAGTTACGAAGTGGTTGTTAATATTTTCCACCCCAAATCTTTGCATCATGGTCTTCTCGACCAATTCCCCTATCTATCAAAAGAAGCTAAATCACTACATGAAGCCAAATCTTTGCATCATGGTCTGGGTCGGGTTTGGGTGGGGTACTTTAATTGGATCTAAATTTAATTTAGTATTTTAATTAATTTAATTTATAACTAATAAAAAGTTGTCACATGTTTAATATAATTTTTAATTATGCTTTAAAAATATTATGTTAATTGGGAGGGTATATTTGAGCCACAAAGGTGGATGGAGGGGTATTTTTGGCTCAATAGGTAAACAAAGGATATTTTTGAGCCAATTTCAATAGTTAAAGGATCACTTGTTTTTTGAATGCTATATCACCAAAAATTTATGGCAGAGATTGCGTGGCTAGCTAAGCTTTCAAAGGATAATACTTGACAGGAAATCAGAGGTGCAGTGGGCTTGTGTTTTGGCAAGATGATAACGCTCAACTTACTCCATTATTTCAGGGTAAGGCAATCATTGTCAATATAATAATCCAACTTAGGTTGGGGTCGAATTCATGAGGAGTGTAATTTAGTCTTCGAATCTTATGTATGTTGAAAGTCACTAAGTGTTGACCCACAATGTACACTTAAAGCAAAACATAAATTAATTGGGGGGTATGATTTAAAATGTGTTTGAACAAAATTATCTTGTAACACTAAATGAGAGTAACAATTGTTGATTATAATCTAATGAGAGAAGAGTCTTGGAGTTATACTTATCCTATGGGTCATACATGCATGGGTGATAGAGGGTTAATCCATTTGTTAGTCAAAGATGTGGGTAGGCTAGGTTATAACTCTTGGTGTGAGTCTTTCAACAACACACCAAACTTCACTCATGAATTCTTTCGAATACCTCATGAGTGTTCCAATTTCACAAATCCAAGACCTCAACATAATATCTCTAGTTTTAGGATGATGTCAACCAATCTAGCTACACACATAACATCCTTATTTCTAAGATAATGCTATGTACATAAATAGTATCAAACAGTTATTCACTCCTACTCATCACCCACACCCCTCTTTCAAGGATGATGTGGGATCCAAGTCAAATTGGGATTTTCACCCATAATTATAAATTAAAGCAAAGGGTATTAGCAAAATCCATCATCAATAACTAACAATTAAGACTAACAATCAACACCCATACACTTTAACACCCTAATCAAGCATAACCCCGAGATGAATATTTAGGTACTCACGAGATTGAAGAAAAGAAATATACCTAAGTTAGCACCCAATGTATCCATTGCTAGCAAATTAAGAATAATCCCAAAGCTTCAATCTCAAACTATAACTAAAAATCTTCTTAAAAAATTTAACAACAATTGCTCTTTCCCAAATTGGTAGGGTTTCTCTCTACATAAACTTGAAAATTAGTCAGAAGATGCCTCAAATATGTAAGAGTTTTGCCCTTTTGAGAATTGGGTTCAGCTGCTTGAAATTATGAAATCGCCCTTGGACATTTGGCGGCGCCATTGCGATCGCCATTGTCTGATTGGAATCGCGACTCCCGAGATTATGGTGATCCCTTCACGATTGCCAAGCTTTGATAGGGTTTCAATTGGTAGCGATCGTGAACCTCAGACTGTGATCGCAGTATCTGAGGGTCAATTCCTTCTTCGGGTTTTCCAGCTTTTGCACTAACTTTGCCCTTTTTATTCCCTTTTCAGCTTACTTCACTTATGTTTAGAGCTGTCAAAATGGGCTGGACCAACCCAACCCAATCATAGCGGTCTAGAGAATTAAATGGGATAGGACGGGCTAGCCTTTTTAACCAAATGACCTTTAAAATAGTGGCCCAACCCAGCCCTAAGCGGGCCACAGGTTGGGGCAGTCCGACCCTTCAGAAAAAATAAAAACAATCCAAAACATGATAAACGAAAATATTGTAAGTACTAGACTATCACCAACTTTTATGGTTTCACTTTAATATGTCTCCTACCAGCTTTTAGCATGTAATAGGCATCTTACTAATACCTTTAAAAGCCGTCAAGTTGGGAAAGAGTTTATCCTGGGATAATTAATCTTGAAATTAGTTATTCCATTATGTATACGGATAGTTTATCTCATCACTATGGTGTAAATGGTGCGATAAATAATGCAGTACTAACTAATACCTCACACCAAACATGGGATAAAATAGTCCTTTAAATTATCTCACACTATTTATCCCTTATACATCACACCAGACAATTCCTTAGTTGTAATTAGCTCATGACATTTATTGTAATAAGCAAAGAAATGATGATTAGCTACAAATTTCATAGAAAAATTCTAATATGGTTAAGATAATAAATATAGATATACACAAAGTAACTACATAAAAGAACCAAGATTATAACAGAAGTGATCCTAAATTTAAAGAACAAAATGTTGCATTAAGCAAAGGCAACAACTACTAAACCATCACGAGTAAAAGCAACTTTTTGAAGTTCACAACTAAAAGCAGCTTACTAGCCATTTTAAACACACACTAAGAACTTTCAAATAATTAGTATCAACCAAAGAATAGATAAAAAATAAGTAGCTAGTTAGAAAAGATTGAAAAAAATTCTAATTCCTAATAGATAAATAACTAACTTAAAAATATTTAATAATTAGTTTTAATGTCCCAGCCCATGGGCTGGCCTCTAAGGCTGAAGGGTCAAGCCTCTGAGGCCGACGGGCCAAGTGAGGCTGGGCTTATAAGCCTCATTTATAAATGAGCTGAAAAAACTTAGGCCAACCCCACTTAATTAAAGGATTGGGTTAGGCCGGCCTCACGGTCAAAGCCCATATTGACAGCTCTACTTATGTTCTTCCAATTACCTGTAAATATGCAAACCATGAAAATTAGTGCATTCAAATGATAAATTCATCTCATTTACAAATTTAACCATAGTGATGTGCACGAATTTGGATGTCAATGAGTGATAAATTTACCACTCATCACAAGACAGAAGAAAACTTTAGCAGAAATTTCAAGTTTTATGTTTATTATGCCAATCACTGTAATATAGAGAGAAAGGAATAAGATTAGATTTAAAAAAAAAAAAAGATTAGATGCTGAGAGGGTACTGAGGAAAATTGTGCAACATGTACATATCATAGGTCACACCATTGCAAAGTGGAAAGCTGCATTACAGAAGTTAAATTCCTACCGACAGTGTAGTATCTTTTTGGATTCAGTCTTGGAAGTAGCTTGGTAGATCCTTATCGACTGATTTCTTGTTATGTAATTACAGATTAAAAATTTGGTGCGTGTAAGGTAGTGGTTAGTCCCATAACTGCTCAGAGATCATTGTACAATTTCGGTTATTAATGAAAAGTTACTCTGTTTACCCAAAAAAAAATGATTTTGTAATGATCAACTGTGAATATATTTTACTTTCTCACTGCAAACAATTAACAAGTTAGTTTTTTTCCATTGCTCACCAACAATACTTCAGAACTTGCTCATGTAAAGTTTCATTATTTTTTCAATGTTATAATTATGATTTTTTGTTTAAGTGAAATAAATCAAACTACTAATCATTTACTTGCTTTAATCAATCATTCTATAGTTGTAGAAGCATCAACTTTATTTCAGTGGGATTTTGGGAAGTGAGAAATTATTGGAATTCTATACAAGTGTCTCAGAAGATAGGATGCATGCAGTTTCATACGATCAGGTGGAGTGGCACAAGATCTACCTCCATCTATGTATATTGATTAATTCATATGACAATTTACTTCTCGTATCAATGATAGCACCGCTAGTTCATTTAATCATGGAACATCCAAAAATAATAGTAAAATGTGAATATTATTATTAGAAAAAGATGCCCTAGAACATGTTATTGGATTGGCTAAGAGATGTCTCTTCGGGGACATCTGATAAAAAAATATTTAGTGAGAGATCCCCTTTTTTCCTATACACTACTGAACCCAAAAATTGTGCAGATTATTTTTCTTGGGATTCCCTAAGTAACCAAATCAATCCTTGCCATTTCACACGAAAAATGATCTGTCTTGACTATTTGAAGTGGATCAACAATTTGTAACGGATAGGCTTCTTAGATTTAGATTCCCGTTATATCCAAATTATGTAAAAGTAGTGTAAGTCGTGAACTCATGATATCTAAGGCTCTAAGCAGACAATTCTCCTCAATCGTTGATGCCTAGTTCTTATAGGTTTTCCAATGTTTGGTCTTTGTATATATTCATTATTGTCGTACATAGTTTGAGTATAAATGAAGACATCTTTCATGGAATCCTAGCCTTTTATGGTTTTAGAACCATTCTTTCTTTTCGTTCAAAAAAATAAATCCCCCACCCAAATAGGAGAGAATACTGAGAACTCTTCTACCTTGGCTACTTCAGTTGTTTCAACCAATGCCATTGAAAATTATTCTTCTATGCCTAATCTCACTCACAAGTTGCCTGTAAAGCTCATGCCAACAAAAAATTTTCTTTAAAAGACTCAATTTCTTCTAATGATTGACGATTGTGGTCTTAGACATTAGTTATGTCAATTGTATTGAACCAGTAGCACTTCATATTTGGATTGTGATAAACCAAATCCTGCATATAAGGTTTGGATACGTCAAGATCAATTCATTTTGAGTTGGATAGCTGGTTCAGTTTCATAAAGCATTCTTCCTCAGTTGGTCGGAACATAAACAACTTGTGCAGCTTGGGTTTCATGTCACGACCTAATTTCTCAGGTCATGATGACACCTACTATAACCCATCAGTAGATAAGACAACCCATAATAGAGAACAACTAGTAACTAAGCATTAAGAGAAATGAAAGAAGTACTGGAAAATAATATAATAAAGAGACTATATAAGGATTACAACTCCAAGACCTAGTGAAATCAGTACAAGAGCTTCTAATACCATCAACGTACAAAGAAAATATAGAATAAATATACAAGTACAAACCATCTCCAGAATACACAATATAGATAAGTCTAATCAATACGAGGGAGAGCAGAAATACTCGAACGTCAAGAGCTCACCCAAATCACTGATCCATAACTACTCCACACAATGCACATATCAACAACAAGAACTCGTACTATGATCTGCAGGCTGCAGAAGTGTAGTGTGAGTATCAAACATATGGTACTCAGTATGCATCGACTGGCTGAGCTCTAAAGATAATGCAAGCATAAATAAAATATAAAGCAGGAGTATAAACTACAAACAACTATCCAAGAAATTAGACATAATAATGCTAAGAGAACAATAAGGATAAACTTATCCAATTCTAATAGTTTTTTTGTTTTAATTTAGCTTTTTATTAATAAGTAAAACAAAAATTGTTTCAACATCACTTGAACCAGTCCAACCCGGGTCAAATAAAGTATATCAGGAACTAAAGTACAGTACCATATATCACTAGCCAATATACAAATGAAGGGTGAAAGAAAGATATTTAGTAATAATACAAAACCAAGGAATACATGTACAATATGAATAAATTAGGAAATAGGGGGATATATGGTGTATGAATATATATGTATGCATATATATATATATACACGCACACACATATATAAGACTAATTTAAGATAATAACCTAACGGAGCCAACCTAAATCTCAAGGATCATAGACATGAAAGGGGCTAATACTAGCATACTCAAGGCCTCTAACCAAAGTTAATAATCATAAAGTAACCTAGCAGTGCTAAATTTTCCCCAAAAAGGAGTAACGGTTCTGAAATGTACCGATAACCTAAAAAATCAGTCCATAATCATCCTACCACATACTAACCATAATAATCAATAATACAATAGCCGACTAGTCCAGAAAAGCAACAACCTAATCAGGCCCTCATAAGCCTGGAAGGTGCAAGAAAGCACACAACAAACAACAATCATATCTTATACCTATACAATCCCTCATAAGGATGATAGATATAAAAACCAAACAATCATATTGGTGATAGACAATGCATATACATGTATGAATGGACGTAAACCAATATTTGATTCGAGTGACAAAGTACCAAGTGTATACACCTCCTCCATTTTAGTATCTCACAATGGTAAGACTTATGGCGATCCTTCTCCGGCACTGTGGCTCACTGATGAAGGGACCCATTGGGGACCCTAGATATATGTATACACTTCCTGATGTCGAATCAGGATGTCAAATAACCATTATAATCAATCTACTTTGTACAGTACCAGAGTGATATATAAGTATAATAAGTGCATAGACTTGAATCGTGGATAAAAGAGTGCAAATTAGTAAATCCATTCACCGAGATCAAGTTTGGAACAAAATCAACATAATAAAATAGAAAGGGTTGGAATCTCTCTCGACAGAGTAAATAGTAATGGTAAAAAAGTGGATAAATAATGGACGGGAATCAACCTCAGTCTAATTTCTAAAAATAACTTATTTAGTTCTAAAATCTTATAATCTATTAAATAAAGTGAGATGATTCCCGTTATAAAAAATCCATTTTAAAAGTCAAGAGTTGAAATAGTTTCCTTTCTAGAAAACAGTAGTATAATCAAGGGTTTGGTTGTAATAGTACCACTAAGTCAGTATAAATGCGCCTATAAGTATGCATACCATCAATAGTATCCAAACAATACAATTATAAGCGCCTAAGTGTCTACAAACTATAATCATGTTCTTTATAAGGATAGAATACTTACCTGGAGTCCAACTAATATCGTAACCACGACCTTGGGCTCAACAATATGTAATTAACATAAGAAAGACTCATAACTTAGGAAAGTATGGTAAATGAGGGCATAAAGTCACTAAAGGATATAATTGGGGGAATGTCCTCTGATTCACTAAGTCAAATGGTAAATCTTATACAAAAAGGATTCTTAACATCGAACTATGGCTAACATGCTTATAATAAATGATAGTAGGATTCTATGACCATAACGAATATCCTATGCTAAGGTTTAGGTCACCTTTCTATCCAAATTCTATAAATAGGCTAAGTCATGGAATCCTAGTTATCAACCCCTACTATAATCCCTACCTATCATGCAATCTATACTATACAAAATCTCATAGAGAAAGGTAGACCATGTTGAATCACATTCTAGAATCATCCATGAATCACTTGTCTTTACTCCATGATCTCAAAATGTCTCCTCGCTATTAAAATATAATTTACACATCAATAAGAGTAAAACGACACCCATATTGCTATATAAAACCTCGAGTCAAGAACGAACCCATTGGGCCCTCAAATGAAATCAAAAATTAAATCTGTCACAAGTCCATCGAAGGATAAAGAATGTGTGCTAAAAAATTGAGCACAAATGGAGTACGATTCAGGACCCAAATCATCCCATAAAGTAAAGGAATTCAACACTTAAATTCTAGTAATTACAATGAAAAAGGATAGAATTTGATGGGAAAAATAATGGGAAATGACTAAGAGTGTTTAACTAGCTTACCTTAGCTTTGATGGATTATTTCCCACACTTTTCCACATTCTAGACTCTCATAAATAGAGGAAAAGCCTTAAGAAATGAGGGAGAAAATGGGTGAAAAAGGAGATTTATCCTCAGAAGTTGACGCTAAAGAGATCACTTGGCCGCTTAAGTGGCTTCCACAAAAATGGCCACTGACAGCTTAAGTGGAGGGTGAGGAAAGGCGACGATCGCTAAAATGACACCCGATCCACAAAAGCGATGTCCACTAAAGCGGACCTTGACAGAAAAAATGGAGTTCACTTAAGTAGACCTTGACCACTAAAGCGGGACCTCAGCCGAGTAGCCAAGGCCGCTAAAGCGTCTCAGGGTCGCTAAAGTTTCTCCTTGATTGCTTTAGCGGTACCACCAAATATCAGGCACAACTTTTTACTAAGTCTAAGCGGATTTCAATCGGGTGTTCGAGATTAGTTTGGAACCTTGTGTGCTTAAACCAACTATGCTTCCATACCAAATTTAACATTCCAAACTCATTAGAACCATCAAAACTTTCATCCGAGTTTATTTTAATTAATTATGGGCCGCAAACCCATAGTTTCATTTTAACCAAATTCTACCTAATAATCTAAACTAAGTCTGAAAGCCTCAGGACCTGAACCAAGCCCCCCTCCCAAGCGTAAAATCAATATTTCAGAGCTGATGGCACTTTCAGAATTCTCATCTGAGGTCATTTTCTAGGAGTTTTGATTCAAGACCAATTCTTTAAGAGTAAATGCTCCAAAACTTAAAAATAAACCTAAAACCCATACGAACTGTTTAATAACCAAACTGACAGTTCTAATAAGTCATAAATAGTTTGTAGCTATTGTAAGAACAAAACACGTAGAAATAAAAAATATGACCTAGAGGGTTATTACAATATTCACTACTAAAAGGACTTTTATCTCTGAATGTCAATGGATATAAAGAGGCCCGAAAGTTTGAAAAGTTGAGGTACTAGGCCCGCATGCCCCGAGCATGGCTCCTCATAGAACCTTTAAGAAGAAACAACTCTTTTAAGGGATTTCACCAAAGGTATCCCTTTTTTACTCTTACTTTACATTCAAAATACCCAAAGACTCAACCTCAAAACTATTTATCCTCCATCTAAAATGAGAATGGCTGATGTACGAAAATACAAACCTCAAAATACTGATGTTACACCGATACAAGTACAACCAAGCAGAAACTCAACCAAGACATAAGCATGCAACCAACTCTAAATCCCTAATCCAATA
The DNA here is from genome assembly GCA_030864215.1 of Capsicum pubescens. NCBI lineage: Eukaryota > Viridiplantae > Streptophyta > Magnoliopsida > Solanales > Solanaceae > Capsicum > Capsicum pubescens. The sequence goes on from CM061538.1 coordinate 107,223,707, forward strand.
TTCACTTGTTATTCCAAACCTGCTATCTACTCTAAATTATGCAAAATGTCATCCCAGTCCTTCCTGTACAATCACATCCTACTGACCTCGAAGAACTGAAGCTGATCCACAAAAAATCCATAATGACAAGCATAAGAATAAGCCAAAAAGGTGCCTCCTAAATAGATAAATAAAGATGATCAAAGCCTCGGATCTCTAACCAAAGCTACAACTGGTTTGAATAAATCTCAAAACTGAAAGTTCAAAACCCAAAGCATAAACTCTCAAAACTGAACGATCTGTTCCAAAATGTTCCACCAACTGAGGATGAAACCATGCTAAGTCAAATTTGAGCACACTTCTCTTGCTGAGCCAGCAACCCAAAATTTTGATAAAAACTGAGAATCAAGATCGAGTAGTAAAAGCCAATTCTATGTGCTAACAGAATATCCCTCGAGCATCTATCGAGTATAATCCATTTGAACTAAGGAAAGATGGGCCAATAGGTAATGAGTAGGCTTAGTCAGCCTATAAACTAAATCACAACTGAAACAAATATGGAAATAGGGATAAAATTTAGCTATGCAATCCATAGCTATAATGTCAACATTAGTGCCGAACTACTCAAACTCAATTATCTGAATTGACCCTGTTGACGAGTAGACATCCATAAGTCATAATCTATCATAATCTTCAAGTCTCCATTCAAAAGAGTCAAAATCCAAACTTGAGCCAGCAAGTCTGAACTAGGGCCAAAAACCTAAATCAACCTCAGCATAAAGGATCAGGCAAATCCCCAACGATTCTCGCAAGAGTCAAAACAAAAATATTGTCGAGGAACATAATTACAATTGAGAAAACCGCATGGTGAAGATGGTATCCTATTCTTCAAAGGTCATAATACATCAAGGCATAATCAAGAACTAACCAAGGCTGTAAAGAATACTAATGGTAGTCAAGTTTTGAGCAAGTTAGAAAAGTTACTATGTTAGCGTTAATTTTTTCAATTCAATACTCAATCTACGACAATGAATACCCATAGGCACCTATCACTAAGGGAAGCACTCCATGAAGTCACATTAGGTAGAAAAACTATCGAAAGTAAGAATTTCCCAAATTAACCCATTTACACAGACTCTAGCTAAAGTAAATTATGAACCACATCGTAGTAAGAATCGAGTACCCAACTCACTATTAATATCAAGGTTAATACCACGAATGGGTAATAAACTATCCAAATTAGAAATAAAAATCTCAAATTTATCAACTTCAGGAATGGGTTACAGAAAAATATCCAATGCTAGAATCTCATCAAACCAAAAAAGTAAGTCTTAGACTTTTTCATATTAGAGACGAGCAATAGCACCAAACGCCATTTACACAGACTCTAGCTAAAGTAAATTATGAACCACATCGTAGTAAGAATCGAGTACCCAACTCACTATTAATATCAAGTTTAATACCACGAATGGGTAATAAACTATTCAAATTAGAAATAAAAATCTCAAATTTATCAACTTCAGGAATGGGTTACAGAAAAATATCCAATGCTAGAATCTCATCAAACCAAAAAAGTAAGTCTTAGACTTTTTCACATTCGAGACGAGCAATAGCACCAAACTCCAACTCTAGAACCACCACAAAGCACTGGAAGGCCAAACCTACCTTCACTATCACAAACCACTAACAACAAACACAACCTCACTGGTAGGAGTGGAAAACTAACCTACCAAGCCATCTAAGACAAATGAATAAGAACCGCAAGAAGGGCAATACTAACTAAATAATGTTATTCTATCCATCTATCAAGTTAGAAGTAATCAACGTCGAAAAAATAAAAAAACAATAATAATATAAGATGTAGGTGGCACAACATCAAAGAACATAGTCAATACCAATGTAAGGTCATAATGGTGCCAATATGCCAAAGAAAATGGGACTCTAACCTAAATGCTATACCCCAAGGAAAATACCACACTAATCCATTCAATCCACTACTAAAGGAAATTATCTAGCTGGGTAGTGATATATGCATAACTCCATACAAAGGCATACAACAATTAATATTGTAATATCAAAGCATATAACCACCGATGGGTATGAAAGCATCAACACAAATTCAAGTTCAAACTCAAAAAATAGTTAATGAAGTCACTACCTATATGATGGAATTCAACATCATAGTCTTGACGTGACCGAATGAGAAAGAATTTAAGCATGTCCAAATCTAAACTGAGTGTCTGAATCACCAACTAAGCTACTAGGTACACCACCTCTGACTGAAGGTGCCATAACTCTATAAGCTAATCTGGATGAGTTGAATGACTGATAACTTCATGTTAGATACACTCTTTGGACTAGTGACCAGTCTCTCCACAGTCGTAATAAATTATTAAAGCTCTAACCTGGAAAGAAAAATGAGTTATTCCCAATTAACTGGCCAACTGACGCATGGGACACTCGCTACTAAAATATCATCCTCCTCGCAATCATAACATATCGTAGGAGCTATAGGTTGGTAAGAAATATATGTTGGCCTACTTCGGACAACCAATTCATGCCCGAGGAACTCCCTAGACTAATGACTAACCTCTTCACAGTTAACACATACTCTTAAAAATCTAAGATACACTACACCCACTGATTCAGAATAGTTATTACGGGCTGAAGATCTATACTGGATACTCCACAGTATCTAATGAGAACTTTTCCCACTGTGACCACCATAACTGATCTGAGAGCCACCTACAGTCTGAGATGTTACCTGTATAGAGATGATAGGCTATAAGTGATGATGATCCTAGTAGGGAGGATCCCTACTCCTGAATAAAATACCAGTAACGCTGTACTGATGACATGCCTCTTAGCATTATCTTTATATGTCTCAATATGCACCTTCTCTGTGATCCTTACATGATCAACAACCTAAGAGAATGAAGACTCAATTAGTATCAAATGCTCTTACTCCAAGTAGAGTGGCAGATTTATCCCTCAGATAAATCCGTACACCATCTCATGCTATGAATGATGTAGTATAGGAGTAAGTACGACCCATTTAAGAAACCCAATCTCATACTCTAAAATAGATAGAGAACCCTGCTAAATATCAACAAATCTGACTCTAGTCAAAGAACCAATTAATGTACCAGACACTATATCTGGCTGTTAAGTATACACAAAAAAGGCTCAAAATCCCTAACATTAAATCCTGAAGAACTAGGGTGGTCACAAACTCTATCGGAGCCTGGGTTGCCCCAAATTCTCTGGCTGACGCTGAAGATTTTTTATATTAATCTCTAACACCCTAGACTGATGCTAAGCTGAAACTCTGGTAATATCTATAGAATTTCTATCATTGATAACCTCGTACTATCCATCTGAGAAAGAATGAAGTCAAAAAAAGTAGTAGAGGCTCATAGAAATACGGACACATAACAAGGAGTCAAGAACAAAATTTTCTAAGAATGCCCTGTAGCCTCTTGAAGATAAGATACAAAGGTCTTCATACCAATCTGTAGGACTCTACTAGACACTTAGATCTTGTACCAACACATTGGTAAACCAAACACTAATATCAATTTATCATGACCTAATTTCTCAGGTCGTGATGACACTTACTATAATTTCCCAAGAAGCAAGTCAACCCATAATTTAGGAATAACTAGTACAGACTATCAAGAGAAATGAAAAAACAACAAAAAATAATATAATAAAGAGACTATTATAAGGATTACAACTCCAAGACCTAGTGAAGTCAGTAAAAGTGGTACTAATATAGTAAGAGTATAATGGGAAATATAGAATAAATATATATGTATAACCCTCTCCAAAATACAAAATAGAGATAAGTCTAATCAATTTGAGGGAGATCAGGAATCCTCTGAGTGTTAGGATCTTATTAAAATCTCTAATCCATAGTTTCTCCGCATGATGGACACATCAACAATGAGAACTCATACTATTACCTGTAGGCTACAGAAATGTAGTATGAGTACTAAACATATGGTATCATTTGGCATCGAATGACTTAACTTTAAATATAATGAAAAGATAAATAACATGTAAAATGTGATTATAAACTATAGAAAACTATCAAAAAACTAGACATAATAATGCTAAGGGAGCAATAAGAATGAACTTATCCTATTCTAATAGTATTAAGGAACTAAAGTGCAAAATCGTATATCACTAGTCAATATACAAATGAAGAGTGAAAGAATAAGGCCAAGAGATACATCTATAATATGAATAAATAAGAAAAGACAGGGATATATAGTAATACCACATATACATACATACATACATATATACATACAAACAAACACATATATAGGACTAAGATGATAGAGCCAGTCTAACATCTTGGGGATCATAGCCAACTAAGGGGTCTAATACTAGCATACTCAAGGCCTTTAAACAAATTGAATGATCATAAAGTAACCTAGCAGTGCTAAATTTTACCCAAAAAGGAGTAAAGGTTTAGAAACATACCAATAACCTCAAAACTAGTCTATAATCATCCTGCCGTGAACTAACTAATTATAATATCAATAATAGAGTAATCAACTAGTCCAAAAAAGTAATAACTCAATCGGGCCCCCATAAGCCCAAAAGGTATAAGAAATCACACAACAAACAACAATCTTAGCTTATACCTATACAACCACATAAGACCGATAAATATAAGAACCAAACAATCATACCGGTGATTGGCATTGCATACGAATAAATGAATATACATAAAATAATATCCAATATGAGTGCCAAAAGAACCAAGTGAATACAACTCCTCTAGTATAGTAGCTAGAAAAGGTCGGATCTCTGATGACCATCCTTCTCTAGCATTGTGGCTCACAAACAAAGAGATCCATAGGGGGCTCGAGATATCTATATACATTGCCTGATCCTAAACTAGCACTTCCAATAACCATCATAATTAATCTACTCCCTCTAATTTTGGAGAGATATAGCAGTATAATTAGTGCACAGACTTGAATCGTGACTAACAAAGTATAAATTTATAAATTCATTGCTCGAGATTGTGTTTGGGACTAAATCAACATAATAGCATAAAAAGAGTTGGAATTTCTCTCGAATGAAGTAAATAATATTAGTAAAAGAGTGGATAAATAATAGACCAGAATCAATCCTGATCTAATTTTTAAAAGAATACATTTCATTCTTAAAGCTCATAATCCATTAAATAAGGTGATACAATTCCCATTATAGAAGAAGCTATTTTAAAATTGAAGAGTGAAAATAATTCCTTTTTTAGAAAATAGTAGAAAATCTATGGTTTGTGTTAAATCGTACATTAAGTAAGCATGAATATGCCTAAAAGTATGCATGCCATCACTAGTATCCAAAAAATACACCCATAAGCACCTAAGCGTTCATAAACTAGAATCATGTCCTTTATAGGGACATAATACTCATCTAGAGTCCAACTGATATCTTAACCACGACCCCGGGTCCAATATAGCATGTAATTCACATAATAAAGCCTCATAACTTAGAAACCTACGATAAATGAGGGTCTAAAGTCACTAAAGGATCTAATTAGGGCAATGTCATCCAATTCACAAAGTCAAATGGTAAATCTTATAATAAAGGGATACTTAACAGTGAACTATGTGTAACATACTCATATAGAAAGATAGTGGGATTCTATGGCAATTACGAATATTCTATGCTAAGGTTCGGGTCACCTTTCAATCCCAAATTCCCTCAATAGGCTAAATCGTGTCATACTAGTTATTAAACCATCCTGTAATCCCTACCTACCATGTAATCTATACTATACAAAATCTCATAGAGAAAATAGACTGAAGCCTACCGCAAAGCCGAACCACTACAGAATTATTCATAATTTGCTTATCTTTGCTCCTGAAATGTTGTCATGCTATCAAAATAATAATCTACACATCAATGGGAGTAAAACTATACCTATATTGCTATATAAAATCTCAGGTCAAAATTCAGGTCAAGAACGGGATCAGAAAGCCTACAAATAAAATCAAAATGAATCCATCACGAGGTCCCTCGAAGGAAAATAAATGTATGCTCAAAAGTTTAGCACAAATAGAGTACAAATTGGGGCCCAAATAATAATTAAAGTTGAGGCATTGAAGACCTGATTTTTCAGAATTTACAATGACAAAAGCTGAATTTGATGGGAGAAAAATGATAAATGATGAAGGAGTATTGAAATAGCTTACCTTAACTTCAATAAATGATTTTCCACACTTTTTCATGCTCCAAGCTCTAAATATAGTGAAAAATCCCTACGAAATTAGGGAAAAATGGTTGAAGATGGGGATTTATCCCTAGTAGTTGCCGGTCAAGAGGTCACTTTTGGCCACTTAAGCGGCTACCAAAAAAGCTTCCACTAAACACTTAAGAGGAGAGTGATAAAAGGCGGGGATCGCTAAAGCAACACCCTGTCTGCTAAAGCGACGTTTGCTAACATAGATCTTGACTGCTAATCCACTTAAGTGAACCTTGATCGCTAAAGCAGACCTCATCCGAGTATCTAAGGCTACTAAAGTGCCTCAAGGTTTCTAAAGAGGATTCTTGACCACTTTAGCAGTCACACAGATATTAGGCACTGAATTGTTACTAAATCCAAATAGACTCCGATCAAATTCTAGAGTTTTGTTGGAACCCGGTGAACGTAAATAAACTATACTACCATACCAAATTCAATATTTTGGACTCAGTAGAACCATTAAAACTTTCATTCGAGATTGATTAGATTGAACGTAGTCCCCATACCCATATTTTATTTAAATCAAATTCTACCCAATAGCCTAAAATGAGTTCAAAAACCTCGAAACCTGAACCAAGGGTACCCCTAGCGTAAAATAAACATTTCAGAGTTGGTGGTGCTATCAAAATACTTATAGGAGGTCATTACTAGAAGTTTTGATTCGAGATTAATTTTTTAATAATAAAAGCTGCAAAATAGGGAAATGGGCCTAAAACCCAAAGGAACTCTCTGATAACCAAATCGACAGTTCTAACAAGTCATTATTGATTAGTAAACACTGCGGGAAGGCTCAAAATACTAAAAATGAATAGAAATTGAGAAAAAAACATGAAGGGTCATTACATGTTAGGACCTAAGATAGAGTCTGTGATGACACCTGGCATACTCTCTGGTACAGGTAAGCCTATCCAACCAAACATGATAATCAAACATAAAATAGAAGCAGAAGAAGTAAGACATAGGGTATGTTTGGTATGAATTTCCTAGAAAATATTTTCATGGAAAATAAGTTGGTTGCTTACTTATTTTCTTATGTTTGGTTGGTGAGTGAAAAATATTTTTTGAAAAATATTTTCTAGTGTTTGGTTGGTGAATGAAAAAGTATTTTTCAAAAAATATATTTTAGTATTTACCTAAAGAGTATAAAATACTTTTTATAAAAATAACTTTTGACCCCAACAAAATACTTTTTTTTAGGGTGTGTTAAATATGGAGGACGAAAATATTTTCTAAGAAAATAAGTTATTTCGTACTTATATTCTTGTGTTTTTTATGCAAGTGGATAAATATTTTCAAAAAGTATTTGTATATATTTAATAAAAAACAATGAAAACAAATAGGGTAAGAAGGGTGGGATAGAATTTTTTAAAAAAAGTTTTTTAATAAGCAAATTAAAAAATTATATTCTTTTTTGGAGGGGAGGGGGTAGAATAGTTGGTAAGGATGAGTTAAGAAAACGTTTTGAGTTTTTTTACGAAAAAATTAAAATAATATTTTTTAGGGGGTAGAGGGGTGGGTGGAGGTGGGGTGGAGTGGGGGTCAATGGCTAGTAGGTGGGTGGGGGTCGGGGTAGGGTGTGAAGGTGGGGTAAGAAAACAAATTGAATTCTTTTTTTAAAAAAATAAACTTAAACTTTTTTAGTGGGGGGGGGAAGGGGGCTTGTAGGGGTGAAAGTCGGGTAGGGGTGCTGTATGGAAAAAGTTTAATATTTTTAAAATTTTAGGAGGGGAGGGGATGGTAGGGGGTCGGGGTCAGGGATGGAGTAATAAAAAAACTAAAATATTTTAAATAAATTAAATATGTTTTTTAGATTGGGGGTGGTGGGGGCGGGGGTGGTAGGGGATTGGGTATTGGGATAGGGGTGAGTGATTTAAGAGTTGTACGGACATTTAAACATAAGAGTGAGGTTGAAAGAGAGTTTTGAAAAATATTTTCCGTACTTTTTGAAGGGAAGCCATTATCCTTAGATTTGAGAAAATAAGTTGATTTGAAAAATATTTTTCAAAACGTTTACGCCAACCAAACATAAGAAAATTAGAAAATATTTTTCAGAAAGTGTTTTCCTGCATACCAAACACAACCATAGATATAAAATACAAATGATATAAAAGAAGTATAATCTTAATTATACAGTACAAGCCTTTAATATAGAATATGATCAAATAATCTTAAGTATAGTAAATGCGAATAAAGCATAAGATAATATAAGGAGAGATCAAGTAAGCTTTGAGATCCGTTAGCCGCTACATCAATATTCATAAAGCCAACACTGGGAGAACACAATCTATACTCTACTATTAAAATTAATACCTACACGGGGTGCGTAATAGGAAAAGAAACAAGAAAAGATGAGTACGTAACATGTGTAGTCAGAAAGCACCGTGGACAATCGGCCCTAATCTAAAGTGATGACGAGAACCACCATCACAACCATCCAAGATTATCCTAAATAAACTTGCAACCAATAAAAATGACACTTGATCTAATAGGCTGACCAACTAAAAAAGTTATAGGAATATCAACAAATAAGATAGGCAAATTAGTCCAGGTGAGTCAACCCATACTGTTTTATGATCAATAAAAGTAAAGAACATAACTTTAGGAGGGAATCTTACCAACATAGTATATCATGACTAAGGGTGTCAAACGGGCCGGTTTTAATCGGCCCGAACCGGCCCACTAAAGGAAACCGGACCGGTTTGACCCGGCTCGATAAGCCCAAGGGCTTTAAGGACTCGGGTTTCGGTCCAGTTGGGTTTTGGATTTGGGCCCGGTTAACTCGGACCGGACCCAACCCGATTAGGGCCTGCCGGTTAACAGGCCTAGCCCGGCTAGTATAAGCTTATTTTTTTTTATTTTTTTTTTTAAGATTTTGGTAAATTTGGCCAAACTAGCCGTTGGCCCAATGGCTATAAATGGCTATAACGGCTAGTTTGGGCCCAAATATATATTTTTTTTTTTATGTAAAATTATTTTTTAATCCCAAAAAAATTTCTATAAATACCTTACACTTTCAAATCATTTTTCACACAATTTTTCATTCTCTCAAGTCTCAAATCTCATTTCTCAATTCTAAAATATTCTATATATTTAATTTCTAAAGTGCTCACTTTAATTTTTTTAATTTTGCGATTACTAAGTACGAGTGGAAGTTTCTGAAGTCGCAACCTTCGGATACTTCCAAAATTTGGTATTGTCGTTCCATCTCTTACTTTTAATTTTTAATTAGTGTATTAATTATTGAATATTTATTTTTATTACTTTTTTTGTATTTTGAATATTTTTTAGTTTGATTTATACTATGAATAAATTAAGAAACCTCGGTAAAAGTGTCAAATTTTTTTATCCCGAAAGTGGTAGTGGTAGCAAAAAGTGAATTACTAGCGGTAGAGGTACTTCAAGTACTAGATATACCCGTGTGCCTTCGCCTCCGGTACCACTTAGTCAACCTTTTGAGGAAGAAATAGGTGTAGATGCTCACGATATGGATTATTTAGAAGTTCAGGAAAATTATGATATAGAAGAAGAAAATGAAGTAGATGCGGTTGATTTAGATGAAGATGATGAAAATATTGGTGAGACACCCGAAGTAGGAAATGCTAACGTTAGATTCGAATCGGTTAATCTCCCTCCCCGTCTTCCAAGAGCTCGTAAACAACCTAGTGTTGTATGAATTTTTTTTGAACGTATATCAGATACTGAGGTGCAATGCAATATTTGTCAAAAAATATATAAGCATAAAAGAGGAGGCAAGCAAGGGGGTACGGGTACGTTAATGAGACATTTAGCTGAAGACCACGAAAGAGAGTTAAAAATTGCACAAGGTGGTGAGGCTGTTGGTGGGCCCACACAAACTAGAATAGACCCAACAACCGGTCACGTAACGAAGAAGTATAATAAATTGAGGGGCCGGGAAGAAATAGCAAAAATGGTAGTTGTAGGTTGTTTGCCTTTTAGTTTTTCTTCTTCTGATACTTTTATTCATTATATTCAAGCAATTTATAATCCTATGTTTAATGGTATTCCTAGAAGTACTTATCGGTCTGATATTTTTAGATTTCATTCACAATATTATTTTTATTTATCTACATTATTAAAAAATATTCAATGTAGAATATCTTAACTTCTGATCTTGGTCGTGCTGTAAATAAAAATGATTATTTAACCGTTACTTGTCACTGGATGGATAGTAATTTTATGATGCAAAAATGTATTCTTGCTTTTTTATATGATGAAGATCGTAAACATACTGGACAATTTATTGCTACTCGATACATAAAGTTGCAGCATTTTATGGTATCAAAAATAAAATCTTATGTATCGCTTTTGATAACGCTTCTAACAACAAGACTGATATAACAAAGTTGAAATCTAAGCTATCACCGCCGTTATCTGAAATTTTTCATATTAAGTGTGCAAGTCATATATATAATTTAATTGTAAAAGATGGTCTTGAGTTTTTTGAGATTTATATTGAAAAAATCCGTCTTGCTGTTGGTTTTATACAAGAAAATAATCGTAGATCGAGAATTAAAGAATTTAAAGTTAAATGTCAAGAAAATGGACTTGCACCGATATTGATGCCTGAGGAAATTGATATTAGATGGAATTCTACGTATGATTTTTTAAAAACTTGTTATAAATATAGAGTTCCTATTACATTAGCTTTTAACCAACATTGTGGTTCATTTGCTGATTCTGCCGATTGCATGCTACTTGCTTCTGATTGGGTTGTAATTAATGATCTTGTTAAGTTTTTGAATTTTTTTTATGTAGCTACGGTTGAATTTTCTGGTGCTTATTATCCTACTTTCTGTAATATTTTGGGATATATAACCGATATTTCTAGTTTGCTCAAAGAATATAAAAATAAAGAAGGTTATGAAAATGTTGTTGGTGCCATGTTTACTAAATTTAAAAAATATTTTTTCCCGATTCCCCCTATTTTCTTGGTTGGTGCTATGCTAAATCCGTGCATTAAATACCATACTATGTGCCACTTTAGTACTCTTATTTATCGTAACTTAGAAATAAATACTAACAATGATTCTGAACAAGTACAACCTGATTTTGGACGGCTACGTCTGATGTGAATGCTTACATAGATAAATTATATAACCATTATGCTGATTTAGTTGATTTAGTTGTACCGACACATATCAGTCCAACTGTCGCTCCTCATCCTCCCGAGGTTCCATCATTTTCTAAAAGGCTGGCACATTGTGGTTTTCCTGATTCCTTTTATGATTTACCCTGTTGGAACAGTGTTGATGAGGGAGCTTACACATCAACTTATCGGAAAGAGCTTAAGTATTATCTTCGGTAGCCGCCAGTGGATCGCAGCTGATGAATCAACACGTTGGATTGGTGGAGGAATAATGAATCATAATATCCTGTGCTTTCAAGATTAGCTAGAGATATCTTGAACGTTCCAATGTCAACCGTTGCATCAGAGAACGCCTTAGTCAGGGACGACAACAACTTGGAGACAACCGACACTCATTGGGAAGCAATGCAATGAATGTTTTAGTTTGCCTCAGAGATTGGATTAGAGCAGAAAGAAGAAATCAAGGAATGGAACCGGAGCCGAATGACGAGCAGAAACTTGAAGAAATTATGACTTCGCGGGAGAACTCAGCAGAATCAAGTCCAATGCATGGGTTAGCCCCCGTTGACTTTGACTATCCTATGCAAGTTCCCGTTAATATTAACATGGATGAGTTGGAAAAAATGATGCATAATTTGTAGATTTTTTATTCATGTAAATTATAAATTTTGGATCATTTTGGAATCAATAAAATTCAACATTCATTAATTAACTATCAAGTATTATTAATTTATTATATTAAGTAGTATATGTTTTGTATATTATTGTATATATCTTCTATACACTTTTATATTTAACGTATATATTTAATGTATTCAAGTGTATATGTTTTACAAATTAGTATATACCTATATATATATATATATATACATATTGTAGTATATCTAAATGTATATTGTAGAATAGTATATATTTTATTTAAAGTAGTACATAAATATTGAATGGTGTGTATATATCTTCTATAGACGTATATATTTAACGTATACATGTGTATATGTTTTATAAATTAGTATAATATAACTATCTATATATTGTAATACATATATATTGTAGTATATAGTTTATTTAATTTTAAAGTAGTACATATATATTGAATGGTATGTATATATCTTCTATAGACGTGTATATTTAACGTATACATGTGTATATGTTTTATAAATTAGTATGTAAGTATATATATATATATATATATATATATATATACTTTATTTAAAGTAGTACATATATATTGAATGGTGCGTATATATGTGTATATATTATATCTTCTATAGACTTATATCTTTAACGTATACAAGTGTATATATTTTATAAATTAGTATATAAGTATATATATATATATAGTAGTATATACTTTATTTAAAGTAGTAGTACATAAATATTGAATGGTGCGTATATATGTGTATATATCTTCTATAGACGTATATCTTTAACGTATACAAGTGTATATGTTCTATAAATTAGTATGTAACTATATATATACATATTATTGTATATATATATGTATATTGTAGTATATATTTTATTTAAAGCAATACATATATATTGAATGGTGCGTATATATGTGTATATATCTTCTAAATTAGTATATATTTAACGTATACAATACATGTGTTTATGTTTTATAAATTAGTACATAACTATATATATATATATATATATATATATTGTAGTATATGTTTTATTTAAAGTAGACAAGTAGTACATAATTATTGAATGGTGCGTATATATGTGTATATATCTTCTATAAGCACATATATTTAACGTATAAATGTGTATATGTTTTATAAATTAGTATATAACTATATATATATATATATATATATATATATTGTAGTATATATTTATATATTGTACTATTGTAGTATATGTTTTATTTAAAGTAGTACGTATAGTCATATATAATTATATATTGAATGGTACGTATATATGTGTAATTGTTTATATATTTTTTAAAAAATATATATTGTATAATTGTAGTGTATATAGTGTATATTGAAGTGTATATAATTGTAGTGTATATAGTGTATATTGAATTTTTCATTTTTTTTAAACGAGTTTGACTGATTTTTAATCGGGTTTAGGTGGGTTTAACCGGGTTGGGTTAAGTGGGCCGGTTCAGGGTTGTTTTCAATATTTTTACTGTTGAACCCGGAACCGGCCCGACCCACCTAACCCCAACCCGGACCGAAACCGGCCCACAACCCGGATAAACTAAACGGGCCAATTTTGGATTGGCCCAGCCCAGCCCACTTGACACCTTTAATTATGACCAATCACCATGTCCAATCAACAATCTAAGGTAAGATAGAGAAAATATATTTTACATAACCAATAGATATGACACAATAGTCTCATTCTCAACCGATCAAGCCGTATCCAAATCCATAATATACAATAATATCTAGATCATAATATCATCCAGAGAAAATGCTATTCAGTTTGTTGATACGAGATTCAAAATACTTACTATAATAAACACGATGTAATAATGATAATACATCGTGAATGGAAATAATCAAACACAATATCAATTACATAATAACATATAATGCATTGCATTATGATGGTATGGCATGCATGGAATAATCATTTGTTTCACATCATATACATTTTTTGAGCTTTAATCTACAACGAGAGGACCCATGAGGGATTCACAACCCATATACTATCACAATCTCATCAATCAACCTTTTCGACACATTCCTCGGCTAAGACATTTTATAATGTATCTCATTTTCTTTCAAAATTAATATTTTTCAATGGTACCAGTTCCATGAATAGAAATGAATGAATGGGTATACATGCTTATAACAAGTTTAACAACATATGATAATCAACTCAATAATTATATAAATGAGTTCAAGTCACCCCAAACCTCAATAATCATGCTACAAGCCTTGAATATTTTAAAGTTTGTGTATTTTAAAAGTGTTAATGCCTATGTATCTTAATATTTTTAATGTCTATGTATCATATATATTTTAAAGCCCATGAAATACATGTGGATCAAAGGCGGCTCAAACACATTAATGACCTAATGCTAAAGTTACGAGGAGACCTTATATTTTAAGAAAAATAAATTTTTTTAAAATAAAGTCTAGCTTTAAAATTTTTTGTGTTGCAAAGTTGTTACAATTTTTTATATAATCTATTTCTTTTAATAATTTTTTTAATTAATGATATAACCAATGCATTTAATCCTTTGACACATATATCAAACTTCTTCTAATAATTTTTTCTTTTTACATACAAAATTTATTTTTTCTAAAAATGATATTTAATATTTTTCTTATAAGAAGTTATAATCTATTATTCCTATAAAATGTGGGTGCCTCAAATTTAGGGGCCTTGCATGGTTGCCTTTTCCCAAGAGTTTGAGTCGACATTGATGTAGATGTATCCAAATCTGGCCTGAGTTCACCGAACTTCCTATATTTGGCTCGAGCTTTTACGCTTGAGTTTCCCGGAGTTTACAGATCTGGCTCGAGATCAATCACCATCCGACAGTGGTGGACGGAGGAATTAGATCTGTCAACCCATCGAAAATGGCTGCTCCGGTAGTGGTGGATATCGCTATATATGGATGGAGGAATCAGATTCTGGAAATAATGGTGGGAGGAATCAAATTAGTCATAGATGGAGATAGGATTCATATTCTAGAAGTGGTGGGGGGGGGGGGGAGTAATTTGATCAATCAATCAATGGGAGAAGGCTGATCTAGCAATAGTAGAGATCACCGTAGATGGAGGGAGGAATCAGATTTATCATCTGGATGGGTGGGTTTTACTGGAAGAAGTGAGGCGATAATTGATGGTTCTTTGGTGGTCTGCCGATCGATGGGACTTTGGAGGCGATGGGGATTGCATACGATTGAGAGGTTGAGGAAGAAAAAAGAGTATAGCGGTGTTTGTGGGATATAGAATGGGCAATTAGATACAAGTTATGGAATTAAATTAGGTTGGGTTTTGTTATTATTTTAAAGTTGTTTACTTGTGTAGATATAGGCCGATGTTTATGATTTTTAACAATTATCTTACATTTTATTCTACGATCTATCATTCACAATCTTTTTTAGTATTTAAATATATTTATTACTTTAGTCTTTAAATTACCATACTTTTGTAGATGTAGGGTTGATGTTTATGATTTTTAGCAATTATCTTACATTTTATCCTACTATATATCATTCTCAATCCTTTTTAGTATTTAAATATATTTAATACTTTAGTCTATAAATTTAAGTATGTAATAGCAGAATTTTTTTTCTCTACTTTTTCATCACTTAAAAATACTAAAGTTACCTAAATAGAGGAATAGGACAGTTGGAAGGCTCCGTACTGGTGCTCTATAGTTATTTCTTGTTATATTCTCAAGATCACAGTCGGCATTCCTTGATACAATAATGATCCTACTTAATATATAACTATTTATTCCATATGGATCCAAAGAAAAAGACTTAGCTTGTTGGATTGTTTCATCATGACCACCTAATATATGACATTTTTTTTCTTGTACAACTCGAGTAAAAAGATTTAACTTATTAAAGTGTTAGGTGCATAACGAATTTGATGTTAGAGTGGATAAGAGTCCTACATTGATTGAAAATGAATTATTGATTTTCTTATATGAACTTGTGCAATTCTCCCCTAACGGGATAGCTTTTGGGATTGAGTTAAGCTCAGGTTTCATATTTTTACATGGTACGTATCAGAGCCAGGTCAATCCCTGTTTAAGCTCCCGATTAATGAAATAATTGGGCATTGAGTGTGAAGGGGAGGGGAGGGTTAGCCTGGGTGAAAGTCTCACATTGTGTAATGCCCCGGGAGTACACCCTGGACGCCACATGGTGCTTGGAACCATAAGTGATCCCAAGCTAACCCATGAACTGGCATACTGTTAAGCAACTGAATTATAATAAAATAAATAACAAGTTCTGCTGTGTGGAAACATATTCATGGCATAATCTGAATAAATACATTACTGATAAAGTTTACAATCTGATTACACTAAAGGAAGAAACTGAAATTTACATGACTGACTCTGACTAACATTTATGAAACCTCTACTATACTGACTATAGATAGCTGGGACATACCTACAACTACCACTAATCAATACATAAGAAAATAAATGAACTGTACATGAACTAAAACTGTCTGGAGTTCCCAAAGTAGGAGAACTCATCACCTGCTGGCTGGAATCTGCAACTGTCTGATCGTGATGTGCAGGCTACAAATGGTACCTACATTATAAAATAATGTAGCCACACAAACGTATATGTGGATCAGTATTTCTGGAATGTAATGAGTATGCAGGGATGAATGATATAAGTAAAATTGATTTCATACGTAATCTTAAAACATGCATGCTAAGTGTAAGTAGACTCACCAATAGGCTGGAATAAACTGAAAACTAAAATATCCTAAAGCATGAGTGACAAACATACTCTGATAATATGTTGAATCTCTACGCTTAGTTTTTGTAAAACTATACTTTAAGGATATAAGTAGAACTGAAGCTGGGATATGGTAAAATATGACTACTATATGAATACTGAGTCTGAAACTACGTGATGAAAATTAACATAATATCGGGGATCTAAATATACAATTATACTGAGCACGAATACCTAAACATATAGAACCAAACGTAACATATACTAAGCTTATTTGATTAATTGAATGACTGATAGCTGAATACTGGTTATGTAAGACTGGACTGTACTTAGTTTGAATAATTGGACAGAAACTGTGGAGTACGCATATGAGATATGGACTAACTGAACAACATGAGATGACCGAACATAAATACATGAAACTATATTATCTGAGAATGCAAGACCAAGCGTATAACATGATTCTGAAATGATCTGTAAACTAAAATACTGAAATACTGATAACTGAATAACTAATAACTGTATGCTATGGTCAAGCAAACCTGAAACTGAAGTGAGTTCTGAACTGAATACTGAAACTGAAATTGTCGGAGTTATCATCTAACCGACATACCCCGATTATAGACTGATTTAGAGTCCAACCCGTAACCCCAGTTGGAAGGGTGTTAACACTATTCCATGGGTTACTAACAGTAGCTGGGTCAACCCTAATCTGGGAGGAAGACTCATGAGATGTATTTGGTTACGTCAACCCTAGTCTATCAGGAAAACAATTTACCCTACGCTGGCTACGTAGTTTTGTAACTCAGGGACTACTACTAAGGGTCAAACCCTCTGCTGGCAGGAATTCCCCCATCCCTGAGTTCGTTCGGTGCTGAATCCTACTCCCAACTGAATCGACATTGAACTGATCACTGGACTGTACAAGGCTTGACTGAACTCACACTGATTCTGTTGACTAACCTAATGCTACTATTCGGGATACTACAAAATCATTCTATTTTGACTGAAGACTAGATAAACAGCTAAATTTTAGATATTCAATACCCCCAGGACTCGATAGCATAGATAATAAGGACACATGAGAGCATTTGAGACCATAATAAGTAAGCATTATTTAAAGAAACCCATCACTTGGGCATTTCATTAAGCAAATGGAGATTAATACTTTCACATGGGGAAATTCACCAAACACATAGGGATCATGAACTTGGACATAGGAATATCTTAAACATGGGAGCATAACATGATTACATAACTAAAATCATGAACTTAGGAATTCACATGAAATTTGCTTGAAATAAGACATGGACATTTAATCATACATGTAAAGGTCATAGCTTGGACCTAAGAATGCCTTAAATATGGGTGAACAATAGAGTTACATGGAAAAGTTCATAACTTGGGGATTCATCTTGAAATTGATTGAACATGATATGGGAATTTCATCAAACATGTGGAAAACATGAATTTAAAACATGGGAATATTGCTAAACATCATGAATTTAGGATCTAGCATGGAATTCACTTGAATAAAGCATGGAAAACTCAAATTCATAGCATGAGGAATTCAAAATCTTGCATGAAATCATACATGGGCTAAAATTAATTACAATCACTATGATAACATGCAATTCAATCTTTGTTGAACATTTAAAATAACATAATGATTGAAAAATTCATTCTTTAATTGAAATAAAAGGGTTTTGGGCTCCATGGGTGAAAGAGGACCCATGGATGAACTCCCACATACCTTAATAGATGATTTGAAATTGAAAGCTTGACTTGGAAGCCTTGAGAATGTTATTGAAAGCTTTTTCTTGAACTTCTTGGATTAGAAACCTTAATTTCTTGAATGTACTGAAGAAACTTTGATGAAGTTCTTGGTGTTCTTGAGGGGGATAGGGTTTTCTTGGAGAGAAAAGGATGAATAATAAGGTATCTAATGCTTTTAGGAGTTGAAATTAGGTGTTATGAGCGGATTTGGGTGAGGAAAAGTGACCAAAGTGCCCCTAGACCCTATAGGAACTGAAATAGCATGTGAAACAGTTTCGTAACATGGTTTCCATCGCGTCGCATTGCTAATCGCGTCGATGACTGACGCGTCGCGTCGGCTTACTACCTCTCACAAAAAATGTCATAATTGTTTGCTTAGGTATCAGATTAAGTCGAAATTAGTATTGTTGGAAAGATAATCCAATTATCTACAATTTGGTGCGTCTTGAGCTGCAAAGTTCTATGTATATAAAAAGTTATACACATTCAAAGTAGACTCTTGTAGAATCAAATACCAAACTTTGGACGAATCAAAGGTTCTAAGCTCAACTTTGTTGTAAGTGATTCTTATGAACATTTTTAACCCAAAAACACATCAAACATGAGGATAAAAATCATTAAACTCATATTCACATGGAGATCATTTGGATTATAACTTATTCACGTAGGAACGACGGTTCAAAGACTAGCCCAAAAATACGGGGTGTTACACATTGATTGGGACATGAACTAATAGTCTAATTATATGGGCTTGGGTAATCCTTTCTAAGTCAGGGGCGGATCTATGATAGTGAGTGTAGGTTTCTACTACCGTAAAATATATAATTAAATGATCAAAATTATTAAAAGGAATAAATATTAAAAGGTGGGAACCCCCAACTAAATTGATCGATGACTTAGTGGTAGAAGGGAACCCACAACATTGTATTTGTGGCGTTCAACATGCGTTTGAATCCTCGTGACATTTTTTTTCTCTTTTCAGCTCCTATTTTTAGAAGGCTTTTTCGCCTATATTTTTAAAAAAGGTAAGTTTTCTTTTTTCCCCCTCCTTTTTTCAACCCCTATTTTTGAAATGCTTTTCAGTCTATGTTCTTAAAAAAGGTAAAGCCTAAGAGTTTTTCTTTTTGGTACACATATTTTTTTGTTTTGTTTTTGATTAATCTTTTTTTATTTTTAAATTTTAAAATAAAATAAAAAGTTGATTTTTTTATAAGGTAAATCCTTTTCCTTTTTTTATTTCTAATAAACTACTCAGTTTTCTTTCCATTTTTTAGTTAAAACCTTCTTTAAATGTTATAAGACATACGATAACCCCAACACAAAATTATTTTCCTCCTTAAGGCTAGAAACTTCTTTTGAGTCATCTTCTAATTTTAAATTTTACGTCAGTACTCTTCTTCCACAATCTCTTATTTTATTTTTATTTTTTCTCTTATTTTCTCGTATATTTGTATTTATTTTTATTTACTAATATGTTTAATTTGATAATTATTAATATTTCGTTGTAGTTTATTATTTTTTTAGTTGTTACATTATTTTTTAAAATTTAAATATGTTGAAATTGTGAAGTTAGATCGAGATGGTTATGAAATTTTTAAGCCTCAAATCACTCCAGATTCTCCTTCAGTAAGTTCTCCTTCACATACTGAAATTTTCGACAATGTCAATCCTCCTTAGCCATCAGATAAAGATAAAATATTGACTTTGGGTTCTCTTGAATTCGATCCTGTTAAAAGAAAATAAATTTTGAAATATCCTCCTAATCAACAAGATAGAGTAAGGAGATATTACATTAAAAAAGGGCCCTGCAGACCTGATGAACATTTTATTTTTCCAATATCAAATTTTGGTGGAAAATTGCATCATTTTATCATGATTGACTTTATACTTCATACTCGGAATGGTTAAAATATATTATTGAAAAAGACGCAAGTTTTTGCTTATGTTGTTACTTGTTTAAAAATGAGATTGCTGGATGTGGAAAAAGGGCCGGTGATTATTTTACAATAGATGGCTTCAGAATTTGGAATAAAGGGATAGAATAACTTAATAAGAATGTGGGTGATATAAATAGTGATCACAATTGGTATTTCAATATGTTGCTTGATTTGAATTGTTCGCAACAAATTTTCATGGTGTTGAAAATTAACTACAAGCAAAGATAAATAAAATAAAAAAACAACAATTTTTATTAATGAATCTTGTGAGCACAATTTCGTGACTCTCTTGATTCTTCTCTCCTAAACTTAGAAATGATCCGAGGTCCTTAAGTAGTGAGTTTCTCGAATCGTTGGATGATTTGAACTCCTAGAGACGTATTTCAATCGTCGAAAATGTCGGAAAGTGTTTTTATCGCTTTGGAATAATCTCTGGGAAGAAATCTGTTGATTGCTCCTTGCAAGAACTTGATAGTCAATGCAGACGTTGCCAATTCTTGTCAAAGTTCTCTTTTTAGAACCCCTTTTTAATGTTATGTTACCCCCTATTTATAGTTGTAACGAGCGGGCTTGGTTGCTTGCGATTGACCGAAATATGTCACTTTGACACTTGATGACTTTTGACCGGTTCTTGAATTTGAATGAGATTTCTATATTATTTAAACATATGGCGTCACTTTGTTGGTCTTTTAATTTGACGGGGATGCCAAGTCACCCTGACACGTGGCATAGGTTTGGGCTCCAAAGTGTAATGGACCTGGGCTTTAATTTAATAAAATGGACTAATTAATTTGTAGGGCCGAAATTATTTAATCAACCCAAATGATCATGAATTAAAATCAAATTTTGTATGAATTTAACCCGTTGAATTTTATATGTCTACAAATGCCCCTTACTTCGAGACTTGTCGACGTGTAGGCTTGCCGAAGAGACTTGAAGTAGCTATGAATGCGTTTTTATTAATTTTTTGACTTCAAAGGTACTTGTTTCTTGTTAGTTACTTCAAAAGTTCTTCTCTTGGTTAAGCGTGAAATAAATGACCCTTAATATTTTTTCAAGTCATTACACACTAGAAAATATTGAGGCCCCTCCATATGAATTTGAAATAGGACCATATTGAGTAAATCCTTAACTTACTGCCCCTTGCATGTTAGTAAATATTCTTGAATTGAACTTTTGAACCAAGCAAATATTAACTTTCCTTTGGTGTTCAGGAAGAATAAAATTTTTTCAAAGAAATCTTTCAAACATGGTAATTTTCTTTTAGCTACTTGGAAACTTGAAATTCCCTGGAATTTTTTCGTTCAATATTATTACAACCTTCCTTATATATGAAATTGAGATTTTCACTAGCCTAATTAACCAACCAACAAAAAGGATTCTCAGTAGATCAGGGGGTCAATGCTCAGATCTTCATTGCATGCAGTTTGGTATCTTGACACCATCCAATTACAAGCTGGTTCGAGCATCTCATAATCTCTCTCCCTTCCATAACTGGTCAAGAAGTGCAATGTTATCTTTAAGTTCAAACATCAGAATTAAGAAGAACAAATGGAGCAGCTTACCAGGAATGCATGTCAAATCTCAGCGACCCTACTTCTTAGCACCAAAAAGAACTTCACGAACCCTTACACTGGAGATCTCAACTAGAAATGGAGAGAATATCGTGTTAATCAAAATTCAAAGAAAATGGGTTAGTTCAGAAAAGGGGAATCAACTTACTCTTGCAGCTGGAGAAGGATCCACCTTTGCTAGACCAGGGCACCATGTTGATTACCCACAGATGAAGCAACTCAAATTGAAGATTGGAGAAGACAACCATAGTGGAAGAGGCGGCAAGTTGAAATATAGTGATCTGATCTTAGCTCAAATAGGAAACCCTAGAGCTGATCTTAGCTAAAATAGGAAACCCTACACTACTTATATGTTGCTTGATTTGGACCGAATCACGACTTAGGTCGGTCTGATTTTTTTTTATTTTTTTGGTTTGTAATTTGGATGGGTTGGTCCATTTATTTACTTTGTTTTTTATTATTAATAAAAATCCAAATTAAACAAAAAAAAGAGATTTTCACTAGAACTTCTATATAAGATTTTCCCTTGTAGAGAAAATTCATCAAAGCACTCGGTAGCCACAAAGAAAAGTGTTCGACTGTGTTTAATTGCCAGACTATGAAGCTATGAACTTTCCCGATACGATTGAATCCTCAAACTGCTCCTAAAGTAACTGTAACTTTCATAGCAGCCTGTTGCCTCTTGCTCACTCAAATTTGCATGATTGCAATACGAAATACGTGACTACCATCGTAAGATACTTATTTTTTTAATAAGTAACAATAGGGAGATGTAACATAGCCAAGTTTTGCAATTATGTTTATTGAAATCGGGAAAAAGGAATCGAAAATAAACAAAATTTGCGGCCAAGTTTAACCTGTGTTGCTATAGATAATTTTTTTTTAACAATCAACTTCAGGCTCTCTTGTTTCCCAACTTATGTGTCCGTAACGATTAATCTCTATTTTTTTCTTAATCCTCAGAAATGGTGTAGGGTGCTCTTGGTCTCCAACAATGACTTGTTTCAACGATCGTGAAACTCCATACCCTTGCCTTGAGATCGTGGAAAGCAAACCAGATTTGCATGCCAAAGCCCTCACTTTGAAAGTTCATCCTCCAGTGATTGGCGCCTTCCCACTTGTTAGAAAGCCACTGGAAACTTCCCTCAATCTTACAGAATGGTTAACGATAGAAACTAAGGACGTCATGGACAACTTTTCGAGAAAAATTATGACAGAAAAAGTTCTCCTTTTGAAGTCTTCTACACATCAAAATATTGTTGTTGCGAGCTCTCCTAGCGACATTGGGAGCCGTAGAAGTTGGCATGTTCCTCCCTCCGGATTTGGTGAGGTTCGATATACACATGGCTACTAGGAGTTGATAAAAGACATTCTTGCCCGTAATAAGAAGACCTTGGAGCTCAATAAGATTTATGATGCTGTCTTTGCTTCATTGTTCATGTATGACCATAACGAGAATGTGCTCCAGGCTTTCTGTGAGAATTAGCGTCCATCCACCAACACCGTTTTGACTTTTATTAGAGAGCTATCCATATCTTTATAGGCCTTGAGAAACATCGGAGGCCTTTATGTTCATGGGTTATTTTATGAAGAAGTTATTCCCTCAGCTAAGGAGTTGACATATGTGGATGACAAAGGGAAACCTTTTCTCTGTAGAAGCTGCTCACACTTATTTTCGGCGTTCTACCAGCTTATAAATGTGTCATTGATGACGTTTCTTTTCTTGATTGGACTAATTTCTAGTTTCAAGGAATAAGAAAATATGTTGAGCCTTTACAAAAGATGTCAAAAAATTCAACGAAGCCAAAGATGAATCATGACCTATTGGGGAATATTGACATGAATTTTTTACCATGAACTAAAGAAGAGAATGCCTCTTTTGTTGAGTTAGGCGTGGAAGAATCACTCAGAGATGAAACTTATTTGGCGGCTTTTCTTGCGTGTTGGTTCTGTAATTTGTTACTCCACAAAAAGAAGGCTGGTTGTATTCGTGCTAGCAACTTCAAAGTCGCAAGATTGATGGCTCATGGAGAAAAATTTTCTTTAGCGGTGTAAGTTCTTTCTAACATCTATCGCGACCTTAGGGTGATCTCTACTTCTTCAAACTTGGGGTCCTTCCATCCACTCTTTCCTAACCATTATATTTATGGATGGATTGATGAGTATTTTGAAACTTATTACCATGTAAACCGTTCGCAATGAGGGGTGCAAATATGGTAATTTTCAGGAGAAAAGATGGCAAAATAATTTGACCTTGTTGATGCTCTCAAGTTATTTCAACAAGTCAATGTAAAGACACTTCCTTATTTAGCCTTGATACAGGGAAAAAGGTACAAATTTATGATAGTGGCAAACTATCCAATTCTTGGAGTGACTTCTTCAAAAGGCCTTCATTCAAGTTTTATCACATTGAGACATGATAATGATCTGATCGTGGAGCCTTATAGCCCTCCTCGATTTAGTCGCCAATTTAGATTTTGTCAAGACGTTCCCAGTATTCTAAAAAATCATCCTTTTGATGGTTTGCTGCTAGCTTTGGTTCAACTTTAGGATTTTTTGTGTTCATCTTGGGAGTTTATCAAAGCTTAACATACCAATACGTCCGTAGGATAATGGACCTTTTATGACTCGAGAGTACTCGGATTGATGAACAGCCCATCGGGAGACTGTGCTAAGATGAAGTACCCATATTATTTTAAGAGAGGTATGAAGAAAAATAATGCCTCCTCATCATCCAAAGGAGACTAACTTCAGCTGGAAGGTCAAGGTAAGCTTTCTCTCTCTTTAAAGTCCAAGGCGGTAATAGGTAATCCTGCTCAATCTGTCCAAGTCGTTCCTAAATCTAAAAATTTAAAGGGAAAGGATACACATGTGGATAAAATAGTAAAAATCCCTTCATCGTCCCCCAAGGCAGTGTTCATCTCCACTTCTGAGGTGATCAACATATCCACAAAAGAAATAAATCTTCTAGCCCATCAGATAAAGGCGTTGAAAAGTCAATAGACATTGTGCCATTTTGCAGTGACTCATCCAAACCGCCAGTTTCACTCAATAGAGATGTTATTGATAATTCCACCTCTAGTTCAACTAAAAGCAAAGCTAGCCCGGAGCCATTCTAGAAACATTTGAAGAAATAACATAAAGACTTAAGCGATCAACATTATGAGTTTCCTGATTTGGATTCCATAAGTATTGACACCACTATGTTTGAAGAGGGTGCCGCTGGTTCAACAATGCCCTTGGATGATTTGGCACATAAGGTAATAATTACTTCTTTAATATCATAATTTGCCTCTTTACTCTATATTAACTTATTTTTTTTTAATTGGGTCTTGTGGATATTTCCAGTAACATATTTGGTGATGATGTATTTGGTGAGGATTGTGTCATAAGCCCAAATACTTCAAGTGTGTTGAAGAGTCCCAATCTTTCTCTTGATAATGCCATGACTCAAGCTACAAATAAGGATCCGTCGACAAAGTTGTCAGAAAATGTTGAATCTTTTCAAAATGTTCCAACAACTAATATTATGGCTGAAGCAAATGATAATAGACCTTTAAATGTTACCAAGGATTTGGTTTGGTCATTACATCAGATTGCCCCAAACTTTGAACCACAAAAGGCTATTTTGGCTTTCAAATTGTCCTACATTTCTGGATTGTTGTGTACCTTGTGTGAATGTATTACAGAATTTTCTGCCGAATCGTCTGAAAACCTCAATGGTTTGGAGAAAGGTGTTGCTCTAATTTTTAAAGGTCTTCGGGAGGTCAGTATCGTCGACCTCTCTTTTTTGGAGATTCTACTTGCAGACATTTTTAAGAAGCATTGAGATTATGATGTTGCAAAATTGTCTAGTTCCCAAAAGATAACTAGAGATGCTCATCAAGAGTTGCTTTCTGTTGCGAAAAAACATCTTAATGATGCAAATTAAGACAAATTCAAGATGGACAAGTGATAACGCTCAATCTACAGCTCTCATAGGAGTGTAAAACAGTCGTTAGCAAATATAGAACCCAACCTAGGTTGGGTATCGATCCCACAGGGAATAGCTTGGTCAACAAGTAAGCAACGATTACTAGACTTTTAGTGCAAGTCTCGTAAGAAGGGGGGTTTGTAATGTGTAACCAAATTATTAAAGCAAAAACTGAAAATAGCAAAGTAAAAAGAAAGAATGTTTAGTAGGTTGTGAAACAATGAAAATTGAGGAGTTGGGGTTATGTCCACCTTCTGAGTTATACGTCTCTATTGACTATGAGTGTGTTGAATTCAAACATGCATGTGCTTATAGAGAATTGTATTCGATGGTAAATCCAGGCGTATTTCGACCTATTCGAGGATTATTTCACTTTAACTCTTTCGAGCTTAAAGCGTGTCTAACGGTACGAATTCTCCAAGAGGTTAATCCAGTTACGACACTAACTTTTTAATAGGGGATGGGACCCTACTACCTTGACATTATCTCTTTTCCAGACAGATAACCTTTCTTTCGAACAAGTTAAATGTTATACTGGCGTATTCTTGCGTTTGCAACCACAAAGAATTTAGATTAAGATGAAGAGAATAATGATATAAGCAACATACGTGTCACGAACTCACAAACTCACAAACTCACAGCAATAGATAGTATCTCATTCGGCTTCCATAACCCCAACAGAGAAGTTTAGTTACCCATGAGTGCGAAGGAAATCACAATTGACATTGTTGTTATACCACAATAAAGATTTCACGTTTGTAATGGTGTGGTAGGCGTTAGGAGTGAATCTCTTAGCAAAGTAACATTTCTCTTGTTGTGGAATTTAAGAATAGCGGAATAGAAGAAGAAAAATAGATTTAATGGAAAAATGATTGTTTAGAACTAGAATGTCTTAGAAGTAGAATAGAATAGAATGTAAGAAGATCTCCCAAAATCTCTAGCAAGATAGGGTATTTATAATACCCATATCCTATTCCTACTAAGCTAATGAAATGCTTAACCAAATCCCACTAAGCTAATGAAATACTTAACCCAATTGTACTAGGTTAATGTATCATTATCCTAATCCTAACAAGCTAATGTAATACTTAACCCAATTGTACTAGGTTAATGTATCATTATCCTAATCCTAATAAGTTACTGCTAGTCCCTAAAGTCTTCAAAAATGTTGTGTTAGCCCGGGACAGAATTTCCATGCGCCATCTTTAGTCCTTGGTGTCCAAGATTGGCTTTTCTCCTTTCGTGAAGCTTTCTTTGGCGTCAATTTATCCATGAAATGCTGAATTCTGCATCATTTATACCTGAAACTTTGCTAATCATGTTCGTTAGCTCACTATCAGGAAAATGGACTAAAAGTGCATGAAATATATAATTTGTTCTCAAAACTAGGCTAAAATATGGGCAAAATATAGTGCTATAGGCGTGTAAATTCGCCTATCATCAACACCCCACACTTGAAGCTTTGTTCGTCCTCGAATAAAATATCATGTCCCTCTAAACATCACTTAGGGTTTCACAGCAACAACACAAAATATTCGTCAAGACAAGCATAACAATTATCAACAAAGAGTAGTTTTCTGATCATTAGTAGAAACAATTCAGCCTCCAACATAGACTCGTGATGGTGGTCAACTCATATTCAAAAGTCAAGGCACAAAGAATCATACACGACTACCCAAAACTCATCAACCATGTGTGTCTCACAATGTATTACCCATAATCACTCACATGTATAGCATATTTTTTTAAACTTGGGTATAAAAATATCCTTTCTCTCACTCTCACAAAGAATTCATATGTTGTAACTGATGACCATAGGCTTGCCCTTAATGTAATGCTCCACTAAATGTCAGAATGCTAAGCTTAGGATCAAATAGGTCTTTTGATGGTTGTAATGTAGGCTAAGGGACGGGTAGGACTATTTTGGCCAGAAATAGTGACTATGTTCCTAAGAGCTTTGATACATCACATTATACCATTAACACTTTTATTTCAAACAACCTTTCTACTTTCTTTTATTCTACCACCCTTCTTCTCCTCTTTTGTTTTTTGATTTTAAACATGACTAACTTTTCAGTTTTTTTCTTCCTTTTTCTTTTCATAACATACCTCTTATGATAGCACTTCTTTTTTCATAGAAATTTCAAGCACCAATGCATTATAAAGCATCATACTCACCCAATTTCCTCTTATTTTGTCACATGACTTTACACTTTAAAGCACTTAGGAATTTGGATCAAATTATGGTCTTGAAAAAAATGGCTTATGCTTACATATGAGGTTGTCAAAGAAAATAGGCTAAAGGCTCAAAAGGGTTAACTAGGATAATGTCCATGGGTAGGTAAAAATGAAGGTAAACAAATATAGGTTGCCAAAGAAATGCCTAAATCATCTCCTAAACTTACACTCCTTATTTTCGCTTTACATACATACCAGGCAAGTTCTAGCATCAGCCACAAGCACAGAATATGCTATTAGCTCACACACATAAGGCACATGGTCGACTTTATTGAGAGTAGTATAGACTCTTGTCCCAACAGGTAAAGGAATTGAACCACACAATATCACATAGTGAGTCACAATTAGAGCCTAAATGTCTCAATAGTCATGATTTTAG
Source organism: Capsicum pubescens (assembly GCA_030864215.1). Lineage (NCBI taxonomy): Eukaryota > Viridiplantae > Streptophyta > Magnoliopsida > Solanales > Solanaceae > Capsicum > Capsicum pubescens. The sequence continues at coordinate 107,252,333 of CM061538.1, forward strand.
CACAAACTCTTGTCATAATCTCATGCTGCCTATCAAAATAATTTCATGTGAAGCTAAAAAATTTACTACTAAAAAAAACTTAAAAAAATGGAAAAAAACGAAACAAAAACAAAGCAAACAAACATAGATGCGAGTAGAGAAGTATAGCATGCAATACCAGCACCCCACACTTAGACGGGACACACTGCCCTCGGTGGAAAATAAATAAGAAGAACCTGGTTAGTCGGACTCCTCCTCTATGTCTGGGGTCATACCCCCTGCGTCGAAATCATCATCGGAGTTGTCGTCATCAGAGTTCTCCTCCATGTCAGAGTCTGGCATTCTGCGATCATCATCGGTTGGCACATCGTCATCAAGAGGTTCCTCAAAGTATACACCTACTCCACACATGGCCTTCGCATGCTCATTCATTGGGTAGTCATAATCCAACTGTTGGAGCTCTACAACATTTGGAACACGACCCCCGCTCATCATGGTAAACCTCATCATGCCATATAAATGGTGAGAGAAACTCTCATCTCGAGCATGTCTCTCCGCAGTAGTAAGGTTGACGCCATGTGTTGTTTCAGCATCTTTGACCTTTATGAGGTCAACCTTCTTCGGATTATGTGGGAGTTTGTGATCAGCTGGTTTCTCTTCGATGTCCTCCTTCCGCAAGATTACTGTCAACAGATTGGCAAAGGTGAAGTGGGACCGCTTGTGTAGCCTAGCTTTCCTCATTGTGGAGCGAATGATTGCCCCAATGTTGATAGGGACATTCGTCATCAATGCGTAAACTAAGAACACTCTATCTCTTGTTATTTTGGTATACTGGGTCCCTGGTATGAGGCAAGAGTTGACAATACGCAACCATATCCTTGCTTTCCTATTCAAAGGAGCATAGGGGAAGGTGTTGTGTCGTCCGGTGTCTTTATGTCTGCTCCACCTTGCCATGAATCTACTTCCACAAAGTGTGTGTCGAATTGCTCTATAAGGAGGTCTGCTGTACAACTCTTTGAATGGTGCTGGATCGACTGAAGGCAAGCCAAGAAAGGAGTTGATCAAATCCGTATTGAGTTGTAAAACTTGGCCCCGAATCTTTACTTCAGTCCCTGTGGTTTCCGGCGACCAGTTGGCATAGAATTATCTTGTTAAATCAAGATTACATTCTCCCATGTCGCGGAAGATGAAATCCAGATTTAATGCCATGATCTTCGCCAACATGCGCGGCTCCTTCTTCGCTAGGCTTTCCTTGTTTATCAAGTCGACATGAACATATTTTCTTTCCTTGTTGTTCCTATACCATTCCTTGTCTTCCTCCTCAAGAACCCATACGGCGTGGTAATTGTATTGAGGATGATTCTCCTTGCTCCTTGCGGCCTCTTTTCTTGCCCTTTTGGGAAGTGGTAGCCTTCTCCTTGCCTTGTCTCGCTTTGGGTGCCATTGTACGTGATTGAAGCCTTTGGAGATGTTCTTATGAAGTGGGAGAGAAAAAAGAAAAGTTTTGAGATGATTTGGAGAGTATGTGCGGCGCCTAGGTCAAGTTTTCAATGTGTTTGTGTTTCAAGACTAAGTCTCCTTTATATAGGAAAAGAATGGGTCGGGTTTTGACCCATTTAAAATCGGTTTTGGAGACAAAAAGTGACCATAGGCGGCGCCTTTAGCTTTGCCTAAGCTTGTCATAGGCGGCGCCTAATGCAAAGCATTTGCTAGCATAGGCGGCGCCTAGTTCAATGCCTTTAGTGACCATAGGAGGCGCCTTTAGCATGGCATATGAGATTCAGAGACCAAATGCTTTAGCATAGGCGGCGCCTATGCTATGGCATACTTGAGCATGGGCGGCGCATAAGCTATGGCACACTAGATTCCGAGATCTTAGGCCATAGTATAGGCTTTGCCTTGTTCGTGGCCTAGTTTTACCTAGGCCTAGCCTTGTTTGTTGCCTATATTTTCATAAGCAATGCCCAATCCATAGCCTTTTTCTTCTTCATTCCTAACTTACCACCTTTAACATGCAATACGTCCAAATCAAAATTTGAAACCAATCTCCTCGTTTTATACCTCTTGCACCTACATTTGCTCAAAAACAATAAAAACGATTAGAACGATGGGTTGCCTCCCATCAAACGCCTTAGTTTTGGTCGTGGCACGACTCTTATTTTTGGATTTTTTATTTATCAAAATCAAACACGTAATAGAATGAAAGAAAAACGAAAAACGATAAATGATGGGTTGCCTCCCATCTAGCGCTTGATTTATTGTCGCGACACGACATAGTTACCTCGAGTACTTAGACTTCGTCGAGATAGATGGTGGATTGTTTTCTGAATGGATTCAGACGACAATGAGGCTTACTTGTAGGCATGCAATCTTCTTCGAGATGACTCATACGTCTCCCCGGAGGGTCACCAATTATATCATCAATAGTCTAACCCATAGCTCTCATGTATATTTTCAGAGCAGAGATGAGAGCCTCTACGTGCCATTTACTTAAATCATCCTCACTCACCGGAAGTATATTTCCACTTTCCAAGAACACATACCTTAGATAATCGGGGAGCTCTTTCGATTCTAGCATTGGTGGCTCTTCAATGGAAATCTTCGCTGTTGGTGACGGTTGATTCTTAAGATCAAGGTCCGGTTGATTAGGAATATGGGAATAAGACTCTATTTCTGTTAGAGCATCCATAAGTTTTTCATCGTCCTCATGCTCAACATTCAGTAGCGCAGCAGACAATGGCTCAACTGTAAGTTGTTTCTCTACAGATAATGCTTTCTTATCCTCATGATGAACATCAGCTACAGAGAACACATTCATATCGCTGGGCTGCTTCATTACTTTGAATATATCAAAGCGGACCACTTCGTCATTTATTCGGAATGAAAGCTCATTAGCTCTCAAATCAATGAGCACACTTCCTGTAGCAAGGAAAGGGCGTCCCAAGATTATGGGAACCTCTGAGTCCGCTTCACAATCCAAAATAACAAAGTCTGCTGGAAAGATGAATGAAGAAACCTTTACCAAGACATCACATAGGATACCAACAGGTCGTTTTACCGACCTATCCGCCATGACGAGCCTCATATTGGTTGGAGTAGGATCACCCAACCCCAACTTTTTATAGATAGATAATGGCATCAAATTGCTGCTGGCTCCTAAATCACATAATGCTTTGGCAAAATTAAAAGATCCAACGGTGCAAGGAATAGTGAAAGCTCTGGGGTCAGCCTTCTTCTGAACTATTGATCGGGTAGCGATTGCGCTGCAGTGATGGACATCATCTTTCAACTCATAACTTTCTGCCCACTTCTTTGTCAAAAGATCCTTCATAAATTTCGCATACCCAAGCATTTGTTCAAGTGCTTCCACCAATGGAACATTAATGGTCAGCTGTTTTAACATAGTCATGAATTTGCTGAACTTCGTATCATCCGCCACCTTCTTCAATCTTTGGGGAAAAGGTGGTGGTGGGTATGGAATTGTTCTCTCCACGGCTTTCTTCTTCTCTTGCTTCCGTTTTTCAGCTTTTCCAGGCTGCACATCGTGAGGAGTGACGTTAAGGACGTTAGGATCGGCTGCTGCGGCATCTTTCCCTTTCGCCTTATCATCAATTTCTGCTTCTTCGTCAACCACTTGCTTGCCTTTTTCTGAAGTTTCCAGCACCTTACCACTTCGGGTAGTGATGTCCATGCATGACCCATCATTCCTTGGGTTTTGCACAGTATCGCTAGGTAAAGTGCCAGCCTTTCTTTGATTGAGTGCTGCTGAAAGTTGGCTTAATTGCTTCTCTATTTGCTTGATTTTAGTGGAATGAGAATCAACTAATTGCTTCATAGAGGACAAATCATTTATTACCTCCATTACTCCTGTGCTTGTTGCTTCCACTCCTTTCAGTAGTTTAGCCATCATGTCTTCCATACTTCCAGAACTAGATGTGGTGGTGTCACGTCTTCCAGGGGGTATGTATAAACCACTCTTTTCATTGTTTTTCCTCCAACTACCTTGGTCCTTGTTTCCAGACTTATCATAATAGTTCTAACCTTGGTTTCCTTGGGCATTGCCTCGGAACCCCCCCTGATTATTCAAGTAGTTGGCTTCCTCTTCCGAATCAGATTCGTCTCTTCCTTTTAACCCAATAGCTTTCACTTTTTCGGTCTTCCCTGATAATGAATGCTTTGTAAGAAGATCCACTTGTGTTTTCATGTGCGCCATATCTTGATCACGTTCTTCTTGTCTTCTTCTTTGGTCTGCAGTCATGCCAATAGATAAAATGGGGCTTGCTACCTCAGAATCCCTGGTATGCCAAGCTCTACTTTGTTTCGTCATACGATCTAGCATATTACTTGCTTGACCAAAGGTGAGATCCATAAAGGATTCTCCAGCCGCATTATCCACCACTGGTTTAGTTATTGAATTCAGGGCTCTATATAATATCTCCATTAGGTGAACATTAGTCATATGATGGTTTGGGCACCTCGCTAGCTTTGTCTTGAACCTCTCCCATGTTTCATGAAGAGCTTCAGTGGGAAGCTGACGAAAGTTGCTGATTTCATCTCTCAATTGTGCTCTTTTGGATGGCGGAAAGAATCTTTCTAGGAAAGCGTCTCTCAATTGCCTCCAATTTGTAATAGAATCAGGAGTCAGCCCATTCAACCATAGAGTTGCCTCCCCAGACAAAGACAATGGAAATAGACGTAATTGAATTGCATTCTGACCAACACCAGGATTGTCAAATGACTTGCATGTAGAAATAAAGTTGATGAGATGCATATTCGGATCATCGCCTTCTAGTCCACCAAATAATCCCTTGAGTTGCAATAACTGAATCATGGTGCTTGTGATGTTGAACTTGGCTCCGGGCGCTAATGGTGGGGGAATAATAGCTCCTGTGGCTCCGGCTCCATCAAGATCATCATCATCGTCGTCGAAAGCTGGTTTCATGGGTTGGCGATCATACCTAAACCGAGCTTGTCGACCTCTTCTGTTGGCAGGTGTTGTGATTTCAGCATCATGCCTTGGGTTTAGTAACTCGTCATCACCTAAATCCTCATCGTCAGGGTTTGTTGCTCGCCCAGGGTTATCAATGTTTTGTTGGTGTACTTGGGCGGCGGCAAGAGCAGCTAATCTCGCCTGCTCGTGTTGAGCAGCCATTCTTTCGATTTCCGTTTGTGCCTCCATTCTGCCAATTCGTTGTGGTTCAGGATTGATTGGTAATAACGGTTGACCAGAACTTCGAGTATGGTGCATGCACTGAAGAAAAACCTGCAGTAAACAAAAACAAAAACTAATAGTAAAAGTACGAGAATCTTTGACCAAAGGGTCTAGTAATTATCACGAACTTAATTGACACTTGTATTCCCCGGCAACGGCGCCAATTTTTGATAACGCTCAATCTACAACTCTCATAGGAGTGTAAAGCGGTCGTTAGCAAATATAGAACCCAACCTGGGTTGGGTATCGATCCCACAGGGAATAGCTTGGTCAACAAGTAAGCAACGATTACTAGACTTTTAGTGCAAGTCTTGTAAGAAGGGGGGTTTGTAATGTGTAACCAAATTATTAAAGCAAAAACTGAAAATAGCAAAGTAAAAAGAAAGAATGTTTAGTAGGTTGTGAAACAATGAGAATTGAGGAGTTGGGGTTATGTCCACCTTCTGAGTTATACGTCTCTATTGACTATGAGTGTGTTGAATTCAGACATGCATGTGCTTATAGAGAATTGTATTCGATGGTAAATCCAGGCGTCTTTCGACCTATTCGAGGATTATTTCACTTTAACTCTTTCGAGCTTAAAGCGTGTCTAATGGTACGAATTCTCCAAGAGGTTAATCCAGTTACGACACTAACTTTTTAATAGGGGATGGGACCCTACTACCTTGACATTATCTCCTTTCCAGACAGATAACCTTTCTTTCGAACAAGTTAAATATTATACTAGCGTATTCTTGCGTTTGCAACCACAAAGAATTTAGATTAAGATGTAGAGAATAATGATATAAGCAACATACGTGTCACGAACTCACAAACTCACAAACTCATAGCAATAGATAGTATCTCATTCGGCTTCCATAACCCCAACAGAGAAGTTTAGTTACCCATGAGTGCGAAGGAAATCACAATTGACATTATTGTTATACCACAATAAAGATTTCACGTTTGTAATGGTGTGGTAGGCGTTAGGCGTGAATCCCTTAGCAAAGTAACGTTTCTCTTGTTGTGGAATTTAAGAATAGCGGAATAGAAGAAGAAAAATAGAATTAATGGAAGAATGATTGTTTAGAACTAGAATGTCTTAGAAGTAGAATAGAATAGAATTGAATGTAAGAAGATCTCCCAAAATCTCTAGCAAGATAGGGTATTTATAATACCCATATCCTATTCCTACTAAGCTAATGAAATGCTTAACCAAATCCTACTAAGCTAATGAAATACTTAACCCAATTGTACTAGGTTAATGTATCATTATCCTAATCCTAACAAGATAATGTAATACTTAACCCAATTGTACTAGGTTAATGTATCATTATCCTAATCCTAATAAGTTACTTCTAGTCCCTAAAGTCTTCAGAAATGTTGTTTTATCCCGGGACAGAATTTCCATGCGCCATCTTTAGTCCTTGGTGTCCAAGATTGGCTTTTCTCCTTTCGTGAAGATTTCTTTGGCGTCAAGTTATCCATGAAATGCTGAATTCTGCATCATTTATACCTGAAACTTTGCTAATCATGTTCGTTAGCTCACTATCAGGAAAATGGACTAAAAGTGCATGAAATATATAATTTGTTCTCAAAACTAGGCTAAAATATGGGCAAAATATAGTGCTATAGGCGTGTAAATTCGCCTATCATCAACAAGCATTTGGGAGAGCTTCAAAAAGTCCTTGAGAGAGCTGAAAAAGTGTTAGAAGCTTGGACATCAAAGAAGAAGAAGACCATTTTGCTTATTGAAGATCATCAAAAGAACTTGTCCAAAAATCAAGAAAGTGTCACCAACATTAAAGGCGAGATTCATTCCCTTGAGAAAATCATCCCACTATTGGAAACAAAAACCAAAGAACTTGCTAAGCTAAAGGAAATCACTGAGACAAGTCGACTTCAGATTCTTGGCCATAAGCTTTTCCCTTAATTTTTTTTTTGCTTAAGAATGTTATCTTTTCCCTTTTTAGTTTTACTTTAGATCTTATCATGATGTATTGATAGTCTTTCTTGGAGAAATAAAAGTGACATTTTTCTTTTAATGTCTCTCGTGCTATGTAGTTTGTTTTTTAAATTTGACATGCCAACATGTTCTTTCATTTGCCTTCCCGACCCATATTCTTTGACATTTGTGACATGAGATAAATAATTCAAAATTATGAGTCACTTGTATCGTTGGAATGGGAATTCTCAAAACTACAGTGCACATGAATGTAATGACCAAAAGATTTTTACACTTGCACAAATCTTTTATAAAAGGCTTCGATCGAACTCTGTGTCACCCAATTTTTCAGCTTTGAGCTACTATAGTAAAACAATAAATAATTCAAACTAGGAGTGTCGAAATCCCAAAATTCTTATTCCGCTGTCAAGATAGCTCAGGTAACTATAATGTATGTAAAAATCATGGCCAGAAGTTCTCCAGATTTTCCCAGGTACCCATCCAAAATCAGTCTTTCAGTTCTGTTTCGTCACATTTTGTTTGTTTTGTCAAGCCTCACAAAAACTTCTCATATCATGACTTAGGAACATCAAAATCAGGAGCCATTTTTTGTGTTGGAAACTAGACTCGTAGGTCTACGTCTCACGTGGGAATCACAATCAGATTGCACCCAAATAGTCCTAGATATTGCCCCAAAGTTACTCTTCTAATCTTAGTTCGCTAGTTTTATCAGCTTTGCGCAACGTCACTAAAAATTTCATATTTTGATGTAGGAGTATTGAAATTAGGTACCGTTTCTTGCATTGAAAACAAGATTCGTACAGATACGTCTCTCATGGGAATCACAATCAGATTGCATCCAAATAGTGCTAGATATTTCCCCAAAACCGATCTTCTAATCTTGGTTTGCTAGTCATATCTACTTTGCACAGCGTCACAAAAAATTCTGTATCTCAATGTAGGAGTATCAGAATCAAGTGCCATTTTATTGGTTAGAAATTAGATCCGCATATCTACAACATGCATAAAAACCACACTCAACTGCTTTACGGATTTATACAAATACATCATCAAAGTCAGCTTAGTTCAGAATCTAATGGCCTATTTTACAACTTTGAGCGGCTATGATAGAAAATTCATAACTTGGTGTAGGAGCTTTCGAATCATTAGACGTATTTTTTTATTGCAGAGAAGTATCTAAGATGTACCACATATGTAAAAATAATGGTGAACACCTATACGGATTTATACAGATATATTGTCGAAATTCGCTTTGTCTTGCTGGTCTTTTTACCTTTGCACGTCCACGGTAAACTTAGAAAAGAAACGTGAGTCCTCATGTGATATCTATGTCAATTCAAAGTGTTATTGCCGTGCTTAAATAATGAAACACTCTTTTTTTTTTAATTTTTTTAACTCATATGACTGAACTTAGAGTAAAAATACTCTAAGCTGCCCACGTACCTCAGAAGGATCAAGTCATAGCGTAGTTCAAGAATTATGAGTTAATTAGTAGTTCAAAAATACTCTAAGCTGATAAATGTAATTAGCATGGAATTGACATATTTGACATATTTTGGCATGCTTTAGACAATCCAATACCATTGTCGGCCAATAGTAGCCCACTTTTTGATGCGGAAATAAAGTTTAGTCCCTAATTGGTGTGCCCCACATATGCCAGAATGTGCTTTCTCTATTGTCTATTGAGCTTTTTTTTCAAGACATCGCAGGAATAATCCCTCGTAAGAATGATAAAATAATGTTCTCTCATGAAAGATGAATCGTGATGCCCTTCTCTTAATATCTTCTCTTTGCTGTGGATCCTCAGGTAGCCTTCTATGCTCGAGATACTCAATTAGTGGTTTTCTCCAATCTACTTCTTCCACCACTTGAACGGATGTATGATGCCTTACATCTATTTGAAGATTGAGACAACCAGGAATAACCCTTCGATGACATACTTGCACCTTCATTGACTCATTCTCTCTGAGTGCCAGCGTGTGGAAAAGATAGCCATAGCATCCGCCATATGATTTTCTTCTCTTAAGATGTGGTTTAGGAACACTTGATCAAACCTTTCAAGAAAAATAATGGCATGTTGGTGATATGGCAAAAGATCTTTCTTATTCACCTTGTAACTCCCCAAAAGTTGGTTTATGATCAACTTAGAATCACCATAGATATCCAATTATGGGATCTTCATGTATGATGCTATTTCAAGACCAACAATTAAGGATTGGTACTATGAAACATTATTAGAACATGTTTCACCCAAAACAAATGAGAATGGAAAAATGTAACGGCCCGATTTTCTGAACCAAAATGCTACACGGTGCTCATGACCCCGAAGGACCATAAGCTAACCCATGACTGATATCTGTACCTATAGACTACATAATATCTCATAAAATATGTAGAAACATGAACTGTAAGGCCGTAAGGTTCAATACTAATACATATCTGAAAACATGGTATAACAATACCAAAAAGGAACATAAATACTGAAGTCTGAACATCTAATCTGACATCTAGTCCGAAATTCTCTAACTGAACTGAATAAGGAGTTGAAGGAACATGTCTCCAACTAACTCTATGAACAGAAAAACTAATCTGAAATACTATAATAAAGTAATAATAATATTATCCTCGAATGAAGAGGAGCACTGACTACTGAAATCTACAATATTATTATTGCTCTGAAACTCGTGCCTCTGTACCTATGGCGTCAAATAAAACACCATAGAGCGAATGCATCAGTACGACTAAATGTACTGAGTATACGAGTGAGGTAGGATAAATGCAAAGGGTTTTATATGCATAAACAATGCTGACTGATATGAAAGTGAGAATACATACATACATACGTAACTGCAACTAAACTCGTGGTGATACTGACTACTGAGTCTGAATACTGACAACATAAGCTTACCGATGCTGAGATACTGAATGACAGAGTTTACTGATATTGAGATACTGAATGACTAAGTTTATTGATATTGAGATGCTAAATGACTGAGTTTACTGATATTGATATGTAATTAGCTAATAAGTGAGAAACTGATACTGTATTACTGAATACTGGGAGGCTGATACTATATTACTGATAAAGAAATGATTGTTTCTGATAGTTCTGATTATGGAGAACTGATTTGATTGACCGTATATAACAGTCCTAAAACTGAGCTCGTGATAACATGACTACTGAATATGAATATTGATGACATGTATTTACTGATAACATATCATGAATGATAACTGAATTTTGATAACTGATATATCTGATAACATGAATTCTGATAACTGATAGCATGAATGACTGTATCTAACAGTCCTAAATATGATGGAACTAGCTGAGTTGGGTACTGAATTTGACAGTCCTGATATCCCGAAGAACTATCTGAGTTCTTTTACTGAGACTGATACTGAAACTATGGGAAGTAGTTATCTAACCGACATGCCCCAAATATGCTATAATAGCTAAGCTGGGGTCTAATCTCTGCCCCGACTGGAGGGGTGTCAATACCGCGCCACTGGTAAGGACAGCTGTGAGAACCCTATACTGGCAGGTACTTAAATAAGAATAGTGGGAACCCTAAACTGACAGGTTAAGCCACCTCATCAACTCTAATCTGACAGGTTAAGATGTCTCAACCTATGCTGGCTACGTAGTTATGGAACACAAGGATGACTACTAAGAATCACACCCTAAATTGGAAGGTGAGTTACCATTGTTGGGCTCACTCGGTGCTAACTTCTACTCCCATCTGAAGGAAATTGAACTGAATAACTAAGATGAACTGAATAACTGAACTAAACTGATTAGCTGAACTAATACTGATAAACTGGAATGATTCTAGTGGTATTATTTAGCAGAGCTAAACTAAGTTTACTGGATTTCGATGACTGACAGAGTGTACTGAGTTCTGAGGACTGGTTGAGAGTACTGAAGTTACTGATATTGATAGTGAATACTGAGGTTGCTGAGGTTACTGAGCACTAAGATTACTGAGATTTCTGAGTTTTCCTGAGTCACGTGACTGACTGAATTCTATAGATCATGGCTTGACTGAGAGTATCATGAAAATATGACATGGCTCTAGGCACATAACTATATTTTTTGGGTACAAGTACCCCTAGGACTCGATAAAAGGAAACTGACACAACTTGAATTTCTTGAGTACACGACCATCAATAAAAATCCATAATACATGAGTGGGGGATTTCATGAAGTACATGGTCATCATATATCTATCATGAATAGGAATGCTTATAATCAAGTCATAAATCTCATATTCTAATATCATGGGAATTTTGACAACATATACTATTTATAGCAATGGCATGGAAACCATTCAAGCATAAGGGAATGACAACATGTAACATTTAGTTCATATTATAATGATTTGGGGATATTATACTTCATGTATTTATTCAACATCTCAAACATGGTAGGGAAAGCATGAATATATTTTGTGTAAATAATTTATATCTCCATTATCATGCATTCTTTATACCACAACAATAACAACACATAATTTGCATGGAAATTCATATTGGAGTGTATGGCTAAAATGAACTTGTTATTTAGATATCTTGAAATCGTATAAATATGAAGTTCTAACATACTAGGCATTTTATCGAACACCTTGCATGCATTATCTAAGGTATAGGTGGATTTCATACTTGCATTCTATCAATCCATCTTACGATTATGTTTTTGAACTAACAACATAACTTTCATGAGATGTACAGTCATGATACTAAAATATAGCAAAACAAACAAGCATCAACGTGGGTATGATCATATCACCACAACCAACCAAGATTTTTTATTTTAAATATTGATTCTTGAACTCCACGGATTAAAGGAATCCGTGGATGAACACTACGCATACCTTGTAAGGGAGGTTCTTGATGATTGACGGAGAAATTTCCTTGAAATTTGATTTTCAAGCTTGATTGTGCAACCCTAGTTGTTTTTCTCCTATGATGCTCTTGGATAATGAACTTTGAGATGTTAGTAGGGTTGTAATGTAATTAGGAGCTATATATTTCGTAGGGTTAAGTTTAGGGACGTGTAAGGAGTGTTAAAAGACTTAATTACCCTCAAAATAACTCAAAACGGAGTGTTTTTGGCACTTGGAACTGACTTAGGCAGCGCCCAAGTAATCTCACAAGCCAAGTTGGGTGGCGCCTAACCAATCACCTAAGTTTGTTTGGGTGGCTCCTAAGCAATCGCATACTCTTACGGTCTCTCACGAAAATGGGCATAACTTTTGTTTCGAGTGTCATATTTTGATGAAATTGGTATCGTTGGAAAGCTAATTCGATTATATATAATTTGTGGCTCTAAATCTTAAAAAATGTCACATATAAATCACATTATTCTTGTTCAAAGATAACCCTTACAAAATCAAACACTAAGACTTGATGGATTCAAAAACTCTTAGCTTGCATCACTCTAAGCAACTTATATGAGCATGCTTAAGACATCGCAAGCTATCCTATTTCTAGGATATTCATTGTAAGTCATGCACTAAAATTCTGCTCACAGGATAGGAGGTTTCATAAGTAGGAAAACTTATTCACTTCCTAGCTTAGAAACATGCGGGGTATTACAATATCTCCCCCTTGGGAACATTCGTCCTCGAATGGAACTGACTGAGAGGGAAAAATACCAACTGAACATGAACTGAACATGAATATATGGAACATGATCTCATGACTGACGTGAATGATGAACTGAATATATCATACTGAACATGCATATCTGATGCATGTATAACTGATTTATGAATGTAGGACTTAGTGTTCTGGTGAGTTGAGTTTCTCAAACAGGAATGCATATCTGATGCTTAACTGATAAGAAGGATCCATGCATATCTGATGCATGATTATATGACTGACATAATACGTGAATGCATGAATGAAAGTACTGATGAGCTGATCATGCATATCTAATGCGTGAATTCATGACTAAACTTACTCATGACAATGAAATGGTAAATGTACCAAGTTGAACTAAAAACTGAGCATGGAACTGAATACCAAGTTTGGTACTAAAATATGAACATGATAAAGAGTAAGTTTAAGGAAAACTGTTACCTTGAACTAAAAATACCAATAAGTTTGAGATTAATTACTCCATATGCATGATCAGAAACATGAGAACCTAACTGAGTCTGGGACGTGGTAGATATACTGAATATCATGATATGAACTGAATATTGAAAACATGGCATACGACTGAAGTTGGAGTTTGAGGGTTAACTTATGAGTACCCCTTCTCCAAACTGGATTTATCAAAAGAAAAGAGAGCAACATGTTTATGTCATGAAAGTTTGGGGGTATGATGTATCTCCCCCTTGGGACACTATGTCTCTCAAAGAATACTGACTTGGATGAGCTACTGAAGGGAATTGAGGCGATGCGCAAGACACCTAGGAACTGAGTTATGACTGAATAGATAGGATCTGAAGCTGAGACATGATACATGAACTGAGCTAAACACGAGTGCATAAATATACTAACTTATCTGATTAACTAAATAACTGAATAACTGATAGCTGAATACTGGATATGCAAAGCTAAACTGTACATAGTCTGAATAGCTGGGCTGCGATTTTTTTGAGTTTTATGCATAGGAGATAAGGAATAACTGAGTAGAATGAGGTATCTGAGCATGGATTCATGAAGTCTGTATTTTTGTGAATGCGAGACCAAGCGTATGACATGGCTCTGAGGTATTCTATAAATTGGGGTACTGAAACACTGATAACTGAGTACTGATAACCTAAATGCTATGGTCAAGTATGTCTGGAATTGAACTGAGTTTCAAATCTGGTTACTGAACTAAAGATGACATTATAACTAAGCCTATAACTAGTACAGAAGTACTGAATTCTGAGGCTAAGTAACTAGTAACTGAATCCATGGTTCTGTAGGACTATCTGAGTCCTTTACTGAATATTTATTTCTGAACTATCGCTGTAACTGATTTTTAGATTGATACTGAAGTACTGAATTCAAGGACTGAACACTGATCACTGAGTGCTGGATACTGAAACTATAATTGAGTTGGCAACTGAGTTTTTGATGGCTATATGCTGGGGACTGACATAAGTCAAGGATCTAAATGTACACTTACACTTTGTACTATCCTAAATTCTAAATACAACCCTTTTCTAGACGTTTACTTACACATTTATCATGACATTCAAGCATATCTTCACAACTGCACCCTTGTGCAAAGTAAGCATGCAACAATCTTCTCTTATCGAAACAACTTCTCATCACTACACTGTTCCATAAGGAGAGCTAACTAGAGGAGTAAATCAGGAGGACTTGAAACATGAATAGATACAAACTAAACTTGACACATGACTGAAACTTGAGGAATAAAATATCAATAGTTTGGATTTACCAATAAGGTGAGGATATACATGACGTAGTCTAAATATATCTGATCTGTAGGGGCATATCATGAGTCATGGAAGCTAAGTATACTGGAAAGCATGATATACATACATGAGTCATGAGCTGCCTGACCTGAGTCTAGAGTTTCTGTACTCGTGGGACATAATTCGTAATACTAAGGGAGCTAGAACTAAACCCCTTATATTGGGAACTGAAGGCGCACATAATCCCATGGAAAATATGTGAAAGCAGATTGTGCTCATGGAACATGATTCGTACTGCGGAGTAAACTGGGACCTCTTATACTGGGAACAAAAATCACACATGATTTATGGGAAAAAGAAATGCATGAGTCTGGTTCGTGACCATAGAGTTGACATGCAACTCCTGAGTGGATTTTTTTTTGTGATAGCTGAGGTGCAAAACTCTGCACTCAGATGAGGATGGGTTAAGAATTGTCTTCCCTTACTGCTTTCTATACATACTGGATCTACTACTGGAGTCTGAGGGACTGACTTGGTCACTTGATCTATTATCACATACCTACATTCTGTTCAACACCTGCTTGTCTTACTAAACACATCATCTGATTCTATTTCCTCATATACTGCTAATATCACATTCACACCTTCATGCCTAATTTCAAGTCAATAAACTTAAATTCTTGCTCGCCTTCTAGCACTGTTCAAACATACTAATTCATGTTGGTACAACTATCCCTATGAATACATAATCTAATCAGACTAGATAATACTATCCCAACTCATCTACTGCTAAACTCTTGGGTCCATGCTTAAAATTCTAGGTCTATACTATCATAGGATTCTGAGAAGGGATCTAACGGCATATCAAAAATTGGATTTGAGTTTACAAAGGAGTTCTCATGATCATAAATGAAATTTGTATAACTTTGGAACATGACTGAACTGAGGGGATATTGTCTGAGCATGTGGCAAATCCCATAACTGTCTCCAGGGACTACATGAAAAATCCCTATCTTTAGGACTTGAGCTTCACTGTTTCTGTTACCTTGAAAGTAAGGTAGGGTTAACATGAGGGGAGCCTGATGTGAATCTACATGAGTTCCTTAGAGAAACTTTCCATAGCATGATCTTAAGACATGAAAGAAGGGGAACTGTTCCTAAAACATCTCATAGCCTCCTGCACATAAGTGGGGTGCAGAACACGCCCATGTACAAGACTCTACTTGATGCAACTTTCAGACTTCCTAGGACACTGCTGAACCTTAGGCTCTGATACCAAGTTTGTAACGCCCCGATTTTATGAACCAAAATGCTACACGGTGCTCATGACCCCGAAGGACCACAAACTAATCCATGACTGATATCTGTACCTATAAACTGCATAATATCTCATAAAATATGTGGAAACATGTACTGTAAGGCCATAATGTTTAATACTGATACATATCTGAAAAAAATGGTATAAAAATACCAAAAAGGAACATAAATACTGAAGTCTGCACATTTAATCTGACATCTAGTCCGAAAGCCTCTAACTGAAGTAAATAAGGAGTTGAAGGAACATGTCTCCAACTAACTCCATGAACTGAAAAACTAATCTGAAATACTATAATAAAGTAATAATAATATTGTCCTTGAATGAAGAGGAGCACTGACTGCTGAAATATGCAATGCTACTGCTACTCTGAAACTCGTGCCTCTATATCTATGGCGTCAAATAAAACACCATAGCGCGAATGCATTAGTACGACTGAATGTACTGAGTATACGAGTGAGGTAGGCTAAATGCAAAGGGTTTTATATGCATGAATAATACTGACTGATATGAACGTGAGAATACATACATACATACGTAACTGCAACTAAACTCATGGTGATACTGACTACTGAGTCTGAATACTGACAACATGAGCTTACTAATGCTGAGATACTGAATGACTGAGTTTACTGATATTGAGACACTGAATGACTGAGTTTATTGATATTGAGATACTGAATGACTGAGTTTACTGATATTGATATGTAATTCACTAATAAGTGAGGAACTAATACTGTATTACTGAATACTGGGAGACTGATACTATATTACGGATAAAGAAATGATTGTTTCTGATAGTTTTGATTATGAAGAACTGATTTGATTGACCGTATATAATAGTCCTAAAACTGAGCTCATGATAACATAAATACTGAGTATGAATACTGATGACATGTATTTAGTGATAACATATCATGAATAATAACTAAATTTTGATAACTGATATATCTGATAACATGATTTCTGATAACTAATAGCATGAATGACTATATCTGACAGTCCTAAATCTGATGGAACTAGTTGAGTTCCGTACTGTATCTGACAGACCAGATATCTTGAAGAACTATCTGAGTTCTTATACTGAGACTGATACTGAAACTGTGGGAAGTAGTTATCTAACCGACATGCCCCAAATATGCTATAATATCTAAGCTGGGGTCCAATCTCTTCCCCGACTGGAGGGGTGTCAATACCACGCCACTGTTAAGGACAGCTGTGAGAACCCTATACTGGAAGTTACTCAAATGAGAACGATGGGAACCCTAAACTGACAAGTTAAGCCACCTCATCAACCCTAATCTGAAAGGTTAAGATATCTCAACCTACGCTAGCTATGTAGTTCTGGAACACAAGGATGACTACTAAGAATCACACCCTGAACTGGCAGGTGAGTTCCCATCCTTGGGTTCACTCGGTGCTAACTTCTACTCCCATCTGAAGGATACTAAACTGAATAACTAAGCTGAACTGAATAACTGAACTGAACTGATTAGCTGAACTGATACTGATTAACTGGACTGATACTAGTGGTATTGTTTAGCGGAGCTAAACTAAGTTTATTGGATTCTGATGATTGACAGAGTGTACTGAGTTCTGAGGACTGGTTGAGAGTACTAAAGTTACTAATATTGACTGTGAATACTGTGAATACTGAGGTTACTGAGCACTGAGATTACTGAGATTTCTGAGTTTTTCTGAGTCACATGACTGACTGAATTCTATAGATCATGGATTGACTGAGAGTATCATGAAAACATGACATGTCTCTAGGGACACAACTATATTTTTTGGGTACAAGTACCCCCAAGGACTCGATGGAAGGAAACTGACACAACTTGAATTTCTTGAGTACATGACCATTAAAAAAAATCCATAATACATGAGTGGGGGATTTCATGAAGTACATGGTCATCATAATATCTATCATGAATAGGAATGCTTATAATCAAGTCATAAATCTCATATTCTAATATCATGGGCATTCCGACAACATATACTATTCATAGCAATGGCATGGAAACCATTCAAGCATAAGGGAACGACAACATGTAACATTTAGTTCATATTGTAATGATTTAGGGATATTATACTTCATATATTTATTCAATATCTCAAACATGGTAGGGAAAGCATGGATATATTTTGTGTACATAATTTATATCTTCATTATCACACATGCTTTATACCACAACAATAACAACACATAATTTGCATAGAGATTCATACTAGAGTGTATGGCTAACATGAACTTGTTATTTAGATATCATGAAATCATGTAAATATGAAGTTCTAACATACTAGGAGTTTTATCGAACACCTTGCATGCATTCTTTAAGGCATAGGTGGATTTCATACTTGCATTCTATCAATGCATCTAAAGATCATGTTTTTCAACTAACAACATAACTTTCATGAGATGTACAGCCACAATACTATTATATAGCAAAACAAACAAGCATCAACATAGGTATGATCATATCACCACAACCAACCAAGCTTTTGTATTTTAAAGATTGATTCTTGAACTCCACAGATTAAAGGAATCCATGGATTAATACTACGCATACCTTGGAAGGGAGGTTCTTGATGATTGACGGAGGAATTTCCTTGAAATTTGATTTTCAAGCTTAATTGTGCAACCCTAGTTGTTTTTCTCCTATGGTGCTCTTGGATAATGAACTTTGAGATGTTAGTAGGGTTTTAATGTAATTAGGAGAGATATATTTCGTAGGGTTAAGTTTAGGGACGTGTAAGGAGTGTTAAAAGACTTAATTACCCTCAAAATAACTCAAAACGGAGTGGTTTTGGCATTTGGAACTGACTTAGGCGGCGCCCAAGTAATCGCACAAGCCAGGTTGGGCGGAGCCTAAGCAATCACCTAAGTTTGGTTGGGCGGCGCCTAACCAATCGCATACCCTTACTGTCTCTCACGAAAATGGGCATAACTTTTTGCTCGAGTGTCGGATTTTGATGAAATTGGTATCGTTGGAAAGATAATTGATTCTCTACAATTTGGTGGGTCTAAATCTTCCAAAGTATCACATATAAATCATGTTATTCTTGTTCAAAGGTGACCCTTGCAAAATCAAACACTAAGACTTGATGGATTCAAAAACACAGCTTGCATCACTCTAAGCGACTCATATGAGCATGCTTAAGACATCAGAAGCTATCCTATATTTAGGATATTCATTGTACGTCATGTACTAAAATTCTACTCACAGGATAAGAGGTTTCATACGTAGGAAAACTTATTCACTTCCTAGCTTAAAAACATGCAGGGTATTACACAAGATTAATCTTTCTGGTGATATCAGCACAACGTCTGCTCCTGCACCATCTCAACATGCAGATTCATAAAAGAGCATTTTCTAGGGATACAGTTCTTCAATAAATAGTATATCTTGTTTAGGAAACTCATCTAAAACTTCCCATTCCATTGACAAAGGGAGAATGGCAAGGAAATTAGCAAGTGCTTGCCCCTTCACAACCTTTTGAGTTGTGTCTACAATCTCATATTGGTTAAATAATATAGACCATCTTGCTAGATGCCCTAAGAGAAATGGTCATGCCATTTAAAAATTCATTGGATCAGCCCGAGAAATAAGCTTGATGGTGTATGCTTCAAAATAATGCCTTAATTTCTTTATCGCATAAAGCAAAGTTAAGTAAATCTTATCAATGGGCGTATAATTTAACTCAACTCCTATCTAGGTTTGATTTAGATAGTACAACATTTTTTCCTTCTTATCTCCATTCTCCTCAGCAATAAGTTCTCCAATTGATCACTCTTGTGATACAATGTAGAGTATCAATGGCCTTCCAGGAGTTGGTGCCCCTAATACA